>JANFCV010000017.1:2814128-5628256 GCA_024500475.1 Phthorimaea operculella
ACTGATATTCCAATGGTTATAAAATTGTATTGAAATATGCTCCAGCTCCAAAAACTACGATGTTTGTTTCATTAACGATAAATGTTTCACTAATCTCTGGTCACGCCAGTAGGCCATATTTGCCAGATGTCAAAATCATGATATCATGATTTTAGTATGAAACTCACAGCTGTTAAATATGGCCTATTGGGGAGGCTAATCTAATACGCTACCAAAATCCCCAGTTACGGCCAGCGCCATCTATACTCAGCCCCCGGAACTTCGCTATAACCTGAGCCTCCCGGCAAGCGCGGCGACGGCGCGTCATAACCGCACCGTGACGTCATCATCCAGCGAGCCGCGCTCCTTCATCGCGAGCTCTTCGAAGGACATTCCGTCGTACGTCATACTCACGGACGCGATGCTTTTAAATAAGGCCTCAGGGTCCAAATCGTCGGGCAGTTTGGTGAGGAACTGCGCGGCCGATATGAAGTCCATGTCTTTCAGTTCGTCTTGGTAGAGGTGGAGGATGCCTAGAAAGGAAACGATTTTGTTAGGGCATGGAAAAGTAGAGGTGGAGGATGCCTGGAAAAGTGACAGTTCTGTTAGGGCAATGTGATAGTATAAATCACGAGTACGTGAACAAGGCGAAGTTCTGTCCTTTTTTTTAAATCCATAACTACATAAAAGGACTGCAATTAAAGGGCGCCACACACCCGGCACGTAGTCACGACGTCATCATACGCGTAAGATGACGTTGTATCGTTTGGGATATACAATCCCGTGCGCGCAATCACGCGCCAAGCGCATTGTGCGGTGCCTCATACAATCCCAGGCGATATAACGTCCTCTCTACGCGCGTAATCACGTCGGGACTATGTGCACATCTCGCATACGGGCCCGGTGTGTGGCGCCACTTAAAGCTAATAATTCTAAAGAAAATTCATAATCATTTCAGGCAGTCACTGCTGAAAATAGGATACCACGTTTCAGTATCTCTACAAACAGCCGTTATTTCAAAATCGCGATCTTTGAAATTTGTCTCCATACAGGACAAAGGAATTTAAAAACTGCCTAACTTACCTAGAGCAGTTTGGAAGAGGAAAGTGTCGCCATCTCTTAGGAACACGTCCCAAACGCGACACGCTGCGTCCAACGGCATTGCTTTAGCGAATGCAGTGTACAACCACTCCAGTAGGTAAAGCTCCGGTGCTACTGCGTCCGCGAGGGACGGGAGGTTGTGTCGTAGTAGCGTGGTGTAGGCTTTCCATAACCGCTGGAAAGGAGAAAGAGAAATATACAGTTTAGTAGGTGCGTAAAAAAGGCGAAATTTTCTGAAAACAATCCCATAGTTTTGGGGCTCCAATATAAAACTTTTATGACTCTGTTAAAAACGAATTGCAGTTTTCAGGGCCAAAAACAGATAGTTTAATACAGTACCCACGATCTCATAAACCAACGATAGATGGCGTCGTTACCAATTAGCTTTTTCAGTGACTAACTATAGGTGGCGTTATTCACAATAAATGAAACTTGGGTAATGCAAATATACCTGCATTGCAGCGCCATCTCGTGTAAAAGCAGCGCGTAGTACAGGACCGTCTAGAAGGTTGGCGAAGCAGACGAATGCCGATGGTGCTTCCATGTTGAGTATCAGAACAGCTGCTATGAAGGACATGCCCTGGAAATAAAAAAGATAATATTACCTCAATAAATTAGTTTCAGGTACAAAAATACAAGAATATTCTTTAGAAATTTTCGAGGTTTTGAAAAATAAGTGCAACGCTGTCCAGTTGTAACGATGCTGTATGAAATGGCGTGACGTGTGAGTTTAAACACTGTACTCTTAGATAAATGATTGCCTCGCTGCGCTCGGTAGATTGCGCAAAACAAATTGAAATGCAGCAATCAAACATGCTCATCTTCATAGATCTGACTGTTACCTAATTATTTTAAAAATACACCTCTAGCTGACACAATTCATATAAAAGGATTATACAAATCTTGGTGCGTTTTTTTGACGGTGTCTTCAGATAGTGCTCGATCTACCGAGCGCGGCGGCGAGGCAATCATTTATCTAAGACTGTATCATATTGCACTGGCAGCCCAATGTGGTAAATATGAAATACTCTCCAACAGGGGCGGGCCTATGTCCTGCAATGTACTATTGCGGGTGTTTATAAAAGTAATAAAATTCCGCGTTGCCAATGTCCCTATGGAATGCTCCCAAATAATAACTGGCATTGTTATGCGTCCACATTGCTTTAGTTTCATTATTTTTTACTTTTTAGAACATATTACACTTTGATATTGGCGAAATACGACTCAAAAGAGATGTGAAACCAGTGGCCATTGCCACCTTAAATAAAGAAGAATCATAATAAAGTAAGAATACATACCTGAATATACCCGATATCCGGTCTGTAGCACACATAAGCCGCCAGCAACTCGTGTAGTACGTCGAAGTACGGTCCGCCCGGCTGGAATATGCACAAGTGAGGGAACGTCCGCGCTATGTCCAGCTGGATCAGCTCCATCGAACACTCGTCACTATAGTCTAACAAATTAGGGTTGGATTTTGAACAACACTTCTTTGGCTCAACGTTTTGAATGCTCTGCGACTTCAAGTTTTGCTCGCTGAAGTTTCTGGGCAGACTCAAACGCGGTTTCTCCTGTAAATCGTTGTCGGTTTTTGATGCTTCCTTTTTATCACTGTTAAATGACTTTTTATCACTACAAGACTGTGGTTTATCACTACTAGACCCTATGTTGTCACTACAGAATGCTGCTTTATCACTAAAAGACTCTACTTTTTCACTACAAAACGTATCATTAAGATCTCTTTCACTGGACGCAATTTTGTCACTAGACTTTATATCACTACGAAAATCCACTTCATCTTTCGATTCGCCATTTGACGTAATATTTTCATCTCTTGATTTAGTTTCACTACTCTTTGCTACATTATTCGTTGAATCAGTTTCTTTCTTGCAGCAGCAAGATTGTCCGTTGACTTTTAACCGTTTTCTTCTCATTTGGGCTTCGTTTAGCTTCTGCTTTGCCTTTGCTACGTAGTCTTGGTACAAGTCTTCCGATATCTTGAGTTTGTTCTCGATCGCGAGCTGCCAGACTTTGCCGCGGACGGCTGGTGGTAGCCCACTCCACCACAGTTCTAGCGTGCGTTTCGCGTTCTTCCTGAAATTCGAAACAAATAATTTGAATATCAGAGGCCGTCGTATGGTGAGAAAAAGGACTAGGAGACCGCTGAGGGATAGCAAGACCATCAAAAAATAATTTACCTAGTGCGTTCTAGACTTGGAAAAAAGTTCATTGACTCCTCCCTCATACCTACAAACTGACCTGTCACATCTTGCTTTGCGCCTGTCTGTATGAAGGGTCAATGCACTTTTTTCCAAGTTTAAAAGGCGCAAGGTATAATTTATCTGCCTGCATAAGCATCTACAAATCTAACTAAGTGTATGTTTGTTTAGACAATAGAGCTAATGTGCACTCAAAGGTCGTTGGCTTGTGAACTGTGCCTAATCGTCGTGACCTGCATACGTCACGTACCTATCTATCGATGTTTTGGTTGAGATTAACAGTGTAGCTGCTAGTGTACTTCTTTTATACAGTGTGCTAGAGAAATGACTGTACAAAGTTTTAGATCGTATTCTAGACATGAAGCTAAAAACTGATCTTAATTCATTTTTTGAAATAGAAAAAACGCGTCTCTACAGATTTTTTTAATGCACTTACTTACATGTTATTCCAGTCAGGCGAGTCAGGCAGTATCATAGTGGCCCAGTCTCAACAATGCCTAGCCAGTTTCTACTCCATCCTCAAAGACTCCTAAAGACTTTTAAGACTCTCTTCTATCACAAGAGAGTACTATTATTGTGACTGAGGGACTGCAATGATCATTGCTACACTTACATGTTATTCCAGTCTGGCAGTATCGTAGTGGTCCATTCCCGCGCGTGTCTTGCCAGTCGCTCCTCCATCCTGAGTAACTCCTGAAACCTGGCATGCCTTGCTGCTGCCTCTTTATCCACTCTTCGCCTGGCTGCTTCGACCATATAAGCGTGTTCTTGTGTCTAAGTGACTTTAATGCTCATTTCTACACTTACATGTTATTCCAGTCTGGCAGTATCGTGGTCGTCCATTCCCGCGCGTGTCTTGCTAATCTCTCCTCCATCCTCAAAGACTCCTGAAGCCTGGCATGCCTCGCTGCTGCCTCCTTCTCCACTCTCCGCCTGGCTGCCTCCACCATACTAGCGTGTTCTTGTGTCTGAGTGACTTTAATGCTCATTTCTACACTTACATGTTATTCCAGTCGGGCAGTATCGTAGTGGTCCATTCCCGCGCGTGTCTTGCTAATCGTTCCTCCATCCTCAAAGACTCCTGAAGCCTGGCATGCCTCGCTGCTGCCTCTTTTTCCACTCTCCGCCTGGCTGCTTCCACCATACGGGCGTGTTCTGCCTTGTGTCTGAGTGACTTTAATGCTCATTTCTACACTTACATGTTATTCCAGTCGGGCAGTATCGTGGTCGTCCATTCCCGCGCGTGTCTTGCCAGTCGTTCCTCCATTCTTAAAGACTCCTGAAGCCTGGCATGTCTTGCTGCCGCTTCTTTTTCCACTCTTCGCCTGGCTGCTTCCACCATCCGAGCGTGTTCTGCCTTGTGTCTGAGCGCTTCTTCTGTGCACTTCGCTGGGAGGTTTGATGGTCTGGAAAACAGAAAAGTGAACGTCAGAGAAGAGGCTCATTCAATACCAACACAGGTAGAAAAAATTAACTTTAAAACAAGGCTAATTACGCCCTGTCGTCACAAAATACACCGTCTCTCTAATTTTACTGTTATTACTCCTTTCCACTATATAATATATCTAGAACCTACAGCAAGCTAAGCTAACTTATTTATTCGCTTGTTCTAAAACGTTTTGGTCTGATAGTATCTGCGTTTATTGAAAGATTTCCGATCGTAGCGATTACCATAAAATAATGATTTCTACTAGATTGATGGTCCGTGACCATAGCATGTCTAACTTGAAAGATCGCCAAATAGATATTGAATAATATGAATACGTCAATAAAAGTTTGCGAGTTCTTCGTAACAATCGCGTCATCGCGTGAGAAAAATACATTGCCGATAATCAAATTACGTAAGAGGGGTATAATTAATGATTAAACGAACTTACCTGTAAGTGAAGTTCGATCATAATTATACGAAGTTATTCGTCCGAAGAGATAAGCATAGATAAATGAAGGTATTTGTAGTATCGTCCACTTACGGCCACTTCTGCACGCTATTTGAGGGTAGTAAGAAATCAAAACAAACCCCCAGCTGTCAGTCGGGCGCTCGCCCCACTCCCCGCTACCGGCTCTCATTTAGTGTAAAGCCTGAATTATTATTTCACGACTTCTGGGCACCCTGTGGAGGGATGTTATCTCTTCGGACGAATAACTTCGTATAATTATGATCGAACTTCACTTACAGGTAAGTTCGTTTAATCATTAATTATACTCGTATTCGTCCTCTGAGATAAGCATAGATAAATGAAGGTATTTGTAGATATTGAGAGATTTGTCGTGAAATAAAACAATTTTCTCAATCACAATTACTCATATTTATTTGAGTTCTAAGTTATTCAACCATCACTATATTTTCAATTACATAATATTAGTAATGTAATTTTTAATTATTTGGCATAATATTATATTTAAATATTATACTTTTAAAATATTCTAATAATCTTACTTTAGATTTCCTAAAGATAATTAATAAATACATAATACTTGTCTCTAGCAATTCCTTAGAATACTTGTAGCAAACGAGTTATTAGTTTCACTATCTAGAATGATTCTATTATAGAATTTTCCAAATGTATTGGACGAACCAGTCCATCCTGCTGTCTTACGTATTATGTCCACACTAACTCCAAGACTATGCGCCATTGAAGTGGAAGCATGTCTTGTGCTGTGCGCTGTAAATTTCGACACATCAACCCCACTGGATAGTAAAGTATCTTTTACCCAACGACCTAATGTTTGCGATGTAACCGGTACATGGGGTTGCCTTAAACTAATAAACAATGAGTAATTATTGTTACCTCTAAGTGCTTCAGTCTTATTAATGTAAGTTTTTAGTGTTGAAACTGGACAAATCTGAGGTTTCTCTGAGAAAACAGGAAGAACTAAAACAGGTTGTGAAGTCCCTATACGAGAAGTTTTTATAATATCCACAATATTAATCAATACTTGGTTAACAGAAAAATGAATATTTGAAATATTTATTTTTGATAATGTTTGCATTCTGTGAGCTGTGGATAACGCTAATAAGGTGACTAGTTTTTTAGAAATCATCTCTAAAGATAAACTTTCATTGGGATATAACTTTTCTAAATAGTTTAATACAGTAGACGTATCCCAAGTAGCACTGTATTTAGGCAAGGGAGGCCGAAGCCTAAAAACTCCTTTAAAAATCTAATAATGTTGTCATCTTTCCTATATGACTACCTAAAATGAGGATAATGCCGACCTACAGCTGTTAAGTGTACCATACTGAGCACCTTCTTGAAAAAGTTGTGATAAAAAACCTATGACAGAATTAGTGGATGCTTCAAAAAAATCTATATTATGCAATTTGCAATAATTAAACCACTTTTTTAAACAAGTATCATACTGTTTTAGGGAGTTGTTTGATAGTGAAGCTATCATGACATGAATAGCAGTGTGTGGGATGCCTTTTTTTAATAACGTTTCCCGCAGAGCAGCCCGGCAACCAGGGTACATTGCTGGTGCACGTTGCGCTTGCTGGTAAGGGAGAGAATGAGATCGTCAGATGGCTCAAATACGACAGGATCACAAACTAACAATCTATTAAACAAAGGGTACCATGGCTGCGTAGGCCATAAAGGGACAACAAGAATTCCTCTTGCTTGGTCTTGAATGATTTTCCTTAAAGTTTTAAGGATAATAGAGAATGGAGGGAATCCATAAAAGTTTAAAGTAGACCAACAAACCGTAAACGCATTTATGGCATATGCATCAGGGTCCCTTTGCCAAGAAATGTACTTTTCACATTTTGTGTTTATACGCGAGGCAAATATATCAATATCTGGATAACCAAAATAGTGTGTAATTTTATTAAAAGCTGTGGGTGACAACTCCCATTCTATATCAGGATGTAACTTTCTGGATTCAGCATCAGCTACACAGTTATCACTTGAACGTATATACGCAGCAAACACAAATATTTTCCTTTTTTCACACCATTGCCATAATTCTCTAGAGGCCTGCGTGAGGTGAGGAAACTGTATACCGCCCATGCGGTTTATATAAGAGATTGCTGTGGTATTATCGACTCTCAAAAGAATTTGGCAATCATATAGGTCTTTGGCAAATATTTTAAGGCCAAAGTAAGCAGCAAGGATCTCAAGATGGTTAATGTGTAAAGAATTTTCTTCTGCACTCCACTGACCACTAGCAGTCTCCTCACCACACGCGCATCCCCACCCACTAGTTGAGGCATCAGTGTAAATCTCTAAATCATAAGATTCGAATTTAATTTTATTGACTGAAGTTTTTATGGATTTAGTCCACCATTCAAAATCTGAAGACAATGAAGATGGAATGTTCATGTATTTTTCATAATTGTCTTCATCCCTAAGATTTAGAAATTTACACCTCTCAAAATTTTTTGTGTAGAGCCAGCCATACTCGATAGCAGGACAAGCTGACGTCAGAAGTCCAGTCAATCTTGCAAACTCTCTAACTTTGCAACGTTTTAATTTAGAAAATTTAGTGAGTTCATTCATAATTTTTTCTCGTTTTTCATCAGGTAATCTTATTAAAAAATGTTCAGAATCTATTATATGTCCTAGGAATTTGCAAGATCTACTAGGCTGCATATTACTTTTATCTTCATTGATAATAAAACCTAATGACAACAACAATTGTTTGGTGTAAAATATATTGTCTAAGCATTCTTGTCTCGATCTTCCTATTAAAAATATATCATCGAGATAACCCGCCGAAAGAAAACCCGCTAATCTAAGTAATTTCAGTACAGGTTTCAGTATTTTTGTAAAAACATATGGAGCAGTATTTAACCCGAACGGTAACACGTTAAATTCGTAAATTTTACCTTGCCAAAGAAAACGTAAGTATTTTTTAGAATCTTCATGAATTTTTACAGAGAAATACGCATCTTTTAGATCAATCGTTGTCATGTAACAGTTTTTACTGATTAATTTAACTGCAGTTCTGAAATCTTCTAATTTGAAATGTACTGTGTCAATATATTTATTTAATTGTTTTAAATTTAAAATAAATCTGTGTTTACCATTCGGTATGGGTATGAGAAAAATGCTAGACAAAAATTGATCTTGTACTGGTTTGCACTCTGAAATTGCTCCAATAGATAAAAGATTATGAATACATTCATTATAATGTTGCATTTCCATATTCGAATGCCATTTATTTTGTGGGGGGTTACTCTGTGGTACTGGTGTATTAATAGGAATTTTGTAACCTTCTATCCAACTTAAAATTGTGTTGTCACTGGTGACTCGAGACCATTTATCGTAAAAATCCGGTAATCTACCTGTGTACTTCACCTCGTCTAGCGATGGTAGCGCGTTTGCTTCGTTGTCTGCCGAGATCTCCTCGATGAGCTGACGGGCTGATTCTTGGGAGCAGGTGCGCGAGGTCTCGCGCTCCCCGTCGACCTGTGGCTCGAGGGAGCAGTCTTCGTGTTTAAATTACTTTTCTTGAAGGTGTTTTTGTTGTTAGCCTTCCATGTCGTGGGCTTGAAAGACGCAGTCTGTTTTAACTCCGCTCCAGACTTATTGATGGCTTTAGCAGACTTAAGTGTTTCCGCCAGGTTGCTGCCAAACAAAAAGGTGTCGATCTTTGTTTGTAAAAGCTGATCTTTTACATCTTTTTTCATCGAACCTAAAATGAAATATCTTCTCGTCAATGAATCACTGTATTGCGTGTCACAAATCATACGGGCTGCATCCATCAGCAACTTCAGAAGATTAGAATCCGCGTTGTTTTGCGAGATAAGTAAAGTTATAGCTTCACCTAAGCAGGAGATTGCACTAGCGAGTTGCTTTTGCTTCTGTTCCATTCCACCAAGGCGCTTAGAAGCTGTTTCTGATATAGCGGCTTTAGCCTCGGGATTAACTTGAGGAGCATCAATAAGTTTGCAGTTGGCAGGAACTGGATATTTTTCCTTTAGTTCTTTGCGGAGCTCCTTTGTAAGTCCATTTGTTGCAATATGCTCAAATCTGACGGCGAGATCTTTTTGAATATCCTTACCATAAATCTTGGATTTTGATGGATCTTCCCCAAGGATTTCCAAAATATCACCATCTAGTTCTTGCTCCGCCGGGCAGTCATTACAGGGGAGCTCTGCTGGCACATCATTAACTAGCGGCATGGATTGTGTTACCTCATCAAGGTGAACATCAGGTTGCGGCGCTGCTGGAGCTGGAGGTACAACGCGAGATGCTCTGGGACGTGAAACGATGGCGCTGGTACTCGAAGTCGATGGCGCACGTGCTTGTACGGGCGTGACCACACCGCGAGGTTCTGGCGGCGGAGGCGCGTGGACCTGCGCTTGTGTGACAATCACTTGCTGTTGCCTTGGTACGGGTTCTTCAATTTCTGAATCAGATTGTATGTCCGGTTGAATAACTGAAAAGACGCAAACAACACAGCTTATTAAACTGGTTATTTTCTACGTCATGCGCGAACACGCATTATCAAAAAAGATTATAAATGAAACCACTTTTGTGCTAATAAATGTAGGTATTACTTCGATATGCGCGAACACGCACTTTCATTGTTTAGGTAGTTACCTACAAAAATAGTCCATGTCCATTTTGTATTTTGCATACCTATACCTACAGAAGAGTAGGTATATGAGTATACATTATACAATTGCGTGCGTAGACACGCTTCATTTTGTTTGTGGACATGAATTAGGAGGTATGCGCGAGAACGCACTGCTATTTAAATTGAAATCACAAAACTAGGTAACTTGCAGAAAATATCTTTACGGTACCTTGCATTGTATTCCTTGTTGCTGGTAAAACTGCAGTAGCGCGAGTACCAGGCGGCGGCGGCGATGGCGGCGACGGTGTCGGCGCTGGCGGTAACCGGGACCTTGAGTAGTCGCGGCGCCGCATGGGCGTGCGGCTGCGGGCGCGCAAGCGGCTGCGACTGCGCGAGCGGGTGGTCGCGCCGCCACGCTCCGGTGGCCGGCGGTCAGCCGTGCGGCTTTTGCAACAGTGGTGATGTTGGCGGCGAAGGCGATGAATCCGATGAACTTGATATCACTCGAATACGACGGCGCCGGCGAGGGCTCGAACACGCGTGTGACATATTTTGCTCCAACTTCCTCAATTTCATTTTTAAGTCATTGATCACTTCCGAATCACTTTTACGTTTCTTATTGTCTTTTTTCGGCATTATATTAAAGAATATAATGAAAAGACACTGAAATATTCACACGCGGAAAGAACTCGAACAAAAATTGCGGTACGTGCGAAGCGGCTGAGCACGAAAGCACGAATGAGAGCCGGTAGCGGGGAGTGGGGCGAGCGCCCGACTGACAGCTGGGGGTTTGTTTCGATTTCTTACTACCCTCAAATAGCGTGCAGAAGTGGCCGTAAGTGGACGATACTACAAATACCTTCATTTATCTATGCTTATCTCAGAGGACGAATACGAGTATAATTTGAATAATTTCTTTCATGTCAAGAGCCACTTGGAAAATCTCTAAAGCATTTATATTTTGGTCCATGACGAAATTGTCTAATAAGACCCTATTTCGCATTAATTTGGTAAAAGGTAATAAAGATAGTCAAAACATCATTTACATAGAAATCATTTCTTTAAATTTCTGATAATTTTGATGACGTAGGTATTACAAGACTTCATCGTTATTAATGTTTGGTCAATAAAATATCGCTTAGAAAACCCCGATATCGTTTATTCTAAGAAAATAGAACAAAACCTTAGCACGGATTAATAATTTATCAATTTCCAATCGGTTGCATGACCGAAGTGTTTGAATATTAAAAATACGAATTATAATAGCGTGCAGAGATTTAAATGAGATTACTATATTAAATACTAATTGCAAAAAAACGCAACAAAAAAGTGACATACCAGCTTAAATCAGTTTAAGAGAGACATTCGAATACACTTTAGTTTAGAATTAACATCATGAATGAGTCGAAGACAATATTCGCTTTTATAACTTGCGCAGATAAAGAATGGCTCCCGAATTGGAAACATTTATTTCGCCTCTCTATGTCAACAATAATGTTGCCAATTTCGGATCCATTCCTTTATCTGCACAAGTTATACAAACATCAAATTGGTTGATTATGGTTATTCGTCAATAAAATCCTGAACAGAATAGTCTTCAAAACCATTAGCAAATCACGTCTGGTAGCCATATGTTTTCAGACTTCGATTGCCATCGAAACCCTGTAAAAATTCTCCATTGGTGAGATCATCAATTGGAGTTCCACTCAAGGAGACGAACGCGTTTCATCACATCACCCATTTAACATACATTTCAGTTCTGATGACTTGTGTTATCATATGTATGGATGTCATGCAAGATCATCATCATCTGCCTGCCCTTATCCCAAATCAGTTGGGGTCGGCGCAACATGTTTAGTTAGAAAAAAAACATGTAGCAAAAAAATTATGTTTTATGACCGGCGGCCGACTGCTTTACGTCATCCCTCTTTGGGATTGCTAATTGTAGATGGTTTCATCGCCACGTTGACCATAGTCGACAGATATTTCGCCGAGGTCAAAAACTCTACGTCGCCTTTTACGAACGAAACACCCTGAGTGGTCTAGGGGTGGAAGTATTCTTTCCCGCTACCACACGATCTCGTGCAGCAATGGATATAATTTTGAAAGCGCTCTGTTGAGAAGAGGCCGATTGTTTTGGCACCTCTTCGTAAACGATGGGGATCTATTTCGGTGATCGTTTGGGTGTGAAAATAGCGTACTTCCTAGCGCATTGTTATGTTTATGGTCTGGGAAATAATGGCGTCAAGACTTTTCGGTTGAGCGGATTTGGAAATTGAAAATTGTCGGTCGTGGTGCCAAGTTTAATTGTTAAAATAGACTCTAACAACACTCGCTGTGTAGATCGAACTTTTGGATCAGTCCTGTGGTTCGCAGTCTAAGCTAAGGATTCACTTATAGAATCTACTACTTTTCACGCATATCGGAAAGGGGGAACCTAGCTAGGCATTAGTCAGTCGCTTAAAGCAATGCGATTTCAGAGTTTTGTTGGACAGAGGTCCGTGTTGCTCTTAGGACACAATTGAATTCCAATCTAAAGTGCATTAACTATTGAAGGAAAACTTTTAACATAGGATAAAAAGCAAATACAAGCTTTCTGCCCTTTTCTCCGCACAGAAATATCCCCCAGCCGTTAGCAATAAGCAAATTGCAGGTCTGCAGTAGTAACTATCATTCATTATATTGTCGTTTCCTGCGTGGCGTGGAACGACCAGCCGACCAGTGACCACTTCCAATTGATGGTTTGAGAGCATGCCATGCGAGAAAGGTGTGCGGACCGTGAGAAATAAGATTAAAGCATTCCAAGAAAATATACATCTAAATGCCAGGTATTTGAAAAACAACACAACACTTACGGTCGAAAACTATAAATTGAGGCAATGGGCTCCACTTTTACACGTGACATATATATCACGCCTAAATTTATTTCGATTTCAATCCAAATCTCACTAGTGTGACTTCTACTTCTTTGCGAGTCGAAGACGAAACTAAATTTCCTTTGACGAACAGTGTGACAATTTTATTCTCATGTAGATATACTGTAAAGATATGATAATAGGTAATTTTACATTCTGCTTTACACTTGATTAGTCTCGTATCAGAATTGTTAGGTATTCTAATTCTAAGAAAGTATTATTATGGAAATAAATGAAAAACGCGAATTATACACGGGTTAGAACTAGAAGGAAGAAGAAGAGGGAGGCCTTTGTCCAGCAGTGGAATGACGAAGGCTAGATGAGATGAGAGATGAAAGAAAAATTATAAATTGAGCAAAGTGTAGGTGCAAGTACGAGTAGATATGTACTGTATAGTGTAGATATGTTTATGAGGGAATTTTCCGTTCAAATCACTACCTATACAGTCGAGGAAAATCTCCTACGAAAATTGCAGGATAATTTGCAGATGTAGGTACTTATTATATTTCATATCAACATATCACTGCAATTGATCTTGGTATACTTTTATTTATTATAGTTTGATATCACGATATGTTATATAGACTCTGCTTACGTAACGGAATGTTTTATAAAATACACGTTTCAGTCACATAATATCGAATCCGGATAGTTGTTTTGTTTGAAATGTTACATTGTCTTAGCTAGCTTTAGCTACGAACACCTGTACGTGTGTATGCATATAATAGTTTTAAAACTAGATTCTGCCGTTTAAGTAATCATTATAGCAACCAGAACGGATGGATTAGCGTGCCATTCGAAGCCAACCATCTTATTTTTACCAGACTGGGAACAAATTCACAAAGTGATAAATACCAACTTTTTGGGTGACCCACCGAGAATCGAACCCGGAATCTTCTGCGTCGCAGACAGTCGCACTGCCACTGCGCCACATCGGCCGTCATTTTCCAGTACCTATTGCCCATGGTATAATAAGATACTCCGCCTGGTATTTCTTTCCGAGACTCGTGAACCACGTGACCAACACAAGACTACGTCATCATGCTTGTGGGTTACCAGAATTACCCACTCTTATGATGTTTTTTGTAAATCATTTATGATACTGTTAACTAATAAATACAATTGAAGTGTTGTTGTAAAGTTCAAGTTAATACACACGTAAATCTAAATTATAAAATTATTAAGAAATATTTTAACCCATTGTTCTGAGATTGAATTTACCCCATAACGTATTTTATTGAAATAAAGTGGCAATACTAAGTGACGTTGTCTTGTGTTTCTCTGGGAAGGAAAGACCATGTTTTATTAGACTATGCCATTGCCTTGCCATCTCTTTTAGTATGAAACTAAGAGATCTTAAAACGGGCTTATTAAGATGGTCTTACTGAAGTCATAGATTATCTGTCATATCACGTTGCACTACGAATATACAGGGAGTAACAGAAAGGGTATAACAAGCCGAAAGGAGGTCAAGGTACTCATGAAACTGAACAACTTTCCCTATGGAACATGGGTCGAAATATGAAAAAATAATTTGGACCTCCCATACAAAATTGCCGATCAGCTGACTGATTTACTATGGGAGGTCCAATTTTTTTTCATATTTCGACCCATGTTCCATAGGGAAAGTTGTTCAGTTTCATTAGTACCTTGACCTCCTTTCGGCTTGTTATACCCTTTCTGTTACTCCCGGTATATAGGTACTAACTTGTGGCACAAAACTTGAATGGAAAGTTTAACAACCGCTGTTCTAAAATCACGATGTGTGTAATTTATTTATTAGAATGAAGAGTGGATAAATAAAGCATTTTAGGTAATTAAACAATTTTTTTTTTTCATAATGGTATGATTGAACGCAGACTTCTATTGCTTAGGCTGGCCCAAAATTTTTATTTTATTTTTGCAACTTATTTCCCGCGGTAAAGGGGATTTTCCCGGTATGCGTTATACATATAAACTTTCCTATTGAATCTCTCATCCTTTACAAAAACCCGCATCAAAATCCGTTGCGTTGTATATAGGAGGAGTTAGCGAATTCCTTGACAGGCAGACAGAAAAACGCTAGAAGCGACTTAATTTTATCTATGTATTGATATTTGACCGCAAAGGTGCAGCGTCCCATCTCAACTCGGTTGCGAATGTTACGATTCCAGAAAATGCTTGATATTCAAACGATTCTAGAAAATGCTCGAAATTCAAACTCTGTTTTCAATCTGTTTCAGCGGTCACGTTGTTACCCCACAGTCCACAGGCAAGCAGAGCGTGACCAACAAAACGTGAAATGTACACAATATTCAATTACAATACCTACCAGTTAGCGAGTTCGTAGTATAGAGTCTGGCTAGCGAGTCTTTGGACGTCAAATAATTCAAATATTTCAAATGGCAACATGTTAACACTGAAAAACTACAATAAAACAATTTTGATACTTACTATTTTTTTGTTTTCTGCTCTTCAGTTTGTGTTTACCTTGCCTACCGGTATGTATGTATGATGTATCTACTAGATATATCTACTAGTATGTATGTATGATGTATGTACTAGATATATCTACTAGATACATCATACATACATACCGGTAGGCAAGGTAAACACAAACTAAAGAGCAGAAAACAAAAAAATAGTAAGTATCAAAATTGTTTTATTGTAGTTTTTCAGTGTTAACCTGTGAAAGATTTTTAAAATTGGCGCCATTTCCGTGTCCAAAGACTCGCTGGCCAGACTCTAGGCTTGCTTTTCATGTGAGTGAGAAACAGAGTCGTCCAACGACCCGATGAACCCTATAGTACGACCGCTTATTTCAGTCCGCGCCTGCGCGGGTAGAGAGGCGTGGGGGATGACGACAAAGGTGACTGAGAGGGTAGCGGGCGGCGGGCACATTCACGTTGACGCCTACACCCCGCGCCTCTCTACAGACTGACTTAAGTGGTCGTATTATAGAACTTACGACAGTTTGCCAATTCTAATAAAAAGAATAATATGCTCCCCTAAAAAGCTTGTATGGGGGCACGGTAGTGCCTCTGCCAAGACAAGCCAAGCGAAATGAATCTACCTTTTCTCGAAGAGCTTCGTCGTTTTTGATAATTATTTTTCATTAAACTTAAATAATAGGTAGGTAACTCCTTAACAATTTTGAACTCTTACATTTTCTTGACTTTAACCCTCTTTAAAAAAAATGAAAGGTGTAAAAAGAAAAAAATTGAGCGACTCATTTCGTTACCTCGGTATCTCCTAGTAACAAAACGGGTCATTCGTTGACTTGGTGTCCCTAAAGATGAACACGGCAAGATAACAACTTAGATAAATTATTATTGGTCCAGGGATTAATGGTAGATTGGTGTGCCCGCATAACCTATTAGACGACCAATAAAGATGATTACAAGATCCTAATCGAGTCATAAATTCCGCCATATTGTGTGGGGGACGTAAATTCTTAATGTTATTAGTTGGAAGGTAGAATAGCGTTAGGCCGATTTTAGTAAATTAGTTTATTAGACCTTATCGCGATATTTTTACTCGTGCTTTTTTATTTTTGCCGTGTAATAACGGCTTAGAATAGCATCATCCGATTTCTTTGTATTCAATTTTTTGACGACGGGCTATCAAGCTATCACTATATTGATAACTGATTTTTCTTAAACAGCCGTCAAATACTGGCGTCAGATGTAGCCAATGCGGTCTGCGCCTACCCCGTAACGAATAAAGACGTGATTTATGTGTGTGTCTTGTGTACCTTATTCGGACCGGCGCCATCCGGTTGTCAAATGTATTCAAGGGTTTATGTATCTTGGAGATCCATCTAATCTGACTGCCGACGACCTCTGCATTGTGCATTGTTATACAGTTGTTCGAACATAAAGAGCGCTTCCGCTTATTTTCTACACTTATTCATAGGTTGGTTGGATATGATAGCTTGAATACCTATTCACCCATTTTCTCCCACAGGTATTAAAAGCGATTAAAGGACCTTAGGGATTCATAGTTGTTATAGTAGGCAATAGGCTGACAGCTATCTCTACCTAGAGAGCTGGGGCGAAGCTACTGCCTGCCACCTTACCTGCCGTAGCGTGTCGCTTGGCGCTTGGGTTAGGTAGTTGCTCCGAGCTTACGCTTTTTGGGTAGAAGCCATTACTCTTCATAGCCCCCAAAACTAAGTTTTATACAGGGCCTCGACAAGGCACGCTATGTCACTGCTAGATAGATAGATTTCTAAAATGACCCAAGACTAAAGGTTAGTTTGAAGAACGCATCGGAAATCCTATATTTCTGAATAAAACCCTAGCGTACCTATCTATAATTGACTGGTTGGTAGAGTAGAGCATAAATAAAATGATTCATAAAGCCCGACAAATAGGAATTTCAATATTTACCTGTCATGCTGTATGAGGGCGATGGAGCTGGCCACCAGATCCTCAAACTGCTTCTCACTGGCCGAGCTGCCCTGCCGCTTGTGATGATGCGGAGTGTTGGCTCCGGAAGACACAGGGGTCAGTGACTTCTGGTCTGCAGTCAGGGTCTTGGAGGAGAGGTTCCCACTTGACTTGCTGCTGAAGATCCGCCATGTTACCCCTGATGGGACTTTGTCGGCGGTTTCAGTTTTTGATGAGCTTTTCCATGGGAAGACGCCTCTGTAACAAGGGGAGAAATTGGTTAGTATTTTTCAGATTACAAGCAATTAAATCGAGCATCAAGCCTGTTGAAAATCGTTCAGTTAGATGCCTCTATAGTATCTGATATCAATACATATTTCAGAACAGCTGATCAGCCGTATTCTGGGTCATTCAATGTAAATAAGCAGTGCGTACTAATTATACTGCTAACCTTCAAATTTCTTGTACACAGGTCATAAGGAAAATACAAATCTTAATGTCTTAGGAACAGGTTTTGTAAATCATAATCAGGTACTCGTCTCAGATTATTCGGCGGCTTAATAAAATTGCGAATGAAACTGTACATAGTAAAAAAATACAGCGTTATACTTCCTGATTCATAAGGAAGGGATCCGAAATGGAAACATTATTAGGTACATAGGTTTAGTACCAGGAAGGTAGAAAATATTAGTATAAAAACTTGTTTGTTTTAACTCATTTCATTACGGAGAGCGAAAGTAAGTGAAAGTTAAAGCATGCCTAAACAAAAGATTATTTAGTTCAGGTTGTTTTTGTTTAATTTGAGTACAAATTTTAAGTACAATAAATTAGTAATTATAAAGTTAGTAGGTAGTGCAATATACCAAAATTTTCTCTTGCATATCAGCGCAGGTCTACACACAGCTCCTAAGTATGCCTCCTGCATCGTCTATCTACCAGGGGCTACGTCTGCTAAAAACTAGTTTCAGTTGGGTGTCGATGGCATGTCAGTTGGATGGATTTGGAATGTTCGTATTCTGCTAAGAGTTGGGATGGAAAATCACAGTGCCAATAGCATGATAGTTGAGTATCGCTGGCATTACAATGGCTAAAAAAATAAAAATAAGCAGACTTGGGGCCCAGCAATGCCCACTATGATGTAGATCCAGCCCACTCCGCCTACTTCATAGTCCTGCCTACTCGATCTGGCTGGTGACCTCATTCTTTTCATTCATCATAACATAAACAATGCAATACAATAATGCAGACTGAACTAGGAATGCTATGTCAGCTTTTTATTTCCTCTGATTTACTTATATAGACTTCCGGCATTGGACAACGTGTCATGATATGAGTCATACCTTTTATGGAGTCGTGACACTTGGTTATTAAAGCATAAAACCAAACCCAGTGATAAAACCATACACCTGATACACCTGCATTTTAATAATCTATTCACATAATGTGATTAGTTTACTTTAGTTAATTAGTCCACTGCTGGACATAGGCCTCCCCTTCTCGGAAGGTATTGCTATAAGTTATCAACACTTTTGGCAGGTGGATTGACGAGCGCAGTGCAAGATGTTTTATTCACAAGGAACGCTGCTGTCCATTCCCTGGATAATTAACCCTTAGTCGCACCAGGGTTTATCGGGTCGTTAGACGACTTGGTGTTCCACTCGAAGACGAAGAAGTCACATTTTACGACACCCACGGGCGGAATTGGTTCGATGCTATTCTAAGCCAGCACCCACGATACGGCATTATTACTTACTTATTCATAGGGTATAATTATAACATCAATAACATCGTATATGAGTATAGTATGTATGAAGGACACGTAGGTTCATCAGTAATCTATGAATCGTGTGTGGTTATAATTAATTCATCTTCTGTATAATTGTTACGTTATGCAATCAGGTTATTATTGCAGTAGAACAATCAATATTCATTTATGAACCTTCTAGGTACGAGTTCCTAATTGCATTGCAGTGCAGGTAGATAAGAGTTACGACTATGTGTGCATCAAAATACATAGTTAAGAATGTTGGAATGGTTATTTATTATGACCCAGCCAGATGTAAGGCTCTCGTGTGTGAGAAGTCGGGTGGTTCACCATGACTTTAAGTATGAAGAATAATTGTCGAAATACCAGAATTTAGAAGACACCGTTTAGAAGGTATAACGAAAAGGAAAAGGTGCGCCATAGAGAGCCTTTCTATAGCACGCCCCAGCTAGACCTCGAAAAACAGACCACGTAGAGAAGATCTGATTATTCTAAATAAATGTCGATAATGTGTCGATCCCACGTGTAAAAAGCCATAATAATCCGATGAACCGTTCAAAAGATATAAGTGCGCCATGGAGAGGCTAATATTTCTTTGGTCATATTACCATATTAATAGTACCATGAATCTCGAGAACTTATTTCTGGAAATAATTTTCGGGAATTTGTCGAACTCGTATGCAGAAACACAGAATTTATCGACCAGTAGCTTTACTTATTTTCAGATAGAGGTAAAAAAACTCAAATACGAAAAAATCCACGTAACAACCTCACTTGCAAACAAAGAAAACATAACGAAAGGCAAACATTTCTGTTGGCATTTCTGATAGGTGCGTTTACGTACACGTTTACGTCACGTAGTTACGTTGTTACGTTGCAGACGTAAACATTTGCTAATTACCGCTAACAGGTTGTAAAGATGAACATCTGTGCAAGTCTATTGACCACCTGTTTATACAGGATGTTTAAAGAGAGATACAGGATGTAAAAAAAATACTGCAACTATTTTAAGAGGTGAATCAGCTCATGAAACTGAACAACTTTCCCCAAACAAAAAAACCTCTGCAGAAATAAATTACAAAAGCTGTAAACTCGACAGAATGCTGCCAACTATTTTTTAATACTTAGGGTAGGGTGGTGTAAGATTGCGCAATTTTTGATCAACACCTTATAACTTGAAAAATATTAACCTTATCTAGGCTCAATCATTTATTTATTAAAGGTTATTCTTATGGCAACAAATCAACATACTTATTATTGCAAAATATATATCACCGCCTTAACAATAACATGAAAATCACAAATCGGGAATCGCGCAATTTTGCACACCGTAGTGTGTAAAATTGCGCATCGAGATCGATAAGATTGCGCAACTTTATTATTTGCTTAAATCACGGGATACAAAAAGTTTATACACTAATAATTAACAAAAATATGTATTTATCTCAGCAAATAAGTAAAAACCACAAATTAGGAATTTCACAATGTTACACACCATATAGTGTAAAATTGCGCATTGGGATCGATAAGATTGCGCAACTACTTGCGTATTGTAAGACATAAAAATACCAATTAATGTGCTTATAGTATGTATACATCAAAATTGGATACAAAATTAGAAGTTTACTGAACAATCAAAAAGAATTTACAAGATTGGACACCAAATAATGGCAAAATGACGTGCGCAATCTTACATTTACACAAGGTGCGCAATTTTACACATTGAGGTTATTTTGCAAACTTTGTTCTACTACAGCCATCTCTTAGAAAACATCTGTTTAACTTCTCACGTTACTTACAGTTCAATGACTCCGCCGCGACAAAACAATGACAAATTAGCAAAATTGATGCTAGTTTCAGTACGGTAAAACATTCAAAACATCAAAAAATTTATTCAACAGTGACAAAAAAATTTAAACTCGAATAATTTTGTGGTTTTATACTCATTTACCAAAAATTTTCTGGAACACGTTTCTGTTGCGACTGAGAACAAAATATAACTGAAGTTAACTACGAGCTTCGTCCCGTTGTCCTGCAATGGCGTGTGCGCAATTTTATCGACCGCGCAATCTTGCACCACCCTACCCTACCTATCTATTTGTTGAATACCTATCGAGTTTTCAAGTATAAAATTTTGCTTTAATAAGTATAACCCATACTCCGACTAGACTTATTATGTTTTCCATTTTCTGAATGAAGATTAGATTTAACTAAGCTGCTGACAGCCAACCAGGCTGGGCTCAATCAAACTCAAATCTGATTAGCTGGGCACATCATCATTTCTGCGTCTCTTGAAAACATGTTCTTCGCCATTGTAGGTATATTGACGAACCGCATGGGATATTTCGCTACTACTTCAAATTCAGTGCACGTACTATCTGTATACTTATTAGTTGAGAATATTATAATAATCGACAACGCCTTTTGTTGACTCTCCTAAAGTACCTATCCACCTCTTTCCGGGTAAGAAAATGAATCAAGATTAGATTTAGCTAAGCTAATGGAAGTCAATGCCAACTAGGCTAAGCTCAAACTCACAGGCATCTACCATGCATCTCTTGAGAACCTGTTCTTCGCCATTGTATATTAACGAGCCGCATGGCGTATTACGCTACTTCTTCAAATTCAGTGCACGTACTATACGCATATTGCTTGTGAATACATTCGAATATTATAATCATCTAAAAAAACCTATTGAGTTACCCAATACTTAAACTAATTACTTATTAAAGCAGCATCATTACCTTATCCTATGATTGCACGGTGCTTAGACAGTAATGTTCGTTTAATGACAATTTTCACTTTCATAGGTCTGTCGTAATTTGTTTAATACATATTAAATGACCGCAATTTCTAGAAATGAAAGTAACAATAAAAAATAAGAACTGCCTACTGTATAATTTTATTTCGTAACCCTTTAACTTCTTTCGCCTTTTACGAATATTCTGATAAAATTACGAAGTTATAGATGCCTTAATCTTTCGACCGGGCTCTATGGCGATATGTACCGGTGGCGCTTATTGCCATCAAATTAAATTATTTGCTCCGGCGCAGCTTTTCTCCCAAACTTGGCACGCAAAAGGATTCGTATATTTACAATTTAGCGTGGCATGGCTCCATCTACCAAGCGCTTAATGAAGTAGTCTCGTAATTCCCCCACAACGACGTGATAACCGAGCGCGCGAGCGTACCATGCGCGAGCCGGCACGACCCGCTTTGTTTTTGTATGCGCCGGCGCAGCTTCCCACCAAAACATGACACGCGCAAGGATAATTCGTGTATTTTGATACAGTTTAGCTATGGTTTAACGTGGCATGGCTCCATCTTCCATGTTTATTAGGTACAAGACCTGAGAGCTCTCAATGAAGTAGTCTCGTAATTCCCCCACTACGACGTGATGATAACCGAGCGCACGAGCGTACCATGCGCGAGCCGGCACGACCCGCTTTGTTTTTGTATGCGCCGGCGCAGCTGAACATGACACGCACAAGGATCATTCGTGTCCCGTCTTCCTGCAGCGATAACAGCTAATGAAGTATTTTATTTCTTCATTTTTGAATGAACAAGTCTCGTAATCTCACCAAACACATAAATGTGAATATGGTAGCCAAGTCCAATGTTCGGCCGACAAAAGGGCTACCACGCGAGCCGGCACGACCCGCTTTGTTTTTGTATGCGTCTGCGCAGCTTGGCACCCGAACATGACACGCACAAGGATCATTCGTGTCCCGTCTTCCTGCAGCGATAACAGCTAATGAAGTATTTTACTTCTTTATTTTTGAATGAAGTAGTCTCGAAATCCCACCAAAACATAAATGTAAATATAGTAGCAAAGTCGAATGTTCAGCCGACGAAAGGGCTACCATGCGCGAGCCGGCACGACCCGCTTTGTTTTTGTATGCGCCGGCGCAGCTGAACATGACACGCATAAGGATCGTTCGTGTCCCGTCTTCCTGCAGCGATAACAGCAGCTAATCAAGTAATTTTACTTCTTTATTTTTGAATGAAGTAGGTAGTCTCGTAATCCCACCAAATACATAAATGGGAACATGGTAGCCAAGTCCAATGTTCGGCCGACAAAAGGGCTACCATCATGGATACCATGCGCGAGCCGGCACGACCCGCTTTGTTTTTGTATGCGCCGGCGCAGCTGAACATGGCACGCACAAGGATCATTCGTGTCCCGTCTTCCTAAAGCGATAACAGCTAAAAGAGTATTTTTCTCACTCTGAATTCTAGAATTTGAATCCTAGTCAGCCCTCCTGATAGGTAGTCAATAAAGTGTAAATGAAACTATTTAATATGACAGTCGCGACATGGCTTTACCTACCATGCTTTGATGTTCATCACAAGACCATGAGAGCTATCAATGAAGTAGTCTCGTAATTCTCCCACTACGACGTGATAACCTTTTTTTTTTTCTAACTTGTCCCTACGATAACTACCTACTTAGGTACCGATATCTACACCTAGACGACGTGATAACCGAGCGCGCGAGCGTACCATGCGCGAGCCGGCACGACCCGCTTTGTTTTTGTATGCGCCGGCGCAGCATCCCACCCAAACATGACATGCATAAGGATAATTCGTGTCCCGTCTTCCTGCAGCGATAACAGCTAATGAAGCATTTTTGTCACTCTGAATTCTAGAATTTGAACCCTTGTCATCCCTCCTGCCTGATAGGTAGTCAATAAAGTGTGAATGAAAGCATTTAATGTGACAATCGTGACATGGCTTTACCTACCAAGCTTTGATATTCATTACAAGACCCAAGAGCTCTCAATGAAGTAGTCTCGTAATACCCCCACTACGACGTGATAACCGAGCGCGCGAGCGTACCATGCGCGAGCCGGCACGACCCGCTTTGTTTTTGTATGCGCCGGCGCAGCTTCCCACCAAAACATGACACGCACAAGGATAATTCGTGTCCTGTCTTTCTGCAGCGATAACAGCTAATTAAGTATTTTATTTCTTTATATTTGAAAGAAGTCGTCTCGTAATACCCCCACTAGGACGTGATAACCGAGGCGCGAGCGTACCATGCGCGAGCCGGCACGACCCGCTTTGTTTTTGTATGCGCCTGCGCAGCTTCCCTCCCGAACATGACAAGCATAAAGGATAATTCGTGTCCTGCCATGATAACAGCTAATGAAATATTTTTCTCACTCTGAATTCTAGAATTTGAATCCTTGTCATGCCTCCTGATAGGTAGTCATTAAAGTGTGAATGAAACCATTTAATGTGACAGTCGTGACATGGCTTTACCATGCTTTGATGTTCATTACAAGACCCAAGAGCTCTCAATGAAGTAGTCTCGTAATACCCCCACTACGACGTGATAACCGAGCGCGCGAGCGTACCATGCGCGAGCCGGCACGACCCGCTTTGTTTTTGTATGCGCCGGCGCAGCTGAACATGACACGCACAAGGATCATTCGTGTCCCGTCTTCCTGCAGCGATAACAGCTAATGAAGTATTTTTCTCACTCTAAATTCTAGATTTTGAATCCTTGTTACCCCTTCTGATAGGTAGTCAATAAAGTGTGAATGAAACAATTTAATGTGACAGTCGTGATATGGCTTTACCTACCATTCTTTGATGTTCATTACAAAACCCAAACGCTCTCAATGAAGTAGTCTCGTAATACCTCCACTACGACGTGATAACCGAGCGCGCGAGCGTACCATGCGCGAGCCGGCACGACCCGCTTTGTTTTTGTATGCGCCGGCGCAGCTTTGCAGATGAACATGACACGCACAAGGTAATCCGTGTATTTTGATACAGTTTAGCGTGGCATGGCTCCATCTATCATTCATGTCCATTACAAGCCCCAATAGCTCTCAATGAAGTAGTCTCGTAATACCCCCACTACGACATGATAACCGAGCGCGCGAGCGTACCATGCGCGAGCCGGCACGACCCGCTTTGTTTTTGTATGCGCCGGCGCAGCTTCCCACCCGCACATGACACGCACAAGGATAATTTGTGTCCTGTCTTCCTGCAGCGATAACAGCCAATGCAGTATTTTACTTCTTTATTTTTAAACGAAGAAGTCTCGTAATCCCACCAAGCACATAAATGTGAATATGATAGCCAAGTCCAATGTTCGGCCGACAAAAGGGCTACCATGCGCGAGCCGGCACGACCCGCTTTGTTTTTGTATGCGCCTGCGCAGCTTGGCACCCGAACATGACACGCACAAGGATCATTCGTGTCCTGTCTTCCTGCAGCGATAACACCTAATGAGCTAATGAAGTTATTATATTTCTTTTCTAGTTCTTGTATTTGTTTGGGAATTTCAGGATAACTTTTCAATGTTTCGATAGGCTTTTGGTTGTTTTTTTACAGAAATTGCATCATGTCGCGCACAAGGATAATCTCGTGT
Source organism: Phthorimaea operculella (assembly GCA_024500475.1). Lineage (NCBI taxonomy): Eukaryota > Metazoa > Arthropoda > Insecta > Lepidoptera > Gelechiidae > Phthorimaea > Phthorimaea operculella. Next base: position 2,839,385 of record JANFCV010000017.1, read on the forward strand.
CTTGCCTGCTGTGCAGCGTAAACAAACAGTCATATGCCATAATATTCTCCAGACAATTTTCTTCCGCTTTCTGAAGTCTTATAAAAAATAAACTTTACCAAACTCTACATTTGGTTAACAAAACAACGAACATATTTATTACGCAGCTCGTGTTTGCCAAGAACAAAATGTTTCACGGTGATTCTGTAACTGTTAGTTCAGGTCAGGTTGTCATCTTACAACACGGTTTCATTGACCAACTAATATTTCTTCAAGATGGCAGATTTAATTACTTACTCTGCCAATAAAGACAGTGTAGACAGATAAATTAACGTATGTAGACACTTGTGAATGTGCCTATCTTATTTCCAATCAACAATTTTGATAGACAGGTCTTTGGTATGGTATGACTACGAGCCACACAAAAAGTGTGAAAACAAGTATGCCAGCAATCTATAGAATCTACAGATTCATTTGGTTTGAAGGAGTTTTCCTTGTATTTTTCAACCCATCGTCGTCTTCCATATATTAAGACATATGCCTTTGCTCTCCTGTGTCACCCTTTATAACATTGGAAAACTCTCGGCTACTTAATACCTATCTACTACTAAAGCTAGAATAAGTCTAACCGCGCATTGGATGGTACTTTGACCGCGCATATAACACGCACAAGATCACAGCAATTGGTCTCTGGTCTCGTAACCGCGTACCATGCGCAGCCCGGCACGGCGCGCGCTCCCATGTTTTTGCGCGTTGAATTGCGCGCGCGCATTCGCGGCAAAGCGCGGAACAATCGCGGGAAACACTCTTGCGCAAGACCTGTTCTGGCGCTTTGCTGGTGTAGGCTTCAATTCAAGGGTGTTTATGAAAAGGTTGAAGTTTAGATGTACAAAGTAGCGTAGGTGGTATGGTCTCTTTGTGGCATCTTCGTAGATAACAAAACTAACTAGATACGCTTAGTACAAAAGAAGTTCCGTTCACGATGGATTTCTTTATTAGAATGATACACAGTCAACTATGGAGCAAATCCACACAAAACGAGTAGTCATTCAAGTTGTTTGGCGCTTTACTCCGACCTCACTAACACTCTTTTGTTTTTTAAATGCGTAATACGCCAGTGTCACGTACGTACTAAAACTCAAAGCTATCTTTGAATTTGGCAAGTATTGTTTCAAAACCAAATCCAAGAACCATAATCAATTGAATGCTGTCCCAAAGTTCACAACAACGCATAGGAATGCATATCAAACCAACAATGGAATAGCAGGCGTGGTCAGAATATTATATTCACACCAGTCAATCGAAGCGACCATACCTACTCATCATCAGTTTTGTAACTTTATAGTCCAGTAAGTGTAGAGAAAATATGGAATAGGTGGTGGATTTATTGCAGCATAAAAAAAATTTAAGCATGAAATTAAATATACAAATTGCTCCAGATTTAGTTTTAGGGTATTCTATGGTAATCATGGTAATGTCCCGTACGGCACGCTCTACTTTCTAACATTTTCCGTGTGCGATACATAGATTTGGCAAATATGGCATTGAAAATAACTAAAAAGCATTTGATTTTACAAGGACTGTAGGTTTGTATTTGCACAACCTATGTTTCTTACACGGAAAATATAAGAAATCAGAGTGCCGTACAGGACATAAAAATGTCTTAAGAATCATTATTTTACATGTGGTCATCTGCTACAGAAATGCTTGGTTAAATCTAATTGAAATGTTTTATTTGATAGACAGCTCCGTCTCTACATCAACAAGTAAGTCGTTTGAAAAATTAAAGTTAGCAAAAAACCTTGTTCATTCATGACCAAGATTGTTTTGCTTGATCATGATCAATGATTTTTGTCAACCCTCAGATCAGAGACGTGTGCACAATGCCGATACTGCACAATTTGTGATTAATGCACGTAATACATTTATAAAAAAAAGTGTTTTTGTTGAGCCTCTATCCGTATTTCATTGGACTATAGTATAGATAGGCACTATACTGATGCCATTTACACTGCACAATAGCATCAGGTATTTCGATTGTGACGAAACGCAATGGAATGTCGATTTGAACTTTGGATGCGATTGTTCGATTAGGTTTTTGATTATAAACTCACGATTGGTATTTTGGTAAACAATTTCGGTAGGCAAGTAACCTTAAATATAAACTTCAAGCGCAGTTGGTAGCTGCTCTATGTTTAGGTACCTGTACCATATTTTATTATTATAAAAACCTTGATTGCACATAGATTCAATGTTAAAGTATAGTTTAAGAAGCTGACCATAATTAGCTCGAAAACAACTAAAAATAGACAGGTAAAACTTGAATAACTTTGCAAACGTAACAAACTCACATACATCATGCCTATGTCCCTTGCGGGATAGCAAGACCATAAACGTCTGTAAGAAACGGCCATTAACACCACGTCTGACAAAAGTTTGAGACACTTGGAAGACTGTATTACCAAAGAGACAGGTTGTTAGGCTGTCGACTATCAAATTCCATAGTTGCTTTTTACGACACCCACGGGAGAGATATAAGGTGATGCTATTTTAAGGCGGCACCACATGGCCAGGAAAGAAACCATTAAAAATAACACTGTCTGTAGACTAAATAACCTAAAACTTTAGAGAAATGAATATGCTTGATGATGATGGCAGTAATTTTAATCATGTGCAGAACTTTAGCTTCAAAGAAAACCACTGTGGCTAGCTTACTTGAAGATATCATTAAAAGTACGATCAAAAGGAATGTCACCACATCAATTCACATCGCATTAGCACTACAAAAGAGAAGCATTTTTAATTCTTATGGCGGTTGTCTAATGTCCTACCTACATTAACCTCAATATGAAATATGCTAGTGGTAGAGAGGCTTTTGATCTTATCGTTCTGTTAATTTCTTGTTTTCGGTAAAATTCATGTGGAAATCATAACCATATTTCAGCATATTTGAGAGAGCAGCCATACTAAACCTCCGTTTTCAAGAAAATCATCGTTGGCTCTAGCCATTGATGCATATGTACAGTCAGAAAATCATCGTTGACTTGAGTCAATGCATATGGACAATTTGGCAGCTCTTACAATACAATACTATATTATATGCTTTTATTGTACACCAAAAGGGCTTAGATGTAATACAGGAACACTTAAAACTAAATACATGGGTGTACTGTTAGGCGGCCTTACTTTTAGCTCTTTAGCTTAATTTGCATAAACAATAACGTCGATATCGATATCATTCCCATATAGCTGATGAAAGCAATGAAAGGTTCTACTTAATGCTAGGTATACACAAGGTATACACTCTTTTCCAAGACGTGGTAAGGGTAAGCTAAGGTTATGAGGCCCAAATCAATGGTTTTGGATATAATTGGTAATAATAACATTGGTTTGCACAAACACCACTCAAATACATGAAAAGTTCTATTAACGCTGTATGGAATGCCACACACTCTTTTCCAAGACGTGGTAAGCTATGAGGTCGTGAGGGTCAAAAGGCACAGACGCACATTGATCAATCGATGAAAGTTGTGCCAGTTATGTCTCGTAGGAAGATCGTGATTAAAGCTAGTGTCGTGTATCGTAAGTAGGCTGTTGGAAAGGGCGTGTGAACCTTTCAACTACAGGAAAGGCAGGGCAAAGGTAAAAGTGAGTATAACTGGCGTAGATAAAGAACGTATCCCGAATTGGCAAAATTATTGTTGACCTCATTATTATATGACACTGAGCAGGATGACAACAATAATGTTAAAATTCGGGATAAGTTCTTTATCTGCGCCAGTTATACTAATTTGGTTGGACTTAGTTCTTCTAAGATTTTGCAACTTAGGCGCTAACTTCACAGGTGAGACGCAAGACATGAGGTAGAGTTCTTGAACCCGTTTCCACATAAAATTATGAAATAGAAGAGGCGCCGTCTACACACGTGAGACGCGCGTCTCACATGAGTAGACGATTATTTATCTGTTAGATTTGTCATATTACGTCTCACGTCGCACGTCTCGAAAATGCCTAGAGTTTTGTGAATCTTTATAATCTTTATTAGTGTAATATGATCTTATTTACCTACTATGATCTCATTTGTATATAACTATGTATTTAATGTTGTGTATATTTTATGTTAGATCTAAGTATTTTGTTTTCCTTTCAATGTTTAAGTTATGTTCCTTGTTCAGTATTTTTAGGTTTAACCTGTTCACTGTACATTGTATTAATAAATAAATCTGTTAAGATGCTCTGCCCCTTAGAAACAAGCCGAGCTTGGATTGGAACTCGCTACAATATGTATTTCAGTGGGATTTTTTGTACCTATATAAATAAAGAGCCCTTATTAATTACCTACAATCTTTCAATCACCTTGTTGTAAATGGTAAAATAATTACGAATAGGTACCTCAGTCATCCTAGAATTTCTGGGTATAAAAGTTGAAAATCTTTTATCTTTCTTGGCAATATTCTTATACGCTTCGCTGATCTTTACTATAACTAAGCTTATCAAATCGATTCGTCATTTATTGCATGAAATATTAAGTTTTCAATGCAGATCATCTTTGAAACGGCACCGACAAGTCTACATCCGTGCTAAAGGCCTGTCATTTGCAAACATCTTGCTTTATTTCCTCTTCACTCCCCTGTCCTTTACATTCAAAAGACGCAGGACAAGGACAGACGTTCCGAGAAATGTCTAGATTTAAATCATACTTCATTTCATTACTTAGTATTTCATTGCTGGAGTCACGAACAAATGTCGTTTTGAGTGGTTTAGCTCGGAGTGGCTTTCGCAACGGTAATGCCATTTCGGCCAATCCGGCAACGGTTGCAATTTTTATGAATAAAACATGTTTGTGAATGAAAGAGAATGCAATATCCTGTGTGTTATCATAACTATTGGATTTATTGTCCAATAAAACAGTACCTAGCTTGGTTTTTGATTTGTCGATTTTCACAAAAACGAATATGGTCCAGTCAAGGACTCTATATACTAATACTTGGGTCCAGTTCATGGAAAATGGTCCAGATTACCGGTAGATTCACTCCTACAAATATTTCCAGCTAATTTTTCACCTTATTAAGGCAGTCCTTTGGATACCTATCACACTATTTGCACAATTGGTGCTCTTCAACTTATTTGCCGAACTGATCAAAACAATCACCTTTTAGTATTCAATTGAGCCCGCACGGAACGATTCTTTGTTTCGAATCATGAATAATGTGCTTCCGTCATTTATCGGTACGACTAATTTCTGGTTCTACATAGCATTTAGTCGTAACTACTTGTTTGACGACCTTCGACGCGCAATGGTCGCATTAAAAAACCATATGTGTTTGATAATGATAATACTCGTATACCAAGGGGATTTCCGATGGACAAAATAATACAATCACAGCCATAAATGAAAACATGACCATAAGCATAACCCACTAGGATCTAACTATTCTGCCTGATGCAGATTTTGTGTGCCATTATAACATACACATAAAGACAGAAACACTTACAGATAACGTTATTGGGACGTTTGGGTATGGATGCATGAACAGTTGATACTCAAATGCATTTCATATCATCATTCACAATTAATACGAGTATATCCTTAGCCATGAATCAAATCAATAAATCTTTACGCAGATGGCATTCTCTTTCTCTTTTCGTGTGGGACACCGAGTCGTTCAACGACCCGATGAACCCTGGTGTCAGAGTTTTTCAACCGCCTACTGCAAGTAGCAGGCCTCTGACATGGTTGTGTAACGACCGCCATCATAGACAGCAACCGGGACCGACGGCTTAACGTGCCCATCCGAAGCACGGAACCATCTTACTTGCGGACAATCAGGTGGTTCAGCCTGCAATGTCCTAACCAGACTGGGAACAAATTCACAAAGTGATAAATATCAACTTTGTGAGTGACCCCACCGGGAATTGAACCCGAAAAATTTGCGTGGCAGGCATAGATGGCATTACAACGACAAGACTTAGAAGAAAAATGTAGCCACTGCAAATCAGAGTGCTAGCTTAGAATCCAATAATTTGTGGTTTAGGTTGGTCGTATTTCAGCCAGTTTCAGGTTTCCTGTCACCTTCACGCCCCACCGGCTGCTATCGGATGTCATCTTTCGGTCACGGTTCTAACCTTTATTGACGTTTGGGAGTTATGTTTCATGTTTTGGTTATTCATTGCCGCAAGACTGCCGTCGATGGGAGTGTCAAGTTTTACAGTATTATGATTATATCCGGGTCTAAGCACGGAAAGAGTTTTCAGCAACTTCATATTTCGTTTCATAACGTGTACAAACGGAAATGTCTTTCTTTATCGGGTACTAGGATTCATTGAGTCGTTTGATGGTTCAGTGTTCAACACTTAGTCATGGGTTTGGCTGAATTTAAAGACTTTTTATCAGCAAAAGCATTTTCATTGTCCACATGTGATGCTGCATATAGCTGCATTGCAGATGTGCTTGTATCAAACGCAATGCAACAGGTCTGTTTCTATACGCACTGACCAATGCTTGCACAAATAAATTATATACCAAACTACGAGAGATAGGTCAACAGATATGTACGTTTATTATTTTCCGAACGGAGAGATATTTTGGCGATTCAAGATCACCTTCATTCACATTTTGGCTACGAAGCAATAACTTAATCTGACTCTACTCAAAATTGGTTGGGCCGTGTGCAAATCTCCTAAATGTTGAAACCACTTACTAATTATGTATTATTGACACCTATGGACATAAAAACAAAACTAAAGAATAATAATTACAGAAATGCAACATCATTTGCAAAATGAAATAATTTTTCTTTGAATTAATTTTTCACTGAAATAATAGGCTTCTACTTACCTATTCCAATAAGTACATAAGTATGGCCTCGCCACTCTTGACCCCTCTATAGAGATTACTGAATAGAGTATCAAAGTAGCAGTCGAGGTCAAAGGTAAATTGAATTTCAGCTCGGGTTTCCTCGCCTCCTCGGTGGAAATACTACTGAATAGATTTATTTATAGTAATGGCTAAATTTATAGGGAAATAGTGTAAGTAATATACGAATTGGAGACCTAAAACTACTTTTAAACGAATGAATGAATACGAAATCAGCTGAACTAGAATATGAATGAATGAATAATTAAATAAGTATTACATTCGAGTATTAGGAAGTGACGTAAGAAACTTTAAAACCTTAGTAGGTAGCATTATTTGTAATATTTTGAATTAATTTATTTACATGGACACATCTGTACTGTAATTATTTATTTTTTTTATACGGGCACGACACGATCCTCTATGATGATTTGATGATCCATACTGCCTAATACCGCTACAGTACTACAACACTTTACCTTAATATTTTGGACATTGTATATTTTTGTTTACTATCATTCGGAACATTTCTCAACATCCTGTCCTACACAAGTTCTATCTGTCACACAACACCAGTACAGCCAGTATGACAACACCGTAATTTGGCTACGGTTGTACAAGCTCCGGTCTTTGGGTCGCGTCTTCAAATGCTCGTGAGAAGTGTACCGATCTAACCTTCAAAATAGAGAAATAAAAGCGCTTAGAATTATGTTCAATAGTTCTGCAAAAGCCGTAGTGTACCGTGTGGTAGCGGATAAGGTACTGCCACTCCTTGTCCACTCAGGGTGTTTCGTAAAAGGCGACGTAGAGTTTTAGACCTCGGATGAATATCTGTCGACTATGGTCAACCGCATGGTGGCGGTGATACCACCTACAATAGCATTCCCAAAAAGGGTCGACGGTAGGCAGGCGACCAGTCATAAAACACTGCCAAATCCTTTTCCTACATGATTTTGTGCACTAACTTACCATACTGCGCAGACTCCAACTGATTTGGGACAAAGGCAGGTAGATGATGAGATCATCAACAGCCTAGAGATGTTCCAAGTTGTCCTGTACTAAATTATCCGGTCTGTGAGACAAGCAATTCGGGTATGACACAAAAACAACACACAACACAATAATTTGGCAAGAATTGTGTAAGATCCGTCGTCGGTCCGGGCGGGTCGCATCTTCAAATGGTCGTGAGAAGTGTACCGGACGTATAACCTTCAAAGTAGGCAGACGAGGTGAAGTGCGTTTTGTTCAAGACAATATTACAAGAACAGAGAGACGTTCAAAGCTGAACAAAAGCTTGTAAATGATGTAAGCTGAACACTTATTAAATCCTATGTAAAAAAAACAGTCAGAAAACTTTTGATACCGGTTTTGACTGAGCCTATAGAATTTGAAAAGTTCTCTTTAATTCTCAATGTTCCCATCAGATTCAGAGTTTTCAGACCCGCTGCTGATACGAATCTAACAAAACTTGATATGTCAAGATCAGCTCAGCTGTTTGAACTGTAAGCCTGTGAAAACGAATTTCCTGTCTACATACATACATGCTCTCGAAAAACATAACCCTTCTTCTGAGACAGTCGGGTAAAAAGAGAATTTTCTAAATTGAGTAACCCCAAGACTGCAACGTAATAAAAACCTTCTTTATATGAATTCGGCAGCGATTACAGCTGGAATATCTCGTCTCGTTGCGTCGTAGAATAAACATCGTTTGCAATCTGAGACGAAAAGTCTAGACTCCAAAACGACACAACGTCACACGTAATGTTCATGAAATTATCGTGAGATTCGTGAGGGATTAAGTTCCTGTCGCAACAAAACGTGAAGATGGCAGACAGGTATAAATGTGAGGTAAATGAACTGATTGAATAAACAGCATCAGCATGCATCAGAGGAAACACAAAAAAGATATATAGGATGAAATTTTACTAGTGACCGATAGCGAAAACTCAGAACCGGCTAGTGATAAGGAACAACTTTCCCCGAGGAACATAGGTCGAAATACGAAAAAAAAATTGGACCCCCATAGTAACTGAAATCAGCTGATCGGCAAGTTTGTATGGGAGGTCCAATTTTTTTTTCGTATATTCTTTTATCGTTGTATTTTTTAACATTCCGGTGCATGTTAAAAAATAAGATCATGCCTAATTTGAGTCATTTTATAGACGTCAAAATCCAACAAGATTTGGAGGGAATCAATGTTTTGGCAGATTTTAACAACTACTGGTTGTCCATTGGTAGTAAATTATTTGCCATTATTTTGTCGCAACGTGAAGATTGCAGACAGGTATACGCGAGGTAAACGAACGGCTTGTATAAATATCATCTGGGGAAACACCGAACGAGAAAACACTGATTGAAAAAATTGGTTGGCGCGACGGATTACAAACAAACAATAACAATTTGGTCAAACCAGTTCGGTTGTAGTAAATAAAACTGCTCGTATTTTCTGTTCTGTTACTGTTCTCAATCAGACATTTGATAAAAACAACGGACGTAGCCATTACTGTGCGGAACCTGCGATTACAACGATTTACCATTGCGTAACACAGTTAGATACATAATAGTAGGAAAAAGATTTTATACTACATTTTACAGTTGTACACGTAACTTACCGCTTACGGTTGTAAATTGTTCATATTTTACGGTACGCATAGATAAAGTTTATGTAGAGAACGTTTATTTCAACTTTCGCGCTTTGTGCACACAAATTGCAGGTGATTTTCCAGAGAATGTCTTTCCGAGCGTGGTAAGGTATAACAATGTCCAGCAGCGGACTGTTAATGAAGATAAATTAATATATCTTTTTTTCCAAAAACACACGAAAAGCCGGATGTTTTTAGGTTCCAAATATGAACAAAATAATTCTGTTTGATAATTTAAGCCTAGGTTCCCACGGTTGCACGGTCGTAAGTAAGCATTTTGATATCTCAAGATCTCAGTTCAAGGTTAGAAGAAGCCGAGGAGCTCAATAACAAAATCATAAAATACAAAAGCCGTGTATTTTTAGTATTCAAACCAAGCTCTAATAAGTATAATAAAGCTTGGTTTTTATTCACTGTATAATTTATTTTTGTTTTGCCATGTTTTAGTTTTTACCTTTTCGTTTTGTAAATTATTATGTTAGGTTTATTTTGAGTTCAACGTTTTATAGTAGGTACTTGGCTAAAACTCAACAAAACGAAACATGGCTTTGACAGATAAGAAAGGCTAACTAACCTGACCATGAGGTAAAAATAAAATTAAACACAGTTCGTACTGTGGTTCGTACACTTCTTCCTTCACATTTTTAGAGCACCTAATAGCCTCAAAGGAAGGTCTCAAATATTATTCAAAAGTCTTTCAAATTTCGTATTTAAAACTAAGAAACAATAACTAGCTACTTGTTTAAATTGCATAAATAAGCTTAAAACAAACAACTATACCAGCGCATTTAAGGATCATCTAAACAACTTTGAATTCAAAAGCTTGCTGCCATAGCTTTCCCACCCACGAAGTAAAACTGCCCGTGTTCCATTTTCTCAAATAGAAAGCAAACGTTTACTTTGTAGGTACTGCGTACATATTTACTGTAGGAAGGGGGACTTTGTAAGGGACAAGAATAAGTAGGCCGAATGGGACCAAGGTTGTGGCATTCTAGAGATAGGGCGAAAATGTCGGAATTTGGATTAACTGTTTGAAAAGGGAAAACTTCAGGACATTATTTTGACAATTCAGGAACATGAATTTACAATAAGATTTATGTATTTGCAGAATGTAATGAATTGTGTAGTAGGTTCTATGACCAGCAGATCAACCTACTCATTTAAGGGTTCAACTAATAGTGGTTTTTCATAGTATTTGTACGAAAATCCAACGTAAGTTAGTCTTTTAAATGGGTAGGTTGATGTATTGGCGATAGTACTTATCGTACTTTGTGCTTTCCAAATAAGATAACCAAGTTCAAAAGTTGAACTCATGTTGAGATAAAATCAATACGAACAGACTTCTATAACACTCTGGAAAAAATCCACTTATAATTAGAATTCTACTTACGAATACAGATGGAATAAGCAGAATAATTGTATGTAGAGGCTTACCTGAAAAGATGAAACAAATTGTTAATATGTTGTTCAATTATGAACGCTAGAAACACAGTATATTAAATATATTATAGGTAGTACAAAGTCGAACTAATAACAACACAGTTTAGCTTTACAAAGACGATAAAGGTATATTTAAAAAACTATGTTTAAAAGATTTAACACGCTCTAGCATAACTAAGTATGTCTAATCTAAATGAGTCTGTTGCTGGCAAAATGTGTTGCTTTACTTATAAAGACAGGTACCTGGGTAATTACTTACTATCAGCATCTAAAATTCTAAAATCAGCTGATAAGAAACGAACGCAACTTTAGGATCAGAAAATTTTATTTTTTCAAGTAAGATTCGCTAAGAAAATTCAGTGCTAAAGTATAGTAAAAACCTTTTAGTACCGCCTTCAACCGAAATCGAATTAAGAACTTCTCCTTTCTCGAACTCGGTTAAAAATTTAAAGCAATTTCATCAAAACAATCCAACTTGGTATGATACGTCACTCACATGGTATTTGCACACATGGCCGGCGCATGCGTGGCGTGTGTGTAACAATAACAGTTCCAGCTAATAACAGAATACGAAACACCATTACTATGCACAGCCAGACCACTACTGAAATACAGGTGTGAATTAATTTCGCTTTATACATATGAAAAATACGTTTCAGGCGACGTATATGTTAGCGATTCACGCTACAGATAAGTGATTCGCCTAAAATCAAGAATTGTGTTGAGCCATCTTGTCTAGCAATGGACGCGGCAGTTGATAGTGATGATAAGGTGACATTACAAAAACAACATCCAAAATAAGCTTATAAGATAATCTTTGGCTACCTAATAAAAACACAAAGATAATTTTTAATTACTAAGAGGAGATCTAAATACAACGTGTTACAAAACAACCAATAAATCTCCTATACAAAGTGAATTCATTTTGTATGGGAAGTCCAATCTTTTTTTCATATTTCGACCCATGTTCCATGGGGAAAGTTGTTCAGTTTCATGAGTACCTTGACCTCCTTTCAGCTTTATTGGTTGTTTTGTAACACCTAGTATATCTGAGGCTAAGTCGAAAGCTGAAATGACATATCTAAGTTTTTAACTTTAACTGTGATGTGACAATAGGATCAGTTTTTAGTGGTTTCAGGAAACTCTTTAGTTTCATGCAGCATTTATCGTGCTGGACTAAACATAACTTGCCACTCTTCAGATTTTTACTTTGACTGACAAGCAGAGACGTCGGAACCGTTTTCGTACGTAACAGATATGATCCATTTATTTTTACAGACCTCCAAATTGTATTCAGATTTCTGTCTCTAGTTACTCGTCCGTCACACAAAGGAAAGTTCGGATCCAAGCGAAACGTAGGTATGCGCTTGCGCAACATCTTACACGCAAATTTGGACACCGCGTTACGCTATGTAAACACACACCAACATATGAAACTAGAATACTTACATATGCAACACGGTCTGTGCAATATGTGAGAATTTAACAAGATTTCATTATTATGAGCACAAATTTTCATAGAGCGGACGGCTCTTACAGAATTTTGTTTCTAGACAGAGCAGATGAATCTTACAAATGTATTACTAGGTACATTTAACAAGCAGATGTATTAAAAACAAAATCCCGACTGCAGTAATTTCGAATTGTATTTTTGGATAAAAATCCGCCATTTGAATTTATTATATAGCCAGTTTCACTCGCGCTGCTGAAACAAATCTAACGACAACTGACATGTCAAGATTGGCCCAGCCATTTGGGCTGTAGCCCGTGGTAGCCCGTGAAAACGAATTTCTGGATATGACACACAAATACATACTCTCGAAAAACAACCCTCCTGAGGCAGTCGGGTAAAGAATAGTAATAAAAATAAATGTTTTGTTTTCGCGTGTAATTGTAATAACTACTGGACCAATTCAAAAGACATGTTTCCCTGACTAAGATATTTTTACCGTGGGAAACCCCTTTCGAGATAACTAATCGCAGTGGGTGAAACCTGGCTTCCAATGTAAAAATAAAATGTTAGAACCTTATGAGAGAGAAACAATTAACAGAAGCTATGTAAGTATTTACTTAATTAAGATTATAATAACAACCAATTACAGTACACAATTGAGAAAATGACTCAAAAGATAAGTCTTGCAATTATCTGGTCTTCATCTTAAGGGTCAACGTCAGCGACACTAGCGCCGCATAGGGAAAAAATTACTGACTGAATACGCAATTGATTGGGAAACCAAAATAATGAATAACTTGAGGTTATCCACGCGATATTTTTTTAAATCTGTCTAGTAATTTCGGAGTTTATAGATTACATACAAAACAAAAATGAATCATTTCACTTCATAATATAAGTGTAGACGACAATCACTAGAGACAAAGATTATTTAGAACCTATAAAACTTTGTTAAAACTTTCTTGTTATGTATGCCAAATTGCTAAAACTGATACATTTGTTTCTAGATGACAGCGTGGCGTGTTCAGCCGGGTATTTTTTTCCTGTTTGGGGGCGCCACTAGTCTGATGTTTAACCGCAATAACCAGTCGTAAGAATACGTCTTTTACTGTAAATGCAATGAGACTTGGTTTATGGCAAGAACAAGATTGCTTGAGCTATACACACTTCATGCACTTGAGTGCACTCTCCTAGCCACTATAAAAGAAATCTTGAAATGGGTATGCGCAATAGGGTGGAGCGAAAAATATATTTTTTCGTAATCGTTTTGGAATACGTACCTGCAAAAAGTTGCCTCTATGGTTCACAAACATACACACAAAATATTAGTTAGTAAATAATACATTTAGAACTACAACTAACAACTCTATGAACTTTAGCTAACTCTATGAAATTGATAAATTTTGATTAATAAAATACCAATGTTTTATTAATGCTAAATCAAATTTTGAGTGCTACCCTGTTGATATAGAATAGAAAAGTTTGACCACAAGAGATGCGGGGATGGCGGGGCACGAGGGAAGTGATTTCTCTACTTTCGTCATACATTTTTGTATGGCGTTTTCAATTGTATTGGGGCACCTCAAGATATAAAGACAAGTAAATAAAATTTTGGATTTAGGATTTTCTAAATAAAGGGCACCTTTATATCGCTATGCCATTAAAAAAAAAACAATAAAAATATCTCCGTACATTATCACTCCACCCTAATGTGCAATGGCCGTATCCACTTTCAGATGACATAATGCCACTGTTTATAAGCGTGCTGTTCAAAGCAGATGTTATTATGGTTTAGATATCTAAATGGCTAGTAGCTGTTGTATACTCATAGATACATATCTACCTACGCATGGCTTAAACGACAACACAGAATACAGTCAGTCTATTATACAGTCAGTAAAACTTGATCAGATCATAGGTACGCCGCTATACCAATTTAATTTGGAGATTTTGTCCTTCCCTTTCTCTTACCTTACCCTTTATATCCAAAAATAAATACAATGATACAACAGAATTTCATTTTGTGCGCATTTACGAGACAGATTTGTCTGAAGACCACATCAGAGATGCTCATAATAGTTAGGCCGTCAGATGCTGGCAAAAATAACATATTATGTTTGCAGTGAATTGTTTGAAGATCCTAGTCCTCAAAATATAATTGTCTGATTTTATGTCGATTTCCGTGAAAAAATATATTAAAAACATTTGATTTCACTAATGATTTACATTGAAAAAATCATTTGAATTAAATCGCGATTTAAATCAAAACGATGTAATCGTGCCAGCCCTGTTTCCTATTGTCCAGCTAGATATAAAATACAGAATAGGGTATGGCGTTCCTAAATTCGTGGAATTAAGTACCAAGGGACACTTACCAAAATTATAACATAGCTATAGGTATTTATTTATTATTATTATATCAGCCTATACCGTCCCTTTGCTGGGACAGCTTTAGGTATATGCTTAAAATATTTGGCGGCTTGTTTCAATCTTTTATGTAATTTGTTGTGTTTGTTTGCAGTTGGTATACAATGATTTTGCTACAATACATGACTTGGTACAGGAGAACATGATATAATTTTTCGTGCTTTAGAGGTTTGTAGAACAGAACTCATTGTAAAAATGAACTTCGTTCTCTTGTTATACAAATAGCTATGACATTCTCGCGACCTTATTCATTAAAAAGCATTAAGGAAACCAATGTATCAAGTCGATGTAAATGTGGAACGGTGTCACGACACGAGGCGGCGAATGCGTAGAATACTTGGACAGTAGAATAGTGAACTTTGAACTAGTTTCATTCATACTAGATAACGATTTTTCTATATAAGGAACATGTGAAGTTCATGTAGGTAGGTTTAGATGCTTGAACTTGTGTCTGTAGTTTTAAAACTAATGTGCCGTCATCCGAATAGGCCATATTTGACGTCTGTCAAAATCATATTAATGCTATGACATAAGGTCTATTTTTCTTTGTTGACATGTTTCCTAGTATGGGTTTGACAGACGTCAAATATGGCCTATTCGGATGACGGCACCATAGACCTGTAAAAAACTTCTAATCATTAAAGCCTAAAGTTGCTATTCCGAACGGAGCGGCTGACGGCAGTTCATCTGGTCGTTAGACGACTTGGTGTTCCACACGAAAGAGACATAACAAATAAAGAAACTAATCAAGCAAGAAATCATGCCTTCTTTCTTTCCATACCTGATCAAATCGACGGGCTATTGAATAAATGAAAGCGATCAGAAGACATGGAAACTTATGAATAACAAAACAAGCCCACAATCGATCGCTTGTTAGGAAAATAATAAGCCCACTGAAGGTTTATTTTTGTTGCCTGCCTTTGAATTATTAATGTAAAGTCGTTCGAAGAGTCTTTCGCGAATTGGGGCAAGGATGAATCATCATTATGTATTCTAGCTATATTTTTTTCTGAATCATTTGGTAGGGTCAAAGCACAAAGTATCTAAGTATTGACAGGCGCCCAGTACTGAGAGACGGCTACAAGGAAAAGTCGCTATACTCACACACACATCTACTCGCCGTCGCTTATGCGCGATCTCGAACCGTTTCGAACCGGCTAGTAGCGTGTGTAAATAGCTTTCGGTGTGAGTGGACGGCCACATGACGACTCGCAAGTGTAAATATGTTTGTATTGCGTGTCATAGTCTAAGTTTGATAAAATGTATGTAATGTACCTTTCATCATGTGCATTTCATAAAATCAGAAAGAAAAAGTAGCAACCCTAGAGTGTAGGTATAAATTTTTCTATTTTGTGGTCAAAGTTTTACCCGACTGCCTTTGAAGGAGGGTTACGTTTTTCAAGAATACGTATTTAAATTGGTAGGAATGTATGAGGACATGAAAATTCTTTTTCACGGGCCACAGTCCAAACGGCTGGGCGGATGTTGACATAGGTATTAAACCGTAGTTACATTTTTTTAATATAGTAATACTTGTTTGGAAATGGAAGGTAATCTGGTCATAGGAAGGTCCAAATTACCTATAAACACAGTTAATAATACTGATCTATAATGAAAATGTGCCGTGTGATGCCGGCTTAGAATAGCATCACCCCAATTCTACCCGTGGGTGTCGTAAAAAGCGACTAAGGGATATTCATCCAAGGAATGGGCAGCAGCGTTCCCTGTAAATGTAACATCTTGGCACTGCGCTCGCCAATCCGCCTGCCAAGCGTGGTGAGTATGGCAATACCCCCCCGATAGGGGGAGGCCCATGTCCAGCAGTGGACTGTTGTGGCTGTTATGGTATAATGATATTATTCGCATTCCGCGATATTATCTCAACTAGGTACCTATTTTCAAATTACATCCTCTTCCGGAGACAGATCATTTACAATAATTAGGTGCTCTTACTTTGATCTCTTTAAACATCATGTTTGAATTGAACTAACTCGTAAACACAGACAGGGCAGTAAAACTTCTATAAACTGTACTCTGTTAATTCTACGAACGAAGGGCAATTTGACGGGCAGTCAAGTACATCCGGCATGTAATAGCTTGGAAATTAGATAGCAGAGTATTTTAGGTTCCTTTCATGCTTTAACAGCCTTGATAACTAAGTGGGAGTAAAATAGCTGATATTTCTGTTTATTTTATTTCTACGAGCTTTCTAAACTATTTTCCTGATACTGTTTTGAGAAACAGCCCTTTTAGCTTTATAGCTTTAGCTTTTTGAACTCTTTCCAACTTTGATGGTATATTTGACGTATAATAAAATTCTGAATGAACAGTCCCTCCTGCTCACTCATGAACAATCAAAATAAGGCTTCGAGTTTTTTCAGACTGATTTTACATAAATAATTGTTGCATTTCTAGATGCAGCAACATTTATTGAATCGTACCTACAACATAGTTTTTGTTCGGCTTGTCTGTATCAAACACAAGTAAATCGAAAAAAAAAACTTAGAAATGGAATTTGTGCATGAGTAAGCGTGAGAGATTGTACAAGTTTAGATTTAGCGTAATAGAGCTTCCCCATTTCGGTAGACCTACCTGTAATTTTAAGCTGTTAATCCTGACTAATCAGTAAGAGGGCCTTGAGACAGCCTGCTAACTTCAATGCCAATTTAATGTTTACGCTACTTGGCATTGTTTTTAATTTTTACGTAACATATTCGGGATTCGTAGCCGTGTGGTGCCGGCTTAGAATAGCGTCATCCCATTTTTACCCGTGGGTGTCATAAAGGCGACTGAGGGATTGATCCAAGGAATAGGCAGCAGCGTTCCATATCTTTATCACCTGCACTGCGCTCGCCAATCCACCTACCAAGCGTGGTGAGTATGGCAATGACCTGATACCTCCGTCACCATTCCATCTCCGGTGCACGAGACGCCGGTTGCGATTCCACCTTTATATCGTAGACATCCCGCAAATTCGCACAAAGCGCTTCGCTTCTACATTTTTATGCGATCTGCTAAGGAGTGGAACTCCCTGCCTGCGGATCTGTTTCCGGAACGTTATAACCTGGGCCTTTTCAAGGCGAGAGTGAATAGGCATTATCTGGGCGAGCATGTTCCATCATCGTCTGCATCGTCACTTAACATCAGGTGAGATTGCGGACAATACCCCCCCAATTGGGGAGGCCCATATGTTGTGGCTGTAAATTTTACAGTGTAAAAGTATATTCCGGAATGGGCTTAGTATCAGCATGATGGATTTTAGCACATCTTGCACTGCGCTCTCACATTAGTCTAAACTTCGCGCGAGCTGATATTGCTAAGCAATCAGATTAGGTTTTAGTAGGTTAGGTAGTCCATTTATTTTTAATAGAGGTACTTTTCCGACCGCGGATTATAGCCTTTCTTGCTTCTTTATGGTGCCATACCACAGCCAATACTTACTTTGTGGCCATACTTACCTATAGAAACTAGGCAGCTGACATAATCGGTTAATTTCTTTCGCCATGTAACAGAGGCGTTTCTATAACGATGCCACTTTCACTGTGATTACAAATTTCAAGTCACTACTCTACTTCGGAAGCGGGTAGCTAACTGTTCTGCCTATGTACTGTTCTGGTATGTATAATCTGTTATAATTTTTTACTGTTTTAGTAATCATTTATCAATAGTCATATTTTGGTCAAAGGCTAGAAAACGTGCTTCTTAGAGTTTAATAAATATAGGGTTCTAATAAATAAATAAATTATTCAATATGACAGATAATACACGAATTTGTATCAAGCTTAAAGAAAATAAAAGTCTAATGCTAAAATTCTACGCTATCGTAATATTATGTCGTAGCTACAGTTATCTTTTTTTATGTAACTACTCGATAAGATTTCGATAAGGTATGTAAATGAGATAACATTATGATTTAGTACCTAAGTACTTAATCGTGATCGTGAACTTTACGACAAAAAGAGATTAATAAATAAATGTTATATTATAATTGCAATCAAAATGTTTGTTTGTTTGTGTATTTATAAAACATAGTTCAACGACCTTCGTCAAATAAAAACATCTAAACTTTCGTTCTACAAAGTCAACAAAATCGATTCAAACTGCGCCATCAAAATTACTACCTAATCAAGTAAAAACACCTTTGTTTATATTATTACCTACTGAGTCAGACATTACTCATGATGGTTTGTCAAAATAGACCGCCTTTAGAGCTAATTATGGGTTAGTATTAGTCATGGTCACGGTGTGAGATTAAAGTCTTTTGACTCATTTAAGATTCTTTGTCACTTCTGCAAGTTCCACTCCGTAACAAGACAACTCTGTAGCATTTGTGAGATCTGTTGTGTTTTATAAGGAGCTTGGAGTCTTCTAAATGAAAATAGTTTCAGCAAAATCTCTTCAATCGTGTTTCGTACAATCAGAATCTAAATAATATAATGAGGCATCAATTTACATACAGTGTACCTATATGGAATCTACCAACGAAATTGCTAACGTTAAAAATCACGAATTTTTGTCACGGCATGGCCTTAAATTGTATTTACCTACTAGAAACCGACTACACCGAATTCCATATAAACGTCTTATTTCCAAAATGTGAATCATTTTCTCCATGGAACTTTTCCAAAGTACGATTACCCAAAAGATAGCGTGTGAAAGATTCACAAAGAGCGACAGATAGTCCAGAATGCAATGATGATATAATTGACATTCTGCAGCCTTAATGAGCTCTTGTCATGGCATGAATAACTGGTGACGTAATGACGGCTTTTAAACTGGACTTAAGCATTCCAGGGCTGGGTACGTCCTTTGTGAATCAGTTTGTGGTAAGAACGAATAATAGTTCTAATTTATATTCCTTCCGGTATGTACTCAATGCAGACAAGAATACATCACAGCTTAGTCACCAATATTATTGGCATATTGTCCAATTATGAATCAACATCAACAGCCCCAGCAGTCCACTGGTGGATATGGTCCTCCCTTTATTATGGAGTTTTATTATTATTATACTCACCACTCTTAGCAGGCCGACTGTTAAGTGAAGTGCAAGATGTTGCAGTCACAGTTACCTACTGGTTACTGGACGAATTGATTTCATCGGCTAGTATTGTTTGTAGACAAGACTACAATCACATAGCTACCTTATAATCACCTATTATAGGCCAATTATGAATACTACAAGTCAATATTGAGAACTTTGAACCCAAAATCAGGTTCTACAAGTGGGACTATTACCTCAAATGGTCTAAGATCAACGAACTCCACCAAACGAACTCAAACATCAGACGGTCAAAACACGGAATCAAGCGAAGCGTGAAACCAGATTTAGAGCTACAAAAATACAAACCTACGAATACTTAAACTTGACAAGTCGACAGACTTTTTACAGCGGAAATTGAACTCTGTACTTAATTAGTGCCAGCTGATTCCGGACATTGTTCTTGCTGTCAATACATTTAATTACTTCACAGGTTTTTCCGTGCCAATCGCTCTGGACAAGAAACGATCTCCGAGTATTTTTAAAGTGGTTCGAATGCACGTCATTCAGACAAACAAAACACAAGAAATATATTAATGAATAGAATGCCTCGGTCTAAACAACAAATAGCCATAATAAACCAATGCCAGACATAGGTCATGTGTGCCATAGTCACCTTGCTTGGCATGCGAATTGTCGAGCAAAGTGTTGTATTTTGAACAATTTCTCTGAATTTAGAGAAGTCTTCTACGACACTTGCTGGTCGAAAAGGCTTACTACATTTAAAACAGGTAGCTAAATTGACTATCTTGAATACAATTGCATAATTTAGCAGGCAATGACTGAGCTGCGGTAGCCCAGATGGCGTCGCCAATACGATTCATGATATTCAAAATCTTGCATTATTTTCTACAAAGGCAGGTAAACTACGTCGAAACGTCGATAGCAAGTCAGCCATTATCAGTCGTCAACTCGTCACTCCGTTACGTAAGAGAGACATGAATGAAAGTAAACCTTGAGGTGCCTTGAGCTCAGCTGATGCGAATTGAACAATGACATTGCAGCAAGGCAACGTGACAATACTTGTGTTAAAAATGTCGTCAATGTAACGCTTCAAGACCTCGTTCGATCGGTTTGCTAGCAAATTATAGATCGCCTTAGTTGAGAACTAAAAGGACACATCGTCCCACGCGAAACTGTAAATACCTACGACATGCATTTAAAAATCTAATATACAAACTAGGTAGTTTTGCTTTTCCTTTGATTTTTAACAAATTATTGCGAATTCGCTCCCCGCCTAAGCAGTAACAGAGTTACTCTGCAGTTGCGAATATGTCCATAATTCTTTTAAGCTTTCAACATATTCTTTGAGATATTTTTTCATTCCTTCAGCTAGCAGATGGTTCAAAAAGTATCAGGTGACACGCCGTCTGCTTAGCTGCACCGTGCACATGGCTGCACGAAAACCTGTAGTTTCTTATGTCACCTGCTCAAACCACTCCCAATGCAATTTGATAGGCCACTAAACATAGCCGGGTTATCGCAGGTAATACTCAATACTTGCTAAAGGGACCGAGACGCTTTGTCCGTAGTCGCTCTCACTATGAAAGAATTTACAGAGCGTAATCCAAGTCTTTCGCTGTCGATGCTTTCCAATGCTGCTTTACACCGCTAAGAACTTTCAGTAGAGTTTGAATTCCCAGCAATGGAGAGTTGGTTTTGAGGAATTATCAAGGTCAGTTCCTTTCGTGGTAAAAGTTCAGGAGTACTATATTAATTCCGTGGTTCAGGTTCAGAACAGGTTTTCCCGGTCAGCTATCGAAGGGATTGGCCTGGTGGGTATTATGTGCATTACGTATAGCCACAGAATGTATAATAGTACTAAGGTATAGCTGCTGGTTGGCTCCAGTTTATGTAGCATTGTTCGATTATCAAACTAGTATTGAAGCCTGGGAAATTCATTTCAATGAATGTTTCATTTGAAATCGTTTCGCTTGCGTGCGTGTATAATTTCCAAGTTGTGTCGATAGCCTATAAACCTGCCTGAGGAATGTAGGTATCAATAACTTGATAAGGTTCAACCAACGCTGTTTGTAGGAACACAAATTGTTATAAAAAAGAGAAAATTTTACACTACAAATTTTCCCTTTTTTAATTTTGAATTAGAATGTGACTTTCTTAAATAAATCTTGTAATTCCTACTGAGAAATAAATGCTTTTGATTTGATTGATTTGACAAAGACCTACAACAATATGCAGGTGTTTACCTACTGACATACACGTAGTAATTAGAGGATATACATTGTGATAATTTACATATCATGGGTAAGGAGTAGGCACATTATTTGTGTCATGTTCTCAATGTCCAATAATTTCGATAATCGATGCCTTGGTAGAAAAATAATTTTCTTTTTTCATTACGCTGGGATTGGCTGATTTCTAATTTGATATTACAGTAGTATCCTTATGTTGTTTCAGTTTATGTGCATAAAATGTTGGACCCCTGGCATCACAATAGTTATCTATAATAGCAAATTACTTATTCCTACCTATTCTCTCCTAGAGCAAAACCAATCATTATCTAAGTTTTAAGGCTTCAGCACGCTCGTGTAATCAAGACAGCCAAGCAATCAGTTACCCAACAATCATTTCATTGGAAGCAGAAAAAGAAACACTCTTTATTACAGCATTGTGGAATTGAATGGACATTTAGAACAATAGTTCGGCTTTTCCTAAACAATGTCTGTGACGACAACTGATAAGAATATTGGTGCCTACTGCCTGCATAGTAATATGGTTTGATAAATATTTCCACAGCTTTGATATCTGTAATGGATCTGTATTATTCTAGTATTATTCCATTTCAAATATATGACGAAACGAATCGTGCAAAATGGAGGTTGTTTTGCCACTAGTGATGTCATTTTAATAACTAAGGAACAAAGTATGTAGGATAAGGAACTAAGGAAAACAACCAGTAAGTGTGCAAAAAATGTTGAATCTTAAAAACCGAAACTTTGTTAAACTTTCGGAAACATGACAAGATTCTAGACATCTTTTTTCAAATGGGTGAACGACCAGGAACCACTATAAGGTAATATAGGGGACTAATTGAAATAAAATGCAGGCAATCTCGTAAGCTAAGGTCTGAGCTAGAATTTAGAAATTGGCACTAAAAAACATCTTTGCAGTAAACAAATCGTGTAAAAATATTTTGCATTAGATTAGATGCTGAACACACGATATCTAATAATATCTATAGCTAATGTTCCGAGACCATGGTATGCATCGCGTCGCGCGCCAATGAAGCCGTAACTGTTCCAACCCAGTTCAAAGACCCTTAATTAATATCCTACAATGGAAGCCAGATACCGAGAGTAATCGATAACATCTGTGATATCGATATCGTCACAAGCCGTCATAAATGATGAACAAATCTTATCTTCTCAGCAGAAAATCCAAGTCTATAAATTTATAGACTCCGTCAGCGTATCGTAGGTGGAAACTATCAGCAGAAAACTATAGCCGCAGGAAATACCTTGAGATCAAGGGTTAGGGATCAAGTAATACTAGTTTCCATACAGTTATTATGAAAAACCAGTCTATTTTGGTCATATAAAGTATATTAACACAAGGTGTTACTGACAGTACAAAGAAATACAGTTACCCAAATCCATACTTAATCCGAATGTTGTATCAGACAATAACACAAATTGGGAAAACCTGTTTTAATACCGGTTTTCATTTAGAAATCGATGCAATAATACAGCAGATTTCAACCTAATGTTTTGCTTGTTTTTAGTCTGCACTTTAGGTATTGCATTATTATTTTCCTGTTAGACAATTAAATATTTTATGCAAAAGCGTAGCACTTGACGCGCAATACAGATTATGGCAACTCAAACAGACATCATCAACATTTGCGTTCATATTTCCTAGAAATATTTGAACTAGAGCTTGATAGGTACATGTTTGAATAAGCTATGTAAACATAGAAACCTGTGTGGGTATTTCACACTTTTTGTGTAAATCTAAGCTTAAAATAGAGACAAACGGACAAGAACGTAACGACAAATTGACACTATGTTTTGTATGAATGATGTACATCATCCTCTCAGTCATGTAGGAGGTCAGACCTTGGTAACACGCATACCTAAAACTATTATCTTATCAGTGTCGTAAATAGAACTATGTTTTGTATTCGAAGTAATAGAAATATTCATTTAATAATGTGCAATTTTAGGCTAGCCAAATAAAGCGTTGCATTGTTTGCAGGTTTGCCAGACAGCTATGTCTAGTGTTTTTGTCTGTCTACAGTACCAAGCCACAAGCGCTACATTCTAAAGGACTAACGGTACAAGCAGAATACAAACAGCGAGAGAAAGCGTAGAGGATTTCCATTGGAGTGAAAGCAACGTCAGTGCACCGGCCGCGTCGCGTCGGACGGACGAAAACATAACCTCAAAATGTTCGCGATCGCCTCTCTGACCGCCCTAACCACGGCAGCTGCTATCTACTGGTTCCTAAACAGACACAAACCGATAAAACACATATTGAGTGAACTCAGATACACCTTGGACATGCAGGGAACCGGCGCCGGCGGACTTATCGACGACTGGGTGAATATCACAAGAAACAAGGTAGTGTTGCCAGACAAGACGGGAAAAATCGCCGTAATAACCGGCGGAGCGCGCGGAATCGGCACGGAAGTCATCAGAGGATTACTTAAAGCCAACATGACAGTTATCATGGGAATCAGAAGGCCTGAACAGAGCAAAAAGCTAGCAGAAACTATGCAGAACGGAACCAATCTAGAAGCTTTCGAGTTGGACTTGCAATCGATGAAATCCGTCAAAGCATTCGCCGAAAACGTCCTCAAGAAATACCCCGAGATTCATATCCTTGTAAACAACGCAGGAATCATGTTTGGCGATTTTAAACTCACTGAGGACGGAATAGAGTCGCAATTGGCTGTCAATCACCTCAGCCATTTTTACTTGACCCACTTATTGTTGCCAGCCTTAAAAAAAGGTGGCACTGTTGAGGAGTCTTCAAGAGTGGTCAATGTGACATCTTGCGCTCATTATCCAGGGAAAATTTTCTTTGATGACATTAACATGAAGGAGTACTATGATACAACAGCAGCATATGCTCAATCTAAATTGGCACAGGTAAATAAATATACTTGATAAATATTATAGTCCTGTCATAGCATTATTTATTTTGATAATTTCAATAGCAATATGACTTGTTTCTGATTTAATATTCTATTTTTTTTCAGCTTATGAGTGCCAGATACATCAACAAACTTCTTACTGATGAAGGCTGTAATGTCAAGTGTTACTCCGTCCACCCAGGGATTGTAAACACAGATTTGTTTGATGGAACATTGTTCAAGAGATTATTCCCTTGGGCAATGAGGATATTCTTCAAAACACCAGAAAAGGGTGCCGTCTCCATTCTACATGCCTGTTTCAACAAAGATTTGGAGGGCAAAGGCGGACTTTACATAAGCAATTGCATAGAAGGAATTAGCAATAGATTCTCCAAAAACTATCAATACCAGAAAAAGTTGTTTGAGATTTCGTGTGGTTTAGCTGGGATTAAAGAAGAAAATTTTGGCAAAGAATGTTAAATTGTATGATCTAGCTAGTCACTCCTGAGCTCAAATATATTTCCAAAAAAGTATAATAAAGTAGAATAAGTATGCATTTATTAATTTTAGGTAATGTATTTTATTATTTTAATCCTAAATAAAATTCTAATTTCGTACCTATCTGTGTTTAATTTTAAAATATTTTGAATGTTTGGATTCCTATAAGAAAATTGGTTAAATTTCTTGTAGCAGAGTAGGTCATTTTGATCTACTAATGATTTACATTTACATACTGAATAATTTAAACTGTGATTAATTGCCTATTTTCTAAAATTATTACTTGGCACAATTATGTAATATTTAAATAATGCAAATAAATAATTCAGCCTTTTATAAAAATAATATTATTAAATAAAATACTGTTTTGGAAATAAGGGTTCGGGTTCGGCTGAACTAAGGGGAGCTGGCGAATAAAATAAAATCATTTGTATGGCAGCCCTCGTTGGACTCCAAACAGAAGATACATCTTAATATTAGAACTCACCTGCTAAAAAATCCAGATAGTCCTTTCTTCTTCAACTTGGCCTGTTCCTGCTCCACAGTAGTCTCGAAGTCATCTTCCTTCGATGCACTGGATCCCAGAGAGCACTCAGATAAACTTGACACAGTACTGGAGAATGACCCTCCATCCTTGCCGCGCTGGTGACCGATCACACTACCACCCCACTGCAAAGTACTCTTTGGAGAATCACTAGTGTCACTTTTCTCACATGTCGATATGGAGTAGTTTCCCTCATCACTGAAACTGCTTTTCTTGGACAACTTGTCGACTTCGTCCGATGTATCGTCGGGTTTTTCCACTTTGGGGCTCACAAAGTGCAGTTGTTTCGTGATGGGGTTGTAGGCGAGTTGCATGTTGTCCAGGGCCTCGCTGAGCCGCATCCCGCCTTTCTGGCACGGCGACGCCATCGCGAGGTTTCGACCGAATGTGACTCGTTCGCATCAAACACTTCCATGTTTATTTATGTGATTTGTTTGTGCAGCCATTGTGAGGACTCAGCACGACACTCGATAGAATTGATTTGTTTATGTTATAATCACACATCACTTGATCACTTGTTGAAAACAACACTCATAAGAATCTAATCGTTTCGATTAACTAATGATATTGTTTTGATGAGATTTTGGAAACACAACCTTCGATTTTTTGAACGATAAATTAACTAATTCTATTTACACTCCTAATTTAATTAGAGTTCATAATTAGAAAACAATGTAATGAAGACTACAGATGGATATATTATGTAGAAATCTAATTTAATTTAGTTCTAAATACTACACAACAAAGCAAACACACCCATCTCCTTTTACTTTCCACTGTAAATAAATTGACATTTGCATTTTGCATCTCCTCGCTTGAATTTTCGTTCAAAAAGTTCATTTCCGAACGAAAATTGCGTTTTGATACTGCATTCTGCTGACAAAACTGATATGTGCATAACACTGGCAAGTCTATGTCTACTCCTTTTTAGCTTCGGACACTCCGGCCGGGCCGTAATTATCTTTCGATATGCAAAAGTCTTACACTTCTAGTGTTTTTAAAAAAAACAGAGGCTTTTTAATTTTAAATTTCTAATACTTTGCAGTAAACCACAAAAAACTGATTACTGTAGTTAAATTTAATTGGTATAAATAGATAGATTTAAACACTGATATCGCTATGGGGGTTTTTATGTTACTTAATTAAAAAAACACGTTAGCCCTTTGAGGCGCAGCATGGTGCCAGCTTAGAATAGCACCCCAATATTGGTTACGAAAGTGCACAAAGGGCCCGTGGGTGTCGTAAAAAACCGAATAAGGGATATTCAATCAGGGAATGGGCAGCAGCGTTTCCTGTACATGAAACATCTTACACCGTGTTCGCCAATCCGTCTGCCGAGCATGGTGAGTATAGCGATACCTCCCGAAAGGAGGCCCACGTCCAGCAGTATACTGTTGTGGCTTTAGTAGTAGTAGTAGTTGAAAAATTTTGAATATGAAGGGAGAAAACACCTTTTATATCAAAATATTTTATTTTCTGGCATTACACTGAAATCACTTGAATAATCAGAAAATATTAAGGTACATCATTACAATACATTTCATGGTCTTCTCGAGACAACGTAAGGACCAGAATAATTTCATATAAACTAACTACGTATAATTATAAAAATAGAATTCAATATTTTACAATACAATAAAAATATTATGTACAAATTCCATACAAAAGTTACAGTACCATTAACAAAATAATACACCTATTACATTAAGATCACATGTAAACGAAATGAAATTACAAATGATAAGAATTCACTATTTTTAAGACACAATTTAGTTTTCAACTCTTTGGTTCTTTCGTATTTAAATCAGTGGCACTTAATTCAGGAAACAGTTCTAATATGCATAAGTCTAGAAGGTTGTACACCAACTGTAAACAAAAAAAAAATACAATTTAATAATCGTAAAAAATAAGCAATTAATTAGATATGGGATATGGGAATAAGGAACTTGAACTTTTGTAAGCCAGCTAGTAGTCTCGCAGATAAGCGTCTAATCTAATTCTTTAGCTAAAAATAGCATTTTCTCTTTTTGTGGAATAGGCTTTGACAAGAATAGAAGATTATCTCCACTTAAATAGTCTTAAATTTTACCCATATCGCGCGATATTTTTATTTTGCGTTGATTACAAAGAATGCAGATGAGAGAAGTAGCGAAGAAACCATAAATATTTTTAAACATTGCGTGACAAATTTTCTGTAATACTTATATCAGTTTATAACCCTTTTTATCGGAAAGATGTAGCGGTATTTTTGGACAGACATATTTCACGGTGGCGTGGAATCGAGACTAGTTACTGAATTTATTAGTAAAAATAATGAACAATGATGCCGGCTTAGAATGGCGTGCGATGACGGCTTAGAATAGCATCACCCCATATCATTCCCGTAGGTGTCGTAAGAAGCGACTAAGAGATTTGAGAGTTGATGTGTATTGCAACTTTGGGTACCCCGCAAGAAATATAGGCGTCATATATAGGGTGCAATTTTATTAGTGGCGGATCCGTTAAGGGTGTGTTCTGTCAATGAAACTGAACAACTTTCCCCAAGGAACATACGTCGAAACGCGAAAAAAAATTTGGTCCTTACCTTAACAGCCACAACAGTCCACTGCTGGACATGGGCCTCCCCCGTATTGGGGGGGTATTGCCATACTCACCACGCTTGGCAGGCGGATTGGCGAGCGCAGTGCAAGATGTTTAATTCACAGGGAATGCTGCTGCCCATTCCCTGGATGATTATCCCTTAGTCGCTTAGACACCCACGGGTAGAATTGGGGTGATGCTATTCTAGGCCGGCATACACCCTATATGTATTCAAAAACAGCAAGTCAAAAGGTAGGCCAGCTGCAGTAGTTCAAATTATAAAACGCGTTTTTTATCATAAGCACAGTCAAGCAACATCAAAACGCAAAACCTAGTTTGCTAACGTCAGATCAGTTGCCAAAACGTAAATTATCGCCAAAACCTTTGGCTTTTTTGTTTATTCATTGCTAAAATGTAGAAAATAATACCAATTTAACGTTACTAAGTGTGTAAATTATCGATTTAGGAGCAAGTGAACTTGTATTTCTCGAAAGTTTGAGTGGAACATAACCTTAAACAAGAAGACAATTTTCGTGTGCGTTTTAGCTCAAAATCGCCGAAAATGGCTTTGCAACTCTCACGGCGGGAGGTTGAGGACCTCCGGTCGTCTCTGGACCGTGCCATCTACAGAACTATTGGAAAATCTGACAGTTCCTTACTGTCCACTGTGTCTTCATGTCTGACGAATGGCTACGAGCGCCGAAAGATCATTGACAAGATATCTTCGCACATCGACTCGAAAAAAGCATCGAAATTGGCCGACAAAATTATCGCCTTGGCCCAGGAGCTGATTTCATCATCAAAATCCTCCTCAAAAAGGAAGCATGATGATAAGGATAGAGACAGGGAGAGCAGTAAGAGATCTAGACATGACGATGATAAGAAAGACAGAGAAAATAAAGAAGAAAAGAGAAAGGAAGAGAAAGAGGAAATCAAGGAAAAGAAAGAAGTACAAGCTATGGAGCTACCCCTACCAGTACCTACTAGTGAAACAATTGGGTCAAAGATTGCAGGCCTAAGTGCCGACCGAATCAAACTCATGATGGCAAATGCTCAGAAAGAAATTGAAGAGCGCAAACGGGCACTTTCCCAACTAAAAGGCGAGCCCGTTGCTTCTAATACTCCCGCCGGAGTAAATGCAGCAGTAGCCGCAGCAAACCAACTAAAACTTCAAGTCTCGAACAACCAAATGCCTCCTCCAAGTGTCATCAAGCCTACACTGTTCTCTAAACCAGCAGCAGCACCAGTTACTGCTGAGGAGTTAGAAAAACAAAGAAAAATAGCTGAGCTTCAAGCTAGAATTCAAAAGAAATTGGCCGGTGGAGCACTGGCTAATGTTGGGTCTGGCCCTGCTCCTTTGATCTTGGACAGAGAAGGCAGGACTATAGATACCACTGGCAAAAGAGTGCAGTTGACTCATGTAGCACCAACACTCAAAGCTAATATCAGAGCGAAGCGCAGAGAAGAGTTTCGGCAGCAAATGTCTGGGGCCAGTGCTCCGGAGGCGCCAATCGACGCGGCATGGGTAGACCCGCGCGTAGCCGTCCCCGCACGCCCTGCCCCACGCCGCTCACGCCCTCTACGTTTCCACGAACCTGGCAAGTTCACACAACTTGCTGAAAGACTCCGCATGAAAGCGCAACTTGAGAAACTTCAGAATGAGATCTCACAGATAGCAAGGAAAACTGGCATCTCATCTGCCACCAAGCTTGCACTACTCACATCAGATACGCCAGATTCTGATAGAGTACCTGATATTGAATGGTGGGACAGTGTCATCCTTATGACACCGGAGGAAAGAGAAGTGAAAAGGAAGCGTGACCAAAAGAACCAAACTGGAGAATCATCTGATAGTCGTACAGATTCTGCCAGAGTCGATGCCTGCAATGTTGGTGAAGATGACATCGTGGATAATCTCAATGAAGATGCTATCACAAACTTAGTAGAACATCCACAACAGCTAAGACCGCCTACTGAGCCCTTGAAGCCTACTTACATGCCTGTGTTCCTCACTAAGAAAGAGAGGAAGAAGTTGCGTCGTCAGAGTAGAAGAGAGGCTTGGAAAGAAGAACAAGAGAAAGTAAGACTTGGTCTGGAAGCTCCTCCAGAGCCTAAGCTTAGAATATCCAACCTGATGCGGGCATTAGGCACAGAAGCGACGCAAGACCCAACAGCTATTGAAGCTAAAGTACGCGCGCAAATCGCTAAACGTCAAAAGGCGCATCTTGACGCTAATCGCGCTAGAGCACTAACCGACCAACAGAAACGAGAAAAGGCCGACAGGAAAATCCGGGAAGACACTTCTATGGCAGTACATGTGGCTGTATACAGAGTCAAAGATCTATTCGAATGTGCATCAGCCAAATTCAAAGTAGAAGTCAATGCCCAACAGTTGCACATGACTGGTTGCGTCGTATTGCACCGCGGTTGCTGCGTCGTCGTGGTAGAAGGCGGGCCGAAGCAACACGCCAAATACAAGCGCTTGATGCTCAACAGAATCAAATGGGAAGAAGATACAGTCAAAGATACTGATGGTACCGAAGTCCCGAACAGTTGCCAGCTGGTTTGGGAAGGTATAAACAAGCAGAGGAACTTTGGAGACATCAAGTTTAAAGTCATGCCAACTGAGAAGCAGGCCCGCGAGCATTTCCAGAAGTACAATGTTGAGCATTACTGGGATCTCGCTTATAGCGGCGCCGTGCTAGGTTCTTCTGTTGAAGACCCTTAGATGTCTAAAAATCCTGGATCAGTGTGATATTCCAATAATGATCAGGCTTTAGTTTTTGGCAATCAACTTAGATATTGTTTTCGTGTTAAAGCAGCGTTCAGAAGTTCTGGATGTAATTATTTTAAGATTGTATAGCAATAAAAGTAATTCAAAAATACTACTATGTTGTTTTATTTCTTTCTGAGCAGTATTGGGTATTTCAGTAGTAAATACTTTCGCAAAGTATTTTTTTAATGAAATTTGTTGCAACTTTTATTAAATAATCATCATGTCGTACGTAACAAACTAAATCCCCAACAAAATGTCACACATACAAGTTGCGTATTAATCTTATCGCAAAACGTAATTTACTCCTCTCACAAAAAAATACACTACCTACATTGACTAAATAGTTATTTCAGCTTGGATCACTGCTGCCTCGTGGGAGATTTGGCGATTTCACGCTGTTCGTAGCGGGAATACACCTCTTTAAATTGCTGCAAAAATACATCATACAGAAACACATACGAACCTGCTTATTCAACGCTGGTTGCTGTATAATCTCAAAGGCGGTTAGTACAGACACAGGCAGCCCCGGCCCCAACACTATCGTAGCGGAATGTGGAATGCAGTCGAGCAGTTGCATCCGCGCGAGCTGGCATTGTACCGTCGGGTCTGTATGCGACGGCCTCTTGAATGGGACAAGGGTACCTTAAGAACGTTCCGTTCCGACCCCATAGAATGCTGATTAAATATAAGGTGAAATTTTACTAGCGACCGATAGCGAAAACTCAGAATCGGCTGTTGATAAGGAAGAACAATTCCCAAGAAACATAGGCAAAACAGGCAAAAAAAAAAAAAAATTGGTCTTCCCATAGTAACTAAAATCATCTGATCAGCAAGTTTGTATGGAAGGCCCAAAATTTATTTTCGTTTGTCTAACTATGTTCCTTAGGGAAAGTTGTACTTTATCACCAGCTGTTTCGGAGTTTTCGCCATCAGTCACTAGTAAAAATTCACCCTATATAGAAATACACTTGAAACCCACCTGCTTATTAAGGGCTGGTTGCTGTATAATCTCAAAGGCGGTTATGCGACGTCAAACTCTAGTAGAGAGACCTAGGTAACTTAACATTCCGA
This sequence comes from Phthorimaea operculella, assembly GCA_024500475.1. Classification (NCBI taxonomy): domain Eukaryota; kingdom Metazoa; phylum Arthropoda; class Insecta; order Lepidoptera; family Gelechiidae; genus Phthorimaea; species Phthorimaea operculella. The sequence goes on from JANFCV010000017.1 coordinate 2,871,787, forward strand.
CCACGAATATTGCTGCTTAAAAACACCTAAATTACACAACAATATTTAGAACTTGCCTGCTTATTAAGGGCTGGTTGCTGTATAATCTCAAAGGCGGTTAGTACAGACACAGGCAGCCCCGGCCCCAACACTATCGTAGCGGAATGTGGAATGCAGTCGAGCAGTTGCGTCCGCGCGAGCTGGCATTGTACCGTCGGCTCTGTATGCGACATCGGCCTCTTGCGGAGACGGATACCTACATAATTTAAGATACTTCCGAGCCTATATGTTGCTGCTTAAAAACACCTTAACTACACAACAATATTTAGAACTTGCCTGGCCTCTTGCGGAGAGCTAGGTAATTTAAGAAACTTCCGACCCCATATATTGCTGCTTAAAAACACCTAAATTACACAACAATATTTAGAACTTGCCTGTTTATTAAGGGCTGGTTGCTGTATAATCTCAAAGGCGGTTAGTACAGACACAGGCAGCCCCGGCCCCAACACTATCGTAGCGGAATGTGGAATGCAGTCGAGCAGTTGCGTCCGCGCGAGCTGGCATTGTACCGTCGGCTCTGTATGCGACTGGGACCTAGGTACCTTAAGAACGTTCCGACCCCATATTATTACTGCTCAAAAACACCTAAATTACACAACAATATTTAGAACTTGCCTGTTTATTAAGCGCTGGTTGCTGTATAATCTCAAAGGCGGTTAGTACAGACACAGGCAGCCCCGGCCCCAACACTATCGTAGCGGAATGTGGAATGCAGTCGAGCAGTTGCGTCCGCGCGAGCTGGCATTGTATGCAACACCGGCCTCTTGAATGGGACCTAATAGGTACCCCATAGATTGCTCATGTAATGTAGGGTGAAATTTTATTAGTGACCGATAGCAAAAATTCAGAATCCGACATTTCTTAAGAAACATAGGCGAAACACGCAAAAAAAAATTGGACCTCCCCATAGTAACTAAAATCATCTGATCGGCAAGTTTGTATGGGAGGCCCAAATTTTTTTTCGTTTCTCGACCTATGTTCCTTAGGGAAAGTTGTTCCTTATCACCAGCGGGTTCTGAGTTTTAGCTATCGGTCACTAGTAATATATTATCCTATATAAAAAACACACTTGAAACCCACCTGCTTATTAAGCGCTGGTTGCTGTATAATCTCAAAGGCGGTTAGTACAGACACAGGCAGCCCCGGCCCCAACACTATCGTAGCGGAATGTGGAATGCAGTCGAGCAGTTGCGTCCGCGCGAGCTGGCATTGCACCGTCGGGTTTGTATGCAACTCCAGACTCTTGTAGGGACCTAGGTACCACTAGGTACCTTAAGAACGTTCCAACCCCATATATTGCTGCTTAAAAACACCTAAATTACACAACAATATTTAGAACTTGCCTGTTTATTAAGGGCTGGTTGCTGTATAATCTCAAAGGCGGTTAGTACAGACACAGGCAGCCCCGGCCCCAACACTATCGTAGCGGAATGTGGAATGCAGTCGAGCAGTTGCGACCGCGCGACCTGGCATTGTACCGTCGGGTCTGTATGCAGCGTCAGACTCTTGTAGAGAGACCTAGGAAACTTAACATTCCGACCCTATATATTGCTGCTTAAAAGACACCTAAACTACATACAAAGCTTCAAACTTACCTACCTGTTTATTAAGGGCGAGCCTAGTTGCCTTAAGAACCTTCCGACTATAGCTGCTTAAAAGGTACCTTAATTATACAAAAAACACTTGGAACTTACCTGCTTATTAAGGGCTGGTTGCGGTTAGTACAGACACAGGCAGCCCCGGCCCCAACACTATTGTAGCGGAATGTGGAATGCAGTCGAGCAGTTGCGTCCGCGCGACCTGGCATTGTACCATAGGGTCTGTATGCAACTCATGCCTCTTGCGGAGACCTAGGTAATTTAGGAAACTTCCGACCCTATATACAGCTGTTTAAAGACTCCTAAATTACACAACAATACTTAGAACTTGCCTGTTTATTAAGCGCTGGTTGCTGTATAATCTCAAAGGCGGTTAGTACAGACACAGGCAGCCCCGGCCCCAACACTATTGTAGCGGAATGTGGAATGCAGTCGAGCAGTTGCGTCCGCGCGACCTGGCATTGTACCGTCGGGTCTGTATGCGACACCGGCCTCTTGAATGGGACCTAGGTACCTTAAGAACGTTCCGACCCCATATATTGCCGCATAAAAACACCTAAATTACACAACAATATTTAGAACTTGCCTGCTTATTAAGGGCTGGTTGCTGTATAATCTCAAAGGCGGTTAGTACAGACACAGGCAGCCCCGGCCCCAACACTATCGTAGCGGAATGTGGAATGCAGTCGAGCAGTTGCGTCCGCGCGACCTGGCATTGTACCGTCGGGTCTGTATGCGACGTCGGCCTCTTGTAGAGAGACCTAGGTAACTTAACGTTCCAACCTAAAAGGTACCTAAATTACACAAAACCTTAGAGTTTATATAAGCAAGCTATAGAGTGCACCTAAAAAGTTAACTGTCGGCAGTAGTTAAAACACAATCTCTCTGTCAATCAGTAGCAAAACGCCAGTGACAGCACTATTGAACCTCTATGACTCCTCATACATTTGACGTCTGTATCTAGGGAGCAACTGCTTACGCTTTGAAAGTACGGCGCAGGCCGATAGGCGCACTCTATAGCTTGCATAAATATACTCTAAAGCACAAAACACTTCAAACTTGCCTGTTTATTAAGGGCTGGTTGCTGTATAATCTCAAAGGCGGTTAGTACAGACACAGGCAGCCCCGGCTCCAACACTATCGTAGCGGAATGTGGAATGCAGTCGAGCAGTTGCGTCCGCGCGACCTGTCATTGTACCGACGGGTCTGTATGCGAATGGACCTAAGTACCTTAAGAACGTTCCGACCCCATAGAATGCTGATTAAATATAAGGTAAAATTTTACTAGTAACGAAATATGAAAATTATTTTTGGACCTTCCACAGTAACTCAAATGTATGTGAGTTCCAAACTTTTTTGTATATATCGACTCCTATGATTGGGGAAAGTTGTTTCTTATCACCAGCCGGTTCTGAATTTTCGCTATTGGTCACTAGTAAAATTTCACCCTATAAAGAAATACACTTGAAACCCACCTGTTTATTAAGCGCTGGTTGCTGTATAATCTCAAAGGCGGTTATGCGACGTCAAACTCTAGTAGAGAGACCTAGGTAACTTAACATTCTGACCACAAATATTGCTGCTTAAAAACACCTAAATTACACAACAAGATTTAGAACTTGCCTGCTTATTAAGGGCTGGTTGCTGTATAATCTCAAAGGCGGTTAGTACAGACACAGGCAGCCCCGGCCCCAACACTATCGTAGCGGAATGTGGAATGCAGTCGAGCAGTTGCGTCCGCGCGACCTGGCATTGTACCGTCGGGTCTGTATGCGAATGGGACCTAGGTACCTTAAGAACGTTCCAACCCCATAGAATACTGATTAAATATAGGGTGAAATTTTACTAGTGACGAAATATGAAAATTTATTTTTGGAGCTCCTAGTAACTCAAATCAGCTGATCGACAATTTTGTATGTGAGGTCCAAACTTTTTTTATATTTCGACCTATGATTGTGGAAAGTTGTTCCTTATTACCAGCCGGTTCTGAGTTTTCGCCATCAGTCACTAGTAAAATTTCACCCTATATAGAAATACACTTGTAACCCACCTGCTTATTAAGCGCTGGTTGCTGTATAATCTCAAAGGCGGTTAGTACAGACACAGACAGCCCCGGCCCCAACACTATTGTAGCGGAATGTGGAATGCAGTCGAGCAGTTGCGTCCGCGCGACCTGGCATTGTACCGTCGGGTCTGTATGCGACATCCGCCTCTTGAATGGGACCTAGGTACCTTAACATTCCGACCCCATATATTGCTGCTTAAAAACACCTAAATTACACAACAATATTTAGAACTTGCCTGTTTATTAAGCGCTGGTTGCTGTATAATCTCGAAGGCGGTCAGTACAGACACAGGCAGCCCCGGCCCCAACACTATCGTAGCGGAATGTGGAATGCAGTCGAGCAGTTGCGTCCGCGCGAGCTGGCATTGTACCGTTGGGTCTGTATGCGACATCGAGACTCTTGTAGAGAGACCTAGGTATTGCTACGTAATAGGTACTTAAATTACACAAAACTTTCAAAAATTACCTGTTTATTAAGGGCTGGTTGCTGTATAATCTCAAAGGCGGTTAGTACAGACACAGGCAGCCCCGGCCCCAACACTATCGTAGCGGAATGTGGAATGCAGTCGAGCAGTTGCGTCCGCGCGAGCTGGCATTGTACCGTCGGGTCTGTATGCGACACCGGCCTCTTGAATGGGACCTAGGTACCTTAAGAACGTTCAGACACCATAGATTGCTCATGTAATGTAGGGTGAAATTTTATTAGTGACCGATAGCAAAAATTCAGAATCGGCTGGTGATAAAGAACCACATTTCCCAAGGTAAACATAGGCGAAACAGGCAAAAAAAAAATATTGGTCTTCCCATAGTAACTAAAATCATCTGATCAGCAAGTTTGTATGGAAGGCCCAAAATTTATTTTCGTTTGTCTAACTATGTTCCTTAGGGAAAGTTGTACTTTATCACCAGCTGTTTCGGAATTTTCGCTATCAGTCACTAGTAAAAATTGACCCTATATAGAAATACACTTGAAACCCACCTGCTTATTAAGGGCTGGTTGCTGTATAATCTCAAAGGCGGTTAAGCGACGTCAAACTCTAGTAGAGAGACCTAGGTAACTTAACATTCCGACCACAAATATTGCTGCTTAAAAACACTTAAATTACACAACAATATTTAGAATTTACCTGCTTATTAAGCGCTGGTTGCTGTATAATCTCAAAGGCGGTTAGTACAGACACAGGCAGCCCCGGCCCCAACACTATCGTAGCGGAATGTGGAATGCAGTCGAGCAGTTGCATCCGCGCGAGCTGGCATTGCACCGTCGGGTCTGTATGTGACTCCAGACTCTTGTAGATCCCTAGGTACCTTAAGAACGTTCCGACCCCATATATTGCTGCTTAAAAACACCTAAATTACACAAAAATGTTTAGAACTTGCCTGCTTATTAAGGGCTGGTTGCTGTATAATCTCAAAGGCGGTTAGTACAGACACAGGCAGCCCCGGCCCCAACACTATCGTAGCGGAATGTGGAATGCAGTCGAGCAGTTGCGTCCGCGCGACCTGGCATTGTACCGTCGGGTCTGTATGCGACCCGGCCTCTTGAATTGGGACCTAGGTACCTTAAGAACGATCCGACCCTATAGATTGCTTATCAAATATAGGGTGAATTTTTATTCAGAATCTGCTCAGTAACTCAAATGTATGTGAGTTCCAAACTTTTTTGTATATATCGACTCCTATGATTGGGGAAAGTTGTTCCTTATCACCAGTTGGTTCTGAGTTTTCGCCATCGGTCACTAGTAAAATTTCACCCTATATAGAAATACACTTGAAACCCACCTGTTTATTAAGGGCTGGTTGCTGTATAATCTCAAAGGCGGTTAGTACAGACACAGGCAGCCCCGGCCCCAACACTATCGTAGCGGAATGTGGAATGCAGTCGAGCAGTTGCGTCCGCGCGACCTGGCATTGTACCGTCGAGTCTGTATGCGACGTCAGACTCTAGTAGAGAGACCTAGGTAACTTAACATTCCAAACCCATGTATTGCTGCTTAAAAAGACACCTAAACTACACAAAAAACTTCAAACTTACCTGTTTATTAAGGGCGAGCCTAGGTACCTTAAGAACGTTCCGACTATTGCTGCTTAAAAGGTACCTTAATATTACACAACACACTTGAAACCCACCTGCTTATTCAGCGCTGGTTGCTGTATAATCTCAAAGGCGGTTAGTACAGACACAGGCAGCCCCGGTAGTCATGGTCCTTAGCAAAAAAATACTGTTTTGCCGGCACAGTTGATGCCGCTTTGCTCAGTGATACTAGGGACCATTGTGAATGATTCCATCCGAGGAAATGAAAAATCCATCCACTGGATTTCAAGATGGCGGACCTTCGTTTTTTTGTATGGCACTAAAAAAATAATTCTTCTGGAGTCCATCGTGTGGGGTATCAAATGAAAGGGCTAGACGAGACAATTTCAAAAATATATCGTTTTAACACATTTCAGTTGCCATCTTAGAAAAAAATCAAGTAACATTTTTAAAAGTAGTCAAAACATGCCAAGTTTGAGGTCCAGTAGGTACAAAATGGCTGACATATAGTTTCATAAAAGTATGCCAAGTAATCCACCATATCCTTAACTCTAACGTGACGAAAGGAATTTTGAAAATTATAAGATTTAATGTATATTTTGCAATGGAAAGTAAATCATTGGGAACTGCAGTAGGTTAGTAAGAACTGCTTGTACGCCTCCATAAATGTTTAAGATGCAATTCTCATCATGATTGCTTTTACACTTAAAGCTAGATAATGATGTGCCGGATCATTTTGAATCTTCGGGCACGGTTGTGCCCCCGCCAAGTCGAGTAAAAAGTGGCCTTGCCGTACCATATTTCTCTTAAAGCAGTTTCGGCCAAAGTTGAGACCCCTTTAACGATATGGTAGATAAAAATAGAAATATTTAATTTATTAGATATAGAAGTTCTAAATGGAGTAAAATACTTAAGTTTAAGAATAGAAAATAAACAATTAACTATGTGATTCTATGTGAATACAAACAATTAACTATGTGATTCTATGGGATTACCATTTTAAATTTACAGCGAAACAGCATTCATTGCAGTTTTAATTATAGAATCATGTTAGTGTTTAGTGTATAAATATGAAATACAATGATTCTAAAGTTATTTCGTACCGACGACGTCGTGGATTGCACAACGTTTCTGGTTGAGTGGCGGACTTGGCTGTCTTTAACAAAATATATCTTGCAAGTAGTAAGTATCCCACCCAAAACATAAATGTGAAAGGCTGCCAAGTTCGATAATATTTGAAAGCTTCGCCTATAAAAGAAGTGAGATCTAAATAAGCACCAAGTTCCATACACAGACCTCAGTTAAAAATAGTTACAGGAATGCACACTTGATTTTTCGCAGTTTGGAAATAAGACTCTACTTTCCAAACTGCGGAAAATCAAGTGTGCATTCCTGTAACTATTTTTAACTGAGGTCTGTGTATGGAACTTGGTGCTTATTTAGATCTCACTTCTATAGGCTTTCAAATATTATCGAACTTGGCAGCCTTCACATTTATGTTTTGGGTGGATTTCATTTATTTTTGTAAGGTTTATTTTCTTTTTCTTATGATTAAGTTAGGTAAGGAAATATATATCTCATTTATACTCTACTTTGACTAAATACAAACCTTCGTAACGAATTTTAGGTCGGTACGACGATTGGAAGATATAGATAAATTTTTGTTTTAGTTCCTTAGGGGTATGAATTTACACCTTTATTATTTTTAAAACCGACTCACACTTGGCCATTTTTAGATTTTTTCCTTTACCTTGACCTAAAGACCTACCTCCATGCCAAATTTCAAGTCAATACGACCATTGTAGTTCGAGAGCCCAGGGGGTAAGTGGCTATCTCATAAGGTACCACGATAGGCTAGGTTTGGATCGTTAACCAAGACTTAAACAAGTCGTGTGACCCAGGTCTGCCAGAGCTAATCCTGCCGAAACATAAAAATAATCGATATTTTTCAGAGTCATTTTTTCGTAAAAAATATGTCATAAGGTACCACAATGAAAGTGCTGGCATCAGTTAACCATTGAAAAATTATGTAAAAAAAGCTTGGTCTGCCACTGCGCACCCTGCCGGAAGTGCTTGCCAGACCTCTCCAAAGATGCCCTTCCGACACCCCTAAACTATCTCATCGGGTACCACGACGCGACCACCACAACATAAAAGCCAAGATCACTCTGACAATAGATCACAAGGTCTGCCAGGCCTAAACTTGCCGCATCCTAGTGTTTCAGACATTTGAAGTTGTAGGTCCAGTGTATGAAAAATGACCTATATCTTTTTCCCCCCGTGTTTGATTTTGATGGTGCCTTAATACGAAATGCTCTCCATAATGAGGAGCTTCGAGTCATATAGGACAGTTGGGTGGAGGGTTTCAGTATTGAACGCAATCCTGTCAAAAAGTTTGAAATGGAGGTTTGGTCTATGAAAACTGGCCTGTATCTTATTCCCCCCGGGTTTGATTTTGATGGCGCCTTAATATGAAATGCTCTCCATAACTAGGAGCTTTGAGTCATATAGGTCAGTGAGGAGGAGGGTCTCTGTATTGTACACAATCCTGTCAAAAAGTGTGAAATTGTAGGTAAAGTGTATGAAAACTGGCCTATATCTTTTCCCCCACTGGTTTGATTTTGATGGTGCCTTGGTATGAAATGCTCGTAATGATTAGGAGATTCGATTTGTATAGGTCAATTGGATAGAAGGTCTCTGTTCTGTGCACAATCCTCCTAAATATGACAATATTCGATAACTTCTGCAGATTTTATCAGTTAAAATTGTCATATCATAAGGAACTCGAATAAAAGTGCTTGCATCACCTTACCTTCGACAAATTATGTTTAAAAAACTTGGTCTGCCACTGCCCACTCTGCTGGAAGTCCTTAGATGAGATAGGTTAGGTGTCGGAAGGGTATATTTGGAGGGTCTCCCAAGGACTTCTGGCAGAGTGCGCAATGGCAGACCAAGTTTTCTTAACTCAATTTATCAATGGTAAGCTGATGCTGGCACTGTCATTCGGGTACCTTATGAAATTACAATGTTAAAGGAAAAAATCTCAATCCTGCTAAACATGAAAATATTGGATATGTTCTGCAGATTTTTGCCGTTAATATTGTCATATCATAAGGTACCCGAATAAAAGTGCCGGCATCAGCTTACCATTGATAAATTGAGTTAAGAAAACTTGGTCTGCCATTGCGCACTCTGCCGGAAGTCCTTGTCAGACCCCTCCGAATATGCACTTCCGACACCTAACCTATCTCACCCTACCTAACCACTGGTTTGATTTTGATGGTGCCTTGGTATGAAATGCTCGTAATGATTAGAGATTCGATTTGTATAGGTCAATTGGATAGAAGGTCTGTTCTGTGCACAATCCTCCTAAATATGACAATATTCGATAACTTCTGCAGATTTTATCAGTTAAAATTGTCATATCATAAGGAACTCGAATAAAGTGCTTGCATCAGCTTACCTGACAAATTATATTAAAAACTTGGTCTGCCACTGCGCACTCAGCCGGAAGTCCTTAGATGAGATAGGTTAGGGGTGTCGGAAGGGTATATTTGGAGGGTCTCCCAAGGACTTCTGGCAGAGTGCGCAATGGCAGACCAAGTTTCTTAACTCAATTTATCAATAGTAAGCTGATGCTACTGTCATTCGGGTACCTTATGAAATTACAATGTTAACGGAAAAAATCTCAATCCTGCTAAACATGAAAATATTGGATATGTTCTGCAGATTTTTGCCGTTAATATTGTCATATCATAAGGTACCAATGACAGTACCAGCATAAGCTACCATTGATAAATTGAGTTAAGAAAACTTGGTCTGCCATTGCGCTCTGCCAGAAGTCCTTGGGAGACCTCCAAATATACCCTTCCGACACCCCTAACCTATCTCATCTAAGGACTTCCAGCAGAGTGGGCAGTGGCAGACCAAGTTTTTTAACATAATTTGTCGAAGGTAAGGTGATGCTAGCACTTTTATTCGAGTTCCTTATGATATGACAATTTTAACTGATAAAATCTGCAGAAGTTATCGAATATTTTCATATTTAGGAGGATTGTGCACAGAACAGAGACCTTCTATCCAATTGACCTACAAATCAAATCTCCTAATCATTACGAGCATTTCATATCAAGGCACCATCAAAATCAAACCAGTGGGGAAAGATATAGGCCAGTTTTCATACACTTTACCTACAATTTCACACTTTTGACAGGATTGTGTACAATACAGAGACCCTCCTCCTCACTGACCTATATGACTCAAAGCTCCTAGTTATGGAGAGCATTTCATATTAAGGCGCCATCAAAATCAAACCCGGGGGGAATAAGATATAGGCCAGTTTCCATAGACCAAACCTCCATTTCAAACTTTTTGACAGGATTGCGTTCAATACTGAAACCCTCCACCCAACTGTCCTATATGACTCAAAGCTCCTCATTATGGAGAGCATTTCGTATTAAGGCACCATCAAAATCAAACACGGGGGGAAAAAGATATAGGTCATTTTTCATACACTGGACCTACAACTTCAAATGTCTGAAACACTAGGATGCGGCAAGTTTAGGCCAGGCAGACCTTGTGATCTATTGTCAGAGTGATCTTGGCTATTATGTTGTGGTGGTCGCGTCGTGGTACCCGATGAGATAGTTTAGGGGTGTCGGAAGGGCATCTTTGGAGAGGTCTGGCAAGCACTTCCGGCAGGGTGCGCAGTGGCAGACCAAGCTTTTTTTACATAATTTTTCAATGGTTAACTGATGCCAGCACTTTCATTGTGGTACCTTATGACATATTTTTACGAAAAATGACTCTGAAAAATATCGATTATTTTATGTTTCGGCAGGATTGGCTCTGGCAGACCTGGGTCATACGACTTGTTTAAGTCTTGGTTAACGATCCAAACCTAGCCTATCGTGGTACCTTATGAGATAGCCACTTACCCCCTGGGCTCTCGAACTATTGGAAGTGGTCTAGGTTTTTGATGAGTGAGTCAGTCAGTCAGTCAGTCAGTCAGTCAGTCAGTGAGTGTATAGTAAAAATAGCGATTTTCTGACGTCAATATCTCAAGACCTACAATAGGTACATTAATGAAATTTTGTATTTTAGATAATTAAGTAGATCTCGACAGATACTAGAAATTTCATATGCGTAGATAAAATAGATTTTGAATTATAGGTGGGTCGAACTTGGCCCGAAATGGTTCGTGTAATATAACCCACGGCCGGTGTGTCGCTTTTTTGCTCGAACTTGGCGGACACACTGCCGTGTGTCTAGATATAATTATTTGTTTTTGCGATTATTTAATTTCGGTCGCTCAAATAGGCCATATTTGACAACTTTCAGATATAAGGTTATTTTTTTTGATGATGTGTTTTTTAGTATGGGCTGTCAAAATATGGCCCATTGGAACGACCGTACTCGAAGTCAATATTTTATGTACGAAAACTCTCATTTTTTGCGGTAGATGTACCTAATGAGTGGTGAGACTTGTTTTTATTTGAGTTGTGTTTTGATGGTATCTCATATCTTTACATAAGGCTTTTTTGATCTCACTTCATTCATATACCTAGGTACATGTAATCTAAAAGTGCTTTAGAAGTTTTATGGTCCGTCGAATGAGTAACAGATTTAAGGGAATCGAATGATTTTTTGAAATATTGAATGTTTATTTAATGACTGTTTGGGTCCTTAACACACGGGTTTCAAATGTTATCCAAAATATCGTTGTTTTGGGCGTCGAAATTGGTCTGAACTGTTTCGAGAGAAACAATTTTATTTAATTTAATCATTTATTGTAGGTACCTACACGAAAACAAATACAAGACAAATACAAAAATAAAAACGATACAGCAGGCACTACTTATTTCTAACATGAATTTTTCTTACAGGCCTCACTGAGATAGCATTCATGATTAGAGCAACATGGTACCTATGGCTTTTTACTCAACTTGGCGGGGGCACAACCGTGCCCTCAGATACAAAATGATCCGGCACATCATAATTTAGCTTTAAGTGTAAAAGCAATCATGAGAAGAATTACATCTTAAATATTTATGAAGCACAAGCAGTTCTTACTAACCTACTGCAGTTTCCAATGATCTACTTTCCATTGCAAAACATACATTAAATCTTATTATTTTCAAAATTCCTTTCGTCACGTTAGAGTTAAGGATATGGTGGATCATTTGGCATACTTTTATGAAACTATATGTCAGCCATTTTGTACCTACTGGACCTCAAACTTGGCATGTTTTAACTACTTTTAAAAATTTAACTTGGTTTTTTTTTTTTCATTTCCTCGGATGGAATCATTCACAATGGTCCCTAGTATCACTGAGCAAAGCGGCATCAACTGTGCCGGCAAAACAGCTTTCGGGTGATATTTGACCGTACCCGCTTAGACTACGGCCCCAACACTATCGTAGCGGAATGTGGAATGCAGTCGAGCAGTTGCGTCCGCGCGACCTGGCATTGTACCGTCGGGTCTGTATGCGACGCCGGCCTCTTGAATGGGACCTAGATACCTTAAGAACGTTCCGACCCCATAAATTACTGATCAAATACAGGGTTAAATTTTTACTAGTGACTGATAGCAAAAACTCCGAACCATATAAGGAACAAATTTCCCCAAGGAACTGAAAATTATTTTTGGACCTCACATAGTAACTCAAATCACCCTTATTACCAGCCGGTTCTGAGTTTTCGCCATCGGTCACTAGTAAAATTTCACCCTATATAAAAATACACTTGAAACCCACCTGTTTATTAAGCGCTGGTTGCTGTATAATCTCAAAGGCGGTTATGCGACGTCAAACTCTAGTAGAGAGACCTAGGTAACTTAACATTCCGACCACAAATATTGCTGCTTAAAAACACCTACATTACACAACAATATTTAGAACCCACCTGCTTATTAAGCGCTGGTTGCTGTATAATCTCAAAGGCGGTTAGTACAGACACAGGCAGCCCCGGCCCCAACACTATCGTAGCGGAATGTGGAATGCAGTCGAGCAGTTGCGTCCGCGCGACCTGGCATTGTACCGTCGGGTCTGTATGCGACGTCGGCCTCTTGAATGGGAACTAGGTACCTTAAGAAACTTCCGACCCCATAGAATGCTGATTAAATTTAGGGTGAAATTTTACTAGTGACTGATAGCGAAAACTCAGAATCGGATGGTGATAAGGAACAACTTTCCCTAAGGAACTTAGGTCGATATATGAAAATTATTTTTGGACCTCGCACAGTAACTCAAATCAGCTGATCGACAATTTTGTACGTGAGGTCAAATTTTTTTTTATTTCGACCTTTGATTGGGTAAAGTTGTTCCTTATCACCAGCCGGTTCTGCATTTTCGCCATCGGTCACTAGTAAAATTTCACCCTATATGGAAATACACTTGAAACCCACCTGCTTATTAAGGGCGGGTTGCTGTATAATCTCAAAGGCGGTTAGTACAGACACAGGCAGCCCCGGCCCCAACACTATTGTAGCGGAATGTGGAATGCAGTCGAGCAGTTGCGTCCGCGAGAGCTGGCATTGTACCGTCGGCTCTGTATGCGACGGCCTCTTGAATGGGACCGGGTACCTTAAAAACGTTCCGTTCCGACCCCATAGAATGCTGATTAAATATAAGGTGAAATTTTACTAGCGACCGATAGCGAAAACTCAGAATCGGCTGTTGATAAGGAAGAACATTTCCCAAGAAACATAGGCAAAACAGGCAAAAAAAAAAATATTGGTCTTCCCATAGTAACTAAAATCATCTGATCAGCAAGTTTGTATGGAAGGCCCAAAATTTATTTTCGTTTGTCTAACTATGTTCCTTAGGGAAAGTTGTACTTTATCACCAGCTGTTTCGGAGTTTTCGCTATCAGTCACTAGTAAAAATTCACCCTATATAGAAATACACTTGAAACCCACCTGCTTATTAAGGGCTGGTTGATGTATAATCTCAAAGGCGGTTAGTACAGACACAGGCAGCCCCGGCCCCAACACTATTGTAGCGGAATGTGGAATGCAGTCGAGCAGTTGCGTCCGCGCGAGCTGGCATTGCACCGTTGGGTCTGTATGCGACGTCTGACTCTTGTAGAGACCTAGGTAATTTAAGATACTTCCGACCCCATGTATTGCTACGTACGTAAAAGGTACCTAAATTACATAAAACACTTCAAACTTACCTGTTTATTAGGGACCTCTTGAATGGGACCTAGGTAATTTAAGAACGTTCCGACTCCATATATTGCTGCTTAAACACCTAAATTACACAACAATATCCAGAACTTGCCTGTTTATTAAGCGCTGGTTGCTGTATAATCTCAAAGGCGGTTAGTACAGACACAGGCAGCCCCGGCCCCAACACTATCGTAGCGGAATGTGGAATGCAGTCGAGCAGTTGCGTCCGCGCGACCTGGCATTGTACCGTCGGGTCTGTATGTGACACCGACCTCTTGAATGGGACCTAGGTATCTTAAGAACGTTCCGAACCCGTGTATTGCTGCTTAAAAACACCTAAATTACACAACAATATTAAGAACTCACCTGTTTATTAAGCGCTGGTTGCTGTATAATCTCAAAGGCGGTTAGTACAGACACAGGCAGCCCCGGCCCCAACACTATCGTAGCGGAATGTGGAATGCAGTCGAGCAGTTGCGTCCGCGCGAGCTGGCATTGTACCGTCGGGTCTGTATGCGACGTTACTCTTGTAGAGAGACCTAGGAAACTTAACATTCCGACCCCATATATTGCTGCTTAAAAGGCACCTAAATTACACAAATCTTGCCTGCTTATTAAGCGCTGGTTACTGTATAATCTCAAAGGCGGTTAGTACAGACACAGGCAGCCCCGGCCCCAACACTATCGTAGCGGAATGTGGAATGCAGTCGAGCAGTTGCGTCCGCGCGACCTGGCATTGTACCGTCGGGTCTGTATGCGACGCCGGCCTCTTAAATTGGACCTAGGTACCTTAAGAACGTTCCGACCCCATAGAATGCTGATAAAATATAGGGTGAAATTTTACTAGTGACGAAATATGAAAATTATTTTGGACCTCCCACAGTAACTCAAATCAGCTGATCGGCAAGTTTGTATGGGAGGCCCAAAATTTATTTTCTTCTGTCGAACTATGCTCCTTAGGGAAAGTTGTACCTTATCACCAGCAGGTTCTGAGTTTTCGCCATCCGTCACTAGTAAAATTTCACCCTACATAGAAATACACTTGAAACCCACCTTCTTATTAAGCGCTGGTTGCTGTATAATCTCAAAGGCGGTTATGCGACGTCAAACTCTAGTAGAGAGACCTAGGTAACTTAACATTCCAACCCCATATACTGCTGCTTAAAAAACACCTAAATTACACAACAATATTTAGAACTTGCCTGTTTATTAAGGGTTGGTTGCTGTATAATCTCAAAGGCGGTTAGTACAGACACAGGCAGCCCCGGCCCCAACACTATCGTAGCGGAATGTGGAATGCAGTCGAGCAGTTGCGTCCGCGCGACCTGGCATTGTACCGTCGGGTCTGTATGCGACGTCGGCCTCTTGAATGGGACCTAGGTACCTTAAGAACCTTCCGACCCCATATATTGCTGCTTAAAAAACACCTAAATTACACAACAATATTTAGAACTTGCCTGTTTATTAAGGGCTGGTTGCTGTATAATCTCAAAGGCGGTCAGTACAGACACAGGCAGCCCCGGCCCCAACACTATCGTAGCGGAATGTGGAATGCAGTCGAGCAGTTGCGTGCGCGCGAGCTGGCATTGTACCATAGGGTCTGTATGCGACGTCGGACGCTTGTTGAATAGGAGACCTGGGAAGAATACTCGATAGGGTTAGTTCATCATATGGAATCATATTTTTTGAATCACTAGCTATCTGATTTCGAATACGCCAGGCTGCGATGAGTGGTTTAACCTCTTCTTCTTCTTAGCGTATCGATGGCAATCATTGATCCCAGCCCAGAACTTAGCGATGTTGACAGCGCTCGTATTTGCTGTCATTAGATCTTCCTGCGTGCATAGGGCTCTTCAAAGAATAAACTATTTTTAATCACTAATCACGTTCTACTACTTGAATTCAATAGTGTTAAGGTTATGTGTAAATGGATTCGTGCAGTAAAACAGTAGTAGGAGCAGCGGTTAGGTAAGTCGTGGCAGACTGGCGCATGCGAAATAAATTTCCTGGGCTCAAAAATATGCCACCTAAACGCAAAAATCGTTATTTTAAACTTTGTCTCGAGTCTCAAAAGTATATCGAACGTTAGAATAGCTTATTGACATAAATTGTTGAAAAATGTTGAATAAATAAAGAAAAATCATATTAGATTGTATTTATACCATGTCCTAGTCGTATCAGATGCGCTAATCGTCTCTCGTTCAACAAACTCCGTAGCGATTTGTCCAGAAGATGGGTGACCGCTTGGTGTAACAAGTATTGAACCTGCTACCTACAGATATTGAGAGTCTGTGCTGTAACTACATACCATGTCCTAGTCGTATCAGATGCGCTAATCGTCTCTCGTTCAACAAACTCCGTAGCGATTTGTCTAGAAGATGGGTGACCGCTTGGTCTACGCAGTCAGCACAAGTTTGCAGCAGGGAACCCGCTACCGAGCAGATGAGTGCCCGGGCTTTTACCACGTTCGTCACTAGAAAGAAAAAACAATTTTATTTTACAAAAACTTTACACTAAATACTAAACACTTCTTCATAATTTTGAGGACTAATCAATTTCCGAGATTTGGCCATTTGAATGTTTTTTTGGAGTCAATAGATCCAATTCCTTGTGCGCTACTAAAATCGCTAAGGCCAATTTGACATTTCTATAACCGTTTGCTATTCTACACGTAACTGTCAAATTCAAATGACAGCATTATAATCTCTAAAATACTTAAAATTAAGTGACAGCGCTAAACTTAGCTTTAGCCGATTAGTGCTATTCCACGGCGCACAAATTTAAGCATTTTAAAATTTAAAACTGCTAAGATCGCTAATCTTAGCGGCCACTAAAGGTCCCTCTTAAAAATAATACTGTCGGAACATCTCAAAATGGGTGGGGTTTTGGAGTGATTTGTGTAATTATTGGTCACATCAGAAAGTTCAAGAGTGGAAAAAAGGTGATCGGGATTTAAAGTGTCACCGGGTAGGAAAGTTTAAGAGTGAAAACAATTTAATCGGGGTTTTAGAGTGTCATCCGGTAGTATAGCCGAAGAGTGGAAACAATTTGATAGGAGGCTTTAGAGTGTCCCCGGAAGTAAAGTTTAAGAGTGGCAACAGATTTAAAGGTAATAGAGTGGCACCGGGTCAGAACGTTTTAAATTAGCACCTAGTCAGAATGTTCTAGAGTGGGGCCGGGTTGTTAGGTTCTTAAGTGGTGGAACCAAAGGTGGTACAGGAGAATTTTGAGTGTCACCGAAAATAAAAATATTTTTACCAGTTACAGATTTCTTCATTTATTACTAAAATTTATCTTTTTTTTTAAATTGCAACACTGAATTTAATAACGTCAAAATCAAATTATAGTCCTGTCAAAAACCTCTGTTTAATTTTCTAAAACTGGGCTTTCGTGGAATAGCACAACTTAAAATTGCTAATTTTAATCATTTTAACTTAGTGATTTTAACTTTAGAGATTTAAATTGGCTAACCTGTAGAATAGAGACCAGTGTATGTGTGAATCTCATCGATCGAAAGGAGAATGCCCATTTCTGGTCTAAGAAATTGTCTCGCCTCAAAATGAAAATAAAGGCAATTTGTAATATCCTTAATTCTAACGAAGAATAGCTACAGCAATCGTTGTATAAAATAGGGGAACTAGCTTAATTTTTAAAGGCCTTTTTACCGTGTAAAGTATTTTTACCAAAGATCTTACTGTGGTGTGAACCTTTTTTACACTGTTTTCTCCAGTATTAGCTAACGATAACGAATTTAGAACAAAATACTTGATATACAGCCAAACTTCAGTACTTTTGTCTCTTTAGATACCCAACTTTAACATTCAATAACCTCAGAACTCCTGTCATAATTGAATTATTTTCAGTTACGAAATGTTAAGCAATAATTAGACTTCATAATTATTTAACTTTAGGCGAGGCCTGCAAGTAGTGAGGCAAGCAATGGACGAACATCCATACTAGAGTGGGCACGATTCTTTGTTACGCAATATTGTTTCGAAACAATTTCACGAGTATTCCTAGTAGTCGCGAATCACTTGTGATACTGTTTCGAAACAAATGTTTTCAAATGACTACACACACACACACACACACACTTTTATTTATACTTACACAAAAACACGGAACACTGCGTGGCCCCTCTCATAACAGTCTGTAATTCTCCTTTCCTTCTGCCTGCTAACTCCAGCGCACACGAGTCCATATCGAAGTTATTTCCGAATATCCCGCCCGTTATGTCTCTGACGTTACGTTTGGTTGTTACTTCAGTCTGTGCTTCGATCTCTTCGCTAACCTCCTGGGCTTCTTCCACGTGTGATGTGCCTTGTTTTCTGGAAACGAGATTTATTTAAAACTATATTAAGGCGTTTGTCCAATTAAAATAAAATCGTAATTGACCCTTTCTATTTCATTCAGTAAACCAATTGACCTTGTTGTTTTAAGTCGAGGCTTATAGAGTCTCGACGTTTCGATGCAATAAGTGCACGATCATCGAGAGGCCGACAGGTCACTCACGCTCTGTAGGAAATACCCAAAAAGATGGGTCTGCGTCTAGCAGTGGACTGTGGGTGTAGATAACCTAAAACTATCAACAATCATACTTACAAAGCCTGAAACCGGTCCATGTCAGAATTGATCAGCAGATTCTTCAGAAAGCTCTCTAAATGCTGCCCCTTTTCTTTCCTCAGTTTATGCGCTACGTTCTGATACATATTGGCTAAGTCTGTACTATTACAGATGCCAGGTTGAAATAGCATCACCCTAGCATACTTTAGTGGCTGTAGATGACTAAAAACTCTCAACAATCGTACTCACAAAGCCTGAAACCGGTCCATGTCAGAATTGATCAGCAGATTCCTCAGAAAGCTCTCTAAATGCTGCCCCTTTTCTTTCCTCAGTTTATACGCTACGTTCTGATATACTATATTTGCTAAATCTGTACCATTGCAAATGGCAGGTTCGAATAGCATCACCCTAGTACACTTTAGTGGCTGTAGATGACTAAAAACTATCAGCAATCATACTTACAAATTATTAAATGAACAAGGATAACTCATACATATTTATTATTCTAACGACTAACCTTGTTAATTTAAGTCGAGGCTTATAGAGTCTCGACGTTTCGATGCAATACGTGCATCTTCATCGGGAGTCCGACAGGTCGCTCGCGCACGATAGCGCGGCCCGCCGGGAACGTCGAGACTCTATAAGCCTCGACTTAAATTAACAAGGTTAGTCGTTAGAATAATAAACATACTTACAAAGCCTGAAATCGGTCCATGTCAGAATTGATCAGCCATTACAGATGCCAGGTTCGAATAGCATCATCCTAGTATACTTCAAAGGCTGTAGATGCTATCAACAATCATACTTACAAAGCCTGAAACCGGTCCATATCAGAATTGATCAGCAGATTCTTGAGAAAGCTCTCTAAATGCTGCCCCTTTTCTTTCCTCAGTTTATGTGCTACATTCTGATACATATTGGCTAAGTTTGTACCATTGCAGATGCCAGGTTGAAATAGCATCACTCTAGTATACTTAAGTGGCTGTAGATGACTAAAAACTTTCCACAATCATACTTACAAAGCCTGAAACCGATCCATGTCAGAATTGATCAACAGATTCTTCAGAAAGCTCTCTAAATGCTGCCCCTTTTCTTTTCTCACTTTATGTACTACGTTCTGATACATATTGGCTAAGTCTGGTCCATTACAGATGCCAAATTAAAATTGCATCACCCTAGTATACTTTAGTGGCTGCAGATGACTAAAAACTGTCAACAATCATACTTACAAAGCCTGAAACCGGTCCATGTCAGAATTGATCAGCAGATTCTTCAGAAAGCTCTCTAAATGCTGCCCCTTTTCTTTTCTCAGTTTATGCGCTACGTTCTGATACATATTGGCTAAGTCTTTACCATTACAGATGCCAGGTTGAAATAGCATCACCCTAGTATACTTTAGTGGCTGTAGATGACTAAAAACTATCAACAATCATACTTACAAAGCCTGAAACCGGTCCATGTCAGAATTGATCAGCAGATTCTTCAGAAAGCTCTCTAAATGCTGCCCCTTTTCTTTTCTCAGTTTATGCGCTACGTTCTTGTACATATTGGCTAAGTCTTTACCATTATAGACGCCATTTTGAAATAGCACTACCCGAGTATACTTTAGTGGCCGTAAATGACTACAATTTATCAACAATCATACTCACAAAGCCTGAAACCGGTCCATGTCAGAATTGATCAGCAGATTCTTCAGAAAGCTCTCTAAAT
Source organism: Phthorimaea operculella (assembly GCA_024500475.1). NCBI lineage: Eukaryota > Metazoa > Arthropoda > Insecta > Lepidoptera > Gelechiidae > Phthorimaea > Phthorimaea operculella. The sequence goes on from JANFCV010000017.1 coordinate 2,891,967, forward strand.
GCTGCCCCTTTTCTTTCCTCAGTTTATGCGCTACGTTTTGATACATATTGGCTAGGTCCGTGCCGTTTGCACTTAGGGCTGATGCTTGCACCACCTAAAACATAGAATAATGAGTTTTAAGATTTCAGATACTATAAGGGTGAATAAAAAAAACACAAGAGAACGGTCCGTGTTGGCTAGTTATTATTATGTATGGAAAACAGTAGGGCAGAAAAGTGATTCTGTTTTATGGGCTGATTAACGTAATAATTATTTTAGCATAGAAAAGTTAGAAGGTATAGAAAACTGTTTCGCTAGTTAGTTTATGTACATAAATTCCCCTTGAATAACATTAAATTAATTGAATTATATCATAGGAGGCAGGTGGTTTATAAACTCTTACCAGAAGTCATCGGGTCGTTCATTGACTCGGTGTACCACAACAGGTCAAGGAAGAGAGGACAACTCACCATAGAGAAATCCCCATCTACAGTCAGAAACAAATGTAAAAGTTCGCTGCTCTGCAGAAGGCTTTTTTGGAGAACTCGCTGGAGAAAATCCTCGTACTTGTAACGTAATGTTTCTAGGGGACTGTTATCTCTGTAAGGTAGAAACATATGTTATTTTAGTTGTTCTATATATAAGTATACCTATTAGTAAGTGTTTGATTCCGAAGCTGATCTTAGCGCAGTGGAAGCAAATTAAAGTTATCTTAAAATCTAAAACTAAATGGTCGATCAGCCTCGGAACAACATTTGACTACGATTCGTAGTGCTCTTTACTATAGCTAAATAAAATAAATTTAATGAGAGAATTTTGTTCCGGAAAGTTTCCGGCCGAGAAATTCTTGTTTCCAAAGTCTACTTAAACAGGACCAAGCAGCGAATTGCTTACCGTGCGAACCATGACGCCGCCGTTTCCTTGTAAGTCTAGTTTTTGACAGGAAAAAAGGTATCAGGTTTTGGAGGAAGACATTGGGAGTGGAATTTAGGTACTAGACATACTGCACCCGGACACCAGCTCGTGTGCACTCCGTCCCTTCAGCAATTTTGGTTTCACCTTAGTTTTCACAAGCACTTGGGTTCACTGTTGTTCATAGTTCGGCCACGTTGGCCCTCAATAAGAATCCTGCCCAGTTCGCATTCAAAGCGCACTACAAAACCACTATTCACTTGGTTTACTACTGCCCAAGAACAGGGAACTCTTCCTGGCAGCAATTGCGCATGCGAAAAACAAAGATTTCTCCGCACACCACTGCTCGCGACAGCAACACGTTTTACTGTACAATACGCGACCAAGGACTTCTCCCGCATGAGATTACTTAAAAATATGTGGCTAACACTGGACGCGCGAGTGACTAAAAAGTAAGGTTATATCGCCGACGGCCGCGTGGTTATCGAACCGACTGAACTGACAAAGGAAAAAGATGGCGTCGGCCGACTAGCTGGCGTCAGTCACAGGCCACGGTCTGTCAGACGAAAATGGCGGGAAACAATAAAACGCGCGTATACCTGATGCGAAACTAAACATTCACCCGCCCCGGACCGACCCATCGGTCCGCTCAATGCATGGCAGGCGTGATAATGTAGCTACTGCTCGCTTAAGAACTGAATCCCCCACCTGAACTTCTGCAACTCGAGGAGTGCCATCACTACCCGGAAACAGGTTGAGAATGCGCCCCCGGCGCCAACGCAGTGGCGGTAGGTTGGCATCCTTAACCAGAACGAGATCCCCAATGCAGGGGGGTTCAGTCCTGTACTCAAGCGACCAACGCTTCCAAAAGTTTTGAGTCATTTGCTGCAACAACTGATAACGCGACAAACGATTGCTATTCACCTCCGTATAGGGATATTCCGGCAAGGCGTTAAGTGGGCGGCCAATTAAGAAATGCCCTGGCGTCAGGGCCTCTAAATCATTTGGGTCTGAGCTGAGCGGACACAAAGGACGCGAATTGAGTACAGCCTCAATTTTACAAAACACGGTCGCCAGCTCCTCGAAAATCAAAATTGTTAACCCTACAACGCGCAACAAATGCGTCTTAGCGGACTTTACAACCGCTTCAAAAATACCACCCCAGTGAGGGCTGGTGGATCGAACACCCAGGCAATGCCCTGACGGGAGAGCCCGTGCTGATGGCTTCTTCGTTCTCCCGTAAGAACGTTACAATTTCTTTCATACACCGATCAGCACCCTTAAAGTTGGTACCACAATCCGACCTGATCAGCGCTGGTCGCCCTCGTCGCGACGTAAATCTCTCCAGCGCTGCCAAAAGGCCTCCGTAGAAAGGTCGGCCACGAGCTCCAAGTGGACGGCCTTGGTGGCTAGGCACACGAACACGCACAAGTACGCCTTGATAGACTTTGCGTTCCGTAGGCGTGATGCCTTTACCATGAAAGGGCCTGCAAAATCCGTTCCCACACCTGCAAACGTCCAGGCCTCCGTCACCCGGTCCGGTGGAAGATCTCCCATCTGTGGCTGCATTGTGGCTGCCTTCAAGCGGTAACAAGGCAAGCACCTAAACACAACGCTACGTACCGTTCGTCGTCCCGATAAGATCCAAAACTCGCGCTGTAGAATGGCCAATAGCGCATTACAGCCCGCGTGCGAGTTTTTCTCATGACGATCCTGACTAAGAGCTCAACTAAGGGTCCCCTTTTTGAAGTAACAGTGGATGCCGAGCCGAAAAGGGCAGGCTAGCGTTCGAAGTCTGCCTCCAACCCTGAGCATACCTTGCTCATCCAGGAATGGGTTGAGGCGCACAATTCCTCCCTTCAGCTTTCCACGTCCATCCCTGAGCAGCCTGACCTCCTCTTCGAAATGTTCCGCCTGGACGACTCTAACTAATGAGCATAGAGCCGCATTCCGTTCCGCAGGCGAGAGGACTGGTGCAAAGTTCCGTTCTGCTTGAGGCTTCCTGCAGTTGTTCACGAACCGTTTGATCCAACCTGTCACCCCAAGAAGTTTGTCGAGGGAGCTATACCGTTCCAGCAAGAAAGCTGGGTTAGGCTTCGGTACGAGTTGCCCCACGTTCACTCGCAAACCTCGATCAGGTGGCCCAAGCGGCGCCCTGCACTCGTTGAATGGCCATTCCTGCGGCGACTCAGTCAGCCATTGAGGTCCCCACCACAGTGGGTGACTCACCAAATCAGGGCCCTGCACCCGCGCGAAGCGCAGTCCGCTGGGTTCCATTCTCCCGATACGTGCCTCCACACTAACGGAGTTTCCGACCCCGTAATCTGTGACACCCGATTTGCCACGAAAACCTCAAGTGTATGTACCGACGTCTGCAACCAGCACAGAACTATCCGACTGTCAGTCCACGCGTACACCGTTTCATCCAAGTTGATGGTACCACGCAGATTGCAGGTTACATGATTTAGCAAGCGCGCTAGAAGAGCTGCCCTGCCAATTCCAATTTGGGGATGGTCCATCTAGTTCTGACTGGTGCCACCTTACTTTTGGCCATAACCAGACGCACGTGCACAGTTCCCGTTGAACTTGCTGTCCGAAGGTATACAGCTGCCGCGTACCCTCGCTCCGAGGCGTCACAAAACCCATGTATGGTAGCCTTACATCCCACCGATGGGACTAACTTGCGGGGTATCGCGATGTGCACAATCCTGGTAAGGTGGTCACAAACTTGAGCCAATCCTTCAACAACTCTCCGAGAGTTGGTCGTCCCATCCTAAGTTGGCTAGCCACAACCTTTGTAAAGCACTTCGCCATGAACGTAACCGGGGCGATCCATCCGTTAGGATCGAACGTTCTAGCGATTGTCGACAGTACCGACCGCTTAGTCCAAGTTTTCTCAAAAGGTCGGGCTCGATCTTGTACGTGAATACGTCATGCGTTGGCCTATATTGCACCCCGAGGATGCCCAACGTATTTGGATTGTCCGGGTTCTCAAAGAGGTGCGGGTCCTGATGGAACTCGCCTGGCAAACCAGCCAGGAGCTCTGGGCAACTGGACAACCATTTCCGCAACTCGTAACCTCCTGAACCCATGATCGCGATCAGCTCGTCTCGTAGAATTAGCGCCTGCTCCACGCTATCAGCACCCGTTTCGTGGGGTGCATGAAAGGAGCCTCCCCGCGGCGCACCCTGGAAGCAGCTAGACCCGGTAACGCAGGGTCTAGGCTGACCAATCCTATTCGACACAATGACTCAAATATCTCCATGCGATGGACAAACTCACTGTCTGCTCAATTCTAATGCTTCAAACGGCTCTTTTCAGAGCCCAAACGGCTCTTCTCAGAGCCCAAACCTTCAAGATCTTGGTCTCTCCCGCCCGGCCTTAGTAGTTGCATCGATTAATATCGAGGGCTTCTCCCAAGATAAGGCGAAGATACTGGCAAAATTCTGCGAAAACACGAAGTGCGATGTTCTCTGCGTTCAGGAAACACACAGAGACACGGACCAATCGAGACCTGAAGTTCCTGGAATGACACTTGTCTCAGAAACACCTCATGCCAAACACGGCAGTGCAGTTTTCACAAAGCCATCTTTGTCTATTCAATCAGCATCGTGCAATTCTGATAATGGTATTGAAATAATAACAATAGAGACTGGTAATTGTACAATAACATCCATATACAAGCCCCCAAATGAACCTTTCAAATTCACCAAAACACCAAATTTCAACAACCATTCGGTCAAAGTCATCGTTGGAGACTTCAACAGCCATAGCCCCACATGGGGATACGCACACTCAAACTCGGACGGAGAAGCAGTGGAAGAATGGGCAGAAGCTGAAAATCTAGCTCTCATACATGATCCCAAGCTCCCGGCCTCTTTCAACAGCCGGAGATGGCGAAAGGGTTATAACCCCGATCTAATCTTTTCCAGCAACAACATTGCGTCCCTATGTGTGAAAAGTGTGTGTGCCCCAATCCCGAACACCCAGCACAGACCCATTACTTGCCATGTTGGAGCAGCTATCAAACCTTCAATCGTGCCCTTTAGACGTCGGTTTAATTTCTTAAAAGCTAACTGGAACCTCTACTTTGAAGAGATCGACTCCAAGCTTCTGAATCTGGACCCCACTCCTAGTAATTACGACCAGTTTGTGGACATTGTCTGGAAGACCTCTAGAAAACATATTCCTCGAGGTTGCCGAAGGCAGTACGTACCGGGCCTTGATGATGACTCCGCAAAGCTACTACGTCACTACCAGTCACTCTATGAGAAAGATCCGTTCTCCGATGATACTATAGAGGCTGGTGAAGAACTGATGCACATAGTGGGCGTCAAGCGAAGGGAAAGCTGGATGAACCTAGTCTCGAGTGTCGATATGACGCATAATAGTAAAAAGGCATGGGGTACAATCAGAAAGCTTACAGGAGAACCCCCACCTGCTGCTAATCCTGGACAAGTGACGGCAAATCAAGTTGCTCACCAACTTTTGCTAAATGGAAAGCCCCCACACCGACTGCCCAGGTCCAATAGGACCAATTCAAACCACTCCACCGTAAACTCAGATGCCATCAGCAAGCCATTTATTCTTCCCGAAATAATAGCCTGCATCAAATCTCTGCAATATGGTAAAGCAGCCGGAATGGATGACATAACAACAGAGCAAATCAAACATTTAGGACCAGTAGCCGTGTCCTGGCTACTAGCTATGTTTAACGCATGTCTCAGCACGTTGAAGATTCCGAAGCTGTGGAGGCAAGCCAAAGTAATAGCTCTCCTTAAGCCCGGCAAGTGCCCATCGGAACCAAAAAGCTACCGTCCTATCTCGTTGTTATGTCACTCATTCAAGCTGTTTGAGAGAATGCTGCTCAACCGACTAACACCTATACTTGAAAAGTCTCTCATACCTGAGCAAGCTGGGTTCCGCCCAGGTAAGTCCTGTACAAGCCAAACCTTAAACCTTGTTCAGCACATTGAGGATGGCTACGAAACTAAAAAAATCACAGGAGTCGTCTTCGTCGATTTAACAGCTGCGTACGATACTGTCAATATCAGAAGATTACTTACGAAAGTGTATGATATGACACAAGACTCAGGTTTCGTTAATATCTTAAGGAGCTGCTGAACAACCGAAGGTTTCAAGTGTCTCTCAACAACGTAAAAGTAGATGGCGTTGCCAAAGAATGGGCTTCCACGAAGTGTGCTGGCACCAGCATTATTTAATGCCTACACAAATGACCAGCCGTTAACACCTAATACTAAACACTTTCTTTACGCCGACGACCTCGCGCTCGCTGCTCAGGCACACCAAAACCCAATCATGTGCGTTCCACCTGCGAAACCGCGAGGCGAATCGTGCTCTTAAACTTTCGTGGCGAGGTGTCAATATCGAGCACAGTCCCAATCCTAAGTACCTGGGTATCACTCTCGACAGAACATTAACCTTTAAAACCCATTGCATTAATACGAAACAGAAAGTCGGTGCCAGAAACAATCTGCTGCGGCGGCTAACATCTTCAGCCTGGGGAGCAGCACCAGATGTTCTAAGAACTACAGGACTCGCGCTCTCCTACTTCGCGGGCGAATATGCATGCCCGGTATGGCACCGATCTTCCCATGCAAAACAGGTTGATGTAGCCTTGAACGAGACGTGTCGCATCATAACGGGATGCCTTAAACCTACGCCCTTGAACATGCTGTACCCTCTAGCAGGCATAGCGCCACCGGACGTTCGGCGAGAAGTAGCTTGTGCAGTGGAGAAACAGAAGCAAGAATTAGACACTCGACACCCACTGTACAACTACTCTATCCCTCACGCTCGTCTGAAAAGCCGCAAAAGTTTCATGAGGAAATCAGCTGCTACAGATAATGCGCAACTAGCCAAGGAACAATTGTGGCATGCCCGTTGGCCTCCTCCTGTGGGGTTCATAACACCATCAGAGACATTACCACCTGGGCATAAACTGCAGTGGCCAACCTGGAGATCATTAAACCGCCTGCGCACCCAGGTTGGTCGATGCAGAGAGAATATGGCTAAGTGGGGCTTCATGGATAAAACGCGGACCAATTGCGACTGTGGAGCTCCATCCCAATCAATGGCTCACCTTATAACATGCCCTCTTCTGCCCAACACTTGCAGCGTGGAGGACCTAAACTTGGCGACAGAGAATGCCGTGACCGTCGCTAAATACTGGCAAAAGTTTATTTAATTACTAGTTTGAGTCATTGACACGAAGAAGAAGAAGCACCCGTGCAGATATCGTCCACGTAGACGTCGCGATCCAGTACTGCTGCGGCTCGAGGATATCTTACCCTTTCCTGTGCGGCCAACTCTCGCAGCGTACGTACTGCCAAATACGGACTTGGCTTAAGTCCATACGTCACCGTGTTAAGTTCGTATGTGACCATCGGCTCATCTGGGCTCTCACGCCACAAAATCAGCTGATACCGACGGTCATCCGGATGTATCATGGTTTGGCGAAACATCATTTTGACGTCTGCGACGAACGCTACCTGGTGCAAACGAAAGTCTGTGAGAATGTCCACAATGTCCCGGTTCAATTTAGGACCCGCGTGCAAACATTGGTTCACAGACACACCATTCGAGGTAGGAGCAGAACCGTCAAACACCACCCGTATTTTCGCCTCAGGTGACTTCAAGACAGCCAGGTGTGGAATGTAATAATGCTCGACACACCTCCAATTCAGGCTGGACACCGACATGTGGCCCAATTGAATATATTCCGCATGAATTCTATATACTTCTGCCGAAGTGCTGGGTCTCGCCTCATCTTCCGCTCCATTCCGAGTAGTCTCCGTTCCGCGAGCTGTCGCGAACTACCTAAAGCAGGGCGGTTTGGGAGAAAAGGTAGCCTGGTCACGAATCTGCCTGACGAGCATCTCGCAGTGTTGTATTGATAGAACAACTCGCACTCGTCATCCTCTGGCTTCCGTCTGTCCGCCGTGGGCGCTCTTCAGAACTCCCAAAACCTCTGCAGCACCTCTGACAGCACACTACCATAGAGGACCGGATCCCCTCTGGTAGGTCCTGAGGTCTCCAAACTGGGCCAAAACAACATACCCCCGTGGTATCTACGGCCACCAAACCAGTTTCCTGGAGTACCTTCTTCCTACCGCACCATAATCTCCCGAGGACGTCTGACCCGAGAAGTACGTCCACCGTACCAGGAGTATCAAAATCAGGATCAGCCAACTCCAACCCTGTGGTTAACCCTCGTACCGTTGGTGGTAACTAAACAGAGGGAGTTTCCCAACCACTTCATCCAGCACCACGGCTGAGACTTGATAGCTGACCCCTGTACATGTGCTACCTAATGCGAACTCAAAGTTCGTCTGACCCCGAATGTCAGGCACATTTAGGCCCCCGATGCCTACAGCTTCATCCGCACTTGGCTGTACATTTAGGCCTAGCCTACTCACCAGCTTACTCGATACAATACATCCCTGAGCCCTGTATCCAGTAGGGCTCTTACTTGAATGGTCCGGCCACCGTATCCCCATACCCAAATCTTAGCCGTTGGCAAAGTACCGTGATTGGACGGGGAGCCGAAGCTGATGAGTAGGCGGCGATTACCTCGCGGGAATCTCAACGCGGTGAGGCCGCGTCCCGCGGGGTATCCTCGCTACCCAAACCTGTGTATGGGTCCCACTCCTGCTGGTAGGGAGGTCTGCCCATAAAGGCCATGGCTGGAGTTCTATAGTACCCCGACGGCAAACGTCCGTACCGAGGTTGCGCCTGTAGCCGCGGGTACTCAGGCATAGGCGGAGGCATGCGTGGGTCTTGAGACCCAACCAGGTGGCTCAAGCCCGCAGAATACTGCATGTACCCTGGTGGCTGCCTAGTGCTCCCCTGACACCCGCCCGTTTGATCCCGTACCTGGGATGGGTGTCCTTGGCCATGTTCCCGTGTCGTTCCTCCCAATCCGGCACCTGCTGCCGTGGTGGAGATCGTCCCCACGTCCGTTGGTAAGTGGGCTCCGACTGTTGACGTCCCCCTGCCTGTCCCTGTGACTGATGCGGAGGTGGGCTCCTCCTTGGAGGGGGTGGGGAGCGTTGCTCCCTCCCTTGGTGGGCAGGCTCCCTTCGCTGATCCGATCCAGCGCTGCCCCCGGCGTCTCCGGAGCGATTCATGCAGAGCAGCGGATGGTGTGCACCCTGGCAGCCTACAGTTGGTGCTTGAAGGGCACTCGCACCTGATGCGGCCCCAGGCACCGAAACACCAACGCCTCTGCTGTGCCACACCCCGTCTCCTCTGAACCCGCTGCGCAGCAAACTCCTGACACGCTGCCACCCCGTGGCCTGTCTCCCTGCAGTAGGCACACCCTGATTCCAATGCGGTGTTGTACCGCCTGGGTTGCCTACTGTTGCCTCCTCGCGCCGGTGCACCCGGCCGTTCCGGGTGGCGAGGGGCAGAGGTCTCCTTGCGTGGGGCTTCACCAGCCTGGACGTCCACTCGCCTGCTTTCGGCCTCGAGGAACGACTTCAGATCCTCGTAGGTCGGGAGGTGGTCCGAGGACTTGCCCCCATGGAGCTGCTCGAATCGAGCGACCATTTCGCTCGGCAGGCGGCGAAGCACTGTGTGGACCAAGATATAACCGTAGCCCGCCACTGGCAAACCCTGTCGCTCTAGTGCGCTGACCGCGACACTGACTGGGTGGAAGATTTTCTCGCGGAGGTCCGTACCTCGCGTTATGGTTGGTATTGACAGCCACTGGTCTAACAGCCTGTCTACAATCAGGCGCTTGTTTCGATACCGGTCGGTAAGGATCTTCCGCCACCTCATAATTGCTATCCGAGACAGCCAAATGCGTCAGCAATTCGCGAGGCTCTCCATAGCCTGGACATCAGCTGAGCCATCTTGTACGCCGGCGTTATGTCCGTCCGTGTGTGGACCACACTGCTATACCAGTCCTCAAACGCCGGCCAGTCGGCGTAATCGCCTGCAAGGACTGGAACCGTAACAGGCGGAAGAGGCACCTGTAATCCTGTCCCACTTTACCACGGAATGGCTTTTCCTTTCCGTCACGTCGCCTAGATATGTCCGCAGCTGCCTGCGCAATGTCCTGTGCCAGCTCAAGCACTGGCTTATCGCCCTCAACCAGCTCCTTATCTTCAGGGTTGGAGCTTCCTCAAGAACATGGAGGCACTCTGTGAGGTGTTCCGACACAACCCGAACCCGTTCATCTGCCTGTAGTGCACTTTTCAAGAGCGCGTCCTCCCGGTCCTCGCGGCCGATCATTGCCGCTGTGGTAGTAAACCACCTTAATTCTGTCTTTATAGCAGCCTTATACCTGGCGATCGAGGGAGCCATGGTACCAACTTTTACACACTCGACTTAATAAAACGAAAAACCAATAAACAAATACCACAAAATAAATGTTAGTTGACTGGCCTAGACCTTACCGATAAGGTACCGTTCACTAGGCAAACAATACAGTCACAAAAACCGAAACAATATTTTCCAAAATTAATAAAATATGTGGGTAATATAAAAAACACGCTTAATACTAAATTACGGCTAACTATGTTGCAATAAAGCAACCACGCTCTGCTACCAAAAAATGTTTGATTCCGAAGCTGATCTTAGCGCAGTGGAAGCAAATTAAAGTTATCTTAAAATCTAAAACTAAATGGTCGATCAGCCTCGGAACAACATTTGACTACGATTCGTAGTGCTCTTTACTATAGCTAAATAAAATAAATTTAATGAGAGAATTTTGTTCCGGAAAGTTTCCGGCCGAGAAATTCTTGTTTCCAAAGTCTACTTAAACAGGACCTAGCAGCGTTGCTTACCGTGCGAACCATGACGCCGCCGTTTCCTTGTAAGTCTAGTTTTTGACAGGAAAAAAGGTATCAGGTTTTGGAGGAAGACATTTGGATTGGAATTTAGGTACTAGACTTACTGCACCCGGACACCAGCTCGTGTGGCACTCCGTCCCTTCAGCAATTTTGGTTTCACCTTAGTTTTCACAAGCACTTGGGTTCACTGTTGTTCATGGTTCGGCCACGTTGGCCCCCTCAATAAGAATCCTGCCCAGTTCGCATTCAAAGCGCACTACAAAACCACTATTCACTTGGTTTACTACTGCCCAAGAACAGGGAACTCTTCCCTGGCAGCAATTGCGCATGCGAAAAACAAAGATTTCTCCACACCACTGCTCGCGACAGCAACACGTTTTACTGTACAATACGCGAACAAAGGACTTCTCCGCAGAAATTACTTAAAAATATGTGGCTAACACTGGACGCGCGGTGACTAAAAGTGAGGTTATATCGCCGACGTGTGGTTATCGAACCGACTGAACTGACAAAGGAAAAAGATGGCGTCGGCCGACTAGCTGGCGTCAGTCACAGGCCACGGTCTGTCAGACGAAAATGGCGGGAAACAATAAAACGCGCGTATACCTGATGCGAAACTAAACAGTAAGTATGTTTATTTATAAAGAAATTGTTTATTAATTTTTGTATTCTGCCATTTAAAAAAATCAAGTATATAATGCAAACAAAGCGTGCAAGATATTTTACGTAACACGAACCTCCTGCTAGGTAATTGCAGGTCCTGTAGTAAATCTCCATGGAATTCATGAAGCTTGCTCCTCAACAGATGGAAATCGTGTTCACTTCGCTCCACGGTAAACACGGTCTTGCACCAGACGGGGACAATCTGTGCACAGCTATTGTAAATGTCTACCTACAAAATGCAATACTACACACCTCCTACTAGGTAGCTGTAGATCCTGTAGTAAATCTCCATGGAACTCGTGAAGTTTGCTTCGTAACAGATGGAAATCGTGTTCACTTCGCTCCACGGTAAACAGTCTTGCACCAGATGGGGACAATCGGTGCACAGCTACTGTAAATACTCGCACCGACCCGCGACGGGGTGGCGCTTGCTAGAAATATGAGAATAAAAGAACAAGTAAAGATTGGCGTCAATAAATATAATGCCGTTCGAAATTCCAAACCACACCACTCCAAACTTTACGTAATACTTATTTTCATCTTTGTCAAGCAAAGCACGATGAAAACGCTACTGAAAACGGCGCTCGTCATAAGTCGCTAAAAATACACAAGCCGGCCTTATGAAGATACACACGGTAAAGATACTGTGCCTTACCACAAAAAAGTTAGACCAGTGTTGAACGCGTGTCTAGCGTTTTTTTTGTATGAAGTTTTATTTTAAACACGCGTTCGACACTGGTCTAACTTTTTTGTGGTAAGGCCCACTATATTTTATCCAAAGACGCCTTAATTTAAAATGCTATAGTATTTTCACCGTGTCGTATACCCTTAAGAATAAGAATCCGCCGTTTCTTTAGGTGTTTACAACATGATTTTCACCAAATTGTTATGAATGTATATGTTTAAATGGTTTTGAAATACCTAGGACTACTTTTTACGAATGTGTCTACAACCCACACTACCTCAACCAAGCATAAAAATCCTAGCAAACGACTTTAAAATTGTCTTTTTTTTAACCTCGTAACGCACAAGCTTTTTTTAGGCAGGACAAGGTAAAAACCCAATGTACATTACCAATATTTTGTAAAGGAGAAGATTATGTTTTATTGAAGCCACCCAAAACATTAATTTAGCATGATTCATGTAGTATGTACAGCCCACTATTTGCAAACCAGTAGTGTAAAGAACCTGGACAATGAATTTTAGCACCAACCCGAAAAAAAGCAAAAACATGATGGGAGTGATATTTTGTTTTCATGAGCAGGTGAAGATCATACCAAATAAAAAGTTGATTTATTTCCAGAACTTTCCTGCTCCGTACTCCCGCCCTAAAATCATAAAAATGGCCACAAAACTGAACAACATGCACCGTGCTAGTGCAACTTATTTACTAATCGTGTAGGTAATAATTAATTGCAATGAAGCAAATAGGTGCTAATTATTAAATTACAGAGGTTACCTATTTTGTAAACAAAAATTACATTTTATGAAAGTAAAGGAGTACCTAGGTAATTAAATTGCTTTTTTATTTTTTGTATTTTTGGTTCCTAAACTTAATTGTATAGTAAAAATGTACCATGTAATATTATGTTGTAAACAAGTACGTTTGCAGATTCGCAAGATAGCTTTGTACTTCAACATTGCTTTGTATTCCACCAGGAGGCAGGATTTGAACCTGCGACTTTCGAGAAGGGTTCCGTCGTTTACACCGGTGCGGTGGCATGACATACAGATAAACGCTAAAAGGTTACGTCATGTTATACTATGTCATCATCATCATCATTCATCATCATCTTCCTGCCCTTATCCCAATTACTTGGGGTCGGCGCAACACGTTTTGTTTGAACACAAAATCATGTTGCAAAAGGATTTGGCTATGTTTTATGACCGGCCGCCTGCCTGACGTCAACCCTCTTTGGGAATGCTATTGTAGGTGGTATCACCGCCACCATGCGTTTGACCATAGTCGACAGATATTCAGCCGAGATCAAAACTCTACGTCGCTTTTTACGAAACACCCTGAGTGGACTAGAGGTGGCAGTATTCTTAGCCGCTACTACACGGTACTATGATATACTATGTAATGTAATGAATGATGATGCGTACCAGCCTAGTTTCAACATTGGTGAGCACCACTTTGCACGTGCTCAGATCCTGCTCCCGAGTATCGTCCGCTATTGAATCTAAGTATTGTAGAATATCCATATTCTCTGCAATATTAAATAATAAAATATAATTTAGAATGAGAGCAAAATTGGAAACTTTAGTCCGACATGTCGCGCGCGCGCGACCTTCCCTGGGCGTGACAGACGAAGGGGGCGGGGAGGTGTCCAAGACGTCAGCGGGTAGCTGGAGGTGAAGCGGGGAAGGGACACGCGTGCATCCGCGCACACGCGTGCGTGCGTGCAAGTCATATTAGAATGACGTGCTTCCTCTCCCCCCAGTCTGTAGCCCGCAGGAAGGTCGCGCACAACTTTAAATGTTGAAGTTGTCCAACTATGAATGTTGCCATTCTCGACTGCACCACTCAAATACATACATACGTATCGGAAGTAACAAAAAGAGTATAACAATTCGAAACTAGGTCAAGCTACTCATGAAAATGAACAACTTTCCCCATGAAACATATGAAACATGGGTCGAAGTATGAAAAATAAAAATTTAGACCTCGCGTACACAATCGCCGACCAGCTGATTGATTTACTATGCTAGGTCCAAATTTTTGTTTTATATTTATAAACTAGCTTTCCGCCCGCGGTTTCACTCGCGGTATTTAGGTGTTTGGTCAAAAAAAAATCTTTGAAATACCTTGCATTTCAAATCCACTATTTTCACAAAATTTTCTCACCACTTTAGTAACATAAAATAGAAATATACTGAAACACGTAGTAGATTATTTTATCAACTTAGCCTAATCACAAAGTTTGAAATAAATTGTATTTAAAAATCATATGGGTAATTCCATAGAAAACAGTATTTTAGCAAAGAAATTTATAGTTTCTTATTTTTAATCAAATTAAAGTTTAATTCCTTCGAAACACATCAAATCATTTGGATCATAAAAGATATATCAGGCTTCGCCCAGGAGTTCATATGTGATAACGCGAAAGTTGAAATAAATAATGGTACCCTTATTTTCCAAGCGTCGCGACAACGACGCCGTCTAATTTTGACGGCGTCCCATACAAACCCGACCGCATCCCATACAAACTCTAAGCTTCTCAGCGCGCTGTCAACGTGACGGCGTCGTGGAGCGCCGCAACGACGCCGACGCTCGGTCTTTCTGGTTCCCCATACAAACCTGTCATTTGACAGCGACAATGACGCGCGCGCGTCGTTGTCGCTGTCGCTTGGTTTTTAAGCCTACCATAAAAAAACAAACTATGACGTGATAGTTATTTTTTTTATTGAAAACATTTGCTAATTGCTTACACTATTTGCGTAAACAACATTTTTCATTTTATTATCTGGAGTAGCTCAAGATAATTCATTCTCTTTCGAAATCGCTTTCCAAATCGAACTAACTCTGGCGGGTGATACCGCCCTAATATTCAGAGAGCTAGGCTCTAGGATATTCGGGAAAGTGTGAGAATATTTTCTTTTACACCTTCTAGAATGTACTTGACATTATCGTTCGCCGTAACAATAAAGGTGAACGCACTTTTGTCAGTACAGCCGCACCGCACGCGCCGTACGCAGTCAGTGTGACCATATTAATTTGTTGTTATTTATGATAGCTATCTCGGTTACAATCTTCTTACAAAGAATTCAAAATGCGGCGCGTGCGGTGCGCCTGTACCTACTGACAAATATGCGTTCACCTTAAGGCATCGTTGTTCTAAATGGAGTTCATTTTCTCTCGACAACAGATGGCGCCACTCTGAATGAAGTTCTACTACTCGACAATAGATGGCGCCACTGTTGAGGGATTAGAAAAGCCCTTATATGTATCTTTAAAAATACGCCCTTTAAATTAAAACGGGAACTTTCTTGTTCGAGGGGGGATAAAGGGCTATCACTCTATATATGTCCCTTTATCGTACCGGGAATCTTTTTTAAGTTTTATCGGCACGTACATTTTATTAACTTAGTTTTATTATATATAATGATGTTCTATACATTAGACATCAGCCTACCAGCTCGCGACAGTCAAGAACTATAAACCATCGATCCCGGTTGCTGTTTATGATAAGATAACCTAGATGGCGGTCGTTGGGGTTTTTAAGGCTTGCTAATAGTGCTGAGCTGTGAAAAATCTCTCGACACCATGGTTCATCGAACTCGGTGTCCTACACGAGAAGAAAGATAAGTGCCTTACCTATACTATCTCCATCTGATACATCAGAATTAGTGAAACAGTCCAGCACTTGTCCATCTATATTCTGTGTTTTTAAGGCGCCGCGTAAACGGTTGCCTAGTCTTAAGGCAGTGTGTATTAGTCTTTCTTGAGGCCTGGAATTTTAAAGTAATCTATGAGCCTATCACACTAATGGTTTGGGAGCGGATGCGCAGCGAATTTGTCGCAGACGCGCAGTGGTGTCGCGACGTTTACAAATCCGCGACGAATTCACTCACAAACTAAACAGTTATAATAAGGCTCTAAGCAAAATCTAAAATCAGAAAAAAGAATACTCGTAACATATTTTCATCTCACGCTGACCTAAGATAGTAAATTATCAAAAATAAATTTGCTTTTAGGCAATATTTGTTTCCTTCAGAACGACCGATATGCAGCCGTGGAGCAGTGGTAATGCGACTGCCTACGACGCAAAGGTCCCGGGTTCGGTTCTCGGTGGAGTAGGTACTTCCAAAGTTGATATTTTGTTACTTTGTGAATTTATTCCCAGCGTGGTTAGGACATAGTAGGCCGAACTATCCGATTGTCCGAAAAAAATGATGGTTTCGTGTTTCGGAGGTCACGTTAGGCCGAAGCATTACTAACTGACGGAGGCCGTTACACAACCATGTCAGCGGCCTGCTACTTGTAGTAGGACGTTGAAAGACTCGGTGTCCCACAAGGAAAGTAGAAGACTCGAAAAATTACTTGCATTAGTTTCTTCCATTCAGGCAGTAGGTAATATACTGAACCGTCACGTACTTGATAACGAGTTGACGTCAAAGATAAAAGTATAATATCAACAAAACAATCATTAATTTCGGACAGTACCTAGGTACTATTTATGATTCACAACTTTATCAATCGCGTTTTTTGGATAATCAAAACACGATCGCACGCACGGCCTCCTTTCTCTGTATCGGAGTAATATGGGTGCATAAACAAACACAGAATCACGCATATGTAATATCCAGACATAGGAACAGATATTGGCCGGGAATCTAACCCGGGACAAACCATAGTACATTGTTGTCGAGGCCGGAAAATAAGACTTTGATTGACGAGTAGAGTTTGAAGTCCGAGCCGCAGGCGAGGACTATAATTATACGAGTCTAGCAAAGTCATTTTCCCCGAGGCTTACATAGTGCTTTCCTCAAAAAAATGCTAGGAAATTATAAGATTTTAATTTATTATAAAGTAATTTTATATAAAAAGTTGTTTTACTGATTACAAAGTCAAGATGTGGATTTGGAGATGTTCTTTTTAGGGTTTCGTAGTCTACTAGAAACCCTTATAGTTTCGTCATGTCTGTCTGTCTGTCTGTCTGTCTGTCTGTCTGTCTGTATGCCGCGCCCTCATATCTTCGTCAGTTTTAGAGCTATCGACATGAAATTTGGTGAGAAGATAGATCGTGTTGACCCAAATATAGAAATGTTAAGAAAAAAATATTTTAAATGTTTTTTGGACCCCCTCCCATACAAGTGAAAGGGGGGCAAAAATTTTTTTTTCTTCTGTAATATTGAGTAGGGTATCGTTGAATAGGTCTTTTAAAACTAAGGTGAGGTTTCTTTGAAACAAAGTCACTAAAATGTTTCTGTCACGAGATATTTGCTTTTAAAAAGGGCGTTTTTGAGCCATAATTTGTTCCAGCTGTAACTTCTAAAGTATAAACGCTAAAAATTTGAAATAAATATGGAATATAGCTTACAATCTGAAGTAACAATGAAAACTATAATGGATATTGTACCCTCAAAGGTTTCAGAAAAAATTGAGTTTTTCTATTTGCGGTTGGTCATCATACTGCTGCTAACAAACCAGCAACAAATTAAGTTTGTAACGCTGAAAAACCTGATATTTAAACGTTGACTACGAAACCCTATTTGTGGGCGTGTCTGACACGCTCTTGGCCGGTTTTTTTTTATTTTGTAATTTCTGAACGATTTCGATATCGCGCCAGAAAAGTTGTATTGGAATCCATTGTAAATGTGTAAAAAAAGAAATCCTTCGGAAATTACAAAATCACAGACAATGTCAAACGTTCTGGATTGTTTTTTTGAAAGAAATTGACATATTTCCTAGCATGTTTGAGAAAAAACTATAACTGCGCTACATTGGTTGTCTGCCGATGTGGCGCAGTGGTTGGTACGACTGCCTACGACGTAGAAAGGTCGGGGTTCTATTTCCGGTGGGGTCACTCACAAAGTTGATATTTATCGCTTTGTGAATTTGTTCCCAGTCTGGGCACGTTAAGCCGTCGGTCCCGGTTGCTGTCTATGATGGCCATATGACACAGCCATGTCAGAGGCCTGCTACTTGCAGTAGGCGGTTGAAAAACCTTGACACCAGGGTTCATAAGGTCTTTGGATGACTTGGTGTCGCACTTGAAGAAAAAGAAGAATTGGTTGTCAAAAGATGTGCACTTACTTTCTGGCCATGTGTTTTTGGAATCCGGTGGGTATTCTCGAGCCGAGAAGCAGTCTATAATACTGAAAAGTAAACCAAAAACATTATACAGCATGTTATAAAAAGTACTGCGTTCTTTTCAAGGGGTGAACCAGCCCATGAAACTGAACAACTTTCCCCAAAGAACATAGGTCGAAATATTAAAAAAAATTTGGATCCCCTATAGTAACTCAAATCAGCTGATCGGCAATTTTGTACCAAATATTTTTATCATAATTTGACCTATGTTCCTTGGGGAAAGTTGTTCTTAATCACTAGATGGTCCTGCATTTGAGCTATCGGTCACTAGTTTTCACATTATATGATTGTTACCTGTTGTATTTACCTAATTAAATATAGGGAAAAGAAAAGTTTGTCAGTTCCATGGGCAGAAATGGTTACATTTTTCAGAGAAACGCAGTACTATCCCAAAAAATTGTATAATTCAATTTGTAAGTAGGTCTTATAAGTAGGCTCACCTCTTCACTATGTAAAAATTTTGGCAACATAATTTTCTCTAACTCCGCGTGCGAATGTCGCGCCGCCTGGTACAACGCTCTACTAGTTTGTAATCTGAAATAAATACAAGTAAATATAGAGTAAATTTCAAGCAAAAAATTAAAGTCCCACCAACTAAGATGAAGGAAATTCATAAATGTCCCCATTACAATGGGACAAAACATAAAATCATGGGCGAATGTTATCATACCAAACCCCTCTAAGTTACATAAAGTTTCTTGGTGTAAAAACAAGGATAAGGGGATAAAGGTGTAATTTTCAAAGGGTTCAAAAGATAACGTCGAGGGAATACAAGGCGTGATATCAATGGCATAAAAGGCACGAGGTCAAGGATTATATAAGATTGATGTCAAGTTCAGCAGCGTTCCCTGTAAATGCAACATCTTACACTGCGCTCGCCAATCCGCCTGCCAAGCGTGGTGAGTATGGCAATACCCCCCGATAGGGGGAGGCCCATGTCCAGCAGTGGACTGTTGTGGCTTTTATGGTTATGGTTGATGTCAAGTTAGTCAAAGGATTTGAAAGTAGAGATAAAAACGTAAGATCAAGCTTTTAGAGTACTCACTTTTTGACACTTTCGGGAGGTAATTTCAGCAATTCCTTCAGTTCCTCAGCTAGCGGTTGCATCGCCGAGGGCAGACTCAGGTTGTTGTCGGCGAAGTACCGCGCGTACATATCGCACGCCTCTGTGTGCAGGTAGGCTAACTCGGTAGGTTCTAATTCGGGGTTCAGGATTTTGGTTTGAAGTGACTCTGAAAGAAAAAAAGATTGCTTATAGCGCTTTTAATTGTATTTAAGTTTTTTTGTGGTATGCTCTTAAATATTTAGGTCTATTTAATTTTTCTCTCTGAAGCTCTGAAATATCACGCAAATAAAAGAAATGATAACAAGGGAATCAAAGGCACGATGTTAACGGATGAAAAGATTGACATAATGGGAATAAAAGGCGCGACGTCAGTGAATGAAAGGATTATTAACATGATATTAAAAAGCGCAATATCTGGCGCATAAAAAGATTAATATCAATGTAATGCAATGAAATGCTCCTGGTCCTGCATCACCAGCTCCAGATCCACTCGAACCAGCTTCAAACCCAGTCGAACCAGCTTCAAACCCACTCGAACCAGCTTCAAACCCACTCGAACCAGCTTCAAACCCACTCGAACCAGCTTCAAACCCACTCGAACCAGCTTCAAACCCACTCGAACCAGCTTCAAACCCACTCGGACCAGCTTCAAGCCCACTCGAACCAGTTTCAAACCCACTCGAACCAGCTTCAAACCCAGTCGAACCAGCTTCAAACCCAGTCGAACCAGCTTCAAACCCACTCGAACCAGCTTCAAACCCAGTCGAACCAGCTTCAAACCCACTCGAACCAGCTTCAAACCCAGTCGAACCAGCTTCAAACCCAGTCGAACCAGCTTCAAACCCACTCGAACCAGCTTCAAACCCGCTCGAACCAGCTTCAAACCCACTCGAACCAGCTTCAAACCCAGTCGAACCAGCTTCAAACCCACTCGAACCAGCTTCAAACCCACTCGAACCAGCTTCAAACCCACTCGAACCAGCTTCCAACCCACTTGAACCAGCTTCAAACCCATTCGAACCAGCTTCAAACCTCCTCGAACCAGCTTCAAACCCACTCGAACCAGCTTCAAACCCACTCGAACCAGCTTCAAACCCAGTCGAACCAGCTTCAAACCCACTCGAACCAGCTTCAAACCCACTCGAACCAGCTTCAAACCCACTCGCACCAGCTTCAAACCCACTCGAACCAGCTTCAAACCCACTCGAACCAGCTTCAAACCCACTCGAACCAGCTTCAAACCCACTCGAACCAGCTTCAAACCCAGTCGAACCAGCTTCAAACCCACTCGAACCAGCTTCAAACCCACTCGAACCAGCTTCAAACCCACTCGAACCAGCTTCAAACCCACCCGAACCAGCTTCAAACCCAGTCGAACCAGCTTCAAACCCACTCGAACCAGCTTCAAACCCACTCGAACCAGCTTCAAACCCACTCGAACCAGCTTCAAACCCACTCGAACCAGCTTCATATCCGCTCGAATCCAGGTCCATATTAGTGTTACCGAACTACCGATAGTTTTCATTCGAAAAACCCTATACAATCGATAGTATCAATAGTTCAATCTGTAGCAATACTATCAAAAAGGTGCAATACTGCCGATACTATTAATCGATAGTATTAGGCTTTTTTGTCAGCTTTCAAATAAGCTGTTACTTAGTAGTTAGTCAAATCATCGACAAATGGCACTGAGCCAATCGATATTATCGATAGTTTTTCAATCGATACTATCGATAGTATTGCTGCGTTTTGAACTATCGATAGTCTGTCGATGGCGTGAACTACTATAATCCACTATCGAGCGGAAACTCTAGTCTATATCCACTTGAACTCGAAGTCTTCTTCTTCCTCCTCGTTCCTTCAATGCTGAGGATCGCGACCACATGAGAGCCTGCTCCATTCCAAGCGATTGTACCTTTTGTGGACTACTCGATATATGCTATCGCACACTGAAGTGTACTTACTGATATCCTTATAGAACTGTAGCAGGTGTATATGGCTGGTGGTCTTCAGGTGCTGCATGAACGCGTAGAAATGCTCCTGGTCCTGCATCACCAGCTCCAGATCCACTCGAACCAGCTTCAAACCCACTCGATTTCAGGAACATATAGTGTTACCGAACTATCGATAGTTTTCATTCGAAAACCCTTCGACTATTGAAGGCCTATCA
The DNA here is from genome assembly GCA_024500475.1 of Phthorimaea operculella. Taxonomy (NCBI): domain Eukaryota; kingdom Metazoa; phylum Arthropoda; class Insecta; order Lepidoptera; family Gelechiidae; genus Phthorimaea; species Phthorimaea operculella. Next base: position 2,913,392 of record JANFCV010000017.1, read on the forward strand.
ACAGTATCGATAGTTCAATCTGTAGCAATACTAACGAAGAGGTGCAATACTGTCGATACTATTGATAGTGTCGATTTAAAAATAATCCATACTATCGATACTATTAGGCCCTTTTTGACAGCTTTCTAATAAGCTGTTACTTAGTAGTTAGTCAAATCATCTACAGATAGCGCTGAGCCAATGTTAGACGCGGACAATCGATACTATCAATAGTTTTTCAATCGATACTCTCGATAGTATTGCTGCGTTTTGAACTATCGATAGTCTGTCGATGGCGTGAACTACTATAATCCACTATCGAGCGGCAACTCTATTCTATATCCACTTGAACTCGAAGTCTTCTTATTCTTCCTCGTTCCCTCAATGCTGAGGATCGCGACCACATGAGAGCCTCCTCCATTCCGAGCGATTGTACCTTTTGTGGACTGCTCGATATATGCTACCGCCCACTGAAGTGTACTTACTGATATCCTTATAGAACTGCAGCAGGTGTATATGGCTGGTGGTCTTCAGGTGCTGCATGAACGCGTAGAAGTGCTCCTGGTCCTGCATCACCAGCTCCAGGTCCACTCGGAGCAGCTTCATCATCAGGTCGAACTTGAAGTGTACTTACTGATATCCTTATAGAACTGCAGCAGGTGTATATGGCTGGTGGTCTTCAGGTGCTGCATGAACGCGTAGAAGTGCTCCTGGTCCTGCATCACCAGCTCCAGATCCACTCCAAGCAGCTTCAAACCCACTCGAACCAGCTTCAAACCCACTCGAACCAGCTTCAAACCCACTCGAACCAGCTTCAAACCCACTCGAATCAGCTTCAAACCCACTCGAACTTGAAGTGTACTTACTGATATCCTTATAGAACTGTAGCAGGTGTATATGGCTGGTGGTCTTCAGGTGCTGCATGAACGCGTAGAAGTGCTCCTGGTCCTGCATCACCAGCTCCAGATCCACTCGAAGCAGCTTCATCATCAGGTCGAACTTGAAGTGTACTTACTGATATCCTTATAGAACTGTAGCAGGTGTATATGGCTGGTGGTCTTCAGGTGCTGCATGAACGCGTAGAAATGCTCCTGGTCCTGCATCACCAGCTCCAGATCCACTCGAAGCAGCTTCACGCGAGACGCGTAGACTGATTCCGTCTGGCGGGCGAACGTCTCTAGGAATTCTACCTGTTGGAGATTGAAGTAACTGTGTGAATAAGGGTTTTGTTTTATTTTATAAAAGAAAGTATCGGCCCGTTAGCAATTTCACCCGCTGCAACTAATTTTTTCGCGGGAAAAAGGCATTTTGCTCGGATATGTTATACATACTGGGTGTAACATAACAACCGATAAAGCTGAAAGGAGGTCAAGGTACTCCAGCTTCCATGGAACATGGGCCGAAATATGAGAATAAAATACAAAATAAACTCAATTTAACACTTGATTTTAAGGTTCCGTGGCGAACTACTAGTTCACCCGTGATCATGGCGATTGAAACATCGCCGAAATAATGGGTGCTCGATATATCCCTACCGTGAGTTAAAACCCGTTATAATGTCTAATAGTTTTAGTAAACTCAATTTGTATGGGAGTTTTACTGGTTGTTTTGTAATACGTTGTATAAACCTTCCTCTAGAACCGCCCTATCTATTACAAAGATCTGTTGCATGGTTTAGGAGGAGTAAGCGAATTCCACGACAGAATGAGTAGCAGCAGGTGAAATCGCTAACGGGCCGCTAGTAAATTACAAGTTGTTCGATCCACGTCATAATACCATCCATTTAGGAATGCCAAGGCCGCCATAATTAGGAGGGAACAATCATCTGTGAGTGACCCACCCGAGAATCGAACCCGGAACCTTTGCGTCGCAGGCAGTCACACTACCATTATGCCACAACAGTCACCACTCATCCATCACAGAAGAGGGAGAAGACGGCTCGGAAATCCTATATAGGGTGAAATTTTTCTGGTGATCAATAGCGAAAACTCAGAACCGGCTGGCGATAAGGAAAAGTCGAAATATGAAATTTTTTGGACCTTCCATAGTGACTTAAATCAGCTTTCTACATTTTCAGTCTAAATTTGTTTTTTATAAGTCGACCTTTGTTACTTGGGGAAAGTTGTTCCTTATCACAAGTCAGTTCTGTGTTTTCGCTATCGGTCAGTCAGTAGTAAAATTTCACCTATATAGTTTGGAGGACGTAGGCTGTTCGATACATTTCTATGCCAGTATAGTTTTGCCGTTCAATGCAACTTCATAATAGGCAGTCATCCATTTAGGAATGCCAAGGCTGCCATAATGAGGTGGGAACAATCATTGCTCGTTATTTATGCAGGTGGTTTGGCGTGATGTACTCATTATAGTATTGATTGAGCAACCTTCAAGGTAATAGAAAAGCGAGTAATCTTGCTCTTCTCGATAATTGGAATTGTTTTTTCTGGTCTGTTTTTGAGCCGAATTCTGCAGGGGGCTATGTTAATGGTTAAATTGTGAACATGAGACACCTTTAGGATGTATTTTAGAATGCGAGAATCTAATTATATGCTGTGAGGTTAACCTGGCTGGTCCCGAGAGGCTTTAAAGAACGCCGCCGGGTTTAAGGTTGGGAGGCGATGGCATCCATTTTTGCGGATTTCAATAACTGCTTGCACCTTACCTATTTATTATACCTAGAAATGCCAAAATTTGGAGTAGCGCAGTAAAGTATCTCTCTTGCTATTTTGATGTGAAAAGACGAGTTCGCTAGGCTTGCAAGTTATTAGTAATAACTAATAGCGGTAACGGATCGCTACTGTTTTAGCAGTTTCACCCGATGCAATGCAACTCATTTTCCCGCAAGCAAAAGGTATTTTTCCGACTTTGTTATACATATATAAACCTTTCTCTGGAATCACCCTATCTATTACAAAAATCGCATCAAAAACCATTTCGTGGTTTAGGAGCAGTTAGCGAATTCCACGACAGACGGACACAATAAGTGATTTCATTTTATACTATGTATTGATGATACTTACAGTATAATTAGGTGTGGTGGGGAGCTGCGCCGGTGTTTCTCCTCCCGTAGCGAGCACGATCAGTGTGTTCAGAATGTGGGGGTCCGACAACACATCCGTTAGCGATAGCACCACCCAGCCGGAGGAGATTCCCCTTGTAATGGATTATTCCTCCCTTATAAGTAAATTTAGACACTTTTTCAAAACACGTTCAGCATTTGTGTTGAAGTGCCTGACTATGCCTAAACTGTTCTACTAAACATATATCACGCTTATGTCATTTACGGGGTAGGCAGAACGGCTGTAAAAAACGGCCATTTGCACTACATCTGACAAAAGTTTGATTCATTTAGTAGACTGTGTATCACCATAGTGACATGTTGTCAGCCTGTCGCCTAAAATTGCAATTCTCATCAACTGTCAAATCCCTTTAGTCGCTTCTTATGACACCCATGGGAAAGATATGGGGTGATGCTATTCTAAGCCGGCACGGCATCCGTATAATAAAACTTACAGTATAATTAGGCGTGGTGGGGAGCTGCGCCGGCGTCTCTCCGCCCGTAGCGAGCACGATCAGCGTGTTCAGAATGTGGGGGTCCGACAACACATCCGTCAGTGATAGCACCACCCAGCCGGAGAAGATCTCCCTTGTAAGGGATTATTTCTTCAAAACTGTCCTAAGAGTTTATATAAGCAAGCTATAGAGTGCGCATATCGCCCCGCACCATACTGTCAAAACGTAGCAGTTGTTCCCTAGATACATACGTCAAATATATGAGAAGTAATAGAGGTTCGATGGTTCGATAGTGTTGTCACTGGTGTTTTGCCACTGATGGACAGAGTTGTGTTCTGACTACTGCTAACCGTTCTAACTTTTATGTGGTTCTATTAAACTTACCGTATGGTGCCGGAATAGCATCACCCCATAACTTTCCCGTGGGTGTCCTAAGAAGCGACTATGGGATTTGAGAGTTGAAGTGTATTAAAAATTTAGGTGACAGGCTGACAACCTGTCACTATGGTGATACCAGTCTTCTGAACACCTGAATGACTCTCAAAATTTTTGTCGGACGTGGTGTAAATGGCCGTTTTTTACAGCCGTGCCTACTCCGCAAGGGACATAGGCGTGATATATGTATGTATTACACTTACAGTATAATTAGGCGTGGTGGGGAGCTGCGCCGGCGTCTCTCCGCCCGTAGCGAGCACGATCAGCGTGTTCAGAATGTGGGGGTCCGACAACACATCCGTTAGTGATAGCACCACCCAGCCGGAGAAGATCGCCCTTATAAGGGATTACTCCCACGACGATACAAAACTATCTTATAACTGTTTTGTCTCTAATAATATGTGTCGGTCTATAGTACGGTCATTCGAATAGGGCACATTTGACAGCTGTCAAACCCAAACTAGGCAATAACAAAGAAAAATAGACCTTATGTTACAGCATTAACATGATTTTGACAGTTGTCAAATAGGGCATATTCGAATGACGGTACTATAATGTGTGGTAGTCTAAGCATGAAAGAACTTACCAGAAAAAAGTTAGACACTTGTTGAATTCATGTCTAGTTTTTTTTCTTTTTCTTGAGACAGTTTTTCAACACACATCCAACTATTTTGTAGTACTATTACACTTACAGTATAATTAGGCGTGGTGGGGAGCTGCGCCGGCGTCTCTCCGCCCGTAGCGAGCACGATCAGCGTGTTCAGAATGTGGGGGTCCGACAACACATCCGTTAGCGATAGCACCACCCAGCCGGAGAAGAGCTCCCTTATAAGGGATTATTCCTCCCTTATAAGTAAATTCAGACACTTTTTCAAAACACGTTCAGCATTTGTGTTGAAGTGCCTCACTAGGTATGCCTAAACTGTTCTACTAAACATATAACACGCCTTTGTCATTTGCAGGGTAGGCAGAACGGCTGTAAAAGACGGCCATTTACACTACATCTGACAAAAGTTTGATTCATTTAGTAGACTGTGTATCACCATAGTGACATGTTGTCAGGCTGCCGCCTAAAATTGCAATACACATCAACTCTCAAATCCCTTAGTCGCTCATTACGACACCCATGGCAAAGATATGGGATGATGCTATTCTAAGCCAGCACGGCTTCCGTATAATGACACTTACAGTATAATTAGGCGTGGTGGGGAGCTGGGCCGGCGTCTCTCCGCCCGTAGCGAGCACGATCAGCGTGTTCAGAATGTGGGGGTCCGACAACACATCCGTTAGTAATAGCACCACCCAGCCGGAGAAGATTTCCCTTATAGGGGATTATTTCCAAAAACGACGGCACATCCCTGATCTGTCTTAAAATGTGTGGCGGTTTAAGCATGAAGGCCAGAAAAAAGTTAGACGCGTCTGGAATTCATGTCTAGTTCTTTTTGTTGAGACAGTTTTTCAACACACGTCTAACTTTATTGTGATTAAGACGCGTGTTGAATTCGTATATTTTCTACCAAGACAGTTTTTCAACACATGTCTATGTCTAACTTTTTTGTGGTTTAGACGAGTTTTGAATTCGTGGCCAGTTTTTTTCTATTGAGACAGTTTTTCAAACATACGTCTTCTTTTTAGTAGTACTATTAAACTTACAGTATAATTAGGCGTGGTGGGGAGCTGCGCCGGCGTCTCTCCGCCCGTAGCGAGCACGATCAGCGTGTTCAGAATGTGGGGGTCCGACAACACATCCGTTAGTGATAGCACCACCCAGCCGGAGAAGATCTCCCTTATAGGGGATTACTCCCACGACGATACAAAACTATCATAAAACTGTTTTGTCTCTAATAATATGTGTCGGTCTATAGTACGGTCATTCGAATAGGCCACATTTGACAGCTGTCAAACCCAAACTAGGCAATAACAAAGAAAAATAGACCTTATGTTACAGCATTAACATGATTTTGACAGTTGTCAAATATGGCTTATTCGCATGACGGTACTATAATATGTGGTCTACCTAAGCATGTTGGCTCTTACCAGAAAAAAGTTAGACGCATGTAAAATTCGTGTCTAGTTTTTTTTCTTTTTCTTGAGACACTTTTTCAACACATGTCTAACTTTTATGTGGTTCCTCTTTTTCTTCGAGTGGGACACCAAGTCTTCCAACGACCCGACGCACCCTGGTTTCAGTTTTTCAAAACCGCCTTCTGCAAGAAGCAGTCCTCTGGAATGGTGGTTGTATTACACTTACAGTATAATTAGGCGTGGTGGGGAGCTGGGCCGGCGTCTCTCCTCCCGTAGCGAGCACGATCAGTGTGTTCAGAATGTGGGGGTCCGACAACACATCCGTTAGCGATAGCACCACCCAGCCGGAGAATATCTCCCTTATAAGGGATTATTTCCGAAAACGACGGTACAAAACTGTCTTAAAACTATTTTGTTTCTAATACTGTTTTGTCTGTACAACAGTTTTGTCACTAAAACTGTTCTGTATCTAAAACTGTTTTGTCTCTAAAACAGTTTTGTCAGTCAGACAGTTTTAGAGACAAAACAGGTCTAAGCATGAAGGGTCTTACCAGGTGTTTAATTTGTGTCTAGTTTTTTCTATTTTCATATTTTCTATTCTAGACAGTTTTTCAATACATGTCTAATTTTATGTGGACCTGAACTGTTCTACTGCACTTACAGTATAATTAGGCGTGGTGGGGAGCTGCGCCGGCGTCTCTCCGCCCGTAGCGAGCACGATCAGCGTGTTCAGAATGTGGGGGTCCGACAACACATCCGTTAACGATAGCAGCACCCAGCCGGAGAAAATCTCCCTTATAAGTACGTGGAACACCCTGGAAAAAAGATTTGTTTTAGTATTTGAATATAACCCAGACAATTTGCATCGAAGAAATATAGTTAATAGGTGCGTCCACACCAACTGAGGCTGCTCGCTGCCTCACTGCCTCGCACGGCATACGCTCGGGCCCAAATTGGACGCCTAAATAAGTTATATAAAACTTCTGAGGCACATAGATTTTGGCTCGGACCGCGCGCGTTCGCCCGAGCACGAGCATGCGTTGCCTCGGGTGAGGCACGTAAGCAGCAGCCTCTTTTGGTGTGGACGCGCCTAATGCCGTGTGGTGCCGGCTTAAATTACATCACCATTATCTTTCCGTAAAATGGGTGTCGTAAGAAGCGACTAAGAGTTTTGAGAGTTGCTGTCACTATGGTGATACAGTCTTCAGCCGTTTTACAGCCGTTTACGCTCTGCCTACCCCGCAAAGAATATAGCCGTGATATATAAAGTACAATCATTTGCTATTGGGCATTCGCTGAGCACGCAAGGTTGTTTTTACAAAGATATTTCCGAAAGATTTAAGCTTCCCCGAAAAGCGACGTCCCTAAATCTTTCTGAAATCATCATCATCATCTTCCGGCCCTCATCCCAATTTCTTGGCTTGGGGTCGGCGTCACACGCTTCGTTGAACACAAAATCGTGTTGCAAAAGGATTTGGCTGAATTTTACGACCGGCCGCCTACCAGACGTGAACCCTTCTTGGGAATGCTTTCGTGGGTTAATCCACCAGGAAGATGATGATGATGATTTCAGAAAGATTTAGGGCCGTCGCTTTTCGGGGAAGCATAAGGCTTAGAAACACTTTATTTTTTTCTCAATACTGATTATGCCAAAATATTGTTTGTGCAAGTGTGCTAATAGATTAATGCGGATCTTTCGTCACGTTCGAGCGTTTTTCCATTGTATAATATTATGACTTGCGAAAACCTATAATTGGCTTTATCTACACTCAGTTCGTAATATTCGTTTTACAGAATTGAAAGTACGAACGTAATGAACTGCATTACGAATATACAGCCTTTAAAAAAAAACTTTCATACTACTGGCAGCTACATAAAGTAACTCGATTTCTAGTATTTGAAAAAATTAAACGAATTGACCTGTATACCAAATTGTAATCTGTTCCAATTTGACACTGGCCATCAGTAAGTCGAATGAAAAAACAAGTGTCACCCGCGGCGGACGACACTTGAAATTATGAGGACTTATTTATTATTAAATCTTGCTTCAAATCATTTTTCGAATTTAAATTCACCGATAAATGCTATTTAATTTTAAAGTTGTTCAGTTTTTATGGCCTCCATTTTAACGTTTAGTTAAAAGTTACTTATGTACAAAAGTCGTTCAGTTGGTGGTTCAGTAGATAGGCTTGCAACGCCATAGTGCAGTGCGGAGGTTTGAATTATTTTTCATAGTTTTTCTTGTAAGTGTAGATAAAATAGGTATGCAACTGCAAATTGTTTAGAATGCTCGTGTCAAACTATTATCACACTCGGCTGCGCCTCGTGTGATAAACAGACACTCTCATCCTAAAGCCTCTCATTATTAGGCAGTTGCATAAACTACTATTAAGTATTTACTTTAATGCCATACTTGTTTATGTGCTGTTTGTTTTCCGAATAAAACACTTCTAACTTTTTCACTGCGGGAAAACTGGCAGAACTAAGTGAAACTGTTGTGCTAGATAGTTTTTTAATAATAAAACACACACTTTACTTACGGATTGTTCACCTCACTGGCTCTCAACAAATATGGCATTATGGTATCCGTCACAGCGCGTAAATACTTCAACTCGGCCGCTCTACTGGCACAGGCTGGGTGCAACTCCATACCCTCCATCCCCCCTCCAGACCCTGCGCATGCGAACCCGTTTGAGCAAACGGTGTAGTGCCGTATGGCGCACGGGACTAAACGGTCTAGGATTAGACGGGAGAAATTGACCTGCAATTAAAAAATAAATAAAAATAAAGTGCTAGAAAAAATGCTTGGGATAGTTTCTTAAGGGCAGAACGCAGAACACACCGCCTTCGTATGCAGGACGTAAGCGTATGCGTCATCACGCGCGCACCGGTTGTAATGTATGGGATTGTTTGAGAGGCGGCAGACTGCCTGCGTATGTGTGCGCAGCTTAGTGCGTGTCTCATACAGTCCCGTACACGTCATGCATACGTAGGTGGTGTGTTCTGCCCTTTAGGGTTAATTTTAATTGGTTCATGTAGAACTCATATATCATACATAATATCCAAATATAAAAAAAAAACAAGCATACAGTAATAAAATATCTCTTGATTATGAGTTGCTTTTTGTCCCAAGAGCCATTTCTAAGAGTCAGTATGAATATAATCTGAACAGTTTGCATTTGCAGATGCATATTGGCAATTAACTCTTTAACAATGTTGCTACTACAAATGGTGCATGTCAGTCGTTGTCAATCCTTACAAAATACATTCTTTTATGTATTTTTTATCTTATCAAAAAACATGATAACCCTAACAAATAATCAGGCATGCCAATTTCATATCATACAATCATAGCCTTTCTGCTCTTACTGTAATTTCTCTCTCCTGTCTATGATGCAAAAATATCTTCACAAATCAAAACAGTTTTTGGGCTTCTCACTAGATAATAATACTACCCATGCTAAGTAGATATAAAGGGTGAAATTTAACCAGTGACCAATATTAAAAACTCAGGATGGGCTGATGATAAGGAACAACTTTCTCCATTAAACATAATAAAAATTCTTTGTACAAAAGCAAATCAAGTCAACAGAGCAGATTCACAGGTACATTTTGCATGGCAGATCCAAAATTTTATTTGCGTATTTCGGCCTCTGTTGTTCCTTAGGAAAACTTGATCATTATCTTTCACCAACCAGCCTACACTGAGATTTTGGTATTATCCACTAGTACAATTTTATCCTAAAATAAACATAAAAATAGTTTACCTTGAGAGCCCTTCTAAGTAAGCTGGCAGAGGCATATCTCAGCTGGTGTTTTAGTTCATCTACAAAAAATGGCTGTAGTGTCACCTTGCTGTACCACGAGTTTATAAACTGGTCTATTATTGCATTGTAAAACTGAAAACAATAACATACATTTTACTATTTGATTATTTTGGCACAAGCACAACAGACTGGGTTATAGGTAACTATATCTAATAAATATGAAAACATTTACCAACTAAACCAATAATTTAAGTATTTTAAAAATTGAAGTACTGTTAGCATGTTTTAGAAATATAATATTAAAGATTACTATAGCTACTAAAAAATACTAAGGAGAGGGAGGCCTTTGCCCTGCAGTGGGACATGTCTGGGTAAAAAAAAAAATGCTTTGTTATCCAGTAAATCCTAAAAGTCATGGTTAATTAAAAATAAAAATAAAACATACATCTTCTATTGCTAGGTCTAACTGTTTATGAATTTGGAGTCCAACCCAAGGTTCTGGGTTCAGCCCTGTGTCATGTCTATTACATTCCTTGGATCCACACGTGTCACAGCCCTGGAAAAAAATAAAAACAAAGTATGAGTCAATGATTCCTTGCCTTGAACTTAGATAATAAATACAAGAAGTTCAAGCAATAATTTCTCAGTCTGCTAATTATGATAACTACAATATATTACACAGATTATTGCACATAAGCGTGAGCTAAGTGAATAAAATAGTGCAGAAAAAGGCGCAAACAACAAAGAAATCATCAACAAAGTTTTTTATTGTTCAAAACATGGCTCACACTCACTTTGACAGGGTCATCTTTCAGCTCATCTTTGCTGATGTTCCTCACGAAATGGCACTTCCACTGTTCCACATAATTGTGCAGAATTTGCGATTTTAGCCCGTAGTAGCAAGCCAAACATCCCAGCCCATAGCTGATCAAGCCAGTTGCGAAGTGAAATCTGCGGACGCGAAAACCAGATTAGCGACAGTATTACACAGGGGAGCGACACTGTAAATAACATGAAAATTGTTAGACCTGTAAAAATATAGGACGCCTAGTGCACCAACAACTATTCCCACGTAAATAATATTATTTTGATTATCAATTTTCTCTCTAAACTTCGTTTGACATCTTTCAGTCATGGTTGGGCGACTAATGACGTAAAATGACGTTTCAAGATTTGTTTTTTTTTTTTGGGTGTTGCCAATTTTTAAGATAGGTACCACTAGACGATCAATCATTTTTTTTTTATTTGTTCATACAATATGATCAAGTCAAGATGACGACTATTGTTGTCAGAGTCGTTGAAGTCCCACCCGCCCTGGGCCCCAAGTCTGCTAATTTTTAGCCATTGTAATGCCAGCGAGACTCAACTGTCATTCTACTGCCACTGTGATTTTCCATACTAAAAACTGTTAGCAGACTACGAAATGGCCGAAACCATCCTACTGAGATGCCATCGAGACTCGACTGAAACGATTTTCATTTAGCGGACTCAGGGCCCTGAACGTTATTTTCTGACCCATACACCTCCATACATTACGACTTATGAAACGACTGCTTGGTTATCGTATGAGACGTCAATGCGTGTGCGTGCGTCTTTCTTTATGCATTGACCTTTGGGCATCAAGCTAAGTCGCCATTTTCATTCTTCAATTCTTCTTTAGATTTTTGACATTTTTTTCACGGATGTTTCGGTTAGTGGGTTAAGTTGCCAATAACCTTTTGAGAGCCTTTCCCTCAAATAAAATCGCAGAGTGCGTCCCGAAATATTCTACTTATTGAATAATGGCGAAAACATACAATTTTATATTTTATATTTTCACGGTTGCTCATCCAGAGTGAAGTCATAGAGAGAAGTGTCATGATCATGCATGACAACCAAGAAGTTTGTATTCTAACATAAACGTGTTTGATTTATCAATTGCAGAGTTGTCCTGACGCCGCGTGCCCAAATAGTCTGAGTGTAATGTTTGATTTTGTTATTTTTAATCAATATTTGTAAATATCTGATGCATGGTCGGTGCCATCATTAAAATAGTAATAAATACAATATACTTAGCTGAGTCTACTACGGGCTAACCAACCACCTCCCTCCACCCACCTAATTATGATTAGGCAGTAAGTGAGACCTATCAATCTAAGCCATCAATCATCATCATGCATGAGCGTTTATGTTCCGAATATGAAAAACTATATTTTCTTCTCTGGTAACACCGATGACATAACCTCAAAGTTGTTTTGAAAATTTTGAAATCACGGCTATATTTATTTTGCAAATATTGGTAAAATACGTCGAGTTTCGAGTGATTCAGCGATTGACCAATATACGGTGATACTTGTTGGCCTGGTTGCTTAAATTTTCATCATAGAAAAGGTACGTATAACTATTAGGAAAGACAAAATACTGAACCTATTTTTGTCGTTCTTATCGTTATCATTATCACAAAAATAAATATTCCTACACAGTAAGCGTGATGAATTATTTATAACCATATCTAAAGTAACAATAAAGACGAGATCATTAGCTCTGTGCAAATAAAAATGAACATAATTGATTACAGAGTTCATGGCCTGTGTTGTTTGTTATTGTCTGATATTGTTGAGAAGTTGAGAACTGTTCCTATTTCTGGACAGAAGTACATACTATACATACCTGTATTTAATTTTTTTGGTGTTACTAGGTAATAATAGAGATATTATTATTTAAAGTTATTTTATGTGTAAGTGTAACCTGTCTGCCTGTAGCCACAGTGGCTCAAGCAAAATATTGCAATCCGAAGTTTTCTTCACACTTACAAACAGCCAGAAAAGTAAACAACCTGCCCCGAAACGTATACTCTGATTGGGTATGTGCTGTGATTTCAAAATTATAATAAACAAACAACTCCGAAGGACTATATTAATAATTTAGTTTTCATGTATTCAGCTCTAATCAATCAGCATTTTATACTATATTGAAACCACTACACTATTGTAACCATTATTTTGCTTTCTAATTACAGAAGCTATGGGTCTACAAAGGTGTCTTCTAGCAGCGACAAGGCAGTATTTACACAAACCCAGCATTTTGCAGTCAAATATCAAACAGACTTACTGTGAATTGTACCACAGATACAGTTCTGGTCCTCCTAGGAAATACTCTGATAGACATGAATGGGTGATTGTGGAAAAAGGTAACTTGTCCTTGTATGTCTCAATAACTGGGACCAATTTTTATTAGTATTCTTTTTGGTGTAAGAATTTACCAACTAAAGTTGTAACTTTCATTGAAATCTATTCAGCAGCATATTTTCTCCTCTGTGAAGTCTCTTTTGCATGTCTCCTCTGTACTTCTAAGTAATAAAGTAAAGTAAAAAATGTCTGGTGTCTACATCAAAAGTAATCTAATTTTTAAAACATTTCAACTGGTTTTAAACAGAGGTTTATTTCCAGGCACTGGAACAGTAGGAATAAGCAAATACGCTCAAGAATCTCTCGGCGATGTGGTTTTCGCTCAGCTACCTGATCCCGGGACGAAACTCATCGCAGGCGAGGAATGCGGAGCTCTAGAAAGTGTCAAAGCGGCAAGTGAAATCTTCTCACCAGTCAGCGGAAAGGTCTTAGAGAAAAACAAAAAAGTTGAAGACAAACCAGCGTTAATAAATACTTCCTGTTATGATGACGGATGGTTGTTCAAATTAGAATTAACTAAACCGGAAGAGGTAGACAATCTCATGGACGAAGAGGCTTATCAATTGTTCTTGAAAACAGATGTGGAAAAGGAGAAAGCAGATTGAGTTATTTAATTTTTTGTTGTTTTAATATGTATCATAGTTGCTTAAATACTCGTAATAAATTAACTATAATGTTCTGTTATTTGTTGTTGTTCTTACCTTAGGGTTGCTGCAGACAGACGTTTCTCGCGCGAACTTTCCTTACTAAAATGAACTCTACAGACTTACTAAAACTAACTCTACAGTTAGTATTGACGACTATGAAAGACGTTTGGTATTCCAGCCAACGTCAACTTTATTACAGTGACTGTAGCGTTCATTTTCGCAACTATTGAGAAAAATTCGAGCATAACGTCCGGTCTTTGCGGCGGCCCTGTGTCCTGTAAGTATGTTCTAGTTCAAAGACCAGAAAACTAAAAGGATACTTAAAATTTCTTTTCATTTAAAATGACAAAGAAGCATAATGTCAAAGCCCCTATCGCAAAACGTTAAAAAAGACAATACAATAATTGATTCCCTCCCAAATAAAACAAAGCAGGTACACTTATTCAATGTTTATTAGTGCGTAAACAAAAAGTAAACCTAACATTACAAAATCACGATAACTTAGTGTACTTTGGCATGTCATTTCATTATGATAACTAGTATAAGAACAGGGACTGATAAAAGAGTTGGAACCTTAGTTGGAACTTATTGAGTTGGCCAAAAATAAGAAAACAAAACTTGCCCATAGGAAAATAAATTCCTTGTAGATGTTAAAATGAATAGTGAAAATACAAATAAAATTATAATACCATACTTAATACATTAAAGTTATACTTATGCCACAAAATTATGGAGATCTGTAAATACCTACTGACTGTCTGACAAATACATTGTATGTATAACATTTTTAAAATTATATCACAAATGATTACGAGGGCACACGATATGTCGTAACATAAATCATGGATGGTTTTTTAGCTTCATTTCATACTTACATACTAATTTTAGTCTTAATTAAAAATATAGGAAACATAATTTTAGTATAAAGAAGTTTGCTAACTATTATTTTAGTAGTAAATTAAAAACATTAAATGTATAATAAAGGCAAGAGAATACAATAAAAAAAGTGAGCAAAAATCGGAAAGTATAAGATTGCCTACCCTAGAAAAAAAAATCAAAGATTAGATTGTGCTTGATTTAATTTACGTACGACTAAAACTTATGACTAGACCACTTATAGGTAGGTAATTAAATTATAATAAAAAATTGGCTTGATTTTGGTTGTCAATATCACCTTTCACAAAAATTCAGAGACTAAAAAGAAAGGTTTGAAATAAAAGCTGCTATTCAGGATAACCATATAAAAATGCTAATAATAATAAATACACTTTGACTTGACCCAAGAGTTTGGTGAAACTTGGTTAAAATCCCCAACAGGTTTTGGTTAAAACACCCAACGGGTTTTGGTTAAAACTCCCACCGGGTTTAATTTAAAACGCGGAACCGTTTTTAGTTACCGATAACGAAACCCAAGGGTTTGGGATCACAACATCGAGTTAGGTATTAATCATTTGAAATTCCAGAACTTCGACCCTTCAAATTCAATCGTTTCTGGGGCACTGTTCGCCTGAGCACCCCACAATAGTATTATTGTTAACATCTAATCCAGGAACATTGGAAAAATCTAACGCATTATATCTAAATTTCTTCAGCAACATACTTTCGTACGTCCATTTTATTGTAAACGGTTTGTCTAAAGTCAGACCGATTCTGTAAATGGAGAGTATTTTTGTGTTTTCGTCGTAATGGAATAGTGCTTTGTCTGGGTTGCCGTTTACTGAAACGGTTCTGATAGGTCTGTCCAGTCCTAGAATAGTGATGTTGCTTACAGACGGTACGCCGAAGCCCCACCATTTGACGTTGCTTGTCAAGGTCTCATTTTTCAGTGAAAACTCGACGTGACTGTACTTCCTTTCTTGGTAGCCATCTGTAAAAAGAACACAGTGATTTAATTTCAACGTTGAGATAAAAATACAGGCTTTATTCTACATACGTAGTTTCGTTCATTTATCATTTGTCGACTGAGGGTCAAACATCCAATGGGAAAAGCAACGAATGCAACATTTCGTCGGCCGGGACATCGTCCAAAATGGTCCCTCTACTCTACCACTGAGTTACCAACGCGGCACCTCGAGCGACCCATGCTCATTTCGAAGCAAAGTTTTAACGAAATCTAGTAGAAGCTGTTTACCACTTTTGGGCTACTACAGCTGACTACTGTACATTTTCAATTTCTTATTTCATTTCTTATAATAGCACTGTGAGTATATCAATAGAATGAAAAGCGTCTAGATTATCAGAGGTGTTACTCACTGAGGCTGTCCCCCTTGTCCCAGTAGAGCTCCCCGCTAGCCTGCTGGTTCTCCGGCACCACCAGCAGTTGCAACGGTCGCGGGCGGCAGTGCGTCGTCGTGATCGGACCTTTGGACGGCGGCTCCTGCAGCGGGAGGATCGCGCCGCTCTGGAAAATTACAGAAAGTTTGTCTGTCCCGATTTGAACTTAGTTTTGGACGGCGGCTCCTGCAGCGGGAGGATCGCGCCGCTCTGGAAATTACAAAAAGTTAGTCTGTCCCGATTTGAACATAGTTTTGGACGGCGGCTCCTGCAGCGGGAGGATCGCGCCGCTCTGGAAAATTACAGAAAGTTTGTCTGTCCCGATTTGAACTAAGTAGGATACAATCATTTATACGCGGTGATGTAAATTAGAAAGCAGTGAACGACATTGAAAAAGTTGGCACCTTAGAGTATATATAAGCAAGCTATAGAGTGCGCGTAAAAAGTAGAAACTGGTGGCAGTAGTCTGGGCGCACCCTCTCTGTCTGTCAGTAGCAAAACGACAGTGACAGCACTACTTAACCTCTATAACTACTCATACATTTGACGTCTCCAACTGCTTACGCTTTGACAGTACGCCGCAGGGCCTAATGCGCACTCTATAGCTTGCTTATATATACTCTAAGGTTGGCATGCAATGCCAAAAGTCCTTAAGATGATTAAGGCACCCTTGGGGACAAGAAGTAAGTACGGCACGCTGATGGATGATTGTAAGTCCGCTTTGGGGCAAGAAGAATGTGTGGCACGCTAATGATTGTAACCCCCCTTCGGGGGCAAGTAGAATGTGTGGCACGCTGATGATTGTAACCCCCCTTCGGGGGCAAGTAGAATGTGTGGCACGCTGATGATTGTAACCTTCTTCAGGGCAAGTGCAGAATGTGGCACGCTGATTATTGTAAGCCCCCTTCGGGGGCAAGTAGCATGTGTGTGTGGCACGCTGATTATTGTAAGCCCCCTTCGGGGGCAAGTAGCATGTGTGTGTGGCACGCTGATTATTGTAAGCCCCCTTCGGGGGCAAGTAGCATGTGTGTGTGGCACGCTGATTATTGTAAGCCCCCTTCGGGGGCAAGTAGCATGTGGCACGCTGATTATTGTAACCTTCCTTCAGGGCAAGTAGAATGTGTGGCACGCTGATGATTGTAACCCCTTAGGGGCAAGTGGAATGTGGCACGCTGATGATTGTAAACCCTTCGGGGGCAAGTAGAATGTGTGGCGCTGATGATTGTAACCTTCTTCGGGGGCAAGTAGAATGTGTGGCACGCTGATGATTGTAACCCTTCGGGCAAGTAGAATGTGTGGCACGCTGATGATTGTAACCTTCTTCGGGGGCAAGTAGAATGTGTGGCACGCTGATGATTGTAACCCCCCTTCGGGGGCAAGTAGAATGTGTGGCACGCTGATGATTGTAACCCCCCTTCGGGGGCAAGTAGAATGTGTGGCACGCTGATGATTGTAACCCCCCTTCGGGGGCAAGTAGAATGTGTGGCACGCTTATAACAATCACCAAACTGGCCATACTAATGGATAATAGGAACTATTTTATTTACTATTATTAACATACCCTGACAGCCACCGTCTGCTGGTCGTCTATATGCGCATGCTGGTCGTGTGCGAGCAGCTCTCCACCGACGAGGTTGTACCACTTGTGCTTGGGATCTTCTTCTTCTTCTTCTTCTTCTTCCTCGTTCCCTCAATGCTGAGGATCGCGACCACATGAAAGCCGCCTCCATTCCGAGCGATTGTAGCTTTTGTGGACTGCTCGATACATGCTACCGCCCACTGCATTCTTCACAGCATCCGACCATGTAGTTGGCGCTCTGCCCTGGGCACGCTTCCCTTCTCCACTCTATACCCAAAATAATTTGCCTCTAAGCTATGCTTAGATGATCGCATAATGTGTCCGAAGAAACCCAGCGCGCGTTCCTGGCAGATTGTAGAAAGTCGCTTTGTGATATTGAGCTCCTTCAATATGGACTCATTTGTTCTCATGGCAGTCCATGGTATCCGAAGTAATTTCCGCCAACACCACATCTCGAAAGCATTGATCTTGCTGCTATTGCAACTCTTGATGGTCCAGGTTTCGGCACCGTACAAAAATATCGAAAAGACGAGTGCTCGGACCAAACGCACTTTAGTTTTACGTCGAATACTGCGGTTTCTCCACACCTTTTCGAGATTTATCATAGCACTTTTAGCCATACCGGATCTTCGGCGAATTTCATCAGTGCAGCTGCCCTCATTTGTGATCAGCGATCCGAGATACACAAACTTGCTGACTTTTTCATACTTGTCGAGTACATTGGTTTGAAGGAGTAGTTGAGCTCTATCTACCACCATAATTTTCGTTTTCGTATGGTTGATCTTCAGACCAAGCTTGGCACTTTCTACTTCTATTTTCTTCAGCAGACTTGCCATCTCCAACTCACTCGACGCAACTATCGTCGTATCGTCCGCGTACCTCAGATTGGTAATTTTATGACCACCAACAGCAACGCCGCCATCCCAGCCATCTAATGCTCTCCGCATAATATGTTCGCCGTAGAGATTAAACAACTTCGGAGACAAAATGCAGCCTTGACGCACTCCTCGTTCTGTGTGGAAGGACTTAGATTTCTGGTTTTCCAATTTCACGAAGCTCGTGCCATCAAGGTACAGATTTTGAATCAGGAAGGCAAGGTGCTCAGGCACACCCATCTCAATAAGCACATCAAACATGGTATTCCATTGCACGCAATCAAACGCCTTAGCATAATCTATAAAGCACAAGACCAGTGGTATATTAAACTCGCGGCATTTTTCAATAAGCACGCGTACATTCAAAATCTGTTCTCGAGTACCCTTTCCAGCTACAAAACCAGATTGTTCACTCGGTATCTGGTGGTCTATGAAAGGTGAAAGTCGGTTGTTTATTATGCGCAGCAGGATTTTACTTGCATGTGACATAAGGGAGAGGGTCCGGTAATTTTCACACTTCTTTGTGGAACCTTTTTTATGTAACGGGACAACAGCAGATTGTACCCAATCCTCAGGCCACTGACCTGTTTTCCAAATCTTGTTACATATCCGGTGTAAAATCCCGATTCCCTCGTTACCCATGTTTTGAAGCATCGCCGCCGTCACGCCGTCAGGGCCTACAGCCTTATGTTTTAGTTTTTTGATGGCATCTTGCACCTCGGAAAGCAGTAAATGAGGCTCTTCTGCGTGGTGATCCCATCTTCTCTCTATAAACTGACCCTTTTCATCCCGATAGAGTTCATAACAGTAGTTCCTCCATCTCTCCAAAATAGTTTCCAATTCTGTCAAGGTGTTATCTCTACTGTCATCAATAATACAGCTCTTTGGTTTGAAGGTACCGGTGAGTTGTCTAACTTTTAAGAAAAGGTCTTTCGTTTGTGCCCTGTCAGCATGCCTTTCAATCTCATCGCATATGTTGTTGATGTGCTCATCTCTATCTCTTCGGGTGGACTTTTGTACTTCAGCATGCAGTTGATTATAGCGGTCTCTCTGATTGTTAGTCGACAGACCTTCACTTTTCAACGCTTTCCTTTCCTCAATCAGAGCCCACGACTTCTTACTTATCCATTCCTCTTTCTTGGATACAATCTTGTGCAGTTCCCTGCTCGTCTTTGCGGTATCTAAAATAGCTTCTTTAAAGATTCTCCAATCAGTATCGCTAGAGTCGAATGGGTCCCACACCAGTGACTTGATCTTTTTGTCAACTGTATTGCGAAAATGTTCTAGAGCTGGTTTGTTCAGTAGAGCAGTTTTTGAGGGCTTTGGGCGAGTACTTTTTAGGCGTAATCTGAAATCAGCTATAACCAGTTCATGATCACTACCGCAATCTGCACCAGGCAATGTTTTGGCATTAGTTACTGACGATCGCCATCTGGATTTGATCGTTATAAAATCTATCTGGTTCCTATGGCCATTAGGAGCGGTCCACGTATAAAGTCTTCTAGGTGGTTTTGAACCAGGTATTCATGATGGACAGCTGATTTTCTACACAAAAATGCAGAAATTTTTCACCTCTATCATTCCTTACTCCTAGACCGTAGTTGCCGACGATTGTGCCATTAAGTGGATCACCGACTGTGCTGCCAACTTTCGCGTTCCAGTCACCCAACACAATAGTTACTTCTCTTGATGGAATAGTATTAAGCAAGGTATCTAAATCGCCATAAAATTGGTCGGACACTCCCTCAGCTGACTGAGATGTAGGAGCATATACCTGGATTATATTGATTGGTACAGGGCTAGCATCTAGTTTAATAGCAATCATACGATCGTTTGGAGTGAGATATCCTTTGACACTGTTCTGTAACTTTTTTGCTATAATGAAAGCGACTCCGTTTCCACTATGATCTTCAGCACCGACATATTTAGGTGATATATGTATGTATGTTACATAGAGTGACATACCCTGACAGCCACCGTCTGCTGGTCATCTATATGCGCATGCTGGTCGTGCGCGAGCAGCTCTCCACCGACGAGGTTGTACCACTTGTGCTTGGGATATATGTATGTATGTTACATAGAGTGACATACCCTGACAGCCACCGTCTGCTGGTCATCTATATGCGCATGCTGGTCGTGCGCGAGCAGCTCTCCACCGACGAGGTTGTACCACTTGTGCTTGGGATATATGTATGTATGTTACATAGAGTGACATACCCTGACAGCCACCGTCTGCTGGTCATCTATATGCGCATGCTGGTCGTGCGCGAGCAGCTCTCCACCGACGAGGTTGTACCACTTGTGCTTGGGATATATGTATGTATGTTACATAGAGTGACATACCCTGACAGCCACCGTCTGCTCCCCACCGACGAGGTTGTACCACTTGTGCTTGGGATATATGTATGTATGTTACATAGAGTGACATACCCTGACAGCCACCGTCTGCTGGTCATCTATATGCGCATGCTGGTCGTGCGCGAGCAGCTCTCCACCGACGAGGTTGTACCACTTGTGCTTGGGATATATGTATGTATGTTACATAGAGTGACATACCCTGACAGCCACCGTCTGCTGGTCATCTATATGCGCATGCTGGTCGTGCGCGAGCAGCTCTCCACCGACGAGGTTGTACCACTTGTGCTTGGGATATATGTATGTATGTTACATAGAGTGACATACCCTGACAGCCACCGTCTGCTGGTCATCTATATGCGCATGCTGGTCGTGCGCGAGCAGCTCTCCACCGACGAGGTTGTACCACTTGTGCTTGGGATATATGTATGTATGTTACATAGAGTGACATACCCTGACAGCCACCGTCTGCTGGTCATCTATATGCGCATGCTGGTCTCCACCGACGAGGTTGTACCACTTGTGCTTGGATATATGTATGTATGTTACATAGAGTGACATACCCTGACAGCCACCGTCTGCTGGTCATCTATATGCGCATGCTGGTCTCCACCGACGAGGTTGTACCACTGGTGCTTGGGATATATGTATGTATGTTACATAGAGTGACATACCCTGACAGCCACCGTCTGCTGGTCATCTATATGCGCATGCTGGTCGTGCGCGAGCAGCTCTCCACCGACGAGGTTGTACCACTTGTGCTTGGGATATATGTATGTATGTTACATAGAGTGACATACCCTGACAGCCACCGTCTGCTGGTCATCTATATGCGCATGCTGGTCTCCACCGACGAGGTTGTACCACTTGTGCTTGGGATATATGTATGTATGTTACATAGAGTGACATACCCTGACAGCCACCGTCTGCTGGTCATCTATATGCGCATGCTGGTCTCCACCGACGAGGTTGTACCACTGGTGCTTGGGATATATGTATGTATGTTACATAGAGACATACCCTGACAGCCACCGTCTGCTGGTCATCTATATGCGCATGCTGGTCGTGCGCGAGCAGCTCCACCGACGAGGTTGTACCACTTGTGCTTGGGATATATGTATGTATGTTACATAGAGTGACATACCCTGACAGCCACCGTCTGCTGGTCATCTATATGCGCATGCTCTCCACCGACGAGGTTGTACCACTTGTGCTTGGGATATATGTATGTATGTTACATAGAGTGACATACCCTGACAGCCACCGTCTGCTGGTCATCTATATGCGCATGCTGGTCTCCACCGACGAGGTTGTACCACTTGTGCTTGGGATATATGTATGTATGTTACATAGAGTGACATACCCTGACAGCCACCGTCTGCTGGTCATCTATATGCGCATGCTGGTCTCCACCGACGAGGTTGTACCACTTGTGCTTGGGATATATGTATGTATGTTACATAGAGTGACATACCCTGACAGCCACCGTCTGCTGGTCATCTATATGCGCATGCTGGTCGTGCGCGAGCAGCTCTCCACCGACGAGGTTGTACCACTTGTGCTTGGGATATATGTATGTATGTTACATAGAGTGACATACCCTGACAGCCACCGTCTGCTGGTCATCTATATGCGCATGCTCTCCACCGACGAGGTTGTACCACTTGTGCTTGGGATATATGTATGTATGTTACATAGAGTGACATACCCTGACAGCCACCGTCTGCTGGTCATCTATATGCGCATGCTCTCCACCGACGAGGTTGTACCACTTGTGCTTGGGATATATGTATGTATGTTACATAGAGTGACATACCCTGACAGCCACCGTCTGCTGGTCATCTATATGCGCATGCTCTCCACCGACGAGGTTGTACCACTTGTGCTTGGGATATATGTATGTATGTTACATAGAGTGACATACCCTGACAGCCACCGTCTGCTGGCAGTGGCGTGCACAGGGTTTCATGTCTGGGTAGGCAGTAGATATGAACTGAGGCGGATCTTAGGTGTTATACGCACCGCTTCATTTTCCACTGCACGTTTTACCGGATCCTTAAGAAACCATCGCATGCAAAACTGGTTTTATTATGGCTCGCATCAAATTGCGACTGAGACGAACGGCAAAAATTGTGTGTATTGTAACAAAGTAAACAAACTATGCACACTAACAACCCGAGCCAGCCGCATCTGTCGTAAGAAGTTAAATGAATACAAGTCATGTTACCTTTTCTGAGCGCTTTTTCCATCCAAATTGTACAATCTGCCTCTATCATTATCACATCACACTTACACACTAAAAATTAACTTAAAAGTTACAGAAACGGGTGTCTCAACTTTTTGTAAACTTGTACACATAGTCATCACTTCATCAGATTGTTATCAGTCAACTTGTTTTTAACGTAAATCGCACCGCTATTAGTCAAACAAATATCTATAATTACTACTTTTTTCAGCATAAAACAACAACGACAACAATAAGTAAACAAACAACAGTTTGCGTTTTCTAACCTAAATCATAATAAAATACTTTCAATCCTCTATGAATCTCATTTCCCAAATAAATGTTTGAAACCAAGGTATCAACAAATTAGTCGGATTATACGTGGATTATACGCGCAAACCCCATGCACGTAACGAGCGGTTGTCTATGGCCATTTTACTTTTTAATTGCGTTTTGTTGCATTGTTTTGCGTTTTGTTTAGCGTATGCAAATGGAATGTTGCCGAAAATGCTACTAATATTATATAATCTGTGGAGTAGGTGCTGCATTTTCACGCACACTACTTTACATTTGCAGCTTTGTGTGAGTGTAGAGAGCTCACACTTACAGTGTATTTACGCTAACTCACACATTCATACTAGTGGTATCGGGCGAGTTCATGAGGCAGCGGTCGAGTCCACTTATTTTGACTGACATATTGTACTTGAGAGATATGCGGGGATTAGTAGCGCGAAATAAAGGCGCAAAAGTAAGACTGCCATTTATTACGTTCCATTTTACGTTACATTATTGTTCTAAAATAAATAAAATTATTACTAGCGGGTGAAAATGGCAGGGTAGGCAGTGCTTTTATGCCTTTATGGACTGCACGCCCCTGTCTGCTGGTCATCTATATGCGCATGCTCTCCACCGACGAGGTTGTACCACTTGTGCTTGGGATATATGTATGTATGTTACATAGAGTGACATACCCTGACAGCCACCGTCTGCTGGTCATCTATATGCGCATGCTCTCCACCGACGAGGTTGTACCACTTGTGCTTGGGATATATGTATGTATGTTACATAGAGTGACATACCCTGACAGCCACCGTCTGCTGGTCATCTATATGCGCATGCTGGTCTCCACCGACGAGGTTGTACCACTGGTGCTTGGGATATATGTATGTATGTTACATAGAGTGACATACCCTGACAGCCACCGTCTGCTGGTCATCTATATGCGCATGCTGGTCGTGTGCGAGCAGCTCTCCACCGACGAGGTTGTACCACTTGTGCTTGGGGAAGTAAGCCTGCGTGGTGTTGGCGTCCTGCTCCAGTATGGGCGCGATCATCACGTGCGGACCGATCAGGAATTGGGTGTCCACCTCGTCTAGGACTGGGTCGTCTGGCGCTCTGAAATGGTTTGGTTGATATGTATTGTATTGTCGACGAAGATGACCAATCTGTACGATACCTGGACTGGATAATGGTCCATTTCTAAAATATCGAGGATGATAAAATAGGTACAGTCACAAAAATTACACGTAAAGCAAAGAAAGTATTGTCTAATGTGGCAAGATTGTTAAATCTCACTCGATCTCTCAAGGATTACAGATAATAATGCTGCATTTAATGATTTGTCCGTATTCTGACAGATGTTTCAAAGAAAAAAATATATCACGAGCACAACCTCAAAATAAAAAAGTATACTCACAAGAAGAATAGCGGTGTGGCGACAGTAGTCCCCTGCGTGTGAGCCTTCCAGAACAGCGTGTAGTAGTAGGGAATCAGCTTGTAGCGCAAGCGTAGCGCTCTTTTACTGGCCTCCACCACCTCCGGACCCATGCTCACCGGGTCTTGCGGCTGGAAGCAAAAAAAAACATATTCTATACGAATACCCAAAAAAATTATAGACTTTTTTATTCCAACAGAACCGGTGGCGGTGCGGAGCTGCACTCGATGGTATGGAAACTTTTTGTTCGAATGTGGGAGGAGGAGCGAGTCCCGGACGATTTTAAAGTGTCTCGCATTAATGCCCTCTACAAGAACAAAGGTGACCGTTCTGACTGCAACTCGTACCGCGGTATTTCGTTATTATCGGTCCCCGGAAAGGCCTTTGCAAGAGTCCTATTAAACCGCTTGAAGGACTTATCAGAAAAGATTCTGCCCGAAACCCAGTTTGGCTTCCGACCTGACCGAGGCACATGTGAAGCTATTTTCTCGGTACGTCAACTGCAGGAAAAAAGCAGAGAACAAGGTCGTCAGTTGTACCTCTGCTTTGTTGACCTGGAGAAAGCGTTCGACAGTGTGCCTCGTGAGGCTCTCTGGATGGTGCTAGGAAAACTGGGGTGCACGGAGAAGTTTGTGCGCCTCCTGAGACTCCTGCATGACAATATGCAGTGCTGCGTCTCTGTAGACGGTGAACAGTCTGATTTTTCCCCGTCACCTGTGGGGTGAAACAAGGGTGCGTTCTAGCGCCCACACTGTTCGCCTTATACTTTGCGGTAGTAGTCAAGGAGGTCCTAAATACTGTCTCCGAAGGAGTCCGCATCCGCTTCCGCACTGATGGCAGTCTTTTCAATTTGGCTAGACTTAAGCGCGCACCAAAGTCTCGCATGCACTTATTACTGAAATTATGTATGCCGATGACTTGTGCTTTCTTGCAGAATCCCCAGAAGGCCTACAACAACTGATGACCGTTTTTCACCAAGCATGCTGCAAATTCGGGCTTAAGATTAGTGTCAAAAGACGGAAGTGATGTCCTTGGATACACAAGGTCGTGAGACACTGACAATTAAGCTTGGTGAAGATATGTTGAAACAGGTTGACAAGTTCCGATATCTGGGGAACACTATTACAGCTAAGTGTGACCTTGATGCTGAGATCAATAGCAGAATCAGTGCTGCAGCTGCAGCATTTGGGAAGCTGCGTTCCAAGGTTTTCTGCTCGCACGACCTTAAACTAGCCACAAAAATATCTGTATATATGGCGATTGTGCTGCCAAACCTTCTGTACTCTTCCGAGACCTGGTGTGTGTATCGTCACCACATACGCACTTTGGATCGATTCCACTCAAATGCCTTCGCACCATCATGAAGATCAGATGGTCCGACCGAGTGCGAAACACCGAAGTTCTAAGACGAGCCAATGTTGGTGGCATTGAAGCCTACTTAATGCGTCGACAGCTTCGGTGGTGCGGTCACGTATCCCGGATGGCGGATGAGCGAGTGGCAAAGCGCATCTTCTATTCTGAGCTAGAGGAGGGCAAGCGAAAGCATGGCGGTCAACTCCTCCGATTTAAAGATGTTCAGAAGAGACACATGAAAAGATGCAATATCGAACCCTCTCAATTTGAGGTTTTGGCAGCACAACGGCCAGAATGGCGCGGTCTTGTAAAGAGGCAAATCCGCGACTTCGAGGAGCAGCGTAAAGCAGACCTTGACGCTAAACGCGATGAACTGAAGGCCCGTCCTCCCGCTGCCATTAACTACAATTATATCAATGGCAAACTCACGTGCCCACACTGTGCACGGGAGTTTACTGCCAAAATAGGCTACAATAGCCACCTACGAGCGCATCAGCGCCGTCTTGATTAGGAGTAGAAGTGGTCGCCATGGCCGAAACCGGCCGGAAAGATCATCATCATCCAACAGAACCGCCCTCAACTTCGACGATTTAGTTCGATTTTGACGATTATCTTATAGGTTTAAGAGAAAAAGTTCATCTTTTTATTTCAAGGGTAGATTGCAATGCAGCAGTAAAGTATGTGGGGAACCGCAGATGTCCGTATCCATAATGGGGGTGCCAAACAGGCTGAACGCTAGAAGACATGTGTGAGGCACAGCAAGGTGTGTAAGCCCCACAGAGCAGATACAAAGTAGAGCACGCATAAGTCATATTCAGTATGCATTGATATGAAGCCGGTGTTTTGGTGAAGCTGACACATGTTTTGGACGTTTTTGTATGGAAGGTCCTAAATTTTTTTCATATTTCGGAAAAATGTTACTAAGAAAAGTTGTTCAGTTTCACGAGTAGAACTTACCCTAAAAATATTTGCAGTGAATTTAATAGGACCTTATATAATTTGAGCACAATCCTACCTCCATGCTTTTTTTCATTTAACGTCCTATTTTAATAAAGTTTAATAGGAAAATCTGCAATTTTAATGTAAAAAATTTACTCATACCAGTCTGTGATACCAGTCAAAAACAACAATATAACTAACTTAGTAGGTCTCTGTGGTACATCCCTACTGAACTGTAGTTCCGCTACTCAATACCAGAAGCGCTACTTATGTAGAAAATATGGAATGTTCTAGATGGTTGTAGAAAAAAAAACGAAAACTATACTTCCCAGTGGAAATATACCTTGTGTCCGTTTACAATAGGTGTATTATCCGAGAAACTTTTACAGCCAATAACGCAGCGCCTCATTTTTGCATCGGGAGCAATTAATTTTCACCACAATACACTGAAATTGAGAAGTCCGCGCGTCACGGGAACTCACATTGGACTGATGACAGCGGCGCCAAGCGTCAAGTAGATTCAACTAAATCCGTGACGTCATTGAACACTTTGAGTGCATCACTGCTCACTTGCTTAGAGCATTTCTACTGTGTATTTTTTCTATGGTAAGCCCCCTTCGGGGGCAAGAGATCTGTGTGGCACAACAATGTGTATAAGCCCCCTTCGGGGGCAAGAGATCTGTGTGGCACAACAATGTGTATAAGCCCCCTTCGGGGGCAAGAGATCTGTGTGGCACAACAATGTGTATAAGCCACCTTCGGGGGCAAGAGATCTGTGTGGCACAACAATGTGTATAAGCCCCTCGGGGCAAGAGATCTGTGTGGCACAACAATGTGTATAAGCCCTCGGGGGCAAGAGATCTGTGTGGCACAACAAGTGTATAAGCCCTTCGGGGGCAAGAGATCTGTGTGGCACAACAATGTATAAGCCCCCTTCGGGGCAAGAGATCTGTGTGACACAGCAATGTGTATAAGCCCTTCGGGGCAAGAGATCTGTGTGGCACAACAATGTGTATAAGTTTCTTCGGGGCAAGAGATCTGTGTGGCACAACAATGTGTAAGCCCCTTCGGGGCAAGAGATCTGTGTGGCACAACAATGTGTATAAGTTTCGGGGCAAGAGATCTGTGTGACACAGCAATGTGTATAAGCCCCTTCGGGGCAAGAGATCTGTGTGCACAACAATGTATAAGCCCTCTGGGCAAGAGATCTGTGTGGCACAACATGTGTATGCCCCCTTCGGGGGCAAGAGATGTGTGTGGCACAACAATGTATGCCCCCTTCGGGGGCAAGAGATCTGTGTGGCACAACAATGTGTATAAGCCCCCCTTCGGGGGCAAGAGATCTGTGTGGCACAACAATGTGTATAAGCCCCCTTCGGGGGCAAGAGATCTGTGTGACACAGCAATGTGTATAAGCCCCCTTCGGGGGCAAGAGATCTGTGTGGCACAACAATGTGTATAAGCCCCCTTCGGGGGCAAGAGATCTGTGTGACACAACTTTGTGTATAAGCCCCCTTCGGGGGCAAGAGGGTGTGTGTGACAAATCTTTGTGTATAAGCCCCCTTCGGGGGCAAGAGATCTGTGTGACACAACAAGGTGTATAAGCCCCCTTCGGCGGCAAGAGATCTGTGTGACACAAAATTATGTAGAAAGTCCGAATCTATTTCCAGCAATTCAATTGATAAATGTGCCTCACTTTAGAGTCTTTGTCCGCGTGGTTTCTCGAGAAGGGGTAGAAGGCGCCGAGCTGCATCCACCGCTTGCACAGCTGCGGCGTCGCGTCGCCGGAGAAACCGCAGATGTCCGCACCCATCATCGGGATACCGAACAGACTGAACGCGAGGAGACCTGGAATGAATAACAAAGAGTCTATAAGTTATCGAATTTTAGTTCTATAAGGTGGGACGATACTCACACAAAAGTTAAAGAGACTAACTCCTCTGAAAAGGAGAAAAAAAAACTGATTAAAAAAGAAACTCGATGGGAATTCTTATGGTCCCTGTAAAAATAGATATAACAATTCGCCTTAAGGCGTTCCGTTTTCCATACAAAAGTTCAATGGAGTTATGTATGTAAAGGAGACAAGAGTCGGTTTAAAAAACTTGATGGGGAGTCCCGTGGGTATATAAGATTGTCGCAAAACACTAAAAAGAATTTTTAAATCATCAGATTTCCCCGTAAAAAGCGAGTCGCCGCTTTACGAAAATAGATGGAGCTACTGCTGCAATAAATACGTTTAATTTTATTGTGCAGAAAATACTGATTATCTTTTAACTATAAGTAGTTTTGCGACAAATTTACGTGTGCCTTCATCATTCAGAATAAAGTTTCTTTAAAAAGAAACTCTACAGCTCATGTGTAACCCGACTGAAGTGCAGTTTTTCGTTTGTATGACGTAACGAACCACCTTAAAGTGTTATATTCTGACCCTTTAAAATGGCTCATTGGAGCAAACCGATGAATTAGTTTGTCTATGGTTTGTAGTACAATGGTTTTAGTATCATCGTATATTAAATCCGTTCGCGTTGTGTCTAGTAAATCCGTTCTATTTCGTGATACCTGTGATGGAATATCGCATGTCCTCCCAAGTGCTCTGTATGTCCCCGCTCCAGTGGCCCGCGTACTTGCCGAGCCCCGGGAACGAGGCGCGCGAGATTATAAACGGACGCTTGCCGCGAATTTCTTGGAGTGCACTGCAAAAAATAACAATGCTATATAATCAATATCATCGATACATATTATAGTCTGATTTTTATTCAGATGGACTAAACTGACAGCTGAGATCGGCCTTCTGTTTTTAAAATGTTGCAAGCATCAGGCTAGTGTTGTGGTTTGACTCATTCATTTTATTCATTGAACTGTTGTCCCATGATTCCTCGACGTATTTGTTTTTGTAAATAAATATGCTCAATAAATAATTTCCTATTTATTACGTACCTACATACTTTACGTTACGTAAAAGAGTATACGTTACGCGTATACTTTACGTTTATACGCAAAGTTTTCGTTTAGTTTATAAAATTCAAAAATGTATAAATAATATTGAAATTTAAAATGTAGGTACTGTCCAATAAATTCACATTAATGATATCAGACTGTTACTAGTTATGTTCTCATTAGCTTTATAAAATGAATAAATGTGAAGTTAGTTTGTAATAGGTACACATAGTAGTATGTTTGTCTTATAGGCCAATTTAATATTGAAAATTGAAATAAACTAAATTTATTTTCATAAAGATTCAATCACAATCTTTGAATCACATAACTTGATCATTTGGGTACAACACTATTTTTTTATTATTTTAAAATACAAAAACGTGGCAACCCACCAAACGTCAGTTTAGTCTATCTGAAAAAAAATCAGACTATAGTATGGTTTTTGCCCTTACTAGAGGACATTTTTTCATCTGACAGCCGTCTGTATAACTGTGTTTGGTATCGTTGGATTTGTCATAATACCTTGGTTTAGGATCGGGAGTCGTCAAGAAATCGTGTTTTCCGGGGGGGAGGAAGAGGGAATCAAAGATGGCGGAATGGTGTTTTTCTACTGAAACTGTCAGGTATATCTATATCCTCATCATCTTCCTGCCCTTATCCCAATTACTTGGGGTCGGCGCAACACGTTCTGTTAAACACAAAATCGTGTTGCAAAGGATCTGGCTTAATTTTACGACCGGCCGCCTACCGGACGTCAACCCTCCTTGCTTGGGAATGCTTTTGTGGTGGATTAACCGCCACCATACGGTTGTCCCTGGCTGTTTGGGTCAGGTTTATCCCTCAGCCGCCTCTTACGACCCCCACGGGAAGAGAGGGGGTGGTGCTATTCTATTCTGCCGGCACCACACGGCCAAGGTAGCCAAGGTATATCTATATCCTATCGAATAAAAAAGTTTAACAAGACGATTTGGAAAATCCTTTTGTCACGTAAGAGCTGGGGACATGGTAGTTTCAGTAAAAACACACCATTCCGCCATCTTTGATTCCTCTTCCCTCTCCCCCGGAAGACACGATTTCTTGACGACTCCGGATCTTGATTCAGGACATCACGACGAATCCAACGATACCATAGGTATGTAGCCGGGTGTCAGATGAAACTCAAGATCTAGAGGACTTTTTGTTCAAAATGAACCGCGCTAATAGTATTTATTACAGTATCCCAAAATTTTTCGCCTATAAAATTATTTTGTCGCTTGATTATCATATGAACCCAATGTAAAATACTCACAAGTTAGTAGCGACCGCTTCGTACAAGGCGTACAAGTTGTGCACATCATAGTGTCGGCCGATGTGATGCTTCGCTTCCATACAAATGGTTTTCTTGTTCAACTGGTTGTCCCAGGAGGGCTCGTAAGGCAGGTCCAAGGGTTCACAGCCGCCGTAGATTTGGCCGGTGATCAGATTTGATGGTTCGTTCATGTCCTGGACCACGAAACTGAACAACTTACCATAAGAAAATATTTCAGGAGACGTAAACATTTTTTTGACCTCCCATACTAAATCACGATCAGCTGACTGCATTTACCATGGTAAATCAAAAATTTTTTAAGTGTGCTGCAATATTTTCTTATGAAAAGTTGTTCAGTTTCGTAGTAGTGTTGCCGCTCCATAGTGGACTATCGATTGTAAAACGATAGACATTCGATAGTATTCACTATCGTTCAACTATGGATTGTTTATCGATACTATTGATACTATACCATAGTATTGCACCTTATCGATAGTATTGCTTCATTTTTAACTATCGATAGGCCTATACAATCAATAATGAATGAAAACTATCGATAGTAAAACTATCGATAGTTCGGCAACACTATTTCGTGGTCTGAGTGCACCCTATCAGTATTCGGAGAGCTGTCCCTTACACCCTGTATACCCAATGTAAAATACTCACAAGTTAGTAGCGACCGCTTCGTACAAGGCGTACAAGTTGTGCACATCATAGTGTCGGCCGATGTGATGCTTCTACTACTACTACTATAACAGCCACAATAAAGACCACTGCTGAACATGGGCCTCCCCTTATAAGGGGGGTATTTGCCATACTCACCACGCTTGGCAGGCGGATTTGCGAGCGCAGTATAAGATGTTGAATTGACAGAGAACGCTGCTGCCCTACCTGGATAACTCCCGTAGTCGGTTTTTACGACACCCACGGGTAGATATGGGGTGCTGCTAATCTAAGCCGGCATCACACGGCAAATACGGCATATACCCAATGTAAAATACTCACAAGTTAGTAGCGACCGCTTCGTACAAGGCGTACAAGTTGTGCACATCATAGTGTCGGCCGATGTGATGCTTCGCTTCCATACAAATGGTTTTCTTGTTCAACTGGTTGTCCCAGGAGGGCTCGTAAGGCAGGTCCAAGGGTTCACAGCCGCCATATCCTAGACCACGAAACTGAACAACTTTTCATAAGAAAATATTGACCTCCCATACAAAATCACGACCAGCTGATTGCATTTACCATGGAAATAAAAAAAATTACGCCTCATGTAATATTTTCTTAAGGGAAGTTGTTCAGTTTCGTGATCTGACTGCACCTGATAAGTATTCGGAGAGCTGTCCCTTTCACCCTGTACCGGGAGTAACAGAAAGGGTATAACAAGCCAAAAGGAGGTCAAGGTACTCATGAAACTGAACTACTTTACCCATGAAACATGGACCGAAATATGAAAAAAAAATAACCTACCATAGTAAATCAATCAGCTGACCAGCGATTTTGTATGGGAGGTCCAAATATTTTTTTTCTAGATCGACGCATGTTCTTGTGGAAAGTTGTTCAGTTTCATGAGTACTTTGACTCCCTTTTTGTGACTCCCGGTATACTGAATGTAAAATACTCACAAGTTAGTAGCGACCGCTTCGTACAAGGCGTACAAGTTGTGCACATCATAGTGTCGGCCGATGTGATGCTTCGCTTCCATACAAATGGTTTTCTTGTTCAACTGGTTGTCCCAGGAGGGCTCGTAAGGCAGGTCCAAGGGTTCACAGCCGCCGTAGATTTGGCCGGTGATCAGATTTGATGGTTCGTTCATGTCCTAGACCACGAAACTGAACAACTTTCCATAAGAAAATATTTCGGAAGACGTAAAAATTTTTTTGACCTCCCATACTAAATCACGATTATAGTAAGGTCATTCAAATAGGCCACATTTGACAGCTGGCAAACCCATACTAGGAAACATGTCAACAAAGAAAAATAGACCTTATGTCATAGCAATAACATGATTTTGACAACTTTCAAATATGGCCTATTCTAATGACCGTACTATAGGTGACTTTTTTTCATCATCAACTGCCTGTCCTTATCCCAATTTATTTTTGGGGTCGGCGCAACATGTTTTTTCTTCCATTCATCTCTATCAGCTGACTTTTTTTACTTCTTCCTTAATATTTTCTTATGGTAAGTTCAGTTTCGTGGTCTGAGTCTACCCCATCAGTAGTATTCGGAGAGCTGTCCTTTACACCCTGTATACCCAATGTAAAATACTCACAAGTTAGTAGCTATTGCTTCGTACAAGGCGTACAAGTTGTGCACATCATAGTGTCGGCCGATGTGATGCTTCTACTACTACTACTACTAATATAACAGCCACAATAGAGTCCACTGCTGAACATGGGCCTCTCCCTAGTAGGGGGGTATTTGCCATACTCACCACGGGGCAGGTGAATTGGCGAGCGCAGTATAAGATGTTGCATTGACAGAGAACGCTGCTGCCCTATCTGGATAAATCCCTGTCGCTTTTTACGACACCCACGGGTAGATATGGGTCGAAGCTAATCTAAGCCGGCATCACACGGCATATACTCTATGTAAAATACTCACAAGTGAGTAGCGACCGCTTCGTACAAGGCGTACAAGTTGTGCACATCATAGTGTCGGCCGATGTGATGCTTCGCTTCCATACAAATGGTTTTCTTGTTCAACTGGTTGTCCCAGGAGGGCTCGTAAGGAAGGCTCAAGGGTTCACAGCCGCCGTAGATTTGGCCGGTGATTAGGTTTGATGGTTCGTTCATGTCCTGGAAAGAAAATATGATAAATGGAATAAGAAACTGAAAAAATTACATGCATTGACCGGGGCTAGATAGTTGCTTGGAGATGAAATCAAGAGATTGAAAATTTGGCATGCATTGATAGCTCAGTGGCAGAGCGATGGGCCGCTGGCCCATGTGGCCCGGGTTCGAGCCCCGGTCGGTGCATGATATTTTTTCAATTTCTTATTTTTATTTATGCGAATCATCAGCCGTCAGGTATTGAATCTCTATTACTTCTCATACATTTGACGTAGGTATCTATAGAACATCTATGACAGTGCGGCGCGGGGCGATACGCGCACTCTATAGCTTGCTTATATACAAAACAACCAATAAAGCTGAAAGGAGGTCAAGGTATTCATAAAACTGAACAACTTTCCTCATGGAACATGGGTCGAAATATGAAAAAAATATTTGGAACTCCCATAAATGAACTCAATTTGTTTGTGAGCTTTATTGGTTTTGTAACACGTTGTATATACTCTAAGGTATAGATACTTACGATCCAAATGCCATCGTAGTTGACCTGCTTATGGAAGTTGCTCATCATTTCCACCCAGTAACTCGTGGAATTTGGGTGAGTGAAGTCGGGGTACACTGTTGCTTCGCGGTTCCATACCTAAAAAGAAAGAAACATAAAAATCAAGTACGAGTCAGACTCGACCTACCTTTATAAATTTTAAGTATTGAACCGGGTCTACCGGGTTGACCCGCGCCCAAGAGACATGAAACTGTGTTGAAACGTCTGGACACAGGTAAATTATGAATATTTACCTAAATATTATCGCGATAGACCTGGTTCAGTACTTAAAATTGTGAAAACAATACAAGTGCTTCATAAGTTATACCCTACCTTTATGTATTAAAATTGTATAAAAATCACGTTTGTTGTATGGGCAGGTCATTATACTACCGTCTTCGAATTTATAATATGAACATTATGTAGATAGTGCTTACTGGCAATTCGGAAAACAAGCTCTCTTAACTTACCTTAAACTAGTGCTGGCACTTCCATCATTTAGGGTTAGAAAGGGATAGGAGATGATCGCGACTAAAATGTCTTAAAATTTTACGCAAAATGCGCATTATCTGTTAAAATAAGGCGACGATGTAAACAATGACGGCTAAATTGACTATAATAGAAATCGCGACGAACCTATTGACATATTTAAAAAGGACAGGACTTAGAAATCTCCTATCCTTTTCTAAAGCAATTCGACAGGAAGTGACAGCACTAATTTTAAGTTAAGGGAATGTGTATCCCGAATTGCCAGCAATAGATACTAGTTTAATTTTGAATTAAAATGAAACGAATATTTTTTTACAACAACAAAAAATTATACTTACTCTCACTCTTGATTTTTTTTCCGTGGGATGCTAGACATTTTAACCAATATTAAACATAAGTAGTTAATATTAACAACAAAAGCATATTTTTTTGTTGATATATGTATGATAGTTGATGTGATATATAGCAGGGTATAGAACGACGGATTTTTCCAAACTGATCAATTTTCCCTAAGAAACATAGGTTGAAACTGAGGTAGAAATATTAAAAAGAAATTTGGTTTTGTAGTTTTTTTTTGCCATGGTTAATTAAATATTTTCTAAAGTTTTTCAGTTTGACCCGTTTTCGCAAAAGTCCGTAGTTCGGTATCACCACTGAAGTAGATATAATTATTTGATGTGTGTCGTAAAAGGCGACTAAGGGATAGATCTAGGGAATGGGCAGCAATGTTTCCTGCGAATATCTATGTCACCTTGAACTTTCACCAATACACCTGCCAAGCGTGGTGAGTATGGCAATACCCCTTAATCAGAGGAGGGTCATGTCCAGCAGTGGACTGTTGTGGCTGTAGTGGTAGACTAGACAGGCTGCCTACCCCGCGAGAGAAAGAGCCGTAATATGTATAGGTTAACTTGGCTTAGCGTTGAACCCGATGAACAACGACTTTATATCGCTCAAACGACTTAAACCTTTAGGTGCATAATGTCCATTTTGCAAAATGTCCAGTGGTGAAAAAATGTCCAGTTTGCATAATGTCCAGTTTGCAAAATGTCCAGTTTACAAAATGTCCAATTGCATAAAGTCCAGTTTGCAAAATGTCCAGTTTGCAATAAGTCCAGTTTACATGAAATACTGGGTCACTGACCAATGTGTTTTAGGGAAAGTTGATCGCTTTCATGGTCTGAACTCACACCTTAAATTTCGCAAAATGTACTTTTGCAAACTGGTAATTTTCAAGTCTGATAATCTTCAAACTGGACATTTTGCAATTGGACATTTTGCAAACTGGACATTTTGCAAATTGGACATTTTACAAACTGGACATTTTGCAAACTGGACATTATGCAAACTGGACATTTTTTCACCACTGGACATTTTGCAAAATGGACATTATGCACCTAAAGGGACTTAAATTGGCAAATCGTCAAACGACCCTAATGAACCCTGGTGTCTGTTTTTCAATCGCCTACTACAAGTAGCAGGCCTCTGAAATGCTTGTGTAACGACTGGACTGTGTTATGGACCGACTTAAAGAGAGCGGGTGGTAGCGACTGGATGGCGAAAACGGGAGATCGTGCCTTATGGCTTACCCTTGGGAGGCCAATGTCCAGCAGTAGATGCTGTGGGTTGATCCGCTTCTTTCTTCTTTTTCGAGTGGGAAACCAAATCATCCAACGACCCTAATGAACCCTGGTGTCAGAGTTTTACAACTGCCTACTACAAGTAGCAGGTGATATGACAAGTATGTATGCTTTAAGTATTGAAACTTTATATTTAATAATATGACTATTATAGGCCCGGTTCAATATCTAAAATGTGTGCAAACAATCGCGAGTGCTTCAAAAGTTATAGTGTATGTATGTGTTACTTACTCGTCCAGTGAAAGGCAGGTCGCTGGAGTTTTTGACGAACACATTCATTTCTATCCCGCGGTCGTACGGCGGGTATTTGCCGGGGTCTTCCGAACCGCTCACGCCTGGATCTGCAATACATAACATACATATATCACGCCTATATCCCATGAGCGGCAGGCAGAGCGTAAAAATCTGTTTAAAAACACTTATATTATTGTTTTCAACGGGACTATTACCGCGGTAGGAGTTTGTATACCTCGATATTTCGGAGAGGTTTGACGCATAATATAAGTGTTGTAAACAATCGCGAATATCTAAAAACATATGTTTCAAAAACGGCCATTTACACCACGTTTGGCAATAGTTGGAGAGTCATTCAAAAGACTGTTTATCAAATTGAACCTGTTTCCTGAAATTGCAATACACGTCAACTCTCAAATACCTTAGTCGATTTTTACGAAATCTACGGGTAAGATACAGATTTGATAAATTAACTTTTAAATGTAATGTAATCTTACCAATAATCAAAATATAGCGCATTCCACTAAGATGTATATCCTTTATTAATTCCGGCAGTCCTTTGAATCGCACCGGGTCGTATGTGAAGTCGTTTTGGTCGATCATGTAGTCTATGTCGTTCCATTGCACATCCTGGCAAATAAGGAATAATTTAATTAGACCAAGGGCTACGTGAATCACTTATTAAGGTTTCGGGTTCAATTCCACTCACAAAGTTGATATTTGCGAATTTTTTCCCAGTCTGGTTAGGACCACCTGATTGTCTGAAAAGCAAGATGGTTCCGTGCTTCGGAAGGACACGTTAAGCCGGCGATCCCGGTTGCTGTCTATGTCAGAGGCCTGCTACTAGTAGGTGGTTGATAAACTCTGACACCAGGGTTCATCGGGTCGTTGAACGACTTGGTGTCCCACTCAAAGAAGATGAAGACTTATTTACTTTAAGAATACAAATGAAACAAGTGAAAAAGATTCACGCCACTGGTGGAATTAGAACCCTTCTGACAAGCCGGGTCAGACGTGTTGACCGCTACACTACGGTGGCTCTTACCCAGGCGGCGAAATTGTGAACCACTTGCTTCGTTCATATATTTTTGTTACTTGACTACTTACGAGTAGCTTTAGCGCCATCTATGACTATTTAGTAGAACTCTACGGTCACTCAACTGATAACATTACGTACAGTCCAGCAAAAAAGAGTAGACAAAAATGAGGGCGCCACTTTGTATGAAATTTCAAAATTAAATGGCAATATCGACTATGAATGGCAACAATTTAGTATGTTTTTTTTTAGTTCCATTTTATTTAATTTCTACTCTTTTTTACTGCACTGTATGTACAAGTTGCGGAGATTTTTCCACAAGATCGTAATTTTTGGAATAATTGGTGTTTTAATCAAAACTAGATATTGATATTATTTTTTTGGTTACAAAGTTACTGTATAAATTGATTCGAAAATCACTTATTTTATAAATTGTTTTACTTACAAAAGGAATGCCAGCATCCCTGTTTGACATCCAAACTTTGCGCGTAGTATTGATATCGTGATAGCCGAACCTAAAACATAAAATATATAATGTTCTTCTGGGAGCAAGATATACAGGGAGTAACAGAAAGGGTATAACAAGCCGAAAGGAGGTCAAGGTACTCATGAAACTGAACAACTTTTCCTATGGGACATGGGTCGAAAAATGAAAAATAAATTTGGACCTCCCATACAAAATCGCCGATGAGCTAATTGATTTACTATGGGACGTCCAAATTTTTTTTTCATATTTCGACCCATGTTTCATGGGGAAAGTTGTTCAGTTTCATGAGTATCTTGACCTCCTTTCGGCTTGTTATACCCTTTCCGTTACTCCCGGTATATGTGTGAGATATGCTAACACATGTAATAGATAGTCTCTTCCGGCAGCAAGAGATATATGTTTTGGGGGCAAAAGGCATATTCGTGGCACGTTAACATATGATGAAAATAAGAAATTGAAAAATTGTCATGCATCGATCGGGGATCGAACCCAGGTCGCATGGGTAAACGCCCCACCGCTCTGCCACTGAGCTATCGATGCACCGGTCGATGAATGCAAATTTTTCTATTTCTTGATGCTTGTCTCTAAGCGACGATCCAGCGACATCTGTAGAAAGTTACAACACTGCATGTAATTTTATCTATTTCTTATTTTCATTTATGAGAATAATATGGCAC
The DNA here is from genome assembly GCA_024500475.1 of Phthorimaea operculella. Lineage (NCBI taxonomy): Eukaryota > Metazoa > Arthropoda > Insecta > Lepidoptera > Gelechiidae > Phthorimaea > Phthorimaea operculella. The sequence continues at coordinate 2,952,356 of JANFCV010000017.1, forward strand.
TGTGAGTGCATTTAAATCATAATAGATTGATTTATTAATGACATCTTCGGGGGTAATAGATGTTTAAACATATTAAATTCTTGTTTAGACACAGTTAGCAAAACGCTGTTGTCGATTCTAATAGCAGTATTATTTTATACTCACTTGCAGAGATGAAAGCCAAGCGACCAATAGGGCGGCATGAACGGCCGACCAATCACAGCCGTGTATTGAGACACCACTTCTTGAGGCGACGGACCTGTAACGAACCCGAACAAGTGCTATGAAATCAACCGCGCGAAAACGGAAGTAAAAAAAGGAAAGGAAAAATTACTGCCAGTCGAGATTTTCCCTTACAACTTTAAAAGTTGAATAACTCGGAAACTAAAAATAATCGCGACACATACATGGGGTATTTTCGAATACCCCAAGATGTGAAGAATCTAATTTCTTTTTATTGACGTCACTCTTTGGTCCACTTTGTATATAGTTTCTATACTAATAGATGTCGCTGTTGGAAATCTAATAATTTATAAAGGCCAGGGTACTTCTGTTACAGACCGATGAAGTATAGCAGGTTGAGAATCCCGCCTATAGCTCGGTAGGTTAGCGCTGGCGTTGGTTGTAGAACTACATCTGGAAAAAATAATGGCTATGTTTTAGTCAGAAAAACTCATAAGAATGAATATTTTTTTGTAAATGCTAGGATAAAGATTAACCATAAGCTGTTAATTCTATACAAACAAAAACCTGACTGTGGTAATGGGGTCGGCCGGTGAGTAGAGTAGATGTTCCTAATACCTTTGCTTTAAAAGATAGTCCATTCTTATAAGTAATTCATAATTCATAATAATTCATAATTCATAATTCGTTTATTTCAATTTATAACATAACAGTCAATAGGACCACAGCGTTATAAACATTATCATATCATAATATAAGGACTATTAATAATAATAGCATAGTTAGTAATGGTTCACTTTAACCAGTAAAGTTGTCTCACTAGAACATTGAAGTATTTATAATATAAAATAGGTATATAACATGTCAGAAACTGATTATCATTAAGTCATTACATCATCATTACATTAATTATTACATTATACATTATATTCATTAGGTACTAATTTATTATAGTGCTGGCTCTGCATACCTCGTCTCACACACTCTGTTGCATTCAATCATCAGACATCCCATTCCAGTCGCAAATAGGTCGCAGTGCGGGGCTGCTTCCAGCACCGCGTCGATGACAGTGCGCGCGCGAGCAGCCGGCGCCTGCCGCCGCGCCACCGTGCGCGCCCGCTCCTGCGCCAGTAGCGCCCGGTACCGCGGCCGCAGTGACGTCATTACTTGCATATTAGGTACAGATAGTCGCGTGAACACCTCAACTAAGTCTATACTATCTATTTTGTGTCTGATTACGTTGAGAACAAATTTGACCAGTGCTACGCTCTTCGAACTTCCAGACTCTGGTATCCTAGTTGCCCCATGAGGAAGTTAGTGGGGTACATGAAAGGTATCGAGTAAACAATTTCTTGTACAGGGCACGAAGAAATTGTTTTTGTATGCGCTCTAGAAGAAGTATATAATTGTCTTCGTGTGGGGACCAAACCACAGAACTGGTCTCCAGCAAACTTCTAACGAGGGCGCTGTACAGTGCCTGCGTCGCGGCCGGCGATAGCGGTCCAGCATTGCGCAGCACGAACCCGAGTCGGCGGCGCGCCGCTTCGGCCACGCGCTGCGTGTGCGCATGGAACGTTAGCGCCGGGTCGAACAGCACACCGAGATCGCGTACCTGTTGCACTCGCGACACCGGCACGCCACCTATCGAATATGAGAAACCAAGGGGAACCGATGATCGCGTGAATGTCGTAGTTTCACATTTTAATGGGTTGAACCAAAGTTTGTTAGAAATACTCCACGCGTACACAGCATCGAGGTCTTTTTGCAATAATTTACAATCGTACTCAGATTCGCAGGTCTTATACAATTTAACATCATCTGCGAATATTAAGATAGATGAGTTGGATACTACGTCGGGAAGGTCATTAATCAGTAGCACAAACAATAGAGGTCCCAAATTTGACCCCTGGCTTATGCCTGACCGAGTGTTATAATCGTTAGAAACGTAAGGACCGTACTTAACATACTGTTTTCTATCTTTTAGATAGTTAGAAAACAGTTTAATTAATCTAGGCGTGAACCCCATCATACCTAACTTCATCAATAACACGTCGTTATCAACGCGGTCGAACGCTTTTGAAAATCTAGGTATAAAACGTCAACAGGCTTCTTATTGTCCATCTCCAATGAGATCTTATCAACAAGCGTAACTAGGTTAGTGGCTACCGACCGTTTAGGTAGAAATGCGTGTTGCGCTGACGTAATATAAGGTTTACACTGCGGTAATAGGTGCGTGAAGTACCGACTCGAATAGTTTCGCTAGTGCGCATAAAATAGCAACCGGACGATAGTTTTCTACTTGTGTTTTTGACCCTGATTTAGGTATTGGGGTAACCCGTGATCTTTTCCATATCGTGGGGTAGTACCCTGTTTGTAAGATGAGATTAAATAAGATTGTGATAGGTGGGATTAACTCGCCCGCACATGCCTTTAGTATAAAAGCCGGTATAGCATCTGGTCCCGCTGACGCTGTGGGTTTTAGTTTACCTATCGCACGCTGTACGTCGGCACGGTGAATGGCCACGACGTCGATACGGCGTTGATCAGCTGAGCGGCGGCGGCGACGGCAGGGTCTAGTGTAGGCGACTCAGGCAGGAAAACAGAGCTAAAATGGTCCGCGAAAGCTGCCGCCGCCCCGCGCCGCTGTATGCCTGCTCACCTCGAGTCACCTTTGGCTCCAGGCCCCCACGACAACGAAGGCTACTGATAAACTGAAAGAATTGCCTAGGATTCTTAGTTAACTCAGCTGAAATCTTGTTATTATAATTATCATATGCTACCATAATGTCCGATTTAATTTTAGATCGAAGCCCCCGAAACTTCTCTCGAGCTTCGCGATCATTAGTCTGCTTCCAGCTGCGGTGACATGCTGCTTTTATGCCAATTTCATGGATTATTTGTTTGGTGTAATACACTGGGTAGGTACGGCCGTCATTCTGTGTACGTCTCTTTTTTGGTATGCATAGGTCAAACATAGTGTATAAGGATAGGTAAATAAAATTTAAAGCTTCATTTACGTCACTATAATTCTCGATATCACCCCAATTAAAATCTCGAATCATGCAATACAATTTGAGATAATCGCCACTAGCAAAATTGTAGTCATTTTGTGTGTTAATGTTAGAGGGTTCTACTCTAGTTATGTCCCGCGCAAATCTGTACCCAATAACAGTCACTAGCGGAGGGTGGTGAAGATCTACCTTAGTAAAAGTCTCCGCTGCCGTCGCCGCGCGCACCCGCACCGCCTCCGACAGCTGCGACCCAGTCAACACCACATCTAACATTCTACCATTTTTATTAGGTATATTATTATACTGTTCTAAGTCGCATAGGGATTTAAAATACGTAAAGTAATCGTTAATATTATTACTTGCACTATGCAAATTTAGGTCGCCTAATATTAATATTTTAGTGGGTGAATGTCGGTTACACACACTTATAACACTGTCAAAAAACGTATAATATGTCTCATCACTAGTGCCCGGAGGCGTATATACGACACAAACTAGTATAGTCTGTCCATTTAGTTGTATTTTAGCCCATAGGTCCTCGCCACTAGGAGTTTCGTACCGTTGCACCCGCTCGAGCTGCAGCGCCGCCCGCGCCACCAGCATGACGCCGCCGCCGCCGCGCCCGATGCGGTCGCGGCGCAGCACCGACCACCGCCGCCGCCGCCGCTGCAAACCTCTGCGTCACTTACAGATTCATCGAAATTGGTCTCCGTAGCCGCTGCTATGTCGATGTCGTCACAGAGTTCCAGGCTCGATCTCCAGTCCAACAATTTAGATTTTATCCTATTAACATTTTGGTAGTATATCCGCAATTGTGTCGAATTAATTACTTTTTCTGCCTGAGTCGGTCTTGACACGCTCGAGGCGAAAAAGCCATCTTTCTACTGATAATCCTTTAGGCCAGAACTGGGGAGAGAGGCACTCATCTGCTAGTTCCTCCGGTACTCCTATTTTAAAGGAAGCGTAGTTTGTCACTCTCTTAGTGGTTAACTTTGTCGCCTGTGGTCCATAGTATATCAACAAAGCGCGGTTTATTTACACTAATATACATACAATACATTCTAGTTCTTATTCGTGGGGCTACTTGCAAAAAATAGATAACAGCGTGAATACTTTACCTATAGCATTAGAATTTAGCAGAAGCGCTCCATGACTTTTTCCATCCTTTTCGACCGCCATGTAAAACGGATGCGAACCATACAAGTTCACCTGGAAATTCAGTTAAATATATTAGTCACAGACAGTCCTTTTAAAGGACAAAATAGTTAAGTGTTAAAATAACGAGGCTAAAATCTTTAGCTGAAAATTAACGCTGAAATCTTAGTAGAAAATGGAAAACACCCTCAATAGTAAGCTTAAAACGAGAAAGTGTTTCTTACGGACCAAGTTTCGTTTTTTTTGACCGTCATCATATGCTTGGTTTTTTTTTTCTATGTGTGGGTGGTACTAGTCTAACGTTTAACCTTAAAATACTTACACTGAACTGCGGCCTGATATCCTTATTAAACATGGTGTATGTCATCCAGTTGACGTCACGTTTCAGTCGGTCCTAATAGTGTTGTCACTGGCGATTTGCTTGTGATTGACAGAGAGGTTGTGTGCAGACTACTGCAAACCGTTCTAACTTTTTAGGCGCACTCTATAGCCTGCTTATATACTTATTATACTCTAAGGTGCAACTTTTCTGACGTCTAACCCATCCCAGTAATACGAAATGTCAAAAACCAATGGCGGTTTGAAACGTATTGGGACCGAGCGACCTGATATCGAGTCAGTGGTACAAAGAGGCATTTTTCTCGCTGACCCGATATCCAGCCAGTGGTATTCAAGAGGTTAACCATTAAATACTCACATTAAACTGCGGCCTAATATCCTTATTGAACATAGTGTATGTCATCCATTTGACGTCACGTTTCAGACGGTCCAAATAGTGTTGTCACTGGCGTTTTGCTACCGATTGACAGAGAGGTTGTGTGCAGACTACTGCAAACCGTTCTAACTTTTTAGGCGCACTCTATAACCGCTCGCAACCCGGTGGCTCCCAAGAGAGCCATCGATTTTGAACTCTACTACCCGCACTTAGAGTTCAAAACCTATAAAAAAACAAAACAAAAGCCGGGTTGCGAAGGGTTAAAAACACTTACATTAAACTGCCTGATATCCTTATTGAATATAGTGTACGTCATCCAATTGACGTTCCGTTCCAGTCGCAACAAAATTAACTTTGTAAGGCTTAAAACCTGATATTTAAACGTTGACTACAAAACCCTATTTGTGGGCGTGTCCTGCTCTTGGCCGGTTTTTTCACTATTTGTGGGTGCTACTCTTCCTATGTTTAATCTTGAAACACTTACATTAAACTGCGGCCTGATATCCTTATTAAACATGGTGTACGTCATCCAATTGACGCCCCGTTTCAGTCGGTCCAAATAGTGTTGTCACTGGCATTTTGCTATTGATAGACAGAGATGTTGTGGGCAGACTACTGCAAACCATTCTAACTGTTCAGGCGCACTCTATAGAAATACTTACATTAAACTGCGGCCTAATATCCTTATTAAACATAGTGTACGTCATCCAATTGACGTCCCGTTTCAGTCGGTCCTAACAGTGTTGTCACTGGCGTTTTGCTACTGATAGACAGAGGTTGTGTGCAGACTACTGCAAACCGTTCTAACTTTTTAGGCGCACTCTAAAATACTTACATTAAATTGCGGCCTGATATCTTTATTGAACATAGTGTATGTCATCCAATTGACGTCCCGTTTCAGTCGGTCCAAATAGTGTTGTCACTGGCGCTTTGCTACTGATAGACAGAGAGCTTGTGTGCAGACTACTGCAAACCGTTCTAATTTTTTAGGCGCACTCTATAAAAATACTCACATTAAATTGCGGCCTGATATCCTTATTAAACATGGTGTATGTCATCCAGTTGACGTCCCGTTTTCTGACACGCTCTTAGCCGTTTTTTCTCTATTTGTGGGTGCTACTATTCCGTCGTATAACCTTAAAATACTCACATTAAACTGCGGCCTGATATCCTTATTAAACATGGTGTACGTCATCCAATTGACGTCCCGTTTTCTGACACGCTCTTAGCCGTTTTTTCTCTATTTGTGGGTGCTACTATTCCGACGTTTAACCTTGAAATACTTACATTAAACTGCGGCCTGATATCCTTTGTACGTCATCTAATTGACGTCCCGTTTTCTGACACGCTCTTAGCCGTTTTTTAGGGTTTCGTAGTCTACTAGAAACCCTTATAGTTTCGTCATGTCTGTCTGTCTGTCTGTCTGTCTGTATGCCGCGCCCTCATATCTTCGTCAGTTTTAGAGCTATCGACATGAAATTTGGTGAGAAGATAGATCGTGTTGACCAAATAAAGAAATGTTAAGAAAAAGATTTTAAATGTTTTTGGACCCTCCCATACAAGTGAAAGGGGGCAAAAATTTTTTCTTCTGCAATATTGAGTAGGTATCGTTGAATAGGTCTTTTAAAACTAAGGTGAGGTTTCTTTGAAACAAAGTCACTAAAATGTTTCTGTCACGAGATATTTGCTTTTAAAAAGGGCGTTTTTGACCCATAATTTGTTCCAGCTGTAACTTCTAAAGTATAAACGCTAAAAATTTGAAATAAATATGGAATATAGCTTACAATTTGAAGTTACAATGAAAACTATAACGAATATTGTACCTTTAAAGGTTTCAGAAAAAATTGAGTTTTTCTATTTGCGGTTGGTCATCATACTGCTGCTAACAAACCAGCAACAAATTAAGTTTGTAATGCTGAAAAACCTGATATTTAAACGTTGACTACGAAACCCTATTTGTGGGCGTGTCTGACACGCTCTTGGCCGGTTTTTTCTCTATTCGTGGGTGCTCTTAATCAGACGTTTAACCTTAAAATACTCACATTAAACTGCGGCCTAATATCCTTATTAAACATGGTGTATGTCATCCAATTGACGTCCCGTTTCAGTCGGTCCTTGTGCTCCCCCAAACCGAATATCCGGTCGGTCGGCAGCAACGTGGAGATTTGCAGGAATTTGTCGGACAGAATCAGAGCGCCGGCGTCTTGCGTGTTTATGCTGAAAAGACGGAGAATGGAATACAGAATCAGTAATAAAAAGTTCGTTCTCTAGTATCATCATCTTATAGTAAGAACTTTATAAATGGCTGTGCCGCGAATAAATATTTTGAATGCACGCAGATGCATTGGTAGATAGATACGATACACACTTATGTATATGTAAAATTATCTTTTAATATATTATCTACATTCTGGTTGTATGAAAACACGATTGAAGAAAGTTTGCTTGATAGATTTATTTTCCAAAGTTATGTTTATTTATGTATTTTTCCGCCTAGCGTTTAATAATGCACATTATTTTTTGTGAGTACGATAGGTACCTCTTGTAAATTACCAGATTCTAGACAAACATTTTTCTATTTATTTGATTAAATGCTGAGAAATTGCCAAGAGTTCAAAATCGTCAAAAGATGGCGATTCCGATCTGTTCTCACACCGAAAACTGCCATTAGTGAGAAAGAGACGTTTACAACTTCAAGCAGGCCCTTAAGGTCAATAAATGTTGTAGTTGGAAAACCAAGATTGTTCCTGGAAAGATTCTCCCTGCATCCCCATGTCGCAAGTGAAAATGGCTTTGAACTTGGGCTTTTATCTCCTGACATACAAAATAACTTACACGGTAACATTATCAGAGTTCCTTATGATCTTGTATCCAATACTGCCGCTGTCTATCACAACCCTGTATTTCAAGTTGGATATCTATCTCCTGGTATACAAAATAACTTACACGGTAACATTACCAGAGTTCCTTATCATCTTGTATCCAATACTGCCACTATTAAGACCCTGTATTTCAAGTTGGATATCTATCTGCTGGTATACAAAATAACTTACACGGTAACATTATCAGAGTTCCTTATGATCTTGTACCCAATACTGCCGCTGTCTATCACAACCCTGTATTTCAAGTTGGATATCTATCTCCTGGTATAGTCTTCTTTTTCGTGTGGGACACCGAGTCGTCCAACGACCCGATGAACCCTGGTGTCAGAGTTTTTCAACCGCCTACTACAAGTAGTAGCAGGCCTCTGACATGGTTGTGTAACGACCGCCATCATAGACAGCAACCGGGACCGACGGCTTAACGTGCCCATCCGAAGCACGGAACCATCTTACTTGCGGACAATCAGGTGGTTCAGCCTGCAATGTCCTAACCAGACTGGGAACAAATTCACAAAGTGATAAATATCAACTTTGTGAGTGACCCCACCGGGAATTGAACCCGGAACCTTTGCGTGGCAGGCAGGCATGCTAACCACTGCGCCACATCGGCTGTCCTGGTATAGTACAAAATACTTACACTGTAACATTATCAGAGTTCCTTATTATCTTGTATCCAATACTGCCGCTGTCTATCACAACCTTGTATTTCAAGTTGGATATCTATCTGCTGGTATACAAAATAACTTTTCTCAAACATGCTGGGAAATATGACAATTTCTTTCAAAAAAACAATTTAGAACGTTTGACATTGTCTGTGATTTTGTAATTTCTGAACGATTTCTTTTTTACACAACTACAATGGATGTCTTTGCAATGGATTCCGATACAACTTTTCTGCCGCGATATAGAAATCGTTCAGAAAATACAAAATAAAAAAAACAATTCCAAATCCACATCTTGACTTAGTAATCAGTAAAACAACTTTTTATATCAAATTACTTTAAAATCTTTATAATTTCCTAGCATTTTTTTGAGAAAAGCACTATTCAAGCCTCGGGGAAAATGACTTTGCTAGAATCGTATAATTAAAGTCCTCGCCTGTATCAAAGTCTTATTTTCCATCCTCGTTAACAACCTACTATACACGGTAACATTATCAGAGTTCCTTATGATCTTGTATCCAATACTGCCGCTGTCTATCACAACCCTGTATTTCAAGTTGGATATCTATCTGCTGGTATACAAAATAACTTACACGGTAACATTATCAGAGTTCCTTATGATCTTGTATCCAATACTGCCGCTGTCTATCACAACCCTGTATTTCAAGTTGGATATCTATCTGCTGGTATACAAAATAACTTACACGGTAACATTATCAGAGTTCCGTATGATCTTGTATCCAATACTGCCGCTGTCTATTACAACCCTGTATTTCAAGTTAGATATCTATATGCTGGTATACAAAATAACTTACACGGTAACATTATCAGAGTTCCTTATGATCTTGTATCCAATACTGCCGCTGTCTATCACAACCCTGTATTTCAAGTTGGATATCTATCTCTATACAAAATAACTTACACAGTAACATTATCAGAGTTCCTTATGATCTTGTATCCAATACTGCCGCTGTCTATCACAACCCTGTATTTCAAGTTGGATATCTATGTGCTGGTATACAAAATAACTTACACGGTAACATTATCAGAGTTCCTTATGACCTTGTTCTTTATGACAACCGATGTGGCGCAGTGGTTAGTATGCCTGCCTGCCACGCAAAGGTTCAATTCCCGGTGGGGTCACTCATAAAGTTGATATTTATCACTTTGTGAGTTTGTTCCCAGTCTGGTTAGGACATTGCAGGCTGAACCACCTGATTGTCCGCAAGTAAGATGGTTCCGTGCTTCGGATGGGCACGTTAAGCCGTTGGTCCCGGTTGCTGTCTGTCTATGATGGCGGTCGTTACACAACCATGTCAGAGGCCTGCTACTTGCAGTAGCCGGTTCAAAAACTCTGACACCAGGGTTCAACGGGTTGTTGAACGTCTCGGTGTCCCACACGAAAAGAAGAAGGTTTAAAAATTTACTTACACGGTAACATTATCAGAGTTCCTTATGATCTTGTATCCAATACTGCCGCTGTCTATCACAACCCTGTATTTCAAGTTGGATATCTATCTCCTGGTACACAAAATAACTTACACGGTAACATTATCAGAGTTCCTTATGATCTTGTATCCAATACTGCCGCTGTCTATTACAACCCTGTATTTTTGGATATCTATCTCCTGGTATACAAAATAACTTACACAGTAACATTATCAGAGTTCCTTATCATCTTGTATCCAATACTGCCACTATTAAGACCCTGTATTTCAAGTTGGATATCTATCTGCTGATATACGAAATAGCTTACACGGTAACATTATCAGAGTTCCGTATGATCTTGTATTACTGCCGCTGTCTATTACCACCCTGTATTTCAAGTTGGATATCTATCTGCTGGTATACAAAATAACTTACACGGTAACATTATCAGAGTTCCTTATGATCTTGTATCCAATACTGCTACTATTAAGACCCTGTATTTCAAGTTGGATATCTAAGTGCTGGTATACAAAATAACTTACACGGTAACATTATCAGAGTTCCTTATGATCTTGTATCCAATACTGCCGCTGTCTATCACAACCCTGTATTTCAAGTTGGATATCTATCTCCTGGTACACAAAATAACTTACACAGTAACATTATCAGAGTTCCTTATGATCTTGTATCCAATACTGCCGCTGTCAATCACAACCCTGTACTTCAAGTTGGATATCGGACTGGGAACGGAAGGTATTTCCGGGATCGGCACCTCGAAGCGTTTGTTTTCTGCGTCGTATATCTGTGAAAAGAAAACTACATATAAACTAACAAATTATTTTTAAGAAGAGGCTCGCCCTCCTTTTTTACCACAGGAATAAGATTTTTCTTGTGGTATTAGCCGTATGATGCCGGCATAGAATAGAATCACTCCCATTTCTTTCCTGTGGGTATCGTAAGAAGCGACTAAGGGACTCGAGGGTTTCATGTGTATTGCAATTTTAGGCGACAGGCTGACAACCTGTCATTATAGTGATACACGAAAATAGCTAAAACTGCCCTCAACTATTGTCAGACGTTGCGATAACGACCGTATTTTTACGTTCGTTGACGCTCTGCCTACTCCACAAGGGATAAAGGCGTGATATGTGTATGTAATAGCTATAATCCGATTGTAAAAAGCGGTAAGAAGCTTAACCTATGTATCAGTGATTTTAATCGGTCCATTTGTTTCCAGTTAAGGTTTGTCGGATCAATTAGGTCTTTTGGATCAGTAAGGTTAACCGAATCAGTTAGGTTTATCGGATCGTTTGTCGTTCGGTTTGTCGTGTCGGAAACGTTTGTCGGAACAGTTAGGTTTGGTTTTTCAGTTAGGTTGATCAGTCAGGTTTGTCGGTTCTGTTGGGGTCGTCGCTTCGGCAGGATTCACCGGGTCTGTTTCAACAACCAGACTGATAACATACCTTAAGGTGGTTCGTTACGTCATACAAACGAAAAACTGCACTTCAGTCGGGTTACACATGAGCTGTAGAGTTTCTTTTTAAAGAAACTTTATTCTGAATGATGAAGGTACACGTAAATTTGTCGCAAAACTACTTATAGTTAAAAGATAATCAGTATTTTTTGCACAATAAAATTAAACGTATTTATTGCAGCAGTAGCTCCATCTATTTTCGTAAAGTGGCGACTCGCTTTTTACGGGGAAATCTGATGATTTAAAAATTCTTTTTAGTGTTTTGCGACAATCTTATATACCCACGGGACTCCCTATCAAGTTTTTTAAACGGACTCTTGTCTCCTTTACATACATAACTCCATTGAACTTTTGTATGGAAAACGGAACGCCTTAACTTGCAAGGAGTCGTCCGACAGATACTTGAAATCCAAAGCGACCGTGTTGAAATCGCCCGGGTAGTATTTAAACGCAAATCAAAAAATATTCTTTTTCTATGCAATAAGATTCCAAATTCCCATCAAAATTACTGATTGCACAGCAATATATTCAACTCAAAATATCACTAAACACACTACAATTTATTTTCGCAGCGTACAGCGATTTTTCCTAAAGCAAAAGCTTTTTCATCAATGCACAGCTAATAATCTTAATGCACATTATACCTGTTAACTCTTTTTCTTTTAAATATAGCTTCTATTTTTATATTACTTACAGCAGTTTTTATTAGAGACTAGCTGCCCGTCAGCGGTTTCACCCGCTGCAACCTATTATTCCGCGGGAAAAAAGCATTATTCGCCAAGAGATGTCGCTGTTAGTTTACGGCGAAAACGTTTAAAACGCGAATCGGCTCAGTCACGCCACCTATTTCAAAAATATTGGAATATGCGTGATCCCGTGGAAATGAGACATTTTTCCGTAGTAAAAAGTATCTTATGTGTTATTCCAGATGCCCTCTTATATTTCTGCAAAGTTTCATGTTAATCTAATCAGCCGTTTTTGCGTGATGTCGTAACAAACACATACACAAACATCCGCCTTTATAATATTAGTAGGAAGTAGGATAACCTGTTTCCTGTATGAATCAAGGTTTCTTTTCTCGTGGTAAATTTTATACTATGTGTGTAGTGGCCTGCACCGGCTTTACACGATTGTAATTTATTTGGGTGGTGTTGGTGGTTAAATAAAACTGATAAAAGTTTAATACTTTAGGGGTTTAAAAATCCCTGAGACATATATTTACCTTTTTTAGCTCTTTGGCCTTGTCGCAAATTTTAAAACAGATCGCATATAAAATCACGATAATCCATACAAACTTTTTACCCCATTTTTACCCGACTGCCTCAGAAGGAGGGTTATGTTTTTCGAGAGTATGTATGTTTGTATGTGGACAAGAAAATTCTTTTTCACAGGCTCCAGCCCAAACAAATAGTTAGATTTTGACATAAGAGGTGTCATTAGATTCGTCTCAGCAGCGCGAGTGATACTGGCTAAAAATTATAGATTCAAGATGGCGGATTTTTACAGCAAAATACTACTTTAAAATTACCGCAGTCGAGTTTTTTGTTTTTTAACACATCTACTTGTAAACTCAGGTGCCGTGTGGTCCCGGCAGAGTAGAATAGCACCACCCCTTCTCTTCCCGTGAGGGTCGTAAGAGGCGACCGAGGAATAAATCCGCCCAAGCGAATTAGGGTCCAGGAGAAGGAAAACTCCACATACAAACCCGGAACGGGGTCTCCGTCAGGCGCGAGTGACTGGTAATAAATCGTGCGGCAGACTCCTGCAGCCGACCTGGCTCCGCACGTATCGACCCGTCGTTCCTGTGGAGTCAGCCAGGAGCCCAGGAAGGTCGAGAGGGTGGCGCAGGTTCTGGGCAGCCCTGCGTTTTCCATAATTGCGTCCCAGGCAACGCAGTGTCTGTGGAGAGCGTGCAAAAAGCTATGCCGCTCCCATATCGGCTTATACAGCCATGAAAGATTTTGCCTCAGACACTGAATAAATCGTCTGACACAGACGTGTGAGGCCAATGATGATGAGGGGTTATAAATCGAAAACCCTGAAACGCGCTTAAATTTTTATGACAAGTACACAAGACCAGTGTGTACCATTGGCAAATAATAATATCGTAAGACAAAACATAAATTAATTAAAACATACATACATACATCACGCCTTTATCCCTTGCGGGTAGGCAGAGCGTCAACGGCCGTATAAGTACGGTCGTTATCGCCACGTCTGACACATATTTGAGGGCCGTTTTAGCTATTGTCGTGTATCGCTATAAAGACAGGTTGTCAGCCTGTCGCCTAAAATTGAAATACATGATACCCTCGAGTCCTTTAGTCGCTTCTACGACACCCACAGGAAAGAAATGGGGTGATCTATTCTTAGCCGGCATCACACGGCAAATTAATTAAAAAAAAATTAAATTAATCAAAAGTTCGATAAAAAAAGCAAAGTAAGGATCATTCTATTCGGGTTCGAACGCGAGTCGTCTTGCTTAGAGGGCAAGCGCATTACCGCTTTGCCAGCGTGTCTTTAAGGTGTCTGTTGAATTAACGGATATGTTTCCACAAAGTGTCCGTAATTTCAAAATAAGCAAATGATTGCCTTTCACGCCAAAACAATGATGATTTCGAAAGATTAGAACAAAATACGAAAAGGTTACTTACAGAAACCCAGCAGTGAGTATTAAAGAACATATCTAGCGATAGTCGATCGCGCATTAAAACCCACCCCATGTACGTGAATTTTGCCTTACTTACTCGCCAAGAGATGTCGCTGTTAGTTTTCGGCGAAAACGTTTAAAACGCGGGTCGGCTCAGTCACGCCACCTATGCAAAAATATTGGATTATGCGTGATCCCGTAGGAATAAGACATTTTCCCGCGGTAAAAAGTAGCCTATGTGTTATTCTAGATACTCTTCTATATTTGTGCAAATTTTCATGTCAATCTAATCAGCCGTTTTAGCGTGATGTCGTAACAAACACACACACAAACATCCGCCTTTATAATATTAGTAGGATGAACCATCATCGTTAATCATATACATCGATAATCATATTTTAAATTGATGACGCGCATAGTGTGTCGTTTCTGGCACATCGCCGGCCGCTGCCGCGGCACGCTCGCTCCGCTCGCTCGGCTCGTGCGTTGTGGTCAAAGTTCTAACCTAACCTAACCTAACCTGGCGCTTTCCGCGCCAGGTTCGGTTAGGCTATACCTAACGGACCTATAAACTTATGTTTACTTACGTATGTTTACTGGTTAATATGCGACTGAGATAGTTATTTTGCTATGAAATATGGAAAATTTGCTGTGCAGTCAGTATTCATGCTATGTATGTAGTATTTTTGTACAAAAATAAATGTATCTGTATTGCATTATGAGGAAAAAAGTTATGTCATATTGATGTACAATTTCGAATTATCTGCAGTTTATGTTTTGTTAACATTTAGTTTATTTGTAGTGAAGTAAGATATTTGATGTAAAAAACAATATAAATGATGAATATGTATTGATAGGCGATTATTTATTTGATATGCAATTTATAATATCCCAAATCGCCCGGATATCCGGACGGGCGACCGCGCGAGTACATATACCCTCATTCTGTGCTTGTTTTCCGTCATGTTGATGAAACGGAATGTGTTGTAATCGGTCCATTTATTTCTAGTCTATCTATCAGATCAGTTAAGGTTTGTCAGATCAATTAGGTCTTTCGGATCAGTTAGGTTAATCGAACCAGTTAGGTTTATCGGATCGTTTGTCGTGTGAGGTACAATTGTCATAGGTACAGAATTTTCGGATCAGTTTGTCAGAATTGTCGGATCAGTTAGGTAGGTGTGGTTTTTCGAAACAGTTGTGTTTATCAGCTGGATTTACCGAGTCTGACAACAATCTAGTTCAACAAACAGACTGATGACATACCTTAACTTGCAAGGAGTCGTCCGACAGATACTTGAAATCCAAAGCGACCGTGTTGAAATCCCCCGGATATCCGGACGGGCGGCCGCGCGAGTACATGACCCGCATTCCGTGCTTGTTTTCCGTCATGTTGATGAAACGGAACGTGTTGTAATCGGTCCATTTGTTTCTAGTCTATCTATCAGATCAGTTAAGGTTTGTCGGATCAATTAGGTCTTTTGGATCAGTTAGGTTAATTAGTTAGGTTTATCGGATCGTTTGTCGTGTCAGACACATTTAGGTTTGGTTTTTCAGTTGGGTTGGTCAGATCAGTCAGGTTTGTCAAATCGGTTGGGTTCATCACTTCGGCTGGATTCACTGGGTATGTTTCAACAACCAAACTGCTAACATACCTTAACTTGCAATTAGTCGTCCGACAGATACTTGAAATCCAAAGCGACCGTGTTGAAATCCCCCGGATATCCGGACGGGCGGCCGCGCGAGTACATCACCCGCATTCCGTGCTTGTTTTCCGTCATGTTGATGGAACGGAACGTGTTGTAATCCGGTGGGTAGAAGCAGTACGGAGCGCCTGCCTTGTGGGCGCTGTCCCAGCAACAGCCTGAGAAAAACGATAATATCAAATTGAACCACGTTCATCGCTATAATATTCAGGTAAATATTAATCATTTACTTACATGTACTTTAAATGCGTGAAAACAATTGCGAGTGCTTAAAAGTTATCATTTCAGATTGATTTTGATTCCTGTCTACGAAAGAAATAGGCACCAGACGCAGAAATAACCCTAACATGTAGAACCTACGACCCAAGGGGCCGATAGGTCTCGTAGTGGTATCCACAAAACGGAAAGTGATGATGATGAACCGACGACCTTGCAAAACATATATTATAATTGCCTTGCAAAGATAACATCAACCGTAGGATGCTATCGGCCCATAATCACGGCCTATGCTATGGAGGCGCCTAGGAGAGGCCCTTGTCTAGCAGTGTAAACGACATCTCAAGGCTAATGAGTACTGAATATGAAGATCAATTAGAAGCTCACCTCTCTGTTGACAGACATCCTTATTCCCTCCCGGCGCGCAGTCAAACCTTTTGATATCCGGCACTTGTATGTTCGAACATATTTCTGCCAACTGTACTTTGGAGAGCTCAACATAACTCTTCTTATTCTCTTTCTTCTTGGTTTCGACTGTCGCGTTCTTGTTTTTAGTGCTCAGATTGTTGTGGTCGTGGTAACGGTATTCTGGGATCTGTACCTGGTGGAAGAGGTTTTGGTTTTACATGGAGTTTTGCTTTTGCTTAGGTTAGGTGCTTCCACACCTACCGAGGCAGCTCGCTGCCTCGCGAGGCATACGCTCGTGCGCAGGCGAGACTAAGCAAGCAAGCAAGTTCGGCCTAATTTGGACGCCTAAGTAAATTATAGGCAAACTTCTGAGGCGCGTAGATTTTGGCTCGGCCGGCGCGCGTTCGAGCATGCATTGCCTCGGGTGAGGCACGTTATTAGGTCGTTTGCCTCGCGAGGCAGAGAGGCAGCGAGGCCCTTGGTGTGGACGCGCCTATTTGTATACAGTAATGAATGATACATTTTTCATTTTCAGAAGCACTTTAATATTCTAAACACTATGCATATGCTAACATTTATAAATTACGTGTTGCTTTATTTTTGTGTTCCAGTGTCACAGCAAGGGTTTGAAAAATATTGGTAAAGAAATCAGGTTAGGTCTGCCAGAACATTTGTAGCAAGTAGGTATGAAGGGGCAAATAAATCAAGGTGATTTCGTTTCATAAATACCGGTTCGGAATGTGTCATCAGGGGCGGCATTTTGGCCACGGTCTGATCATGAAACAAAACAAAACATTTGTTTTCCTCTCCAACTTCAAACAGGAGGTGTATTTTTTATCCAGACTAAAACGAGTGGTATGTACTAACTACTCGTAACATTTCACAAATTCTACTACTCATGTCTATTCATTTCTAGTGTACTTGCGAATATAAATATGTGATACATTTCGACTGTCCAGTTGGCGTAGTGGATAGTACCCCTGCCTTCTACGCCGAGGGTCGTGGGTTCGATTCCCACCAGACACAAATGTTTGTAAAGTAAAATTTTCAAATATTTGTGTTGAGTCTGGGTGTTTTCTATGTATAATATGTATATATTTACAAAAAAAAAAAAGTATATAAGTATATTATATCAGTTATCTAGTTCCCATAGTACAAGCTTTGCTTAGTTTGGGGCTAGGTGGCGCTGTGTGTCTCGTCCATAAAAAAAAAAAAAAAAAAAAAAAGATTTGATACAAATTACTGCTTGCCATAGAAAGGACTGACGCAATCTAAAGTGGTAAAAAATACGCCTCTGGATTAAAAATAAAATATGAGATTGTTTTATTGTAGAAACAACTAAACAATAAACTCATTTTTTTGGAATATTGGGTAAAAAAGTTGTTCTTTTAAGAGGTGATTTTAAATTGATAATATTCTAGATCACCATTCCTATTATAATAATAAGAACTTACCTTTTCGAAAGGTATAGGAGATAATGGCTTTTTGATGTTGTCAGGATGAGCTCTTTCCCATAATTTTCTAGAAACAAATAAAACAGTAGGTAGATTGATGAACTATCAAATACTGGAGACCTGGAAATTATACACAAGATAATGGATTTTTATGCTCTCAAATCTCATAAATGAAAATAAGAAATTGTCATGCATGTTGATTTATATTACTGTTGATTATTTTTATTTATAGGTCATTTCTTCCACTCTTGGCAATCTTGCCCATCTCATCTGAATAGTTGTTTATTTAAATAATAACAAGTAAAAATTCCTAATAACTATGATATTTATTTTTTAATTTAATTGTCCTATCTTACCGATAATGTTCTTCACCCCAGGCACCACCCAGCGCTCCACACACCGCCCACCAAACTCCAACACAAAGGGCGCAGACAAGCGCCAACCCAAGGATCCCAGAACCCATGCCTGGTAGGTAGTCCCAGATACGCTGGCAGATGTTACGGCGCCCAGAGAATCTTTGGTACCTGGAAAACAGAAGATAAAAGGTGTTTTCAATACCAACATACAGCAGGTCCACTGCTTTCTGCACTGACAGGGGACATCAGCCTATTCCATTATCTTTCATCTTGCATGTGGGACACACAATCTTCATTCTAACTAGAATCTATTTTAATATCCTTTTATGATGTTTAAAATTGTACAATAAATCAATAAAATACATTCCCAAATCCTTTTTTACAGAAATACTGATTGGACCTACCTATCTACCAATTATAAAATGATTTAAGACTTTTTTGTTTACTGTTGCACAGAAATAATAAACATGAAATCATACATAAATATACTAATCCTTCTTTTATACAACAAAAACAAACAATAAAATAGTAATAAAAACACAGAAATGCAATCAAATAATTTGAAATATCTTTATACTGGGGAAATTTCCTTGTGTTTTCAAGTAGTTATTTAAAAACTTACATTTTATTTCTTTTAGTCATTTTTCAACAGATAGGCAGCCACAATAATATCTTTTATTACTGTAAGTTGTTAAATTCTGTTTGTGTGCAGTATTTACAGCAGCTATTTCTTAAGTAAAGACAAGACGTCTCTTGTCCCACTTAGATATAACGCTGATCAAACATAAAGGAAATGTCCATAATGTTATACCTATTATGGCATGATTCATTTGTTATTGATTAAAGTTCATTGATATTTAAACTAATTTGCCGAGTAAATAGATATACCTAGCTAAACCTTGTAATACACAAGCTAGTTATACCAAACACAAAGGAGAGATCTATAATAACTAATTCTGCTCTAGCATGTTAGTGCAACACTGCAAATTGTTTGCCCTTGATCCACAATCGTCAAACTTCAGACTTAGAATTGCCTTTATTTTCAATTTCGCACATTACAACATCAAACCAAAATGTGTGCGAAACATGGATATTTGTAGAGATAATCCTGGGTAATTGTTGGATGGTTATGGTGAGCCAAATATGAACAAAAAACAGGACTTTCTATACAATTAATCAAGATAATTTTTTTGGTAAGGATTCCATAGGGATGACCAATCAAAATATTTATCCGATATTCTTTTAGAAAAATTGATTTTTAACCGGCCTAGAAAGTTGTTTATTGAGTCTTGGCTTAGGTAGAATAAAAATATTTTTTTTTTAATGTATTCAAGGTCAACTCACCTATGTTGTTCTCTATTTCCACTGGTGTCTACTTCAGTCTTGGGCTTAGGTATTACACCACCAAACAGGGACCCCTTTTGTGCCTTGCCATTGTACCTCCCGAAGGGGGCGAAGCTTCCCGAAGTCTTTAATAAGAGTCTTGGCCTAGCTAGAATAATTTTTTTTTTATTGTATTCAGAGTTAACTCACCTATGTTGTTCTCTATTTCCACTGGTGTCTACTTCAGTCTTCGGCTTAGGTATAACACCACCAAACAGGGACCCCTTTTGTGCTTTGCCATTGTACCTCCCAAAAGGGGCGAAGCTTCCCGACGTCTTCCTCTTGAACGCAACATTCTTACCGCTCAAGGAGGTCTCGGACTGGCCAGCATCTTTACTCGAAGATTCACCTTCGAAGTTCAAACCCTTATCGCTCTCGTAACAAAGACGATAATTTATGTTGTCGTTCAAAGTCAACAAATCTGTTTTGCTGCCTCCGGACTTATCGCAGAACTCCTCAAAGGACACGATCTCGTAGTCCTCGTCGTCTTCTCGCTGCTTTTCAGGTTTATAGGGGATTTTCGGCATTTTTTCGCCGTCTAAAAACGTCGCATAATGTCCACAGGGCTAATTTTAGATTTCGCAAGCAATGCACATTCACAGCTACTTTAAAACTTATCTTAACAATTTCGCACTATACTTCTATTGTTTTTCTAACAAATTATTCATGAAAATCGAAAAAAATTGCGAAATTATTTAATTTTTCTTTGCTTTTCACCATAAATTCGCAACGGTTTTTTTATTTTTGTTTTGTGAACGAGTGAATGAATGATTTCAAATGTCAAAAAATTACGATCGATAGCTGCGTTTAGTTGCTATTTTTGCAACGCAGTGTTAGTGTTATAATAATGGATTTAATTTAATTGTACTTTAAAATTCACTCTTTGAAAGTTTATTATTTTTATAAAATATTCTACATATGTAAAAATCCATCGCAATCATTTGAAATCAACCACCGTTCGCGAAACACTGCACTTCTCAGTACACAAGGAGGGTAGTTGAATATTTTACGTTGCATATCACTCCACCCACATTTTTCAACGCAGTAACGACATGGTGGACGAGTGACAAGTAATTTTTAATCAGATTTGTGACGATAAATATAATCATGGACTGGAAAAGTGCGAAGATGATCCTAGCATCAACCGCTGCAATAGTGGTCGCATCACAAGTTGCGAAGAAAGTCTACAATTATTTCTCCACACGCCCAAAATCACAACTTGAGTGCAGCGACGATACCTGCAGCGAGGTATTAAATTACAGAAATCGTGAAATAAACGACGTTATACTTTTCTCTGACGACATCGTCCGCCACACGATAAGAGTCCCCCCGAACAAGGACATTACAATTTGTGAAAGTCGAGAGCTAAACTGCTTCAAACTGATCAAGTACATAAAGTCAGCACGTGAAACACTGGACGTGTGCATGTATTTGATCACGAGCAGCGATATTGCAGAACAAATAATTAGATTGGGACAACGTCACGTCTCGGTGAGGATTATAGTCGACAGCGATATGGCCAATGTGTCCAAGTCACAGATCAAGAAGTTGATGGAATACAGTGAGTAATGGATTATTACTTGCGCAGATAAAGAATAGGTCCCAAATTGGCAACATCACTGTTGACATCCTGCTCATGCATGATAGATCCTACAAAATAAAATGATAGAGAGGCAAAGAATGTTACCAATTCGAGATCTGTTCTTTATCTGCGCAAACCCACATACGAAAAATTCGTACCACATCGCATCGCAAATATCAGCTCCTATACCTGTCATA
The DNA here is from genome assembly GCA_024500475.1 of Phthorimaea operculella. Classification (NCBI taxonomy): domain Eukaryota; kingdom Metazoa; phylum Arthropoda; class Insecta; order Lepidoptera; family Gelechiidae; genus Phthorimaea; species Phthorimaea operculella. The sequence goes on from JANFCV010000017.1 coordinate 2,973,794, forward strand.
AAGATTGTTTCACATGTAAGTAGATACTCCTAATTTTCACTAATTAGACTTGACTTTCACTTGCAGGTTTCATCCAAGTACAAACAAACAAGAAGTCGATCCTTATGCATCACAAATTCTGCATCATCGACGGGCCTAAAGCCATCAAGCGGAAGAACGCACTGAAAGCCTATGCAGAACAACTAAACGTACACGCACAGTGTGCCAAAGGCAGCGTGAAATCACAGAAGTCAAAGCCAGTCAGAGGTTTTGTAATGTCTGGATCTTTGAACTGGTCAACACAGGCCATGATCTCGAATAACGATAGCGTTATAGTGACGTCAAATACGAACATCGTCAGTAAGTTCGAAAAGGAATTCGAGACTTTATGGGTGGAGAATGAACCAGTGAGTATAACCCGATTCACTAAAGGAAGGGAATATAAATGGCGGCCGGAGGTCATGCTTTCTCCCTCCCACTTATGGAACAGCCGCCATTTATATTCCCCTACTTTTGTGAAACGGATAGTATTCATATTATACAATACAGCAAACTGTTTATTTAAAAATATTTTTGACGCGATTTAAAACTAATGTACTTGTTTATTTTTCAGTACCTCCTGACTTTGAAATCCAGTTCAGAATAAAACACAACTATGCAGTCAACTTCATTTACCAACATTTTCGGTGAGATCATTTTATTATTTTTCATTTCACTTGAATTTTATTCTTCGTTTGGTACTGTAGAATCAAGTCTATCATTACTCTCTCTCTCTAAGTAGAGAAACGCCATCTATCGGCCGGCGGCGCTCAGTATTCTAACCTGGGTATGAAACGGCCTTTATGACGAATGATTGATTGGTTTTCTAACTTGATTTTAACCTTAGATAATGGATAATCATGGGTAAATCGCAAAGACTAGTTACTGCCAGGGTCCCGAAACCCTTGATTATTTACATTTTTCATCATTTACTTGCACAAAGCTTGCACACCTCTACTGTGCGATTGCAGCGCTACCTACAGTTTTTGAAACGAACCGAATGACAGATGTTGACCATAGACAATTTCTTCCATGTGCACTTCAATTTCGATTCGATCGATCATATGTTTTCTTTGTGTAGTTTTTTCAGCCGCTGTAATTCGAATTTAGTGTAGAGATTGCAGTTAATTAGCTTATTACAATAGTGTTTTCAGTTGCCTTGGCACATATCAGCTTTCCAGCAAAGTTCCGGCTGGTTTTCGGGTAAAATAAAGCGATGCACATAAGTGCATTAGTGAATGCACGTGCTTGCACTTTTCAGACTATATTTATTTAAAATACTATTTAATGTGACTGAAAAGTTGTTAGGATTTAGACTAGAACCAGTATGTGCCGATCGGTTTAGTATTTACGTGGATTTTCGCGTTTTACCGGTAATAAACGCGTGTGAAAAAAGTGTTAGGTTCAATCGAACTAGCCTATTTGGTTATTTGTTTTCTTCGTGGTTATTCAATGGATCACCATTCTTGGATTGAAGCCTTCTTGGATGAAGTGTTAGTGGTACGTATAAATATTCTGCATTCTTAACTTTGAGGAATTATCCTTAAAAATATATATTTTTCAAAATGTATTCTTGAGTCACCAACTTGTTTTTGAATGTTATTTTGGTGGATAAACTGAGTTTATTCGAATTGTTGTTAATAAATGAGCATATTAATTCAATTTCAAAATGCATGTACATCCAGGAAGTGGATTTCCAGGGTGATATTTTGAATTTGAGCACATTTTAGTTTAACCTCTTTCTCCCTTGTTCACACATTTGGACCACACCTTCACACCACTTTGAATTGATAACTTTAAAAGTCGAAAAGTGTTCAGGATTTCATGGTGAACACAGTACTTGTTGTGAACTGAAATAGGTATGAATATTTATCTTGATTATGGCATAAAATTGCATTGTGCAAACCGCATGGCATTTTCTCTCTACGCTACCAAATTCATTTTACACTATGAATAAATAAAAGATTTTATTCATCTCTAGATAAAGTAACAGTTTAATAAATTATAAAATAATTAAGTTGATCCAAATGTAGTAAATGTTTTCTAACATAGAATTAGATTAGGTATTCATTTCTCGGAGAAAAACGTGCAGCTTTAAACACCACACTTATAATAATTTGATATTGATATTAGAGTAATCTGGTTTTTATTCCATAAATCACATTATTTTTCATTATTTAAATAAGATTATTAAAATAAAAAATATCTTGTATGTAAAGTTTTCAGCTAAGTAAAATTTATAAATCTAAAATATAGTAAAATTTTGTATTATGAAATAAATGAACTTACTATTGTATTATCAATCTAAAATAAAGTAAAATATATAAATCTCTACTGATGGTATAAATTTAAGTAATTAAGGGGGTATTAGGTACATACGGTGTAAAAATGTTATTGCAAATATTTAGGGGTGAGCCTTTTTTGGACCTTACATACAAAATGAATCGCCCAACTGGTACATTTTTACATTCCCAATTCTTTTTTGATATTTCTGAAGGGAAGTTGTTCAGTTTCACGGGCTAGTTCACCTGTTATAATATACTGGGTGTTACAAAACAACCAATAAAGCTGAAAGAAGGTCAAGGTACTCGTAAAACTGAACAACATTCCCTATGGAACATGGGTCGAAATATGAAAAAAAAATTTGGCTCTCCCATACAGAATAAACTCCGTTTGTATGGGAGTTTTTATGGGTTGTTTTGTAACACGTTGTATATACTTAGTTAATTTATTTACAACCTGTATTAAAACAAAATATTTAATTTAATTGGAAAGGTTAACCAATTCATACTGGCTTGTTACATCACTGCCCAATGAACATTTTAAAGTGCAAGACATGTAGCTAAAAATAATTTAGGGGATCAACAAGTCGAAAGTAGATTCCCTAAAAATTGTTTAAGTATGTAAAAAGAAAACTACTTCACATAAAAATAATTGTGCCATTTTTCGTAATAGGAAGTCCAATTAAAATGCAATATTTTTTAAAATTCAACCAATATTCTTTAATGAAAATTGATCATTTTTATGGATCTGAATATTTATAGGTATAGATTATTTAAGGAAATCAGTATTTATTTTTTATTTTCGTGCTTTTTTACACCTCAATCTTTATGAGTATGCTTTTTCATGTAGGTAATTAAATAAAAAAAATAAAATATATGTTTTGTCTTGTTTCAGATAAAAGTGCTAATTTCACCATTTATGATGCAAAGTCATCAGTGCAAGTGTATATGTGTTAAAAATTATAAAAAAGGTGCACCAGTGTGGGATAAAAGTGATAAACACATGAAAAACCAAAATAAACCGTGAATTTACGTGAATGTTGGCATTTGAAATAAAAATAATGTGCCTTTGGATGCAGTGCTTCGCTCCAGATAGCGTTGTTAGGATTGTTGCTGATCAAGGGACTTCGTAGTTTCGCTACTCACCACTAGGAAGCGCTGGTAAGTTTTTTTGTGGTTCTATGGGTCTCGCTGGGTTCTCTGACCAACATACCTCGCAAAATTCGTAATAGCGCCATCTAACGGCGAGTAGCAGTTACTTTTAGTTACATAGTAGTTTTATAGATGTCGCTGCTAGTCTCGTTTCGTAAAAATAATTACTTGAATATCGCTTAAAAACACAATTTGCGGGCAAAGGATATTTTAAATGGATACCTATAAATGTTAATTTAATACGTATTTATTAGTAGTACCTATTATCTATATCTTTATCTTTGTGACATCCAAGTACCTACTTATGATGTTATCTATTTATTGATGGTAAAATCCATAGCACATAACAAGTCAAATTTACTAACGAAAAAGTTGTTAAATGTAATAGGTAGCAAGTGACTCGTTTCTTTCGTTCGGTCGTAGGTATCATACTAAATAGTCGTCCCGGTTGCTGTCTATGATTACTTAGACGCTGGTCGTTACACATACACAACCATGTCAGAGGTTGTAAAAACTCTGGCACCAGACAGGTTTTAATCGGGTCTTTGGTCTTCTCGGTGTCTTTGAAGAGACCAAATAAATAGATGAAGAGTAGATAGAGGTAAAGGTACCTAATTAGAAAGTCTAGCTTTATCATCATTTCCTATTAGACTATCAAACCTAATTCGGTATTTCAGATTCTTTCATTGGGTCGTGTACCTACCAATGCGATAGAAGAAAAAGTTAGTGCCTTATTAGAAAGAATTCTGTCAAAAATTCATCGTCATTTCTTTTACTACTACATACCACTGCTAGCCTAGCCAGCCTTCCTCTTATTGAGGGGTGTTGCCATACTCACCACGGTTTACTTGCGGATTAACGAGCGCAGTGCAAGAAGCGCTGCTTTCCATTCCCTGATCTTTTTAGCCACCCACAGTGAGAATAGAAGCGCGATACTATTCTAAACTCAAAATGAAAACTCTTAGTAGGTTTATTGCGTCTTTCATTAATTCAATTACCAAAACGATAGAAGAAGATTACCGTAGGTACATACGAAGTCTTATTAGAAAGTCTCATCATCATCTGTCTGCCGTTATCCCAAATTAGTTGGGGTCGGCGTAACATGTTTTGTTAGTTAGAGCACAAAACCATGTAGTAAAAGGATTTGTGCTATGTTTTATAACTGGCCGACTGCCTGACGTCAACCCTCTTGGGAATGCTATTTTAGGTGGTATCATAGCCACCATGCGCTTGACTATAGTCGTCAGATATTCAGTCGAGGTCAAAAACTCTACGTCGCTTTTTACGAAACACCCTGAGTGGATCATGACTAGGGGCGACAGTATTGCCGACCGGCTGCAGTGCTAATGCAACTACAAATTCGCATATCATCGCAAATATTCCCAGCTATGTGTGACAATCCATAGTGGAAGCCCTTAGAGAAGCTGCAAATTGAAATAACTGCTCTTCTACTGGTTTCTCTTCTAGCCGCTATTATATTAAGTCTTATTTAAAGTCTAACATCATCATTTCCTATGAGACTATCAAAACGCTTCACTTCCGCCACCACTTATTAGCATACTACTTACTATAACTTTTACCAAGTTCATTCTTAGTCCATAAACTTGAGTAAATCGTCAATATACACCCAAACCACGTCGGAACAATTATTAAACAAACAAAAGCTTATCATTTATTCATAAACCGAGCCTTAAACTGTTACAAAAACTGTAATCTACGATCTTGGACGGAATTTCGAGTTTCGGAAGGAATATAAAAGACACTCATGTAAGTTTTATGTATTTTTTGTTGATTATTTTTATAAGGCACAGGAAGTGACAGTATGAATAGAATAGGTGCATAAATGCATTTGGGTTACGGGTATTAATAATAGGGTGTAGATTTCGTCGAAAACGGGAGATCATGCCTTATGGCGTACGCTGGGGTCTTCGTCTAGCAGCAGACCGCTATAGGCTGATATCGATTTGTATGTACGCAAACACAAAAAAGAAAAACCATTTTAACTCCAGTCTAGCCCAGAAAATTCGTCTATGAAAAATTACGATTTTAGTTCGTAATCGAGCTTAGAGGCTTTTAGCTCTTAATTTTTATTTTAACAGAGTTTTATGCTTATAATATGTTGACTAAAAGCCTTATGGCTTGAATTGAAAGACTATTCACTGGCAAAGTTACCGAAATTCTTATTCGAAATTAACAGAAAATTCAGGTTCAATTACAGAAATTCCCATTCAAAATATTAAACTTCCTCCAAGCCTCGTTTTGTACCAGTTTAGAATTGTCGTCTCATATCGGTGGAGTAAATTGACATGCGATTAAAAATCTTAGCGAATATGTAGTCACCATTATTCTTTTATCAATCATAATCCTTAGATGCTATTTGTGACCTCAATAGACTGACATCATTTTTGTGTAATGACTATCAATAAGTGATATTTTTATATCCTATTTTGAATAAAGAATTTTGTTGTTTTTTGAGGCGGGTGTGTAATACATAACATAAGTATAGACTACTTTGCGTACAGGAAAAATATACTTACAAGGCGTAGATACACAACAGTTTCCTTAATTCACATCAAACATACTACAATTATTATTATTGTAATTTATAACGACTAATACGTGACAAGTAGTAAGCTTATCTGTATATCTGTTTTCCTGGAAATATCCATTCAACAATACCAATTAGTCAAAGAGGCGAGTACATGATTGTTATTCCAATCAGGGCGCCAAGTTGCATACACAATGCTCTCTGACTACCGTGCGCGTTAACCCTTACGGGTCATTGACCGATTGACAATTTGGGAAAGGTACTTTTTGGAAGACTTCCCTGCCCTGCCCCATACTATTTATTTATTCATGTTCACGACAGCTCTTAAACCATAGTGAGAGATATGATTGTCATTTGTCTAGCTTAGATAGAATGTTAGGTCCTCGAAGTCTTCCCTACGCATGCTATTTATTAATTCATGTCGAAGACTGCTTTGAATCCTGGTGTCAGATATGATATGATGCTTGTAGTTTGTCTAGCTCTGATAAAAATGTCAATACTCTCTCGTTTAGATTGGGGCAGAACATTTATTTAGGTAGGCCGTAGGTATAATAATTAAGCCCATCTTGCCCCTTTTGAAGGACTCTTCCTTTTGTGTTTATGACCAATGAAACTAATTGGTCGATAATACTTGTTATTTTAATAATAACTTGTATGTATATAGATAGATTTTCAAATTTCTAATATCAAAACTCATTATGTATGTTTCGGAGGCCAAGATCCTCTTTGGGTCGTTGAGGCAGCGGAGTTAGTTAGTTATGTATGTTGAACTTGTAAAGCAACAAATAGATTTTGATTTTCGGCTTCAAGACAAGCGTAACACTGGTTTTTTGGCAAACCCTTTAGATATTTTTTTACTTTGTTATTCAACCTGATTGTTTTCCATCCAACACCCTTTGTTTGTAAACAAATCAGGGTCGATGACACCAGCCTAAGCGGAAGGAAGCCTTGTGCCGTAAGCACGTAAAACACATGATTAACTAAACGACGGTCGTGGGTTCGATTCCCACGGGGGGCGTATAAAATTGATTTTAAATTATCTAATCAGAAAGAAAGAAGCGCCAGGCTGTATGAATATTGATGGGTAGTGATAAATAATGAATGTCATTGTAATCCTCATCCTCAAAATCTAACAGCGACAGCCGGTGTGACACAGTGGTTAGTAAAACTGCCTGCGATGCAGAAGGTTCCGAGTTCAATTTCCGGTGGGGTCACTATCACTATCACTTTGTGATATCAATATCACTTTGTGAATTTATTCCCGATCTGGTTAGGACATAGCAGGCTGAACCACCTGATTGCCCGAAAAGAAAGATGGTTTCGTGCTTCGGATGGGCATGTTAAGCCATCGGTCCCGGTTGCTGTCTATGATCACATAGACGGCGGTCGTTACATAACCATGTCAGAGGCTTGCTGCTTGCAGTACGCGGTTGAGAAACTCTGACACCAGGGTTCATCGGGTCGTTGGACGACTTAGTGTCCCACTCAAAGAAGAAGAAGAAGAATCAACATCTACATCTACCAGTAGTAGTACGTTGTCTATGACTATGACGAGAGGTTTCTTCAGGTCGATCGCGTACTATCTGGGTAACTTTCTTATACTCCTTACCTTATTCCTACTTAATCAAATTCGTGTCGTAACTATTTTATAAGGTAGGTAGGTAGATACAGAAATGAAACACAACTAACAATGAATAATTTTCTACCACCATTAATTCTTACAACTCATTGTCTCAATATTAAAAACATCGTTATCGCAAACCTTCACAATATTGAATTGGCATAAAAATATCAACGAAATATCCCAAGTATCTCTACATAACTATAAAAGAAACTATTATAGACATACAAGCAATAAAATTCGAAAATTCAAATGGTTTAAATACCTAGTTAATGGCATCTAGAGCACTTTTAAAAACCTTATTGATTGTGCACTACAAGTACGCACTATAAAGTTTGACATTTACTACCGGATAACACACCTATGTATACCTACAATGGAGTACACCAACGTCTTAGCGGTTTCCTATTATCATCACTTACTGCAGAATTTACGACCAATTTGTAAAAGTGCCCGTTCGTTTTATGGCTAAGAAAACACCGCGCAGCTTGCATCTTTCCGTTGCCAGGCGGGATTAGAAACGCTCCAAATTCGTATTGTCAATAGCCGAATAATTGAATTTTTCGTTTTCTATAACAGTAACATCACCTGCATAAGAAAAAAAATAGAGCATATCCCTGCGATCCCCAGCAATATTTGGCATCTCGTTACTCAATGTCTTGTGCTTTTGTGCGCAAGAGTGTATTGTCGCGACCGTGCCGAGAGCGACCCCAGTTCCGTATTGAGCAATTATGCCTTTATTTATCGGGGGACAATGTTGATTTACGATCGCACTGTTTTGGCGGTTATGCCAGTTTGAATTCGGGGCGGGCGGCGTCTTCCCGCCAGGTGTGTTCGGATTTTAAAATCTTTGTGCCAGTTTCACAATGGATGCAAGATTTGCACAAAAAAGGTTTTTTAAAGGGGAGCTTAAGGTAGAAAAAACGTCGCTTGGTAACGTCTGGTAAGCAGCCGGACGCGTGCCGAAGTATTTTGAATTTAATAGGTTTTTTAAAGAGCGGTTCTGTCGGCAGCGGCGACGCAGCGTGGCGCATTCGTCGCCGGCATTTTGATTGTGTTTATAAACTAAAAACTAAATTGTTTGAGAATCGAGAACCAAATTCATTTGTCGTAATCCCTTTCGATAAACATCGCATTTAAATACCCTAATAAGGTGCAGCAGGTTATTTCCTCCAATTTAAAAGTTTAAAATAAAAGCACTGCCGCATGCTTTTGGACTGAATTAGCATCCAAGTTTCGTTTTGTTTTGGAGTCAAGCATTTAAATTGTTATGTTAACAGACTCATCTAGATATAGACACATACATACATATTTTCGTAAATTGTCTACCAGCTACCTACAGCAGAAGCAACATGTAGGTACGTATGTGCAAAGGTAGCTAAGTAAAATACGTACAAAAATGCGTTTCATAAAGATGTAGGTAGGTACTTGCTAATTTATTATATTACTTGCTCGCTGACAAAGACTTTTTCATTCATTCCTAAAAAGTTGCCTACTTAACCAGAAATACCGCAGTCTCGTGGTGAACGATTTTTCAAATTGTTTTCTTACCTCTAGGATTTTGTCAACATCATAAACAGACTATGCATATACATAGTCCACTATCTCCCATTTTCGCCATTATTTCATCTAGTTATTTCATTAGAAGCCGCTCCCAAGTCAATATAAATACATAACAAATCTGAACTTAAATATTTAGCTGAATATAAAAGGAACAATGTTTTGTTTACTATAGTTCTAACAAAACAAACAAAACGCGATTTAAAATTAAATTCAATTTTCGTTCACTCATCCGAATGAAAACCGTAAAATCGTTCAGTAACAAGTCAATATTTGACATGTGTGGGAGACAAAATCCGCGCACATAATAATACATGTCGATATGTCAATCAAACCGCGATTTTTTTACAATACTCCGTGTCAATGAACGAATGAATGAATGGTTGACTGGCATGACGTATTAAGTTCCAATTCGTTTGATGTTTTTTTTGCAATTCATAAATGGAATTGTTTAGTTCAAATCTGACGGCATCCCGCTGGTTTAGAGTGTAGAAATGGCTTCGTGGGAAAATTAGCTTAGCTATTATTATATCACTAGTTATGTTTTAGTAGGTCAAAGTAAGAGAGACTTCTGAAAACAAAATGTTTATTGTTTACTTTGTATAAGTACGGTCTACTACATATCAATATGCTTTGTCGTTCGATCGACATCTGCATCTGCGACAGCATCTCAAAGACGCCATTTATATAATCTTTTTAATAACGTGGTTCTTGACAGTTCTTCATTGAACGAAATAATCTGTTTTAAACTTTCGCGGTCATACATACACATAATAACTCGCTCGAGTATCGCGGAAAGACCCCGATTTTAATGTATTTTAGAAAGAAATGATAATCTTACTGTTAACCAAGTCATATATGACGAGCTAATATATCCCAGTAAGTGTTTATCTATCATCTTTTTACCAAACCATATCACCGTAATAGAGGCATAGGAATTAAAGCCATGGTAACATGCAACCGCGCTCGTACGTTACTTACCAAAGCATATACGTGTGTTTTTTGATTGCACAAGTTTTTAACCGGGCGGTAACATCATAGTGATAAATCCACGTAGGTTTTTTTAATCGCAACTTCCATGTCGGTATGATCGTCCGTTAGTTGTAGTTCAGGGATGGATTAAGGTGTATTTGTTGGGCGCAACTTTTGCATTGTAAGCTGCCAGTAGTTCGCAAACTGTAAGTAAATTTCAATTGGAATCCTTTTTCTATGCCTCTCTTATCTGACTATAAAAATATTGCAAGTTTTTGTGGCTTATGTGTGGCCTGATAGATTTGGTAACATAACCTATTCACAAGAGCAACAAACGAAAAAAACTGTTGAAAGTCTTAGCTTAGTAAATTTGCCGCAAATAACAACCAAATTTTCGATGCACCGCCACTCTATGCGACAGTGCCATACGCTAAGATGAATGTCGTTGCCTCCAATACGGTTCACGTTTGGGCCTTGATAAATCACTGCCCGTTTTTGATAATAAATATGAAATATTCAGGAGTGATATATGTAGGTATGTAAAGTCCATTTAGAATCATAGTGTCATGAGCAAACTAAGCGGGAGGCCAAGGCGAAGTATCTAAGTATTGCGACCAGCGCAACTTGGCCTCCCGCTTAGGCTGGTCATGTCATTTCATGACACTATGATTGCGAATGTACTTTAACAGGGGGGGTCTCCATCACCTTAATCCGTTACCAGCGATTAATTCAAACTCGCGCTGTCGGAATATTCGAGTACCGTCGGCGCACGCGCAAATAGCTACAACGAATTGTAATTTATACGATAGAAAAAGTGGAATTGCACACCGTGGGCTTTAAACGGCTATTACACTTACGCTGTCGATACGGCCCGATTTCGAATACATTGCTCGTTCATCATATCATACTTATTACGCCTATATCCCTTGCGGGCTAGGCAGAGCATAAACGGCTATAAAAACGGCCATTTACACCACGTCTGACCAAAGTTACGCTCACAGAGCCACATGTTGTCAGCTTGTCGGCTAAAATTGCTATACAACTCTATAGCTATGCTATGCAACTCCCAAATACCTTTGTTTGTCGCTTCTTACGACATCCACGGGAAAGATTGGGGTGTTGCTTCTAAGTCGGCACCACACGGCATTCATCATATCGGGTTATAGCAGTCTAGTACTGGACATAAGCTTCCCCCAGGGTACGCTACAAGGCACGATATTCCGCTTTTGCCACCCAGTCGGTACCAGACGGTCTCTTTCTGTCTCTCACACAGAGAGTATCTGTGGTCATAACGCGCCTAGAGATGACGTTGTATTGTTTGGAATCGTTTGAGAGGCTGGACACTGCCTGCGTATGCGTGCGCGTAATCACACGCGTAGCGCGGTGTGCGGTGTCTCATACGGTCCCGTACGATACAACCTCATAGCTAGCCATACAGAGGCGGTATGTATGTGGAGTTCTATAATAACCAGCATTGTATGTCAAATCAGACCCTGTCGACAGAATAATGTAGTTCCAACTTTAGCCTTTTTGCTGGGGATTATTTTTGTTTTCATTTCTACAACTCTACTCGTAATCGAGGTGATTGGTCGGTGGAAAAACAGAGGTCTAGTCGAAACAGATGACTGGATATTCTTGAAAGCTAATAAGGAAATCGAACTAAGTATTTAGTTCTAAAAGCAAGATGGACGGACGATATAGTGGCCATTGCCGGTAAACAGTGGCTGCGGGAGGCACAGGACCGGAGGAGCTGGCGTAAAAGAGAAGAGGCCTATATTCAGCAGTGGGTAGATGTGGGCTGATAGAGATAGTTATAGATAGATATATTCATAGGGAAATCTGAGGAAGCTACTTAGCAGTTTCATTTCATATCCCGATAACGACAATGAAACACATTTGCATGACATACACTCGCAGTCACGACTCTTTGCCGGAGGGGTAAGTAGAGACTACGTCCTTCTATGTATATCCTTTACATACTTCTTTCGTTTCATCAATATTTTAGGGGACTAGAAATTTCTTAAGGACATCCCTACCTTCAGTCTAATGCTGGACATAGGCTCCCCCTATTGGGGGGTATTGCCATACCACGTTCCCAATTTGTTTTACTTAATAAGGTAATTCTACAGTATCAGTTTTCTTTGTAATGTAGGGTAATTCTATCCTAGACTAAAAGTAGCAGTCTTCCAATTTATGTGCGTTCTTTTTTGGGTGCATGGTAGATAAGGGGTTAGAAAGTTTAGTCCAAAATTAATTTTATGAGTACGTTAACCCCAATTTTATTATTTTTAGAGATAACACAAGTGTTTTAAAGCTGTTTTTTACTGGATATAATTGTTAGAAGTCGCCCTCAGCTATCGTTTTCTGATTTTTTGAATAAGCGATGCGATAAGTTAAAAGTGATATTCGCCCTAAAATTAATGAGTAGAGACACCCTACTTTTTGTCTCTTTAAAAATAATAAGTGTGTTGATTACACGCGCCGACAAGTTTAACGGAATAATAAGAAAATACCTTAATTTTTATTTATATTACTCCATTTGGACTCCGCTTTATCATACAGACAATCAGTCTAATAAGCCTAATTTCTCCGCTAAATTGTAACCCCTTCTACTATCGTGTGTGTGGGACACGGAGTCGTCGAACGACATGATGTCAACTTATTTCAGTTTGAGTTCATTATTATTACTATAACATACACAATAAAGCCCACTGCTGAACATGGGCCTCCCCTTAGTAGGGGAGTATTTGCCATACTCACCACGCTTGGCAGGCGGGTTGGTGAGCGCAATGCAAGATGTTGCAATGCGACTGCGAAATTCATCCAAGGGTTGAAACACTGGATGAATTTTATCCCTTAGTCGCCTCTTACGACATCCACGGGAAAGATATGGGGTGATGACATTTACTTACTACTATTATTGTTATATTATTGTAAGCCTGAACTTTCCCACTGCAGGGCAAAGGCCTCCCTCCCCTTCTTCCATTGTTCCCTGACTTGAGCCACCTCTTTCCAGTTTTTCGCGTAGGCATCTAGCTCGTTTCTCCATCGTTTTCGTGGTCGACCGCGTGCCCGCTTCGCATTAGGAGGGACCCAAGTGCTTGTAAAATTTTCCCATTACCTATTTATTTTTGCAGTATTATTTAGTCCATAGTCTAATAAAACATGGTCTTACATTCCCAGATAAACACAAGCCTACGTCACTAGTATTGCCACTCTATTTTAATAAAATACGTTATGGGATAAATTCAATCTCAGAAAATGAGCTAAAATATTTCTTAATAATTTTATAATTTAGATTTACGTGTGTATTAACTTGAACTTTACAACAACACTTAAATTGTATTCATTAGTTAACAGTATCATAAATGATTTACAAAAAACATCATAAGAGTGGGTAATTCTGGTAACCCACAAACAAGCATGATGACGTAGGCTTGTATTAGTCACGTGGTTCACGAGTCTCGGAATGGAATACCAGGCGGAGTATCTTATTATACCATGATTTAGTCTGCATGTACCTAAATTTCACGTTGTGTTTACTACTAGTACTAACATTTTAATCGCTTTGCGTGTCGTGGTGTCTTTGAAGGTTCAAAACAGAACCATCAAACACGAGCCTGTAGTTATATAGGGTTTATAATGCGGTTAGTATTAGCCAGTAAGCTAATGCGAATCGTCTAGACGGGAAGTGGGGATAGTAATTTTTTATAGTCAGCAGTTGACGGTCTGGGTAAAGTCACGGCTATACAGGGTGTCAATGTAAATGAGTGCCATATTTCATGGGTTGAGTGAAGCTAAAACTCTGACGCAAGGGTATATTGGGTCTTTTTTAGCCTCGGTGTCCCACACGAAGGAGAAAAGGTGTCGTTAAAAGAACCCGTAAAAAATATTTAAAAATCCTAGTAAAATATTTATATTTTTACTTAACCGGAATTGGGATATTTTTTTATTTCGTAGGATTTTTTTCTCGTATAACGCCAATACAAATACTATTTGTCCCTATCAATTCTGCTACATTCAATTCAGCTTGACCGAAATGGAGGGAATTATATATTTTTTTACTTTTGATATCTTAAATATTTTTACGGATTCCTTTATCGATATTGAACCTTAAGCTTTAAATTAACACTCTGTATATTCTGTGGTAATGTTTATAATCCTCGCGGGGTTAAATGGGGTGTAGAGTAGACTTCTTGGCTAAGTCCGCGTGAAAAGGTCGGATTTGACTTTTTATACTAGCTGTGTTCATAAAACTTAATTGCAGAATCGTAAAAATTGCGGGATTAACGCCGCACAGCATTCTCTACCGGTCAACCGTAGGGTAAGTAAAGAACTAGCGGGTGTTCTCACTCAGGTGTGAAATAATGATAATATAAGTTACTGTAAATATTTATGTCATTAACATGATATCGTTATATTATAACGACCAATAAATATACCCTCACATCGTGCATAAGATATAGAAAAGAAATTGAAAATATGCAGTTGGATTACCACATTTCCTATACAGGGTCGTACCGACCGAACAACCCACTTTCTCGAATGATACCAGTGGGGCTTTTAATACCACCCAGAATAACATTAAAACCTTAAGTATGAGATTATAATATAGCCAGAGTCACTCGCACTGTTGAGACGAATCTAACGACACCTCACTTGTCAAGATCCGCCCAGCCGTTTGGGCTGTAGCCTGTGAAAACGAACTTCTTGTCTACATACATACTCTCGAAAAACATAATCCTCCTGAGTATAAGTCCTCCCATAAGTCAGGTAAAAATTAAATACAATATTGTTGTATCGCAAATCTTCTGTCTTTAATAGAAGCCGCTTTCATTAAATATGGCTACTATAAGAAACTAATTGTGGCCGGTTCATTAATAAAACGTCTAGACTGGCCGGCAAATGAGTTTTTTTTTAAACAAGCTTGTCTAAAGCTTTAAAGGTCACTTCACATAGAGTGTCACAAATCGAGCGTAAATTGGGTGGCGCATATTTTGCGTAGCGCAAGTGAAAAATAAACCTGATTAATAAACGGAACTGATTGAGCACCTACTAATAAAATTAAATGGTATTCTAACCGCATAGCCTAACCCTACAAGTCAGGATATTTCGGTTAGAATCAATCATTAAAAAAAGGGCACCATCACTCTGCATGCGTATATATGCAATAGATGAAACAGTAATTTAAAACTATCATATCGAGAGAAAGACGACGTCATAAGTACTTGAACCCTCGAAATTAGGATAAATCTCGCGAAGCGATAAATTGAAAAATATAAAGGAATAATAATTAGCAACTTTAAATGCCGTTTTCGTTGTTGTTCTTTGTCGAAAAGCAACAAAATCGCTGACCATTTGCGTTCGACGTCCGTCATCAAGTGTAGGTGAACCTTTAAACTGTTTATAATTTTATGTAACGAACGATGCTACTTAACGTAGGTATTCAGTTTTTCCACCATCGGACTGTCCTACACGGTTGAATTACTGGCTACGGCTCTGATATCTATGATTTCACCGTTGATTTGTTTTTAATAGAAATAATATATTATGAGTTAGTACCTACAATTTGCACAACCTTTCGTACGTTCATTAACATACTTAGTTGCAAGAATTTGGAAAAAAACAATGTTTTATCAGTCAATTCCACATCTATCATAATCAGCCGGTTATTTTTATATTTAAACCTAAGTAGCTTTAGTCAAATTTTGCTAATGCTGGGCTAAAGCCTCCCTATTCTCTTTTCATCCTGATGTGCCACATACGTATTATAACTCATGACTAAAATCTTTGAGTAGCTTGATAATCGCTCGGCGAGAACGTCTATAAACAAATACACAAAATATGAGTTGGCATACCTAATCACTGAGGCGATTAGTAATACCCCTAAAGGATCTCCCTAACGCGCTATATTAATCACATACCGAATTCCTAAGGGCTTTCGGCGTATCAGCGACGTCTTTTGCGAAATGGCCGCGTCGGCTTCGCGCCTAAATTTGAAATAAGAACGTGCGTGAGAAAACGCTCACAGCCAGAGGAGTGATTTTTGAATCGCTCGACTAAATTAATACTGGTGATAAATACGAATCTTTCGCTCATGCCAACTGCTTACTGCTGGACATTGGCATTCTTCTTAATTTTTTATTAGAGGGCCATTGCTACTGTCAGAAATCATTTTCGCGGTCTATCTATTGTAAGATTTTTGGTCGGGCACACTGTGTCCAATTTGCCTATGGACGGTTTGCGAACTTGACAGATTGCAAACTGGGCCACTGGACCGTTTGCGAATTGGAAACTATTCACCTGAACGAGGTTTTAAAACTTGTTAAGTGAGGAAAGACTTGTTAAGTGGCGACAAGATTTCCCACACGATTTTACAATTGAGAATGTCACTCAAAGAGTCAAAAATCGCCGCCCAGCTCGAATTACGACGCTCGGGAATGCGAATGAACCGCTTTTTGTTTTTAAAAAAAGGAAAAAAGAGGACAGCTTTTTGCTCGTTAAGAGTTTGTTCCGAAACTGCGTCGGATTTCGGCTTTTTGGCCGATTCTGGTTGTTTGCGATATAATTTATTAGTTTTACCTCTTTTAGTGTTCAAACTACGTGTGAGCGCCATGTACCTATTGAATTTTCTAATAAGAAATGTTGATAGAATATTTTCCATCTTTCTTTCTTTCATCAGCGAGTTATCCAACGATGACTCTTGGTGTTCGAATTTTTCAACCGCTTACTACAAGTAACAGGCCTCTGACATGGTTCCATAACAACCGCCGTCTATCAAATATTTACCATACATTCGTAAGAATGCATAGAGCTTTGAATAGCGTTCCCTATGAATATCTACAATGAATGTTACACTGCGCTTGCTAACCATGCCACGTTTTGATCTTTTCATTTGGGTCGGATACTAAGTCGACGAACAAACTTATGTCACTAATTAGGGAAACGGCGCGCGGGGCGCATATACATATGGCTCACTCAGTACTAGCGACGTTTTTGACGCTTACTGACTTAACTGGAAATAACCGGAATCTCAGGGGAAGTCAAGGTAACTAACAAGATGATTGCCTGCCACGAACGTCATATTTCTTCTTTGGCTCAGAATCATATGACGTTTTTGTATCAGGTTATACTGTTTTGATAATCTTTTAATTTGAGATTGTTGACATTAGCGACCCTGGCTTTATAACAAATGACAATCGAAAAATCCTGAATAGGGTCGAGTAAACCTTATGTATTATGTATATGTACACTACGTGAGTAAAGCGGATACTGCAATGTACTAATTTAAAATGTAATTAAATATTTCCAACGAAAACTCTCAAGTATAATTTTAGTTCCAAAATTTTCGATCCAGAATTCGGCACTACGGTTATGTTATGTTAATAACAGTGGTTCGGCGCATGCGCAGTTTTTAAAGAAATTGCGGTGCCATGGCAACCGAACCCGCGACCTGTCAATTTGCAGAGTAGCGAAAATCAGAAAGAAATCTGGTCCGCCCGGCCGGACTTGATGAGGTACAGTCAGCTACGAATTCTGGTAAATTTTCATTGACATGGTTTTTACCCGACTGCCTCAGTAGGAGGGTTATGTTTTTCGAGAGTATGGATGTATGTAAATACCTATGTATGTATGTATGTGGCGAATTTTTACACCAAAATACTATTTCAAAATTACCGCAGTCGGGTTTTTTGTTTTTGAACACATCTACTTGTTTACTTCTGATTTTATTTGATTAAATTTGCCGTGTGGTGCTGGTTTAGAATAGCATCACCCCTATTCTACCAGTGTGTCGTAAACAGCGACTATAAGGGATAATCATCCAGGGAATGGGCGGCAGCGTTCCCTGTAAATGCAACATCTCGTCTGTGCCCGCCAATCCGCCTGCCAGGCGGGGTGAGTATGGCAAATGGCAATATTCTCCGATAGGGGAAGCCCATGTCCAGCAGCGGACTGTTGTGGCGGTTATGGTATGGTATTTGACCAAAGACAAACGTGAAAATAGCTTATGTAAACATGCCATTAAAGTACAGTAAACCACATAGCTTCTGTACCAGGTTGAATTCATAGCCTTAAGGATTATTACTAAGCTAGCTGTAATAAATTGTAACCTTGTGAATTCTTGCAAATAAACTGTTTGAATTAATTTGATTTCGCATTAAATGCCAAATTGGGGCTGACATTTATGCATTTATGCAAACATATAGCATTATTTATCTTTACACGTGGGTTTCGTAAAAGGTGATTCAGGAAGAATCAGGGAGACATCACGACGCTCGAAGCCATTTCCGTATAAAATGTATGAATCAGAAGAGACGCGCATTGCATCGATGACGGCTAAGCTCGCGTATCACGCCTCATGTGTGAAGTAACCGCCTTTCTCTTTCTCTTTTCGATTGTGATACCAAATTGTCAAAATTTTTAGGTGACTGTACTTAACCGGTCCTCTGCACGTCCAAACTTCAGAGTCCTTTCGGAAAATACTTTTTAACCTGTTGCATGCCAGCTTCTCATGCGCCCTGACATTGGCATGCGTTTAAAGTAGAGCAGATTGATTATTTTAATGTATGGGGAATTTATACTTCAGTTGGTTTCAATTCATGTTGCTGGGCACATTACGGATGAAAATTACTGGAAATGTTTGACGTTTATTATTTTAAATACCTGGTTGACTGAGATTCCTCGGTTTTACAACAGGTGGCGTGCTTAGTATACAAAAAACACTCAAAAAAGGGGTAAAGCGCCGATTTTTAGAAAGATCCCCCGAAATTGCCTATTTACGAAATATCGTGAAAAGTGCGCCGTTTCCGTGATCTCGATACAATTTTATCTTACTCTTTTAAAGGTTTAAGATACCTAAATACACCTACCTTAAAATCGACTGAGCCCTGACTGAGCATATAAAACACCTCTGTATTGTACTGTCAGCAGTAGCACGACTTATTTATTTCATATTACGGTCATAACGCGATGAACTGAAGGGCCAGCCCTCCCGCCGCCATTAACTACAATTATATCAATGGCAAACTCACGTGCCCACACTGTGCACGGGAGTTTACTGCCAAAATCGGCTACAATAGCCATCTGCGTGCGCATCAGCGCCGACCTGATCAGGAGTAGAAGTGGTCGCCATGGCCGAAACCGGCCGAAGAGACTATCATCATCATCATTACGGTCTATGTTCCTTAGGCGGGAAAGTTGTTCAGCATACGCTAGTTCATTATTTACAAATACGCCGTTTACGCTATGCATACCCCGCAAGAGATATAAGCATAATGTATGTATGTATAGTATACCCTACATTTATTTGCAGCCCTTCCGCCCTCGCGGCCTCAATAACAAAAGCCCCAGCTAAAAGACCTCTAACAAACTTTGTGCAACGCGAACAGGTTGTTACGACTTGTTACTAACTTTGTAAGGGCCACTTTCAGGGGTTTCCCTCGGCCCTTGCGTCTGAGGTTCCGTCGGACGGATGTAAAAGCAATTTGAAGTCATTTTGACCCTTCTATATTAGAATCGCACCGGAGATATGAGATCCAATGGGGAGGAAAACTCATAGCTTGTTGCAGATGGCACCAGGGGTGACTGTGCCCAAATGCACCAATAAGAAGTAATTGGACATTGTAATTTTTTCGACCGTCTTCTTCTGTGTCGGTTCTTCAAGGCTGAAGGTCGTGATTGCCAAAAGCAGCTACAAATATGATTTGTCTCCAGGCCACTCTATCCTGCGCCCGGTGCATCGCCTGTTGTGTGTTGCAAACAATGCTTACAGTATGGCATCTGTCCAGCGGGTAGGCGTAACTTTTCGACCAATCACACATTAAACACACAGTCGCGAGTTACTCCATTTAGTTAAAAATTTTTGCTTACCTTTTTCGTGAATTTATCGAATAAGAGTGACTACGTGACCAGGACGTAGAATAGATCTGCTTATGCCTATATTTTGCAGTGGATGTAGGTATTTTGACGGTTACGAATATTTTACATTATCTAAAACAGTGTTTTTCAAACTGTGGGTCGCGACCCCCAGGGGGGTCGCGGAGTCTTGCCAGGGGGGTCGCCGGCTAAAGAAAAAGTCAAGGCAGAACTACATTTTTAGGGACAAAGAACTTGTTTATTTTTCAAAACAATCAAAACGTAGGTATGCAGTATACGCTCTTTGCTTGTTTCTAGTGTGAAAAGTCGGGCTCGCTTCGCTCGCGATACGTTAACCTTTCTACCTGCTTTATATTCACGGCTAGTGTTGAGGCTCCTTGCTTGTTTGAAACGCAAAAAGTCGAGCTCACTTCGCTCACTATACGTTCCTTTTATAGTCTGTTTAAGCTTCCATGCTCGTTTGTAGCGTAAAAAGTCGAGCTCGTTTTGCACGCGATACGTTCACCTTTCTACCTGGTTTACATTCACGGCCAGTGTTGAGGCTCCTTGCTTGTTTGTGACGCGAAAAGTCGAGCTCGCTTCGCTCGCTATACGTGTCTTTTATACTCTGTTTCAGCTTCCGTGCTCGTTTGTAGCGTAAAAAGATGGGCTCGCTTCGCTCGCGATACGTCTGGTTTCTTAAAGTCTTTCCGTATCCACCACCGATTAAATGCTATTATTACAAATTTTGCCTTTCTATGGATGACCCAACAGGGGGGTCGCCAGTAAATTATTGCCTAGAAAGGGGTCGCGTATTCAAAAAGATTGAAAAACACTGATCTAAAATATACCTACATAGTGTGGAGACCCTGAAAGAATATCTTCTTCGGGAACTGATGCCTAGAAACACGTTTCATTATTCTTAGATAACTGGCTACGAAACTTATTGGAAAATTCGATGATTCTAGTTCTTAGCTTCTTGTTAGCTTCTAAGCTAGAACTGGTGGCCTATAAGCAAGGACAATACAACCAATTGGTTCTATTATCCTTGTCTATAAGTTTATGTACGGAACTCCAAACCGCCATGGCGCATAAATAAATAAAAACAATAATAAATATACTTGTAACCTTGTAACTGAACTGAACTAAACAAAGTTTTGCTTAGGTTTCACTCCACCCTTGCATATTTTCAAAGAGTCATAGAACATTCTGGGTTAAAAAAATCTAACTTTACTTACAAGAAAATAAGTTTTACTAAGCGAAAGGGCTGTTTCAGTTATTTCTAGACTGATGGCGAGGGGAGCTGGTAGTGACTGGGTGGCGAAAACACGAGATCGCCTTTTATGGTGTAACCTGGAGTAGGCCTACGTCCAGCAGTACACTGCAATAGGCTTATGTGATGTAATGATAGAAAGGGATGGTAATAAGCTAGTAGTAAAAGTACAAAGACATGGCGCAGCAGTAGACGCCTGTGTCTTTGTGGTATTTCTAAAGCAAATTCATATGTCGTGTGGGACGCGGAGTCGATGAATGATCCAACTAAATCTGGTGTTCGAGTTATAATGCTCAAACGATTGGTCGAAACACTCATTTCACTGATGCCTTGCAGACTCACGCCAGCGATCCATAAAATTTTGCAAAATAAAGAAAAAAAAGCAATACAAAAATAGGAAAGCTCAATGCTGGCTTGCAGTCTAGGTGGCGTCGCCAATACAAAATACAAAGCAGAATATTAAAACCAAATAATCATGCGGGTTTCGACTAAAAGCACTTGCTTACACGGACGTAATTACTTTTTCTCCAATTTGCTCGGAAATGGCTTCATTACTTTAAAAAAAGAATACGTCAATGGGCTCATTTATGTAGTCAAGGCGCAGAGGACTGTAATAGAAATTGCCGGACTAGGCCGGTAATAAAAGGGTTCTTAAACTTCACACTTTCGTGTTTAGGTGTTTTATGGAACACAATTTGTTTGAAGTTTGAAGGCTGAATGTGAATTTCCCGCGCATTCTTTATGAAACGGAACGTAACCAAAACCAGCGCATGCGCTTTGCGAACTTTAGAAGTTACGAAGTGTCAATTTTGTCACGATTAAATTATTTATTATTTATGTTTCCTTGCAAATTGGAGAAAAGCACTATACGAACCTCGGCCGGTATAACAATTTCTGGTCTCGTTTACTTTAGAAGACCTCGACTTCGTCTCGGCCTTCCAATGCCACTCGACCAGAAATTGCTATATACTCGGCCTGTGACGTAATGTACTATTACATGGAAACCCATCATTAATCCTCATTGTTGCCACCCTAATCCCGACCATTCCCACAGAATTCCCCAGTACTCGCAAATACCCCAGAAATTGCCATAGAGAATTTCCAATTTGCCTAAGAAACGAACGACTCTCGGAATCTCACAATGCTTGGAGATACAATGGGAAAGATCACAATCAACTTGGTGGCAAAAAAAAAGTACGAGATGGCCAATTGAAAAGGGACCACGGGAGGCATCTGATGCACCCGGCGTCGACTTACTTACGTGTAATGTGACCAAATCGCCCCATTTCGGGGAGACTTTCCGCGTGGTACAGCCAAGCTCAAACTGGGTTATACAGTTCGGATTTTGGACCGTTTTTGTGCACTGCCGTGTGGTTTCGACTTAGAATAGCTATGAAGCGACTACAGGAGTTGATGTGTATTGCAATTTTAGGAGACTGTCTGGCAACTTGTCGCTATGGTGATAGTCTTCTGAATGACTCTCAAACGTTTTTAGACATGGTGTAAATGGCCGTTTTTTGCTACGGGAGTTGTGTATTGCAGCAGGCTGAGAACCTGTCACTATGGTAATACACAGTTATCTGCTAGGCATAAAGTTACATGCTGTGTGGTTAGCCTGGCCAGCCCCGAGGCAGTGCCTTTATTTTTATTTTTTTATTCCCGCCCGAGCCGCGTATAGAGTAGGAACACAAATTGTAATAAAAAAGAGAAAATTTTTGCATTAGAAATTTTCTCTTTTTTAAGTTTGAATTAGAATGTGACTTTCTTAAAGAGAATCTTGTAAATTCCTACTAAGAAATAAATTATTGAATTATGAATCTGTATGTCACTCAAATTTTTTTCAGACGTGATGTAAATGGGCGTTTTTTATGCTCTGCCTACCCCGCAAGGACTAAAGGCGTCATGTATGTATGTAAGCCGCGCTCGTATGCCTTATAAGCAGTTCGAGTGTCTAACCGGACATGAGCTTGACTGTACCTACTCTTAATTTTGTCATTTCTGCCAGACAATGTTTTAGGGGTGGCAATAAAGGTTTAAGAACGGCGGCTATGGGAGTTGAATTGTAACTGGGTAATAGAGAAGGATTTAAATAAAAAGTAAGTTGGGTTGAAATAAAAGGTAAGTTACTGATATGGGTTACGGAAATACGAATCAATAGGGTCAGTAATTTGAAAACATAGAAGGTAACATCAATATTTTATTACAATCCATCCCGTAAAACCCCAATTCACAGTCACCCCACATCTGACGCTCCATCATATCTAAACTAGCAACAAAGAGCTGTAATTTCGAAGGCAGCACGTGTTGCATGGCGTAGCGCAATTTCAGAAAAAAAAAACAATGCACTGACAGCCGGCTGTATGCTGAGATTATCCTCTGCCATCTTTGCCTTATCTTGATGTGTGAAGACGGGTCGTGTCAAACAGTTTACTTGGAGGTATATTTAAGATTTAAGGTTGAATAGAAATATTGAAGCTAATATTTTGTCCCCAAATGCAATAAATAGTCATTATTAGGTATATTGTATTGTAATTATTCACAGCAAGTATTTTATATACGTCTAAGTACGAATAAAGTAGCGTAAAAAGTATTTTCCGTGATAAAAAGTGGCCCAAGTTACTTGGGGATTTAGAAGCTTAAATACTTAATACCTAGTAAAAGAGTTTTTGAATCGGTAATTTCGGTTAAAATCGATTACATACACTCAAAAACAAGTATTTCTTTTTACAATATTAGTGTAGTGTAGGAGGTTTGTATGGATACTTAAACCTGAGACATACGTTTCACTTTACCGTAATAACACTATACAACTTCTAGAAACCAAACCTGAAATCTTGGCATAGCAGTATCATAGACTTTACGTTACGACTAACAAATATACAGTTTATGGCTAAACTAAAGGCCTTCAAATCTTAACAGATTCGGCTTGGTATGTGGGTAGTGGTAATACCCCCACGGTAGGTAACTAAATGGCAATACCGAGACCGCTAGCTATACAGCCAGCGGAATCCGCCCAGGTTTGAACAGGCCTTAAAGAGAGTAATTTATACTTTCTGCCTGACAGTGCCTTTATTTTTATTTCTATCTGACTTATTCCTCGTTTTCGTAGTAGATCTTAGTTTGTTAATAATTATTGATTATCGAATAGCTTAAACATTAGATATTATTTATATCCTTATGTATTACTATTTCAAACTCATGCTGTTGACGAATCACCGCCTCTCATGTGCAGAGACCCTAACCGCTGCTTATTGGGGGGATCGCAGATGTTCCCGACACGTTATCACCAGGACGTGACCAGGGTGGCTGAAATCCGAATGGAGATGAGCAGAAGGTTCCGAGGTTCAAGGAGACAGACTTAATGGGAGTTTCGAGTGAAGCCATAAGAAATCGTTATTGGCTGAATGAAAGGCGTTTTTTCGTTCAACGACCATTCGTAACAGGGATTTGAGGCGTTTTTAGTCCAGTAATCATTCGTACCAGGGATTTTGATCCAACAACACTTCGTACCAGGCTTTTTTGGTCCAGCGGTTAATGGGATCAGAGCTATTGGGTCCAGTAATTATTCTTTTTTTTAAATAAGATAGGCCCGCATTTGTCAGATATCTCACTAGATGATGCAGACGATTTTGGATCATGTTTGCATAGCGATGTTTGTAATGCCTCTTCACTCATGCCTTGCAAATTTTTCTCTGATATTATTCGTACCAGAAGAGATTCTTGGTCTAGTAATTATTCAGGATACCTAATCAAACTTCTATTCCGTTAGTCGCCTTTTAGACCGCAACGACTAAAGTTCTAAAGCTCACCCAGTTAATTTGTATTTAGAATTCCAGCAGCTCTTCTAAATTCGTTTTATTTCACATAACTTAATTTATCTGAACTCGTTACTGTTTGAACGGTGCCTTGTCTAAAATTAGGTTTCCTGGACGTGTCCTAGGTTTAAAGAGTCACCTAGAATCCAGGACCTGATCGTGAAGATTACTAGGTGAAGAGGTTTAAATATAAACTGTGCAACGTAATTTTGTATACTGAAGATAGTAGCTAATGCTAACCCACTCATGAAATATGTACGAAAATATAACAATATCTACCAACTAGCTTAAAAATCTGATAGGAGTCTTATAAGTAAACAATTTGACCCTTAGTAAAATTGCATCTTCCCATTTTTGTGTTTTTCATATTAGATGAAAGACAAAATGTCATCTTTTTCCATAATGCTAACTTCTTTATACCTCGCATATTTTGTGGTAATGCCTTCTCCTTGTATATTAGGATCCTTTTACACTAAGTAGTATATTAAGGTGGTATTCCGAACACTGCAGCCAACAGCCGACAGCCAACAGCATATGCTGCAACGGCAGTTGCAGCCGTTGCAGCACTACTGGTTTGTATGGAGTTCTATGGAACGCTATCCGAAGGCTGCAGCCGACCGCACATGCTGTCGGCCGCTGCAGCATATGCCGCAACTGCCGTGACTGCAGATCAGTATTGCTGCAACGGCAGTGCGATACGCACGTATCTATTTTTGCTATTTTGCTATAAAACGAAAAATGCGTGGTTCTGAAATAATTATGAAGTAATTAACTATCATAATTATTAAAAAACGAAATCACACAGCGGTAATTTCAAAGGTACCTACCTACCTATTATACCTACCTAGGTTCGAGTTGCGGTACACTAAATTGTACCAACTAAGTACTTACAGTTCGTTACATTATAGCTACCTATGTACCTACCTGCTACTCTGCCGTGTGATGCTAGCTTAGAATAACATCACCCCGTTTTTTCCTGTGGGTGTCGTAAGCAGCGACTTTAGGCGACCAGCTGACAACCTGTCACTATAGTGATACACGACAATAGCTAAAACGGCCCTCAAATAATTTGTTAGACGTTGCGATAACGAACGTATTTTTACGGACGTTGAAGCCCTGCCTACCCCGCAAGGGTTTAAGGCGTGATTTATGTATGTATGTAGGTACCTATTACCTGTAGGTAGGGATGTGACTTGAGTAATGAAAAATCGATTTTTATATAATCGATTATTTCTGGTCGCAAAAAAATCGATTAAAAATAAATCGATTTTTACCTTAAAAAACATCGATTTTTAATAAAAATCGATTTTTTTGTTTAGCACCTTAATTTTATCAAAAAAATGATAGTTTTATCAAATAGCCGACCTCTGAAAATTAAAACAGAGAAAATTGTGTATAAAGAGCCGAACTCTTAAATTTAAGACCGAAAAAATCGGGTATGGTGTATTATATATCATGCATACTCAAGACATTTGGTAAAAGAATAGAGGCGCAAAAGATCGATTTCTGTAGTTTTGGAAATTTTGAAAATATAATCGATTTTTAATTAATCGATTATTTCTACTCTTTTAATTAATCGATTATTTCTACTCTTTTAATTAATCGATTAAAATCGAGATTTGGTCAAAGAAACATCGATTATTAAAATAATCGATTATTTTTTCACATCCCTGCCTGTAGGTACCTATAATATCTACCTAAGTCTACATGCAACTATCGGCAGTCACGGCATGTGCTGTCGGCTGTCGGCTGTCGGCCGGTGCCTTCGGAATCGCATGTGCTGCAACAGCCAACAGCATATGCTGCAACTGCCATTAGCTGCAGCAGTTAGCATATGTGCCGGCTGTCGGTTGTTGGCCGCAGTGTTCGGAATAGCAGCTTTAAGGTGGTATTCCGAACACTGCAGCCAACAGCCGACAGCCAACAGCATGCTGCAACGGCAGTTGCAGCCGTTGCAGCACTACTGGTTTGTATGGAGTTCTATGGAACGCTATCCGAAGGCAGCCGACAGCACATGCTGTCGGCCGCTGCAGCATATGCCGCAACTGCCGTGACTGCAGATCAGTATTGCTGCAACGGCAGTGCGATACGCACGTATCTATTTTTGCTATTTTGCTATAAAACGAAAAATGTGTGGTTCAGAAATAATTATGAAGTAATTAACTATCATAATTATTAAAAAAACGAAACCACACAGCGGTAATTTCAAAGTTACCTATCATGTACCTATTATACCTACCTATGTTCGAGTTGCGGTACACTGAATTGTACCAACTAAGTACTTACAGTTCGTGCGTGAGTTACCTGTAGGTACCTATTATAGCTACCTACCTATGTACCTACCTGCTACTCTGCCGTGTGATGCTAGCTTAGATTAACATCACCCCGTTTTTCCCTGTGGGTGTCGTAAGCAGCGACTATGGGTCTCGAAGGTAACATGGGTATTGCAATTTTAGGCGACAAGCTGACAACCTGTCACTATAGTGATACACGACAATAGCTAAAACGACCCTCAAATAATTTGTTAGACTTTGCGATAACGAACGTATGTTTACGGCCGTTGAAGCCCTGCCTACCCCGCAAGGGTTTAAGGCGTGATTTATGTATGTATGTAGGTACCTATTACCTGTAGGTACCTATAATATCTATCTAAGTCTACATGCAACTATCGGCAGTCACGGCATGTGACGGCGTGTGATGCTAGCTTAGAATAACAGCACCCCTTTTTTTTCTGTGGGTGTCGTAAGAAGCTACTATAGGACTCGAAGGTAACATGTGTATTGCAATTTTAGGCGACAGGCTGACAACCTGTCACTATAGTGATACACGACAATAGCTAGAACGGCTCTCAAATATTTGTTACACGTGGCGTTAACGACCGAATTTTTACGGCCGTTGCTACCGCAAGGGTTTAAGGCGTGATTTATGTATGTAGGTACCTATTAACCTGTAGGTACCTATAAAATCTACCTAAGTCTACATGCAACTATCGGCAGTCACGGCATGTGCTGTCGGCTGTCGGCTGTCGGCCGGTGCCTTCGGAATCGCATGTGCTGCAACTGCCAACAGCATGTGCTGCAACTGCCAATAGCTGCAGCCGTTGCAGCATATGCTGTCGGCCGTCGGCTGTTGGCTGCAGTGTTTGGAATAGCAGCTTTACCCTCGTATTAGGGGTCGTTTTCCTTCTTTCCACCCTCCATAAAGTCATATGTCCTCCCTTCGCATTGAGGGAAAACTTCTATGGTGAATTAATATTTCTCGAAATGTCTAAATTGAGCCATAAATCTTAGAAAATATCTTAATTTGAATTCGCCAGATGTCCATTTCGGGTTCAAAGTACGTGAAAATATTTGAAAAACACTTACCCCGAATGCGATTGTACGTAGGCTTGGATGACTGAAACAGCAGCACCAACAACTTTTATTTTCGTACAAATAAATAAACGATTCTTGTCAGATATTCTAGTGTCGTACTAGTACTTACCTCTATAATGAAGAGCCTAATAAATCAATGCCCACCTAAATCATCACATGGTCACCTACTCCAAACAAGATAATTGTTTGTACTTAACTTTGTCTAACTAAGTATGTCTTCTTAAAAAGGCTCTGCTACATCGCTTCGATCATTCTGACAAAAACGAAGGCTTTACACCTTCTTTTTTTCCTCCATCGGGTAATTAGCGGGCACTTTTTAGTATTCGAATTTGCCTTCTGAGCACGTTTAAGATATTAAGGGCAGATTCGGTCGGCGAACGTCTGGCTTTTTCGAGCGATATGAAAATAAGTCCCTTTATGTTTTGCCGCTGATGTGGTATCGAGCATTTTGGTATCAGAATGTTGGTCGAAATGCTTAGTTTTTATTGTGCGTGTTGATAATGTAGCACTCTCTACATATCTGGTCAAAGATGGCAGTTGCGAAGGTTTTGTACGTACATGTTGGCAGTTGTGTATATTACTAATTGAGACTAAATATCCCATGCACATTAGTTTTAGGGGGCCTCTGTCTATGAGAACTATGTACCACCGGACTATTGAATTTCTCTTAGTTGAAATTATGCATCAATAATTTTATTTGAATCGTTTTGCCACACTGCTGGCATCAACAACATACTAAACCAAAACTGATGCGAACTTTCGAATAATTTCGGCAGCAGAATTTAACTAATTCACACCTTATACGCCCAACTTTTTAACAACCACCAATTGATATTCATCGCACATCCGAACTACCATTAAAGTATTACTACCCCTTTTGATCGTCTCACACATGTCAGGATGGGTTTAATAGTTCGCCAGACTTTAATCTTGTAGGAATGTGCGAATGACGCCATTTTGAATTATGGGCCAATAAACGCCCAGCATTTGAATATGGCGTCGCGGTGCCGGCGCCTGAGTTTCGGTGCTTTTGAGTCTGTAGTATGCGCTTTTCTTTAGTGAAATCGGGTAGTTGGTGTCTTGAAATTGTTTACAATAGATAAAATATGGCACGACACTTTACGACAATCATCTCTCTTTCCTTTCCACCTTCCCTTCAATACAGTCCTTTTCTGACTCTGGCTAAGAGAATAGCGGCTAAAAGTGGAAGTGTTCTAAAAAAATCGTAACATTTTGTTTTCATAGTATATGAAATCTATGAAAGTAGAAGTTGAATTTAGAACATTGATAAAGTACCTATTTAAGAATCTCATGATACACACTATTGAACAATATTAGGCGTTTCTTCCCATTTTTCTCAGATAATGTGATCCGCCGTGTCGTGTGATACCGACTTAAAATAGCATCACCCCAATTCAACCTGCGGGTGTCATAAAAAGCAACTAAGGGTTTATTATCTAGCTAGGGCCTAGGAAATGGGCAGCAGCGTTTCTTGTGATTAAAACATCTTGCACTGCGCTCGTGCCTGCCAAGCATGGTGCGTATGGCAATATCCTCCGAGATGGGGAGGCCACGTCTAGCAGTGGGCTTTTGTGGCTGTAAAGGTAAGGTTAGGTGATCCATATAAAACGTACACTTGCTAAGTCTCTCTATTTTCTTGATAGGAAGTGTATATAATAATCAAAAATATTTCACCACACGCACTGTAAAATGACTGATTACATCGGTGTTCCGTCTTGATAACACTATCAGGTAGCCCAAATGTATTTGCGTAGCCTTGTTAAGGGGACCCATTTGATAAAAGCCCTCGAACCCGAAGATAGCGCCAGCCTTACGACATTCGCCTTTTGGTAACTTTCCATACATATATCAAGGCAGCGTGAACAGCTGTAAAGAACGACCATTTACATCACGTCTGACAAAAGTTGGAAAAGTTGCAGATGTCTGTGTGTGTGTATCTACATAGTTACAGGTCAGCCTGTAGCCTAAAATTGCAATACACACCAACTCTCAAATTAGTCGCTTCTTACGACACCCACACTTAAATAATCTGTTAAATGTAGGAAGTAATGTTCCTATTTTCCTAATCTTAATTCCACCGTCCTCGGCTTAGCAGAAAACTGACCTGTGTTTGAGGTAACAATTCGAATCGGCCCTTAAAACACCTAGTCCATAACTGTTCATTGTTATTTGTTTACCCTCACCCTATAATTTTCCTCTATTTTATAGGGGTCCTGTATTATGGAGATGCATGGGTAATTTTTACCCCTAACTCAGGTTTATTTATTTGTCTGTATTTCTAGATAACCTCTATTTAACCCTAAACTTGTCCTAGGATTCACCTCTACGATATGGGGTCTTACGTCCTGTGTTTGGGTTCATTGAACTTTGAAATCTCAGGGATGAAACCTCGTAATTTCAAAAAACAAAGTATTTTTGATCTTACCCTCACTTGTGCGGTTTTATCTTGCGTGCATAATACTGCACATAAGCGCATTTCGCTATTCGAAAAGCATCTCATTTTGTGTCACGAACTCACGAATGGCAGTTTGATAATTTCGGTAATTTCGTAGTCTACTAAAAGTTTGAATCATAGTGGCAATAAAAAGGCTGCTGTAACACGATGGAATTTCAAAAAGTCCTGATGCACACTCAATATTTGGAAGCCAAAGATGTTTTACTAAAAGTGTAAGTTGCTACGCCTTAGTGAAGTGGTAGCCCGATGCCTAGATAATTCGTGATCTTCCAACGGCGGTCGATAGTGCATCTAACTTCAAACACAAATATTGACTAAACGTATTCAAAAAGGATCGTTTTGCTACGTGGCTAACGTGGCGTACGTTTATAAATAGGCTAAATACAAATCTAGTATTATTTTGTCCAGTCTGTCAAAGCCGAATAAAACCTAAACTTAAGGGAAACACCCGCTAATATTATGAACTTTTGATACCTGTGCTATTATGTATTCTGTGCTTTTGATCGTATTATAGTTGCAGACACTGTAGTGGCAACCCTAAAATATAACCTCTTTATTTCGTGTCATAAGATTCCAACCATTTTAATTCGAAGAGGGTGATAATGGGACACCCTGTATAGGAATTGTATGTTGGTCGTAAAAACGCCCCACCGTCTACATTGTTATTAATACAGTTAGCAGCACATCAACCTTCCTATTTAAGAACTGCCTTGTGACTATCTTCTTTTCCTGTAGGATACCGAATCGTCCGACGCCCCTATGAATCTTGGTGTCAGAGTTATTCAACTGCCTACTACAAGCAGGCCTCTGACATAGTTGTATAACGACCTGTCTAAGTAATCGTAGACAAGAACCAGCACCGACGGCTTAACGTGCCCTCCGAAAGGCGGAACCATCTTTCTTTTCGGACAGTAGTTCAGGTTGTAATGTTCTACTGTCCTAACCTAACGTAACCTCACCAGACTGGGAACAAAATCACAAAGGGTAAAATATCAGCTTTGTGAGTTCCCCACCGGGAATCGAAACCGGAACCTTTCGGCAGGCAGTCGCACCACTGCTACTAGAATAACCAGTATAAGATGATCTCTTAAATGTGTAGATTAACGTGCTGCTGAAAGTACATTTGTTTATTTTATTATCGTATTAAATGAAAATATTCGTACTCGGAGATTTGATTATTCAATTAATTTACTAATGCTCCCGAGTTTATGTGTTTCGAGCCCGACGCCTCGTTTTATGGCCGTTTCATATCTGATGATTTGGGGCTCCCTTCATACATATATTAAAACATACACCCATCACGCCTTAGTCACTTGAGGGGTAGGCAGAATTTGCAGGCGTACAAATAGTTAGGGTCATTTGAGCAAAATTATGTAAGTATGTCGTGCAGAGACGCTCCTAAAACTAAGATATCTATAAGTACATTATTCACTTTGTTTCCTTGCACGTAAAAACATAGCACATTAAATGATTTTGTCAAGAATATAAAGGTTACAGACAGGTTTTTTGTAAGTCATTATTACACATTTGCACGATTCTGAACAGCTTTTTCGAGTCATCTTTCGAAAAACGAATCCCGAGAAATTTCTATGATATGATGTATTTTACTCTCTCTAGCACTCTCTCTTTATGTGGGGCACTAAGTCGTCTAACGACCCAATGTTACTATGTACCTGTAGGAGGCTTCATCCTTTTTATAGTCGTTTTGAATACGGCCGCATGGTAAAATTTGCTCATAAAAGCACCATTCAAAGTTTCCGTACTGACAAAAAAATTACCCTGTATTTACACCTGTCTCCGTAAAATTCCAAAGTTCTATCTCATGAAACTTACGAACCATAACGCACTTGGATGTTGGTAGGCACGTTGGTAGGTACGCGTGTTTTGCATTTATATGGGTTAAAATTGGGAAATAAAGTCTTCTCAATTTAGGTGGTTAATTCTGGGCGTAACGACTTGTGACGGACGCCCGGCGGGCGGTTGAATGAATCAGCTGATGTACCTAACTTTGTATTAATTTGAAAAAATAATATTAATTAAAAAATTAGTTTGCTTTTGAATACACCAGAGCACTACTGGCATTACCGTACATCATCATCATCATCTGCCTGCCCTTATCCCAAATCAGTTGGCGTCGGCGCAATATGTTTTGTTAGAACATAAAATCATGTAGCAAAAAGATTTTGCTATGTTTTATGACCGGCCGCCTTCCTGACGTCAATCCTCTTGAGGAATGCTACGAGGATTATATGTGGTATCACCGCCACCATGCGGTTGACCATAGTCTCTGGTCGCCTTTTACGTAACACCCTGAGTGGACTAGGGGTGACAGTATTCTTAGCCGCTACCACACGGCGAATATACCTATTACCATACAATGTAAGCATATATAGGTAATGATTTGCGTCTTTGACGATCAAAGGCAGGCTGGGGTTGCAGTCGCAAACGGTCGCAAAATATAGGAGATTCAGAACATAGACAACTATCCCCGAAAAACAAAGGTTGAAATTGGGATTAAAATTATTTGATTTTACGCAACGTTTCCCAACTGCTGACTCGCATTATAAATTTTTTATACCTATATACCTACATTGGATAAAGTTGTTCCTTATCACCAGCCCAACCTAGCTTATAGTATCGGTCACCATGTTAGAATAGTTTTGAAAGCTATGTCAACTTACTATACACATCAATAAATAAAATAGCTTTTGCTGATGCCAATTTTAATGCGCAGCCAACCTTCAAGGCGTTACAAAATAAATACTCCATTTGCACAATAACATCTTTAGACTAATTTTACGACTTCACCATTCCTTACCTCATAAATTTTATACCCCTAGCAAAAAAAACGTAGAATTATCGCAAGAAATAAATTGCATAGATACTGCGCCCTCCAAATTTATACAAGGTGAAATTTATTGTAACAAACCAATTGTGCTTTACAGGGTGTCAGAAAAGTGTCTTTTTCCTTGAACGCAAACTAATCTGTTTTCGTGGATTACAATATTCTTGATAATATCAGTAGACGCAACTTTTTTATTAGACCAAACAGATAAATACCGCGAGTGAAACCACGGGCGGAAAGCTAGTATATAATATACGGTACATAGTATAAAAGAACTCGCTTTTTGCGTTTCTCTGTTTGTCTGTCTGTCGTGGATTTCGCTATCTCCTAAATCACGCAAACTATTTTGAAGCAGTTTTTTTAAAGTTTATCTATAGGTTATAAAACATCCCGGGATAATGACTCATTCCCGCGAGAAAATGAGTTGCAGCGGGTGAAACCGCTAACGAGCAGAAAGTTACGAAAAAACTTACCTGTAGTTATGACTTAAACGGCCCTACAACAAAACCTTATGATTACTCCTATTGGAGTGGCATCGTTCTTAAGAGCCCTTACGTCGATAGCTTCTTAAATAATCGATATCGAAATTTGCGGAGGGTCGATTTAATAATACGTTCTTTATGATGATAACGGTATAATGTACTTAAGGTTTCCGTGCATTGTAAGCTTATTATTATTCCCGTATATCAATGTTTTTTCTATTTTCTTTTCTCCATTTATCCTGTAACTATTTTTAAAGGTATGGGTACTAAGGGCTCATGGATTAATTTGTAGGTTACGTAGATAGTAAATAGTAATTCTTTATACCATAACAGTCACAACAGTCCACTTCTGGACATGGGCATTGCCATACTCATCATGCTTGGCAGGCGGATTGGCGAGCGGAGTGCCAAGATGTTGCATTTACGCTGCTGCCCATTCCCTGGATAAATATTCCTTAGCCGCTTTTTACGACACCCACGGGTAGACATGGGGTGATGCTATTCTAAGCCGGCATCACACGTCACAGCACGGCAATTCTTTATAACTCTATTGTCAGAATTTCAAACCAGATTTTTCAGATTTTTACTTCCAATTTCGCTCACGAAACCCAATGTTTAAATTAACAAAATATTTATCTTTTTACAGGTAAGCAACTTTGACGTATTTATTCCACACTTAGATGCTAGAGGTAAGCATCATAATATTAGATTAGCTTTATAGTTATATTTAAAATATTGTATATTCTAATGACGTTAAGATTATTTTATCTAGATTATTATAATGTTGTATGTTCTATACATTACATACCACACCACTCGCGGGCGGTAACTTTAGGCCAACTTTAGGCTTTTAATTGTATGAAGAATAAATCTGGAACTACTGAAAAAAGCACGTAAAAAGCTCCGTAATTCATATTGTGCAATTTTTGTTTAACCTTTTTATTAGGCGTAATAAGTTTTATACCGTATAGTCGAAGATGTACACCGGCAAGTTGCCGCTATTGAAAGCGAAAGGTACTTGCCCTGTAGTACGTAGTATGTGTGTAGTGTATAGTGTATGTACATACTTGAATAATCCCTGGAACAAGTCGGAGCAACTGTCTGCCACAGCTGTCTAGACTAGACCGACCGCTTTTTCAGTGTTGCCATCTACAAATGAATTTGTCTGTATCTGCTCAGATTTTGCGGCTTTTGATTATGCTGTGTTGTGTCCCGCAAATACCGGGACTGAAGTTTACTTGCGGGATTGCATTCCCTAGTAGTGCCCTAGACTTTTGGCCATCCTTTTTTACGTGGATGACGTAAAAAGCGACAAAAAAATATAAATTCAGCGTCCCCTGTGAATTAAACACCTTGCACTGCGCTCGCCAAGACGTTTACCAAGCGCAGGCAAACATCACGATCACCCGATAGTTGGAGACTTATGTCCAGCAGTAGACTGTTGATGAATACCTAAATGAACGAAAGAAACATACATGAAATATACGGATTGTTCGTTAACTCGTTGTTCCACACGACCGAAAAAGAAGCTTATGTGCAGAAATGTTTGCTACAATAATAAATGTTTTGATGTGAATTTTGTTCAAAAAAGCGGCAACACTGGGTTTTTGCCTCGAGCAGCCGGATTCTTTACAACTTATTTCTTGAAACTGTATTACTGTACCTCCTTTACATTAATCTTAGGGGACACATTCACTCTTAAAACATCCTGTTGTACAGTGTAGGGCTTAAGTTGTTATATTTCTTAAAGTGGATTTTACTTAGTCGTATTTGAATTGCCGCTTGCTAAAACCTGTAATATGTTTTGATGTTTTAGAGGTTGTTCCGATTGAATGCTTCAGGGTGTGTTGCTACTTTTATGACTCTGTCTTAGTCCCATAGATATGGCCCCTTGGCAGTATAAAATTTAGTTGTTGTCCATAGATTCGATGAAGAAGAAGTATAAACTCGGTACCAAGTAAAACAAATTCTCTCTCTCTCTCAAATTAAAATATTACGATATTGAGAATGAGCGAGTGTTAGTATCTGTGTTTGATTGATTCTTTTTCGCCCCGAAGCGGCTTGCCTTAGGATGATATTTTTTACGCAATGACGAGAATTACTCATAATAGCTGTATCTTGTGGAAAACACGAAAAACCGCTTAGCATTCGAATATACTTGTTTGACATCAAATCTATGTTTCCATCTGTGACATCAGCCCTAAGCTGCAGAACCACTGGAAGGAAAGCGAGTTCCTACATGTGTCATTTATGTATTCAGGATGTCTTTAGAATTTCTTTAGTATTGTATGCTCGAATTCGTGCAAGGTTTTGGTGTCACTGACCTTTGCCAATGCATTCGAGCAACAGCTGTTCATTTTGCAGTGAGGGTTTGTTTGAATTGAGAACAGAAATCGAAACCGGCGGATTTTGGAAATAACGGTCTTTTTATTTCGTTATTCAAATTCGGAGCACTTTTAGGCCCGATCGTGCCAGTAGGTACGTGACATAACTAAGTATATTGAAGTGAAAATCTATTTTCTATGTATAGTGTCTTTCTTATCACACACAGAAAATCACACAAAAAAATAGAAATACATGTATTGTTATGTTACATCATTATACTAACTAGACTGTCTTGATGTACATGTATTATTTTAACACGTTAGTACCACGTAGGTACATGAAAATATAGCTTTACAACTAACATTTTCTAATTATCATAACAACATTATTATTCAGGAATTTTTATTATAAAGTCTACAGTGGAAGCAATTTTTTTTTAGTTTCTCTTGGATAATTTAAAGTGGCCTCAGTTATAGTACAGGTGCAAGCAACTAATAGTAATAACAAGAGATTACTAGTCGGTTCTTATCTACTCCCTTGGTTAAGCACCGGATTATAAATAGAAACTAATTTGTAATCTACAATTAACGTTCCTGCGGTCTGGGCGATTATTTATTTTATGGCCTAACCTTTGCTAATAATGCTGATTAAATTAGCTTGAGATAATGAAAAGAACTGTTATGTATGGGGGTTGCAATATTTGCGTGCGCCCGCACATGTGCTTGCCATTAACCTTTCAAAGTAGTGTCTACTTTAATTCCGAAAATTAGAACTTTGTTAAATTAGATAGGTACCTTTTGAAAATAGTGTCATCATAATCAT
This sequence comes from Phthorimaea operculella, assembly GCA_024500475.1. Lineage (NCBI taxonomy): Eukaryota > Metazoa > Arthropoda > Insecta > Lepidoptera > Gelechiidae > Phthorimaea > Phthorimaea operculella. The sequence continues at coordinate 3,011,214 of JANFCV010000017.1, forward strand.
GATTCATTGCGTCGGTGGTCGACCCGGTGACCCACACGACAAAATGAAGTTAAAGTAGTGAGGATGACGGACCTCAATCATACATTTTGGTGGAATCAGGCCTTCTGAAATGAAACGTTGAGGCTATCTTTGCTTTGCCCATTTAGGGATGACTCTACCGTCCTCAATTAATGGCGAAAAGTTACGATTACATAAATTATTCATACATACAGTATCACGCCTATAACCCTTGTGGAGTAGGCAGAGCGTAAACGATTTGTAAAAAAGCCGCCATTTACTAACTTAGTATTTGATATCAATGTTTGTTATTTTTATGCAAAAATAAAATAACACAGTTTTCAGTTAAACCGGGTACGGTAGGATCAGCCGAAGGACAACAAAATTCATCACAGAATGAGCCCGGTAAAAGTAACTTTGATATTTTTAGAACAAACGGAATGCGGAAAACGAGCGCTCACTTTATTTATTTGCGTTAGGACATTCCAGACTGAATCACATCATTGTCAGTCCAGTATAAAACTGTGCTTCGTATGGCACGTTTTGCGGGCCCAGTTGATATATAAGTTGTAAGAAAATCAACTGCAAATATTTTAAGGGGTGAACCAGCCCATGAAACTGAACAACTTTCCCCAAGGAACATAGGTCGAAATAAGAAAAAAAGTTTTTGGAACTCCCATACAAATTGACTTTGTCGGCTGGTACATTTTGTATGGGAGGACCAATTTTTTTTTTCATATTTCGACCTATGTTTCTTGGGGAAGTTGTTCAGTTTCACGGGCTGGTTCACCCCTTAAAATATTTGCAGTTGATTTTTTTACACTCTGTATGTTTAGGTAGGCGTTATATAAATATGGTTCTTTAACAACCTAGGGTTCATCGAGTCCTTCATTGTACCGCTAAGCCACTCCATAAAATAGCTACGACTGTCATCTACTGGACATACGAGTATGTCTCCGTCCTAGGTAGGTGGTATTTGCCATCTTCATCACGTTTATCTAGCGCAGTGTAAGTTCATAGGGAACGCTGATGTCCAATCGCCCATTCCCTGCAATCGTGTGGTGAACGAATGTCTATTATGGTGATTTTCTAGGATAGCGGATTTATATAAATTCACCCTAAATGCATTAACTTAGGTTAATGATCTAGACGTACATGGACATAACATCTGATCTAAACAGGCATCATTAGCTCACGCTATGATGATGATGATCATCCCTAAGCCGCAATTTTCGACAACCCCGGGTAAATACCTAGCGTGATAGGTACTATTCTAATTTCTAATCCTACACATACGTGCTTAATTCAATGATGTGGGTGTATCATAGCAACAATCAAAACTCGAGCATTGTGATTCAGAGCCAGAACACACATTTTTGTGTAGTTTTACGCTATCTATAAATCACTCGTCACCGTGATAGTAAAGTTTATAAAAAGTATAATTCACCTTTATCTCGCAGACGTTCTTGTCAGTTTATATTTAGGTTAATATTGTAGATGAACATTTGCATGTAAAATTTGATACTATTTACAAAACGATGTAACTGGCAGACGTTTTATTAACAAGGTCGAATATCACTGGGTATTGTAGGTATGTCTTAAAGAAGGCGGTTGGTAGCGAGTGGATGGCAAAAACGGTAGATTGTTCCTGAACCTTTGCCTGATTATGTCGTTTCCTGGGGAAGTCTTATGTACCTCACTGGACTTCTTTAGGTTGATGTGATTTTAAATAAAATTATTTATAAGACATGACCCAACCCAACACGACAACGGTTGACAAAATCTTAAACTTCCGCATACACCCAGCCAAACACTTAGTGGAGAAACGTCTCAATAAATACCAGTAAAAATGTCAACATTCGCTAAACGCCTGGCAAATGGCTCCACTCGCTTTATTAAAATCTAGATTTAATTCAAGCTAGGCAGCCTAGTTGCTACCTACAGACCTAGGTACAGGCTATTAGTATCTGCCGACGGCTAAAATTGTTCTGCAACATTGTATCAAATGTTACAAGCTTAAAATGCCAGATAAAATTCTGTAGAGAACTTCATTGAGGAAATTTTGTCGGAAAATATTACTTAACAAGTTACAGAAATAGCGCAAAATCTTTACTGTTTAAGTCAGGCACTTTGTGGAAACTTTAAAACTTTACGGCATAAATTATTAAATCAAGCCTTTATCTCTTGCGGCATAGGAAGAGCGTCAACAGTCGGTAAAATACGTATAAGTTATCGCCACATTTGACAAATATTTGAGGGCCGCTTTAGCTATTGTCGTGTATCATCATTATTCATATATATCATAGTTACAGGTTGTCAGACTGTCGGCTAAAATAGCAATACACATGAATCCGTTGTCCTTCAATCGCTTCTTACGACACCCACAGGAAAGAAATGGGTGATGCTATTCTAACCCGTCATCACTCAGCATAAAACATTATAATTATGGAGTAAAACTTATAGTTTGCCCAATATTTTTGGTGTATACTTGAATAGTATTTTTACTTGATCAGTAGATACCTTGAAACCCAAAGAAGGTAACCATTTTTTACGACAAATGAAAGGAATCAGTGTCCCTTCCCTACCAAATTTTACCCAAATCCGTCAGCACTTGAAGAAACAACAAACCTCACACATAAAATCTCATAAAATATAAGGACTTATTAACATAGGAACATTTTCTATTTGTATCTTATTTTCCGGGTAGATAATTCAATCAACGTGCAACAGACATAAGTTATTTTAATTTGACCACTCTACATTCTACTACATGAATCAGATGACACATTTTTTTCACGCCTCGTTTTTTGCAAAATTAATGGCGATCTCGTGGGGAAGTAAATTTAGAGAATTGTACTGAATTCTTACAAAATTCAAGGTCTCGTGTGTCTGTAACAGTTTCTACGTCGTAAACGATATTTCTGGTATTGCGGCTACCGGGACGAGATAAGAAATATGTAAATATGCTATGATAACTTCTAATTTAATGTATCAGTTCATGAAACAACTAAACTAAACTTTTTCCCAAGATACAGGTACATTTCCTAGTTTGGGAGGCAGGATTCTAGCTTTAAGATAGTTGTAATACGAATCATTTGTCAAATAACATGACATGTTTATTAGTGAAATAAATAAATTTATTATTAAATAAACTTCTTAGTCAACCCCAGCAACAACAGTAGATGAAAAATTACAGGGTCACTAAGCACTAGCTACAACATGGCATTACCTCTACCAACAGCCATAACTGTCTTCTGATGGAAATCGGCATCTCCCTGTTGGATTATATTGCCATACTCAGTACGCTTGGCAGGCGGGTTGGCGAGCGCAGTTCAAGATGTTGCATTGTCAGGGAACGCTGCTGTCCCTATCGTAGATGAATTTAATTTACCCCTTAGTCGTTTTTTACGCAATCTACGTCTAGAATCGGGGTGATGCTATTCCAAGCCCGCATTACAAAGCAATTTTAGGTACAACTGCTACATAACCTAGAAATTTAAGAAAGAAAAAGCATGTTCAGTTCATTTTTCAACATCCGAACAATTAAGCTTAGTATATCGACGATGATATATGAAAACCTCCTAACTTACAAAAACCAAATTTTACAGGAGGTGAAAAAAACTTCATATCTTTTTTATTTTTATTTCTATAAAAAAGTGAAGTACTGCAATATTTTATTAAAAAATAAGAAAAATTAGGTATTGGCATTATTTTTTCTCTGCGACAAGTAGTTTCAAAGTTAACGTAGATAGGAGTTTTTTATTTCATCAGCGTCCACTTTTGTTTCATTTTTATGAAGTTAAGAGGTTTTCAAATAAAATACATTAACTATGCTCGCCTTTTTACATCATTGTATCTTGTTAGTTTTATGTTATAAGTTTTTGTGTACAATAAAGAATTACGTCTACGTAAGTAACAGGCTAGCACAGACTGGATTTGCCGCGTGGCGTGTACATCTACGTGATTAACAGCCTAGCATATACCTAATGAGCTGCATAGCGTATATACGTCTACGTGAGTATCAGATCAGGCTAGCACAGACCAGATGCGCCGCGTGGCGTGCACGTCTACGTGAGTAACAGGCTAGCATAGACCTAATACGCCGCATAGTGTAAATGTCTACGTGAGTAACAGCCTAGCATATACCTAATGAGCTGCATAGCGTATATACGTCTACGTGAGTATCAGATCAGGCTAGCACAGACCGGATGCACCGGATGGTATGCACGTCTACGTGAGTAACAGACTAGCACAGACCGGATCCGCCTCGTGACGCACACTCCTACGTGAGTAACAGGCTAGCACATACTGGATGTGCCGCGTGGTGTACAGGTCTTAAATCGGGACACTAACCGTGATTAGGCCACGAAAACAGGCTGCGTGCGTGCAAACGCATGCACGCTTGCTTGAGTGGTAACATATTGAGGTATACGAATTATGTCAGACTAGATACAGCTTTGTGTTGCGTAGCGTGGTGTGCATGCGCGATGCATCAGGTGTAGCATGTTTCTTCACCTGCATATATCGGTAAATACTGAATATAAACCTGAGCGACCGCGAATGACAACAGGCCAGCCTGTTGAAGATTGTATTTCTACCACAAATGTTTATATTTTTTGTGTAGGCATCACTTCCGTTATATCTACTTGTCCTTACAAAAAACCGTGTGTATCGATTGTACATTGCTTACGACAATATAACCAGAATTAGTGAAAATATCTCGTCTTTCCTTCATCAACGCCCCAAGATACAAACACAGCCTACTAGTCCGCCACGGCGGCCTAGGGGTGAGGTGGATGCAGGACACAGGGCCGGCGGCATTCCTAGCCTCCGCAAATGGGGTTTTGAAACTAGTCACCCAAATTATCTCCGTAAACGGTGCTGGTTTCACTATCCTATTTGCCAGCGAGGCATTCACGGCATGGACCGCGGCTTGCCCTAACACACCACCGCCTGATGTGCAACGCCTCCGTGGTACGACCCCTGCGCAAAGGATGCTATCCAAAAATTATTAGACAGATCTTCCGGCGCAGACCTGGCTTGCCTAAAGGCGGCCTGCTGCCACGAATCAGGGGCCTGGCTAAGAGCCCTGTCTTCACCCAATCTAGGCACTTACCTAGACAACATTACAATGAAACGACTTGAGAAAATATGGAAAAACCGAAACATCTTCCGCAACACTAAAGTGAGACTCATGCGAACCCTCATATTCTCAATTTTCCTATATGCTGCCGAGACCTGGACACTAAAAGCTAAACTTAGAGCTAAAATTGATGCGTTCGAAATGTGGTGTTGGCGTAAAATGTTAGGCATCTCATGGACTGCTCGCCGCACCAACGCATCAATCCTTGAAGAGCTCAAGATCAAAGAACGCCTCTCTACTACATGCCTCCGACGCTTGCTTACTTTTCTTGGCCATGTGGCTAGACGGGAGCCCGATAACCTTGAGAAGCTTATACTGGTTGGCCACATGGAGGGGAGAAGGAGCCGAGGCAGAGCGCCTACCCGCTGGACAGATCCCATACTGGAAGCAATCTGCTGCAACACTCAACAAGCGATGCACCGGGCGCAGGATAGAGTGGCCTGGAGACAAATCATCTCTGGAGCTGCTTTTGGTGGTCACGACCCTCAGCCTTGAGGAAACGACGCAGAAGAAGAAGACAACAACTCATTAAGAATCGCCGTGGCACTGAGACTCGGGTGTAAAGTGTGTGAGCCGCATTTGTGCAGGTGTGGGACAATGGTCGATGACAGAGGTCGCCATGGTCTAAGCTGCAGGCTGTGCACAGACAGACATCCCAGGCACCACGCCCTTAAAGACCTTATATTGCGGGCTCTTATGTCTGTGGACGTACCGTGCGTGCTTGAGCCACCAGGTCTGTTTCGCGCAGACGGAAAAAGACCAGACGGTCTCACTCTCATCCCATGGAAGAGAGGACGTCTTTTCTTTGCTGTGTGTGGGATGCCACCTGTGCGTGCACATTTGCGGCCACTCACTTGCCGCGAACCGCTGGGCTGGCGGGCGAGTTCCTAGCTAAACAAAAAACAGAAAAATACGCGGGTCTATGCCAGTCATATGACTTTGTGCCATTCGCGGTAGAGAGACCTCGGGTGTGTGGTGCGCTGCGGCAAGAACCTTCGCTAAGGAGATATGTCAGCTCCTGAAAGCTTGTGGCCGCGATCCTCGTGCCGGCTCGTACCTAGTCCAGCAAATTTTTCTTACCATTCAACGAGGCAATGCAGCTAGCGTAATGGGTACTTTTGGACCAGGTCCGAACAGGCCTGAGCTGTTAGAATGTATACAGGGAGTAACAGAAAGGGTATAACAAGCCGAAAGGAGGTCAAGGTACTCATGAAACTGAACAACTTTCCCCACGGAACAAGTGCCGAAACATGAAAAAAAAATTTGGCCTCCCATACAAAATTGCCGCTTAGCTGATTCATTTACTATGGGAGGCCCAAATTTTTTTCGTTTTTCAACCCATGTCCCATAGGAAAAGTTGTTCAGTTTCATGAGTACCTACCTTGACCTCCTTTTGGCTTGTTATACCCTTTCTGTTACTCCCGGTATATAGTTAGGAGTTAGGTACGTAATAGTAATAATTAGTTTAGTTTGATTAGTCTTCTTTTGTACCATCCACTTAATAAAGACCTTATTTCTTTCTATTTATAATAAACAGTGGATATAAACGACATAAATTAAACCATTTTGTATTATTTTGGCAGCAGCGGGCAAGGCTAGACATTTTTGATTGTAGATAGGAGCCATTAGCAGCAAAATCGAAGCAAAAGTAACTTAGGAGATTTTTGTTTTTGTAAGTTAGGATATATTTGTAGCATAATTGACAGCCATGCTGTAATGTGTGATTTTAGGAGGTATATTTATAAATGAATTGTGGCGTCGATTTTCAAAAAGTCAGTTAGGCGTTTTTGCTAGCCGATGCAAAATTGAACTCTGCGTCGAATGGTATAAAAAACTCATTTTTGTCCAAAATGTCAGTTAGGAGGTTTTCATATATCATCGTCGATATGACAAAATAAATGTCTATCTCGTAGTCGATTCCCGTGAAATTCAAGGTTTTCCCAAATTACTGCGTGGGAGTGTTTGATAGTAGTCCGATCGTCTCGTTCTATACATAGTTACACTATTCCTGGATGTGTAGTAAGATCAGATGTTCCAGTTTATCGTGGAACAGGAAAAGATTTCCTATATTCAATGAAATATAGTGGAAAGAAACTGGTAACCGTGTGGTAGCGGCTAAGAATACTGCCACACCTAGGTCCACTCAGGGTGTTTCGTAAAAGGCGAAGGCGACGAAGAGGTTTTGACTTCGGCTGAATATTTGTCGACTATAGCCAACTGCATGGTGTCGGTGATACCAGCTACAATAGCATTCTTAAAGAGGGTTAAAGTCATAAAACATACCCAAATCCTTTTGCAACATGATTTTGTGGTCTCAGAAAACATGTTGTGCCGACTCCAACTGATGTGGGATAAGGGCAAGCAGTTGATAATTCAATGAAATAGAGTGACTGCATATGTAGAATTGATTAGTTAGATGGCGCCGTGATAGTGCATCTGTCTGCTGCAGAGTCACGGTCCAATGATCATACCCGGGTTTGATTCTTGACTGTTGCTAGCATATGATTAAATAATTAAAATAACTGTTCTCTGTGTGTGTATCCTTTATGCTCGTTTACGTGTATGTCACAGGAATGCCTAGATCTTGTTAAACTATGTTTTTTCTCTGTTATTGACCCATATCCTTCTACCCATGACATCAGCCTATTGCAGTCTACTGCTAGACATAGACCTCCTCCAGAGTGCGCCATAAGGCTCGGCTCTGTTTGCCCTCTTTGGGAATGCTATTGTAGGTGATATCACTGCCACCATGCGGTTGGCCATAGTCGCCAGTTATTCAGCCGAGGTCAAAAACTCTACGTCGCCTTTTACCAAACACCCTGATTGGACTTTGGGGGTGGCAGTCTCAGCCGATACCACTACACTACAAATGCTAAAATCTTCTTTTGAAATAAAACTGCTGCAACTGACTGATATAATACTGATAGAATCGTTGACAGACAGGCATGTTTACAAAGCTACGGTTACAAAAGATGTTAAAACGCCCATAAAACTATTCTGGTCTGTATGGATAACTGACTGAGAAATTGGGTTAAATTTCCCATGACTTCATCGTAGATTTCGGTAAATTTGGCGACTGTGAACGGTTAATTTAGATGTGTTCACAGAATTTCATTCAAACTAGAAACCAATTAAATGTCGAAACTGTGGTTTATAAACAAGATCCTATCATCTTTATCTCTCTCACTTCGTGGAAACACCAACTCGTCCAAGGACTCGATTAACCCTTAAATTAACTCGATTAGCACAAGCCAGGTCTCTGACATGGCCATGTCACGTCGTGACAGGCGGTTGATCAACGACTCGACTCTTTTTACTCATAATTAAATTTATTGTTATAAGATTTATTTTAATTTTATTGACGGGGTCATAAGTACCTGAACCTGAGACGGTCTCCTACTAGACGACTTTGTAATGTTGCGGGCAGCTGTTCGATGCAGTCAGTCCAAAATCACGATCTATGATGGCTTTGAGGGCAGGAATTTGTCCAACAGTGGACTTCTTACGGCTGTTGATGATGATAATAATATATGTATCATAAACTAACTTGATTTCTTTGTTGCAGCCAGTAGGTATAAATTAAGACTAGAAAGTACAATAATTGTTCGTTACGCTTGATATACCTCTCCGCACCACTATATAATTATCAATTTACAACAACACTCGACTATGAAAGACTAGCCCGAGTCTATATAGTTATTAAATACTACTTAGAAACCCGCTCGCCTGAAGGCTTGAAAGCTGGCTTGTATCTGGATGACATTTAGAGCGTATAATCTAGAATATAAATATTGGGACGGAGAAAATCTGGCAAAGACAAAAGGCTGGTACCCTAACTATCTATTCTGCATTCCTTTGGGTCTTTCGTCTACTCGATTTCCCACCTGATATAATTTCACCCTATGTGATTGAACCTTATTAGCCACTATAGACTTATATATGCGTATATAGCTCCAACCGCGATCTTTTATTACCACTTTTACCGGAAATTCCCTTACTATGAGTCACCGCGCTATTCCCGTGCCATTACGAAGGAAAGGCATCTTGGCAGATGCAACACAGTGTCATCTCATTACGCCAGGCGCCTGGTAAATATAGCTAATAGAGCTGTCATCAAGATACTCTCTCTTTCTTCGTGTGGGACACCGAGTCGTTCAACGACCCGATGAACCCTGGTGTCAGAGTTTTTCAACCGCCTACTGCAAGCATCAGGCCTCTGACATGGTTGTGTAACGACCGCCATCATAGACAGCAACCGGGACCGAGGGCTTAACGTTCCCATTAGAAGCACGGAACCATCTTACCTACTTTTCGGACAATCAGGTGGTTCGGTCTGCAATGTCCTAACCAGACTGGGAACCAATTCTCAAAGTGATAAATATCAACTTTGTGAGTGACCCCACCGGGAACTGAACCCAGAACCTTCTGCGTGGCAGGCTGTCATACTAACCACTGCGCCACATCGGTTGCCATAGCCATCAAGATACTATTACCTACCTACCAAATTACAGCGCAAATTGTCTATTGTCATCATCTGCCTGCCCCTTTCCCAAATCAGTTGGGGTAGGCGCAACATATTTAAGAGCACAAAATCAAGTAGCAAAAGGATTTGGCAAAGTTTTGTGACCGGCCGCCTGCCTGACGTCTACCCTCTTTGGGAATGGCGGTAAATATAGCTAATAGAGTTCAACCCTCTTTGGGAATGCTATTGTAGGTGGTATCACCGCCACATGCGGTTGACCATAGTCGACAGATTTTCAGCCATTTTTTAAAATGTTTCCTTATATGTATTCCTCTCTAGGCGTAGGAGGCCTAGACCTTTCCCAGAGTATGACAAGACAAAGCATGGTCTCCCGTTTCCGCCATCTAGTCGCTACCAGTCGCCTTAAGGCATCGATCCGTCTGCGCGGAGGGTGTACAACGCATCGCTTTTCGAGGAGTGTCTTCCACTCGAAACCCCTCTTACTCCACTTTCCATCGATTCTAAGTCAAATGCGAACGAACAGCCCATTGGTACTAAATAGTTAATTTGACGTGTTGCTGATACTAACTACGTACTGTACAATCGCCAGCAAAATCACCTACTCTTTCAAGGTAGCAACTTATACTGGGTTTTCTTAGCATTTGTATGAAAAATACAGTATAACTTTGTCCCTTGAATGGATAGGTGTATTACTGGCGATAGTACATGATAAGTACCGAGCCAGGCGCGCCCTTGGCCTCGATGTGCGCGGTACACGCTAAACTGAAATAACTAACTGATTCATGATGTAAATATTGATGTATTCCGAGCCGCTTCCTAGTTTACAACCGACTTAGAAAAAAGCAGAAGGGTCTATGATTCGCCATCTTTGCTTTTATATGTGCCGGTGTGTCGCCCATTCAAAAACGTTTGGTCCGAATCACAAAATACATTTTCGTCTATAACCAGGTGCTTCTTGTGATTATTAAGTAGATATTTGTCAGCTGTGAAGTCGGTTATATTTTTCAAATATTACGCCTTGTTGATTTCGTGGTTTCGCGCACTTGGCCAAGTCCTTTTGTTTTGACATTCGGGTAAATAGGTACCTGCGATGTGACAAACGTAACACATCTTGAGTGAGATGAAACGCCATAGAATTGGCAGATATTTTGACACACTAATTAGCTGTAGAAAAACTAAGAAGAATGAGCTGTTAATGTGTTAGGCCCTTTGAATAAATAACAACCTAACCTTGTATTGTATCAGTCAACATAATAGTAAACTATGTGATGTCTCAGGATTACGATCTTGTAGTAGGTACCTAGAAGTTGCGAAAGATGGCATTTTAGCGAAGGTAGGCCGCAGCGCAAAATGTACTAACTGGGGGTACCTAGATTGTTGAGAAATGAATCAACTTTTGAAAGGGAAGCCGATGGAAATCGGCATGCATGGACTTTTTCCATTGGTACCTAGTTAGATATCCCCAAAAAGCAGAAACTCTGCATTCATTGAGTAGCAAAAGCATGATAAATAGCGAAACTCGACCTGTTTCTGCTTTTGTGGGATAACTAGGTAACCACTCAATGAATCCGCAAAAGCCTGTGTACATATTCTATGTTAAAACGCCTTCGTGCTAGCATGGGTAATTATTTGGCGCCAATTGAAACAAACATGGCCGCCACGTGAGATGCGCAGGATTCGCCAAACGAGGAAACACGACCGCAATTGCCAGTTATGTCGCCAATGGAGATCCTTTTCGAGCATGATTCTGAAATACAAGGCCAATTATAAACAGGAACAAGCCCAATTCCGCATTCGAGTTGGAATTGTTTATTTCAAAGAGATTCGCACTTACATTGAGTAACAAGCAGATGTATTAAAAAACTAAAACCCGAATGCGGCAATTTCAAAGTTGTAATTTTGCAATTAAAATCCGCCATCTTGAATTTATGAAATTTTAGTAGGTATATTCAGTGTCACTCGCACTGCTGAGAGGAATCTAACGGCACCAAATTTTAGGCCTAATCCACCAAGCTGTTTGGGCTGTGTGTGGCCCGTGAAAAAGATTTTTCTTGTCCACATACATACCCACACACACATACTCTCGAAAAACATAACTCTCCTTCTGAGGCAGTTACCCGACTGCATGAGTTTTATTTTCTACTCATCCACAGCAAGCACCAATCCTACACGATAAAATGAAGCCCATACATCGCTATTGAGGAAAACCCTCGAGTGTATAGGCTCACGTGAGGTGTTACGTCAGACGGCGCCGGCGCACCGCGGGCGCCACTCGGTCACTGTGCCAGCTACCACGTGGCCTAGTCACGCGGATGTACGTAGTTTACTGTATTTGAAATAAATAACAGGACCGTAACAAATCTTAAACCTCCAAAATAAAAAACAAAATAACAAATATTAATAAACTAATATTTGAAAAACAAAAACAAAATAACAAATGTTATTAGACTAATAATTGAAACACTAACACCTTATTCCCTCGCAGGGTAGGCAGAGCTTCAACGGCCGTTCAAACATAATATATCGGACAGATATAAATATCCATTTTAAACGTTCCCACGGGAATCTTTGTGATATGGGTATGTTAGTACCTACTTCTAGGTATTAGTATGAATTAATTTCGAAGCCATAAAGGTATAATCAAAATTCAAACAATGCCTACGCACGTGACGAAACAGCTGTATCTGATTATGAAAGAATCTGCGATAGAGACCGGAAGGCGTATTATTGCAGCAGTAGAAGTGCTATTTCGCACTCGGACTTCGACGAAAAGTTTAACCACTCGAATCAACATCTTCTACTAGGTAGTTGAATATATTCTGTGGAGGGTCATGACGATTTTAATTGAATCAACCTAGTATTGATCTTGAGGGAACTTATTTGTGTATGGATTCGTTTAGTGAAACTTGTGGCCCATCATCGTCATCATCAGTCCTCATCCAGCTACTTAAGGGTACCTATAGACCTCTTCTCTATTGTGCCACTTCTCACGGTGTGAATCTTATCCATTGAGACCCGGTCGGTTTGATGTCATCGGGCCCGTGGTCTGCCCACTAGTCTATTTGTTCGCCTTGGCCATCACTCTGTGACTGCATTGATTCACCGTCCGCTCAGTCTCCTGGCAATGCCCATCTCCACTCCAATATCGTGATTCGCTTATCTACCTACATCATCGACTTTCATTCTACGACATGTGGCCCATACGAAACCTATTTCTAGTGATTCAAAAAATACCTTCTTGAACTATGCGCGGGCGCAGCTCTGATCGCCATGGCAACACGACTAATCTGCGTAGGTATGTAGGTATATCAATCGCGCACGCCTACTAAAATGACGTAATCTACTATCAGCGAGCCGGTGGTGTCTCGCCAGAATTATCTGAATAGTTCAGTTACCTCATACGCTGTTTGATGTGCAATCGAATTTCTATGGATGCAAAAATACGCCTCCCGAACTATGCGCACAAGCAGCTCTGATCGCCATGGCAACACGACTAATCCGCGTAGGTATGTAGGTACCTATATCAATCGCGCACGCCTACTAGAATGACGTAACCCGCTATTACCGAGCCGGCTGTCTCGCCAAAATATCATAATATATGTAGTTCTGTTACCTAATACGCTAACTGATGTGCAATCGAATTTTTATGGATTCAAAAATACGCCTCCAGGGCCCCGAGTCCGCTAAATGAAAATCGTTTCAGTCGAGTCTCGATGGCATCTCAGTTGGATGGTTTCGGCCATTTCGTAGTCTGCTAACAGTTTTTAGTATGGAAAATCACAGTGGCAGTAGAATGACAGTTGAGTCACAGTTGAGTCTCGCTGGCATTACAATGGCTAAAAATTAGCCGACTTGGGGCCCTGAACTATGCGCGCACGGAGTTCTGATCGCCATGGCAACACGACTAATCCGCGTAGGTATGTAGGTATATCAATCGCGCACGCCTACTAAAATGACGTAACCTACTATCAGTGAGCCGGTCGGTGTCTCGCCAGAGTTATCTAAATAGTTCAGTTACCTACTCATTTTATTGCATAGGTACATAGTAACGTTATCTATATCTAGGTACAGAAAGTATGATGACCTGAAGTGAGTATCTAAATGTGGGCACAAGATAGAGAGTTTACAGAAGAATCACTCGACCCTATTTAGGATTTTCGGATTTTCCTATGAAGACGAAATCTAGCCCAATTTCGCGAAAATCTGTTAAGCGGTTTGGATAATTTAGGCAATATCAGCTTTATTTCCCAGTTTTTTCACATGCTAACCGTTTTCATGTGGGAATAAGATATTTTCCTGTGGTAAAAAGTAGTAAACGTGTTACTTAAGAATGTTGTAGCTTTCTAATGGTAAAAGAATTTTTGAAATCTGCAGTTTTGGAGTGTATCGATTACATACCTACATACAAAAAACAATTTTATCTACACTCAGTTCGTAATATTCGTTTTACAGAATCGAAAGTACGAACGTAATGAACTGCATTACGAATATACAGCCTTTAAAAAAAACTTTCATACTACTGGTAGCTACATAAAGTAACTCGATTTCTAGTATTTGAAAAAAAATTAAAGTAATTGACCCGCGCACCAAATTGTAATCTGTTCCAATTTGACACTGGCCATCAGTAAGTCGAATGAAAAAAAAAACCGGGCAAGAGCGTGTCAGACACGCCCACAAATAGGGTTTCGTAGTCAATGTTTAAATATCAGGTTTTTCAGCATTACAAACTTAATTTTGTTGCTGGTTTGTTAGCAGCAGTATGATGACCAACCGCAAATAGAAAAACTCAATTTTTTCTAAAACCTTTAAGGGTACGATATCTGTTATAGTTTTCATTGTAACTTCAGATTGTAAGCTATATTCCATATTTATTTCAAATTTTTAGCGTTTATACTTTAGAAGTTACAGCTGGAACAAATTATGGGTCAAAAACGCCCTTTTTAAAAGCAAATATCTCGTGACAAAAACATTTTAGTGACTTTGTTTCAAAGAAACCTCACCTTAGTTTTAAAAGACCTATTCAACGATACCCTACTCAATATAACAGAAGAAAAAAAAATTTTTTGCCCCCCTTTCACTTGTATGGGAGGGGTCCAAAAACATTTGATATATTTTTTCTTTACATTTCTATATTTTGGTCAACACGATCTATCTTCTCACCAAATTTCATGTCGATAGCTCTAAAACTGACGAAGATATGAGGGCGCGGCATACAGACAGACAGACAGACAGACAGACAGACAGACAGACAGACAGACATGACGAAACTATAAGGGTTTCTAGTAGACTACGAAACCCTAAAAAACAAGTGTCACCCGCGGCGGGACGACATTTGAAATTACGGGGACTTATTTATTATTAAATCTTTGCTTCAAATCATTTTTCGAATTAAAATTCACCGATAAATGCTATCTAATTTTAAAAGTTGTTCAGTTTTTATGAGCCTCCATTTTAACGTTTAGTTTAAAAGTTACTTATGTACAAAAGTCGTTCAGTTGGTGGTTCAGTAGATAGGCTTGCAATCGCCATAGTGCAGTGCGGAGGTTTGAATTATTTTTCATAGTTTTTCTTGTAGAGTGTAGATAAAATAGTGTATGCAACTGCAAATAATTAGGCTTTAGAATGCTCGTGTCAAACTATTATCACACTCGGCTGCGCCTCGTGTGATAAACAGACACTCTCATCCTAAAGCCTCTCATTATTAGGCAGTTGCATAAACTACTATTTTCCTCTTTATTATAGTGTAGACAAATTCTAGGAATATATTACGATGCACATCGTTGCAATAGTACCTAAGCATAGGCAGGCACAGCAGTGAATACATAATGTTGAATCGCTAGCATACGCCTATTTTACTACGATATGACTAAATTAGGCTTCCCCGGTCAACCAACAGAGAAATGAGTCACAACTCCCACGGTCTTTATGGACCGTTAATGACTCATTCATTCATTCATTTAGGTCATTCTTAACTATGATCACGTGCGCGATAAATAGTTTCGCAGAATGTTATGTGTTCTACCACGGTAGTGTTATTATTTATTCTTAAGTTCTACGCTTAATTTTAGAGTTGATATCAACAAAACTTGGGTTCAAATCTAGATGAACTTCAACCATAACCATAACAGCCACAACAGTCCACTGTAGGACATGGGTCTCCCTCTTTCGGGGCTTCGGGGGTATTGCCATACTCACCACGCTTGGCAGGTGGATTGGCGAGCGCAGTACACACTGGGAACGCTGCTGCCCATTCCCTCGATAATTTATCCCTTATTCGCTTCTTACGACACCCACGGGTAGAATTGTGGTGATGCTATTCTAAGCCGGCATCACACGGACGTGATTGAACAAGTAAATATAATTATTTATAACCTTCTTTTGCGCAGTATTGATCTACGCCGAATTTTGGACGATTTATGAAACAATTTCCATGTTGACTCATTGTCTTACTGAATAGCGTGAATTAAACAGTATACATACATTAAAGATCTTGACGTGTATCTGTACAATACTTAGTTGATTGTCTGAAATAGCGGTGACGCCTGTAAGAACCTTGGAACGCGTGTCGAATAGACAAGAAATTATCAGTCGCCTCTTTTTCAGGGTGCACACTTTTTGTTAATAGTGTGGTAGCTTCTAAGAATACCACCCCTAGTCCACTTAGGGTGTTTCGTAAAAGACGACATAGAGTTTATGATCTCGACTGAATATCTGTCCATTATGGTCAATCGCATTGTGGCGGTTTAAGATTAATTTGGTGCATTTTGTATTTAAAAAGTAAAGGTGCAAGTTTGTCAGATGCGGCCGATCGCAGCCTTGCAGCTATAGTCGTAGTATGAAAGTGTATGGCGCCGTGTTCGAGTGGTGCGACAGAAACTCTGACAACAGGGCCCACCAGGTCGTTCATCACCATATGACGAGAAAAATGAACCTTTTTGGATTACGTATACTATGGCGCTAGTAAAGAAAGTATTTTGTTGAATGAATGAGTCATACTAGGCGCCCTTAGAAGCGTGGGAGTTCTGATTCTGAGTCATTACAAACTGGGAAAGCCTGATATAGTCATATAGAAATATAATCACTGGTAGTAAAGTAGAGGCAAAGGAGATAAGTTTGTTTATGAAATCAAGTCGTTTGTTAACTCAAACTACCTACACGATCACGCTCTTTAGTGAAGCACAGCAACCATGTTTTGATGGATTTTCGAAGTGAAGAAACGGGCAGAAATTGTTCGTGTCTTGTTCCTTGTTTAGTCAAGACGAAGTGCGCCCCTATGAACCCAGGTGTCAGAGATACCAGAATCACGAGTAACTGCATATCTACCATATGTACCTACTACTTGTATACGTTAATGCCTTGGCCCTTGGTACTTACAGGTATATAGTTTTGATAACCATATTGACTCTTAACTAAAATATGGTTACACACCAAACAGTCAATGGGTTCAAATTGAACATTTTATAACTGTATTCGACCGTAAGTAGGACTAAATAAACCAATTTAATAATACGATATAACCCAGAAAATCCTCCAGCTGTACAAAAAATATTCCAATGATATTTTTCAGCAACCTTTATCGTAATCTAAGGCAATTTGTTCCCAGTGTTGCCAGTTTATCGGACTGGATCTCGATTCGATATTGCCAGCTCGTTGCTAATGACAGCAGGTCCTAAACGATATTTGAAACAGATTGTCGATAGCAATGGAAAAAAATTTGGCTCGGCCATGAAGACTGGATACTGGAAAACGGGTACATATTAGAATCTCAAAATTTAAAAGACCTTTATTTAAAATGTACGAACTCAAAATACCCGAAATCAAAATATCAGACTATTGAAACGCCAAGAGTTTAAAATACAAAATATTTCATTTACCTTACAGTTGATTAGCCGAAACGGAAAATATTTTATTACGAAACACTTAATCAGAATATACCAGAATTTAAAAGAACAAACAGTAATAATATCTGATCTCTTTTTTATCGTGTGAGAAACTAAGTCAATAACGACCCGATAAACCCTAGTGTCAAAGATTCACTAATTCACAACTCATACAAATCCTAACTTTGTCACTCATCTGGGATCGAAACCGGGACGTCTGATTCCAGGAAAAATTAGTTTGAACATTTACATTTTACTGTTTTTTGAATTCTTCAACTTGAAAAATACAATTTCCATATTATCTAAAATGTGGAGAAGTCACTTTTGTTCACATGGTGAGGCAAAGTGATATGAATTTCGAACATTTACCCGAAGTTCTACATAAAGGTAAATTCAGGAATGTTCTGTATTACAATAATTTTAAATAAATTTTGTTCATAAAAATACGAATAATTTTATTTTATAGTATTATAAATTCTTTTTTTATTTTTGGAAATAAAGCTAAAATTTAAATTTATTTATAACTTATCCTCAGGTGATATACAAAACACTAGTAATACTTAATATATGAATTTCATATTAAAAGGTATTTCCATCGTATTTCCCCGTTTGTTTCCCGAGTAGTGCCTGTACAGCTGTAATTATATTAAAAATAATCAAAAGTTCCAGACGTTCCAGTCTTAAATATCGAAGGTGGTGCATAGTGGGGCACTTCGTTATAGTTACAGGTCATCATCATCATCTATAGTTATTATCATAACATAACCATCAACATCACTATCACCATCATCATTATAATTGTATTAATACAAGGTGAATTGAAAATTTGATATTTTTGAGTTAGGTATTCTAAAAATATTACATTATGAAGTTTTACTATTTGAATTCAGGTATTAAAGAGTAAGGTGTAACAGGTTCAAATATTTTAAACCTCTTGATATTTTGAGTTCGGGTATTTTGGGCTTGTACATTTTAAATTAAGGCCATTTAATTTTTGACATTTTAATATGTACCCTGGAAAACGTTACTAACTTAAGGAGTGAACCTATGTTTATTTATAGATGGTTTTAATTCCGTTTAGAAATTATGTAGCTTAGGTTAGGTAAGGTAATAGTCGTAATTTATCTGTTACAAATCGCTCTGAACGATAATGTCGCGATTGCATATTATAATATTTTCTGTTTCGTAATAGGAAGTATTTTCTTATTGTCATGTGTGACTCCGAGTTGACGAACGCCCCCATGTATGTACCATTGTACCACGTTTGCAGAATTTGCAAGAAAATGTTTTTACTTCCTCACTTGTAAAGCTTTACTTAGGGCGCGCTCTGAAGCAACTTTTGCCGGCAACTTTCGGAAGACCCTTTCACACTCGTGGAAAAGTACGATGATCAGTGAGTCGCCGAGCAACAAAGTCGCCTATATAACCGGGGTTTTACGGAAAATAAACATCATCTTCCTTCCTGCCCTTATCCCAATTACTTGGGGCCGGCGCAGCACGTTTTGTTTGAACACAAAATCAGGTTGCAAAATGATTTGGCTATGTCTTATGACCGGCCGGCTAAAGTCAACCCTCTTTGGGAATGCTATTGTAGGTAGTATCACCGCCACCATGCGGTTAATCATAGTCGACAGATGTTCAGTCAAGGTCAAAACACTACGTCGCTTTTTACGAAACACCCTGAGTAGACTAGGGGTGGCAGTATTCTTAGTCTCTACCACAAGGTCTTCTTAGCCGCTACCACACGGTCTATTTTCTTACGGAAAATACACAATAGGAATGAATTTCAAGGCTACTTCGGAGGCTGTACTTCTATTAGACCGATTTAAGTCTCGGCTTCAATTTAGCTAAGCCGGGACAGACTAGTCTAATTGAGACTTAGCTGAGAGTTACTGCGACAGCGGAGGTGAACATTTTCGAGTTTTATTTTTTGGCGCTATTAAGGCCGCTATAGAGGTTTTCACGAAGCCCATACAATTTTCCCTGCCAGACCTCTCGGAGCGTCATTTTGCGAAAAACATGGGGATGTTTGAATATTTTTACAGTGATATTATGAATAAAAATAAATATATTTTTCTGCAATTAGATTAAGTACATCTTCTTAAATAACATATTTTTTTTTTTAAATCTTTACTACTGTTATTTTTTCATACAGAAGCCGTTATAATGGCGCATTATTTTGCAAAATATTGTATATAAAAACGTGGTATTATTCTATATTTCTGAATAAAATTGTAAAATGTTCACTGTATATTTCTGAATAAAATTGTAAATTGTAAACTTTGTTCTCAAATATATACTCTATTTTTTTGTATAATTGATATTTTTTTACAGTGAACCAAAACTCTAAAACTCACGCTTGATTTGAGGTCTTTTCCTGAATTTTGGTTTTGTCGCTTTAGATATCGCTGTTTGTAACAGGTTTAAAACAAAAATGTTAATATTTACATTGTACATTTTGTAGATGAAGATATGCTTGATTAAATGTACAAGTAACATATTATTTTTACATAACGGTTTTCGAGAAACTCACATGTTTATAAAGCCAATATTTGCAAATTTGCTAGAAAAAATTGAATGCGCTCTTAAGAGTACCTATAGTTTAAAGTTATCGAAGCTGCCCCAGCGAAGTCTACCACTACCACCACTTTAGTTCTCATTATGCAATCATCGTGAAAAGACAAAATCCGGAATCTGGAATTCATCAGATCCGGAAGCAAGTTAGCGGCTTATTATAGCATCACCCCAATTCTACCCGAGGGTGTAAAAAGCGACTAAGGGCAGCAGCGTTCTCTGTGTAAAATCTTGCACTGCGCTCGCCAATCCGCCTGCCAAGTGTGGTGAGTATGGCTATATCCATGTCCCCCATGAGAGGCCCATGTCCTGTAGTGGACTTTGGAGTGGCTGTAAAGGAAAGGTAAGCAAGACGCCGTTGCTGGGGTAGACCGCGTTTCCTTTATAGCATTTCCTCCAAATGTTTAGCACCTCTGCTCTAGGAGATAAAGATCGTCTAATTTCAATCCTAGTCGCCAATTACGAGGGAGGCTGGCAAGGGCGTCTCTAGGAATCGTTAGCTTAATGTACTACGGAAGGGGGGACATTTTGTTTACTTCTTTTATCAAAATGTACATGTAATGACAGCCGTTGTGGCGCAGTGGTTAGTATGACTGCCTGCCACGCAGAAGGTTCCGGGTTCAATCCCCGGTGGGGTCAATTTATTTCCTCCAAAAGTTTAGCAATTCTGCTCTAGGAGATAAAGATCGTCTAATTTCAATCCTAGTCGCCAATTACGAGGGAGGCTGGCAAGGGCGTCTCAAGGAATCGTTAGCTTAATGTACTACGAAAGGGGAGACATTTTGTTTACTTCTTTTACCAAAATGTACGTGTAATGACAGCCGATGTGGCGCAGTGGTTAGTTTGACTGCTGATTCCGGGTTCAATCCCCGGTGGGGTCAATTTATTTCCTCCAGAAGTTTAGCACCTCTGCTCCAGGAGATAAAGATCGTCTTATTTCAATCCTAGTCGCCAATTACGAGGGAGGCTGGCAAGGGCGTCTCAAGGAATCGTTATCGCTTAATGTACAACGAAAGGGGAGACATTTTGTTTACTTCTTTTACCAAAATCATCATATTCCTGCCCTTATCCCAATTACTTGGAGTCGGCGCAACACGTTTTGTTGAACACAAAATCGTGTTGCAAAAGGATTTGACTGAATTTTACGACCGGCCGCCTACCAGACGTCAACCACCCTTGGGAATGCTTTTGTGGTGGATTAACCGCCACCATACGGTTGGCTCTGGTCTGGTCTGGTCTGCTCATCCCTCAGTCGCTTCTTACGACCCCCACGGGAAGAGAGGGTTTCGTGCTATTCTACAGTTTTACAGTTTACGGTTGCCATAACAGCTAAAAATCACATTTCCTCCAAAAGTTTAGCACCACTGCTCTAGGAGACACAGATCGTCTTATTTCGATCCTAGTCGCCAATTACGAGGGAGGCTGGCAAGGGCGTCTCAAGGAATCGTTAGCTTCATGTACTACGAAAGGGGAGACATTTTGTTTACTTCTTTTACCAAAATGTAAGCAATAATTTCTAAACGCTACTCTAGATTGAACAATAATAGCAAAAACATGTATACCATGGAACAAACTAAGTTAACGCTGATATTTAGAAGTTTTGCTAAATTATGGGAAGGTTGCTTGCACAAAGAAGGTTGCTAACATACTTTGCGGGATAGGCAGTGCGTAAACGTCTATAAAATCGGCCGAAGTTGATAACAAAGGACCTTAATAATCACTTCGGGTGAAACGATTTAAAGTAATATCTTAACTAAGGGGAGACTAAGGCTCACCGACTCCGTTGGCTTGGCCACGTAGATAGGAAGGGGGGGGGGGGGATGGTGGAGCAAAAAGACTGACGTGGTAGAGGCTGACCTGCGCGATCTTCGAGTCAGCAACTGGCAGGAGATCGCGCAGGACAGGGATCAGTGGAGAGAGCTCGTTTCGGAGGCCAAGATCCTCTTTGGGTCGCTGAGTCAGCGGAGTTAGTTAGTATCCTAACTATGCATTCTTTCCAGTATCCCCTGTGTGCCAACCGATGTGGCGCAGTGGTTAGTATGACTGCCTGCCACGCAGAAGGCTCCGGGTTCAATTCCCGGTGGGGTCAGGGGCGTGCAGTCCATAAAGGCATAAAAGCACTGCCTACCCTGCCATTTTCACCCGCTAACTGCCATTTTCACCCGCTAATAAGAATTTAATTTATTTAAGAACAATAATGTAACGTAAAATGGAACGCAATAAATGCCATCTTACTTTTGCGCCTTTATTTCGCGCTACTAATCCCCGCTTATCTCTCAAGTACGATATGTCATTCAAAATAAGTGGACTCGATCGCTGCCTCATGAACTCGCCCGATACCTCTAGTATGAATGTGTGAAATTAGCGTAAATACACTGTAAGTGTGAGCTCTCTACACTCACACAAAGCTGAAAAATGTTAAGTAGTGTGCGTGAAAAGGCAGCACCTGTGCCACAGAATATAATATACTAGCTGCCCGTCAGCGGTTTCACCCGCTGCAACCTATTATTCCGCGGGAAAAAAGCATTATTCGCCGAGAGATGTCGCTGTTAGTTTTCGGCGAAAACGTTTAAAACGCGAATCGGCTCAGTCACGCCACCTATTTCAAAAATATTGGAAAATGCGTGATCCCGTGGGAATGAGACATTTTTCCTTGGTAAAAAGTATCCTATGTGTTATTCCAGATGCCCTTTTATATTTCTGCAAAGTTTCATGTCAATCTAATCAGCCGTTTTTGCGTGATGTCGTAACAAACACACACACAAACATCCGCCTTTATAATATTAGTAGGATTGTAGCATTTTCGGCAACATTCCATTTGCATACGCTAAACAAAACGCAAAACAAAGCATCTAAACGCAATTAAAAAGTAAAATGACCATAGACAACCGCTCGCTACGTGCATGGGGGGTTTTGGCGCGTATAATCCGACCGATTTGTTGATACCTTTGTTTCAAACATTTATTAAGGAAATGAGATACATTCAGGATTGAAAGTATTTTATAATGATTTAGGTTAGAAAATGCAAATTATTGTTTGTTCACATAATATTGTTTTCGTTGTTGTTTTATGCTGAAAAAGTAGCAATTATAGATATTTTATAACGTATTATTAAATGTGTGACTAACAATAACGGTGTGATATTTGTTAAAAACAAGTTGTCTGAAAACAACTGATGTAGTGATGACTATGTTTACAAAAGTTGAGACACCCGTTTCTGTAACTTTTAAAGTTAATTTTTAATGTGTAAGTGTGATGCAATGATGATGATAGAGGCAGATTGTACAATTTGGATGGAAAAGCGCTCAGAAAAGGTAACACGACTTTTATTCATTCAACTTCTTACGACAGATGCGGCTGACGGGAGTTGTTGGTGTGCATAGTTTATTTATTTTGTTGCAATGCACCGCACCGCACATTTTTGCTGTTCGTCTCAGTTGCAATTTGACGCGGTGACGACATGTGCCATAATGAAATCCAGTTTTTGCATAGGATGGTTTCTTAAGAATCCGGTAAAACGTGCAGTGAAAAAAGATGCGGTGCGTATAAGATCCGCCTCAGTTCATATCTACTGCCTACCCAGACATGAAACCCTGTGCACGCCACTGGGTGGGGTCACTCACAAAGTTGATATTTATCACTTTGTGAATTGGTTCCCAGTCTGGTTAGGATATTGCAGGCTGAACCACCTGATTGTCCAAAAAGTAAGATAGTTCCGTGCTTCGAATGGGCACGTTAAGCCGTCGATCCCGGTTGCTGTCTATGATGGCGGTCGTCACACAACCACGTCAGAGGCCTGCTGTTTGCAGTAGGCGGTTGAAAAACTCTGACACCAGGGTTAATCGGGTCGTTGAACGACTCGGTGTCCCACACGAAGAGAGAGAGTACACCTTTACAAAAAAACTTTGATATTTAGATTTCATAAAGATAATTCAAAGGAACTGTTATTTACAAGTAAAATACTCACCAAGCCCCATCCCTAGTAATTTAGTAGGTACCTGCAATACAGTTTTAAATCAAACATACGCTTTTTATGAATGTTTTGTACTTGACATACGGTTTACGGTGCCATTACGTGGTACCTACGGTGTAAACAGAATCTTTTGCTATGGTTCCATAAATATAACCGATAGTTTAACTGGAGCATATAATCATGTCAGGGATTGTAGTAGATTCGAAGGGCAGGCCTACAATAGTACTTATAGTAGGTGGTTTAACAACTCTGGCATTAAGATTCATCAGGTCGTTCGTCGACTTAGTATTCCACGCGACAAACAGAAAATGAGTTACGCCTCTTCTACTTTTTTGTACTACTTAAATTATCTGATATCCGGAGATCGTGCCTTGTGGCTTACCCTGGATGAGAACTACGTACATCAATGGATGTGATGATTGTTTCTATTTATATGCTATTGTAGGTGATATCACCGCCACCATGCGGTTGACCATAGTCGACAGGTCAAAAAGTTTAGGTCGCCTTTTACGAAAATCCCTTCTTCTTCATCGAGTCCTGACTGGACTGGGGGTGTCAGTATTTATTCACATTATTTGATAACCATTACAATCAAGCGACCCTATAAACTTGGCCAAGTGGTAAACAATTAAGACAATAAACTGTCCGGCAAACAATTTGTCTAACAACATCCCGTCTAGACTGGCCACTGTTAAGTGCACTCCCTTGTTAGCTTGAACATGTCTTAAGAGCGCATTCAATTTTTTCTAGCAAATTTGCAAATATTGGCTTTATAAACATGCGAGTTTCTCGAAAACCGTTATGTAAAATTAATATGTTACTTGTACATTTAATCAAGCATATCTTCATCTAAAAAATGTACAATGTAAATATTAACATTTTGGTTTTAAACATGTTACAAACAGCGATATCTAAAGCGACAAAACCAAAATTCAGGAAAAGACCTCAAATCAAGCGTGAGTTTTAGAGTTTTGGTTCACTGTAAAAAAATATCAATTATACAAAAAAATAGAGTATTTATTTGAGAACAAAGTCTACAGTGAACATTTTACAATTTTATTCAGAAATATAGAATAATACCACGTTTTTATTTACGAATTTTTGCAAAATAATGCGCCATTATAACAGCTTCTATATGAATATATAACAGTAGTAAAGATTTAAAAAAATATATGTTATTTAAGAAGATGTACTTAATCTAATTACAGAAAAATATATTTATTTTTGTTCATAATATCACTGTAAAAAATATTCAAACATTCCCATGTTTTTCGCAAAACGACGCTCCGAGCGGTCTGGCAGGGAAAATTGTATGGGCTTCGTGAAAACCTCTATAGCGGCCTTAAGGGGCTTAGCACAGCTCCATCCGAGATAAATAAGAAGCTGAATCCGTGGAAAATATCATACAAATGTTCTGTACCATACATGATTATGATCTCTCTTCGCGTGGGACACCGAGTCGTCCAACTACCCGATGAACCCCGGTGACAGAGTTTCACAACCGCCTGCTACAAGTAGCAGGCCTCTGACATGGCTGTGTAACAACCACCGTCTATGTCATACACAGCAACCGGGACTTAACGGCAGCTTAACGTGCCCTCCGAAGCACGGAACCATACATATCTATCTTTTCAAGTGGTTCAGCCTGCAATGTCTAAATTAGACTGGGAACAAATTTACAACGTGATAAGATAAATATCAACTTTGTGAGTGACCCACCGCGAATCTAACTTGGAACCTTCTGCATTGCAGGCAGTTAGCACTACCACGGCGCCACAACGGCCGTCATTTCTGATAATTTGGGTAGATAGAAAAAAAAGTCCTCAAAACCAGGGTAGCGATATTCTAAACCGGCGCTATACGGAATTGGTCAATGTATAAAAA
The DNA here is from genome assembly GCA_024500475.1 of Phthorimaea operculella. Taxonomy (NCBI): domain Eukaryota; kingdom Metazoa; phylum Arthropoda; class Insecta; order Lepidoptera; family Gelechiidae; genus Phthorimaea; species Phthorimaea operculella. Next base: position 3,037,148 of record JANFCV010000017.1, read on the forward strand.
TGTCCTAAATATATAGAAAAAATAGTTCGTAGCATGAAATATAACAGAAGTTGAATTAATTACCTATCTATAAAACAGTAACTCTGTAATTGGTTGGCACGATAAGTATGAAAATTTACTTTTTAAATAGAGGAAGTTGTTCATTTTCATGGTCATATTACGCTATTTTTGGTTAAAAGCTTCAGTACCTACTTCTAATTTTTTCACAAGTGTAGTTTTATAGTTTTGTCTATTTTATGGCTATAATTCAGTAATTGTTGTGTGATTTGTATAAGTATACGTTCTTACTAATTGTATTTGAAATCGTATAGGGTACATATCTATGTCTTTTATAGGCCTGCCCGACATTCAGTTTAGTAACATCTTTATCGCTAGTTTTAATCACTAAGACATTACTCAAGACCTCTTCTAGTGATAGGATACTTTGTCATTGATACTTTATTATCACTTATATAATAACTGTATGTTTATGTACGTACAATAATCTTATGTCAAGGTTTTGATAAGAATAGATACTCTTTCGTAAGTTATTTATCAATTGGAATTACCAACATTGTAATTATACGATATCTTTAAAATAAATTTTAGGTTTGGCAAATAATTATGTTTCTAGGTAAGGTCTGGGTCAAAAGAGCATACCAAGGACCGCCTCAAATGGTTTAAAATATCTCTTAAACTGCATTACTTTAGTATATTGTTTATTTTGTTGTCTAAGCAATTAGTTAAACTCTATTTGTAAAAGTAAAAACAATAATGTATATATTTCTTGGGAATTAAAATATGTTATATGAACCATTTGAGATAAATGCTATCCTAGGCATTCACGTTTAACCCCGAACGTATGTATATTACTTAAAAAGGTCTGTGTGTGTCTTTTGTGTAAGTTTAGGTATGCTTAATATTTGATGCTGAATTGTTAAATTACTTAATATGTAATGTTCTTTTCTTTTTCAGGTAAGTCTCCCCAAAAATATTCGTGCGAATCATTGGTAAGCATATTTTTTATGTGATTATCATGGGTGCCATCTTCAAATTCAATTGTCAAAGAATAATTAGTTTTTAATTCTTAACTATTCTTACGTATCTGTTATTGTACAAGTCTATGATATAACTTTTAAAGCACTCGCGATTACTTTCACACATAATAATTACTTTAACGAGTCTTATATAGTAAGTGCCGGTCCCTCGTCTATCAAGCTCTGGAAGAGATATGTTGACGACGTCTGTAGCATCATCAAAGGAGACATGGACACGGTAAAGCAGTATGTCGACTACCTGAACTCCATCCACCCAAAAGTCAAATTCACCTGTGAGGTTGAACGAGACAGGACTTTGGACAATATGTGGGTAACAGAAAATCTAGTTGCCCACCGCCCTGATGACAACTCGCTGCTACTTCAGTCTGCTCGCGACCACGACTGGTGCAACCCAGTCGAAACGTCGAGTGTCCAGGTAAATCGCTTATTTACCTAAAAAACTATCGCGATAAGACTCGTTAAAGTAATTATTATTAACACTATTATTACCTCTAGGGTGATTGGAAATTCGATGCATTCCCTGAAGGTGGTTAGAGGGGGGGCCATTTCCAACATATTCTTCCATGGAACCAGGTCGGAAATGATTGGTTACAAAATTATTAGGACTTTTGATTTCTTAAAGAAAATTTCCCGATTTCAACTTTAAAAGTCATGCGAAAGCTAGCAAACCGTTTTATGCATAGTTTTTGACATGATCTCATAGTGAATGAATAGGACAATCATTTTAGTTACAAGTTTAGTTAGAAATACTCTTCTTTTTAAATACAGCGCCAAAACAAGAAAATATTTTGGTGGAAAGGGATTTTTCAACATTCATGGTAATCTACTGTAAAAATCACTATGGAATAATCCGTAAAAACTTCATAACAGAGTTCTCTGTTTCATTAGCTAACCGAAAGTACACAATCTACAATCAAACATGTTTTCATAAAATAATTAGCATTAATGCAAAAAGCGGCGTGCGAAACAAGGCAATTGACTATGGTCGGTCGACTACGCCAAAGTCAGCAAATGCTGTTTAGACAACTTTTTCAAGTATTTTCGTGGTCTAATGGGTGAGCATTCCCCTCAGGAGTCTGTGGTTCAGGTTCGATTCCGTGAGTTGACCTACAAGGTTGATATTCAACACTTTGTGAATTTTTCCAGTTTGGTTTAAAATCACGTTGAACCACCTGATTGTCCGCAAGAAAATATCTCCGGATGGCATATTAAACCATCGGCCTCGATTGATGTCTAATAAACGCAGACGGTGGTCGTAACACTACCATAGCAGAGGTCTAATACTTGTAGTAGGTGGTTTAAAAACTCCGACAAAGATTTATCATTTCAGTTTTTAGGCTGTTTAAAGCTCAGGAGCTCAATTTCTGAATTGTCGTAATCCTAATCGTGCGAAAATCTGCTACTAATTGTGCTCGTATCACATGTTCTACTAAACTTATTAATTTATGCACACCTAATAAATTCACACAAACCCTTAACATTTAAAGTGTCGAGTAGTAGAACGTGTAATACGAATGGTTAGACCACTCGTTTTAGATTTCCGTGCACGGATTTGGATTACGACAATTCAGAAATGGAGCTCCTGAGCTTTAAACAGCCTAAAAACTGAAATGATAAATCTTTGTCGGAGTTTTAAACCACCTTCTACAAGTATTAGACCTCTGCTATGGTAGGGTTACAACCACCGTCTGCGTTTATTAGACATCAATCGAGGCCGATGGTTTAATATGCTCCGGAGCACGATATTTTCTTACGGACAATCAGGTGGTTCAACGTGATTTTTTAAACCAAACTGGGGAAAATTCACAAAGTGTTGAATATCAACCTTGTAGGTCAACTCACGGGAATCGAACCTGGAACCACAGACTCCTGAGGGGAATGCTCCATCCATTAGACCACGAAAATACTTGAAAAAGTTGTCTAAACAGCATTTGCTGACTTTGGCGTAGTCGACCGACCATAGTCAATTGCCTTGTTTCACGCCGCTTGCATTAATGCTAATTATTTTATGAAAACATGTTTGATTGTAGATTATTGTACCTTTTTGGTTAGCTAATGCAACAGAGAACTCTGTTATGAAGTTTTTACGGATTATTCCATAGTGTTTTTTTACAGTTGATTAATATTAATGTTTAAAAATCCTTCCACCAAAATATTTTTTGTTTTGGCGCTGTATTTTAAAAGAAGAAGTATTTCTAACTAAACTTGTAACTAAAATGATTGTCCTATTCATTCACTATGAGATCATGTCAAAAAACTATGCATAAAACGGTTTGGCTAGCTTTCGCATGACTTTTAAAGTTGAAATCGGGAAATTTTCTTTAAGAAATCAAAAGTCCTAATAATTTTGTAACCAATCATTTCCGACCCCTGGTTCCATGGAAGAATATGTTGGAAATGGCCCCCCCTCTAACCACCTTCAGGGAATGCATCGAATTTCCAATCACCCTATATCTAGATGTTTTGTTTACGTTGTGTTAGTGCTTTTCAAGGTACAAGTTCTCTGAATTGTTCCGAGCATAGTTTAGAAATAAATTCATATTCTATTCATGTTCAAAACCATTATTTTTATTAATAGAAGGAAATATTTAACACATTTTTTTATAACTTAAAAACTGCTGCAGGCAGGCTGAAGTGTTGGTAGGCATTTTATTTTACATACCTAGTCAGTTTTTACTCTAAACTAAAGATGAGTTGAGTGTCTACCGAAACGAAAGTAAGAAAGCCGAATTATTGTTTGGCATAGAATTGTTTCGTCTTTCTTACGGCTTTTCATGTTAGAAATTGTTGGTAGGTACCCATCGGGTATTATCTATGAACCAGGTCAAAGGTATAAAGTAATAACAAAACTACCACGTAAATAAATAAAATTGCGCATATAACGCCCACATACACGGAATTAGTTACCTATAGTTTCGATAAACCCAATTAGTTGTGTAACATAATAGGAAAATTGACTCTTCCTTGTTAGATTGTATTAATTCGCCAAAATGTGGCAAAATATAACATGGCTGATAAACATTATGGTATTACACTCAATTAAATGTCTACATCACATCAACCTAACTCGATTTATTTGTTCTATCGCAGAACTGATCAGTAGGACACCAGGGAACAAAGGTTGGAGTGATGCTATTTTAATCTGCCACAGACCTCACCAACCAGCCTCCCAAGCCTGCAAAACGCAAACATCCCAAGGGAAAGACCATGTCCAGCAAACTGTTGTGTCTGTTGATACATATATCACGCCTATATCCCCTGCGGGGTAGGCTGAGCGTAAACGGCTGTAAGAAACGGTCATTCACACCACATCTGACCTTGGAGGAAAGCTAGGTAGGGAGACGCCGTACGAAGCACTTCCCCTCTGTCACGGCCTTTGCCCACGGGGGCTTATTTTATTACAAAAACCAGCTGCTGTCAGATCTTTTCCTAGAACGAATCCAGCCGCGAATGTCAAATGAGTTCCGATAAAAAGCCGAATTGTAGAGCTAATAATGCCTAAAAAAATATGTAAAAATACCAATTTACAACAGAACAATATCACTTTTCAGCTGAAAGTATTCCTCCAGTACAATATCACTAAATAATGTATAAAATTAGCGATTGAAAATTGTGCATAAGTGTTGCCAGTAAGTCGTACGAAATGTCTGATTTCGAGTTTTTTTTAGGTGGAACTACAATAAAATATTTTGTTATTTTTGTTGTGTCGAACAATGGTGTTCATCATAGTATCGTTTATTTTTCAAATAAAGATTATAATATTCCTTCATACAATGGGTAACAATTAACGATTTTAAGTCTAGCCGTCGGCTTGACCCTTCGGAGATAACGTCTGGTTAACTTTTCGTGTTTACGTGTGTTTCTCATCCCTTTTTCACAGCCCGCACCCGCCGCGCGCCCGCGGGGGGCGCGGCGGGGTGCGCGGGACGCTGCGCCCGGCGGCGCGGAGTGATTCTCGTCAGTACGCTGTTTAACTTTTAGTGGTGAACGTGTGTATAATGTTCGTGCACAAAACAGTGAAACTGTTCGGATTGCGTACATTTTTATTTTAAGGTTTCTTTCCTTTTAATAAAATTTTGCTTAGAAGTTTTACCCTATAAATCAAGTAGATACTCAAATAATTTCGTTAATGATTTTTGTTTTGTAGCAGTGTACTAATGTGTTTTCTTTTAGTTTTGGTTTTCACTCACTTTATGAGCTTTTGCTCTTATTTGCGTTGAGTGTATGTTTACTTACTGTAACCAAAATCTTTTGTTTTTAAAATAAACACCTCGCTAACACCCCCCGGGTAGAGGTTATGTCGTGTCAAACCGCATTCGTTCCCAGAACAATGCTTGCCAAGATGTAATGTCAAAGTTAATTGTACATGTGTCGATCTTATTTCACTCAGTACAACCTCTTGACTTCCAATTCTTTTGAGCTTGACTCGACGTGTCAGACTTCGATACCGACCTACGTGTCGTATCGATCTGTGCCAATGGTCGTATCGATCACTGACTCGCGTCGTTTGGATTAATGATGCACGTCGTGCCATATCCCGACTGTCGTCGTTTCAAATTTCGAAAGACGTCGTATCAGATTTCAAAAGATGTCGTATCAAAATTTGGCACATGTCGTATCAAAATTTGGCACATGTCGTATCAAAATTTGCCACATGTCGTGTCAAATTGTTGCACACGTCGTATCAAACTTAATTGTCGTGTCAACCTCAGAACAGTTGCATGTCGTAACCTGCATCTTCTGTTTATGTAACAAGGGTCTCTCATACTGTTAAAACTGGACTTAATGAGACTTTGTTGGTCCTACAGATGGCGCTAAGCAAGAATGTCATCACGCTCGCGGATCTTTCGACCCGCCAGCTGCCGGCGTTAGACGACGAGGAAAGGCCCCTATTAGGAAGAATCGTAGAAGCAGTTTCAATACTATATCCGGATGGATGGTACAATTGGACGGTCTGTGACCTGTCTAGAGAAGACGTATTTGGAAAAAAGTTGGACTCTGCGACTATGAGCAGATTGCATTTTGCGATTCCAACTATTACACTGATAAAGGCCTTTGATCCTGAAGCCCAATCTTTATCCGAAAGGATGTACCGAATGATGAAAGAGCAACTTTTGCGTTACGATTTTTGTAGGGCGCTAATTATCAGTCCGAAAAGTCTTGCTATAAAAATACATGGCTCAGCCACACAATTGGAGATTTTTAAGAACGCGATCGAACATCTTAAATCTCAATTTATCTCGAGGACAGCGGCAGCAGAACTACTTTCTGGCTCAATCACACTAAAAAGAAAGGCTACTTCCTGCCCGCCTAAGATTCTAAGCAAGAAACCTAGACTAGAGAAGGAAGTAGCTACACTCAAGGAGAGGTCGGCCAACATTGAGAATATGCTGCGACAGTTACTTCAATCTCAGTCGTGCACTGGTGAGGAATCAGCTTCAGACCCGGAACCAGAAGCCATCTCTGATGAGGATGAGTTTGTAGCTCCTTCGATTGATGATTCTTTGATTGAAGAAGGATCAATCAAAGAAAACGAAGACGTTGAATTCGATTTTTCACCAATGGTAAAGGAGGCGGATCCGCTCGTTCCATTAGCGGAGCCTAATATTCTTAAACAAGGTTTAGACTGCCAAAGATTCGGTCAAGATGGTTGGGCAAAACTGCGATACAGCGAGGTTCAAAAAAGACTGCATGCGACTCCTGCTTTCAGCGCTTTAGAGGTTAATTCTCAGCTGGCCTCGAAAACACCGAGTTACATCCCATATGAACACTTGGTAAAAATGGACCAGGCGTTAGAACATTAACTCATGGTCTGTTACTGCAACGGAAACTTCTAACAGAGGCTTTGAAAGCCATCGTAAAGGAGACGAATCCCAGCGTAGCTCCGATTCTAAGAAAGCATTTCACCGAGGGATCTCAGTTCGAGACACTCTCAGATGAATTGTTACAATATGTCTGCGGTAGAAGAGCAGAAACGATTGAAGCTAGGCGCAAGGTTTATAGTCCAAAGGAAGCATCTATACTCCGCTCTACATAAGATTCCACCTTCCCCGACAGCCTTGTTTGAGGAAAAGGCTCTGTCCCAGACTCTACAAGACAACGGTGGATTTTCAAAATTTTTCCCATTCCAAAGTTCAGTTGCAAAATCCAAACCAATTCCCAACTTTGATGCAAAAAGTCAGAAATCAAAGTTTCCAAACTCAAAAGTCAAGCCGTCAAAGCCTCAACAGTCAAAAAGGATTGAACGTGGTCCTAAAAAGTCCAAGGAGAGACCGTTCTCCTCATCAAAAGAGAAGTGGGGAGCGTCGTGATCGCTCATCTTATTGACTCACAGGCCTCTCACCAAATCTTCAAATCGTCAAGTCTCAATTTCAACATGTGGGTCAAGCACAAAAGTCCTCCTTATATTCTAAAGATTTTACAAGGTCTCCGAATTCCTTTCAGCAAAAGACCTCCTCTTTCTCGACTTTCAAAGCTCCTGTACAACCGAATGAAGACGAAGAGTTCTCCAGAAATGAGTCAAGAGATCCTGAAGCTCAAGCAATGCGGGGCTCTGGTAAAAGCTACCCAACCAACGGGCTTTGTCTCCAAGATGTTTTTGGTCCCGAAGGCGGACGGTTCACAGAGACCAGTCATAAATCTGAGACCTTTAAACGGGTTTTTAACCCCAAAGCCATTCCGATTAATCAGTCATCAAAAAATTCCCAAATTTTTACAAAAGAACGATTTTCTGGCCAAGATCGATCTTTCAAACGCTTACCTTCATGTCCCAATAGCTCACAATCACCAGAGGTTTCTAATGGTAGCGTACGACAAAGAATTTCTTCAATTCACAGCTCTTCCGTTCGGTCTTTCGGTAGCTCCGTTAATATTTTCTCGTCTTACCAATTGGGTAGCGAGCGAGCTAAGAAAGAAGCAGATACGAATTGTCGTATATTTGGACGACTTCCTAATAGCTCATTCGTCTCGAGAGGTCCTCACTTGTCACATTCATCAAACTCTAAATTTTCTGATGGATCTGGGATGGCAGATAAACTGGAAAAAGTCAGTACTAACCCCAAATCGGGTAGTAGAATATCTCGGAATAGTTTGGAATCCTTCTCAAAATGCAAAACTTTTGAATGTAGACAAGAAAGAGCGAATTTCAAGGGAAATACAAGCAATCATTGCGAAAGGCAAGTGGTCTTGGCGACAAGCAAAATCTCTCTTGGGTCGGCTAGTCTTCGCAGCCTTCGTGGTCCCTCTAGGTCTACTACATTGCAGGACCTTGCAGAGAGCTTCAAGTCGGCTTCCAGAGAATCTTCCCAGCTTGTATTGTCCAATTCCGCAACCGGTACTTCGAGATCTAACCTGGTGGTTGAAGAATTTAAACAATCACTCCCCCATTGTAGTCGATGGTCCGAAGAGTTACATCGTATCCGACGCTTCAGGGTCGGGCTGGGGAGTATCAGTGAACGAGAAGAAACTGTCAGGTGTTTGGAATATGCTTCAAGCAGAGTGGCACTCCAATGTGAAGGAAATGTTTGCTGTAGTCCAGGGAGTCAGAGCTTGTCATCATCAACTGCAGAATCATACGGTATTAGTCCAGTCAGACGATCGCTCCGTAGTGTCATACATAAACCGCGAAGGCGGCACGAAGTCGGTTGTTCTTCACAATCTTACCTCCGAGTTGTTGACTCTTTGCCATCAGTCACGAATCAAACTGATAGCCTATCACCTTCCAGGACGCTACAATGTAGAAATCGATCGCCTATCCCGAGCGAAAAAAGTTCCGGAGTGGAGACTGTCCTCAAATTCTTCACAAGATATTCCAAAAGTGGGAAATCCTTGCATAGATCTCTTTGCGTCGGCGAGGTCGGCAGTCATCCCAAATTATGTTTCTCTGGATGCAACAGACCCCAATGCAGTTTTTGTAAATGCATTCAGCCAGCAATGGTCGTACAGCAAAGCTTATCTATTTCCTCCACCTGCGTTGATCCCACAAGTTCTTCAACACTTGAATTCAGCTCGAGGAACATACATCATGATAGTTCCTCGTTGGAACAAAGTCTTTGGCGAGCCGATCTGAAGAGCAGAGCTCTGGCACCCCGTTCACAATCGAGAATCTCAAGCAGAACTTAATAGACCTATCAACGGGCCTCCCTCCTACGGAGATCCAAAGATTACATTTGGAGGCCTGGAAAATACGGGGTGGGCCAGGGAACTAGCTGACTGGGATCATGAGGATATCGAGATTATAGAAAAATCTTGGAGGGATTCGACATTAAGATCATATAGAGCTCCGTGGGCTCGTTGGTGTGCTTGGGCTGTTAATAATAATGTATCGAAGAATAACCCTAGCTCGTCACAGTTAGCTCGTTACTTATGTTTCCTTTACCGTACTCACGGTTTTGCCCCACAGACCATTAAATTACATAAATCTGTCGTGTGTACATTTGCCAATTCTAGCACGGGTGAAAATCTTAGTAACAGCTCTGTTGTGAGACGAGTCATAAAGTCTATTGAAAAAATTAAACCGTCTTCTATCAAAAAACCTATTTGGGACGTTTCAGTGGTTTTGAACTGGTTGAAATCCAATTCCCCCCTACAGGATAATCTGTATCAAGTATCGCGACATGTAGCTATGTTACTTCTCTTATCATCCGGTAGACGACTTCATGACTTGACACTTTTACACATCGGACCTGACGATATTGAGGTTCTTGACGACCAAATTACGTTGTGGCCTCGTTTTGGTTCTAAAACGGATTCTGCTAAAAACCGACAGTCAGGATGGCATCTGTCTGCTGGTACCGATGAAGACTTAGATCCCGTTCGCTGGATTAAGTGCCTTATTCAGGTTTCTAGCTCGTAGAAATAGTAGAGAGAATTTATCATCTTTGTTTATATCCTCTAGGGTCCCGTCAAGGCCGCCTCGAGGTGTATAATAGCAGGATGGATAGGGTCTATTTTTAAAATATTAGGTATTGAAGCTCCACCTGGTAGTGTGAGATCTGCTGTAGCTTCAAAAAATATCCAAAATCTTCCACTAGATGAAGTTTTGGCGAGAGGTAACTGGAGAAGTGAGAGTACTTTCTTCAAGTATTATTTTAAATTAGTGGAGCGAACGAGTAATACTACCGATATGGTTCGTAACGTCCAGTCTTCCTTTACTCCTATAGATTAAAATTATGAGGGCTAAGAAGTGCCTTTAAGTTTTGTTTCAGTTTTTAGTTTAAGCATTGCCATCTTGGCTGTGATAATAAGATAATTATTTGTTTGATCTCGACATAAGACTGTTATGCTAATCTTAGTAATATGGTTATCAACAGGGTTGAATTTTCTTAATTAATGTTACTCTTGTCATAGGTAACATCTAATGTTGTATTTTCTTACCTAAAATAAAATATTTCGTATCTCTTGATTGGGTATTTTATAATTTCTAAGCTTAAGTCCTATTTTAATTCCTATTTCACAGTACGCTGCTTCTTGCCCGGCAGAAGTCAAACATATCTCCGAAGGGTCAAGCCGACGGCTAGACTTAAAATAGAAGCGTTTTCCCCGAAGGGTAGAAAACGCATATTTTGGGTCTAGCCAAGGCTTGACCGAGCAAGCTCTGCCGGCAATATTCGGAACAGGTACTGACGAGAATCGCTCCGCGCCGCCGGGCGCAGCGTCCCGCACCCGCCGCGCCCCGCGGGCGCGCGGCGGGTGCGGGCTGTGAAAAAGGTGAGAAACACACGTAAACACGAAAAGTTAACCAGACGTTATCTCCGAAGGGTCAAGCCTTGGCTAGACCCAAAATATGCGTTTTCTACCCTTCGGGGGGAAAACGCTTCTATTTTAGTTTATCGAATTGCAATACACATCAACTCTCAAATCCTTTAGTCGCTTCTTACGACACCCATGGGAACGATATGTTGTATGCTATTCTAAGCCAGCACTACACAACTTGCTAGTCTCCAATGCTTCGTAAGCCGCACAGCGGTCTGTTGATGACTCAGTATAAACAGATATTAATCAAAACTTGAGTTATTGCCCCTATTTCGCAGATCTATTAACATAAATTGGCGGTTAGGACTTCAGCCAGACACGTTTTTGTTGGGTACCCGTTGTAGGTACCCAAAATTGCGGCTGCGCCATATCGCACCCTAGCACCAAACGGGTTATTCCACTTCGCTCTCCTGCTTATTTGTCAGTAATCAATTAATTACCGCGGGAACTTCTTCTTCTTCTTTTCGTGTGGGACACCGAGTCGTTCAACGACCCGATGAACCCTGGTGTCAGAGTTTTTCAACCGCCTACTGCAAGTAGCCTCTGACATGGTTGTATAACGACCGCCATCATAGACAGCAACCGGGACCGACGGCTTAACGTGCCCATCCGAAGCACGGAACCGTCTTACTTGCGGACAATCAGGTGATTCAGCCTGCAATGTCCTAACCAGACTGGGAACAAATTCACAAAGTGATAAATATTTACTTTGTAAGTGACCCCACCGGGAATTGAACCCGGAACCTTTGCGTGGCAGGCAGGCATACTAACCACTGCGCCACATCGGCTGCCGCGGGAACTACTAATAATCTACTCCGTAGATAAATGATTGAGTCGGCGTACTTGTAAAATGAAGCTATCAAACATGAGCCAGAATAGGCAATTTATGTGTCAAATACATACTTTTGAAAAACGTAATCCTTAGGCAGTCGGGTAAAAAGTGAAAGTTTTCCTGTGTGATAATATTTTATTTTCTCGAGAACATTTAAAGCAGCAGGATGCAACTTTTCTTTAAATATGTTTTTCCGAATTTCTCGTACGAAAATATGCACCAAGTATAAGATTACATTTAATTAAGTACAAATCTCATAAGGGAGTCATCTACTCAAAAAACTGAACAACTTTTGTTTGAAACTTTTCTTCGAAATATGAAAAAATATTTGGACCTCCTGTACTAAGTTACACACTTTTTCAACATTTTTGTATGGGAGGTCCAAATTTTTTTTTCTTGTTTCGAAGAAAAGTTTCTAACATAAGTTGTTCAGTTTCGTATGTAGATGACTCCCTCAAGAGATGTGTACTTAATTAAATGTAACCCTATATATCAGTAGAGACCAGTTGCTTAGTAGCGCTGTGCAATAACCACAATTCTCCCTTTAAAGGCGTAATGACACGTTAGAAAATTACCGAGCTTATATTGCCCACATTACGTTTAATGAGACGATACGAAACAAGCATTGTTGTGGCAACAGCTACTGTTTGTATTACTGTTTGTATTTACTTTCTTGTAGTTTTCTAATTTAGCCTTTCAAAAGTTAGACAAGTGTTAAATGCGTGTTTAAAACATAAGTTCAACGGTCGTCTAATTTTTCTGTGGGTAAGGCCCAAAACATTTAATTAGGTATAGTATCACCAACCGGCCCTTGCTTTGCACTTCTGCTATTCCAACGGCCGTTTTCTTCATTACTTTCCTTCCTTTACAAGAATCTTTCTCGATGGCAGCTGTAAGCCGAAAATCCCTTCCTCCCTTATTTTATCTTCTTCCCTTCTGTCAGATCCGTTCTTCACTTTCTCTAATCCGTTCTTTTCGTATGTCCAATTCATTCTTTGCTTTTCTCCAATGCTTATTCCCCATCTCTCCAATTCATTAAATTATCTACGATACATAATTTCCATCTGGTCAAACATCTTTCCGATTATGGTTTCTATCCCATCTATGCTTTCCAAAAATGCAATCCGCGGGTGAGCTCAAACTACCAACAAAAAGTTAAAACATTAGGTATAAAGTAGGATGTTTCTAAAATTAGGTATAAAGTATATGATATTGATAAGATTATGTTTTGTGAATCACCCCACTGTTTTATGGTACCACCACCATTGCAATTTTGGGCATTACCATGAGGGTTCTGACTTTAGATTACATATATAATCAAGCTATAGAGTGCGCCTAAAAAGTTAGAATAGTTGGCAGTAGTCAGAACACAACCTCTCTATCTATCAGTAGCAATACGCCAGTGACAACACGATTGAACCTCTATTACTTCCACAGATTACTTCTCATACATTTGGCGTCTGTATCTAGGGAGCAACTGCTTATGTTTTGACAGTACGGTGCGGGGCGATATGCGCACTCTATAGCTTGCTTATCCTCGTAACGCCCAAGTTATTTTAACGCTAACTAACTGTTTTGTACAATATGATGTACATTGGGCGTTACAAGGTTATACCGGGAGTAACAGAAAGGGTATAACAAGCCGAAAGAAGGTCAAGGTACTCATGAAACTGAACAACTTTGTCTTTGGAACATAAGTCGAAATATGAAAAAAAAAATTGGACCTCCCATTCAAAATTGCCGACCAGCAGATTGATTTACTATGGGAGGTCCAAATTTTTTTTCAAGTAAATTTCTTTCAGTTTCATGTGTACCTTGACTTCCTTTCGGCTTGTTATACCTACCCTTTCTGTTTATACTTGAAGGTTCTGACTTATTTCGACTGCAGCTCCCGTCATGATAATTACGCCTAAATTGGTTCAAATTACTCTCGGCAGTCGTTAAGATTTTATCAATGGTTTAGTGCTTTCGTCTGGATTAGGTGAGTGACCTCTGAAATTATGTTAATTATTTAATTTAATGAGGAATGCTTGCGTCATACATACATACGTACATATATCACGACTGTATCCCTTGCGGGGTAGCAGAGTGTAAACGGCTGCAAGAACCGACCATTTACACTTACACCACGTCCGACATAAGTTTGAGAGTCACAAACTGTGTATCACTATAGTGATAGGTTATCAGCCTGTCGCCTAAGTTTGCAATACGAATCTCTCAAATCCCATAGTCGCTTCTTACGACACCCACGGGTAAGATATGGGTTGATACTATTCTAAGCCGGCACCACACGGCGTTGACACATACTTTTTTGTATGTGTTAGCTGTGTTGTGCCGGTTTAGAATAACATCACCCCATTTCTAGCTGAATGCGTCGTAAAGAAGAAATCCAGCGAATGGGCAAAGTTTAAAACTGTACTGCCCTCACCAACCCGCCTAGAAAGCGAGTATGGCAAAAACTTTTCAGGGAGGCATGTTAGCAGTGGTCTGTTGCCGCTGTTGATGAGTTAACTACTTATTACTTCATCTTTTCTATGCGTCACTTCGGGTTAACGAACACCTACATTTATTCATACCTGACGCCTAACGCGTAAACAAAAACGCCAGAAACCAGCGTGTCTTAACAGTGAATATTTGCATAGCAACGCACATACTTACTTCACAATACAGATAGTACAATACATGTAAAACCCATTGTGGTCTTTTAAATAGAGCAGTTGGCGACAAAAAACTAATGATCTCCTTTTAAAACGACTAATGATGACAAGGAAATATAAGGAAGTCAACGGCCGGAAGATGAAAAATAGTCGGCAGGAGACGAGAGAAAGTTTTTTAAATGGTTTCCTTTGAAGTAAATGACGCAAGGTCTTGTCATTTATCCCCTAAGTTCTTCAAAGAATACATGGTATAGCTAGCCGCCACAGAGCACCAAAATGCGCGAAAAAGGTTTCATTTGTCTATGGTAGCCGCCTTCAATATAAAATCAGCTGAGAAAAAGATGCTTTAAGAATAATTCTAAGTAATATTGAAATCGGAGAAGAGCTGTCCAACAGGGGCATATGGTTGAGGAACTGTTTAAAGAAGTAGACGTATAAGGGGTGGACACTTCGGAAAGTTGATTTTCAGCACCCAATGGCCTAACACACACACACATTTCCACATTTTTAAGGTATAGTGGCATCTTTAGGAGGCAAAAAAGGCCATTTTAGAACAAGCAAATGCTAAAGGTCCTTTTGCTGAATGAATACCTAGAACCAATAGATCATTTTACAAAGGAGAGCCCCACGATTTCTTCATATAAATGTTGCTACTATATGTTCAGCGAAAATTCGCCGATCAAACCAAAAATTTACTTTTCTATTAGATCAAGAAACATTTTTTTTTGCAAATCAAAATTGTTTGCGATTTATCCTTACAAATTGCAGATCATTTATTACCTTCTATCTAACTTCTCTCGTGTATTACTACAACAGATAATCGATAAGTATTGGCTTTAACCGCCATTAAGTTCTTTGACAGTTTGACAGTTTCACCCGCCAATGCTATGATTAATGTACCGTCACAAGTAGTGTAAAGAAAGCCATTTGTGTCATTTGTATAACAATCGCGTAACTGTAGTAGAAATTAAACTAAGCATGTACCCGTACATAATTTGTGGGTACATTGACAGCAGGAGAGAAAGATGAATAATTTTGGTAAATTATTAAATCTGTTTTAATAAGGTGTAAAAAAATGTTGCAAATGATGGAGCCGTTTGTGTCATTTTTATAAATAATGCGTAACTGTAGTAATAGGTACTGAGGATGGTACTGCATCCGTACATAATTTGTGGGTACAATGACAGTAAAGAGATGAATAATTTTCTAAATGATAAAATGTGTTTTAATAAGGTGTAAAAGATTGCTACAAATAGCCATTTGTGCCATTTTATTAACTCATGCGTACCTGTAGTAGAAATTATACCTACTAAGCATGTACCACGGGTACAAGGTATAAGTATAAGACTCTCGTGTTGTACTGTATAAGGTAAAGTGATCAATTCAAATCTACTACATATACCACGCCTATATCCCTTCCGGGGTAAGCAGAGCGAAATCCGCAAAAAAACGGCAATTTACACAACGTCTGAGAAAAAGTTTGAGAGTCAGAAGAGTGTGTATCACCATAGTGACAGATTGTAGCCTGCCGCCTAAAATTGCAATACACATCAACTCTCAAATCTCCTAATCGCTTCTTACGACACCCACGGGAAAAGATATGGGGCGATGCTACTCTAAGCCGGCACCACACGGCCAATTCAAATCTATATGTTTAAAAATACCGTATTCGATTAGATTGACTCAGCTAACCGTTAAAATCGGGTAGAATTGTACCCAGGGGAGACAATGTAAGATGACTCTTGTGTGAATAGGGGCAACTCGGGACAAATGATATAAAATGACTGGCCAATCGCTATTAAGTCATTATTGTACATTATTATGATTTTTTACGTAGGGTACAGTCGTACTCATAAATTTTATTTGGTTTAAAAAAATACCTATAACGTCAAAAGGAGATAGAGGTCCACCTACCTTTTAACTCCTGGCTAATTGTGTACCCGTAGCATAAAACACTATTCCCTAAAAGTACCTCGAAAAGTGTCCCCTAAAATATTCAAACACGGATAAAGTAGCTTTCTAATGGTTAAAATAACATTCAAAACGATTCCAGTAGTTTCAACAATTTATCAAATAACTACAAAGAACGATTGATAATGCAGATTCGACAATTAAATACGTATAGGATGCAATTTTATTAGTAGCGAATCCATTAAGGGTGTGTTCTGCCCATGAAACTGAACAACTTTCCCCAAGGAACATAGGTCGAAATACGAAAAAAAAATTTTGGTCTTCCCATACTAAGTGTGTTGGCCGGCCTGGTCCAATTTGTACGGGAGGCCCAATTTTTTTTACATTTCGACCTGTGTTCTTTGGGGAAAGTTGTTCAGTTTCATTGACAAAACACACCCTTAACGGATCCGCCACTAATAAATTGCACCCTATATTATGTATCATCTTGATTTTGCGGTTAATTCTACTGTCCATTCTTAAACTTCAAAAACGCTTTTGTTCCTAACTGTAACATGTGTAGGGTCCTAACATACCCGCATGTTGTGGCACGCGCCTCATCGGACTTATGCAATCGGACCCCATATTTTGTATGTTTTTGTGTTATTTTTTTTTTACAATCTAAGGGCTAGACACGCGCACTTATGGCGGCTTATTGATTTAGATTTTAATAGACACAGCTTGCTTTCTGTTGGAAATAGTGCAGTTATAACTTTGGTTGTTCAAGGCTGCCCGTCCGTCGTGTAAAAATAGCGTCATCAAATGTCTTCAAGTCATTATTTTTAGTCCCTAAAGATGAAATTCGTGGAGCAACTGCTCATGGCCTGTTATCGGACAATTTAAAATAAACCGTATCGTTAGTAACAACCCCGTTTTGTACTATTTTGAGTCATTATGTGCGACCACGGAAGCTTAAGACAATTGAATTCAGGAAATTGGTAGCAGCGTCCGTCCAGTAGATAAATTACAACTTACACTGCACGTATCGGCCTGCTAATTTAACAAGTAAATATAGCAAACACTCCCAAAAAGGGGACACAAATGTTCATTTGGCTGTTATTGGTTGTTGATGACAATGTGTTCATGATTTGTCTGTCGGTAGAACATGTAATTATAATTATTAAAAAACATACTTTTAAAATATATTTTGACTCAACACTGACTTGCCCTTACTTTGTTCTTGAGATTGGGCGAGATAAGCTTGAGTAGTTTACAGTTACAGCTCCGTTCCTTGTTGGATTTAAGGCCTCTTCACACGGAGAAGCTTTTTGAGCAAAAATCGAGCGTAGGTAAACCCCTGCTTATTTACGTGATTGGCGTGTAATCTTGTTTAACTATTTAACCGACGAAAAAACAAAAGAGGAGGAGGAGGTTCTCAATTCGTCCCGAATACAACGTCATCTCTACGCGCGTGATGACGTGCACGTCACGCATACGCGCCCGGTGTGTAGCGCCCTTAAATCATACCACTCTTAGCTGTTACGTAAAATAGTGTAACAAAGTTCTGGCTATAGCATTTAGTGTGCTCTAATCTTTAGGCTGTAACGTAAAATAGTGTAACGTAAGACGTAAGCTAGTATACTAGGCTACAATGTATTTTAGCGGTTACGTGCAAGTTGTAGGCGATGGTGGAAGTTTTATTAGCTGTATCCATAAAATGTCAAACAAAACTTCAGCTGTAAAACTTGACCAATGATGGATGGACAATGTTAGACAAAGGAGTTCTTCACAAATTATAAAGTTTTATTGAAAATTTTAAATTTAATGCTTACTAATATTATATGCCGTGCGTTGTGGTGCCGGCTAAGAATAGCATCATCATATCATTCCCGTAGGTGTCGGTTTGAGAGTTGACTCTGCAGTCTACTGCTGGACATGTGCCTCCCCCTATAATAGGATGTTTGCCATAAATTGCCGTGTGGTGCCGGATAAGAATTGTGAATAACGACTAAGGGATCTAAGAGTGGATGTGTATTGCAATTTTAGACTACAGGCTGACAATCTGTTACTATGGTGATACACAGTATACCCAGTATACTCTACACTCAAACTTGACTCATTCAAGTAGTAGTGTACAGTTCTAACGACATACATTACGGGAAAAAATTTCATTCCCTGAGGAAAAAAACTCATTCCCTGGGGAAAAAAATAATACATTAGCTAGCGCAGCGGGTGATACCACTGGACAATA
This sequence comes from Phthorimaea operculella, assembly GCA_024500475.1. Classification (NCBI taxonomy): domain Eukaryota; kingdom Metazoa; phylum Arthropoda; class Insecta; order Lepidoptera; family Gelechiidae; genus Phthorimaea; species Phthorimaea operculella. The sequence goes on from JANFCV010000017.1 coordinate 3,055,568, forward strand.
AATTCATTGTTTCATATTCATTGTCAGAAGCTTTAAGCCGCCAAACGGGTTAAAATAAACACAAACGAAATATCGGAACAAAGCTGAATTTTGTCGCAGACAAATGTTATTTTCTTAGTAAGATTACGCCGCACTCAATAAAAGGTTTAAAAATCGCTAAAAACGAGCTAATTTCGGTTTTTCAGAAGGATAGTGTTGACATTGGCACAATTTCCGGTGTGGGGCTTTAGGGATGCGTTTGTGAAAGGGTTCCACTGCTGGACATAAGCCATCCCATTAGGGTGGTGCTTGCCAAACTTACCCCTCTTTGCTGGCGGGTTGTTGTATTGTTGTATTGCACATGGAACGCTACTACCTTTACCTTTACAGCCACAACAGTCCACTGCTGGACATGGGCCTCCCCCGTATTGGGGGTATTACCGTACTCACCACGCTTGGCAGGCGGATTGGCGAGCGCAGTGCAAGATGTTTAATTCACAGTAACGCTGCTGCCCATTCCCTGGATAATTATCCCATAGACACCCACGGGTAGAATTGGGGTGATGCTATTCTAAGCCGGCATCACACGGCAAACGCTACTACAACGCTACTACAATTTTACAGTTTTACGATGTGTCGCCATTTACGACACCCACGGATATAAATTAGGTGATGCTATTTATACCACGTCTGACAAAAGACTGAAAGTCATTCAGAAGTCTGTGTATCACCCACCATAGTGACAGGATGTAATCCTGGCGCCAAAAATTGCAATACTCATCAACTCTCAAATCCCATTGTCGCTTATTACACCCCAGGGGAAAGTTATGAAGTGATGCTATTCTAAGCCGGCATCACACGGCAGTCACAATCATACAGAACCCACAATACCATAATCTAAACTCACCCTTCATCTGTCATTTACCGCAATCTCTGGTTTGTTTACTTTACTCTTTGGAATCGGTCGTGGAATGTTTTGGCACGGGATCGGGGTTCGATTCCCAGTTCCCACCGGGACGATATACTAACAACAAGAAAAAAAATTAGATAAGCCATGAGGCGTGACAACATGAATAGATAAGTAAGTTTCCATACAGACACTGATATGAAGAGATATTTTTGAATGGTGGTAAAAGCATAATACATATGTTTGTGATGGCTGAGATTCCATTGTATGTATGTACCTCCTTGTTATAGGGGTCCAAATTCAGTCCCAGGATCCAAACTTTCTAAGGTCTATGTTTGGGATCTCGCTAACCGAATTTAGACGCCAAAAGACCATAGTTACGGATATAGTCTGGAAGTATAGCAGGCTGAATTGGCAGTGGGCTGGCTGTCGTAGAACCGATGGACGGTGGAGTAAGCTGGTTCTCGAGTGGAGGTCACGACTCGGCAAGCGTAGCGTTTGCCACCCTCCGGTGCCTTGGGGCGTACCCTTGGGGAGGCCTATGTCCAGCAGTGATGATGTGAAGATGTGATGATCCATAGCTTCCTGTGTATTGAGATTTTAATGCACTCACAGTGCTGTATTATTCTCATAAATGAGAATATGGAAAAATTCACTAGTGACCGCCGGGACGACTTGAACCCGGGACCGTAGGGTTGGTGACCATGGCTTCCTAGTTTCATTCTTGAGGAAGAAGACTGCACAATGTTGATAGTTGTCAAATTGATCTCTTTTTAAGATTGTTCCCAGTTAGGTTTGTATTCTGAGGACTTAGCAAAATTAGCAAGCTAACCGTCGGTTTTTGCTGATTGCTGTCTATGACTACAAAAACTGGCATCAGGGTTCATCATGGGTTTTTCGGGTTGTTCGTTCATTAACACGGCGTCCCACATGATGTGAATAGGTGAGAATATTTTTGACGATATTTTGATTTTGATATCTTGAAAGAAAAGGCAACTTCCTTACCAAAGATACCTTCCTGTAGTTACCTGCCTAGCAACCTACGTCGTGTTTTAATTACATGGTAGCCATCTTAAATTCGCGCCTATGTTGCTTATTAAGTTACCAAAACTAATTTTCTACTTCAATAACCTTTACATCATCCATCATTTTGATCTTAGAAATATTCCGCTTTTCATCAAATAAATAAGGCGACAGACCAAAAGTCAAACTCGAAAAGCCGTCGACAATTTAGTTAGGAACAAGTTCTGATCTTAGACTATATAAGCAAGCTATACATAAGAGTGCGCCTAACCAGGTATGAACGGTTTACACGGGTATGAACACAATCTGTCCATCTTGAACGACTCGGTGTCCCACACGAAGAGAAAGAGAGTAGCAAAACGACTGTGACAACACTCTTTTACATCTATTTTTCTCGTATTTAAGTATGTATAGAACTTGCTTACGCTAGGAACTGTGACCCGGAGCGCACCCTATAGCTTTCTTATGTATAGTCAAAGGTTCTGAATATTCGACCTCTTGGGCGTCTTTTAGCAGATTATTCCCGAATCCCGACTTTAGCATAAATAAATCATCATATTTCTTTATGTTCGAAATTTTTGATATTTCTTTGTGCTGAAGTTGTATTTTTTGTCCATTGACCTTTAGGGTTGGCTGTATCTGTAACTTATAGCTAAGTTTATAAGATCACGTCCCTCCTGCAATATTTTAGGTGTCTGACCGTCGCTACTACGCCTTAAATAAGACATTTTGCTCTGTGCAGTGGTGATAACCTTAAAATAGCATGATCATCATATTTTTTGCGAGCCAAGTGAATTTGAAAATGGCTGCTGAATCAAATTTTATAACGTGTGAAAGTATTTTCTACGTAAAAGCTTAGTTTTTTCTAGTGTATTAAAAATTTAAAAGGCTCCACACACCGCCTCCGTATGCAAGACGTATTCGTGCGCGTCATCACTCGCGTACCGATTGTAATGTATGTGATTGTATTAGAGGTGGAACACTGCCTGCGTATGCGTGCGCTACATCACGCGCGTACCGCGGTGTGTCGTATCTCATATACGGTACCATACAATACAATGTCATAGCTACGCGCGTGATGACGTGCACGTCACGCATACGAAACGGTGCTTATGGCTTGATATGAATGTAATATCAAGAACTTTATCACAGATCTTTCAAATCAAACCGTATCTAGTCTTCCTAAAAAGAAGCAGTCGTTTTCATTTTTTATTAATTCACATTTCTTTGTTTTTGCAAATCTTGTAAAATTTGACGCCGTAATATTCCGTAATCAGAATAAATTGTCGAGATTTATTGAAACTCGACGGGATTATCCAACCAATTTGCAAATGTCCCTGATGTCGAATAACTTGGAAGAAAAGAGAGGCTTCTAAACCTGGCAGGATAGCCGACAAGGACTCAGACAATGTCACTTCTATTCGACTTTGGTGAGGGTAAACAAATCAATACTGTACTACCTACAGTACTTAGGTTTCTGGATTTAGTACTTACCTAGAGAGTACTAAATGAAATTGTCTGAAAGTCTCGATGGAATTATCCCGAAATCCTATTGAAGAGAAGATATCATAAGTCAAATAAAACGAATCAGTCTTTTGGAGAAAAACTTACTTATTTTGGTGGCGTAAAAAACAGGTATTGGCAATATGAAATCTAAATCTTGGCGTGTATCTTTCAGTCGCTCTCACTCCTTAACTATACCAGAATAGATTGTAAAAAACAAAAAAGAAAAACAAAAACTGAGACAGACAGTTACTCTTGTTTGTACCTTCTTTGTCTAAAAGGTTTTCAAAGTATTTAAAGAAAATTTCAGAGGATAGTAAGCCCTTTATTATAATATAAAACGCATGAGATGAACCAGTCTCTTTTATTTTAAAGAGTAGTTCAAGGGTCACTAGGAGATAAACATCCTAAGAGTTTTGGACTTATGGAGTTATCACTCCTTTATCACTCCTGAAAAGCCAAAATCTCCGGTGTTTTTGGTTATTTGCTTATTACTCGGAAACTTACAATTTACAACATGTTTTACTAAAATAAAAATCTAGCTACTTTAATTGCGCAAGTTTGAATGCCTAAGCACGACTCTAATTCGACAGGATGAGCTTAGGGTCATCGAAATGCGAATAATTTTGTCTCGGAGCGACAGTCAATCGAGTCTGAAAGGCAGTTACCGAGGTCAATGTCATGCAGTGTTTGGGTACAGGGTGCACTTTGAGGTCAAGGTTATACACAGATGTAGTAGGTATGTTGTAGTGTCTGAACCGATCTTCTTCTTCGAATGGGACACTAAGTGGTTCAACGAACCGATGAACCCTGGTGTCGAGAGTTTTCCAACCGCCTACTGCAAGTAGCATGCCTCTGACATGGTTGTGTAACGACCGCCATCATAGACAGCAACTGGGACCGACGTCTTAACGTGCCAATCCGAAGCACGGATCCATCTTGCTTTTCGGACAATCAGGTGGTTCAGCCTTCAATGTCCTAACCAGACTGGGCTGGGAACAAATTCACAAAGTGATAAATATCAACTTTGTGAGTGATCACTTGCGTGGCAGGCAGTCGTACTAACCACTGCGCCACATCGGCTGTCAAGAGTCGATTTTAAAGGGGCTATTCCAAAGGAAGCAGCCTGCGGCCAACGACGACGACAATAAAAAAACTATCCGAAGGCTACGGCCACCGCTGTCGCCCGCTCCGCCGACCAGTCCCTTCGGTAAAACACCTTACGAATGGAGTGTGTCAAAGATAATAGTGATTCCTTTAGGACCAAATGGTTGAATGAATTCCTTTTCGGTAATAGGTTTAAATCGTGTGATAAGACTCTTATTTTACTTAAACCAGATTGGTTCGCAGAGACGCAAAAGAGAACATCCATCCGCAGTCTCATCATTTTACCCGTGACTAAAGTATAGGTAGTTAGAAATGGAAAATATTTTTACCTAGGAAGTATTAGTATCGAATCACAATTTGCTTATTGGCGGTATCGTGACATTAAAGAAAATAATCTCGAAACCGTTCACTCGTGTTTACAAACACAGCTTAGTATATAAAATCTCACAATAACAATGAATAATGTAATAATGTGGCTTGGCGCGCGATCTGATCGAGTTAGTCTGACTGAAACATGGCTTGTGAGTTCAATGTCATTCGTGTTTTGGTTCAAACTGCAGGCGGGGTCAAGGTGAAAACGGATTGAAAGGGAAATAATTTACTTTTCAGACACCAAAATTGTATTTACGGTCAAGCTCAGGTTGTTTGGACCTTTCTGCCGCGCGCATAAGACTTAGGAACATTGGCGGTATGAGTGTCTAACCGCGCGTAATCTTAACTGCATAGGAGCAGTGCGTGCGCGAGTTCATGACCATCCTAAAATATGCACCTTCTTGTCACACTCGCTAAGGTTTGACAAGTGGGACGAGGAGGGGCTTACTTCAAGATGGTCATGAACTCGCGCGCGTACTGTAGGTATATTTTGATTTAAATAGAAACGTTCCCTTTAAGAGATGAATGCAGAGAATAGGCTACAGCGTTCCTTGTAAGTGTAACATCTTGCACTTCGCTCTCTATCCTGGTGAGTACGGAAAATACCCTCTAAAAGAAGTTGACCCATGTTTAGCATTGGACTGTAGTGCTGGTTGATGATGATGATGAAGATAATGTGGCTTGGCGCGCGATCTGATCGAGTTAGTCTAACTGAAACAAGGTTTGTGAGGTCAATGTCATTCGTGTTTTGGTTCAAACTGCAGGCGGGGTCAAGGTGAAAATAAGTTGAAGGTTCTATAGGATACAATTCTTTTTCCGAGCTTCTTTCAGCGCACAAAAAATTGCGAATTCTATTGCTGTTAGTAATTGTAGCGTCGAAAGACATGTTTTGACAATATATCGAAATAAACCTAAAAGCATTTGGTTGTACAGTCTACGACGCTACTGTTACTTTCTGGACCGATGATAAATAAACGGTGATCTGAGAGAGATGCGTGTGATGATGGCGGGAAAAGTTGTAGGTATCAACTCTCCAAAACTTCGGTCGAAAAAACAAACTTGTCTAAACTTGGAGCATTGCTATTCCTTTTTCGAAGACAATTTTTATCAAATTAGTCCCCCAAGAGCATCTCAACCTCAAGGTCAAGAGATACACTCATCGAAAGGACGAAAAGGGCGCACAGATAACATCTAACTGCCGGCCTAAGACCTCGGCCTGCCTCAACAGATGAACATAACCACAAAGAAATGGATTTATAATCTACACCACCGTTTATTTTTGTATGACCACCAAACGTGGTGTAAGTAAAGGCATTGTCTTACTGTTTTAGGCAACAGGCTCACAACCTGTCACTACAGTGAATCACGATTTTTTCTGAAAATGTCTTTAATTATTTGTCAGGTTTGGCGATAGCGACCGTATTTTTATGGTCGTCAACGTTTTGCCTATCCCTCAAGGGATATAGGCTTGATTAAGAATCTTTGTAAGTGAAGAGTAGGTATCACACATCAGCAGACTCAGGAGTCCACTGCTGGACATGGGCTCTTGCAGAGCGTTTGCCATTCTCACCACGCATGGCAGGTTGCTTGGCGATCGCAGTGCAAGGTTTAGTATTCTTACAAGAAACGCTGCTGCCAATTCCCTAGAAACACCCCGTAGGTAACCTTAGTGAACACCCACGACGTGATGCTATTTTAAGCCGGCATCACAATGCCAAAACAATTACATACTTTGTAACAGTATCAAAATTTGGGAACAATAATGAACTGATTTTATTCTTGTAACGGCGTCGTACCTCCGATATTTTTATTCTGAGCGTCAATTTCTGAATACATAATCATATGTAACGATTTTGACGAAACTTTATTTACATACAGACTAACTTTGATTCGCGGTTTTGCCTTGAAAATCGAATGTGAAGTGTTTTGCAATGGGAAAAACGATCAAAGACTTTCTGTGCCCGATGTTACGAAACTACAGGCTACAATTCTACAGGTGAAATTCGATGTACATTGCGTAGCCGGTTTAATTATAGGTTAATAATGGCTAACCGTCTACGCAATGTATATCGAACACTGGTGAGCTTTAAAGGCTAGTTTTGGTTTGCCTTGAAATTGGGATATGAAGTTTTTTGTTATAGGAAAAAATAACCAAAGACATTGTTGTGTGTTTTAAGATTGAATCACAGACGTATCACAACACCACTTTTTTATAGGCCGTGCATTGTAAAATTTGTAACAAACATACCTTCTTACTATTTACAGTAGTATGGCACGACAAAGTATGGAAGATTTGGTAAAAATCGATTGAAAGAATGTTGCATCTCGTTTATTGAATCAGGCAATTTGTATGTATCTTAAAAATTACAAGAATCGAGGTAAAAACTGGCCTTTGGAGCAAAACTTTCCGTAACTGCCTTAAAATCAGAATAATTTCTTCATGACGCACATACCGGTATAGAAAAAACAAATTGATAGTATTTCACGGGTATAACAGCCCATGGAACTGAACAACATTCCCAAAAAAAATGCATGACGTAAATTAATGCAACCGCATAGTGGCCGTGTTACCATAAAACATAGCCAAATCATTTTGCTACATGATTTTGTTCTTACAAAACATGTTGCGTTAACCCTAACTGGTTTGGGATAAGGGCAGCAGATGATGATGTCCCCAAACATCACTGTAATTTTTTTTGTTTGGAATTTGGATAATTTAGGACATAATAAAATATCTAGGACACTTTTCAACATCTCTGAGTTTGGGACATCAAGACGACGAACTACCCCACTCATGTATGTTTTTTTGACCTGTTATTTACAGAATAAGCGGTATTCGACGCAAACATTTTGATTACAGCAGTTAATAGGAACAGTTTACCTTAAATTATTCAAAAGCTCTTTTCGGAATGAGTTTCTTAGAACCGAAAATAACTGTTCAAGCTTTTAAAGGGTTATTTTGGGGGTGAATTATTATAAGGGGCGATCGGATGACTCAGTCACGTGTAATATCTGTACAAAAACCTTTTTTGTAGGTAAGTATCTATGTTTTTTAATATATCTTTTAAATATCTGTCGGCTATGGTCAACCGCATGGTGGTGGTGATACCACCTAAATTAGGTAGCAGTCCCAAAGAGGGTTGACGTCAGGCAGGCGCCCGGTCATGAAACATTGCCTCCTTTCCTAGTTCAAGTACACGATTTTGTTCTCAAACAAAATATGTTGCGCAGACCCCAAACAATTTGGGATATGAGATAGATCAAGTATTACAAAGACCAACTTTGCTACATCGTAAGCATTTCGTGTAATATCTCTGGCAAGACAATTTTAGCTGAAAATATTACATTTTAGCACGTAAAATATAGAAAGTGACAGCTGAAGTTTCAGTTGATAAGACCATTATTTAAATCCCCCACCTGTCGTCAGCTGACATGAAAATTGGACGCAACTAATTTTCGTCAACATCTTACAATTTCTAGACAAAATGCTAATTTGGCTTACAGTAGTTGCCAAAAATATTGTCTAGGCCAGAGATGCTCAAAAAGCTATCTCTCTTCTCTTCGTGTGGTACACCGAGTCGTCCAACGTCTCGATGAACCCTGGTGTCAGAGTTTTTTAAACTCCTACTACAAGTAGTAAGCCTCTGACTAATCATAGACAAGTCCAAGTAAACATAGACATCAACCACCGGGACCGACAGCTGAACGTGCTCTCCCAAGCACGGAACCGTCTTGCTTTTCGGACAATCAGGTGGTTCAGTCTGCAATGTCATAAACAGACAGGGAACACATTCACAAAAAATAGGGTGATATCAACTTTGTGAGTGACCCTATCGAGTAACATTTATAATATCATTGCCAACGAGAATCGAACTCGGAATCTTTTGCGTCTCAGGCAGACGCACTTCCATTGCGCCACATCGGCTGCAAAAAGCTATAAAAACTAAACACTTTAGGGCAGAGCACACCGCCTTCGTAGGCAAGACGTACCGGTTGTAATGTATGGCGGGTCAATCTTCAAAAGGCACAATATTTGCGCAATTTTTTAATAGGGTAAAAAAATACGTTTAAAATCAAATTTTCGCGTAGGTAACGAGAGACTATAACCTAATGTATCACATGTGTGCAAGGCACGCTGATAGAACTAGGATTTAAGGAGATACTGACACAAATAAAAAAAGCTTAGTTACGGTAATGAAACTGTTACTGGTAATGATTTATTTAGGGTATGGTAATGAAATAAAAAACATAAATCAATAACTCTGTATGACACCACATCTCGATTTAGTAGGGGGCATGCAACTCTGTCTAAGAAACCTCTTAAAGCCAAGGATGGACAACTCTTTTGTACAACTGAAGAACATCTAGACAGATGGCACGAACATTTCAGTGTGGTCTACTCATACTTACTGTTAGTGAAGCGGACAGCAGTTTTAGAATGAATCCTGACGATTTGCTTGATAGACCTATGACCGCCTCAACTGTACACTAAGTTGTCAAAACTATTGCCAACTTTAATCTGGCAAAATCTTCTAGTTTTGACAACATTAAGGTAGAGCTACTTATGGAATACGCAGTGCGGTCATCTGAAATCACTGCACCCTTTCATAGCACGAATCTGGGAATGTGAAGATCAAGCATCCACAAAATGGAAACAAGGGCCGTTGATTAAAATTTCGAAGAACGACAATTGGTGATGCATTACAATACTTTCTTCTGCTGCATAGGTTCTAGCTAAGAACCTGCTGGGCAGGATGTCACCTCACATAAAACGAACCTTACGCGAAGAGCAAGCTGGTTTTCGCCTTGGGCGCTCATGTGCTGACCAAAAAACACGCTCCGGATACTGATAGAGCAATGTGTAGAACTGCAGTTTGAGGTGTACATAACTTCGTTGATTTTAAAAAGGCATTTGACACCGTAAAAAGGAGTGCGATGCTGGCAACGCTAAGAAGGAGGGGTTTACCACGAAAGACAGGTCAACATCATCAAAGCTTTCTGCATACACAGCACCTGCAAAGTGGTTCACGAGCAGACCCGATAAAAATAATCGCAAAAGTCAAACAGTGATGTTTTTTACTTTCAATTTTCTATAGCAGCAATTTCGGGGCAGCACCATTACCAACAGTGGTGACTGGTGACTCAGACGAGGACGTTGACTGCGGGACAGGATAAAGAAAGCCAAAGGTGTATGCGCTCAGTTAAAACCTGTTTGGAAAACAAACATCCTTACCCAACTTATCAAAATCTCACTCTTCACCTCGCTCGAAAAGTCAGTGTTGTTGTACGGCTATGAGTAGTGGAAGGTAACTAAAACCTTGTCGAACAAAATCCAAGTTTTCCTAAATAAATCGTTGTATTCATACTAGGTATCTACTATAGTCTATACCCAGGCAGTCACCAGTCGCAAAGGAAATTGCTCACCGTAAATGGAGTTGGATTGGGCACACTCTACGCTAAAGCGACGACAACCTAGCCAAGATTGTCTTCATGTGGCAGCCAAGCGGGCAACGTCGACGTGGCAGACCTGTTGAAACCTGAACGCGTACAACACAAAGTGAGCTGAACGCAGTTGGAGCCTCCTGGGACTTCAATATGGAGGAATGGAAGTGGCTCTCAGGGCCCTTTATATAATCGGATTACCAACCACTGGAAGTCAACAAAACACTACATTTAATTATTCTAATTACTGGGAAATCAATATTTTACATGCACATCAACATATAGAAAGTATTTGAGCATTAACTGCTGATACTTATTTATCAATTCTAAAAAAAGAAAAACGTAAAAAAGAATTTCTCATCTCCGTCGCGGCAACGTCATTACCGTAGCCTCAAAAAGGTTACGGTAAAGACGGTAATGAAGGGCCTGGTAATGAAGAAATCAAATATATTTGAGAAAAACTCGCATCTTTCCCGCCTTTTCTCATAAAAGCTTTTATGGTTACCTAACACTACTTGAGAGTAATGGTTATAAAGCAAACAATTAAAGATATAACATAAACTTAACTCAATAATTCAGGCCGTGTAATGAAGAATAAACTGGTTGAAACACCAAATTACGCACTTCGATCTGATTTTGTCGCGAAAACGTAGACACATCCACACAGTACACAACGTCCGCCGATCCATTGACTCGCGGCGAGAGAAATGACGGCGTTTTGCAGCGAGATCAAGGGAAATTACGACTATCTCAAACACAAATAAATCTGCACATGGTAATGAAATTTTTATCGTGACAAAAGTTAAGGTGACAAAAACAAAATGTCTTCGTATTCCAAATTATGAATAAAAATATAGATTTGAAAGCTTAATGATTTAGAATTTAGGTACCCTGTAGCAAGTGATGTTCTCCGCGCACATTTTGGAAATATACTTTTTTTTTTGTCGGTTCTGATCAGAGAACAGGTCATGGTAATGAATTTTTGGTACAAAAAAAAATTATATCTACCTAATCTACTATCCTTTTGTTGTAATTGTTTTTGCGCTATACTAAATAGGTTCAGGCTCTCCAAATAAGGTAGAAATTTTAGCTCTGCGAGTAATCAATGTGTGCATTTTCTTTCGGAAATTGAAAATAATCATGCTTTGAAGATTGACCCATGGCACTGTATGAGAGGCGACACACCGTCATGCCTGCGTATGCGTGCACGCACCGCCCGCGGTGTGCCGTGTCTCATACGATCCCATGCATTACAACGTCATAGTTAAGCGCGTGATGACGTGCAAGTCACGCATACGGAGGCGATTTCTTTTGCCCTTTACGCACATTCAGAGTCAGCTTCTGAGTTTTTCTCCCCTTTGAAAAAATTTGAGGACCACTGGTCTAGTGATACAGTCGTTCCCAGAATGTGAGTTCAGTGCACTCTCCTTGGTGCGTCCTCTGGAAGAGTTTTCAACTCGCGTGCCCCTATTAGTGTCGTTTACCCTGCGAAGTGTGCGGTTTCTTTGATTTGGTGTGGGATTAGTTTTAGCTTTGTTTTTTTAATGCCGAAATTAGGGTTTTATCGAGTTAGCGGTATGTTTGTAGCTAAATCAGCGTGGACCGAAATTAACTCGTGGTAATGATCATTTCGCTAAAGTAGAAAAACGTATTGTATAAGTGGGTGTATAACTGTTGTTAGGTTTTTCGTATACGTGATCGAAGTACAAAACCTGTAGAGCCGTATTTTTGCAGGGTGGCGTTGCGCCCACACAGATATTCGACGCTTCCTTTTAAACAGCAATCACTTTAGGCGCTAACTCCACAGATGAGAGGCAAGTGAATGAGATGGAGACGTGAGACGTGCGACACCGCAACGCTTGAAACCGTTTCCATAAGCAGAAGAGACGCCGCCGGCTACTTACGTGAGACGCGACGGCTGACGATCACTTATCTGACAGATGTAATCTTACGTCTAATTTCGCACGACTTCTCTGTAGCTCGCGCCCTACATGATAGAAAACCAGCAAAATAATTCAGCAGTTTCATAACCGGATCACGATGTCGAACTACTCTTACAAAGTAAAGTCCAGTACAAAGTCTGCAATGCAGCAACACAACGTTATGCAGGCGGGAGAGCGCCGCATAAAATTGTTGTTTATGCTCCCCGCCGCCGGTACAACGCAAATTATATCACTCGCCCGACGAAAACCGCCCCATACCCAAAAAGAGGCGTCGGTAAAACTTATAGGATTTAGCTTAGTAAAGCCTAGCTGTGTGTAATGGTCAGGGCATGGCTCCTACATTCAAGGGCAGAGCACTCCGCTTCTTTATGCGTGACGCGTGTCACCATGAAGGTGTAATGTATGGCACTGCATGAGACACGGCACACCGCGCGGTACGCGCGTGATGACGTGCACACATACGTCCTGCATAATGCAGGCAGTGTGCTGTGCCCTTTATTCCTATCGTGTGGGATATCATGTCAATGATCATCCTGATGAAGCCTGGCTGGTGTCGGTTTTGAACTGCCTGCTAATTTATAACCTACTTGTTACCGAATAGGCGGTTCCTCTTGTAATTTTTGTATAACGACCATTATGGAATTAAATATTCACACCAACGTGCCCCCCCCATGGAATTAAATCTCCCATACACGTCAGGGAGTCAGGGGCCTACTAACTAGGAGGTAATTCACATTTTACATTCATTAGAGTTTATCGGGTCTTCGACGATGTTTCACACTATATGAATAAATGAATCTTGAATAGCTGCTTCCTCCGTTCATTCTTACGCCTATAACCTAAACGTTTTTGGCAGTAACGCGATGCGTTTTTGCTTCGCGTGCGAACCGCCGTCGCTCTGGGCGCCGCATGCGAGCGAATTTGGGTGCAACTTTGCGTCGCTCAATCATAGGCCGTTCACCTCTACTGTGTTTATGATAATGCGATATTTTGATAGCGATAACACCCCACATTATTAAAATACGTTTTCGAAATCGTTATGTAAGCCATCAAAAAATCCTATTCGCATACTTTATCTTGAACTAACGCTCAATTTTACTCACTGCTTCTTGTTTCCTGCGATATATAGCAGTATCTACTTAATTGTGCTTTTAAGAACCTTGAGTTGTAGCCGTCTAAAAGTGAATTAAAAAAATGCTATGGTGTAATTGTTTATCGATGTATAAAAAAAACAAATAAAATCCACACTTATCATGTTAAGCCGAACCTGCGACTTCTGCTATCAGTACTAGCGAGGCCTCTACCTACTGGGCAACCTACCGCGGCTCAATCGTTGCCTGCGAATTTATGTATATCTTAACTTAATAACAAGTGCCCTCAAGCAAATTTGGGTGCAACTTTGTGTCGCCCAATCATAGGTCGTTTACCTCTACGTTTATGATAATGCGATATTTTGATAGCGATAAAAGCCTGCATTTTTGAACGATACGCGTCTGGCATAAGTATTATGACGTGTTGGGTAATTTAGGAAGAACTGGCATAGCTTGAGGTGCTATTCAGAAGGAAGCAGCGTCCGACGAAGTATGCTGTCGGCCGTCGCCTTAGGATTGTATTTCATAGAAATCCACTCGAACCTGTTAGATTCTAGCAGCTTTACATGCAATTCTATAGATGAAAAAATGGAGACGCATATTTACAACGTGTTACAAAACAACCCATAAAAACTCCCATACAAATGGAGTTCATTCTGTATGGGAGGTCCAATTTTTTTTTCATATTTCGACTCATGTTTCATAGGGAAAGTTGTTCAGTTTTACGAGTACCTTGACCTCCTTTCAGCTTTATTGGTTGTTTTGTAACACCCAGTATAACTTTCATTGAAAGCTTATTGGAAGTCATGTAACTACTACGCAAGCAATACAATTTGATAAAATAAGTTTTTAAATGCACCTTCTCTTGTGATTGGGAATGCTGTTCGAACAACCACAAAAGTATTTGTATGTGGGTCTTAGGTCCCCACCACAGATTTAGAAACTAGATCCCCACCAAATAGTAAAAGCACAAAATAAGGAGTTTACAGAACGGTCACTCGACCCTATTTAGGATTTTCGCGATTTTCACTTGTTACATAGCCAGGGTTGCTACTGTCAAAATACTCAAAGTATAAGAAATTCAATAGGTACAACAGTCTGATACAAGAACGTCATATGATTCTGAGCCAAATTTAATCCGAGAAATATGACGTTCATGGCAACCATCTTCTTAGTTATATTGAGTTCCCTTGAGATTCCAGTTATTTCCGGTTAAAGTCAGTAAGCGTCAAAACCATCGTTAGTACTAAGTGAGACTCAAGCGACGTTTCTCTAATTTGTAAAAGTCCCGACTTCCTACCGTAGTGTCCAGTACTAATTAAAGTTTCGTCTTTAGTCAATTAAACGCAATGCTTGTGCCTGGTGACTCTGACTGTTATTATGATGTATGCTAATTAGAATACTTGTGCGTGGAAAAACTAAAGTGCACTGATGTGTGTGAACAGACCTTTACACCATAAAGTAAGTTGTTGACGGGCGCCCAGTACAGAGAGGCGGCTACAAGGAATCGTCATTACATTCACACAGCATCAACGCGCGTAAAACCAAACCGTTTTAGACCAGCTAGTAGTTAAGTGTCAACAGCGTTCAGTGCGGCGACATCAACGTAACGGCAAGAACAAATATTTTTGTAGTTTTATACCCGTGTGGTGACGGCAGAGTAGAATAGCACCACACCCTCACTTGCCGTGGGGGTCGTAAGAAGCGACCGAGGGATAAACCCGACCCAAACAGACAGGGCCAACCGTATGGTGGCGGTTAATCCACCACAAAAGCATTTCCAAGGAGGGTTGACGCCTGGTAGGCGGCCGGTCATAAAATTAAGCCAAATCCTTTGCAACACGATTTTGTGTTTAACAAAACGTGTTGCGCCGACCCTAAGTAATTGGGATAAGGGCAGGAAAATGATGATGACCTAATTATAAGTGTGATATAATTTTAGTAATGTATCTTAGTACGTTTAACACATTTTGATAGTCAAGAAAGATAAAGTGTAGGTATAAAATACAGAAAAAGGGGTGAGTTGTCCTTCTGTAAATTCTCCATTTTCTGTTTACACTCACAAAATGGAAAGCCGGCAAGCGTGCGTGTGACGTCATGGTTACGTAACAAGACACGTTAACGTTGACAGGGAACGTTACTGACGTTAATTAAAACTATTGGGAGCCCGAGCGTTTCGTGTTGGTGCTGGAATCGAAATAGGCCCGATTCTGATTAGACCGAGTGGGTCTAAATTAATGGCCACTTTTTTACCCGACTGCCTCAGAAGGAGGGTTTTTGGAAAACTTGCAAGATTTTCCTCCGCAGGGTGGATTTGAACCAGCGATCTTCGCTATCTGGACTGGCAAGTGCAAATATTTATGTTGTGTTTGTGTGTCATGGTATAATGTAAGTAAAGCTGCTATTCCGAACACTGCAGCCAACAGCCGACAGCCAACAGCATATGCTGCAACGGCTGCAGCTATTGGCAGTTGCAGCACATGCTGTTGGCAGTTGCAGCACATGCAATTCCGAAGGCACCGGCCGACAGCCGACAGCCGACAGCACATGCCGTGACTGCCGATAGTTGCATGTAGGCTTAGGTAGATTTTATAGGTACCTACAGGTTAATAGGTACCTACATACATAAATCACGCCTTAAACCCTTGCGTAAAAATTCAGTCGTTATCGCCACGTGTAACAAATATTTGAGAGCCGTTCTAGCTATTGTCGTGTATCACTATAGTGACAGGTTGTCAGCTTGTCGCCTAAAATTGCAATACCCATGTTACCTTCGAGACCTATAGTCGCTGCTTACGACACCCACAGGAAAAAACGGGGTGATGTTATTCTAAGCTAGCATCACACGGCAGAGTAGCAGGTAGGTACATAGGTTGCTATAATAGGTACCTACAGGTAACTCACGAACTGTAAGTACTTAGTTGGTACAATTCAGTGTACCGCAACTCGAACCTAGGTAGGTATAATAGGTAGGTACCTTTGAAATTACTGCTGTGTGGTTTCGTTTTTTAATAATTATGATAGTTAATTACTTCATAATTATTTCTGAACCACATTTTACGTTTTATAGCAAAATAGCAAAAATAGACGTGCGTATCGCACTGCCGTTGCAGCAATACTGATCTGCAGTCACGGCAGTTGCGGCATATGCTGCAGCGGCCGACAGCATGTGCTGTCGGCTGCAGCCTTCGGATAGCGTTCCATAGAACTCCATACAAACCAGTAGTGCTGCAACGGCTACAACTTCCGTTGCAGCATATGCTGTTGGCTGTTGGCTGTTGGCTGCAGTGTTTGGAATACCACCTTAACGTTAAAGTATGTTTTACTCAGGTAAGTACCTCATTTCAAAAGTCCAGGGAGAAAAATAGCATCCCCACGGTGTAGGTATAGATGATCGGAGAAAGAAGTGAGTTGTCCTTCTGTAAATTCTCTATTTTCTGTTTACACTCACAAAATGGAAAGCCGGCAAGCGTGCGTGTGACGTCATGGTTACGTAACAAGACACGTTAACGTTGACAGGGTAACGTTACTGACGTTAATTAAAACTATTGGGAGCCCGAGCGTTTCGTGCTGGTGCTGCAATCGAATTAGGCCCAATGCCGATTAGACCGAGTGGGTCTAAATACATACACATATATCACGCCTATATGCCTTGCGGGATAGGCAGAGCGTGAACAGCTGTATCATCTTCCTGCCCTTGTCCTAAATCAATTGGGGTCGGCGCAACATGCTTTAGCAAAAGGATTTGGCTATGTTGTATGACCGGCTGCCTGCCTGACGTCAACCCTCTTTGGGAATGCTATTGTAGGTGGTATCATCGCCACCATGCGGTTGACCATAGTCGGCAGATATTTAGCCGACGTTAAAAAATTCTACGTCGCCTTTTACGAAACATCCTGAATGAACTAGGGGTGGCAGTATTCTTAGCCGCTACCACACGGTATTAACAGTCATTAACACCATGTCAGACAAAATGCTATGTATCACCATATCATAGGTTGTGTGTGAGCTTATCGCCTATAATTGCAATACACATCAACTCTCAGATCTCTTAGTCAATTCTTACGACACCCACGGGAAAGATGGGGTGATGCTATTCTCAGCACTACACGGCAAATGAGACCCACTGGGTGTAATCGGCAGTAGGTCTAGTTAGTTTCGTTTCGTTTTGGTGTTGGAAGTGTAGAGTTGTACGCCTGACTGATTTAATTGCTCGTTTATTTGGTGAAAAGTTATTTTACTGATTAGCGGGCTCTCGAGTGGAGGCCACGCCTCGGCAAGCGCAGCGTTGGACTCCCTTCGGCTAGCTAGATTGACCGATGACTTGAGGGCGGCTGGACAAAATAGAAGGTTCACAGGTTCACTCGACCATATTTAGGATTTCCGGGATTGTCAGTTGTTACTTGACGCACCCATCTTCTTAGTTACCTTGAGTTCCTTTGAGATTCCAGTTAAAGTCAGTAAGCGTCAAAATCTTGCAAAGGTTTACTGAGTTTGCCATCTGTAAAGGCGCCCCGCGCGCCATCTCCCTAATTTGTGACGATGATTTGAAGAGGGCGGCTGGTGGCAACCATCTTCTTAAATACCTTGAGTTCCTCTGAGATGGCAGTACCCTGGAGGAGGCCTATGCCCTGCAGTGGTATTTTACTGATTAGCGAGCTCTCGAGTGGAGGCCACGGCTCGGCAAGCGCAGCGCTGGACTCCCCCCGCTAGCTAGTTGACTGATGACCTCTATTTTGGGCGACTGCACAAGATAGAGGGTTTACAGAAGGTTCACTCGATCCTATTTAGGATTTTTGGGATTGTTACTTGATAACCAGGGTTGTACTGTCAAAAATCACATAGTACCTATAAGAATATCAAAAGGCATGATCATGCATGATCGTCAAACGGTTCTGAGCCAATTTTAAATCCATGAAATATGACTTTCGTGGCAACTATCTTCTTAGTTACTGAGTTCCTCTAAGATTCCAGTTAATGTCAGTTAGCGTCAAAATCGTCGCGAGTACTGAGTGAGCCATTTGTATATGCGTCCGGGCGCCGTTTCCCTAATTTGTGGTTGGACTCCCTCCGACTAACTATGACCGATGACTTGAAGATGGTGGCAGGCAGTGAGTGGATGTTGAAAGCGGGATATCGTGTCTTATGGCGTACCCAGGAGGAGACATACGTCCAGCAGTGTACTGATATGGTGTTTTGTGATGTGATGGATGAGGTGGGAATCGGAACCAAGACCCCTGTTACTATCGCCAGCAAATCCACAAACTCATTTAAGGGGCCAACTTTTACTTCATACAAGTACTCATAAAAGCCAGTATAAGTGGATCCCTATGCATAGGTAGATTTCCTAGAGATACTATCTACAGCTGCGTACGGTATGAAGATAGTTCTGTATTAATACCTATTTTGAAATTGCACTCTATCGTTTATTGACCTTTACTTACATTGTCTATTATATTGGTCTTTCCAAAATTCAGATAAAATAAAGATAATATACCTACATACATACCTATGCTATAGGTATAAGTATAACATTTAATAATTTTCCGTCTTGTTACAGATTTGGGGTTCAGTAGCCGATAAACCGTCGACAACGATAACGTAAGTGATTTTTTATTTGAGAGCATGGTAGTTTATTGGCCAAGTTGCCAATAAAAGTTTGACTCTAGTTTTGTCCTTAAATCAGTTAACAGAGTTGGAGATATTTTAATTACTATAAAAGAGAACCCACAACACAAAACATCTACAAAAAATTCATACCATCATTTTGTGTTCAGTACATTAAACTTGCCAAAGGATAAACATCCAATAAATATGTCACGTGAAAATAATATTTCCAAAATCTAGAACAAAAGTCACATTTGTTGGAATTATAGTACCTACAAAATAAGAGGATTTTAGTTTTTCATTCCAATTAGTACTGTATATTCTGTGGTTCCAATTACAATCTGTTTTTGGTACTACACAATCAAAAGTTGGAAAAACTAGAACAATAGTCGCATTACAATACATTTTAAATAACCACTGAAAATAATGGTTCTTTTATTGCGTTAGTTTCAGCGAATTTCGAGTTTCTTTTCTATTATCCTCCATTGAATAAAAAATTAAAAATCATAAAGTAGGAAATAAATGCTCCAAGAAATTCTTGGCGTCTTTTTAACATCTTCCTTTTTGAGAAGTATGCAAAGGTAATGATAACATTTTGCGATATTTCTGTCTGTCGCTAGGCAATTTCATATCGTGGAGTTGCTATCAGGAACATGCTACTTCTTACCTATAACTTTTAATACCTTTTTTAATAATAAGTAGTGCCTGTTGTGTCATTTTTATTTTTGTACTTGTCCTGTATTTGTTTTTGTGTACAATAAATTGTTAAATAAATAAATAAATAAAATACCTACCTCTGCTCTAGATTGCCGTATTTGGTTACTAAGCGGATTTGGGTTTCAGTATGAGCCACGAAAACCGACAATAGAATGTTTCTTTTTTGTCCATTTGTCGTCGTTAGCATTTTCATATAACCTAGATCGCAGCATTTTATTTATTTTGCCAGTACCAGGGCTTATTGGGTCGTTTGTCGACTCGATGTACCGCCCTCAGAAAAAGATTTTATCAATATGTGTATGTAATTTAATTTAAAAATAAATTTTATTATGGAAAAGATTTTTTAAATAAAACAATCAATTTGGAAATCGATATCGATCGCGAAAATTGCCATCTGTTACGATATATTGCGTGTTTATGTTGTACCAAATAAATCGTAAACCGTAAAATCACTCACTCACCAGAATAGCTTAATTATTATTAGACGAGATTTATTTTTTGCTCAATATTTTACGCTATCGATAGCCGTTATAGATGGTTTATTCCCGCTTTGACGTTTCTTCTGTATTTGATTAGTATCGTTTGGAAGTAAATGGCGCGATTATATTACGTAAGCATATAAAATCGTATTTGAAATATCACTTACTGAAGAAAATTATTTTTGACTCACATTTAGTTTTAGAAAAGTACGAGAAATAATCATTGTCTTATAATATTCTGCTGTCCTCAAGTGCAGAACTTTTTTGACTTTGGCTTGGCTAGTAGTGCACCTACACCCGCGTGCACGTCTTCTTATACTTACGTCTTTCCTGATGTGATTTTATTACATTTTATAATTTTCCTTCTTTGTCGAATTGACGGCTACTTTAAATAATTTTTCATCAATTTGACAGATATTCCTTTCGGGCTCGCTTCCAGCCGATTTATGAAGAGAGACCATGTTTTAAAATCATTACGTTGAGGAGTTCAAAATAAAACATGCTTTTGTCGTTGCCATTAGTCAATCAGACAGAACAGGTTTATCCTCAGGATGGAATGCTAGTTAATAATTATAAGATTAGTGACTACTCTTTAAAATTTTACGTAAGCTAAAGTCGTAACAGGAATGCACCAAAACACATATTGTGCCTGTAATAAATCAGGGCGCCTGCAAATTTGAGTTGTTCCGCGAATATAAAAAAAACGCAGCTATTGTTCCGCCATGATGGATGCGAGAGGGGCACACCCAGAGAACCCTGCAGGGTTTTTGCCGCCAAAACTTTGATAACGGATAAGCCTTGAACGGTCTCAAGAAAATTCTATACTGACGTTGATTAGACATTTTGTTAAGCCAAAAAAGGGTTTAAAATGTCCAGATAAAGAGCCATTCAATTTATTCCTAGATTCCGAGAGCTTTTGTATTAGCTTGAGAGTTTGAGATTGAGTATATTTCTTAGAGTAGGTAATTACTACCCTGAAATATATGTATATACTCCAAGGTGTATTGTAGGTAGGTATACATGAATCCGTTGTTAACGCCTGAATAGCACTTGACTTCTTATTAAATAAGGTTGTAAAGTCACACTTCAAAAACGCAATACTGCATGAAGAACTTTCCAAAAACACAGTTAGAAGCCGCTTCACAATAATTCGGGATAGAAGAAGCATCATCAATCTCATCCTATTCTGTGCTTCTAAGAATCTGAATGAATGCTTTTTTGCTGCTTTTCGAGATGCCATTTCCAAGAATATTATGCGTCACTTGCCGTAACTTTTGCCACCAAAGTTGTCATGTGCTGAAAGCATTGTGGATTTTGGATCATTTTATTGTCCCTCATCTTGCCCTCATGCCGCCGGATGTCTATAAGATTTTACAGTTATCCTACAGAAACATTTTGTTGTGTAATTACAGGTTTCACCGGACAGTGAACTTTTAAAATCAAATCTGTATTTTCTTATGCAGAGCTCTTGTTCGCTATAATTTGAATGATATTCGCAAAAATATAATAAAATCGGCTATTCTAAGCCGGCATCACACGGCTATTTTTATATAAATGCTGAGAAAGTAATTGAATATGTTATATACGGGTATTGAGGGTATTATTCACCCTATAGAAAAATATGCTCTCAAAATAATATGTTGGGTTCCTTTTGAGTCCAATGACTTGTAGATAAGAAGGGAAGGGTGTTGACGCATTGATATTCTTATCTATGGAAAGTAATGTGTGAAACATCTTTGGTAATCTATGATAAGAGAACCTATGATTATAAAGTATCTATTTTAACCCAAAAGAAGGTCACAGACATGTCTGCCCGTAGAAGATATAAATTGTGAAAAAGAAGAAGACAAAAGTTAATGTATCAAATGGCAAATATAAGTTCATTATATTTTTAGTACATAATCTATACATACGGATAGTGGGATAAAAAAATCTAGATAATGCCTCGATATGTAGGTAGGTTCTAAACAACATCCTTGAACTAGCAGGCAAAGTGTCTTATTTTTTCGTTATAATAGTAATCCTCGTCAAAACGATAACATTTTTGTTTACTATGTTTTAAGCAAATAGGTTACTATTTCAATTTCCATTTCAAAAACCGCAGATGAGGAAATACCCAAGAAAAAGCGGAGATGTAAAAAGTAGTATCTACCATAAAGGCGCTTTAAGCATTAAAACATACTACTGCCTACAAATTCTTGGTGATAGATAATAAGGGAGCTAATAATATTTGAATAAATGAATAGTTAATTTCGCGGTTGCCGCAGGTTCGGCGCAGTGCAAACAGAGGGAGCTTTTGATTTATTTCGCTAACAACCCATGTTTTTAAATGTTTTAGGGTTCCGTTTTTAGTTGTGACCCAAATAATGAATCGGTGCGACTGCTCTCCATATAAAAAATAATCAGCAACAATTTTTCATCTCGCGGTTTTATGTGTGGTGTATTTTTCTTGGACCAAGGTTTATTCGACCAAGATCTGGTCAAGATTTGCAAATCATTTTTCCGCTTGGAAAAGGCATTTTCCCGGCATGTGTTTTATACATATAAACCTCCTTCTTGAAGCACTCTATCTATTACAAAAAAACGCATCAAAATCCGTTGCGTGGTTTAGGAGGAGTTAGCGAATTCCACGACAGACAGGCAGACGGACGGAGAAACGCAAAAAGCGACTTAATTTTATTTTTATGCTATGTATTGAAGATGGCTTTGACTAAATGCAGATCTCACTTGCATAATAGGGCTACGGAACCATATTTTTATCGCTATTCGCTATGTGGATTTACCTTTTTCAAGTTGATTTACACTGCCTTAGTTTAAATTTATAGGGGGTGATTTCTTTGATTAATCGGGTTTTTGACTACAGATAATGGCGTTCCTTGGGGGAGGCCTACGTCCAGCAGTGGACTGCAATAGGCTGAAATACAATGTAGGTAGTAGGTACTAGGTACCTAGATAGTTACATAAAGGCATAAAAAAATGCATTTTCCAAATCAGCTAAAATTTTGTTGTCAGAAATTATCGCGTAGCTTGGAGTAACTAACTATCCATTTCATATTCTGTTTCTCTATAAATAAATGATACTTCTTCGTTGGTTGTTCAAAAGCGTTAGTTTGATAATATAGGTACTTTGTCGCCCAGATTACCACATATATACATACATCACACCTATATCCGTTGCGCGGTTGGTAGAGCGTAAACGGATGTAAAATGGCCATTTACACCACCTCTGACAAAAGTTGGAGAGCCATTTTATCACACAAATAATAATAATACCTAAAGGTGATAATCATTTGCCCATACAAGGTTAGGCCCATCGAATTGTCCTCGAAAATCGAAATGGCTAGTGATTAAACTCGTAGTAATGTATTTCTTACACTATCTAGATCATGATGGCATACTTAGTTTTTAATTATCTAACGGTAAATTGATGAAACGACGCAAAATAATTCTTAACTTAAAATGGCATAACCTAACTAAGTATTTTGATAAGAGTTATAAGGTGAAAGTATTTATACCCGCACACCCACAACGCACTCGCCGAATTTTGGATTCTTTGTATGAAAATCTGTGGAACCTCGAAAATATTGCCGAGCCGCACGCGCCTAACCGAACGGATTCCCCAGCCAGTGCTAATTATAGACTATAATGCTGATGACGTCATCAGCGCACGCGGACAGTGTAACCATTTAAAAAGATTTATTTTTTGTCAATGCTGCCAGACTGTCCCATTAACATTACCTCCCACCCAGTAAAGTCTGCTGTTCACCGTCCGTGTTCCAGTTTTTCTTTTCGAAAGTTTCGAAGTTCTTGGAGTCTATGTCACTCTTAAAGAATAACCAAATGACATTTTCACAATTTACTTATTTGACATTTGCCACTTTAATTTTAAGCTTTTTTGACATTTTAATATTTGAGATTCCGTCCTTTTAAATTCAATTGACATTCTGTTACCTTAACATTTCGACATTGGGACAAAATGTTTTCTGCTTCTTCTTTACATTTTGTTACGTTTACCTACATTCTAGCAATTTTATATTTTGCTACATTGACGAAATGGCATTTTGCTTTTCTGCACATTCTACTTCCTTGAACAATAATATTTTTTAAAAGTTAAAACAGCGGGACCTGTAATATGTTCAAAAGTTTTGTTCCACCGTAGAACATAGAACGTAGAAAATATTCCGACCTGTACTATTGTAGAAGTGATCAGTTGGACATATGGGAACAAAGGGAAGCTGCGTGGTGCACAGCGAAAGTTCTGCAGTTACGATAGTTGGCTGCTTGAAAGTGCCTCTGGCGTAAAATGACAGCAATTGTTATTTGAAATAAATTTCAGAAAAATACACACATACGGCAAAATTACCCATTAAATTAGGAGGAAAGTACTCTCTTGGGAACACCAATTCTATTCGATGCGGCTGTGCTTGCGGCTTGATGTGCGAGGCCATCCGCATTATTCAGCGCGTACGGCGAGTACGTTGCGGTTGTGCGGGTATACTTACTTTTGCCAAATGACAACTTGATGACAATAGCAAAAGAGGAAATGCAGAAGTATGGCAGAAGTTTTATTCTCTATGAGAGTTTCAAAGAGTATGTAATACTTGCAGGGTAGATGGGGTAAAATGCTACCTACCCCTGATCAGAAGTTTAAAGACATTGTTGAAAGAAGTTTCTAAATACGAATTCGTATCACCCTATGCAGTTCCTGTGGCATGGTCTGTTATATTTTTGCCGTTGTAATGCCAGTGGCAGCTTGCCTATTATTATTATTTATTTAATAAAGTCATATAGATCATAAAAATGTGAAAGTATATAATCATAAAAATGTCATTAATCATTAATCTATCATTAATGTTGTTGTAGTCGCTTTTGTTGCTTGTCTTACGTACGAACCCGGCTATAACATAACAAAACATAACTGCCACAACAGTCCACTGCTGGACATGGGCCTCCCCCTATCGGGGGGTATTGCCATACTCACCACGCTTGGCAGGCGGATTGGCGAGCGCAGTGCATGATGGTTCATTAACAGGAACGCTGCTGCCCATTCCTGGATGAGTATCCCTAGTCGCTTTTACGACACCCACGAGTAGAATTGGGGTGATGCTATTCTAAGCCGGCATCACACGGCATACACAGGAGATTGTCTGCGCTGTAGTTGTTTTTACGCATCCTGGGTCCTAAAAACTGCTCCATTTTACCCTTATTTCCTCTTAGTACCTACTTTATGTTTGTGTCACAGATGTCAGCAGAATCAAGGAACCGGAATTTTGACCAGAATAAAACACAAAAATATACTTTTTAACATAAATTGTGATTCCCGTTTCGCCTCAAGATGATTAATATAAGATTTTGATCCAAAAAACGTATCATCTTGTTTACATTTCATGAGATTCTTAGCCGTTACCGAGTTAGAGAGATAAAGGGGGGCCTAGATTTGATTATATCCTTTTGAAAATAATACCTAATTTAATAATATAATACGTTAAAATAACGCAGTACCTAATTCAATTTTCTAACTGCCCGCCATGAACTAAGATCTCATCATTCGTTCACAAAAACTAATCTCAAAATCATAAAAACAAACAGTTCAAAATTGAATTTAATCGTAGGCCTAAGTTAACAATTACACCTGTAATTAACGGTTCAAAAGCTCCCTAGTACCCAATATTATACATAAACACCAGAATTACAGAAAATTACAGCTTGTAACCTTTTATTCGTGTCATTACAGTGTCCCTGTATTTATCGTGTTAATTCGTGGTTAAATCTAACAATACGAGTGCTTCCTTTTTACCCGACTACCACAAAGTCAAAAGGAAACATTGAAAGCAGAGAAAGTTACAGCACATGGTGGGAATTTCAACCGAATTGTGGGGAAACAAAACTGCTGGTAATAATTAAGATATCTGTTAGATATCGGTTTGATGTATGAGAATCAAGAAATCGATAATGTCGAGACTATGAAGTCTGGTAGCTCAGTTGGAAGAGCGGAGGAACGGTATTCCACGGTCTCGGCTTTAAATCCTGAACGTTCCTGAATCACTACCCTAATACTATTATATATTCTGTGCCTGAACTCCTGAGCAAACGTAAGCAAATTGATCGATTTCTTATTTGTACGAAAAGGTAGTTAATTTGACGAGCGCAGTGCAAGGTGTGGTAGTAGGTAAATATTCATAGGGAACGCTGCCCATTTTCTGGATCTACCTGGACCTGAGTATGGCCATAACACCCAATTGGTGGAGACCCATGTCCAGCAGTGGACTGCTGTGGCTGTAGTAGTAGAGAAGTTAATTTTAACAGAATAGTGTTTATTCTTTGTATTTATAGCAGATAGACGGGTGCGACATCGATTTGGACTTTCTGAAACTTAGTCTTTACTTTTTTGGCTATCATACCATATCTTATGATATTATCAAATAATTGCTAGGTATAATGAGAATGCCTACACGTCGTCGGGTTTCGCTTTTTCATACCATATTAGTACAAATTGAACTTAACGTCGAAAATAATAAGGATCGCACAAAATTACTCACAAAGAAACACCTTTTGATCAGAAATTATATGTCATTGTTATATTTAATTGCGTTACTGGAAATGCTACCTATGTGAGTTTTATTATATTCTGAGTCTTATAGTATTTGACATAAGAGGTATGTTTCTGTAGCACCTGCGTATTGTATTTGTTTTGGTCGTAGGTCAGTTACTTGAAGCACGTGTCTTGGACGATACACACGGTGTGATTCATTCATTAAATCGTGTACGACACCAAGTCTACGTATGACCCTAGGGTTCAGAGTTTCTGAACCGGCTACTAGGTGACTTAAATGTACTAGTAGGACTCTGACGTTATACAGGTTAATGGTCGCCATTTATCACAGACAGTTATGGCTGAAAGTGCCTTTGGAAGCAAGGAATAAAGCTTTTTTTTTTAAGTCAGGTACAAATCCAGCCATAACGCATTGCGTCTGACAGAGTACTTGTCCATAATTATTTAGCTTTTGCAAAGCGATCGAAACGAGAAGAAGAACAGATAGGTGGTTAATCCGTAGGTCATCCCGCAAGACGGAAAAATGAAATGACCTTTGATATTGTAAATGAAAGAAGTATAATATGAATGCGATACCTAAATGAAATATGAAATGAACTTTCACTGCTTTCACTAAGTTTTGCCGAGGTTAGGAATTTATTCTTCCGCGTGAGCTTTTATTTACCCATCTTTTTCCCTGACATTTATGTAAATTAGTCAGATGACCAAGCCAGTCCATACTTAGCAAATTCGAAAAGTATTTTATACGTGCACGTTTCGACTATTATAAAGTAGTTCATATTTCATATAATTGGTATGCCAGGAAGATTATAATCAAATTGCCGCTGGGTGGTAATTGTGAAGGGTCAAATTGATTTTTTACTAATCATATTTGTAGTATCAGGTGCCCATTTAAGGGATCTTCTTATACTGGGATTTCATACAGTTATAATGAAAAACCATTATTGGTTGATCCCTGAAATTAATAAAACACAGTTTTGTCGATAATATATATAGTAGAAAGTAATATGCAGAGGGTGGTCCAAAAACCACTTTTTTTGAAAGTTGGTGTTCCACATAGCTCTTCATGTTTGATATCGTTCCCTCAGCAACATTTGAGTGAAATCTAATGATATTTAGGGGTCGCTATGATTTGAGTTTTTTTTATATGGGATTTATATGGAATTAATTTCTCTTTGATGTTTTATATTGTAATAAATTATTTTTTATCCCATGTACATTTAAATCATATAAGGATAGTTAGTTTTAATATTAATATACAAAGAAAATGTTAAAAATTTTGAATTTGGAAGCTACAGGATATTTTTTCTGTGAAGGTCTATCGAACGGAGGAGATACTGCTTCTGCTGTATGTTGTTGGAAATACTAGCCTTCAATTTCATGATTAATATAAAATTAATATAGTTTTGGGTGCAGTTCAATCATTTACTACTGTATTTTGGGAAAATCACTCTTTATTTAAATGTACATCGCAAAGGTAGGCCATTCTGGGGGATTTTCAACCAAAATTTCAGCTATTTTTCAAAACTTACTGAGGCTTCCAAATACAACATTTTCAACACGTGTTTTGGTTATAAAGCTACAAAGTAATTATCTTTATCTGTTTTTAATGTAGATATCGTAAAATTATATAAATTTCTGAAAAATTGTTATATAGAAATTTGTGCCATACAAATTCCATATAAAAAAGCATCAAATCATAGCGACCTCTAACTGTGCTGCTATTGATCTGATTTTTGGTATAGATACTTTTTTTGTGTAATGGAACAAAAATAGCCTTGTGGACCAGGTAAAAACAAACATTTATTTTTTTCATACAAATTTGGACCACCCTGCAGTTACATAATTTTATTCGAATAAATGTTTCGATCCTATGGCATTTGAACTACAATGTCTTTCGCATTTCTTAGGGCTGGATGATTCCACCAAAACCATATACAGGGTGGCCCAATTATTGACGTCCAAAGACAAAATATAAGTCCTTTAAACTGAGAGGTATCCGAATCAACCCCATGTAATTTATATTTTGTCATTGGACGGCACTACTTGAGCCACCCTGTACTTAAGCTTAAATACGAAATGGGGGTGTTTATTTCATAGAAATCGAGTTTTATATGTTTTAATTTTTTTTATTTTGACATTCATATAATTATATTGGGCTTGATTTTGTATTTTGTAGATTATTATCTCAGATACCTCAAAATAACTGCTAGGATTCTTTTGATTCTTCCGTCGTCTTTGTCCGTTGCCTCACAATCTGTATATCGACAAGTTTTACGACATATTAACAGGCGTTAGTGACATTTTATGGGCTTAGAGAAATCTTTTTCTATCATCGGTTTGGAAGATTAACAACCAATTACGAATCATTTGGTTTTATTAGTCAGTAGCAGGTGCTTTGGCTTTTTGGGTCAAGTTTAAAACTAGTGGATACTCACTTAACTTATACCTACCAACTAGACTCTGTTTCGGAGTATGCGTGTACTATTTGCATCTGAATTGTACAGGGTGAAAGATAATTCGATACATTCCCTAGAGGTTAGTGGAGGACATGTCAAACATATTTTCCCAGGTAACAATAGCTATGGGTCCGAATTCACTAGACTAGCTATAAAACTATTAAAACCTTTCTTTTTTGTGTCGATTTGAAATAAGAAACCTGTTCAAATCTGAAACCCATATTTTTAAATCATCATTTACCAACTGTGCAAACCGCAGATTGACAAAACAAGAAATACACCCTAGTGAAATTGAGACCTAAGCAAAAAGTGAAGATCAAAAAAGTTTACTACCTCCTTGAGGCATATTAAAAACGCATCTCAAGGTCATTAACGGTCTTATTACGGGACCTGCTTAATTTACGACCAGGGGTCGCCACCTGCCCCGAGATAATAAAAAAACTATGACGCCATCACCTGGGGACCGTGGTTTTTTCTTTGCCAATCTTTTGAGGAGGCTTCCGGGAAATAAATCTTGTTATTATCTTCAAGACGTTCATTTGTATCAATAGGTACACTAGCTATAGGTACGTACAGGTATACCTATTATTACGTAACGTAGTAGGTACCCAGATTTAGTAAATGTGGCCAGAAGAATCTTTGGCGTTGCTCCGGGGGGCACTCTAGGTCCAAAGCTATTTAGAATTGTTATCTTAGAATTGTTAAAGTCTTGAGTTCAGTTCTATCTAATTTCAAATTGCTACGGAAAATTTTGTGCTAAATAGCACAATGTTTATACAAAGCCTGAGGCCCTGTTGCTTGTTTGTAGGTAATTTCGACTAAAACAAAATCGTTCATGTAAAAGTTGACATAATTGACTTGGAAACCCAATGTTTTGTTTTGAAGGCCACCTTTTTGCCCTCAAAAGCTTACAAGCGATTTGTAACAAGGAAGGCAGGTGTGGGCCATTACAAAGCGTGGGCCTTGGTGGACTACAGATGTTGAAACAAAGGGCCCTAGCACCTTTCTTACATCTGCCCGTACAAAAAAATGTGCTGTAAATGACACTTTGGAGTTTGTTTTTACGATGGTCAATGCGGTTCTTAAACTGTGATTCTTTGATTGTTAGTTATGTAGTGATCTGCTTCTTCATTGTAGTGTAGTCTAGTGTCCTTAGTATTTCGACTAAAGTTCAGATTCTGACCTCACTGTTGGTGAAGACATTTCAGGCTGATTATTCGATATTTTTCATTCCTGAGTTCCGTTCCAACTAAATAAATAAATAAGAGACAGAAGTACGGTGGATGCGTGGATGCTACCAAAATGAGAACGTAGATCCGATGTAATATACCTAGGTTAGGTACTGCAGTTTCAGGTTTCTACGCTCTGTTAGAGGCATTGGGCTTTAGGAGTAGGCCAATAGAGTAAACTAACCAAACGCGCAGTTATTTTTGATGACGTTTTAATTTTTTCGTCAAGGATGTAAGAAAACAACCTATTTTGGTTATATTTACACTTTGAGCCCCACTGACCTATACAATACTCCGAAATGTTATTATTTCATAATAGATAAAAATAACGCCACCATAGACGTTAACAGCCTGTCTTAAACATAAAGGCTCTTTCACAATGCCTTATTGTTCTCCCTTTGGGGGCTGAGGAAATGGCTTTACCCCAAAAATTGTTGATGAATAAATTTTTATTATTTACCTTGCCCTAACAATACCGGTAAAACCTTTGAAAAAAAAGGGCGTGATTGTTTTCCTGAGTGCTTGCAAGAATGAAAGGTGTTTCTTGGTAAGATTTCATTGACTGTCCCGGACTTTCCTGAACAAAAGATTGCATTTTTTTCTCGTTTGTTTATGGTGACCATTGTTAATTCCATGATTAATTGAACCTGTTTGTAGTTGTCTAATTGGCGTTTCAAGAGGGTGCAATCTGTCATTGTTTTCGTAGGTATTTGAAGACATTTTGGTTTATTTTTACTGCTCGTTTCTTGGAGTCTGCCTTTGTGGTTTACATACAATACATACATACGAGTATATCACGCCTATGTCCCTTGCATAGGCTGCAAAAACGGCCATTTCCACCACGTCAAATCCCTTAGTCGCTCGTTCCCCCGGACAGAAAAAAAAGCCTTATATACATATTCCAAAATATACCTGGACCTGCTTAGGACTATCAGGCTGATTGAAATCTTTGATTTGTCATTTGCCGGCTTTTGGTCGAAATTCTGATTCTGCTTAGGAGAACAGCCAAACAACTTCTACATTTTAGCCATATGCCGGCTTTTGGCCAAAATCCTAATTCTGCCATCGTACTGCTACATAATGTATTTAAATACGGAAATTAAAAATGAAAAAAACGAAAATTACTTGTTGGGCAAACCAACAGAGGCTTTGCCAAGTAAGTACTCGTATCTACCTGATTGCGAAAGTTGCAGATTCAAATCATTACAAAATACTGCATCAAAACCCGTTGCGAAGTTCAGGAGGAGTTAGCGAATTCCACGACAGATAGTCAGACAGAGAAACGAAAAAGCGACTTCATTTTACATTATGTATTGATATTGATACAGAGAGAATAGTGGAGAACCGACTGCAGATAATGAGATAAGGCTATTAGGCTAAGGAAAAGAAGAAGAAGATTATACCTAATACAACGTAGGCTGCACTATCGGTCACCCATCCATACAGCCTCAAACCATAACAAGCGATTTCGCACATGATAGTCTATTACTACTAACGGGAATAAGGTAACAACAAAGAGGCCGATTTCTTATCGACAAATTGTTGTACCCTCGGCAATTTCGGTGCATCGGCTCGTGAAAACGTTTGTCGGTGTCGGCTTAGGTTTACGACTTTTTTCATTCACTCTTTCGGCCACAGATAGTGTAACGGGAGACGCGGCAAAATAAGACAAGTCCGTGCTTAGCGTCCAGATGTACTACTGGTGCAAATCCTCTGAGGCTTCGATGTATGACTCTTATCGAAGAGGTAACACTTATCTTTTCGCCTTGAGTAGTTTGAGACTTCTGGTTAGTTTTTGCAAAACTATCCCGGTAGATGGAGCCCATCCACCCACGCGTTAGTGGACAAAGATATACTTGCTTAATTAGCAGGCTCGATTAGAACCGCGGTAGCCCAGTTGGTAGTGGCGTCGGCAGTACAGATGCCGAAGGTCGCAGGTTCAAATCCGGCCTGCGGTGGAAAAATTTGCAAGTTTTCCAAAAATTGTATACCTAACACGAGAAGTGTTTTAAAATTTGGTATTCACTTCTGGTTAGCTTACAAGTTACAAGTTAACAAGGTACACAATGAAATCGAATTGTCTGTGTCGTCCAGATAGGTATGTACCCTTTTCCCTTCAACCTTACCTACTAACACCACCTCCTACCTATTCCAAAGGATTGGATAACAATAGCGAAAGTAAATCCTATTTTTATTTTACCTTAGTATCTTTTAAGCTGAGTCTTCTCCTTTTCTAAAGTCTGTGGTTTCATTCTTAGAATTGCGGCGGCTTTTTGGCGCCTCCAAAAACTCGACTTTTTTTCTTTAATTCCTCTTTTTTCCCTCAAACTTTAGCGCAGTGTAGATTAAAATGAGGATTGCGATACCGGTTTTAGAATAAGATAGGAAATACTCGGAATTTGGTTTCGTTTTTTTTTAAATAAGCGTACTTATTTGTGTTTGTCGGGGAATTCCATACTTCGTAGTTGGACAGCTATAATTTTTTAAGATATCTAATATGCGACGTAACGAGACGGAGACGTGAGACGTGCGACATCGCATCGCTTGAAACTATCCATATAAATTGAAAAAAAAAAAACAGAATAGACGCTACACACGTGAGACGGCACGTTGCATCGATATGACGGCCGACGATCACTTGTCTGACAGATCTCATCTTACGTCTCGTGTGGCACGTCTCATCTCATCTGCGTAGATAACCCCTTA
Source organism: Phthorimaea operculella (assembly GCA_024500475.1). Taxonomy (NCBI): domain Eukaryota; kingdom Metazoa; phylum Arthropoda; class Insecta; order Lepidoptera; family Gelechiidae; genus Phthorimaea; species Phthorimaea operculella. The sequence continues at coordinate 3,088,685 of JANFCV010000017.1, forward strand.
GTAGACATCGTCATGTCATGATATTTGTCACCCTCTGACTAAATGGACCGAAGACTTCAAGTAGGCGGCTGGTAAAGTGTCTGTATGGCGAAAACGGGAGGTCGTGCCTCGTGGGGTGTCCTGGGGGAGGCCTGCGTTCAGCAGTGGACTGCTATAAGCTAATTTTAATGCACGGTTGTACTTATGAAGCCATAATAACATGTCAAAAACGTAAAATACTTGTCAAATTGACTGCAGAGTTATTCATGTCAAATTATTAATGATTCTGACAAAAAGGTTACAAAGCTCCGACGGGCGGTGTTAGTGTGTGATCGAAAACTGATGGCTAAATAATTGCCGGTCCCAAGTTCGATGCTCGGCTGAAGACATTTCCACATGCATTTCGGCAACCTATGCACTTTGCGATCATTCATCCAATGTGCAATCTGCATCTGTTGTCCTAATGCACTTTTTCTGGTGGGAACTTTTGTTTGGTGGAATTTAAGGTATAATTTGACAGTGAACGCCAGAACGCAGCAACAGACGTAGTAGGTATCTTACGACACTACTTGTTTGAATAGATTTCTACGAGATACAACCAAGTAGGGCCCAACTGCAACAGACGAGTCTTACCTACTTCCGTAGACAGTGTTAGCAGAGAAGAGAATATTGCACTTGCCTCTAATCCAATACCTACAGTGTACCTAAGTGCTTTGATCTTCTGTACAGTCGTCGCTTCCAGATCTTCCTAGACCCTTTAGGTGCATAATGTCCATTAAGCAAAATGTCCAGTGGTAAAAATTGTCCAGTCTGCATAATGTCCAGTTTGCATAATGACCAGTTTGCAAAATATCCAGTTTGAAAAATGACCAGTTTACAAAATTTGCAAAATGTCCAGTTTGAAGATGACCTAATTTGAAAAATGTCCAGTTTGCAAAAATACAATTAGCGATATTAAGGTGCGAGTTCAGACCATGAAACTGAACAACTTTCCCCAAAACACATGGGCTGTTGACCCAGTATTTCATATAAACTGGACATTTTACAAATTGGACATTTTGCAAACTGGTCATTATGCCTACTGGGCATTATGCAAACTGGATATTATGCAAACTGGTCATTTTTTCACCACTGGACATTTCGCAAAATGAACATTATGCAACTCAAGGTCCTAGACGACATTAGCGTCTGCCGCTGCGTCGTGTCGTGTCTTCGACAGCAAAAGTTAACCTCAAATTATCAGAAGAAGGATATTTATATTAACTTTAAAGCGGGCGGAAGTTAAAATAAAAGATTGGATGCACCGTTTGAAATTATAGGGAAGTAATTATTCCCTAATAATTCATCCCACATGTTCAGATAATGAAGTTAATTAATTTAAGACTAATTATATTTTTTTCTACGGATCAACAGATGAAAAACTAAATTGTAACAGAATAATTACTAGCTGGTGAACCGAAGTTGCTCGGTTGTTCAATACATTTCACTTTAAAAGTATCCCTGCATGAAACTATATTTTTGGCGAATCTATACCTACATATAGGGTTTTAGTGAGATCGGCTCCAAAAAATGCTAGTTCATGACTCCTTTAATTTTAAACACTTTTTTAACTTTACCCCTTTAAAGTCAAGCAATTTTTGGACAAAAAAGCAACCCTTTTGGTAACAATGAGGTGATTACTTGCAACAGCCGCCCTTTTAAATTGTTTTAATTGTTTCCAAGAAGCCTGCAATACCGGCGTAATTGTATGGCTGGATAAGTTATCCAAGATAACCCTTCCATGCCAACAAACCAAATGTTTTAGGGTCTCGTAGCCGACTTGAAACGATTTTGTCACAAGTATTTTTTTAAGTTCATTTATTTAGCAGTGTTGCGTATTTTTTGCCCTATTTACATGGAATTGGCTATGTAAATACTTAGATCTACCTACCTAAATATATTTTTACATACATATTTTATCATTATACATATTATACATGATGTTTCATTTTGCTTTTCTCTGTCTGTCATGGAATTTGCAAACAAATTGAAGAGGAAGGTGTAGGTTTATGTACGAATAAAACATGCCGGAAACACGTCTTCTTCCCGCGGGAAAATGGTTACTACAGGTAACACCGCTAACATTTCTGATCGATCTACACTTCTCATGAGTAAAATCGAGATACTTAGCAGGTTTATGTTTTGTACGGTGAAATATTATGTTTACATTGTCTGAGAAATATTATGTTTATTTAGAAACTAATGTCTAATGTCGTATAGTGATTATTACGAGGTTTCTTAATTCTAACGTCGATATTCTAAATTCATCTTATAACTTCATAAATTTCATATTTAGTTTAACTATGTAAACGAAAGTGTCTCGATTTTTTTGATGAGAAATATAGGTATTAGATAGCGAACGTACTTAGGTACGTTCTCATTTCTCATAAATAAACAAGAAACTTGCTTATTTACTAAATAGCTACGTATTCATTTTCACTTCTCCAGTTATTTCTAATCTATAATTTGTTCTAATGTCCTCTTTATTAACCGACATATTAAATAACATTACATTAATATGCTATTTAAGTCTTCTTATCTCATCTTAAGGGGTCAAGGCGGGGAGCTGTTAATCTAAATCTGTTGACAGTACCAACAAAACTAATTAGCTAAATGGACCGGCATTTTAGATTATTTCTCCTTTTTTGGGATCACAGAATACTGATAATATATTCGACCAATGAATAAGAAAGACGGATATTATGAGCCAAGAATATGAAGCCACAAAGTCTTGCCCATATTAATAAAAACTCTCTCGACTCACAATTTTCACCCGAAAACATTTTAGGAAACCTGCATAATTGTACAAAATGAAAGTGTTTCTTGTTTGTTTTTCTAAAATTGTATAAATAACTTGTACCTAAGCGTTGAAGTGTTTGAAAATTTGGTGTTCACATGAAATCACTCAACATAGGCTGTTTGTTCTATTTGACAAAAGTTACAATTAGGTACTAAGAAAAAATACTTTTGCACCAACTATAAAAGCAATCTTGTGTCTCTTGCAGTCTTGAACTTGTCTGTTTTGAGAATATCTGAGTTGGTACTTATAATTGTGTCAGTTGAGTTTTGTTTATTTTGTATTTTCTTCATAATTACGTACATTCTCTTTCTATCTTTTTCTTGGTCTGAGTAAATATCTGCAAAGGTGATGTAAGTAAACTAAATTTGAAGTCGGCAGTCCATTAAGAATAAATTAAAAATTCAATTTGAATGTCGTCCTTTTGGGCTGTATTCTTATTGAAAAATTTTGTTACCACCTGGGTTGTGGGACATATTTGGAAACTTTTGTTACTCACTGTCAAACCATAACAGTCGCATTACTCCACTCGTGAGACATGAGCCGCAAGACAGCGCGACGCTAGCAACTGTTTCCATATAAAATCTATGAAACAGAAGAGACGCCGTCTACGCCCGTAAGATGCGCGTCTCATCGCTGACTGCCGGTGTCACGTCACGTCTCACGTTTCGTATCTAACACCTTTCCAAGGCCACAAAACAATTGATACTTTTCTGCCAAATTGGTATTCAATGAAACCGTCAGGATATGTCAATCTGTCAGCATGTCGCCCTTATCAGCCCATCGAGTGATTTTCCGATAGTGGCTTATCTTCCTGGACTTCTATTAAAAGGGTTACAAATCGTATCCTACTTTGAATAAATACCGATTATACGATTATTAGCTTGTCGTCTGCTTAGAATAGTAACCCATTTCTACCCGTAGGTGTCGCAAATGTGACAAATGATCAAGGGAAAAAGCAAAGCAGCAGTGTTTCTTGTGAATGCCTTAACTGCTCTCGGCGATTCGCTTGCCAATCCTGGTGAGTACTGATGGTAAATACCCCCCATTGGGCCCTAGCCTCTAGACCTAGATATCGTTTCTGGTCGGTCAATCTGAAATCCCTGGACTGACGAAGTTCTGAAGGACCTGCACTCACTTCAAAAGCTTGACTTGGAAGCAAAGTGAAAACACTTTGGGTCGTTGAGCCAGCGTAGTTTGTAAGTAGGTAAGGCCCTGGCCCTGGGCTCGCCTAGGAGGTCCATGTCATGTCCAGCAGTACAATGTGGACATTTTTAATGTTAAAGATATTTTTAAAAGCAACGGATTTATGATATTCGTCAGAATTTCACAGTGAATATATTTTCGTCGGTGGCAGTGAGTAGTGACATAACATTTCCTCACCATATAAGTCAAGTGTCGCGTGTTAGTGTCTATTGCGGTTCAGCTTTTACATTACACTCGAAGAGAACTAGGGGAGGCAGTATCGCCAGCGGCTACCACACGGCACGGCTATGTTGATGATATGAAGATGCTTTTAAAAGCAACGGATTTATGATATCAGTCAGAATTTCACAGTGAATATATTTTCGTCGGTGGCAGTGAGTAGTGACATAACATTTCCTCACCATATAAGTCAAGTGTCGCGTGTTAGTGTCTATTGCGGTTCAGCTTTTACATTACACTCTAAGAGAACTAGGGGAGGCAGTATCGCCAGCGGCTACCACACGGCACGGCTATGTTGATGATATGAAGATGCTTTTAAAAGCAACGGATTTATGATATCAGTCAGAATTTCACAGTGAATATATTTTCGTCGGTCCAAGTGAGTAGTGACATAACATTTCCTCACCATATAAGTCAAGTGTCGCGCGTTAGTGTCTATTACGGTTCAGCGTCAGTGTTGGGTGTCGACTGTCTCCAGAAATATCCTGGTGTTTAATGCTGGCTGCATTCACACCGGATTGGGCTGCTTTTTTGTTAATAATTACCAAGGTTTTCGTATGTGAGTAAGATGAACTTTATAAGATTTAATTCTAAAATTCACTGGTTTGAAATACCGTGCCGGTCCTTTGAAAGATTGCCGTGTGATGCCGGCTTAGATTGCGGCGTGATGCTGGCTTCGTTCAGAATCAGGCTGACAACTTCTCACTATGGTGATACTCAGTCTTCTGATTGACTCTCAAGCTTTTGTCAGACGCGGTGTATTTACAGCCTTCTACGCTCTGCATACTCAGCAAGGGATATAGGCGTGATGTATGTATGTTATTTCCTCACCATATAAGTCAAGTGTCGCGCGTTAGTGTCTATTACGGTTCGGCGTCAGTGTTGGGTGTCGACTGTCTCCAGAAATATCCTGGTGTTTAATGCTGGCTGCATTCACACGGGACTGGCCTGCGTTTTTGTTTAAAGTCGTATTGTAACGGGAATCGGGATTCAAGAAAGAAATTTCTATTCTACTCTACGTGAGTGCGATACTATAACCACAACAGTCCACTGCTGTACACGGGCCTCCCCCTATCGGAGGGTATTGCCATACTCGCTACGCCTGCAGGCGGGTTGGCAAACGCAGTTCAAGATGTTGCATCTACAAGGAACGCTGCTGCCCGCTCCCTGGGTGATTATCTCTTAGTCGCTTTTTACGACACCCACGGATAGAATTGGGGTGATCTAAGCTGGCATAACATGGCACAGATTTAATTGTATTTTCATAATAAACAATTGCTTCCAATGATTCGGTGTGAGAGCGCGCCGGGGCAGTCGTTTAGGCGCGCCGCTTACATCTACTTTTTGTCCGGGTGATGTCTAAATCCGAACCACGTCCGCGAGCTAATTCCGGACCATCCTTGTGCAACGTCTTCCTGTTGCGTAACGAACAATGGCTGATATCTGATACCTAACAAAAACATTAAGAAACCTAGTTTTTTTATTATATATAATAAGAGTTTATATCCTAAGTGCAGCCAAGTCGATCATGACTTCTTAACCATAACCTTATAAGGTACTTTGTGAACTTGGAGCTTTGACGGATAAGGTAGAGCAGTGGCATCTGTGGCAACTTCTGGTGGTAGCCTACAGATGGCTACCACGCTTGAAAATTACAATAGCTATTGGTTTTCCAACATAAATAGAATATTTTTTTATACATTGGATATGCCATTTCTACTTTTCTTCTTGCGGTCCAATGTAAAGTCCTGCTCAAGTCTGGCTGAAAGATCCCGAATGCTGTGTTTCCTTTTCGTCGTCGTGTAGTAATGGCATGGTGTCATTTTAATTAGGTAGAGGTAGAGCAAATAGACCAATTCCCTCTTGAACCCTCTGATTTTATCCCTGCCTTATAGATCTATAGGTTTAGATCGGTCTAGAATAGAGTGTTTTAAAATTTACATGTCCCATGTCTGGCCAATCGATGGACTTCGAAATGACTCCAAAGTTACCTAATCCCCTTTGACACTCTGTATTGCTTCTCAGTTATAGCACAAAATATGGAGTTTATAGAAGGTTCACTCGACCCTCTTCTTAGTTACCTTGAGTTCCCCTGAGATTCCAGTTAAAGTCAGTAAGCGTCAAAATCGTCGCTAGAACTGAGTGAGCCATCTGCATAGGCGCTCTATAATTTGTGGTTATATATACAAGGCGTGACACCGTGTGTGTATGTATGAGTCAACGTACTCTTTTACATACTGATGCATTTATAAACAAGACATTAAACATGCATGATATTCCATTCATTGTATTAGTCACCTTACTTTAGCTTGAAATAATCAATACCCTATGATGGTATGTGCATTATGCAATTGCATTAATGACATTCATCGAAAATCTCATTTAATATCCATTTTAATGGAAGTGTTGCCAGATTTATGTCTTAATACTTGTGCAGAATAGACTATGTAATCTACGTACCGGTAGGTAGGTTTTTTGCGCGGGCAATACCGTCAAATCGTCACTGAATATGCCGTGTGGTGTCGGCTTAGAATAGCATCACCTCATTTCTACCCGTGGGTGTCGTAAAAGGCGACTAAGGGATGGATCCAGGAAATGTGCAGCAGCTTTCCCTCTAAATGTCTGCAATACCTTGAACTGCGCTCTCAAATCCGCCTGCCCAGCGTGGTGAGCATGGCAATTCCTCTCAATTCGGGGAGGCTCATGTCTAACAGTAGACTGTTATGGCTGTAGTAGTAGTAGCTACTGAATAATTTCGAATGGTACATAGTGATCTGGTTCTTGTTTGACCGTCCAATCAGTTCGTTCGCGGGACAAGGAGTCGACGAACAACCAGAAAGTCGCAAGCTCCTTAATATAGACGAGAGACGTAAGACGTAAGTCAGCATCTGTCAAATAAGTGATCGTCGGAGCCGTGAGGCTTGAAGCCGTTTTTATACAAACTGTATGAAAGAGAAGAGAAAGCTACACATGTGTGATGCGCGAAGCATCGACAACGGCTGACGATCGCTTGTCTGACCGATTTAATGTTGCGCTATTCTGTGGAGCTTGCCCCTAAACGAGATAATGAGTGTCACAGATCTGCAGTGACAAAGTAAACAAACACTAACACGCTGTACAAAGGGGCTATCTCTTGATCAGATTTCCAGACCTCTGATCGAAACACCTTTAAAAAAAATAACTTGTACAAATTTGTATATGCTGACAACACTGATTGATGGTATCCAGCGGTCGGTCGTTACCCGTCTGCACTCTGCAGGCCAGGAGGTCAAGGGGATGGGTAATGAACCACCAGGAAGGCCCCTTGACAACGATCAGACATCCTACTAGACGCCTCATGTACCAATCATCATCATAGCGTATGGCAATCCCTGTTTGGATCAAATGTCTAAATCTAGCTCTATGTATATTCTCATGTACCAATGTGCATGCATTTAGATATGATAAAAGACTATAACGAGTAATTACTACATTAAAAATTACAGTTTTTATTACTTTAGTTTTATTTTCACCAATTTGGTCCAGTATTTTCAAAGCGTTCTAAAATCGTGGCGGTAGTATGAATCGTGCCTTGTGACGTCAAGGAACAAATGAAAAGCTATGAAATATTAGAAAAAGCGAACCTCTCGATACAAGGTTCCGGGATGATGACGTCACGAGGCACGATTCATTCTATCGACAGCACAGAAAGTTTGAAAAAGCGTATTTGATTTTACAACGCTAGATATATCTTATTCAATACTGAACCAATTTTAATGAAATTACAACTACTTATAGTAATCAGGAATCACAGTAAATTAGCTAGTGCTATATTTTTACCACATAACATGACCTATTCTGTCAACAAGCCGAGGTGTGCTCTTCGAGGACAGGGAAATGCGTGCAATGTGCATGCTGATTGGTCAGTTCGCGCGTCATCAAATCGCTACTAACCGACCAATGCGCGCAATTTTATATCAGTGCTATTATGTATTTGATGTCTTGCCACAAAGTATTTGCCATCAGTGTGACGTCTAGAGAGCTGTGTGGTCGCTACCTCTTGATTAGGATGTCCAGACAGACAATTCCGCAATGCCCATTCCTTGAAGACTGAGGGACGGGGATTATTAGTTTGACCTGAATTTACTTGGGGTTTGGAGGGGTGTGTGTACGTGTACGTTGATGATGTTTTCGTTTCGTTGCCCTCTGTTCAATTCAAGGGCAGTAGGCATGTGTCATGAAATACCAGGAACCACGTCCCTTGATTAGGATGTCCAGACAGACAGTGCGGCAATGTCTTGAAGCTTAAGGATTATTAACTTGACCCGAATTTGCTTGGGGTTTTGAGGGGCGTGTATATGTATTAAAGGACGTGGGGTGTTTTTTATACGTGAATGATGTTCCCGTCACTTTTTTTAAATATTGTTAATTAAGATCGTATGAAAGTATGAATCAAAAGGTTCTTTCACACTTGTTACTATCTTTACTGAGGAGAGCTCGAAGTATAAGGGGCTCGCTAGTGTTTATAGGGTGTGTTATAAATTTGCTACATCAATGTAACCTTTCCAATGTGTCAAGTTTTCTTAAATGTTTTTTATATGCAAAATAGTTACAAATTCTAGAAAGTCTCGAATTTGTTTCATTCTCAATCCCAAACTTAAAATCCTAGCCTTTATCTTACGATTGGGTAAAAATAATTGCTTTTAGAGATATTGGAAATTCATGTTAATGTCCAATAGACACGAGCATAAAAACTAGACAAGAACGACCATGACTCTTAGAAAATAAACATACACAGACGGGCAGACACGACAAAAATTTGCTTTTTATATGTATTCGCGTCATTACAAAACGTCCTATTAATCTTAAACTAGATACAAGAAAAGATCAAAGCTAGTTTTGCAACAGATTTTCTCTATGATCATATGATGGAATGGAACTAGCATTTGGCAGATGTATAAAGTTTGCCATTGCCAAGGTTTTCCTTTGGCACTGGCCAGGTTTGTTCACCTATGTTGTGTCGGGTTATCGCCCTGACGAACTGTCACTTTTATACAATTTGTAACATTCAATTGGTCGAATACTTACTTGATCAAGCCCCCAATTCTCTTATTTGTTGACTGTTGCATTACCAGCGGCGAATCAAAACTGCCATGCTGTTGCGATGCACTACGACGCTATACGACTCAAACGTTTTGCGGAAAACGTTACGTACGGTTTGGTATTGGGGATTGGGGGGTGATTGCAATCCATTCTCTATCGAGACACTTTTCAAATAGGTAGGTACTTGTGGATGGTGCCAAGCGGGCCCAGTTTTGTTTAGTAAGTCAAGAAGTACCCTCATTCCTTCTACCTCGATGTGCAAACTTGTAGTTTTTTTACGCTAAACTCCTCGCTATACACCAAATGTGCCGACTAACCATAATCTGTATCAGTCATAAGATAATTATTTCCTTGGTAACCTTTACAAACACCACATGAACCGTATCACACGCGCGCATATACAGCGTGTTACAAAACAACCAATAAAGCTGAAAGGGTGTGGAAAGGTCCGTTGCAAAGAGTCAATTAACAAAAAAATAGAGCCGTAGTATCGTTTTTGAAAACTACGAAAATATTTTTTTTTATTAAATTACACTTATTTTTAATCGTGGTATCGCAGCACTAATTTTGACAGCTCAAAGTTCAAATGAAGTAACCGACGCGGCGAAGTGCAGTTCGGTCTACATTGCTGGCTATTACACGAATGTCATTAATACAAGAAACTAAGTCAACCAGCAATGTATGCCGAAGCGGACTTTGTTTGCCAGGTAGTGTAGCACCTGACCTAGACTAGTGATGTGATTATTTTATCGACTGATGTTAATGAAAATATTCTTTTTTTTGGTTAGTTATGTAACAGGTTGTATATTTAAAAAAACCTGCGCTTGCGCATGGTCTGCGCACGCGCGCAACCGCGCTCGTTATTGCGCCCTAACAGCTCTTCATTAGTTAGTAGACGCGTTTTTGTGCCGCACTGACTCAATGCATTTAGATTTGTTTTTTTATTTGACTTCTGTTGTGGTTTTATTTTGTCTGGTCTAGAATTGTAGACTGTAGACAGAAGAGGTTAATGTTAAAACGAATAAAGGCTCGTTTACTTTCGCGGTATCTGCCCATACAAGTTTTTGGGATGAGTTCGTCACAAGGCGCAATTCATACGATTTCCGATACAAACATTTTAAAATTGTGTAGTGATTTTACATCTGCTCTGGAAACAGATCATGATAAAATAAAAGTTTAAAAATTACCATGGATTTGAATTTGATACTTTTTTGATATTATTGAAAATTCCATTCTTGTTTCTCATTGCTATTTTTCAACACATCACACATTCACCTACCTATAAGGGATCAGCCTACACTGGGTTTCCTTATAAATTGTACGTAAGGTAATGCTAATGGTGTAATGCTACTGATACACCTACATCTACATCAGTGTTTTTCAAACTTTTTGAATACGCGACCCCTTTCCAGGCAAAAAATCAATGGCGACCCCCTGTTGGGTCATCATAGAAACATAAGTTTAGTAATATCATTTATTCAATGGCGGACGGAATCAGAAAAACTACAAGCGTTGTGCGCATTTTTAGGATATTTTTCTAGGTAGGCTGAAATTCTAAGGCAAAAATAAGCCCGCATGTACTGCGAGCGTAGGGAGCGAAAATTTTTACGCTAAAAACGAGCGTAAAAGATTAAACGTTAGTGGAAAACATGGTGAAAAATACACGTATCGCGAGCGAAGCGAGCTAAACTTTTCACGTTACAATCAAGTGAGGAGCATTAACACTAGCCGTGAGTGTAAAACAGGCAAAAAGGTGAACGTATAGCGAGCGAAGCGAGCTCGACTTTTCACGCTACAAACAGGTAAAGAGCGTATAGAACAATGCATACTGCATAAAATAGCACTAAGTTTTGAAAGTATTGAAAATTAAGCATGCCTATTCTTTGTAACTTAAATTGTGTTTTACTGAATTTTATTCGACCACCCACCTGTGGTTCTGCCTTGACTTTTAGCTTTTGCCGGCGACCCCCCTAGAAAGACTCCGCGACCCCCCTGGGGGTCGCGACCCACAGTTTGAAAAACACTGATCTACATAATCGTTTTTATTGACTAACTTTTTTATCAATTGACTATCAATCGACTGTCTTAAGATAAATGGTTACACGAAATAGCTTTTATTTTAATTTAGACTAGAAACTATTTTTGGATGGGATAATGTTGTTTTTATAAATATGACCTATTACTAAGTTCAAAGCCCATTAACTTCCTAGATAAAGTCGTAGGATACAGTTAAGACCTAACTTGTGCTAGAAGTTTGTATTGCGAGCTGTCAGTTGACTAAAATATTTTTATCAATCGACTGTCTTTGCGATAAATGGCTACATGAAATAGCTTTCAATACTATAATTGCCTAGAAAAATATCCCCAAAGGTCGCTGGTTCAAATCCAGCCTGCGGTAGAAAATTTTGCAAGTTTTCTATAAATTACCTAACACAGGAACTGTTTTAAATTTGGGTATTCAATATCCCCGAAATTCCTCTGCTGACACATGGGCATCCGTCTATTGGAAGGTGTTTGCCATATCTACCGACTCTTAACTGCCTTAGTTGCTTTTTACGACAACCATGCACGGGCAAAATATGGGGTGATGCTATTCTAAGCCGGCACCACACGGCATTAAATAGTTATCGTATATCACTGCAATTCTTCTTTCCACTATCCACCCCAAAGATAAACATTTGATAACTTTCGCTACTCGAGACCTTTTATTTGTCTCACTTCTTCGTAAGTCCCTTTTCATGTGTTATGATTAGAAATATTATGAGGATCGTTGTTACAGCTGTTTCTTTACCCACCGTATGTCGTCATGTCAAATCTTGAGGTGAAAAGATGACAGAATTTATTCGAAAGAAGTTGGTTGGCCATCTGGACATACAGAGAAAAAACATAAGGTGCAAGCTCCACAGAGTAGACGTGAGACGTAATATGGCATATGTCAAACAAGTGATCGTCGGAGACGGGAGAGGTGTGACATCGCGACGCTTCAAACTGTTTCCATATAAAATGTATGACAGTCAAGAAATAAATAACCTGTACCTACTAAGGTACTATCTTAATAATATTTTTAATTTCAGTAAAATTACTTTTCTTTGAATGAATTCTATTCAATAGAAAATTACTTTCCCTAAGACGATTTTTTCCAGTAATTATAATATTTTTACCAGGAAGAAAGATAATTTTATATTCGTTTGGCGTACAATGTTTAGCTTTTTGAACTTCGTCTTGTTCATGTTTACTCCATTGTAGCTACTATTTGTACAAACAGAAAGTTAATTAGCCTATACACATCGCGCGCGAGTTCATGGCCATCCTGAAATATGTGCCTCCTTGTCGCATATACCAGCAACACAGAAAGTACGACAAGGAGGCGCATATTTCAGGATGGTCATGAACTCGCGCGCTAAGTGTAGATCCTTGCGGCTACTAAATGTAAGGTAGGTAGGTACACTATCGCCCGCACGTCAACGTACCATTATAGGGGTCAACTTAGTATTTGTATAAAAAACCAGTATACATTGGTACATTATGTTTGGTTGAACGTGCTGGCGATTGAACATGACTTTTTCATATATCTACGACTCAATACAGTTGAGTGCACAGACAGATGGCTCACTCAGTACTAGCAACGATCTTGACGCTCACTGACATTTACTGGAATGAACTGGAATCTCAGAGGAACTCAATGTAATTAAGAAGATGGTTGAAACATTTGTTGAAACGAACAACATATTTATTGCATTAAAATTGGCTCAGAATCATATTACCTACGTTCTTGTATCAGTTTTTTTTTATATTTAGACAGTAGCAACCCTGACTATGTAACAGGTGACAATCGCGAAAATCCTAAATAGGTTCTCGCGATTCTTCTGTGAACTCTCTATTTTGTATCAATACCGTTGAATGCACAAGCCAGACATATCGCTAGATGTCTTACTCAGCCAATGACGGCAAAACTTGTCCGCCAGTGGGTCACTACTCCCGGATGTGATCAATTATGATATCTATCAACTATGTAGGTATTGTAGGTACAACATATAAGTAGGTATGTAAGTATGGCTCCGCAAAACGTGTTTGTAAACGATTATGAATAGTATAAAATGTCTAGCGGTATTACACCCGCTGCTGCTTATCGTTTTCTCGTGGAATAAGATGTTTCCCCGGCATATTGAATACATGTTGACCTATTTTTATACCTATACACTCACTGTGTTCTCATAAATGAAATACTATTCCCATAAATGAAAAAAAGAAATTGAAAGAATGACATGCGTCGAGCGGGGCTCGAACCCGGGCTGCAAGGGTTCAAGCCCCGATGGATGTAGATCTTCCTCTTGAATCACTCTATCTATCTATTAAAACAAGAAAACGTCTCATTCCCATGAGAAAATGGGACCGCTATTTGTAGATAAAGCTAAATAAGACATTTCGCTTTCAGCACGGTGAATCACTGTGTAGCCTTTGATAATTGCAATTAAAACACAGAGAAGTAAGTGATGGCAGTGTGATGGGCAGAAAACCCATACCTACGTAAATATTAAAGTGTCTAAATTGTAAATAAATCAGTCAGAAAAAAGAACACATCACATACAGTCATAGTAACAGAAAAAATCAACGGTACTGTTATTCCAACCCCATATTACACTACAATACAACGCAATGACAATAGACCTCCGCAATTAGAAGGGCTTCAGTAATAATATCGTCACATTTTGAGATGTAATCGCGCTTCCAATTATCTTACAATGTAACGCAGTAAGGTTCCGTACACACGCGCGTCAGTAGTTCAACTGAACCACATAATTATGAAGTTCGCGCACGAGTTCACGTCCATCCTGACGCAAGGGCCTTTTTGTAAATTACGCACGAAATAAAGGGGCCTTACCACAAAAAAGATAGACGCGCGTTGAGCGCGTGTTCAAAATTTAACCTCACACAAAAAAACTCTAGTAACGCATTCAACGCTTGTCTAAGTTTTTGTGGTAAGGCCCTAGGTAGGTAACAGTTTTTGGTAAGAGCGAACGTTACTAACCGATTCATCTGATAGATCAATACGTGCTTCCAAAGCCACATTAAACGAAGCCTTGATTAACGGCTAGTAGTCAAGACGCCAGTTCCGATCCTCTATTATAGGGCTTATTTATTAAATTGTTCGTGGACTGGGTATCCCACTCGACAACAACAATTATATTTTTTTTTTAAGCCGATTCAAAATACATGTCTACATGTATTCATGCTGTTTTAGATTGCAGTTGAAATGCAGCCCGTCTGTTTCAACCCTTACGCATGCAGGTTTTGTTTATTAAAAATCTGCTTCTGATCGTTGTAATAACACTTTACGGTGCTGGGCAGTTCTAATGTTTGTACAACATACAATTACACATGATGCCAGACAAATCAACTATTTCATTTTATAATACCTAGTCATCAGAACAGGCATGTGAGTCATAGAAAAGGAACTTGCCAAGGTAATTCACGGTTTGTTTCTTTGTAATAAAGTACTATTTAGGTTTATTAGACGTCAGCTTTTTTTATTTTATTTTTTACTGATATAATTATAGCGGCTTCCGGAGACAGCATGCGCCAGCCATTGCTTTGTTTTATACAAAACCTATGCTGACCTGGAGTAGGGATGGATTGGCGCATAGGATCGTTTGTGGTGAATAAACCTTTGGTGATTTTAAGGACTGTCTCTTTTATGGACAGAACCTCCCCTTGTTAAAAGACGTATCGTTCAATGCCGGTAGATTAATTAGGAAGTATTTTCCACAGGTGACTGACTTTTAGGATAGGACCACGGTCGTGTAAGCGAAAATCCACAAATTGTCACACCATAAGGATCAGATCTGCGGCTGCTAAACCCATAAGGAAAACATGATTCGCGGTCAAAGTCGCGACCTTGACAATGCGATGTCTTGTCCTGAACTGCCCGAGACCTTGACTCGCCGAATAATGTCATCCACCCACATACTGCCATATGAAACATGTCCATGTAAGGCAGAAATAACGATTAGGATTCTCGATCGGTCTGCCAACGGAAATATACTTCCGAAGATTGTTATGTAATAGACGTACGGGTTGCGTAATTTTGTCGCCTCATTTTTTTATTGCTATATGATTGTCTTTTAGATATATGTACGTCGCGGCAGACCCCATCGTAGATGGCGCGACGAGCTAGGTAAATTCTCGAATGACTTGAAGGACCATGACAGAATTAGATGGGAGGAGAAGAGGCAGGAGTTTGCCCAGCAGTGAGGTGATGCAGGCTGGACTGGGCACGATAAGATTGCCTTTGACTCCAGTTTTGCTGATGTGAAGAGCTTTTGAAAGGCCCCAAGTAAGAGATGCTAGTTTATGCCTAGTAAGGCCTTTTAATCCAAACCTAATGACTCAACTTGTACTGGATAATACTAGATATTGAGTTTGTGTATCAGACGCGAATCTTGACCCTCAAGGCACGTAGAAACCTTCGTGTCAGAGCGTGGAGCTCTAGTCACAATGGTTGCTGAGATATGTGCTCTGTAACCATTTTAACCTGAGCAGCTCGTCTTGATGACGCATAGGATGCGGACGTTTAACTTCTTGTAACCAGACTCAGAGTAGCTTCTTACACCTGTCGATTTGATAAATCAGGTACTATTGGAGTTAAGTGCATTGACGTAGCACTGGCCATAGCAGGGCTGTCCATCTTTATCGAATCGAAAATCAAGGGAGATTTTAATGTTCCATGGTTATTATGACTAAATTATATTGGCGTGTAGTAGCGGCTAAGAATACTGCCACCCCCAGTCCACTCAGCGTGTTTGTGTTTACGGGTGGTCAACCTATCGATTTTGGCCAACCTTATGGTAGCGGTGATTCCAGCATTACCAAACAGGGTTGACGTCAGGCAAGTGTCCGGTCATAAAATATTGCTAATGATCTTTTTGCTGCATGATTTTGTACTCTAACGAAACATGTTGCGCCGACTCCAATCGATAAGTGATGATGATGATGATGGTTATTATGACTTAAGTTGAGACATACTGACGGGTTTTTCCTCACGGTTCTTCTTTCTACGAAAACAAAACAAATGATGGTAGACAGATATGTTTGCCCTTAGCTAACAGCCAACATCAGTAACATCAGTTTACCGTGTACATGGTGATTGCAATATCACCGAAATATAGGAAACTCACAAACCGTGATTAAAAACCCTTCAGTATGTCTTATAGTTTTATCAAATTGAATCATCTTAGAAGCTACGTCTATGTTACTTGTGGATAAAGCTCCTAAAAACTTGTTCTATAAATAAAAGAGGTAATAATGAGTTGGTACTACTAATTACTTTTTCACGCCTCAGCAACAGCAGCATGTGTCGGCATCTTTATCGATAGACCAACGCGGAGTGTCACAAGTGTTGAAAACACTTATCTTGTCGTACAACATGGCATCAAAAAATGTCCACACAAGTTATTTCGTACAAAACATAAATGCAGTTTGGCTCTATGGACTTCATAGTGTGTGCATTAATGTTTTGTGCAGTAGAGATTAAGTCGGTATCCCTTAGAAATTAACCTGATTTGCGCGACTGTTTTATACGCAAGTGAGTTCCGACCCTTAGATCCAGTTGGCCCAAATCTCTCGTCTCATGGCTTTGAATTCTTTTTCTCGTCGGGTCAATGGCAGAAGATAAATCTTCAAGCTACACCATTAACCATAACAAAGCATGGCTTCAGGCAGCCCTATAAAGCTGAGGCTGACTTGGCATTTTCTATTCGGGACTTCTTACTCCAAGGTCGTCGGCACTTTACACGCGCCATAGTACAAAAGCATTTCCAGTACAAGACTTTTCTCTCCATTGCTGATTACGAATGACCAGCTATATTCATGACGTAAGAAAACCAGTAATGGTCAATGGTTTCCCAATCTTGGTACTATCGCCACCACATCAACCAACCTATTAAAGGAACGACTTATATTTGGTGAAATTTTACAAGTGACCGATAGCGAAAATGCAGGACGGGCTGGTGGTAAGGAACAAGTTTTCTCAAGGAATATAGGTCTTAATATGAAAAAAATAGGTAGTTAGGTCACCTATACAAAATTGCCGATCAGTTCATTCGAGTTAGTATGGGAGGTCCGGGAGGTCCTATTTTTATTTTTCATAGTTCGTTCGACGTATGTTCCTTGGGGAAAGTTGTTCCTTATCACCAGCCTGTCCTGTATTTTCGCTATAAGTCACTTGTAAAATTTCACCCTATAGGTATTGGTCTTTTTTAGCGTTCGCATGGAAAACCAGACTAAGTTGGTCCCTTAAATGGATAACTTGATGTGCTGGCGACAGTACATATGAACTAAGATGTGAACCTTTCCGCACGTGCAATTTTTTGTACATCATGATTGATTTCGGCTTGTTGCCTATGCACTGGTAGACTAAAAGGCTGTCAGTATGCTAATATAGTTGTATAACAGCGTGGAAAGTTTATGTCTTCTGACAAGCGCTAATGAGCTGACGAATGGCCTGAGTTACTTCGTGTGTCAGGATTAGGTATATGAATAACTCGATCAAGGTATTACCAGACAGGTGATTCAGCTAACAAAAACGAGACTATCCACCAAAAGACCAAAGAAACGGACATAGTCTGGAAGTGTAGCAAGCTGAAGTGGCAGTGGGCTGGTCATATTTGTCGTGGAACCGATGGGCGGTGGAGTAGACGGGTTCTCGAGTGGAGGCATGGTTCAGCAAGCGTAGCGTTGGACGCCCTCCGGCCAGATGGACCGATGGCTTAAGGAGAGCGGCTGGTAGCGACTGGATAGCGAAAACTGGAGATCGTGCCTTGTGGAGTGTCCTGGATCGTGCCTTCGGTGGATCGCTATGGGCTGATGTGATGGAATGTGATGATTCGGCCAACTAAACCAAGATATTTATTGTGCCGCCTTACAATTCCTGAACCTACAAAAATTTCAGTCCAGACGTTTTTAAGATATGAGAGAGAGGGCGCCCCCTCTTTCGCAATCGATTACACCGGATCTGAGACTAAAATTAACAAGAATCGGCACAACTAGCTCAACTTTAAATAATAGTCGAAGATCTCACGTACTTTTCTCCTTTGAATGAAAACGAATTAGTTTCAATATGTTGAACAATAGCCACAGACCGCGTACAAAACCTATTACACGTGAAACTCGATCAATGAACCGCCGTAGAAAAACGCCGGCGAGTATTTTTGTTTTGTTTTTTTTTTCTCTCGGCAAAGGTCAGTGGTCTGTATTGTCAGTAGGTAGGTAGGTACTCAATTTCATCAATGTCCGACTATGTAAAAAGTGAGACCATTAACATCAGAGGATGTAAACTAGCATACTTTGAATCTGTACTTTACAAGGCGTATCTGCAAAGGTCGATCTCAGTATTATGAATAACTTTCAGCAAGTAACACAGGTTGCAAATGTTGCAATATGTAAATGTAAGCTTTATAACCTCCTTCACGCAATTTTTTACGCTTCCGTATACGCCAGTTTATGAGGAGTGATGGATGATGAGATTGTTGAGGCCACTGACGACGGAGGAAGGAAAGGGGTAGTTACCCGCCTGGTCGGATGTTGTGACTGGTCCAACCGGACATATTTGGAAGATGAATATACAGCGATCGGCGAAAACACTTCGATACCGCGTGTCAGGCATTTACGTAGCATTTAGCCTCTAGCGAGATGGCCCGATGCCATAAACAGGTCAGTTATGGTGGCTGGATGGCGAAAACTGGAGATCGTGCCTTGTGGCGTACCCTGCCTGGGGGAGACCTACGTTCAGAAGCGCAGTGCGCCTCCTTCAAATTGCATATTAATTATCTTAGAGAGATCCAAGTACCTACCTATTTCTAATATTTCGATTCGACCCATGTATCTATCTTTAGTATAACATTTAACCTTGCACTATGTACGTTGGTAATGAAATGGTATATCCCTTGGAACCTACGTCACCCGATCGATAGGTCGCCGGTTCAAGGCCGACCGCGTCCCTTTGTCGTCTAATGGCCCTTTCAAATGAAGCGACAATGCCAAGGATGGAAGCTACTTTTCATAGTAGATAATCTGTACTAATGTAAACGTAGGTCGTAGTAGCTTATCGAAGAGTTGTCGTAAGACACTCTTAGATGCCTCGCAGATTTGCACCAGTAGTACCTACATATAGACGCAGTAAAAAAAACCTTTGTGTTTGTTGGTTTCCACGATTAGCCGATGAATAAGTCCATCCTACACTAACTGTATTATTATTGGCTATACTACTAAATAACACACTGTATTCACTGGGTAGAAATGAACTCAATTTTATTGGATCGCATGGGTCTTATATGCTATTCTGATAGACAAAGTCATACCGTGTTTCAATTCGATTCTAACGACATCTATCGGCATCAAGATGTAAACATACCGCCCACCAAGGACAAAGTGCTATCAGGTAAATAGTAATTTGTCCTTTAACAATGTTATATAAAGAAACCAAGACATAAAACCATAAATCCTTAACTTAAAGTCAGATAGGAACAACAAACAAACAAATTCAGTCAACCTATTAACCAATTCTGTTTAGTTATACAAAACCAAAAAATCAAACACTAATACACAACTAAAAATAATCCTATCTGTTTGCAATAATCCTTTTGTTAGAACCAAATAAATCAATGACTCTGTACATACTTTCAATAAACTGTAAATCAATAACTCCTTTTACAAACATCTTAGTTGCCTATCAATCACTGTTAGTAACCATATTTACAATAATCCGTTGACAAAAATAATAAATACAAATTCCAAAAAGTAAAATAACATTATCCAAATTTTGGGGAGGAAGGAACAGGCATCACCGAGTGAAAAGCCGTTTTTTGCAACGCTCTTTGTAAAAGTACCCAATCCGCACCCCCTTCTTGCAACAAACTGCTTGAAACGAACCTTCATGGTGTTTCTGTTCCTGGGAACTACAGGATCTCGGTTGCAAACATGTCTGACCCGTAAGCAACAAAGTGGAAACTTAAATCTAACCTTTGTTGTATTCCTGTCTCTCCAAACTATAGGATCATGCCTCGAGATGACTCTCGTAATACTGATTGCCTCTAGGTTGTCAACGGTGTTTGTGAGAGTCTCTGAAATTTCCATCATATGGCTTTCAATAATTCCTGGGCGCAGTATGTGTCATCTTGGCAGAGTGATAGCTCCTTGGACAGCTCTGCTATAACTTCTTGCTCCTGAACCAGGAACGCCGGCACCACCTCTGGTTCTTGCACGGGCACTGTTGTTGTTTGTGCATTCTCTTCCAAAACCATTTCCTCTGACGAAATCAGTTCCTGACTGGCTGATATCTTCGCTGCAACGGCTTGGTCACTGTTGTTAGCTGCAGTTGTGCTATTGTCTGACTGCCTCCCAGGACAGTATTCGGAAGAGTGATGGCTATCCGCATCCTTCGAGTTGAGTCTGACGGAAGAGTTATTATCATTTATCGCGTCTACTATATCCGCTCTGCACTGCAAATAAACTTCTTCAGTGAGGCTGTAGTGATCATCTTTCACATAATCAGTGTCCTTTAAAAAGCGCCGCGGTATTTGTCGTAATAACCCATTATGAGTCTCAGTGAATATTAACCATAAAGGTGGTATTCCGAACACTGCAGCCAACAGCCGACAGCCAACAGCATATGCTGTAACGGCAGTTGCAGCCGTTGCAGCACTACTGGTTTGTATGGAGTTCTATGGAACGCTATCCGAAGGCTGCAGCCGACAGCACATGCTGTCGGCCGCTGCAGCATATGCCGCAACTGCCGTGACTGCAGATCAGTATTGCTGCAACGGCAGTGCGATACGCACGTATCTATTTTTGCTATTTTGCTATAAAACGCAAAATGTATGGTTCAGAAATAATTATGAAGTAATTAACTATCATAATTATTAAAAAAACCGGCCAAGAGCGTGTCAGACACGTCCACAAATAGGGTTTCGTAGTCAACGTTTAAATATCAGGTTTTTCAGCATTACAAACTTAATTTGTTGCTGGTTTGTTAGCAGCAGTATGATGACCAACCGCAAATAGAAAAACTCAATTTTTTCCGAAACCTTTAAGGGTACAATATCCTTTATAGTTTTTAATTAATTTTTTTTCTTCTGTAATATTGTGTAGGGTATCGTTGAATAGGTCTTTTAAAACTAAGGTGAGGTTTCTTTGAAACAAAGTCAATAAAATGTTTCTGTCACGAGATATTTGCTTTTAAAAAGGGCGTTTTTGACCCATAATTTGTTCCAGCTGTAACTTCTAAAGTATAAACGCTAAAAATTTTAAATAAATATGGAATATAGCTTATAATCTGAAGTAACAATGAAAACTATAACGGATATTGTACCCTTAAAGGTTTCGGAAAAAAATGAGGTTTTCTATTTGCGGTTAGTCATCATACTGCTGCTAACAAACCAGCAACAAAATTAAGTTTGTAATGCTGAAAAACCTGATATTTAAACGTTGACTACGAAACCCTATTTGTGGGCGTGTCGGACACGCTCTTGGCCGGTTTTTTTTTCTGTAGGTGTCGTAAGAAGCTACTATGGGACTCGAAGGTAACATGTGTATTGCAATTTTAGGCGACAGGCTGACAACCTGTCACTATAGTGATACACGACAATAGCTAGAACGGCTCTCAAATATTTGTTACACGTGGCGATAACGACCAAATTTTTACGGCCGTCGCTACCCCGCAAGGGTTTAAGGCGTGATTAATGTATGTAGGTACCTATTAACCTGTAGGTACCTATAAAATCTACCTAAGTCTACATACAACTATCGGCAGTCACGGCATGTGCTGTCGGCTGTCGGCTGTCGGCTGTCGGCTGTCGGCCGGTGCCTTCGGAATCGCATGTGCTGCAACTGCCAACAGCATGTGCTGCAACTGCCAATAGCTGCAGCCGTTGCAGCATATGCTGTCGGCTGTCGGCTGTTGGCTGCAGTGTTCGGAATAGCAGCTTTAAGCATCCAAAAGTTGTAAACGACATTTATAAAAATCTTTTGTTCGTCGGTCAAGAGGAACTCTTTCAATCTTTTCTGTGACCTTTTCAATTTGACGGGCTGTGTCCTCTTGACTATATAAAATGTTGTCCAATAAGAGGTTTTATTTTTGGAAAAAGAAAAAAAAAAAATAGTATTCTAAGGTATCGATAGATGGCGTTGAACTTACTACGTTACATGATTCCAAAGCCCGTAAAATTGCAAAAAAATAATGCACTGACACTTTCGTTGGTCTGTGCGGTCGTGCGGTCTGTGCTTTGATCCCTTGTTCGTTGGTTTCGTGATAGCGTTCCCAGAAGCCGAAAAAATATATATTTTTCAAAGACATTACAAACCTATGGACTTACTGTACCCTCTGAATGTGCGTGAATACCTAAACAATGTTGGACTCATAAAATGGCGGATTTCTGTAGGGTTGTAATCATTTTGGACCCAAAAATCGATATCGATAGTTGGTAGGTAGCTGCCAACTGCCTTATTGGGATAAGGGTAGGAAGATGATGATGGTTACGACGGGCATTATGCCTACGCAGTTGTGATATTTTTTGTGTACCTTACTAGTGTAATATGCTTATGCTGTTGTGAATTTTCATTCACTGTTTTTTGTGTGTAGTAAATAAATGGTTAAAAAGAAAAACAAGTTGTCGGGGTAAAAAATAATAATAAGAATCAAACAAAAACCAAAAATAATAATTTATCTTAACAAAACACAGGTTGAATTTCTTGTGGTATTCCAGAATTTTTTCTTTTCCTTCCACTTTGTTCCTGTTGCTGCTCAGTCAAAACAGACCTATCATTTTCCTTAGCTTTTACCAAAAAGGGGTTGGCAAGGCTTCTTCACGTAGGCATAATTTATCCAGAGTTCTGTTATTTTAAGACTCGACACCAAAATACAGGGAGCATGTAAATATTTGTCCATGACGTGGATTTATATTTTCGGTGCCAATAATATCAAGCCATTTCCTTCTTCTAACTTCATTTTTTGTTATCTGTAAAAAAAAAACAAGTATATAAAAAATAATTTAAAGATCTAAGTTTTTGTTGTTACTTTGGCACATTATAACTTTCTGAATTGAACTCTCAAGATCCATTATCTCCTTTCATTCTTACGAATTCTGGCAAAATATATCGATACCGTGACTTCATGTACTACCCCAACCCTAGCCGACGACCAGTTTGTATGAAATTATTATCGGCAGAAATAAAGAAATTAATGATATATTGGGGAAAGAATTGTTTATAGTTTGCTGCTATTTAGCGAAAAATAGCAGCTCGTGGCTTTTTATTACATGTTATCTTATAAAGTTCGAGTAAAATAGCAGATTTGTGTACTTACGTGTGCAAACTATTTTCAGGGCGATTTTTATTCCGACGCACGCCGCACTGTATTAAAGAACAACCAGGCATGTCATTAATTAATTCATTAATGTCATTTCCTTAATTATGTATTATATCACTAAAAATGCACTGCAAAAATAATATTTCAAGAAAAAAACGAATAAATCACACTTTGTTTACAAGACTTTGACACTTGACGTACCGTAAATTGTTGGCACCATAAAATAGCGAAACAGTCGCGTTCGAAAATTAAAGGGATCTGACAGACAATATTTCATCTCAATCTCCTTACAGAAATCATTTGAGAGAAAAGGAAATAACATTATTTTTCGACATTCTACATTGACAGAACAGATTAGTTCTAGTCATATTTTTCTTTTGTTGGCTTTGATGCAAGCCATAGATAATGATGCAAGCGATGTGACAGTGACATACTAAGTTACGTTTCGTTTTACTATCTCGTACATCCAAATAAAGATAAAATTAAGTGACGTTCCGTTTCCTGCAGTAACGTACCAAGATCAGCGCCATCTATCTAGCGGCTAGGGAAGAGTTTAAAAAAAAAGGAGTGAAAATTTCCTATTTGACTGCAATGTCATCCGTTTCGTCACCCATTTTAAAACTTTACAAATAAAATAATTATAAAATGTCACAGATAAAAAAATAATGTTCAAAATTGTCAAAGTCAAAACACCGAAAATTCACTATGACACTTGACACTTCACAAATAAAGTCTAAGTTCCTGCCCTCTGAGGGCTCCCTCCGAACCTCTTCGGTCTGTTCCTCTGAGGTCTTCCTCCTCAGCTTCCTGCGCGCCCTCCTGACGCCTCCTCTGAGGTCTTGTCCGTCAGCCTAGTCGTGCGTCCTCCGCACTCCGCTGAGGACCTCCTCAGGCTCCTCCGCCTCTTATGCGCGCAGACCTCTGAGGACCACTCCTCAGAGTCCAGCAGCGCCCTCCGCGGACCTCCGCGGTCTTCCTCCTCAGAGTACCGCGCGCCCACGCACGCGTCCTCCAAGGCCCTCCTCAGAGTCCCACGCGCCCGCGCGCGCGTCCTCTGAGGACCGACGACTCCAGCCTCCCAGCGTCGTCAGTGATAAGACAGGGGTCCTCCCCCGCCTTCCTCGGGTCCAGCTCCACAGCTGGCCCCGCTGTGCGGCCACCGCTGGCCACACAGAATCCTGCACCTGGCACGGTGCCCTTCGAATGCCTGCAACTAGCAGGTCATCCGGCTACGAGGACCATGAATAAGTCCATCCTACACTAACTGTATTATTATTGGCTATACTACTAAATAACACACTGTATTCACTGGGTAGAAATGAACTCAATTTTATTGGATCGCATGGGTCTTATATGCTATTCTGATAGACAAAGTCATACCGTGTTTCAATTCGATTCTAACGACATCTATCGGCATCAAGATGTAAACAGCCGATCAGGCCTTTGCAGTTTGAGTTTGGACTTAGGTTCCGGCCGGAGATCCATAAAGAAATAAATTTGATGTTGGTTAAATTTTTCTGTTTGTAGGATTGTTCCCAGTTATCAGGCTGAGGTCTATTTCGTGTGAAACACCTGTTTAGTTGCAGTTTCTGTTGAACCATGACCAACACTCATAAAACATACCATAAAACATGGTAATATTATCATGGTATCACATGACTGCGACAGACACGTGAATTTGTTTAGACTCTTAACTATGATGTGTCTTTCTTTTACTACCTATGTAAGTGTCACGACTGGATTTTTCTAAAAAGAAATACCTTCCTAGTAGCTAAACTGACGCCTAGGTTAGCCGTTAATTGACTCAATGTACCACACGACACGTTTCTTTAAAAATTTTATGTGTTTTTTTATGAACCTATGTACAGAATTTTCTACTTATCCTCGCATTTCATTTCACAATTCGTGTCACGAGCCATTTATCAGGTTATCCAATGTACCGGGAAGTGTCGTCAGACTCTTCTAAATATACGTAGACGATGTGTTGACCCCGACGGTGGTACAGTGCCAAAAATATACGCGATTGCGATGGTACACCACGCAAATGCCACGTCAGCTAGCTAACCAAGAGCGGCTAAAATGGCACTGTGGCTGAATATCTTGCTATCTTATCAGGACTGACTAGGATAAATGATTTTTCTGAAAAAAACTCAAATCTTTGTCAGATGTGGTGATAGCGACCGTGTTTTTACGGTCGTCGACGCTCTTCCAATCCCACAAGAGATAAAAGCGTGATTTATGTATGTATGTACTATATATGTTATCAAGACTTTGCAAAGGAGTCTTCTCTTCTGCGCTGTTTTATTTTGGACACCCGAGTGTCAGTCTAGCTTGTTAAGCCTAAAACAAGGTCTAGCTTCTATCGCCTCAATAGAAAAACCATTTTAAAATTTTCAAGAGCACTTATAAAACTACTGTATGGAACACTTAAAACAGCTTAAACAGCTACTGTATGGAAACCACCCACAGCAAACAGACACTGTGGTAGACCTCGCCGTAGGTGGCGCGACAAGCTTGACTCATTCTTGAGGGACTGACACACGGAGGCCCAGGACAGAACTAGATGGAGAGAGAAGAGGGAGGAGGAGGAGGGAGGCCTTTACCCAGCACTAGGATGACATAGGCTAGATAAGATAAGAAGACTCGAGGGCCCTGATTTTGGAAGTAAACAGCGACACCCATTTGTAATTTTATTGCCACCACTTCTGAAACCATAAGCGGACTACGATCGAACTGACTCGCTATCGACATAAAACTTAGACGGTTAACAGCAGAAGCTTAGCCTAAGTTGAATTGAATTGATGGTGTAACGCAAAAGCTGAATATGATGGAAAGCGTCATTTTATACGCTAGGCGGAGTTCAAGGTCGTTCGCGTCATAGCGACGGCATAAATATTTAGGGTTTCCGATAAAACTGAGCTGGCTTGTCACGCATAGGGAGGGGAGTCGCTCTGTCACTTCTGGGTACGTTTTTACATTTTAATACAACATTAGCATAAATAGAGAGTTTACAGAAGGTTCACTCGACCCTATTCAGAATTTTTGCGATTGTCACTTGTTAGGGTTATTTTTTAGTCAGTGCGCAAACTTTGCAGGGTGTTTCTACTCGTGATTCTGAACAACTTTTATTATGGGGCCACATGCGAAATCTAAAAAAAATTTTTGGTTGTTCCATACATTTTTGCCGAGTAGGTATGAAATTTTCTATGGAACAACCAAATTTTTTTTTGCGAATTCGCATGTGGTCCCATAGTAAAAATTGTTCAGAATCACGAGTATAAACACCCTGCAAAGTTTGCGCACTGACTAAAAAATAACCTAGCCAGGGTTTCTACTGTCAAAAATCTCAAAGCGTTCAGGGCGCCGCCGTTTCCTTTATTTGTGATTTTACTGTTTGACCTTTGTCCGTTAAAAACAATAATTAATCGATGTCTCCACGTCAGAGAATGAAATGTCCTGACTCACTGATTCAGCAGTGCAGAGCGTTAGAACAATACGGACCATATTGATTGATTACACGTACGTTTTCATGCTGGTCTAACCATAAAAACAGTTATTTATAATCCCACCAAAAACATAAATGTAAAAATGGGTAGCCAAGTTCAATGTTCTGACGAAAAAAGTATTGATATGAACATGGTCGCCAAGTTCAGTAAACATTCCTGAAATTAATTTCTTTATAAGGTCGCTTAAGATTCTTTACTAAAATAAAACAAACACCTTAAAATCTAGAGCACCTCACAGTTTGACTGGGCTAGTTTTCACAATTTCCTAATTATTTAATATCTTGTTTATTATCTACTCTAATCAATATTTGAAGTCCTATTAAAAACTAGCCAAGCAAAACTGTGAGGTGCTCTAGATTTTAAGGTGTTTGTTTTATTTTAGTAAAGAATCTTAAGCGACCTTATAAAGAAATTAATTTCAGGAATGTTTACTGAACAACGACCATGTTCATATCAATACTTTTTCGTCAGAACATTGAACTTGGCTACCCATTTACATTTATGTTTTTGTGGGATATCATTACTTTTTGTTAGTGCTAAAGATGATACAAAAACTTTTAAAACATTTGAATTTTCTGCGGTTCTGTTAATTTTCTTGGACTTTTGACACACTTGAACGCATTGCCCATTCATTATCACTAACATTTTTTTTGCGTTTTCTGCTTATTGTTAAACATTCTAAATCAGGGCGGTAAAGAGTTCGCAGGCGATTGTACTCTATTATAGAAGTCTCTTGCGCTTTAATTTGGATTTTAACATCCTGCATACATCCACTTTTAACACCCTGTATATAGCCACTTTTTACACCCTGTATATAGCCACTTTTAACACCCTGTATACATTCACTATTAACACCTTGTATACATCCATAATACTTTTAACACTCTGTATACATACATGTTACTCTAAACACCCTGTATACATCCACATTTAACATCCTGTACACATCCACTTTTAGCACCCTGTATACATCCACTTTTAACATCATGTATACATCCACTTTTAACACCCTGTATACAACCTGTTACATAACTAACCAAAAAAAAGAATATTTTTCATTATCATCAGTCGATGAAATAATCACATCACTAGTCTAGGTCAGGTGCTACACTACCTGGCGAACAAAGTCCCCTTCGGCATACATTGCTGATTGACTTTGTTTATTGCATTGATGTCATACATGTAATAGCCAGCAATGTAGGCCGAACTGCGTTTCGCCGCGTCAGTAACTTCATTTGAACTTTGAGCTGTCAAAATTAGTGATGCGATGCCACGATTAAAAATAAGTGTAATTTAATAAAAAAATATTTTTTTCGTAGTTTTAAAAAACGATACTACAGCTCTAATTTTTTGTTAATTGACTCTTTGCAACGGACCTTTCCTTCCCCTTTCAGCTTTATTGGTTGTTTTGTAACACGTTGTACATCCATGTTACTTTTAACACCCTGTATATATTCACTCTTAACACCCTGTACACATCCACTTTCAACACCCTACACACATTTTGAACACCTTGTATACCCATGATATTTTAAACACCCTGTATACATCAACTAATAACACCCTATATACATCCACACTAGAACCAACCTGCTGAGTAGCTCTTCTCTATGTTATTATCTACAGTTCATCAAAATAAATATTCATTCAAATCTTACTCGATCGGTACTAAAGACCAATTTACCTTTGCCGCTGCGAAAATAAAATCCCATACATTGTATATGGGACTTTCAGAAGTTAAGCTGCAAATATAAGTTTGTAATCACCCTGAAATCACAAATTCGTAATTTTTTTGTGATAAAAGTGAAAAATTATAGATTTTTGATTTTTTCCTGTGTATTCACATAGTTATCTAGGTGTGTGCGAAATTTTAAGTCTCTAGGTCACCTAGAAGTGGGTTAGGTTTTTGATCTATATATATGTCAGTGAATGATAAAAATGCCGATTTTTGATCGTCAATATTTTCATAACCGTTCAACCTATGTTTATGAAATTTTGTATACTAGGTCATCTCGGAGGTCTAAACACGTTTACTAAATTTGGTGTGCCTATCTTTAATAGATTTAGAGTTATGAGGGGGTAAAAAGTGGCTCTAAATGGTTCGTGTAAATATACACACGGCCCGGTCCGCCAGTTCTTTGCTTGAACTTGGCTGGACACGCTGCCGCGTGTCTTGATACAGACGAAGAAAGTTTGCACTTTACCTACAATTTTATTTAGCCTGTAGCAACAAGAAAACGTTTCTAGATTTATTAGTATTGTAAACATGCGAGCAGCGTCGAAATCTTTTCTGAAATAATGTGTAAACTCTTGTTATTTACGACACGATCTAGCCTTGACCCGAAACAAATCGTAAAACTACATACATTTGTAAAGTCACGCTTCTTTTTAGGGTAGGCAGAGACTCACTCAACGGTCTCAAGCCGTGATTTCCATTCCTGGGGGCTGTTGGTTGACTATCTTTTCTTCTTTCTTTCTAATGATACAGTTTACATACTGTGTACAAGTATCCTATGTAGACAGACAGTCCCTTTCCTGAGTTTGATTCCTGGTTGAAAGATTCTGTCATCGATGACCGACCGAGATATTTTTATTTTTGTTATACGTGTAATAGCTTCCGGTATACGAAGCTGTTTGCCAACCCTACAAAACAGCTTAGCTCAGGGATGTAATATGCCAAGGCTGGCCACCGAACTTTGGTAAACCAATAATAGGTTAACAACCCTTGCGTACACACCCCTAATAGTGTTACCTGACGACTTGAACGATTACCAGCTAGTTAGTACATGGTGTAAGTAGATTACCGTAATGAGTTTTGCCGTGGGAATTATTTATTTGGTAGTCTGTAATATTTTATGCGAGTCCCTGTGGAGTACTGTGTCTATTATTGCCTGCTAAAAGAAATGTTTAGGCTGTTCCGTACTGTAGTACATGGGAGTCATTGAATTCGGTTCCTCGTCAAATATGTAATTCTGAAGTTTCACAAACAGTAGCAGCAAATCGCATCAATCGTATCACACCTAGATTTGGTGCATTTTTTAAGTATGCGGTCTTCCGGCAATTATATCTGTAAGCGCCTACTGGTGTAGTCGACTCACAATTTTATTTCACTGAAATCCATACAAACCACTAGTCTCCTTTTATCCGAACCTTTTTCTTCGTCATTCGTACCTATTTATAGTCAGACATAGAACCAATTACAGTAGCTGTCATGCGTGGATTAGTTAGTACTGGATGTATCCCAAACGGCACTGCTCAAACCTACGCCTTTTTTCGGTCAGTGGACGTAGCGTAGGTTCGTCGCACCATCCTACACTGCTGCCAAGCGTTTTTTACTGGCGGATTAGATTCGTAACGTACTGGTTACGCGATAATTGAAAATAGGCATAGCACTCCGAATCTATGTCTTCCGGCGCAACATGTTTTGTTAGAACACTAAGTCATGTAGCAAAAGCATTTGGCAATGTTTTATGACCGACCGCCTGACGTCAACCCTCTTTGAAAATGCTACTGTAGGTGTTATCACCGCCCCCATGCGGTTGACTACAGTCGACAGATATTCAGCCGAGTAAAAACTTTACGTCGCCTTTTACGTAAGACCCTGAGTAGACTAGGGGTGGCAGTATTCTTAGCCGCTACCATACTGCCAAATCTATGTTACATAGACTATGTATCACATTTAATGAAATAGTAAGACGTGCGTGGCTCATCTCGGCTTTTAGATACAACATCAAAATGTTTCCAAAATAAACAATGTGTGGTACACTAGTAGGATAGACAGACAGGGTCTTTGAACGCAGCTATTTTAATAGAGTTTGTCAATCGGAATGTTTCGTTCTAAAATTGTCTCTTAGAGTGTTGTGTAGCGGAGATCTAAAGACGTTTTGGAAGAATAGATTAATTGTTTTGGAAGTTTGGAAGAACGAACAATTAAAAAGTTAAAATGGGAAGATTTGTTTTAGTCTGGCTTCATTAGTTTGCTGATTTTGTTACTATATTTTAAGTTAGGGCCGGCACACAACTCGTAATATCTGGCATAAGCTGTTTTCAGTGACAAACTGAAAGTAGCTGTATCGCAAATGCAATATAGATGATATTGGCGGACAGCGACCAGACCAATATCGAATTTATTTAAACTTTGATCAGTTAATTTTGAATTTAACTTTACCTTTACAGCCACAACAGTCCACTGCTGGACATGGGCCTCCCCCGTTTTGGGGGGTATTGCCATACTCACCACGCTTGGCAGGCGGATTGGCGAGCGCAGTGCAAGATGTTTAATTCATAGGGAACGCTGCTGCCCATTCCCTGGATAATTATCCCTTAGTCGCTTTTTACGACACCCACGGGTAGAATTGGGGTGATGCTATTCTAAGCCGGCATCACACGGCTTTTGAATTTGCGCCGGCGTTTATTTATAAAATATTCGTATTAGTTGTTTCTGTAACAGATTTTTTCGACTCCTAGGCCAAAAGTAGCGTTCCTATCCAAATTAATGCACGATAGTTAGGTAGATAATTATTGTAGAACATTTTCGCACGTAGCAACCAGTAATACAAATATGATATTAAGATAAAAAGTCGTCTCACAGCTCTTAGTATATTTGTTTCCAAACAAGTCATGTTCAGAGCGTGTTTAGAATATTTAGCTACGTTTAGAAGGCGTCGTCGATGTGACTGACCATTGCTAAGATCAAGGCCGGCTAAACTGCGCAGGAGCGAATGAGGCCCCTAGTTTTCTCAGGCTTACAGCCACAGTAGTCAACTGCTAGACATAGGGTTTAAGCCATGCTCACCACTCCTGGCAGGCAAGAAGGAAAACACTGCAGCCCATTCCCTGGATTAATTTGTTCTCCAAGTCTTTCTTAAGACACACGCGGGTGGAATTGGGCCGGGATTACGCAGTAACACTTCATGCCTTTGTCCCTTACGGGGTAGGCACATTTAGAAGGCCCCTGCGATGTGACTGACCACTGCTAAGATCAAGGCCGGCTAAACTGCGCAGGAGAGAATGAGGCCCCTAGTTTGCTGGGGTTTGCTTTACTTTACAGCTACAAAAGTCCACTGCTGGACATGGGTCTCACTCTAAAAGGTTCTTGTCATACACCACGCTTGTGACTGGCCAGGTGAAATGGCGCAGGAGAGAGTAGTGCCGCATAGGGCCTCAAGTATTTTGGTGCCTGCTTGCTACTTGCTTACTTAGGTAATGCAACATGAATAGGTATATATACCTACACATTAACAATCACAATAGTCTATTGCTATTTGGAGTAGGAAGTAGGTATACCTTGCTGTTGCCTTACTTGCTTGCGCTTACTTAATGTTCATACTCATCTATGAGCGTGAGACTGAGTTTTCTCCCATTTGCCTCACCTCCCAGGGTAGATACCAACACAAACAACTAAAATTTTCCGGATACCTACGCCACAGATCCCCTTGTAGTATCAGCCGACATATTTTTAACTACTATGATCAAGTAACATGACGAAGGATGAGTGAAATGCTGTGATATACCTAACAACGATTTTAGTGCCTCAAGGAGGAAACTCCATGTTTGTAGACCAATGTCGTAATAATACTAGATGTAGACATGAGCCAAGCAAGTAGCCAAGGTCTATAGACGGCCTAACAAGCTCAATTTCCTAGAAAGAGTAAAAGTGTATTCTAACCGACACGAGTCAAGGTCGCGGTAGAGTAGAACCATAATTTGTCTCCAAAATAAACAACAGTGCGGTCTGACTGGAACTAGTACCACAATGTTAGTGTTGCCAGTGCCACAGTGTTTAAGTGATAGTAAAACTGCCGGGAGTAATTAAATAAAATAGGTCATAACTAGTTACTGACACTTGGGATTAGAATAGACATTAGAATATAATCACCTTTAATAATATATTGTAATGATAACAATGATTGTCATATAAGGGGACTCAGGTAGGCATAATTTTCAGGGAACGGGAAGGGACTAAGGTATAAGTAATCAAAACAGGTGAAAACAAAATTACTGACACTTGTCAAACCGTTGTTCAAAAAAGGTGAACGAGATAGCATTAAAAATTATCGTCCTATCACACTCATACCTGTGTTGTCGAAAGTATGGGAAAAAGTCATACATAAAAGATTAATTTCCTTCTTTGATAGGTTTAATGTAATAAGAGCAGAACAGTTTGGCTTTCAAACAGGAAAGTCCACGTCTCAAGCATGCTTTAAACTTGTTAAGGAAGTCTCCATGTGTATGGACAAACGGGTAGCTGTGACGGCGATATATTTTGACATGACCAGTGCTTTCGATTTTGTATGTCACAAAACGCTTTTGGAAAAACTTGAGCTATACGGAATTCGAGGTACAGCCTTAGATTTGATACAAAGTTATTTATCTGAAAGATCACAGTGTGTTGTGGTGAATAACTTCAACGAGAGGTCAGAGTATGTAGAGTATAAATCAGTATATAAAAATAACAACACAGGCGTGCCTCAAGGCAGTATCTTAGGCCCCCTCTTATTTATTCTATATATTAATGACTTGCCTACCGTAATATCCCATCAATCCATTATGTTCGCGGATGACTTGTCTATAGTTATTTCAGATAAAACAAACACTAACTATAACACAGAAATAAATGAGACTGTTAAAAAGGTAGTAGAGTGGTTGGAATGTAACAATCTTCGGGTAAACTTGTCCAAAACTACATTCCAACAATTTTACAATAAAAACAGAAGACCCCTGAAACTCTCCGTGGCATATAAAAGTGCATTAGTTGAAGAGTCCTCTGTCACAAAGTTTCTTGGTATGACGCTTGATTCCCATCTTACATGGAAGACCAAATTGAAGTATTGTGTAAAAGGATCAACAGGTTTACGTATGCTCTTTTTCGCCTTAAGAAGATTTCCGATCTGAAAACAGCCTTGACCGCATATCACGGGTACGTATGCTCGGCTCTGAGATACAGGCTCTTGATGTGGGGTTATTCAGTTGACATTAAACGAGTCTTCGTGATACAAAAGAAGTGTGTGAGAGCGATGTGTGGTCTTGGTCCAAGAGACTCATGTAGACAGTATTTTGTAAAATTGAAAATAATGACGCTACCGGCAATGTATGTTTTCGAAGTGTGCATGTTTGTCAAAAACAATCCTAATTCCTTTAAAGTTAAGAAATTACTCGACAAGGTACCCCAACCGACTTGTAGTGCATCAACATTCAACAACTTGTTTTGCAAGAAATAGTTTTAATATGTGTATAAGAATATTTAATTGTCTCCCGGAACACATAAAAGTATTAAATAAAAGTCAATTTAAATCGAAATTGTTTAGAATATGTACAGAAAATAGTTTTTATAATGTAGACGAATTTATTAATTTTATGACGACAATGTGAATGTTATTTTTAATTTATATTAGTATAATAATTTTGTGACATGTTAAATAATTTATTAAGATTAATTTATTTTTAGATTTGTTAAATTCAATTCATAATATTTGCATGCCAGCTGCTGGCGCAACATGCATGATCAAATTTAGAACTCTACCATTCTGTTCACTGTACCATGTTTGCCTGCAAATAAATTATTCTTATTCTTATTCTTTCTTATTCTTGGAAATATGAGAGGGAGCACACATTAGAATATTATCACCTCAATACTATCCGTGATTGTCTTATAAGGGGACTAAGGTATAATTTTCAGGGAAGAAACATGGCCTGCACTGCAGTCATCAACTCTCCTGTCAACAATTGTGAGTACGACAAATACCCCTCAAAAGTGGGAGACCATATCCCTTAGTGATTCGTTGTGATCTCTTGATGAGCTTCCATTTGATCGCGAAGTGAGGGCAAGGTACAAGTTTGGGAAACAAAAGTTGCTATAATCTCTCTCTCTCTTTGTGTGGGACACCGAGTCATTCAACGACCCGATGAAACCCTGGTGTCAGAGTTTTTCAACCGCCTACTACAAGTAGCAGGCCTCTGACATGGTTGTGTAACGACCGCCATCATAGACAGCAACCGGGACCGACGGCTTAACGTGCCCATCCGAAGCACGGAACCATCTTACTTGCGGACAATCAGGTGGTTCAGCCTGCAATGTCCTAACCAGACTGGGAACAAATTCACAAAGTGATAAATACCAACTTTGTGAGTGACCCCACCGGGAATTGAACCCGGAACCTTTGCGTGGCAGGCAGGCATACTAACCACTGCGCCACATCGGCCGTTGCTATAATTACAAAGAGGGTGAAATTTTACTAGTAATATAGCGAAAACTCAGAACTGGCGGGTAAGAATATGAATAAAAAGATTGGACTACATTTCATGACCAATATTCCTTGGGGAACGTTGTTCCTTATCATATCACTAGCCAGTTCTGAGTTTACGCTATCTACTAGTACAATTTCGCCCATTATAATTTCATTAAAACTGCAGTAAAACGTAACAAAACTGTCATTCTGGCAATCATACTCGCCAGTATCCACGTGCCAGAGGTTCAAGGGTACAACCGGTCGTTAAACTTCAATTTTTTCTGCCCAATCGTTGCCCAGACGTAATACATGACTAATGTTTAAACATGACATAGCGCTTTATGCCAGAGTCTTGGCACTAGAGTTGGTGGATAAAAAAGATATACGTATAAGAGAACCGCCAAGTAAATCGGGATCGATTTCTAAACAAAGATACAGACGTAGAAATGTTGTAATTCAAGGCTGGCACTGAAATAGTTGTAGGAATTGTCTGGTACTAGTTATTTTTGGTAATATACTCAGCGTCCTATGTAGAATTCTACTAACATTTATAGCAACAGGTAATGTCATCATAGGTTTTTGAAAGGAAATGAAAAGGGAAGCTTTGGCCCGGTAGTGGGATGACGTAGGCTAGCTAAAAAAATAAAATAAATGGGAGCTGGGGATAAGAAGCTTGAAAGACTAGCCAGTAAAAGAAAAGATAGAGTTTCTGATTATGTACTGCTACTAATAAAAGATACCAAATTTTACGGCAGGTGTACGTAGCACGTAGTAAAACTTTTGTTTTTGGATGAAAGAAGAAGGATAAGTTCATTAATAATTAGAAAAATGAAAGTGTTTGCCTTTTTCTTAAATGTTGGATTTCCCAAATTAAACAGGGACTAGCCTGAGTCTGTTGTGGTTTTTATTTTCGAATTAAAATAAAAACTCATCCATTACCATTCGAAGATCAACACCGTAGGTAATCTGCCAAAAATCTGTAATTACCAAAACCTCGCAAACACAGTTTTTGCCTCCTTCCGCGTAGTAATACCTGAGTTTACGTTCAAAGACCTCGATTCCATTCATATTCATTCATTATCGTTATGCCTAGTGCCTACAGGCTTAAGCTTTTTATAAGCTCGTCTATAGCCAAACCAGTCTGCGGAAAACCGGGTTATATCAACATTTTGTTGGACGTAAACATCCATGTCTGCTTAGGAATTGTATGGTGTAGTTTAGTTGCACAAATTCCAAGCAATGAAAAGTGAAGTCAATGAATTTTTGCTTGAAATTGCGCACGCGTTTCGAAATCATGGATCTAGCTTATTTTGTTAGACAGTCAGACTGTTTACTTATAAGCGCTGCGTAAGTTACCTTAATGAGGATGGTTTTATTTCTATAATCGCGTGCGATGTTTTTCTACGGATTTCTTAGTTTTCTGATTAAGTTATGTTCGTGGTCCGCCAGTGGTAGTATGTCAGTGTATTTTCAGCGTTTCTTTTGAGGGGCAGTGGGCCGTGGAAATCGACGTCTGTGCAGACTGTTTGTTACTACTAGAGATGCAATAAATACTGATCTATCGATATATATCGAGTTCAGTCGATGTCGATATACGTCGACGTAGGACTCTAATATGTCGACATTTCTAGAAAATTTTAAACTATGATTTTCTGATAATCTATAGTCATACGACAACACATCGGGATACAACATTGTCAGTGTTACCAGTACCAAACATGAACTTTACCAATAACATAATTTTTCCTACTTTTATGGATGTGATGAGCCTTTCAATTCGATATTTGATTTCGATATATGTTTTGACTTTTTTTGACATGTATGACTGTTCGGTGTACCGATATTTTTGGGGATCGATATATCGATAATTATCGCATTTCTGTAAATCTTTACATCCCTAATTACTAGGTAGTAACGCTGTTGATACGCTGTGAATTGGAACGTATTTCAACCTATTTAAATCAGATTTTTTTCAAGGATAACAATTGTCTCGATAACCTCCTTTTTTCAAGGCGGTTGTAAATTGTGTCGAATCTGATTAGCACTTAGCCATATCTAAGTAGATAACAGATGTTATAATTTACATAAATTGGTAGAATTTCACTATACATTTTCAGTCAACGTTTATCTGCATATGCTATGTTGTATACGTTCATCATCACCCCCCCGTTTCATTTACGTAAAGGGAGACCCATGGGTTGTATTGTAATTTCCAAATCCACAAGAGCCTCAGATAATTATTATGAATTATGATATACCTACCGGGCTTAAGGGACGGTGTAGTACAGTCATGATCAGACCATGTAATTGTAAATCTTGTATTGTAGTAAACAAAACAAGTAGATGTGTTAAAAACCAAAAATCCCGACTGCGGTAATTTTAAAGTAGTATTTTGCTATAAAAATCCGCCATCTTGAATATAGGTATAATTTTTTAATTTAGCTAGTGTCACTCACGCTGATGTGATGAGGCAAATCTAACGACAACTCACATGTCAAGATCCGCCCAGCCGTTTGGGTTGTAGCCCGTGAAAACGAATTTCTTGTCTACATACATACCTACTAGTGGCGAAGGGTCTATACATGCCAATTTCCACCGGCTTCCCTTTGAAACTTTTGTATTCTTTTTTCCATCTTTTCTTCATTTAAATGTCACTCTTCGTCACTACTGTCTAGACTCTAAACTATAGCACAGCCAGAAAACTTCTGGTATACCTGTATATTTTATAGATACACCATTAGTGAAAGAAAATATGTGGGGTCATTTAGAGGTGATCCATTCTTAAATAAATAACCAATGTCGGATATACTTAGTGGCCCAGCGGGACTCCAGTCGGTCGTGTAAACAAATGGCTCGTGTTTGTTTAACATGTATTAGGATGAGAAATGGGATATCTACCTACAGGTGATATAGTTTTGTTTTTACCCGACTGCCTCAGGAGGGTTATGTTTTTCTAATGCTCAAAACATTATCTAACAACCTGCAGTGAGCTACCTAGGTCATCTTCCTGTCCTTATCCCAATTACTTGGGGTCGGCGCAACACGTTTTGATGAACACGAAATCGTGGGCTACCTAGGTATCAACAAAAAATCTAGATGGTTTAAGTTTTGCCTCAAGATCCGAAAATCTGGAGGTCTCCGGTTCCATTTTTGGAGGTAACTGACATGCATAAATTCTGTTAAAAGAAGCCTACATTTCCCCGTATCACTGAAGCTTACCTTTAGCTGCTGGAAATTACCTTATCCTTAAAGCATTTTCTGTGCGGAAAAAAGGACAGTAACGGATGGAACAGCTGGGTTCTACTTGTTTGTATGTACTTACTAGTTATGTAGATACTTGGAGCATTATTCAGTGCTGTGATATAAAGCGTCTCCGTAGGTGTCTGAATCAGCAGGCAAAGTTCCTAAACATCTCAAGGTCGTCTGTCTGCGTAATCATATTTTATGGACTCTTTGACTTTAGGAGTCTGACGAATTCATGGTAATTGTGGCTTGTTTTTGGAGCCCCAGTCAGTACGTACAAAATTTGTACTATTTTTTAGTAGGCACATTAGGCAGTTAGATCAAAGATCTGGCCGGAAATCAAAATAAAGACCAATTATTCTGTAGTGGGCTGACAACAGACCACTGCGTCACATCGATCGTACAAATTCTCAGCTGATCATTCTCGGTACAATGTGAAATACTGATAGGAGATGCATGCATCCATTCTAAGCATGAAAATCAAACCCGAAACTTTTATGTCCATAGCTACAACCAAGAACCGCCTTATCGGCCGTCAAGTGCGTAGTAGATACTACCTAGTACCTACCATACTACCTACCTACTACCTACTTTGGAGTAGGTACTCATATCATGAGCCAAAGTTGGTAACAGCTAAATTCGCAGATGACACCATACAGTGCCATTTATTCGGTCACTTGATGTGATTAATTTATGGCCCATAAAACAATTGTTAAGGGCTAGCGATCATCCCACCAGAATCCCAATTAACACCTACAGCGCAGTTACTATCAGCACATTGAGCTATACATACACACATCACGCTTTTATCCCTAGCGAGGCAGGCAGAGCGGTAACGACCGTAAAATTACGTGTGACAAATGTTTGAGAATCGTTTCAGATAGTATTCGTGTATCATCACTTTAGTGACATTGTGGTTTGGAGCAGGTGGTTGAAAAACTGTGACGCCTGGGTTCACGACACGTTCCCGAGTAAACGACACGGTGTCCCAGTCGAAAAGAAGAGGAAGTGACATTGTCAGCCTGTCGCCTAAAATTGCAAGACCCGTGAAACTCTCGAGTCTCCTAGTTGCCTACTACGATACCCGCGAAAATGCTATACTAAGTCTGCAGCACATACACATACATTCATACATTCACGCCTGTATCCCTAACGGGGTAGGCATAGAGTAAACGACTTTAAAAAACGACCATTTACACCACTCCTCACATAGTATAAGAGTCTTTCAGAAGACTGTGTATCACTATAGTGATAGGTTGGCAGCCTGTCGTCTAAAACTCCAATACACATCAACCCTCAAATCCCTTAGTCGCTTCTTACGACACCCACGAAAATTATGTGTGGTGATGCTATTCTAAGCCCGCACCACACGGCAATATGAATTAAAAATATGCCCATTAAAAAACACTTGACTTTTGACACGAACTTTTTTGATGGAAATACCCTGTATATTTCCAGAGTTAGGTACAATACAATAAAGTACATTGTATGATTGGTATTGTACCCGGGTAGTGGGTCTGTGACTCAGTTGGTATTCCGTCGGCGTTCCTAGGCTTCCGTTCGTGGAACTTGAGCCAGACGTCCGTCGGTAGGGCTGCCACATCAGCAATTTCATTCGTCTCGTCTCAACTCTCAAACTTGACTGTTATGGCGGCCTCTAAGAGAATTACTGGACAGAGAAAAGATTGAACTAATTTAGAGCTGTCAAAGGATCCGGTATTTTCTCATATCGACACAATAATTATTTAATTCGTAAATACAGAAAAGTGTGATCCGGATTGACCGAAAAGGAATTTGTTCAATTTCCAAATAGATTGATATTAGTGAAGTAAGAGCGTTTAAATATACACAAAGAAAACATACGAATTGAATTAGAATATAACGTCCTTTTTGAAGTTACCTTGTCTATCAAATTTTTTTTAGACATATGATAATTAGGCAACTAGGTAAATGGTGAAAACGGGGATCATGCCTTGCGGCGGAGATCTACCAGAAGCAATAGACTGCTATACCTACGTCGATAGAAATAAAAAATGTTCATTTCAATGTACACAACAAAGCAAGATAATTACAAGGTAGATTTCTTACATTGGCGTTAAATCTTGACACGAGCAGTGGTATGTAGAATGAAAAAGATATCCACTCAGCAATATGCTGTAATTCAAGGTGGGTATTACAGCGCTGGTATTAATGTAAGGTAGTAGCAGTGGCGAAGTGTGACATTTTAACGAAAGTAGGTCGAAGTACAAAAATTTACTGAATGAGAGTCGAATGATTTGAGAATTTGCATTTGTAAATTTCTGAAAGGTAATCTGAAGGGAATCAGCATGTAGATAGGACCTTCGCCAGTGTGTGGCAGCCCTATACCAGTGTCGACATCCGTCTGGTGCGGACTCGCGCGCCGGTTGACGCCTGCGCACACGCGTCATAGTTCATAGGTCAACGTGGTTACAGTACGCTAGGTTAGTCCATAATCCTAGGCCCTGTCGGTCAGCTGAGACATTACTATAAATGGACAATACCATCTTGAATACAAAAAAACTATATTTTTAGTATCTAAAACTTTATTTTGACTAGCTTCAGCTTGGTCTAATTTCGTAGTCATAGTCCATAAGTCAACGTGGAAAGAGTTCGGTAGTTACTGCTGGGCACTTGACGTGGGTGTAGTGCATAGTCTCATGCCCTATCAGACTGAGTCAGCTGGTGTTTACTATCAAGAGACAGCATAATCTTGAACAACAAACCACCTGCTGTTTTAGTGTTATAGAAAAAATAAAAGAGGAGAAGGTTCTCAAAACTCGCGAATTTTTGTTATTATAACCAGCTTGGTATATTTTCCGTTGTACATTGAACGTTCCGTTTTAGACAAGGGCCTCCACTCTAACGTGTCACCTACTCTTGCCTTTCCGACTCTTTCTTATAAATCAAACACAACAAAACTTTCAGAGGTAGTGGGTACTGTACAAATCTTAATAATAAACGCTCATTTTGCCTCTTCACTAAAAGAATGGTTTATCACGAACCTCATCCACCTCATTTAAATAGGTATGTCCTGGAATAATTTAAGGAAAGGTTAAGGAAATTAGCACCAGCCCTAGCCCTATAGCTTAAATTCGGCGTCATCCGGACGCCACGCAGTTCACGTAGGTTATAGAACAGACAACCATTGTATCTAGAATGAGCGAGCGCCCACAAATTCAACGCTACCTCGGTATTTGCTATATTTACCTTCCTACAAGGAGATCAGCTGATTGCTCTGTAGTAAAACACCTCACTTGCTTACCTATATTTCATTACTAGCTGGTACCCGCGAACTTCGTATCGTTTCATTCCTCAAACCTTTTCAAAATTCTGATTTCCTCACCAGCATCCTAAACGTCACGCTCTAGATAATCATCACGCTAATATTGACGGATAAAAAAAAATTCAAACCATAGTTGCATTGCAACAGATGCCAGCAGAAGCGTTCCAATGCTGAACAACTTTTGCTTTGAATTCATATCTGTATCTCCTATATTTCAGCTGGGCTCCTGGTGGAACACCTGGTGGTCTACATCAGGTACTCTAAACCTTCGTTGTCTATTTGCCAGCAGAAGTGTCCCATCAACCTGAACAACTTTTGTTTTGGAGTTATATCTGTATTTCTTATAGTTTAGCTCGGCTCCTGTTGGTGCACTTGATGGTCTACTCGTACATGAGGTACTCCAAACCTTCGATATCTTTTTACCAGCAGAAGCGTCCCATCAATCTCGATATCTTTCTACAAGCAGAAGCGTCCCATCAATCTGA
The DNA here is from genome assembly GCA_024500475.1 of Phthorimaea operculella. NCBI lineage: Eukaryota > Metazoa > Arthropoda > Insecta > Lepidoptera > Gelechiidae > Phthorimaea > Phthorimaea operculella. The sequence goes on from JANFCV010000017.1 coordinate 3,131,132, forward strand.
ATAACTTTTGGTCTGGTGTCATATCTGTATCTCCTATAGTTCATCTGGGCTCTTATGGTGTACCTGATGCTCTACATCAGGTACTGCAAACCTTCGTTATCTATTCGCCAGCAGAAGCGTCCCATCAACCTGAACAACTTTGGCTTGGGAGTTATATCTGTATCTCTTATAGTTTAGATGGGCTCCTGTTGGTGCACCTGGTGGTCTAGGTACATCAGGTACTCCAAACCTTCGTTGTCTATTCGCCAGCAGAAGCGTCCCATCAACCTGAACAACTTTGGAGTTATATCTGTATTTTGTATAGTATATTACAATCTTTTTTAGAATATTGAAAACGAAAGAACGTAACGCAGTAGGCAAGCGCCTGACAAAACCTGCTGAGCAATATCATTATTTTCCAACTTAATTTTTCCGCGGAAAAAAGTAGCCTATGTCCTTTCTCAGGTTATTATCTATGTTTATGCCAATTTTCATCAACATCTGTTCAGTGGTTTAGGCGTGAAAGCGTAGCAGACAGACAGACAGAGTTACTTTCGAATTTATAATATTAGTATGGATATGCGTTTCACAGTTCGCATAGGTCGTAGAACAGACAACCATTGTATCTAGAATGAGCGCCCATAAATTCAACGCTACTTCGAGATTTCCCTACCTACTATGTGATCAGCTGATTGCCCTATAGTAGGTAAAAACCTCGTTTGCGTACCTATATTTCATTATAATGCATTTCATAGTTTGAATAGGTCATAGAACAGACAACCATTGTATCTAGAATGAGCGCCCACAAATTCAACGCTACTTCGAGATTTCCCTACCTACTATGAGATCAGCTGATTGCCCTGTAGTAAAACACCTCGTTTGCGTACCTATATTTTATGATAATGCATTTTACAGTTCACATAGGTTGTAGAACAGACAACCATTGTATCTAGAATGAGCGCCCACAAATTCAACGCTACTTCGAGATTACCCCTCCTACTATGAGATCAGCTGATTGCTCCGTAGTAATAGTAAAGCACCTCGCTTATTTACTTAGAAGATACTTATATTATGCATTTCACAGTTCACATCGTAGAACAAACAACCACCGTATCTAGAATGAGCGCCCACAAATTCAACGTTACTTTGAAATTACTCTACCTACTATCAGATCAGCTGGCTGCTCTGTAGTAAAACACCTCGCTTGCGTACCTACCTATATTTTATTATAATGCGTTTTACTGTTTACAACCACTGTATCTAGAATAAGCACTTACAAATTCAACACTATCTCGGTATTTACCTACCTACTATGAGATCAGCTGATTGCTCTGTAGTAAAACACCTCGTTTGTTTACCTAGATATGATATTACCAATATACATTGCAACATATTGTGAAACTCTCGATTTCTATTTCACTTTTGGCAAGTGCATTCGTTGCAGCTATTCCTGACCCATCTAATTAATTTTATGTAGCATTTTGAACTTGTTCTTATGATAAACTGTTTTAATTCCAAATTAATTTACTGTTGTATTCATATGAGATTTCAAAGCGTAGATGATTAAGGTTTTTGATCTTTGACCTTTAGATACAAAGGTGACTCACGGCATATCGTACTTATTTTACCTATTATATGATTGGTTTGTTAAACCATTCATTCTATCCAGATAATTCTCAATATGATTTGGTAGTGGGTAGCTAACTAGGTTTAGGTAATTCAAAATACCACATTATGATATTTTTTGACTGTTCCTAACCGCAGATCAAACGTTGTGGTCAGCTAATTTAAGACCAATAGACCCCTGTATGAGTTAAATAACCAGATTTGTGTGTAGTGGTTAAACGAGCTTTTTCACGAACCGCAAAATTTGTTTTTGGACACCTGGGAATTAGCTCTGGCGTTTCTTTCTTTTGATAACAAAGATTTGTGGTTTTTGTTTTCTCCATGTCGCAAGAACCCGATTTGTTTATTAAATTAGAAATATGCAGTAAATAAAATAGGAATCAAAATATTTAGTCGTTACGATTTTCATCAGAGTTAGTTTAGTAGTCTTCAGGCTATCTTCGTAGTGAGCCAGTATAATTTCTGTTACCTTGTAACGAAAATTGACCAGCTTTAGTATTGTAGTAAGGTCTAGTGCCTTAATAATATAGAAATGTACAAATATTCCTGTATTGCAATGCATGTTCTATAGCATGAGTATCCTTTGTACGTGCTTTACATACACATCTTAATTTCCGTGTAAGGTAAACAAAAATACGGGTTTTAAAGGACGGTGTAAAGAAAACTGCAGGCTTGCTCAGACCATGAAACTGAACAACTTTCGCCATGGAATATATGGCGGCAAACAAAAAAAAATGTGTTATCTCGTACAAAGCGTCAGCCAATTCGGAAAGATTGGAATTTTTTTCTCGTTTACCAACATTTGCTACGTACTGAAGTCGTTTAATTTCATGGTCTGATCATGACTGCAAAGTTTTCGTTACACCGTCCCTTACACCCTGTATATCTGGATATTCTATAGCTTGTAATTTAATACAAGCGCCAGATCGAGTATGTTATGTACCTGTTTTCCCCATGATGCATTTTCCTCATAACTGATACAGAATGCGATAGATTGAGTCACTATATCACTTGTATAGCATATGTATGATAATGACTCAAACACTCGACTATACTAATCTTCGTTCTTGGAAAAATAAATACTCAACATCGAAAAAATACATTTGCATTAGTTGTAAGGTCTATTATAAAGGGAGTCATTGATAAAAAATATAATCATAAGTGACATTATAAATACTCGTAAATGTGTGAGTAACTTGTTTATTTATTACCATTTTCGTCTTAGAATTGATAAAAATTGGTAACAGTACGGTTATCTCTAATGTTTTCTTTTACTAAAAATATAAGGGTCAAATATGCTTAGTAACTAAGCAGAAAAATTTAGAAGAACTTATACCGGGTGTAAGGGACAGTGTATTGAAAACTTTGCAGGTATCATCAGACCATGAAACTGAACAACTTTTACAATGAAAACTATGTAGGAAAAAGATTTTTTTAAGTTTTCATATGAAGTCAGTCAACCTGTTTTGTACATTTTTGAACTCCTACGTAGTACTGTGCATTTGTGAGTCAATGTTCCAAGAACTTGTATCATTCACAATAATACCTACAGATATGAATGAGAGCTAGTGTTCAAAATATTGTCGTTATATGACGTGGTGTCTGGAGTCTGGGATTTTTGGCACCGAGTTTCCTGTGCATGAATCGATATTAGTTTTTACGAGTTCTTGTGAATGGATCGTTTGGAAAAGTGACGACATTTATCAATAACTGCATAACATGTTTTAATCTATATTCTACTTACCTAACTATTTTATACCTACATTTAAGTTCACCCACTCCCTGCGTAGGTAAATATGAATTGTCAAGCCGTAAACATACATCTAAAGCTGCTATTCCGAACACTGCAGCCAACAGCCGACAGCCGACAGCATATGCTGCAACGGCTGCAGCTATTGGCAGTTGCAGCACATGCTGTTGGCAGTTGCAGCACATGCGATTCCGAAGGCACCCCGGCCGACAGCCGACAGCCGACAGCACATGCCGTGACTGCCGATAGTTGCATGTAGACTTAGGTAGATATTATAGGTACCTACAGGTAATAGGTACCTACATACACACATAAATCACGCCTTAAACCCTTGCGGGGTAGGCAGGGCTTCAACGGCCGTAAAAATACGTTCGTTATTGCAACGTCTAACAAATTATTTGAGGGCCGTTTTAGCTATTGTCGAGTATCACTATAGTGACAGGTTGTCAGCTTGTCGCCTAAAATTGCAATACACATGTTACCTTCGAGACCCATAGTCGCTGCTTACGACACCCACAGGAAAAAACGGGGTGATGTTATTCTAAGCTAGCTTCACACGGCAAAGTAGCTATAATAGGTACCTACAGGTAACTCACGCACGAACTGTAAGTACTTAGTTGGTACAATTCTGTGTACCGCAACTCGAACCTAGGTAGGTACCTTTGAAATTACTGCTGTGTGGTTTCGTTTTTTAATAATTATGATAGTTAATTACTTCATAATTATTTCTGAACCACACATTTTACGTTTTATAGCAAAATAGCAATAATAGATACGTGCGTATCGCACTGTCGTTGCAGCAATACTGATCTGCAGTCACGGCAGTTGCGGCATATGCTGCAGCGGCCGACAGCATGTGCTGTCGGCTGCAGCCTTCGGATAGCGTTCCATAGAACTCCATACAAACCAGTAGTGCTGCAACGGCTGCAACTGCCGTTGCAGCATATGCTGTTGGCTGTCGGCTGTTGGCTGCAGTGTTCGGAATACCACCTTTACCTTAACAGCCACAACAGTCCACTGCTGGACATGGGCCTCCCCCGTTTTGGGGGGTATTGCCATACTCACCACGCTTGGCAGGCGTATTGGCGAGCGTAGTGCAAGATGTTTAATTCACAAGGAACGCTGCTGCCCATTTCCTGGATAATTATCCCTTAGTCGCTTTTTACGACACCCACGGGTAGAATTGGGGTGATGCTATTCTAGGCCGGCATCACACGGCTCATACATATAGGGTGAAATTTTACTAGTAACCGATAGCGGAAATTTAGAACCGGATGGTGATATGGAACAACTTTACCCAATGAACATAGGTCGAAATGTGAATAAAAATATTGGGCCTCCCTTACAAAATTTCCCATCAGCTGAATCGAGTTAGTATGGGAGGTCCAAAATTTATTTCGTATTTTTGCCTATGTTCTTTGGGGAAAGTTGTTCCTTAAGTTTTCGCTATCGGTCACTAGTAAAATTTTACCTAGTATATTGGTCATTATGGTGAGGCCACTTTTTAAGTAGATTCCCGTTTAGTAGATTTTCAAATTATTAAGTTTAAGTTTACGTGTTTAAAGTTTGTATGTACGTTTTAAATCAGGGACAATAATCCAAGCCTCATTTTCAATTCTCTTTCATATAAAAATCGACCACATATTTTTAATTTTTTAGTTTCTAGCCTAACCCATAATAAGCCAATACCCACACCACACCTAAACCTCCATGACGCATTGAAACAAGCCTTCTTTTACTATATGTATAACTATTTATATTATTACACGTTAAGTAGCAGAGCAATGTCCTGTTAATTTTTTATAACATTTGATTTTTTGTTCATCGCCAGTTTATCGACTCCAAATATTGTTATTAGTTTGATCTAGACGCTTCCGATGAGAAGTCAAAATCATAGTCAAACCACAAAATAGAGGGTTTACAGAAGGTTCACTCAACCCTATTTAGGATTTTCGCGATTGTCATTTCTTACATAGCCAGGGTTGCTACAATAAAAAATTTCAAAGTATAGATAACAATATCAAAACAGCAAAATCTGATACAGAAACTTCATACGTGGGATGTACATTTTTGACATCTAATCTTCTTTTTCAAATTCTTATTTTCATTTATTTTATAATCTAGTGTTGGTAGAGTAACCCTAACCTTTAATTTGGTTCAAAAAGTTTACTACCTCAAGTTTAGTATGTTTTTATTTTTTCGCAGCCCGTACAAAGAACTTAGAAACACATTTGATTGGCACTCTAATTGCTAGCAAATAAAAAATACACAAAAATATGCCATCTAGTAATCAAGCAGCAAATTGTTCTAGTTTGTTATTAGCCGTAAACTCTCGGTCTGGCAATTATTTTTATTGAATAATCACTTAATTGAACCGTATTTAACTGAGTGCGTGAGAAAATATTTTCGAGTCTAGACGTTTTGATGGCGGTTTTTTTTCGCTCTATTACCTATAGCAATTTTGGGTGAATGACTTTATTTAAACTACCGATGCGTGGGGCAGCTTCATAAGACCAAAGGTTAAGCGTCGGATTAGAAACCATCAACCGAACATCGTTAGCTCCGAAAATAAAATCTTCTAATTTTAATGTATGTATACGTATAAAGTGGTGGTGTGGTAGTGGCTAAGAATACTGCCACCCTTAGTCCATTAAGAGTGTTTCGTAAAATGCGACGCAGAGTTTTTGACCTCAGCTGAATATCTATCGACTATGGTATAAATTAGTGCAAAACAAACTGCCGCATCCGTAAATAAACTGAAGTACTCTTCAATTCATGGTACCACAATTCGACGAAGTGCCAAAATCAGTAGTTTTTACCCGACTGCCTCAGAAGGAGGGTTATGTTTTTCGAGAGTATGTATTTATGTATGTAAGTGGATAAGAAAATTCTTTTTCACGGGCTACAAGCCCAAACGGATAGTTGAATTTAGACATATTAGATGTCGTTAGATTCGTCTCAGCAGCGTAAGTGACACTGGCTATATTAAAAATCTCAAATTCAAAATAGCGGATTTTTATAGTAAAACAACTTTAAAAATACCGCAGTCGGGTTTTTGTTTTTTAATACATCTGCTTGTTAACGCTCTTCTGCCTACCCCCCAACAAGGGTTTTGGCCAAAGTCCTAGTTAAATCCTAATTTTCCCATCGTACTGCAATATGTAGAATCTTAGGTTAAAGACTGACGTCCAAAGTCTATCATCATTCTTCCTGCTACTAACTATTCTGTGTACAAGTTGTTATTCATTATTCACATAGCGAAGTATTACATAATTATATGGTTCCACTGCTAAGTTTGGGCAGTTCCTTCCGATTACATTTTAACTTGTTCGCTACTGCTATTGTATTCTAATTACTTTTATTTTCTCTGAGAAACTTCCTGTCAGTTTAAAGATACATACATAGGTATATCACGCCTGTATCCCTTGAGGGGTAGGCAGCAAAAAAAACGCTTACTTACACTACGTCTGACACAATTTTCAGATTCATTCAAGAGAGAGAGGTGGTCTGGTCAGTCTGTCGCCTAAAATTGCAATACACATCAACTCTCAAATGCCTAAAGCTGCTATTCCGAACACTGCAGCCAACAGCCGACAGCCGACAGCATATGCTGCAACGGCTGCAGCTATTGACAGTTGCAGCACATGCTGTTGGCAGTTGCAGCACATGCGATTCCGAAGGCACCGGCCGACAGCCGACAGCACATGCCGTGACTGCCGATAGTTGCATGTAGACTTAGGTAGATTTTATAGGTACCTACAGGTTAATAGGTACCTACATACATAAATCACGCCTTAAACCCTTGCGGGGTAGCGACGGCTGTAAAAATTCGGTCGTTATCGCCACGTGTAACAAATATTTGAGAGCCGTTCTAGCTATTGTCGTGTATCACAATAGTGACAGGTTGTCAGCCTGTCGCCTAAAATTGCAATACACATGTTACCTTCGAGACCCATAGTAGCTTCTTACGACACCCACAGAAAAAAAGGGGGTGATGCTATTCTAAGCTAGCATCACATGGCAGAGTAGCAGGTAGGTACATAGGTAGCTATAATAGGTACTTACAGGTAACACACGCACGAACTGTAAGTACTTAGTTGGTACAATTCAGTGTACCGCAACTCGAACCTAGGTAGGTAGGTATAATAGGTAGGTAGCTTTGAAATTACCGCTGTGTGGTTTCGTTTTTTAATAATTATGATAGTTAATTACTTGGCTGCAGTGTTCGGAATACCACCTTTAGTCACTTCTTACGACACCTACGAGAATGATATGGGGTGAAAAGCCCACGACTATATTTTGTTTACTAATATATAATTACTATATATTCGGATAACCTATTATCGGGTAATTCGTCGACCCGTTATCCCACACGATTAGAAGAAGACTATGCTGCCCTTGCAGTAATTTTATTTCTCTTTGCCAAAGGAGATTGCCCATTTTTGGTCTAAGAAATTGTCTCGCCTCAAAACGAAAATTAAAGCAATATGTAATATCCCTCATTCTAATAAAGAATAGCTACGGCAATTGTTGTACAAAACAGGGAAAGTAACTTAACTGATAAAGGTCTTTCTACCGTTAGGTACTTTTCTCATAGATTTGACTGTGGTGTGAACCTTTTTTGCACTGGTTACTTCGGTATAGCTAACGATAACGATTTAAGAACGAAATACTCGATATCCAGCCAAACTTCTGAACTTTTGTCTCTTCCGATACCCAACTTTAACATTCAATAACTTCAGAACTCCTGTAATAATTAATTTATTTTCAGTTACAAAATGTTAAGCAATAATTAGACTTCATAATTATTTAACTTTGGCTTTGATGCGAGGCCTGCAAGTAGTGAGGCAAGCGATAGACGAACATCCATAATAGACTGGGCATGATTCTTTGTACTCTACGTTTTTATTTCTTTACCTCTAAAAATCCTTTATCTACACTCAGTTCGTAATATTCGTTTTACAGAATCGAAAGTACGAACGCAATGAACTGCATTACGAATATACAGCCTTTAAAAAATAACTTTCATACTACTGGCAGCTACATAAAGTAACTCGATTTCTAGTATTTGAAAAAAAAATAAACGAATTGACCCGCGCGCCGCGTACCAAATTGTAATCTGTTCCAATTTGACACTGGCCATCAGTAAGTCGAATGAAAAAAAAACAAGTGTCACCCGCGGCGGGACGACGACACTTGAAATTATGAGGACTTATTTATTATTAAATCTTTGCTTCAAATAATTTTTCGAATTAAAATTCACCGATAAATGCTTTTTTAATTTTAAAAGTTGTTCAGTTTTTATGAGCCTACATTTTAACGTTTAGTTAAAAAGTTACTTATGTACAAAAGTCGTTCAGTTGGTGGTTCAGTAGATAGGCTTGCAATCGCCATAGTGCAGTGCGGAGGTTTGAATTATTTTTCATAGTTTTTCTTGTAGAGTGTAGATAAAATAGTGTATGCAACTGCAAATAATTAGGCTTTAGAATGCTCGTGTCAAACTATTATCACACTCGGCTGCGCCTCGTGTGATAAACAGACACTCTCATCCTAAAGCCTCTCATTATTAGGCAATTGCATAAACTACTATTTTATTTGATGTATATTTTATTTTTGTGGGCGGGCTTATTTTGGTTTAAAGAGCAATTTTTTTATGCTTGTGGGTGTAAATCATGATCTTGTAAACACAAATCACCTAACGTTTGATTATGATATTAACAAAACTTCTTTCTTTTCAGATATCCTATGGAACTATTTCTTATTCAAACATCCCCTGTAAGTACTTTTCGAGTATTATTTTATTGGTAATAGGTTTAGTAGCTAATGTTTTTAGTGTCTACACATACACATACATACATATATCACGCCTATATCCCTTGCGGGGTAGGCAGAGCGTAAACGGCTTTAAAAAACGGTCATTTACGCCACATTTGACAATAGTTTTAAAGTAATTCAGAAGACTGCGTATTACCATAGTGACAGGTTGTCAGCCTGTCGCTTAGAATTGCAATTCACATCTCTCAAATCCCTTAGTCACTTCTTACGACACCCACGGGAATGATATGGGGTGATGCCATTCTAAGCCGGCACCACACGGCAATGTCTATACATAGCCCTTTAAAATCGGATTCTGGCTCAACGACTGTACGATACGGCATGTGCTTTACGTAAATCAGGATTCCCTTGTCCCAACCCAGTATTACAGTATAAAGATATAACAGTAAAGAAACTTGACCCGTTTCTATAGAATCGCAAGGGTTGTCACTTTCGGTTATAATAATATAAATTTTAAATAACTTTAAAAAATCTTACACCATTTATAAACTGCATTATCCCTGTGAGTAACAAAGGCTACTTATTACTATGGAAAAGCACCTTACGAGCATTCGGGGAACATTTCGTTCGGGTGAGACTGGGTCAGTTTCATTTTTCCTAGGCGTTTTTCTTGCGTCTGTTTCGAGCGTTTGTATGAAGTTTCCTCACTGCTGACCGCAAGCGAAGCCATACATTCTCTGTGCCAGTATTCCACGCACGTTCACCCATAAAAATAAGTAGGCATGTCCATAAAAATACAGTTACATTACACAAAATTTTACGATATCAGCGGACAATAAACGATTTTCTTTTTTCGGCAATCTTATCTGTAGTTTTACCGTGCGGTCGTAAGTTATTGGTCCTTTTTAGGGTTCAGTAGGGTGACAGCCGATGTGGCGCAGTGGTTAGTACAGCCTGCGGCGCAGAAAGTTCCAGGTTCAATTCCCCGGTGGGGTCACTTTGTGAATTTGTTCCCAGTCTGGTTAGGACATCGCAGGTTGAACCACCTGATTGTTCGAAAAGAAATATGGTTCCTTGCTTCTGATCGGCACGTTAAGCCGTCGGTCCCGGTTGCTGTCTATGATAACTTAGGTCGGCGGTCGTTACACAACCATGTCAGAGGCCTGCTACTTGCAGTAGGCGGTCGAAACATTCTGACACCAGGGTTCATCTGGTCGTTGGAGACTTGGTGGCCCACTCGAAGAAGAAGAAAATGATTCAATACATAAGGTGCAGTCTCCACTTGCAAGGCGTAAGACGTGTGACGTAAGACGCTCGAGAGATAGCGCGACGCTCGTAACTGTTTCCATATAAAATTAATGTACGAGTGTGTCTCCTAAACCGCGATAGTTAGAGAAGTAGTTTTTTTTTCAGATGACGTATATTTTTGCTGATATAACAACAAATACGGGACACAGAGCAGGCTACGTAAAAAAAAAACAAAACAACAAGTACAAAAGAGTAATATTCAAATTAGAGCCCCTTTAGGCCTCACGATTACCACACGATTTTATGCTATTACAAGTACCTACTGGTACGGAATCCTTCGTTAGGAAGTCCGAATCGCATTTGGCTGATTTTTTTGGAGTTTATCTCAAAGAAAGCTGTTGAGCCGATCTGACATCTTTATATTTGACATCACAGCTTGAATGGTGATTGTAGTCAATTGATACGTAAACGGACTTGGCGACTTTTTACTGTGGGTCAGTTTTCCTGTATTTATACCATTTATAGCACTTTTGTGAGTCAGTGTCTTAGTATTTGTGATGTATTTTCCGCCTTGGTATGGTAATGCTGTATGTTTCTTTTGTTTGTATTTATATTTAAAATCCAAGAGAATATACTCAGCCGTGTTGTGCCGGCAGAGTAGAATAGCACCACCCCCTCTCTTCCCGTGGGGGTCGTAAGAGACGACTGAGGGATAAACCCGACCCAAACAACCAGGGCCAACCATATGGTGGCGGTTAATCCACCACAAAAGCATTCCCAAGGAGGGTTGTCGTCTGGTAGGCGGCCGGTTGTAAAATTAAGCCAAATCCTTTGCAACACGATTTTGTGTTCAACGAAACGTGTTGCGCCGACCCCATGTAATTGAGATAAGGGCAGGAAGATAATGATGACCCAAGAGAATATACTGAAACGACAAAGTTAGTGTCCACAAAACTACCGATGTAGGGCAGTGGACTGTGACTGCAAATTCAAAAGAACCGTGGTGCTGGCTTAGAATAGCATCACCCAATATCTTTCCCGTGGGTGTCATAAGAAGCGACTAAGGGATTTGAGAGCCATTTTCCATTGGTAAAGTTTTTCAGTTTAATTAGTACCTTGACCTCCGGCTTTATTGTTATTTTTGTAACACCCAGTATCGTCAGTTAAAATAAATAGCTCACATGCGGCAGGAAATGAGTTCTTAGAAACATTTTATCTAATAAAAAGGTCACGATATTTCATTACTGTCCGTGTGATAGCGTTATCGTTAAAAACAAATTTGTACTTAATTTATTAATTGCGGGGTCGTCATGCCGAGTCCAATGATTTGTTGACGGCAATTTGTTGGTCATTATGTGTGTAATTTGATGTCAAGTACGTTGTTAAGACGCTTTTTAAATCGATTTCAAAAAGGAGGGTATTTATTCCATTGGTATTCTGGGCTCTTAAAGGTTTTGAGCATGTTTGAAAAATTTTACAAGTATGTGCGTTGGTCCTGACAATAGATGGAAATTGATAAATTTTAAAAACTTTTGACCGGATTTAGACTTTCTTTTATGGATGTCTACCCCAGAAATGCAAAGCCATAATCGTTGAGTACTTTTCTATATTGCGTTTGTGTCTAAAGTCGGTTAAGTCTTTGTTAATTAAAGATTTGTTTAAAAGGTAATTTGCTGTCGATTTTCTACTCTTTGCATCAGTAAAGATTTGGCAGTGTTAGTTCAGTATAACCCCTGCTATTTCTTACCCTTGCTAATATTAGTCGCCAAATAACCGCGTTAGAGACTTAGGTAGGTATCTACTACTGATGAATCAAATCAATATTTTTTTATGATGATGATCTCTCCAAATAATTATGGCCATCGCGACCGCTTCTACTCCTAATCAAGTCGTCGTTGATGCGCCCGTAGCTGACTATTGTTACTACAAAAGAATACTAACTATAGCTACTACTTACTAGTCAGCGTTTATACAAGTCTGAAATCGGGATTCATCGGGTCTTTCCTCGCCCAGTGCCCACGACATAAATGAATGAACAGATTTTATCACCGATTGTTGTAATGTAATAACATTAGTTATTCCCACATTCATTCACAAAGCCGACCTCAAACTGTTTGTCTAATCGCGTTAGGGTTATCTGGGGTTGGTCGCGGAAGCGAGGAGCGCTGTCGATACTGACGACATTCTGATAGATAGGTTCCGAGTTGGTCTATATTACAGCTGGGTCACGGACGATAGATACTAGTTGAAACTTACTAACATAGCCGCCATTAATTTAAGAACACGGTAGAATCAACTATCCTTTGCAATACAGGTTGTCCTAGTGCACAGGGTGGTGCTCCTTTTGTATCTTTATTTGTACACAATAAATCATTTTTTCATATTTTTTTCGCCTAGCTAACTGACACAGGTTTTAGATAAAATCAGGTTTTTGATCAAGGATCAGCATTGACAAATCGAAACTTAATTTCCACGTAAACCTAGGTTTTTGATCAAATACCTGAAATACAGTAGGTTAATGATAAAATGCTTTGCTTCCAAAAAACATGATTTTGCTGAGTTTTCTGTCAAAATATGCCGCTTACAGACGAACGGCAGTGTACCTACAGGTAGCAGGTAGGTTGGTGACAATTTAGTTTGTAACTGTTATGTTAAAAAAAGTAAAAGAAGTATTTGAGTAAACCATTAAAATATCTATCAAGGAATCCTGTCTCTAGAGATATTGTGAAAAGCTTTTTCCTATATGATAGGCAGAGGCACTCTAGGGGATCCTAGTAAACCAGAAAATCAAACTCAGTCTGCAAGCGACCATGACTGATGAAACTCAGTCGAAAACCCAGGCTTATTTACGTAAAAATCTATAGTGATAAGACCCGTTAGTAACTACATATTATGTGCGGTTCAGTAATGTCCTTACCCTACTGGAAACAATTTCACATTGTAACAAATTCACAAACATGATAGATAGATAGATAGATAGATAAAAAGTTTATTTCTTTGCCACAGTCACACATACATAAACTCTTAGATCAAGATCTAAATTACAATTCATGTAGTAACAATAGATCAAATATACATATTACTTGTGAGGACCTTGATAAGGGCATGCATGTGTGCCGCAGCAATGCAAAAGGCCATAGCTCAGCGTCTATATTTGCTTTGTGGGCAAATCGCTGATTTTCAGCTATCACCTAGAGATAACGCGGTGACGGTAACCGACTAAAACAGTTGACGCGTTATTTAAAATTAAATAGGTATTTAAGAATCTGTCACAATCTAATAATAATTTAGTGCTATTACAATCATGCATGAATGATAGATAAATGATAAATGAAATACATACATACGTAAAAAAGAATAATATAATAAACATAATTAGTTAATACGTAGTTAGTTACTAGAATAAGTAATAAATAACAATAAATAGGTCGTGTACGCAGAAAACATACAGTGATGTAGTTTGATATGGCTATGCATGACTGTTGCCGCTACCTACGCAAAGCGCTTAGGGATTCCAATAATTTGCTTGTCCAAAAGAAGCTTTTTCATACTTAACTTAAAAGTTACCTTTGACTTAAGAGATCTTATTGGGGGTGGAATATTATTCCAGCACTTAGTTGCGTGGTAGCGGAAACTGCCAGTGAATGCCGCTGTTTTATGTCTGTGAATCTGAAGTGGAGCACGACAAAACCGACGACCATGGTTGCACTTATCATGTGAGGATGTGGGGAATTTCAATTTAGAAAAAAGATAGTCAGGATTCCTGAAATTATAAACATCGAACATTAAAGACGCAAGGTGCAATTGTCGCCGTGATTCCATATTTAATATACGCATTATTAAGAAATGGTGTAACATGACTACGGGGAGGAATATTAAAGCAAAAGCGACAGCAAGCGTTTTGAACGCGCTGTATCAGACGCTCTGATTTGTATAAAAGGCGTGGTCCATATACAAGATCTGCATAATTTAATCTCGACAGAACCAACGACTCACAAACCATCATTCTAGCCTCTTTACTGAGTAAGTTACGAATTTTATAAAGAATTTTAAGTCTATAGAAACAATTACTTACAAGATTCTCAACATGACTCTCAAAACGCAATTCACTATCGAGCATAACACCTAGGTTTTTCGCTTTATCTACACGTTCAACATTCTGACCAAGTATACTGACGACTTGCGACTTTGAAATTATTTTCTTTATTTGTGATTTAGATCCAAGAACCATGTATTTCGATTTGTTCGGATTAAGTACTAGTGCGTTACCATCTGACCACTCCGATATTCTACTTAAGTCGTCATTCAATTTATGCAGCGCTTGTGAAATTTTATCAGGTACTTCAGATATGTATAACTGTACATCATCCGCATACATATGATACTTACAATGTTTTATTACTTTTGTAAGATCTACCCACTTTGTGTCTCCCAGCTCGAGAATCAAACCTCCCAAGGTTCCCAAATCTGGGTTCTTAATTTGGCTATTTTAGAAACATGGTGTGGTAGCGGCTAAGAATACTGCCTCCCCTAGACCACTCAGGGAGTTTCGTAAAAGGCGACGTAGAGTTTAAGACATCGGCTGAATATCTGTCGACTATGGTGAACCACATGGTGGTTGTGGTACCACCTACAAAAGCATTCCCAAAAGAGGGAGCACAACAGGTAGGCGGCCGCGCATAAACATTGCCAAATCCTTTTGCTACATGATTTTGTGCTCTGACAAAACATGTTGCGCCGATCCCAACTGATTTAGGATAAGGCAGATGATAGAAACATAGTAAAAGTGAAATACGTTCTACTACAAAAAAGCATTTCACCTATTCTAAGATCAGTTTCTACTTTTTTTGGTTCGTCTAAAACACCGTTATCAACTTCTTTTTCATTTTTCACATCGTTAGCTCGTGCCTGTCACAAGCAGCGCTTTTTTGGTGTATCCTAAATAAATTAAAAAGACATCAGAAACGTTTTTTCGTCCTCTTTTGGAGTGTCTATTTGGTGGCCGGTTAATATTAGGATAGGGTTTGATGTCATGTCAGTTGTTCATTTGTAATCCTTCTATTTGCCAGATGTCGTACTTATAATGAAATGTTTTGTAGCTCCGTCGTTCAAATATTAATTGTTTTGTAGCTCAGTCGTTCAAATATTAATGAGTTAAATAAGTGGTAGGTAGCCGAATAGCCGCACAACAATCTCAAACAGAATTAGCATAGGTATATCTTGAAATCGAAGTTATGCAGAAATTTATTCGCTAATAAATTGTCCGGTGAATAAAAGTTAAATAAATTAGTAAGTTTTTAATTGGACAAGGACTAAAATGCAAGATTTACTAAATTAGTTATTACAAGATAATTATGAACTCTTAATTCCATTCAAGTTTTTTATGAGGCATTGCCGTTTGTTATAGATGCCGAATGCAATTTTACTCGTGAAAAATTTATTCGCCGGACGATTTATTCACGAATAACTTTTTGGCCAACTCTGTTTGAAATGCAGTGTAACTCGTAGGTTGTTAATAAATCCATAGTAAATGTTATGATCTATACGGTTCATACACACTTGCCTGCTACCTACACGTAAACAGAGAAAGTTTTATCAAAACCAGTCTACTGACATTTGCATTAAAGACAGTAACAACTCTTGTATTAATCGCTAGGGGTTTCCAGGAGCGATAAATCGATCTAGATAGGTATCATTTTTCAAAAGTCGTTGCTTTACCCCTTTTTTGCGTTTTTTTTTGTAAACTATCAACGCCATCTGCTGAAAAGCTGAGAGATCTCGGTCAACCTCTCTGCATTAAAGAAAACAACTCTTGTTTTCATATACCTATCATCCATGGATTTTGTATTTTTTCCTAAGGCCTATAAGGTGGTTTAGACTGCAATGTAGATCCTAACCAATTTGGAAAGAATCTCACAAATGACTAATTTAGTTATCTCCGAAATACGAAGATATACTATTTGATCGTTCTCATTGGGTCTAATTTCGGCATTGATAAAGCTTCCATATTTGGCCGGAAGTGAGTCACCCGGGGTTATCAAGTCGGCTTCCGGTGACGTCACTGCACTCCCCGAAAGCTGTGATACATAGCACCCATGTGACCCATGAGTAGTAGGGCCTATATTTGAAACTGTGAGTCATCCAGCCCCACTTGACCCCCCGCAAGTTGATTCAGATCTGACGCTTTTTGCATGTACGTAAGTTATTTTGCCGAGTATTGCCTTACTTAGAATGCCCGACTTAGAATTGCCATAGTAAAAGCTATTTAGTTTCATGGTGTGATTATACAACCGGTGTCCCTTACAACCGGTATTTTTTCTAAAGTTACTAATTCAAAATATTTTTACTGAACTCACTCATGAAAATGAACAAACTTCCCCAAGGAACAAAATCACAATTTGATAAGTTTCGAACCTCCTAAAATGTGTCAAGCGGCATCAATCAAGTTCGGCCTGTGTTCTGATAACCTTTGGGGAATGTTGTTCAGGTTCGTGAACTAGGTCATTTACGGGCCTGTAGGTATTAATATTACTTATTTAAATACTTATAGCCACAAGAATTCCACTCTGACCAACATAGGATTATCTGCGGTTTGACATTTACCTCCAAAAGTTATTGCGTTCAATTATTATTATAACCATGATTAAAGTCCGTAAAAGAAGCGATCGGCAAAAAACCACAGCGAAAAATGGCTTCGCTTGCGCTCAGTGTGGAAACTTCGTACAAACGCTCGAAACAGACGCGCGACGCCGCTTACAAGGAAGCTGACTCACTTTCACCCGAGCGAAATGTTCTCTGAATGTGCGTGGGAAGGGAATAAGATGTTTTCCCATAGTAATAAGTAGCCTTCGTTTCTCACAGAGATAATGCAGTTTAAAAAAAGTAAAAGATTTTATAAAGTAATTTCAATTTAATATTATTATACCCAAAAGTGACAATCCTTGCGAATCAACAGAAACCTGTCGAATTTGCTTACTGGTACATCTCTATACTGTGAAAAAGCGAAATAAAAATGTTATAGCTTGTTTTACGACAAGGAGAGCTAGAGTCTTTATTGATTGCAAAAGGTAAAGCTTGACAGCAATATAAACTGAAGTTAAGCTGTAAAACTCAAGTACTTATAGTGCTAATCTGCATAGTCTTAAAGCATAATAAGAGCGCGCGTGGTCTCGAAGTTTTCATACAAACTAATTCTTTTTTTATTAGAATAAGGCCTGTTAAAGGCATGCCCTATATAATTTTTTTTTAAGTACCTTAAGAAAACAATATGAGCAAATTTCTTTTTCCCTCCCATACAAGTTGACTCATAATTACCTATCGGAGGGCGAAGAGCCAATTTATTAATTTTATTTTTTGACCTATGTTTCCTAAGGAATCTGCCTCTTTCTTGGTTAGTTTCGTGAGCTGTTTTACCTCTTAACATATTTGCGGCTATTTTCTGTACTTAATATTTTCTTGTACATCTTTGATATGTTTTGTTTGAATATTTCTAAAGCACAAGAAACCCTGATCCCAGGTTTAACTTTAACAGCAACTGTCCACTGATGGACATGGGTCTCACTCTGTTTAGAGGTATTTGGTTAGCACATCCAAATGATCATACATCCCAGTTTAGTAAGCAAGATCAACTACACAGACTTCGGAATTCTAACTATAAAGCACATACCTATCTTGAAACTTTGTAAAAGCAGCCTACCATAAGGTTGCAAGCCATAAAAATGGCTTATGAAAACATGAAGAAATTAAGAAGGTTTAGAAAGTTTTACAACAAACAAGTATAATTTCCTTGGCCTATTAAATGTTACTTTTAAGTATTATTTTAATACATTTCCAAGTTCTCAACCTGTTTGATTCCGAAGCTGATCTTAGCGCAGTGGAAGCAAATTAAAGCTATCTTAAAATCTAAAACTAAATGGTCGAACAGCCTCGGAACAACATTTGACTACGATTCGTAGTGCTCTTTACTATAGCTAAATAAAATAAATTTAATGAGAAAATTTTCGTTCCGGAAAATTTCCGGCCGAGAAATTTTGGGATTTGTCTGCAACGGCCCTTAATCTCCTACAAGATGACTAATATTTTACTGCACTACCACAGCTCATATCTAAAGTAAATGTATCAAAGTTCCGGTTGTACCAAAGGTCATCAAGTTGGTGACCTCCACGTAATGTTGCTAAATAACTTCAAATAACGTACTTATACAAAAACTAACAGCGAATTGCCTACCGTTTGGCAAGTATGTCGCCGCCATTCCCTTATGAGTCAAAGTGTGACGGGAAGAGGTATCTGGGAATTTTGGAGCACATAGGAGGGGAAAATCAATACACTATGACTCACTGCCACTGGATACCAGCTCTGGACTGCAATCCGCCACTCCAATATTCAACCGAAGACCTTCACCACCACTATTGTTCAGTTCGACATCAAATATAGATATCACTCAATGTTTAAACTTAATGTTTTTAACACGCAAATAACAAAAGATTTCTCCACTATTCACTATTGTTTGCGACAGCAAAAGAGTTCGCTGTACAAGACGCGAAAACTAAAGGATTTCTCCCCGCATGAGAAATCCACCTAACAATCCGATATTGTATAGGATTAAAATATGTGCCTAACACCGGTCCGCGGCGCGCATGGGTCGAGCGAGTGAATAAAGTGAGGTTATGGCCGGCCGCGTGGTTCTCGAACGAACTGAACGAACAAAGGAATGCAAGATAGCGCCGACCGGGGCGTCAACGTCACAAGCCGCGCGGTATGTCAGACGAAATGGCGCGAACTCAAATCGCATTCGCGCGCGTACATGATGCGAAACTAAACACAACCTTTTAACACAGAAGCAGTTGCGCGAAAATGATAAATCCTCGAGTATAGAGAAAAGACAAATGCCGAGTATTAGGTTGACTTACATACAAACAAAATACTTGTTAATGTTTCTTATGTTATGCAGGAAGTTCAAAGGAATATTTTACCTACTACACCGAGAGGACAAATTTTATTTAATCTTAGCTTAACCTTTCAAAATTGAGGCCATTAGCACTTCATATTTCAAAACATACACAAAAAAAACCGGCCAAGAGCGTGTCAGACACGCCCACAAATAGGGTTTCGTAGTCAACGTTTAAATATCAGGTTTTTCAGCATAACAAACTTAATTTGTTGCTGGTTTGTTAGCAGCAGTATGATGACCAACCGCAATACGATATCCGTTATAGTTTTCATTGTAACTTCAGATTGTAAGCTATATTCCATATTTATTTCAAATTTTTAGCTTTTATACTTTAGAAGTTACAGCTGGAACAAATTTTGGGTCAAAAACGCCCTTTTTAAAAGTAAATATCTCGTGACAGAAACATTTTAGTGACTTTGTTTCAAAGAAACCTCATCTTAGTTTTAAAAGACCTATTCAACGATATCCTACTCAATATTACAGAAGAAAAAAAATTTTTTTGCCCCCCTTTCACTTGTATGGGAGGGGGTCCAAAAAACATTTAAAATAATTTTTTCTTAACATTTCTATATTTGGGTCAACACGATCTATCTTCTCACCAAATTTCATGTCGATAGCTCTAAAACTGACGAAGATATGAGGGCGCGGCATACAGACAGACAGACAGACATGACGAAACTATAAGGGTTTCTAGTAGACCACGAAACCCTAAAAACTACCTATTATATTTAACGCCGACATTCTTTGCTGTCTAACAGGTTTAAGATTCCAGGTATTCTGAATCCAGACCGATTTTAATGAGGCTGAGTTGAGGTAGGATTAACCGGACATCTCCTACGTGATATTTTAGGTTTTTTCCTTAAGCAGGTAAGTGTTGGTTTTAGGTGCAAAAAATTGGGTGACGGTTATTTGTCGAATTCGGCTAGATGTTGGGAAGATTTTAGTTCATTTGCCTTATAGTGTACTCTTCCTTAGCATGACGAGCAGAGGCTTCTGGCATACATTAGGGAGACGGCTCGCGGGGTGCCTTTACAGATGGCTCGCTCAGTCAGTACTAGCGATTTTGACGCTTACTGGAATAAACTGGAATCTCAGAGGAAATCAAAGTTACAAAGAAGATGGTTGCCATGAACGTCGTATTTCTTGGATTGAAATTGGCTCAGTTATAGTTATATTCTTATACTTTGAGATTTTTGATAGTAGCAAGCAACCCTGGCATGTAACAAGTGACAATCGCGAAAATCTAAACTGGGTCGAGTGATCCTTCTGTACACTGTATATTTATTACTTCTGAGCTCCATCGTTGATTTTTATCCGTCGTCTGCTTCTGTCTAACAAAACTCATAAATTATCTGCTTCTGACCTAAACCATGAAAGTTTTGTGCACAATGACAATTTTTTTTCTAGAAAACGCTGCATATCCTAAAAATAGTATAAAGATCCCGCCCATCTTGGGCGATACTTTTCCTGGTCGAAGAAAACTGATAAGCGCATCGGTGGTCTTACAATAACAGTTTTTTTACGACGTTTATCGACAAATAAAACAGTCTTACGCCACTGGTCGCCGTAAATTAAATTTGTGTCTGTTTTATTGTTCATCTTTGATAAACCGCGCCGTGCGAACCGGGTCACGGCGTCCGGACGCTGCGTCGCGGCGCAGGCGCATATGTCATAAATTATGTACGACACGCGACGCGCCGGTACAGATGGATCACTTGGTAGCTGGTGCTAGTAACTACACTCACACTATTGTATTGTCCATCTTTGATAAACCGCATCGTGCGAACCGGGTGATACTTTTCCTGGTCGTAGAAAACTGATAAGCGCATCGGTGGTCTTACAATAACAGTTTTTTGCGACGTTTATCGACAAATAAAACAATGTTACGCCACTGGTCGCCGTAAATTAAATTTGTGTCTGTTTTATTGTCCATCTTTGATAAACCGCGCCGTGCGAACCGGGTCAGGTCGTCCGGACGCTGCGTCGCGGCGCAGGCGCATATGTCATAAATTATGTACGACACGCGACGCGCCGGTACAGATGGATCACTTGGTACTTGGTGCTAGTAACTACACTCACACTGTTTTATTGTCCATCTCTGATAAACCGCACCGTGCGAACCGGGTCAGGTCGTCCGGACGCTGCGTCGCGGCGCAGGCGCATATGTCATATGCGTACGACACGCGACGCGCCGGTACAGAGGGATCACTTGGTAGCTGGTGCAAGTAACTACCTACACTCACACTATTTTATTGTCCATCTTTGATAAACCGCGCCGTGCGAACCGGGTCACGTCGTCCGGACGCTGCGTCGCGGCGCAGGCGCATATGTCATAAATTATGTACGACACACGACGCGCCGGTACAGATGGATCACTTAGTACTTGGTGCTAGTAACTACACTCACACTTATTTGCTGACAATCTTCAAACAAACGCTCACGCTTACTTCTTCGCACTCACTTCTTGCGCGCTTTCAAAGGCTCCCAAAAGACGCGAGTGTGTTAAGTTGTGTGCCTGGTTGTTTCTAATATGTACCTAGGTAATTAGGTACAAAACAATTTTCTAACACTTTTTTTGTTTTTAATTACTTCACTTGATATCTTCAGAACGCGCCAATAATGTACCTACCTACTTAACCAACAATTTCAATACGTTAATACAAGTACAGTAGCAATGGCCACTACTGGTCGCTGGCTCAGTGTCCCACACGAGAAGAGATAGATGATAGCCACCCTGAAATGTTTTTAGATAGGTACGTAAAAAGTGAGAGTGGGCCTTCTGCAAACCTCTTCATGTTGTGCATATGTCATGCAACTCGATGCGCCCGCGCACTGCACATGCGAATTTTCCCGCGGAAATGTCACACGGTCTTTGATGGCTTTCTGTCATCCCTTTTGTTATTTATGCGGAGAAGCTCTTGATAAGGATTGTTCGCCTATTCTAATTTTTTGTAAAAAAATAAAATAAAATGGATGAAATAATAGGTAAACGTATAGTTATACGTGATATCACCTACAATAGCATTCCCAAAGAGGGTTGACATCAGGCAGGCGGCCGGTCATAAAACTTTGCCAAAACCTTCTGCTAAGCATGTTGCGCCGACCCCATCAGATTTGGGATAAGGGCAGGCAGACGAGGAAATCGGTCTTAGAATTAGTGCGCATATCCAAAGAGTAGGTACTGTTGTTCTATCAGTTACGATCTGAATACCCCAATATTGCAATGCCACCCAAGTCATTACTTATGTCGTACTTACCTGTTTCCCAGCGTACAAAATTTCAATTTCAAGTAATTTGCGAAACCAAGCCAATTTTCTAAGAAAATCTACATAAATCACCCATTCAGAAATCTAATTTTGAGAACAAAATAAGAATGCGTCCTATGCCAATCGGTTCGCCGCATAAATTCTCAGAACCTTTGCTCTTTTATAACGAGATTTGTGCAAATTTTTTCCATCTCCTTCTCAAAAACCCATTCATGTCGGTTATTCATAAATTCATAAACATTGTTTGGATTTCAAAGGCGCATTGGTAGACAATCTCGAAGCACAGTTGGATGCTTCGCAACTAGTTTGAACGTGTCTCTATTGTGTGATAGAAAGGCGATTTTCTCCGGTGCATATCTGGTGTTTATTCCTGTCTATAAATCATGGTAAAGTTGTTACCTTTTCAAGTTTTCACCAAACGGGTCCCACTTGGTCTTAGTGCATCTATGTCACAATTTTTTGGCATCGAATATTGAGGACCGGTTTGCCATGTCACACATGTCTTACCCACTTACCTATTTTGAAGTTCATTGTGGTGTGTCTCTATGTTGCAATTTTATTGGATTAAATGGTGATAGTTATGGTTATCTATCACTATCAGGCAACTGAAGGTTTAAACATATCAAATCGAGTAATTTTATCAGATCAAACGTGATTACATTCACGTTTCTTTATAGGAAATTAAATACAAAGACTTCACCTGACTGATATCACGACAACTCGATAAATTTTTCAAAGGCAGAACAAATTTGTCGAGATAACTAAACATTTAGCAGAACACAATTCTTTTTGGATATTTATTGAAATCAAGGTAGTTTTATGTTTCTTAT
Organism: Phthorimaea operculella; assembly: GCA_024500475.1. NCBI lineage: Eukaryota > Metazoa > Arthropoda > Insecta > Lepidoptera > Gelechiidae > Phthorimaea > Phthorimaea operculella. The sequence continues at coordinate 3,154,556 of JANFCV010000017.1, forward strand.
GTAACTCCGATTTCCAAATATGGAGTTGTGGCAAAAATGACCAATTTTATATGACCAAATCTTTAAAGTACGTGAACTGAAGCTAGATAGCATTGTTCTAGATGGAAATATTAAATAATAAATTCCATCTTAGTTTGTAGAGCGTGCGGAAAGTCATGCCGCTCCCATATCGGCTTATACAGCCATGAAAAATCTTGCCTCTGACACTGAATAAATCGTCTGTCACAGACGTAATGAGGCCAATGATGATGAGGTATTTCACACAGAACTTTTTCATTTCGACAGATTTGTCATGTCAATACAAACAAGACATCAAAAAGAGACTTCACAAAGTACTGCATAAGGAGTTTCATTTCTCAACATTTATGTTACTCAGGTAACTACGATTTCCAAATGTAGAGTTGTGGCAAAAAGGGCCAATTTTATGTGACCAACTGGCACCAACCCCGCAGGTGGCACGTCATCTTGTTATCCTCAGACGCCATTGTCTGTCTTTCCATTCACCTGCTTGACCATCCCGTATTATCCTTCCAAATCAACCCACCCATGCACTCCTTAACATCCTTTAGAATTACACCTCCTCTGAAATATAGTCGGGTTATAGGGATAGGTACTGGATGAATAGCAAGTTGTGATGAATAGTGGCGGTCGTACTATCTTGCCGAAAGTACCAGGTTTCGAAAACATTGCTGGTTATTGTAGAGGCGTTGTGACAATAAACTCGAGATAACCAGCGATGTATGCCGAATCTGTCGGGAGTGTATGAAGTCCTGATAGTAAGGAAGGACGAGCTTAGTGCAGATTCTGTCGCCGGATGGGAAGCTGAGACGGTGTAATTTGGTCGTACAATACCGTGCAATAATAATCGAGTCTGTAATTGCGATGGCATCCGCTCCAGGGTTGTATGGTTGCATGTAGGGTTGCCAGGCGTCCGGATACCTTTACCCTTACAGCCACAATAGTCCACTGCTAGAAATAGGCCTTCACTTCTCGATGGGTATTATGCCATACCTACTCACCAGTTCCTCAGTTTTAGTCACTTAGCCACTTTTTAGGGCAAAGGTGTCCGGACATAGGCTTTTTGATTGCCTGTCTGGCCAAAATATGCGGCATCCGGCCTGTCCGTTCGCGCGGATCTAGACTGAATTGCGAACGAAGAAGCTAAGGCATTATGACTTAACTCTTACTTTATCCGATTTCAACATGCGATCCTAAATCCTCAAAAATCAAGCGTCCGGCTATTTTTACTCCAAATGTTAAGCCAAAGTCGCAGGTCTGCCCGGCATTTAGGTTAGAGAACCTGGGGCAGAAGTCTGCTACGTCAGTTGGATTGTTTTAGTAGTTCCGTATTCTGCTAACTGTTGTTAATATGGAAAATCACAGTGGCTATAGTATGACAATTGAGTGTCCCTGGTATTATAACGGCTGAAATTTTGCAGACTTGAGAGCTGGCAACCCTAGTGGCATGTGCGTGCGTGTGAAAGTTCGGAAAGGCCGCCGTCTGCGCAAGCGCAATATCAGATAGAGATGGGTCAACTCGGTTTTTTTTTCAACTCGATCAACTCGAGTTGACTCGGAGGCTGACTCGAGTTACAACTCGAGTCAACTCGGTCGGCGCAGTAGACGCGAAGTTTGCTCGCAATTGTGTGTGTATGGATCAAGTGCGCGAGTTGCGTATTAATTGTCGACTCGGTAAACTCGGTTAAAATGGCGAGTCGAGTATCACCTTGCTTAACTGTTTTGTTTTTTAATGTAGAGCTAAAGGTGAATTAAAAATTAGTTTAATCAAAATAATATTTTTATTCTTCTTGTACTTATAATCAAAATAAGATACCGACATAGTAATTATAAGCGGTACCTACTTATGTATATAACTAAACAGCCTTTTATTATCACCGCGGGACTACTTCAGTGGTGCTACGGGTTGTAAGAGCGAGACGGTCGAACGCCATCCCACCCTCGCTTGCCAAATCGCATGCGAAACGAACGAACATGAACGATGCGGTGGAATAGCCGAGTCATTAACTCGGGTCAACTCGGGTCGTCTCGGGTGGCGGGCGCAGGCCGCGGTCGTACGGCCGCGTCACCGAGTCAACTCGGTCTGTAGAAAAAGCAACTCGAGTTGACTCGGTCGCAGCTTAACTCGAGTAACTCGATCAAAACAACTCGAGTTGCCCATCGCTAATATCAGAACCTGTTTGTGGATATGCGTTTTCGTTGACAGCACTGCGGTGATGTAGGCGGGAGAGATCAGAAGTATATTAAATACATCGTGTAACAGAACAACAAATAAAGCCGAAAGGAGGTCAAGGTAGTCACGAAACTGAACAACTTTGCCTATGGAACATTAGTCGAAATATGAAAAAGATATTTGGATCTCCCATAGTAACTGAAATCAGCTAATCGGCAAATTTGTATGGGAGGTCCAGTTTTTCATATTTCAGTTTCAGAATGTTGTTCAGTTATATGAATACCTTGATTGACCTCCTTGCAGCGTTAAGGTGGTATTCCGAACACTGCAGCCAACAGCCGACAGCCAACAGCATATGCTGCAACGGCAGTTGCAGCCGTTGCAGCACTACTGGTTTGTATGGAGTTCTATGGAACGCTATCCGAAGGCTGCAGCCGACAGCACATGCTGTCGGCCGCTGCAGCATATGCCGCAACTGCCGTGACTGCAGATCAGTATTGCTGCAACGGCAGTGCGATACGCACGTATCTATTTTTGCTATTTTGCTATAAAACGTAAAATGTGTGGTTCAGAAATAATTATGAAGTAATTAACTATCATAATTATTAAAAAACGAAACCACACAGCGGTAATTTCAAAGGTACCTACCTATTATACCTACCTAGGTTCGAGTTGAGGTACACTGAATTGTACCAACTAAGTACTTAGAGTTCGTGCGTGAGTTACCTGTAGGTACCTATTATAGCTACCTATGTACCTACCTGCTACTCTGCCGTGTGATGCTAGCTTACCCCGTTTTTTCCTGTGGGTGTCGTAAGCAGCGACTATGGGTCTCGAAGGTAACATGATGGGTATTGCAATTTTAGGCGACAAGCTGACAACCTGTCACTATAGTGATACACGACAATAGCTAAAACGGCCCTCAAATGATTGTTAGACGTTGCGATAACGAACGTATTTTTACGGCCGTTGAAGCCCTGCCTACCCCCCAAGGGTTTAAGGCGTGATTTATGTTTGTATGTAGGTACCTATTACCTGTAGGTACCTATAATATCTACCTAAGTCTACATGCAACTATCGGCAGTCACGGCATGTGCTGTCGGCTGTCGGCTGTCGGCCGGTGCCTTCGGAATCGCATGTGCTGCAACTGCCAACAGCATGTGCTGCAACTGCCAATAGCTGCAGCCGTTGCAGCATATGCTGTCGGCTGTCGGCTGTTGGCTGCAGTGTTCGGAATAGCAGCTTTATTTGTTGTTTTGTAAGACCGTTTTCGTTGATAGTACTGGGGTGATGTAGGCGGGAGAGATCAGAAGTTTATTAAATAAGCCAGGCACTTCGTCTTGAACCTGTTGGTTTAGTACAGTCAGATATGTGTCTACAATCTACATTCGCAGATAACGAAAGTAAATAACATCAGCCATGGTCATATATAGCAAAGTGACCAGAATTTTATCGTACACGGGGTCATTTTGAGTAAAAAAGTAATATAGGTAATTTTTATTTCTTCTTCAGGATTCCACTATGTCTGTCTTAACCTATACTCACTCACTGTGTTTTGAATTAACCTATACTCACTGTGTTTTGAAATATCTGTAATGTGTAAAAAAAAATAAGGGCGGATTCTACCAAAATAAGAGCTAAGGTTTTACCTTATACGTCAAATCTACAGCACTCGGTACCAAGAACGTTTTTTACCTGATCGGCTGGACTACCGAAATGGTTTTTTCTCTAAGACGTTTTGATTTGATCCACTAACCGCAAAAGAATTTATAGGATTTCACACCTAATATTTTACTACGTTTTAAAAGACCTTCACAATGGTGGTCTAGCATATGGCTACTTTGGATGATAATGGCGTATTCCAAGAACTTTTTTTGTATATCTCTTTTTTCAACCGGAAGGAAGTGTCATTGTGTCGGCTCGTGTGGCCAGCAGTGGACAGTCTGTGTGATTTGTGTGTTTTGACAATCGGCATTAGATAAACGGACGGACACAATTGATTTTCTGGTTGCATCCGGTTTTATTGAAACTCAATTTCTGGACGGTGAAAGGCGACCATTTTTGTGCAAGCCAGGTACGAATTTACCTGTACAGAGAGACTAAAAAATTGTATGGAATTAAAATCCTAATCGGATGGTACCGAACCCGCCCTAAGGGACTAACAAAACGTTAGATTTTGTCATGTCGATTGTCACAACATAAAAGTAAATTTTTTGCCCTTTTTATCCCTGCGTGGGCGTGAGATCGGTTAAAAAACCGGATATCCTGTGATATTGTATCAACCTTAGTATTAAAATTGAAGTAAAAAAGGTACTTTACCCTTTTTTGAGACGAGCGATTCAAGTGTATAAGATACTATAATAATACGGTTTCGTATAATTTAATTCTGTAAATCTGCTGCTTCCGTTAAGTTTTTGTAGCTTATTATCTAATGCAAGTGTTTGATATTTTTTGTAGTCTTTTTGGGCAAGTACATTTCCTTTTAATCCTCTCCACTCTGCTCTTAACTGAACATCTTTTCTCTATCATAAAAATTTTATACAACTTGCTGCTTAGAAGCAAAGGAACCTAACTAAAACAGAGGTAGGTAAGAATAGTCCATTTGGTTTTAAAACGGTATGATTACCGTAGGTATCAGCAGTTTCGTCCATCTTTTTCACACTTCTACCAGGCCTGGCGCACTCCGCGGCGTAGGTATAGAGTTGCAAGTACGTGCGGCGACACCCCCGGGAAGGTTAGGTTAGTCAGTTGGTTGCCGCGCGCCGCACGTTACGCGCGCGCTCCGATGCCGTTCGCATTTCTTCACGAGATTTATTTTATCAATTCTATATTAAGTAACTCAGCTTCCTACCTCATTCGTTAATTTTGTATGATAATGCAATTTTCATATTTTTTCTAATATTTGTGCTTTGATTTTCTTTCAATATCCTACGTTTAACAAAATATTTTATTTTTGTTTTACTTGGGTGTAGAAATGTACTCCAGTACACTTTTCGTAGGTACCTATTTTTATATAAATCTCGAAATTCGCATCCCTACAAAGCGTGCCGGCTGTGACCTTCAGAGGCGGTCTGCGGCAAATGAACTTTCGCGCGCAGCAATTCGGCTCATTTTTGCTTGCGCGCGCGATCAGTAGGCTAATATAAAAGTAGGTATTTGAATACGCGCGCGATCAGTAGGCTAATATAAAAGTAGGTATTCAAAGCCGGCGCGAAGGAAATTGTACTTTATTATCGCGCATAAAGATTTATATTTGTTGAATTGCTATGGCGGAGTGCGTCTTCTGTACCTGTACTATTATGTATTCTGTGCTTCTACACTAATATTATAAAGAGGAAAGATTTGTTTTATTGTTTGTGTGTAAACAGGACCGATTTAAAAAATTAAGCTACAACATCCCTGAGTAACATAAGCTACTTTTTACCACAGGAAAAAGCCTTATTCCCCCGGGAATATGGTAAGCAGCGGGTGAAATCGCTGGTCTCGCCTCTAATATTCTATATTTAAGGGCTTGGCTCTTCTCGGCGTAGTATGCGCCAATAAGTTTTGTACTCTATTAGTGTCTTCACATTTTCATAAAGCTTCTAAATACTGCACAGATAACGAACTCATCTATAAAAGGAAAATGGCCGATTATTGTACGTATCTATCAGCAGATCGGTCCGTCCGCCTGAAGATTCAATCACGAATTCCGAGAATTTGTTTTTGCCCACCGCCTGCCTTTGGGGTCCCACTTGTGGGGTCGTGGGCAGCAAGACGCGGCGCGTGCCTTCTTCTAATAAAAATTATAATGTAAAAGGTAACCCTTTAAATGTTCTATCTATGAAAAGAATAAAACTTCCCACTCACTCTCTCTTCGTGTGGGACACCGAATCGTCCAAAGGCCCGATGAACTCTGGTGTAAGTTTTACAAACGCTTAATACAAGTAGCAGGCCTCTGACATGGTGACTTGGACAGCATTATTTGTTTGAACAAAAGTCGAAATTTTGATAGAAAAATTTACTTGGATTTTGTATAATATTTTATTAACTTACGCTTACGCTTCGGCACGCATTTCAATTAACACCCTGTATTCTAACTAAATGCGACCACATTACGATCAAAAAATCAATTACACTCATTGTGGTTTTACTATAACGTTTATAGCTCTTTAATAAGTGTACTGAACTCCTAAACACTTTATTCAAACTCATTCCAATGTTTTTTTTTTCTCAGCCAACTAATCGCTTGGGAGTCGTGAGATGCGTTTTTTTATACACTGTTTCCATACACCGTTACTGACCCGCACCTTACACTCTACCATACAAAAAATACCCGAATATTCTGGTGCTTATACATTGCAGGTTTAAGTTTAAAGATAAGATAAAGATAAAGATAAAGATATTTTATTCGCAAGTTTGTTTTCTTTACGATGGATTTCATGAATGCGATTATCTTTTTCTAGTGTATGCCTCAGCTACTGCTCCGCCAAAGGTTTCTCCAGGCTCTGCGATCTTGAAATTCGACTGCCTAGGAGGATTATGTTTTTTGAGAATATGTATGTATGTAGACAAGAAATTCGTTTTTATTAGATTCGTCTCAGCAGCGCGAGTAACACTATGGCTGGCTATATTAATAAATCTTAAATTGAAGATGGTGCATTTTTATCACAAGTCCAAGTTATACCATTGACTGTACTGTCTAATGTAATGTTATGTAAAGTAAATTACCGAAGTCGCGTTTTTGTGTTTTATCTGCATGTGTTTTTTGGCCTTAGTTGCCTGCTGTACTGTATCGATTGTGCTATTCGATATTTAAGATATTGCATTTTAATTTAAGTTAACAGTTAAGAAAAACATATAACCTGAATCTCTTTAAGTCTAGAGTGAATAGGCATCTTCTGGGCAAGCTCGCTCCACCGTAGATCCCATCTCTGCTCTAGGGTAAGATTGGGGTCAAGAGTAAGCCCATCATAGATAAAAAAAAAACACGCCTAGATTGACAGCGGCTTTTGACCTAATGTAGAATAGCCTCACTAAAGCCAACATCCTTTTTCTGGATTCAACCCTTGGTTGTTTTCTATGGGTCCGAATCACGGTAAGAATTGGGATGATGCTATTCTAAACCAGCATCACGCACGACACGGCAGAAGGATTGATTGATTCATTTTATTGGTGCAGCAATGTATGCAAACCTGACTACATTCACAAAGTTAGTTCCGGGTAGCAACCAGATCAGTCACTTCAATTTGACCACCTCGTAAGTGTTAACTGGACCTTTTTTGCTGCATACCAGTAGTGTTGCCAACTTATCTTAAGATACATTACGAATTAACAATAACTTGCTATTTAGGTATGTAGGTATGTATAGCTAGGATTGTTTTGTATAGCGTCGTGGGCATCAGATACTCTTAAAACTAGTGCGTTTTCGTAAAAGATGGACTAACGATCTTATTTCATATCGTGAAGACTGGTGGGAGCTAGGCAAAAGATAGGGATAGATGGAGAAAGGAATGGGATCACTCGAATTGTATGTCTTTGCCCAGCAGTGGGACATTATGGGCTGATAAGAAGGCGTTTTTTAGCTTTATAAAGACATACAATTCGATTTATATTGAACACTTTGACGGTACCGTCTGTATTTCGAACTTTTTGCATCATCAAAATGTGCATACCTACGTATTTTGCTATTATTTAGCCGAATTTCAAGAGCTAGGCAACCCAGCTACACCTTAGTGTGATGATAGCGTTTTTAAAGTAGTTTTTACAAACAGCTCTTTGCCTTTTTAACCTTTGACCAAAAGCCCAGTGAATATTGATGAAGAAAGATTTTTAATAGTTAGAGACTATTAAGAATCTAGTTTTGAATAGTTGTAGACATGCGATTATTTATTAGTGCGACCTTTGGACGTATAAAAAATAGCTGGGAACATAATTATTGAGCTTTGATCTCATAGGAAAAAGTTGAGCGATAATTCTCGATAGAAGAGATACCTATGGATTTAGTGATTTTGCCGTGTGGTGCCGGCTTAGAATAACATCACCCCATATTTTTCCCGTGGGTGTTCCAGAAGTGATTTAGGGTTTTCAGAGTTAATGTGTATTGCAATTTTAGGCGACAGGCTGACAAACTGTAACTATGTTGATACTCAGTCTTATGAATGACTCTCAAACTTTTGTCAGACTAGGTGTAAATGGCCGTTTTTTACAGCCGTTTACGCTTTGCCTACCCCGCAAGGGATGTAGGTGTGATATACTGGGTGTTACAAAACAACCAATAAAGCTGGAGGTCAAGGTACTATTAGAACTGAACAACTTTCCCTATGGAACATGGGTCGAAATATGAAAAAAAAATTGGACCTCCCATACAGAATGAACTCTATTTGTATGGGAGTTTTATGGGTTGTTTTGTAAAACGTTGTATGTATGTATGTATGTAGCTCTATGGCGTAGGAGCTGCCCACAGGTCAGTTTAATTAACCATAACAAAACCTTATTTTCTGTATCTCCTCCGTACAGAAACGCCGTCTAAGTATTCGTAGACAGCAAACGGGACCGACGACTTAACTGTCCTCCGAAGCACGGAACCATCTTTCTTTCGGACATTCAGGTGGTTCAGCCTGCAATGTCCTAACCAGACTTGGAACTTATTCACAAATAGACAAATATTAACTTTGTGATGTTATCCACCGGGAATCGAACCCGGAAACTTCTGCGTCACAGGCAGTCGCACTACCACTGCGCCGCATACTTAGTGCATACATATTTACTATGTACTAAGTATCTATGTTTCATAGATACTTAGTGCATACATAGTAAATATAGATACTCTAACGTAGATTGACGTTAGTTTTACGTACACTTTTCCTTATCCTCAGGGGCAGAACACACCGCCTCCGTTTGCGTGACGTTGCACGTCATCACGCGCATTACTATGACGTTGTATTGTATGGGACCGTTTAAGACACAGCACACCGCGATACGCGCATGATGACGTACTTACACGCGTACGCAGGCTATGTACTCTCATACAGCCCCATTCATTACTACTGACTACGCGCAAGCGTACGTCCTGCATACGGAGGCGGTGTGTTCTGCCCTTAAGACTTTTACTATCGCACATCCTTGAGACTCGTTGAAGTATTTACATAGTAGATTCTGAAGAAGAGCTCGTACTATAAAACAATACCAACGTAGATAAGGGGAACCACTCCACGTTACGTCACAGATAACGAGTATTGTAATTGTTACGTGCAGCACTAGTGCAAATAACTGTTACCGGTAGTGCTGTTGACGTAGATAATGCTATTGTTATCTGAAGGGGAATACCTACTTTTTGTAGGTTCAACTGTTTGGTTAAATACTTGCCTAGTGCTTGTTTTTCTGTTGAGTCAATTGCAACGCTAGATTTGTTGTTTGTTGATTCTAATACCTAGTTGATTTGGTTGGGACTATGAAAGGTAGATGCATCTGCAAGAGATTGAGCCTGTTGCCTGGAGAGTTGCACTACTATAAGCAGGATTCCAAGAATCCTATTGTTCTTCTTCTTCGAGTGGGACACCAAGTCGTCCAACGACCCGATGGACCCTGGTGTCAGACTTTTTCAACCGCCTACTGCAAGTAGCAGGCCTCTGACATGGTTGTGTAACGACCGCCATCATAGGCAGCAACCGGGACCAACGGCTTAACGTGTCCATCCGAAGCAAAGAACAATCTTGATCTCTTTTCTGACAATCAGGTGGTTCAGCCTGCAATGTCCTATCCAGACTGGGAACAAAGTGATAAATATCAACTTTATGAGTAGGTAGCCCCACCGGGAATTGAGCCCGAAACCTTCTGTGTCCTATTTGAAGGATCAACCTGTTCTGGCGTTCCCACAAAACGACTGAGCACTGTTTGCTACAATGTTTGTAGGTAGGTGTCGGCCATAGGCGCCGGCGCATGAATGACGGCCGTTTAGCCGCGGCGTTTACGCCGTCACGGTGCGGTGTGCCAGTAAATGAAAAGCCATTTGAGTTGCCAGCATTATCTTGCTTACATTTCATATATTCTAGGATTCACAAAACATGCAGACACATACACATCTGTCTATAATATGCGTCAAGAGGGCCTACTATACTGCTGGACGTAGGCAAACTATGTTAGTCAAATTGCTCATCAGCAAACTGATAAAGTTGTAAATACTAGTAAAGTTGTTCTAAAAGTGATGTTTTAAAAGTAATTGGACGGAGTTAGTCTATGCCTAACCCTCCAGGAAAGCAGCGTGATTTATGTATGTAGATTCATTGATTCGTTGTTCGAATCTTAAACATACACGCAGATTGTTAGAACAAATATCTGGCAACACTCGCAATATAGGCAATTGTTTGTTACGTACGAACGTTTCGCGGAAGGGTGCTATGACGTTTACGGCGATAGCTTTGGAATAAACGATGTTCCAGACATAGTAGTGTTTGTTCACTGCAGTTCACGGAAGTGGAAAACAAACCGTGTCATTGATTCTTCCTTACAAACATACATACACATATCCTGCATTAATACCTTGCGGGGTAAAGAGAAAATAATACGGTCGCTTTTGTCACGTCTGACAAAAAAGGGTTGTTTCAAAAAATCAAAACGTATTCTTATTTTAATAGAAGTAACAGGATTTTTGCACCCAAATATAGTAGTTTATTATATTGATAAATGATGACTTTCCACGGATTTACCAGTAGTAGGTAGTCTTCTGGAGTAGCTCTGTTAATAAAACTTTAGATCCCGTCGCCTCAGTCAAAATTATTCGATTACTCATTTTCTTCCAACCTCCGATTTCAGTTGCAGGAAGTGATATAATTTTTTGAATCTACAATGTTTCGATTCTTATCTATACCACATACCACCGAAAAAAGTCAACAACGAAGCGAGAAAATCTCAAGATAAAAATAGGAAACGGAAGTAAGATTAACAGCATTGGAACGCAGTGCGCAAAATTTTGGCGCATTACGCCTGGATGTAAAGAATCGCCCGTTCTGCGTCGCCACGCGGGACCGCCTGCCAGACTAAAGTGCCTGCATAAAATATGAGCCAACGAAACACATTTAGCCACCTAGTATTAGTTATCTGCTTTTTGGAAAGTATTGCAAAAGCTAGCTCTGGTTAGCTTGGAATCCATTTTAAAAAGTTTGTCTTATTGATTCTCTCATCGACTAACGATGCGATGAACCGGTGTGTCTGTGTTTTTGAACCGTCTACTACTGCTAATAAGTAGGCCTCTTTACAGCTGGATTTACGTGTCCTTTAAAGCATGGAACCTTCTTAATACGGACTATCATATGGTTCACCATCTTCTTATTCTTTTCGAGTGGTGCACCGATTCGTCCAACGACCCTAAGAACCCTGGTTCACCGTGCAATGTCATATATTAAAGAAATACTTTCTTGGCAGCATGACGCATGCAAAAACTGATTGCTCTAAGTAAAGCCTTCTAAACTTATTCAGTTTCATGAAATAAGTTTTTTTTGTCTTGTAGAGATAAGTAGCACGCAGAGTCTCTGCTTTTAGGTGCGAAGTAATGTAGGCACTCTATTTAATAAGATTACTCTAAAAGCTGCAGATACTGGGAACTTCTGTGTATAATGTTCTTGAATATTAGGTACAGACAGATTTTTAGACAAGTCTTTTATGAAAATTATCTACTATCTTCGAAACCTAATCAAACAGAAATGCGAGAATTTAATTATATCAGACGTAGTTTGGGATCTAAAGCACCTCCTATATCATAATCACAACCGTCCGTAAACGATTTTAAAACTACATGTAAAAAAACATGTAAAACCATGCTACTTTTTGGCCCAGGGTAAAAAGTCAGACATCTTGAGTTCTTGACCGGACATGCAGTCAGTTGCAAGAGGTCTGTATGTGCTATTATCGCCCTGCGCCGCCTTATCATTACCGAAGCGGCGCCTATATTGACGCAACATAGTAACTGGGACGCCTCTTCGCGGGCCTTTACCCACTGACACCGAGCCGACTTACATATACCATAGCTTATCACAGCGTAGCATAACACATCATAGCAAAGCACAGCCTAGCGAAGCTCGGCATAGATGGAAACATTCAAACATGCAAACCTTTCAAGAAGCCTGTATGTGCTATTATCGCCACTGCGCCACCTTATCATTACCGGAGCGGCGCGTACGTTGACGCAACATAGTAACTGGGACGCCTCTTCGCAGGCCTTTACCCACTGACACTGAGCCGATTTACATATAACATAGCACAACACAGCATAGCAAAGCGCAGGATACCTAGTTCGGACTAAGCACAGACATGCAGTCGGTTGCAAAAAGCCTGTGTGTGGTGTGGTATTATCGCCACTGCGCCACCTTATCATTACCGAAGCGGCGCCTAAGTTGACGCAACATAGTAACTGGGACGCCTCTTCGCAAGCTTTTACTCATAGCATAGCATATCACAGAGAAGCATAGCGCAGCATCGCATAGCGCAGCCTTGCATAGCACAGCATAGTATAGCGCAGCATCGCATGGCGCAGCATTGTATAGCGCAGCATCGCATAGCGCAGCATCGCATAGCGCAGCGTACTATAGCACAGCATATCATAGCACAGCATAGCATAGCGCTGCATTGCATAGCATAGTGCATATGACATTAAGCACACATGCAGTCGGTTGCAAGAAGCTCGTATGTGCTATTATCGCCACTGCGCCACCTTATCATTACCGAAGCGACTACGTTGACGCAATATGGTAACTGGGACGCCTCTTCGCAAGCTTTTACCCATAGCATAGCATATCACAGAGTAGCATAGCGCAGCATCGCATAGCGCAGCATAGTATAGCATAGCACAGCATGGGATAGCGCAGCATAGGCGGCATTTATAAACACACATGCAGTCAGTTGCAAGAAGCCTGTATGTGCTATTATCGCCACTGCGCCACCTTATCATTACCGAAGCGGCGCCTACGTTGACGCAACAGTAACTGGGACGCCTCTTCGCAGGCCTTTACCCACTGACACCGAGCCGATTCACATATAACATAACATAACATAACAAATCACAGAACAGCACAGCATAGCACAGCGCAGCATCGCGTAGCGCAGCCTAGCATAGCGCAGCATCGCATAGCGCAACAAAGCATAGCGCAGCATCACATAGCACAGCATAGCATAGCGCAGCATGGCATAGCGCAGCATCACATAGCGCATCATAGCTGGTATTAAGCACACACATGCAGTAGGTTGCAAGAAGCCTGTATGTGGTATTATCGCCACTGCGCCACCTTATCATTACCGAAGCGGCGCCTACGTTGACGCAATATAGTAACTGGGACGCCTCTTCGCAGGTGTTTACGTATCATAGTATAGTGCAGCATATCACATCATAGCGTAGCACAGAATAGCACAGTTTGAAAAATCATAGCTTAGCATGACACTGCGTTGCACAGCCTAGCGAAGCTCAGCATAGTATAGCATAGCGCAGCATCGCATAGCGCAGCATAGCTGACATTAAGTACACACATGCAAGTCGGTTGCAAGAAGCCTGTATGTGCTATTATCGCCACTGCACCACCTTATCATTACCGAAGCGGCGCCTACGTTGACGCAATATAGTAACTGGGACGCCTCTTCGCAGGTGTTTACGTATCATAGTATAGTGCAGCATATCACATCATAGCGTAGCACAGAATAGCACAGCTTGAAAAATCATAGCTTAGCATGACACTGCGTTGCACAGCCTAGCGAAGCTCAGCATAGTATAGCATAGCGCAGCATCGCATAGCGCAGCATAGCTGACATTAAGTACACACATGCAAGTCGGTTGCAAGAAGCCTGTATGTGCTATTATCGCCACTGCGCCACCTTATCATTACCGAAGCGGCGCCAACGTTGACGCAACATAGTAACTGGGACGCCTCTTCGCAGGCCTTTACCCACTGACACCGAGCCGATTTACATATAACATAGCATATCACAGCATAGCAAAGCAAAGTATAGAACAGCATCGCATAGTACAGCCGGCTTAGAATAGCATCACCCCAATTCTACCCGTGGGTGTCGTAAAAAGCGACTAAGTGATAACCATCCAGGGAATGGGCAGCTGCGTTCCATGTAAATGCAAAATCTTGCACTGCGCTTGCAAATTCACCTGCCAAGCGTGGTGAGTATGGCAATACCCTACGATAGGGGAAGGCCCATGTCCAGCAGTGGACTGTTGTGGTTGTTATGTTGGTATGACATGCAGTCGGTTGCAAAAAGCCTGTATGTGCTATTATCGCCACACCTTATCATTACCGAAGCGGCGCCTAAGTCTGACGCAACATAGTAACTGGGACGCCTCTTCACAGGTCTTTTTTTACCTACTGACACGATTTACATGTAACATAGCATATCACAGCATAGCACAGCGCAGCATCGCATAGCGTAGCATAGCACGGCATCGCATAGCACAGTATAGCATAGCGCAGCATAGTATAGCATAGCATGGCATAGCGCACCATAGCTGGTATTAAGCACACACATGCAGTCGGTTGCAAGAAGCCTGTATGTTGTATTATCGCCACTGCGCCACCTAATCATTACCGAAGCGGCGCCTAAGTTGACGCAACATAGTAGGCAGGTAACTGGGACGCCTCTTCGCAGGCCTTTAGCTCAGAGCAAGAAAATGTTCAGAGACGTCCAGAACGAAATACCTGAAAAACTCGTCACATCGTCTTATTGCCTGATTGTTAAAGTCAGGTTCATGTATTATTGCATATTCCCTAAACTGTCTAATAAACCATTTAAATACACCAGAAATACCAAGTAATACTTATACTAAAAATGTGGCTAAATGCGGCGGGCGCCATTTAACTTAGGTACATTTAGCATTAGCAACCAAGTCTTGGCTTTTGCACAGTTATCAAAAAAAAAGTCAAAAGCCAACTCTTGGTTTGTACACAGTTAAGAGCTATTTTAATTATTTAAATCAAGAGGGTATTTTTTAATCTACCTATTTTTATTTCAACTAATTATCTATTTTGCGGATTTTCGTAAATGTTGGTATATTGATTGCGTTTATACAAATGTCTATATTAGTTAGTAATTTGAACTGTAAAACTCTGACAGCAGGGCTCATCGGGTCGTTGGATGACTCTGTGTCCCACTCGAAAAGAAGAATATGTACTTGGTGATGACATGGTAGCATCGATTTAATTATTTCCTTATTTCAAGACATCTATTTCCAATACTGATTAACATATTCATTACCTATTCATACTCACCATAACAAACATATCGAACAAAACAATCCCAGCTAGTATTTCAAACAGTACAAGTTTACAAACTAAACAGTAAATACATTAAGAGGCTATCTGAGTGGTGCCTGCTCTCGGCATTTTCATACAAACGTATTTCTCTGTTTCCTTCCCGAATAATGCGTGTAGAACTTTTGTTACATAAGGCCTACTATATAAGCATGCCCCTATTATTTTCAAAAAGTAATTATGAAATGAAAAAAATAACTTTTATTTTTCTACGGAAAAAAATGTAAATGATTTTTTTACCGAAATATAAAAAAAAAGTTATTTTTTCATTTAAACTTTAATAGTTTTTAATTTAAAAGTGTCCCTAAAGGTGTAATCCTCACCTATGACATCTTATCAAATAGCAATTTAGGTCATGTCAAAATTATTGTCCTAAATGCCCTGTGCCACATAATTAGTGCCTTAATTTATAATTCCAAAGATATAGAGCTATACTTTCAAAAGTTCGAAGATCAAGCTGTAATCCGCACCTATGAGAACCTTTTGGGACGCATTTAATAAAATAGGGACACATTTTTATGAAAACGCCGAAAACGGCATCACTCAGATATCCTCTCAACAACAAGAATAACCGAGTTAGTCGAACAATCGGTCCAACTCAACACTACTCGATACTCCAGCAACTGCATTAGCTGCAGCTAAAGTTAATCGCTACGTTATCTCTATAAATAGACGCGTCTGACTTTGCAGACATGTCTACTCTATGACGTAACGTCGTATCTCACGCCCCGACAACCAAAAGCCACCTCTATCCCCGCGTAGTACGTCTGAATTCACTACAACGCTCGCTGAAAAATCCTCGTTCGAATTTCAATTTGATTCTCAACCGTCGCGTCATAGAGTATACAGTCGGTTCTCGCAGAGCGGTCGTGTGAGACTGCGCGCGGAAAACGACCGCCGTTTATAGTACTCACGTCGTACTATCTACTATCGTAGTAGTAGTAGGTACTATGTAACGCGGTGAATGGTACTGCAGCCTATGTGTAGTTATAGTTTATGAATGGCGCGCTGCAGTCGGAGGTTATGTTATTGATTACTGTCTTGGTTTTTTTTTAGGTTCATGCGACGAGATTCCAGTTCTAGCCAGCTCTCGCTGGAACTTAATTCTTGATTTAATCCAAACTTTCCTTATTCGATATTGTTTCTTTAAAAACTATTTCAAACTTTGGAATAATTTATGTTGATTCGAATGTTTTCTGTTTTACTTTAAGAACTTTATCCTTAGAGCCAACTTTACACAAATTTTATAAAATGGTGATTTAATTAGATATTAGGTTCAAGCCTTAATTTTTATTTTTTTATCCCGCTCGAGCCGCGTTTACATTAGAATTTAAAATAGTTAGAAACAAGAGAAAAATGTTATAATCCATTCATATTCATTGACTATTAATAAGCGAGAATTTGTTGTTAGAAATCCAACTTTGAATAAATACTTTTAATTTTAATTTTTTTATCCATGTGTGGTAAAACGTTTGAAGATGTGATTTAAACCAAACCATAAGTAATATTTGTATAAAATCTTAATAGTTCTTGTTATCATTATCATTATCTTGAAACATGAGTTACAAAATATGATTTTGGTTTTCAGGTAACCTCAACACACCAGCGCTGCCATCTATACTGTTTCCAGCAATGGTAATTATGTTATAAATAATTCAGTAATTCTTAGTTAGATTAATAGTTTCAGTGGCGTCGGCTTTTTGATTTCCAAACAACATCGTAACAAGATCATTGGATACAATGCCTTCAGCGATAGGATTGTAACCTTAAAACTTGCAGCACACCCGCATCCGATTTTAATTATACAGGTATATGCTCCAACATCTAACTCATCAGAGGACGAAATCAACAAATTTTACAGTGATCTTGGAAAGTTATACGAAGACACGCCAAACAAGGACGTTACCATTTTGATAGGCGATTTCAATGCGAAAATTGGATGCACGGCCACTGAAACAGATGATCACATAAGAGAAGTCGTCGGCAAATATGGTCTTGGTTCGCGAAATGAGCGTGGTCGAATGCTACTAGACTTCTGTGCAGAGAACGGTTTAAGTATTATGAACTCTTGGTTCCAACAACACCCACGGCGATTATGGACCTGGTTATCCCCTACTGGACATCGTAACCAGATAGACTATGTCATTATCGGTAGGAGGTGGAGATCGTCTATCCTATCTACAAAAACTCGCCCTGGTGCTGACTGTGGCAGTGACCACCAATTATTAGCAGCCCAGTTCCGCGCACGTTTAAAAGTAGTCAAGCATTCTAAACCCAAGAGAGTCATTGCTTTGACAAAATCTGCTGAAAAGCCTTTTGAGGAATTAGCTACCTCGCGTCTGAGTCAATTAGAGATTGAACCATTTGAATCTGCTAACATGTCTTGGATAAAGTTCAAATCCGTTGTAATGGACACCGCACAAACAATCTCTGAAGTCACCTTGTCTGAACAGCCTAAATCGGAGTGGATGAGCGATAACACATGGAATGCAGTTGTAGAGAAAAATCCTTGAAGGCCCAAGGACTGGTTTCGGATGGAGAAAGACAATTGTACTCGCAGCTTAACACTCTTGTGCAACGGCTCTGTAGAGAAGATAAGTGCAACTACATAGACACGATATGTCAGGACATCGAAAAGAATGCGAATTTTGCCCATACACGGGATATGTTCCAAAAAGTAAAACTGTTGTCCAAAGAGTTTAAACCAAAAAGCTGGTCCATAGAAGATGAAAATGGTAAATTGATCCTTGACAAAGAGCAAGTACTGGATAGGTGGAGGAAATACTGTCAGCAGCTTTATAGTGTTAATACCGATGACTCCTTAAATGATAGGCTAGACTTCATAGAGAGAGAGCGCACGCGGCAAAGTTCTACTGCACATAGTAAACAGAAGACTCGAATGCACTATTTCCAAACTAATAGCGAAAGAACAAGCAGGTTTCGTCAAAGGTAGAGGTACCCGAGAACAGATACTTAACTTAAGGCAGCTAATAGAAAAGTGCAGAGAATTCAATATACCAATGGCACTCTGTTTTATCGATTACGCCAAAGCTTTCGACTGCATTAGCTGGCCCAAAATGTTTGAAGTCATGGCAGAAATGGGTATACCGGAACACCTGGTTTTTATTGTGCAGAATCTGTACCTAGACAGCAACTGCAAGGTTCGCATCGAGGATGCTCAGTCTAAATCATTCAGCCCTGAATGCGGCGTGAGACAAGGATGTATTCTCTCCCCTCAGCTCTTTAACCTCATAGGAGAGCATATCATGCGTCGTGTTCTGGACGGATGGGATGGCGGTATAAAGATTGGGGGACACCCGATTAACAATCTTCGTTTTGCCGACGATACAACCATCATTGGGGCTAATGAAAGCGAGCTTGCAGAACTTCTCCGCAGAGTGGAAAACATCAGCGTGCAGTATGGACTAAAAATAAATAGGAGCAAAACCAAATTAATGTTCGTTGACCGTGCTGGACTAATGCAACGCACTCATGAGCTGCGTGACCTTGATACTGTTCAGGAATTTGTGTATCTGGGGTCACTTATATGCAATAACGGTGACTGCGAGAAAGAAGTCATTAGACGAGCACAAATGGCAAAGGCTGCAGTAAAACGCCTCGAAAAAATCTGGAGGAATCGGAACATCAACCGCAAGACCAAAGTCAACTTAATGCAGACACTGGTTTTCTCCATATTCCTATATGCCTCGGAGAGTTGGACTTTGAAAGCACGAACCAAAGAGCGTATTGATGCCTTTGAAATGTGGTGCTGGCGCAAAATGTTGAGCATCTCCTGGACAGCACACCGCACTAACCAATCTATACTCCAAGAGCTAAAGATCACGACTCGCCTCTCGACAATTTGCCTAAGAAGAATTTTGGGTTTCTTCGGCCACGTGGCTCGGCGAGAGCCCGAGAATCTAGAGAAGCTTATTATCGTCGGTCATGTGAATGGGAAACGGAGCAGAGGCAGAATTCCAACTCGGTGGTCTGACGCAATAAAAAATGTCACACATTCCAACCTCCAGGGAGCCATCCAAATGGCAGAAGATCGGCCAGCCTGGAGAGACTTAGTACGCAACACAACTTGTGGTGGTCACGACCCTCAGTCATGAGGATTCGACGAGAAAGAAAGAAGAAGAATTCTTAGTTACATACATCTTTTTACACAAATATTTAAAGTAAAGTCATATCGTAGGTACCTAAGGCGTGCCTAATGTCGCTGAAGATATAATTTTAGCAAAAAGTCGTGACATTTTTTTAAGTCAAATCAATTTTTATTTTCGTTATCATTATGTAAATAAAATACACTTCTTATAAGAAAAACCAAGATACTTTCTTTTGCATTGTAAAAGAAAACATGAAACCTATAAAAGGTTAATTTGAAATATTTATGCAATGATTTATAAACCTCTTAATACTCACTATTAAACTAAGTTTATCAGAAATGTATTCCTAAATTATCACATTTCTCTGATCATTTGATTCTAACAAAACCTATACTTGCAAAGTGCCCCAATTTTTTTATGAGGGGTATATTACGATTTATGATAAGTAAATAAATAATTTGATAGGTAAAATAATTTTATAGGTAAAGCTACTGTATTGTATGGCCCCATTTATCGACTACTATCTGTCAGACAGTTATATGGTTGAAGCCATTTCCTAATTTATTTATTGATATAATATCGACAGTAATATAGATACGTGATATGGTAACCATGAGTTGGAAAAGATAAGAGAATTTGTTAACATCATCGTTAGATTCAGGTTTCGTAATCCTGTCGTATTGAAGTATTATTATGTAAGAAATAATACTTGTGTAGGTACTTAAGATAATGTTTCTATAAAGTGTAAAAATTTTCCTGAATGAAAATAAACCAGTCTTTAAGGGCCGCATGCTTGGCCTGCATGTCATCAAGCGCGTTATTATGAAGTTGTAATGCATAGAAATATGGGATCGTTTGAGACATGGCAACCGCCCATAAAGGGCAGAACACACCCTATCCGTATGCAGGACGTATGCGTGCGCGTAATCATGCGCGTGTTGCGGTGTGCCGCGTCTCTAATGGTCTCATACAATAAATACATTGTCAAAGCTACGCGTGTGATGACGTGCACGCCACGCATACGGAGGCGGTGTGTGGCGCCCTTTAATGATTTGAAAAACTTTACCCGAGTAAAAGGTCGAATTATAAAGTCACTTACATAGTGGGAACAAAAGTCTTTTATAGGAAGAAAATATATTTTCGATTGAAACGGCGAAAAATACCTATGACTTTCTGGTTAGTAACCAGTGGTTGGTTACAATTATTTTATTGCTTCACACTATAAATTATCAATAGGCGACGTTTATTTAATCAGCTGTATAAAGTGTTACCCTGTAGGTTACCCGTCTTAAACAAAAGGTATTAAAATATTGAAGTATCTGGGCCACGGGTACTACTTATGCATCTATTCTTATTTATTCAATATCGACTTGATTTGAATCATTAATACAGTTTATTTTCAAATCGGCTACTGAAAAGAGCTAAATCCCATGGGTGGCGTAATTTTTCAACTTATTTCGTTTGTATTAACGTTGATACTAAAAAGTTTATACCTATCAATATATCTAGTGTTTGATTAAAACACCAAGTATTCGAAATTACGATCTTGTGGAAAAATTCTACGAAATAGTAAACATTCAAGAGCTAAATGGCGTTAGATGCGTTCTTACTCTAAGAGACTAGCTATAGAAGTTACCTCTATAAACCCTCAGATTACTATTAAGAACCATAATTAGAGAAAGGGTTATGTTCTTGGCAACTCGTCAATACCTAACCAAATACACTAGACCTACATCCCTAAACAAAGTCTTCGCAATCACATCTCTTCCAAACTGGTTTTATCGTCAAACTACCAAAGACCTACCTTATTAAACAAGGGACAGTACGAAATAGGTCAGTCTAATTTGGTCGTGGGCGATGGGATGGGGCAAATGGTATAAAAGATTAGATGTGGGTGTGGTGGATCGGGGCCATGACGAAACCGTGATTGATAACGAAACTCTGTGATAAGTAGGGCTGATAGCAACACACCAATAAAACAGCAAAAGTTTGTTTTCATTATGAACATGCGTTTTTATTATGTCGTGTTGCGCTGGCTTAGAATAGCATCACCCCATATCTTTCCCGTGGGTATAAAAAAACGACTAAGGGATTTGAGAGTTCATGTGTAGGTAAGTATTGCAATTTTAGGCGACAGGCTGACAACCTGTCGCTACGGTGAAGAGACTTCTAAATGACTCTCTTACTTTGAAAAACTCTGACAGCAGGGCTCATTAGCTCGTTGGGCGACTTGGTGTCCCACACGTAGAAGAAGAAGAAGTCAAACGTGGTGCAAATGGCCTTTTTATGCCGCCGTTCACGCTCTGCCTACCCCGCAAGGGATATAGGCGTGATGTATGTATGAACCTAGATGCGTATCTCCAATGTAGATCCCTAGGATAACTTACGGCATGTTACTTTGGGCTTACTAGTACGTCATTTGCTTCAACTAAAAGTCTGACTGATAATGCTTTCAAAATTTTCGATACATACAAACATAAGTACACATATCACGCCTATATCCCTTGCGAGTAAGGCAGAGTGTAAATGACTGTAAAAAACGGCCATTCCATACCACAAAAGTCAGTCAGACAAAATTTTGAGAGTTTTGACTGTGTATCACCATAGCGACAGGTAGATAGTCAGCCTGTCGCGTGAAATTGTAATACTCTTCAACTCCCAAACCCTTAAGTCGCTTCTTACAACACCCTCGGGTAAGATAAGGGGTGATGCTATTCTAAGCCGGCACCACACAGCAACACCCTCCCTTTTATTATTCTAGTGGCTTAAGAAAAGTGTTAATTTTAGTTAATATTAGCATTAGCACTTCCCAGTAGCAAAACTATAGTGCTTCGTCATCCTCCATCAATCGATCTCGCCATGTATCTCGCCACTCCCCTCGCCAATTCGTCACTCTTCAGATACATGCACCATTCTCTACTTTACTCTTGACAATGTCTTACTTTGCGCTTTCTGCTCTGTCATCGTATGCCACAATTATGACAGATGTTATTTTGCTATTAACAACTTCTGTCTGCGATTTTGTATTATTGACATTGCTTTTAAGAGGAATGTACTTCAAAGCCCCTAAAGTACGGGTGATCTCGTCATCATCCTTCATATTTTTGCACTTTAAATGTATTTCGCTATGATTTGCACTTTTCTTCGGTATGCCCTTTTCGTGTGCAGTACAGATGTTATTTTTTGATCGTGTGCATTCGAAGTTTCAATGACTTCATTAAGTTTTGTTGGACTGCCATAAGCTGTACTGCATATTATGATAAATGTATTGCACATTTTGTGAAAATCGTGATATTACTTTAAATATCAGAAAATCTTGGTCATGACATAAATCATTGGCTTTTATGGATATAAAGCAAAAAATAAAATAAAAGATTTTAATACCTTGATTTTTATTGCTACTAGATACGTATTTTTGGCAGTACGAGTTAAAGTGTTTTTATATCGAAGTATAATACTTTATTAGTCTAAGCATTCTCAGCTCCATCCGAACCTAGACACAAGACGGTTACTGAAAATTATAGACGCTTTTTGCTAGCTCAATCGTGGCTAATACAGCTGTTTATCTATAAAGACGTGACTAAAAACAATAAAAGGTTACTATTCTTTATCACCACAAAACAATCTTAATCTTAGTCTTTGTTTTGACCTTAAGTAGTCGCGTCTTTTTAACCTACACTTTTTTTGTTCCAGATCTTGCAATCCTGTCTGATGCAGAATCTATTATAATCGATCTAAGTCCACCATTTTGTTATATAATTTTATGTTACACTAAGAAAACCTTATACTTAAAAAAACCTAAACATGTTAAGATCAAACAAAATGTGCAGTCAAGCTTTATCGCTGCAACTTATTAAACCTCAATCATTTAACACATCGATTTTAGAGTTACGCCATTTTATCCATTGACGAACTGAGCAAGCAACATCATTTTCTTTCCGTTTGAAAGTACTACTTTCATACTTTACCTACGCAATGGAGAAAAATGGTCTTTTCCTCTCGAATACTTGAGGTCTCTTTTCGACCAATTACTTACGTGATAGTGTTGTACTGTTGTTTCATTTGGTCTTAGAACAAAAGTATTTTTTGTAACATAAAATTGTTATTTATTTAGTTAATAAGTTGTTACAACTGTTGTTACATAAGATCAAGTTGGAAATTGGAAAATTGCTCTCTTAGTTATAAGTTTAATGACTGAAAAACAATGTGATCTTTTTAACGATTTTTCGATTTCTGTCTTGATACTGACACGTTCGCGATAATAATTAAAAAATATATATTTTTGTGAGTTTTACATGATAAGAAATGTGTTGTCTATTTTAGAAATATATTGACTAACTAACATACACTAAAAATTCTAACGCATGACTGTTTTTTTATTTTACCATACAACTCGCGAGTGTGCATGACATGGATTTTTTTAAACTCACTAAGTTGTTGAATTACAAGACTTAAGTTGTTATATTGACATGCTTTAGATATTAATGTTGATTATTGTATATAAATAATTATTATGAAATGTTTACTTCAACAATTGATAATCTATACCCCAACAATTATTCAAAATTATTAAATTGGAATTTATAATAATAATAGAATTTGTCGTTCGCCTTGCTTTTAAAACTTGATTTTAGGCTAAAATGTGTAAAACTAAAATTGAGTTTTAGTTTTTGCATGGCAATTCCCCGGGGTTGCATTTTAACTTTTTTGTATGAAAAATTTGATTATGCAATCTTATGAAATTCAATCAGAAATAGTTAATTCGTTTATAAGATGATTATTGTAATTTTATTCTGTTCGATTATTTTTTATTAAACATTTCGGCATGAATTTTAAGTCTTTTCTTTCTTACACTATTTCTTAAACTCTCTAACGAATGAAACATCATAAAAAAATCTTTAATGACATTTACATATCAATACTACAATATGCGTAAAGAAAATTAACTTTAAAAATAAATTATAATGTACCTATAGAAAATATTTAATAAAAATTAAACAAACGACATTACGTAGCAACCAGAAATAAAACCATACGAATGAGGACATACATACAATGCTATCATAAAATATAATGCTGAGTAAATGTGTACATTGGAGTCAATAAATATCCTGAGATGTTCCCACAGCTGGTAGACGACAGTATATATAGTGTGTCCCGACGAGTGACGTCCAATAACGAAATTCGGATGCCTTAAACAGGGTGTAATGGACAGATCTCCGAATACTGATAGGGTGCATTCAGACCATGAAACTGAACAACTTCCCAAAATAAAATATTTGTGGGGACTTCTAATTTGACTTCCCATCGTAAATGTATTCAGTTGTTCCAATTTCGTATCCGGAGCGTAGGTTTAAAAATTTTTAACGCCTTCTGATATATTTTCCAAAGGGAAGTTGTTCAGTTTCATGGTCTGATTGCATGCACCCTATCAATATTCAGAGAGCTTTCCCTTGCACCTATAGAGAGAGGTAGGTTTGATTCAGCCCCATGTACATCGTCGTTGCTTTCACGTTCTGACGTAACTGCTTGGCAGTGATAAAGAAATCGGTGAAGAGTGTAACGAATCTTATTTAGCCGGTGCGAGTCTGAAGCCTGCTGAAAGCAATTACGCCAGAAAGCAATAGATATTCGCGACATTTTGTAGTTTCTGAGTTAATCAACTTTTAAAGTCGTATGGGAAAAATTCGACTGGTATGCATTTTCTTTCTTTATTTACTTCTGTGATGACTAATGAGGTTTGTCCACCAAGATTTGTTAAATATAATCTACATGATTTAATCTTTTATATCTGTACAAAATAATTAAAATCTAACCCAGTAGATATTTTCTAATTCAAATTTAAAAGTCAAGTAACTCGACAACCACGAATGAGGGTGATTCGGATACCCCTCAGCATGGTTATATTTTTAATACGTCATTGATCGGGCCACCCTGTATACGTCAGTTCCTATGTATGAGTATTTGTATGCGTGTCTGTAGGTATATCTGTATAATACTGTATATGTATGAATGACGACGAGGTCAAGCAAAGTCATTTTTCAATTAGGCCAATGTCAGAAGGACGCCCCGGCGATGGCCCGATCTGGAGGTGCGGTACTTTTGCCAGATCAAAGAGATAATGATAAGGAAACTATTGAGCTGATACGGTCACGGACAAAGGTCCTTGTACCTACTTCTAGAGTGGGTTAGTCAAGTCAACTAAAGTTTTATTCAAGTAAACTTTTTTAGGTACTTTTTAAACATTTCGAGCCGAGTTGAGCCCGGGACGACTTGATTTGGTGGTAGATATGTCGCAGCCAACTGGTTAAAAACGCTGTGTAATTAAACAACTAGTTCTTTAATCAAACGCCGCCATCTAACCAAACAACTAGTTCACTGGCTGAATTTTGAAGCATTCCAAACGTTCAACACAGCAGCGGACCGAAAACCCGCTGTTTAATTGAATAAGTACGTTTTTTCGCCACTACGGCGCTAGAGTCGGTTTGTTTACAAGATGGCGTCAGCGGCACAAAAATTAAGACCGTATTTTGTTATTTTATGTTAAATAATCAGTAATTAGCGTAATCAGTGCTGTTTCATGGTTATAAGTGATGGAGGCGCCTACGGGGGAAACGTCTGAACAAAAATTAAAACAGTTGTTTGAAGAAATTCTGCGAAATTATAAAATTCGACATCAAGGTAATTTTGTTGTTATTACACGAATGTTGAGCCATTAAATGTTTATTAAACTGTCACAAACCTAATAAAACATGGGTAATTCGTTACGTAATCATTCAATTTGCAGTATCTACAAATTTTCGATGAAAATAGAGTGATGTGAACGTAGGTAAGGTACTTACAAAGTATAAAGCCCTATACAAACTGCAGCGGGATTCGGATGGGTACTTGGGTAGCGTGGTGGAACTCAATCGCTTGACAATATGTAGGTACCAGTCACAATACCGCTTATCCACGTACAGAGCCGGTTCCGCTCCGGTTTGCTTAGGTCATGCTCGGGGCTAGACTGTAGGGGAGTCTGGGGTTGCTTACACTAGGGGGGCGGCCATACAAATGCCACTTTTAAAAAAAAAAAACTTAGTTATAGTGGTTTTACTGGTTGAGTTATTTGAAAGGGGGCTGCCTGTAAAAAGAAAAAAATTGTAGGTCATCATGGCGACTCACAGGTCGAATTATTTTTAAGTCCCAGTATTAAGACTGTAGGGCCCTACAGGCTAATCTAGGCCTCCCAGATGAAAACTTTGTAAATAAAAGTTGCTGTATATGAGCCACTTTAGCTATTTCCGTCAAAAAATCGAGGGGTCCATAGAATCCTTAAACGGGGCCCAGGGGGCCTCTGACCGATTTTGGGCCTCCAGAGAAAAGTGTTCTAGGTAAACATTGTTGCTGATGAGCAACCCTGTACGTTCCCATCATATAAAAGGGGGGTCAATATGACCCCAAGGGGGCCTATTGTGGAGGGGGAAAGGAGAGAGTATTTTTTTTCTATTTACAGGCAGCCCCCTTTCATACACCACAATCAGTGAGTAACACTAAGAAAATTTTGAAAAAGTGTCATTTGTATGGCCGCCCCTAGTGCTCAACCTAGTCTCCCCTATAGTCTAGCCCTGAGCATGAGCTATGCAAACCGGAGCGGAACCGGCTCTGTTCGTGGCTACGCGGTATTCTGACTAGTAAAAATATCAAGTAATTGAGTTCCGGACTTCCGGTACTCACGTAGGTACCCAACCGGATTCCACTATATTTTGAATAGGCTTACTTTCAGATCACAGAATCAAGACATACGCGGGCTCTGCGCGTGTTGACAGTTTGGTACGCACCCACTGGGCAAACCATGCGCTGCCCTTGCGTTTGCGACTCGCAACGCGTAAGTTGTGAGTGTGACATTATAATAACGCGCGTGGAGCCCGCGTATGTGTGAATATGCCCTAACAGACATGGCTACCCTAGCAAATTGAACGTACCTAAGCCAGTTGGCTAACCGTCATACAGCTGTAGTGTAGAACGTAATCTTCAACCACTTAGCTGATGAATGTTTAGTTGTTTGGTTAGATGGCGACATTTGATTAAAGAACTAGTTGTTTAATTACACAGCGTTTTTAACCAGTTGGCTGCGACAGATACATATCTTGAGAAAATAACTCTCTTTTCAGATGTATACACGCTGCCCTCAATCTGTTTGTGTAGCTCACACTGGTTAGAACTCTAGACACATACATGTCGAAAGGAAATCCGCAGGATCCATTCGATATTTCTGAAAAACAATTTGTTGGCAGGCCCCTGACCTGGTTCGGTAGGCTTCTGATATAGTTCTTAGGCCCCCAGGCATAGTAAGATGTAATGGTAAGATAAAGAATAGATCAATGCATTTCGCCATTCTCCGGGAATTTGCGTATTGTCTAGGAAATACGCAAATCTTCAGATTTCGCGGATTTCCTGCGACACATATATTTTCTACTGATAACTCTATCTACGTTCGTTCGAAAGCCAATAGCTGAAACCATTGGACCGAAAAAGCAGACGAAACAGGAAGTATATCGGTCAAGGGCTTGCAATTGGGACACTTCTCCTCAAGAATAGCGGCGAGGAACCTTGGAGTACCGGCAGAAACTGCAAAAAACTAGCTGCAGAGCATGGCAACCCATTTGTATGGAGATTTATCGACCACCTGCGCCAACGCACGCTCAGAAATTAAACCGGGTTATTTTCTTATACGGGGTGTAAGGGACAGTTCTCCGAATATTTGTTGGGTACATTCAGACCATGTTACTGAACAACATCCTATTGAAAAAAAATCTGGAGGAGTAAAAACTTTTTTGACATCCCATACCTACCATATCACGATCTGCATTTACCGCGGGAAGTCGAATATTTTTATGTCTCCTGAAGTATTTTCTTATGGAAAGTGGTTCAGTTTCGTGGTTTGAATGAACTATATCAGTATTTGGAGAGCTGTCCTTTACACCTTGCATTTTCTACTATGGGGTCATCTCCGAAATTGCGATAATAGTAAACAACAAGTTATTGCGATTTCATAGATGGACCAATAGTAGGTTTAAATTGTTTATGAAACCTGCAATTAAAATGATACTAGCGTGTAGGCGCTTCATGAACACCAGGGGCTGAGAAGTCTGCTAAATGAAAATCCTTTCAGTTGTGTGTCGATGGCTTGTCAGTCGGATGGTTTTGGTAGTTTCGTATCGTGCTTACAGTTTTTCCCAGGTATCATCGGTTCGTTCTTCGACTCCGATGTCCTAACACGACGGAATAGTAATGCATCACGTATTTTTCAATAAGAAGTTCACTATCACAAAAACACTCTAGGTATAACACACAAAAGCTCTTAGCTTCTTTCTACACTGATTCTCGTAATAATTCTTTTGTTCGCTTCGTGGGCCGGAGTTGGATAGTTTACAATTTAAATCAGCTGTGCCCTACTGACCCGAACTAAAATACACCGCGCCTCCGTTTGCATGAAAAATCGGCCAAGTGCGAGTTGGACTCGCGCACGAAGGGTGCCGTACGGCCGTACCATTGTGTATAAAAATTTCATAAATTTAAGTTTTAGCTGCAACAGAAATACGGCAGCTTGATGACAGACGAACAGACAGACAGCGAAATTATAATATTAGGGTTCCGTTTTCACCCTTTCGGTACGGTACCCTAAAGAACGGTAGTAACTAAATATGAAATAGGAAAATACCTACATGAATGCTGAAATCACTCCTCTTTTTCGGAAGGGTAGGCAGAGACTAATTCTATCCTCTTGCTACCATCCTTGCATACTTCTTTCTTCTCTACATTCATCAATATTTTGATGCACGTTCGTCCCTTTAGGGCATTAAAGGATGTAAAATAAATCAACTGCAAATATTTTAAGGGGTGAGCCTGTCCATGAAACTGTATGACTTTACCTAAAGAACATACTTACATTACATATTCCAGTTTTCTATATCTTGTCTCTCCAACTTCAAAGTTTTTTTTTTTATGTTATCTTAGAAGGTATCTGAACCTATTCCAAGAGAACTGGCTTAGTAATTATAATGCCTAGATACTCAACGTGAAATTCTAAAAATGTTGCTCTATTAATTAATGAAATATTTTAACGAAGTGACAGCACATGTGACAAGCAATCAGGTAGCGATCTATGCAATGTAAGAATCTGTCTGATCGTTTGTATCATATCTGATACTCGTATGATCGTATCGTGCACGGTTGTTCACCTATGATATGTACACTCCACAGTAAATAAAGTACCTACATAGTAAGTCTTAACTCCGTAGTAAAACAGCTCATGTGGCACAGTGGTGGTGCGACTGCGATACATGATTCCGGGTCCAATTTTCAGTTACAATTCTCGGTAGGTCACTCACAATATTTTTCACTTTGTAAATTTGTTCCCAGTCTGGTAAAGACATTTGCAAGCTGAACCACCTGATTGTCTGAAATAAAGTATTCCCGATTAAGCCGAGGTCGCTGTCTATGATTACTTATTATTGGCGGCGATCGTCAAACAACCTTGTCAGAGGCCTGCTAATAGCAGTAGACGGTTGAAAAACTCTGACACCAGGGCACATGAAATGACGAAGAAGTCAAGCCATTTCAAGGGAGTATGTTCTTTTGTTCACTATTCATCAAAGTTTCCAGTCACTATCAGCTGTTCATTTGTCAACAAATCGTCGGTCAACAAGACAAGATAATTCGTCGCCGCCTGTACAAGTTATTGAAAGTGCGATGACCACAGATAGTGACAAATAATTTGTATGACACGTAATTTTACGGTGACCAGGCCTTGTTAAATCATTAGATTCATCCAACCAGGAACTGTATTTTGTTGGATTAAAATGTCATTAGTTTATTGTGACAGTGATAACGATATATTAAATGCCGAAAACCTTTCCACGGCCTGGGGAAAGACTTTTTAGTTCACAAATGTTGAGTAAGTGAACATTCATTAAATGGTAAATTCAGAGAGTGGTCCACAAAAGGGGAAAATATGTCACAGGGCGAAATTACCCAAGGAAATTACCCATGAAACGTGGAACGTAGGCATGGAATATTTGTCCCTATTGTGGGCCGCACAGTGTACCTATGGGTGCTAATGGTAGGTACTATAATCATCATCTGCCTGCCCTTATTCCAATTTATTTGGGGTGGGCGCAACATGTCTCTTTCTTTCATACCTACATCTCTATCAGCCAGCACTCAAATCCTTACTTACGCCTTATAGGTACTATAATATAGACTCAAAGTTATTAAAGTACAAGGGCGTGTTCTTCTCACAAAACTGAATATTTTTTATTAGTAACTTTCATCGAAATACGAAAAAAAAATAGACCGCAATACTAAATGACGATTTTTTTTTCATATTTCCATGAAATGGTTTAGTTTTGTGAGTAGAACACGCTCTTAAAATATTTGTACCTAATTAAAATTAGCCCCTTAGGTATTCATGGCAAGAAAATATGATAACTTGTAAGATTTGCAGTACCCCCAGGTAATGTGTTTGATTATGCTTGTGATGAAATATAACAAATTATCAATCTTCGTCGGTCCAAACAAACCACCAACTTTATCAGCCCCATCTTTAGGGCCCAGTATTGCCAAAACCTATCACATTCGCACTCAATCAAAACTTTATTAGGGTTCTGCGAAATGTTTTTTTCAAACATGAATAAAATCACGATTAAATACTTACTTGCTCACTTCTGAAGACTTTCACCAGGCGAGTTCCTTTTTCAATGTTCTGTCAAAGTTTTCTGCACAGCCAGCCATCCAACCAGCAAAAACCCTTCCCATGTTGTGAATGAATGCCCAAGTTGAAAATGTTCCCAATTGTAGGTAAATAAAATTCACAAACTCTCCCTTGACGCAGTGAGCTAGTCGTCGTGTAAGGATTTTCTTCCTAAGTCTACCTATTATATGAAAGTGTAACTTAACGCTACTTGAAAACTGCTTCAGATATTTATGTAGGAAGGAATACCTACGACATGTAAGAAAGTTTGCTGAAGTTGTTAGTGTGAAATGAACCAGTCCCAAACTGTCTTCTCCAAGAACTTTATGTAGATCAAAATATTGAAAAAAAAAACAGAAGCGTTCGTTCGTGAGCTGGTTCTTTTGAAATATTTCAGCATATTTTTGCACATTTTATTCCTACGGAACCGTCATCTGCCCCTACTCGCACTTTCCTACATATTTGCATGGTGCGTTTTCTCAGAAGCGTGCGCTTGCTGGTGTTTTCTCAGGCAGCCACCCAACACCCAATCAGAGCTGGACGTTATCAGCCGAACTCATCAAGACCCGACAATGGACGTCCGGTTGCCGAGGAACCGGTATGAACAATCCAGGTAATGTAATTAATTATTACATTACCTGGATTAATTAATCCAGGTAATGTAAGGTAAATTACGAAATTCCATTTTGTAATTTTTGGCACTTATGGTGCTCTATAAAACAAAATATAGCAACCAAGAATCTCACACAAGTGGGATTCGAATGGCTACGTCGTCGGGTCTTTAAGTGTACCGTATACGGGGCATTTTAAGCCTATGTCAAAGGGAGTGTCATTTTAAGGACGCGACACACCGCCACTGTATGCTTGACGTGCACGTTTTGGTGGGATTATATTCCTACGGAACCGTCATCTTCCCCAGCTCGCACGTCCCCTCATATTCGCATGGTGCGTTTTCTCAGAAGCGTGCGCTTGCTGGTGATTTCTCAGGCAGCCACCCAACACCCAATCAGAGTTCGACGTTATCAGCCGAACTCATCAAGACCCGACAATGGCCGTCCGGTTGCCGAGGAACCGGTATGAACAACCCAGGTAATGTAAGGTAAATTACGAAATTTCATTCGTAATTTTTGGCACTTATGGTGCTCTATAAAACAAAATATAGCAACCATGAATGCCACACAAGCGGGATTCGAATGGCTACGTCGTCGGGGTATACGGGGTATTTTAAGCCTATGTCAAAAGGAGTGTCATTTTAAGGACGCGACACACCGCCACCGTATGCGTGATGTGCACGTTTTGGTGGGATTATATTCCTACGGAACCGTCATCTTCCCCAACTCGCACTTCCCCTCATATTTGCATGGTGCGTTTTCTCAGAAGCGTGTGCTTGCTGGTGATTTCTCAGGCAGCCACCCAACACCCAATCAGAGTTCGACTTTATCAGCCGATCTCATCAAGACCCGACAATGGACGTCCGGTTGCCGAGGAACCGGTATGAACAATCCAGGTAATGTAAGGTAAATTACGAAATTCCATTCGTAATTTTTGGCACTTATGGTGCTCTATAAATCAAAACATAGCAACCAAGAATGCCACAGAAGCTGGATTCGAATAGCTACGTCGTCGGGGTATACGGGGCATTTTAAGCCTATGTCAAAAGGAGTGTAATTTTAAGGACGCGACACATCGCCACCGTATGCGTGATGTGCACGTTTTGGTGGGATTATATTCCTACGGAACCGTCGTCCGCACCCAGCTCGCACTTCCCCTCATATTTGCATGGTGCGTTTTCTCAGAAGCGTGTGCTTGCTGGTGATTTCTCAGGCAGCCACCCAACACCCAATCAGAGTTCGACATTATCAGCCGAACTCATCAAGACCCGACAATGGACGTCCGGTTGCCGAGGAACCGGTATGAACAATCCAGGTAGTGTAAGGTGAATTACGAAATTTCATTTTTGGCACTTATGGTGCTCTATACAACCAAAATATGGCAACCAAGAATGCCACCCAAGCGGGATTCGAATAGCTACGTACTCGGATCTCTGGGTGTATCCTTAGAGTATATTCATATAAGCAAGCTATAGAGTGCACCTAAAAAGTTAGAACGGTGGGCAGTAGTCTGCACCCAACCTCTCTGTCTATCAGTAGCAAACCGCCAGTGACAGCAATAAAGAACCTCTATAACTTCTCATATATTTGATGTATGTATCTGTGGAGCAACTGCTTACGCTTTGACAGTACGGCGCTAGGCCTTACGCGCTTTCTGGTGTATCTACCTATGGAGCTTTTTAAGCCTTTATCAAAGGGAGAGCTTTTTAACCATAAAATGGCTTGGAGTTTGATGAAACTGTGAAAATAATCAAAAGAAAGGTGTGTAATTTAATTAATTCATTTATGAATTATTTGTGTAGATATACAGCGAGCTTCACAATGGAAGGGTACAATCATAAATATTATAATGAGACTTTAAAAGTTATCAATTAAGACCTCCGGAAATAACTTGTCGACAGATAGTAAACTGACGCTATTAATTATTTTATAGCCGAGCTTGATACAGATACCAAGATACATACAAAATTATTAAAGTTTTGTGACATAGGGGTTTTAAGACAAAGCAATCTCCGTAGTCTAGCCGTCAGAGTACAGGGATGTCTGGTTGGGTTTATTTCGGCGAAACGAGACTGAATACGGTAAAATTATTGGCTGGTGATTTTGATAAGGTACAATTTTCCCCTAGGAGCACATATCAAAATATAAAGAAATATATACAAAATTCCCAATCAGCTGATTTAAGTTACTTTGGAAGAACCAATTTTTTAGGGTTTCGTAGTCTACTAGAAACCCATAACATTTCGTCAAGTCTGTCTGTCTGTCCGTCTGTCTATATACCGCGCCCTCATATCTTCGTCAGTGTTACAGCTATCGACATGAAATTTAGTGTCAATATAGCTGTTAACCCAAAAAAATTATATTAAATGTGTTTTAGACCCCCTGGACAAGTGAAAGGGGTTTTTTTTTCCTGTAATTCAATATTACAGGAAAAAAAACCCCCGTAGGGTATCGTTGAATAGGTCTTTGAAAACTAATGGAGGTTTCTATAAAACAAAGTCACTAAAATGTTTCTGTATCGAGATATTTGCTTTTAAAAAAGGGGCACATTGACCCATAATTTGTTCTACCTGTAACTTCTAAAGTATAAACAATAAAAATTAAAAAAAATATATGAAATATAGTTAACAATATGAAGTTGCCGTGGAAACTATAATAGATGTTGTACCACTCTCGATATCGCTCTAAACCATCTAGGCAAACACAAAATATGCTGAACATCTTACCAGACATTTGAATTCGTCATTCACCTATCGTTGGCCGAGAATCGAACTTGAAATCTTTCTTATGCTTTCAAGTTCGATTCTCAAACCCGAAAATCGAACCCGGAACCTTTTACTCAGGCCGTAGTAGGCAAACGCTCTACCTGTCACATCCGTAATCATAGGTAGGTAGAACAACTTTCATAGCCTAAATGACAAATCCTAATGCAACTTTCAGAAACCAATATTACTTATCACTACATCTCGCCCACCTTTAAGTCTATTGTCGCTTTCTCTTATTAATACCACTTAGTCTGGTCTAGACTATAGGCTATTCAATTACCTAGGAGTTCTAATCTGCAAACCAGTTGTTCGTTAGGCGATAAATGTCAAAGATCTTAGTCTAGATTTTAAAAGACAATTGTAACAGTTTGTATCTCACCTCAAGTTGCTATGGGATCAACAGATAATGGTTAATCAATCAGTGCCTGATTGACCGAGATTCCTCGGTTTTTTAACAGAATATGGTGTTGCTTATTTATAAAAAACTTCGAAAAAAGAGATAAAGCAGCAAATTTTTGGATATTTTATTTTCCAAAAATCGTTGCTTTATCCCTAGATCGATTTATGAACCCCCAAAACCCCTAGATAGTTGGAGCTGTTTCCGAGATCCCGATTATCTTTTTGCTCGTTTAAAGGTATTAAGATACAGTTCTTAAGATTGACCAGTACAATCAGATTCCTTAAATTGGTAGGTTCAGACTTGCGGTGTACCTACTGCTAAAAATCCATACTAACATTATGAATCCAAGAGCGAGTGTGTGAATATTTGTTACCGAAAAAATAGTTGCGGGTAAAACCACGTGGCCAAAAACTTACCTTAACTTACCTTTACACGCACAACAGCTGCTGGACGTCAACCTCCGTATTGCCATACTCACCACACGCTAGGCAGGCGGATTGGCGAGCGCAGTGCTAGATGTTCAATTTACAGGGAACGCTGTTTTCCATTCCCTGGATAATTATCCTTTAGTTAGTTTTTACGACACCTACGGGTAGAATTGGGGTGATGCTAATGAAAGAACTTAATAATATGTAGGTACCTACCTACTCACCTAGTTCTACATTATAATCGATTGACCATGCGTGTTTCGTTATCACGAAACGAACTCCTTATAGGGACACAAGTCGAATTGCAGGTACTATCAGTAGCACATGAATCTACCTATTTAAGGGATCAATTTGTACAGGTACCCTCAATAAATGTGTGAAAAACCAGTTAAAAATCGGTCAGATGTGAGATATTTATGTGAGAGACGGTGTACTGAAAACTTTGCTGGCATGATCAGTCCACGAGACGGAACAACTTTTCCTATAGAAAAGGGTCCATACATAAATGCCCATTCCCATCGGCTTTCAGAAATGTACAAAGCCATAGTCTTACATCGATCACAGAATACATGCATCAGTATACTTTTATTTAGTACGTGTTTTCGCTTCGGTCTACCTCTTCGCCACTGGAAACTATTATTTTTCGAGTTTCCATGGAAAGTCTGCTGATCGAGAATTTTGTATCGGTAAAGTATGGGAGGCCGAATTTTATTCTCGTTTACCAACATAGCCTCTATAGAGAAAGTTGTTCAGTTTCAAGCTCTAGGTCATACCTGAAAAGTTTTCGGTACACCGTCCCTTACAGTCCTTAAATAGGTAGGTGAGTGTGCTGCTGATAGTACCTGCCTACTGCTATAGGACATAATTAAAAGCTACATGCTCATATTATGCTTTCATGACGTCTCGTTAAGGGATTCCGGGCGTATAATTACGTAATAAATCATTTGAGACCCTTAATTTATTGTTTGGGTGCCCGATGGTGTTGCGAGGGTGCCCGTGATTTTAGATCTCCAGTTTTTCGAGCATTCATTTTAGGCACGAAAAGTCTACTTTGCCAAAATGACTACTTTACCGAAATATTCGTAAATGAAATTAAGAAATGACAGAGTGGACCGGCACATCACGCATCCGGGCTTAGATCCCCGGTCGACGCGTGTCATTTTTCAATATTTTTACTTTCATTTAAGTATGAGAATATTGAAGCACCGTGCGTGCATAAAAATCTCAATAAATTAGTATTCATCGAATTCAGATTCAGATTCGTTTCCAGTCCAAAATGTCTCTCAAGCGGTCTTTAGCGGAGTAAAGAAAATGTGATAATGAAAGAGCTTGCCAGTGCGGTATATCACTCCAATATTGCCGTGTGGTGTCAGCTTAGAAAAGGATCACCCCATATCTTTCGTGTGGGTGTCGTAAGAAGCGACTAAGGGATGTGAGAATTGATGTGATTGCAATTTTAGGCGACAGATTGTCAACCTGTCGCTATGGTGTTACACAGTCTTCTGAATGACTTTCGCTGACGTGGTTTAAATGGCCGTTTTTAACAGCAAAGGTCAAAGTACCATGGAAACCATGGTCACCCTCGCCAAAGCCTTCGAAACGCAAGTATATGTATTAAGTACAATTAGACTCCTGTTTCCGCATATTTTCACTTGACGATAAAAAATAACCACCGATTGTGAAAGTAGTCATAAAAGGATCTTAAACCCGAAATTATGGGGTTATGGGGTTTTTTATTGAAATTGTTAAGTTAATGTTTGATTTGAAATATTTGGATATTTCTACTGAGGACATACAAGATTACAAACGGACAAACGGACATAAATAATGGCCGAATGTTGTTATTAAATAAATTTATAATTTTTACAAAATTTATAAATAATTATCACATCTTTAGAGTGGATTTAGACGTAGGTATAGCTTGCGCTGATGAAGAATGGATCCCGAAGTCCTGCTCATATTTCATAGAATATGATAGAGAGGCAAACAATAATGTTGCCAAATCTATTATTTATCTGCGCAAGTTGTACCCGTGAGCTGATTTTATTTGATGACGTGTAGGTAAGTTTTTTTTTTTTTATAAACAATGGGTAAGCGTTTTGGTAAGTATATTCCGCGTACGCCTGTGCCTATATTATTTTTGTTATTATATAGGTAGCTGGCCTAATTACAAAATTATCCAATCACTACGCCCTTTAATCTGATATTAAGGAGCTTAATAGCCTCGTCTGATATTCATAGAAACAGCTAGGGTAATGTTATTGTAAGTAAAGTTGGTATAAACAAAGTATAAACATCACCGGATTGATACGTATCAAGACTATCAAGGTATGTACCTAAAGCTGGAAGTCACGATCTTAACCAATCATCTCCGAAGGCCGTGTATACCAGACATCGTCTAGACAAGACAAAACTGACATAGTCCAACCATATATTTAAAATCAGGAAGTATTTCAACACCCAAAGATTTATGGTACTTTTTTATGGAACAACATTTAGCAGTTATTTGTCTACTCAACAAGTTATAATTTTAAGACAAAGGTTAGATATAACAAGCGGCTAGACGCGAAACTTGACCTCAAAGATTCCTGTTTATTTTATGTCCTAGATCAAATAAAAATTATAAAAAATTGCGTGGCGTAAAATCAAGCCAATATTCGCCCTTCCGTATGTAATCTGTCCATTTGGCCGGAGGACATCCGTAGATAGGTGTGGTCTCCTCTCGAAAACTCGCTTCTATTCTATTCACTCTGTCGTCCATCAGTTCTACGAGTTCAGTTTAGTTCAATTTTCACGCTGAACTAGTAAACAGAACGAAAGACGAAAAATATATTGGCAGCATAAGTTAAGTAGGAAACTGTTTCGCTTTTGATTCAGCTTTTTAGGCAAGGAAGTGACCCCACGACAGTTGGAGCTTGAAACTGAGTCAGACCTACTGTGTCTTACGACAAATCGGAGTTTCGTCCTCTACGATAAGCTTCTTGGGTACAAGAGCGATGGCTCGCAGATCTGCACGAGTGGTCCGTATGTAGTACGTAGTGTGTCTACGACAGATCTAGTGTAGGGGCTCTATCTTTTATTTTTTGATCTAAGGCCGTATCCAGGTTAGATTGGCATATTGGCCTGACCTTGGAAGTCTAAGCCTCCAGGGTTTAGTCTAGACTTCTCAGAACCGCCTAGGTAGTATTTCAGATATTCTGAAATGTCAGAAAGGCACAATTTGCCAGACAGTTTCGGGCTAGACTTTATTTGGGGTTAGTAATTTTGTTTTCAATGTTTTGATGTTTACTGACAGTTCAATAATAATTAGGCATTCGTTACAGCTTGCTCATATGGTAGATACACACTTAATTATAATTAACTACCTATTTAGAAACCATGGATGATCGAGCATTAATAGCATCAAATAACCATACAGATTCAAGTTAAATTACGTATCAATAAAAATGGGGAAATTTTACGACTCTGTCCCATACGAAAACGAAGACAAATACCTAAATTTCGAAATTTGTACTTAGTTACATATAGGGTTACATTTAATTAAGTACCAATCTCTTGAGGGTGTGATCTACTCACAAAACTGAACAACTTTTGTTTGAAACTTTTCTTCGAAATATGAAAAAGAAATTGGGCCTCCCATATAAAAATGCTGAAAAGTGTGTCACTTAGTATGGGAGGTCCAAATTTCTTTTTTCATATTTCGAAGAAAAGTTTCTAACAAAAGTTGTTCAGTTTTGTGAGTAGATTACACCCTCAAGAGATTTGTACTTAATTAAATGTAACCGTATATACAATTAATTAATCTACAGCCGACTGCAAAAAATGCTTTTAATTTGCCGATTGCGAAAAACAACAACAGTAATAAAAGTAAGTAATGAATCTTGTGTGAAATATGGAGGATATGTGGACATCTCATAAAAAATTTGTTTACGGTATTTCTTTAAAGTATGGCCAGGAAACAAACAACTCTGTGTATGCAACATTTTGAAATGCGCTCGCCAATCCGCCTGCCAAACATGGTGAGTATGAAAGTGGGCTATGGTATGTTAGGTACTACCTACACGGTTCACAAGAGAAGGGGACCCGAAATGGCAACATTATTGTTTGCGTCTTTTTCATATTACATGATATTTTGAGCAAGATGTCAACAATAATGTTGCCATTTCGAGTCCCCTTCTTTTGTGAACCAGCTTATATACAACTTTTGGAAAACATGCAAGTTGCGTTAGTGGCCAAGATAGATACTTGCTCATTTCGCAGACTACGATAGAACCGCGGTAGCTCAGTTGGTAGTGGCGTCGGCAGTATAGATGCCGAAGGTCGGCGGAAAATTATGCAAGTTTTCCAAAAATCTATGGTGTCGCTGGTTTTGTGGCCAGTTTGACAATATCGTTAATTTACTAAATGCAAACCGAAAGGAGTTTTCGTTCAACCCGCACCGCACCTGCATATTTTTGGTGTGATAAAACCAATGTTATTGATGTTTTAACGTTTATTTTGGCCGGTTCCAGTTTATTACTTCTCATTCAGTTTATTTCACACAATAAAATTTTGCGGAATTTACAAATATGGATAATGCCATAATTATATTGGCACCTACTTACTTATATATATTTTTGAATTCACCAAGATTTCTTAATAACGGCTAAAAAATAAACCTAATTCAAAAAGGGAACTAACTAGCCTATAAACTGAATCGCTTTCCAAGGAAACATATTTTGATGTAAAACTTATTGTTAGCCAAAAGCTTAAAAATATTATTCTGATGCTATTTTATTGATCGAGTATAATAAAGTTGTGCTTGTCAGATATAATATTGTATCGCAGCGGTAGTGCGACTGACGCAGAAGGTTCCGGGTTCCATCCCCGGTAGGGTCATTCACAAGGTTGATGCTTATCAATCACTTTGTGAATTTGTTTCTAGTCTGGTTAGGACATTGCAGGCTGAACTATCTGACTCTCCGAGAAGCAAGATAGTTCCGTTCCTCGGAGGGTAAAAGTTAAGCCGTCGGTCCCGGTTGCTGTCTATCATGTTACAACCATGTCAGAGGCTTGATTCTTGTAGTAGGTGGTTGTAAAACTCTGACAACAGGGTTCATCGGGTCTTAGGACGACTCACTCGATAAAGAAGAAGATAATACTTATTGTAATCTTTCTGAACAGTTTTGTCAAACTATGAAATTTAACGAGTAAATACCAGCCTTTTTCCCTACATACACCGCGCAGCGTTTACTTTTTAATGGAAAACCTATGCTATGGCAATCAATCTATAATATACTTAGTCGCGGTCACGGGGAGTGCAATGACCTCATTTGACCCCGCTTTGGTTAAGTGTGACATTTCTTTTCCCCTCACGATCCCAAGAAACCGATAGATGCATATTTACGGGTATTTTACTAAAAGTACTTACAAACATAACTAATATTTTGTATGGATGGATACTGTGAAGATAGTACCAAGTAACTACTCTTTACCTTTACCTTTACAGCCACAACAGTCCACTGATGGACATGGGCCTCCCCTTCTCCGAGGATAGGTATTGCAATACTCACCACGCTTGGCAGGCGGATTGGCGAGCGCAGTGCAAGATGTTTTATTCACAAGGAACGCTGTTCCCAATTAACTGGATAATAAACCCTTAGGTACTTGCTTTATACGACACCCACGGATAGAATTGGGGGCCTATTTGCCGTGTGATGCTGGCTTAGAAGTACTCTTTGCTGAGTTTAAAAAGTTTTCTAAATGGACAACTCTGTTTGGTTAACGATTAAGTTATTGATAAGACATGGCCAACAGTTAGTTAATGAATGCCCAGCCCAAGTAGATACCACCAATAAACGCGGAACACATATAAAAACAAACATACCAACGAAATGAGAACCTCCTCCTTTTTTTGATGTCGGTTAAATAAAAACAACCGCGAGACAGATAAGGAAACTATGCGGATGTGATATGCCACAGATATACCCAGTGACAGCGAAGATCGTCGATCTCGTATTCACTATATTTATACAGGGTGTCAGAAAAACTAGTGTCTGTTTTTATGGGGACCAAGACCCTGATCGCTGGTCTCAGGATCTGTACCACGGATTAGATAAGATAATTAAGATAAGATATTTTTTATTATTTGATAAACATAATTACCTAAAATATGTTAGGACTTCCCCGTATAGCTAGCATGCGACACGCCACGCGACATAGATTTTCTTTACAACCTTATGTCTTAACTTGTTTTGATAAATTCCATACGATTCTGACACATATTTGTCTTCTCATTCGCTAGATAAGTCTCTCTACAGTGCGTATGCTAGCCATACAGGTTCGAATCGCGGGGAGAGAACACACCAAGATTAAGTATACATATTTTCAGTTTATATGTTTGTGAAGTATTGTTACCAGTTTGGTTAGAGCAGCCAGATTATCCTAACTGATTGTTCGTAAGAAAATTTGTTCCGTGCTTCGGAGAGGACGTGGACCGTTAGTTATGGTTACTTCCTGTAGTAGGCGGTTGTAAAACTTGACACCAGGGCTTATCGGGTCGTTGAACGATTTGGTGTCCCACATGGAGAGGGAGAGGGAGAGAGAGGTTGCGGCCTATGGAGCGATACATACTCGTAAGGGGCAGATTAGGCGATTTGTAAACTCGACATCTGGTTCATCGGGTCATTTCCGGCATTGGAAGTCCTGCTGCTACCTGCTGACATCTTGGATATCTCGTCTGTCACCCCTAGGGAAGGTCGCGCGCGAACATGTCGGACTATAACACCCTGTATGCCGAATATTCCGATCCCACTGCCTCGATATAATTACATGCACAGCTTTTTGTTGCACACCTAGTTAAATTATTATAATATGAATTGAATGGAAAAAGTGGCGATTGTGGCGAACCCACTCATTGAGAGTTCGATGGAAGCTTGAATCACCGCCATCGATCAACAACTGATTCATATTGTGAAGTTATGAACCGGTTATGTTACTAGGATGTAGAGAAATGCGTTGGATCTAAGACCATAGTAACACCCTGGAAGTGTAGCAAATTGAAGTGGCAGTGGGCTTAATACTTTCCGTCTAGCAGTGGACTACGATTGGCTGATGAGACTTTTTGTGATGTGATGAACAATCTAAAATCCGTACAGTAGTAACATCCATCATCTGCCTGCCCTTATCCCAAAGCAGTTGGGGTCAGCGCAACATTTTTTGTGAGAGCACTAAATCGAGTTGCAAAAGGATTTGGCAATGTTTTATGACCGGCCGCCTTCCTTATGTCAACCCATTTTGGGAATGCTTGTGTAGGTGGTATCACCGCTACCATGCGGCTGACCATAGTCGGTAGATGTTCAGCCTTGGTTAGAAACTCTACGTCGCCTTTACGAAACACCCTGAGTGGATTAGGTGTCGCAGTATTGTCACACGGAGTACACAGTGATAACATCCACATCCACATTTTCATATTAGATGTTGTTGTCAGAGACATATTCTGAAGAATTTTTACTTTGGCATGCGAAATCGTTTCAAAGATAAACCTCCAGTCATTCATGATGATTAAAACGTCCATACTTTGGCGCTTCTAGATTTTAGATATGTCTGCAATGTAGAACATTGAGCGTAATCTCTAGTATGTATCTTGTATTATAATTGGACCGTTCTAGATGGATGTGTGTCCAAAACAATGTGCTTCTAGTCTGGCGGTTTGACAAGATACACCTTCACCACTGTATGGAAAGATACGGTTACTCTTGTTACTACGCGTTACTTTCTGAGACGTCTGAGACCAGAAAATAATAAAATTTAATTAGTTACCATGAAATGTTTTTCAATAGATGTCGCTAGTTTACTTTTAGAACTCGGTATCGTTGTGATGACGCCGAAACTACGTATAAGTCTCGGAATACAACTTAGATGCAACTGCCTCCGGATTCCCTTTGAGGTCTTGACCACCAAGTGATAAGTATTAACTTTGTGACCCACTCACAGGGAATCAAACTTGGAACCTTCTGTGTCGCATCGGCTCACTACCGCTGCGCCACATCGGCTGTCAACTTTACCTTCTTATAACTTTGGAATTACTGCAATCAGGCTGTTCTTTTTATGCGTGTTTTTCCGGCATGTTCCGGATTAATACGGTACTTTACGGTATTTTACGGTTCAGGTCAAATGTGATGTGATGTGACTGACGGACAGTTTTACGAGCAATTGGTTGTAGATTAACATTTTTGTTGATTTAAACGGGTGA
This sequence comes from Phthorimaea operculella, assembly GCA_024500475.1. Taxonomy (NCBI): domain Eukaryota; kingdom Metazoa; phylum Arthropoda; class Insecta; order Lepidoptera; family Gelechiidae; genus Phthorimaea; species Phthorimaea operculella. Next base: position 3,198,307 of record JANFCV010000017.1, read on the forward strand.
CTCAAGAAAAGCTCGACGATTTAGTGAATTGATGTAACGGGCCGAAATAACTTAGAAAATTACTCGATAGGCTGCCAACGCTGTTTCTTTAATCCTAAAAATGTGTGTAATTTTTGTGCTTCGTTACTTTTAGGACGGTCATACGATTGGGGTTAGTTAAAATGTAAATACATATACTGTATTTATAAAAAGGTACGACCAAAATTGCATAAACACAAATTAGGGAAACGGCGCGTGATTGTGGCATAGGTCGGTATCTAATAAATTTTCACACGGTGAGGAACATACGCAACGTCGGTTTGTGCGTCGTTCATTCGATTCTCCACCCTACCTGCATATGAATACGGGTTGTGTCAAACGTCATCGCACAACGCTGCGTTGTCTGTCAAATCGTTTGACATAAACCGTATTCGTATAAAAATAAGGTGGAAAATCGAACAAACGACGCACAAACCGACGTTGCGTGTGTTCCTCGCCTTATTTGATACCTACTTCTTCTTCTTTGCGAGTAGCGGCGCATTAAATTTTATTTTTCCAATAGGTATGTTGCCACACGATCGGCATTTGGAGTGGTTGCCCATAGTTCTTCTAGTGTGCAGGTGTCGGCACGCAGGGCAATATACTCTACCTATTTACTCTATTTGGGAAAAAAATCTTCATTAACATACACAACTTTTCACGTGAAATAAATTCGAAATGCCCATGAACAAAAATAAAATTGTTAGAACAATTTTCTTCGCGATTATCTGAATCGTTAATACGCGAAAGCTTACCTACTGGTAACATATAATATCATTGTTACCTTGCTCCGTACCTATTATTACTATGGGATACTAGCTCAAATCGGCAATTTTGTATGGGAGGTACGATTTTTCTTTAAATTTTTACCCATGTTCTATGGGGAAAGTTGTTCAGTTTCATTAGTACCTTGATCTCCTTTCGGCTTTATTTGTTGTTTTGTAACACGTTGTATGTTTTGGTTCGCCTCTGACGAAGCTTGTAACTGATAAATTATGTAAAAAGCTAAGTACTTAAAATGTTGACTGTTCAATAGAAGTGTGTTATTAACAGTTATGATAAATAAGGCAGACAAGAGAGAGCAGATCGCCTACGTGTTGATGTAAAATACTTCACTTTCTTCATTCCTTGTGGGGGCGGCATGACTCGTACTATCAACAACACATCGGATTGACGGCCGTTCCCCAGAGATTCCAGTTATTTCCAGTTAAAGCCAGTAAGCGTTAAAATCGTCGCTAGTTCTGAGTGAGTCATCTGTAAAGGCGCCCCGTAATTTGTGGTGCCATGTAGTGCAGCCATTTTTGGTTTGTTTGAAATATGCGATTGTGTGCAATATTTTTGATCCGAAATATGAAAATCCGCGACTGAACAAATCGAATGAATGACGCACCAACGAACGTTGCGTGTGTTTCTCAGTGCAACAAACTGGCGTAGGCAAAAAATTCATATACTGTCACAAAATAGAGACTTTACAGAGGGTTCCATCGACCCTACCTATTTAGGATTTTCGCGATTGTACCTAGCTACATAGCCAGGGCCAGGGTTGCTACTGTCAAAATCTCAAAGTATAACAATATCAAAACAGCAAAATTTGATACAAGAACGTCATATAATTCTGAGCCAATTTTAATGCAAGAAAAATGACGCTCGTGGTAATCTTCTTAGTTATCTTGAGTTCCGCTGAGATTCCAGTTTGTGTCAGCAAACTTCAAAATAGTGAGCCGCTGACTCCCTAATTTGTGATACTGTCCCATAAATTAGTCATGGCTTTTCGATCTAGATGGCTCACGTCATCGAAAACCTGATACTTCGTCATTGTGTACTAATCATTTTTTCTGCAGTGTCTTTATAATTCGATGGCAACAAAAAACTAGTGTGTAAAAGATAAACGCCCCAGTTACTAGGCGTTGTTCTCAAATGTGGAGCGTAGGTGCCGCGGATGTACTGATTCTGCTAAACATTTACTCGTCTTGTCGTGATCAATTTTATTGATCATCATAAACAGCCTTAACATTTCACACCCCTATATTCCTTGCGGGGTAGGCAGAGCGTGATTGGCTGTAAATAACGGCCGTCTACACCACGTCTGACAATGTGAAAGAGTTATTCAGAAGACAGTGTATCACGATAGTGGCAGATTATAAGCCTAAAATTACAACGACACCCACGGGAAAGATATAAGGTGATGCTATTTTTAACCGGCACCACACGGCAAGCCAATCTCTACACTTTGCATGGGGATGGCGAGCATAGTGCAAAATGATGTAGTAATTCCTCAACGTTGCTGCCCATTTCCTAGATTTATTACTAAACTGACTTTCACGCCACCTGCGATAGGAAATGGGGTGATGCTATTCTAAGCCGGCATCTCACGACATGGGTTACCAAGCTGAAGAACGATTTGATTAATCTTTGTCACTTTTCAAAGTGTTTTGTTTTGACTCGTGTCGGCTCAGCGGAAGTTTTGGCATTTGCGGTATCAAAAGCAGCTTATTTTTTACCGCTCGCGATCGCGACCTCCCAGTATGTCAGTCATTAATAATGCATTATTAGAATCGGTCCCAGAGCCGCTGAAATCTTTAATGTGCTCTTGATCAGTGGGTGTAAGCAGGCGTGATTGACGCAGGGTTTTTTTAATTTACACAGCGAGAGGTCACCGAACTCGGTCTTAGCATTTGGCAAACAGTGGAACGCTATTCTGGGTACAACTGCGGTTAACAATTGTTTAGTTTTCAGTTCTTTTCAAGAGGACATATCTTTCCGTTGTCTATGGTTCTGTCTGTTAAAAATCTTTTGCCTAAGGCATATCTTTACACACGTATCTAACGTAACGTTATTTATCGCAGAATCTGAATTTTAATTCGCATTTTCCTAAGTAACACTAAATGCTTTGCCTCGTGCCTGTTTAGAATAGCATATCAGACCATTTGTAACCGTGGGTGTCGTAAAATGCGACTGTAGGATCATTATCCAGGGAATCGGCAGCAGCGTTCCCTGTGAATTAAACATCGTGAACTGCGCTCGCCAATTCGCCTGCCGAGCATTGTGATGGTGAGTATAGCAATTCGGGGGAAGCTCATGTCCAGCAATCGACTGTTGTGGCTCTAAAGGGTAAGGGCAAGCGTACTGATCATGGCAAATCCTTTAATAGGGGAAGGCATATGACCAGCAGTGGTGTGCCGGAGACGCCTGGATCCGTGGGCTACTGGATTTGGTACGTCTACGTGGTATTAGAAAGTAAAAAAAATACTGAAAAAGCCATGGTTAGGAGGTGCGGTTCTGCAAAGTGGACTGTAGAGTAACTACAGACCATAAAAGTGTTACACAACCAACTCATCTTGAGATGAAGGAGTAACATATTAGCATCATACTTTCGGGGTTATCTCGGTGTAAAAATAAACTGTCTCCCACTATGAGTAATTACTCTGACGACAGATAACGTACAGTTTTTGTGAGGTCACTGAACTATATCCTAGTTGCTATGTAGGCGAAAAGATAGTTTAACTTTTAACTCTAGTCTAGCCCAGATCTAAGATTTAATAGGGCAGTTTCAGAGACGAAGAAGCACAGAAGCGGTCAAGAATACTGCCAACCCTAGTGGACTAGGGTGTTTCGTAAAAGGCGACGTAGAGTTTTTGACCTTGGCTGAATATCTGTCGACTATGGTCAACCACATGTTGGCGGTGATACCACGTACAATAACATTCCCAAAGGGGGTTGACGTCAGGCAGGCAGCCGGTTATAAAGCATTATCTAATCATTTTATGCTGTAAAAAAACATGTTGCGCCGACCCAACTGATTTGGGACAAGCAGATGATGATGATGATGTTTTAGAGCAGAAGAGTAAGTTTTTCTTCCGTTTTACCAGACTGCCTCAGAAACAGGTTTATGTTTTTCGGGAGTATGTATGTTATGTATGTAGGTACACAAGAAATTCGTTTTCATGGGCTACAGCCAAAACGGCTGAACGGATTTTGAAACGTGAGGTGTCTTTAGATTCGTCTCAGCCGCACGAGTGACACTATATAAAAAATTCACAAATTAAAGATGGCGGATTTTTATCGCAAAATACAACTTTGAAATTACTGATGCCGGGATTTTGTTTTTGAGCATGGTAAAAACTAGAAACACCGATATTCCATTATTTCTAACTCTTTTTCATGTAATAATTATCAGATAACAAATTAATATATTCATTAGTTAGATCTTAACTTAGCTACCAGAAAATGAAGTGTGGTCAAAATTACTAGACCATTTTATTACTTACAAGCGTTTTTTCGATATTTTAGTTCAAAAACTGATCTTTATGTCTGTCTGGTTTGTTGACCTAGGTATATTAGGTAATTAGCTAGATGTTTAGTTGTAATTACCTGAGTTAAAAGCAGTAGGTAGAATTCGCTAACTTCTCTCAAACGACGTAACGAATTTTGATGCGGTTTTTTGTAATAGATGGAGTGATTCAAGAGAAAAGTTTATGTGTATAACACATGCCAGGTTTATATGTTTGATTAAACAAAAAAAATATCACGCGGGAAAAACAGAAAAATGAGTTGTAGCGGGTAAAACCGCTAAAGAGCCGCTCTTTTGATTTTCCACAATAAATACAGTCGGCTGATCGTAATTTTGTATGGCAGGTCATACTTTTTTTACGTCGCCTAAAATATTTCCGTATGGAATGTTCAATTTCATGCTCCTAGTGCACCCTCTCAGTATTCGGAGAAGATCTTACACCTCGTACGAGTATAATGTACAAACTGAAACTTAATGATTCAGGTTTTGCTTAAAAACGAGTACCTCTTACAATGTAATGTTAAAACATGCCTTCTTGAGAAAGTCGGGTAAAAAGGCACGTGAAAGACCCACCATCAAGCTAATTGACCATCCCGGCTGTAACCGTACGAAACGAAGCAAAGATTCCCAGAAACTGCTCTCATTACTCCGTTTTTGTTTTTTCTTGTATCTGAAGCACAAAGTAAGTATTAACGGGCGTCCAATACAGATAGACGGCTACAAGGAGACGTCGCTACGCTCACACACACTGCACACGCCGTCGTTTACGCGCGATCTCGAACCGTTTCGAACTGGCTAGTAGCGAGTGTTAACAGCGTTCGGTGCGAGTGGACGGTAAATAGTTTTGTATAGAGTGTCATAGTGTAGGTTTGATTAATTGTAAGTAATGTAACTAAGTACGTTTGATCCAGGTACCGCATTTCATAAAACCAGAAAGATAAAGAAGCAACCCTAGAGTGTAGGTATAAATGATCGGGAAAAGAAGCGAGCTGTCCTTCTGTAAATTCTCTATTTTGTGTCTGAAGTATGGTTCGCTTAATTAAGGAGCAATTCGACAATAAGTACTTATACTCTGAAGTTTCGGGGTTTTTTTCCCATGGTAATGAGTGTGAGAAGAATGAGACCGAGTGGACCCTTTTCTGATGAGAGATTGCGACTGACACGTTGTAAAAGTAGGCTGCGCCTTAAATTATGGTGCGACTCTTACCTTTACAGCCACAACAGTCCACTGCTGGACATGGGCACCCCCTTCTCGGGGGTATTGCCATACCTACTCACTATGCTAGGCAGGCGGATTGATAAGCGAAGTGCAAAATCTTTTATTCACAATAAACGCTGCTGCCCATTTCCCTGGATAATTAACCCTTAGTCGCTTTTAACGACACCCACGGGTAGAATCGAGGTGATGCTTTTCTAAGCCGGCATCACACGGTGCAACTCTTGACTCTCCTATAAAGATTTTTTTTTTCTAGTCATTTATTTTTATTTCTATTATTATAATAGTTGTTGCACCCGCTGCTAACTTATTTCCCATGGGAATAAGACGTTTTTCCTGCTTGTATTTTACGTACCTATAAACTTTCTCCATGAATAATTGTATCAACTTATTAAAAACACATCTAAATCCGTTGTGTGGTTTAGCAGAAGTTTGCGGTGCCTATGGCAGATCAAAGAGGTAATATAAATTGTGTTGTAGGTACGATTAAAAAGAAGCCGAAACCAATATGCAAAATACTAACAAATTGCTTACATAAAATAAAAAGATAAAAAATATTCCGGTAAGTAGTATCGGCAGCAGCGTCACGTCACGAGTTAGGATTAATAATTGAAAAAAAAGTTGGTTTTCCATTCGGTTACTTAAATAATCAGTACAGGTTGCTAGGCACTTTTTTGTATCTACTTAGTGTTTTTACATTCAGCTCATCGCGTAGAGTAAAAAGTTCAATATAGAAAAAAACATGTTTTAAACCGGCATTTGTTTATCTTGAAAACGAGACTCCCTTATTCATCGCACGTATTTTCATCATTCCAGGCTGCAATACCTGCGGGCTATCTATACCTACCTACTTAGTGCTTATAGTTATACACCTGTATGTTGCCGAAAAATGCGCTCTGGTTATTGAACTCGGCAAGCTTGGCGAGCTTGAAGCTTGGCAGGTTTTTTTGGTGCCTGTCAGGATTTGGACGTGGAATGAGGTGATGTCGATGTTATAATGAGATGGCCGGTAATATTGTTTGGTGGTCCAAGTGTGTTTTATTTTCATACGAAGATTTTCGACAGCCGATGTGGCGCAGTTGTTAGTACGACTGCCTGCGAAGCAGAAGGTTCCGGGTTCAATTCAGACAGCTCAGTTTGAGACTTAACTCCTTTACCGTTGTATTTTGCCTAAGCGTTTCGGGCACCCGTTGGATAAAGTAAGCCCAGAAATACGTTCAATGCCCCATATCTACCCCGTGGGTGTCGTAAGAAGCGACTTAAGGGATTTAAGAGTTGATGTGTATATTGCATTAATTTTAGTTTACAATCTGTACCTATGGTGACACAAAGTGTTCTGAATGAATCTCAAACTTTGTCGGCCGTTTGCGCTCTGCCTACCCCCCTAGGGGATATAGAAGTGATATAATATGTAAACGAACATTTGGTAGGTATAGGCTATTAAACAGGATAGGTACGTGTGAAGATTTAGTTAGGTACTCTACTTTTTATTTTTACTTAAGTTATTTGCAACAACAAAACCACAAACCAAGAACAATTGCAAGTATGTAGGTACCTATAAACTTAAAATAACAGAACGAATGCCTATTTTTTTGTGGTTTTCCTTAGCTTTGTATTTCAGTAGGAAAATGCCATCAATACTGAAGTAGTTCATTATTTAGGTTTAAATTGTCGGTTAATTAAACATAATATTAATGTAGGTACCTTCTTACTTACTTATCGAATTTTGACCTTTGACCTTGATCCTTATTATTATTGTTGCTAAGTCAAGGTATGTATGTATGTAAGTAATGAATTGTTACTACATTTAAGCCAAAATTTCCTGTTACAGCCAAAACCTAAACAATAATTCGATGTAAAATCTTAATATCTGGTTTTAACCGGGGTCTAGGGAAACTCGAAATATATTTCAGTTTTTCCATACGAAATCAGCTCAGTGATCGATAATTTTGCGCTATTTCCTTAACACTCTGTATTATAAAAAGTATATTTGGTACGAAAGTATACGAAATCAGCTCTGTTATTGATAATTTTGGGTTATTTCATTAACACCCTGTATTATGGAAGAGTGTGTTGGTCATACTGTTGGTTTTCCTTTATAAAGTATATTTGGTTCGGCGAAGAAAGTTGGTCGTCTTCCTGCCGACAAGTCGTTAGCTCAAAACGTGCGGATTAGGAAGCTGTGGAACACGATAACTAAGAACTCAAGACTACATCAATACCCCACATAAGACCACTGCTGGACATAGGTCGGCGAAGAAAGTTGGTCGTCTTTCTGGCTTTGCGTCGATAGCTCATAACGTCCATTTTCGGGACATGAGGACTAAGAAATTGAGACTCCACGATTCAACAACTACACGCCATCAGCAACAGACATCGGCTTCAAGAGTCTTTGCTGTTATCTGCCGTGCCTTGTTATTGGCAACAAATCACAGTTTGCAAACTACCTACTTAACTCAAAATTAGACAAGGTCTATTGCGGCGTAGAAGAACGCTACCTTTTGGATAGGTTTTTACAATAAACGCTCCTTACCGCGTTTGTATGCGTTACGTGCACGTTATCACGCTACTATGGCATTGTAATGTATGTGATTCGGATGTGATTGTATGAAATGCCATCTAGCGTAGTGTGTGGTGTCTCATACGGTCCCGTACAATAAAACGTCACGCATACGTACGCGGAGCGTCGCGCCCTTTAATTTAGTGGTTTCTCTAGCCATTTCATTGTCCAAGTTGCTAGTTTGCGTGGCAGCTGCAATGGCCGCCACCCACGGCCGGGTGAAGGAACCAGAACGAAAATATTACAAACGACTAAACCGATACTAGTGATCTCATCCTTCACTCGCTCTATTTCTGCTCTGTTACTAAACTGTTATGTGATTCCGTTTGATGCCGAGTTAGGTAGCATCACCCCATTTCTTCTAGTAGGTATAAGGAACCAGAACGAAAATATTACAAACGACTAAACCTATACTAGTGATCTCATCCTTCACTCGCTCTATTTCTAGTCTGTTACTAAACTGTTGTGTGATTCCGTTTGATGCCGAGTAAGGTAGCATCACCCCATTTGTCATAGTAGAGTAGAGAATGGTAGAGAATGCGTGTGGCATAAGGCCCGCCTATTGTACTTTCTGTGCAATCAAGTTTAATAAATACCAGCTGATGAACCGAGCTTGCACAGTTGTTCAATAGATGGCGCTGTTAATTTATTAGTACGGCTTGTTAGTCGTGAGTACAGTCCCATCCGGAAGATGGCGTGAAACTTGGCATGCACGTAGCTTTGACACGTATAATTAATGATTTCGGGGGGGACAGGCTGTCAAATGAATGTTTCCTCCCTCCCCCCCCCCCTTTTTGTGTCCCTAATTTCAGTTATTTTGCTTTAATTCGAAAACGGTTAAAGTTACATGAAAACTTCCAAAGAGTAAAATATTTTTCATTAAATTCTGCACCATAATTGTCTTTAAAGTACGTTAATAGGAATTATAGTTTAAAAGTTATGCTTCTGTGAAATTCATAATTTTTTTGAAGTTGACCTCCAGCTCTGAATTATCCATAAGTACCTTGTGACAGAATATTCTATAAAATTTGGTATTGGCGTTTGTTAGTTATGTAGTCTTTAAAGAAAATCCATAGACACTACACTTCATTCGCGCCTGTGGGGGTGGGGGAGGGGGGCAAAGTTTATTTTTTTGGAGCTTAACTTGAGGACTTCTGACTACTAAGGTACATATGAGAGACTAACTTTGGTATCATTTTCGGGTAAACCAAGGACGGAGTATTTAGTTCTGGAAAGGATTTTGGTACCTCCCATACAAAAATATGTGTATATTAGGCGAAATAGAAAAAAAAGGACATTATTTTTCATTTAAACGCTGTTTTCTCCTTGACCTTGGGACATATTCATAAGAAAATAGCACATGCTGGAAGCCACACTCACCCAAATTACAAAACCATATTTGATTTTCGAAATAGTAAGAAAATGCTTAGCCTACAGGAGCCTAAACATTTTTACAAAGTTATGTTTGTAGCTGCTAAACTCTCAAGCTCATTGATTTTATATGTAAAAATAAGATTACCAACCGCAAAAACATATTTCTCAATTGTCGCTAAACCATACCAGATAGGGAAATGCCTTCATAGCAAAAGTTGTTCATAGTGATAGGTTGTCTTTGCTGGCATATAGAAATTGAGGATCTGGAGTACCTGATGTGGAAGATCAACAGTCCAGTTAAACTATGTAACAGATGGGCTATTGATGTTCCACATCAGGTACTCCAGATCCTCAATTACTATATGCCAACAAAGACAACTCATCATTATGAACAACTTTGCTATGAAGGCATTTCCTATCTGTATGGTTGGCGACAAAAAATAATGTACTTTTTTTTCTGTTTCGCCTAATATACACATATTTTTGTATGGGAGGTACCAAAATCCTTCCCAGAACTAAATACTCCGTCCTTGGTTTACCCGAAAATGATACCAAAGTTAGTCTCTCATATGTACCTTAGTAGTCAGAAGTCCTCCAGTTCAGCTCCAAAAAAATAAACTTTGCCCCCCTCCCCCCACCCCCACAGGCGCGAATGAAGTGTAGTGTCTATGGATTTTCTTTAAAGACTACTTAACTAACAAACGCCAATACCAAGTTTTATAGAATATTCTGTCACAAGGTACTTATGGCTAATTCAGAGCTGGAGGTCAACTTCAAAAAAATGATGAATTTCACAGAAGCATAACTTGTAGACTATAAGTCCTATTAACGTACTTTAAAGACAATTGTGGTGCAGAATTTGATGAAGAATATTTTACTCTTTGGAATTTTTCATGTAACTTAAACCGTTTTCGAATTACAGCAAAATAACTGAAATTAGGGACACAAAAGGAGGGGGGAGGGGGGGAAACATTCATTTGACAGCCTGTCCCCCCCGAAATTATTAATTATCCGTGTCAAAGCTACGTGCATGCCAAGTTTCACGCCATCTTCCGGATAGGACCGTACCTTCATACTAGGGAATGCAATCTCGAGCCGAGATTGACGATTCGAGATCTCGGTCGAGATCTTAGGGTTCGAGATTGACCAACTCGAGATCTCGTTGATTTACTGGTCGAGATCTCGGAATTTCGAGATCGAGATCGAGATTTTGCTTATCTCATATAAAAATCATCAAAATTAAACTTTCTTTCCATGCCATGGTACTGTTGTAATATTAATCATCTCGGGGATCCATCTCAGCTTTTAGGCCCAAAGTTGCGGTGTGTTAACCCGCCCGATAACCCGGGTACGCGATTCCGGCTCCCCGAGCTTTGACTTAGGTACTGCCTCAGTAATATATCCCATCTCATATACTTTTTATCTGGGCCCGAATTCTGATAAATAAAAATCGTTTCAGTTGGATGCCGATGGCATGATAGTTGGATTTTGCTAACAGTTTTTGCTAAAATCACATTGGCAATAGAATGAGAGTTAAGTGTCGCTTGCAATGGCAAAAAAACAGATTTGAGGCCCTGTTATATTCTGTCCATCCCATTCGTTTTTCTTATAAATGTCTAACAATAAATGTATTTTCCTGCTGAATAAATAATGCGCTCGGGGTAGATCGGCAGACACCGGAAGCTATGCTACGCACATCAATAAACACGTCAATGCCTTCAAGCTCAATCTCGAAATCTCGTTCAAAATCTCGACGGATACAGTCGAGATCTCGAAGAATTTTTCTTAAACGAGATTTCTTTCTTCGAGATCTCGATCTCGAAAAATAGCTCGAGATCTCGGTGGTTTCGAGATCTCGCGAGATCGAGATTGCATTCCCTACTTCATACATGCTCTAGGCTAAGAAGCCGTACTAGGAGTAAAGCTACGTGTTTTGGCAAAAAACCCAATCTAGACCGATTTATCGTCCCTTAAATCACTTCATATAAAAAAAATCGTTAAAGTCGCTGAAGCCGTTTCCGAGATCCCGATTATTTTTGCTCGTTTAAAAGTATGAGATAAATGATAGATATGATATTATCCATTTAGGGAAAATTGTTCAGTTACATGGGTATCGTAGTCGGTTAACCGATGAGGCAGAATCTATTTTACCGCACAAAGTAAAGTAGAACTTATAACTTTTAAAGCACTCGTGATTACTTTCACACATAATAATTACTTTAACGGGTCTTTTCGCGATAGTTTTTTAGGTAAATAAGCGATTTACCTGGACACTCGACGTTTCAACTGGGTTGCACCAGTCGTGGTCGCGAGCAGACTGAAGTAGCAGCGAGTTGTCATCAGGGAACTTTACCAAACTTTAGGTACGCTACTTATTTAGATGCTACATCGAAAAACTTCATCCCGACTTCGCAAAGCAGGGTAAGATTAATTGACTGCAAAGAACTTCGCAGCACTCCTTAACTCAAAAAGCCGAAACTTATCTCGTGTCGAGAAGAAATGACAAGAATACCAATGAAATGAAGCATAAAAAAACTGGAGCGAATTAAACCGATGGTATAAGGCGGGGATCAGTCGTGACGTCCGTTGCTCCTTTAAGTTAGCGCTGCGTAACGCATGCGTTAGGAAAATGCGATATTTCCCCTTATTTTCATACCGTTACCGTGTGATGCCGGCTTAGAATAGCATCACCTCAATTCTACCCGTGGGTGTCGTAAAAAGCGATAAAGGGATAATTATTCAGGTAATGGGCAGCAGCGTTCCCTGTGAATTAAACACCTTGTACTGCGGTCGCCAATCCGCCTGCCAAGCGTGGTGAGTAGAGTACCTATGGTAATACCCCACAATACGGGGGAGGCCCATGTCCAGCAGTGGACGGTTGTGGCTGTAAAAGTATGGTTTATGTCAAACGTTTTGTTTGATAGACGCATCCGTCGACGCAGCGAAATGAGTAACGCAACTTCGACGGATGCAACTGTTAAACCGTTTAACGCAGAGAAATAAGGTGGAAATTCGCATTTTCCTAAAATAACGCAGCAACAGACGTTACGTGTGATTTCCCCTTACGTGGGTCCAATTAAAAGTGGTTGCCATGGTGACGGGCGGTTGGTTGCCATGGCGACGGCGTTGTGGAATTTTTGCGGTTAAAACCTGCGCTCGCGTCGATTTGAGGGTTCTTTAGGAATATCCTTCCTTCTTATAGTGGATAAATGAATTATTTAATCTTTAACGTAAATACCATGGGATACAATAAATATTGGATGTCATTTTAGACTATATAATACTACGAAGTACCTAATTATGTTCCTGATTTGAGAGCAAATCTTCCTTCCTTCCTTCCTTTCTTCTTTCCTTCTATCTTTCCTCCCAAAATCACTGTTAAGAACTTTGTCGTGTCTCATCAATTGCCCGATCATTTTACCTCTTCTATTCTGTATCATTGTTAGTACCTATGTATTCTTATTTTTTCTCTTTAACTTGTTTCAAAACTTCCTCATTGGTTACCATATCTGTCCATTTCATCTTCAGCGTTCTTCTCCATCACCACAATTCAAAGGCCTCTAGTCTTTCAAGTAGGTGTAAGCAATATAATATTGATCTATCAATGAGAAGCATTTCCAGTAATACACAGCAGCTTAGCAACAACCCATGCAAATGGTGGCCCGAGTATTGTGCATGCGCCGATGCGATATGAAAAAGAAAGTCCTTCAAAAACCTATAAAAATACCTGTTTGTGCGCCCACTTCAAGTGCCGTGGACTCGAGTAGGCGAGGGCTATTCCCGCCTGCTACATAAACTTTAATATTCAGTATTCAGGCCCAATTATAGCCCTGTTAATATTACCAAGAATTGAACATAATTAATACCTACCTATGAAAGTTCATCATCTTCCTGCCCTTATCGTAATTACTTGGGGTCGGCGCAACACGCTTTGTTGAACACAAAATCGTGTTGCAAAGGATTTGGCTTAATTTTACGACCGGCCGCCTACCAGACGTCAACCCTCCTTGGGAAACATACAAACATATCTCACGCCTATATAGCTTGCAGGGAAGGCAGAGAATAAACAGCTGTGAAAAACGGCCATTTACACGTCCATTGAACAACGCGATCTTCTGTTCTGTGAGTTCTGTCCCGTTCCGGCCCGTCACACCACGTCTGACAAGAGTTTCAGAGTCATTCAGAAGACTGTGTATCACCATAGTAACAGGATGATAGCCTGTCGCCTACGATTGCATAACACTTCAGCTCTCAAATCCCTTAGTCGCTTCTTACGATACCTACGACACCCACGGGAAAGATGGTGAGGCTATTCTAAGCCGGCAGCTTTTTTGAATGGGGTAAGAGTTACTAGGCCGGAAATTTTTGAATATTTTGTTCGAAAACTATCCCGGTAGATGGTGCCCTGTCACGCGTTAGTGGCCAAGTTAAACTTGCTTAATGCGTAAGCAAAGATTGAGCATTCACATGGTCAGTGCTTTCATGAGTACTTAGCTATACTTCTAGATTAAACTGCTTCTTGCAAGCAAAATGCCTTTTGTAAAGAACATTTTTTGGTCGACTTGGTCATAACCCTAGGTTTGAAAGCTTGCGTGGTACCGTGGCGGTGCCCGGTGATAAAAAGCTCACTCGGTAGACAAACAAACAAAAAACTAACAAAAAATATATTCATTACGGCTTGTGAGACGTGCCGACGCGCGGCGGTAGCGATAGCAGAAGCATCGATAGATTTGATATTATTTAAACTTAAACTTCATAAATGCGAAAGACCGCCGGGGTTTCTTCATGCTGACTTGCGAACTTTAATTTGTAGATGGCTCCTCGTGATGATAAATGCAAAGGAAAACTTAAACTTTATTGCAGATGGCTTTAGGTACAACTCTGCCCAAACGTACCAATAGGAAGTAATTGAACTTGACATTAACACATTTTCAATCGGTGAAAACCTGAAATTGGCTTTGTGAATTGTACTAGTTTTAATTAAGTAATCATCTATTATTAGCTGTTGGTGTTCCTAAATAATTAAAAAGATACAATATAAAAATCACAGAAAAAGACACAGTCGACAATGGCGCCGTTAGTTCCCCAGTACCGTGTGGAATTCTTGTTTTTTTTTTTTATGTGTTTTACGAGTACCACAGACAAATGAAACCTTTTTCGCGCAGCGCTACTAGACACGCCTTTTGTCAAAATTTCATACAAGACAAGCCTGTCATTTTTGAATGTTTTTGAACGAGTTTGTCATTTGAGGTGATAGCTCATTTAACCGTTCCGTACGCGTCATATTTTGAAATTTTGTATGAAATTCTATGCCACTAAGGGTGCTGTGCGTACGGTTCGGAACAGAGTGCGTTCACCCTAAAGTGTTGCCACAACCGTCTTTTCAAAATACACATATCCGTCGCCGAAACCTAAATTTGGAGTGTATGAGATTGAATAAAAAGGGACTGAAAATGGCCCCTTTATACCCGTGGTCCACCAGGTGGACCAGGAGGTGGACCATGGTCCACCTGGTGGACCACGGGTACGTTATTTTTTCCCTGTGGTCCAGGACAGGTGTCAGCTGTCACACAAAAAAGTGGTTTATATCGGAAACTATGCATGCTAGACTATTAGTTTCTTTGGAAAAGTTGTAGGCCTTAACAAGATCTACATGACAGGTGTCAGCTGTCATACTAAAAAGTCGTTTAAATCAGAAACTATGCGTGCTAGACTATTAGTTTCTTTGGAAAAGTTGTAGGCCTTAACGAGACCTACATGACAGGTGTCAGCTGTCACACTAAAAAGTGGTTTATATCGAAAACTATGCGTGCTAGACTATTAGTTTCTTTGGGAAAGTTGTAGGCCTTAACGAGATCTACATGACAGGTGTCAGCTGTCACACTAAAAAGTCGTTTAAATCAGAAACTATGCGTGCTAGACTATTAGTTTATTTGGGAAAGTTGTAGGCCTTAACGACATCTACATGACGGGTGTCAGCTGTCACACTAAAAAGTCGTTTAAATCAGAAACTATGCGTGCTAGACTATTAGTTTCTTTGGGAAAGTTGTAGGCCCTAACGAGATCTACATGACAGGTGTTCTTAGCTGTCACACTAAAAATGGGTTTATATCGGAAACTATGCGTGCTAGACTATTAGTTTCTTTGGGAGTTTTGTAGGCTATAACGAGATCAGGACAGGAGACAGGTGTCAGCTGTCAAACTAAAAAGTCGTTTATATCGAAAACTATGCGTGCTAAACTTAAATCGTTTTTCATAGTTAAAATTATTTACCTACCAGCTTGCTATTACCTACATAAAATGGTTTTATAATGGTAAAAGAACTGAGTAGCAAGCGAGGCTTAGAGATTTAATATGTTAATGTTTTTGATTGGATCAAGTTTATTGGGTCTTGCACTGGACTGTTGCGGCTGTTATAGTACAGCATGTTTTATTGTATCATAAGTATTAGAGTAAGGGCGATTTACAAACAAAATGGTAAAATTACAAATAACACGTGGGAGTCAAAAAAGGACGTCAAGTTCGAGAAATATAAGCTGG
This sequence comes from Phthorimaea operculella, assembly GCA_024500475.1. Taxonomy (NCBI): domain Eukaryota; kingdom Metazoa; phylum Arthropoda; class Insecta; order Lepidoptera; family Gelechiidae; genus Phthorimaea; species Phthorimaea operculella. Next base: position 3,214,306 of record JANFCV010000017.1, read on the forward strand.
TGGTAACACTGGGAATGGCAATTCGGTAAACCAAATTGACACGCTATATTGCTCAAAGGGCGTCTCTATCGGGGACCGCGAATGACATTTTTTTGCTCTGTGACGAGTACCTATCTTGTTCATAGCAACTTGTCGATGGCAGACGTACCTAGGTACACCGTGTTACGAGTGCGGCCAAGAACTCTACCACGTCAAAAGTACGGACAGTCGTTGACATTAAATCGTCCTGCGAGCAGGTGTTAAGGCACGCTGGACACGATGATAGGTGATTTGTCGTTTGGAACACTAGAAGTGCCAAATTCTACGTGGTTGTTTTTACATTTTACATAAAACAGTTTAAACATTGTAAATGAGCAGCAAATGGTGTATTTACGGAGTAAAAAATCCAATTTAACGACGAAATCGTCGTGAAATTTTGAACTGATGCCTAATATATACCTAAGTTTTGTTGGGCTACAATCTATCTGTAGGAACTTTGTGTTTTGGCAGGTTGCCTTGAAAGTGGTTTTTGAAATACTTATTTCTCCCGGCTGCCTGTAACAGTCTCTTTCTCCATAACCTAAAACCGGTAATCAAAATATCCCTCATACTTAATCAAAACAATATACTTTTTTCCTTGTTTTTGCTGACGCTACCCACTGTCTGGGCAGTGGCCGGTGGACCAGAGCGAGTTACTCGCAATCATCCTACTTCCCTGTCTGTACACAGCTCATACATACAGTCACGTCTGCAGTCCATAACGGGGTAGGCAGAGTGCTCACTGTCTGTAGAGTTACTCTCAATCATCCCACTTCCCTGTCTGTACACAGCTCATACATACAGTCACGTCTGCATCCCATAACGGGGTAGGCAGAGTGCTCACTGTCTGTAGAGTTACTTGCAATCATCCCACTTCCCTGTCTGTACACAGCTCATACATACAGTCACGTCTGCATCCCATAACGGGGTAGGCAGAGTGCTCACTGTCTGTAGAGTTACTCGCAATCATCCCACTTCCCTGTCTGTACACAGCTCATACATACAGTCACGTCTGCATTCCATAACGGGGTAGGCAGGGTGCCAACTGGCTACAAAAACTGTTACGGCTAGATGATGGTTCGTGTTATGGAAGTGTTTTAGACAATAATGGTAGGCTTATAAACCAAGCGACGTCAAATTTTGACGGCGTCATTGTAGATGGCTGAAAACTCGACTGTACCTAAACACACCAATAACACAAAATAGAGAATGTACAGATTGTTCACACGGCCCTATATCGGATTTTCGCGATTGGCACTTGTTACGAAGCCAGAGTTGCTACTATCAAAAATCTCAAAGTAGGTATAAAAATAGGGTATAACGACATGTGATTCTGAGCCAATTTGAAATCCAAGAAATATGACGTTCGTGTCAACCACTTTCTTAAGTTACCTTGACTTCCGGTTATTTCCAGTTAAAGTCAGTAAGCATCAAAATTGTCTCTTGTTCTCAGTGAGCCATCTGTATAGGCGCCCTGCGCGCCGTTTTCCTATTTTCTGCCAGTAAGAAGTAAGTTCTAAACTTTGACATTGACACATTTTTGACCAATCACCAGCGCACATTCGAAATCACAGAAAAAGCACATTCGAGGGTGATGGCATTCATTCATGATTCATGGAACACCTTTTTAAAATATTGACAGAATTTAATTCCATTTACTTGTCATTCACTGAGGCATAAAGTTACATGCTGTGTGGTTAGCCTGGCCAGCCCCGAAGCAGTGCCTTTATTTTTATTTTTTTATCCCGCCCGAGCCGCGTATAGAGTAGGAACACAAATTGTAATAAAAAAGAGAAAATTTTTGCATTAGAAATTTTCTCTTTTTTAAGTTTGAATTAGAATGTGACTTTCTTAAAGAGAATCTTGTAAATTCCTACTAAGAAATAAATTATTGAATTATGAATTATGAATTATTCAAAAAGTTTGCTAGGTACCTTATTTTCTAATGATTTGCGCTAACTTCACAGGCGAGACGTAAGACGTGAGACGGAGACGTGACACACTTGAAACCTTCTTGAAACAGTTTCCATGGAAAATGTATGACGCAGAACTACGCCGCGCCGTCTTCACACAAGTTTTTTTTTGTAATGAACTCTACATTAATGGGTCCCGGGACCGCTAATAAAGCTACACCTGACTATTTGGTGGGGAGCGAGGGCTCACCCGGATGTGTTTGGGTGGTTGTTCAAACAACCAGCCCAATCACTCCCTTGGGGCGAGACTGGGCTTACGAGTTGTTCTGGGAAGAACGGATCGGACTATGTCTACCGGGTATATGCCGGTAGTTGCCAAAGAAGGGCACAATGAGGGACCTCCGCGTCCCCGCCGGCGGTCACACATGAGACGCGCGCGCGTTGCATTGATGACGGCTGACGATGACTTCTCTGACAGTTGTCATTTTACGTCTCGCGCCGCACGTCTATCTGTGAAGATATCCCTTAAATTATTAAACCATCCCTCTTGTAGAATAACAAGCCAGCCACGCGACCACAAAATAGACAGTTTGCAGAAGGTTCACTCACCTCTATTTAGGATTTTCGTGATTTTCACTTGTTACAAAGCCAGGATTGCTACTGTCAAATAACTCAAAGTATAAAAGAAAGAATAACAAAACACCAAAATCTGAAACAAGAACGTCATATGATTCTGAGCCAAATTGAATCTAAGAAATATGACGTTCGTTGCAACCGTCTTAGGTACCTTGAGTTCCCCTGAGATTCTTAATACCAAATGGGTACATACCTATTGTACGACTCGGTGTCCCACTCGAAGAGAGAGAGTAAGCATTTTAATTTAATCTGTCAAATACCGCAAGATCTTGCAGCACGTGCGATGACAACCTTACATGTAATGATGTAGGTACAAAATTATTTTAATCCTCAGATAAATTCGTTGTGATAGAACGTCAAATGTCGTAGTGTCACTCAAATTAATTATACCTCAGCTTCAGCTTAGTATGTGTCATAGATTGACGAACCGATTTTTATCTACCTTTTTCTGATTAACGGTTATGGACAATCGGCAGCATATCAGCCTACCCATTCAAGGGATCAATTTATTGTGGTTCTTCTTAGTAACTGTAAGAAAGACCAACATAGGTATGTTGATCTGATATTGATAGCACCTAACTTGTAGGAGCTTTGAAATCGAATGGTAGAATTAGCACTAAGACCGATTCACATCTATACATATAATAAAATCGTAAATGGTCTTTTTTTTAACTGCTGGACTCTATGTGTGTTTGGGTCGTAAATGGTCGGGGTAACAGGAACCATTTATAGATTTCAGAAAACACCTCTATACCGCGTTTTAGAAAACTTCATCTCCATAGAAAAGCGACATCTATTGAAAAATATTCTACCCCAAATCATTTGTTCGCGATAATCTTCGAAAATACAGTACGTGTGTACATGAGACTCTTTGTGGTGTGTAGCTACTAGCTCTGGTCAACACCTAGGATACTTTATACCGCGGGAAAAACGCTTATTCCTACGTGAAATACGATTAAAATATACTATGACCATTGTTCAGTGGCTGTAAAATAAGAGAAACCTCTTCTCGAAACCTCTATTTTTTATTGTTTTTGATTGATTTTGACAAATTGAAAAGACATCAGTTTTGACGTTCACGCCAAACAACAGTTTTATTCAAAGTATGTAAATAAAAACTGTTTTATTTCCCGTCCCGATGGCGTAGTGGATAGTACCCCTGCCATCTACGCCAAGGGTCGTGGGTTCGATTCCCACTGGACACAAATATTTATAAAGTCAATTTTCAAATATTTGTGTTAAGTCTGGGTGTTTTCTATGTATGATATGTATTTATTTACAAAAAAAAAAGTATTTAAGTACTATATCAGTTGTCTAGTTCCCATAGTACAAGCTTTGCTTAGTTTGGGGCTAGATGGCGCTGTGTGTTTCGTCCAGGGATATTTATTTTATTAATTTATTTATTTACTTTGTTTTGTTATAAATATCGTGTTTTAATATTTGCAATATTTTACATGCACGGGGAACGCCAATCTGAATAGAATTTGGGATGATACTAATAAGCATCACACAGTTTATGATTATTTGCCATAACCATAACAGCCACAACCAGTCCGCCGCTGGACATGGGCCACCCCCTATCGGAGGGTATTGCCGTACTCACCACACTTCGCTTGCAGCGCAGTTCAAGATGTTGCATTACAAGGAACGTTGCTGCCCGTTCTTTAGTTGCTTTTTACGACACCGACATGAAGAATGGGGGTGATGCTATTCTATACAGGCATCACACGACACAATAATTTATTATTATTATTTTTAAGGTTTTTTGGCTGTTATGTAGAGTTTTAGGAATCATACCAGTAGAGGATAATATTATTGGTACAATGTGGACCGTTTGAGCTCTCCACTGGGTTCTAATTTCAATTTTGTGCAAATACGAAGCACGAATTTGCTGCTGCCCGTTCTTTAGTTGCTTTTTACGACATCAACAGGTAGAATGGAGAATTCAATACAGGCATCACACGACACAATAATATCTTATTATTATTTGTATTTTTAATTTAAGATTATCTCTCTTTTTCAGAGGAATTCTTCCCTGTCTCACGGGCCTAGCCAAGTGAGGAGTGGTTATTGTAAGACTCAGTAGTCACGGAGGAATCATACCAGTAGAGGATAATACTATTGGTACAATGTGGACCGTTTGAGCTCTCCACTGGCTCTTCAAATTTCGATCATGTGCAAATACGAAGCACGAATTTAGTTTTAATTCTCAGTAATATTTTCTTTTGTGATTCGTATTTCGCAAAGTGTTAATTAATTTAGTTAGGTAGGTAATTAAGTTAGTTAATTTTCCTTATTTTAAAAAAAATAACTAAGCATTACTTTTTTGGTTAGTGAAGAAAGTAATTTACTTTCTGTTTATTTAAGTTCGGTATTTTAAAATGGAAATTGTAGTAATTGCGACGCGCACGTCATCACGCGGCGCGCAGAGACGACGCTGCATTGTATCGCATGGGACTGGTGACTTTGAGCACGTCACGCATACGACGGGCCCGGTGTGTAGCGCCCTTACATTCGGTTGCGTATACCTACTCGACAACCCCAGACAGTAGACCATGGTTCATAGCGCAGAAAAATGTGGAGCGCAGACCCCACCCCTGTAGTCATTCTACCTGTAGTGTGAACTGATGGTAGGCTCAAACGTAAAGTCCGTTTCATCTACCGTAGATCGTGCATGCATCTATCACTTCAAAACTTAGCGATGTATATTGATGTCTGGAATGGTGGCAGACAAGTGTCTTGATCAACATCGATGATAGATAAGTGATGATAAATTTTATCAGCTCTGGAGGGCCTGTTGGCACACAAGCATCCCTTGGCGAGACGAAGTTCGCGGGCACCAGCTAGTACATAATATACCACGTCTCTATCTGGCAGAAAGTAAACGGCTGTATAAAACGACCATTTAGGTACACCACGTCTGACAAAAGTTTGAGAATCATTCGGAAGACTGTGTAACGATTGCGGTCTAAGTAAGCATAAACATTCAGAAGACTGTGTATTACCATACCATAGTGACAGGTTGTCCGTCTGTCGTCTAAAATTGTTAGTACATATCAACTCTCAAATCCCTTAGTCGCTTAGCACGGAAAAGATATGGGGTGATGCTACTCTTAACGGCACCGAAACACACGCCGAGATCGTTCCAATCTCTTCTTTTTCATTCGTTTGGTATATATGCTGTTTTGTCTAATTTTTTGTAATTTATCTAAGTGTTCTTTCTATTTTAACATAGTTTATTGTCTATATGTGAAAACCTATAATTGGCTGCATGTTTCAATAGTTTTTAATTATTTTGTTTTACCTGCTGTTGGTTTTCCTGTCAAAATAAAATAAAATAAAATATCAAGTCGGCGAACTACCTAAATAAACCATGCCATCGGAGATTTCTGATTAGTTTTACCACCTAGGACCGATACATTATACAAATAAAAAGCCGGCCAAGAGCGTGTCAGACACGCCCACAAATAGGGTTTCGTAGTCAACGTTTAAATATCAGGTTTTTCAGCATTACAAACTTAATTTTGTTGCTGGTTTGTTAGCAGCAGTATGATGACCAACCGCAAATAGAAAAACTCAATTTTTTCTGAAACCTTTAAGGGTACGATATCTGTTATAGTTTTCATTGTAACTTCAGATTGTAAGCTATATGCCATATTTATTTCAAATTTTTAGCGTTTATACTTTAGAAGTTACAGCTGGAACAAATTATGGGTCGAAAACGCCCTCTTTAAAAGCAAATATCTCGTGACCGAAACATTTTAGAGAATTTGTTTCAAAGAAACCTCACCTTAGTTTTAAAAGACCTATTCAACGATACCCTACTTAATATTACAGAAGAAAAAAAATTTTTTTTGCCCCCCTTTCACTTGTATGGGAGGGGGTCCAAAAAACATTTTAAATATTTTTTTCTTAACATTTCTATATTGGGGTCAACACGATCTATCTTCTAACCAAATTTCATGTCGATAGCTCTAAAACTGACGAAGATATGAGGGCGCGGCATACAGACAGACAGACAGACAGACAGACAGACAGACATGACGAAACTATAAGGGTTTCTAGTAGACTACGAAACCCTAAAAAACAGAGCAGAACACACCGCCTCCGTATGCAAGACGTACCTATGCGTGCGCGTCATCACGCATATACTGCGCATGGTATAATAAGATACTCCGCCTGGTATTCCATTCCGAGACTCGTGAACCACGTGACTAACACAAGCCTACGTCTACGTCATCATGCTTGTGGGTTACCAGAATTACCCACTCTTATGATCTTTTTTGTAAATCATTTATGATACTGTTAACTAATAAATAAAATACACTTTAAGTGTTGTTGTAAAGTTCAAGTTAATACACACGTAAATCTAAATTATAAAATTATTAAGAAATATTTTAGCTTATTTTTCTGAGATTGAATTTACCCCATAACGTATTTTATTGAAATGAAGTGGCAATACTAGTGACGTAGGCTTGTGTTTCTCTGGGAATGTAAGACCATGTTTTATTAGACTATGCTGCGGTGTGCCGCCGTGTTTCATAAGATCCCATGCATTACAACGTCATAGTTTCGCGCGTGGTGACGTGCACGTCACGTATACGGAGGCGGTGCGTTCAACCCTTTAATGACCTTAATGGTACCCTTATTTCCCAAGCGTCGCGACAACGACGCCGTCAAATTTTGACGGCGTCGTTGTCGCTGCGGTCTTGTAGAAAAACCCGACCGCATCCCATACAAACCCTGAGCTTCTCAGCGCGCTGTCAACGTGACGGTGCCGTCGTTGACGCTGACGCTCGGTCTTTCTGGTTCCCCATACAAACCAGTCATTTGACAGCGACAACGACGCGCGTCGTTGTCGCTGTCGCTTGGTTTTTAAGCCTACCATAATGAAGATATAGCAATAAATAAGTCTGCAGTCATATTTCAAAGCTACAATGTAAGGTTATTTGCTCGAATGATCAAATAAAATATTCATTTCTAGTATTAACACTTTTTAACTACTTCATTAGTTTTGTACCTACAGCGAGGAATGTAAAACATTGTCTAGACCTAATGGTATATGTAGAGTCCATTTGCAATCACAGTGTAATGAAATGACATGACCAGCCTAAGCGGGAGGCCAAGTTACGCTGGTCACGTAGTATCTAAGTATTGCGACCAGTGTAACTTGGCCTCCCGCTTAGGCTGGTCATGACACTATGGCTTGAAATGGACTTTACAGCGTATGGCGCGTCCCACTAAGTCTTTTTAACGATACTTGTTGCCTCCATCGTAATGGATCTGACACCTGTCAAATTGACTCTAGATACTGGTTCAAGTAGCTACAGGCGTACAGACACACCCCTGACCAGCTCTGAACGAACAGCGACAATAAAGAGATAGGATCATTCATCATGTCAATGTTTCTATCGACCGACGATCATGCGATGATCCTTCTAATACGGAATCCAGATTAGGGTCGACCTACACTTATCTCATAAATGGATGGATTTTCTTACATAAAATAAAGGATGAAGAATGATGTGTTAAGAACATCTATCCTTTTATAAACTTAATTGATGGAAAGTGACAGCGTATTTTGAATTCAAAGAAATCACCGAATCGACAAAAGTATTGCAAATCCCATTCCATCCAAAAAAGTATCCCATGTTTTATTTTTAGGTAGCCGTAGCTTTTTTCATCTATTCGCAATATTTGTCTGATGATAATAGATGATGAAATCCTGTTATCCCTTACTAGGGACCACCTAGGGACATAGGGCAGAAGAATTCTCCGCTTTTCTCGATCTTGAGCGACAACCTCTAGGTCCTTCCAGCCAAGTCCAGTGGATGCAGCCTCCTTGTCCACTGAGCGCCGCCACGTTTTTCGAGGGCTGCCAGACGAAACCTTGCTTGCCCGATATGAATTTGTTTTCATCCATTCAACAGATGAGTGTAGGTCGACCCTAGTTCGGTTTTTAGACCATTGGCATTATGGTTTTTTGCACGTGCTTCGTGATGGCGCTGTCATCGCGTGCCTGAGACGCGTATATCGTACGTAACAGCTCTCGGAAACAAATGCGAACAACTTTTTTGTTTTTAGCCGACTGAAAAAAACTGAGGAGGTTTCAGTTCATCGCGAATATTTAATTTTTCTAAAATATAGGTAGTAATAACGCAAATTTTCTAACACCGAAAGAATAATACAATGGCAAGATTACTTTTTAACTATATGTGCGTTTGTAGACCTAGGTATGTTAAGTATTTTATTAGTTGTTAGATTTTGTGTATAATAGATAAACTATTCTAAGGGAAATTCAGATTCTCAGGGGAAGTCAAGGTAACTTAGAAGTTGGTTGCCACGAACGTCATGCCTATATTTCTAGGATTAAAATTTTCCCAGAATCATCATATGATGTTTTTGTATCAGATTTTACTGTTTTGATATTACTTTGAGATTGTTGACAGAAGCAACTCTGGCTATGTAGGTATGACAAATGACAATCGCAAAAATTCTGAATAGGGTCGTGTGAACCTTCTGTGAACTCTCTTATTTTGTGGCTAACTAACATAGGCGCAACTTTTTACCGCGAGAAATTGTCTCATTCCCACGGAAAAATGGTAAGTAGCGACTAGCGGGTGAAACCGCTGGACTGGCCACTAGTTCAATGTAAATTAACATATATTTTTAGACCCAAGACCTACCTGACCATATGACCGACCTACTTGTCAGTGTAGCGATAGATAACACACGTGGTCTAGATAATTCGGACCGCATTCCATATCACAGGTTCGATTCTTGGAACCTACTTTATAAGCTCCTTTCACTAAGACACCCGGAGCTCTATTATTGAAATTTTCGCATGCGATAGTCTCCTACTAAATAATGATTGTGTCATCCGTCTTACTATTTAAATCTATCCACACATACCCTTACGAAATCCAACACATCCTAGAGCTAGACAATACCAAATTCGAGTAGGTAAGGTACGTACCTAGTAAAAAGTGTGATACAAGTTGCGTTAGTTTAACACATTCTATAAATTACCACTTTTTAATTTGCCGTGTGATGCCGGTTTAGAATAGCATCACCCCATCACCACATCTTTCCCGTGGGTGTCGTAAGAAGGGATTTGAAAGTTGATGTGTGTTGCCATTTTATGCGACATGCAATCTGTCACTATGATTATACACAGTCATAGTCATCTGAATGACTCTCAAACTTTTGTCAGACGTAGAGTAAATAGTAGTTTTTTACTGTCGATTTCGCTCTGCCTACCCCGTAAGGGATATAGGCGTGATATATGTATGTGCGTATGTCTAGATAATTCGGACCGCATTCCATATCACAGGTTCGATTCTTGGACCTACTTTATTAGCTCCTTTCACTAACACCGCCTAACCCGGGGTCAGCTATCTAACTATGATAAACTTGATCATATATCTACCTACATGAACTGATAGAAGACTTAATTTACAGTGACAACCGATGTGGCACAATGGTAGTGCCAATGCCTGGAACGCAGAAGGTTCCGGGTTCAATTCTCGGTGGGGTCACTCACAAAGTAGATATTCATCACTTTGTAAATTCGTTTCCAGTCTGGTTAGGACATTTCAAACCGAACCACTTTACCAAAAAGAAAGATGGCTCCGTGCTTCGAAGGGCACGTTACACAACCATGTCAGAGGCGTGCTACTCGTAGTAGGCAGTTGTAAAACTCTGACACCAGGGTTCATCGGGTCGTTCGGCGATTCAGTGGTCCACTCGAAAAGAAGAAAGGAAACATTAATATCAATAGCACTTCGAGCCAGCCATTTAAGAGATTTTAGGTAAGTATATCTACAATCGAAAGTTTTGCGACTCTACTAAAAATAAATTGGTTTTGAAACCGCCTTACGATTTGATCGATAACTGAGATTTTATTCATTTATTTATTGATAAATCTCAACGTGATTCAAAATACTTGTATACGACCACCCAAAAGGGTACAAATAGGGGTCAAAATCATGCATATGTGAGAACAACCTAACAGTGCATAAATTGCATACCAACGTATAAGTATTCGGTAATCAGATTGATCGTTTTTTGGACCTCAAGAATCAAAAATCGGAGCACGTATTTTGAAATTCCTCACGTCTTCGCGATTGACTGATACTCCATTAAACTTTGCGCACCTTCACATTTAAATAAGCTTTAAATTTCGGTCTTGTGCTGTTCTTATTAACGAGTTCCGAAGAAATAAAATAAGTACAGGTTGATGCATATCAATTTAAGTAGAAGCGTACATAAACACATGTTTACCTCTTGCTCTCTCTCTTCGTTTGGGACCGCGAGTCGTCCAACGACCGGATGAACCCTGGTGTCAGTTTTACAACCGCTTACTACTACTAGCAGACCTCTGACATGGCTGGTAACGTTCGCCGTCTAAGTACCTAATCAATCATAGACAACAACCGGGACCAACGGCTTTAACGTACCCTCCGAAGCATGGAACCATCTCTCGGGGTGGGACAATCGATTTTGTAGCTAATTTTATTATTCTAGTTGTAAAATATGCAAGGACAGACACATACTAAGTACTCACTCATATCACAAATTACGGAAACGGCGCGAGGCGCCTTTATAGATGGCTCACTTAGTACTAGCGACCATGGTATAATAAGATACTCCGCCTGGTATTTCTTTCCGAGACTCGTGAACCACGTGACCAACACAAGACTACGTCATCATGCTTGTGGGTTACCAGAATTACCCACTCTTATGATGTTTTTTGTAAATCATATAAGATACTGTTATCTAATAAATAAAATTTAAGTGTTGCTGTAAAGTTAAAGTTAATACACACGTAAATCTAAATTATAAAATTATTAAGAAATATTTTAACCCATTGTTCTGAGATTGAATTTACCCCATAACGTATTTTATTGAAATAAAGTGGCAATACTAAGTGACGTTGACTTGTGTTTCTCTGGGAAGGAAAGACCATGTTTTATTAGACTATGCTAGCGACGATTTTGACTCTGTGTCTCAAAGTAACTAAAAAGATGGAACGTCATATTTCATGCATAATGATGACGTGACGTTTTTGTAACTTGATTTTGTTGTTTGATACTTTTATAGGAACTTACATTGAGATTTTGGACAGTAGCAATCCTGGCTAAGTAACAAGTGACAATCACGAAAATACTACATAAAGTCGAATTTTTAATTCTATTCACTGAAATGACAGATGCTGACAAAATAATGATACCAACTACATGTCACTAGTGACGTACTTCAGTTCGATTTTTAAGTTCAGGTGAGCTGATTCATTCAAACCTCATAGTCAGGTCACTTACATTTATTTATTAATTTCCTACTAAATTTTTAAACTCCTCATATAAAAATGTTTAAAAGTGTGTCACTTAGTACGGGAGACATAATTTTTTAATTTTCGTATTTTGACGAAAAATTTATATTAAATCTTATTCAGTTTTGTGAGAAGAACACGTCCTTAAAATTATTGTACTAAAATTGTAACCAAATACACTTAGTGATTTAATAACTATGAACTATGTCACTAGATGAGTGATTGAATTTAATCTTTTTAGCACATCACTATTTATTTTTCCTAAAAAAGCGGCCACCCACCAAACGTCAGTTTAGTGAATTGAATTAGAAATTCGACTATAGGGTCGAGTGATCCTTCTGTAAGCTCTCTATTTTGTGCTCATATCATTCTTTTTCGTTCTATTATGAATTTTGAGAATGTTCCTTCATACCTACGTTAAATGAGGCAATTTAATCACTTTGCGTCGTGAAGCTGTCGTTTTATTGCATGTATTTCTTGTTAAATTGATTAGTTTCCTTATTAGTGTCTAAAATATCTGTACGTTTTAATACTTATCCTGTTTTATATCCCGTCTTTGTTATTTATAAACTATAAACGACGCATGACAAGAAAATTACTCTAGAAAATAAGTATTCAGTTTTGGCTCTAAAGTCTGGTTATTTTACAATATTTTGATACCGTTTCAAACATTAATATGTAAACGTAAACAATTACTTAATTAAATGTAACCCTATACATTTAATTAAGTACAAATCTCTTGAGGGTGTGATCTACTCACAAAACTGAACAACTTTTGTTTGAAACTCTTCTTCGTAATATGGAAAAAAAATGGACTTCCCATACAAAAATGCTGAAAAAGTGTGTCACTTAGTATGGGAGGTCCAATTTTTTTTTCATATTTCGAAGAAAAGTTTCTAACAAAAGTAGTTCAGTTTTGTGAGTAGATTACATCCTTAAGAGATTTGTGCTTAATTAAATGTAATCGTATATTTTACGTTATTTTTTAGTCACAGAAAGTTCTAGAGTTCATTTTAAGTTACCGATACCTCAAGCTACCACAGAAAAGCATGGTTGCAAAAAATGCCTCCGCTAACTTGTGGTAGTCATTGATAATTCACCTGATATGTTATTTTGGCAGTCTCTTGATTTATTCGCGTTGTATATTTGGAGATCCTTACGATATTCATCATCATCTTCCTGCCCTTATCCCAATTACTTGGGGTCGGCGCAACACGTGTCGTTGAACACAAAATCGTGTTGCAAAAGGATTTGGCTGAATTTTACGACTGGCCGCCTACAAGACGTCAACCCTCCTTGGGAATGCTTTTGTGGTGGATTAACCGCCACCATATGGTTGGCCAACCTACTCTGCCGGCACCACACGGCACCTTACGATATTGTGTGGTACAAACACCACAGTCAAATTGGCTGGTCGGCTAGGTATCTTTAACTACATACATACCAAAATACAACTATCCGTTTGGGCTGTAACCCGTGAAAAAGAATTTTCTTGTCCACATACCTACATATAAACATACATACATACATACTCTCGAAAAACATAGCCCTCCTTCTGAGGCAGTCCGGTAAAAACCACAGTCAAATTGACTCTCGCCTGACAAAACTCTAGCAATCTTTTTATGGATCTACTATTTTGTGGTCTTATTATCAGCTGATAATAAAAAGAAGGGTTTTATGTTTTATTTAATAGACGAGATAATAGTGACTTCGGTTCAGCAAGCTCTTCCGTGGTAATAATTAGGTAGGTGGTACTGTAACGGAGACACGGACTACACCTTAAAGGTGGTACCTCCTAATATTTAGCTGTTCCACTTAAATATTTAGGTAAGTAAGGTTTTAGGATAGGTCGGATTGAAAAGTGTTTTAAGCCTTGAAATTTGTCGAGAACCCTAACCCAACCCGACTCGCACTTAGCCCTTTCTTAACGATCACCATCTTTGGACCCGTGATCCAATTAATAATAATAATGCGGCGGGCAAAAACAAAGTGCGCGCGATTTTGGACCCGAAATGGGTCCAAATTCCTGGCCCTCGGCGTCCGCGGGTCATCGCACCCAGAACTGGTCCAGGGCCGAAATTGAGGACCAAAAAAGGCTTTAGGCAACTAAGGGTACCGACAAGGTCCAACAGATAGGCAGTACGCAAACAGCTTCGCTATACATTGCCTACCTATCTTATGCGCAAGCTCATTAGAGTAGACGTGACGTGAGACATAAGATGGCATCCGGCAAACAAGTAATCGTCGGGGACGTGAGACGTGCGACATCGCGACGCTTGAAACCGTATCCATATAAAATGTATGCAAAAGAAGAAACAAAGGTACACACGTGAGACGCGCGTCGCATCGATAAATGTTGACGATCGCTTGTCTGACAGATGTCATGTTGCGCGACACGTCGCGAGTGTATTCTGTGGAGCTTGCCCTTTGGAGCTGACTGTGGTTAATCGCATAGGTACTGGCGGTGATACCACCTACAATAGCATTCTCGAAGAGGGTTGACGTCAGACAGGCGGCCGGTCATAAAATAAAGCCAAATCCTTTTGCTACATGATTTTGTGTTCTAACAAAACATGTTGCGCCGACCCCAACTGATTTGGGATGGGCATGAAGATGATAATGATGATAGAGTTTCAGTTTTACTGACTTTTCCAAGTTACATAACACTATAAGTATACTTACGCGACTAACTTTTACTTCATGTTCCATCCGTATAGAGTAATTTAAGTGGCACTCGTTCGTATTTATGATTGCGGTGAAAAGAGAAGCATAGCTGACAGGTCATATTGATCTCTTATTCATACCTTCGTGATTGGTCGATAACACAGCAAAAAATGGTTTCGCTTGCGCTCAGCAGTGTGGAAACTTCATACGTTTGAAACAGACGCGCGACGCCGCTTACAAGGAAACTAAGTCAGTCTCACCCGAGTGAAATGTTCCCCTAATTGTCGTGGGAAGGGAATAAGGTGTTTCCCTGGGCCCCAAGTCTGCTAATTTTTAGCCATTGTAATGCCAGCGAGACTCAACTGTCATTCTACTGCCACTGTGATTTTCCATACTAAAAACTGTTAGCAGACTACGAAATGACCGAAACCATCCAACTGAGATGCCATCGAGATCCAACTGAAACGATTTTCATTTAGCGGACTCGGGGCCCTGTAGTACTTAATAAAGTAGCCTTTTTTACAAAGATCATGCAGTTTCTAAACGGTGAAAGATTTTTAAAGTTATTTTTATAATATAACTGAAAGGGATAATCCTTGCGATTCAATAGAAACGTGTAGTTTCTTTACTGTTACATCTATATACTGTGTCGATAATTTACGACTTTCTCTACATTACATAAAAACGGGTACTTATTTTAAAATGGCGGTACTTTAATAAGGTCACGTAAGGTCGGGTCAACAAGATCTGATGCATTTTTGTCGCAATCAAAATTATATTCTGCTCTCTCAGCATGGACGCATTTCGGTCAGAGGTACCTGTAACTTGCGCAGATATCTATTGGCAACATTATTGTTGATATCCTGCTCATGTCCTAATAAATGCTAGAGAGAGAGGCAAACAATAACGTTGTCAATGCGTAATCCAATTTATAATCTGCGCAAGTTATACTTCTTCTCATTATTAAGTGCTCATTTCTCTTGTTAACGCAGTAGGTAACCGCCAATTCCTCTAGAGATATGTAAAACTTTCTAGTGCGACACATGTGTTGAACGGCATAAAATGACCTTTGATACGAACAAAATATAGACCTACCTAACCTAACTAAAGTCCAATCGGTATCATAGTATCACGTTCTTGACCAGCCTAACTGTGAGGTCAGTTTACTCTGGTCGCGGACTGTCTAAGTATTGCAACCATAGCGTTACTTGGCCTCCCACTCAGACTGGTCAAGGCACTAGCGTATGGACTACCTAAACAATAACTTATTTTAATTTAACTTCGTAGTTTGAACCACCCAAGTAGTAATAGGGTAGTAAAAAAGAAAACGTCTCTTATTATGCTAATTTAATGAGTAAAATTAACATCTACCTACCTACTTACTTTCAAAAGCTCGCATTCATAATTCAAAAGCTTTAGGGCTTACAAGAATAAGACATAACGTTACGTAACTTTTTAATTAATTAACGAGCTTTACACCTGTGTCTGGCTGGACGAAACGTTTTTAGACGATTTACACACATAACTTCCGTTTCGACGTTATTTTTGCGCTGCGCTATCGCAGCGTTAGGGAAATGCGAATTTCCACCGTAAGTATAATCCCATATAAATACGACAAAGCATGCCCAACTGTGCGTTGACGGATGCGTCTGACCAGAATAACCATATGGGGTGATATTAACTTTTTGGTTACAAAGTTAATACAAACGAAGCAAGCGGAAAACATTCTCGCTACCGATGGGATTCGAACCCACGTCTTCTGACAAGCCGGGTCAGACGTGTTTGACCGCTACACCACAGAGGTTTAAAAGTTAATATCAATATCTAGTGCCTCGTGCAAAAAAGTTAATATAAATATCCAAGTGTTCAAAAAAATTACTATCTTGTGGAAAATTTCTACAAAATAGTAAACATTCATATGGGGTGATGCTATTGTAAGCCAGCATCACCCAGCGATACCAACTAAAAAATAATAATAAAGGAAACATATTCTGTATTCATATTTACCTTTAGAAATTGTTATTCCAGATTGCACCAGTAACCATACCACAGAGTAACCATACTTTGTATAATAAGCTGCTGCAAAAAGATTGGATTTAATGATGTGTTTAAAACGGGGCGAATTCTGGCAGGGCAAAGCACTCGCCGCCCTGGGAGCGCCATGATGCCATTCATGCAAAATCTGACCGCTAGTGGTGGGGTAAAGTTATCGATAACCAATAACATAGTAATATATCGTTGATCGGTATTGTTATCGTCAGCGGTCACTGTTCCTAAATACATACATACATATATCACGCCCATATCCCATGCGGGGTAGGCAGAGCGGGAACGGCCGTAAAAACGGCCATTATTGCCATGTCTGACAAATGTTTGGGAGTCATTCAGAATACGGTAAGAATACGAATAATTATTGGATTAATGATATGTCCAAAATTGAAATTTGATGAAATTTTTGTCCTCTCATAGTAATTCAAATCAGCTGATCGGCTACTTTGTATGGGAGGCCCAAATTTTTTTTTCGTATTTCGACGTAGGTTCTTTGGGGAAAGTTGTTCCTTATCACCAGCCAGTTCTGAGTTTTCGCTATCGGTCACTACCTAGTAAAATTTCACCCGATATTCATGATATTATGTTTGTATGTTAGATCGTTATTACGGATTGTGATTATTCTGTATAATAAGCTGCTGAGAAAAGATTGGATTTAATGATGTGTTTAAAACGGGGCGAATTCTGGCAGGGCAAAGCACTCGCCGCCCTGGGAGCGCCATGATGCCATTCATGCAAAATCTGACCACTAGTGGTGGGGTAAAGTTTCCGATAATCAATAAAATAAAACTTTATCGGTGATGCTGATGATGATGAACGGTATTATTATCGTCAGCGGTCACTGTTGCTAAATAGGTACATAGATACATACATACATATATCAGGCCTATATCCCATGCGGGGTAAGCAGAGCGGAAACGGCCGTAAAAACGGCCATTATTGCCATGTCTGACAAATGTTTGAGAGTCATTCAGAATACGATAATGATACGAGTACCTACTGATTGGTTTTAATGATGTGTTTAAAACAGGGCGATTTCTGGCAGGGCAAAGCACTCGCCGCCCTGGGAGCGCCATGATGCCATTCATGCAAAATCAGACCAGTAGTGGTGGGGTAAAGTTATCGATATCGGTATTTTTATTGTCAGCGGTCACCGTTGCTAAATACTGGCCTTAGAATAGCATCACCCCATGTCTTTCCCGTGGGTGTGTCGTAAGAAGCGACTAAGGGATTTAAGATTTCATGTGTACCTGGTATGCAATTTTAGGCGACATGCTAACAAATTGTTACTATGGTGATACACAACACAGCCTTCGGAATGACTCTTAAACTTTTGACAGACGTGGTGTAAATGTCCGTTTTTGTAGAAGCCTTCACACTTTACCTACCACGCAAGTGTAATTTTTTATTGGAGTGAAAAGTGAACAGCTAGGTAATTTGGCCTTTCAACGCGACACATTCGAATTAATCGATATTCTTAAACAAAGTACTTCTTAAAAGTTCTTTTCGATAACTCTCTTTATCGATTATGTTTCCAACCCTAGCAAACCGGTATTTTGTACCGATTTCGGCAGTGGTTTCGTATCGTTATTATCTCGCTTCTCGACATGGCTTGGACAGGTGAAATTTTAATACCTTTCTTGTTTTATTTTCTCGTATTTTCCCGACAAAAATCCCATACTAAGTATATAATTTAAAAAAAGTATTAAATTAGTCGAAACGTCGCTCTCCTGTCGCTTTGTGATTGCCGTTTACCAAAAACTATCTATAAATGGTACCTATTAAGTAAAAGCTGAATCATACGTGCCGTACGGTTTATGGAATTCGATTAGAATTCGATTCTTCTATAAATAATAATCGACGCAGAAATAGAGTATGCCCTTCGAGGAATTTCAGAACAATGTTTGCGCATCGGTTCTTCTGCTTCCTTGGTCCCTTTTTATACAATCTTGCTAACTCAGCTTTAACTATTTATCCCCTGTCTAAATCAGAGTGCAGGAAAGCGGTGACTAGTTGGTTGCGAGCATTCGATTTTGACTCAACTGAAGATCTGCTTCTTCCTATTCAATGAATCCATTGCCTTATGTAGCCTAATAATACAAACACACATCCTCTTTACACAAACACAAACACAACACTTTTCCTACTAACATTTTTCTAAATTCTTATAAAGTCAATATAATTATTTGCTTGTTTTTTAAATTTAATATTGTAATTAATTCTACATACTTAATTTTCAAAATTCATGATATAGACTAGATACCTAATTTCCAAGGAGTGGGGGCCTGGTAATCTGTCTGACAGGGTACGCCCTAGTATAGATACCAGTCTCTCACAAAGGATCTTATTTAAGTGATGTTTTATTGTATAAATACTTTTTTACTTTACTTTACTTTACTTTGGTATTTGACAGTTGTTGGCAAACTGACAGCCGCATACCTAATAGTGCGGCCAAGTGAGTTTCTACATGCAGTTCTTAAACCAATAGTCCGAGCGACGGCAGGTCTGATCCATATCTCACAAAAGAATAGAATATTTTAGCTATGTACGGGTAGAGGAGCTCTAGTACTTCGGATTGGTCGTGGTCTGCCGCGGCGCAGCTTGGCACGTTTGGCGGAGTGGCTAAAAGTTTGCCCTCTGAAAAAAGTTAAAAATATCTCATCGAAGAATTGAATGAGACATGGCTGTAGCGATAGGAGCAGTTTAGTAAAGCATATAAATCTTGGTCTGCCGGCTGCTATCTTGGCACGTTTTGCGGAGTAGCTAAAAGTATGCCCTCTAAAAAAAGTAAAAAATATCTCATCGAAGAATAGAATGAAAATATATCGTACCGATAGCTTGCTTGAGTCTGCTTACTTAAATACTGGTCTGCCTGGCCACAGCCTGGCAGTTTTCCCGGTCCGACCACTTTTACTTTTTTTAGTAAAAATTTTATCTCTTCGAATAAAAGAATAAAAATATGTCGTACCGATAGCTTGCTTAAGTCTGCCTAGACAAAAACTGGTCTGCCTGACCACAGCCTGGCAGTTTTACAGGTCCGACCACTTTTACATTTTTTTGAGAAATTTTTATTTCTTCGAATAACAGAATGAAACTAAGTTGTAATAATAGTTTATTTAAAGCTGAACACATATCCCTTGGTCTGCCTGAACTCAGTCCGGTAGTTTCTCCGATGCGATCACTTTTCACTCTCAGTAAATTTCAATTTTAAAGGACCCTGACTTTGTTTATTAGGGAGTGGGCCCCGCCAATAAAATGAAAATTTGACAGTGTATAGAAATGAGATTTACAGAGCTGTAATCTCTCAATGTCCAGATGAAGAAGATGTTTTCCCAAGTATTATATTTTTGAAATAATTACTACGAATACATCTGAAGTTGTAGATTCTTGAAATTAACATACTTATCCTTCATCTAGACATTGAGAGATTACAGCTCTGTAAATCTCACTTTTATACACTGACAAATTTTCATTTTATTGGCGGCCCCACTAATAAACAAAGTCAGGTCCTTTAATATTGAAATTTACTGAGAGTGAAATGTGATCGCATCGGAGAAACTACCGGACTGAGCTCAGGCAGACCAAGGGATATGTGTTCAGCTTTAAATAAACTATTATTACAACTTAGTTTCATTCTGTTATTCGAAGAAATAAAAATTTCCCAAAAAAATGTAAACGTGGTCGGACCTGGAAAACTGCCAGGCTGTGGTCAGGCAGACCAGTATTTTTCTAGGCAGACTTAAGCAAGCTATCGGTACGATATATTTTCATTCTATTCTTCGATGAGATATTTTTTACTTTTTTAAGAGGGCATACTTTTAGCTACTCCGCAAAACGTGCCAAGATAGCAGCAGGCAGACCAAGATTTATATGCTTTACTAAACTGCTCCTATCGCTACAGCCATGTCTCATTCTATTCTTCGATGAGATATTTTTAACTTTTTTCAGAGGGCAAACTTTTAGCTACTCCGCCAAACGTGCCAAGCTGCGCCGCGGCAGACCACGACCAATCCGAAGTACTAGAGCTCCTCTACCCGTACATAGCTAAAATATTCTATTCTTTTGTGAGATATGGATCAGACCTGCCGTCGCTCGGACTACAAGGTTACCCTTTTAGTCACTATAACACTACCTAAAGTGGAAGACATTTTTTATAGTTAAAGTTCAGGCGTTTTCTTGCTTTGGACATTGTTTTAGGTAGGTATACATTGCGCATTTTATTTATCGTTTAATCTTTAATGTTTCCTTAAAATAATGATCAGGGGCAAGATTCCCAGAAATAAGGGAAATTTTAGACTCGAGGCTACGATGGTTCGTGGATAAGATTCTGCTAAGAAGAATACCAAATTTTAAAACACTTCCCGTTTTTGGTATACAATTTTTGGATAACTTGCAAAATTATCACCGCACGCAGGATTTCAACCTTCGTCTTCGGGCATCCACCACAGACACTAGTTTCTCAAATAAATAAAATTTTGAGTCATTCAGAGAACTGTGTATCACTATAAGTACCTAGTGACAAGTTGTCAGCATGTCGCTTAAAATTGCAATACATATCAACTCTTAAAATTGCAATACACGACAACCCTTAGTCGCTTTTTACGACACCCACGAAAAATATATAGGGTGATGCTATTCTAAGCCAGCATCACATGGTTAATCACGCATAAAATAATCGGAATTAGTAGAATAAGGTCTAAACAAGGCCCACGAATGCCCCCTGGCGTATAATTATTGTCATGTTGATATTGTTTGGATTAAGTGTTTACATTGAAATTATAGGGTCAAGCGCCGACCGTTTTGCAGCTTTTTGGCAAAGATGTGTTTTAACTTTTAACTCATTTTGACTTACACGGGTTTTAATTTACACGTGGGCTTTGGATATTTCCCACGAACAAAATACACTTGGTTGGTAATAGTAGATATAACTGCCGCAGATAAAGAACATATACCGAATTGGCAACATTAATGTTGACATCCTACTCAAATGTTATGTAGCGTAGCGGAAACATATATACAGGGTAGCGGAAACTTTGCAGGTGTGATCAGACTATCAAACTGAACAACTTTACAATGGAACATTCGGTGATCAACAAAAAAAATTTGGCTTCCCATACAAAGTCAGTCAGCAGTCGTAAATTTTGTATGGGAGGCCGTTTTTTTTCGTTTGTACCACTATATGTTCCACGGGGAAAGTTGTTCAGTTTCATGGTCTGATCACGTCCCTTACACCCCATATAATACGATAGAGAGGCAAACAATAATGTTGCCGATTGGGGATGTGTTCTTTATCTGCGCGAGTTACGATTTTCTTCTGGTGGATTCACATTACTATATTTACAGTGTGTTACTGGCAAGCGGGCATTTATGGAACCGAAATCTGAGAAAACACAAAAAAAAACAGCTCTTGCATACATTTTTCTTGAGTACCTAGGTATCGGGTTTTCTGTGGAACAGAAAAGAATCACCAGTTTGAATAAATGCCCGCTAAGCTATTTTTATTAACACACTGTATATTTTTTCGTTTGTTATTTATTTGCCACCGTTGTTTTAAAAAAGTTGTTGCATTTTTACGCTTCAAAATTACCGATAATCTCTTTCAAAAGCGATTGAGTAAAATTGAAGCGAGCACGAACACTTCTTCCTGTGTCATTTTGGCACTTTCCAAAATATAATGGTAGAACTTTTGGGTGGTAAAATTCGAAGAAAGTTAAAATAAAAACGTCTGAAAATGAGTATTGCTTGGTGCAGTGGAAGTAAGATCACGACCAAGCAAAATGCCGCGAGTTACCTACATTTAAATAATCAACTCATATACTAAAACATAACTTATTCAAATACCTACTCTTTTTTTTCAATATTTCTTATACGTTTCTTTATCGATACTAAACCTATCCTAAAGCTATATCACGTATTTAATTTAACAGTCTGTATAAGAGAGCTCGAAAAAAAAGGTGCCACAAACAACGTATGAACGGTCGGCACGGATATGGACACAACATCTCTGTCCATCAGTAGCGAAACGACAGTAGTACATCTGTATTTCTCCTCATTTGACGTAAGTATGGAGCGAGCCATGTACTAGTACACTAGTACCTATTATGTATTCTGTGGTATAGCTTGCATTTGTTTGTATAGATACTCTAAGGGTGCGAATCAGTTGCACGACAATCCTCAAGTAAGAATCAAGTGTACGTTTGCCTGTCTGTCTGTATCCAGGTAATTATCAAAACCACCAAAATAATAAATACCTGCATAACTCACATCCAATATCGTGCAGGTCTAAATAACCGACAATCACAAGCAATAAAAGTTCCAATAAACGCAAAATTCGGCATCAAATCATTGCATATCATATGATTGTTACGAATTCAAGTGATACAAGGAATAAGAAGTTTTATGTTCGCTAATTTTGGTGATAGAAACTTTTTTGGAGTGGCAAAAAAAGAAAATGTTCCCAAATAAAATTGGCAACTGGCAAGATTCGATGATTATAGTGAAGAAAAACCCTTTTTTGGGAATACTTATATAAGTGTTGTTCAGTTTCATGGAGTGCGTATGTTGAACAAAAGGTTGAACTTGTGTCCACAAGACGACTTTTTTCAGTACTTATTCACTATCGTCATTCATTAGTTAGTGAAATTTCAGCCAAGCCTCTAAGTAAAAAAATCTACTTATTTATGAGTTTCATGACACGTGTTTAACTTCGTAAAAAAATTATGGGAGACAATTAAATTAAATTTATTCGTTTTCTCTCCGTATTTGATTTAGTCGTCAAAGGATCCGACTTTGACACGCCCATAAAGCCATTACCTTTCATCGCTCTCCGCTGTCGGTTAAAATAAAACGACCACCTCCAAAGTTAAAATATAACCGATCCATTTGAAAAGAGAACATCCGGATGACAAGAGTGATGTGTTCTATTTTTAAAAACAATATCGTCACCGTTTATAACGAGAGAAGCCAGTGACATTTCTAGTCTAATGAGTTCAATGACCGGAGGAAAATAGTTGAGGAAAAAATGGCCATGTTTGTGTTGGATGTGTGTAAAAATAGGTTCCGTAGGGTTGCTGAAGTAATACCATAAGAATAAATAATAACACTACCGTACAAAAAGCGAAAAATAAATTTTTTATACTTCTGAAATTCTTGTGTTTCCAGTCGCTGCTAGATTTGATAGACGGTTTTCTGACACCATAGCAACGCACCATAGTTCATCGGATTGTTCGTTGACGTGGTGTCCCACCCACCTTACAGAGGAAGACTTGTGTTGGGTAAAAAACAAAATCAGAATCAGTTTTTTCGGGAATCAAACCCGGCACCCAATACGTTGAAAGCAGAAAATCTACCAACTACAGAATGTAGGTGTGATATAAGTATTACTAACATCCAACCAACCATTTTACTTGTAAAATTGTAGCTACACATTACATTCCTACAGGTTGCAACAAAGTAACATGCGCTTTTAAAACAAACACTGCTGAGTAATTCTTAACCATAACCGCCATGATCTTTGCAAATGGAAAACAAAGTGTCTGGAACTGAAGTGGCAAGTGCAAAGATACACATCCTTACAGTATGGTTTAGGTGCCGTTCCGACAGTTGCGACAATCGCAAACTCCACAAATCTGCAAAGCTTGATGGACACAAGTCCATCTAAGCCAGTGGAACTAACAAACATGCTCATGATCCTTGCAAATAGAAAAACAAAGTGTTTCCAACAGAAGTGACCGGTGTAGAGATACATATCCTTGTATCCGACAGATACTACAAAATTTCAAAGCTTTGATGCCCTCGCAAGTCACCATGCGAGACAATAAACGTTTCCGTCATGTTTTTTCTGGCTCTGAGTGAAATGGAAATATACCGGGTGTTAGGGCAATACCCCCCGATAGGGGGAGGCCCATGTCCAGCAGTGGACTGTTGTGGCTGTTATGGTTATTTTTATGGTTAGGGAAGGTCGTTTCAACAGAAAGTGATCCTTAACATTTATTTTTATTTGCGACTTTTGTTGGACATCCTGTCGTGTAAGGACAGAGGACAAAGTTTCTCATCTTCTTATCGGCTACTACACTACCATGCCGTCCATGCCTACTAGACTAATGCTAGGTGCTTATGAAAATAAGTAGTGTGTACTTAAAAAATACTTGTGATATTAAACGTTGGATTTCCCGAAAATTCAAATGCAAATTCAAACTGAACAACTAGACAGCGAAAACTTAGAATTGGCTGGTGATAAAGAACAACTTTCGCCAAGGAACATAGGCCGAAATCTTCTTCTTCTTCCTTGCACTTTCCCACTTTAGGTGGGGTCGGCTCTCCTAATTTTTCTGCGCCATGACATTCTGTCTAGGGTTGTCGGGTCAGGTAAGTCTTCTTTCTTCATTAGGGTTGCCATACTGGTGTACCACGTGTATGGAGGGCGTCCTCTGCCTCTCTTTTTCTCCGGAAGGTTCATTGCTGTTTTTACCACATAATCATCATCTCTTCTCATTATATGGCCGAACCACCTCAGACGGCTTTCTTTGAGCTTGTCGGCTATAGGGGCTACTTTGAAACTGCCACGGATGTACTCATTGCGTACTTTATCTAGCCTTGTAACCCCACCTGACCACCTTAGCATTTTCATTTCAGCCGTGTGAAGCTTTTGCACATGTGTTTCTTTTACGGGCCAGCACTCTGCTCCGTGTATAAGATCGCTGGTCTCACCGCCATCTTGTACACCTTTCCTTTTGTGCGAACAGGCATACGGGTATCACACAGAACTCCTGTTAACGACCGCCATTTCTGCCAGCCAACATTCACTCTGTGCGCTACGTCTTCGTCCACGTTGCCGTTTTCAGTGATGACTGATCCAAGATATTTAAATTGCGTCACTTTGGGTACTGTTTCTCCATCTGGATAGCAAATAGTGGACGTGAGGGCAGTATTACTGAATTTGCATTCCAGGTGTTCAGTTTTGGATCGGCTGACTTTTAGCCCTACGCCCTCCAGTGCATTTACCCACAGATGTAGTGTGGCCTGCAACTCTTCGGCTGTACTTGATATGAGTGCAATGTCATCTGCATATAGAAGGTTCCAAGGTAATGGGGCCTGAATACTTTTAGTTATTAGTTCCATCACTAGGTTAAAAAGGAGCGGACTGAGTGCTGAGCCCTGGTGTACGCCAACTTTGACGGCGAAAGCTTCACTGAGACCTGCTGGGGATTTCACTTTTATCGTGACATTTCGATACATGTCTTGTATCAGTTGCACGTAAGATTCGGGCAGATGTTGTGCTCTTAGTGCTTCCCAGACTAGCCTTCGAGGTACTCGATCGAATGCCTTCTCGAGATCGATGAATATGAAGTGTAGGTCTTCTTTGTTTAGTCGGTACTTGTCGGTCAGTACTCTAATTGCTTGTATTGCGTCTGTTGTTGACCTAGACAGCCGAAATCCAAACTGATTTGGGGATATTGTGGTAAAAGCTAGGATGCGCTTGTTCAGAATCCGTTCCCATATTTTAAGAGTGAACATAGGCCGAAATAAGTATTAAAAAAAATTGGACCTAATATACAAAATTGCCGATCAGCTGATTTGAGTTACTATGGGAGGTCTAAATTTATTTCATGCCTATGGCCTATGTTCCTTGGGGAAAGTTGTTCAGCCGATTCTGAGTTTTCGCTATCGGTCACTAGTAAAACTTCACCCTATAGATTTTTCGACATGTAGAGTTCACCGAGTCATTTCCACCTGTGGCCCCCTAAAGGGTGATGCTACTCTAACCCAGCATCACAAATTGTGATGTTATTTTGCCATCAGTACAGTTCATAAGTCGGTGTGGGAAAACTAAGAAGCGTCATCGCTAATTTAGCGCGCACACGCATGAGTAAAACGTGCGCTTTTCGAAGCCGGTTTTGTTTTGACATACATTGGTTGTCCCCTGGGTGAGAATCCACCAGAGCTGTGCGAGGAAAATGTGTCGTACGAGGATGCGTAGCTGTGCTGTGGAAATGTGTAGGGGTTTCCACCAAAGCTGTGCGAGTAAAATGTGCCGTACGAGGATGCGTAGCGGAGCTGTGAAAATGCGCATTAATGTGCGGAGCGAGGATGCGTTGCGAAGCTGTGAAATGTGTGAGCGGGGGGAATGCGATGTAGTGGAAACCTCGCAACACATTTCTCGCAACGCATTCCTCGCAACGCATTCCTCGCTACACATTCCTCGCAACACATTCCTCGCATACATTTCTCACTTGTTTTGTATGTAGAATGGCCTCGCTTCGCTCAACCCTATTCCACCAGAGCTGAGCTGAGCGAGGCTAGGAAAATGAAGTGATTCTATTGGTGGATTTTTTCCTCGCTCACCGCCTCGCTACCTCGCACAGCTCTGGTGGATTCTCACCCTATAGTGGGACAGTTGGCAAACGCAGTACAATGTGGTGTATCTATTCTTTATCTTCTTCATCGAATCGACGGACAACCACTAAATATTATTTGCTTAATATTTGGCTACATTGATCGCCTGACTGTTAGCCTCCAGCAGGTCCCGCATACTGCAAGTGCTAGGGCAGTTTGGGCAAGAGAGAAGGTGAGCCAGGTTGATAGGTATATCTCATAGGAAGGAAGTGATGCTGCCCATTCTCTTGATTTATCCCTTATTTGCCTTATACCACGCCATTGGCCCCACAACCCACCCTTACTGACATATCAGCACCTTAAGTTTCTCAAAAGTCTTGTCAAAAGAGTGAAGGTCATGCCTCAGTAAGCGTAAAGTCGACCGATGACTTAGAGATGGCATGCGAGTCTGTTGAGCAAGCTTCCAGCGTACGGCATACCCACTGGCTTCTGTAGCTGGGTGGCTGACTTCCTGAGTGAACGGTCGATCCGAGTGGTCATAGACGGCTGCTCCTCTGACCTCAAGGCTATTGACGCCGGAGTTCCTCAGGGGTCTGTACTCTCCGCGACGCTTTTCCTGCTGCACATCAATGACCTTCTATCTTCAGGAATTGTTGGGTACGCAGATGACAGTACTGTCACCGAGAAATATCTGTCCGGCGCAGGAGCCAGTGGTGATGAAATCCAAAGATTGAGAAAGGCTATGATTGAGCGTACGAGCCTGACGTTAAGTAACGTCTCCCAGTGGGGCGATGACAATCTCGTCAGCTTCAATGCTTCAAAAACGCAGGCGTGTCTTTTCTCCGCAAAAAGGAGTCCTTTCACCTTTTCTCCTACTTTTCGGGGTACATCTGTTCCAGTGACCAACACTCTTCAACTCCTTGGCATGGAGCTGTCCTCTGGCCTCAACTTCGGCACCACCATCGAGTCCAAGGCTCTAATTGCAGCTAGAAAGTTGGGCGTCCTGAATAAAGTCAAGCGGTACTTCACGCCTGAACAGCTTCTAACTCTTTATAAAGCTCAAGTCCGATCTTGCATGGAGTACTGCTGTCACCTTTGGGATGGCTCGGCTAAATACCAACTTGCTGCAATGGATTCGGTGGAACGCAGAGCCAAGAGATTAATAGGCGATAAAAAACTGGTGGCGACCAAGCTTCACAGCCTGGCTCACCGCCGCAAGGTTGCTTGCCTATCGGTCTTCTACAGATTGTACTTCGGAGAGTGTGCGCGTGAGCTGCATGAGCTCATACCACCGTCTCCTTTCTTCCATCGGACATCCAGACGCACGGCCGGCTACCATCCGTTCTTAGTTGATATACCCACATTACGCACTAAGCGCTTCAAATCATCTTTCATTATGCGCACGGCTAGCGAATGGAATTCCCTGCCTGCGTCTGTATTTCCGAGTGCATATAACCTGAATCTCTTTAAGTCTAGAGTGAATAGGCATCTTCTGGGCAAGCTCGCTCTACCGTAGATCCCATCTCTGCTCTAGGGTAAGATTGGGGTCAAGAGTAAGCCCATCATAGATAAAAAAAAAAAAAAAGGCAGCTAGATAATGGGAGAATGTGGCGTACGCTGGGCTGATGTAATGTTATCTTCTATTCAAGTGGTACACCGAGTCGTCTAAGGACCCAAAGAACCCTGGTGTCAGAGTTTTTCAACCGCCTACTACAAGTAGCAGGCCTCTGACTTGGTTAGGTAACGACCGCCGTCTAGGTAATCATAGACAACAACCAGGACTGACAGCGCAGCGGAGCCATGTCTCTTCCGGACAATCAGGTGGTTTGGTTCAGCCTGCAATGTCCTAACCAAACTGGTAATAAATCCACAAAGTGATAAATATCAACTTATGAAAACCGCAATGTATTTCAAACGTCACCAAGACAGGCGGCCGGCACCCGCGCAGATGCAGATGCAACACAAACGCATCGCTTGCTTATTATGCAATTCTTGTATCCGGTGTAAGTTTACACGCAATACCGGCAATAATGCATGTTGCACGCGGCTATTGCTTTAGATCAATATATACTGGTTTTCATAGAAACAATACGGAGAACCAGTCTACGTAGAGCTCTTAAAGAGAGCCGCCCTCTTAACGCCCAGATTTTAGGGGGCTTTTCGAATAGTGAAATCAAGGTCGCACTATTCCCGGCAGAAGGCTTTTACAAAGGACCATGAGCGTTAAGATAGGCTACTGTGAACTTTTTTCAAAACCGCAATGAATTTCAAACGTCACCAAGTCACATGCGCGTGAGTTGTAGTCGCAGATGCATCGCTTGCTTATTATGCAATTCTTGTATCCGGTGTAAGTTTACACGCAATACCGGCAATAATGCATGTTGCACGCGGCTATTGCTGTTACAAAGACATGACAAGTCAGCACATTAACTTGTCACTTTGTATTAGTGTAAAACATTTACTAAAAGGTAGGTAAGGTCAAAAATTTCAGTTATAAATTGAAGTGTGTCCTACAAATAGGTAATACTTTTTCAGGTATATAGAAAAGTCTTGCAACTAAAAAGCTTAGCAGACTAGACTATTTTACTTTTCTTTGCGAAAAGTTCCTTATAAGGCCATCATCCTCTGAAATTTCAGGTATTTTGTACGTACCTACCTAGCTTGGTAAGTAACGGTGAAGTTTTAGCAAAAAAGAAGGAACAACTTTCTTCAAGGAACACAAGTCGATATATGAAAACAGAATTTGGACCTCCCATTCAAAATTAATTATGGGTGAATTGTTTTTTAGATTTGACCTAACATAGGGGAAAATTGTTCCTTATCACCAGTCCGTTCTGCATTTTCTACCTATATCGGTCACTAGTAAAATTTTAATGTATATGTAGTTTTCGCTACGTCACAAACTCCGCGATGTATGTTATAATATAAGCTTAGTAGTACACACTTCAAAACTATGACTACATAGATGACTGGTATCTTTACAAGTAGCTGTAGGTAGCACTTGAAACTGACAATGAATAATATCCTAAGAAAGTGAGTAGTAGGTAACAAACATATCAACAATGTTTCAATTTCATAACATAGCACAGTGACTTACTTCTTACAGTTGCAAGTTATCTCTTATCAAACGTTTATCATGTGTTATCTCCTTGATTACCCACTTTGGCCTATATAAAACATTTGTTTTGTAATGCCTGTTGGACATAAGAGTACGAGTTTTATTGACTTTCTAATGATTGGCGGTGTGCTTACTTTTTATGATGTATCAGTTTATCACCATGAGTTCATACACAATCATGAAATTGTCGACAAAGAGGCCGGTCCAGACGTTATACTTGCTGCTACCCGTTTTCTTTTTCAGATAAGTAGATACAGGGTTTTACTATCAAAAGCAAATCCAACTACCTATTTAAGGGAAATATTAAGAAAAACCAGTTAAATGGGTAGGTGAATTTACTGGAGATAGTACCGTGAAGTTTGCAGGCCTGTGCGTGCAGTTCAATAAATTTTACCGAGGAGTCTAATTTGCAAAACGAAAAAAAGATGACCACCAACCAAACAAGAATTGACTTTTGAAAGAAGAAAGAAAGTGAGAAAATACGTTTATTTGATTCACAATATCTTTGAACACTTATTTAAATTGACCCGAGGGCTGGCAACGATTTCGCTCAAAGGATTAGCCTGGTAATCCAATGAGGAAATTCTACCAGGATCTTGGGTACTCTGCCTCGGTGCGCCGCCGCTAGGTTTTCTTTCCGCAACGGTATTTGCCAATTCTACGATAAAATCCTCCAGCTGATTATAGCTATTTATATTTTCCGTACTTCTGCTGATAAAAAAAATGTGCGCAATTTAATAATTTGCGCCGCTAGCAACTGTCTACGACGAAATGCAGATAGCGGTATCTTACCTAATATGCCTTCAAGGCCTTTAGTAAAAAAAAACCTGGAGATAAACATTACAATAATATTATTAAGTAGCAATGTGTTTATTTGTTTTTAATCAATGTTTTTTCGAGTCAAAACAGTGATTTTAAATGTTACGTAAGGGTCCAAAGCGTGGTAGATGGATCTAGATTTCTAAATATTCGAATTTTACTAATAAGTAGTCGATTGTACTAGGCTTCTTTCTCACATACTCACCCACAACCACTCACTGCAGGGTATAGGCCTCCTCTCTACAGATCCAATCCTCGTGGTCCTGTGCCAGCCTTATCTAGTGAGGTCCTGTAAACTTGAAGATATCGTCGGACCATCGAGCAGGTGGTCTATCCACTGACCTTTTCGATCCTTTGGGCCTCCTATCTCGCCACGTCAAAACTTACCTTCCGGATATGATAATAAGTTCTGTTTCGTGGGAGATAGTTTGAGGACTGTAGGTAGACACCACGTAGCAAAGGATTTTTAGGTATATTCCCGCGGGAAAATGCCAGATGAATCCGCGCGTACGAAAACTAGTTGCAAGCTCTATCAAAGGTTGCAAGTAAATACGTATTTATTTATTGATGGATCAACTGGATTACGTGTAGGAATTTTTCGTTATCTCGCACGGCGCCCGTCGGCGGCGCCCTCGTATCTTGATTTCCTAGATATATGCGCAAGCGCAGGCAACGGAACTAGAACAAGGAAGAAGTGGCATAAACTTTCTTTCCTTTTCTTCTTTTAGTATATACTTAGAACATTCTTTGGTTTTCTGGATATCTTTATCCTGAAAGAAGAAATCTTTGCTAGATAGAGATATAAGATATAAGAGACGTTTTCTTACTTCAAAAAAAGTGCATTAGAGCGTTATGTGGTGTAGGCCCTATCGAACATTGTCGTCCATTGTTTCGCCGACTGGGTATTCTAACCTTGACAGGAATGTACATTTTAGAAATAGGCACATTTGTCAGAAATAATCCTAGTTTTTTCGAATATGTTACTCAAAATGCCAGACTACGGTATAGAGATATCACACAAATAAAAATGCCATCCTGTAGGACCGCCTTATTCAGAAAAAATTGTTACATGATGACTATAAAAATCTACAATAAGGTGCCATCACAGTTCAGGCAGCTTCCTAATAGGTATTTTTTGTCCAAATTACGACGATGGCTTGTCCAGAAATGTTATTATGACATAAGTGAATTCCTAAATGATAATGACATTGAATCGTATATTTTGTAATAATAATTTTGTAATATATTTTGCAAATTAATCAATTTTCGTATTGTGATGTGACATATCTGAATAATTAATATCTTTGATCTAATATACAGTCATGAATGAAGTTTCTAATTTAATAATGTTTGATTCCGAAGCTGATCTTAGCGCAGTGGAAGCAAATTAAAGTTATCTTAAAATCTAAAACTAAATGGTCGATCAGCCTCGGAACAACATTTGACTACGATTCGTAGTGCTCTTTACTATAGCTAAATAAAATAAATTTAATGAGAGAATTTTGTTCCGGAAAGTTTCCGGCCGAGAAATTCTTGTTTCCAAAATCTACTTAAACAGGGCCCAGCAACGAATTGCTTACCGTGCGAACCATGACGCCTTTTCTTTGTGAGTTTAAGTATGACAGGAATCAGGTATTCAGGATATTTTAGGGGCGCAGGAATAGGGAATAACCTAAACTCACAGCACTGGAACATCCGCTCGTTCTCGAACTCCTTTCCTCCAATTTGCACTATAGTTCACAGTTCGACATCACATAATGTTTTTAACACAAAATAACTAAAAGATTTCTCTCCGAATGAGAAATCGGCCCCGTTGGCCTCCAATCATTTATAATTAAAATACGTAGCTATCGGCAGCCACGACGCGAGCCAACGAAAAGTGAGGTTATATTTTGCCGGCGGTCGCGTGACTCTCAATCAAAGCGCCGGAACCAAAATCACTTGGTTCACTTCCCACCGAACAGGAAAACCACACGAGAAAACCGAAAGCACTAAATTACACCATTTATAATTAAAATACGTAGCTATCGGCAGCCACGATACGGGCGACGGCAGAGGACGTGACAATGACAGAGCAGTGTTGCCAGCACCGCGCGCCCATTTTATACGAAAACTAAACATTCACCCGCCCCGGACCGACCCATCGGTCCGCTCTATGCATGGCAGGCGTGATAATGTAGCTACTGCTCGCTTAAGGACTGAATCCCCCACCTGAACTTCTGCAACTCGAGGAGTGCCATCACTACCCGGAAACAGGTTGAGAATGCGCCCCCGGCGCCAACGCAGTGGCGGTAGGTTGGCATCCTTAACCAGAACGAGATCCCCAATGCAGGGGGGTTCAGTCCTGTCCGTCCACTTAAGGCGTTGCTGCAGAATGTGCAAGTACTCAAGCGACCAACGCTTCCAAAAGTTTTGAGTCATTTGCTGCAACAACTGATAACGCGACAAACGATTGCTATTCACCTCCGTATAGGGATATTCCGGCAAGGCGTTAAGTGGGCGGCCAATTAAGAAATGCCCTGGCGTCAGGGCCTCTAAATCATTTGGGTCTGAGCTGAGCGGACACAAAGGACGCGAATTGAGTACAGCCTCAATTTTACAAAACACGGTCGCCAGCTCCTCGAAAGTCAAAATTGTTAACCCTACAACGCGCAACAAATGCGTCTTAGCGGACTTTACAACCGCTTCAAAAATACCACCCCAGTGAGGGCACGCTGGTGGATCGAACACCCAGGTAATGCCCTGACGGGAGAGGCCCGTGCTGATGGCTTCTTCGTTCTCCTTTAAGAACGTTACAATTTCCTTCATACACCGATCAGCACCCTTAAAGTTGGTACCACAATCCGACCTGATCAGCGCTGGTCGCCCTCGTCGCGACGTAAATCTCTCCAGCGCTGCCAAAAAGGCCTCCGTAGATAGGTCGGCCACGAGCTCCAAGTGGACGGCCTTGGTGGCTAGGCACACGAACACGCACAAGTACGCCTTGATAGACTTTGCGTTCCGTAGGCGTGATGCCTTTACCATGAAAGGGCCTGCAAAATCCGTTCCCACACCTGCAAACGTCCAGGCCTCCGTCACCCGGTCCGGTGGGAGATCTCCCATCTGTGGCTGCATTGTGGCTGCCTTCAAGCGGTAACAAGGCAAGCACCTAAACACAACGCTACGTACCGTTCGTCGTCCCGATAAGATCCAAAACTCGCGCTGTAGAATGGCCAATAGCGCATTACAGCCCGCGTGCGAGTTTTTCTCATGACGATCCCTGACTAAGAGCTCAACTAAGGGTCCCCCTTTTGGAAGTAACAGTGGATGCCGAGCCGAAAAGGGCAGGCTAGCGTTCCGAAGTCTGCCTCCAACCCTGAGCATACCTTGCTCATCCAGGAATGGGTTGAGGCGCACAATTCCTCCCTTCAGCTTTCCACGTCCATCCCTGAGCAGCCTGACCTCCTCTTCAAAATGTTCCGCCTGGACGACTCTAACCAATGAGCATAGAGCCGCATTCCGTTCCGCAGGCGAGAGGACAGGTGTAAAGTTCCGTTCTGCTTGAGGCTTCCTGCAGTTGTTCACGAACCGTTTGATCCAACCTGTCACCCCAAGAAGTTTGTCGAGGAGCTATACCGTTCCAGCAAGAAAGCTGGGTTAGGCTTCGGTACGAGTTGCCCCACGTTCACTCGCAAACCTCGATCAGGTGGCCCAAGCGGCGCCCTGCACTCGTTGAATGGCCATTCCTGCGGCGACTCAGTCAGCCATTGAGGTCCCCACCACAGTGGGTGACTCACCAAATCAGGTGCCCTGCACCCGCGCGAAGCGCAGTCCGCTGGGTTCCATTCTCCCGGTACGTGCCTCCACACTAACGGAGTTTCCGACCCCGTAATCTGTGACACCCGATTTGCCACGAAAACCTCAAGTGTATGTACCGACGTCTGCAACCAGCACAGAACTATCCGACTGTCAGTCCACGCGTACACCGTTTCATCCAAGTTGATGGTACCACGCAGATTGCAGGTTACATGATTTAGCAAACGCGCTAGAAGAGCTGCCCTGCCAATTCCAATTTGGGGATGGTCCATCTAGTTCTGACTGGTGCCACCTTACTTTTGGCCATAACCAGACGCACGTGCACAGTTCCCGTTGAACTTGCTGTCCGAAGGTATACAGCTGCCGCGTACCCTCGCTCCGAGGCGTCACAAAACCCATGTAGGGTAGCCTTACATCCCACCGATGGGACTAACTTGCGGGGTATCGCGATGTGCACAATCCCTGGTAAGGTGGTCACAAACTTGAGCCAATCCTTCAACAACTCTCCGGAGAGTTGGTCGTCCCAACCTAAGTTGGCTAGCCACAACCTTTGTAAAAAGCACTTCGCCATGAACGTAACCGGGGCGATCCATCCGTTAGGATCGAACGTTCTAGCAATTGTCGACAGTACCGACCGCTTAGTCCAAGTTTTCTCCAAAAGGCCGGGCTCAATCTTGTACGTGAATACGTCATGCGTTGGCCTATATTGCACCCCGAGGATGCCCAACGTGTTTGGATTGTCCGGGTTCTCAAAGAGGTGCGGGTCCTGATGGAACTCGCCTGGCAAACCGGCCAGGAGCTCTGGGCAACTGGACAACCATTTCCGCAACTCGTAACCTCCTGAACCCATGATCGCGATCAACTCGTCTCGTAGAATTAGCGCCTGCTCCACGCTATCAGCACCCGTGCAGATATCGTCCACGTAGACGTCGCGATCCAGTACTGCTGCTGCCCGAGGATATCTTACCCTTTCCTGTGCGGCCAACTCTCGCAGCGTACGTACTGCCAAATACGGACTTGGCTTAAGTCCATACGTCACCGTGTTAAGTTCGTATGTGACCATCGGCTCATCTGGGCTCTCACGCCACAAAATCAGCTGATACCGACGGTCATCCGGATGTATCATGGTTTGGCGAAACATCATTTTGACGTCTGCGACGAACGCTACCTGGTGTAACCGAAAGTCTGTGAGAATGTCCACAATGTCCCGGTTCAATTTAGGACCCGCGTGCAAACATTGGTTCACAGACACACCATTCGAGGTAGGAGCAGAACCGTCAAACACCACCCGTATTTTCGCCTCAGGTGACTTCAAGACAGCCAGGTGTGGAATGTAATAATGCTCGACACACCTCCAATCCAGGCTGGACACCGACATGTGGCCCAATTGAATATATTCCCGCATGAATTCTATATACTTCTGCCGAAGTGCTGGGTCTCGCCTCATCTTCCGCTCCATTCCGAGTAGTCTCCGTTCCGCGAGCTGTCGCGAACTACCTAAAGCGGGGCGGTTTGGGAGAAAAGGTAGCCTGGTCACGAATCTGCCTGACGGGCATCTCGCAGTGTTGTATTGATAGAACAACTCGCACTCGTCATCCTCTGGCTTCCGTCTGTCCGCCGTGGGCGGCTCTTCAGACTCCCAAAACCTCTGCAGCACCTCTGACAGCACACTACCATAGAGGACCGGATCCCTTCTGGTAGGTCCTGAGGTCTCCAAACTGGGCCGAAAACAACATACCCCTGTGGTATCTACGGCCACCAAACCAGTTTCCTGGAGTACCTTCTTCCTACCGCACCATAATCTCCCGAGGACGTCTGACCCGAGAAGTACGTCCACCGTACCAGGAGTATCAAAATCAGGATCAGCTAACTCCAACCCTGTGGTTAACCCTCGTACCGTTGGTGGTAACCTAACCTGAGGAGTTTCCCAACCACTTCATCCAGCACCACGGCTGAGACTTGATAGCTGACCCTGTACATGTGCTACCTAATGCGAACTCAAAGTTCGTCTGACCCCGAATGTCAGGCACATTTAGGCCCCGATGCCTACAGCTTCATCCTCACTTGGCCGTACATTTAGGCCTAGCCTACTCACCAGCTTACTCGATACAATACATCCCTGAGCCCCTGTATCCAGTAGGGCTCTTACTTGAATGGTCCGGCCACCGTATCCCCATACCCAAATCTTAGCCGTTGGCAAAAGTACCGTGATTGGACGGGGAGCCGAAGCTGATGAGTAGGCGGCGATTACCTAGCGGGAATCTAAACGCGGTGAGGCCGCGTCCCGCGGGGTATCCTCACTACCCAAACCTGTGTATGGGTCCCACTCCTGCTGGTAGGGAGGTCTGCCCATAAAGGCCATGGCTGGAGTTCTATAGTACCCCGACGGCAAACGTCCGTACCGAGGTTGCGCCTGTAGCCGCGGGTACTCAGGCATAGGCGGGGGCATGCGTGGGTCTTGAGACCCAACCAGGTGGCTCAAGCCCGCAGAATACTGCATGTACCCTGGTGGCTGCCTAGTGCTCCCTGACACCCGCCCGTTGAATCCCGTACCTGGGATGGGTGTCCTTGGCCACGTTCCTGTGCCGCTCTTCCCAATCCGGCACCTGCTGCCGTGGTGGGATTGTCCCCACGTCCTTGGGTAAGTGGGCTCCGTCTGTTGACGTCCCCTGCCTGTCCCTGTGACCGATGCGGAGGTGGGCTCCTCCTTGGAGGGTGGGGAGCGTTGCTCCTCCCTTGGTGGGCAGGCTCCTTCGCTGATCCGATCCAGCGCTGCCCCGGCGCCTCCGGAGCGATTCATGCAGAGCAGCGGATGGTGTGCACCCTGGCAGTACCTACAGTTGGTGCTTGAAGGGCACTCGCACCTGATGCGGCCCCAGGCACCGAAAACACCAACGCCTCTGCTGTGCCACACCCCGTCTCCTCTGAACCCGCTGCGCAGCAAACTCCTGACACGCTGCCACCCCGTGGCCTGTCTCCCTGCAGTAGGCACACCCTGATTCCAATGCGGTGTTGTACCGCCTGGGTTGCCCACTGTTGCCTCCTCGCGCCGGTGCACCCGGCCGTTCCGGGTGGCGAGGGGCAGAGGTCTCCTTGCGTGGGGCTTCACCAGCCTGGACGTCCACTCGCCTGCTTTCGGCCTCGAGGAACGACTTCAGATCCTCGTAGGTCGGGAGGTGGTCCGAGGACTTGCCCCATGGAGCTGCTCGAATCGAGCGACCATTTCGCTCGGCAGGCGGCGAAGCACTGTGTGGACCAAGATATAACCGTAGCCCGCCACTGGCAAACCCTGTCGCTCTAGTGCGCTGACCGCGACACTGACTGGGTGGAAGATTTTCTCGCGGAGGTCCGTACCTCGCGTTATGGTTGGTATTGACAGCCACTGGTCTAACAGCCTGTCTACAATCAGGCGCTTGTTTCGATACCGGTCGGTAAGGATCTTCCACGCCACCTCATAATTGCTATCCGAGACAGCCAAATGCGTCAGCAATTCATGAGGCTCTCCATGTAGCCTGGACATCAGCTGAGCCATCTTGTACGCCGGCGTTATGTCCGTCCGTGTGTGGACCACACTGCTATACAGGTCCTCAAACGCCGGCCAGTCGGCGTAATCGCCTGCAAAGACTGGAACCGTAACAGGCGGAAGAGGCACCTGTAATCCTTGTCCCACTTTACCACGGAATGGCTTTTCCTTTCCGTCACGTCGCCTAGATATGTCCGCAGCTGCCTGCGCAATGTCCTGTGCCAGCTCCAAGCACTGGCTTACATCGCCCTCAACCAGCTCCTTATCTTCAGGGTTAGGAGCTTCCTCAAGGAGCATGAGGCACTCTGTGAGGTGTTCCGACACAACCCGAACCCGTTCATCTGCCTGTAGTGCACTTTTCAAGAGCGCGTCCTCCCGGTCCTCGCGGCCGATCATTGCCGCTGTGGTAGTAAACCACCTTAATTCTGTCTTTATAGCAGCCTTATACCTGGCGATCGAGGAGCCATGGTACCAACTTTTACACACTCGACTTAATAAAACGAAAACCAATAAACAAATACCACAAAATAAATGTTAGTTGACTGGCCTAGACCTTACCGATAAGGTACCGTTCACTAGGCAAACAATACAGTCACAAAAACCGAAACAATATTTTCCAAAATTAATAAAATATGTGGGTAATATAAAAACACGCTTAATACTAAATTACGGCTAACTATGTTGCAATAAAGCAACCACGCTCTGCTACCAAAAATGTTTGATTCCGAAGCTGATCTTAGCGCAGTGGAAGCAAATTAAAGTTATCTTAAAATCTAAAACTAAATGGTCGATCAGCCTCGGAACAACATTTGACTACGATTCGTAGTGCTCTTTACTATAGCTAAATAAAATAAATTTAATGAGAGAATTTTGTTCCGGAAAGTTTCCGGCCGAGAAATTCTTGTTTCCAAAATCTACTTAAACAGGGCCCAGCAACGAATTGCTTACCGTGCGAACCATGACGCCTTTTCTTTGTGAGTTTAAGTATGACAGGAATCAGGTATTCAGGATATTTTAGGAGCGCAGGAATAGGGAATAACCTAAACTCACAGCACTGGAACATCCGCTCGTTCTCGAACTCCTTTCCTCCAATTTGCACTATAGTTCACAGTTCGACATCACATAATGTTTTTAACACAAAATAACTAAAAGATTTCTCTCCGAATGAGAAATCGGCCCCGTTGGCCTCCAATCATTTATAATTAAAATACGTAGCTATCGGCAGCCACGACGCGAGCCAACGAAAAGTGAGGTTATATTTTGCCGGCGGTCGCGTGACTCTCAATCAAAGCGCCGGAACCAAAATCACTTGGTTCACTTCCCCACCGAACAGGGAAAACCACACGAGAAAACCGAAAGCACTAAATTACACCATTTATAATTAAAATACGTAGCTATCGGCAGCCACGATACGGGCGACGGCAGAGGACGTGACAATGACAGAGCAGTGTTGCCAGCACCGCGCGCCCATTTTATACGAAAACTAAACAAATAATGTTAATAATTTGTCTATAATTTTGCATGCCATGCACTGGCG
This sequence comes from Phthorimaea operculella, assembly GCA_024500475.1. Taxonomy (NCBI): domain Eukaryota; kingdom Metazoa; phylum Arthropoda; class Insecta; order Lepidoptera; family Gelechiidae; genus Phthorimaea; species Phthorimaea operculella. Next base: position 3,254,044 of record JANFCV010000017.1, read on the forward strand.
CATCACGCATGTACTGAAATATTGTAAGTTATTATAAATACTTATTGTAAGATCGTTTTGTTTACCGTGTGTGCAAGCTAATAAAATATTTCTATTTCTATTTCTATTTCTATAAGCGCGCGCAGGCGACGGAGCTAGATCGAGATGTAGAAGTGGCATCAACTCGTTTCTTCTTTCAATGCCAAGAGAAGGTGACGGGTGCGATTCCCATCGGCTCCCTCGTATCTTGATTTCCTAGATATATGCGCAAGCGCAGGCGACGGAACTAGAACAAGGAAGAAGTGGCATGAAATTTCTTCTCTTTTCTTTCTTCTTCGATCTTCGTTTTCACAGAATATGTATTACTATTGCCACTATGATAACAAATACTAAAAGGCAGAATACAGGGCTCCCAAACAGTAAACGTGTTTTTATGCAATTTTTATACAAAATTGTACAGCACCATTCGTGAGCGACACCGTTTTTATTTTTCTTTTAGTGCAAAGAAAAGGTTCCGGGTTCGATTCCCAGTTGGCCACTCTGCACTGCACTCACAAAGTTAATTTTATTACTTTGTGAATTTGTTCCCAGTCTGGTTAGGATATTGCAGGCTGATTGTCCGAAAAGCATATAATATAATGCTTTCGGATGGCTTCGGAGTGCCAGTTAACAAATTGCACCTCTGCGAGTGCGACAAACAAAAACGTATTTCAGGATGGTCCTAAACTCGCGCGCGTATCTAGAATTTAATCTTGTCTGAAATGAACGACACTTCTATTCCCTACATTTCTGATGACAAGACGCACACTCATACAAACTACATTAGAGTAAGTTTTATAAATATTACATTACTTAGTGTTATCACTATCAGGAATGATAACAAGGAGGAAGTATGCCACCAGGGGTATTATTTACGTTATGATGGACACTGGAGTGGTTTATGTTATACAAATATTGCGGTAGTGTGTCAAGAAACAACATTATTTTATTTATGGGATAAGATAAAAATGAGAACCAATTTTCTAAGCACGCAAATCGCCTAAAATCATACCTACATAACATCAAACGTAAGACATAACTGGTCACACAGTATGTAATACCTTGTATTCCATAAGTCACAAAGTATGTATTGAATCATAAGTGTCTATTCCATAAGTGCAATAGTGCTTAGTGCCGATTAGTTCGTATTTTTCTCCGTTTACAGTTCAGATGCATAGAACAGTCTTTAGACCCGGGGCGCTTATGTGTGTAAAGTCCCAACCGTACTAGGTAGTTAGGTACCAAAGCATTTTGTGCCATATACGCTGCAAAAAGTAACCGATTTTCTTATCAAACCGAATAATAAGGAATGTAAAATATAGGTACTTAAATTTCGCGGTATAAATTTCCATTGCACTAAAGGATCATGGATCATGCATTTTTTTATCAGATAAGATAACCTATATTATTTGTCTTGTTTTCGAGTGGAATTACTAAGACAGGTAGGGCTGATGCAATACCAACCATGTATCTACCTAATGGTGTTGAATTTCTAGGTAGGTTGCGAAAAAGTTCGCAAAGTATGAGGGTTCATCCCAAAACCAAAAAATAGAGAATTTCCGCCCGCACCGAACGCTGTTGACACTCGCTACTAACCGGCTCGAAGCGGTTCGAGATTGCGCGTAAACGATATGGCGTGTGGGTGGATGTATGTGTGAGCATAGCGACGTTTCCTTGAAGCCGGCTCTCTGAATTGGTGAAAGCCCTTACTTTGTGCCATATCCATGAAAATCATAACCAAGCGAGACAGCCTTTCCTATGAACGACCTTTCCTATGTCTGTTTCTTGGTTTCATGTAGTCAGATCTCTTTGAAATCGGAAACGTAAGGTAACCCTACGTAAAGGTAAATGTCGATAAACCGCGTTTATCACATGCAAATAATGATATCACAGATAAGCGACTGCACGTGTGACACGCTGTGAGTTCATTCAAGAAAATAGCTCTAAAGGAAAAGGTAACTGAAACTCAAAATGATTTATTCAAAGTAGGATAAAAAAATATCACTTATTATGATATTACACAGAAATGGACTTAAGAAGAGTTTAAGTTTAAAGGATTAGGGTTAAGTAGATTCTCGTAAGTAAATTGCAAGCGTTCCTATACCTTGCGGGCTGGTAGCGACTGGACGGCGAAAACAAGAGATCGTATGTGTCGTGCCTTGTGGCGTATCCTGGGGGAGGCCTACGTCGAGAAGTGAACCTTTATAGGCTAATGTGACGATTATGAAGTAAATGTCAGACAGTTTTCCCACATTTTCAGTTTTTAAAGTTACTAACTGTGAGAAATATAACCGCCTCTGTGGTTTACGGAGCGTTTTGGTCAAAGCGGAATTGAGTAATATTGTTATTTTCTTGATTACTTAGTACATTGTGAGGTTGAACCACCTGAGTCCATAAAAAAGCTAACCCCGTGCCTCGATGGGCACATTTAGCCCGTCAATTTTTATTTTGCAATTTTGCTCTCTGACTTTGGAAAACTTTTCATCGCAGGCAGAATTTGAACTTGCAATATTTCACATCGGTATTGGGAATAAGTTGCAAAATTATCGCTATAGATAGAGCCCTGCTAAGCTTTGTTCTATTTCGCAAGCTACGATTGAGTCGCAGTAGCCCAGTAGAGGCGTCGGCAGTACTGATGCATGCATGGTTCATCGGATCGTTCGTCGAATCTTTGGTGTCCCAAACGAGTTGCGTGTTTTGAATGCTAACCATCCATTGACCCTTTCACACGAAATGTAGGTATACCTACCTTGGTACCTACACAAATTTTATTCAAGACCACTCCCATGAATCTGAATGCACATGGTCTGTCAAAAAAAGGCGCAATTTCCGGACGATAAACAAATTTTTGCGACCATACGTGACCGGAGTGAATAAAAAAAGTTGTGTGTTATGAATTTGGGAGCTAGAGCGTTGAACTCCATCGGTTCCAGTCTGAATGTCAGCGTAAGGGCACCAAAGAGGGCACAATGTATGGGCAAGGTGAAGGCTATGGGGTTGCCAAACTAAGTATATCATTATTTCCCCCAAAAGGAAGAGGTATTGCGGTGCGCATGCGCTTCTTATAGAAGTCCTGAAACACGGTATCGAAGTATTTTCTCCGATCGCAACTCCCAAACAAGTCAGTATAGATGTGGTAAAAAAACCGAAATCATTTAGAGAATGGGCAGCAGTGAATGAAACCTAACACTGCCTGCGCCAATCCACCTGCCAATCGTAGTGAGTAAGGAAATCCTCTTAAATTTTTGGAACAGAATACAGATTCATGTCTTGATTCATGCAGTAAGCTGGATTTTTTTATTTCTCGTTTAATGTTGGCAACACTGATCATCATCGCGATATGGCCCACACAACGACTGGATTGTTTAGTTTAGAAATTTTATATTTATTTTGTCTTGAGATCATCGAGTATTTATAAACTGGCGCTTTATGAATGAATACACTTGATCATAAGAGCCGAAAAAGGCATGCAACTGCAACCTGCCTAAATGTAAATAAATAAAAGCTCTGTTATAAATGTTAAATTATTTATGTTTCTGATTACATTTACAATCTGCATATATCTATAGGGTTACATTTAATTATTAATACAAATTACTTTAAGAGAGTGTTCTACCTACTCACATTACTAAACAACTTTTTACTTGACTGCCTCAGAAGGAAGGTTTTGTCTTTCGAGAGTGTGTAAGTAGGTATGTATGTATGTATGTGGACAAGAATTCCTTTTCACGGGATACAGCCCAAACGGCTAGGCGGATCTTGGCATATAAGGCGTCGTCAGATTCAACAAAATATGATAAAATATAACTTTGAAATGGACGCAGTCAGGTGCTTGTGTTCAATTATGGGAGTACTTAGAACACGCCTGCCAAGCGTGGTAAATACCCCCGAATTGGTGGAAGCCCATGTCTAGCAGTGGACTGTACTATACACAAGTCGAGTAAGACCCCAGTATGTTGCGCAGATGTCTCACGTGTTGCGCATGCGCAGACCGGGAGGAAATCCGCCACGCTGAGGAGAATACGCGATACATACACATTGTATTGTAATTTACTCGTATATGGTAATATACTAACACTAAAACTGCCACTCAGAATCATGCAAAAGTATTTTATGTGGAAGTACCTACACAAGTCGGTCGATCGGTTTTTTGGTTTATTATCATAAAAAAAAACCTTACTATTATATATTCTGTGGTAGAAGACAACCAAAAGTTATGATGACTTTCGCACAATTCGCCAGAATACGAATACCGATAGGAAATAGGTAGTTCCAGTATCGAAAAATGATTCTTAAGTGTTTCGACACACTACGACCGAAATTACGCGACGGAACTGTACGTAATCGGCGTGATTTGTACGCAATTTCGGCGCTTATAGTGTGTCATCCCAACCGAAAACTAGGCGCCCGCGCGCCGTTTTCCTAATTTGTGCGAAAACGCGTAAACCTGACGCAACGGATTTCAGCCCCCGAATTTCGGTCGTAGTGTGTTACACACTTAGTCGTTTCTTACGACACCCGCGGGAAAGTTTATACACCACACAGCAAGTCCACACTAGATGCCTATTAAACACCGAGTAAGTATGACTTATAACCTTCGTTTAGGTATAACTACTCCTCGCAAAAAACTGTAAATAAAAGCATAAAAGCACTCGCATTCCTTTACACCTTTTACGGCGTGTTTCCGTTGAGGAACGTAGGGTAAAGCCGCCAGTTGGTGCCCTTTGACGCCGTAGGGTGAATTAATGAGCATATCTCATGCAACCTTAGTGTGTGGCTTTTTATAAACGGCTTAGCGAAAAGCCAAAGCTAAGTTTTGCAAATATTACCTAGTGTCGGGTCTTGGGGGAATCGTAGACGATATTTCCGAGTTCGCTATATAATGTCACAGTATATGTCCCAACCAATGATATAATGTAGGTTCTAGGGTCCCAACCCTGTTTACTTTTTTAGGAGGGCAAACTTTTAGCTACTCCGCCAAACGTGCCAAGATATCAGCCGGCAGACCAAGACTAAACTGCTCCCATCGCTACAAGCATGTCTCATTCTATTATTCGATGAGATATTTTTAACTTTTTTGAGAGGGCAAACTTTTAGCTACTCCGCGAAACGTGCTAAGCTGCGCCGCCGCAGACCACGACCAATTCGAGTTACTAGAGCTCTACAACCCGTACATAGCTAAATTAATATTCTATTATTTTGTGAGATAGGGTTGAGACCAGCCGCCGCTCGGCCTATCAGAAAAGTCGTTTGAATTATCGCTTGAATAAAATATGACAACTCAGGTAGTTACGTACGATACGATGTCATATTCATACAAACTGATGTTGCCGTGCGTGCGACACACACATTTTATGCGTTTATGCACTTGTCATAGTTAATTTCATTTAAAATGTTTTTAAAACAAATCGTTTCTTTAAACAGAATTTCACAATGAAAATAAGAATTTGAAAAATGTACATGCATCGACCGAGGCGCGAACTAGGGCCGCACAATTTCTTATTTTCATATAAGAGAATAATATAGCACTGTGAGTGCATTAAAATCCCAATAGATTGTTATTTCACGAAAAATTGTTGTCTTTTCATCATCAACATTAACTATCTCTTTACCTTATTGCACATCTCGTATTACAGGTACCTGCTTTCAAAGTTATTTGTTTTAAATTGTTCGTTCCACTCAAAACGGTAAGCGTAAATTGTATAAAACAATCTTTTCATTCTGCTTACTTCATTGCAAATAACGATAAGAAAACAGTCATGTTGTTTTAAAAAGTTATCGCATTCAAATTTGGAATAACATAAACAGCCAGTATGCAACAGTCGGTTATAAAAGGGATGGTACACACTGCCGACTTTTTATTTTTCTTAGAAATGATTCTTTGTAATATGGAAAAGGAATAAAATAACTTCTCTGTGTGTGTCCCTACATACCTAACTTACTTGGAATTTTCAGTATGCATATTTAATTCAATGTAATTTACTTATTAAACGAAATTTTACGTTAGTGTCGGTGCTTACATAAATGTAGAGTCAAGTCTTTGAAATAGATAGTCAGATATAGTTGGTTGTTACAACTTCAGTGAAAAACTCTGTAAGAGGAGAGACTGAAATCTATACGCAGGTCAATCAGATGTGTTTAAACCATTATTGTATTTATCATATACTAAACGGTCTATTAAATTAAGAAAGTGGAATTAAAAAAAAATGGACCCCAGTTAGGCGAGGAGACTACATCATTGATTATTTTTGTTTTTACATCCTGTAAAACTTACGCAATTTTATTTACGTTGATGACTCACGTGTTTAAAATCTTTACTTGAATTTTCGGGTATTTACTCAGTCCTCATCATTAACAAAAGATTGTTCTAAAGGAGTTAACACAGCTGCAGCTATGTATGCGTACTCTGCAAAATCTATGCCATTAATTTGTTGAAATACGTCAATTTTGACCTCGTTTTGATCGGAATGGCGCTATCCATTATTAAAATGGCGCTAAAAATCTCTGAGGTTTTCCATTGCTTTTCAAACAAGTGACAACCCTATCGATAATGATTTATTGACAGCGTTGGATGGTGAATTTAACGGTTTTATGAAAGTCTTGTACACAAATAAAATTTTGAATATTATGTCTTGTCGCTCGCTACTCGCTTCGCTATGTAAAACATATGTTTTTATTTACTTTGTAAGTCCTTGGCTTTACGAGACAATGAGTGTGTAGCTTTTGTAGTACGTACATCTTATTAAGGTTATACAAACATATGTAATTGTTATAAGAGTATTGAAAATTGTAATTTAATGCGTAGTATTGGTGAAAACCGGTAAATTGGAAGAATATGAACGAAACATTTTACATTTATTTCGGGTTTTAGAGGGATCTCTATAAAAACCAAAATGAAGCTATGAAAAACTCGTCACAAACCACACATAATATCTACCATGGTTGTCATGGCCGCAGGCTTATTAAGGTGAAAAACAAGTGACCAATACTTACTAAAAACTGAGGACTGACTGAAACTTTCCCCAAGGATAATAAAAGATTACTCCAATGGTGGAGCAAGCTATCTAAGGGTGCAGACGTAACTACGGGAACATTTGGTTCTCCCATACAAAAAGTACCAGCTGACTAAGTCAATTTAGTATGGCAGGGTTTTTTTTTCATATTTCGACCAATTGTTCCTATGGGATAGTTGTTCCTTATCACCGTTCAGAGTCTCCGATATTACCCGACCTATGTGTATACAACTTGTGACTTCTTTTTCTTAGTTTTTAGGCATTTCTGGTTACTCATAGTAATACAACTGAATCATTACATTACCTTCCCTTGCCCTACAAGAAAACTTCATACTTTACTATAAGTACTAAGGAAAATTTTACAAAATATAAAGAAGCGAAATCCCTCAGAATATTGCCTAATACAGTAGAAATGGTAATGTAAAACATCAGGGTGTGAATTACTAAAGGCCTCGACCTTAGCCCATTGGCCAACGAATACTGTGTCACCAAGTAAGTACGAACATTACAACAGAAGCAAGAAATTACTAGCGATAGAAGTGGCTGTAGAAATTAAATGGTTATAACACCACCTTGTCGTCAAATCTAGGATGTAGATTTTTTTTAAATGCCTTAGATGTTTTTCTTATACATATTTACGCATGCCCTTAAAATATTTGCAGTGAATGTAATAGGACCTTATATATATATTGATAATATGTAATAACTAGCAATGACAACCTAAGGCAAATTGTGTCTTTTCTGTAGATCAATTTGGGCTCCAATTTTCTTAATTACTGGTCATTATAAATTCAGCGACACTCAACTATTGCCACCGTTACAGAATTTATGATTCAAACTTTTATCGGCGTACGGAACGGCCAAAACTTTCGACTTAAGGTGTCCTTAAAGACTGAGCTTGACGCGACGTGGTGCGCCATCAAACTAACTGGTTTTTATGGAGATGCCAGAAAGACCGGGCTGCACGTCGCGGCGCGCCCTCCATACTATGAACAACGCTGTCACGTTGGCAGCGCACTACGACGCCGTCACGCGCAGTCTTTATTTTGACCTTAACTCACACAGATAGCTGCTTTTCAAAAAGCGGAAGTCGGGCCTAGATAATTATGAACTTGTGTTCTAAAAGCTTCTCATGTCATTTCTACTTGGTCCAATAGTTATTTATTATTTCTGTTGCGCTATCCTTCACACAAGGGCCGTGCGACCATGTCGCCTGGGAATCTTCCAAACTATTGTTTTACAACAAAAAAAATATGACTATTTGTCTGTTAAACGTTATTGTTGAATGGGCACCGGCACATGCAAAAACGATATTTCACGATATGGCTGCCATGGGAGTTTTAGTGGGGCGGGAAACAAGAAAACTTATTTATTTTCCCATAATTTTCCATAACTTTGAATAGGCTTCTTCTTCTTCGAGTGGGACATCGAGTCGTCCAACGACCAGATGAACCCTGGTGTCAGAGTTTTTCAACCGCCTACTGCAAGCAGTCGGCCTCTGACATGGTTTTGTAACGACCGCCATCATAGACACCAACCGGGACCGACGGCTTAACGTGCCCTTCTGAAACCCGGAACCATCACAAATTCACAAAGTGATAAATATCAACTTTGTGAGTGACCCACCGGGAATTGAACCCGGAATCTTCTGCGTCGCAGGCAGTCGTACTAAGCACTGCGCCATATCGGCTGTCGCTGTCGAAAAGGATAGGCTGATGCGAAGTGATGTTACATCATAGGATACTGTGGCTTATACCGTTAGTCGTGAGCGTGACTCAAACTATTTACCAATACCAATACTTAGTTTATAGTAAATACATACTAAACAGCTGTTGTAAATCTCGGTATGGTGTTACCTCATAGGCCCTTGTGGTCAAATAATGAAGGTGTTAATAGAGTACAAATATTGTACGCATAGCTTGCGGCTGACAACCTTGGAAACGTCACGGCATTAGGGGATTTCGAAGGAAATCATGAAGATCACATAAAATATGTACATAGAAAATAGTACACTATTTAAGAGACCAACTTATATTGGTATTTCTAAGCATTTGTATTAAATAAATTTAAAATAAAAAACATTTTTAAACAAGTTTTTATTTGGGTGCGCAAAAAAATATTAAATAATCTGTTTACTAAAACTTTAACTTGTAACTTTTAATGGCATTAAATCTACGTCTTCACAATTTATCCTACTAATATTATAAAGGCGGATGTTTGTGTGTGTGTTTGTTACGACATCACGCAAAAACGGCTGATTAGATTGACATGAAACTTTGCAGAAATATAAAAGGGCATCTGGAATAACACATAGGATACTTTTTACCACGGAAAACTGTCTCATTCCCACGGGATCACGCATTTTCCAATATTTTTGAAATAGGTGGCGTGACTGAACCGATTCGCGTTTTAAACGTTTTCGCTGAAAACTAACAGCGACATCTCTCGGCGAATAATGCTTTTTTCCCGCGGAATAATAGGTTGCAGCGGGTGAAACCGCTGACGGGCAGCTAGTACGATATAAAAGCTTGTCGCGAGATTGCTTTGCTTTTTAGTAATATCTATAAAAAAAATATTTTATCTACGCTCATTTCGTAATAGGTATTCGTTTTACAGAATCGAAAGTACGAACGTAATGAACTGCATTACGAATACACAGCCTTTAAAAAAAACTTTCATACTACTGGCAGCTACATAAAGTAACTCGATTTCTAGTATTTGAAAAAAAAAACGAATTGACCCGCGTACCAAATTGTAATCTGTTCCAATTTGACACTGGCCAACAGTAATTCGAATGAAAAAAAAACAAGTGTCACCCGGGCGGGAAGACACTTGAAATTATGAGGACTTATTTATTATTAAATCTTTGCTTCAAATCATTTTTCGAAGTAAAATTCACCGATAAATGCTTTTTAATTTTAAAAGTTGTTCAGTTTTTATGAGCCTCCATTTTTACGTTTAGTTAAAAAGTTACTTATGTACAAAAGTCGTTCAGTTGGTGGTTCAGTAGATAGGCTTGCAATCGCCATAGTGCAGTGCGAAGGTTTGAATTATTTTTCATAGTTTTTCTTGTAGAGTGTAGATAAAATAGTGTATGCAACTGCATATAATTAGGCTTTAGAATGCTCGTGTCAAACTATCATCACACGAGGCCACTCACAGCCTAAATATTCTCATTCTTAGGCATTGATTATTTACGTTGTGCGATAGAACCTACTTATTTCATTCATGAACCTAATAGGTATAAATTGACAACATTCTTTATTGACAGTGCCATGAACAGAAGACTAAAAACCCCAACACAACAACCATTCAAATCTAAAAATCTGTTCAAAGCAACCTAATTTACCTCACACTTGTATTTACCTTTCATTTGTCTATGTTTGTCACCCATTTTGTAAGAAATCATAACAAACGTAATACGCCATCTAACCTTTATTCCGCTATATCAGGTTTTGTTCTGAGCTACGTAAACGTCACCGAGTTATTCTGAAAAATTCCTATCATTTGACATCCATATTGTAAAAAAGCATAAAAATGTTATTCTGCCATCTTAAGAAATCCACCATAGTTAATTTAGAATGACGTCAACTTATAATTTGAATGGGTAATTCTCAGCAAGCCCATTCATCTGACACTCATATTGTAAATATCTGAAGTGGCCATCTTTAGATGTCCGGCATATTATTTTCTGAATTGTTCTCAGCAAGTCCTTTCATTTGACACCCATATTGTAAGGGTGCGTCAAAAATTACTTGTCGGCCATCTTGGATATTCCGCCATGATAGATGTAGAATGACGTCACATAACTAGCCATGCATTGTCATCAAAACAATCTTTTTTCGCTCGCTGGACGCTGTTCTGAACAGACGTGTGCACCTTTAATTTAATTTATTTTTTGAAATTTTAAATTATTCGTAGTGAAGTGGATTTTGCTAAACTCGGTACCTCCTTGTTCTTCTTGGGCCATTTACCATTTGACGCAGCGGCCATATTGCTTGGTGTCGGACCTCTCTATCGTTCGGGTCTGAATCGGCTTTTGCTTCGTCTCGTCCTTCGGCTCGACTTGCCTGCCGTGACCTCAAGTGAGTCATCTTGTCTTCATTTGATTAAACAAGTTGGAAGACTCCAACGCACCCGTGGAGATTCGAGCCTGCGCCGTCTGCGTGTTGGCCCGACCGCTTTGCCGCTGCGCTACGGATAGGTGATTACGTCACCGCAAAATAGCTGGTCTACTGCTAACCTGCCAAGCGCGCGCACTACGCGGTGGATATTTGAAGCATTAGATAGTAGCGCATTGAATAGTTCAATATGCCTCCAAAACCGGATAATACTAAGAAGAATGATGACGACTATAAAATGAGTTATGAGGATTTTGGCAAACTTTTAAAGGAGAAACTTACGGCTATGGAGACCAGAATGATGGCGAAATTTAAGAAAGATTTGAAGTCTGCTGTTGAGGAACTTAAGAAGGAATTCACTCAAACGACTGACTTTTTGGCAGCTGAACAAAAGGATATGTATGCTAAAATTAGTCAATCTGAAGAACATATAAAATGTCTACAGACTGAAAATCATAAACTATCTAAAGATTTGGCAGATATTGAGAATCGGTTGCGTTCAATGGAAAGTGTATCCCGTAGCTACAACGTCGAGGTTCAAGCTCTGCCTGAAAATATACACGAAGACCTACTCAAAATTATGAGCAACATTTGTGGTATACTGGAGGTACCTTTGACCGGCGCGGACATTCGCGGTATTCGGCGAGTGGCTCGTATGGATTCGACAGACAAACGTCCGCGAAACGTACTTGTCACATTGTCTTCGCAACTATATCGAGACAAATTAATAACTGCATTCAGGAGCTACAATAAAGCTGCAAGTGAGCCTTTAAACACCACACAGCTTAATTTCACGGGAGAGAGGCAAAACCTGTATATTGTCGAGCATTTATCTCAAGATATGAAGAAATTATACGCTGAAACACGCAAAATAGCTAAGAAACAACTTTCATATAGTTATGTGTGGGTGAAATATGGACGCATCTATGTGAGAAAGTCGGATGACTGCGCGGCTATACTTATTAAAACCCATAATGACTTAACTAAATTATTATAGGTATGTGCACTCTATATTTTGTATTTCTTAAATTAGAATAGTTTGTATTTATTTTACTCTTGTATCTGGTTCTTCTTACAGATTTAGATAATGGGTAGTTTGTTAAAAGAATTAAATATCGCTCATTTAAACGTCCGATCATTAAATACTGGGCGTGATGAGTTAGTTAGGACAATAGATATGTATAAACCCGATATTTTGGCTCTTACCGAGACCAGACTAGCCGCTAATGCTCAGTCTAAATATTACGATGTTCCTGGTTTTCGTTTAGTATATAAAAAGCGAGCAACTGGTAAAAAATGGGAAGGTGGAGGCGTGGGGTTTTATACTCGCAATCATTTTAAAGTTAAATCAATTACTTTCCCACCAGGAGATCTAGAGCAACTTTGGTATTCGGTAAAAATTAATAGGTATAGATTTGCTGTTGGTGTTGTGTACCGTCCGCCTAAATATAAATACAGTAATTTTATTGAACAACTTGGTAGCACCTTATCAATAATTTCACCCCAGTATGATTATATTTTTTTGACCGGGGATATAAACAAGAATCTGCTTGTGAAGGGGAAAGAACAGGACGATTTCATCGAATTATTATCAGAAAATGATATGAAATTTATAAGTAGCGAAGCAAGTAGAGTTACGTCTACAACTGATTCTCTCATTGATGTTATTTGTTGTAATTCGTCACTTTCTCCTAAATACGTAAAAGTTGTTCATAATGATGATCTCAGTGATCACGCTTTTATTTTGGCATCATTTCCTATAAAAGTTTTTAAATATCCGGTTAGAACTGTAACTTATAGACCTTTTAATCATTTTGATCTTGCTACGTACGATTTTGCTTCCTCTATTACACCCTGGGAACTTGTATTGTCTTATGATGATGTTGATGATATGGTGCGATGCTATACGTCTCTAACACTAGGGTTATTTGATCACTTTGTCCCTGAAAGAACTAGAGTTTTCAAAGTACCTCCAACCCCCTGGGTAACAGACAGTATTAAAGCTTTAATGATTGATAGAGATGAGGCTTGTGCGCTTGCGAAATCTACAAAGAAAGATAGTGATTCTAATACATATAAAGCTTTACGGAACTTGGTAACAAGTATTACTAGAAATGAAAAGAAGAATTACTTTAATTCAAAAATTAATTGTAACATTAAAAAACCTCAAAAGATGTGGCCCGAAGTCAATAAAGTATTAGGTACTAACAGCAGTAATGAAATACCATCTCATTTGTGTGATCCTGAATCTATCAACAAGTCATTTTTGGAATCTCTACCTACTACTACTAGCCCCTCGAACATAAATTGTGGGCAAGCAAATAATATATTATCGTCAGATCATAAATTTAGTTTCCCTTGTGTAACTGAGGATGATGTACATAAAATTATTTGTTCTATTTCGTCAAACGCAGCCGGATTTGATAACATTTCTTTGAAAATGATTAAACTTACGTTACCTTATTCGCTTACAGCAATAACTGCAATAATTAATAAGTCTTTGGTCTCAGGAAAATTTCCTACTGATTGGAAGACGGCTGTTATTAAACCCATACCGAAGAAAACTAATATTGATACCATTAAGGATTTAAGACCGATAGGGTTGTTGCCTGTTTTATCCAAAGTACTGGAGAAGGCGGTGAATTTAAGCCTGTCTAAGTTTTTAGAATCCAGTAACATAATACCAGAGTGCCAGTCAGGATTTCGTAAGAAACGTAGCACAACAACAACTTTGTTACATATTGTGGACGAAATTCTGACTGCCTCCAATCAAAAACAGGCAACTCTACTTGTACTATTGGACTATAGCCGTGCATTCGATTGTCTTAATAGAGTTACTTTGGTTGAGAAATTGAAATGTTATGGTTGTGATCCTACGGTTTGTTCTTGGTTCCAAAGTTATTTAGATAGTAGAACTCAATTGGTCGAATGTGCGGGCTTGGATGGGAAGAAAATTCGTTCCTCGTGTTTAAAGGTAGAGCGGGGTGTAGTTCAGGGTTCCATTCTGGGACCTACATTGTACTCAGTCTATACCGCAGATTTAATAAACTGTATAAAATTTTGTTCAGCTCACATGTACGCGGATGACACTCAAATATATTTACCCCTAGACTTGGATAGAAATAATATTATTGACTCTATTAATTTTATAAATCAAGATCTGCGTTCTATAGTTGATTGGTCCGATAATAATGGTCTTCTTCTTAATGCTCAAAAATGTGCTTACATCATATTAGGAACCCAACACCAAATTGAATTTGTGCGAAGTGTTATTCCACCAATACTAATAAATGGCCAACAAATTAGTGAAACACAGTCAATAAGAAACCTGGGCTTACAATTCGATGGACAGCTTAAGTTTGAGGATCACGTCAAAAATAAAGTCGGAAAATGTTATTTCGTGCTAAAACAGCTTTATAAGCTTAGGCCTTTCTTAAGTCTTGATGTTAGACGACAATTGACTGAATCTTTAGTTTTGTCTATATTGGACTATTGTGATATTGTTTATGGACCATGTCTCTACAAAAAGACTATAAATAAAATTCAGCGCGTTCAGAATGCAACTATTAGATATTGCTTTTCTGTCCCTCCTCGCTCGCATATAACACCAATTTTAAATTTGAATAATATTTTGAATATGGCAAACAGACGTAACCTTAAGTTAAGTAATTTAGTATATTCATTAAGAATAGGTTTAACACCGAAATACCTATCAGACAAGCTGATTTGGAGCGATAGATCTTTGGGTAGCTCAAATAAACTAGTTCGGTACCCTATTCTTAAGGTCTCTCCTCTCCCTCGTCTCCATGCTTTTAGAGGCAGCTTTCGTTTCGCGGCATCGAAATGTTGGAATGATCTACCACCTCCCATTAAAAATGCGAAATCATTATATACTTTTAAAAGAATATTAAGCCGTGGCTTCTTGCTGCCCAAAAGCAGGAGACGAACTGGGAGTAGTTAGTTGTATGTTCCTTAATTTGTAATTTTATTTCATTTTTATATTTATTTTTGTATTATTGTACGTGTTTCTAGTTTTAGAGTGCACATTTTTACTTTTATTTTGTACATTTACTTTTATACAACGAGCTGGGTCCAGCGGACGAAATTAAGTGGATAACACTGAAAAGCAGCAGAAATGCTGAGATGTTCTCCTTTTTATCAACTTTATTATTTGTATACATACTTATTGTTTGTTTCTATTTGTGTCTGTTGATAAATAAAGATCTTTTTATTTATTTATTTATTTATTTTAAATTCAACGTGTATTAAAAAATTTCAGCTCAATCGGTTGAAGATATCTGCTTCTAAATTGAGTTGCAAGATTTGCCCCGAACAAACATTGTTACTTACTTACTTACATACTTACATACACTGCAAGTTAAATAAAAAAAGCTTTTAAAAAATTATAAGTAAAAAACATTTTAAAACAAGCTTTTATTTGGGTGCGCTAAAAAGTATAAAATAATCTATTTACTAAAACTTTAACTTGTAACTTTTAATAGCATTAAATCTACGTCTTCACAATTTATACGAATAAAAGCTTGTCGCGAGATTTAAGTAGGTACTCGTGTGGCGTGACTTAGTTTAAAAGTTTATTCAAGATCATTTACACTGGTTTTCTAATTTATTTATTGATTTAGACACAGGTAAAATCTCGCGACAAGCTTTTATTCGTATAAATTGTGAAGACGTAGATTTAATGCTATTAAAAGTTACAAGTTAAAGTTTTAGTAAATAGATTATTTTATACTTTTTAGCGCACCCAAATAAAAGCTTGTTTTAAAATGTTTTTTACTTATAATTTATTTTTTGCTTTTTAGTAATCTCTGAAAAAAAAATTACAACATTCTTCATTGACTTTGAAACTGCGTCCATACGGACTACTGGTGCGAATCTGCGAGGCATCGGTCTCATGAGTGTCTTACGACAACTCGGTATGAGTTTCGTCCTCTACGATAAGCTTCTTGTACCCAAGCGGGGCAATCGCTAAACTTTATGTAGCTTCTTCATTGACAGTGCCATTAACAGAAGACTAAAAACCCCAACAAATCTGTGCAAAGCGACGTCATTTACCTCACACTATTATTTATCTTTCATTTGTCTATGTTTTCACCCATTTAGTAAGAAAACATAGCAAACTAAATACGTCATCTAAACTTTAGTCCGTCATATCTGGTTTTGTTTTGAGTGACGTAAACGTCACTTTATTTTTTTAGTTATTCTGAAAAATTCCTTTCATTTGACATCCATATTGTAAAAAAGCATAAAAATGTTATTCTGCCATCTTAAGAAGTCCACCATAGTTAAATAAGAATGACGTCAACTTGTAATTCGAATAGGTAATTCTCAGCAAGCTCTTTCATTTGACACTCATATTGTAAATTATCATAGGTGGCCATCTTTATTTAGATGTCTGCCATATTATTGTCTGAATTGTACTCAGCAAGCCCTTTCATTTGACACCCATATTGTAGGATTGCGTCAAAAATTACTTATCGGCCATCTTGGATATTCCGCCATTTTGGATTTAGAATAACCACACACAATCTAACATGCATTGTCATCTGAGTTAAACGTGTTTACAAAATTTCAGCTCAATCGATTGAGGATATCTGCTTCAAAATTGAGTTGCAAGATTTGACCCGAACAAACATTTTTACTTACATACTTACATACATACACTGCAAGTTAAATAAAAGCTTTTAAAAACAGTGTAAATTGGTTCCTTAAATGGGTACCTAGGTAGATTTGCTCCATTGAGTACCTGTCGAAATGACGGGCATGCCAAAAAATACTTTAGTTCCTCGAGACCAAAGCTCGAGACGAGTCATTAGAATGTTAGGGCCATAGCGTACAAATCTGAAGCGCATTTTTTTAAGCCTTCTTCTTCTTTCATGTTGTTGTCGACGAATTGAAAGAATGTCGACCAAATTCAGCCATGGTTACGACGCTATCTTACGTTCTTGTATCAGACTTAGATAGAGCTGTATTTCGTCCTCGTATTGAATCTAACAACCCTGGCCGAGCAACAAGTGACAATCGCCAAAATCCTAAATAGGGTCGAGTGATCTTACTGTAAACTCTTTAGTTGTGGTGCAAGTACGTTTTCAGTAGGAGAGTGAAGAAAGTCGATGGGAATCGGCATGTATGAACCGTTCGCCACTGGTGCCCACCTAACTTAAATGTATCGTAGAGTATGAAGTATTTAAGTTGTTGAAGTAAATTACTGTAGACATAGGCTAACAGCTACGACGTCACACCATGGTCAAACCTTTCCACTACAATACCAATATTTAATTATCATCAATTACATACATAATACTTATAAAATGAAGTAGCTTTTTGCGTTTCTCTGTCTGTCGGTCTGTCGTGGAATTCGCTATCTCCTCCTAAACCACGCAACGGATTTAGAAGCTTTTCTTTAAATAGGTAGAGTAATAAAAGAGGAAAGCTTGTACGTATAAAGGTCAAAATGAAGACCGAGCGTGGCAGCGTCGTAGTGCGCCGTCAACGTGACAGCGTCGTTCATCGTATGGAGTGCGCGCCGCGGCGTGCTGCCCGGCCTTTCTGGCATCCCCATACAAACCAGTCATTTTGACGGCGCACCACGTCGCGTCAAGCTCAGTCTTTAAGTCCCTTTTCCCGCGGGAAAATGAGTTGCAGCGGGTGAAACCGCTAACGGGCCGCGAGTATGGTGTCTTTAAATGGTTGAATATACATATTTTGTGGAAAATTTTACTTAATTCAAAGGCGAGGTAAGGTAAGGTTTATTGAAACAGTTGTCATTAAAAGGATTACGTAATGGTATAAAATATAACTATGTGCCAGTAAGTAGGTATAAAAACCACATTCCACCTAGTTACCAAATAACTTGTAACCTAGTAGATCGGTGAAAAGGCAGGACGACCAGATGAAACTGAACAACTTTTCCCAGATAACCATGATATTCGAAATTTGATAAAAGACGCGGTTACTAGTTGCCCATGCATCGTCGTAATTTACATGGGATTAAGGTGGAAATTCGCATTTTCCTAAGGCTGCGATAGCGTAGCGCAAAAATAACGTCGAAAAGGACGTTATGTGTGTAAAGTGCCAAAGTAACCAGAGACAGCAACTAGAATCGTCGGCTTAACGTGCCCTCCGAAGCAAAGAACTATCTTTCTTGCCTGCTACCTGCTAACAAAACTGAGAAAAATTAGACCAGGTAAGTGATGAATTAGCAAATATGTGCCTTGGTATTTCAAATCAAACCAGGGCCTTCAAAATCGAAACTTTGGATCCATTGAACTTGGACAGTTGGAGAGTTGGAAGTAAAATGACGTCAGCACCCATTAGGTACTTTCCTGTCTCGTGCACACCAAGGCATACTGAACACGTAAATACTCATATTACGAACAATGTGTCCGTGCACTTTGCATTCCCAGTCAAAAAGAGTTTATTGACAGCGTCTGCGCCGATGGACGGGAAGCTGGGATGTGGCCGGAATACACTAACTGCTAGGGTGACCATCTTCTTATGTGCCATGTAGGACAGAAAAGTGATTGGATTAACGATTTGATGAACCCTGGTGTCAGCTTTTTCAATTGAGTACCTAGCTCTTCTACAATACTAAGCGCTGCGTTAGGATATAAATACGACGACGCATGTCTGTCAAACCTAGTTCCTGGATCTTCTTCATCAATCATCTTCCTGCCCTTATCCCAATTATTTGGGGTCGGCCCAAGATGTTTTGTTTGAACACAAAATCATTTTGCATTATGGCATTATTTTACGACCGATCGCCTGCCTGACGTCAACTCTCTTTGGGAATGCCCATTGCCCATCAATAAAATCTCAAAAAATGTTACATTATGGACATAATAGTGCCTAACTTTACGCAGACATAGCATTCATTTTTTCTTTTACATCTTGAAAGCGGAAAGGGTAATGTTTGTAAAAACTGCTAATGTTTGCAACTGGTAATGTTTGCAAGTCGATTGAAGCTCTGCTTACCCTGTTATACTCTTAGCCGTGATGTTACGTATGTTTGCCATGGCAGAAGGAATTCGTACAGTTTTACAACCTGTCAGCGAAGGCCAGACGAACAAAGGCATTAATGATTTACTCTCTCAAGACACTTTGTACAGGTGGTACCGATCAAATAGACTATCAGCACCTTAAGTTCAAATAAGGGTTCAAGTAATTCTGGTTTTTAATGGTAAGCGTATGAAAGACCAGTGTAAGTAGGTCTATTAATGGGCAGCTTAAGATGGTTCTGTCTACATAGTTGTACGCACAGAACAAAACGTCTGTCCTTAAAAGAGGTTCCATTTGAATCTCGTGTTGAAGTCACGTGTTTCATTGACGTAGAGGCATTTGTCTATGGTAGAGGTATTATGAAATGGAGTAAGCGAATCTACGATCACATTAGGCCAACTTTTGCCCCCCCCCCGTGTGAAGCCAGTGACGGCTGCGCCCTCGAGTCGGTTCAACTTTACTCGCTGCCCCACCATGAAGTCCCGGCTGAATGCGCTTGCCGAGAAGATCTCGGCAGCGCTGGACGCCGTTTCCGCCGACTCTTGGCAACAGACCATAGATACAGCCGGCGAAGATTGGACCGGCATCCATACACTGTGTCGCCGTCTCTCCGGAAAGGCGACGCCAGTGAGACCTCTCCTCGGCAGGGACGGGAACCCCCGCTTCAAAGCCGAGGATCGAGCTGAAATCTTCGCTGAGTGCCTGGAGGGCCAGTTCCGGCCGAACCCAGGTTCCGACCACGACGAAGAAGAAGTTTCGCGAAGTCTAGCGGGCTACTTCGCTCAGCCGATTCCTCCTGATGAGGACCCCATCGTCTTTACGCCCGGCCAGGTACTCCGGGCGTTAAGACGAACCCCCCTCCGGAAGGCTCCCGGCCCTGATGCCATTACGAATGAAATGCTGCGTCATCTTCCCCAGCGTTCAATCGCAACGGTGACGCGCATTTATAATGGCATCATGCGGACGGGGCACTTCCCGGAAGAGTGGAAGCTTGGGCGAGTGATCATGCTCCCCAAGCCCGGGAAGAACACCCTGAAGCCTGAGAGCTATCGGCCAATCACCTTGCTACCTACCATCAGCAAGGTGTTTGAGAAGCTTCTTCTGCGTCACATGATACCCCACATCATACCACGCGAAGAGCAATTCGGCTTTCGAGCCGAGCATTCCACAACCCTTCAACTGTCGAGAGTACTGCACGATATGACGGCGGCCCTCAATAAGAGGGAGACTACCGTAGCAGTATTTCTGGACATGGAGAAGGCGTTTGACCGCGTTTGGCACCCGGGCTTGGTGTATAAGCTGTCCACATCTACGACTCCTCGTCGAGTCGTTAAGATTGTGGCCACCTTCCTCGAGAATAGGCGCTTCCAGGTGGCAGTGGAAGACGCCCTCTCCCAAGTCCGAAGGATCGCTGCTGGAGTCCCCCAGGGTAACTGTCTGTCTCCAGTTTGCTACGCCAGGTACACGGATGACATCCCGGTTGAGGGCGGCACTAAGCTGGCGCTCTATGCCGATGACGCTGCATTTTTCTCCGTGTCCCTCAACTCGAGGCACGCGGCCAGGAAAATGCAGATAGCCTTAGACGCCCTCCCAGCCTGGCTGGCGAAGTGGAGATTGACAGTGAACGTGGGTAAGACTCAGGCGATCATCGTGGGGCGTGGTCGAAGAGATCCCCCGAAACTGAAGCTCCAGCTGAAGAAGGAGAGGAGATCGGGTGGTCCGCAAAGGCTAAATACCTGGGCGTGACCATAGACCGTAACCTTTCCATGGCCAAGCACGTGAAGAGTGTGATCGGGCAAACAGGGGCTGCCACTGCTTTGCTCCGACCCATTCTTCGCTCGAGGCTCCCGTTGCGCATGAGGCTCGGCGTGGACAAAGGGTACATCAGGAGTCGCCTGACGTACGCCGCACCGGCATGGTACGCGTTGGTCTCCGAGACCAACCGCCAAAGACTGCGGGCCCAGCAGTCCAAGGCGTTGCGTATCATAGCCGACGCGCCGAGGTTTGTCCGCAACGAAGTCATTCGGAGGGACCTAAAAGTCGAGACCTTGGATGAGTTCGTCTCCAAGCTCTCGACCAGGATGTTCGCGCGCGCAGACAGGTCAGACTTCGGATACATCCGAGGCCTGGCCCCGTACCACGCGCGCCCTCCTGACTGGAAACCGTATCCCCGCGAGCTCGCTGTGGTGGAGGAGCTCGCGGAGGGTACTGACACACCGGACTGACCTTGGCCGCCGGCTGGTAGCGCGCTGTCATGCTGATAGCGTGTACCAGTCGGCGGCCCCCACAGGATTGACCTCACTGACGTGACCTACCTGACAATGACTAGCCGGCTGATGCGGGCCCGAAACTCTTCGGGTCAGGCTCGCCGGCTCCCCGGACGTTACTTTCTTCTACCGCCAGCTGGAAGGCGCTCGCTGGGCCTCCCCGGGCACTGGGGTCCCACCCGGCGGGCGACTCGCTGGCGGTACTGCTGGTCCGTCTGCGGCCGGTTCTGTCCGGCCGCACTCGGGCCTTAATTTTGACCCTTCGGGCCGTGGTGGAGCGTTCCCACGCTCACCACGGCCCCCTACCCCATGACCTGCCCGTCTTAACGGGCAGCGGCAGAATCCTCGCCCAGTGGGCTTCGCCCATAAGGCGTCTCCCCGACGGCCTCACGGCCGTAGAGAAAACTATTACTGCACGATCACATTAAAGCATAGAAACTTAAGGGTCAGTTAACATGAAGAATCGACACGTATTTTTGTTACAAATAAAGTTGGTTCAGTAGTGCAATAGAGCTACGGTACGGAATAGTTTATGAATCTCCTTCTATCTTCTTCTTCTTCGAGTGGGACACAACGAACCGAAGAACCCTGATGACAGAGTTTTTTTTCAACCGCCTAATGCAAGCAGCAGGCCTCTGACATGGTTGTGTAACGACCGCCATCATAGACTCCGAAGGACGGAACCACCTTGCCTTTCGGACAATCTTCTTCTGTCGAGTCGATGGCATATGCCGATACCTTAAACGTCATTAGCCCAGTATTCTGCCACCCTCACCGCTTTGCCGGTCGCCATCATCAGTTGCTTGCACTCCAGGTGGTCGAACAAGAATGGCACATGATGAGATGGACCATGGTTTGTGGATCCACAGTCGGGAGCGTGATGAAACCCCACCTGCTTGTTTACGTACAAACAAAAATTATGTTCCCATAGGTACTTAGATGCGAAACAATATTTGAAAATTAAAATGCTAAAACTTGTAACATAGAACAAGGAAAAAGTCGTATAAAAATTACAAATTCAGCATGTGAGGTCTTTTGCAAGTATAGTGGGTGTTGGAAGTGGAATAAATTTCAAATAACGAATGTGTTCCAAAGGGCGGTTCTTGCGTCCGATATAACTATATCGCGTGCGCGCGCGCAGCGTCTTAGATTAAGGCTGGTGACACACTGGGAGATGTTCCACTCGGACAAACATTATATACAGCAAATATTTATGTACTTACCTACTTATCATCATCTTCCTGTACTGATCCCGAATCGATTGGGGTCACAAAATCATGTAGCAAAACGATTTGGGTATGTTTTATGACCAACCCTCACTGGAAATGTTATTATTGTTCCTTCTCCTCCAACTTCCCTCCAAATCAATTCCATAATAGCAGTCAAAGAAAAGGCCTCATTAAGAAGAGTTAGGAGAGAAATACAACAAAAGAGTGAAAGAACGCTCTATGGCTCTTTCTGCAACTCTTGAAAGCTTAGTATAAGCTTGAATATCTATTTTTTCATCCGAAAGCAAAGCTTAGGGTGGTCTCTTATAGACGCACCAACGGCCTTTTAAGGATTGGATGCGATCGGCACGATGAATCACGATCTATGCAGGTACCTAGGGGGGTCTATGTCCAGCCCAGCAGAGGAAATAAATAGTTGCCTAACATGCATTGCTCTGTGCGCTTAATCCCGACTTTCTTCAATCTCCCGCAGTGCCACCAGCTTTACTGCCGGCGCCACTCTATGAAAAACCAACGAGGCAGCAAAGCGGCATGCACAAGTTGCCATTACTTGCATTAATACAGCGTGACCGGCTAATTAAGATTATGTGGATTGTGTACATGAAGCCTGGACACCGCAGAGCGGATATGGAGTCGGATTCCGCAAAGGTCGAGCCATTAATGACAAACGGTAGAGTAGAGACACTGAAAAACATTATCCAATTACCGTATCTAATGGAGGCTAAAGGGCTTACAATCCTACGAGTGCCGAAAGCCTAACCAAAACCATGCCTACATAGTTATCTTGGATCTGGCGTTTCTTTGAGATGCACTGCCAGACCCCACTGGCAAAATAATAGATAAAGAACCAAAATATCTAATAGGAGATTATAAGGATTGTGTAAGTACATGTAGACTGGACACCGCGGAGCGGATATGAAGTGGGATTCCGCAAAGGTCGAGCCATTAATGACAAACGGAACACCGGTAGTATAGACACTTAAAAACATAATCCAATTGCCATATTTAATAGGAGGGCTTACCATCCTACGAGTGCCGAAAGCCTAACCAAACCCATGCCTACATAGTTATCTTGAATCTAGCGTTTCTCCGAGATGCACTGCCTGACCCCACTGGCAAAAGAATTGCTAAAGAACCAAAATATCTAATAGGAGATTATAAGGATTGTGTAAGTACATGTAGACTGGACACCGCGGAGCGGATATAAAGTGGGATTCCGCAAAGGTCGAGCCATTAATGACAAACGGAACACCGGTAGTATAGACACTGAAAAACATAATCCAATTACCATATCTAATGGGGGCTAAAGGACTTACGAGTGCCGAAAGCCTAACCAAACCCAAGAATACCTCACTCTGAGTTGCACTGGCTGACCCCATTGGCAAAAAAATGCTATAGAACCTAAATTATAGACGTACAAAATAATAAGATCGACACAGCCTTCGCCACAAGACAAGGTCTTCTTTTTCGAGTAGGACACCGAGTCGTCCAACGACCCGATTACCCATAAGTAAATGACATCTTCACAACAACAGAAAATAGGTTTCTGACATTACCTAGAAAATACTAGGTATACAATTTGAAATTGAAAAATTCCCCACTGCATGCAGGATTTGACCCTGCGGCCTTCGGCATCTATAGGCACTGAATTGAAGACTAGAATCTCTAATTACATGCATTGCAGGTGGAAAATAAATTAAGACATTCGCTTGCAAGTATATACTAATTATGCGTACCTCAGTACCCAAACCACCCCTTTTCATGCATAGAAATGCATCATACAAAGTATGTACCGGAAATCGTTTGTTAATTAGGCAAAATAAGCCTTGTAATATCGACATAGCAGGCAAGTACAATATTTCTTTTGCAAATTGCATACAAAAACAGCCATTTTGCATTCTATACCAGCCGTTACACTATTTGGTTACTATGATTGGAAAAATTGAGCTTTTTCTACATAGGGTCTGGTGCAGCCATAGTTATTGCATACAATTACCTACGTGGAATCGAATAGGCATAGCGCCGATATAGGAAATTGCTATGCCACGATTAAGGTAATTTATTATAGGAACTCTAAGCAGCTTTTTCGATTTTAAACGTAGCTGAACGTTTTTTTCTGTTGAACTATGACCTATGAGACTAGAAATCGACGTTTGGAGTAGGCAGACCGTGACCAGCTAATGGAAAACCTTTTTTCTCTAAAACCTTACACCTACCTAGGTTTTTGGTTCGAAACCTGATTTTATCAAAAATCTGCCACCTATAGACTACCTATTAGCGGCTACACATTGATTGAAAACACTGACTGTTGGATATCACAGGTATAAAAAATTAAAAATAAATAAATTATGTTATCTATCATATTCAAAAATCCGATTTCTTCATCTTCTTTTTCGTCTAATCGATGGCTACTTTATACAATTTTAACCAATCTTTGGCTTCTTGAGGGATTATACGGGATCAGCCCTATTTAAACTACAGCAGTATCCAGATGGGTACGAATAACTAACTAATCGATTGACAAAGTATCTACTACCATTTGAAATATCGCGTCCCTACCCACATACAGCGCCGGAGCCGCTAAGGTTTGAATATAGCTTTATATAGGTTGATGACATGTTGATAGCAAGCCTCGTCAAATACAATTTCTAGTCTAGGGACTACAGCCAAGTCGTAAAAAATCATTACAATCCTCGGATACTTTGTCCACATTCTGGAAGTAACAAAGTGGCATATTATTACGAAACAATTAGCTGTCTGCCCTTAGAGTAAGCATAAAAGCTAGAGAGTGCGCGTATCACTCCAGGCATTGCACCCAGCATAAGAAAGTTCTATAGACAGACGTACATACAATATATCACGCTTATATCCCTTGCGGGATAGGCTGAGCGTACACGGCTGTAAAAAACGGCCATTTACACCACGTATTATAGTGACAGGAGGTCAACCTGTCGCCTAAATTGCAATAGGTACACATCAATCCTCAAATCGCATAGCCGCTTCTTACGACACATACGGGAAGGATATGGGGTGATGCTATTCTAAACGACATACCACACGGCGTTCTATGGACACCTTCGTCGAATAGAGAAATGTACCTAGATGTTCGATAGTGTTGTCACTGTCGCATTGCTAACGATGAACAGAAAGATTGTGTTCAAGCCCGTGTCAACCGTTCACACCTAGCTTGGCGCACTCTATGGCTCGCTTATGTACACTCTAAGACTGTCTGCCCCATTTCCCCAGGAGATGCAGGGAAATGTTTAACGTGGTTGCACAACCAGACAGACACAACAATACTGGCGTCTATATTTAGTAACATTTGACTGGGATTTCTTGGCGCCAGTATCGCTGGTTGACTGTACATTGACTGGAAAATAATATGGGATACAGAAAAGAGCTTGCGATTGATCGAAGAGTCAGACTATAGGTATTCTTGGCCAATATAGAGGTCAGAAGTTTTGCGGCTACGCTGAGATCTCAGCCAGAATCTAGAATTTTGGATCAAGATTGTCGCTTCGTTTAGGCTTTAAGCCTAGGCCTTAGGTCTTAGGCAGAGCTTGGGCCTAGAGTCTTCGCCACGAAAGAGGCCCAGCTTACCCAGCGCTGTCATACAAACATAGCTGATTCAATACGGAAGTATTCAAAGATAATAATTTGTCATCGCCTGGTAAAATAACTTACTGATAGGTATCACACCAACCATTCCGACTAGGTACTTGAATCGTACTATATCCACTAGGTAGATATTTCGTTCTTTGGCCGAAAACCTCCTTCTGTCGTCGCGTGAACCTTATGTTTGAGACTTGTACATAATCTTTTACAAAACATCAATGCAAAAGCACTTTAAAATCTTACGCGATGGAAACGTAATTTAGCGATACAACCGTTCCAAATACCTTGGTAATAGGATTTGGAGACATTTTAACCTACTTGGCACGTATTCCCCACCCACACACTCGGAAATCAACGAAATGTACGTTTGTATCACCAAGCCGTTTCGCTAATAATAAATTAACTTTGTCTGTCTGTCTGTTTTTACTACGAATCGAGGTATTTTTAGGCGTTTTTTGTAGCTGCAGTGGACTCTGACCGGGATTGTGTCTGGAAGATGTTTATTTGTATGCGATTTTTATGAAGTACCTATTCCTATTTCACTATTTGGTTAGAATGCCGAAGTGTAATGCAGGCTTAAAAAATGCATCAGGCCACTTCCTGCAGGTGTCGGAGGATGCTACTAATACAATAAATCTTTATGTATTTCGAAAAAATAATAGTTGTTCAGTTTCACGAGTAGAACACACCCTAATAATATTAAACTACTACTACCTACAACCAAAGCAGTCTACTGATGGGAAAGAAAGGTCTCCCTCTTTCCGGGAGGAATTGCCATGCTCACCACGCCTGGCAGGCGGATTGGCAAGCGCAATGCAATATGTGACAGGGAACGTTGCTGTCCATTCCCTGGATTATCCCAGAGTCACAATGAAAATAAACTCTATTTAATAAAGTCATGTTCCACATACGTACAAATGGTGTGACTTTCAAAGCAAGGAAATAGGCAGATACGAATGCGAACCGTAGCGTATGAACATTTAGCCAGCAAATCCACCTCCCCATTAAGGGATCAACTTACACTGGTTTCCCTTAGTATTTGTATGAAATCCTCTTATAAGTTGGTCCCTTAAACAGGTAGGTGGATATGCTGGTGATAGGACATGACTTACCCTAGTTTTTCTAAGCCTGTGTGAACAACTGTACCAACAAGCAACAAATAAAATAAAAGTACATTGATTGTCCTGAATATGGGTAATATCTTTATACATACTCGTACCTACCTAACTACCTAGTATAAAATGAAGTCGGTTTTTGCGTTTCTCTGTCTGGCTGTCGAGAAATTTGGCAGGTCCTGCTAAACCTCGCAAAGGATTTTAACCCGCGACCACAGCACATGTGAAACGTCGGGACACAGATAAATTATGAATATTTACCTAAATATTATCGCGATAGACCCGGTTCAATACTTAAAATGTGTGAAATCAATTGCGAGTGCTTCAAATGCAGTTTTTTGTAATAGATAGAGTGATTCAAGAGGACAGACAGACAGAATCGCAAATATGTAGGTAAGGTATTGATCTTCTTCTTTTCGTGTGGGACACCGAGTCGTTCAACGACGGTATTGATGATGTTACTGTAATAATAATAATGTGTATATCTGAGATATTGAATTTTTAAGATATAGCTATTATAATTTTGCAATTTCAGAAATAATATTTTATGTTAGGTACTGTAAAAGTATGACTATCGATATTATTAGGACTTTTTGAGATTTGGTCGTTGCAAGACTATGAGAACAAAGTTAATTTTGCTACAAGTGCTATTTTCAATACCAAGGTAATGAAGGATACTAAAATTGATTCAAAAATAGGTAGCATCTGCTCTGCAAAACGGAGAAGAGAAAAAAAAAGTTAAATTCAAAAATCGATATTTAAACATATATGATGGTGGGTGGGTATGTTGCAGTAAAAGTGTGAATATGGATATTCTGCGACTTGGTCTTTTCAAAATTTGACTATTCCAATCCTTTTGCGAAATGTTATAGGAATACGAAGTTTCAAGATAAATAATAAGTATTAACTTCGTAGGTACACTAGGTAGGTACCATAAACTATGTATCGGCTGTCGTCGAGCCAAATGTAGGTCCAAACTAGCCAATAGGTACTTACTTTGTGTCCAAAGGTAGTTTGGTGTTATGATGGGGACAGAATAGTATTTCTACTTCTACAAAATAATTCTCTAGTAAGTGTAGGACTAAAAAATTTAGTGTTTTTATACGTTTTCTTGCTTAAAATCCGTGTGAAATAGTGAAAGTGATAAGTTTATAATATATCGGATGCAGTCCGATACAAATTCGAGTGGAAATACTTGGATTTTCGACTGTCTGTCATACATAACAGACAAAGGATTTGAATCAAGATTTGAACGAGCAACGGATTATCCCCTGGGAGTATCGTTTCTTTGATAACTTTTATACAATTCACAATCAATTACCACATTAGTATCATATAATACAATAGTATACGACAGCACAACTCACTTATTCTGGGAATTTACTACCTATACATAACACAGCCGCGTGAACTTGCCTCAGGTTACTTTTAACGAAGTATACCTGACGGGAAGGTCAACTGCCGCTCAGACAAGTTATTCAACAAATACTATATACCTATAGGAACACAAATGTCTTACTTTACCTGCTAGTTTTGTTTTATTCTAGATTTTAGTGTCTCAGATCACTTGGGGAAGTGAAATTGATGACACTTGACCAGTTGTTTACTTTCATACACATAGCACACGGTTTATTTACTTACAGTGCCTACTCACTAGCTTGCTAGCAAGTGTAAATTGTATATTAAGTAGTGTTTTTTATAATTTCAGCTCAAGCAGCAAAATCAAAATGCCTACTGAAACGCGTTCAATGGCTAAAGAGCAAAAATTACAAAAACTTATTATAGAAGTGAAGGACTATGAAGCTCAAGTTGATCGGCTGGTCGAGGAAAGAAATAACTTGCAATATGATGTGAGAATGTTAAAGTCCAGCAAAGAGACAATACACCTGAAACTTTCTAACACCCTTTGTTTACTTGAAGAATCTAAAGTAGATAATGAGCACAAACAATCAGTCATTGACTTTCTACAAGTAGAGAACTGTAAACTGCAGGCTAATTCGGACCGAGTTGGACTTTTGGAAGAACAGCTTCGAGAGGCACACAGCAGCCTCAACAATTTACAAAATGAGAAATGCTCAGCAGATAAAATCCAGTCACAATCACTCCATCATGAACTGTCATTTGCCCTACACGAGGAGCTATCTTTTGCAAATGTGACCAGCGATCAACAGTTCGCTCAATGGACTGAACCAACATCAGTAAATGTGCAACACCATGCAAGACCGAACAGACCACAGAAACATAAAGCAAAATTAATAAAAGCATTGAATAGAAATAGATTACTACGGAGACAGATCAAAAATAAACGGAACATTCTAATTAAACGTGTAGTGTTGCATCAGGAGATCAACACACTCAAAGCAGCTTGTTCTGCTTTATCTGACCAGTATAAAGAAGCACAAAACAAGTTGAGAATTCAATCTCCTTCCTCTGCACCTATAAGAAAGAATAATAATAATTTAATTAAAGAAAAATGTAATGAAATCATGGCCTTACTACAAAATGACACGGACGAGGCTCATGTTTCATTGCTGCCTGACACAAGAGACCTGTCTAATTTTTCATCAAATGACAACGGACCCCCTAAGGCTAAGAAAAAGAGGCACCGTCGTTCGTTGAAAAATAAGCGTGACAGACAGCAGCCTGCAACTGACGAAAATAGATCAAGACAACAGAAAGGCCTCCAGGAGTGCCACACTCCGCTAGAACGAAAACCTGAGTGCGGTCCTGCTTCACAGGGACATCTTACTCCGTGGGGCCCCCACGTCTTGCAGAGGCCCGGGTTCCAGCCCAGTACTCCAGCGGCGCAGACGCCGCAGTACCAGCAGGGTCTACATGCACAACAAGGGCCCCAACCAGCTAGGCCACTAAACGAGCTAGGCCCAGGTAGTGCCGCGCATGGGCGACGTGACTCGCTCGCTACACCGCGCATCCCGCGCGCTCCTCCTGCGGTTCTGCTTACGCCGCGCGTCGCCGGGCAAGGAGCCCAGTGCGCCTCGATGGTTCAGCGCGGTAGTAACATAGCAGCGTTGCACACAAGCACGCCCACGCCGTGTACTCGTAGCCAGCAGGTTCAGCAGCTGCCCAAGCCCGTGGACACTAATGATGTTACTAGGACGGTTATTTTTAGTGACAATATAGGAAAAGGTTTAGGTCAGGTTGTTGAAAATGTTTGTCTACCCCAGGCCTCGTTTGAACAAGTTACTAAACGAATGCTTAGCTATATCTATTCAAAAAACACCACAGTTGTGTTATTACTAAGTCATAGTAGTGGGGTCGACAAGCAGAACTTGACTAATTTTATTAACTCGTGCGCCACCCTAAATGTCCATAACTGTATTATAGGCACATTACCGTATATTAAGGGACAAGATGAATATAATAGTCGAATTTATAATTTTAATACCATGTTGTATAAATTGACATGTAGTCATAGTGACAAGTTATACACAGTGGACATTAATTTAGATAATAATTTTATCATGACGAACAGTACAATGTACTTATCTCTTTTTTACCGTAAACATCTAGCTAATATATAGCTATGAATATTTCTGACCCGGTAATACATTGTATTTCGGATGATATTGGACTTAGCCCTCTTGCATCCAGGAATAACAAATCCCAACATTTAAACTAAACAAAACGACAAAGGGAAAGCCGCTTAGTGTTATTCATCAGAATATTCAGGGCTTTCCCGGCAAGGAGCTTGAGATTGAGTTGTTTCTGGAGGCAAGAAAATGTGACCTTCTTTGTATTTCGGAGCATTGGTTAAAGGATTATGAAATGCTCATTAATTACGAAAATTATGAAATAGTCAGTGCCTTCAATCGAGAGTCCACTATTCGCGGGGGGACATTTATTCTTGTTAATAAAAATATTAAAGCTAAAGAGCGGAAAGATATTGTTGGACTTTCGGTTGAATGTGTGTGTGAACTTTCATGCGTTGAGTTGGAGAAACATATTATAGTGTGCGTATACAGACCACCTAAAAATAGTAACTATGAGAGGTTTGAACTCATCATGGAAGATGTTTTAAAGATATTATTAAAATCAAAGAATAAATTTCATATTGTCTGTGGAGATTTCAATATAAACTTATTAGAAAATGTTGCTTTTAGAAGTCGTTTTATTAGTTTGTTTAAGTCGTTTAATCTAGACAACATATTTAAAGAACCTACTCGAATAACTGCAACCACAGCTTCTTGTTTAGACAATATCTACTGTGATTGTGTCTATTCAGACCAGGAAATCGTAAATTGTTGTAAATCAGACCACAATGGGCAAGCCGTGCTCTTTCCATGTCGTCCTAAAGATGAAAAGATTGTCATTAGTAAAAGAATTATAAGCTCCAACCAAGTAGACAAATTCCATACTGCACTATCAGAAAAACTACCGGTTCTAGACTATAATACTAATAATCCAAATAACTTTTATTCAAAGCTTTTTATAACGATACGTGATGAATTTGAAGCCAAATTCAAGGTAAAGAAATTAACAATTAATCCTAAATTTAAATTCAGTGACTGGGCGACTGTAGGTATTCGAACAAGTAGGAAAAAGTTATTTGAGCTCTATGATGAAAAGTCTTATAATCATAGTGAAACATTCGTTGAACGTGTTAAAATTATTCAAAAATATTCAAAATGTTTGTATACAAGCTAAAGCAATTTTCACCAAAAATAAAATATACTCTGCTGAAAATGTTATTAAAACTGTTTGGAAAGTTGTTAATTCAGAGACAGGTCGAACTAAACCTATTGAAAAATCACATTCGTTAAAGACTGCTCAGGGAATTGTTACTGCAGACGCTGATGTAGCTAATGAGTTTGAAAGTTTTTCAGTAACATCCCATTTAAAACTACTGAGTCACTTAACTCTTCGCCTATCATCGCGTCAAATCTTCTTAAAACGAATGTTCAGACTTGTAATAATGTATTTGAGTTTAGGTACATTAATGCAAATGTAATATTAAAAACTTTTAAAGAAATAAAAATAAAAACTACAGAGGATTTATGGGGCATGTCAGTAAGACTATGTAGTTCCTTAATAGATACATTAGCACCATACTTAGCCTGTATATTTAATGCTTGCATTGATCATGGCGTATTTCCTGATCTCATGAAGCACAGTAAAATTATACCTCTTTTAAAGCTGGCGATAAAACCGATCCCAGTAACTTTAGGCCAGTATCTGTACTACCAGTTTTGAGCAAAGTTTTGAGAAAATTATACTTAATCAAATGCTCCTACATTTCAATCTCAATAAATTACTACATGATCAACAATTCGGTTTTACGAAAGGGCGCTCGACAACCGACGCTGCTGTTAAGCTCCTGCAACATATTTATGGTGCTTGGGAGGAGTCGCAGGATGCCATAGGGGTGTTCTGCGATTTGTCCAAGGCGTTTGATTGCGTGGATCATGAGACACTGTTGTTGAAACTGGACCATTACGGTATAAGAGGAAAAGCACTTGATTTGGTTCAATCTTATCTCGGAGGTAGGACGCAGAGAGTGCAGATAAATGGTGTGAAGTCACTGGGTTCTACTGTCAAAATTGGTGTACCGCAAGGATCAATTTTAGGACCGTTCCTATTTTTAGTGTACATAAACGACTTGCCCTTCATGGTACAGAATCAAGCCAAGATAGTGCTTTTTGCTGATGATACTTCTTTAATATTTAAAGTGGATAGAAAGGCTGTAAATATTGACGAAGTAAACGGCGCACTAGATCAGGTTAATAAATGGTTTACGTCAAACAATTTAGTACTGAATTCTAAAAACTAAATGTATTAAATTCTCTTTGCCTAATGTAAAAAGTATTAAACACGATGTTGTTCTTAAGAATGAAAAGCTTGATTATGTTACTGAAACAGTTTTCTTGGGGATTACACTCGACGCAACAGTTCAATGGGATCCACATATACTAGCACTGGCTAGTAAACTTAGCTCTGCGGCTTACGCTGTTCGAAAAATTCGGCAATTGACCGATGTTGCTACGGCCAGGCTTGTATATTTTAGTTACTTTCACAGCATAATGTCCTACGGACTTTTGTTATGGGGTCAAGCCGCTAAAAAAGAAACTGTCTTTGTGTTACAGAAAAGGGCAATAAGAGCAATATATAAACTGCGAAGTCATGAATCCCTAAGAGAATTGTTTAAAGAAATTGGCATTCTTACGCTTCCCTCGCAGTACATATTTGATAATATAATGTATGTGCGCAAGAATTCCAGTTCATATTTAAGAAACTCAGATATTCATTGTCGTAATACGAGAAATAAAAATAAAATTGTACCGCCACAAACCAGATTAAGTAAGATCAGTAAATCATATATGGGTAACTGTATACGCTACTATAATAAAATTCCAGAGGAAATTCTAAAGTTAAATGAGAGGCAATTTAAACTTAAAATAAAGAATACTTTATGTTCGAAAGCGTATTATAAGACAGAACATTATTTGAAAGATAAAGATGTCTGGTCAGTAGCAACAGTTGCTCCAACGCAATGCAAGAGATAGGCATTATTTAAGAATAAACATGACATATATTTTAGTGGATATACCTTTACTTTTATGATATGTAAATTGACATGTATAGTTGTTAAAGACATTTTCATATTATTCTTTAATTTTATTATTTTTTGACATGTATTTTTACATTTACTGTAAATCTACTATTTTATCTTTTTTTGCTATGTTATTTAATTGCTCAAATGTTTAAAGTATATTTTAAAGACAAAACAGTTAGAATAATCTACTGTAATTTTTATTTTTATTTTGTGAGCCGTTTTTGGCTATTCTATTAATTTATTTTCTAAGTTAGCTAGGGTAGCTTAGGGCCTAAGAATATTGTAGATTTTAGAATAGGAGCACTTCTGGGCAGGTTTTTGGGCGGTTTTCCTGTCCAGGGGGTCCGGCTAACCATACAAATGTAACTCCTTTTTAAAATTTTGACAGAATGTTACTCCATTTAATTGTCATTCATTGAGGCATAAAGTTGCATGCTGTGTGGTTAGCCTGGCCAGCCCCGAGGCAGTGCCTTTATTTTTATTTTTTTATCCCGCCCGTTTAGAGTAGGAACTCAAATTGTTATAAAAAAGAGAAAATTTTGCATTAGAAATTTTCTCTTTTTTAAGATTGTATTAGAATATGACTTTCTTTAAGAGAATCTTGTACATTCCTACAAAGAAATAAATAATTGAATTTTTGAATTTTTTTTTTTTTTTTAACGGGGGAGGCCCATGTCCAGCAGTGGACTGTTGCGGCTGTAAAGGAAAGGAAGGAAGTGTAGGACTAGACTAGTCTGTTTTTTTTATTTCGTCTAGTCTAATATATGTATGTACCTATAAAACTATACTTCAATTACCGACACGAAATTTTTATCACTAATCCTCATATTATCAAGTTTAATCCAATTACCTATAAATTATGAATTATGTAGTTGTTATCGTTTAAAGTAATTTATGAAGTCATTCTATGTAGGTATATTTCGTATCAGGTGATTTTGTAGAATTACGAAGTAGTCGGACCGAAAATATAGGACAAAAAACTTATCCGGCTGCCTCAGAAGAATGTTTTTTTGAGAGTATGTGATACCTAGTATGTATGCAGGTATGTAAACAAGATTTTTTTTACGGGCTACAGTCAAACGGTTGGATCTAAGGGCTGGACGGATCTTGACTCTTGACATATGAGCTGTCGTTACATTCACCTCAGCAGCGCGAGTGATTCTGAATAAATTTAAAATTTCATGAATTCAAAGTGGCGGATTTTAAAAGTAAAAATATAATCATTAAAATTACCGCTGTAGAGTTTTCATATCCAGTGGTACATATACCATTGAACATCTGGCTATCCTTGTAGAAAAGAAAGAATAAAAAAACAATGTATTTCATCATTTCTGAAAGAAGGCTAGTAGCTAGTCGTGGTTTCAATTCTTTTTTTTACCGATACGTTACTTTTAAATTTAGATAGTCACGCGCATTTAACATACCTTTTTAGTTACACTGGAATATAGCAAACTAATATTATGATGTAAGTTAAGCATTGGAATGAAAATGCCAGTTTGCATAAGTTTTGTTAAATTAAAATATATTTTTGTTAATGAACTATTTACCTATGTATATCAATATAGAACAGATTGGGTAATGAGGCTCACTTTTATATATTGTTTTGTTTTATTATATTTTTTTTGTTTGCTGTTGCTACCTACCACAGCACAGAACTTAAAAACTTAGGATCATAGGATGCAGTGGCTTCTTAGTGTATTTTCGGTGTCGTTATTTGTATGTGCTGACAAAAGAGGGGATTAACAGAGATAGAAATACTATTGTTATATGTAAGAAAAGACTACAAGTTGTTAAGGATCATTACTAGTACAAAAGGGATAATAGTTCCAAGAAAAATATGTATTTTTGGACACAAAGTGTGAAACGAACAATCATGGTATTACGGTATTAGGTACAATTTAATCGGTTTTGTGCTCTGTGAAAAAGTCTTTTTTTTTTAGAATGGTACCTTCCTAGACCAGCATTTGTCTGCTATCTCACCTGTTGGTGGTAAGTGATGATGCAGAAGATGTTGGAGCATGCTTGCCTAGGTAGTGCCTGCCTATTCACTATTGCCTTGAAAAGTCCCAAGTTATAATATTTCGGAAACAGATCCGCCGGTAGGGAATTCCACTCCTAATTCAATTCTAGTCTTTATTAGAAATTATACATATTGGTATTGATAAGAGGTCTACTGAGCCCACTTCACTGGCTGACAAAACTAATTTATACCATAGAAAACCGATTAATTCATCATCAACAGCCACAACAAAGGATTTTATACTTTTGGGACTATTGGTACAGTACATGGTACCTACCTAGGTAGGTACTCAATATTTATAATTATGCTGGATAGGCCAATGGGCGACCTC
This sequence comes from Phthorimaea operculella, assembly GCA_024500475.1. Taxonomy (NCBI): domain Eukaryota; kingdom Metazoa; phylum Arthropoda; class Insecta; order Lepidoptera; family Gelechiidae; genus Phthorimaea; species Phthorimaea operculella. Next base: position 3,290,360 of record JANFCV010000017.1, read on the forward strand.
AGTAAGATGTTACATTCACAGAGAACTCTGGTACCCATTTCCTGTCAATGGGTGATGCCTTTTTAACATGGCACCGCAAGTAAAATTCAACGCAAGGGAAACAGAAGAACGAATGTTGTTTTACCTTACAGTGAGGCGCCAATGTTAGATAAGATGCATGTATTTATCGAAATTTCGTCGATATCGGTGTAAGTATGTGTTTCGCTTATCCGATATTTTATATTTCATTTATTTATTTATCAATTCAAGGAAAAAAGGGCACGGCGTAGGTACGATAACATAACGCCGGCAATTTGGGATTACACAATATTGAAATTTGTCGTGTCTCTTTCTTACTTAAAAATAGAAATGAGATAGATAAGGGAACACGTCTGTAGCCGGGGAATAACCATTTAATTTTCAAAAGCCATGGACTATGGCGTGTAATTCCCGCTCTAATCACTGGGTTATTTTTTTCGTCAGTAGCTTAGGTTTCGTCAGTAACTTTTCAGAGTGATTCTACGATTATGAACAACTTTTAGTGTAGGCCGCCAGCGAATTCAGCTGGTCTGTTCTACTCGACCAAAACATACGGAATATAATATTTTTCCTAGCGATTTACGAGATAGCCCCACATAGTAATGATGATGAGTAGAATCAGCAAAGTTTTGCGTCTACTTAAAAAATAACCCAGTATATGACACAAATAATAACATGCCTCTCGCTCATTTCGAGCCTCATTCGAATGAAATTATTTCTGTTTTGATTTCCACTGAGTGAAATCTATATATTACGCGTGCTTGAAGCTAATAAATGTGATTCTTTATCCAACATAATAATAATTCACACTACACAACAAAAAATAAATATTAACACGATTAGTATTAGGTATAATATGAAATGAAATAATGTTAAATTCTTTCTTCCGTAGTTTCTGTACGTGTTCCTTATTGATATGTCGCATTAACATAAATAATCAGGAATTTCAGGAAATACCCCGCCTAAAAACAATTGGGCAAGTCAGTGTGTTTATACTTACAATAAATTTAACACATACAGTTGTTAATCATTACTTACTCTTACTGAATTGGATTAGCGAAATTAATGACCGTCATTTTAATCCACTTTACTTGCAGAAAGTTGTTCAGTTACAAAGTTACAATCACAGCTTAAAATATTTTCAACATTTTTTGACATGCTATATTATATCTATCTGTGCTTGGGCACATAAGTACATCAGAAGTTGATATTACTCCTAGGTATTTGCATACGCAAAGGGGCTAAGTGTTACAATATTTGTATAGCACTTACGTAGGTAGCATATTGATAAGGATAGTATTTCAAAGGGCAATCGCCACATATTGGAAATGTGAATCCGAGAATCCTAGGTTTACTTTCCAGTTTATAAAGCAAATAATTTGCTATAATATAATATTTTACGAAAGTTTTTCTGTACGTTCAAAAATTAAACGATTAGATATTTTATAAAACAACATCAGCTACAGCTTATGCTGGGCAAATGTGTTCAATGGTGAATAGGTAATATTTTTTTAAACATTTAAACTCGATTCTTACGCATGATTGAAAAGGACTCATGACTTTTAGCATACCGAGCCATATTTACATACGCTCGCTTTACAGACGGGCAATACTAGCTAAATATTTTACTAGGAACGCCACCCGTGATCTAGATTTTCCTTGCCCCAATAATTCCAAGGTACTAATTATAACAAATGTGTTATTTATTAGATACTTATGAAAAACCAGGCATAGTCACAGACAAAAACTAGCAAAAAAACATAAAAGCTAAATTCCTGTAATCTGCTGACGCTTAATCTAATACAAATATAAGTATAAGCGATATCCGGTGTTGAATGATTTCCACACACACCATACACAATTACACACTCATACACATCATCACGTCTGTAAAGCTTGCGGGGTAAGCAGAAGCAGATAAACGGTCATAACAATACGCACGCCATCACCACATCTGACAAACATTTGAGGGCTTTTCGGAAAATTATGTAGCACTCACTACAGTGACAAGTTATCAATCAGTCGCCCAAAATTTTAATACACACGAAACTCTCAAGTCCCCAAATGATATTATAATAAAATAATACCTACCTACATACATACACGGTGTAGCATTATCATGGATAAGTAGCTATCTTAAAAATCGAAAGCAATTTGTTAAACTTAATAATGAGGCTATCAGCCAGAGGGAGCTGGTCTCGTATGGTGTACCTCAAGGAAGTGTGCTTGGGCCGACACTATTTCTGATCTACATAAATGATTTATGTGGTTTGGATCTTGTGGCGGCCCAGGTAGTAACTTTCGCAGATGACACTGCAATAATTTTTAAGGGTAAAACATGGAATGAAGTCAAACGGATTGCTGAACTAGGAATGTTCACTGTGACCCAATGGCTAGAGAATAATCTTCTCACTCTTAATACCTCGAAAACTACGTTTGTGGCTTTCCACATAACTGAAAGAAGCGCTCCCCCTCTAGATCTACAAATCAAACTTCACAGCTCTGACTGCCATCACACCATTCATAAGGCACCATGTTCTTGCCAAGCTATAGATCGGGTTAATCATATTAAATACCTTGGAATATGTGTCGATCAGCATCTCAAATGGGACATTCACATTAAATATCTTTGCGATAGAACTAGAAAGCTTCTGCATGTATTTAAAAAGTTACGCCACCTCGTAGACAAACCCACATTAAACACCATATATCTTGCACTTGGTCAATCTATACTTAGCTATTGTGTATCAGCCTGGGGTGGAGCCGCAAAATCGATCCTTATTAAACTGGAGAGAGCCCAACGCATAGCTCTTAAGATATTACACAATAAACCGATCAAATATAAAACTAAAAAACTATACAAAGAAAGTAATGTCCTCACAATAAGGCAACTATTCACACAGAAGCTAATATCCTCTTTTCATAAAACGTCCTTATCAACAATGTCGCTTACCGAAAAGGACAAATCCAAGCGAAACGTTCCAGGTAGACATAGACCTTGGGTTATTCCTAGAACTAAAACAACTTTTGCAAGACGTTTTCCAGGTTAGTACATGGAACCTTTCCTGTATACTCACATTAATAATAAATTAAACCTTGTACAGCACACTACAACTAAATGTAAAATTGTTATTTTTAAATGGCTGATATTAAAAGATTATATTGATACCGAATCACTATTAGATGTCGGAGTAACCTAAACATACTTAAAAGTTTGTGCTAAGCTAAATACCTATTATCATAATAACTAACTACTACTACTTTGATGCACCCTGAAAATAACTATTTATTACCTATTAAATACCTTCATTCATTACTATTTACATACGCACAACCTATACACCTAAAATCTTAATTCTATTATACTAACAAATAAGCAATTGAGTAAACATATACAATTATATAATTATTTATTACACAAATCTTTGCCAAAAACTAATACCTACCTCTGACCTACCAGGAAATCTAAAATCGTAATCATAACAACAGTTTTTATCTGCATGTCGAAAGTATACTGTGCCGCATTCCTTACTTGAAGTAGTTCCTTGCAATGGTTCGGGTTGGATAGTGTAGTTACTACTACCCTCTTACAATATTTATCTCCTTGTTTAAACAAAGTTGGCTATCAATGTAATTAGTTGGTAAAATTTAAAGTGTATAATATTTAAAGTGAAGTGGCTTAATAGTTATTGAAAACATTGACATAAGTGTCTTCTACAAACCTACTGTATTAACTACATCTAGGATGAAAGACTGGCTTCCCATAGCACAGGGTAACCTAGTTTGGGGGCCAGGCAAACATGCCATGTATCTTGTAAGTTTCTAATAAACTTTATTTTATTTTTTTATTTTTATTTTATACATTACAATTTACAATAACTCAGTTACTGAAATAACTTCCCGGCCCCAAAGCCCATAGTAACAGCATTATGTCACCGTTAAACCCCGCAATAGGGTTATTACATAAATTCCTGCCTCGACGAAATAGCCTGCTGCTATGATCCTTGGATAAGGCCCGTTATGTGTTTTATTTTTAACCGACTGTGTGAAATAAAGAAAGCCAAGTGAAATGGTCTGAATCACATTCTTTTATTCATTATTTTAGTGGTTAGTCTAAATTACTTGCCGCGGCTAGTTACTTTCTATTAATTATCCACCGGTAAACCAAATTTTATAAATTGTTTTAAATAATTATAGCATTAAATGGATATCTTAATTACGCATGACAATGATGTGCGTAATATCTAATAATAGTTTCTGAAAATTAAGAATCCCGTCTATGATTAATTGAATTGATAAGATATCAACAAAACACTTACACCTAATTTGTGAAATAAGTTATTTCCTTTGTTTTTAAGCTTACGTTTGCTAAAATAATTACTTCCATTCTTTCCGCAAACAAAATTAAACGAGATTACACCTTATGTTTGTACTGAAACTGTTTTAGCTACAAAGGTTGCGTTTTGCGGCCGCGTTGCCCGTGAATTTCAGTCGGGTCCGTGAAATTCGGGCTGCAGATAAGGGCGGAAACACACAAGGTCACGGGCTCGGGTCCGGATGAAGGTCGCGCGTCCTAACTCACCCAACTGCGCGATATGCTGCGTAGTACGCACAGAAATTCCTAATTTGAATAATATTTTATATGTACCGCGCTTTCGTAGAAAGTCTTTTCGGGAAAGGCTTTTGTAACGATACCGCCTCTATTGTTCTTTTTCGTACAAGGTTTATCAGTTACCTATAGAAGTTTCTTTTATGAATGTATGTAGGTAAATTATTAAAGCACAACTTTACTGATTTGATTACCGCTATCCACACGAATAGTTACAACAAAGGGCTAGAGAGAGTTACAATTAAAATAAATAGGGTAGTAAACTTAGAATTTACGACCTAGCTAGATCATGAGGCCCGGTACGAGATTCATTATCCACAACTCAATAACTATTGCAAAGCATCTTTTACGGCCTTCATATAAGTATTGGTACCTGGATTATTACAGGTAGTGTAATAAACGTGAACAAAACAGACAAAACTACAAAGTTTTCATTGTTCGCGGAATATAGAAAGTTGATGAAAGGGAACCAGTCCGGTGATCTTCAATGGAGGATAAAGTGTATAAGTTTATTACTCTTTGTATTCCAGAACACCTGATTGGTACGGTTGGTGCTTCAGGTAGACGTCTGCGTGGTCTTTTAGTCGCATCTTGACCTGGGTTTCGACGACTGGATCTGGGATTGTTTTTTGTGATGGGTCTTTGCGTTCAAAAATGTTGCTTATTATTTAAAAATGGGAAGTAATTATTCACGTTTAAAAGTACGACGCGGGGCGATACGCACACTCTATATCTTACTTGTGTATACTGTAAAGTAGTATATACTTTTATCTTTCTGATACACCTGGATTTTTGCATTATGTATCAGAAAGATAAAACTTATGGAACGTAGGTAACCATTTCAATGGTCCGGCGAGCGACAATCCAAAAATGTACAAACGTATTTTAAGATGGATAACATTTGAACTCATAATTCCAAACTATTAGGAACCGCTCGAAATTCAAACAATATTTGTTTTATTATGAATAGCTAAGGCAACTGTTTGATCTCTACCATTATGTACCATGCTTGTTTCCCATGCAAGCTTTTTCAGCAGGTTTTAAATTAATAGATACCTCCATTGCAACTTTACCTCACCTGCACAAATTGTAGAAAATTACAATTGCAGGTATAAGTATCGAAATCTGACACTTGATCGACGTACAAAAGGGTACTTACATGTTATCCTAAACCAAGCTTACTCCTACAACGCTTTGTATGGAACCGTGAGAACTTCGGGAAGGTGTTTTATCTAATCTACCCTACAGAAAATGTGTCAATAAAAGCCTTATTGACAATAAAGGGTACAAATAACGAGCATATGGATCAGATATTTTTTCTATCAAACTAGTCCAACTTAGCCTTCGTTCTGTTCTGCAGGTACCTATTTCCACTTCATATATTTCAATGTCTTTGAAATTATAGGGCCACGTATTTGCTTTTAGTCTATGAAATTACTATTACTAACTATGTATATTCTAATTCTAAATAGATATGGTATATTCTTGAGAGCGTTGATTTTTTTATTTACATATCATTTTCTGTCTATGCTAGCGGTAGTCAACAAAAGATGAAGTGACCCTGAATTTAGTAAGGTTACTTTGTAGGGCGTTTAATGAGCATGTTTCGCGTCACAGCAAATAAAAAGGGATTAACACGACTTTTAAACACATAATGAGGATAATCTCCGTTCATGTTGTGACAAATTGTCAACCGACAGTGTTGCCACCCTTCGCACCAGAGCGTGATTTGAATAAATTATTTATTACGGAGTTTACGACGCGAGTTTAAATATTTACCCTAGACAGAGCTTGTTGAGCAAAATAAAATTTGAAATAATGTACAAATTAGAATTTGGAAAGATGTTTATTATGTTTGATGGATGATAACAAATATTTCGATGTGTACCTGCATTAATTATAATTACATATAGGGTGTAATTTTATTAGTGGCGGATCCGTTAAGGGTGTGTTCTGTCAATGAAACTGAACAATTTTCCCCAAGGAACATAGGCCGAAATATGAAAAAAAAAATTGGCCCCCCCATACACATGGACCCGGCCGGCCAACACCCTTAGTATGGGACGAACAAAATTTTTTTTCGTATTTCGACCTATGTTCCTTGGGGAAAGTTATTCAGTTTCATTGACAGAACACACCCTTAACGGATCCGCCACTAATAAAATTACACCCTATATAAGCAGAAAATATACCTACTATATAAATATTAACAGACGTTATAAGTTCATTAGTCAATGAATCTATTAACTACCAAATTAATTTATTGCCAAATAAACAGCAAAAGCACTCAAATGTAATAAACTAATGAAATATATCGCAAACAATTTATTCACACCGAAGCGCCGATTAATACGACAGCATGACTAAACTAATTAAGGATTAATTATTTACATTCCAAAATTCTTTTAACATCAACATAACAAGCTCGAATGATGATAATTTACGACCATCCTGATAAAACATAATAATTTTAAAGACGTCCAACCCTAATTTATAACTACAAATATTATTTTTAAAACTTATCCGTTCTATTAAGGTGTCCACTTTGATCATCAAAATGACGCCTTTGTCATAATAAAAGTGACATATTGTGATTATTACAACCCTAGACAAATTTTTAAAGTCAGGATTATGACGGGTTTGATGCCGTTACTCTATCAAAGGTAAATAAAAAACTTCTTGAAGGGTCGAGGGTTTTCGAGACGTAAAATTTAAATTGTTGGTTAAGTAGCGTTATTCATCCCTAGTACAGCTAGTTTCGCCCGGAAGTATTGTCTACTTCCTGCTTATCTATTTTTTGTTAGTTTTCGAAAAGGGTTGACTGAATGTGAAATTAATTGAAGGGTACCGTTATATGGTTTTTGGGGCGAGTGTGATATAATTTGGTTACGGTTTTTTGACAATAAAAATCTTTTTAAGGGTCGCGCCCGATCCGTTTCTTTACAGGAAATGCGTAACCCATGCAAATTCACGCTACAATTTAAATATTTACTTTGGAATTAATTCATGAGAAAATTCGTAGAAAGTCACCTTAACTTTTCAAAGTCACCTTCCACAGTGAAGACAAAAGCAATACAACTGTATTTTATATTCTAGTTTCCTAGCAAGTAGTGATCGTAATGAATTAACTTGTGTTTATTTTATTTCTTAATTAATTTGAGATAGCAACAGCATCGGAAGTTTCGAATGATTTTATTGTTAAACCTATAAACGTTAAATGTCTTTACCAATATAATGGAATACATTTATGCATATCTATCTACTCACTTAATGAATTTTTGTTGTTACCATACATAATTATAATATTATTTATATTCTTTTGAGCCCTTTTAAAGTCTTATTGGCGCTTTTATAAAATAGGTAATAAAATACCGAGTATAAATTTTCCTTATCCCTGTTCCATTCGGATTTTATAACCGCAAGCCTAGCATTGTCGATTTAGTTTAATTAAGCGAATCTAAGGAATACTATGGTTATTTTCCGCCCCAACAAATACTATGCCAAAAGCGTCCCATTAAGATATTATGAATATTCTAACATGTAAAATTAAGCTATTGATCCAACTTTTGGTTCAATCACAAAAGAATTTCCTATCCTTTATCGTAAATATACCTCTTTAATCTACAAGTGGCGCCATCTGTTATCGTAAGTTTGTAAACAAATATTTTCGTAACAATCTAAAATTAACTTGATAGAGAAATAGGTAGGTAGGTATTTATCTCGTACTTGTATAGGAAGAAGTTTTTTTGATAAATCTGACAACTTGACAACCGCAGCAGGTACATTATTAGCGGTGAACGACCGGACAACCCGGGCGTTTTGCCAAAATCCTAAATTGCGTTTACCCACTGCGACATTTCCTGAACTTTCTTTAGTCAATGCAGTAGTTTGGCAGTTGGATAGAACCAAGGATAGAACGGAACATCGATTTTTTATAGATTTTAGTATTTTTTCTGGGTAAGTAGGTAGTAGGTGTTTACCTAGGTTTTATAGCTAGGTACCTTTTGAGAATAAAATGGGAAGGCGTCACAGAATCCCTATTATCTATCTCATTTTCCTTACTAGTAATTTCGCTAAGTTTCGGATAACTTATTTTCTTGTCATATTTACGAACCAGGATCTTGCTATGGATTAACCCAGAAGCCCCAACAAATGCTAATTGATCTTTGCGCAGACGCTACAAGGTAAAGGCACAATAAATAATGCGTGCCAATTCATCAGAATCGGTCAGGTATTTCTGCTTCGCGCCATAAACCGCCGACTGTGGAATGTCGACCGACTAGTCGCGATGTCAGCTGCCGGCGAAACATACCTACACACATACGTCTGCTCGACTGCGTCTGCCGCCGCCGACTGAACTGACTGACGATGTAGGTACCTAGGTACTCTACACTGGCTTCGCCTCCTCGATTTCCCTCCAACCGCGCCCTCACACAGTCGACGAACAACGCACACATCTTCACCGTAGGTATTCTTCGAAGCCGCTGCCTGCGCTGATTTCCTTCCTCGACAACTCCCCCCGCCCCGCCAGACGCCGGCCGCCCGAAAACTAGCAAATTCCTATTCTTCTTCCACGTTTAAACAAAGAACTTACACGGAATAAATAAGAGAAGAATAGAGGAGTTAGTGAGAAGGTAATAATCGGGTAGTCAGGCCGTATTTTCAGAGAATTTCGTGAATGGAATCGAATTAGCCGGGGCGCGGTGAGACGCGCGGGGAGCGCCCGGCGCGACGCCGGCCGGCCGGCCGCTACGCTCGCGCGCCAGCCAGACCGCTCCGCCAGTCGTCTTCACGGCGTCAAAGTGATCGCACGCACCCGCGGCTACCCTTCGAACCGGCCGGCTCGCAAATAATGCAGTGTTTGACAAACTCAATCGGAGGTCTCGGAAGAAGTACCGTATTAAATTTACACTGTACAACCAACCGCATATTCTCAGTGAGTGTTACGCAGTGTGTACGGAAAAAACTTTGTCGAAGATTCTGAAGAATCTTGTGTAAAATTGTGTAATTCGCCGGCCGCGGCCGGATTGCGTTTTGCACAAACTTTTTGGTGAGTGTTTGATTTTCTTATTTTCTTCTACTACCTACATTGTAAGATCCTTCGGAATTTGTTAGTATTTGGTATGTGGCGGTAGGTTTAAATTGTTTGAGTAGGTAGGTATCCTGGGCGTTGCCGATTACCGGCCGGCCGGCTAAATTCCATGGTATAATGTAGGTACTCAGCCTACTCAATAGATTTTTCCGCGAAAAAGCGCGGCGGTGGCGCTTAAAATTTTAAAACTACTTTTCGCTACCGTCGTTCTAGTTAATAAATTCCGAGGAACTCTAATTTTGTGGTTTGTTATACCTACCTGTGTAGGTAGACATATATTTTTAACAAGTCGATTAGGTAGGTATTATTAGTTCGTAGGATTTCAGAGATATTTCTACTGCAGTAGATAGAATGCCTAATTTAGTTAAGTTACGAAATTTTGACAAAATTAACGATGTGAAATACCTAACTAATTTTTACACTAACTGGTAACTAATAAAGTAATTTATTGTCATGAATTTGCCTATAATTGTGTCTAGAATCAAAATATAAACCTTAGATGTGGCGCTAACTACCTACTAATTTATTTACCTACCTACTTAATTTCTTGTAAACATCACTCAAGTAGTTATAGGTAATGGTTGTTATAGATAAGGTATTAGTAGTAATAGTAAATTAGGTATTATCAGCATTGTTGGTAACTCTATTTAACAGGAAATAATTATCATTAAAGTATTGACAAGTGTGATGTAAGTTAACAGGTAGGCAATTATTTAATTAACCATCATTATCATACCCAATCTGCCCATTATACAAACGAACCTACCACTATTTGCCAAATAATTTCCTAAAATACCTATCAATATTCATACATACATATACCTATCACGCCTATATCACTTGCGGGGTAGGCAGAACGTAAAATACTGTGAAAAACGGCCATTTACACGTCTGACAAAAGTACGAGAGTCATTCACACATAGGTAATTAAATTACAGAAATATATATAGATAAGTAGATAATCGACATAAGTAGGTCAAAATAGTACTTTTCGGGGCATTTTATTTTTACTGTTGGGTAGGTGGCAATTGGCAAAGTAATAAATACGTATAAGTACCTAATATACTTTATTATCATTGATTTTAACACCTTATAAAAATTACCTGTCTACCTACCTATACGTAGGTTGGAGAAGAACTAAGTAAGTACATGCCTACTAGGCTAAATCAGTAACATCACCTACCTATGTCACTACCTAGGTAGGAACCTACTTTTTGTAAGGATTCTTAAAATGGGAATAACTGCTACCTACATGATCGTAGACTCTTTTTGCCCCCCATTATGGTCGTCTGCTAGCCTAGTCAATTTACTAACTAATCTAATCATCAAATTAATAAGTAGGCAGGTAGGTACTTACACCAATAATGTTGTTATCTTATCTACTAAAGTACCTACGGCAAATTATACCTACCATTCATGAAATTCCGTTGCAAAATTGCAAAGTTTTCAAAAAACTGTGCGCTAAGATTCTTCGCGGGAAAAATGCTGGCCATTCTGTCACTATTGGTAAACAAATGATTTCGCGCCATTAACATGTCAACAAAAACAGTTTGAGGAAAGCGATTGCCGCGTTTACCTGGCGCGACGCGAATTTCTGCGTATTTGAATGGAGCCGGCCATCCCAGGTAGATTTATTTTTAAATAGTTGGCTGGTGTATTTTTTTTATTGTTCGGGATCTAGGACCAAGGCCGGTGTAATCTTTAAAATTGTTCGAATTCGCCAACCAGGGTTCAGTCGCGTTTGGTACTTCGTGGTGGACACTAGTACCAACAGTACCAACCATTTACTAAACTGAACGATCATTGCATTGTGTTGTGCATTAGTTGTTAGTAAATACTCAGGTCATCAAACCCAAAGTTTCAAACAATCTTGAGTGTAATTTAATAGTTTTAATTTTTTTGTCTCTGAACTTTGTGAAATAGTGATGTGCATTCGTTACTCGATTTTGTGAACTTATCAGTTTTTTTGGACTAACCGGTTTAGTGGGTTCGTATGTTTATTTTGCTTTTACCTTTATTTTTTATTTGGAAAAAGTTTTATTTTTATTTAGCTATTTACATCTTTTTATTTATTTATCGAACTTTTGAAACATCAAGATAGGAAATGATAATGATGGATTACTCATTTAAGTACTTGGTATCTAATGATCATCATATTATTATGAATTTTAAATTAATTTAATTTCTTTTTATTGAAGAAGGAGAGATATTCATTTAAATTACTTAAATCATCTCGTTACTGAACTAGCAGTGAGTACTTAGGTATTAATTAATTTGAGTGTAGATAAGTAGGTGACTAGTTAGATAAATAGCTATTCTCTTTATAAATTGGTTATTATTTACAATTACTTAGTCATTTTCTACTAAATGACGATAATATCACTTTGTCAGAACATTACTTAACTCTTCCTAGTTATCGTTATTAATTACATGTACTTTTCTAGTGTCTTTCACAATTAGTTACTTAGTATTTAGGTATTTTAGGATGCTTTTTTTCTAACATATATTTTCCCGTTGTTTCAGACGGTGTGCGTTGATCCCATCGCGCGCATCGTCGTGTGATAAGTGGGTCCTGTGATATCGACAAGTTCGTCTTAGCTTTAAAACTAGTTAGTCTTAGATATAATTATAAAAATGTCGCCACCACTCGACGCCCAGATATTTCAATTCGACCTGTGGGAGACGTTGGACGACGAGTCTCTTGAACTCGCACAAACATCAGAGTTCTTGATGCAATTCCATAATGAGGCAGAGATGCTGGATTTGGTTCCGCCTGCCGAACCGCAAGGCGCCGACGAAAACGACGTCGACTGGCGGATAACGGAAGAGGCGCCGGAAGAACATAAAGAGAATATAGTTCACCATGATTGTATGTGGGCCGGCTCGTGCGTCGATACTTCGCCTATTCGCAATACGTTCGTGCCAACAGACCTGATATCGACAACGACGCCAGGACAGAGTTTGTTGCGGAGAGATATGTCGCCAGCTCGGCCTGAGACACCGCCGTCTTTGGACGGTGACGAGCCCCCACAGTTCCGCCACGCCGTGGATGTGGCTGGCACAGCACTCCGCCTGCTCAGAGACTCGGCCGCAGTCGCTGCCGACCACTCGTATACCCTCGCCCGCCAACACTTCGACTATCTCGGCGTACAAACACCATCAGATTCCTGCGAATCAGGTTAGTAACTCATCTATCTAATCAGATCTGTCAGGTGTCATTCTTATCGGTCTGTTCCAGTTTCGAAGATTAATTCTTACGCCTACTTTGAATTCAAAGTAGAATTCCCTGTTCTAGTTCCAATTAGTTCCTGAATTTTCTAATAAGGATTCGACTCTTGGAAAACTCATTTGAATAATTACGTAGTTAATTAAAAATACGTATGGCGAAGTCGCGTAGATTTGAATTTCAAATTGTGGATGTCACGCACGGTCGCTACGGCTTATTGGAAATCAGACACGATGAAAATGACACCAATGGATCTTCAAATATCATCATTTACAGTTTTTGTTATAAACTTCAATGAGGTACGTGTATATGCGAATTTGATTTGGTGGTGGTGAATTACGTAAGCGTCAAATTGCTGAGAGCAAAGTTTAAATGCGAAAAGTGCGTGTCAAGTTTGATTTCTGATCGCGGGGAAGTGTCGGGCGGGATGTACTTGCTCGTTTCTTGAGTAGGCGAAGTTGGATCGGGATGGCGGCACCGCGCAGGCGCAGTGGGCCCCGCGAGCGCGGGAAACTGCGCGTATCGACCGTTCGCGCGTCCCCCTCCGCGTCTAGACGCACCCGCTACTCCTCTCTTCCGGAACGCGACCCAACTCGACCTTGAACGCCCCAACCTTCCTTAATGTCAAATTGCGCAACCTCCGGCTGACAGCTCATCTCGCAGGAACGACAGGCTTAATTAGAATCAGGATTAATGTTGAGATGCTCCTTGTAAAAGATCCCAGGTTGGTCCTAAGTTTTGAGGTCGTTGGTCCAGACGTCCCGACCTTGTTGCATCCTGCGCCTGCGAATTGGCGCTTCCCGCCCGTCGCATAGGGTGAACAGCCTTTGCATCCAATCCAATCGAATGATCAATGCGCTTCGACATAAGTACCTACTAATGATATGATTTTTAACGAGAAAATATGACTAAGTGTCTACAACTAGAACTAGCACTATTCCTAGTTCCTACTAAGAATATTCCACTACGCAGTCTAAAGAAGCACAGTTTAGTGTTTACTACAATGTAACATTTTATTAGTATGAATTTGTATCTATAATCGCCCATAATAGAAGGTCGCAATGTTAAAACGGTATGTTTACATAATCTACTTGTTGCCGCATCTTTTGTTCAAATAAACATGTCGGAAATGTAAACTGATTGAAAAACCTCGGTGGGGTAGGTGCTATTAAACCGTGGTAAAAATAAAGCAAGACCGGGTTTACAGTTGGGCCGGCGTCTAGTCCGTTACTCGAATAAGAATGCAGCGGATGAAATGGAATCTCATTGAAGTGGGGCTCACTCGGCCTGCTAGACCGGTTTGCCCCGCGGTCCTCCGTCTAGCCCGACCGGATGACAATATAGGCAGCATCTTAATAATCGCGATTCAAAAGCAAACCAGTACACTTTATCAACTATTCGATTCAACCGACAATATTTTCAGTACAATGTTTCGTGGTTTTTATCGCGAGTTGATTAGATTAGAAGATTTGAAACGGTGCGTGTCGCATCACTAGTCGGGGCGGTAAAAATGTACAAACACGCGCATGCGCTCGGCTTATCGCTTCGCGCGGGAACGCGAACCTCGTACGTACGGTCAAAGTAATACCTATTTTCGCGCCAATTTTCTTCAAGTAACTAGTAGTAAATTTTACTCGGCAATTTGCCTTATCGTAAATATTCGCGCGCCCCATTTATTATCTGCGGCTTTCAACGAGTTTTAGATAGTAAAACATTTTTATAATAAAATAGACAGCACTAAACCTGTCCAACGTATCTTTTATGACTGTTTTTACGCGAGGTCTAATCACAACTTATGTCGAAAACACACTGATTTCGCATAGCGGTAACTCACAGATAATAGTAACGTATCTTCGGTGATAAAATCATAGTTGAACTGTTTGTTTGGGCCCGACTGGCTTGGCACGGTCGTGTCATGAAGCAATGATGTATAGTATCTAAAATGGAGCCTATCTAGGCCAGCGGTTACGAATTGTAGGTTTCTAAGTCTAAGCCAATTTAGGGCGGATAGGTCCGGTTTTGCGAGACCTAAACATTACGGTATTTACGGTATCAATCAGTGCACCAAGGCTGCGTGCTAGTTAGGCACTAGGCACCCACATTCCTAAGTAGCCCTAACTATATTTGGATTGAGAAAGATTTTAGTTGGGTATTAAAAGGCACTTATGAGCTGGTAGTTGATTTCATAATCATAGTGCCGTTTATTATTTTGACATCTTAAATTAGGTACACTTGCGCTAGCGCCAGTGATTTTTTGAAAATATTATCCTATTTCTTCTTTTTTTGTGGCTTTTGTAGCCAAGCAATTCAGCCAGTGTCAGGTCAAATATTGCGTCTTCTTGTCACTGAATTTACTTTGACTAACTTCCAAATTTACTTTGACTCAGTACCTATACTTAGGTACTTACTTGATTACAAAGGCCTATTAAAGTTGTAGCCGTGGAATATATTGTATAGGTATTAATACTAGCGATGGGCAACTCGAGTTGTTTTGATCGAGTTACTCGAGTTAAGCTGCGACCGAGTCAACTCGAGTTGCTTTTTCTACAGACCGAGTTGACTCGGTGACGCGGCTGTACGACCGCGGCCTGCGCCCGCCACCCGAGACGACCCGAGTTGACCCGAGTTAATGACTCGGCTATTCCACCGCATCCTTCATGTTCGTTCGTTTCGCATGCGATTTAGCAAGCGAGGGTGAGGGATGGCGTTCGACCGTCTCGCTCTTACAACCCGTAGCACCACTGAAGTAGTCCCGCGGCGAAAATAAAAGGCTGTTTAGTTATTATACATAAGTAGGTACCGCTTATAATTACTATGTCGGTATTTTATTTTGATTATAGGCACAAAAAGAATAAAAATATTATTTTGATTAAACTAATTTCTAATTCACCTCTAGCTCTACATTAAAAAACAAAACAGTTAAGCAAGTTGATACTCAACTCGCCATTTTAACCGAGTTTACCGAGTCGACAGTTAATACGCAACTCGCGCACTTGATCCATAAGCCCGCTCTACACTTAGCCCGCGGATCACGGCGCGATTTCGCGGAGCGAACTTAAATTAATTCAAATTTAACAACGACAAGAATATGCGAAACGGATCTACACTTAGCGTTCGCGCCCCTTCGCAGCGTTTGCGCGCGATCCGCGGGCTAAGTGTGGAACGGGCTTTACACACACAATTGCGAGCAAAACTTCGCGTCTAGCGCAACGACCGAGTTGACTCGAGTTGTAACTCGAGTCAGCCTCCGAGTCAACTCGAGTTGATCGAGTTGAAAAAAAACCGAGTTGACCCATCTCTAATTAATACCAGTTTTATCATGCAATAAATAGTTAGCCCCGGTCCCGTAGTTAAAGCGATTTGTTCGGTTTCTTTTAGAACTTGTAGTTAGGTGACCTAGATTATTGAACCTGCAGCGTAGTAAAGATAGCACGAGTTACATTAAAAAAAAAATGCTTTTGAGTAAAGGCTCTTGGACATACTTCTTTTTGTACCGGACCTTGGTCATTCATAAATGGATATTATTAAATACGTAGAAATCACGTGTGTGTGACTGTTAAAATTATCTATGTATAGCGAATAAGACGATAACGGCAAGGTCGACCCTACTGACTTACAATGTTGCTATAGCAAGAAGTATACGCATGTGTGCGTATTTAGATATGTGTGTGGTAATAACTTTGAAAATCTTTTCCTAGTTTCGACTCTAAATCATAAAAACCAATCACCACATAACACGTCTGACAAAAGTTTGAGAGTCATTCAGAAGACTGTATCACCATAGTGACAGATCGTTATCCTGTCGCCTAAAATTGCAATACACATGAACTCTCAAATCCCTTAGTCGCTTCTTACGACACCCACGAGAATGATATGGGGTGATACTATTCTAAGAGACCACACGGCAAATGTAATGAATTAATGATAAAACAGATGTCGCAATGACAATATTTGAAACACTTCTGGCCTCCCAGTGGCCTTCGCAGCTATCAATGACGATAGCTACTTATACTTAGTGACACGGTAACATAAATTCGTATTGTCTTATCACGAAAAACTTTATTACAGCTGATAATGTGTAGATACGACGTGCTCCTTGATCTGACGGGTCGGATAGACGAATTTCGTTGATAAAATACTTGATTTATGGGTATTATTTTATTACGTGCCAAATTACTACATTATTACTCCTGCGGTAAAAAGACGCAATTCGAAATGTTCGAATTTTCAGAATTTTCATGGCACGTTTTATTAATTTTGCTTACTCTCACGGAAAAGTGGCCTAAGTCCAAATGTTCGGTTTTGTCAAATCTGATTATTAACTCTCTTACTCTCTGATCTCTAAATATTTCTGATTATTCGTGTAAGTTTTACTTTAAAGTTCTTTAACGTGGAATCGATTATTTTATTTATTCATGGTATAAACCTACAAATTAACGTATTGTTGTTATAATTAATAAGCGATACCTATTTGAGTAAATTCTGTCACGCAGGGCCGTATCTATTAGCGAATCGTTCCAAAAAGTTCCGTATACCTACTCGCCTACCTAAATAAATTAACGCCACCATACCTAATATCGATCATTTGAATACTGAACAATCCGGAAACATTGCCTTAATTTGTCGTTTAGATGATCAAACAGTTGACATTTCGTCATCCTACGAATATGTATATTAATGTGTAGTTTAAGCAGATGTTGCTTGAAAAATTTATCACCGCACACCGGTTTCGACACACCAGTTATAGTTTTATTATCAGAAAAAAAAAAACGTTTTGGCGCGTACATCAACCGAGTACATTCGAACGTGTGGGTTTTTAGCAGCAATTCTTCCGTTTATTAAAATCGCGAATTGGCCAATCAAATTGCGTCATTTTTTCTCGCGCGCCCGTGAACTTCCGCATGAACTTGTTCAAGGCCGTTAGACGATCGATGGTCGACATCTATGGGTCTTACGCATCACCAGTAATATGTACCTTCGGCTATTTCGGGCCGATCTCGAGTGGTGCGGAATACGCACATACGTAGTTATAGGTACTGCGTACACAAACCAGCATACCTACGCTTCATATGACCGACTTTTCGCGGTTGCGTAATACGATGAAATAAGACCATCCGGCCGTCTTATTAACTGAATTGATACATTTTTTGTTGTTATCAAATTAAAAATCTCCCTTATGGTATGAAAGAAACAATTTTCGTGCTACAGAGGTTACTTAATTACCATCTTATTAAAACAAGTTTAACGAGTAAAAGCTTGTAAATGTCAAATGAGATAAAGGTATTTCATAAGTAAAAACTTATACCATATACCAGTGAACTTAAGGCCCAACTGTTTCCATATAAGGCTCGTGGGATACTAAAGAAAGTTAATGATAAAAAAATATAAGCAGCTTCTTGCGAGCTCGGCCTGCATTCAAACTAATTAGCATCCGTATACTGGATACAGGGTGTCCTAAAATAATCAGATAATAACACCACTTGACACAGTATTTGATGATACCAAGATAATGTTGAGGCATCAACAGCTTATATTTCAAGGCCAGAAAAGTAGTATAAAATATTTTATCATTTCAGTTATCGAGCAAATCCCTTGAGATAACACAGTATCACTATGCTACAACAAGTAAAATAAATTTCCGATGTTACGTGTCAAATTCGATAAATGGGGCCCTTTAAAGTAAAAAAAAGAACAGAAAAACTGCGCGCTGTATAAGATGGCGTGCGCCGCGTGCCCGTCACGATAATTTTTAATTATCGCACTCAAATGCCAGTGAACTTGGCCTCACAGTCGTGGCCGGCGAAGCATGCTCGGCCCCCACCTAACAGGTCACACTTGACGACACTATTCTCATATTGACTTAAAATTTTCTACTTATATTTCGTCACCTGTGGTCAAATCTAAAAATTATTATTATCGTGGTAATTCTAAAATTACTGGTACTTACTTGTACTTAAATATTTTGACAGAATAATTAACTTGTGAAGATGCAGCGGAATTTATAGATACGTTCGTACTTGAAGGCAATTAAGTTTGCAGATCTATGACTCATTGTGTTTCTCACGGGTGAGACTTAGACACTACCTAGAACTTATGAGTAATCATTATTCGTCTGTGCTGAGATGTTGTTTCGTTTATCTTGTAGCCAAGCACCTGCCTTAATTTTACTATACTCGCGTTTCATTATACTTTTTAAGACCCAACTTTTTTCAATACCAAAAGAACTGCAATAAGACGGGCTTGAAAGCGCTTGCATTTTTTACCGAGCCGGTCCGGCGAACAATAAAAAGCGGATTATCTCTGGTATCGTTTAAAATTGGAACAGCGGCGGATCTGAGAATCGCTTCTCGAGTGATGGAGATATAATAGATATGCACTAGACCGAGGACCGGCGGCGCGCACGACAATACCCGTATCGCTTACACACAGAGATGAAACAAATACTCTCTCGTGACCGTTAATCGCGGCGGGCGCCAGAGTGAAAATTGTCACGTGGAAATCGAGTCCCACTGTTCCCGCACAATAGCCCACTAGCCGCCCTACTAGCCGCCTATATTACTCGCCTACGTGCGTACAATGTTTGACGACAGGCGCCGCTCTGCTGTGGCTCGATCCTCCGACAACGACGTACCAAATTAGATCGACCGCGCAATAGCGATAAGCGACCGCGTAACTATGCGGAAATCAAAAAGATTGCGTTGGTGTGTAAATTTATCGTCGCTCAGGTCGATAATGTGTCTGAAACGCAATTTTTCCGTCGAAACTACGCAGTTTTAACCTATTTTGCGAACGTCCCTGACTCGCATTTCGTAAGCGAACAGCTGCCCACATAAACCTGTTTCTATTTCATAGCTTAAGTTTCAAGAGATGCAATCAATTTCCGCTTTGTTGTTAAGGATTGGTGTAATGCAGTGTCGATAGCGGGTCGGGTCACAATGAACTGCTGACATAATTATTTGCCGGTAACAGGATAGTACGATGTGACGGTTTCCGCGAAGCATGCTGGCCGGGGCGTAAACACTTCGTGGACAAAGGTCCTCATCACGACACGCGCAACACGATCGCAAAACCCGATCCACCTACCTAGCTCATTCATAGAACTGCATCATCGGCTTAGCGCCCTCAGCGATCGCGCCGTCGCTCGTCCGTATTGCATTCCTTGCAAAACCTAGCGGAATTCAGGCCGCGTTTCCGCAGCTCGACTCACATTACTTAAGAACAGTAATTCCAGTAAATAATAACCTTAATTTAGCCTAACCTGCTCATTTGGGAGTCTTGCGCCCCATGGCCTTGGTTCTAGAAAAAGCAGGGAGATTATAGAAGGGAAACGCCCGTATTGAGGCAGTCACGGTTGACGCCATACAACTCCGTACGTTTCCCACAAACTGATTCCGTGTAGCTACAGCCACACCTTGACCGATAGCGTGGTTTAGAGAGGCGAGCGGCTATACCGGTCGGACCGGCATTAGGTAACAAGTCTGATATCAATTTCAAAGGAAAATGTTAGTCGCTATCGGAGAGCGGTCGCGTGACAGCTCATTTCGAAGCGCTTTTGTTAAATAGTAGGTGGCTTCCGGAAAGCGTGTCCACCGGTTGATAATCCAGAGTCCATTGAGTGCGGACGCTGCGGCAGCGCTGCGCGCACGCGCTCTCGTTTTGGCGCGAATGGCGTGGTGACGTCAGGCGTCTGGATCGATGGAAGCAGACGCTGCGGTAGTACGGCGGGGTCGTCGTCCTGCCCCCCTCACCCCACCTCCACCTGACTACTGCAGTCGCATCCCGCCATCCCGACGACTAGATCTAGACCCGTACGCTAGGTACTATAGATGCACTACGACAATCACCGCCCGCCTTTTATGGTGATGCGAACGTAATGAGCGCCGGCGGAATGAATGAAAACATTTGAGGAATGGTGCTGATGATGCGGGTTCTAATTTTAAATGCAAACGCGGTTGCATGTGAATATTAATAGCTCCATTAGGGATTTCTATTTTGTCATAATTACTCTTGTTCTAAACTGGTTCTCTATTGTCCACAGAGGAAGAAATCGACGTGGTCTCCCTGGGTACAACGACGCAACAGCCTCTGGCTTCCACATCTCATGTGCGTACAGAGTCATTGCCGCGAACTCCTTCCGCCCAGGACCGGCAACACATACAGCGCACGATCACCACTGCGATAACTCCTCGACCAGCCGCTAGGAAGCGCCTGGTCCCTCCGCCTACGATATCTTCCGCCTCAGTGTCCCGCCGGCGGCGAGGGCCCGGCCGTCGTGGCCGTCGCTCCAACACCGACACAGACTCCGAAGCAGAGTCCCCAGAGATCGAACGCCGCTCAATACACAACGACATGGAGCGCCTAAGACGTATCGGCCTCAAAAATCTCTTTGATGAACTAAAGAAACAGATACCGGCGACCAGAGATAAGGAACGCGCGCCGAAAGTGGTGATCTTGCGCGAAGCTGCCGCCTTGTGCCGCAAACTTCGCGAAGAAGATGTCGAGCGCGAATACCTCAAGAAACAGCAGACCAAACTGGTATCCAAGTTGAAAAAGCTCCGGACGATGCTCTCGGCACGCTATCGCCCGTACTGAGCTGCCGGATCTGCGTAATTGGTAATAGTTTAGTTCCTGACGTGGAACTCCTAAACTTATCCGACTCGACCCTTTTGGACTCGCTCCGCCTAAGTCGCTCCAGCGTTTTGGCGTTTGATAAATTCCATTCATTTGTCCAATATTATACGACGAAGGCTGATCGCAAATTATTGCTTCGCAGTTGTATCTATTCCGAGTCTCCAAAAGCGGTCTCATTCGGTAAGTGTATATCTTAAAAATTGAAAAGTCAGCTTTTACGGCTTACTCTGCTTCTGTAACGTAGGAATGTAGCGATTGTAGTTGTGAAGCAATAACTGTGGGTTTGTTTTGCTCAAACGATATTTTTGCAGTGCCAAAGTGAGCCATAAAGCTGTATTTATTGATAAAAAATCCTAGGTCTTCAGTAAAATATCTTAAAAATAGTTACAGACTGCTTCGTGAACTTTAGACTGGTTTTACCTCTGAAAATGTTTTTTGAATTAACATTAAAGTATTCATAGTTGACATAGCGCGAACAGATTTACTCCCTGTTAAGAATTTAAAAGATATGGCATTTGTTGAGATTTTTTTGGACTTTTATGCCGATTGAAGATTTTTTACTGGACCTTCACGAATGTCTGATGAATCGCTCTGACCTCGTCGGCTGAGTCCGCGTGAGTTTGTCAAAGCTGTAAATATAAGAGGGGAGTGAGGGTAGTCCTGAATTTATTAGTTAGTTGGCAGAGGTGGCTGTCTCGCTTTGTGGATTGTTCTGGATTGTTGGCCCCTATATATGTTTTCGGCCCGGTTCGTTGGATTTTCTAATTGATCCCGTCTTAAGACAGGGTAGTGATATACAATATTGTTTTAACTTGATATTATTATAAGTTTAATTAAACTACATTTTATAGGTTAAGCTCGCTTACGGTTTTTGTAGTGTTTTTGTTACTTTGTAAAATTTAACACTTTTTAAAAATATTTTTTTTACATTTAGTCGCGCATAAATTTTCACTATTTTATCATTAACAACTTTGGAATTGTTCAACACATTGGACCATTTTTAACTGATTGAAGTATACATTATCTTACAATAATAATATAATGCACACCAGCTTACATGAAATGATATTTCACTTAAATATATTGTCTAATATAACGTGTAATTTTATCATGTACAATTTTGCCTGTCCTTTGGAATGCGGAAACGACGAGTAAGCGAGGAAAAATAATATGTTATTTTTCAGTTGAATCGTCAAATGTTGTAAACGCCATTTAATCGTTTTCGCATTCCGGGAACGGCCATGTATGCACTTACATATTTGTATGAATATTGCATTATAATATCATATTACGTCGCTTAGTGTAATATATATTTTTAATTTATTCGCCTTTTGGGAATAAAACGGACGAAATTAGGATGATTTATTGTAATAAAATGCACGCATTTTTAAATTATATGTCCAGTTGACGTACTAAATACAGTGAAAAGATCTATAATCTCAGTGACTAAAATAGTGACAGACATAGACTGTGTAATTTGATAATAACATCAAAATCTATAGAATCAAAATAACCATAAAATAAATCACGAAAAAAAATAACCACGACATAGTTCCTCATAGTACCTACTAATAGTAAATTTTGCATTTTCTTTATTTTATAATTTTACTTCGGTAAGTTAGTGATTTACTCGCAATAGTTTGTAAAAGTCGATATTTGAAGCCTGACCAAAAAGGACGTGCCCATGTGTTGGAAATTTGTACGAAAAAGAAGAAAAGATACGCAATCTCTACAAGTCATATTCAGAGTATTTTTGATCAGGCTTTGTAAATTAGAGGTTGATGTTTTATCAAGCACATGGTCAGCATTTTCGTATGTACTTTTGAGGGCTTTAATTGTGTGCGGAATGTGCCTTGCTATGTACATATACATATAGATAATTAGGTTTACTTTATACTCGAATTAGTTGCAAGAAATATTTTTTGTGAGAAATATTATGTAGGAATATAGCGTTCTCTAAGTAGCAGTACCTACACGAGAAGTTTTATAGTTATCGTGTTAAAGATTCGCAGTTTATCTTCCACTAGGAGTAAAGTGTACATAATAGGAATAGAACATAGGGTATGTCAACTTTTTTATGAACGAGTTTTTTTCTAGTAATCGTTTAGTTTTCGTAACTGGAGAGTTTCGAATTCTCGAATATAGTACCTGCATTTAATTTTTTGTTAATCTATCTTGACATAAATAATAAAGATAAAATAATGTTTTAGTAATTCAAAAGCTAAATTGGTTTCTTGGGGTGATGAATAGAGATCACGCGTAGGGATCAGTCAGTAGGTAAAGTTTTGTTTGTAAGAAATGACAGCTTTATATTCGGTAGAAGAATCGAGGTAAAAAATATTCAGCACATTAATCTGACAAGGCACATTTCCACCACTGCCAAATGGAAAATATAATGTTTTACATAGCAAGTTCGTTTGTAAATTTTATAAATAAGGTTGGGATGATTAAGTCATGTTATAGTTTGATTTTTATTACTTTAATTTTCTTTGTATGGTATCCGTTTTGTATGTAACATCTGGCCGCCGCCGAAGAATCCGATCGAAGAATGTATGTGATATAGTCTTTTATATGTAGCATGGTGTACGCTAAAGAAGCTAAACTCAGTGTATGTCATCTATATCTTGATACATTATTGTATCCAACCTCTATTGAGTAACATTTTAACTGTCACCAAACCCATGCAGTGTAAAAAAGATTATAATTTTTTCGATTGGTTGTGTAGTTAAGTTGTAGGCGGCGGCGTTTTTCGTGCGCCGCTGCACAGACTGTGGGGCGCAACATATTCCGCCTAATATTAATATTGCCCTCCGCAATCTTTGAAGCGGCGCTAACAGGACATGTGTACTTACCACGTCTTTTTTGGATACTATTATTAATGAGAAGAAAGTTTTTGGTTTTTGTTCCTTAATTACCTAATTATGTAAAAATAAGGATATTCATTAAATTTAAATAAATATTAAGGTCGGCACCAGGCAGAGAAGTGAAGCAGTTGGCTAGTTGATAGTGATTTTTTTATAGATTCGGTAAGCGGGGGTTTTGATTGATCTGTGATTACATTACCTATAAGGTATTGATGGGGGAATATGTTTCGGAATCTCTGACTGGTCCGGCCGAAAAAAAAAACATATTTAGTTTTTATTTACGTTCCTTTGATTTACCCAAAAAACACACCTATACATTAACTACAGAAATCAAACAAACCTAAAAGATTGCTCACACAACACATCCACAAACAAATAATTTTATTGGGATTTTAATGCACTCACAGTGCTATATTATTATAAATATCTCTTATCATCACAATAAACAAAATCAAAAATAAATAAATTATAATTTAAATAATACTTTAAATATTAATTAACAACAAAAACAAATACATTGCAAAAATACATAACAGTGCTCGGTCTTTTATCCAAAATATCTAACAATCTAAAGAAAAGACGAAAATCTGTTATATTTGACTTAGCACTGTTTTCATTTGGTGCTTATTTACGAACAAAAATATATACCTACCTTACCGTTACCATACCGTACCTTCGGGTTACACGACCTGCTGCGGACCGAGGCGGTAAAGCTTAGGAACAGTAGGTATGCCCCAACGATCTCAAGCCGATGCGATGACAAACGTGCAAAGATGGTAAGTAGTGGAAATTTATTCTTATCAAACTATTTACACAAAAAAAATAAAGACAATACTTTCTTTGTGCTATTTATCAAACAGTCGCAGTTCATGGGATATTTAAATCCACTTATTTAGTTTAGTTCGGTTCGAATCCGAGCAAACTCAGCGGACAAAACAACTAAAGTTTGAGGGACGGCCTAAAGAAATGAACTCAAGTAGGTACAGTGCAGCAAAAAGAGTAGAAATTAAATAAAATGGAACTAAAAATTTTTCATACTAAATTGTTGCCATTCGTAGTCAATGTTGCCATTTAATTTTGAAATTTCATACATAGTGGCGGCGCCCTAATTTTTTGTCTACTCTTTTTATGCTGGACTGTAATCACACACACCACAGTGTGATTCAGTATAAAAGTTTAAGTCTAAGTAATTTACTGACCAGGCTTCATCAATTAGGGTTGCCAACCCTACTATATAATACAGTGTGAGTCTTGATAAAGTGTACATATCAAAATCAGGGAAACTGCATCCAAATTTATCGATGAAAAAAATATTAAAAAAATAAAAAAAAATATTTGAATTTTTTATGATTTTTTTAAGATTTCGAATTGTACCTGTTGACCCCATTTAGGTAAATCTTCATAACTTTTAAACTAAGTGTGTTATCAGAGTGGAATAAATTTTGTGATGATTGCTAATAATAAGCCGTACTCATGAAGTAAAAATATCCCAGAGAAATAACGTTGTTAATTTATAATTAATAGAAACTTGAAGAAAATTTTGTTTTTTTGTCATTCATTTTACTATTATTTTACAATTTCTTAAAAGTCACCCTAAACCCTACTTTTTTATTTATGCTTATTCTACATGGCATTAGCTTGCTAAAAGTAAAAAAATCATGTTTATAACTCAACTACAACTTCTTAAATCAGCGTTTAAAAAAACAGTTAACTTAGTTAAATACTGGATAATGATTAAAACATAAGTATTTTTTCTGCATAATCATTTATTATTCTTAAATCAAATTAAAATTATCATTAACCTAATGCATGAAATTTGAAAACAATGGTGTGAAGTAAAAAAACAACACGCCTCGCAGGCGCATGGACACTTATAAAGGCTCATAGAAACTGTTGTATTTGAGTTGTAAACGTGCAATTTTTAATTTTAGAAAGCTAATGCCATGTAGAATAAGCATAAATAAAAAAAAAGTAGGGTTTACGGGGTGACTTTTTAAGAAATTGTAAAATAATAGTAAAATTTATGACAAAAAAACAAGATTTTCTTCAAGTTTCTATTAATTATAAATTAACAACGTTATTTCTCTGGGATATTTTTACTTCATGAGTACTGCTTATTATTAGCAATCATCACAAAATTTATTCCACTCTGATAACGCACTTAGTTTAAAAGTTATGAAGATTTATCTAAATGGGGTCAACAGGTACAATTCGAAATCTTAAAAAAATCATAAAAAATTCAAATATTTTTTTTAATTTTTTTTTATATTTTTTTCATCGATAAATTTGGATGCAGTTTCCCTGATTTTGATATGTACACTTTATCAAGACTCACACTGTATAGTATTCTACTATATCTCGGCTGTAAATACTATATACTGTTGGACAAATATATAGTAGCTAAATCTACTATATTTTGGTCAATTTTCAAACAGAGACTCGTTGCCTGTTTACAACATGAAAAGTCGAGCTCGCTTCGCTCGCAATACGTGTACCTGTCTGTCTGTCCATTTTAAACTGGCAACTAGTGTTTAGTTTCGTCTTTGTTTGCAGTGTGAAAAGTCGAGCTCCCTTCGCTCGTGATACGCTTTTTCAGCCTGTTTTGCAGCGTGAAAATTCGAACTCTCTCCGCTCATGATACGTGTAATTTTCAGCCTGCTATTCACAAGCGGCCAGTTTTTTAGCTTCTACACGCGGTTGTAGCGTGAAAAGTCGAGCTCGCTTCGCTCGCGATACAAACAGACAGTTGTGGAATATTTTAAACTGAAAATGTGTGCCCTACCCAGAAAATAATAATTCAGAAGGCAAAAACCTTTTAAACGTGGTTCTGCTGGATCAAGTCCATACAATACTCTTATGAATTGATACTATATATTTTTTAATGCTACTATTTTTTTATACCTCTGACTTGGTTAAATACTATATTTAGAGCAAAAAAAGTTGGCAACCCTATCATCAATAGGTGTTAATAGTAAAAGTTTTTAAGGAATTATTTTATTCTTTTTAGCGCATCCAAGGAAAAGCCGGCTTAGATTAGCATCACCCCATATCTTACCCGTGGGTGTCGTAAGTAGCGACCCACTGGTATTGGATTTGCGAGTTGATGTGTACAGCAATTTTAGGCGACAGACTGACAACCTGTCGTCGCTATGGTGTGACTATGGTGATATACAGTCTTCTGACTGACTCTCGAACTTTTGTAGACGTGGACGTGGTAGGTATAAATGGCTGTTTTTACAGCCGTTTAATTAAGCTCTGCCTACCCCGTGAGGGATATAGGTGTGATATATGTATGTACCTACATTTAGCCTGGCCCCTAATCTCCTCTCTTGCTTGAATAAATAGTTCTCTTGATAGT
Organism: Phthorimaea operculella; assembly: GCA_024500475.1. NCBI lineage: Eukaryota > Metazoa > Arthropoda > Insecta > Lepidoptera > Gelechiidae > Phthorimaea > Phthorimaea operculella. The sequence continues at coordinate 3,318,158 of JANFCV010000017.1, forward strand.
TTTATAGTTAGGCTGTACGTATTTTAAATCCTTTGCCTCGGTCGCCGCATGCTGTCACTGTCAAACCAAAACAATAGTGAAGTTCGCGCGAGTGCCCAAAACGATGGCTTTCCGAGCTATGGGTTCTTTACGGGTCCCTATGGTGATTATCTTAGGTGCTACAGGAACGGGAAAGACTAAATTAAGTGTGGAATTAGCCCAGAAATTTAATACGGAGATCATCAGTGCAGATTCTATGCAGGTAAGATAGAAAAACGTAGGAAACTAGGGCACATCATAACCTCAAACTTTGGTTTGTTTTTATTCTTATTTATTCTGTTATGAATGCTCATAAAAGAATAAATATTGTTTCAAACTGTTGTCAGTATAGTGCTTTAGTCCGGAAAAGTGCAATTTTTATGTTTTTTCCAAGATACACGCTAACAAACAAAGCAGTGTTTTCTAACCTAAAAGTGGACATGTCTTACTGGAATCTTGTTAGCAAAGTTGATAAACGAATCGATATCATTCAATTAATTGTCAGAGGGTCGATCGGAACATGACCTAAACTATATTAGGTCAGAGTATACTTTTTGGGACAGCAAATTTTGTGAAACTACACTTGTTATATTACTTACGTAGGTTAGATATATGTAAAATGATTTATTATTGTGAAATGCCTTGAGACAATAGGAAGTATACTCCACTGCACACATTAATATACAATAATGATGATGATGATCTCTCCGACCGAATCCATGAAAATATACAATAGAATCTAAAGATTATCTCATGTAATATGGCAGTTAGTCTGTGGTAGTACTATCTGAGTAGAATACCCACTTGGCCAAAAATCTGGTTAAACCTGGCTGGAGTTATTTATAAATTTTCTACTACTAACATTATAAGGTTCCAACTCAGTTCTGTGACATACTACTATTCTTTTTTTTTTAATTATAGACATGCGGCGGGACCAATGGCTTATCATGCCCTCTGAAGCCACCAGGAACCATTTTCTATATAGTCAAAAGTGGTACATACAGCCTGCTATGTAAGAACGGAAGGGGACAATCTTAGGAAGTAGTAGTATTGATATATTTTTTTATTTATTTGATTCAAGACTACTTACATAAACATACATACATACATACATATATCACGCCTTTATCCCTTGCGGGGTAGGCAGAGCGTCAACGGCCGTAAAAGTACGGTCGTTATCGCCACGTCTGACACATATTTGAGGGTTGTTTTAGCTATTGTCGTGTATCGCTATAGTGACAGGTTGTCAGCCTGTCGCCTAAAATTGCAATACACATGATACCCTCGAGTCCTTTAGTCGCTTCTTACGACACCCACAGGAAAGAAATGGGGTGATGCTATTCTAAGCCGGCATCACACTTACATAAACAAATCTTAAGTAATTAAATAAACACTGTTAATTCCTATTCGGGTGTCTCCATGTTAACATTCCGTTACAATCCCAGCGTACCAAAACATGTTATGTAATAACTATAAATGAAAGATATAAAACATGTACTTTGTCCCCTGAGAATTAAAGTAGTTACCTCCGGAACTTGTGATTAAATTAAAATCCATGGATCAGGAGTAAGTCATATTATAGAAAGTATTGCCGTATGGTGCCTGTGTAAAAAGAATGACCCCATTTCTACTTGTGGGTATTATAAGAGGCTTCTATGGTATGTGTCCTGAGAATGGACAGCTGCGTTCCTTGTCAATGCAATACTTTGTACCTTGCTCGCTATTCATCCTGCCAAGCAAGATGATTCCTTAAGTTGGGGAGGCCCATGTTCAAAAATGGAATGTTGTGCATGTCTAAAGACATTTTGAAAAAGTGGACTTTACATACCTTGCCGTGTTTTGCCGGCTTAGTATAGCATCACCCCATACAAAATTACTAAAGCAAGCTGTAATGTCTTCTGTAAATACTTACCAAATACTTTTCAGGACAGGTATGCTTTGGTTACTAAATTGGCTGTAATTATTTACTTTACTATACTAAAAGCATGTCCATCTGAATTGAACTGACTGCCAGAGGTACTACCCAAACTACCCATCATTGAAACTAATTATCTGTATAGAGGTGAACAAACTCAAATAGTACCTAGATTGTGTGTGTAGCTGGGAAATAGAATATTTTTTTATTATTTATCATAATTGCTGACTAGCTGTTTATTTTAACTGACTTCAAAAAGAAGGTTCAAATTGACTGTAATTATTTAATACCTAAATTTTAAAACACTTTTTTTGTTGCAAAAGCTATCCCAATAGGTGGCCCTGCCACGCGTTAGTGGTCAAAATACACTTGCAAAATTTCACGGGCTTGGAGTGAGCCGCTGTAGCCCAGTTGGTAGAAGCGTCGTCGCAGTACAGATGGCGAAGGTCGCTGGTTCAAATCCAGCCTGTGGTGGAAAATTTTGCAAGTTAAAAAAATAATAATTATTTACTTTACTATACTAATATACAATACTAAAAGTTGGCTAAAAGCATGTCCATCTGACTTGTACTGACTGACTGAACTGTGGTACTTACCTAGTACACATTGAAACTAATTATCTGTATAGAGGTGAAGTAACTCAAATAGATTGTGTGTGTACATGTTACCGGCCAATTCCGATTTTAGGATAAACTAGTTTTTCCTAGGCCAAACTAGTTTATCCTACTTGCGGTTGGATAAACCGGTATAGACTAGGCTAAACCGGTCCGTCCGATGGCCGATAGGAGAAACTAGTTAATCCTAGGCTGAACTAGTTGAGCCTAAAATTAATAAGTACACTTCAGGATAAACTGGTTTGGCTTAGTTAAAAATGATTAAGGCTACTGTGACGTAGCTCTAGACGGTAAAGGGTAACGTCGGACATCCTGGAGACATCGGAGACCCTGGAGACTCGAACACCCTAGAGGGTGGGGTGTAGCATTGGACACCCCGAAAGCTCGGACGCCCTGGAAGGACGCCCTACAGTGAGGCACTACGTAGATCCTGGAGGCATCAAACACCTGTAAGGCTCGAACACCGGACACTCTAAAAGCTCGGACGCTGCCTGCCGTGGGTTGGGCTCCCACAGACCAACGACACCTGTGATGTGACAGCTCGTGAGAGCTATCGCCGACAGCGACGTTGCAAGTGCTCGCATCAGGGCCTACAAGATGACTGAGCCTTCAGGGTGTCCGACGCTACCCCGCACCCTCCAGGGCAATCAAGCCTCACAGGTGTTTGATGCCTCCAGGGTGTGCGATTATACCCTTTACGCTCTATCTAGAGCTACATCACTGTAGGGAGTCCCTCCAGAGCGTCCGAGCCTTCAGGATGTCCGATGCTACACCCCACCCTCTAGCGTTTCCGATGTCTCCAGGATGTCCGACGTTACCCTTTACCCTCTAGAGCTATGTCACAGTAGCCTTAACCATTTTTAACTAAGCCAAACCAGTTTATCCTGAAGTGTACTTATTAATTTTAGGCTCAACTAGTTCAACCTAGGTTTAACTAGTTTCTCCTATTGGCCATCGGACGGACCGGTTTAGCCTAGTCTATACCGGTTTATCCAATCGCATGTAGGATAAACTACTTTGGCCTAGGAAAAACTAGTTAAGCCCAAAATCGGGTTTGGCCGGTAACATACATACCTACATACCTATATCCCTTGTAGGGTAGACACAGAGCGTAATCGGCTGTAAAAAAACGACCACCACAATCACATTTACACCACATCTGACAAAAGTTTTAGTCATTCAGAAGACTATATCACCATAGTGATAGGTCATCAGCCTTATAGAAATATCTTTAGTATCTTTACTTACCTGTACCTTTACAGCCACAACAGTCCGCTGCTTGCTGGACATGGGCCCCTCCCGTATCTGGGGGCATTGCCATACTCACCACATTTGGTAGGCGGATTGGCAAGCGCAGTGCAAGATGTATAATTCACAGAGAACGCTGCTGCACAATCCCTGGATAATTATCCCTTAGTTAGTCGCTTTTTACGACACCCTCGGTTAGATTCTGAAGCTGGGATATAGACATTTGACTTTTTTCTGATTTATGCTAATTGCTGACTAGACGTTTATATTACTGTCTTCAAATATAAGGTTACCTCGACCACTTTCCTTTGTGACCAATCTATTGCCATCTGGATCTAGAGCCCAATCCTTCAGGTACTGAATGGATCTCATCTAACCAAGCTGACATGTTGTGCATGAGACATTCAAGTTCTTTTTGTTTAATTTGATGAGCTGTTACAACACCAGAAATGTAGTAAGATTTTTTACAACTTTTCGTGCGTTTCTAAATATGCCAATGATCTTCTATTTTCAGTCGGTTAAAAACTACAACAACCCTACTACCTGCTGGATATGCCAAGTTGGAGGGTATTGCCATACTCACCACGCTTGGTAGGCGGATTGGCGATTGCAATGCAAAGTGTTGTAGATATTCACAGGGGGCGCTGCTGCCCATACCCTGGATCCATCCATTAGTCGCCTTTTACTACACCCACGGGGCAAATAAAAATGAAAGAAATAGGGTGATGCTATTCTGAACCGGAATAAAAACAATGAAAAAAACACAACAAAAACCCTAAATTGGTACAGATAATATGAGACGGTGAGATGGATCTGAGTCTGTGTCTGAGTGTTCGAGTTTGTCTGCGTTATATAAGGTCCTATTAAATTCACTGCAAATATTTTAAGGGCATGCGTAAATATGTATAAGAAATACATCTAAAGCATTTTAAAAAAATCTACACTCTAGATTTTTTTTTTCATCTTCAAACAAACTTTTTAATTAATTATGTGAACATCCTTTGACTGACCCGACTGACGTTCCGCCACGTAGACAGGATTCACTTACACGGCAACAGGCCTGGCGCACTCCGCGGCGTAGGTATAGAGTTGCAAGTACGTGCGGCGACACCCGCGGGGAGGTTAGTCAGTTGGTTGCCGCGCGCCGCACGTTACGCGCGCGCTCCGATGCCGTTCGCATTTCTTCACGAGATTTATTTTATTTTATCAATTCTGTATTAAGTAACTCAGCTTCCTACCTCATTCGTTAATTTTGTATGATAATGCAAATTCATATTTTTTCTAATATTTGTGCTTTGATTTTCTTTCAATATCCTACGTTTAACAAAACATTTTATTTTTGTTTTACTTGGGTGTAGAAATGTACTCCAGTACACTTTTCGTAGGTACCTATTTTCATATAAATCTCGAAATTCGCATCCCTACAAAGCGTGCCGGCTGTAACCTTCAGAGGTGGTCTGCGGCAAATGAACTTTCGCGCGCAGCAATTCGGCTCATTTTTGCTTGCGCGCGCGATCAGTAGGCTAATATAAAAGTAGGTATTCTAAGCCGGCGCGAAGGAAATTGTACTTTATTATCGCGCATAAAGATTTATATTTGTTGAATTGCTATGGCGGAGTGCGTCTTCTGTACCTGTACTATTATGTATTCTGTGACGGCAACCAATCACAGCATCTTTTTTTGGCGCGTAATTTAAATTCATCGAAGTGTGTTTCTAGGACAAACAGGGTGCACTTTTTTCGTTTTGTTTTTTTTAGTTAAATGCAGTTTTCTCGAAAACTAGCGTGTAGATTTCTTTAAAAATTTGCCTAATACGTGCTTATATTTTATTTGATCTGCCCCTAAAATATTTGCAGTGAATTTAATAGGACCTTATATAACCGACGTCACTGCGCAGCCTTCGGACAGAAATAGGGTGACGCTATTCTGAACCGGAATAAAAACAATGAAAAAAGCACAACAACAATCCTAAATTGGTACAGATAATATGAGACGGCGAGATGGATCTGAGTCTGTGTCTGAGTGTTCGAGTTTGTCTGCGTTATATAACCGACGTCACTGCGCAGCCTTCGGACAGAAACATATTCTAAGCCGGAATAAAAACAATGAAAAAGCACAACAACAACCCTAAATTGGTACATACAGGGTGTTAGGAAAAGTACTGCGATCCTTTTGAGGGATAAACCAGCCCATGAAACTGAACAACTTTCCCCAAGAAACATAGGTCGAGATGTGGAAAGAAATTTTGGACCTCCCATACTAAGTGTGTCGGCCGGCCGGGTGAGTTTGAATGGGAAGACCAAATTTTTTTTCATATTTCGACCTATTGTTTTTCTATTGTGGGAAAGTTGTTCAGTTTCATGGGCTGGTTTATCCCTCGAAAGGAACGCAGTACTTTTCCTAACACCCTGTATAATACGAGACGGCAAGATGGATCTGAGTGTTCGAGTTTGTCTGCGTTATATAACCGACGTCACTGCGCAGCCTTCGGACAGGTCGACGCCGTTGTAGTACATGCGCACGCGCAGATAAATTCGCAACTCGCTGTTGCCGCCCACTTTTTGTGGTTCACTCTTTTTTGGTAGCTCTTTGTTTACGAAGATTGTGGTCGTGTGTTGTTAACTTGTTAGGCGCTAACTCCATAGACGTGCGACGTGTGACGTAAAATGACAGCTGTCAGACAAGTGAGCGTCGGCCGTCATAGATACGACGCGCGTCTCACAGGTTTAGCCGGCGTCTCTTCTGTTTCATACAATATATGGAAACGGTTTCAAGCGTCACGATGTCGCACGTCTCATTTCTTACGCCTCGCCTGTGAAGCTACGGCCTTAAATTAGCCGAAAATCGTGGTTTATGGACTATGGAGCCGCTTGGGTCTGTGTCCAACAATGGACATTGCTTATCGATGACAATGACTGCTTTTGATTTTTCTGGCACTGGTAGTCAAGACAAGAGCCATGTCATGGCAAATATGATCTTTCTAAATGCTGCCGTAACAAAATAAGAAAGCCCTTGCTCACGAAACTAGTTTTAATTTATTAGCTTAACGAATCTGTCATAAAATATCCTTCTCTTCCTATCATACAACGACTTTTCGGACCCAAAGTTCCATTTAATAATAATACTGAACCTTCTGCGCAAGCTACCTAATCGTTGAAATAATGCAACATGTTTGTCGTGGGTGCATTTTGTTTAGTAAGTGAATGTGAACTAGAGGACTGCTTTCTCGTATTGACACATACCTACAGACAGACACTCAAGCAGATAATATCGACACATTAACATCTTTGTGTCAGCTGTGCGTAAGTGGGATCTAAGAGCAGTTACTCGAAAACCCGATTAGGTTGAATTAGGAGCTCGGAAGAGGAAACGTTTGTAAGAAAAGTACCTAGTTTGAAACATTTTCATTTTTCTGCTGTAAAAGTAGCTTTACATTCATATACTAATGAACTTTGTAATGTTAAAAGAATTGTAATCGTTCTATTACTTTCGGAGATTATTGAATAAAAAAGAAATATCTATAGACAGTGCACCATACGCACGCAATAGGGTAAAAAGCTCATCTGCCGTGTAATTTAGAAATATCATTTCTAAACTTAATTGCCATCTCGTGGTTTCACCCGCAGCTTGTTACACATCTCTGCGTGATAGTCTATACTTTATACTCTATCTTTGTACCAAATTGCATCCAAATCCGTCAAGATGTTTGAGCGCGTTGGAAAAGTAAAAATCACACGCTCACACACAAAATCTCGGATCTATGTATAATTTAAGAATGTACAAAGTAGGTAGAAAGAAAACAATATAGCAACATACGTAATCGCACGTTTCATCTGACATTTCCGTGTGGTCTGCGCAAATTCGGCAAGTGGCGGGTCGTGTTTGCATTCCGGCGCGGGTTCGACGGCAGCTCCAAGGCCAGCCGCGAGCCGCGATCACACCCCGCGGTGCCTCCAACGAGCGAAGGCCTCTTTCCGCACACTTACCGCCACTTCTGAGAGCCTGGTACTTGCTGTACAGCCTTGTGCGACTATCAGTGCGATGTTCTATGAAAATCGTGCTTGCTGGCACTTATGAGACCCTGGTATTATGCGACTATCGGGTGATTCAGCTTACGATGTCCTAATCATTTTGTACTAGCTGCCACCTTTGATATCCTGGTACTTGCGCTTAAGCCTTTATCGGGTGATTCAGCTTGCGATGTCCTACCCTTCCTACCTAAGCATGTTGTACTTGCAGTCGTGTATAAGAGCCTGGTACTTGCGCCAAAGCCTTTTGCGACTATCGGGTGATTCCGCTTGCGATGTCTTAATAAAATTGTAGTTACTCCCGCTTATGAGAGCCTGGTAGATGCTCCGAGTCTTAGTACAGGCTTTTCGTGTTGAATGGGATGATGCTGTAAAAAAACTATGATAAAAAAATTATCGCATTCACTACAACATCAACTCTCTATTTCTCTATTTACGCCCCATAGATTTGCCTTCAATCCAACGCAATGAAACTCATAATGAAACTACACATTTTTGCGCACTTGAAACCACTACGGTTCTGTGAGCCTGATACTTATTCCACCGCCTCAGTCACCTGATTGAGTCAATCGAATGATTTACTTGCAGCCACATCTGAGAGCCTGGTACGCTCGTGCTCGATACACTTGTAAGCTCACATCCTTCATTCCGGTTTTCTTCGTACCTACAACTTTAAGGTACTATCACTTAGTCAGCATTTAAGCTGAAGCGATGAGTGCTGAAACACCGATGGCGAAAGGTCCTGGTTGTTTCACCTTCATTTTGGATCATCAGGTATGGAAGTGTTCATACGACAACCTTTTAGGATATGTATAGTCCAGATGGACTATGAATGCGAATCTGCGAGGCATCGATCTCACGAGTGTCTTGCGACAACTCTTGTGAGTTTCGTCCTCTACGATAAGCCACTTGTACACATTACAGTGTAATCCTTTTTCACTTAGTCAGCATTTAAGCTGAAGCGATGAGTGCCGAAACACCGATGGCGAAAGGTCCTGGTTGTTTCACCTTCATTTCGGATCATCAGGTATGGAAGTGTCGATACGACAACCTTTTAGGATATGTATAGTCCAGATGGACTATGAATGCGAATCTGCGGGGCATCGGTCTCACGAGTGTCTTGCGACAACTCTTGTGAGTTTCGTCCTCTACGATAAGGTACTAGGTACTATGTTTCCTGGAATATTATTAGTCATTTCATTACCGTTGATTAGTCATTGAAATGTTAGAAAAAAAAAATATTTCACCATGTTAGAACATTGTTTCGTGGACACTTTTTATGAAGTGGTTTTCTAAGTAACATTATCAACAATGTCTCGTAAACTGTGGGTTAGTTCATTCATGCGATTAGCAAAATAAGATGTTATAAGACAAGCTAGCTCAAACACAATGCGATAAAGATCACTGTCATGGCCACAGTCGTAAAACGTTTATGCAGATTACTCCTAAATCAGAATGACTTCATCTACGATTCTACTCTGTTGACTGCATGGTCAATGCGAATGACATAACATAATGTCGATGTACTCTACTGGCATAGTGAAAGAAATTGTACTGCATCTTCCTTAGTGTGTGTTTATCTATCAGATGGAAAGGGACAGAGATTCTGTAACTTTTCAACAACTTCAAAATGTAACTACAGATTACCAATTTGTCGAAATCTTTGTTTAACTTTATTGCTAGGACATGAAAGTGTTTTTTTTAAGAGTTAAGTGTTTGTTTTGACAATTTTTTCATCATATTGACACAATATGCTACCAACATATTTTGTCATGCGTTTTTTTTTTTAATTTATTATTATTTCCAAATCTTTTTTTCAATTTCGATCGGTTTCCGAAGGGAATGTCTTCAGTTTTAATGGATCCTTCACTCACAACAAAACATTGCGATTTACAGTTTCTTTTTAAACTGTTTTTCATAACTGATTTGCGGTTAATACTGTAGAATCGCCAGTAAACCGCCACCTACCACATTCAAGAGATCAACTCTTAGTATTTGTATAAAAAATCAGTATCAGTTGTTGGTTCTACAAATGGGTAGATAAATTTGCTGGCGATATTACAAACCTTTATTTCACTGTCCAAATATTCGACATAGTCTAACAAAAGTCTATCGATATTCGCAGAATCCACGATTTTATTATTCAATCAACACAGACACGGTTCAAGGAAATGGCAGTGTTTGGACACGTTATTTGCACACCAAACAACTTAAAATGATTGTTAAAAAAAGTCTCGAAAGGTACTAAAAGATTGCGTTTCTGTGGTTAGCTTTTTGTTCGATATGCATTTTCGTAGCCAAGAGAAGTTGATTGTAGAAAAAGTTAGTGATTCAGCTTATTTTTCAGCGTATTGACTGAAAATTTGAGTAATAAGAATCTAGTTAGGATTTCGGAGATTTCCTTGTGGTATCTACCGGCTTTGAATAGTGTCATCCCAATTCTACACGTAGTGGGTGTAGTAAATGGCAACTCTAAGGGATGAATCCTGGGAATGGGCATCAGCGTTCCTTTGAATACACTACCTTGCACTGGCGAATCCGCTTGTCAAGCGTAATGAGTATGGCAAATCAGATACCCAACAATATACTCTAAGTCGACTATGGTCAACCGCATGGTGGCGGTGATACCACCTACAATAGCATTCCCAAAGAGGGTTGACGCCTGGCAGGTGGGCGGTCATAAAATATTGCCAAATCCTTTTGCTACATGATTTTGTGTTCTAACAAAATATGTTCCGCCGATGATCCCAACTGGGGGATGGGGGCAGAAAAATGATGATGATGATGATCTAAGCTTGAGGGAGGCCCATGTCGACAGTTGACTGTTGTGGCTGTTGATGTTTCGGATTGTTTGACGGAGATCGAAAATCTGTAGCCAACTTGTTGCTTGCTCTTCGAGTTACCGGTTAAAAGTCAGGTCAATCATTCTATAAGTATAAACCAAATGCGAGTGCGATGAATGAGTCAGCATTTATAAGATTAAAATGAACTGCGCTGGCGCATACCGCATGTACCCACCTACGATGCGTTTGCAAAGTTCCCGTGGGAAAGTTACTTAAAAGTGAGAGGCATCAAAACATAATAGAAAATTTTACAGATGGACAGCTCGCCCCTTTTTCCGATCATTTATGGCTACAATCTAGGGTTGCTACTTTTTCTTTCTAAATTTTTAATGTTCGGTACCTGGGTTAACAATTCTAACTTAATCATATTAATACTATAATATAACACAGTAAGTATACAAAATTATTTGCAATTGCGAGTTGTCTCGGTGCTAGCCGGTTCGACATGGTTCGAGTTCGCGACTTCGCGACTTCGCTCGTAAACGACGACGTGTAGATGTGTGTGTGAGTGTAGTGACGATTCCTTGTAACCGTCTCTCTGTATTAGGTGCCCGCAAAACTTACTTTGTGGTATCTACATCAGTAATCACAATTTTACGTACTAATTAGTAATAAAGTTTTATTTAATTATCATGCAATTATTTCGTCTTTTAATTACTTTTCGATGAACGTTAATTACACGCGTGAGTAATGAGCGTAATCTTGCATTTCCGATGTTTTTACCCGACTGCCTTAGAAGGAGGGTTATGTTTTTCGAGAGTATGTATGTATGTAAGCATGTGCAGAAGAAATTCTTTCTCACTACCACAGTTCTTCAAAATTTCATAAATTCAAAATAGCTGATTTTAAACGCAAAATATTTTTGAATTACTGCAGTCGGTGTATTTTGTAATACATCTGCTTGATCATGTAACGTTAGATTAGATTCTATCTGCACATAGATTTATACCTACCTAATTGCGCGATTTTGATCACTTTTCTGTAATATGTTGATTCATATGTATCGGTATGTATGTATGGTATCGTAATAACCGCACTAAGGGTTATTTATTCATCTAGGGAATAGGCAGCAGCGTTCCCAGTGAAAATGCACCTACGAAGCTTGGTGAGTATGGCAAAACCACCCGAAATAGACCCTATGTCCAGCAGTAGACTGTTGGGGTTGTTGTAGTACTCGTACTTAGTATGAGTATCCGCACAGGCGATCATAAGTTTGTGCAGAAATTGTGCTGTGCGGTCAGGGCCTAAAGCGCAAGCACCGCAGAGTAGACATGAGACAAAAAGTTATCGTCGGATTCGTGAGACGTGTGACATCGCCATGTTGGAAACTGTTTCTATATAAAACGTATAAAACAGAAGAGACAAAGCTACACACGTGAGACGCGCGTCGCATCGATAAAGGCTGACGATCGCTTGTCTGACTGATGTCATGTTGCCGGTCGCGTCGCGCGTCTATTCTATGGAGCTGGCGCCTTACTCTCACAACAAAGAGTGGAATGTCAAACAAGGAATATGAATGAACTAGAATTAAAGAACTGTTCAATTCAAGACTCGCACCAATTTAAGGACCAGACATGCCAGTCATGCCATTCTGGTGACACATTGCAATGACATCATAAGCACGCCCATCGCATCGTGTCGCCCATGCGAAAGGATTTGCGAATATTGCCATTAACAGATGATTCACATGCATTTGAGGCAATTAAAAAACAGCTGGCCGGGTCGAGTTTCGTGTCTGCTTTAATGTATCGCCAGTGTCATGTATGAGCAAGCAGACATACTTTCATTCACGCCTCTTTCCCGCAAGTGTAGGCAGGGACTACATCCTGCCACTAACACACCTCTTTCGCTTCTTCAGCATTCACCAATCTTTTCATGAACGGTCGTCGGTTTACCACTTTTGGTCTTTCTTTCTTTCGCTTTGATCCTGACAGGCAGAAAAAATAGCAAAAGAAGCCTAAAGCGTGAGAGACAGAGGAACTTTTTATGGGACCTATGAACAAAACAAAAAAATACTTAATGTCCTTTTGGAGACTAAATCGGGAATTTTGTACTTACTTATGGGAGGTTAACTAAAAACTCGTATACTAACGAAGCCTCCATAGAAAAGATGTTCAGTTTCATGGTCTGGACAATTCTTTATGCCTGCAAAGTTTTAGGTACACCGTCCCTTACACCATGTACAAATAAAATTTGTGAACGAAATGTAATGAAATATTGAAATATATGAAAAAGTTAGCTCGTATGGAGAGAAAAAAAAGAGAAAAATTATGCCTGACGTTGCGTATAGTATGCTACGAAAAGGTCAGCTGTCTGTCTGTCTATCAAAAAAGATGATGTTTCAAACGGAACTTTGAGCTTTCGGTACCGATTGCTATCTCTAAATATGGATATCATACAATACATACCAGGGATTAGATTGTTAGCCGTATCAATATTCCACACGATAGAAGACGAAATATTTATATGTAGAGTAGACTACCGGCCAGATAGCGGTTTCACCCGCTTCAGCTCGTTTTCCCGCATGAAAAGAATTTTCCGGGCATGTGTTAAACATATAAACCTTCCTTTTGAATTACTCTATCTATTACAAATCACAAATTACGAAATTACCGAATTCCACGACAGACAGACGTACAGACAGAGAAACGCAAAAAGCGTCTTTATTACCCGACTGCCTCAAAAGGAGGGTTATGTTTTTCGAGAGTATGTATATGTATGTATGTATGTGGACAAGAAAATTCTTTTATAACGGGCTACAGCCCAAACGGATAGTTAGATTTTGACATATGAGGTGTCGTTAGATGCTTGTTAGCAGCGCGAGTGACACTGGCTATATAAAAAAATTATAGATTCAAGATGGCGGATTTTTACAGCAAAATACTAGTTAAAAAATTACTGCAGTCGGGTTCTTGTATTTTAACACATCTACTTGTTTTATACCATGTATTGACGATGTGACAGAGTTACTCCTGCCCTGACCTGACTCCTAAACTGTACCAAAAAACAGCTGAATTATACGAAAATCGTAAGTGAATGTTTATGTATGGCTTATCTAAATTTCATATCAGGTCAACATTCATGTTTGGACTGCCAAAATTATTACAAATTCTCGATTTGGCCGCTTTGTTTGTGTTCGATTTCGTTTTGAATGGGGCCAGATGGGATTCAGCAGAATATTATTATACTTTAGGTACAATTCTTCAACAGCCATAACGGTCCACTGCTGGACATGGGCGTCTCGATTTATCCCTTAATCGCTTTTTACGACAACCAAGGGTAGAATTAGGGTGATGCTATTCTAAGCCGGCATCAGACAGCGTAGATACAATTAATTACAGGATGTAAAAAAAAACTAAACATATAACAAAAAGTGAACAAAATTTTTAGGCAAAATACTTACTCTCTCTATTCGTTCCAATGTAGGTACAATATGTACAAATACAAGGTGCTGCTACCTATTGTTTGTAGATATCGAATGTAAACAAAGATTATTTTTGTTTCTGGTCTAATGCCAAAAAATTTGATACATGACCTACCTCTCTACCTAAACAAACATGTGCCGTTTTTTAAAAACACAACTTAGTTGCAATAAGACTCGTTTTATTTCATTACAAATCATCTGACGGCAAGATCATTTACACGTTCCAAACTAGTATGAATCTTATCCCTTCCTCTGTTTTCACTGGTTTTCACTATCGATTATCGGGTCGTAAGACGACTTGGTGTCCCACCCGAAGAAGAAAAAGACTAAACACAATAGAGTAATAAACAAAACTGAACTTTAAAAATCATTGGGTCTTACTTAAAAAGAATGATTACCATTTTTTAGGGTTTCGTAGTCTACTAGAAACCCTTATAGTTTCGTCAAGTCTGTCTGTCTGTCTGTCTGTCTGTCTGTCTGTCTGTCTGTCTGTCTGTCTGTATGCCGCGCCCTCATAACTTCGTCAGTTTTGGAGCTATCGACATCAAATTTGGTGTGAAGTTAGATCGTGTTGACCCAAATTTAGATATGTTGAGAAAAAAATAATTTAATTATTTTTTGGACCCCCTTCCCAATATTGAGTAGGGTATCGTTGAATAGGTCTTTTAAAACTAAGGGGAGGTTTTTTTGACACAAAGTCTCTAAAATGTTTCTGTCTCGAGATATTTGCTTTTAAAAGGGGCGTTTTTGAGCCATAATTTGTTCCAGCTGTAACTTCTAAAGTATGCAAGCTAAAAATTTGAAAAAAATATGGAATGTAGTTCTTAATATGAAGTTACCATGAAAACTATAACGAATACTGTACCACTTAAGATTAAGGAAATATTCAAGATTTTCATTTTGCGGTTGGTAATCATACAGCTGCAAACAAACCAGCAACAAAATTAACTTTGTAACGCTGAAAGACCTGATATTTTAACGTTGACTACGAAACCCTATTTGTGAGCGTGTCTGACACGCTCTTGGCCGCTTTTTTGTACATAACTATGTCAATAATCAGACTTGCAGTGGGCAATATTCCATTTTCCAGTGGCCTTACCAAAGAAAAGACGCGCATTAAAAGCGTGTCTATTTTTTGTATGGAGATGATTTTTAATCGTTTAACGTACGTCTAAATTTTTTATAGTAAGGCATATCAAAGTTCATCTAGGTTACTGAACGATTATTCTCTGTGTACCTTAAAAATTGCCGACGAATTATAGATAAGAGGTTGACACAAGATAGTCTAAGGGGCTGTGTCTGATAAAACTGTGATTCATCATTTGCTACGTCAATGGGTTGGAAACTCACCATACAAAACCTATATTGTAGGACTTAGATTGTGCGTAGAATGGAAGTACCTATATAATCTTAGACAATATCATTGATCATGATCATGTTTTAGGATAGTTGCCTCCCTGTTTGGTAGGGAATAAGGGGAACCCATAAAGAACACACATACAGTTGATTCTTGTCAATATCGTATTTGATTCTTCAAAGTGATTTGCGTTGCGACTTGTTTTAGGTCCTTTATAAAGCTTGTAGCTGTCAATCCCAGTAGTCAGAGAGTTTCTCTCTAGTACTGAGATGCGCCAGTTCTTAAACAATCAAACCAGAGTTTAAGAGACATTTTTTTAGGCTGTTTAAAACGTCTGACGCCAGACTCATTGGGTCGTACGTCGACTCGGTGTCCCACGCGATATGAATGAATTTCATATTAGTTCAGGAAACAGGTGCCTAAATACTTTATCGAACAGCTTACCGTGCCTTGCTCAAATGACAAGAAAAAACAAAATTGAAATTTTGAAAATACCTTCGACGGTTTGCTGCGGGGGCGCTGCTGAGATGGTAGCAAAAAACTGAGCAGAATCATCACTAAAAACCGCATCAAAATCGGACCAGTGGTCTGGAGATGGTAACATTAGTTTGCACACACAAACATTCCCTCACCCCAAAAGCATATACCGTCTCCGTTCCGTCGTGGGTAAAAAGTGATCAGCACAATTTTTTGCTAGTCATATGACTTCCGCGCGAAACATTTTTACAACGCATCGTTACGTGAAAATACAATGACCCCTGAAATTTCTATGAATGTTTTACATAATTGAGTCATTGGCCGATAGAGATAGATGTCTTTGTGTAAGTAATGTACGTTTATTTTTACTAAAGTTTACTAAACCCAGCTGGTAGTGACTGGACATGGTGAAGAGAAAAAGGAAAATTGTACCTTAGGGCTTACTCTGTAGGTGGTCTTTGTTCAATCATCATCATCATAACAGCCACAGTAAAGTCCCCTGCCCTGCTGAACATGGGCCTCCCCCAAGTAGGGGGGTATTTGCCATACTCACCACGCTTGGCAGGCGGGTTGGTGAGCGCAATGCAAGATGTTGAAATGCGATTGCGAAATTCATCCAGGGCTTGAACCCCTGGATGAATTTATCCCTTAGTCGCCTCTTACGACACCCACGGGAAAGATATGGGGTGGACATTCTAAGCCGGCATCACACGGCAATCATTTTTTCAATAGTGGGCTACAATACAGTGATTATGTGTGGTTCCCTAAATCGTTATAACTAATTTACAGTGACATGTGTTATTCTCTAAATCGTTGAAACCAATTACAGTACGGCCGTTCGAATAGGCCTTATTTGACAGCTGTCAAAGTCACGTTAATTTTATGACCTAAGGTATATTGTTCTTTGTTGATATTCTTCTAGTATCGGTTTAGTAGTTGTACCTATATGGCTTATTCGAACTACCGTACTTTAATTACTTGAATGGATCAAATAGTTGCAAAAACAGTTATAGTTAGAGAGTAAATAGATAGCGCTAACTAACGTCACACTTTGACGTAAATAGAAGTCTCCAATTTCACCGGTCGAACTAGGCACAAGGCAAATTCGTGGGTTTGAATCCCGGTTGTGTGAAATTTTTGGTTTCTTCTTTTACACGTATTGCGTACCGTACCGTAAAGTAGAAATAAAATACAAACTTCTTATGTATAAGCAAGCTATAGAGTGCGACTGCGCATATGCCGCGCCGTACTGTCAAAGTGTAAGCAGTTTCTCCCTAGATACTGACATCTAATGTATTAGAAGTTATAGAGGTTCAATAGTGTTGTCCCTGGTGTTTTGCTACTGATAGATAAAGAGGTTGTGTGCAGACTACTGCCGCCCGTTCTAACTTTATAGGCGCACTCTATAGCTTGCTCATATACATATGCTGTAAGGTATCACCATAGTGACGGGTTGTCAGTCTGTCGCCTAAAAGTGCAACACAAATCAACTAACAAATTCCACGGGAAAGATATGAGGAGGTGCTATTTTAAGCCGGCACCACAAAGCATTCTGTACCTATTTAAAATTAAAAAC
Organism: Phthorimaea operculella; assembly: GCA_024500475.1. NCBI lineage: Eukaryota > Metazoa > Arthropoda > Insecta > Lepidoptera > Gelechiidae > Phthorimaea > Phthorimaea operculella. The sequence goes on from JANFCV010000017.1 coordinate 3,335,658, forward strand.
TTGCGCGCAGACATATTCCAACTATTCAATAGATCAATACATGACTTATTATGTCTCATTATATTTTGGGGTTTTCCAATGTGTGAATCTGCTACTTTTGTAGACTCATAATAATCATAACAAAAAGCTAAAATAACGAATAAGGTACCTACTAAAAGAGTTCAATGAATCTTAACTCTCAAACTAGCAGTGCAGCGGTTTCACTGGCTAACATTTTCCCGTGGGAAAAAAGCGTTTTTACCCGACTGCCTCAGAAGGATGGTCATGTTTTTCGAGAGTATGTATGTAAGTAGGAATGTATGTGGGTATGATGCATGTATGTGGACAAGAAAATTATTTTTTACGGGTTACCTACAGCCTAAACCGCTTTGTGGATTTGACATGTGAGGTGTCGTTAGATTCGTCTCAGCTGTGCGAGTGACACTGGCTATATTAAAATAAAAGGAGGGTTTGAAAAGAAAAATAGTATAACTTTGAATTTCTAATGAATTGTACGTTCTTGCATCGCCACGTCTGACTTATATTTGAGGGCCGTTTTAGCAATTGTCGTGTATCATTATTACAATGACTTGTTGTCACCTAAAATTACAATGAACTAAACAAAAAAACCCTCGAGTCTCTTAGTCGCTTCTTACGACATCCATAAGAAAGAAATGGGGTGATATTATTCCGACTTGGCATCACACGGCAAAAAGAAAAATAAGCGTCACCCGTGATCATCAACCAACCAAATCACGTAGCACCACAATCACAACTAGAACACTACAAATTCGGTAGGCTAATTATGTTAATCTGTCGGCAACGCCAAACGATCACCTAATACAGCGACCACTACATTTTATAGTAACCTACAGGCCTATTGTTTACATAATAAATTAGCAAGTCTGGCTAGCAAATTAAATGTATGAACAGTAATCGCGGAAGCTTTTTTTTTTTCAATCTAGGCCTTATCATCATCGTCTCCGTTTATACGGCCGTTCACGCTATCTTCCAAGAGATATAGGCTTGAGGCATCATCTCCATAAACTACAAATAATCGCGGAACATTCATGGAAGGGTGATCAGTATAAGCGATTTCAATTTTGTCTTTAGACGGCACTCCCTGGGCCAACCTGTAGGTATATGTCGCAGGTGATAGGTAATAGGCGACGCGATGACGGTGACAATTTACCTCCAGGTGGTCAGGTTGCCTGCTGGTTTGCTCAACTATAATTTGAATCAAGACATGCCACTAAACATTTTTTTTAATTGATTTCTAGAACTATATATTTAGGTTCAAACATGTTGTTGTTGGTAGCGTACTATTATGTATTCTGTGGTAGCGGCTAAGAATTCTGCCACCCCTATTCTACTCAGGGTGTTGCGTAAAAGGCGATGTACAGTTTTTGACCTTGACTACAATGTAGTGCCCACCATGTTCAACCATATGGTGGCGGTAATACCACCTACGATAGCTTTCCTTTAAAAGAGGGTTGACGTCAGGCAGGCGGCCGATTGTAAAATTAAGCTAAATCCTTTCGCAACATGATTTGGTGTTCAAACAAACCCCAAGTAATTGGGATAAGGACAGGAAGATGATGTTGGATGATTATTACAAAATACGGACTTCCTTGTAAAAGCTGGCAGTGGTTGTTCGTACGGAAAAGTTGATCTAAGTATTTCATGAACACGTCTGACCCGGCTTGTCAGAAGACGTGGGTTCGAGTCCCACCAGTGGCGGTTTTTTTTCCACTTGTTTTGTTTGTATTAGCTTTGTAACCAAAAAGTTAATATCTAAGTATTTCTATTACGGAAATGTTGTTCAGTTTCAAAGACAGGAAACACCCTACTGCAAAACTAAAAAAAAGCTCATATCATATCACTATGCTCGTTCGATGAGATCTTGGCCTCGCTAGGTCAGTGGCACGCTCACATGACGTCTGCCGAATATTCTACGATTGTCGGCTCGGAGCATAGAGAATACAGGGTGTTAAATTAAATTCGATAATTTTCGGCTAAGATTTTTACGTAGGTATGTCAATTTTCAATATCTATTTTTAACTCTTCAAATAAAACGTGTTGCGCCGACCCCGTATTGGGATAAGGGCAGGAAGATTAAGATGAACTGCTCGATAGATAGCTTGGTGGTACTGCTCAGAATAGCATTACCCTCAATTTAGCCGCGGGTGTCATAAAAAGCGACTAAGGGGTAAATTCAGCCTGCCCTGTGATTTCAATCAAGAAATGTATATGGCAGTGCCTCTCAATAGGTGGAATCCCATGTTTAGTTGTAGAAGTAGTAAATAGAATGTTGTGAAAATACCAAAAAGGCATGGCAAAAGGGTAATTTTTCGTCAGAACACTTATTAAACTTGTTCAACAAGTATTCGACATACCTACTCTGTCTAGAACCTCACACCAGAGTCGTCACCTAACTTAAAATATACGTGTTTAGAATAACTTCGGTTACTAAGGGGACAATTTGACCAGAACATGAATGGTCTTGGTTTGGATATCGTCACCTCTTAACACCCATATATTTGCATTATATTACCGAAGTAGGTACAGTCTCTCACGCTAACATAAAATATGAATAATTCCGTTTCAATTTTCTTGTGATTGATACCGACAAGCCTGGCATAAACTATGTTGTACGATTCAATAAATGTTGCTGCATCGAGAAAAGTAACAGTTGTTGCTGTAAAATATTACAGTCTGAAAAAGATCGAAACCATAATAATAGTCCATTCAAAAATCATAGTGTCATGACCAGCCTAAGCGGGAGGCCAAGTTACGCGGGTCGCGTAGTATCTAAGTATTAGTGACCAGCGTAACTTGGCCTCCCGCTTAGGCTGGTTACGAATACTGATTACGAATGGACTTTACATTTTGGATTGTTTCTGAGTGAGTGGGAGGGGCTGTATTATCGCTAGCACACCCACCTGTTAGGGGTCTACTGATACTGGATTTTCTTAGCATTTGTATGAAAAATCAGTTTACGTTAGTCCCTTGTGCAGGCAGGTTGATGTACCAAAGAAGTAAGATATGGTGAGGTGATATTTTCAAACAAAATTTTAAATTACAGAGAGGGGTTTTGTTGGATAACAACTAAATCAACATTAACAGTCCACTGCTGGACATGAGCGTGCTCCTGGGTAAGCATTTACTTACCGGCCAATGTGGCGCAGTGGTTAGTACGACAGCCTGCGACGCAGAAGGTTCCGAGTTCAATTCCCGGTTCCCAGTCTTGTCAGGACATTGCAGGCTGAACCACCCGATTGTCCCAAAAGCAAGATGGTTTCGTGCTTCGGAGGGCACTTTAAGTCATCAGCCCCGATTGCTGTCTAACTTAGACGGTGGTTGTTACACAACCATGTCAGAGGCCTGCTACTTGCAGTAGGCTATTGAGAAACTCTGACACCATGGTTCCTCGGGCCGTTAGGACTTGGGGACCCACTCGAAGAAGAAGAAGAATTTATTTGCCATACCCACCACACCACACTACAGAAAGATCAGTGAGCGCAGTGCAAGGTGTGGTATTCTTATAGAAAGGCTAGCTAGTACCTGTTCTATAGATTCATCCTTTAGTAGCTTTTTACGACATCCCCGCTTAGAACTAGGGTCATGCTATTCTAAGCCGGCACTACACGTGTTGCATAACCTATTCAATAACGATTCGATTTGCAATTCCGACTAGGGACGTAATGTATGCCGAAGGTGGCGCCAGTTCGAATTGTTCTCACAATTTACATTAGCCGACTGTGACTGATAGTTTGACCCATGTACTATCGACAGCACATATGGATTACAACTTATAGATACTGAATTTTCTTAGTAGGTACTTAATGAATACCCAGATAAATGAAGAGATTCGACTCCATATACCTACCTAGTAGAAAAAGGGCAAATCTATGTGGAGACGTAGCGGGTGGGATTGAAACTGGGTGGAATCGCCACGAAGCCTTAAATTTTATGCGCTATCGTTATTTTGAGATGTACCTACACCTAACCTATGGCGCATAATATGTCATAGCTCCCTATAGTCAAAGGCAGGGGACGCCAAAACAAGCATCGATTCCCACTCATACTAAGGTCCATAAAATTACTGATTTTTGGCATCATATGAGTCAGTGACCCTCAAAGATTGGCATTAATGTCAAATTCACCCCTTGGTTCATCGGGTTGTTCGACGACTTGGTGTTCTACACCTCCTAGGACCACTAGAACTACCAGAACCACCGGAAAATGCTCTTTTATAATATTTTCATTTTTTTCCTTTGTTTTGAATGCTCTGAATGTAGGTAGTTTAGTTTTGTCCAGGCATAAAGACATCAAAACAAAATAACAAAATATCATCGACGTAAAACGCCATAGCGAGCATTGATTCCCACACACACTAACGCCCATAAAATTCCTAATATTCGGCAACCGTGTGATATCATGAGCCAATGCAAAGCTGACATTTACTCTCTTTTCACCACTTCATATGAATACAAGCATATTTTTTCCTTCTTTATATAGCTCTTTTGGAACGCTTTGAAAGTATGTATCTTACTCCAGGCAAAAAGAAGGACACTTACAGAAAACGGTACAGCCAAAGTCAAATGACATCTAAAAAATAGACCTTATACCTATCATAATCATTAACATGATTTCATAGCTGTCTAATATGTCCTAATCGAACGGCCGTACTGTGAACGAAACCGACATGTATTTGTATGTGTTTCCCACACACACCGCCTTCAAAATTCCTAATATTTGGCACCACGTGACATCATGAGCCAGTGACCCACCAAGGCTGGCAGCTACGTCTAATTCCGCCACTTGATATAAAATACAGTAATGCTTAGTTTATCCTCCCTTGTATAGCTCATTTTCTGAACATTCTTTACTTAGTTCAAGCAAAACGACAGCTACAGGTACCTACACAGTCAAAGTCTAACATCTAAACAGGCGCCACGCACGCCGTTTCCCTAATTTGTGTCTAAACGAAATAGACATGTAGGTAAGTATGTGATTCCCACACACACAAAATCACACACTAGCGCCTGCAAAATTCCTAATATTTGGCACCACGTGACATCATGAGCCAGTGACCCACCAAGGCTGCAATCTACGTCTATTTTCGCCATTTGATATAAATACCGGCTTGCGGGGTAGGCAGAGCGTAAACGGCTGTAAAAACGGCCATTTACCTACACCACGTCTGATAATATTTGAGAGTCATTCAGAAGACTGTGTATCACGATAGCGACAGGTTGTCAGCTCACTTTACACATCAACTCTCAAATCCCTTAGTCGCTTCTTACAACACCCACGGGAAGGATATGGGGTAATGCTAGATCCCTTGTAGGTATAGCTCATTTTCTAAACGTTCTTTACTTTAGTTCAAGCAAAACGACACCTACAGTCAAAGTCAAAGGACATCTAAACAGGCGCCCCGCGCGCCGTTTCCTTAATTCGTGTCTAAACGAAATAGACATGTATGTATGTATGTATATGTTTCCAACACACACTGACGCCTTCAAAATTCCTAATATTTGGCACCACGTGACATCATGAGCCAGTGACCCACCAAGGCTGGCAGCTATGTCTAATTCCGCCATTTGATATAAATACAGGAATGTTCCTCCCTTGTGTAGCTCATTTTCTAAACAAGACGATACCTACAAAGGACATCTAAACAGGCGCCCCGAGCGCCGCCGTTTCTCTAATTTGTGTCTAAACGAAATCGACATGTATGTATGTGTTTCCCACACTCACAAAATTCCTAATATTTGGCGAGTCTGGTACCAACCACGTGACATCATGAGCCAGTGACCCACCAAGGCTGGTATCTACGTCTAATTCCGCGGTCGACTCACCAGCCAAGGACACTCCGTATTCGCCGGTTTCCTTAATCGAATCATGCGCATATTTTTGGAGTTTTATGTGAGCGGAAGATTTTGGTGTGTTTAGACTCTTTAGGGCCCCATGTGGCTCAGGTTATACTGGTTATGGAGGAAATATATCCACGGCTAGTGAAGCTTGAGCCTTAAGCATATCAGTCCACGTATGACTATGAATTAGCCGCTATAAATACATTCCGGTGCTAAAATTGGCCACAACTTTATTGACAGCAAATGTTTTATCGATCGGTTCTAAATAGTAACTGGTTGTCAGCATATCGCCTAAAATTGCGATAAGTACCTACTCATCAACCCTTAAAGCCCTTTGTCGCTTCTTACGACACCTACGAGAAAGATATGGGGTGATGCTATTCTGAGCCGGCACCACACGGCGATGAATCAATCGTTTAACGACTATTATTTGTTATTAACCATTACTACTAGGTCCAACTACTATCTACAGCCACAACAGTCCACTGCTAGACATACCTAGGCCTCCCTCTTTCAGGGGGTATTGCCATACTCACCACGCCTGGCTGGCGGATTGGTAAGCGCCGTGCAAGATTTTTCATTCACATGGAATGCTTTTCCATTCCTTGGATAAATACCCCTTAGTCGGTTTTCAAGACACCCACGGGTAGAATTGTGGTGATAAAAGCTGTTCTAAGCCAGCAGCACCACAAAATAGGGAACCATTAAATTTACCTAAACGTTTAATTGGACAATGGGCCAAAATTCAATTTGGTCAAAATTCTAAACTACTTCTTGAATTACAAATCGAGTCACGAGTGCCAACTAAACTGGAATATTTTAGTGTAGTACCCTGTTGAGTACAGTAGGCGGCACAGCAAGCTGTCTTACTTCATTGTTACCAGCCAGACTAAAGCTGAGTCTCCTGCTCATATGTTTTCCAAAAAAGTTTATTCCTGACTGACGGACGCTACGATTTCAGGACCGGGGCTATTTACCTATAAAATATAAGAACACGTATCTGTTTGGTCGAGAGCAGAAGCAGAAGGTCTTCCCCCGTCACCCGGAAGCGTTTTTGTGGCAAACAAAAGATAAAACAAAACACTAAACATCAATGTACATTGCTGCGTCATATATAAGGTCCTATTAAATTCACTGCAAATATTTTAGGGGCAGATGAAATAAAATATAAGAATGTACTCTGCAAATTTTTAAAGAAATCTACACCCTAGTTTTCGAGAAAATTACATTTAACTAAAAAAACACATAACGAAAAAAGTGCACCCTGTTTGTCCTTGAAACACACACTACGATGAATTTAAATTACGCGCCAAAAAAAGTTGCTGTGATTGGTTGGTTGTTAGTGTGCGTGCCGTGTAAGTGAATCCTGTCTACGTGGCGGAACGTCAGTCGGGTCAGTCAAAGGATGTTCACATAATTAATTAAAAAGTTTGTTTGAAAATGAAAAATAATAACTAGCGTGTAGATTTTTTTTTAAAATGCCTTAAATGTTTTTCTTATACATATTTACGCATGCCCTTAAAATATTTGCAGTGAATTTAATAGGACCTTATATAAAATGGCCACGCCGCAATGTTTGTTTGTTTTGTGTTTTGTTTAGAAAAAAACATGCGCAGGAGACACGCCTTTGATGAGCAGCGTTTTTTTAAATATGAAATTGGCGTTTGGTCCTCGTTAGCACTACTGAGCCAGTGTCAGTGGAGGCCCGGCACAGAAAGAAGAAAGGTGAAGTCTTTTCTCCCTAACAATATCCCCATCGATCCATAATTTAAACCGAAACCTTAACAAGGTTATAAAGCTTTGAATAACAATAAAAATGGGTCCCACCTCAATGCCTCACTTACGTTAATGTGTAAATAATGTCAATAGGTATCTGTCTAGATAAGGGCTGCACTGCTCTTGATCTAATGTGGTAATATTTCAGAACACTTACTAGTACCTAATACAAAGAAATCATCACCATACCGTAAGACAATCTCTGCTCAGATCAAAACAAAAAATGCGCCAAATAAATAAAGTGGTCTAACATTTTGGCCATGTCTAACTATTTTGCACTTGCGACGCCGGCTGTACCTTACGTCATTATGCCACTGACCTACCGAGGCCGGCTGTTCTATTAAATTAGTATTCGCCAAATATTGCGTCTGATTCCACTGCCATTGATCTTGTTAGTACGTTTCGGTGTTGCCAAGATTGGGCGGTTTTTTTGCGCATCGAAAAAAAGGAGATAAAATTAGATGGGACCATTTATAATTATCACATTTATAACCAACGAAAAGACACTTTGTAGTTGATATTTCGCTTGATATGTTGTTTTATTTTTATGCTAAATCAGTAATAACTACTGATTTTCTTTAAAGTACGACTATTTGAATATGGCCAAATATGGCATATTTGAGATAGTTAAACCCATACTAGAAGACATGTCGACAAAGAGAACTTATGTCATAGCATTAAGGTCCTGTCAAATATGGCCTATTGAGCGCCCTGACTGTGTTCTTAGTTTATTGATTTAGTTTTTTGTTGATTTGTTTGGTGCCATTATTTGGGATTTACGTGTAAAAATCAGGTGTAAACGGTCTGCCGATTGCGTATGATTGAAGAATTAGCTGTAGTGTTGTAGGAAGCCTTGCGATAGTGGACTATCGATTGTCTATCAATAGTTAAGAATATCGTTAATTTATCAATAGTATCGATAGTTTAAAATTCAACAACAGTATCCATAGTATAGTTTCTTATGATTGAAAAACTATCTACAGTATCGATTCACTATAGTGAAAGTTTAGTATACTAAACTTTCGATGGTATAGAATCAAACTCAAAAATATATGTATTAAACATGGGATACAAAAAATATCACTGATTGATAGTCATTAAGTCATTCATTATACAGATAAGGATAAAGAAAAGTGAATGACACAATTTCCTTTTCTTTAATAATTTTGCGGTCCTAGTATAGACGCAGCTCGGGCGGGATAATATTTCTACGTTAATAACGGGATATAAAAATAAAGGGCTGGCCTCGGGGCTGGCCAGGCTAACCACACGGCATGTAAATAGAATCAAATTCAGATAAAATGAAAAAAAATATTACATGCGTATAAATTTTGATACTTACTATCGATTAGCCTATCGATTGTACAGGGTTTTCCGAATGAAATCTATCGACATCAGCTACTATCCTTAGTTCGGCAACACTAGTTGTAGGTAGTTGTGTGTCTACCAATATTTGGCCTTTGATCTTTCGGTGATGTCTATGTCTATTCTGGCTTCTGATGTCTGTGTTTTTGTTTGTTATTTTTTGAGTATTTGATTGCGTTCGATTTATCTGATAAATAGCATTATCTATCATCATTTGCCTGCCCTTATCCCAAATTAGATGGGGGTCGGTGCAACATGTTTTTCTTCGATTCGGTCTGTACCTGTGTATGCCTGATAGCTAGCATAACCATATAGATGACCAGAGTTACCAGAGAGGTAAGGTTTCCCACCACCTTCTAAATCGTCGCTCTATCTGGACTTAGGGTGACCTACCCGAGGTTTCGGAACTTTTAAGGGAGACCTACCAGGAATATCAAGAGTTTTAAGGAGACCTATTAGAGATTTCAGAAATTTTAAGGTAGATCTACCCGAGATTTTAGTAATTTTAAGAGAGGGAGACCTGCCCGAGATTTCGAAAATTTTAAGGGAGATCTCCCAGAGAATTCAGAAATTTTACGGCGCAATCTGTCCAATTTGCATTTACTTCAGCTCGTCCAGGTCTTACCTTACCTGTTTAATCATCATTCACGATTTCCTCAAAGCAACAACCAGTCCGATCTGAATCTAAACTCTTCCGCAAAACCGTTGCCGAACAAGGCCTATAATCCGCCATCTAATACGTCAGCGTGGTTACCTTCAAAATATACTGCCTATCGGCCTCGCTAGGTCGATGACTTGGCCTAGGCCTTGGCAACTGGGCGTGCCAAATACTTATAGCCTTTTTAATCGCAGAGCTGGGTACGTCACACTGTGTGTGGTTTGACGGGCAGAAAAACTTAGAGTAGCGAGTTGATTAACATCGAGCTGCCTGCTGAGCTTTTCATTGTATTCATTCGGTGTCTAAGCAGTAGCTGAATGTATGGCAGGATATTAATGGCGCTAAATTTTAAGATGTGTAAATAATTAGGCAGTAAGCTGGTAAGTACCTATGGGTTCTTAATTTTTCTTATATTTTCTTGAAAATATATGGGAAAAAGTGTGAATAACAATAGTGGTTAAAGGGAAAGCAGTGGCAAGCCACGTGAACGTTTTCAAATCTGATTTACTATCGAAGTACCTACCATTCTTTTCAAATTTTCTCTCAGGTTATTTGAGCGTCAAATCTTAGGCGCTCTAACTGAGCCAGCTCTCGGACTACAATAGCCTTATTACTTATTCGCCAAAGCAATATGGACGTCTTCTGTCTGTCTAGTTTCCGTGACGCTCGTTTCCGTGCTCGATTAGGACTATTTTAAGGGCAATTAGGAATTGATTTATTCAACAATAAAACTATTGTTTGTTCCTTAAGTTGCGTCACTGCCTGAAACAGCTGTCCCTTTGTAAATAATGGTAAAATGCACGCCTGAGTACTGAAGTTCTTATTATACAGGGGGTTATGGTGCAACATGTTTTGTTAGAATACAAAATCATGTAGCAGAAGGATTTGGCTATGTTTAATGACCGACCTGCCTGACGTCAACCCTCTTTGGTAATGCTATTGTAGTTGTAGGTGGTATCACTGCCACCATGCAGTTGACCTTTTTCGGCAGATATTCAGCTGGGGTCAAAATCTCTACATCGCCTTTTAAGAAACATCCTGAGTAGACTTGGGGTGGCAGTATTCTAAGCCGCTACCACACGGAACCTGTAATACATAGATTTGAACTTTGGTTCTGAAACTTTTTGCATGGCGAATCCAACAGTGTTTTCGGAGTTCAACCTATGTTTCGTGGGTTGTTTGGGTAATGGACTTTTTAATATTCTACACATTTTTCTATAATTGTGCCATTGTTGTGGGAGATAGAACGGAAACTATAGTATCTATATTTACGGTGTCTTAGTGTCGATTTGGCGGACCAAAATCTAGTTTTATTACAGTTTCACTATATCATCAGCCTAAACTAATATTCCCACGGTCCACCACCTGGCGCACTATATACAATAATAGTATACACAACCAGTGTGTTTGTTTATCTATTGTACGATACTATGACCCGCCAAGGCCGGCAGACAATGGCGGGTCACTGTTTCACTTTCTATAATACCTACTGTAGGTATAAACTGTGTATGACTATTTTTAGCATAGAATAGCATTCTTTATATAGGATGTTTAACTGGTAGTATGGAAAACTGTGGCACTAGGGTTCATCGGTTCTTCCGACAAGTCGGTGTCATACATAGAAGTGAGCTTACGCCGTTGTATTTCTTTGTAGATGCTTTTTTCAGCGTATGATATGAACGTAAGCCTTTTGCAAAATAAATAAATTTGCCAGAACCGCTACGACATTGGGCCATTAAATTGCAAATAAGTGACCCTAGTCTTCTGAAGTTTCAAAATGTTCTGGAGTGGCGACAACGCATCGAAAAGCGTAACGCAACACGAGACTGCTTCCTACCAGGTACCAGGTAGAGTAGACGGCCGAAACGTCCATATCAAAACAGTAAACGGCCCAAAACAGTGGTCTATAGAGGCACCTGGAGGTGTGAGTCAGGTCATGTGATTCATGTCCATCCGACCAGTAGTGAATGAGTAGCCGTCTAACGTCTTCTTTATATAAGGTCATATTAAATACACTGCAAATATTTTAAGGGCATGCGTAAATATGTATAAGAAACACATTTAAGGCATTTTAAAAAAATCTACACGCTAGTTTTTATTTTTCATTTTCAAACAAACTTTTTAAGTAATTATTTGAACATCCTTTGACTGACCCGACTGACGTTCCGCCACGTAGACAGGATTCACTTACACGGCACGCACACTAACAACCAACCAATCACAGCAACTTTTTTTGGCGCGTAATTTAAATTCATCGTAGTGTGTGTTTCTAGGACAAACAGGGTGCACTTTTTTCGTATTGTGTTTTTTTAGTTAAATGCAATTTTCTCGAAAACTAGCGTGTAGATTTCTTTAAAAATTTGCAGAGTACATTCTTATATTTTATTTTATCTGCCCCTAAAATATTTGCAGTGAATTTAATAGGACCTTATATATGATGATGACAGTTTGCAGATTTGACGTGTACTATTTCTATTTACGACACTAGCAGCATCCTCAGGGAAAAGCCATGACTAAAGCTATAACTCGATTTTTATAACTGTGCGTTTGGAGCTGTCAAACTTTCTAGATTTGACACTTGAACTGTCAAAACCCATACAAAGTTTGACAACTCCAAACGCACAGTTATAAAAATCGAGTTATATAACGCCTATAACTTATACTATTTTTGAAAAACTTGCAAAGTTTTCCACCGCAGTCAGGATGTTCGCAGGACAAAAAGAGATAATTAAAACAACTTCAACGGATTTTAGTTGTATTTTATTTAGGATTGTAATTAACCCGACGTTTCGGACACTTTGCAGTGTCCGTGGTCAACGGATGACTAAGGTGTTAGACGTCATTATTTAGAATTTAAAATTATTTTTGTTCTACCGCCATCTATTTCTTAATTGCCTAGCATAACGTTCCGGTTGTACGCAGAATGCAGACACCGTGTCTTGTGAAGTTGGTCTTGCAGTATGTTGGATTTGGTTCTTCCGCTGTGTAATCAGTGGAGTCCAAGTTGGTGAGATGCCCCATCCAGTGTCTCGGTTGAAATTCGGATGTTTTTGAATTTTTGAGGCACGCTCCGGTCGTGCCGAAGATGTATAAGAGGTACGTAGACGACACCTTTACCATCCTCCCACAAGACAAAGTTACTGCTTTCCTAAATCATCTAAATTCAATCCATCCTAATATAAAATTCACAACATGTGAGACGAGTACTCCATGAAAATGACCTGAAACCGCCTCGTCAACGTCACAGAAACCGTGCCAAACCATCCACAGTCGAGCGACAACCAGCATACTTACCATACCTAAAGGGAGTAACTGACAAGATTGGCAGAATTCTGAAGCGAGCTTCAATCAAAACCATTTTCAAGCTGCCAAGGAAGATCAGCCAGTACATCAGATCAGTCAAATGCAACATCCCTCTCCAAGATCCTGGTGTTTATAAACTTGACTCTCATACATAGGGGAAACAAAGAGGAATGTATCTACACGTCTCAAGGAACATATTGCCGATGTGAGAAACCATCGTGACAGACAGTCTGCAGTGTGTGAACATGTGATGGATAATCCCACCCATTATATCAGGTTCGACAAGGCTGCAATCCTAGCGAGAGAGAAGAGATTTGTTCCTAGGAAGGTACGGGAAGCCATAGAAATTCAAAAACATCCGAATTTCAACCGAGACACTGGATGGGGCATCTCACCAACTTGGACTCCACTGATTACACAGCGGAAGAACCAAATCCAACATACTGCAAGACCAACTTCACAAGACACGGTGTCTGTATTCTGCGTACAACCGGAACGTTAAGCTGCTATTCCGAACACTGCAGCCAACAGCCGACAGCCGACAGCATATGCTGCAACGGCTGCAGCTATTGGCAGTTGCAGCACATGCTGTTGGCAGTTGCAGCACATGCGATTCCGAAGGCACCGGCCGACAGCCGACAGCCGACAGCACATGCCATGACTGCCAATAGTTGCATGTAGACTTAGGTAGATATTATAGGTACCTACAGGTAATAGGTACCTACATACATACATAAATCACGCCTTAAAACCTTGCGGGGTAGGCAGGGCTTCAACGGCCGTAAAAATACGTTCGTTATTGTAACGTCTAACAAATTATTTGAGGGCCGTTTTAGCTATTGTCGTGTATCACTATAGTGACAGGTTGTCAGCTTGTCGCCTAAAATTGCAATACACATGTTACCTTCGAGACCCATAGTCGCTGCTTACGACACCCACAGGAAAAACCGGGGTGATGTTATTCTAAGCTAGCATCACACGGCAAAGTAGCAGGTAGGTACATAGGTAGCTATAATAGGTACCTACAGGTAACTCACGCACGAACTGTAAGTATTCAGTGTACCGCAACTCGAACCTAGGTAGGTATAATACGTAGGTACCTTTGAAATTACCTCTGTGTGGTTTCGTTTTTTATTTAATAATTATGATAGTTAATTACTTCATAATTATTTCTGAACCACACATTTTAAGTTTTATAGCAAAATAGCAAAAATAGATACGTGCGTATCGCACTGCCGTTGCAGCAATACTGATCTGCAGTCACGGCAGTTGCGGCATATGCTGCAGCGGCCGACAGCATGTGCTGTCGGCTGCAGCCTTCGGATAGCGTTTCATAGAACTCCATACAAACCAGTAGTGCTGCAACGGCTGCAACTGCCGTTGCAGCATATGCTGTTGGCTGTTGGCTGTTGGCTGCAGTGTTCGGAATACCACCTTTATGCTAGGCAATTAAGAAATAGATGGCGGTAGAACAAAAATAATTTTAAATTCTAAATAATAACGTCTAACACCTTAGTCATCCGTTGACCACGGACACTGCAAAGTGTCCGAAATGTCGGGTTAATTACAATCCTAAATAAAATACAACTAAAATCCGTTGAAGTTGTTTTAATTATGAGTGATAGTTGTACAAACAAAAGAAAACAAAAAGAAATGTTTTTTTTTTTTCACAAATTGTAAGTATTTTAAAATTTGGTATTCGCTATAACTATTTTCTAAACTAGCGCTCGGGTAAAACCTGGAGTTTCCCGTTTTGACCCTATAAACGACTTTCAAACCCTTTATGTATTTAACCCTATTCATGTTCAAACACAGATTGTTTAGAAAACGTCCGCTTTTGTGCTCGTCCACAATTTCAGAGATAATTTTCGAGGTTTCGGTTTAGGCGCGGGAGTAGCCACACGCGAACTGACATCGGAAGATATAAAAAAAAAAAACACAAATCCCATGATATTGTTTCAGAGTAGACTATTCTTGATGTGATGACGAAGACGCAAATGAAGAAGACGCTGATTAGAAAGATAATACGATTTAACAATGAAAACTAAACAATTTTGGGTGGAGAGCGTTGTACTAGTCGCTCATTAGAATAAGTGTATACCTTATTTGGTGCCGGTACCTATAGGATCTCCGTGGGTGTCGTACGAAGCGACTTGGGTATTTGAGGGTTGATGTGTATTGAAATTTTAGGTTAACAACCTGTCGCTTTAGTGATACAGAGTCTTCTGAATGTCTCTAAAACTTTTGTCACACGTTGTGTAAATGGCCTTTTTTGCTGCCGATTACGCTCTGCCTACCCCACAAGGGATATAGGCGTTATATAATATGTATGTATGTATGTGCCGAAGAAAGACATAGTCTGGAAGTGTAGCAAGCTGAAGTGGCAGTGGGCTGGCCACATTTGTCGTAAAACCGACGGACGGTGGAGTAAGCGAGTTCTCGAGTGGAGGCCACGCCTCGGCAAGCGTAGTGTTGGATGCCCTCCGGCCAGATGGACCGATGACTTAAAAAAGGCGGCTGGTAGCGACTGGATGGCAAAAACGGGAGATCGTGCCTTATTATGGCGTTCCCTGGGGGAAGCCTACGTCCAGCAGGTGACTGCAGTAGGCTGAAATAGATAGAAATAGATGGTATGTGTCTACCATATACAAATCCAATCTTAGGCCACAATATAATGCTTTAAAGACCGACAAAGTAAGACCGTGTGTACACCGACACGGCAAAACGGCGCGAAAACGGTCGGAAATGCTAATGTCATGGAATCGCCGACGCACAAACGAAAGTGAATGGGGACTTTCGTTCACCTAGATATGGGCAATGTTGACAACCGATATTACCTACTACTACTAGATAGATTAGTTGATACCTATACCATAACCATAACAGTCACAACAGTCCACTGCTGGACATGGGTCTCCTCCTGTCGAGGGGTATTGCCATACTCGCCACGCTTGGCAGGCGGATTGGCGAGCGCAGTGCAAGATCTTACATTTACAGAGAACGCTACAGCCCATTCACTGGATGAATACCTATCCCTCAGTCGCTTTTTACGACACCCACGTGTAGAATTGGGGTGATGCTATTTTAAGCCGGCATCACACGGCAGCACCTATACAAACGGCGCGAAAACGGGCGGAAATGCTAATGTCATGGAATCGCCGACGCACAAACGAAAGTGAATGGGGGCTTTCGTTCACCTATAGTACGGTCATTCGAATAGGCCATAATTGACAGCTGTTAAACCCATACTAGGAAACATGTCAACAAAGAAAAATAGACCTTATATGTCATAGAATTAACATCCTATTCGAATGACCGTACTATAACGACAGACAAAGTAAGACCGTGTGTACCTACACCGACACGGCAAAATGGCGCGAAAACGGGCGGAAATGCTAATGTCATGGAATCGCCGACGCACAAACGAAAGTGAATGGGGGCTTTCGTTCACCTATAGTACGGTCATTCGAATAGGCCATAATTGACAGCTGTTAAACCCATACTAGGAAACATGTCAACAAAGAAAAATAGACCTTATATGTCATAGAATTAACATCCTATTCGAATGACCGTACTATAACGACAGACAAAGTAAGACCGTGTGTACACCGACACGGCAAAATGGCGCGAAAACGGGCGGAAATGCTAATGTCATGGAATCGCCGACGCACAAACGAAAGTGAATGGGGGCTTTCGTTCACCTAGATATGGGCAATGTTGACAACAATAACGTTGCTAACTAATATTACCTACTAGATAGATATTATATTGGTATAGAAGTAAATTAAAATGGGTAGGTATTTTTTAATGTGCCGTGTGAGGCCCGTCTAGAATAGAATTACACCGTTTAGTGGCTTTCTTACAAGGCGACTAACGGATGGATACAGGGAATGGGCAGCAGTGCTCTCTGCGAGCCCAACCATCTTGCACTGCGATGGCCAATTCGCCTGCCAATCATGGTGGGTATGGCGATACCCCCCAATTGTGGGAGACCCATGTCATACTGTTGTGGCTCTAGTAGTAGTAGTAGTAGAAGAGACTTACTTAGTGTGTATCTTAGTGATGTGAATGCAACATATAACGCTTACGCTACAGATAATTGAGGTATTAAGTATTGGTCGTCTTTAAGCCCTCGTTGTTCGAAGGTCGAACCCTCTTTTTTACGAAATCTGTCGAATTTCAAATTAAAAGAAATGTTTTGATAACGGGATTTCCATTCCCGGGAACAAAAACATTCCGCATCCCTATTCCGGAAGCGAAACCCATTCCAGGTGTGTCCGGGAGATTATTTGCTGAATAAACAAACAGTAAATGTTTGATTCCGAAGCTGATCTTAGCGCAGTGGAAGCAAATTAAAGTTATCTTAAAATCTAAAACTAAATGGTCGATCAGCCTCGGAACAACATTTGACTACGATTCGTAGTGCTCTTTACTATAGCTAAATAAAATAAATTTAATGAGAGAATTTTGTTCCGGAAAGTTTCCGGCCGAGAAATTCTTGTTTCCAAAATCTACTTAAACAGGGCCCAGCAACGAATTGCTTACCGAGCGAACGATGACGCCGTTTCTTTGTGAGTTTAAGTATGACAGGAATCAGGTATTCAGGATATTGTGAGGAGCACAGGAATAGGGAATAACCTAAACTCACGGCACTGGAACATCCGCTCGTTCTCGAACTCCTTTCCTCCAATCTGCACTATAGTTCACAGTTCGACATCACATAATGTTTTTTAACACCAAATAACTAAAAGATTTCTCTCCGAATGAGAAATCGGCCCCGTTGGCCTCCAATCATTTATAATTAAAATACGTAGCTATCGGCAGCCACGACGCGAGCCAACGAAAAGTGAGGTTATATTTTGCCGGCGGTCGCGTGACTCTCAATCAAAGCGCCGGAACCAAAATCACTTGGTTCACTTCCCCACCGAACAGGGAAGACCACACGAGAAAACCGAAAGCACACTAAATTACCATTTATAATTAAAATTCGCATTAACGATGCGGGCGACGGCAGAGGACGTGACAATGACAGAGCAGTGTTGCCAGCACCGCGCGCCCATTTTATACGAAACTAAACATTCACCCGCCCCGGACCGACCCATCGGTCCGCTCTATGCATGGCAGGCGTGATAATGTAGCTACTGCTCGCTTAAGGACTGAATCCCCCACCTGAACTTCTGCAACTCGAGGAGTGCCATCACTACCCGGAAACAGGTTGAGAATGCGCCCCCGGCGCCAACGCAGTGGCGGTAGGTTGGCATCCTTAACCAGAACGAGATCCCCAATGCAGGGGGGTTCAGTCCTGTCCGTCCACTTAAGGCGTTGCTGCAGAATGTGCAAGTACTCAAGCGACCAACGCTTCCAAAAGTTTTGAGTCATTTGCTGCAACAACTGATAACGCGACAAACGATTGCTATTCACCTCCGTATAGGGATATTCCGGCAAGGCGTTAAGTGGGCGGCCAATTAAGAAATGCCCTGGCGTCAGGGCCTCTAAATCATTTGGGTCTGAGCTGAGCGGACACAAAGGACGCGAATTGAGTACAGCCTCAATTTTACAAAACACGGTCGCCAGCTCCTCGAAAGTCAAAATTGTTAACCCTACAACGCGCAACAAATGCGTCTTAGCGGACTTTACAACCGCTTCAAAATACCACCCCAGTGAGGGCACGCTGGTGGATCGAACACCCAGGTAATGCCCTGACGGGAGAGGCCCGTGCTGATGGCTTCTTCGTTCTCCCTTAAGAACGTTACAATTTCTTTCATACACCGATCAGCACCCTTAAAGTTGGTACCACAATCCGACCTGATCAGCGCTGGTCGCCCTCGTCGCGACGTAAATCTCTCCAGCGCTGCCAAAAAGGCCTCCGTAGATAGGTCGGCCACGAGCTCCAAGTGGACGGCCTTGGTGGCTAGGCACACGAACACGCACAAGTACGCCTTGATAGACTTTGCGTTCCGTAGGCGTGATGCCTTTACCATGAAAGGGCCTGCAAAATCCGTTCCCACACCTGCAAACGTCCAGGCCTCCGTCACCCGGTCCGGTGGGAGATCTGCACGGTGGCTGCATTGTGGCTGCCTTCAAGCGGTAACAAGGCAAGCACCTAAACACAACGCTACGTACCGTTCGTCGTCCCGATAAGATCCAGAACTCGCGCTGTAGGATGGCCAATAGCGCATTACAGCCCGCGTGCGAGTTTTTCTCATGACGATCCCTGACTAAGAGCTCAACTAAGGGTCCCCTTTTTGGAAGTAACAGTGGATGCCGAGCCGAAAAGGGCAGGCTGGCGTTCCGAAGTCTGCCTCCAACCCTGAGCATACCTTGCTAATCCAGGAATGGGTTGAGGCGCACAATTCCTCCCTTCAGCTTTCCACGTCCATCCCTGAGCAGCCTGACCTCCTCTTCAAAATGTTCCGCCTGGACGACTCTAACCAATGAGCATAGAGCCGCATTCCGCTCCGCAGGCGAGAGGACAGGTGTAAAGTTCCGTTCTGCTTGAGGCTTCCTGCAGTTGTTCACGAACCGCTTGATCCAACCTGTCACCCCAAGAAGTTTGTCGAGGAGCTATACCGTTCCAGCAAGAAAGCTGGGTTAGGCTTCGGTACGAGTTGCCCCACGTTCACTCGCAAACCTCGATCAGGTGGCCCAAGCGGCGCCCTGCACTCGTTGAATGGCCATTCCTGCGGCGACTCAGTCAGCCATTGAGGTCCCCACCACAGTGGGTGACTCACCAAATCAGGTGCCCTGCACCCGCGCGAAGCGCAGTCCGCTGGGTTCCATTCTCCCGGTACGTGCCTCCACACTAACGGAGTTTCCGACCCCGTAATCTGTGACACCCGATTTGCCACGAAAACCTCAAGTGTATGTACCGACGTCTGCAACCAGCACAGAACTATCCGACTGTCAGTCCACGCGTACACCGTTTCATCCAAGTTGATGGTACCACGCAGATTGCAGGTTACATGATTTAGCAAGCGCGCTAGAAGAGCTGCCCTGCCAATTCCAATTTGGGGATGGTCCATCTAGTTCTGACTGGTGCCACCTTACTTTTGGCCATAACCAGACGCACGTGCACAGTTCCCGTTGAACTTGCTGTCCGAAGGTATACAGCTGCCGCGTACCCTCGCTCCGAGGCGTCACAAAACCCATGTAGGGTAGCCTTACATCCCACCGATGGGACTAACTTGCGGGGTATCGCGATGTGCACAATCCCTGGTAAGGTGGTCACAAACTTGAGCCAATCCTTCAACAACTCTCCGGAGAGTTGGTCGTCCCATCCTAAGTTGGCTAGCCACAACCTTTGTAAAAGCACTTCGCCATGAACGTAACCGGGGCGATCCATCCGTTAGGATCGAACGTTCTAGCGATTGTCGACAGTACCGACCGCTTAGTCCAAGTTTTCTCCAAAGGTCGGGCTCGATCTTGTACGTGAATACGTCATGCGTTGGCCTATATTGCACCCCGAGGATGCCCAACGTATTTGGATTGTCCGGGTTCTCAAAGAGGTGCGGGTCCTGATGGAACTCGCCTGGCAAACCGGCCAGGAGCTCTGGGCAACTGGACAACCATTTCCGCAACTCGTAACCTCCTGAACCCATGATCGCGATCAACTCGTCTCGTAGAATTAGCGCCTGCTCCACGCTATCAGCACCCGTGCAGATATCGTCCACGTAGACGTCGCGATCCAGTACTGCTGCGGCTCGAGGATATCTTACCCTTTCCTGTGCGGCCAACTCGCAGCGTACGTACTGCCAAATACGGACTTGGCTTAAGTCCATACGTCACCGTGTTAAGTTCGTATGTGACCATCGGCTCATCTGGGCTCTCACGCCACAAAATCAGCTGATACCGACGGTCATCCGGATGTATCATGGTTTGGCGAAACATCATTTTGACGTCTGCGACGAACGCTACCTGGTGTAACCGAAAGTCTGTGAGAATGTCCACAATGTCCCGGTTCAATTTAGGACCCGCGTGCAAACATTGGTTCACAGACACACCATTCGAGGTAGGAGCAGAACCGTCAAACACCACCCGTATTTTCGCCTCAGGTGACTTCAAGACAGCCAGGTGTGGAATGTAATAATGCTCGACACACCTCCAATCCAGGCTGGACACCGACATGTGGCCCAATTGAATATATTCCCGCATGAATTCTATATACTTCTGCCGAAGTGCTGGGTCTCGCCTCATCTTCCGCTCCATTCCGAGTAGTCTCCGTTCCGCGAGCTGTCGCGAACTACCTAAAGCGGGGCGGTTTGGGAGAAAAGGTAGCCTGGTCACGAATCTGCCTGACGAGCATCTCGCAGTGTTGTATTGATAGAACAACTCGCACTCGTCATCCTCTGGCTTCCGTCTGTCCGCCGTGGGCGGCTCTTCAGACTCCCAAAACCTCTGCAGCACCTCTGACAGCACACTACCATAGAGGACCGTATCCCCTTCTGGTAGGTCCTGAAGTCTCCAAACTGGGCCGAAAACAACATACCCCCCTGTGGTATCTACGGCCACCAAACCAGCTTCCTGGAGTACCTTCTTCCTACCGCACCATAATCTCCCGAGGACGTCTGACCCGAGAAGTACGTCCACCGTACCAGGAGTATCAAAATCAGGATCAGCTAACTCCAACCCTGTGGTTAGCCCTCGTACCGTTGGTGGTAACCTAACCTGAGGAGTTTCCCAACCACTTCATCCAGCACCACGGCTGAGACTTGATAGCTGACCCTGTACATGTGCTACCTAATGCGAACTCAAAGTTCGTCTGACCCCGAATGTCAGGCACATTTAGGCCCCGATGCCTACAGCTTCATCCGCACTTGGCTGTACATTTAGGCCTAGCCTACTCACCAGCTTACTCGATACAATACATCCCTGAGCCCCTGTATCCAGTAGGGCTCTTACTTGAATGGTCCGGCCACCGTATCCCCATACCCAAATCTTAGCCGTTGGCAAAAGTACCGTGATTGGACGGGGAGCCGAAGCTGATGAGTAGGCGGCGATTACCTAGCGGGAATCTAAACGCGGTGAGGCCGCGTCCCGCGGGGTATCCTCACTACCCAAACCTGTGTATGGGTCCCACTCCTGCTGGTAGGGAGGTCTGCCCATAAAGGCCATGGCTGGAGTTCTATAGTACCCCGACGGCAAACGTCCGTACCGAGGTTGCGCCTGTAGCCGCGGGTACTCAGGCATAGGCGGAGGCATGCGTGGGTCTTGAGACCCAACCAGGTGGCTCAAGCCCGCAGAATACTGCATGTACCCTGGTGGCTGCCTAGTGCTCCCCTGACACCCGCCCGTTTGATCCCGTACCTGGGATGGGTGTCCTGGCCACGTTCCTGTGCCGCTCTTCCCCAATCCGGCACCTGCTGCCGTGGTGGGGATTGTCCCCACGTCCTTGGTAAGTGGGCTCCGTCTGTTGACGTCCCCTGCCTGTCCCTGTGACCGATGCGGAGGTGGGCTCCTCCTTGGAGGGTGGGGCGTTGCTCCCTCCCTTGGTGGGCAGGCTCCTTCGCTGATCCGATCCAGCGCTGCCCCGGCGCCTCCGGAGCGATTCATGCAGAGCAGCGGATGGTGTGCACCCTGGCAGTACCTACAGTTGGTGCTTGAAGGGCACTCGCACCTGATGCGGCCCCAGGCACCGAAAACACCAACGCCTCTGCTGTGCCACACCCCGTCTCCTCTGAACCCGCTGCGCAGCAAACTCCTGACACGCTGCCACCCCGTGGCCTGTCTCCCTGCAGTAGGCACACCCTGATTCCAATGCGGTGTTGTACCGCCTGGGTTGCCCACTGTTGCCTCCTCGCGCCGGTGCACCCGGCCGTTCCGGGTGGCGAGGGCAGAGGTCTCCTTGCGAGGGCTTCACCAGCCTGGACGTCCACTCGCCTGCTTTCGGCCTCGAGGAACGACTTCAGATCCTCGTAGGTCGGGAGGTGGTCCGAGGACTTGCCCCATGTAGCTGCTCGAATCGAGCGACCATTTCGCTCGGCAGGCGGCGAAGCACTGTGTGGACCAAGATATAACCGTAGCCCGCCACTGGCAAACCCTGTCGCTCTAGTGCGCTGACAGCGACACTGACTGGGTGGAAGATTTTCTCGCGGAGGTCCGTACCTCGCGTTATGGTTGGTATTGACAGCCACTGGTCTAACAGCCTGTCTACAATCAGGCGCTTGTTTCGATACCGGTCGGTAAGGATCTTCCACGCCACCTCATAATTGCTATCCGAGACAGCCAAATGCGTCAGCAATTCATGAGGCTCTCCATGTAGCCTGGACATCAGCTGAGCCATCTTGTACGCCGGCGTTATGTCCGTCCGTGTGTGGACCACACTGCTATACAGGTCCTCAAACGCCGGCCAGTCGGCGTAATCGCCTGCAAAGACTGGAACCGTAACAGGCGGAAGAGGCACCTGTAATCCTTGTCCCACTTTACCACGGAATGGCTTTTCCTTTCCGTCACGTCGCCTAGATATGTCCGCAGCTGCCTGCGCAATGTCCTGTGCCAGCTCCAAGCACTGGCTTACATCGCCCTCAACCAGCTCCTTATCTTCAGGGTTAGGAGCTTCCTCAAGGAGCATGAGGCACTCTGTGAGGTGTTCCGACACAACCCGAACCCGTTCATCTGCCTGTAGTGCACTTTTCAAGAGCGCGTCCTCCCGGTCCTCGCGGCCGATCATTGCCGCTGTGGTAGTAAACCACCTTAATTCTGTCTTTATAGCAGCCTTATACCTGGCGATCGAGGAGCCATGGTACCAACTTTTACACACTCGACTTAATAAAAACGAAAACCAATAAACAAATACCACAAAATAAATGTTAGTTGACTGGCCTAGACCTTACCGATAAGGTACCGTTCACTAGGCAAACAATACAGTCACAAAAACCGAAACAATATTTTCCAAAATTAATAAAATATGTGGGTAATATAAAAACACGCTTAATACTAAATTACGGCTAACTATGTTGCAATAAAGAAACCACGCTCTGCTACCAAAAAATGTTTGATTCCGAAGCTGATCTTAGCGCAGTGGAAGCAAATTAAAGTTATCTTAAAATCTAAAACTAAATGGTCGATCAGCCTCGGAACAACATTTGACTACGATTCGTAGTGCTCTTTACTATAGCTAAATAAAATAAATTTAATGAGAGAATTTTGTTCCGGAAAGTTTCCGGCCGAGAAATTCTTGTTTCCAAAATCTACTTAAACAGGGCCCAGCAACGAATTGCTTACCGAGCGAACGATGACGCCGTTTCTTTGTGAGTTTAAGTATGACAGGAATCAGGTATTCAGGATATTGTGAGGAGCACAGGAATAGGGAATAACCTAAACTCACGGCACTGGAACATCCGCTCGTTCTCGAACTCCTTTCCTCCAATCTGCACTATAGTTCACAGTTCGACATCACATAATGTTTTTAACACCAAATAACTAAAAGATTTCTCTCCGAATGAGAAATCGGCCCCGTTGGCCTCCAATCATTTATAATTAAAATACGTAGCTATCGGCAGCCACGACGCGAGCCAACGAAAAGTGAGGTTATATTTTGCCGGCGGTCGCGTGACTCTCAATCAAAGCGCCGGAACCAAAATCACTTGGTTCACTTCCCCACCGAACAGGGAAGACCACACGAGAAAACCGAAAGCACACTAAATTACCATTTATAATTAAAATTCGCATTAACGATGCGGGCGACGGCAGAGGACGTGACAATGACAGAGCAGTGTTGCCAGCACCGCGCGCCCATTTTATACGAAACTAAACAGTAAAGGTGAATTGAAACCATGATTATTAAAAAACAAAAACCCGACTGCGGTAATTTTAAAGTTATATTTTCCGTTTAAAATCCGACATTTTGAATGTAGGAAATTTTAATATACCTAGCCAGTGTCAATCGCACTGTTGAGGCGAATTAAATTTTTGGAAATCCGACTAGCCGTTTGGGATGTAACCTTTGAGAAACAATTTACTTGTCCACATTGGTCCACATCTTGGGTCCACATATATTATTAGGTGAATACTCCCTAAAAACATAACCCTCCTTCTTAGGCAGTCGGGTGAAAACGTTGTTGTGTATCGAGCTAAACCTTTACAAATAGCAAATGGAAGTAAATTATGTATTCGAAATTAATACTTCTACCTCGTGAAACGGAAAAACAACAGTAGCTTGTGGTGCCGGCTTAGAATAGCATCATCCCATATCTTTCCCTGGGTGTCGTAAGGAGCGACTAAGGGATTTGAGGGTTGATGAGTAGGTAAATATTGCAATTATAGACGACAGGCTAACAACCTATCACCAAAGAATACTAACTATAGCTATCACTTTGGTGATACACAGTCTTCTGAATGACTCTCAAACTTTTGTTAGACGTGGTCTCAAACTATTGTCGGAATGGCCGTTTGTTACAGCCGTTTACGCTCTGCCTACCGCGCAAGGGATATAGGCGTGATATATGTATGTTACCCGTGTGATGCCGGCTTAATAGCATCACCCCATTTCTGCCCGTGGGTGTCGTAAAAAGCGACTAAGGGATAGTCATCCAGGTAATGGGCAGCAGCGTTCCCTGTAAATGCAACATCTTGCACTGCACTCGCCAATCCGCCTGCCAATCGATAGGGGGAGGGCCCATGTCCAGCAGTGGACTGCAACATCTTGCACTGCACTGCACTCGCTAATCCGCCACCCAATCGATAGGGGGAGGGCCCATGTCCAGCAGTAGACTGTTGTGGCTGTTATGCTTATTGTATGGTAAGTTTATCCCTTGTAGTAACTTGAAGTACTACAGCTGATGTGGCACAGTGACAGCCGATGTGGCGCAGTGGTTAGTATGCCTGCCTGCCACGCAAAGGTTCCGGGTTCAATTCCCGGTGGGGTCACTCACGAAGTTGATATATATCACTTTGTGAATTTGTTCCCAGTCTGTTTAGGACATTGCAGGCTGAACCACCTGATTGTCCGCAAGTAAGATGGTTCCGTGCTTCGGATGGGCACGTTAAGCCGTCGGTCCCGGTTGCTGTCTATGATGGCGGTCGTTACACAACCATGTCAGAGGCCTGCTATTTGCGGTAGGCGGTTGAAAAACTCTGACACCAGGGTTCATCGGGTCGTAACGACTCGGTGTCCCACACGAAAAGAAGAAGACTTGAAGTACTACTGATAGTACGTAGTGGTAGGTAGAAATCTTATGTGGCTCAGAATGACGTAAGCGGCTTTATTGTAAGGCTTCCTTATACACTTAAGGAGGTGCAGTCGGGCGTGGTTTCATAGCTCATACGATACGGCATACCTTCCGATACAGAAGTAACTCTAGTACTTATCCTTGCCAAGTACTAAGTCCTGCGGTTTTACCCGGTTCTGACTAATAACAGTTTTTTTCGTGCGAACTGTTTTCCTATAAAAAACATGTCGGAAGACTACCCGATTTTGACCTTACCCCTTTTTGTGCCCTCTTAACTGCTTAAAGCTTTAATAGCCCTATAACCCCTTTGACAACAGTTTATATTTTATTATAATTTAAATTAATATTATTATTTTTATCAATTCAGTTAAAGTGGGTCAGTTTCCCGGTGGGAATAACTTGAGGGTTCACTAAGGTTACCAAAAAGTCTAAGGGCCTCCGCTGCTTGACCCTTCGTGCGCGAGTTCTACTCGCGCTTAGCCGTTTTTATTTTCCATCATCATCTTCCTGCCCTTATCCCAGTTACTTGGGGTCGGCGCAACACGTTTCGTTGAACACAAAATCGTGTTGCAAAAGGATTTGGCTGAATTTTACGACCGGCTGCCTACCAGACGTCAACCCTCCTTGGGAATGCTTTTGTGGTGGATTAACCGCCACCATACGGTTGGCCCTGGCTGTTTGGGTCGGGTTTATCCCTCGGTCGCCTCTTACGACCCCTACGGGAAGAGAGGGGGTGGTGCTATTCTACTCTGCCGGCACCACACGGCCATATTTTATTTATTTTCCATATAGATTCCAAAACATTATGTAACGAGGAACCCAGTCTATTCAACAACATGCGTAGGTATAATGTGACATCGCGATCAACCGGATTTTGAAAACCACTTTTGATTTCAGCGACCTTTTATGTTAATATTTATATTTCAAACACACGCGACGAATTTATAATTCATAGATAAACCCGAGGACTTCAAACTCTTGTTAAAAATGTAGCAGAACCGGATTTTTAAATGTTAAGTTGTTAAGTAAGACGACATAAGTAAGTACCTACGTTGCTGGGCCAATACATCACACATTATACACGTCTGTGTAGCTTCTTCTTCTTTTCGAGAGTGACAACGAGTCGTCTAACGACCCGATTAACCCTTGTGTCCGAGTTTTTCAACCGCCTACTACAAGCTGCAGGCCTCTGACTACGATCGCCGTCAAAGTAATCATAGACAGCAACCGGCAACCTGCAATGTCCTTACCAGACTGGGAACAAATTCACAAAGCGATCTTCTTCTTCTTCTTTTCGTGTGGGACACCGAGTCGTTCAACGACCCGATGAACCCCGGTGTCAGAGTTTTTCAACCGCCTACTGCATAGCAGGCCTCTGACATGGTTGTGTAGGCAGGCATACTAACCACACTGCGCCACATCGACTGTCCTAAATAACAACTTTGTGTGTGACCCATCCATCGGGAATCGAACCCGGAAATTTCTGCGTCGCAGTCAGTCGCACTACCACTTCGACGGTTAAAAGATTCCAGCTTAGACTATTTGTCAGATATGGCTAAAACAACTTTTTGTCGTGTGGTGCCGGCAGAGTAGAATAGCACCACCCCCTCTCTTCCCGTGGGGGTCGTAAGAGGCGACCGAGGGACAAACCCGACCCAAACAGCCAGGGCCAACCGTATGGTGGCGGTTAATCCACCAAAAAAGCATTCCCAAGGAGGGTTGACGTAAAATTCAGCCAAATCCTTTTGCAACACGATTTTGTGTTCAACGAAACGTGTTGCGCCGACCCCAAGTAATTGGGATAAGGGCAGGAAGATGATGATGGCTAAAACAATTTTCTGTCTTTAGGTTTCAAAATAACTACGTAATATTTTAGCGCAATACGAAAACAAAAACAACCTAGAATAGATAGAATCTTCGAGAATTCCATAGTGCCAATTCTAACGTCTATGCATAAAATTAAATATTAGCCGATGTTTTAACACGTTTATAATCGATTTTATTGTCACATCGGTAATCGATACTGTGCCAGATTATCCATGACGTGATTGTCTAAGATTATGTCAAAGATTACTTAACATGTTAACGTGTACTTAACTTTGTGGACAACTTAGTTAAGCTGATTTCGTTGTTTGATCCGTAAGTCCGGGTAAGCTTGGGTTTTTATTTAAAAAACGCCTAATTCAATGTGTTTACATATAGGGTAGGTTAACCAGTCGCAAAGCAGGCACCACTTACGGTTATATATATGCCAAAAAATCTTAATCGCTTTACTCAAACGTCCACACTACACACTTTAATGTAAGAAACAGTTTAAGTTATGTATGACTTAGCAGAAAACAAACAGACTTCACAGAGCAAAAGCACTTAGTAGCATGTATCTTGAAAATTACTGAACCGAATGATTTGTAGATATTTTGCGCATTCTAAGTAGTACCTACCTAATTCAGAGAAGGGGACCCGAAATGGCAACATTATTTTGGACATATTGTTCAAAATGTCATGTACTTAATATGAAAAAGACGCAAACAATAACGTTGGCATTTCGAGTCCCTTTCTGTATCAAGTAATACGTATTCTAAACCGTAAAATAGTAAAGATTCGTCTACGTAAGTTATGATATGATAGGTAGGTAGGTACATACTATTCTAACAGAACCCATCTCAGACAGGAGAGTTGAATACATTGGCTCAAAATAATAACATGTTTTTGAAGTCAATAAATAAACGAGTTTGCGAATACAAATTCAAGCTCATAGGGTGTGACTTTATGTACAAAAATAAATATAAGTAGTAGTATTATATTATATTTTAATCTAAGAGTGTGTTTTTTATCATACGGTCGATGCCCTGCACATAATACATAAGAAATGAGCTCATAAAAACCTCCCGAATGATGCCTGGCCTTCAACGAGACGTTCACCTGCAAATCTAACTTTATACAGGGTCTTTTTATGTAACGTGTACCAGAATGAGCTAAAAAAAATACAGATTGGTCCATGGAGTGGGCTCAATTTTTTTTTTCACTTTCATCGTCGCAGTAGTTGAGTGTCATCATCACCATTCGGTGAGAGCGGACAGCAAAATGACGACTCGCAAGTGCAAATATTTTTGTAGTGTGTTATAATGTAGGTAAGTGTGATACAATGTAAGTAATGTACCTAAGCATATTTTGTAACCAGGTACATCTTTTCAAAAAGTAGCAACCCTACAGGGTGTAGGTAGGTACAAATGATCGGAAAAAGGGGCGAGCTGTCCTTCTGTAAATTCTCTATTTTGTGTCTAAAACAAGGATGAACTTATCTTAAATTATAACACCCTGTATTTGCACTTTAGATTAAGAGCTGATGATGTAATTGGCGACGTGTTTTAGGAGACAATGATCAATTAGTTGTCTTCACTAAGAGCTATCACTGTTTAAGGCAATGCTGTAAGATTGTCGGGTTATTGTCGTTAGTTTTTTGTGGTTGGTCTGGCTGGTCCATTTCTGTGTGCTAATTTGAGTTTTTTGTATCTATTTGATACACCTAAAAGGGCTGCTATGTACACATGGTGTAATGGTTATTGTTAAAAGTAATGGCGGCCAGCATGAGATAAATAAAGCCTGCAAACAGGTAACTAGGTTCACTTAGTCAGCATTTACCGATGAGTGCCGAAGTACCGATGGCAAAAGGTCCTGGTTGTTTCACCTTCATTTTGGATCATCAGGTATGGAAGTGTTCACACGACAACCTTTTAGGATATGTATAGTCCATCTGGACTATGAATGCGAATCTGCGAGGCATTGATCTCACGAGTGTCTTGCGACAACTCTTGTGAGTTTCGTCCTCTACGATAAGCTGCTTGTACTCATTACAGCGTAATCCTTATTCAGACTAAGTAAATAAGCAACGATATTTGAAAAATGAAATCTGTCTAGATCGATTTATTGAGCCCAAAAACCCCTATTTTCTAAATATTGAGAAATTTTTGGAGCCGAATCATTCTTGCTCGTTTTAAGGTACAAGATATCGGACAAAATATAATACTTACTGTTTTTAGGGTTTCGTAGTCTACTAGAAACCCTTATAGTTTCGTCAAGTCTGTCTGTCTGTCTGTCTGTCTGTCTGTCTGTCTGTATGTATGCCGCGCCCTCATATCTTCGTCAGTTTTAGAGCTATCGACATGAAATTTGGTGAGAAGATAGATCGTGTTGACCCAAAAATAGAAATGTTAAGAAAAAATTATATTAAATGTTTTTTGGGCCCCCTCCCATACAAGAGAAAGGGGGGCAAAAAAATATTTTTTCTTCTGTAATATTGAGTAGGGTATCGTTGAATAGGTCTTTTAAAACTAAGGTGAGGTTTCTTTGAAACAAAGTCACCAAAATGTTTCTGTCACGAGATATTTGCTTTAAAAAAGGGCGTTTTTGACCCATAATTTGTTCCAGCTGTAACTTCTAAAGTATAAACGCTAAAAATTTGAAATAAATATGGAATATAGCTTACAATCTGAAGTTACAATGAAAACTATAACGGATATTGTGCCCTTAAAGGTTTCAGAAAAAATTGAGTTTTTCTTTTTGCGGTTGGTCATCATACTGCTGCTAACAAACCAGCAACAAAATTAAGTTTGTAATGCTGAAAAACCTTATATTGAAACGTTGACTACGAAACCCTATTTGTGGGCGTGTCTGACACGCTCTTGGCCGGTTTTTTTAAAGCTTAGACGTAAGCTTCCATCCAAAAGCGTACTTTAAGCCACATCAACTTGTAAACAGTCCAGCCTAGTATTAACCTAGGGTTAGGTAATAGTGCCAACGCCTTGCTCCACATACGGAACAGCTATGCACACGCACACCTCTTATTATATGAGCTTTAGAAAAGGTATAAAGCCAAACATACTCTACAACGTGTTACAAAACATCCAATAAATCTCCCATACAAAGTGAGTTCATTTTGTATGGGAAGTCCAAATGTTTTTTTCATATTTCGACCCATGTTCCATGGGGAAAGTTGTTCAGTTTCATGAGTACCTTGACCTCCTTTTAGCTTTATTGGTTGTTTTGTAACACCCAGTATATGCAGTTACTTTTAAGCTGCTATTCCGAACACTGCAGCCAACAGCCGACAGCCAACAGCATATGCTGCAACGGCAGTTGCAGCCGTTGCAGCACTACTGGTTTGTATGGAGTTCTATGGAACGCTATCCGAAGGCTGCAGCCGACAGCACATGCTGTCGGCCGCTGCAGCATATGCCGCAACTGCCGTGACTGCAGATCAGTATTGCTGCAACGGCAGTGCGATACGCACGTATCTATTTTAGATATTTTGCTATAAAACGTAAAATGTGTGGTTCAGAAATAATTATGAAGGAATTAACTATCATAATTATTAAAAAACGAAACCACACAGCGGTAATTTCAAAGGTACCTACCTATTATACCTACCTAGGTTCGAGTTGCGGTACACTGAATTGTACCAACTAAGTACTTACAGTTCGTGCGTGAGTTACCTGTAGGTACCTATTATAACTACTTAAGTACTTACAATCTACTCTGCCGTGTGATGCTGGCTTAGAATAGCATCACCCCTTTTTTTTCTGTGGGTGTCGTAAGAAGCTACTATGGGACTCGAAGGTAACATGTGTATTGCAATTTTAGGCGACAGGCTGACAACCTGTCACTATAGTGATACACGACAATAGCTAGAACGGCTCTCAAATATTTGTTACACGTGGCGATAACGACCGAATTTTTACGGCCGTCGCTACCCCGCAAGGGTTTAAGGCGTGATTTATGTATGTAGGTACCTATCAACCTGTAGGTACCTATAAAATTTATGGTTAATTGAACTTACCTAAAGTGAACTTCAACCAAAATTATACGAGTTGCTGCATCCGTAGAGATTTAATAAACCATGTAGTACGTTTTACGTCGTATTGCATCTTCACACGATTTTAGATTAATATTTTAAACATTTCAAATAACTAAAAAGACAATCTGTTGACTGCGCGCGTCATAGTTCGCTTACCGGCGAAGAGGGGGCGCTCGAATCATTCGTTTTAGAGTATGTAAGTATAGTTATCATTCTGCATTTCAACTGGGATTAACCTACCAGGTAGGTAAAGAGGGAGGGAGGGACTTTAAATCTCTACGGATGCAGCAACTCGTATAATTTTGGTTGAAGTTCACTTTAGGTAAGTTCAATTAACCATAAATTATACTTCATTGCTGCATCCTGTGAGATTTAATAAACCATGTAGATGTTTAGAACTTAATTGCAGAATGATGAAATTGAAAAGACAAATTTAGCATAGGAATATAAATTTGTTTATTAACAGAACTGATTATGGCACATATTTTTCTTATAATGAAATTATCATTGCCTAAGTATTAAAGACTGCTTCGGCAAAAGCTGTATCTTCTTCGGGATTATTTAATGGTAAGTTATAGAACTTTGCGAAGCATAGCGAGGAGCCGGACCAACCAGCTGCGCGTTTAATAACGTCTACAGAGACGCCGGCGCGTCGAGCCGCCGACGTCGACGCGTGGCGTGTACTGTGGGAACTGTACACACTCACGTCCACACCGCTATCCTTAAGGACATCCTTGATCCAGCGACTTATCGTCTGTGCAGAGGCATTATGAACAGGTTTTTTAATTGTTAAAATAAGCCTTTCGGTGACCGGTTCCTGTCGCAAATGTCTTGTCATATCCAGATAAGAAGACAATGTTTTTGCCGGGCAGATATTAGGTTTATCAACGAAAAAAGGAATTACCATTCTTACATTAGGCCTATTAGGCACTGAAGTCTTAATCAAATCATCTATAACTATGGTTATACAAGAATCATTAATAGAAATATTTTTTATTTTTATGAGAGATAACGTCTGCACACGTTGTCCAGTGGACAACGCGAGCAGAGTCACGAGTTTTTTAGTGATTACTTCTAAGGATAACGATTCGTTTGGAAATTGATTAGCTAGGTAAGATAAAACAATACCAGGATCCCAGCAATTTTGGTATTTAGGAAGGCTGGGTCTATTTTTAAAAACACCTTTTAAAAATCTACTAACACTGTCATTGGTGCAAATCTCTTTGCCTAGAATTAGTGACAACGCTGATCTGAATGTATTTAAAGTACTGTAACTAGCGCCATTCTTAAATTCATTCGATAAGAATCTTAGCAATAACGGAATCGTTGGTTTAAACAAATCAAAATTATTATTTTTACAAAAGGCAAACCATAATTTGTAAGCTGTATTATACTGTTGTAATGTACTATTAGATAATGACTGGACCATAACATCTATAGTATCACTATCTAGTGATTGTCTGGCGAATGCTTCCCGGATAATATCGCGCACGCCAGGGTAAGGCTGGGCCATAAGGGGTGTGACGTTCTGCAAGGAGAGAGCAACATATTTTTATCAGGCCCAAAGTAAAGTACCTCAGAAACAATTAGGGACTTGAACAGTGGGAACCAAGGTTGACTTGGCCAGTAGGGCACCACTAGAATGCCAGTGGCATTATCATTTATTATCTTCCTAATAGATTTTAAGATTAATGAAAAAGGAGGAAATGCGTAAAAATTGAAATCCCATTGCATTGTAAATGCATCTATTTCGAAGGCATCTGGATCTCGTTTCCAGGAGACGAATCTTGAACACTTTTTATTAATTCTTGAAGCAAACAGATCCACATCTGGTTGACCAAATTTATTTACAATCTCCTGAAAACAAGATTGATGCAGTTCCCACTCGGTATCTACGTTCGAGATCCTTGACGCCTTATCAGCCTCAACATTATCGCGTGAGCGTATATAAGATGCAAAAATGAAAAGCTTCCTTCTCTCACACCACTGCCATATTTCCCGAGTGATGTCATTTAAATGAGGGAATTGTATACCACCCATCCTATTAATATAGGAAACTGCAGTAGTATTATCTATTCGCAACAAAATTTCTGAATTTGTAATATTCTGACAAAAGCATTTTAATACCATAAAAGCTGCTAACAACTCTAAGAAGTTAATATGATTCTCCCTTTCTTTTAGCGACCAATAGCCGTTAACTGTTTCTCCGTTACAGAACCCTCCAAATCCGGTTAACGAGGAATCTGAAAAAACTTCTAAATCAAAATGACCAGAACGGATAGGATTGTTTACTTGATAAATAATTTTATCCCACCATAAGAAATCTTGTGAAAGAGAAGGACTGATTTTCATTTTCGCGTCATAGTTTTGGTACTTTAACAAAGCCAGGTATTTCTGTCTTTCAAAACGTTTTGTATACATCCAGCCATAGCATACAGCTGGGCAAGCCGCTGTAAGGGTCCCCAAAAACTTAGCGAAATCCCTAATTTTAACTACATGTTTTGTAGACATATTATGAACCATTTCATGAATTTTCTGTCGTTTTTCTATAGGTAATTCTAGGGTCATATTTTTAGAATTTAATTGAAGGCCAAGAAATTTACAATTCGTGCTAGGCACAAGATTGCTCTTATCAAAATTAATAATAAAGCCTAAACTTTCCAATGTATCAGCGACAGTTTGTACTGAATCCATACATGACATATAGTTATCTGCAACGCACCAAATGTCATCTAAATAACCTACTAATTGATGACCTTGATTGCGCAAAAACGCAAGCACTGGTTTCATTAGCTTCGTGAATACGAAGGGTGCCGAACACAAGCCGAACGGTAAGCATGTGAACTCATACAAATTACCTTCGAAACGGAATCGTAGGTATTTACGGCAAGACGTATGGATGGGAACTAAAAAATAGGCTTCTTTTAGGTCGATTGTAGCCATGTAAGAATCTACTGATAATAATTTTGAAGCCGTGCGAATGTCTTCCATTTTAAAATGGTTCTGTACAATATATTTGTTTAGGGTTTTTAAATTTAGTATGAATCGATATGTTCCATTACTTTTCGGTATTTGAAAAATAGGAGAAATGAACTGACCTTCACAATCATTACATGGAACAATCGACCCCAAAGATAGCAGACTTTTTATAGAATCCGACATAGTCGACTTTGAATAAGGAGGATTTGATGGTTCAGTAAACTGAATAGGGACTTGGCTAAATTTTAATTTATATCCTGTAACTATCTCCAATATTTGGGGATCAAAGGATATGTCTGACCAATTATTTAAAAAATGCTGAATACGTCCAGCATGTGGTACCTCTTCTAGCGACGGGGCCGCCGGTCGTATGACGACTCCTGCGGTCGGCTGCGCGGCGGCGGCGGCGGAGGTGGACGGCGTGGCTGCGCCGGCGGCAGACGGCGGGGCGGCGCCGTCGTCTGGGGTGCTGGGTAGTAACGCAGTGGCGCTAGGGGTGCGCGACCAGCTGCCGATCCCCCCGCTTGGCGGGGCGTCGCTCGCGAGTTTCCCTGCTGACCTTGGCTTCTCTTTGCAGTGGATGTTTGCACAGGAACTGATTTTTTAATTTGTTGCCCAGATTTTTCTAGTGATTTTGTTGATTTTATGTTCTCGCCCAGATTTTCTCCGAAGAGATATTTGTCCCGTTTTACATTTTGAATTATGGTAAGGAAACTTCTGTCCATCATGGGTATAATGAGTCTTCTCCGGTTCATGGTTTCTTCATAGTGAAGATCAAGTAAAATCTGGTTTGTTTCTGACAACTTTTTTATAATTTCAAGTTTACTCAGGTCAGAGTTAATTAGTTCTGATGTCAGGTTGGCCAGGCCTGCGATCCCAGCTCCCAGCTGATTCTGCATTTTTTCCAAACGCTTATCTCTGTTTTTGGCTGCATCCAACAACACAGACGCAACTTCGGGATTCAACTTTGGTGCTTTAGCCATTATAAAGTTTTCTGGGACAAGCATCTTTGCCAGTAAAGCCTCTTTCTGTTCTTTGGCAAGTCCATCCACGAGAATCTTTCCCCAGCGTTCAGAGATTTCTGAGGGGATTTTCTTACCCAAAGTTTCCTCAGACTGTTTGGCCTCCCCGAGAATTTCCAAGATTTCTGCAGGAATATTCTCTTCGTCTGACTGGGTAGACTGACCAGCTCCCTGTGGCGGTTTGTGTACTTCAACAACAACCGACTTTAATTGGTTATTTTCAGTCGTCGGGGCGTCTTCAGCAGGAGACGGCGGTCCCACAGGAGACGGCGGACGCGAGCGCGCCGCGCCAGAGGGCCCCGCAGTGGGCTCAGTTTCATGTGCTGAGTCAAGAGCACCTTCATCATAGGTCGAACCATGGGCATCATAGCCTTCCAACTCCATTTCTTCTAGGTATTCGTAATACGGATCGTACACTTGACCTGGTCGGAAAATAGACCGGGATTAGACTTACATCAGCAGGTAAGTGAAAAATAAGTAAACAAAGTTTTCTTGTATGACATCTCCTTGTGAAATACATAGCTACACAGATATGTAGGTAATGTTTACTTTCTGGACGACATCGCGTGCCGCCACTTGAGAAAGTAAATAACCCAATTTCCGGATGACATCTCGTGCCACCACTTAGGAAATCGGAAAAATGATTTCCGGATAGCATCACGTACTATCACTTAGGAAATCTGAATAGTAAACAAAATATCACAAGAAAATAGACCTTTGACCCACCTTCATTCCGATCGGGATTAGATTGTGCATTTCGACGAGATAATTCCTCCTCCATGCGCCTTATTTTATATAATAACTCCACTTCCGACTTTTCATGGGTTCTTTTCCCCATTTTCCACCATAAAGACACAAAATAACTTCACTTTTAACGAAAAAAAATAATTTTTTGACGGAGCGCAACGTGCTAGATGCAACACACGGAAAACGAATGATTCGAGCGCCCCCTCTTCGCCGGTAAGCGAACTATGACGCGCGCAGTCAACAGATTGTCTTTTTAGTTATTTGAAATGTTTAAAATATTAATCTAAAATCGTGTGAAGATGCAATACGACGTAAAACGTACTACATGGTTTATTAAATCTCACAGGATGCAGCAATGAAGTATAATCTACCTAAGTCTACATGCAACTATCGGCAGTCACGGCATGTGCTGTCGGCTGTCGGCTGTCGGCCGGTGCCTTCGGAATCGCATGTGCTGCAACTGCCAACAGCATGTGCTGCAACTGCCAATAGCTGCAGCCGTTGCAGCATATGCTGTCGGCTGTCGGCTGTTGGCTGCAGTGTTCGGAATAGCAGCTTTAAGGTGACGTACCGAAAGGGTGAAAACGGAACCCTATTACTGAGACTTCGCTGTCTGTCCGTTTGTCTCCAGGCTGTTTTTATCTCGTAAACCGTAATAGTTAAAGAGTGGATTTTTTAACAGATGCCGTATTTCTGTTGCCGATATAAAATCAAATATAAAAAATTGAATAAAATAAAAGTTAAGGGGACATATAAATATCTAGGGAGTAAAGGAAAGGCTACTACAAGCCGAAAGTGGCAAAACGTACTATGATATTGAACCGTCCGTTGTTTTACAGCCGTTTACGCTCTACCTACCTTGCAAGGGACATAGGCGTGATATAACACGCGGAGTTTATTTATGAGATCTCACAATAAAATTTATAGAAGACTTCCTATGTATCAACTGTAGTTTTCTTATCAATTTCTGGTTAAGATAAGATTGCCATGAACCTCGGCATAGCATTGTGAAGTTTGTATTATTACCCTACTTTACCAACTTAGCCCGATTTGACATGCATTGCTGGTTTCATAAGGTTCTGTTAAATTCAGTGCAAATATTATCAGGGTGTGATATACTCTTGAAATTGAACAACTTTCCCCCAGGAACATATGTCGAAATAACAAAATTAAATTTGGACCTCCCATACAAGTTGACTCGACTAAATACATTTTGGGGAGGCCCAAATTGCTTTTTTTCATATTTGGACCCATGTTCATTGAGGGAAGTTGTTCCACTCGTGAAACTGAACAATAAATATTGCACCTGAAAATATTTGCACTGAATTTCATAGGACCTTACATTACTCTTGTGTGTGTCTGTGTCGTGGGGTGCAAGCTTAGAATAGCGTCAACCCTTATCTTTTCCGTGGGTGTCGTAAGAAGCAACTAAGGGATTTGAGAATACAATTTTAGGCGACAGGTTGACTACCTGTCATGTAGGTATGTATGTAATCCTTAGCGGGACATAGAAGAGGCTCTATAAAAAACCGCAATGTACACCTATCGCTTCGGGCATTGCTCGTGTAGTGTACGCGTAATAAGGGTTTAAAGACGGTCGCCCTTTTGAGTTACTTCCGCCGTTGTGTATTTACTATCTAATCGAGTGTCAAGCAAATATTACATTACATTCGTGTTAAATTATATCGCCGTATAGTAGAAAGTCGAAAACTTTCAGTCCTTGCAGTGTAGTGCCCGTAACCGTAGGTGTCGTAAGACGTGACTAAGGAATTTCAGAGTTGATAGTTTTTGCAATTTTAGGCGCCAGACTCACAACCTGTCTTTTTGATAATACTTCTGAATGTCTCTCAAACTTTTGTCAAACGTGGTGTGAAAGGCCGTTTGTTGAAGCCGTTTACGCTCTGAAAGGGATATATACTGGTGTGATATAAGTATGTATATGTATGACACCTGATTTATAGGGTCTTTCATCTACTAGGTGTCTCACGCCATATGAATTAAAAAATTAACATATTTCATCGTTATGTTAGTCGAACTCGCCAACACCATTCAAACATCACTCCTCTATCTAGGTCGGGTAAAAGTCCACGTTTATCAGTCACCGGTGGCCGCTAAGCTTCATGTATTATGCAACTGCTGCGCACCTCGGAATGCACGGTATGTGGTTAGAACCTGTACCGGTGTAGTGAGTTGTCACTCCATGGGAACCTCGTATAATGAGAAGAAAGTTCAATGTTGGTAAACATTCGAACTATCTTGGGGATACTGGTATGGCCGCGGCAGTATGTCCGGTTTCGGGGCTTTTACCCGACTGGCTCAGAAGACGGGTTATGTTTTTCAAGAGTAGGTATGTGTGTATGTGGCTATGTACCTACGTATGTATGTGGACACCTTACGGCAGTGCTAGGTATCCAGTGCTGCCTGGATATATCCCTTATTCGTTTCACCCTTTGATAGTGATGAAAAGAATTCTGACATCACAGTGATACACAGCTGATAATCACATAAATATACTGGGTGTAAGGGACAGCCCTCCGAATACTTACTGATAGGGTGCATACAGACCATGAAACTGACAACTTTGCCCTAGGAATACCTATATGACAGGAATGACAAAAAAATTCGACAACTGTATTTACTTTTGGAAGACTTCCAAAATTTTCATCCAAAAATTGTTTACCTAACACGAGAAGTGTTTTAAAATTTTGTATTCAACTGTAGTTACTATGGGAAGTGGGGAGGGAAGACAAATATTTTTTCAAGTTTTCTGAAATATTTTCTTACTGTATAATACAGGTATCCCGCTTTCAACTAGGAATCGAACTAGAGGACTCTGGATGGACAACTAGACTAAAGATCCATTAGTTGCTGTGTACTTGTACTCCACCAAATAATCTCACACCGGTTATACAGCGAGGCCTCAATCTCAGGTGCAGCGGTCAACGACACACCTTGGCATTGCTCGCTGACGTCACCTTAGAGACGTAATTAGTTGTTCATTCATCACCACATCTGACCATTTAGTACCAGCTCTACAATAACAACTGGTATTGTGGAGCTGTTATTGCATACTAGCTAATGGATGCGATATTATTTACGGAGATTCTCACTAGCATCTAGTATTGTTGAACTATTACCCGTACCAGCTGTTCGAATTGTTGCTGTAAACTACATATTTTCTGAATAGCCTATGTCACCTTAGATACGTAATAAGTTGTTCATTCATCACCACTTTTGACCGACCGAGCTGTTACTGCGTACCTGTTAATAACAGCGGCTAGTATTAGTGAACTGTTACTGCATAACCGGCTGGTAGCACCTGAATAGCGAAAACAGGGCATCATGCCTTATGGCATGCCCTGGGGAAAATGTATGTTCAGTATTGGACTGCCATAGGCTGATGTGACTTGTATACAACGAGGCCTCAATCTCAGGTGCAGCGGTCAACGACACACCTTGGCATTGCTCGCTTACGTCACCTTAGAGACGTAATTAGTTGTTCATTCATCACCACTAGGTACTAACCAATGGATCTGTTACTGCATACCTGTTATTGGGATTGGTATTGGGGAACTGTTACTGCGTAACCGGCTGGTAGCTCCTGAATAGCGAAAACGGGGCGTCGCGCCTTATGGTAGGTACGCCCAGGGGAAAATCTACGTTCACTAGTGGACTGCCATAGGCTGATGTGATTTGTATGCAATGAGGACTCAATCTCAGGTGCAGCGGTCAACGACACACCTTGGCATTGCTCGCTTACGTCACCTTAGAGACGTAATTAGTTGTTCATTCATCTCCACTTCTGTACGATCGAGCTATTACTGCGTACCTGTTATTGGAATTGTCATTGGGGAACTGTTACTGTGTAGTTGCTATTAGTAAAAAAGGCGGCTGGTAGCAACTAGACAGCGAAAACGAGGCATCGTGCCTTTTGGCGTATTCTATGACAGACCTACGTCTCTACGAGTGGACTGCTATAGGCTATGTGATGTGCCTCAATCTAAGGTGCAGCGGTCAACGACACACCTTGGCATTGCTCGCTTACGTCACCTTAGAGACGTTATTAGTTGTTCATTCATCACCACTTCTCATTTGGTAGTACCTGTTCCAAAGAAACTGTTTCTGCATACTTGCTACTAGCAGAGTTGTTACTAACAGAGATTCTTGCCAACAACTAGTATCTGTAGTATCTGTTCCACAAGAACTGTTACTGCGTTCTTGCTATCGAAAGCTGTCTGGCAAGCAGCATGTGGCCGTAAATACTGGAAGATCGAGGGGAGACCTTTGCCCAGCAGTAGCGTCTAGTATGTAATCATAATAAAAGTATCTACCTGTTATTTCTATCTGTTATTTACCAATCATTCCCATCTCTAAGACCTGTCAATAGGCGGATGAAATTGGACAATTACTATGAGAAATACATTATTAAGTTATGTTATTAATTTTGTCAGTTTTTATTGCCGTGGGATTGTGTCTGTGTTTGTTTTTAGCCGACGGATAAAAAACTTTGAGTAGCTTTGCACTTTCGTTTTTTTTAAATGTTTTGATAAAAAGAAGTCACCATGGCGCGTAGTACGTAATGAAACTTGGTTTCATTTAGAATATCATGTTTTTTTTATGTTTTTTGATATGTTAAGATTCTAAGGCAATAAAGTGCTAAGTATATCTAATCTATATTATCGTAAGCTTGATGCTCAATACCATTCATTACGGTAAAGGAAACTAAACACTTCTTTTCTTGTAATATTTCTTCTAATCATATTCTGATGTGCCTATTTTTTTTTTGTTTCAGGTACAATGCGTTATTGGCTGCATACTCTCGATCATAATAAAAACAAAGATTTAAGAATACAATTTAAAAAAAACCTTGTGATGTACCCTTTAGGAGGCCTACGTCCAGCAGTAGATTGCTATGGGCTGATGTGATGTGATGGTGATGTGATTTAATCAGAACAGCAAGTAGAAGTAGGTAGATAGGTTGCAATCCAAACTATCCTAATCTTATCATCATTATCACCATCCTCAGCCAAGATCCACCCATTGCAGGGTATAGGCCTCCTCTGTGCAGCGCCAATCCTCACCATGTTAAGTCCTGTAAGTTTTAACTTTTAGTTACACAGTTAATACAAACGAAACAAGTGGAAAAAGTTCACGCCACTGATGGGATTCGAACCCACGTCTTCTGACAAGCCGGGTCAGACGGTTTGACCGCTACACTACGGTGGCTTTAACCCAGGTGGTGAAATTGTGTAAGTTTAAGGGAAATCATGTAAGTTTCATGATATTTTCGTCTTCCCGCTGCGCTGGCCTTTTTGTTCTTCTTGGCTACCACTCTATGACTGCTTTTGTTTACCGTTACCTTCTTTCTTTCTTTTTACGTAAAATTTTAACTTTTGGTACGCGATTGGTAGCAGTGTGGTGCCGGCAGAGTAGAATAGCCACCACCCCTTCTCTTCCCGTAGGGGTCGTAAGAGGCGACCGAGGGATAAATCCGACCCAAGCGAATCAGGGTCCTGGAGAAGGAAAACTCCACACACAAACCCGGAACGGGGTCTCCGTCAGGCGCGACTGCCTGGTAAATAAATCGCGCGGCAGACTCCTGCAGCCGACCTGGCTCCGCACGTATCGACCCGTTGTTCCTGTGGAGTCAGCCAGGAAGGCCGAGAGGGTGGCGCAGGTCCTGGGCAACCCTGCGTTTTCCATAATTGCGTCCCAGGCAATGCAGAGTCTGTGGAGAGCGTGCAAAAAGCCATGCCGCTCCCGTATCGGCTTCTACAGCTATGAAAAATATTGCCTCAGACACTGAATAAATTGTCTGACACAGACGTATGAGGCCAATGATGATGATGGTATGCGATCAACGGGGAAGATACCTAGCATTGAACGCTCCATACCAAACCAATTCCTATTAATTTTCAACATTTACGTACTATGGCATTGAAGTTTTTCTAACATACCGAAAAGTTTATAGACCTCATAGGTAGGTACTAAAATTTATATTCTAATACAATTCGAAATGGTTCCAAAATCTAGGAACAACCATCGATAAATATCTTTAATCCTTATCTTAGCCTTTCTAGAATACTAAGTGGTATGCAAATTTCGTTTTTGTATGGCCACGTTCAAAAAAACTATGGAATGTAGTCTTGTATAAGCTGTAACAATTAATCAAAGCGGTCAATGATATTTATACGAACTTAGATCTAAAAACTTTAAGTAATTGATTTACTATTTTGCCTTTTGACTTTATAAATGTTGAACCTGTTTAACTGTTTTTGTGAGTTCTATAGGGTCAAACTTTACTAGTGACCGATAGCGAAAACTCAGAACCGGCTGGTGAAGGAACAATTTTCTCCAAGGAACATAGGTCGAAATAAGAATAATAAAATTGGACCTGTCTTACAAAAAAATAGAT
The DNA here is from genome assembly GCA_024500475.1 of Phthorimaea operculella. Classification (NCBI taxonomy): domain Eukaryota; kingdom Metazoa; phylum Arthropoda; class Insecta; order Lepidoptera; family Gelechiidae; genus Phthorimaea; species Phthorimaea operculella. The sequence goes on from JANFCV010000017.1 coordinate 3,378,801, forward strand.
TCGATGAACTGATTGGAGTTACTATGGGAGGTCCAATTTCTTTTTCGTATTTCGACCTTTGTTAATTCTTTTTCCATATCTAGGTTCATGCATTCCAATTTGGTTTAAAAATATAAATATTTACTACTTTATAATTTTAAATATTTTTGACTTACCTAGTATCTAGTTAGGAAATTTAGGAACCCAAATATAATAAATACGGTATGCATGCTGCCTAGCGACATAAAATTAAATTCGACGAAGTTTAAAAAATATCAGTTTGATAATATATACCTACAACAACAGTTGGAATTATTGAGATAGGTTATGTAAACGGGTAGTTTTTGCAATTAAACTCATTTTTTTATCAGTGTTATTAAAAACATCGCATATTACGCACTTTTGGTGCATAATCTCAGGTTAAAGGGCACTTAATAACGACGTAGGAAAAATACAATGTTGCTAGTTGCTACTAGAGATGCGCCGAATATTCGGTATTCGGCAGATTTACCGAATATCCGGTTTCTACCGCAACTCATTTTCCCGCGGGGATGACGTATTTTCCCGGCACATAATTATTATACATAATATAAACCTTCCCCATAAATCACTCTATATTTTACAAAAAACCTGTGCCTGTTGTGTCATGAATGCCTGCTGTAAGAAATTTCTTGTTAGAAATAAGTAGTGCCTGTTGTGTCATTTTTATTTTTGTACTTGTCCTGCATTTATTTGTTTTTGTGTAGAATAAATTCTAAAATAAAAAAAAATTAAAAACATCTATTTATTACATAATTTATCTATGCTAAGATGTAGTAACACATTAAAAACTGCATCAAAATCCGTTGCGTGCTTTAGGAGTATAGTCAGTCCGAGTCAGCGAATTCCATGAAAGACAGAGCAAAAAGCTATTACATATACTAAGTTATGTATTGATGATGAATATTCTACCGATGATTGAAACCTGTGTTCGGCCCATCTCTAGTTGCTACTTAATTTGAGTATGATGTCATTTTTGATTGAAACCGGAACGCAGTTGTAGGTATGCCTAGAGTCTAGACTTCAATAATTGTGAGATAAGGTAGATAGGTACAGAATTAAAAACTGTACTACTAAGATAAGAGTACATTATACCAACTTATGCTATCTTCTTCTCCGTGTCAACGGATCAATATTTTATTTTGGATTGCCAAAATTTGGCGACACCGCAATGGCGTTCTCTGTAGCTAAGTTCAGCTCCTCCCTGCTACAAGAGACGGCAGAAGAGGTCACGATGTTAAGTGCGCCATAGACCGAGATGGGGCTCCACTGTCGCAGTGCACTTGCGTTTTGTCGGTGAAGCCTTTGCCATATTTTCTCGACAGCGACCAACTTGCATTCGCAACTTGTTCAAGGACTTATGCTATTGAACTAGGTGAATGATGAAATTCGGCTCTTGTCCGAAAAAGTAGAAAACGCTATACCACTACCACCCCAATTCTAACCGTGAGTGTCGTAAAAAGCGACCAAAGGATGATTATCCAGGGAATGGGGCAGTAATGGGGGCGTTGCCTGTGAATTTAACATCTTGCACTGCGCTCGCCAATCCGCCTGCCAAGCGTGGTGAGTATGGCAATACCCCCCAATACGGGGGAGTCCCATGTCCAGCAGTGGACTGTTGTGGCTGTAAAGGTAAGATACAGTGAATGTCCCACTTGGAAGTAGAAGTAGAAGAAGATAAATAAATAACCCCAATTCCACTTCGTTGCATAGCGTGAATCCTCGTATTGAATCTGTCTCAATTTTCACACTTACATAGCAACAAGAGTAACTTTCAACTGCGCCTGTCTATACAGGGTGTAAGGGACAGCTCTCCGAATACTAATAGGGTGCAATCAGACCATGAAACTGAACAACTTCCCATTGAAAAAAAATTCAGGAGACGTAAAAATTTTTTTGACTTCCCATACTAAATGCAGTCAGCTCATCGTAATTTTGTATGGGAGGTCGAAAAAATTTTTACGTCTCCTGAAAAAATTTTCAATGGGAAGTTGTTCAATTTCATGATCTGATTGCACCCTATCAGTATTCGGAGAGCTGTCCCTTACACCCCGTATTTTATCGAGTCGACTAACAACCCGATGTAACCTGGTGGCCTAACTAAATGCCATAATGTTTTTGCTACATCTGCAACTAATTTGGTTCATACATTGTAGTCACCTTAGAGTAAAAAGCAAACTATAGAGTGCGCCTAAAAAGTTAGGACGGTTGCCAGTTGTAAGCACACAAGCGCTCTGTCTATCAGTAACTTCTCTAACCTACATTTGACGTCTGTATCTATGGAGCAACTGCTTACGTATTGACAGTACGGCGCGGGCCGATACGCGCATTCTCATCTTCCTGCCCTTATCCCAATTACTTGGGGTCGGCGGTCGTTTTGTTGAACTCAAAATCGTGTTGCAAAAGATTTGGCTTAATTTTACGACCGGCCGCCTACCAGACGTCAACCCTCCTTGGGAATGCTTTTGTGGTGGATTAACCGCTCGGTTGGCCCTGGCTGTTTGGGTCGGGTTTATCCCTCGGTCGCCTCTTAGGACCCCCACGGGAAGAGAGGGGGTGGCGCTATTCTACTTTGCCAGCACCACACGGCTGATACGCGCACTCTATAGCTTGCTTATATAATACTCGAAGGTAGTCACCTACGTTGCGTGCTTATTAATACAGAACATGCACTTGAACATGACCGTTTAATGTAAGGCTAGTATTTATGAAGACACTTCTACTTTTATGGAAATCGAATGGATGAGTTATTCCTCCCTGCTTTTGTTGGCAAAATGTTTATTTTTCAACAATGTGTTTTGAGAATGAATATTTCTTGCACACAAAAATACGGGGTGTAAGTGTCCAGTCTCACCCGCTGACTCATGAACAAGTCTATTTTAAAGGTTACGTTTTTTAGGGTTTCGTAGTCTACTAGAAACCCTTATAGTTTCGTCATGTCTGTCTGTCTGTCTGTCTGTCTGTCTGTCTGTCTGTCTGTCTGTCTGTCTGTCTGTCTGTCTGTATGCCGCGCCCTCATATCTTCGTCAGTTTTAGAGCTATCGACATGAAATTTGGTGAGAAGATAGATCGTGTTGACCCAAATATAGAAATGTTAAGAAAAAAATATTTAAAATGTTTTTTGGACCCCCTCTCATACAAGTGAAAGGGGGGCAAAAAAATTTTTTTTCTTCTGTTATATTGAGTAGGGTATCGTTGAATAGGTCTTTTAAAACTAAGGTGAGGTTTCTTTGAAACAAAGTCACGAAAATGTTTCTGTCACGAGATATTTGCTTTTAAAAAGGGCGTTTTTGACTCATAATTTGTTCCAGCTGTAACTTCTAAAGTATAAACGCTAAAAATTTGAAATAAATATGGAATATAGCTTACAATCTGAAGTTACAATGAAAACTATAACGGATATCGTACCCTTAAAGGTTTCAGAAAAAATTGAGTTTTTCTATTTGCGGTTGGTCATCATACTGCTGCTAACAAACCAGCAACAAAATTAAGTTTGTAATGCTGAAAAACCTGATATTTAAACGTTGACTACGAAACCCTATTTGTGGGCGTGTCTGACACGCTCTTGGCCGGTTTTTTATGATTGATACCGACAAGCCGGACAAAAATTATGTTGTACAATTCAGTAAATGCTGCTGCATCTAGAAAAGTAATAATTTATCTTATAAATGAAAAAAAGAAAGTGAAAAATCGACCGAGGCTCGAACCCGGGCTGCATGGGTCGCTCCTTTTGCCGAAAACTTCACAGTATGAAAAAAAAACAAAATTTTAAATTATGGATTGTTCATATGCTTTTCATATGTTACCGGGAAAGACTGCACCGAAAGCTTTGCGAGTATGATCAGACGATGAAACTGAACATTTTTTTCTTTGGGTGCTATGTTGGTATAGGTACGGGAAAAATAATTCGACCTCCCATACGAAATGCGATCAACTTACTGCTCTAAGATAAGATTGGTTTACTTTCTTTGGAAAGTCCAAAATTTTATTTGTTTCCCAACATAAGCTTTATAGTTATAGTTGGTTAGTTTCAGGGTTGATCATGTGTTTAATGTTATCGGTATATCATCTCTTACACTCGGTATACTCTTCATGGTAAATGCACACAGCTCATCGTGATTTTGTATGGGAGGTCAAAAACTTTTCCCGTAATATTTTCATGGTCTAAATGCATCCTATAAGTATTCAGAGAGCTGTCCCTTACACCCTGTATAAAGAAGAAAAAGTTGCTTAGTTTTATTAACTCCTACAAGTACAAACGAACGATACATTAACCTTAAGTCTATGTCTTAATATTTTTTAATACACGTAACAGTTACTAGAACTTAGTTGATCTAGAACGAAGCCTGGAGCTAGATATCGATGTGATTGATAGAAGTCGTAATAGTTAACTGTTAGTGTTTAAGAGATTTTGGGGTTCAGTGATCTCTTCTCAAATGTGAAACCCTTTTAAACACTGCTTTATTTTTTGTCCGCGAATTTGACCTCGTTGTTTCTCCGTGGCATTGTAAAAAGTAGCCCATATTCTACTCTCCTAGTTTCTCAAAAGATTACACTTCTCCTAGCTTATCATACAGTCATAAAAGAACATAGAAATGGCTAATCACATCAGTACTAAAAACTGTTAGTAAAAATTCGAAACTACCAAAACTATCCTACTGACATGTCATCGACACACAACTGAAACTATTGTCAAGTGGCAGACTTGGACTCTAGATGTAGGCCTCCCCCAGGGCATACGCCACTAGGCATCATCTCCCGTTTCCACCATCCAGTCACATTCATTACTCCATCTGGTCTTAGGTCCAACACTACTCTTGTAAATGTAATTTTGCAACACTAAACATGTAATTTTGCTGTCGATTATTATGATAAAATACCTCCATAAAATAATAATTGGCTACGGAACACTAAGTTTTAATTGAATATGGGCTTAAGTTGTCGTGGTCATGACCAGCTTTTAATAAGCAATCAGTCCAATGGACCGCTGATGAACTTTTTGCCGGCCAAATGTAAAATATGACACGGCATTATTTAAAACGACGTACTAACGGTTTTTGCTCGAGATCGGTCGGATCGGAGCTCATATCAGATTGGACTATTTAAATTTCTGAAGTACTCAGTTATAATACATACATACTACTACAATATAATATCCCTAGCGAGGTATTCATTTACGGGTTGAGAGTCATTCAGAAGACTGTGTATCACCATACAGACAGGGTGTCAGCCTGTCGCCTAAAATAGCAATAAACATCAACTCTCAAATCACTTCTCATGACACCCACGAGAAAGTATAAGCCGGCACTACTGTACTTCTGACTAACTGACAAGAAAATGTTATTTACGCTCTGTCTACCCCGCAAGGGGTATGGTGCATTATATTGTATGTATGTATTATTACTTACTTACTTGCTGAGTCACATTGACTGACTGATCAATCAAATTGGCTCAGTGGACCAGTAGTAATTTCTTAACAGACAAACCAAACAGTGTTGTAAATAGTTCAGATTTCGGAACTAGATTCCAATACCACCTACAGACACTGTTTATTTGGATGTATGACCAGATTAGATCAATCGTTTATGCTATCGAGGAACATAAACCAATCAGCAGGAGAAGACAATGTAAGACAGAAACTTCTTATCCGTTACTATTTACCCGTTTTCTCGTAGGGATACGATCTAACTTTTCCAATAGTAATAGAAGCCGATGTTACAGAGTCAAAAAAAGACTGCTCTTAAATATGGACCTCAACTTCAGCCATAAACAACAAACATAATCAATATTTTGAGCCTTTAGGTGCATAATGTCCATTTTGCAAAATGTCCAGTGGTGAAAAAATGACCAGTTTGCATAATGACCAGTTTGCAAAATGTCCAATTGCAAAATGTCCAGTTTGTAGATTATCTGACTTGAAAATTACAAGGTTGCAAAAATTCAATTAGCAAAATTAAGGTGTGAGTACAGACCATGAAAGCGAAGAACTTTCCCCAAAACACATTGGTCAGTGACCCAGTATTTCATGTAAACTGGACTTATTGCAAACTGGACGTTTTGCAAACTAGACTTTTTGAAATTGGAGATTTTGCAAACTGGTCATTATGCAAACTGGACATTATGCAAACTGGACATTTTTTCACCACTGGACATTTTGCAAAATGGACATTATGCACTTAAAGGATTTTTAATCTGTATATTATTTTGTTGGTCGATTCGGTGTCCCACACGACAGAAGAACTTCGAAATATCTGAACCTATATTTTGTTTTCCAATTTTTTTTGGTCCTTCTTATCCTGCCTTAAGCGTAGTCTCTTGTTTCACGTCCATGGCCGGAGTTAACGTCTCAATCGAAAATAAACTGAAACCTACACATTGTTTTATCGACAACCCGTGCCAACTGTATCGATTTCAAATGTCGAATTGTGCAGTTCGCGTGTGGGGTCTGCGGTTTTCATGTCATTTGTTTTTTACACGTGCATGCATATAGGAACAATTTTTTATTACATTTGCGGGGGAGACAGAGGGTCAACGGTTTGGAAATGGCTACCATTACATTACATACATATGCCCTTTTGCTTATTTGCCATTGCTTTATGCATCTTAGTGTGCATCGCGTCGTTCTTTGCTGCGATATACCGGAAGAACAAAAAGGGTGTAACAAGCCGAAAGGAGGTCAAGGTACTCATGAAACTGTATATGAATATTATGGGACGAAATATGAAAAAATGGGCCCTCCCCTTCCCATAGTAAACCATTCAGCTGATCGGCGATTTTGTAGGAGATTCAATATTTTTAGCATATTTCGACCCAGGTTCCATGGGGAAAGTTGTTTGATTTCATTTGACCTCCTTTTGGCTTGTTATACACTTTTTGTTCCTAGAACAAGCGTAATATCATTATCATCTTCCTGCCCTTATCCTAAAACACTCGGGATCGGCGCAACACGTTTTGGTAGAACAAGAGTACCTATCTGACCGAAAATCAGGTGGATTAGCTTGCGGAGCTCAAACCACACTTGGAACAATCGCATAAAGAGATTAATTGACGAACCTCAATTTTGTGCCAGATCAGATTATAAACTAGGGACTTCCTCTACTTAGAGTGAAAGTATGTGTAGGTATAAAGCATAAAGTAAGTATTGGCGGGCGCTCAATACAGAGAGACGGCTACAAAGAAACGTCACGTCAAAACCTACACGCCGTCTTTTATGCGCAAAACCTAAGGTCTCAAAACGAGGGGACGGCATAGCGAGTGCAAGTGTAAACAATATTGCAGTGTGTTATAGTATAGGTAAGTGTGATATAATGTACCAATGTACCTAAGTAATCTGAGTATCTTTAACCGGGATCCCTAAGGCATTTGGAAACCCTTTTAACCTACCTATGTACCATATTCCAAAAAATTCAGAAAGTGAAAGTAACCACCCCAAGTTGTAGGTATAATGATCGGAAAAAGAGGCCCGCTGTCCTTCTGTAAATTCTCTATTTTGTAAGGTAGCCCAGCCCATCAACAAAAGTGGCTCAGGGGCAGTGGGCGTCAATGCAAGAGCAGTGGGCACCGGAAGTCCCATGTTGCAACATGTCTGCATTCTATGGTGCAGACAGCTTGCACTTAAGTACTTCCTGGGTGCTATCGAGGCTTATCAGAAGCTCCGCTCATTTCAAAAAGTATGAACATAAAGTAGCAATCCCTGGGTGTAGGTATAATGATCGGAAAAAGAGGCGAGCTGTCCTTCTATAAATCCTCTATTTCGTCTATGAAGGTAGCCCACAGGGTGTAGGTATAATGATCAGAAAAGTAGGTGAACTGTCCTTCTGTGAATCTTCTATTTTGTATGGTAGCCCAGCCCATCAACAAAAGTGGCTCAGGGGCAGTGGGCGTCATTGCAAGAGCAGTGGGCACCGGAAGTCCCATGTTGCAACATGTCTGCATTCTATGGTGCAGACAGCTTCCACTTAAGTACTTCCTGGGTGCCATTAAGGCTTATCAGAAGCTCCTCTCATTTCCAAATTTCAGAAAGAGTAAGTAGCAACCCCAGGGTGTAGTAATGATCGGAAAAAGAGGCGAGCTGCCTTTCTGTAAATCCTCTATTTTGTGTATGAAGGCAGCCAGGGTGTAGGTTTATTGATCGGAAAAAGAGGGAGCTGTCCTTCTGCAACTCCTCTTTTTTGTATATGAAGGTAGCCAGGCCCATCAACAAAAGTGGCTCAGGGGCAGTGGGCGTCATTGCAAGAGCAGTGGGCACCGGAAGTCCCCTGTTGCAACATGTCTGCATTCTATGGTGCAGGCAGCTTCCGCTTAAGTATTTCCTGGGTGCTATCGAGGCTTATCAGAAGCTCCGTATATTTCAAAAAGTATGAACATAAAGTAGCAATCCCTGGGTGTAGGTATAATGATCGGAAAAAGAGGCGAGCTGTCCTTCTATAAATCCTCTATTTCGTCTATGAAGGTAGCCCACAGGGTGTAGGTATAATGATCAGAAAAGTAGGTGAACTGTCCTTCTGTGAATCTTCTATTTTGTATGGTAGCCCAGCCCATCAACAAAAGTGGTTCAGGGGCAGTGGGCGTCATTGCAAGAGCAGTGGGCACCGGAAGTCCCATGTTGCAACATGTCTGCATTCTATGGTGCAGACAGCTTCCACTTAAGTACTTCCTGGGTGCTATTGAGGCTTATCAGAAGCTCCGTATATTTCAAAAATTATTAAAGTCAAGTAGCAACCCCAGGGTGTAGGTATAATGATCAGAAAAGAGGCGAGCTGTTCTTCTGTAAATCCTCTATTTTGGCTATGAAGGTAGCCCAGCCCATCAACAAAAGTGGCTCAGGGGCAGTGGGCGTCATTGCAAGAGCAGTGGGCACCGGAAGTCCCATGTTGCAATATGTCTGCATTCTATGGTGCAGACAGCTTCCACTTAAGTACTTCCTGGGTGCTATTGAGGCTTATCAGAAGCTCCGCTCATTTCAACAATTATGAAAGTAAAGTAGCAACCCTAGGGTATGCAGGTATAATGATCGAAAAAAGAGGCGAGCTGTCCTTCTGTGAATCCTCTATTTTGTATGGTAGCCCAGCCCATCAACAAAAGCGGCTCAGGGGCAGTGGGCGTCATTGCAAGAGTTGTCGGCACCGGAAGTCCCATGTTGCAACATGTCTGCATCATATGGTGCAGACAGCTTCCACTTAAGTACTTCCTGGGTGCTATTGAGGCTTAGCAGAAGCTCCGAAATTGATGCAATGTAATGTAGGTATCTGTCACTGTATGATGGCAAAATTAGCAGGATTTTGGCCAAAAGCCGGCGTTTGGCGAAATCGTAGACTTCGTTCGGCCATCTAGGATTTCGGCCAAAATCCGAGGACTTTGACCAAAAGCAAAAACAAAAACTTTTAAAAAGAGGCATCACAGGTAGTGGGCATTGGAAGTCAAATGTAGCAACATGTCTGCATTCTATGGTGCAGACAGCTTTCACTTACGTACTTCCTGGGTGCTATTGAGGCTTATCAGAAGTTCCGAAATTGTATCCACTTATGAAATAGATACCTCCGAAATAATTATTATGATCATACATGATTATACTAGGTGAATATTTACCAATAGGTATCTAAGTAGTCATTTCTATTCAAACCATGTCAGCGAGACGACGCACTTTCAAAGTTCATGTAAAAATAGCTCATCCTGGTGGCAGACTTGGAGATGCGTAGGTAGTTGTACTATAACCTCTTCAATGGGGTAGGTATCTTTTACGATATCAGAGGTTGTCAAACTGTGCTTTCCGTCGTAATACGTGTTTCGAACGAAACGGCGGCATTTAAACTTGTCTCTGCGGTCTAGGGTTCTTGCCTAAGAGTTTATGTGGGTCCGCAAAGTTATTTCGTTTCGACAGTTTTTAAGATTCTGTGTTATCAATTCTTCTGGCTTGTTTATCGAAAGGGTGTTACATAAAATGTACTAGCTGTAAGTACAGGCGTACTTTCTTCTCCTTCTTGTAAATCGTTCATCCCCATTACCATAAACCATAACAGCCACAACAGTCCACTGCTGGACATGGGCCTCCCCCTGTCGGAGGGTATTTCCATACTCACCACGCTTGGCAGGCGGTTTGGTGAGCGCCATGCAAGATGTTTTATTCATAAGGAACGCTGCAGCCCATTCCCTGAATAATTAACACTTAGTCACTTTTTACGACACCTACAGGTAGAATTGGGGTGATGCTGTTTAAGCCGACATCACACGGCACTAATAAGTTGATTACGCTGGCCCTCTAAGGCTGGCCCTATACGCGTCGCAGTATGAAAGGGTTTGGGTACATCTGCACCATAAACACAGGCGATCGATAGACTGACGTCACGACGCGACATTCAACTTGCGAGCCTCCCACTCATTCACGGACGTTCCACGTTGATATCAGCTGGCCTGGGGTGAACTGGTTTGCACCGCTCAGAACTAGTTGTACTACATAATACCTACATAAAAGCCGTGAAAATCCTGAACCAGGACCTGAATTGTGGCCAGTACCTTCCGTTACAAATACGTTCAGACGAGACATATAAAACAGCTGGCCTGGGATGATTTGGTTTGCACCGCTCAGAAATGGTTATACTACGTAGTAGCAATATTTAGTACCTACATATTTGCCCTGAAAATTCTGAACCAGGACCTGAATTTTGTATGTTCGTTCTACCTGCTTCTTGGCTCAAATATTGGACGACTTGGTGTCTCATTCGAGGCTTATACGGGGTGTTAGGGACGGTGTAACGAAAACTTTGCAGGCGTGCTCAGACCGTGAAACTGAACAACTTTTACTATGGAGCCAATGGTGGGAAACGAAACGTTCCGGCCTCCCATACAAAGTCAGTCAGCTGATCGTGAATTTATCTAACACCTTGTATAGGCAATGGCATTTTCATATATTTTTGTCGTTTCATATTTCGCAAAATTTTTCCTGATATCAGTCCTGGTTACTGTCTATGATTAGACTAGATGACTGTCGTTATAGAGGACTGTCAGGGGCTTTCTACTTGTAGCACCTAGGCGGATGCAAAACTCTGACCCTACGGTTCATCGGGTTTAGTCATAGTAGGTATGCGGTGTGTCGCTATGCTAAGATAATTTATATTATATTTTATATTTGATATTTTTGTGGAAACAAGGTGGAAACCCATATTTACTACCACTTGTAGATAGAACAAGTAGTTTTGTGGCGGTCACTCACGACAGACATACTTGCAAACACTTAAATATACCTACTTATCAATAAGTGTAACAAAAACAGAAGTCTTACTTGCAGACAACGGACAAACTTTCTGGTCCGTGTTTGTATATTTTTTTTGGAAACTTGCAAAATTTTCCACTGCAGGCAGGATTTGAACCTGCGACTTCCACCATCAGTACTAAGGCTGGCGACACTTTACCATCGGCCACCGCTGCTCAATCTTAGCCTGCGGAATGAAGCTAGTGTATCTAACTAAAGTGTTATTAATACTCTGGTCACTGAATAAAGTTTATTCTATTGTATTCTATTCTATCTTGGCTAATTATGCGTGGCAGGACGCCATCTCGGATAGTTATGCAACTAATTCTCAGTGAGCGACGAATTCATTCTTTACTGATTGAAAGTAGCCTAAACAATTATGATTTTTACATATTTCCTGACCAGACCTTGTCCAAACTCCCTACACTGCGACATGAAAAATTACTGAAAGGCCTGAAAACACAGTACAAGTAGTAGCCCCGTCAATATCGACATAAAAATAAATAAACATTGCAAACGCGCATGTAACTACGATTTTTTTATATGTTGTAAGGTCCCTTGAGAGTAGTTAATACCCAAGTTTGCAACACTGAAAACCTTGTGCTGCCTCCACGGTGCTCAATAAACTGCGAAATTTTGGCCCATATTTCAGGTTTTTATAAAAATCTACCGTAACGAAGATTTTTTCAAGTACGTTTCATAGAACTTTATTAAAGATAACTAAATTTGCTACAATTTCAGCGAAACCTGAGCACACTATGTCTTTTGGTTGCAAAGATACAGCAAGTCAAAGATGGGCAATTCTTCCGCAGTGCTAAGAAAGCTGTGAAATTACAGAATTTCCGATGTAACAGCTCTTGTTACACTATTTTTTTTTCAAAAAATCATATTATGTTGTCCGACTTGCACTTAGCCAGTTTTTTAGGGTTCCGTACCCAATAGGGTAAAAAACGGGACCCTATTACTAAGACTTCGCTGTCTGTTCGTCCATCCGTCTGTCACCAGGCTGTATCTCATGAATCGTGATAGCTACAGAGTTGAAATTTTTGCAGATGATGCATATTAAAATCCGTTCAGTAGTTTTTTTGCGTGTATCTCATGAACCGTGATAGCAAGAAAGTTGAAATTTTCACAGGTGATGTATTTCTGTTGCCGCTATTACAAAAAATACTAAAAGCCAGAATACAATAAATAGTAAGGGGGCTCCCATACAAGAAATGTGTTTTTTTGTTGGTTTTTGTAAATAATGTTTCGGAGGCTGTTTCTCATGAACCGTGACAGTTAGATCTTTTAAATTTTCACAGATGATGTATGTTTATTGCCGCTATAACAACAAATACAAAAAAGCTGGCCAAATGCGAGTCGTACTTGCGCACAAAGGATTCCGTACCATCATTTATAAAAATGACAGAAATATCATATCTGTTGCCCGACTCGCACTTGACTAGTTTTTGGTATTTGTGGTAATAGTGGTAATAGACATACATCATCTGTCAAAATTTCAACCATCTATCTATCACGGTTAGCGAGAAACAGCCTTCGAAACATTATCCACAAAAACGAGCAAAAAATCACGTTTCTTGTATAGGAGCCCCCCTTAATATTTATTGTATTCTGGTTTTTAGTATTTGTTGTTATAGCAGCAATAGACATACATCACCTGTAAAAATTTCAACTCTCTAGCTATCACGGTTCATGAGATACACGCGCAAAAACTTTTGAACAAATTTTGATTTGACGTTGACATTGGCAGCACAGGGTTTTCAGTGTTGCAAACTTGGGTGTTAACTACTCTCAAGGGACCTAACAATATATAACAAAATCGTAGTTACATGCGCGTTTGCAATGTTTGATGTCGATATTGACCGGGCTATAGGTACAATAGGTAGGTACCCTACGCAAAGAATGTCATACGACAAGACGTTAGGCATGGAAGATTACTCAGGCAGGTTGACGTGATATGTGGTGATATTAAAAGTGTCTACGTCATTGGGAACAGCCTACATGTATACACAAAGTAAGTATTGCCTGGCGCCATTCCAGAGAGCCGGCTTCAAGGAAACGTCGCTATACTAACACAGCCATCCACAATTCCACACGCCTTCGGTTACGCGCAATCTCGAACCGGTTCGAACCGGCTAGTAGCGAGTGTCAAAAGCGTTCGGTGCGGGCGGACGGCAAAATTACGACTCGCATGTGCCAATATTTTTGTATAGTATGTTATAGTATACGTTTGGAATAATGTAAGGAATGTACTTACCTAAGTATGTTTGACTTAGGTAGGGCATATTAAAAATTCAGAAAAGATACTAGCAACTCTGGAGTGTAGGCATTAATGATCGGAAGAAAGGGCGAGCTGCCCTTCTGTAAAGTCTCTATCTCTATTTTGAGATGTATACTCAATGCTGTGGGCGGAAGCAGTGCGCACTGTAGGCGCCATTACTATAGATATCGGTGTAATCTGTCAACTGATATCTGAGGTGGAAAGTAGGTGGCATTTTGATATACTTTCATGCAGCATTGGCAGCTATGAGTCAAAAAGATTGCATTGTCACAGAAAAATCTAAAATCATGTGCATTGTCAAATAAAATTGGCCCACATTTGTCTGCTATCTCACCTTTAGGTAAGTGATGGATGATGCAGACGATGTTGGAACCTGTTTGCCTACTCACTCTTACCTGAAAAAGGCCCAAGTATAATGTTTCGGAAACAGATCCGCCGGTAGAGAATTACACTCCTTACTTCTTCTAGTCCAAAACCAATCAACGGACCTACGAATAGGCATCCTTTCTCAGGCAACTAAACCTTGGTCCGATTCTCTCTCTTCTTGGCTATAGTAATTCCAGCGGCACTCGAATCTTTCGAACTCGCTGTTTTTCTATTGCTGTTGTGTCTCAAACATTAAGCAATTCCTTGCCGAAACCATCCAACTGAAGCTGTCAATATCAAATCAACACACAACTAAGACGCTTTTATTGCGGTTATCGTACCCAGAGTGTACTAACAGTAGTATTGTTTCTTACATTGATCTTAATCGTACTTGTACCTCACATCCCACCCAGCTACCATAACACATCCAGCGTCTGACATTCTTCCCATAACCTCTACTCGGGTTCAGCGAACTCGTACTGCAGAAAAAAAAACACCAATTCTATCGGAACTGGTTTCGCCTGCATTTTCGGTCGTCCTTTTTGGCAACTATCATTGCCAAGCCCGTCTACATTGAACGACTTCGCCGCCTCCCGCAACCATTGCCTGCTTCCTTCTATCAGCAAGTGTATCTGTCTGTACTTACCCAGCAATGGTTCCGGAAGTTTGTCTGTTGGATGGAATGTCCAAGTGTATGGAGTGTGTGGGCTTTAATTTACTCGAATATGCATCCGGTTTTTCGGCTTGGTGCTCAAGTTGAGACGTCAAGCTCTGTGGAATTGACACGAATGGCATTTGTGGCAAGTAGTTTGGTTTTGGTCGTGTTTTTATTGGGATGAAATTTGGCTACGTTCCAATGGTATGTGCTCGTGAGAGTATAGTATTCTTTGATGTGCTCTGTCCGGAAGAAAAGTTAAACCAGAATTTTCTCGCTTATTGAGTATTTTAAACTAATAGTTCGGCCGCAAGTGTCTCAAGACAATTTTGACCTCCAGTCTGGTAGCCATAGAGCTCAAGTTACGCTGGATACCAAAATATTTGCTCAGCAAACACCATAATCTGATCTCACTAAAAGGTATGAATGGGTGATTCTCCTGGGAGGAACGCGTGTGGTCCAGTCCTCGTGAATGCATTAGCGGAAGGAAGGACGCATATGGATGCGGTTATGCGGTTTTACTTTCTAGTTCATGCTATCCATTCAACATTGCCATTCATTGATATTATATCTACTACCAGATAGTAAATATATCGAAGGTCGCAGGCTCGAATCCTGCCTGCGGCATAAGTATTTTGCAATTATCCTGTTTTTTGTATTCACTCATACTCCTATAGTTATATAGGTAGGTACGTAACTCCTACTTGATAAGCTTAATAGCCCAACTGATAGTGACCTACTGGCTTGCTTCAATTTCAAATCTTTATCTAAATTATGTTATATGAACATTACTGAGTAAGTATGAAGTAATTCTAGTGATGTTCACGTGATTATCCAATTTCGCGTGATTCTCACTGAATTGCTGCCATAATTCTACCCGTTGGTGTCGTAAAAAGCGACCAAGGGATTAACATCCAGGGAATGGGCAGCAGCGTTGCCTGTAAATGCAACTTCTTGCACTGCGTTCGCCAATCCGCTTGCCAAACATTGTGAGTATGGCAATATCGTCCGATAGAGAGAGGCCCATGTTGACTGCTGTGGTATAATGTAGTATGGCTGAATTGCTAGGCTGCAAAAGCCATAATTTAAAAGAAGAAGAATTTCACTTTGAAGCTGATTTTCCTCATCTTTTAGAAACTTTCTTGGCTCTTTCTTTCGGTATTACAACATGAACCGGATTAGGAATTCGTGAGCAATTTTCCTCATTTGCGAAAGTGTCATCCTGTCATCAAACGCCTGTTTGTCAATTCCACACCCGCATCCTTTTGCCGCATCACAATCACGAGTGCATTGCAAATAAACTGTCAATGAGTCACTCTGTCGGCGCCATATTATTGCAGTTTTCCCGCGCAAACTTAGCTGTGACGCCATCTTGTGTTTACCGTTGGTCGTTATCAAAATCCACGCTTTGCAGTCTTAATTCTTAAGGGTTAAGGATTTAATCCGAAAGGTTTTGAATAATAAACAGTAGAAATAAATTTAGTTTCGCTATAAATAGGAACATTGTGTTCCGAGAATCGTTCGCACCGTTTTCCTCCTCAAAGGAATTCGGTGACGTCAGAATTTGAGCGCACCTTCGCTATGCGACCGCAAGAAAAAGCTCCTGCATTCTATGCAGTCAGTTACTCTAAGACTACCTTCTCAATTCTGCAGTTTTGATTTCTTTGGCAATACCTGGCAAATGCAATTGCTATTTATTTACTTCTCGCTATAAGGCGTGTAAAGGATTTTAAAATTCGCAGGGTTTTAAGGATAACGGTATTTCAAACCAGCGATAGAGAAACGCTTATGTAAACCGCAAACTGTTTGCTATTTGAATTCAAATTCGTCATTATTACAAAATGGGAATAACCTAGCATAGAGTCAATATAAAGTTGGAAATGGAAACGGATAATATAGTACCTACGTACATATCTGTTCAACGACTCGATAAACCCTCCTAAACTGCAACCTTAGAACCATTTTGCTCAAATGCCATGGTGGTTTTAAGAAAAAGACGCAAACAATAATGTTGTGATTTCGAGTCCCTTTCTTCTATGAATCATATAATCTTAATTCATCTATTCATAGGCCTACCGTTAAAAAAATCGCCCGGTAGCTCATTCAAAAGATGAAAATTGTCTGTAAAAAAAAGAAAGTCGGTCTTTTGTTTGACAAGCTATATTTCTAACTTGTTTCTAACAATTCCAAATAATTTAAGAATAGGGACACTCTTTCCTAAACCATTTGTTACCTAATTGTGTGTGTAGTAAAGTAACGAATAGGTAATCATTATTATTTTTGGCATAAGTACTTAGTTTTCGCTTGACGCTTTGTGTGAAAGAAAGTTGGGAACTAGTGAGTAAAAGACAAGTTTTGCGCGAGGAAATGAATTTATCAATATAATAATCTAGTGTCATTTGCCGAGTGGTGCCTGCTTAGAATAGCATCACCCCGTATCTTTCCCGTGGGTGTAGTACCTAAGAAGCGACTAAGGGATTTTTAGGAGTTGACGTGTATTGCAATTTTAGGCGACAGGCTGCCAACCTGTCAGGTGATACAAAGTCTTCTGAATGATTCTCAAACTAGTTTAGCTGGGCTCTTCGGGGTGTTTCTGGTGGTCTGCATCAGGTTCTTCAGACCCTCGAGTGGCAGCAAAAGTAACCTATGTCCGTTTTTGGTGTGCCAGCCAAATGTCATCGAAATCGGTTCAATGGTTTAGGCGTTAAAGCGTAGCAGACAGACAGACAGTCAGAGTTACTTTCGATTTTATAAAATTAAATTATATTATACTAGCTGCCCGTCAGCGGTTTCACCCGCTGCAACCTATTATTCCGCGGGGAAGAAAGCATTATTCGCCAAGAGATGTCGCTGTTAGTTTTCGGCGAAAACGTTTAAAACGCGAATCGGCTCAGTCACGCCACCTATTTCAAAAGTATTGGAAAATGCGTGATCCCGTGGGAATGAGACATTTTTCCGTGGTTAAAAGTATCCTATGTGTTATTCCAGATGCCCTTTTATATTTCTGTAAAGTTTCATGTCAATCTAAACAGCCGTTTTTGCGTGATGTCGTAACAAACACACACACAAACATCCGCCTTTATAATATTAGTAGGATACGGTTACATTTAATTAAGTACAAATCTCTTAAGGGTATAATCTACTCACAAAACTGAACAACTTTTGTTTGAAACTTTTCTTCGAAATATGAAAAAAAATTTGGACCTCCCATACAACAATGCTGAAAAAGTGTGTAACTTAGTATGGGAAGTCCAATATTTTCTTCATATTTCGAAGAAAAGTTTCAAACAAAAGTTGTTCAGTTTTGTGAGTAGATCACACCCTCAAGAGATTTGAACTTAATTAAATGGAAACCTATATTATTAGTAAATTAGTAATAATGAGTATATTATTTAGTAGTACGGATAAGGTATAGTTTTTGCCAACATTGTCACGTGTTGCAACGTAAAAGAGCCACCGGTCTATTTAACAGCCTAACCACCATTGTCGGCTACAAACCCGACCATTACGGCCCATGGCCCTTGGCACAACCTCGTTAATACTAATGCTCCTGCAAATTGTCACTCGTTTTGTGTTCGTTTGTGTGTGTTTTGACTGCAACACTCGAAAGGTTTTCCCTTGACTCTAGTCTAGGTCAAGGATGACATAGACCAGTGTTTTTCAAACTGTGGGCCCGGCGATCGTGGAGCCTTATTCAGGGGGTCGCCGGCAAAAGACAACAGTCAAAGCTGAACCACAGGTGTAGTGACAAAGAATGGGCTTGTTTATTTTTCAAAACATTCAAATCGTAGTGCTATTACACCTTCGATGAAGGTTGATGTGCTGCTGATAGTACCAAGCTTTCTTAGTATCTTGGCTTGGTATTCGACTGTGGATCTGCCTGGATTCCTGGCACGGCCGCTAGGCATTTCGATGTTGATGACGTCATAGCTTCCCGTCTGGAACATCATGGACATCAGTTGTTACACAACCACGTCAGATGCCTACTAGTTACTACCAGATTCATAGAAGAAAGGGATCCGAAATGACAACATTATTGCTTGCATCTTTTTCATATTGCATGACATTTGAGCAAGATGTCAACAATATTGTTGCCATTTTGGGTCCCATTTTTCTATGCACCAGGTGGAACCGTAGGGTTAAAACAAATATAGGTAAGTTGATCCCTTCAATGGAAGTTGATGTGCTGCTGATACTACCAGGCTTTCTCAGTATATCGGCGAAGTTAGTATTCGACTGTGCTTCTGTCTGGATTCCTGGCACAACCGCTAGGCATTTCGATGTTGATGACGTCATGGCTTTCGGTCTGGAACATTCCGCTACGGTAACCTAGTTGGGCATCAGTTGTTTGTTATATTATAGTACACATGACCAGCCTAAGCGGGAGGGCAAGTTACGCTGATCGCGTAGTGTCTTAGTATTGCGACCAGCGTAACTTGCCCTCCCGCTTAGGCTGTTCATGTCTTAGTTAGCCTAAGCGGGAGGCCAAGTTATGCTGGTTGCGTAGTGTCTTAGTATTGCGACCAGCGTAACTTGGACTCCCGCTTTGGCTGGTCATGTCATTTCATGACACTATGGTTGCGAATGGACTTTACACAACCATGTCAGATGCCTAATAGTTACAAGGGTTACTCTAAATGCTGCTGATAGTACCAAGCATTCTCGGCATCTTGGCGTAGTTAGTATTCGACTGTGAATCTGTCTGGATTCCTGGCTCGGCCGCTAGGCATTTCGATGTTGATGACGTCATGGCTTTCGGTCTGGAACATTCCGCTACGGTAACCTAGTTGGACATCAGTTATTACACAACCATGTCAGATGCTGACACAGGGGTTACTCTAAAAGCTGCTGATAGTACCTACCAGGCTTTCTCAGTACCTTGGCGTAGTTGGTATTCGACTGTGAATCTGTCTGGATTCCTGGCACGGCCGCTAGGCATTTCGCTAAAGCTTACGTTATGGCTTTCCGGTCTGGAACATTCCGCTACGGTAACCTAGTTGGACATCAGTTATTACACAACCATGTTAGATACCTACTATAGTCCGGCAAGTTCGTGCGCGACCTTCCCTAGGGGTGACAGACGTTGGGGGGAGAGATGTCAGCGGGTAGCGGGAGGTGTAGCGGGGAAGGGTGACGCGCGCATCCGCGCCGCACGTCATACTAAAATGACGTGCTTCCTCGCCCCCCGACCGTCTGTAACCCGCAGGAAGGTCGCGCACGAACTTGCCGGACTATAGTTACCGACACAGGGGTAACTTTAAATTATGTTGATAGTACCAGGCTTTCTCACTATCTAGGCGTAGTTAGTATTCGACTGTGAATCTGTCTGGATTCCTGGCACGGCCGCTGGCATTTCGATGTAGATGACGTCATGGCTTTCCGCTCTGGAACATTCCGCTACGGTACCCTAGTTGGACATCAGTTGTTACACAACAACTTCAGATGACAGATGATGACAGCCGATGTGGCGCAGAGGTTAGTATGCCTGCCTGCCACGCAAAGGTTCCGGGTTCAATTCCCGGTGGGGTCACTCGCAAAGTTGATATTTATCACTTTGTGAATTTGTTCCCAGTCTGGTTAGGACATTGCAGGCTGAACCACCTGATTGTCCGCAAGTAAAATGGTTCCGTGCTTCGGATGGGCACGTTAAGCCGTCGGTCCCGGTTGCTGTCTATGATGGCGGTCGTTACACAACCATGTCATAGGCCTGCTACTTGCAGTAGGCGGTTGAAAAACTCTGACACCAGGGTTCATCGGGTCGTTGAACGACTCGGTGTCCCACACGAAAAAAATAACTTCAGATGCCTACTACTTGCAGTAGGTGGTTGAAAAACTGTCACCAGGGTTCATCGGGTCGTTGGACAACTTGGTGACTCACTCGAGTAAGAAAATGCTGCTGATAGTACCAGGCTTTCTTAGTATCTTGCCGTAGTTAGTATTCGACTGTGAATCTGTCTGGATTCCTGGCACGGACGGTAGGCATTTCGATATTGATGTCGTCATGGCTTTCGGTCTGGAAAATTCCGCTGCGGTAACCTAGTTGGACATCAGTAGTTACACAACTACGTCAGATACCTGCTATTTACTGACATAAGGGTAACTTTACATGCTGCTGATCTTCTTCTTCGAGTGGGACACCAATTCGTACTGAAGAGACTGGGAACAAATTCACAAAGTGATAAATATCAACTTTGTGGGTGACCTCACTGGAAATTGAACCCGGAACCTTCTGCAGTCTCAGGCAGTCGTCTTTTAAATGCTAATGATAGTACCAGGCTTTCTTAGTATCTTGGCGTAGTTGGTATTCGACTGTGGATCTGTCTGGATTCCTGGCACGGCCGCTGGGCATTTCGATGTAGATGACGTCATGGCTTTCCGCTCTGGAAGATTCCGCTACGGTATAAGTTGGGTATCAGTTATTACACAACCACGTCAGATACCTACTAGTTACCGATACAAGGGTAACTCTAATGCTGCTGATAGTGCCAGGCTTTCTCAGTATCTTGGCGTAGCTGGTATTCGACTGTGAATCTGTCTGGATTCCTGGCACGGCCGCTGGCATTTCGATGTAGATGACGTCATGGCTTTCCGCTCTGGAACATTCCGCTACGGTAACCTAGTTGGACATCAGTTGTTACACAACCATGTCAGATGGATACTAGTTCTGCTAAACACCAGGGTTCTTCTTCTTTTCGTGTGGGACACCGAGTCGAGGAACGACTCGATGAACCCTGGTGTCAGAGTTTTTCAACCGCCTACTACTGCTAACAGCAGGGTTTATCGTGACATTTGTAGACTTCGGTATCCCACGTAACAGAAAGAGTTGTACCTACTTCGATAGTGAACTTAAAAACTCCTATAGAATAAAAATACCTATCTTAGAAAATGCACCATTGAAATCCTAATCTATCACTGAAAACCGCATCAATATTCGAACATTGGTTTTGGAAATAATTAACACAACGAAGGCTTGCACAATCTCTCACTCAAACGCATATTCTCCTTAAAAATTCTACTTATTCAAAAATACGTCCCCAGAATGCAAATTCATGTGTCGCCGAACTTTTTGATTATGCATTTTATATGCAAAGTGCGTCTTCCAAAACACGTTCACATTCCTTGCATTCCGTTCCTCGAAACTATACGGTGCAATTTTTGGACGGAAAAGGAAAACGGTATGCTAATTCTTTATTTTGTGTAATTTTTTCATGGTAAAAAATTATCGTATTCAGAACGACATGGGCGGTAGGTATGTAAATGCAACTCAATAAAATGTTAAATGTTATTTGGTTTTCTGTAACAGCTACTAAGAACCCCGATACAAAAGACATTGCCTCACCATACTGTAGTCATCATTATCATATCAGCCCACATCAACCCACTGCTGATTATAGGCCCCTTCTTTTTCTCGCCATCTACGCCGGTCTCTGCTTCCCGTATCCACTGTCTGCCAGCAATGGTCACCAGATCGTCTCTCCATCTGGATGGACGTCTGCCTAATGGACGTTGATTTGTCTTCGGCCGCCACTCTGTTACAGCCTTCGTCCAACGTCATCCCCTCTATCCAAGTGTCCTGCCAACCCCTACTTCAGTCTCGTGATTTGGTTCCCTACATCGACGACTTTTGTTCGGCGTCTATTCTCTTTATTATGAACCTGATCCTGAAGTTTGATACCTAGCATGTAACGCTCCATGGCTTTTTGTGCAACCTTAATTTTGTACCTACTGTAGACAATACTGGACCTCAATCAATAAGCAAAAGTTTTTAACAATAGTAAAAATATGCTGTACTGCACAGTGCACACTAAGCATAGTACTCGATGTAATATGAGCATAGGATGTTGGTTCTGCATGTATAGGTAAACTGCAAGGCGGTACGTTTTGTCACTTCTTAGTTTCTTAGAATGCATATTGTGTAATTTGTTGAATTCCTAAGTAAGTACATTTTGCACGTACTTGTGTTCTTTTTAGCGCCGATAGATATTGCTGAACTTACTTTTATTGAGTCTTTACCTGTAAAAACTGAAACTTTACCTGTAACTTGCGCGGATAAAAAATGGATCCGAATTATTAATGATGATATGTAGGTAGGTAGGTACCTACTATGATCGGCACTTCGAATCAATCAAAGGAATAACCTGCAATGGGAAGTTGATTTTTATTTCTTGATTTGGTAATTTTTTGTCTCAGGGTCAAGTTATTCGTTCACTCCTATTTTACAGTCGTGCGACATTTACAGCTGGACATAGATAGACCAAGTTCTCCTTTGACTGAAATTGCTTATTTTGGTCCCTAGGTAACTGTACAAAGCGGTTTGCTTTAGCGCAAAAATGCAGTTCTATTTTCATAATGTCTAGTACTACTGATTAGTCGATTTTATTTGATTATTTACAGGGTGTAAGAAACGGTGTAATGAAAACTTCGCAGGCGTGCTCAGACCATGAAACTGAACATCTTACCCCATGGAACATAATTATGATGGTAATAGAAAAAAAAAGTTCTATCCTCCCATACGAAATTCACGACCAGCCGACTGACTTTATAAGGGAAGTAAATTTTTTTCTCCTTTATCACCATTATGTTCCATGGGGAAAGTTGTTCAGTTTCGTGGTCTGAGCACGACTGCAAAGTTTTCGTTACACCTTCCTTTGCACCCCGTATATCCCATACAAATTAACCTTATCAGAACTACGCACTTAAACCATTGTTTATCAAGGCTTGTACACAATATCAAGGCCCATTGGTTCCCAAATACGCGTACCGTATCGCGCAGGACGTCTGCGGTCTACAATCGCCTTTATTTCCTACAACACTCGCTCTGATAAGAAAAGTTCTCATTAACAGTTCTGTTGGACGTTTTCCTTCCTTACCCGACTGCTGCAAAGCCAAGGAAGGGTAAAAGGGGGTAAAAAAAGCTTGTCGTAGTGGACGAAAGACACTTATGAGATCGATGCCTCGCAGATTCGTATTCGTAGTCCATCTGGTCTACTTATACCTATCCTAAAAGGTTTTCGCATGAACACTTCCACACCTGATGATCCGAAAGGAAGGTAAAACAACCAGGACCTTTCGCCATCGGTACTTCGGTACTCATCGCTTCAGCTTAAATGCTGACTAAGTGTAAGTTAATAAACCCCCTATTAAGCTATTCACCCTAGCGGTATAAGGTATGAAAAATATTTGGATAGACATCATTCTCAAATATGAAGCTAAGCGGGCTCATAGGATGGCTGATGTTATTCAGATCACAGATTTTCAATAACGTAAATAAAAGTTCCTACTCCGGCTAAGCATACTAACCGAATCTACAATACTGAACTGCTTTAATTAATTTTAGTGAAATGAAAAGTTCAGTTCTCACTAACTAACAAACAATTTCCGATGTCGGTAAGTTTTTTAACTATTTCACTTTCGTTTTAGTAGCTAGGGTTTTTACAACGTGTGGATTTCGAGATATGGTGGTTGCCTGTTTTCCGGTTGGAATAATTTTGACTGTTTCATATTTATGGGGAAATAATAAGTTATCGTTATGGAAAAATTTAACGATCCCACCAATTAAATAGCCTAACTTTGATTAGGTGGGGTACCTATTAGGTTAATCATCATCTTCCTGCCCTTATCCCAATCACTTGGGGTCGGCGCAACACGTTTCGTTGAACACAAAATCGTGTTGCAAAAGGATTTGGCTGAATTTTACGACCGGCCGCCTACCAGACGTCAACCCTCCCTGGGAATGCTTTTGTGGTGGATTAACCGCCACCATACGGTTGTCCCTGGCTGTTTGGGTCGGGTTTATCCCTCGGTCGCCTCTTACGACCCCCACGGGAAGAGAGGGATATATGGGATAAATAATAAATATACCACCAAAAACATAAATGTGATAATTTGTAGCCAAGTTAAACTTTTAAGTACGTAAAGTGTTAGAGCATCTCTATGTACTGGCTGTAAGATATGGGGTGATGCTATACAAAAGAAAACATGACTCTAGAAAATGATTATCAAATTATGCTCTCTAACTATGAAATAAAGGCGATTGCACACCGCAAACGTCCTGCGCGATACGGTACGCGTATTTGGGAACTAATGGGCCTTGATATTGTGTACGAGCCTTGATAAACAATAGTTCAAGTGCGTAGTTCTGATAAAGTTAATTTGTATGGGATATGTAGAAAACAAAACCAATAAATCGAGCAGCCGATAGATGCAGTAGTACAAATTAGGGAAACTTCTTTTATATTTTTAGATTCGCGGTATTTCATCAAAAAGAATTCTATAAGGATTCCTACGCTTCTTGTTCTAATAAATGATACAGACAGGCTTATCCTATTTTATAATACTGTTTGGTTATCGCTAGTGCTGCTGATTATCTAGATATAGGTAAATAGTATAGGAAAATGATACTTACGAATAAAACCTATGTCAGGAATGCAGGTATGAATTGCTGAGCTCATTTCCAGTGCACCTGACACCTCTGCTTAACCTTATTCCAACAATTATTGCTGGTACCTAGTTATTTGCTGATTGGAAGTTTTCACTTCTGTCTAAGCAATCAACTATTGTTTCGTAGGAACCTACAGGTACTTATCGATCATACCTGCATACTATATTTTTGTGAATAAACGTTTTGAAATCCATATCTTTTACCAAAGATACCACACGAATATAATTTTCAGTAGATGTGGCGCAGTGGTAATGCAACTGCCTGCGACGCAGAAGGTTCCGGGATCGATTTTCGGTGGGGCACTCACGAAATTGATAATTATTATTATGCTAGATTGTTCCAAGTCTGGTTAGGACATTGCAGGCTGAACCACCTGATTGTCCGAAAATAAATATGGTTTCGTGCTTCGGAGGGCATGTTAAGCCGCCGGTCCCGGTTGTTGTCTATGATTACTTCGACAGTGGGATGTGATAGGCCTGCTACTTGTAGTAGGCGGTTTTAAAACTCTGATAGACTCCATCGGGTCGTTGGACGACTCGGTGACGATACGAAAATAATATTACCAAAAACTTTTGGTTTCGCGTTTCAGTGATTCTAGCTAGACCACCAGAAATCTTAATCTAATTGTGCTAAGCTTACAATGTGCTAATATTGTAGATTTTTCCTGTATTTTTGAACCGGTTTTATTTTCTAGTTCTTTTCTTATTGTAGTACTAAGCTCACACGTGTTGGTAAACATATTAGAATAAATACTAGTTGTGTTTTAGAACCAATATTGTATGTATCTATAACCGAGAACAATGTATTTCTGCGAAGTGTACAATGTATTTGCCTTGCCAAGGCTGTTTAGTTTCTGTAAGGAATATATTGGAAAATCTGAAGAATAACTATTAAACCTGGGCTAATATCCTGGGTTTGATTCTTGTAGATGGGGAAAAACTAAGATGATGTTTGACACTTTTCGAGATAATAGTGTCTATAGTTGGTTAGCACTGTTGTGGCTGCTAATGAAATGAAATGAAAATGATCACAATCACATCACATCACATCAGTCTATAGTAGCCAACTGCTTTTCTTTTGGGTACATATGGCACGATCTCCTGTTTTCACCATTCATTCGCCACCAGCCGCCGTATTTATATTATCGTTCATGATGATGATGAATTGATGAGTCTTGATAAAAATATACTGGCTAGACCACCCATCATACCATTCGTGCTGAAAGTTGTGTTTCCTTTGAAAAGCTAATGTAGCCAAGCGGAAAGGCGACACATCTTTCAATGCATGCTTAACCACATACACAGAGACACACTATATTTGTATCCCCATTGGGAAAATAAGCCCCAAAAGCGGAAGGGCCATCTTCTTCTTATCGAGTGGGACATCGAGACGTTCGATGACCCGATTTATCCTGGTGTCAGTTTTTCAACCGCCTACTACAAGTAGCAACCCTCTGACATGGTTGTGTCACGACTGCCGTCTAAGTGACCGTAGACAGCAACCGGGACCGACGGCTTAACGTCATTCCAAAGCACGGAGGTATCTTGCTTTCGGCCAATCAGGTAGTGCAGCCTGCAACGTCCTAACCAGACTGGAAACAAATTCACAAAGTGATAAATACCAACTTTGTGAAGTGACCCACCTGGAATCGTACCCGGAACCTTCAATCCAGCAGTCGACTGTAAATAATGAATCTAAATAAAAAGTACGTTTGCAGGACCACCTACAACTTTACTGTTCTTAAAAAAGCTAGATATTAGCTTTGAAGCCATGGCGAAAGTCGACACTCGTCTTTCACCGCTTGCTTAACCGCACAGACAGACAGACTATATTTGTAACCCCATAATGTAACAGGAAAAACACCAGAGTGTCGTCAGCGAAAAAGCAAAACAACATAGTAAAATGTGACCCGAATACCAACTGTTGCCCAATATTGGCCGGGATATTCTTGTAGCATTGTAAAAAATGAGAAATTTAAACCCTCCGCCTCATTTTCACCGATGATAGCGGTCCGATTTTTTTAGTTATGTATAATACATCGCCATTAAGGAGAGCTCTAAAAAAGAGAGATTTAAATACTAAGAACGAGCAACAAACACGGAAGTGAATAAGCATGATACTGACTTGCTACAAATGGGGGCATCGGTCCGTGGTAAATTTTTCTAGCTGCTTTATCTGTAAATACTTAATTTGATTGGGCTCCGCAATTTCTTTATTTTTAATCTTACCCAAATCTCACTCTTTCGTGTGTTTCTTCAGGTCAAAACTCAGGGCAAACTGAAAAACTTTTGTTTTTCTTAAAACTTTTGTGTACAGTATCCGTTATAGTGTGAAGCTGTAATCAAGCTAAATTACATCTTGTACTCAATTATCGTCATATTATTCATTCCTAAAGTTACAGAATAAATAATACCAATCACATATCAACTTATTGAACACAGCATAACTCCCCACCAACTAAATCTACAACCTTGGTATCTATAATTTATTCAAACACGAGACCATCAAAACTATCTATAGGTATCTGGTTTTTGAATAGCCTTCTCATTCTCATCTTCGTTTGATGTGACGCGAATGCCTCATAGCAACCACGGAATTCGACATAAAACCATAGTGGAGAGATAAAGCGAAGATTTTATGCAGGGCCGAATCAAGGGAGATATAAGAGGGCACTTGAATACTTACTTAGCTCCAAAACTATCTGGGCCCCGAGTCCGCTAAATGAAAATCGTTTCAGTCGAGTCACGATGGCATCTCAGTTGGATGGTTTCGGCCATTTCGTAGTCTGCTAACAGTTTTTAGTATGGAAAATCACAGTGGCAGTAGAATGACAGTTGAGTCTCGCTGGCATTACAATGGCTAAAAATTAGCAGACTTGGGGCCCTGGTTTTGAATGGCTTTCTCATACGCTTGATAAAACGCGTATGCCTCATATTAACCACGGAATACGACATAAAACCATAGAGGAGATAAAGCGAAGATTTTATGCAGGGCCGAATCAAGGGAGATATAAACGGGGCTCCTGAATACTTACTTATCATCAAAACGGTCTGGTTTTGAATTGCCTTCTCATACGTTTGATGTGACGCGCATTATCTTCTAGCAACCACGAAGATAAAACGAATATTTTATTTGTGTCATGGACCACACGGGACCCATAAGGTTCTCTGGTTGCGTCCCTGGCCCGGTATTTCCCAATGGCTGTCGTCTGGATGTCGCGCGACGGGTATCTTTGTCCGCCGCTGCCCTGACCTACCTCTGCTGTGATGTATGGCTACGGGGGCAGTGTTGTGGACCACACAGGCCCCATAAGGATCCCTGATTGCATCTCTGGCCCGGTAGTTTGCAATGGCTGTCGTCTGGAGGTCGCGCGACGGGTTTCTTTGTCCGCCGCTGCCCTGACCTACCTCTGCTGTGATGTATGCCCAAGGGGGCAGTGTCGTGGACCACAGGGCCCATAAGGTTCTCTGATTGCATCCCTGGCCCGGTAGTTTGCAATGGCTGTCGTCTGGAGGTCGCGCGACGGGTTTCTTTGTCCGCCGCTGCCCTGACCTACCTCTGCTGTGATGTATGCCCAAGGGGGCAGTGTCGTGGACCACAGGGAGCCCATAAGGTTCTCTGATTGCATCCCTGGCCCGGTAGTTTGCAATGGCTGTCGTCTGGAGGTCGCGCGACGGGTTTCTTTGTCCGCCGCTGCCCTGACCTACCTCTGCTGTGATGTATGCCCAAGGGGGCAGTGTCGTCGACCACAAAGCTTTCAATTTCGGTTCTGACATTTATTTCTCAAACATATTTACAGGTAAGAGTGAAGTTTCTCGAGTTCGTAGGGCATGTTAAACCTTTTGGGTCAAAGTTGCTGTCTTTGATAATTTTAACTAAGACGCTGGTCGTAACAACCATATCAGACCAGAGCGTGTCGGGTCTTTCGTCAACTTGCTGTCCCACATGAATGACAGACAAAGAAAATTATGACAGTAAATAATTTTAAAATAGCGGTCAATCTGTCTACCCTGTTAAATTGTTTGATCAAGTACAGAATAAAAATGTTGGGCATAAGTCGGAAAAATTTATACACAGTTTGAATTGAACCGGCCTGTGAAACTGTAAATACATGAAAGAGACCCAACCAACAAACAACAATCATCTTTTGTGATATAAAATTGACGATTAGAAGATTTCATTTCAGTTTGAACATTCGATACACAACTAAAACCGTCGAATTCTTGTTCTTAAATAGCCCCAACAGTCCACTGCTGGACAAGGGTACCTGCCTGTTCAATTTCAGTACGGCAGGTTATTCAAACAGCCAGAATGAAGCCATGAAAACTGGCAATCAGACTTGTCGCGGGATAAAAACATAATTTGACGCAGATTTGACGCATGAAATATGGAAAACTCGTCCGTGTTACCGCCCACAAGAGGCGCCTACGCCCGCCGCCCGCCTACGAGATTAACTACATCTAAAAGGGCACACGCATTTGTACCTTATGAAAGTTATAACGTACAGACATATATCACGCCTATATTCCTTGCAGGGTAAGCGTGTATGAAAATTTGTTGTTCAATTTCAGATTTTCTAGTTTAAACGGCAAAGATATCCACCTTGTCTAATTAGAAGCAGTCTGCATCCAACGATTCCACGCGGACTTGACCAGATTTTCTGTCCATCTTGCACTTGTCAATGTCTAGTCCCACATACCTATATCACGCCCATATCCCTTCCGGGGTAGTCAAAGTGGAAACGGCTGTAACAAACGGCCATTTATACCACGACTGACAAAAGTTTAAGAGTCATTCAGAAGAATGTGTATCACCATAGCGACAGGTTGTCAGCTTAGTCGCTTCTGATGACACCAACGGGAAAGATACCTATGGGGTGGTGCTATTCTAAGCCAACAACCACGGCAACAATTTTCAGTAGCAGATCGAGAATTTATCTGTGTCGGAATTGACGTATTTCAGCGTACCTACTGTATTTGTTTACTTATTTTATACTAGCTGTTACCCGCGAACTTCGTATCGTTTCATTCCTTAAACCTGTTCAAAATTCTGATTTCCTTACCAGCATCCTAAAAATCGTCACGCTTTAGATAACCATCAGGCAAATATTGTTGGAAAAACATTTTTCTAACCATAGTTGCATTGCCAACAGATGCCAGCAGAAGCATTCCATCATGCTGAACAACTTTTGCTTTGAATTCATATTTGTATCTCCTATATTTCAGCTGGGCTCCTGGTGGTGCACCTGGTGGTCTACATCAGGTACTAAACCTTCGTTGTCTATTTGCCAGCAGAAGCGTCCCATCAACCTGAACAACTTTTGTTTTGGAGTTATATCTGTATCTCTTATAGATTAGCTGGGCTCCTGTTGGTGCACTTGATGGTTTACATCAGGTACTCCAAACCTTCGATATCTTTTCACCAGCAGAAGCGTCCTATCGAGCTGAACAACTTTTGCTCTAAAGTCATATCTATATTTCCTAAAGTTCATCTGGGCACCTTATGGTGCACCTGATGGTCTACATCAGGTACTGCAAACCTTCGTTGTCTATTCGCCAGCAGAAGCGTCCCATCAACCTAAACAACTTTTGCTTTGGAGTTATATCTGTATCTCTTATAGTTTAGCTGGGCTCCTGTTGGCGCACCTGGTGGTCTACATCAGGTACTCCAAACATTCGTTATCTGTTCGCTAGCAGAAGCGTCCCATCAACCTGAACAACTTTGGCTTTGGAGTTACATCTGTATTTCCTATAGTTTAGCTGGGCTCCAGTTGGTGCACCTGATAGTCTACATCAGGTACTGCAAATTTTCGTTGTCGATTCGCCAGCAGAAGCGTCCCATCAACCTGAACAACTTTTGTTTTGGAGTTATATCTGTATCTCTTATAGTTTAGCTGGGCTCCTGTTGGTGCACTTGATGGTCTACATGAGGTAATCGAAACCTTCGATATCTTTTCACCAGCAGAAGCGTCCTATCAAGCTGAACAACTTTTGCTCTAGAGTCATATCTGTATTTCCTAAAGTTCATCTGGGCACCTTATGGTGCACCTGATGGTCTACATCAGGTACTGCAAACCTTCGTTGTCTATTCGCCAGCAGAAGCGTCCCATCAACCTAAACAACTATTGCTTTGGAGTTATATCTGTAACTCTTATAGTTTAGCTGGGCTCCTGGTGGTGCACCTGGTGGTCTACATCAGGTACTAAACCTTCGTTGCCTATTTGCCAGCAGAAGCGTCCCATCAACCTGACAACTTTTATTTTGGAGTTATCTGTATCTCTTATAGTTTAGCTGGGCTCCTGTTGGTGCACTTAATGGTTTACATCAGGTACTCCAAACCTTCGATATCTTTTCACCCGCAGAAGCGTCCTATCGAGCTGAACAACTTTTGCTCTAGAGTCATACCTGTATTTCCTAAAGTTCATCTGGGCACCTTATGGTGCACCTGATCTGATGGTCTATATCAGGTACTGCAAACCTTCGTTGTCTATTCGCTAGCAGAAGCGTCCCATCAACCTTAACAACTTTTGTGTAACTCCTTTTTTTGTGTTAAAAGAAAGTTTTGATGCGTTTAGTATGTTTCATATGGCGCGCGATGGCCATTCTGATACCTACGTAGGCATTCATCCTCCCACTTTTCATGAACTATGCATTCGGACAAATTATTAACATGCAAAGTTTTTTTTGGTAGCAAGATCTTGATGATACCTAAGTATATTACTATCTTTTTTTGAGCGCCTGACAAAACCTGCAGAGCAATATCAACCACGGATACTTGTGTGTTTTCTTTCCGTAGGTAGTTTTGGGCGTCTGAATAAATAGTTTTTTGGATTTTCAATTTTCCAACGGAATTTTTCCGCGGAAAAAAGTAGCCTATGTCCTTTCTCAGGTTATTATCTATGTTCATGCCAATTTTCATCAACATCTGTTCAGTGGTTTAGGCGTGAAAGCGTAGCAGACAGACAGACAGACAGACAAAGTTACTTTCGAATTTATAATATTAGTATGGATCAATCCATATATTACGTTCACGAACGGAATATTATTCAGTGAGTTTTTTTTGCTTATCTAAATGAACATTTCGGCGCCATACGAGTAAACTGATAAACCTGGTAGGTAGTCTGATGTTGATAAGGGGACGATTTTGTCAATGACATATAGTATTGTATAATCGTATTGTAAGTACTACCGGCAGCACCCGGACCTACCACCATAAATTATGAATTATGAACACAAACAATGATAACAAATAGGCGTCACTTTGCGGAATTCCATCTTGATAAGTCTGATAGAGAAATATGTTTAGCTTACCATAACCATAACAGCCACAACAGTCCACTGCTGGACATGGGCCTCCCCCTATCGGGGGGTATTGCCATACTCACCACGCTTGGCAGGCGGATTGGCGAGCGCAGTGCATAATGTTGCATTGACAGGGAACGCTGCTGCCCATTCCCTGGTTAAGTATCCCTTAGTCGCTTTTTACGACACCCGCTTATTCCGTATTATGACGCCAAGTTATGCTGCTGAGTGAACCACATGTACGACCGCAACTTAATTCAAATGTACCGCACATTATATTATGCACAGTTTTGAACTCTTAATTCGTTGAGTGAGTGAGTCGGTGCCCTGAACTCGACTGTCGATGATCTTCTGAGGATGCTCCGTGGAGGAGCGAAACACGTGTAGAGTGTAAAACGGTGGTTGCGGTGTTGGTGAGGTACCTATATCGCTAGTACATTTGCATTAAGTTACGGTCGTATGTGTGGTTCACTCAGCAGCATAACTTGCCATCATAAGTGCGGAAGAAACATATTTCTATCACTTTCAACAAAAATTATGGTACTATCACCAGTTCTTCAAACGAACCATTTGAGGAGAGAGGGAGATAATTGGTAACATAAGTTTGCACAAACACACACACAAACATTCTATCACCCCGACCCCAAACGCATATACCGTATCCTTTCCTTCGTAGGTAAAAATAGCCCTCAACGGGTAACTTGAGCTGGTGCTCATAGTACCTAGTTAAACTACAGAAGCTGTGACGGACGTGGGTGATTCTTATTACTACCTACCTTTAAGATTATTTATCATCAATATTATACGAAATAGACCAAATTATACGACATTGCTTTGACTTTCGATAAAAAATTATTGTAGTTGCGTAGTTTGCAACATTGTATTGTAAGTTTATTTTGCGATTTTATTATAGCTATACAGGAACTGTGAAAAGAAAGTTTTTCAGCATCAAGATACTAATGTGTGGCGCACAAAATTATTTGGAAACTGAAAGTGATGGATCTAGAGAATACATACCTACAAACGTACATAATATATCACGCCTATATCCTTTGCGGGGTGGGCAGAGCATAAACAGTTGTAAAAAACGGCCACTTGCACCTCGTCTGAAAAAAGTTTGAGACTCATTCAGAAGACTGCGTATCACCATAGTGACAGGTTGTCAGGTGGCCTGTCGCCTAAAGTTGCAATATTTCTTCATCAACTCTCAAATCTCTAAGTCGCTCTCACGGTAAAAATATGGTCTGATGCTATTCTAAGCCGGCACCACACGACAAACACACCACAAGTTTTGATCAGAAGGGTAAAAAGTACCTTATCGCCTTTCAGCTTTCAAACTCGATGTGCAAAGTTGAGGATGCTCTGCCCTCATCCCAAATCGGTTGGGGTCGTCGAAACATGTTTTGTTAGAGCACAAAATCATTTATCAAAAGGAATTGGCAATGTTTTATGTTTTTATGTCTCTAACCTCTGAACCCTCTTTGGGAATGCTATTGTGGGTGGTACCACCGCCACCATGCGGTGGACCATAGTCGATAGATATTCAGCCGAAGTCTAATACTCTACGTCGACTTTTACGAAACACCCTGAGTAGACTGGGTGTGGTGGTACCCGCTATTATGAAGTACCCTGGAAAGTTTTACGTCCACCAGTGGACTACTTTAAGCTGATGTCACGTGAATTGCTGAATATCGTAAATCCAGTAAGTACCTATATATGAGTATACTCATATATATGTTATCAGATAATCACGTGAAACACGTTTTACTACGGTAGGTTAGGTACGGCGTAGTTTACGTTATCATATCAAAATCGTTCTTACCTAACCGTCTTTATCTCGTATCATTTTGACAGATTATCCTGACACTTCCTATTTCATACAACGGCATTGAAAATTATCAACTATCCGTAAAATAAAAGATGGATCTTTTAACATTACATAAATCTTAATCTTTGTCTGTCATTAAAGTATTAAGATACACGTACCTACTAACATTTAGATAATTCCGCAGGCAGTTATTAAGCCGCGGTTAATCAGTTGGTAGAGTCATCGCTAGTATTGACAGCGAATGTCGCAGGTTCAAAATCTGCCAGTTCTCTCAAAAAGGATAATAACAAAAATCAGTTCTCTCAAAAAGGATAATGTTATCTTCGGAGGGCACGTCTGGAAAGGATGGATTATGTAACGCCATGGTTAAAATCATGATTGTACTCCTACGCAGGTTCAAATTTCGCCTGTGGTAGAAATA
This sequence comes from Phthorimaea operculella, assembly GCA_024500475.1. NCBI lineage: Eukaryota > Metazoa > Arthropoda > Insecta > Lepidoptera > Gelechiidae > Phthorimaea > Phthorimaea operculella. The sequence goes on from JANFCV010000017.1 coordinate 3,413,363, forward strand.
TTCGCAAGTTTTCTAAAATTGTTTATGCCTAAAAAATTGGTACTCTACAATTATCCAGCTTGTCGAGAATGATTGAGTTCCTTTTTACCCGACTGCCTCAGAAGGAGGGTTATGTTTTTCGAGAGTATGTATTAGGGTGGTCCGTATGAAAAAAATAAAAGTTTGTTTTTACCTGGTCCACAAGGCTTTTTTTATTCCATTTCACAAAAAAAGCATCTGTACCAAAAATCTGATCAATAGCAGCACAGTTAGAGGTCGCTATGATTTGATGCTTTTTTATATGGAATTTGTATGGCACAAATTTCTAAGTAACAATTTTTCAGAAATGTAATATATTTTTACGATATTTACATTAAAAACAGATAAAGATAATTACTTTGTAGCTTTATATCCAAAACACATGTTGAAAATGTTGTATTTGGAAGCCTCAGTAAGTTTTTCAAAATACCAGAAGTTTTCGTTGAAAATCCTCCCCGAACGGCCTAACATTGCGATGTTCTTTTAAATAAAGAGTAATCTCCCCAATATAAAGTAGTAAATGATTGAACTGTGTCCGAAACTATATTAATTTGATATTAAACATGAAATTGAAGGCTAGTATTTCCAACAACAAACAGCAGAAGCAGTATTCCCTCCATTCGATAGGCCTTCAAAGAAAACATATCCTGTAGCTTCCAAATTCAACATTTTTAACATTTGCTTTGGATATTAATATTCAAACTAACTATCCTTACCTGATTTAAATGTACATGGGATAAAAAATAATTTATTACAATATAAAACATCAAAGAGAAATTTGTTCCATATAAATCCCATATAAAAAAATTACAAATCAGAGCGACCCCTAAATATCATTAGATTCGGCTCAAATTTTGCTGAGGGCCATTTAGAACGATATCAAACAAGAAGAGCTTTGTGGAACACCAACTTTCAAGAAAAGTGGTTTTTGGACCACCCTAGTATGTATGTATGCAGTTAGATTCGTCTCAGCAGCGCGAGTGACACTGGCTATATTAAAAAATTATTGATTCAAGATGGCGGATTTTTACTGCAAAATACTACTTTAAAATAACTACAGTCGGGTTTTTTGTTTTTTAACACATATACTTGTTCCAGATACATAATACGTACTTTTGATTCCCCCATCTTGGGTTTTCTGGTCGATATCCGAAATCTAGACAACTGGTATTTCCTATTTGCTGTAGCACTGAGAGATTGCATATTTGGGTTGGCATGCGAGGTATTAAGTTGGTCGTAATATGGACATGTTGTAGAAATGCCGTGATAAGCCACCGGCCTTGGCAGAGTTGTGTTATCTACGCATTTTGCGGCTTGTGTGGTCCCACTGTTGGCGAGCTTACCCGCGAATATAGAGGGTGTGGTCCCACTGTTGCCGGATTTACCCGCTAAGGATGAATGTAGAGCGTGTGGTCTCAGTTTGGGCGGATTTACCGCTTAAGATGAATGTTAACCGTGTAGTTCCAGCATCACCCCATTTATACCCGTTGTGGTCAGCCGTGTGGTGCCGGCAGAGTAGAATAGCACCACCCCTTCTCTTCCCGTGGGGGTCGTAAGAGCCGACCGAGGGATTTATTCCGACCCAAGTGGACCAGGGTCCTGGAGAAGGAAAACTCCACACTTAAACCCGGAATGGGGTCTCCGTCAGGTGCGATTAACTCATATATATCGTGCGGCAGACTCCTGCAGCCGACCTGGCTCCGCACGTATCGACTCGTCGTTCCTGTGGAGTCAGCCAGGAAGGCCGAGAGGGTGGCGCAGGTCCTGGGCAGCCCTGCGTTTTCCATAATTGCGTCCCAGGCAACGCAGTGTCTGTGGAGAGGAAACTTCACCCGCGTCTCGCGGATAACAACACGGGAAGTGGCAGTGACCGGTTATAAGTCTGCACGTATGGGCGTAAGTGCGGGCGCCAGGGTCGCTTCCGTCAGTGGGAGGGTCCATCGTAGACCCACTGATCAGTTACCGCCCGCTCCAAGTTGGGCAGCCCCAACCAATAAGGTACTGATCCGCCCCGGTGCTGGTTTGCTCTTTTAGGTGTAGAGAGCACCAGCCTCAACTGGACAATCGGCGCCGTTACATTGTACACCTGCGACTAACAGGCATAAAAATATTACAAACCAACCCCGCTTATCCATGCGATTTGCAACATGGAATGTCCGTACTATGAGGACAGGCCTCCTGACACCTGTGGAGGTTCTTCTACTGACGCACAAGATCTGCGTAAAACTGCCGTAATCGACGCCGAACTACACAGACTGAACATTGCTGTTTGCGCTTTACAAGAGACCAGACTCCTGACGAGGGTTCCTTGCGTGAGACACATTATACATTCTACTGGAAAGGAAAGGACAGTAGCGCTGTGCGCGAGTATGGTGTTGGCTTTGCCATACGCAACGACCTCTTAACATCTATAGAGGCTCCTTGCGGCATCTCGGAACGCATTATGTTGCTGCGATTGAATACGGACCATGGTTACGTATCACTGATTTCTGCTTACGCACCAACACTATCCTCAACAGATGAAGCCAAAACACAGTTTTATGACCAGCTCGACCAGACTCTACGCGGGTTAAAACCATCTGACCGCTTATATATTCTGGGCGACTTTAACGCTAGGGTCGGACAGGACAACATTGCTTGGCCAGATTGTATAGGTAACCACGGTATAGGGAAGATTAATGAAAACGGCCAACGTTTATTAGAGCTATGCTCTAAACACCTACTGTGTGTTACCAATACCTACTTTAAAGGCAAATCAACTCGCAAAGTGTCCTGGAAACATCCTCGTTCTGGACACTGGCATCAACTGGACCTTATCCTTACCAAAAAGAAAAATCTCCGCGAGACCCTGCACACGCGATCATTTCACAGCGCTGATTGTGACACAGACCACTCCCTGGTGGCATCACAAGTTGCTATAGCTCACAAAAGATCCACTCATCCAAATTGCCTGGTAGGAAGAAGCTCGATCTTCCAAAAACCAGAGACGATGAGGTGGTCCAAACGTATGAAGAGCTGGTACGCGACGAAGTTGCCACCTGGGATGTAGACGCTCCGATAGAGGAGGAATGGGGCAAAGTAAAGAAACTACTTACAGAAGTAGCCGGTACGGCTTTCGGTCATCAGAAAGCCAAAACCAGGACTGGTTCGCTGAAAATCTCGAACACATTACACCTCTGCTCGAGTCCAAACGACAAGCTGCGCTAAAACATCGCCTTAACCCATCCGAAAAGACGCGTATCGACCTATCGAATGCAAAATCAGCTTTACAACGCACATCACGGTACTTCGCAAATGCATACTGGACCGAGCTTTGTCAAAGCATTCAATCATGCGCTGATATGGGAAACTTTGGTGGTGTTTACGCTGGGATTAAAAGGCCCTTGGTCCTTTTCCTAAAAACAGCCCCCTTAAAGAAGCGGACGGCACTGTTATTACGGATGCTCAACGCCAACTCGAACGATGGGTAGAACATTATGTTGGTCTCTACTCAGAACCAGTGAACATAATGCCAGAAGCTGCAGATTGCATGCCAAAACTAGCTACCTGGACTGAGTTAGATGATCTTCCTACCATAAGGGAGTACCACAAGGCTGTAAAGCAGCTTAAAATTGGAAAATCACCTGGAAACGATGGTACCCACGCCGAAATTATCAGGCTCAAGTGCATATTACCCATCCTGCACAATCTGTTGTGTAAATGTTGGGAAGCGGGATATATACCACAGGATATGCGCGATGCTAACATCATTACCCTATACAAAGGCAAAGGTGACCGCGGTGACTGTAACTGTTATCGTGGAATATCCCTTTAAGTATAGTAGGTAAATTATTTGCTCGGTTAGTCTTAATAAGACTCCAAAACTTGCTGATCGTGTATATCCCGAATCGCAATGTGGATTCCGCGCCCAACGTTCCACAACAGATATGATCTTTACACTTCGCCAACTGCAGGAAAAGTGTAGAGAGCAGAAAACACCTCTGTTTGTGGCGTTCGTCGACCTTAACAAAGCCTTCGACACCGTGAGCAGGAAGGACTCTATACTGCACTTTTAAACATCGGGTGCCCTCCAAAACTTCTAAGCCTCATTAAATCCTTCCACGAGGACATGAAAGGATCTGTTGTTTTTAACGGCAATACATCTGAGCCGTTCGAAATGCGTAGAGGTGTTCGCCAAGGCTGCGTGTTGGCTCCTACCCTGTTTGGTATTTTCTTCTCATTGCTTTTTAAAGTTGCTTTCGGCGATGACCAACAGGGTATACACCTGCACACTAGGGCTGACGGGAAGCTGTACAATATCTCGCTTCTTAAGTCAAAGCGTAACCGCGATGACTTATTCGTCGATAGCCTTTTGTTCGCTGACGATGCAGCCTTCGTTGCTAATTCTCAAAGTGAGCTTCAAGACATTGTTGATAAGTTTTCCCACGCTTGTTCTCTGTTCTCAATGTCCATTAATGCCAAAAAAACAGTAGTGCTAGCTCAAGGTGGAGAAACACCACGTATTTTGCTCGGTGGCGTTCCCTTGAACATAGTTGACAAGTTTTGTTACTTGGGGTCGACTGTGTCGAACAATCTCACCCTCGATGCTGAGATCAATACTCGTATCGGCAAAGCGGCGACCATGTTCGGCAGGCTCAGTACAAGAGTATGGAATAATAAACACCTGACCACAAAAACCAAGATAATTGTTTACCAAACTTGCGTTCTAAGCATACTCTTGTATGGAGCTGAAACCTGGACTTCGTACGCAAAACAAGAACGTCGACTCAACACATTTCATATGCGCTGCGTAAGAAACATCTTGCATATAACTTGGCAGGACAGAGTCACAAACGAGCGAGTTCTAGAAATTGCACAGCTGCCTAGCTTTACCGCTTTGCTTAAGCAAAGACGATTGCGGTGGCTAGGGCATGTGTACCGCATGGAACCTTCGCGTCTACCGCGGCGTGTCCTACTTGGCGCCGTAGCTAACGCCAAAAGAGGAGTTGGAAGACCGATGCTACGTTTCAAAGATTGCGCCAAACGGGACATGGCTGCGTTTGACATCGACCATCAAAGCTGGGAGAAGCTTGCTGAGAATAGGGATGTATGGCGAAAGCGTGTGTTTGATGGGCGTAAAGCTCACGATGATGCCTGGTTCGCTGGTCTCGCAAACAAAAGGCAAAAACGACATCTAAACATGCATGTGCCAGTCTCTAATTCCACCTTCGTTTGTAGAGCGTGCGGAAAGTCATGCCGCTCCCGTATCGGCTTATACAGCCATGAAAAATCTTGCCTCAGACACTGAATAAATCGTCTGTCACAGACGTATGAGGCCAATGATGATGATGATGATGGTCGTAAAAGGCGACCAAGGAAAGGCACTTGTTGAAGACAACAACTTGCACTGGGCTGGTCATACAAACTGCGGAGAATTGTTAGTATGAGACAAACCCCCCATTCTGAGGACGTCCATGTCCAGTACTAGACTGTTGTGGCTGTTGGAGTTGAAGTTGGTCGTAATATGGACATGTTGTAGAAATACCTTGATAAGCCACCGGTCTTGGCAGAGTTGTGTTATTACGCATTTTGCGGCTTGTGTGGTCCCACTGTTGGCGGGCTTATTCGCTAGGGTGAAGAGCGTGTGGTCCCACTGTTGGCGGATTTACCCGCTAAGGATGAATGTAGAGCGTGTGGGCTCAGTTTGGGCGGATTTACCGCTTAGGATGAATGCTAACCGTGTAGTTACAGCATAGCAAAACCCAATTTATACACGTTGGTGTCATAAAGGTGACTAAGAAATCTAGGGATTTGTTGAAGACAACAACTTGCACTGGCATACAAACTGCGGAGAATTGTTAGTATGAGACAAATCCCCTATTTTGAGGAAGTCCATGTCCAGTACTAGACTGTTGTGACTGTTGGAGTTGAAGTTGGTCGTAATATGGACATGTTGTAGAAATGCCGTGATAAGCCACCGGCCTTGGCAGAGTTGTGTTATCTACGCATTTTGCGGTTTGTGTGGTCCCACTGTTAGCGGGTTTACTCGCTAAGGTTGAATGTAGAGCGTGTGGTCTCAGTTTGGGCGAATTTACCGCTTAGGATGAATGCTAACCGTGTAGTGCTAGCATAGCGTCACCCAATATATACCCGGTGGTGTTGTAAAAGGCGGCTAAGCAATCTAGGGATTTGTTGAAGACAACAACTTGCACTGGGCTGGTCATACAAACTGCGGAGAATTGTTAATATGAGACAAATCCCCCATTTTCAGGAAGTCCATGTCCAGTACTAGACTGTTGTGACTGTTGGAGTTGAAGTTGGTCGTAATATGGACATGTTGTAGAAATGCCTTGATAAGCCACCGGCCTTGGCAGAGTTGTGTTATCTACGCATTTTGCGGCTTGTGTGGTCCCACTGTTGGCGGACTTACCCGCTAAGGGTGAATGTAGAGCGTGTAGTCCGTCTGTTGGCGGATTTAAGGGCAGGTTAGTCCAATCGATCTATTTTCAGTTGACTTATATGGCATGAAATGATAATTTTTCTGATCCAGAAAAAATATATGTTGTTGTTCATGAACTATTCTAGATTAATTAATGGTTCAAAACACGGTATCTATTACTTTGCTCGATCATAAAAAATTCCAAAGATAGGTAATTTTAGCTTATTTTACGACATTTTTTCAGTTTTATATAAAGAATTATTAATGCTATGTTTAATAAACGTATATCAAAAAATAGAAAATCACATGATCTAAATAATTTAATGGATAGTTTTTTGAAACAATGTGCTATATTGACAAGATGAAGGAAAAAGGAGAAAAATGGCCAATAGTGAGGTTATTAGCATATCTATTCACACGTATCTAAAATGACAGAGACGGCGCACTGTGGACTAACCGGCCCTTAAGGGCGCTATGCACCGGGCGCGTAAAGATGACGTTGTATCGTATGGGATTGTATGAGAGGCTGCACACCGAATACGCATGCGTACGCGTTATCACAGCATAATCACGCGCGTAGTGCGGTGTGTAGCCTTTGAAGACATCATGCTGAATAACAAGATAATGCGCTGCTTCAGTAGGCAACTTTTGCTTTCGGGAATATTTACATAGCAGAATACGCATACACGACAGAGGCCTATACTAGGTAGTTTAAAACTAAGATTATTGTTTTCCTTTTATGCGACATACTTGTTGTGTATTATTTGTTAGAGGGACTCCATCTTCTTTGATTTTCTTTCGTATGGGTTTTACCCTATATTATTATTTCCATACATAAATATGTCACGCCTATATCCCTTACGGGGCAGGTAGACCGTAAACGGCTGTAGATAATGGCCATTTGCACCACGTTTAACAAAAGTTTGAGAATTATTTATAAGACTGTCTCACCATAGTGACAGGTTGTCAGCCTGTCGCCAAAAATTGCAAAACACATCATCTCTCGAAACTCTTACTCGCTTCTTACGACACCCATGGAAAAGATATAGGATTGGCACCGGACGGCCAATTTATTATTCCCGCTTTTCACTTATACCATAGCCCACAATCCTGTACGCATGGTAACCGATTTTTACGTTCCGGCTCTATCTACGAATTAATATTTATGTTTAGATAACAAATATTCGCATTAAATTAAACGTTTTGATAAAAATTGCAATAACGTGTGTATCATTTTCTGAAGACGTGTGCAATATAGGCGATGTTTTGAAATAAACACGTGACTTCAAAAATTACATTTGCGCATTTTTTTAATGAACTGCGTTTTATGTAAAACTATTTGCGTATTTTAGGTTATCGCTCTTCAACAGTTATTCAACTAGGTATAAAACATTAAAACATTGTACTTACTATTTTATAACGTAAACAATATTTCGTTTTACGTTTGTGAAAGAATGAGTGTTGTATAGTTGAGTCAATTCAGTAAACATCCATTCACAATTTGTTGATAAAAGTTATAAGGTATAGTGTGTATCTAAAGAATTTGGATACATTCCTTGGAAAAGGTTAGATGGGAGGCCACTGTCAACATTTTTGCCACAGAACTAACAAAATTCCGTTATAATATAATTTTTATAATAAGGGAATGTATCAAATTACTTACCGTTCATTCTTCAAAAAGTAGACCAGATGTACTGAGTGAGTTATCTGTAAAGGCGCCCGCGCGCACGCCTTTTTCCAAATTTGTGCTAGTACTATTATTTATTGTGTGGTTTGACCTAGTTCTAAAAATTTGTTGTTGCTATGTATTCGTTGGGCTAATGAAATCAATACTAAAACTAAATTTAAATATGTATGAGGACAATAATAGGTCTAAATTCACGCGTAGTTAAGAAATCTGTATCCTATAAGGCCAAGGATTTTAGTGACATTATTTAAATCAATATACCTTTGGTCAAGGTACGAGGGTGGTCCAAGAAATAGCCGACCTAAGCAGGATGGAATGAAAAATAAAATATGGCGAAATTTATATAGCGTGAAATTTTACTTGTGACCGATAGCGAAAACTCAGAACTGCCTGGTGATAAGGAACAACTTTACCCGAGGAACATAGGTCTTATATGAAAAAAAATATTGGACCTCCCATACTAACACAAATGAGCTGATCCTCAATTTTGTATGGGAGATTGGGAGGACCAAATATTTTTTCATATTTCGATCCGACGTCCCTACATTACTTCATTGAAATTCAAGAGACATTTACCAGCAGTGCTCTGTATGTGCAGTGCCTTCTATACCATGTCTGCAGTGTTTCGTTAAGGGATTCAAAATGGCCGTTTACCGTAAACGCCAGCAGACGACACATCTTCGTTGCTAGGGCATAAAAGTATCTGATTTGGCTACCTTGACCTCTACTCTAGCCATCAGATTGACCTATTGCAGACGAGTGACGAACGCAACTCGGCTCGTAATACACGACCATTGTAATCGTGTAACCCTGACCGGATACATTTTGCTGCCACGCCGGGGTCTCCTGTAATTTGGCGGATAAGTACAGTATTTATAGGCTAGCTGTGCCACGAAAGAGGTGTCTATGGAATGAGAAGTGAATCTGGTACCCGAATGTAAAGAATAAGATAGGTACCTAAGTAAAATTATGATGCACTTACATTATTTAAAACGATCAACAGCAATGTTTTAAGGGGTAAACCTGTCCATGAAACTATAGAACAACATTCTCGGTGGAAAATATAGTCCAAAAACAAAAAAAAATGGACCTGCGATACAAGTGTAGCAAGTCAATTTGGGTGTCCAAACAAACAATTTTATCCCGTACTTGCACATACCTACTATACTTACTTACTTATCGCTACGATTGGCAAATATTAGAAGGCCGTTTCAGAAAAATCGTGGTTCACTAATAGTGATAGGTGGTCTGGTCAGTCTATCTCCAAAAATTTTAATACCTACACACTAAGCCTTCGATGGCCTAAGTCGCTTCTTGAAACGCCCGCGAGAAAGAAAAGGGGTGACGCTAGAGGCGAGGAATAAAGTATGACTAAAAAAATAATCATCACCACACATCACATAACATCAGCAGTCCACTGCTGGACGTAGGCTTCCATCCAGGTTACGAAGCTAACGGGAATGGGGTAGCCGTAGCCAAATATTCGCAATACAAAATGTAATCTACCATCTTAGGACTGGCATGCGCAGCGTAGGACGCCCCCCCGCGAGATGGACAGACGATGTGGTGAAGTCCGCGGGGAAATGCTGGATGCAGGCCGCTTCTAATCGGACAAGGTGGAAATATTTAGGGGAGGCCTTTGTTCAGCAGTGTACGTCCTATGGCTGATATGATGATGATGAGGATCTTAGGACCAGTGACACGACCACAAGGCGTGATCTCCAATTTTCGCCATTCAATCATTCAAAACATATCTTGTTTAATTTGAACACATGTTTTATTCGTCATACATTATCTACTAGGTAGCACGTGATAAGGCAAGCGTGGTAGATAAACAGCAATGTATAACAAAAGCGTGCACACACTCGCGTGACTGCGTCTGTGTCATATTAGGGATGTTACTACAGCATCTAAAAATCGTTTTTTTAATAATCGTTTAATACTAGTTAAAAAAAAAAAAAAGGAAATCGTTTTTTGCCGAATGTTGTAATTCGATTTTCCGCGTCATATTTTCTACATTTAGAGGAAAAAAAAAACAAAAAAAATATTGGCACCTGAAATGAAGATGTAGTTATGTTGACATCATGGTTCATCGGGTCGTCGAACGACTTGGTGTCTCACGCGAAAAGAAGAAGACTCTAATTGTCAATTCTAAGTGCCAAATAAAATAAAATAAAACTGACGTTAGGCAACAACTGAAATAACTAGTTGGTGCAAATACGTTACGCAAGAAAATCGAGTTTGTTTCTTAAAAGTTAGAAAAATGGATTTTAAATTAATTAATCAATTGTTTTGTTATAATCGATTATCCAAAATCGATCGATTAATAATCGATTGTTTTTCCATCCCTAGATAATACTGATTGTCCGCAGTACTTATCTACACTCGTGCGACTCAACTACGTTACAACTACGTAGATATAGGTAGGTTAGTTACACTATATTTTACGCATATACTTAGCGCGTACAGTATGATGTATGACACAAACATAACTGTTTTGCTTATTATAATCTTGATTTATAATAAAGGACAATCTTAATCAGTTGTGAATAAAACCCAAAAACGTGAAATTATTTTGAGGGCTTAACAGTCTATAAAACTGATCAGGCTTCCCCAAAAAGCATAAGGTCAAACAAGCCCCAATAATAAAATATTTCTTTTAAAAGAAAAACCTGAATTTCAGTGTTATATTTTAAGTTTAAAATCCGCCATTTTGAATTTATGAAATGAGACGGACGAATTTAAAGACACCTCAAGTCTTAACACCCGTCAAGCCGTTTGGGCTGTATCAGCTGTATGTAGCCCGTAAAAATTATTGACTCTTCCTCATACAGACATACAAATTTCACGTCTATATCCCTTGCGGGGAAGGCAGAGTGCAAATGGCTGTAAAAACGGCCTGAGGTAAACGAGTAAAAATGTAAGAAATATTGGATCTTTCGTGCAAAAATACTTGGTCGGCTTACCCATTTTATACATTTCTGTACCTACTCTAGCTACTATGTACGTAATCATTGTGATACTTGTACGTAGTTCGTCCAAGTTGTGATAAGATGCCTTTGGTTCTTCAAACTTCGGACGGAAGACACTAGCGACCTTTGACTGCAGATAAACTCGGCTACTGAATGACATTCACAAAAACTTTACGAATACGTATCTATGTGGATGCTTACTAGCACTACCTCAAGTTATGTAAACCGGACTTTAGTACAATAACAATTATAAATTGCGCAGATAAAGAACAAATTCCGAATTGGCATTACTGTTTGCCTCTCTATCATATTATAAGACATATGAGCAGGAGCCCAGGATGTCAACAATAATGTTGTCAATTCGGTATTTGTTCTTTATCTGCACAATTTGTACTAATATTTATACAGCGTGGAAAGCCAAAATCCTCAAATTTTAATCGAAAATATTGGCTTTTATTTTACTATTCTGATAGGCTCACTCTAGTCTAGACAAACCATTTTATGATAAAGGTAGATTAGATACTATAGGTACCTACTGGCGGCGCGCGATCTAATGGCAGACACATATCATAATTATTGTCTCCGCTTTCGAATGCCATCAGTTTGCGTGCCGACTATAGGTTGTACCTTGAGTCAGTCGGCCGCGGTATAGTATTTTGTAAATACTCCTTCTAGGACGATCTTCAAACTTCAAGTTCTATGAATGAAGGTCGTCCACCTTTGGACGTGTGACAAAAGTAGGTGCCCAACCCACTTCGCTGTTGCCAAGGTATTAATATGTGTAACATAGTTAGTAGTATAGACAAAGGAGGTTGGTCTAAGTCAATTATGCTAAAGAAGAAAACGAGTGTGCGAGCGGTCGAGGACAGCGGTTTTGTATACATCGTGATATCGATCAAGTGTAAAAGAGGGTTGAAAGAAGGTCAAGTTGCTTATGAATGACACTGAACGTCTTACCCGTTAGGTGCAAGTTCGTTAGGTGCGGCTGATCACAACCGCACGCGACACGACATTAGATACATAGGTCGAGAAAAATGTAAATATGTGAGGATTGTACTAAGATGAGTCCAACATACAAAGCTAGCGAATTTTCAGCAGCAATATCTGTGAATACAACACCTTGCACTGTGCTTACTAGCGTTAGTATGGCAAACACCCCCTGATGGACCTTTCCACCTTTACTTGCACTGCGCTTGCGAACCCACCTACCATCTTTTGTATGTCAAACGCCTCCCGAGTTTCACGTCTAGCAGTGAACTGTTCTTGACTGATGTACCTATGTACATCATTTCAGTTGTATAGAAACCTCACACTAGCGACTGTACCTTGAAATATATGAAACAGGAGCGAAGTACGCAAGGAAGCAACTAAAACAAAATGCATATTCATTCAGAAAATGGAAATTTACTAGACGGAAAGGGATGCGCCCGCGTCACTGATCTACGAGTCTTCTTTGTTTGTAAGCTAATTATTTGGGAAACAATGTACATACTTTCATTATGATTAATTGCAAACATCAATCCTTTTTCGTTTGGTCTAGATTTAAGTAACAAAATTCAAATGGAGGCAGTATGGGGACAGACCTTCGGATACTGATAGGGTGCGTTTAGTTATACCAAAGAATACCTATACTTGGTGTTACAAAACAAGAAATAAAGCCGAAAGGAGGTCAAGGTACTCATAAAGCTGAACAACTTTCCCCATGCAATATGGGTCATCGGAATAATATGAAAAAATAATTTGGATCTCCACTAGTAACTCAAATCAGTTGATCGGGACATCCAATTTTTTTCATATTTCGATCAATGTTCCATGGGGAAAGTTGTTTTGTTGTATGAGTACCTTGACTTCCTATCGGCTTAAATCAATGTTTTGTAAAATTGTAACACGTTGTATAGCGTAATAGCGTTAGACCATGAACTTGAACATTGATCGAGTGATTCTTCTGTAAACCTCTCTATTTTATGGTCATCTTCTTCTTGTTTTCTTCTTCTTCTTTGTGGAACACTTGGTAACACTGCAAATAATGGTACACAAAATTAATGTGCGTAAAATGATGTACTACATAGTAACTCCCTAATGATTATTCTATTTGACCAGATGTTTTACAACATTAGGTATTGTTTTTACCAAAGCGTATAATGACTATTATAGCGTGTTAGTTTGGTTAATATGTTATTTAGTTGCTATGCTAAGGCACAATGAATACATTATTTTCATCGAGTAGCTTGACTTGACCTAAAAGATTTTGTTGGGTCTTAAGAAAAGCCTATACAAAGGTAAGGTAGGTAAAGGACGGTACACCGAAAACTTTGCAGGCATGATCAGACCAGTGTTGGGCAAATTGTAATTAACTATTAATTACAAAATTACAATTACTGTATGTAATTGCAATTACCAATTACGAATTAATAATTTTAAAAAGTAATTTCAATTACCAATTACTTTGATGTAATTGTAATTAGAATTACTAAATTACTCAATTACATATGAACAAGGGCCATATAAATAATAGCTATAAGGATTTTTAACTATGTGTTTATTTCTAAATAATGACCCATACAAAACAATATGATGAAACAAGAAGGTGTTTTTATCATCTCTATTCAAAAACAAAAACAGTAATGTATCAAGGATAGGTTGATGTGCTGCTGGTAGTACATGAATCAATACTTAGAATAGGCCTTTTGCACTCCTTGAACCTTTCGTTTTTTTAGTGTAAGTATATCGGGTTGTAAGGGATCATCGCGTTGTAAGAGTTCATCAGGTCGTACGGGTTCATCGGGTCGTAAGAGTTCATCGGGTTGTTAAAGTTTATCGGGTCGTAAGGTTTCATTGTTCTGGTCGAAAGGGTTCTTATGGTCGTAATGGTTCTTCGGGTCGTCACGGTTCGTAGGGTCGTAAGAGTTCATCGGGTCGTAAGAGTTCATCGGGTCGTAACGGTTCTTCGTGTCGTAAGTGTTCTTCTGGTCGTAAGGGTTCGTCGTGAACTCTTAGGACCCGTTGAACACTTACGACCCGTTGAATCCTTACGACCCGATGAACCCTTACGACCCGAAGAATCCTTGCGCCCAGCTGAACCCGTTGAACCATTACAAACCTAACAACCCTTACGACCCGATGGCTGACCTCTAAAGACCCATTGGCAAGCAATTCGAAGGGCCGAGCCGGCCGAGTCATTATGTACTTATACCTACCTTATACCTACAAATTGGTTTAAGTTTTGACTCAAAAATCAGCGATTGAATACTTAATAATCACCACAAAAACTAGATTTTCAATCATCACTAATTTAGTGACAAAATTATAAGTTTTAATCGTCAAAATTTGTGATTATGCCAATACTGCAATGTATCATACTACAAAATGTAATTGAGTAATTGAATTACAAATTATAATTACTTAATTACATAATGGGAAAAGTAATTGCAATTACTGTTAATTTCAATTACATGTAATTTCAATTACATGTAATTGAATTAAAAGTAGTTCAATTATTAATTAAATTACAAAAGTAATTAATTACGCCCAACACTGGATCAGACCATTAAACTGAACAACTTTTTGTATGGAGGCTCTGTTTAGAAACAAGTTTTTTTTTCCTTTTATACAAAGTTACCGATAAACAAGACTTTCTATGCAAACTTTACGTTTCCCATCATAGTAAAAGTTGTTTAATTTCATTGTCTGAGCAAGCTAGCAAAGTTCGCGGTAAACTATCCCTGACACCCTAGTATTTTGGCCGAATTCCTGGATTTGCTTAGGACGATGGTCGTCGATTTAGCCATTTTTCGGATTTTGTCCAAAATCCTAGGATTTCAGCTGAATTCCTGATTCTGCCATCTTACTACATATAGATTTTCCACTGATTTGAGACAATGCGTCTATTAATAATACATGGAGTTCATAGTTCTTCATTTTTATTTGCTTTTGCACTGCTGTGTTTTCTCTACTGTTTTCCTCTACCTAAAGGTTGTCTGGAAGAGATCGCTCTTAGCCATAAGACCGCCTATGCGCACCTTTAGAATAAGTTTTCCTTTGTTCTGTAACGTGATTGTGTGTAATAAAGAGTACTTAGGTACTTTACTTACTTATATGGAACCATCATTATTTCAGATCTACAAGGGGCTGGATGTGGTGACAGCAAAGGCGTCTCCTGAGGAGCGGGCTGCAGCTCCTCACCACCTGCTGGACATCCTGGAGCCTCACCAGATGTTCACCGTCGTCGACTTCCGCAACAGAGTGCTGAAGATTGTATCCTTTTTAACGAGAGATCGTGCCTTGTGGCGTACCCTGGGGGAGGCCTACGTCCAACAGTAGGTAACTTCTTCTTCTTCTTCTTCGAGTGGGACACCAAGTCGTCTAACGACTCGGTGAACCCTGGTGTGAGACTTTTTCAACCGCCTACTGCAAGGAGCAGGCCTCTGACATGGTACTGTAACGACCGCCGTCTAAGTAATTATAGACAGCAACCGGGACCGATGGCTAAACAAGCCTGCCGAAGCACGGAACCATCTTTACTTTCGAACAATCACGTGGTTCAGCCTGCCATGTCCTTACCAGACTGGGAACAAATTCACAACGTGATAAATATCGACTTTGTGACCCCACCGGGAATTGAACTCGAAACCTTCTGCGTCAAACAGTAAACTACGTTATAGCAGGCCGGCGGCACTCGATTGAAATATAGGGGACAAAATTTTGACCAGGCTAAAACATGCGTAATGCTTGTACTGACAGGCGTGTATGCTTTTGTGTGCGTGGCAGGGCTACCACCTGCTACCCACAATCGGAGCGACTGAACAGGCGCGACAGCACTATACAATTACACCTATAAGTGCCTCTCTCTCGCACATACTGCATTTCACATAGGATGGGTAGGCTGACGTTTTGTGACATAGTGTTGCCGGCACTCGACTACAAAATATCTGAAAACTAGTCTGACGGGTTCCAACCAATCGGATCCGAT
This sequence comes from Phthorimaea operculella, assembly GCA_024500475.1. Taxonomy (NCBI): domain Eukaryota; kingdom Metazoa; phylum Arthropoda; class Insecta; order Lepidoptera; family Gelechiidae; genus Phthorimaea; species Phthorimaea operculella. The sequence goes on from JANFCV010000017.1 coordinate 3,429,427, forward strand.
GTTACCCAGAAGGGTCGATTAAAATTTAACTATATTGGATCCTTACTTTTTAACCACACTCCTTTCCTACACTTGACTTGTACATTTTTTTTACGATTTTCGTTGTTTATTCTAATGTTTTACCCATGGATACCCATTATTACCCATCGGTTGTTTACAACACGCCTGGTGTGGCGAGCTACACCACCACTTCTATGATGCCACGTTAGGATCGGCTCATACTTAAAAATATCCGAAATCGCATCTAATGATCCGCGCCGGCAACTTTACTAGAGATGTAGAAGGGTGAAAAGAAAATCGAAACAAAAAGAAACGATTACCTATATCAAGTATTATTACCCTAATAACCTAAAAAAGGCATTTTATTGTGTTAATATTATATACTACTTAAATAGTTATTCTTCATCTGATGAGTCGCTTTAATTCTCGCTTAAATGTATGACTAATTGGTTGTCAATAAGATTATTGATTTGTATAATGTCTTCCCTTCCCCCACCCCCAAACGTGGAGCACAAATTGTCTTTGTCATTTTCAACCACTTTGCACCAGTCCTCCAGTTTTATCATTTTTGTAGATAGAAACCGATTATTTTTTCGTTCGCTTAAACACTACTACATCACTAGTTATTTCAAATTATAAACGTCACCGTACCCATCTTATGTGAAAAAACTCTTTTCCCAATAAGATCTCAATCTGACATTGAAAGTGAAAAAAATATATATCACACACTATGTCAAAGTTACCGCGCGGGAATACCTACTCGGGCGGGGTTTGGTATGATAAACGTAGTAGGTCATATTTTGGCTCCAGATACTTCGACTTTTGTTTTGGAAAACCTTGCGTTAGATGCGTACTACACATTTACTTAGATTATACATACTAAACTAACAAATTCTTACTGTACTTACGCTTTAACAACTTACTTTAGCACGATTACGTAGGCAAGTTTATTTTAACTTACTTACCTTGATTCTTCTGATGGAAATCGAAAAACTTTCAGTTCTTTATCGTCTCTGGTATTTTTGAAGCACCCGAACACGCTACAATAATGCGCCATTGTATACTTTTACAAAAATTTTGCTCACAAAATTCCTAGTAATTACCTACCGTAGCGCGACGTGGCAACCAAATGTCAGTATCCTCTCATATCCTCTGACCGCAGGGCGACAGCGGGGGTGAGGTAGATATCAGAGAGGGGGTGTCAGTGTCGCTTCTTAGCGGTTAGCTATAGTTAGTATTCTTTGGTTATAGGCTGATGTGACGATGTGTGGTCCTTTCAAATCAATTGGTTCTGCGTTTACATTTTGAAATCATCATCATCATATCAGTCTACTTCTACCCACTACTGCTGAGTGTAGGTCTCTTCTTTTTGTCACCATCTACGCCGGTCCTGTGCCTCCCGCATATATAATGGAATACTGTAAAATTTTAAAGTTTCAAATACTCCATGGGGTGACCCAGCCAGTGAAACCTAGTGGGGCATTCCACGAAAATGTCTGTACGTGACGCTCTGATTTCTAATATTTCCGTGTGAGACACATGGATATTTTAAATACGGTATTGAAAGTAACTAAAGGGCATTAGATTCTACAACTACTGTAACTTTGTATGTATCTTAACTTAAGCATTAGTGGGAGCTCCCATACACGTCACGGGACAAAAGTTGACTTTTTTCTGGAATGCCCCTAGTAGTCGGCAAAAGCTATTTGGACTTAACTATAATATGATGTCGGAATATGGAATACTTTATTCAATCTGCTATTTTTAATTTGTAAGCTCTATCACATTTTGCACGGGAGGCCTAAAATGTTTTCCTATTTTCAGCCGATGTTCCTTGTAAAAACGTGTTCTTTGTCGTGGGCTGGCTTAACCACTGCATCATAGTTAGTTAGCATTTTTTACATCTTACAGAATTCACCGTTAGTATTTTCGTATCTCTTTAAAATGTTATAGTAATTACGAGCGTTACGACAGACTGGTTGTAAAATTTCCTACATTTGGCCGTAAACTATGTCAAGATAAAATTAATTATCATAAAGATATAATAATTTATCCGTGGACGTGAAACAACCGTACAATATTTACCTACAGAGAATCGAACCCATAGCGTATCTATATCTATTTGCACAGTGTTTCGAAATGACTCAGCTCTACCAACTGAACATACAAACGCAGTTGTACCCACTTTTTTGGACCACAATTAATGATATATTGTATTTATAGGCAAATATTTAACAAAATTACCACACCGTCTAAAGTAGAGTATTCAACGGGTGATTCTTTTCCTTATGAGAGGTGCCCTCTTACAAAATTTTGCCCAATAAGTCAGGCTCAGGCATTGTTCCGATTTTCGCATTGATAGCAACATCAAATTCACGGATATTGGCGTTCCTTAATAAACGCCTAGATTGTACAAATCAATAGTTTAGCTATATAATATAATAATCTTAAAATTTATTCAAATCTTATATGTACGTAAAATTGTTCGTTAATCGTTTAAAATATTTTCTTGGGTCTTGGGAGTAGGTATAATAAAATATAACAAATTGGATTTTGAAACTTTAGTTCGTTGTCTCTGTATTCTATTTTACGTTTGAAAACCATTTAATGTTTGCTACGTGGCAATATAATCAGATCCATTATTGGAAGCAGCAATAGGTACCTTAGCGTAGGTCATGTAAAGAACAACCGATTAGGATCTGCCGGAAAACTTTACCTAGCTATAATACCTAGCGACACCATAAAAAATATCGACGTCCCATAAAAAAATCCGATCATCTGATTGACTTACCATAATTTTTGTTTCCCGAAAAGTTGTTCAGTTTCATGCTCCGATCATGCCTGCAAGGTTTTCGGTACAACTTCCTTTACACCCGGTATTAAAGTATGACTCAAAGTGAGCACCCACCTTAATGCGAAACTGCGTAAATTTTTGTCTATATTGTTTCAAGGTTGTCATTTTTCGTGACAATGGCGCTTAAATTAAACAATGCCATAAAAGTTGACAGTCCCTCGGCTAAACGCTGTATTAACATGTGATATGTGTAACTATGTGAACAGGAGGTACTTGCCAATGTAGGTACTTCTAAGCTGGGTGTATGTGCGTTGTTCTATAACGGCTATAACAATACTGATAAAAGTTGCATCAATACCAATTTTTCATATTGTTCATATGATTTATTTGGTAATACATAAAATTACATGTCAAACAAATGTAAAACATTATATCTGCATTAAGGCTTTTATTTTCAACGGGTACCTACAAGTATCTATCTGTCTAGTTCTTGTATCTGAAAAACTCTATAAAAACAAGGTTAACTTATGAATAAATTCGACGACCGGCTAAAAGTCTGACATCAGGGTTCATTAAATCGGTGTCGCACATGAATAGAGCAACTTATTTTATATTCTGTATGTAGCCTTCAATAGTTTCTAAAATTTTACGACACCTACGTATCTTGAAGAACAATAAATTGTTGATATAACCAAGCCGTTCATAGTCGTTAGAATATTTGCCATTATTATTAAAAATAGGTGTAAGTCAATATAGAGTTACTTTTTTCCTTAAAACTATTTATTCTCAGATCGACAACCTAACAGGACAAGGAAAAATACCCATCATTGTTGGTGGTACAAATTATTACATCGAATCTATAGTGTACAAAATACTTGTACAAGACGACGAAGATTCGACAAGCTTGTTATGGGAAAGGAGTAGACTCAAACGTCTCTTAGATGATGATGAAAAAGGATCTCTTGGTGAAAGCGAAAAGAAAGTTGCCAAAGAAACTACAGAAGATAAACCTGTACATATTAAAAAAGAGAATACAGATGACCGAACTAAAAGTACAGAAGTTAACACTATACCTATAAAACAGGAAAAAACAGATGAACTATCTACAAATTTAGAACATAATCCCACTCATATTAAACAAGAAAAAACATGCGCTGAAGAATCTCAAAGCACATTAAAAGTAGTAAATATACATACACTTAAAGAAGTCATAGATATAGAAAAGTTTAAAAAAGATATAGACAATGAAAAAGATTTTACGAATGAAGAAATTCACGCGAAACTTAGAGCAGTTGATCCAGTTATGTCGACGAGACTTCATCCTAATAACAGAAGAAAAGTTTTAAGGTAAGTCATTTATTTATTTCTTAAGTAGGAATATGTCATTCATCATGTGCCTTACATGCCAAAGAAAGCATCAATACCTAATGTTAATGAACTAGACACAACAGTCGTCATAAAGCATATAAAAATGCTGTATATAAGGTCCAAAAAATTATATAATGCAAATATTTTAAGGGTTAAATTAGTCCATAAAACTGATCATTTTTCGTAAAAAATAATTGGCCCTCCCGTTAGGCCATTTTGTATTATGTCTATTTTTTCCTTATTGTCGACTTATGTTATTTCAGAGAAAGTTTCATGGACTTGTTCACCCCCCAAAATATTTGCAGTTTTAAATATTTACATTTGTATATTTAATGGGAGGGCAAGAATCCAAAATTTTGGCCCTCCCATAGAAAAGTATGAGAGGTCAAAACTCAACTATCCTTTTCTCACAATGTCCTTTCGCAAAAAATACATTTCGGATAAAAAATGCGGCTGATACCTGTCAATAAAAATAATGGATTTATAATAATAATTAAGTCACTTCAATAACCGTGCAAGGTCTTGGGTAGGTAATAGAATCAAGGGTTATTATATTAAGTCATGATAATAGTCATAATTTAAACGACGATAACTTCTCAATATTAAAGTTACCTAATGAACACAAGCGCCACTAACATTTAAATAACGCCTAAAACATTTTCTTACCAATGAATGCGAAGCAAGACGGAGCGCATGCATATAGCTTAGTCGAGGCAAGACATATCAGATCTCAGTTATAACCAAGTTCTTAATCCACACGCAGAAAACATGCAAATCTTCACTACCTTACACTAACTGGTTTAATAAACTCTACATCTCAGTCAAAATGTATGGCATTCGAAACAAAATATCAGCATAACAGATCTTGTGCTCTTTTAAGGGCGCACCACACTGCATGCGTAGGCATTGAAAGTATGAGACACCCACCGCACAGTGTTTGCAGGTGTTTGCGTTGTGTAGTGCACGCAAATAGTGTGTCGTATCTCATACAGTCCTATACATTACTTACAACTGTAATTGATAATCTCCTTTTCAAATCGGTTAATAATAGTGGCGCTAAAATACCGAATTGCCTTTGATAAAGTTTACGCAACTATTAGGAAGACAATCGTTTATTTTATTACATTATAATAAAGACATTAACGTTATAATGTCGTTATCATAATGTAATGGTGATGATCAGTGGCACGTACAGGGAAGGAGAGTCAAGGGGGGTTATGACCCCCCAAAAATCAAAAATTCTTCAACTGCTGTATGTAACACATCATCACGTTTTCCATCAGACGATTCATCCGATGAGTTTCTTTGCTCGCACAATACCATATATGTTGTTGAAGTGCAGGCAGTGTGGCTTCTATCTTCCATTTTCATTATGTAATGTCGAGCTCGCTTCACTCGCTTCACTCGCTTCACTCACAGCACATTTGCTGTATGTGGCTCCATCCTTGCCTCTTGACCGTGCAATGTCGAGCTCGCTTCGCCGCAATACATGTTGTCGTAGCACAGTGTAATTCCTCTTTTGAATTTAGCCACGAATGAACCCTATGTAACCTAGCTATTGTTTTGTTTTTTTTATAGGTTTTATAGGTTTTAAGTGAGGGGTTCAAAATAACTGGTACATATGCTGTACCATCAGTAGATGAGCGATTAAGAAAACGGCGCGCGGGGCGCCTTTACAGATGGCTCACTTAGTACTAGTGACGAATGTGACCCCCTGTTCACATGATCATGATCTGAAGCTGTATGTATACGCCACTGGTGATGATTAACAATGTTTTAATAGTCACCACATATTGCAATTTCAGGTTTGATTTCGTGATAATTGACTAAACTGTAACTTATCTTTTTAACTACTTTTAACTGTAAAAAACTGATAATATTTCAAGGAAAAGAAAAAATTATTGAGTGGAAACGTAACAAGGACCTAGGTAATAAATAGCTTCAAAATTCGATGTCTAACTAAGTAAGACATAACAAAAACAAATTGTACACTCGAATTCAATCACAAAGTCTAACTTAACGAATTGTTTTGACAAAACCACTTCTGAATAAATTTGCTCGGTCTATTTTGGACATCACGTGGAGCAGAAACACCCAACTGACATAGTGACCATAATTTAAACACAATAAACCGTTGGTCTCGGTTGCTACAAATACAGGGTGTTACGAAAAGGTACTATTGATAGTTATACAAGGTGCTGAGAAAAGTACCTACTGTGTTCCTTCTAGGGGGTCACTGAACAACTTTTCCCAAGGGGCATAAATCGAAATATGAAAAGTAATCAGATCTCCATACAAAATTACTCACTGTCTCAAATTAGTCAGCTGACCTTTATTTTCATGGAAAGTCCAAATTTTATTTTCACAATTTCTGTCAACCTATGTTCCCCAAGATTTTCAGTTTTATAAGCGGGTTCATCCCGTAATTGGAACGCAGTACACTTCTTAATACCCCGTTTGTTGTATTCTTTGGTTCTACAGCAAATATAAAATAACGTAATGGCCTTCGAAAGAGTTTTGGAACCATTTTATTAGCCGTGAAAATAGTCTCTGAATTTGTTTGTCACCTACTGAATAAATAAATATGATAATAACGTAGCTAGCACCAATATATTTCCTACTATTATAGTAAAAAGTTTTAGATAGCTCACAAACTTCCTATGTCGTAGACAGGATTTGAATCTGCAACCTTTGCTCTATGATTCTACAACTCGTTCAAATTGCGCCATCCGTAAAAGATAGTCCAGAAATCTGCGCATAAGATAAATTTGTTATACATATCGAAACAGACATTATACGAAAATTTACGAAGTTGCGTCACAAATATAATAGCCGAATCAACTGCCAATATTACGGCAGGTTTATTAATAAAAAAATCGAGTTTTAAAATGTCGTAAACCTAAAAATACATTTTTATAGTTTTCGTCGCCCGATTTCTGCGCAGTAACAGCCGGATCGTCACGTGACAATGCGGAACTATGTGACATATTGACGATAAAATAAAAATGGCGGCCAGACCAGACTGATAGGTCCGTCCGTAGGCGATTGCTACGCGGTTACTACGCCGCAATCATGATTCAGATTTAAGAATTTTTATTAGTTTTAAAATAAAAATATAATTTGGAAAACAACGTCCTCACACAGACACACACACATACACGTATTTTATTTAGAAGTATATAATATAATATAGAAACAAAAAAAAAACGATTTCCCATATGTAACACAGGCCGGGAAATAAATAAAAGTTGCATTGTAAATACTAATAAAAGTGTCTGCTTTCAGCACCTCATATTGAAGAACTTTTCATATTATGATTATGAGGTCGAAATATGGAAAAAATATTTCATTTTCCTGGACAAACTACGAGTACACTTATTTTTTACATTTTGACCTACTTATGTTTACGCTCTGCCTACCCCGCAAAGGATATATGCGTGATATACGTATGTTTGTATATGTTTTTGTTTTTACCCTATAAGGTTATGTATGTTTTTGCCCTATTAGGTTATACCTCGTACCTCTTTAATATTACAGAAATATCTTAATGTAAAATTATGCCCAACTTATCCGTGTCCAAAAATATGGACACGCTTCAGGAAAATGTGATGCAATGGAAACGCTGTCTCTTTCCTTACCATAGCTTCGTCCTCTTCCAGCGCTGGATCAATATTAACCTTCAAAAATCCAACTGTAACGGTTGACCTACAAAACTGGGGTTTGTCAAACGAGGCTGATGCTAAATAGGGGTCAGGTTACAATGGTCGTTTGTGTTAGCTTCCGCGGGTCGTTACCCTGAGCCAAGGATGTTCGAAGTGCGTGTAAAGCGACCTTGGGTTTGTGTTCCAGCTTTAGGGTGGCCATGGGTTGGTGAAGCTTTTCAGGACCGGATATGACGGACTAAAAATAATATTAATTTTAGGCGACAGGCTGACAATCTGTCACTATAGTGATACTTAGTCTTCTTAGTGACTCTCAAACTGTTGTCAGACGTGGGGTAAATGGCCGTTTTTCACAGCCGTTTACTCTCTGCCTACCCCGCAAGGGATATAGGCGTGGTACTAGGGCGAAGTCTGCTAAATGAAAATAGTTTCGGTTGTGTGTCGTCGATAGCAAGTCAGTTTGATGGTTTTGGTAGATTTGTGTTCTGTTAACACTTTTTGTTTGGAAAATTACAATGGCAATAAAATAACGTTAGAGTGTCCCTGGCATTTATGAGACTTGTTTAAAAAATGTGATGTAAAACAACTAAAGTCTAATAACCACCATAAATATAGAACTGATGGCAATTAGTGATTGGGTTCATTAATAAGTTTTATAATTTCTATTAGGAATACCAGCTTTATAAATGCAAAATTATTATCCATGTTGGCAATTTTCTTTTTTTGTGAGCTTAATGTTTATGGTCTAGGAAACTGAAAACGAACTCCTGACTATTTTTGTGTAATAAGGGGTAACTCACAACACAACGACGGGTCATAAATCATTTTAATTATTCATGCGCACAAAGGCTGCTAAGATGTAAAAGTGGCTTGGAAAATCAGTTTTCAGGTTTAGTTTCCCATCATAGAACACCATTGCCGTGGGGTAGCGGCTAAGAATACTGCTAATCCTAGTTCACTCAAGGTTTTTCGTAAAAGTCTACGTAGAGTTTTTGGCCTCAGCTCAATATCTGTCGACTATCGTCAAACGCATGGTGGCGGTGATACCACCTACAATAACATTCCCAAAGAGGGTTGACGGCAGGTAAGCGGCCGGTCATAAAACATAGCCAAATCCGTTTGCTTCATGATTTTGTGTTTTAACAAAACATGTTGCACCGACCTCAATTGGTTTGGGGTAAGGGTAGGAAGATGATACGTAGAACAGAACAATATATATCGATTTATCGATTTCAGACAAACAAAAAATCAAGATCAAGTCTTTTAATAATGTGATTTATATCCATTAGTGCTAAAATCATGGCTGCCCTATTAATCGCGAACCAGGCCCCCTGATAACCTCCGAATTACTTTACTTATCATCTGATTATGAAACGGACGTACAAACCGACCAAACGTTACGTACACTTTTATTTATACTAGTTGGTAATAAAATACGTCGCTTCCTAATTTGGCAGGGTTGTACATTAACATTTTTAGTGTGTTGAATTGATGATTTTGTCAATGAAATGTGTATATTAGGTAGATTGTTGATAGACGTTTGGTAAATAAATGTCGATTGATTATTTAGCTAATGGCGCTGTATGTTTTGCGTATTTGTAGAAAAAGTGTTTTTGTAGGTATTTAAATTGAAATTGAACAAATGTTTTTAGTTTGTGTTTTTAATAAACGTCCTAGGATAACTGCGTCAATATTGCGTACATCTAAGAAATGTCTATTGTTTTTAACACCATGAAATTCAAGTTTGTTACGTACCTATATGATTTCATAGGCGTATTTTCGCCGTAAACTAGGTACCTACTGCGATCTATGGGCGATTAAAATATATGGTTTCAAATTATCTTATAATAACTTTAAACGAGCAAGATTAATTTTGGGATCTGGGAAACGACTCTTAATATTTTTACAAAATTTCGTAAATAGGGGGCAATGAATCGATCTAGCTAGATAAGATAGGTTACATTTCCAAAAATAGCTTTTTTTTTTTTAATTTTAAAACTAACCACATCTATTGGTAAACGGTTACAATAACGGTTATTACTAAATTATTTTGAAACTAACGCATGAAAAACAAAAACCAATCGAGCTCGGTCCACCAGCTGGTAATCGGTAAAAACAGCAAAATTTGGGTCTCATAATTATTTAGCTTAGGTATTTGCTCACGGAACCCTAAAACATCTGCTATCGTCTGCATAGCAACAGCATTCTTATTCTCAGGGAGGCGCGTAGACAAATTCGACCCCAATTCATATTGCGACCCCATTCCGTATGGGACGTGACCCTGTTTAGTATAGTTATTATTACATAAGCTACAGCGCTAGATCTAGGATGGAATAACAATATGATTTGAGTAAGTCGTGTATAGCCGTGTGGTGCCGACAGAGTAGAATAGCACCACCCCCTCTCTTCCCGTGGGGGTCGTAAGAGGCGACCGAGGGATAAACTCGACCCAAACAGCCAGTGCCAACCGTATGGTGGCGGTCCATCCACCACAAAAGCATTCCCAAGGAGGGTTGACGTCTGGTAGGCAGCCGTAAAATTAAGCCAAATCCTTTGCATCACGACTTTGTGTTCAACAAAACATGTGGCGCCGACCTCAGGTAATTTGGGATAAGGGCAGGAAAATGATGTGTAAAGCCAGCATGTAAGGTGTAAAAAACACTGCAAGAATTTTAAGGGGTGAACTAGCCCATGAAAAGAATAAACATGTTCCCAAGAAACATAGGTCGAATATGAAAAAAGCGACTAAAGGATACTTATCCAGGGAATGGGCAGCAGCGTTCCCTGTCAATGCATCATCATGCACTGCGCTCGCCAATCCGCGCCTGCCAAGCGCAGTGAGTATGGCAATACCCCCCGATAGGGGGAGGCCCATGTCCAGCAGTGGACTGTTGTGGCTGTTATGGTGGTGGTGGGTTCGCAGTGGACTTTTGTGGTGTTGTGTTATAATTTCTTCAGCCTTTTGCATTAAGAGCCCATTTGACATTTTACCCAGCTGAATTTTGGAATTCGCCGACTTGATGACAGCCCGCGACCCGTCCGACCAGAACCAAATTATCTTGACCCGCTGTCGTCTGCCTCGCCGCCGTCGCGCTTTCTTGGTGGTTTATTGTGGTTTTAATGTTATGAAGTTTATGATGCAGTATGGTACCCAATCTGTATAATCTTTTTAAATAGAACAACTACTACTACTACAACCACAACAGTCCACTGCTGGACATGGGTCTCCCCTAATTGGAGGGTATTGCAAGCGGATTGGCTAGCGCAGTGCAAGATGTTCAATTTACAGTGAACGCTACTGACCATTCCCTGGATGAATATCCCTTAGTCGCATTATACGACACCTGCGGATAGGAATGGGGTGATGCTGTTCTAAGCCGGCACCACATAGCAAGGTAAACAGCAACAGATAGAACAACTATTGTATGATTATTGCACCCTTCATAATCGTAAGTGAGCAGAAGATACTAAATATTAGATAGGTAGTTAATTTCAGGGTACTAATTAAACAAGCATCTTTTTATTAACATTTTTGCCTCTAAAATATAGCACAGCTACCGAATTATTAACATGGCCACAAATAAAGTGCATCTGAATAATACTATCTTCGCCACAAGATAACATAATTATTGGGAGTAAATTTTAATCCCGCCACTCTTCTGGGCAGACAAATTTGCGAGCGCAGTGTACGTAAGGTAAGGTAACATTATCATAGAATAAGTTGCTCTTTCCTATAGCAAATAGCTAATCAAGTGTTGAATAGTGATTTAAATTGTGTGGTGAGACCAATATTAAGGTAAATAGTTAAAAGACATAGGCACTTAAATGAATTCATTTTTATTATTTTAATTCAATATATTATTATGAATCAATAAGTCGCAGAATCATGATAAAATTAGGTTTTTAATCAAAACCAGGCACTAGTTTAAGTCAAAGTTATATAAAAGTTTAAGTTTATAATCAAATTCTTCCTATTATATAAAATTGCTTTGTTTTCTGACTTTTCATGTTAATTTATAATAAGATTTTTTTTTCACAAAACACGTTTTTGTCTTTTTTTCATTGTTTAATTTTAACAATTATACTGAATGCGAAAGGTTTCAAACATCATCGCCCGAAGATGCGAGCAATGACGTTCATATTAGATCCATTGTAACTTACAGCAGACGAGCTTCTCTTGAATAGCATTATTAACCTCTAAGATTCTAACTCAGCCACAATAAACGCGCCTCTCAATAAAACTATTTTAGCTGTCATCATCATCATCATCATTGGCCTCATAAGTCTGTGGCAGACGATTTATTCAGTGTCTTAGGCAAGATTTTTCATGGCTGTATAAGCCGATACGGGAGCGGCATGACTTTCCGCACGCTCTATAAGTGAAGGTGGAATTGGAGACTGGCACATGCATATTTAGATGTCGTTTTTATGCGAGACCGGCGAACCAGGCATCATCATGAGTTTAGCTGTAGCTTTATAAATACAACCTGTTACATAACTAACCAAAAAGAGGAATATTTTTCATTATCATCAGTCGATAAAATAATCACATCACTAGTCTAGGTCAGGTGCTACACTATCTGGCGAACAAAGTCCGCTTCGGCATACATTGCTGGTTGACTTAATTTCTTGTATTGATGACATTCATGTAATAGCCAGCAATGTAGACCGAACTGCGCTGCGCCGCGTCGGTAGCTTCATTTGAAATTTGAGCTGTCAAAATTAGTGCTGCGATGCCACGATTAAAAATAAGTGTAATTTAATAAAATAATATTTTTTTCGTAGTTTTCAAAAACGATACTACGGCTCTAACTTTTTGTTAATTGACTCTTTGCAACGGACCTTTCCACACCCTTTCAGCTTTATTGGTTGTTTTGTAACACGTTGTATAACTCAATCAAAAATATTTCAAATTATTTCTTAGTAATTAACTGTAATCTTCTTTTTTTGAGTGGGACACCGAGTTGTTCAACGATTCGATGAACCTTAGCATAGTTCTGTAACGAGCGCCGTCTGCTAAATGCTTACTTTTTTAAGGATAGAATAAATTTTCAGGATATTGTAATACTATACCGAGTGGTGCTAAAATTACAATGACGAAAACCACGAGTGACTTAAAACCGAAAATTTGCTGGTGACATAAATCCAAATCTGGTGACAACAAAAATAAGTGGGTGTTGGGTGGGTGACATAAATAATTACTGGAGGACTAAAATAATAGGTAGGCGTCTAAGATAATAAACGAGCATAAAAAAGGAAGTGGGTGAATAAAATACATCTAACGAACCCACGACCTGACTAACCAGACCCGACCAACCCGACTCGACCCGCCCGGACCCGACCGATGCGACTCACCCGACCAACCCGACCCAAAAGAGCCGGCCAACTTCACCAACCCCACCGAATCAAGTGACTAATAGTATCAGGCGTTACTTTGCGGAACTCCATCTTGAAGAAAGTGATAGAAATATGTTAAGCTTCTTCCGCACTTACGATGGCTAAGTGAACCACACGTACGACCGCAACTTAATGCAAATGTACTATGTACTAGCGATATCTACTAACTAGACTTTGTTCTGCCAGTACTTGGCGACAGCAATGGCATTATCAGTCGCCAAGTTCAGATCTTCTTTACTGTTGGTGACCGGTAACAGAGAGCAAGCCAGTAAATGTGCCAAAGTTTGAGTTGAGTTGCTGTCGGCGAAGCCAAATTTCACCATGTTTTCTCTGCACCGGCTAACCCGAATACGCAATCGGTTGAGCGATTTCCAGGTTTACCACGGTAATTTATGCCCCGCGGCAGAGTCTCAAACGGTGAAATAAACCCGGATGGAGTTGGGCAACGTGTTTTCCATAACTGCTCCCTTGCCTTGCAGAAGCCGTACACCTCAAAAAGCTTCTGCGGCTTTTCAGGCGTTCAGGAGGCATTGAGTAGCTGTGTAGTGAGTGCTGAGGATCTGTTTTTTGTTTGTGTATCTCTTCTGCACAGGCTAATTCTCACCGAACGTCCAGTGGACCAATAGGTACCGCTAGAGAGTACAGCATGCTAAGCGGTGTCGGTTTCAGGCAGCCTGTTATATTACGACAAGTCTCATAAGTGAAACATCGACAACACTGCAACTAACGTTTTACACTCTACACGTGTTTCGCTTAACTACTTTCGTTGTTCTAAAAAACTCGTAGCAACGGTGAAGAGGAAACATTCACCTGCTCGTTGAAGATGATTCCAGTACACCCATGTCGTATTATTTCTAATTGTTCCAACACGTTCAGTCTTCGGCCCTGTTACAAGTATGTAAAACTTTATAGGAATGGATGTCCGCTAAACTGTGCCCAGAGTCTGCGAAACACGTGCAGAGTGTAAAACGGTGATTGCAGTATTAGTAAAGTGCATCGCTAGTACATTTGCATTAAGTTGCGCTCGTTCGTGTGGTTCACTCAGCAGCATAACCTGCCATAATTAGTGCGGAAGAAGCTAAATAAATTTCTATCACTTTCACCCACCGAATCAACCCGACCATCTCAACCTGACAAACCCGAACCGACCAACCCGATCAAACCCACCTGACTAACCAGAGCAACCCGACCAACTAACTTACAAGCCCGATCAAGCAACCTGATATTTGTGCGAATAAAATATATGCCCGTTTTTAGTAGGTATAACATGACCAATATGGGCATGTCATGAGGAGGGATGAAGAGCATGTAACAAAGATAGTAATGAACATGAATGTATGGATGGACGCAAAAGAAGAGGAAGGCCTAAAAAAGTTTGGATGGATTGTATAAAAGACGATATGAAAAATAAAGGCGTAAGTGACGATTTGACTGCTGATAGAGATGAATGGAAGAAAAAGACATGTTTCGCCGACCCTAAATAAATTGGGATAACGGCAGGCAGATGATGAACATGCAATTAATTGTCACTCAAATAATAATTTGTTCGTCCAAAAAAAATTATCTGTTTAATTGAGTTTAAATTAGCTGGAACCATTTTGAAAACAACTAGGCGCTAGTTATTGTAAATATAGGAACAACTTTCCCTAAGGAACATAGGTCAAAATACGAAAAAAAAATTTGGACCTCCCATAGTAACTGAAATCAGCTGATCGGAAAGTTTGTATGGGAGGCCCAAAATTTTTTTTCGTATTTCGACATATGTTCCTTGGGGAAAGTTGTTCCTTATCACTAGCCGGTTCTGAGTTTTCGCTATCGGTCATTAGTAAAATTTCATCCTATATTTACAGTTTGTAAAAGGTCCTGGAGCAAGATCCAATTTCTAAAACCATATAATAACCACCCGTATTACGTATACTACTCGAATTTGCTTATGTCAGGGGTACCTATGTGTGAATGGGTAAGTATAGTTGAACGTGTGATACAAGCACAATCATTAGCAAACTTGCGAAAATTCAATAGCAGAGCTCCAGGTTAGGAGAACTCCGCGTTTCCTTGCTCGTATATTATGCAATTTTGTGATAGATTTTCTTTGTAGGGTGATGCCCAGGTGAGGGTCTAGAGGTAGACTTAAAACTTAGATCACTCCTTTTCTGTCCCGGTGACTCTCGCTTAGCTATGAATGTAGCTCTGGGAGCCAACTTGCAAATCGACCGGTATGTTGGACATAAGGCGCTAAATGTCTCTCTTTCGTACCTCGACAGACGCCGAGAAGTGATTGAATACAGTCTGTTTCAGCACAAATAAAATAAAATAAAATCCGTTTCAGATTTTGTGGTCGTTGTTTTCAAATAGTTTAAATTTCAACGACTGAGGCAGTATTCGACAGCTAGCCACATCATCATTATCATCATCATCTTCATCAGCCCACATCCACCCATTGTATCTATACCAGCACTCTATTTCGACACTCCTCACGGTCCTGTGCTACTCTTAGCGCTTATAAATTACAGAATGATTGAAGAATTTCCTATATTTCAAAATACCCAGGGTCAACGTCACGTCAGCTGTTGTCATTTTTCGCGTGGCGGGAAAAGCACGAGTGACATAGACCCGACCTCGACAAGCGCACAAGCGCTACTAAATCTCTGACTGTCGTTGCACCAATTATATAGGGATTTTTGAATATTTTTAGAATAATTTACAAAATAAAAATAAATAATTATTATTTTACCATTTGATTAAATACATCTTCTCACAACATATGTTTTTTTTCTGAAGTTATACTATGGATAGTTTTTCATACAGGAGCCATTAAAAATGCAAGATGTTCAGTCAAGATACGGCAGCGAAAACGTAATGTTAAGCTAAATTTATGAATAAAATTGAAAAACGTACATTGGTAATATTGTTTTTAAAGATATTCTCTATTTGTTTGTAAAATCAACATTTTGATACAGTATACCAAAACTTCAAAACTCGCGCTTGATTTGAGCCCTTTTTTCAGAATTTTGAGTTTGTTGTCTTAGATTTCCCTTCTTTATTCTATGTTAGCCACTGAAATGTTAATATTTTTGTTGATAATTTTTAGATAAAGATATGTCTGACTAGATGTATAAGTAATATTTTCTTTTTACTTAACTGTTTACGAGAAACTCTCATGTTTATAAAGGCAATTTTCGGAAATTCCTTTATAGCGGTCTTAAAACACGCAAATCATTAATCCGATTATGACGAAGGAAAACAAATAAAATGGAATGGGCATTACCCTGCGAAAATTACCCTACTTTATTTTTCATGCAAAGGAGCTTCCCCATGAAAAAACAACTGTGACCCTGTTACGAACTTGAGGGCTCAAGTGACCTTGGAGTGAGTATCCTTGTGACGTAGCAGGAAATGGGCCCAGTGTTGCAAGCAGGGATGTGAAAAAATAATCAATGTTTTATTGAAAAAAATATCGATTAATCGAAAAATTTAAAGAGTAGAATTAATTTATTAATTAAAAATCGATTATATTTTCAAAATTTCCAAAATTACAGAAATCGATTTTTTGCGCCTTTTTTCTTTTACGAAACGTCTTGATTATGTATGATATATTGACACACCATACCCAATTCTCTGATTTGTTTTTAATCGTTTTTTTGCAACTAAAAATAATCGACTACAAAAAATCGATTTTTTTATTACTCAAGTCACATCGCTAGTTGCCAGTGTAGAAGTCACATAATTATTATTAAGGAAAAAAAAAACTTCGAAAAATCTGTCACCATTTAGGAAGCTACATTTAACAGTAACGCTCGAGTTACATTATGAGATCCTTTTACTGTGGGAAACTCCTAATTCCTACAGAAAAACGGAAAGATGCAGGTGAAACTAAAAAACACAGTTTTATTCAGGGAGCCAAGCGGATATTTGTCTCCCTTTTTTTTCGTGTATGTCCATTGTACAGGCAAAGGTCTTAAAACCATACAGCCTCTTCTTTAGTTAAGATATTTGTCTCGGTTACATAGAGACATCACAGGCCTCTATTTTCCCGCCATTTTACGCCTGTCATATTTATAAATAGCATTGTTTCTTTCTAAAAGGCCTTTTAAAGTGAAACCTCGCTTTGTTTGCGTATTTCGGTTAAGTCCGAACGAATTGATTTGTTTTTGAATAGAAAAAAATGTTTCCTTGAGGAAAACTATGATGAAATATTTTAAGATTATTGCTAAAACTATTTCTGTCATATACAAATAAACTGATTTTTTCTCTGCAAAGTAAAGTACCTATTAACAATAAGTTAATAGGTACTTTACTTTAATCTATATTTTGTTCGAATTATACTGTTTCCATCACCCTAAGGTTGCCAGTTACGAATTGCTACCTTAGCAATAAGACCACCTATACACGGTGTAAAAAAATTTACTGCAAATATTTCATGGGCTGAATCAGTCCGTGAAACTGAACAACTCTCCCCAAGGAACATAGGTCGAAATACGAAAAAAGTTTTTGGTCCTCCCATACTAAGTGTGTCGCCGGCCGGGTTAATTTGTATGGGAGGGCCAAAAAAAATTCTACCTATGTTCCTTGGGGAAAGTTGTTCAGTTTCACGGACTGGTTCACCCCTTAAAATATTTGCAGTTAATTTTTTTATACCATGTATACTACAGTATTTTTCTGCAATTGCATTTTTATCAATATTGTGTTTTTGCCACAAGCCACAAACGTTGGCAAATTTTAGTATCCTGGCAACACCCAACAGGAAAATTGTTCTTGTTGCTTCAAATAGAGGCTCTATCTCCTTTGAATACAATATATTATTGTTTAAACTGTACAATACTGTTACATGTTCAAACAATGTAACAAATTTAATATGTTTGTATAATATAATTTATTAGAGGCCCGTAATATGTTAACTCCGAAGCAGATGAGGAAACCTTGTAATTTCAGGACTTGTAATGAAATGATATGCTTGATAAACTTTCAAAATGTTAAATGTTTGACTAGTGACCGATACTGAGTACTGAAAATATAGTCAATTTGCAATCATAGTGTCATGAAATGCGGAAGGCTGGTCGTGTCATTTCATGCAAAATGCGCGTCAATCAAAATAAGGCGACGGTGAAAACAATGGTGACTAAGTAAATTGACACAAAATGGCGATCCTAAGCAACATATGAGAATTTATTTCCTGAATTGAGGGTATTGTTTGGCGTAATGAGATTCATTCAAGATGGAAGCCCCCTACCTACACACACTTATTTTCTTCTGGAGCATACCTAAGTAAGTATACACCCACGTTTATGTTTATAAATAGGAATGCTTGAAGATCTCTTCTCATTTTAGCCTATCCATCTGAAAATACCTAAAATGCAAAGCTTACACACTTATATTAACAAGACTAAAGTTTTTCAAACGGGTAATGAGTATAAAAATCGAAAAACGAAAAACTGCCTTTATGATGTTCTCAAGGCTCGGCTCTATTTTGAAACTAAAATAACTATTTTTATGGAGCCGCTGACACTCTGCTTACCGCGCAAGTGGCATAAGCGTAATTCAACATGTATTTAGAGATTTATTTTATTTTTTATTTATTTGGACAACCAACAAGTCTTTCACTTATTACATACATAGATAAATAAACACAATATTTTGTAATTTATGCTAAAGTGAAGCCTTAATTATAGGTAGTCACCGCATGCTTGATATAGGTAATAGGAAAAACACTGATCCTCCCCTAAAGATGACGCGACCCAACCTTTGTTATATTAGTACAAGTCACTTTTGCTCTACCTACCCTATAAGGGACAAGCGTGATTCTACAAGTACTTAGATATAATAAGAAAACACTGATCCTTCTCCCAAAGGTGGCGCGACCTTGACCTTTGTTTTATTACAACACTGTATACAGAGTGTTAATAAAATAGCGGAAAACTTTTTGTACATTCAGGCCGTAAAAAGGAACAAGTTTTGTTCGACCGCTTCTGAAGAAACGCAATAAATTTGCTTGTCTAATAAAATATATAAGTTTCAGATGTTTATTTGCTAAGAAAATTGTGTAGTAATGCAGATAGGCTTCAAATTAAAGTTCAACATTTTCAGAAAAGAAACACCAACAACACCAAAAGCAACACTTGGTATACGTTTGATTAGAATAGCATCACCCCAAGTCTATATGTGGGTGTCGTAGAAAGCTACTAAGGGGTAATTTTTCAGGGGTTGGGCAGCTGCTTTCTCTGTGAATTAAACACTGCGCTCGCCTATCTGCCTACCAAGCGTGGTGAGTGAGTATGGCAATACCCGTCGATAGGCACATGTCCAGCTGTGGACTGTTGTAGCTGTTATGGTATGTTATGTTGCTTTCTAGGGCTCTTTGGTCAAGCGATCCTACAGAGAGTTCTTCAGACTTTTATCTATTCAAAAGGTCAGTGCTGTACCGTGTATATCCTCACATGTTTTTATTTTTTTATTTTTGTGTATATTAATTTATTAATAAGCTGTATTTATTTATTTATTATGTGGATAATTTTGCGTTAGGTACATATAAATTACGAAATTTTGTATAGAGAAAATGGCATATCTTCACCATTAAAGTATCTTGGTTTACCTGCGTATCACGTGTCCTCTAGGTCTTTCAAAGGTTGGCTGAAAGGGATCTCTTAATGGGATAAGCCCGCCTTTGTGCCTGTATCTTTCTTATTTTTGCAATGTTTTTTGAAATTTTTTGGTACCTACAATAAAGTGATTACGTACATTTGACGTAACTTATCTAACACCCTGTATGGGAAGCGAGGCCCAGATTATCCTTATGTTCAGCAACATGTGTCCGGAATATGCCCTTTATTATGTTTGGCTGTTGTAATGGCTTCTGACAGGGCCCAAGGGCTTTTTTGTAGCTTTAGGTACTTTTTCATTCAGGATATGGTTTTTCCCGTAATGTTATGGGAAATGGAGGTGGGAAGAGGGTAATAATTATAAGCTTATTGTAAGCTGCTGCTGCAGATTCAAATATTTGAACATTCGTATGAAAAAAAAATATTTAAAAAATATATACAGGGTGTCAATTTAAATGCGCGTCATAGTTTGAGTGTAGCTTCAGTATTGATAAAGGAACCTGTAAAAAGGTTTAATAATTCATAGTATAAAAAAACACTATAGCGACTCAGGGATAATATTATCCAGAGAACGGACAGCTGCGGTCTCTGTGAATTAAACATCTTGCACTGCGCTCGCCAATCAGCCTGCCATTTGTGAGTATGGTTTTACCCCCCTATTTGGGGGAGGCCTAGCCTAGCCTAGTAGCTTGCAGCCTAGTTCTAGCCCTTACCAGGACTCTTTGTTCTAGCGATCTTTGTTCTTCAGCTTTTTATCTTTTCAAAAGTTATGGCTTTACCGTGTAAAACCAAGCTAGATTTACTGTTATTTCCTAACACCCTGTATGGGAAGCGAGGCCCAGATTATCCTTATGCTCAGCAACATGTGTCCGGAATACGCCCTTTATTATGTTTGGCTGTTGTAATGGCTTCCTACAGGCCCAAGGGCTTTTTTTGTAGCTTTAGGTTCTTCTTCATTCAGGATATGGTTTTTCCCGTAATGTTATGGGAAATGGAGGTGGGACGAGAGTCATTATTATAAGCTTATTGTAAGCTGCTACAAATCCAAAAATTTCAAAATTTGGATGGAAAACAATTATTTAAAAAATAAATACAGGGTGTCAATTTAAATGCGCGCCATAGTTTAAGTGTAGGTTCAGTATTGATAAAGAAACCTGTAAAAAGGTTTAATAATTCATAGTATAAAAAAACACTATAGCGACTCAGGGATAATATTATCCAGAGAATGGACAGCTGCGGTCTCTGTGAATTAAACATCTTGCACTGCGCTCGCCAATCAGCCTGCCATTTGTAAGTATGGTTTTACCCCCCTATACGGGGGAGGCCCTTTATTCTAGCCGTTACCAGGACTCTTTGTTCTAGCGATCTTGGTTCTTCAGCTTTTTATCTTTTCAATAGTTATGGCTTTACCGTGTAAAATCAAGCTAGATTTAGCGTTATTTCCTAACACCCTGTATGGGAAGCGAGGCCCAGATTATCCTTATGCTCAGCAACATGTGTCCGGAATACGCCCTTTATTATGTTTGGCTGTTGTAATGGCTTCCTACAGGGCCCAAGGGCTTTTTTGTAGCTTTAGGTACTTCTTCATTCAGGATATGGTTTTTCCTGTAATGTTATGGGAAATGGAGATGGGTGGGGTGGGGATACTTATTTTTTGCTGTGGAGGATCCAAAATTTTTGATTATGAAATTTTTTTTAAAAATAATATACAGGGTGTTAATTTAAATGCGTGCCATAGTTTGAGCGTAGCTTCAGTATTGGTAAAGGCACCCGTAAAAAGGTTTGATAAATTCTAGTAAAAAAACTGTATTTCGAAGAAACACCCTTTAAAGCATAATATTTGAAACACACTATCTAAGAACGACAAAACTGTATGCGAATTGGTTTACCTGCGTATCACGTATCCTCTAGTCTAGGTCTTTCAAAGGTTGGCTGGAAGAGATCTCTTAATGGGATAAGCCCGCCTTTGTGCCTGTATCTTTCTTAGTTTCGCAATATTTTTTGGAATTTTTTGGTCCCTACAATAAAGTGATTACATACAGTTGACGTAATTTATCTAACACTAGCTGCCCGTCAGCGGTTTCACCCGCTGCAACCTATTATTCCGCGGGAAAAAAGCATTACTCGCCAAGAGATGTCGCTGTAAAAAGGTTTAATAATTCATAGTAAAAAAACTGTATTTACGCCCATTTTGAAGAAACACCCTGTATAGCATAATATTTGGAACACACTAAAAACTGTATGCAAATAATTAAAATAACTAATTAATTTATTGACTGGAACAAAACGAAAAAATGTTATTAAATTGCGTAATTATAACAAAAGTACAAACTAACCTTGACCAAGAGGAATGGCTGTACATACAGCTAGTACCCATGATTAATAATTTAAGCGATTTCACACCATATTTGCTCAAATTAATAACATTTAAGGGCAATTAAAACAAAAAGTTAGTTTTATGGTGCCATGAGAACGATCTCAAACACGCAAAGAACTTTAAAATTAAAAGCATGGGAAAAAATCCTTACATTAAATCTTAGATTTCCGGTTTCTAAATAGGTAGATATGGTTGCCTGCGGTGGAAAATTTTTCAAGTTTTCCAGTAAAACATTTACTAAGTACTTACAAATATTTAAAGAGTGTGTGAACAATTAGAAAAATATCTTCAAAACATAGGTAGAGAAATATTTGGTTCTCCCATACGAAGTGACTCACTTTTCAACATTTTTGTATGGTCCGAACCTATTTCTTCATATTAAAAAAAATACTAATATACTAAGTAGTTCAGTTTTTTTGAGTAGAACACACCCTTCAAATATTTGTATTTACATAATTAAAGTACATCATCATCATCTTCCTGCCTTTATCCCAATTACTTGGGGTCGGCGCAACACGTTTCGTTGAACATAAAATCGTGTTGCAGAAGGATTTGGCTGAATTTTTCGACCGGCCGCCTACCGCCTTACTTAATTAAAGTACATCGCAGAAAATGTAGGTAAATGGGAATAAAAGCACGGTGATTTTTTCAATTTTTTTGGTATGTTTCGTATTTTGGTGTATCACTTTACTTCACACTTCACTATACTATAATAATCTGGGTATAGTTACAATTTGTTTTCTATAACATTTCCCAAAAACCCGCCCAAAAACCGCTGAAGCGCAATACGATCGATTTTCCTCTCAACAAAACGACAGAGACAGAAATACCTACACATGTAAAAGAGAGGGACAGCGATACCTACTTCCGGAGGAACCTTGAACGTTCGTCGACCTTGTAACAATCCTGTGACGTCATTCGTGTGGATCGGATGTTGCGTACCTAACCTACGAGTACAAAGTTGGTCTGGTCATGTACATAAGTACATCGTACATGTATTGCCGTGTGATGCCGGTTTAAAATACCATAATGTATCACCCTATTTATCTCCGTGAGGGTCGTACAAGGTGACTATGGGATGAATCTAGGGAATGGGCAGCAGCATTCCCTTGCGAGTGGTGGGTTTTGGCTGAAGTAGTAGAGATGGACAGACGATCTGGTCAAGTCCGCGGGGAAATGCTGGATGCAGGCCGCTTCTAATCGGACAGGGTGGAAATATTTAGGGGTGGCTTATGTTCAGCAGTGGACGTCCTATGGCTGATAATCATGATAAATGAGTTGTAGTAGTACATATTAAGTACATTTAAGACGTAACCAGCAAGGCTTGATCCACCAACAGTCAAATTATAGTGCGTGGGGTCATGGTTGCAAAACTCCAAAACTCGGGTCATTTATAGGGTGTTATACCCAAAGGGTGAAAACGGTACTCTATGAAACTTCGCTGTCTGTCTGTCTTCGTCACCAGGAAAAGACTTCGCTGTCTGTCCATCACCAGAAAAATCCAATACACAGTAACAGTAGTATAGCGCCCGGCGCCCGTTGCTTAGCAACAGAACTACGTAAAATGTAACGTATTCTAGCCGGAGAGCTCGCACGTAGAAAATTAAGAGTGGCGAAACCCAGGAGCCTAGAAGAGAACCGACAGGTTATTCAATTAATTTTAATTCATTCTAATTCAAACTTAAAAAAGGGAAAATTTGTAGTACAATATGTTCTCTTTTTTATAACAATTTGTGTTCCTACTCTAAACGCGGCTCGGGCGGGATAAAAAAAATAAAAATAAAGGCACTGCCTCGGGGCTGGCCAGGCTAACCACACAGCATGTATCTTTACTGGCGATGCCTCTACCAACTGGTCTACAACTTAAAAATGTATGCCTAACACGGGAAGTGTTTAGCCTAGCCTAGTAGCTTGCAGCCTAGTTCTAGCCCTTACCAGGACTCTTTGTTCTAGCGATCTTTGTTCTTCAGCTTTTTATCTTTTCAAAAGTTATGGCTTTACCGTGTAAAACCAAGCTAGATTTACTGTTATTTCCTAACACCCTGTATGGGAAGCGAGGCCCAGATTATCCTTATGCTCAGCAACATGTGTCCGGAATACGCCCTTTATTATGTTTGGCTGTTGTAATGGCTTCCTACAGGCCCAAGGGCTTTTTTTGTAGCTTTAGGTTCTTCTTCATTCAGGATATGGTTTTTCCCGTAATGTTATGGGAAATGGAGGTGGGACGAGAGTCATTATTATAAGCTTATTGTAAGCTGCTACAAATCCAAAAATTTCAAAATTTGGATGGAAAACAATTATTTAAAAAATAAATACAGGGTGTCAATTTAAATGCGCGCCATAGTTTAAGTGTAGGTTCAGTATTGATAAAGAAACCTGTAAAAAGGTTTAATAATTCATAGTATAAAAAAACACTATAGCGACTCAGGGATAATATTATCCAGAGAATGGACAGCTGCGGTCTCTGTGAATTAAACATCTTGCACTGCGCTCGCCAATCAGCCTGCCATTTGTAAGTATGGTTTTACCCCCCTATACGGGGGAGGCCCTTTATTCTAGCCGTTACCAGGACTCTTTGTTCTAGCGATCTTGGTTCTTCAGCTTTTTATCTTTTCAATAGTTATGGCTTTACCGTGTAAAATCAAGCTAGATTTAGCGTTATTTCCTAACACCCTGTATGGGAAGCGAGGCCCAGATTATCCTTATGCTCAGCAACATGTGTCCGGAATACGCCCTTTATTATGTTTGGCTGTTGTAATGGCTTCCTACAGGGCCCAAGGGCTTTTTTGTAGCTTTAGGTACTTCTTCATTCAGGATATGGTTTTTCCCGTAATGTTATGGGAAATGGAGATGGGTGGGGGTGGGGATACTTATTTTTTGCTGTGGAGGATCCAAAATTTTTGATTATGAAATTTTTTTTAAAAATAATATACAGGGTGTTAATTTAAATGCGTGCCATAGTTTGAGCGTAGCTTCAGTATTGGTAAAGGCACCCGTAAAAAAGGTTTGATAAATTCCTAGTAAAAAAAACTGTATTTCGAAGAAACACCCTTTAAAGCATAATATTTGAAACACACTATCTAAGAACGACAAAACTGTATGCGAATTGGTTTACCTGCGTATCACGTATCCTCTAGTCTAGGTCTTTCAAAGGTTGGCTGGAAGAGATCTCTTAATGGGATAAGCCCGCCTTTGTGCCTGTATCTTTCTTAGTTTCGCAATATTTTTTGGAATTTTTTGGTCCCTACAATAAAGTGATTACATACAGTTGACGTAATTTATCTAACACTAGCTGCCCGTCAGCGGTTTCACCCGCTGCAACCTATTATTCCGCGGGAAAAAAGCATTACTCGCCAAGAGATGTCGCTGTAAAAAGGTTTAATAATTCATAGTAAAAAAACTGTATTTACGCCCATTTTGAAGAAACACCCTGTATAGCATAATATTTGGAACACACTAAAAACTGTATGCAAATAATTAAAATAACAAATTAATAATAAATAAAAAATAATCGGACAGGGTGGAAATATTTAGGGGTGGCTTATGTTCAGCAGTGGACGTCCTATGGCTGATAATCATGATAAATGAGTTGTAGTAGTACATATTAAGTACATTTAAGACGTAACCAGCAAGGCTTGATCCACCAACAGTCAAATTATAGTGCGTGGGGTCATGGTTGCAAAACTCCAAAACTCGGGTCATTTATAGGGTGTTATACCCAAAGGGTGAAAACGGTACTCTATGAAACTTCGCTGTCTGTCTGTCTTCGTCACCAGGAAAAGACTTCGCTGTCTGTCCATCACCAGAAAAATCCAATACACAGTAACAGTAGTATAGCGCCCGGCGCCCGTTGCTTAGCAACAGAACTACGTAAAATGTAACGTATTCTAGCCGGAGAGCTCGCACGTAGAAAATTAAGAGTGGCGAAACCCAGGAGCCTAGAAGAGAACCGACAGGTTATTCAATTAATTTTAATTCATTCTAATTCAAACTTAAAAAAGGGAAAATTTGTAGTACAATATGTTCTCTTTTTTATAACAATTTGTGTTCCTACTCTAAACGCGGCTCGGGCGGGATAAAAAAAATAAAAATAAAGGCACTGCCTCGGGGCTGGCCAGGCTAACCACACAGCATGTATCTTTACTGGCGATGCCTCTACCAACTGGTCTACAACTTAAAAATGTATGCCTAACACGGGAAGTGTTTTAAATTTTGGTATTCAATGGAAAATATAACAGGTGTAAAATATATAATTTTTATTTTAATAACGACGCATTAAAACAACGTTTTAAATAAATTTTGATGCTTTTGATTTGGTTACTCGTGTCTTTTGACACGAAGAAGAACAGAAGTGGATTATGTATATTATCTAGTATACTATACCTACGCCAAATTCCAATGTGAAATGCGAAGCCGTTAAATATTGAATGAGAGATACTTTTACGCGACTAGCTCCCCGTCTGTACCAGGGAAACTGCCTCGACCTTGCCTCCCAAATGTACAACTCCCATGCCGTCATCATCATTGGCCTCATACGTCTGTGACAGACGATTTATTCAGTGTCTGAGGCAAGATTTTTCATGGCTGTATAAGCCGATACGGGAGCGGCATGACTTTCCGCACGCTCTATTCCCATGCCGTAAGCCGTAGGTAATGTAACAACATGTGTGTGTATCCTGACAAGGTCAGAAACAGGGTGGAAGAGGGATGGGAACATTTTATTTTCGGAGCCAAAGGAATCTTTTATTGATGATAATTTATTATTGACATTATTGTAGTAATTTTGCCACCGAGGATCTGGCCTGCTAACTAAGTAAGTTACCGAAACGGGTCTCGTCCCATCGCCCGAAAAATTTCCAAATTCGACTTTTAAAAACAATAAAGAACAGAATATGATGACGCCGACTGTAATCCATCGAGACGAGTCGAGTATTTTTCTCGACGGCCGCGAGGCCGTCGGGGAGACGCCATTTCGGCAGGGCCTATTGGGCGTAGAATGCCGCTGCCGCTGCCCGTAAAGACGGGTAGGTCATGGGGTAGGGGGACATGGTGAGCGTGGGAACGCTCCACCACGGCCCGAAGGGTCAAATTAAGGCCCGAGTGTGGCTAGAAAGAACCGGCCGCAGACGGACCAGCAGTACCGCCAGCGAGTCGCCCGCTGGATGGACCCTAATGCCCGGAGAGGCCCAGCGAGCGCCTTCTAGCTGGCGGTAGAAGAAGTTACGCCCGGGGAGTCGGCGAGCCTGACCCGATAGAGAATCGGGCCCGCGTCAGCCGGCTAGTCATAGTCAGGTTGCAGTCACTTGGTCAGTGAGGTCAATCCTGTGTAATCCATCGTCGAAATCGAAGATCTTAAATATTTATTTTTTTATTTTATTTTTATTTAAAACTGAAGTCTACAGCTATAGTACATAACAGTTAACAAACATAATATACAAGTATTCTAAACATAAGCCAATTACAGACCTCCATTATATTTACCATATAGATAGTTATATAAGAGGGTATTTTTAAGTTACAATCCGACTTTCGAGAACAAACTATTTTAATCCTTATTTATAGGTAAATGTATGGTTTAAGTAATTAAGAAGGTAGGTACTAATTCAAAAGTGTAATAACAATTAAAGAAATCTAAATATGGTCTGCCACACATTGCAAGTTGAGTGTATGTAATGTAATGTAATGATGGTGATGTTGATGTTTTTGTGTAGTGTGGTGTGAGTGAGTGAGTGCATATGAGAAAGAAGAAACATTTTCTCATGGCCAGCTCCCCGACTATATTAGGGAAACTGCCTCGACCTTGCCTTTCAAAACGCCCTACTCTCATAGTAGCCTTATCACACAAGCGGTTGCGGTGCAAAGCGGACGCCCGGCCTATGCCGGATTCGCAACATGTGGTACAAATACCGCCAGTATCGCTTGTGTGTTAGATAAGTAATGGAATAACGTGTGTACCCAGTACAAGGTCAGAATCAGGGTGTGTGGGAGATGGGAACATTCTCGTTGATATTTTCGGGGGTCAGAAAAGATTTCCGTTAGATAACTATGCAGATGATTTAGAACTTGCAAACTACCGCAGGCAGGATTTGAACCTGCAACTTACGCTATTAGTACCACTCGTGGTTATTGGCCAAATAATAGGCACACTTAAAAAACTCCTATTATGTTCCAAAAGACCTAAATCATACGAAAACGTACAGGACGAGGACCTACCAAGTGTGTACTTAGTTTTAGGATTCCCCATTACCTATTACTAAACCCACGTATTGAGGCCGCCCGTTTAGAAAAGCATCACCCCATTTATACCCCAGGGTGTCGTAAAAAGCGACTTAGTCAATTCATCCAAAGAAACAGACAGCCGCGTTCCCTGTAAATGCAAAATGCACTGGGCTCGCCAATCCACCTGCCAAACTAAGCGTAGTGAGTATGGCAATAACCCTAGATAGGGGGAGGCCTATGTCCAGCAGTGGACTGTAGTGACTGTTAAGGTCGTTACTTCTTATACATATCATCACATATCACGCCTATATTCCTTGCGGGGTAGGAGAGCGTAAATGGCTGTAAAAAAACGGCCATTCAAACCACGTCTGACAAAAGTCGGCCATTCAAAAAATATCTGGTAGTCAGGTTATCAGCCCGTCGCCTAAAATTGCAATACATGTCAACTCTCAAATCCCCTATTCGCTTCTTACGACACCCTCCGGAAAATATGGGATGATGTTGTTCTAAGCCGGCATCACACGGCACCTTATACAGAACCTGACCTAACTAAATTGTTGTTTCCAGCCAAAGTTTTGTTGGTTGACCTTTTTTACCTACTACCTTTGTTTTGAGGTCACTCGACTAGACCAGACGGTTTTTTTTACCGTCTGCCCTTCGCATTAGCCTCTATAAAGGAAAACGTCCTGTTCCCTTTTTAAATTAATCTGTATTAGATAAATAGCGTCTGGTACACATAGATGATCTAATTCAGATATTTAGAGGACTGGATTGAGAGTATCCGATTACAAAGAGGGTTTGAAATAGCTTTTGAAATGTGGAAGTTTGAATGGAACACACGAGTACATTACCTGCCTAAAGATTAATCTATGGATAATGTGATGAAGTCATACCAATGGAATAACCATAAAATTTACAGAAGGATAGCTTTCCACTTTTTACCCGATGGGGGGTTATGGTTATGTGTTACGAGAGTATGTATGTATGTATCTAGAAATATGTTTTCCCAGGTTACAGCCCAAGCAGCTAAGCAGATCTTAACATGCTAGGAATAGTTAGGTTCGTCTCAGCAGCGTGAGTGACACTGGCTATATTAAAAATTCATAAATTTAAGATGACGGATTCTATCTAAAAACTGAAAAGCGCATCAAAATTTAACGAGTACTTTTGGAAATAATTGCTAACATTGGTTTGCACAAACACCACTCTCTCACTTCAATACCGTCTTCGTTCCGTCGTGGGTAAAAATACACATCATCTCCCTGCCCTTATCCCAAGGCCCCGAGTCCGCTAAATGAAAATCGTTTCAGTTGGATCTCGATGGCATCTCAGTTGGATGGTTTCGGTCATTTCGTAGTCTGCTAACAGTTTTTAGTATGGAAAATCACAGTGGCAGTAGAATGACAGTTGAGTCTCGCTGGCATTACAATGGCTAAAAATTAGCAGACTTGGGGCCCAGTTTTGGTCGGTGCAACATGTTTTGTTAGAGCACAAATCTTGTAGCAAAAGGACTTGGCAATGTTTTATGACCGGCCACCTGCTTGACGTCAACCCTCTTAGGAATGCTATTTTAAGGTGGTATCACCGCCACCATGCGGTTGACCATAGTCGACAGATATTCAGCCTAGGTTAACTCTACGTCGCCTTTTACGAAACACCTTGAGTGGGCTAGGGGTTTCAGTATTCCTAGCCGCTACCACTCGGCTAAAAAATACACACATCCATGAAGAACCTACGTCACTTCTAGTAGCTTCTAATGCCCAGAAAGGACAGTACGTTACATTTACAATAAATAACTCAATATGCGTTACATTCCTGCGGCGGCGCTATTCTGTAACCGCTGATGATAATAATTGATTAGGTGTAATGTCATTGAAATTCGACGTACCTAAAACGAAAGTCGAAGGTAAGCGAATGAGTGATATGTTATAACTCTCAAGAAAAAGAGCTTTTGTTGGTTTCAAGATCACAGGTATGCCAGGCTCTATCCAAAAATATTCGATGTTAAGAAGAGACGCATGAATATCGAGCAACATCGAGCCCTCTTAATTTAAGGTTTGGTGCGGTCTTGTAAAAAGGTGTATCCGCGTCTTTGAGGAGCAGCGTAAAACAGATCTTGACGCTAAGCGCGATGAACTGAAGGCCCGTCCTCCCGTCGCCAATAACTACAATTATATCAATGGCAAACAGTGCCCGCACTGTGCACGGGAGTTTAATGCCAAAATCGGCCACAGTAGCCACTACAGGCACAGACTTGATTAGGAGTTGAAGTTGTCGTCATGACCGAAATCGGTCGGAGGAATCATCAATGAATACCTTTTAAAATAATTTTCGTGTTCAGTATAATTTTTTGGGAAAACTTGCATAATTTTCCAGCGCGGGCAGGATTTGAACCGGCAACCTACGCACAGATCCCGAAGGTTGCAGGTTCAAATCCTGGAATTTTTTTGCTAGTTTTCCAGAGATCATCACTCTTTCGGAACTTACGTAACAGTGTAGAATATCCCCGGTGTCGGGACAATTGGGCCGACTTCCTTATTGCGGATGGCGTCACTCCCGCGCCGAATTTGCGACGCCATCATCTCCCGGGACATACCTGCGCATACGTTGAAGTATTGTCAAAATGTTGGATTTAAAGATGTTAATAAGAGACACATGATAAGATGCAATTTGAATTGAAGACCCGTCCCCCTGTCGCCATTAACTACAATTATATTAATGGCAAACTCACGTGCCCACACTGCACAAGTGTTTACTGCCAAAATCAGCTGCAATATCCACCTGGGCGCATCAGCGCCGACTAGATTAGCAGTAGAATGGTCACCATAGCCGAAAGTCAACAGTATTGTTTGCGTCTTTTTCATATTACATGCAATTTGAGCAAGATGTCAACAATAATTTTGCCATTTCGCGTCCCATATTTCTATGAGTCAGGTTATAACAGTGTAGAATATCCCTGGTGTCGGGACAATTGGGCCGACTTCCTTATTGCGGATGGCGTCACTCCCGCGCCGAATTTGCGACGCCATCATCGCCCGGGACATACCTGCGCCTGCGCATACGATCAACTAGTATCTAGGAAGCAACTGCTTACGCTTTGACAGCGCGTACGACACGGGCCGATATGTGCACTCTATCTTTAGCTTGCTTATATATATTCTAAGTTCTTTATAGTCTCTATTTTGTAACAGTGTAGAATATCCCTGGTGTCGGGACAATTGGGCCGACTTCCGTATTGCGGATGGCGTCACTCCCGCGCCGAATTTGCGACGCCATCATCGCCCAGGACATACCTGCGCCTGCGCATACGATCAGCTAGTATCTAGGAAGCAACAGCTTACGCTTTGACAGTACGTACGGCGCGAGCCGATATGTGCACTCTAAAGCTTGCTTATATATTTGTAACAGTGTAGAATATCCCTGGTGCCGGGATGGCGTCACTCCCGCGCCGAATTTGCGACGCCATCATTGCCCGGGACATAGTACCTGCGTATACGATTAACTATTGTCAAAATGAGCTTTTTTTAGGGGCCAAAATGGTATGTGGGCAAGAAAATTATTTTTCACGGGCTACAGCCCAAACGAATAGTTGGATTTTGACATATGAGATGTCGTTAGATTCGTCTCAGCAGCGCGAGTGACACTGGCTACATAAAAATCTATATATTCAAAATGGCGAATTTTTACAGCAAAATACTACTTCAATATTACCGCAGTAGGGTTTTTTGTTTTTAAACACATCTACTTGTTTCATCTTTAGAAAGCAGGACATTTATGCATCAGCGCCGCCTTGATTAGGAGTAGAAGTGGTCGAGGGAACCTTCAGTATACTCTCTGTTTTGTGCTAGTGTAGAATATCCCTGGTGTCGGGACAATTGGACCGACTTCCTTATTGCGGATGGCGTCACTCCCGCGCCGAATTTGCGACGCCATCATCGCCCGGGACATACCTGCGCCTGCGTATACGATTAACAATTGTCAATATGAGCATTTTTAAATATAGCACTTTCACATCACAAGCATTTTAGTGACTTCATCGAAATGGGTCTAGTATTTCCATCCTTAGAAATTTGCAGGACACTTATGCAAATCCTTGGACTTTGGCAGTGGATGCGGGAGGCACAGGACCGGCGTAGATGGCGAGAAAAAGAAGAGACCTGTACTCAGCAGTGGGTAGATGTAGGCTGATATGATGATGATAATGATGGCTGAAATCGGTCGGAAAGGTCATCATCATCACATCACTCATTGTGTAGCATAGAATGTCCCTGGTGTCGGGACAATTGGGCCGACTTCCTTATTGCGGATGGCGTCACTCCCGCGCCGAATTTGCGACGCCATCATCGCCCTGGACATACCTGCCTGCGCATACGTTGAAGTATTTGTCAAAATGATCCTTTTTACCCGAATGCCTCAGAGGAGTTATTTTTCGAGTTAAATAAAAAACGAATATAAATAACTTGTGACACGTTAGAAACTGCTGCAACTAATTTTCCCGCGGGAAAAAAACATTTTCCCGGCATGTGTTACGCATATAAACCTTCCTCTTGAATCACTCTGTCTATTACAAAAAACCGCATCAAAATCCGTTGCGTGTTTTAGGGGTAGTTAGCGAATTCCACGACTTCATTTTATACTATGTCTTAAAATATCGGGATATGTTTAAAATTAAACAAATTTTAATGAACCACTACTGTCGCAGCGGGTGAAATCGCTACAGCACGGTCAAATAGGCCATATTTGTC
The DNA here is from genome assembly GCA_024500475.1 of Phthorimaea operculella. Lineage (NCBI taxonomy): Eukaryota > Metazoa > Arthropoda > Insecta > Lepidoptera > Gelechiidae > Phthorimaea > Phthorimaea operculella. The sequence continues at coordinate 3,462,585 of JANFCV010000017.1, forward strand.
AGCTGGCATATTAAGATCCACTTTTCTTTGGAGACATGTATTTTAGTATGGGTTTGACAGCTGTCAAGTACGGCCTATCCGAGCTGCTTTGTGTGCAAATACTTCTCAATCAAAAATATTGCACAAGTTGTTTACGATGTATTTGCATTAGTACTCTATTTTACATTAATGTGACAAGAATTTGCGTACTCTACATTTCTATGTAGGTAAGTAATACGAGTACAAAATCGTGTAAGTTATACTACTATGCATTTTATTCGCGAACGAATACAACCTTCTGTATTTCATTCATACAATATGCTATTAAGTGTTTGCACAGATAATAGATGTAACAGTAAAGAAACTCGGACCCGTTTCCGTTGAATCGCAAGGATTGTCACTTTCGGATATACCATAACAATAACTGCCACAACAGTCCACTGCTGGACATGGGCATCCCCCTGTCGGGGGGTATTGCCATACTCGCCACGCTTGGCAGGCGGATTGGCGAGCGCAGTGTAAGATATTGCATTTACAGGGAACGCTGCTGCCCATTCCCTGGATGAATATCCCTTAGTCGGTTTTTACGACACCCACTGGTTGAATTGGGGTGATGCTATTCTAAGCCGGCATCACACGGCATGTGAGTAGCAAAGACTACTTATTACTATGGGAAAACACCTTATTATCTTCCCACGAACATTCGAGGAACATTTCGCTCGGGTGAGACTGGGTCAGTTTCCTTGTAAGCGGCGTCGCGCGTCTGCTTCGAGCGTTTGTAGGAAGTTTCCACACTGCTGATCAGAGCCATTTTTTCGCTGTTGTTCCATACAATAAGTTGCATTGCAATGTAGGTGAATGTCGTACGCCGCTTTGAGGCTTCGATTCTGCTAACTCTGCAAATTTTATTAGGTACACTGTTCAAAATATTGTTTTTTTTATGAGCGCCACCAAGCCCCTCCATGGTGTCATACTAAAAAAATACAGTTATGAATTTCAAAACAATACATACCTACAACAGCTACTTTTTTTTCTCATGGCTCGAACTCTATGTAAGGTGATGTATGAATGAATCTTATTTTGTCGATTGATTGATGTGTTTTACTAGCCTGTTTTCTAAGTTCAAAAAGGACGAAGGACTATTGTTTTAAGAGCCATACCTGGATTAAAAAAAAGATATTTTGTACTATTAGTCGCATTACAGGTTTTTTAAATTGACTTTTATGTAATTGAATCTTTATTTTGAAGAAATAAACAACATAGTGGACGCAACGCAGAATGGAGGGGATAAACCTAAAATGTTGTAGTGATTAGCTTGAATGTTTCTACTTCTATTTTAAATAAACTGTCCGTTTTTATTTTTTATTTTCTAAGTAGCCCTATATTCACGATTTTCCTTCACAACTTTTTCATAATTTTAAGAATTTATCATTCAGATCATCTCCGTAAGCTACTTAGGAAAGAACAAAATCCAAAGTAGGTATACACTTTACTAACAGAATCACGTCCATGACTATGTGCGTGCGCAGGCGCAGGCCGCCATTTTCTGACGTCACGTGTCATTCATGCGACGCTCATTCATAAACAACTTATGATGCTCTCTTACTACCAGTAATACATACATACTTACGTATATCACGTTTATATCCCTTCTTCTTCGAGTGGGGTAGGCAGAGACGGCATTTACACCACGTCTGTCAAAAGTTTGAGAGTCATTCAAAAGACTGTATGTTACTATAGTGACAGGTTGTTAGCCTGTCGCCTTAAATTGCAATAGGTACACATCAACTCTCAAAACCTTCTGACGACACCCATGGGAAAGATATGAGGTGATGCTAATTTAAGCCGGCATCACACAGAAAGTAATAGAGTAGGTACCTACATATTTTTGTTTTTGATCTGTTTAAAACTTGTTTTTAGTTATATCTATTAAAGCGTTCGTTCAAGCATTTAATTTGGAAAATTTACGCTTAAATTAAATTGCTGTAGTAGCTTAAATTGACAATTTGCCTTTTAAAGGTGTCGTAACGTAGGTATTACTTTACATTAGGCCATAATTACTTCACGTTTTAATTAATTTAATCTGGGGGCACGGCAGTGCCCCCACCAAGTCGAGCTGAAAGCGGCACGGCCGTACCATCCTTTTCTCGAACCAGTTCAGGCCATTTTCGACCCCCCCATAACTCCCTTGTCGATAAGTTTAGAACCCTCATTTCAAAATATCTTATCAAGCACTACATAGACACGATACATTTCAAATTTCATCAAATTTATACTAGTAGTTTAGAAGTTATAGTAAGTCAAAGTTTCTTAATTTTCTGCCTGACTGACTGACCGATCATCAAAATTCTAAGGTACTTCTAGCAGACCGAGGAGCTTCAAACTTTGAATACAACTTGTATTTAGTGTATGAATAAAGGGAAAACTATAACATTCTGAAAATTCGGTTGCAACTGCATAATTAACTTTGTATTTCCATACAAATGTATAGGATTACAAAGTTAACTTTGCGGATGGGCTTTAAAGAAATCTGTAGCTGAGGCTCATGAAGTAGTTCCAAAAAAGAAAAAGAGGAAGACTACCTACAAAAAGAAATGAGATCCCACCAAAAACATTCACTTGTAAAAAGAACCAAGTCTCGCCTCTCAGTTCTTCAACTGTAAAAGTTGTGAGATCCATGTGATTCCAAGTCGGTTATTGATAAATAGAATGACTTGGCAATCGCACACTATTTGCTTGTGAGATACGATGGTCTGGTGCGATGGCCGGGTCATTCTATTTATCAATAACCGACTTGGAATCACATGGATCTCACAACTTTTTACAGTTGAAGAACTGAGAGGCGAGACTTGGTTCTTTTTACAAGTGAATGTTTTTGGTGGGATTATTATTGACAGACTACTGACCACCTTCTCGCTAATTGAAAATGCTTAAGGCGTTCCGTTTTCCATACAAAAATTCAATGGAGTTATGTATGTAAAGGAGACAAGAGTCGGTTTAAAAAACTTGATGGGGAGTCCCGTGGGTATATAAGATTGTCGCAAAACACTAAAAAGAATTTTTAAATCATCAGATTTCCCCGTAAAAAGCGAGTCGCCGCTTTACGAAAATAGATGGAGCTACTGCTGCAATAAATACGTTTAATTTTATTGTGCAGAAAATACTGATTATCTTTTAACTATAAGTAGTTTTGCGACAAATTTACGTGTGCCTTCATCATTCAGAATAAAGTTTCTTTAAAAAGAAACTCTACAGCTCATGTGTAACCCGACTGAAGTGCAGTTTTTCGTTTGTATGACGTAACGAACCACCTTAAATGGTGCACATTATTGTATGTAGGACAAATAAGATTATAATGAAAATAAATAATTAAGATATGTACTACGTACGAACGTGTTATATGATATGTATAGTCCAGATGGACTATGAATGCGAATCTGCGAGGCATCGGTCTCACGAGTGTCTTGCGACAACTCTTGTGAGTTTCGTCCTCTACGATAAGCCACTTGTACACATTACAGTGTAATCCTTTTTCACTTAGTCAGCATTTAAGCTGAAGCGATGAGTGCCGAAACACCGATGGCGAAAGGTCCAGGTTGTTTCACCTTCATTTCGGATCATCAGGTATGGAAGTGTCCATACGACAACCTTTTAGGATATGTATAGTCCAGATGGACTATGAATGCGAATCTGCGAGGCATCGGTCTCACGAGTGTCTTGCGACAACTCTTGTGAGTTTCGTCCTCTACGATAAGCCACTTGTACACATTACAGTGTAATCCTTTTCACTTAGTCAGCATTTAAGCTGAAGCGATGAGTGCCGAAACACCGATGGCGAAAGGTCCAGGTTGTTTCACCTTCATTTCGGATCATCAGGTATGGAAGTGTCCATACGACAACCTTTTAGGATATGTATAGTCCAGATGGACTATGAATGCGAATCTGCGAGGCATCGGTCTCACGAGTGTCTTGCGACAACTCTTGTGAGTTTCGTCCTCTACGATAAGCCACTTGTATACATTACAGTGTAATCCTTTTCACTTAGTCAGCATTTAAGCTGAAGCGATGAGTGCCGAGACACCGATGGCGAAAGGTTCAGGTTGTTTCACCTTCATTTCGGATCATCAGGTATGGAAGTGTCCATACGACAACCTTTTAGGATATGTATAGTCCAGATGGACTATGAATGCGAATCTGCGAGGCATCGGTCTCACGAGTGTCTTGCGACAACTCTTGTGAGTTTCGTCCTCTACGATAAGCCACTTGTACACATTACAGTGTAATCCTTTTCATAGTCAGCATTTAAGTTGAAGCGATGAGTGCCGAAACACCGATGGCGAAAGGTTCAGGTTGTTTCACCTTCATTTCGGATCATCAGGTATGGAAGTGTCCATACGACAACCTTTTAGGATATGTATAGTCCAGATGGACTATGAATGCGAATCTGCGAGGCATCGGTCTCACGAGTGTCTTGCGACAACTCTTGTGAGTTTCGTCCTCTACGATAAGCCACTTGTACACATTACAGTGTAATCCTAAGACCTTTCGCCATCGGTGTTTCGGCACTCATCGCTTCAGCTTAAATGCTGACTAAGTGAAAAAGGATTACACTGTAATGTGTACAAGTGGCTTATCGTAGAGGACGAAACTCACAAGAGTTGTCGCAAGACACTCGTGAGACCGATGCCTCGCAGATTCGCATTCATAGTCCATCTGGACTATACATATCCTAAAAGGTTGTCGTATGGACACTTCCATACCTGATGATCCGAAATGAAGGTGAAACAACCTGGACCTTTCGCCATCGGTGTTTCGGCACTCATCGCTTCAGCTTAAATGCTGACTAAGTGAAAAGGATTACACTGTAATGTGTACAAGTGGCTTATCGTAGAGGACGAAACTCACAAGAGTTGTCGCAAGACACTCGTGAGACCGATGCCTCGCAGATTCGCATTCATAGTCCATCTGGACTATACATATCCTAAAGGTTGTCGTATGGACACTTACATACCTGATGATGCGAATTGAAGTGAAACAACATCGACCTTTCGCCATCGGTGTTTCGGCACTCATCGCTTCAGCTTAAATGCTGACTAAGTGAAAAAGGATTACACTGTAATGTGTACAAGTGGCTTATCGTAGAGGACGAAACTCACAAGAGTTGTCGCAAGACACTCGTGAGACCGATGCCTCGCAGATTCGCATTCATAGTCCATCTGGACTATACATATCCTAAAAGGTTGTCGTATGGACACTTCCATACCTGATGATCCGAAATGAAGGTGAAACAACCTGGACCTTTCGCCATCGGTGTTTCGGCACTCATCGCTTCAGCTTAAATGCTGACTAAGTGAACGTGTTATATCTTTCCGGCAAAATAATTTATTCACAGGAAACAAGATTGAGGAAAATATAAAGAAATAAGAATATGAAATGTATTCCGATAGGTTTAAATTTGCTTCTGTATCTTTATCATACAGAAACTCATTTAAAGAACCGGCCAAGTGCAAGTCAGAATCGCGCACAAAGGGTTCCGTAAAAGATTACGTTTGTTGTGTGGGAAACCCTCTACATGTTTAATTTATTCAAAAGTATTTTAGTTTTTAATATGACAGTGACAATAGAAATACGTCATGTAGTTTAGTTCAGTTTTTACGACTAAGACAGTTATACGAGAAAAAAGAAAGAAATACGTTATCCTATCCGTAAAAAATTCAGCTCTGACTACCACGCTTTATGAGATACAGCCTGATGACAGACGGATGCACGGATGGACTCATTAAATACGGTCCCGTTTTGAGCCTTTGGGTACGGAACCCTAAAAAAGAAGCTAAATGTTCCATAATGGCGTTTCCCTGTTATCTTAATGGGACATTATAAAACTGTAATGGGGTCGTTTTGTTAAAAGTGTGTTAGAGTACATTTTTTTGGTTAATTTATTGTTAATTACATTAGTTTCGTGAAATACATTTTTTTTTATTACGATATTCATGGATTGCTACTAGGATCAGTAAGTAGCAAATCAACGTACGTATTAATTAAAGAATCATCTTAAACTTAGTTTAAAACGTTCTATAAAAAAGCAGGAAATATGCGCTGATCAAAAGCATTCCCAATGAGGGTTGACGTCAGGTAGGCGGCCGGTCGTAAAATGCAGCCAAATCCTTTTGCAACACGATTTTGTGTTCAACAAAACGTGTTGCGCCGACCCCAAGTAATTGGGATAAGGGCAGGAAGATGATGATATGCGTTGATTTCTTAAAGGGGAAGGGGATGTTGATTTGCTGCTGATTGTACCCAATTTACATCTATCGTTTTATTATAGCGTTTGTTTAGTAGCGTAGCGCCTGTATTACATGAAAATACAACAATTTCTACTTTACTATAAATTCACATTTCCTTAACGCTCTTTTTAGTTTCAATGAAGCCTATTTCTTTATCGTAAAGATTTTGGAAGCTATATTTACTCGTAGATACCTACCTTCCTCCTATAGACTCTTACTTAAAAGTAATGTAGGTAGGTAGGTACTCGTAGTAAAAGTTTTGACGTAGCGTAGACTCGTAGTACCTACGTAGACAATCTCTACGACTACGACTACAAATCAAAATTATGTACCTACTAATGTTTTCCGTACATTTCCCTATCATTAACCTATATTTTATGAAAGTAGTAAGAACTTAGTTCAACATAAGAACCTACTTCTTGGATACGTAAGTAATAATATTAATGAACTCATTAATAACCAACCCATTAAGGAAATATTCGTTACTAAACCGCAACTACATGATTCCATCACTCAGCAGGAACTTGAAAAAAAAAACGGCAAACACTTGCGATTGGTGTCGCAACACGTCTCATACCAAATTCTGGGTCAATGTATCCGACATTGGCCTTGGCGCCATATTCCACTATCCGCGCCATTTCCGACAACCCTACCAAAACGAGCAGTCTCTCAATCACACTACACCGGGGTTGCCAGACTGTCCCATAAAGGTTGGATTAACGAGATTCCCACTGTCCCTATCAGTAGGTGGGGGCAGTAGTGGGAGGCCCGTTAAGGAATTTAGACTCAATGGATTCCACCAGCCAGGGGCTTGGAGTCTCTGTCGATATGGAGAAGCAGTGTGCGCAAAAGCGCGCCAGCTGCCGCGACTCGTCAACGGTGACCGGAGGAATATGGTCGACACGAGTGCTAAGGGCGAGGGAGCCCTAATACCGGGTGATGTATGTCGCCCGGTACCCCTCGGCAAGCCGTTGGCCTCTTAGTGGCTGTGGAAGTAGCAATGATAGGACTGGCGTATACACTTAAGTGTAGGTCGTTCGGGAAAAGGTTTGTCTCAATACGGATGGTCGTGTAGGAAATACAGTGGGGAAAGGGAGGCGATGCTGGATTGGTTGAGTGTAGGAAAAGCGGGACCAGTTTTCTTTAGGGAACTGGTGTCTTCAGAGGCGAACTTCGCGCGTTTCAAGTAGTTCTGCCATGGGTGGCACCGGGAACGGAGAAAAGAGGTGTTAGAGGAACCCGAGGCGAGTAGGAGAGGTTAGAAGAAACCACGGAGGAGACAGAGAAGTTAGAATAACTTCGAGAAACAGAGAGAGAGAGAGTGATTCGGAGTAGAGAAGGCAGTCCGTCATGTGGTTGTGCAGTCCCAGAAAGGGGAGAATGCATATGCAACACAAAACGCATATTTGTAGGGACAGACGACATTTTCGCAGAATGAGCTCAAGTCCCCTGTGAAGTCCCGCGTGTTTTGCTCTGAACCTTGGTCCTGGTGACCTAATGGTTGGTAGGACCATGGCTGGTTGGTGGGTGTGTCCCAGTACGGACGATATTTCGTCTCTTTTGGAGATAGACCATCCATTTTTCATCCGTTAGCATCCACCGTCCCTTTTCGGCCGGTCTAGATCTAGACCGACCTACTCTTTGACCTAATAATGATATGTCTGGGATCATTGAGCACCTGAAAGAATAGTACCTAGATTAAATTTCACGATCGCCCCACCCACATGTTGATTGTATACAAATCCGAAAATTGGTATTTTATGCACTCGGTCCGGTATTAACTTACAAAAATCTACGTGCGCACCAAGGCAATCTTCAAAACCACTGCCACCGTTGACTACAACTTTCCCTTTCGAAAGGAAAGGAATCGTTCGAATTCATAGGAGCAGTCTGGCAACACAGTACGCACTACACTGCGAAGGATAAACGACTCCTAAACAGTGGCGGATCCAGGGGGGGGGGGTCATGGGGGTCATGACCCCCCCCCCTGAGCCGGGCCCAGGACCTTGACTAAGTGGTTATATTATGGTTTGCCTAACAATGTCTTTTTTGTCAATGTCAAACACAAGATTCCATTCAATTACATAACCAAAAGCCGGCATAATGGTAAAATCGTCGACTTCATTCGGCCATCGTCCTAAGCTGATCCAGGTTTTTGGCCTAAAACCTAGGATTTTGGCCGAAATTCTAATGGGAACGAGGATTGGAGAGGTACGTTATGCACCTCCACCCTACGTTAGACACCCTGAGGCATCGGACGCCCTGAAGCGTCAGACAGCCTGAACAGCAGAATTGCCTCGGTTGACCTAGAGACAGACACCATAAGATCAGGAAGTACCACTGGACGCTCGGGAGAACGGGAGGTAGCGTCAGACGCCTTGGACGGCAGGGGGATTGTCGGCCGCCCAGGAAATCCAACGCCCGCCATCTTTTATCCTCCAGAACGTCCAAAGCTACCTCCTGCCTCTCAGGGTGTATGCCGCTACCTCCAACCCTCCAGGGATGCCCTTCACGGCAAGGGGTAGCGTCGGAAGTCCAGGAAAACCAACGCCCGCCACTTGCTGTAGGGTGGGAGGTAGCGTCGGACGCCCTGGAGGACAGGGGGTAGATCCTCTAGAGCGTCCGAGGCAATCCTGCTGTTCAGGCTGTCTGATGTTACCCCCTGCCCTTCAGGGTGTTCAACTCTACCCTTAAAAGATGTGCATAGCATACGTCTTCACTCCTCGCTCCCCCGAAATGCAAAAAAAGCCATAATACTAAACAAACTACTTTTTTGCCAAAAACCTGGATCAGCTTAGGACGATGGCCGAAGGAAGTCTACTATTTTGCCATATGCCGGCTATTGGCTAAAAAGCTAATTGTGCCGCTCGAAAAACATAACCCTTCTTCTGAGGCAGTCGGGTCAAAAATTACCTATAGTACCTATAAAATTTTCTATGTGACCCCCCCCCTCCCCCTGAGACAAGGCTGGATCCGCCGGTGCTCCTAAATTCAGTCGGCGTAACCCAATTCGCGCGTATCCGATAACCCGTCCGAATAATATATCACGAGCTTATATCAAAGTGCGTACGATAAGAACTCTTCCGATTCGGCCGGGTTTTTCAGCCTTGACGTCAGCCATTTTGACAATGATATAGGTTTTTATGTTTCCGGAGTCGTGAGGATTTTTATTAACGTTCTCAAGGAGTCCGCAGATAGGTATGTGTATGTACAACTAAATGTGTGCGTACAGGATGTACCGGCCTTCGAACTGTGGACGGATTATTTTCGGCATTCGTTGAACGATAAGGAAGGGATACATACTAGCTGTTAACACCTATTCTGTCTGTACTGAAGAAATCGTAGGGCAAACTACGCAGCAAAGTAGGAATATTGAAATCATTTTACTTACATTTTGACTAAGATGTAGAGTTTGTAAAAGTTGGTGGAACTAGGGCGTGTAGATGCAGAAAGTTTCACCGTTTTACAAAAGTTTAAGAGTATTTAGAAGACTGCCTATCACCATAGGTTGTCAGCCTTTCGCCTAAAATTGCAATACACATCAACTCTCAAATCTCTTAGTCGCTTCTTACGACACCCACGGGAAAGATATGAGGTGATACTATTCTGAGCCGACACCATACGGCGAAAAAGTTATATACCTACCTACCTATCTTTCATATTGTGGTTTAGAGACAATTTTCCCGTGTGAATAACCTACCCATTTTCCGTAGGTAAAAAGTAGCTTATGTTAGACAGGGATGTTGTAATAGTGTACAAATATTTGACACCCGTCATGTTGTTTCAAAGTTAATTGATAACATACAAACAGACATATCTTTTCTCTTTATAATATTAGTAAAGACTTAATTTTGTACAAATTTTCACCTCAACCTAGTAACAGAGTTAATTTCTGAATGAAACAGACGCAAGGCATTAAACTTATGATTTAGGATTTAATCCTTGTCGCATTTGGTTTCATAATCTGCTAAATAGAAGACAAAACCGGGTCTTTATTCTTGTCTATGGGCAATAGAATTTAACACAAATAAAAAAGCCTAGTATTAAAAAAAATCTAAACGGTTCGACACTGCACTGCAATACAAATTTTTGCATTAGCAAGTTCAATTTTGTTATGATGGATGAATTTTGATTCTACGACAATTTTCATTTTGTAATGCAAGTACCTACTTTGATCGGGAAAGTATTAACTATTTCCTAAAATGCATAATTTTGCAAGTTAGGAAATAAGTCGGCTTCCTTCAGCATAAAAGTGGTTCATCATTGACCAGAAGAATCAATTAGCATACAAGGCATTAGCCCATTTTTCGAGATAACTATGTTTAAAATTACGTAAGTTACAGATTTTCACATGACTCTTTTATCTTTTGCAGGTAAGCTGACTATCAACGCCCGTAAAATGTATGTTAGTAAGTACCTAATTTAAAAACACATCAAGCATAATTATTAAAAACCAAAATCCCGATTGCGGTAATTTAAAGTATAATTTTTTCAATTTTATTTAGTTTATTCGCGCTGCTGAGGGGAATCTAACGACACCTCATTTGTAGAACCTGAGTAGGTAGTAACCGTTTGGGCTGTAACCCGCAATAAAGAATTTTCTTGACCACATAAATACATATCCACATACATATTTAGTACAAACATACCTACATAATTACTAACATATATACCTACTCTCAAAAACGTTACCCTCCTCCTAATTCAGTTGGGTAAAAAGACTTGTGTCCCGGGTTCAAGTCCCGGAAAGACCCTTTATATTAGGTGTTTTAATAGCCACAGATACGCCTAGCAACAGATTCCCCGGCGCCGGAAACGCTGACCTGAATCGCAACACATGATTACACATGACACATACATACATACTCGTACATGTAGTAGTAATTACCTATTGCGTACTAGCGATGTGAATCGCTGGAATTTGAGCTAGTTGCGCCTCGCGACTTTAGTTGGTAAAATACTTCTAGGCTAGTAGCAAAGTCTTCTTTGTCGAATGGAACACTCAGTAAAGTAGACGAACGACCCGATAAAACAAAATAAAAAATAAAGTTTATTTATTATTTCGTTTAATGCTTTTTTCGTGGTTAGTCGATCGGTCGGTAGTGTAGGGCGTACTCGTATTCACTTTGAAATATTTGTAATTTTTTACCCGACTGCTTCAGGAGGGTTATGTTTTGTGAGAGTATGTATGTATTTATGTATGTATCCAGAAATTCGTTTTCACGGGCTACAGCCCAAACGGCTGGGTGGTTTTTGACATGTGAGGTGTCGTTAGATTCGTCGCAGCAGCTTTAAAAAATCATAAATACAATAAAGTTAGATACCTATTAAAATTGTGTTACCTTTCCGTTATAACTTCTGCTTATGTTTCTTGCAAAGCTAGAGGAAAACATTTAAGAAATAAAATGCGATTTGTTGTTATTCAGTACCAAACCAACAGCCATTTTACATGCTTGATATTTAGTCGGGGAATTCTGGAAATCCAATGTATGGCGCCAGTTGAAGCACGCCTTTACAGCAATTTTTTTTTTGCGATTAGATACCTTTAAGCATGTTGTTTGAAACCTTAAAAGCGGAGACCCTCCGCCGGTCCGCATCACCCCCATTTTCTTTGAAATGTGTCAAAAATTATAAACTGTACGGATTTATGAGTTAACTATAATAGTTACAAAAAAAGTGTCAAAGGACAAAATATTCCGTATTAAATTTGCTACTTAAATGTAATACATTTTTTTATTGTAACTATTATAGTTAACTCATAAATCCGTGTAGTTTATAATTTTTGACACATTTCATAGAAAATGGGGGTGATGCGGACAGTCGGAGGGTCTCCGCTTTTAAGGTTTCAAACAACAGGCTTATAGGTACCTAATCTCAAAAAAAAATTGCTGTAAAGGCGTGCTTCAACTGGCGCCATTCATCTAGACACACGGCAGTGTGTCCGCCAAGTTCGAGCAAAGTACCGACACACCGGCCGTGGGTTATATTACACGAACCATTTCGGGCCAAGTTCGACCTACCTATAACTCAAAATCTATTTTATCTACGCATATGAGATTTCTAGTATCTGTCGAGATCTACTTACTTATCTAAAATACAAAATTTCATTAATGTACCTATTGTAGGTCTTGAGATATTGACGTCAGAAAATCGCTATTTTTACTATACACTCACTGACTGACTGACTCACTCATCAAAAACCTAGACCACTTCCAATGGTCGTATTGACTTGAAATTTGGCATGGAGGTAGGTCTTTAGGTCAAGGTAAAGGAAAAAATCTGAAAATGGCCAAGTGTGAGTCGGCTTTAAAAATAATGAAGGTGTAAATTCATACCCCTAAGGAACTAAAACAAAAAATTTATCTATATCTTCCAATGGCGTATTGACTTGAAATTTGGCACGGAGGTAGGTCTTTAGGTCAAGGTAAAGGAAAAAATCTGAAAATGGCCAAGTGTGAGTCGGTTTTAAAAATAACGAAGGTGTAAATTCATACCCCTAAGGAACTAAAACAAAAAAATTATCTATATCTTCCAATGGTCGTACCGACCTAAAATTCGTTACGAAGGTTTGTAATTTAGTCAACGTAAAGTAAAAATTGCTGTAAATGCTATGCCGTGTGATGCTGGCTTAGAATAGCATCATCCAGGGATTCCTTGCCAATCCGCCTGCCAAGCGTGGTGAGTATGACAATACCCCCCGATAGGGGGAGGCCCATGTCCAGCAGTGGACTGTTGTAGCTGTTATGTTATGTTATGTTCAGTAAAAATTGAATATATCCGGCTACGTACATTATACCGCCCTGACTTGGCAAGCTTATCAGTAAATAGAAAACGTGTAAAAAAATCCAAGATATTGAATGGGCAATGCGCTCTAGCGTGTCAGTCGTACAAGACAGCATACAAAATGACAAAACAAAAAAGTTTCCTTTGCCACGCAAACGTAGAAAAATTTAATAAAAAGAACTAGTCCATTTCTTTGTAAGAAGCATAGTCCATATAGTCCATATTCAAAAATCTGAAAATTAGTATAAATGAGACATTTCCTTAACTAACTTAATCATAAGAAAAAAAGAAAATAAACCTTACAAAAATAAATGAAATCCCACCCAAAACATAAATGTGAAAGGCTGCCAAGTTCGATAATATTGGAATGCTTCGCCTATAAAAGAAGTGAGATCTAAATAAGTACCAAGTTCCATACACAGACCTCAGTTAAAAATAGTTACAGGAATGCACACTTGATTTTCCGCAGTTTGGAAAGCAGATTCTGAATAAATATCATATTAAATACCTAAAATTGTAATACTTACAAAAACGCAAACCTGTTTTTTCAGGAGTTTCCTTATGACTTTTTTTATTTTATTTTTTCTGTACTTTGTAATGATATAACTTGGCAAGTTTTAATAGAAAATTATATACTTGACTCATTGCGTTTAGTAGGTTTATAACAAAGTGTGTGAAAACTTGCCAAGTTATATCATTAAAAAGTACAGAAAAATTAAATAAAAAAGTCATAAGGAAACTGCTGACAAAACAGGTTTGCGTTTTTGTAAGTATTACAATTTTAGGTATTTAATATGATATTTATTCAGAATCTACTTTCCAAACTGCGGAAAATCAAGTGTGCATTCCTGTAACTATTTTTAACTGAGGTCTGTGTATGGAACTTGGTACTTATTTAGATCTCACTTCTTTTATAGGCGAAGCATTCCAATATTATCGAACTTGGCAGCCTTTCACATTTATGTTTTGGGTGGGATAGATTTTCCAGGAAAAGGTTTTTTTTATTATAAATCGTTTTATCTTGAAAACCGTAAGAGTTACAATAAAAAAATGTATTACATTTAAGTAGCAAATTGAATACGGAATATTTTGTCCTTTGACACTTTTTTTGTAACTATTATAGTTAACTCATAAATCCGGAAAGTTTATAATTTTTGACACATTTCAAAGAAAATGGGGGTGATGCGGACGGGCGGAGGGTCTCCGCTTTTAAGGTTTCAAACAACATGCTTAAAGGTATCTAATCGCAAAAAAAAATTGCTGTAAAGGCGTGCTTCAACTGGCGCCATACATTGAATTTCCAGAATTCCCCGACTAATTAATAATGTAATAATGACGCTATGGCCCCGAAATCGTCACGTCGCTAGCAACAAAATGAGTTGTGTATCGATCGACTGATTAAGTCAATTAACACATCTGCTGACTATCAGCACATTTGGCGATAAACTGGCTTATGATGTAGGTATAGTCCAGTCAAAATCAAAGTGTCATGACCAGCCTAAGCGGTAGGCCAAGCTACGCTGGTCGCAATAGTTAGATACTGCGCGTCCAGCGTAACTTGGCCTCCCGCTTAGTCTGGTTAATAATTCACGACACTATGATTGCAGTATTTGTATCACAAATTAGGAAAACGGCGCGTTTGTGTTTGTATGTTGTAGAACAAGTGTGATGAATTTTTTTTAGAAAAATACCCGGGAGTGGAGCAGAAGACAATTTTTAATAATATAAATGTGCTTAAAATATTCTTAAAGTTGGTCAAACCACTCTTTTTAATTTTGGACTCACGGAATTCGGAATCAGAAGCTAAGCTGACTATAGCCCCGCGCCTTGTCTCCCTAATTTTTGATTATTGAAGTTTGCAAGTTGGTATTGAAAGTGTGATAGGCTGGGTCCGCTGTTACCCATTGACACTATTCCAGATGCCAAGAGATATACTGGGAGTAACAGAAAGGGTATAACAAGCCGAAAGGAGGTCAAGGTACTCATGAAACTGAACAACTTTCGCCATTGAACATGGCTCGAAATATGAAAAATAATTTGGACCTCCCATAGTAAATCAATCAGCTGATCGGCAATTTGGTATGGGAAGTCCAATTTTCCATGTTCGATGGGGAAAGTTGTTCGGTTTAATGAGTACCTTGACCTCCTTTCGGCTTGTTATACCCTTTCTGTTACTCCCTGTCTGTATGTTTCACGTAAAATTTTGAAACTGAATTACTGAATACACTTTTCCCGTATACATTTTTTAGTTTCCGCCTAACCACTTGTTCTTTCTATTAAATGCCTGACCCTGCATACAAGCGTAATATGATATTTGTTGGGTCGGGATGGTACTTGGTTATGAATGGGCTGCCCTTGAACTGCCGCGATTATCAGAGGAATGAATGACCCATCGACACGACAGTCAGGGCGTGTGCGCACGTCATGGCACGAAACAGTATTTTTATTTATGTAGTCAAGTTTTTCTTCTTCTTCTTTATTTAAGAGCCTGGCTCTTGTCAGTAGAGTATACGCCATTCAGTTCTGTTCTTAGCCAATGACTTCTCATCTTTATACGACACGACGTTGAACTAGTCTTCCTCGGCCTCTTTTCCCATCCCTCTTCTATTTTCTATGGTTTTTAACAATGTCCTTTTTTCTCTGACTAGCTGTAGTGCTTCTTTATTATAGTGGCGTGTGTAGCTCTAATTATACGGCTGAAAGGTATAATAAAATTTTCTTTGGCACGATTAATCTTTAGGTTACCGAGATGGATTTTCGAAGTGGGGCCTGGATTTATGCTGCAGGTGGGGGGAGTTTAAAGTTCAGTTTTAAATAATTTCTTTGAGTGATTTAATTTATAGTCATGTTTGGTATCATTTTCGATTAAATCATATGTCAAAACGTTAATTCCGTAATAAAATTTGGGTCATCACATAATAAAATTCAATTTATTATATAAATTAAAAACAGGAATAGGTGAGCAAAAGATAGTAACATATCAACGCACAGATATCCTAGGAAAGGAACGTCAATATTGCGCAAAGGATGCCAAAATAGTGCGAAAGAGCTATAAAAAATATTTTTTTATTAAATCTCATCCCTAAAGGGGGTAAAACAGGCGATGATAGTTTGTAGATAACTTTTTATTCCTTTGATAAATGTCGCTGAAATATTGTACAGTTATTATACATCGCAAACTATAAAATACATGTATTTTATTTTTTGTAATTTGCCCCCTAAATGGGTAAAATATAGGATGGCATTTTGTATGAAAACCTAAGGAAACTGGACTATTTTAATAAAAAAATACAATAAAAATTAACCTTTTGAAAGGAAATCTTGTTATAAGCATCAGCCGTATTTTTCGATTTTCACCTGTGTACACTACCCAACTATTAGTCTTCTTTTCGGTCCAGCTTATTCCCGTCATACCTACAAGTTTTGAACCGGCGAAAAATCTAAAAGCAGGTTGTCTATTCGTCGCGTACACTCAAAAAGAAGAAGTGAGTTGTTAGAGATTCGCCTAGCAGTTTTCACCCGGTGGTGCCTATAGTTTTCTCGTGGAACTTACGTCTTTTGCCATTGAAGAACATATCTACCTTCCTCTTGAGTCATATATTAGGTATAAAAAACGCATCAAAATCCGTTGCGCGGTTTAGGAGGAGTTAGCGAATTCCACGACAGACAGAAACGCAAAAAGCGACTTCAATTTATATGTATTGATATCCACACATGCCTTTAAAGTGTTGAAATAATATCATTATCCCACTAGTTATTGTAAGGCCGCTGTTTGGTGCCGTTTTAGAATAGCATCACCCTGTTTATTTATACCTACCTGGTGTCGTAAAAGGCTAACTAATGAATCTTGTAATACCCCCCAATGCAATGGGGAGGCCCGTGTCCAGCAGTGGACTATTGCAGAGATACCCTGTACTATTTGTACCTTGTACCATAATTTTGTGCCGTGTGATGCCGGCATAGAATAGCACAACCCCATTTCTTTCCTGTGGGTGTCGTAAGAAACGACTAAGAAACTTAGCGACTAAGCATGTGTATTGCAATTTTAGGCGACAGGCTGACAACCTGTCACTATATAGTGATACACGACAATAGCTAAAACGGCCCTCAAATATTTGTCAGACATGGTGATAGCGACCGTATTTTTACGACCGTTGACGCTCTGCCTACCCAGCAAGGGATAAAGACGTGATTAATGTATTATGTACCATAGTTTGTAACCTTCTGGGCTTCTGGCGCCATCTATCTTTCGTCAATATCACCCAGTTACCTAGTTACCTATTTGTTTAATAGGTAAGACAAATCACCGTCAATTGTAACTAATGAAAATATAATACACTTACTGTAATAAATTTAATTTATTCTGCATCGTTTTGTAGACTACATAGCAACAACATCTAGTATGTAAAGGCATTATATTCTACCGTGTGGTGCCGGCTTAGAATAGCGTCGCCCCATATCTTTCCCGTGGGTGTGTCGTACGTAAGAAGCAACTAAGGGAATGTAAGAGTTGATGTGTATTGCAATTTTAGGCGACAGGCTGGCAACCTGTCACTATGGTGATACACAGTCTTCTGGATTACTCTCAAACTTTTGTCATTACGCTCTACCTACCCTGCAAGGGATATAGGCGTGTCATATTATGTATGTGTGTATGTACTTTAAGCTACTACTACCTAAGTAGTAGGTAGGTACCTACAATGCATTGTAGGTAGGTATGTGTCGGTAATATGAAAAATGAAAATAATTAAATGTAGAGAACGAAATTGATGTAACTAGTCGATTTTCTAACTGTAAGATTCAAAATAAAATTGCGCGTAATATGTGTTTAGTTAGATATCTTTTATAGGTAGGTACCTATGTATATCGATTTTATTTGTAGGGAGTAAGTAGGTTTATTGACTACCTTACCTGCCTGCCTATATTTAATTTTTATTAACGACAATTTAAAACATGCATAGGTAGGTAGATACTACATCTCACTCAAACAAGACCTTTTTTTAGGTATGAATAAGTTCCTTACTTTTACCTTGTTATTCCATACTAAATAGGTACTATACCTAGGTATCTATACAACTTACACCTACTATAATTTATGAAGTACCTATCTCGTTTCATTCATCGAAGTATCAGCTGCCTACTCATATATTATCCGCTTTAGCATAACAAAGGCACTTCATTCAGATAAACATGTTATCATGTCGTCCACTTACGTATAACACCTTTGTGTGCGTGTGTAGCGTATGAACCGCTATTTCGACGCTTGAGTCAGCGGCGCCGTGGCTTAGTTGGTTAAAGCGCCTGTCTAGTAAACAGGAGATCACGAGTTCGAATCTCGTCGGGGCCTGCCAGTTGATAACCTTTTTGAAAGATTTTTGCATCGTAAATGTTTCTTTTTTATATTTGTATTTTTATTTTTTGCACATTAGGTTTCCAAAAGTTTCAAAGTTAAGTTTTATTTTTGTACTAAACATTTCATGAAAACAAAACCATTTCATGAAAAGCTCATGTTATTTTATTTTGAAAATTTACTTTGTCTTAGGATCTAATAATACATTACTTAGGTCGATGACTTAGGTATTTAAAAAAAATACCTAGTACTTGGGCCTTTTAGACCCTTTATCTAAAATCCTAAAGGTTATCCAACATAAGCGTTTGTTAGTAGCAAATTCAGCATTGTTCATCATTTATCTTTTACAATGTAAATTACAATGTTCAATAATATAATAATAACCATTGTTCCCCGAGGGTAGAAAGTGTTTAGAACAATACCTGCCTACTGAATGCTACCTTACTTAGGTACATTATCTTTGACTTTGTAGATGTTTCGTTTAAATTTTATGTTATAAATAACAGTTTGATTTTCGTGCAAAGTAAGAAACAGATAAGTAATTGACTTGCTGTAGGTATTTTTGAAAATATTTCGACAAAAATTACGGAAATTATAAGTTTAAAAGTTGCACGTATAAGTAGCTTTTGAGACATAAGAACGAGAACTAATATAGATACCTACCTACAAACATATACAACTGAATGAAACGTCTGCTCTGAAACATAGGACAAATAGGTACTACCGCCAGCACATTCACCTACCCATTTAAGAGTTTAACTTATAGGTACTGGTTTTTCTTTATAGGTATATGAAAAACCAGTCTAAGTTGGTGTTTAAAATGAGAAGGTGGATTCGCTGTCGATAGTACGATATTAAAAGCTTAGGACGATATTTTTCGTCGGTAAAAAACAATACCAACATTATTTCAAAATCCTGAAAGTGTTACATACGTAGACCCAATTATAATCTGAAATTTGTTACTACATGTTTACGATCCTAGTTTATTTGTTACGTGTAACGTTATCGAAATACGTTGTTTAGTTAGCCATAACATTGATATTTCTACGTATTCGAAGTAGATACGTGTACGTTTTCTATACATACACGTAAGAGTCCATTCATAGCTTACCACGTGGAGTCTACGTAGTATTACCGTGGGTTATTTACGTGTATACAGGGTGAAACAAAAAGGGTAAGTCGAAAGAATGTCAAGGTTCTCATGAAATTGAACAACTTTCCCCATGTTTAGTTAATTATCTTGCATTTTACGTTCTGAAAATTAAATTTGTTAAAATAAATGTCCTCCAAAATGGTGATCGTCAAGAAACTAATATAAAAACATGGAATATAAGTCTAAATGTGAAAGAAAAATTGTACCTACCATATAAAATTGCCGATTAGCTGATTGATTCACCTACTAGGTATGGGAGTCCCAAAATACTATTTCATATTACGTCCCATGTTCTATGGGGAAAGTTGTTCAGTTTCGTGAATAGGTACCTACATTGACCTCCTTTCGGCTTGTTCTACCCTTTTTTGTTACTCCCAGTATATTTAATCATTTGGCCCAACACACTCATTACATGGGAAATATGAAAAAGTTCTATCGGCCAGATTGACTGATGACTTTTAGAGGGCGGCTGGTAGATTTCAAAAACAGGTGATCGTGCCTTATGGCGTACCCTGGCAGAGTCCTTCGTCCACCAGTGGACTGCTTTTCTATTGCCGTGTGATGCCGGCTTAGAATAACATCACCCCAATTCGTAAGAAGCCACCAAGGGTTAATTTTCCTGAGAATGGGCAGCAGCTTTCCCTGAAAATTAATCATCTTGCACTGCGCTCACCAATCCGCCTGTCAAACGTGGTAAGTAAGTATCAGTGGACTGTTGTGACTGTAAAGGTAAAGATGTGTGTGTAAAGGTAAAGATCTGATGTGATGTCTGTGTCACAGTACTTTTACTAGCGCCTCGATTTTATTAGTCTGTAAAAAATATAGAAATAAACTACGGAAACGATCAGCTGAGATTTAGCCAGACCAGCCTTGAGGAGATTTAGTTTAATGGCGGAACACTGATAGTCTGATTGTTGACAGAAATACGTACCTAGAGCAAAACATAAGAGATCTAATTTTATTTTTTCACTATTTGCTAATTTTAAAGGTCCCGGGACAGATAAACCTGGGCCTAAGACTCAGATCAAGGGAAGGTTTCAGAGGGAGCCTATTTAGGGACGAGAATCATAAGCAAATCGCAATCTTGACACTTGTTCAAGCTCTATTAAATGCTCGACAAGTTCTTATTGTACTATTACTACAGCTACAACAGTCCACTGCTCGACATGGGCTTTCCCCAATTGGGCATGTAAAGCTTAACTCGAAGACGTAAAATAAGAAATCCATTTGGAGATATTTTGGTCTTTTATAGTATTTTCATGTTTTTAGTTCTAAAAAGTTAAAGATCAGTTTTATTTTTGCAAAAATCTAAATAACCTTAATTTGACCTTTGTGATGTGCATACTGTGCAAAAAATTAAATGAAACTCTTTCGAGACGCCTATTACGAACTTCCTCCCCAATAAAAGTTTCCTACTCTTTGCTTCACCTTTGCTTGCTTCTGTCATGTCAGTTGGACGTTTGATGTAGTGTTGCAAAACTATCGATAGTACCTACTACAATCGATAACACTGAATTTGCCAAAGACATTACAAACCTATGGACTGGCTGTACCTTCTGAATGTGCGTGAATACCTAAACAATGTTTGACTCACAAAATGGCGGATTTTTGTAGGGTTGTAATCATTTTGGACCCAAAAATCGATATCGATAGTCGGTAACTGTCTACTGCCTAGTTGGGATAAGGGTAGGAAGATGTTGATGGTTTTGACGGGCATTATGCCTACGCTGTTGATATTTTTTGTGTAGGTACCTTACTACTGTATTATGCTTATGTTGTTGTGAATTTTCATAATACTTAACTGCTTTTTG
Organism: Phthorimaea operculella; assembly: GCA_024500475.1. Classification (NCBI taxonomy): domain Eukaryota; kingdom Metazoa; phylum Arthropoda; class Insecta; order Lepidoptera; family Gelechiidae; genus Phthorimaea; species Phthorimaea operculella. Next base: position 3,483,945 of record JANFCV010000017.1, read on the forward strand.
TGTGTAGTAAATGAATTGTTAAAAAGAAAAACAAGTTGTAGGGGTAAAAATTTATAATAATAATAATCAAACAAAAGCCAAAAATAATAATTTATCATAACTATTCATAACAAAATTTCTTGTGCTATTCCAGAAATTTTCCTTTTCCTTCCATTTTGTTCCTGTTGCTGTTCAGTCAAAACAGATCTATCATTTTCCTTAAGTTTTACCAAAAAGGGGTTGGCAAGGCAAGGCTTCTTCACGTTGGCATAACTTATCCAGAGTTCTGTTATAATAACACTCGACACCAAAATACAGGGAGCATGTCAATATTTGTCCATGACGTGGATTTATATTTTCGGTGCCAATAATATCAAGTCATTTCCTTCTTTTAACTTCATTTTTTGGTTATCTGTAAAAAAAAATTTAAATTATTAAACAAGGCGCGCCTGCTGGCGGTCTCGGAGAGGGATCTGGGTTGTGGCTACAGGCTTACCCATCTTCCCACATCGGCACCCTACTAGACAATATCACCCTATCCCTCGCAGTAAGGCTACGTCTGGGGGTGAAGACATGCGAGAGCCACCGCTGCTCATGTGGGGAGATGGTGAGTGAGCTAGGCTACCACGGACTATCGTGTCAAAAGAGCGCAGGTCGCATCCCACGTCATTCTTCCCTAAATGACATCATTAGGAGGGCTCTAGTGTCGGCTAATGTACCAGCTATACTAGAGCCTAGTGGCATTTCACGAGCTGACGGCAAAAGACCAGACGGCATGTCGTTGGTGCCCTGGAAGCTCGGAAAAAGTCTGGTATGGGATGCGACGTGTGTTGACACAATGGCTCCTTCTCATCTTCCTTCTACGTCACTGCAGGCTGGCGCTGCCGCTACCTCGGCAGAGTCTCTGAAGAGAAGGAAGTACTCGTGTCTGGGGGATCTGTATCTGTTCATCCCATTTGCCGTGGAAACGATGGGCTCCTGGGGACCAGCGGCCAAAAGTTTCTGTCGTGAACTTTCCCAGCGCCTCGTGGAAGCGACGGGTGACCGAAGGGCTGGCAGCTTTTTTTCCCAAAGGATAAGCCTGGCTATCCAGAGGGGCAATGCTGCCAGCCTTTTGGGAACTCTGCCGCGCTGCGAGGTGCTGGATGAAATTTTAATTTATAGTTTAAATATATACCTAGTTTAAATATTAGCACGTAAGTTTGTAATTGTATATTACACATCTAGTCGTTCTGTTAAATAAAGATACAGTCCGAATACAAAAATAACTTGGTAACTTTGGCACATTACCTATAACTTTCTGAATTGAACTCTCAAGATTCATTATTTCCTTCCATTCTTACGAATTCTGGCAAAATATATCGATACCGTGACTATGTACTACCCCAACCCTAGCCGACGATCAGTTTGTATGAAATCAGTATCGGCAGAAATAAAGAAATTAATGATATATTGGGGAAAAAAACGTTTATAGTTTGCTGCTTTATAGCGAAAAATAGCTGCTCGTGGCTTTTATTACATATAATCTTATAAAGTTCAAGTAAAATAGCAGATTTGTGTACTTACGTGTGCAAACTAATTTCAGGGCGATTTTTAATAAGACGCACGCCGCACTGTATTAAGGAACAGCCAGCACAGCAGCCAGGCATGATGTCATTTCCTTAATTTAGTCTTTTATCACAAAAAAATGCACTGCAAAAATAATATTTCAAGAAAAAAACTGATAAATCGCACTTTGTTTACAAGACTTTGACACTTGACGTACCATAAATTGTTGACACTATAAAATGGCGAAACAGTCGCGTTCGAAAATTAAAGGGATTTGACAGACAATATTTTATCTCAATCTCCTTACAGAAAACCGTTTGAGAGAAAAGGAAATAACTTTATTTTTCCGCATTCTACTTTGACAGAACAGATCCAGGAATTTGCAATAAAATTTGCATGATGGTTGTTCGCAAAGAGTATGTAAATAAAGTTGTTTGTTTCATTAGTTGCCCAGTAATGACGTCATCAATGAAAAAATTTTAAACAATTATAAAAAAATAAGGGATAATCAAATAATCAAAAGAGCCAAATTAGTTTCGTAAAATTGCATAAAGATTTAGAAAAAAATATTAAACCTATACATTTTACATACCCAATTGGGGGCATTGCCTTACTCACCTCCTAGCAGGCGCTTTGGCGACCGTAGCGCAAGGTATTGTAGATTTTCCCAGGGAACGCTGCTGTCCATTCCCTGGATCCAATCCTTAGTCCCCTTTTACGACACCCACGGCTTAAAATTGGGTGATGCTATTTTAAGCTGGCACAAGTTCTTAAGCAAAATATAAAGCAAAAATAAGATATTAAGCAAAAATAAAATTATATCTACTGACTTCACACACAAACATAATTTCAAATGAAACAAGTAGGTTGTACATAAATATTCAAATTTCGAACAGCACACCTACTCACATCAACCTTTGTTTACCTAATTATCGATTCTGGCGCCAAACCGTTCCAGATTCATACACAATTACGACATTCCCGGAATTCACATTATTCCCTTGGTAACATCTATAACAATAGAAGTTTTGGCCTTGCCTTGTTAATCTACTTATACATTGATGACACCGAGCACGCATTTTATTAGGGATCCCTTGTCGCATTTGAAAACTGCCTATATTTTTATACCGGTTTAAGGTTAAACAATTGAATGCGATGCAGTGCCGGTTTAAAGTAAAATAAAAATATGACGACCAATGTGATGCACTGCCTTCTATGGTCGAGCGAGCAGCAGCAGGTGGTAGTAAAACTTTGACAACATGGTTCATTGGGTCGTTGGACGACACGGTATCCCACACGAAAAAAAGAAGAGGAATAGTTTAAGGTGTAAGAACAAAATTTTATATCACAAATCCAGTTAGTCATCAGTCACTATGGTGTACACAGTATTCTGAATGACTCTCCAACTTTTGTATGACGTGGTGTAAGGTGGTCGTTTTTACAGCTGTTCACGCTCTGCCTACCTCGCAAAGGATATAGACAAGATATATAGGTGACACTTAAATTATTGTTATATTTACCTCTCTTGACAAAAACCACAAAACCCTAATCACAAAAACCTAATCACGGCAATAATCCCGTTGTCAACAAAAATTTAAGTGTTGCGAACAACCGTGATAACCTAAAAACTTATAAGGTATAGGTATGTGTGTACTTACCTAATTTGTAAGGACAAATATTTTTTGAATGATTTGGGATGGGGAAAGGATTCGAACCTTTAACCAGCGATTTATACGGAACCCAATTATTAACGGGGCTACTCACGCTGCTCGGGTTTTTTATTATTAAATTTGCATACAGTGTCGGTTTGTTTGATTATTGTGATAATATATTCTGGATTCGTTTTCGGTAATAAAATAAAACGATTATCCCTTCTGTTGACAATAATATTTCCTGTGTAGGTACTTCGTAAATTACACTTTGTTTGTATTAAAAATAATAAGTTGTGTTAGGTATTAGCGAGGTAGCGAGGAGGAGGATGGATGTTATTTTGGGAACAATTGCACAGTTTAGAATCATTTATGCTTGCTTAGTATCAGTAGAAAATATTCGTATAAGTTGATTAAAATATAAATCCCTTACAGTAATATTTTCCGAATTGCATATTCGTACTTTACAGAGCCCGCAATCATGGATGTCTAAGATTGAATACCAAATTTTAAAACACTTCTCGTGTTAGGTAAACAATTTTTGGAAAACTTCCAAAATTTTCACCGCAGGCAGGAATTAGTTGCAAAACTATCCCGGTAGATGAAGCCCATCCACGCGATAGTGGACAAGATATACTTCCATAATTTCGCGGGCTCGATTAGAACCGCGGTAGCCCAGTTGGTTAGGGCGTCGGCAGTACTGATGCCGAAGGTCGCAGGTTCAAATCCTGCCTGCGGTGAAAATTTTGGAAGTTTTCCAAAAAAAGATGTCTAAGATTTTAGAATTTAAATCAAATGTATTTAAAAAAACAGGTTCACTTAAAATAAACACCACTCAAATCTGTTAAAATAATGTTTTTGCAGAAACTACAAATCTTTCATTTATCCAAGGCAAAGTATCGATACGCAAATAAAAATGAACAGTTTTTAATAAAAAATTGGACCACCACCAACACATAAAGAAGCGTCCACAGAAATATTGGACGCGAATGTCCCAATGACACCAATCCCATTACTTTTATTGTCCCGCCCATAATATCCATAATTTGTCACCCACATAGAAGTCTTCCAGAAGGAACTCTACGAACTGCGTCTCAACTGTGTCTCAATAGATTGGGCAATGGGATGGTTTTGGCTGTATTCCGGTAAAAGCTTGAGGTAGGACTTAAGTGTCATAGTGACAAAGAAATGATAATTGCATTTTGCTAAAACTGCACAGGCTAAAAAGTAAGTGACACCTATTCCGTAATGAACATAAAGTACTCTTGCAAGTAGATTGATGTGTGCTATAATATATAATACACATGAAAATGCAATATTTTGTGAACTTAAAAGTAGTATTTTGTAAAGTTTTATTTTTAAATCTATGCATTTATTTGAGTACAACATCAAAGGATGCCAAATATAAATGAGCCGAGTTCTTTATGGCTTCTCTGCACATGGTATGTTTGCTTATAGGGTTCCTTCTGAAACATTCTATAGTTCTGAACATCGAAAGGGATATTTTTGAAAATGGTATCTGGAGAATTCCACAAGACAATTCGTATCCGACATTTACTAATTAGATGCTTAAAATTTAATAGGAGGAGTTGGGATATTTTAGGACTGGGCCAGCACTTGGAGAGTTGGAGACAAAAGGGCTGACGCAAGGGTGTTTTCAGTAGCACATTGATTATGAATTGTACAACCTTATCTGAAAAAGAAGAAAGACGGATGGCTTAGTCGTACGTAGCTAGCAAAGACTGCATCTCTCATAGGTACTCTTGAGAGTCGTGAGATGGGAAGGTCCCACAGGTCCTGAGTCAGCTGGTTACTACTGCAGCCACAGCAGGCAGTCTTCTGGTGAACCTACGTCAGCTGGTTTACAGAGGAATAAAATGATATAGGAAGGATTTGGTCAATTGACATCTCAGGCTCTTCTTGTAATCGTAATACACGCTCTTTTCGCCATTGCTCGTGATTGATGTCTAGTCTATAACTACTTAGATGACGGTCATCACACATCTAAGGAGGAGCCAGACCCTCTACCCTACCAGTAGCAGTAGTAGACGATTTGTTTATTTTAATTCCGGGCTTTATTAGTTTGTTCACCGATTCAGTGTCCTTCTTCTTCTTTTCGTGTGGGACACCGAGTCGTTCAACGACCCGATAAACCCTGGTGTCAGAGTTTTTCAACCGCCTACTGCAGTGTACTGAAAGAAAGAGAAGTCCTCTCGCCGGAATCTGCAACAATAACCATAACAGCCACAACAGTCCACTGCTGGATATGGGCTTCTCCCTGTGGGATGGTATTGCCATACTCACCACGCTTGGCGGACGGATTTTGGACCGCAGTGCAAGATCTCGTTTTTACAGGAACGCTGCTGCCCATTTCCTGGATGATTATCCCTTAGTCGCTTTTTACGACAGCAACGTGTAGAATTGGGATAATGCTATTCTCGGCCGGCATCTCGCGGAATCTGCAACAAAAGAAAAAAATGCAAAGATCAAGCGTGAATCAGCTGTTACCGAAATACCCGTAGCACAAGTACCCACTGACCCGAATACAGTTGCCATGCCCACATTAACATGTTCGCACAAAATAGAGAATTTACAGAGGGGCAGCTCGCCCCTTCTTCCGATCCTTTGTGCCTACACTCGGCGCTTGCTACTAACTTTTTCGGAATTTGTACCCTCGAGTCTCGACGGAACGGAGACGATATATGCGTTTGGGGTGAGAGAATGTGTGTTTGTTTGTGTGTGCAAAACTATGTCCCCAATTATCTTCAAAACTACTGGTCGGATTTTGATGCGGGTTTCAGTGATGGATTCGTAGTTTTTTGGTGCATGTTCTTAAATTACGCGAACAACTTGCCAGGGGGCGCTGCAGTAAACATTATTTGTTTGTGCAAACCAATGTTACCAATTATTTCAAAAACCACTAGTCTGATTTTGTTGCGGTTTTCAGTGGTAGATGAAGATTGGACTGGAGAATGTTCTTAGCTAAGTAGCTGCAGTAAACTGTCGAGGGTATTTTCAAAATTTTAGGTTTGTTTTAACTTGTAAATATGCCGTACCTGGGTCACACATACTTAGGTTCTTTACTTACATTATATCAAAAGTACAGTATAACAAACTATACAAAAATATTGGCACTTGCGAGTCGTCATTTTGCAATCCACCCGCACCGAACGCTGTTAACACTCGCTACTAGCCGGTTCGAACCGGTTCGAGATTGCACGTAAACGACGGCGTATGGAATGTGTGGATGGCTGTGTGAGCATAGCGACGTTTACTTGAAGCGGGCTCTCTGGATTGGCGTCAGCCAATGCTTACTTAGAGACGTTCGCTGCGATCCGTAGCGACAAAAGAATATTATACAGGAAGCTGCAGATTTATTGGTGATTTGGCTCGTCGTTTTGATAATGGTGTGCGCTTGTTATACGCGTTAGCGGGTTCCTTATTAATTCACATTACAACATCCTATAGGTAGCAGTTTTTTCTTATCTGACCCTACGATTTTAGCGCCGGGGATATTAAAATCTACTATGTATTCTGTGGTAGGTATGAATGAGCGTGTTGTTAATCTAGTACTTCCAGCAGGCTTGCTAATTCTAGTAGGCGGTTGTAAAACTCTGACACCAGAGTTCTTCGGGTCGTTGCATGACACGGTGTCCCTCTCGATGAAGTAGTGGTAGGTTTTAAAAATGTTTTAGGATAGTCTCAGGATCCGTCGGTCTCTGGCTCGAGTTTCGGGTAAAACACACAAAGTTGACATTTGCAGTAACGTGTTTATAGGTTCAGTCAGCGATATCTCACTTAGATCCTTCGCACTTTTCTCTTTCGAAGTTCAGCATCTCTTCTTGTCATATTTTTCTGTTATTTCTGACGTCTTAGAAGTATCTACTCCAACGCTCCCAATGTATCACCAGCCGAGAACTATAGATTAAATTGAATAAATAGGTAAATCTGAAAACGAAATCAATTAAGGCTACTGAAAGCCCAGGCGAGAGCCCATGCTCTTTCATTCAGGAATTGCTGATTATATATTGAGGAGTGAACCAGCAAATGACACTGAACAACTGTATAAAACAAGCAGATGTATTAACAAAACAAAAACCCGACTGCGGTAATTTCAAAGTTGTATTTTGCGAATTAAATCCGCCAAAAAGAATTTTTGAAATTTCAATATAGCCAGTGTCACTCGCGCTGTTCAGACGAGTCTAACGACATCTTATATGTCAGGATCCGCCCAGCAGTTTGGGCTGTAGCCCGTGAAAAAGAATTTCTTGTACTTACATCATACTCTCGGAAAACATGACCCTCCTTCTGAGGCAGTCGGGTAAAAATGGGCTTGTAGTTCCCTGATTTTGGGTATCGCACCACATTTTGTACTTTAATAAATAAAATAATTAACTTGCAACATTTTTAACACTTGAAATCCATTCATTCAGCCCCACCTATTTCTTTGCTGAATCAAAACAAAACTTCAGGAATTTTCTTCTATGCTAATAAGTTCGCCATTGTTTCACCAAGGTTCATCGTAGGTTCATGAATCAATTCGGTATTACGAAACTGTTTCGCCATATGTAAATCCGAGTCCTTGAGTCGAAGGGCCGGGTATTTCCGCGTTTGTGCCTACGTGGATGACTTACTCATGTTTTGTAACTTTTGTTTAATCAAAGACACTTTTTTATACATTCATACATTACGCCCTTATCCCTTGCGGGGTAGGCAGAGCGTCAACAGATACGATTGTTAACGCCACGTCTTACAAATATTTGAGGACTGGTTTAGCTATTTTCACTATAGTGAAAGGTTGTCACTCTGTCGCCTAAAATTGCAATACACATGAAACCCTTGAGTCCTTTAGTTGCTTCTTTCGAAACCCACAGGAAATAAATGGGGTGAAGTTATTCTAAGCCGGCATCACACGTCATTTTTAGGGTTTCGTAGTCTACTAGAAACCCTTATAGTTTCGTCATGTCTGTCTGTCTGTCTGTCTGTCTGTCTGTCTGTCTGTCTGTCTGTCTGTCTGTCTGTCTGTATGCCGCGCCCTCATATCTTCGTCAGTTTTAGAGCTATCAACATGAAATTTGGTGAGAAGATAGATCGTGTTGACCCAAATATAGAAATGTTAAGAAAAAAATATTTAAAATGTTTTTTGGACCCCCTCCCATACAAGTGAAAGAGGGGCAAAAATTTTTTTTTCTTCTGTAATATTGAGTAGGGTATCGTTGAATAGGTCTTTTAAAACTAAGGTGAGCTTTCTTTGAAACAAATTCTTTAAAATGTTTCTGTCACGAGATATTTGCTTTTAAAGAGGGCGTTTTTGACCCATAATTTGTTCCAGCTGTAACTTCTAAAGTATATTCGCTAAAAATTTGAAATAAATATGGAATATAGCTTACAATCTGAAGTTACAATGAAAACTATAACGGATATCGTACCCTTAAAGCTTTCAGAAAAAATTGAGTTTTTGTATTTGCGGTTGGTCATCATACTGCTACTAACAAACCAGCAACAAAATTAAGTTTGTAATGCTGAAAAACCTGATATTTAAACGTTGACTACGAAACCCTATTTGTGGGCGTGTCTGACACGCTCTTGGCCGGTTTTTTTTTATTTACCACAATTTTCATCGATGAAACTGGAATTACAAGTGTTTTACTGATGAAAGCTATCATAATAAAAGTGAACTGTTCTGGCAATTTAAATTTTCCCAAGTACTGTCCCAAACCTCCTCTCTCATCTACAAGTTTTGTGATTCGGAAACCTTATTGTATATTCACTTGCTGTTTCAAAAATATTGCTATTCAAGCTATGTAGGTAGGTAATAGGGACTTCTTTTGACGACATCGTGATAATGCCAAAGCTGAAGGTCTTTATCGAAATGAAACCGCCTAGAAACAAAGCTACCATGCAAATTAGCATGGGTTACAGGTTTTTGCGTGACCTCTGTTGAATATCTGTCACCTTAGGCCTATGTAGGTACCTGTTTGGATTTATAATCAGCTGCTTTGATGTCAGACATTTTACCCATAGTCTAATAAAACATGGTCTTTCCTTCCCAGAGAAACACAAGACAACGTCACTTAGTATTGCCACTTTATTTCAATAAAATACGTTATGGGGTAAATTCAATCTCAGAAAAATGGGTTAAAATATTTCTTATTAATTTTATAATTTAGATTTACGTGTGTATTAACTTGAACTTTACAATAACACTTCAATTGTATTTATTAGTTAACAGTATCATAAATGATTTACAAAAAACATCATAAGAGTGGGTAATTCTGGTAACCCACAAGCATGATGACGTAGTCTTGTGTTGGTCACGTGGTTCACGAGTCTCGGAAAGAAATACCAGGCGGAGTATCTTATTATACCATGATTTTACCCAGACAATTTACCCAAGGGTAGAATGTTGTTGAATGTTGTCTTTTAGGCTACCGACACTGAAAAACTTGCCGCCAGGAGCAACAGTCTGTCGAATAATGCAGAAAAGACGTCCAATTGCATTGGCTGAGGTCCTACGAGAGACTTTTTGAGGCATTCCACGAAAATATCAACTTTTGTCGCTTACGTGAAACTATGGTAACACCTATTTATGCTTATTACTCAAAGCTACTGGATGTGTATAACCCAAAGCTTCTTAAGCACGCTAGTAGCTAGTGTGTGCACTTACACTTCAGTGTGAATTAGCTCCTAGGTTGTTAAAAAAAAAAAATTTAAGAAACTATGTATGTACTAATTGATGATCAAACGAACTTACCTGAAGTGAAGTTCGATCCCAATTATATGAGCAGCTTCATTCGACGCGATTTATACAAACCCTCCCAAATTCACAAAAATATTTGATACCCCAAACCCTTACGTAAAACCTCAAAAATATCGAAATAGTTTTCTCTAAACTAATGACTCGAGAGGGGCGACGGCGCCCCGCGCGTGGAGTGGGGAGTGGGGTGCGCTGCTGAGTGGCAGAGCGGGGGTTGCGGACCGGGGTTTGACAGCTATCGCCGGTGTTGCCATTTACAAAATCAAAAAAGATATAAAACACATAAAATCTTTTTTGATTTATTTTTATTCTTTAAAAATTCGTGCAAGGCTATTGCGTGGAGGCGAACCTACACCATGTAAACAATAAATCGCGTCGAATGAAGCTGCTCATATAATTGGGATCGAACTTCACTTCAGGTAAGTTCGTTTGATCATCAATTATATTTCGCAGCTTCATTCTCTGCGATTTATTGTTTACATGGTGTAGATGTTCAGAGAAATCAAAAATATGAAATAGTTTGTATAAGTCCTGCGAAGGTAGTGAGTGAAAAGTAAAAATAATGTCAACACATAATGACAACAAACTAAACGAAATAATACGTAAATAAGGTAAGTTTACAAATATCGACACTAATATTAATTTGGGAACATTTTTAATGAAATGAAACTATTCCTTTACAGATCTCTGAAAGTACTAAAAGTGCAGATTGAATTGATTTCAATCATTTAAGACTATCGTATTGAAAACATCTTGCAAAACCTGAAGATTATTTGCCCCAACAAGCCGTTTTTCTAACAACATCTAGGTATGAGGCACCAAGTACCGTGAGAATTGAATATTAAGGTCTATGCAACTGGCAGGAAGAGTATCTTTTAGCTAACACGGGAAGTGTTTCAAAATTTGGTGATTGGTATATTGTATCCAATGACTAAGTTTTTAGAGGATTGTTTAGGATAAGATTTTCAATAACTTGTGAACAAATAAACGTTATGGCATTTATGGATTGAATTTGTTTTATTCAATAGGGCCACCATCAGAACTTTTTAAGAAGATAGTCTAATAACAGGTTGATAAGAATGAGCTCCTGATGTGTTTATAAGATCGGGTATTTAAATAATGATTTATTGAGATTTGTGTAGTATTGTTCAACTTTATGAGTGAAAATGTCTAAACAATGGGCTGTTACTAAATTTAGTAAACTTACTGTCTTATTGGAAAAGAAATATACTTGTTAGTTTGCTACAAAATAATAACTATTAAAACTTTGAGTAATTCAGATAAATAATATATCGCGGTAGGACGCCCGTTTCAATACTTTAGTCATTTTTGGAAAAGGTTTCCTGACTGAGACTTCATTTGGCCACTGTGATGCCAGATAACTTAAAACAATACTAGGATCAAAGTTTAAATTATATTTTTGTTAGTAGGTCTCAGTCTGTAAACCCTTTTCAAGAAACGCTTTATGCAATCATCATACAGTGACTCTATTCTAATATTAGCGATAAAACAGATTATAGGAATTGAGTACCATATTAATTTGATATTAATCAGCTTTTTTATCAAAACGTTCCGTTTAAAAAGTTATTCCTTTATTTATTGAGGGTTTTGTATGATCAAATTATTATGTATGTATATTTGTTGTATCTAATACATTCTTTTAAAACAACCATCATATTGTTTGTAGGTATTATCAGCTAATGATAGCAACGTATCTTGAAGATAACATGTCCGAATAAGGGCCGAAAGAAGTATTTTCTGAAACAGATAGTTCCTGGAAAATTAATTACCAGGGTTGTGTGGTTTAGTATTATAGTAAACAACTCACAAATGTTAATAGTTTTATGCAAAATTTTAGTAATGAGAGAAGACGGTAAAAGGCCGTCGAATAACATGTGTTGTCATTAAAAAAGTAAAAGCATCTATTTGCCAAGCGTCAGGGTCATTTTCTATGTCACGCATTTATCGCATTTTGCGTTACATCTACCTACTAGAAAATAAGCTAATGTCTGGGAATCTAAGACAGACTGTAATTTTGACATAACATGTGCTAAATTACCTGCGAATATTGTATTGTAACAACCACTGGTTGTCCCGTAATATACCTACACAAATAAATATGTCTGGTTTACAGTTATCTTTCGCATTGATGTAAGAAGAAAACACTGCTAGGTAAGTATTTTACGTTCCTCACCCAATTTCCAAAGATGTCTTAAAATTTTATTTTTAAATGCCTGAATTGGACAATACCCATATAGTTTATAATTGAAACTGGTGTAACCATATCTAGCCTTAACAAAACAGTGTAGTCATATAAATCATTTATTTGCAAAGCATTTAGGAGCAAGAAAAAACTTGCTTGTGATCCAACTTAATAATGTGTAGAATTGTACTATAGTTTTTCCATTACCAATAGTTTTGTTGTCTTTACAAAACAGATTTTTTATGAGACCGAATATTTTTAAATTAATGATTCAACTTTGATGAAGTACATCCTGAATCAATATTTTGTAAAAACTACACAAAATAACTTTTAAATTACTACCTATGGGCATGGGTATACTTTGTTCAAAGCTGTTTTCTTTTTTATGATGAATTAAAAATATTTATAGCCAAGAATATTTCTTAGGCTGATACAAGTAGTAGGTAGGCCAAGAAACCTTGCAAAATATCTCAATTTGCAATCATTTTTTTTTTTTTGTTGGGTACATTATCATTCTAATAGTGTCAAAATCAAGATCCCAGGAACTTACAATAAGTTTTGTTGTAGTTTTCATATTGTTAAAACAATCTGAATAACTGTTTTTTATACACAATTTTATATCGTCTAAGTAAATGACTGATATAGCGATATAGCTCTGAAACCTTCATCTTTCTACTACATGTTTAACAAGTTTTGTAAACACATATGGTGCAAAAGGTAGTTAAACTCGTAACTACATCTATATCTTCGTACTGAAAACTTAAGTATTTTTTAAGAGATTCGTGAATGGAAATCAGATGATAGGCAGCTTTAAAGTCAAATGTTGCCTTAAAACAGTTAGGCATTATGAGTTTGGAAATATTACCACAATTTATTACGTTTTGGAATGAGTTGTTTTGTTAAAGTTCAAACATTTTGAGTTTATAGTGGGAACTTTATACTACAGTTCGGTTTATATACCAGAAACATACTGGATATATAGGTACTCGTCTTCAACATGTTGACAAGCAGAAATTGCATTATGTAGTGACATCGGAAATATGCTACTAAGACAGTCAGTTCGAAAAATAGTTGATTAAAATAGTATTATGTAACCCTCAAAGGTAGGATCAGACAGTAACAGTGTGGGGCGTACTATACAGGACCCCTAATGTATGGTTTACACTGACGTAACAACTGTCACCACACACGATCGGTTAATTCAGAAAAATATTGTAATGGGCCAGCGTGCGGTACCTGAGATGTTAGCACCCTTGTTGATTCCTCCGTACAGGCGATCGGTCGTTCTTGTTGCCGGCGTTTCAGGCGTTTCTCGACGACGACGTCCGCGGGCTGTATCGCTGAGCACTTTAAACGATTCCTATTATTATTTTAAAAAGCAAAACTACATACGTACATACATACATCACGCCCACATGCCCTGCGGAGTAGGCAGAGCGTAAACGGCTGCAAAAATAATGTTAATAAATACGGCCATTTACACCACGTCCGACAAAAGTCTGAAAGTCGTTCAGAAGACGGAGCATTACCAAAAGCTACAACATAAATATATTATGTGTTATATAACATTAGATTTTCAACAATATCTTTTTCAGAATTTCTTTTATCATTGCATCTCCACACCTCTGAATAATCTTAGATCGGTAGTACAGATGCCGAAGGCCGCAGGTTCAAATCCTGCCTGCGGTGGAAAATTTTGCAAGTTTTCCAAAAATTGTATACCTAACACGAGAAGTATTTTAAAATGTGGTATTCAATAATCTTATAGATTTTAAATTTTGCAGGTACATTTTTGCCAATTAAAAGTAGTTTAGTGTTGACGAAATTACACAGTTTCGTCGAGTTCTGGTTTTAGCACTGTGTATGTCACAAAGCAGGTGACAAGCATCACTGATAGGTTTAATATTTGAGTGACTAGTAGAAGCCAGGCCTTATGCTTTATCTACTAAACTGTACTATGACCAAACTATTTCAGTTTGTGTAAAAATAACAAAGTACCCTCTCTGTCAATGTATCCCGGACAGCTGATTTTACCTCTATGTTGAGAGTGGGTGAAAGCAGAAGCTCGCAGTTGCTCGGTAACAAATATTCTCTAGGAATATTATTATCTTTTGAGTCTTCTGCGAGGCCCTTGGACAACATCTTTTGCCATCGAGAACAGGTAGGTACACTATATCGTGAAGGTAACAACCCAGAGATGGCAGTACGCATCACTTTTACATCGTGAAAGTAACTACCCAGAGGTGGCAGTACGCAACACTTTAGCTTTAGAAGCATCTTCAATTGCAGAATGTCATATTTAAGAATGATGTAATGAGAGTACTTACCCTTCTCAGCAGGCGTTGTATGAACTTTCACAGTCACAGTGATCCTCGATGATGTGTTGAACACTTTTATATCGTGAAGGTAACTACCCAGAGATGGCAGTACGCAACACTTTTATATCGTGAAGGTAACAACCCAGAGATGGCAGTACGCAACACTTTTATATCGTGAAGGTAACAACCCTGAGATGGCGGTACGTACACTTTTATATCGTGAAGGTAACTACCCAGAGATGGCAGTACGCAACACTTTTAAGCAATTTGCATAAAATGCAGCAGCAGCAACAGCAGCCCGACGAATCCACAGGAAGAACTCCGGAGCTGCGCGCACGGCGCACAATGTACGTGCGAAGGCTACGGCACGAAAACGACGAATGACTCGAGAGGGGCGACGGCGCCCCGCGCGTGGAGTGGGGAGTGGGGTGCGCTGCTGAGTGGCAGAGCGGGGGTTGCGGACCGGGGTTTGACAGCTATCGCCGGTGTTGCCATTTACAAAATCAAAAAAGATATAAAACACATAAAATCTTTTTTGATTTATTTTTATTCTTTAAAAATTCGTGCAAGGCTATTGCGTGGAGGCGAACCTACACCATGTAAACAATAAATCGCAGAGAATGAAGCTGCGAAATATAATTACCATTACCAATGTGCACTATGCCTGTATGTATGCTTTTTGTACCTACACTTATGTACAGTTTTGTCTGTGTGGTAAAATAAATGGTTTAAATGGTTTAAATTGTTTAAATGGTTTAAGTGTTCTTAAGTGTATATTAATTCTACATTCGAGAAATATTTGTGTCTTACATGGAAATGCTAGAAATCAGGGCGTAACGTAATCGGCTGTTTCGTTGAATATGACCCTTTTGCTTCAGCCTTCAGCAACACCATAAAGAACTCCAGCCAATTTTCGTTCAAGTTATTAGCTTGAACGATTCCGGATTCCGGCGAACGATATCGAAAGTGACCTCAAAAAATTTATAGATTATCAAACGATAATCAGCCTTCTGATATGGTAATCAAGATTAGATCAAAGACATAAAATATGTCATTGAGATACAAAATTTTACGATCTTTTGATTGCTTAACATCCATAGACTCTATATAAGTAATACTTCGCTTGCAATTGGTGCTTTTATTATCTATAGCTGGTGCCCGCGAACTTCGTCTCGCCAAGGGATGCTTGTGTGATAACAGGCCCTCCAGAACTGATAAAAGTTATCATCACTTATCTATCATCGATGTTGATCAAGACATTTGTCTGCCACCATTCCAAACATCAAAATGCATCGCTAAGTTTTTAAGTGATAGATGCATGCACGATCTACTGCAGATGAAACGGACGTTACGTTTGAGCCTACTATAGGTTTACACTACCTACAGGTAGAATGACTTCTTTGCACCGCCTCACATAAGGTGGGGTGGGGTCTGCTCTCCAAATTTTTCTGCGCCATGGTCTTCTGTTTGGGGTTGTCGAGTAGGTATACGCAACCGGATTAACAATACAATTAGAACAACTCCATTTTAAAATACCGAAAAAAATAAACAGAAAGTAACTACTTACTTTACTAACAAAAAAAGTAATGCTAAATTAATTTTCTTTAAATAAGAAAAATTGCCTTATGGTACTACTTACTAACACTGCAAAATATGAATCACAAAAGGTACTACACAGGTAGTCGTGACAATAATACTCACTAATTCAGCTCTACATATTTTAATCAATAAATAATACTTACTGCGTTTATATTTACATTATTAATGTAGGTACTAAGTATACAGTAATAAACTTAGTCTGGCAAGCGCTCACTAAAAACTCAGAAGAGACCAACTTGCTGTCTCTTGGACTGGAGCGTCATGAAACTTTCCTGAGAAGAAAGGACCTCTTGTTCCATGGGGTCGCTGAAATCAAGGATGAAAGGTTAGCTGAGGTTATTGCAAAAGTAATAGGTGACAAAATGCAGCTGTCTGAAATTACAAGCCTGCCAAAGGCTAGGTTCCTCTACATCGAAGACGCGTCCAGTTCTCGTTAGGTTTGCTACATACTCTTTGAGCTTGTATTATTTAATTTTAGCGATGCAGATCTTTGTTTCTTTCCCATAATCAATTCATTACACTCTAAAAAAGTTCCCTTCGCTTGATAAACAGTAAAGACTCATAATACGAAGCATCATTTCTTCACTCATACACACTCACACAACAAACATATCATCATAACATTGGCCTCATACGTCTGTGTCAGACGATTTAATTCAGTGTCTGAGGCAAGATTTTTCATGGCTGTATAAGCCGATGCGGGAGCGGCATGGCTTTTTGCACGCTCTTTACAGACACTGCGTTGCCTGGGACGCAATTATGGAAAACGCAGGGCCACCCAGGACCTGCGCCACCCTCTCGGCCTTCCTGGCTGACTCCACAGGAACGACGGGTCGATACGTGCGGAGCCAGGTCGGCTGCAGGAGTCTGCCGCGCGATTTATTACCAGTCACTCATTGAGTCGTTTTTGTATGGAGTTTTCCTTCTCCAGCTTGGGTCGGATTTATCCCTCGGTCACCTCTTACGACCCTCATAGGAAGAGAGGGGGTGGTGCTATTCTACTCTGCCGGCACCACACGGTTAAAAACATACACTATAAGCAACAAAATACGTTTCTTTACATTAGCTTACCCATGATATGTTCATTTAATACTATGTTAAACTCTGTTATTGGCTATTGAAGTTTTTAAGGTGTATTTGTAATAACTTGGTTATTATTATATGTGCTGTTGAGTTTATGAAATAAATAAATAAAATTATTTATTTATCATTATTATGGACTTCTTCCCATCTAGGGTAATTCTGGCAATGAATGTCAAAACTGATGTCTTTACGGTTTGTCAAAATCAAATAAAAAAAATAAAAAATGGAGGTTTCAAGAAGAGGTTTCTACTTTTTGACAGCCGATGGACTGGGGTAGATGATGTTCACAGTATATTTTAATCGTATTTCACGTAGGATTAAGCGTTTTTCCCGCGGTAAAAAGTATCCTAAGTGTTGACCAGGGCTAGTAGCTACACACCACAAAGAGTCTCATGTACACACGTACTATATTTTCGAAGATTATCGCGAACAAATGATTTGGGGTAAAATGTTTTTCAATAGATGTCGCTTTTCTATGAAAATGAGGTTTTCTAAAACGCGGTATAGAGGTGTTTTCTGAAATCTATAAATGTACCCCTGTACCCCGAACAGTTAAGATCTTATTAGATGTATAGATCAGAGTTAGTAGCATTTAGTAGTCAGTCTAATGGTGACAAATCCTAACAGTTTGGCGAACGTTTTTGGAAAAAATGCATGTAGATGATACTTTTCTTTCTTTTTGAGCAGACTATCCAGCAACTTGGCACTACTGCATTTACCAACTATTTTTTATATGGTTGTGTACTGCATAATGGAACCAAAGCGGTAGTGGTGAGGGAGGGAGTGGTTAGCGAGCTCAAAGCAGCCGCCTTATTGTGGGAGAAAGCAAAATCCATAATGCAAGACAGAGGAAGATGCAGAAACCTTGTTCGGCCCCTTTATACCTGGATATCATGTGATCCAAGAAGATATTAAATAAAAAAGCCCGATTAGCAGCTGCTACACCGGGACATTTAAAACAATTACAGTATTCTCAAACGGAGCATAGTCCAAATGTTTCCTTGTCTGTGTGAACTATCGATGAATGAAGATTTGGCTTGGCAACAGGACTGATCGGTTACTAATTGATATTCATAGCAGATCGGATCAGCACTTGACCGAATTTGAGGCCTATCGTAAAGGTCAGCGCACATCTAGCGCTTTTCGGCTCGCAGTAGGAAAAAGTTGTACAGTTCAACTTAAAAAGCTTAGCGTTTTCGGGTACCACCTTGTATTTGCCTCGCAGCAAATGTAAACTTGCCGTGTGATGCCGGCTTAGAATGTCATCACCCCATATCTTTCCCGTAGGTGTCGCAAGAGGTGACTAAGGGATAAATTCATCCAGGGGTTCAATCCCTGCATTGCCTTGCATTGCGCTCACCAACCCGCCTGCCAAGCGTGGTAAGTATTTCAAATGCCCCCCTACTAGGCGGAGGCCCATGTTCAGCAGTGGACTTTATTGTGGCTGTTATAGTAAATGTAAACAAAAAAACAGTTTAATTCCTTTAGTATTATACACCGCGGTAACTGATCCCTGGGGACCCTTGGCGTTTGATTTATATTCCGGGACAATAAGTCACGCTTTCTCCCGCCTCCTTGTCTTTAATAAAAAACGTGTCACCCTCGACCAGTGCGGGGGTTGCAAACTCCAGCCGAAAACTTTACAGTAAGAACCTTATAACACAAGCGGTTTGTTAGCGGTTGTGGGCTTCAATTCGCACTTTTAGTCATAGTCTAATAAAACATGGTCTTTCATTCCCAGAGAAACACAAGCCTACGTCACTAGTATTGCCACTTTATTTCAATAAAATACGTATGGGGTAAATTCAATCTCAGAAAAATGAGGTAAAATATTTCTGAATAATTTTATAATTTAGATTTACGTGTGTATTAACTTGAACTTTACAACAACACTTAAATTGTATTTATTAGTTAACAGTATCTTATATGATGTACAAAAATAATCTTAAGAGTGGGTAATTTTGGTAACCCACAAGCATGATGACGTAGGCTTGTGTTAGTCACGTGGTTCACGAGTCTCGGAATGGAATACCAGGCGGAGTATCTTATTATACCATGCTTTTAGTCAATGTTGACGTCCACAAACAGCTGCTGCGCTGCTGAACATCAGCTTCTTCAGCTTCAGCTTCATCACCTTCAATGTTTTTTTTATTTGTAAATTTCTTCAACGACCCGCGACTTTCGGCATCTGTACTGTACTGCCGACGCTTCTACCAGCTGGGCTACCGCAGCGAAATCTGCGAATTAAGCAAGTGTATCTTGGCAACTGACGCGTGGCTACTGGGATTGCAACTAATTCCCAGCGACTAATTCATTCTATATAGATAGATTTAATGTAGGAAAAGCCATGAAAAGCCGCGATAAATTGAATACCAAATTTGGTAGAGGCGTGGCGTCAAGTCGCAGGTTCAAATCCTGCCTGCGATGGAAAGTTTTGCAAGGTTTGCAAAAATTTCACCTACCTATACCTAACATGGGAAGTGTTTTCAAAGGTGTTCACCAGCAATGGAATGAAACAGCTCATTGTACGGTCCTCGGTGCACCTGGTTGTCCCACGTTGCATGTTCTTATATGTTTCTGTTATTTGATACGCTTCTGATTTTGATATGCTTCTGTTATTTGCGCGTAATTTTATGTTTTTTTTTTCAGCTGAGGGGTTTGCAGCACAGAGCGCATGGCGATTAATTCGCACTTTGCCTTATTCGCGTCACGCGCGCATATCTCCATTCGATAGAACAACCGCGGTCGCGGGCCTTAAGCTTAGCGGGGAGATACGGGTGTGGCCACGAGAATAGCGGGGTGGGTTTTAAGTATGGCCACAAAATTAGCGGGTGCCTCTATTCGATAGAACAACCGCGCGGTCGCGGGCCTTAAGCTTAGCGGGGAGATACAAGTGCGGCCACGAGAACAGCTGGAAAATAACGAAACACGGGTGTGGCCCCAAGAACAAGGGTAGAGACATTAATAAACCAAACCACACACCTAACAACGCAACTTGCTTGAACAATTAGGTATCGACTTGATATGTTTTGTTCTATACAGCTGTCGCAAGGCTGCCGCTTACATTTACACTTCTGATTTGTCGTCTGAAGCTTCACAGTTGAAGTAAAAATTTGCCTGTGCATTTAAAACATAATAAGGCCTTTGCAAGTTTTCGTTAAAACAGGCCAAGGGGCGGACAGTTTTGGAGTGGCATCTACGCATTGGAAACTTCAGCATGGGACGTCCGGCTTTAGATGTAGTCAGTCCAAAGTCTCGGTCTATTGAGAAACATCGGAAAGGTCTGCCTACGTTCAATTTATCGGACATTGGACGTATCACGCCTGTTGATGGTGAAATGCGCCATAAGTCTACAGTTTCACACGTTTCCTTCCAAAATACTCGCTTTCTGCCGCCCTCCTGGCCAAACCTGAAACCTGAATCGATTCGAGAATAAATCAGTAGCACTGGCATAGGAGATGCCGCGAATACTATTATGTGTCGTATTAATTGTAGATTACCAACAACCAAACGCCTTGCTCCTGGGGACAGAACATAATTTATCCCTTATAGGTTGTCGCTTTTTACGTCGTCGTCCTACGTCCGTAGAAATGGGCTGCTCTCTTCTCTAATCCAATTCCACGCGATGTCAAAGGCTTCTTTACATAAAACCGCGTATTTTTCGTGGCCACAACTTTTCTTTTTTTTTTATTCGCTTTACTCCTGGCCACACCCGAACCTTGAATCGATTCGCGAATAAATCGGTGGGACAGGACACGCCGTGAATACCATTATGTGCCGTATTTATTGTGGATTACCAACCACCTACCACACGCCTTCCTCCTGGGGACAGAACATAAATAGGTATATCCTTCAGGTAGTCGCTTTTAACGACGTCGAGACCTACGTCTATAGAAATAGGCTGTTCTAATCCAATAACACGCTATGTCAAAGGTTTTTCAATAAAACCGTGTTTTTCATGGCCATACTTTCTCATTCTTTTTAATTCTGTTGATAACGCTTTACTCCTGGCCACACCCAAACCGTGAATCGATTCGCGAATAAATCGGTGGGACAGGACACGCCGTGAATACTATTATGTGCCGTATTTATTGTGGATTACCAACCACCTACCGCACTCCCGCTCCTGGGGACAGAACAGAATTTATCCCGTAATTTATGACTTCTCATTGCAACGCGTAGGTATCCCCACCCTTGGGGTCCCTTTCCCATACAAGAGCACCGAAATGTTGTCAAAAATAATACACATAGGATGAACTTTTACAAGTGACCGATAGCGAAATTGTTACTGAAACAGGAGCACAGAAATGTAGTAAAAAATAATCTTTTACTAGTGACCGATAGCGAAATTGTTACTGAAACAAGAGCACAGAAATGTAGAAAAAATAACCTTTTACTAGTGGCTGATAGCGAAATTGTTACTGAAACAGGAGCACAGAAATGTTATAAAAATTATACACATATGATGAACTTTTGTCTTTTACTAGTGACCGATTAGCGAAATTATTACTGAAATTTTTCGCAGTTCTAAAATACGAACATGACGTGTTTTTATAGTTTCTGCAAAATTAGAAAGCTCTTCCACAACGCTGTTTAAAAACTACAAATGCTAAAATTTAGGGCAGAGTTGTAGAGTATATTCAGTTTTACCGCCACCCGAGCTTGCTATTTCTGCCCATGTCAATGGAGAGCACAGAAATAAGAATAGCGACAGAAGTGGAATAAGCCGTGTGGGTGGTGCTTAGAATAGCATCACTCCAAATCGTTCTCGTGGGGGTCGTAAGAAGCGACTAAGGGATTTGAGAGTTGTTTTGTATTGCATTTCTGCCCATGTCAATGGAGAGCATAGAAATAGGAATAGACGGAAGTGGAATAAGCCGTGTGGTGCTTAGAATAGCATCACTCCAAATCTTTCCCCTGGGGGTCGTAAGAAGCGACTAAGGAATTTGAGACTTGATGTGTGTGTGTGTGTGTGCAATTTGAGGCGAGAGACTGACAACCTGTCACTATGGTGATACACAGTCATCTGAATGACTCTCATACTTGTCAGACGAGGTGTAAAAAAACCCTCAACATAAGTTACAAACACGAGTCAAACTCAGGTTAAAAGCCGCTACCACTCCACAAAGCTATGTAAGGTAGAAATAGTCATATACACTAGGCAAAGCAAATCTATAGTTTTTACTAAATATCTGCAATATCAATATCTACAATACCTACAAACCAAACAAAAAAAAAATGTGACACCTCTTTCTCTTCTTTTCTTTTACCATTTCTCTGGCGGCGAGTAGGGAAATTCCGTTGCCCCATTCACTAGTCGCACAAAATAAAATAAATCGTAGCTACGTATTACTAAAAACTAAAACGGAACGTCGTTAGGGTTGCCCTGCAGTAGAAAAGGACGGTAAAACTTGAGTTCCGACTTTCCAAGACTTTGACAACTGCAGGGGATTTCATCATCAAATGTTTACCACTATACCTACTCGTACCTACATTGGCTTCCTCTACTGGGTGGGAGAGAGGTAATTGCCATACTCACCCGCTTGACAGGCGGGTTGGCAAGCGCATTGCGAAATGCTGCATTCTCAGGGAACCCTCTTACCCGTTTTCTCGATCTGTTTATCCCTTCTTCTTTTATACAACACCCATGGATATCTAGTAATGGGGTGGAGCTATTCTTATCCGGAATACAGGAAACATATCTACCTAAGTAGAGTGATACGATTGTCAGTACGTCAATGCAACACGGTGATGAAACGCCATTTTCCTCGGGAAAAGTTGTTCAAATTCACGAGTAGAACCCACCCTGAAAATATTTCCACTGAATTCAATAGGACTTTATATATCACTACGCCTGGCAACCCTAAATAAAGGAGAGAATAAAAAATAAAAGTAACATGGCTGCCTACGCCTTGGAACGTTGCCGGTGCGTTTGAAAAAGATACTTCCCTAACGGTTTTCTTTGAAATGTTCGAGAATTCTTTGAAGAAAATTGTGTAGTCAAAGAAGCTTTAGTTTCAAACGGGTATTCGAAGCATGTACTGGTAATTAGCTGATGACGTAAGGAAGGTAATTTAGTTAATTTAGTAAATTAATAAGATTTTAGTACCAAACTCCCTCGTGTCTTAAATTATTGATAAGTACCTTTTAGTTCTTCAGCATCAACCAAATCGGTCCAAAATAACATATGTGCACACAAAAGGATATACTGTGAGTTGATTGAAGGTACTTCGGGGTTCGCTCTTTTGGAAAAATGCATCGTCATCAAGTTCAATAGCCACAACGAACCTTTCCCATGGCGTATTTTCCTACTCACCTCACTTGGCACAAGATTTGGCGAACAATAGGTAGGTGCCCATTTCGCAGGGAAAGATGGCTTCCTATCCTACTCCCAAATTTATCCTTTAGTCGCCTTTGGCATATGGGTGATGCTTATTCTGTTCTAATCCGGTTCCACTCGTTTAAGACTTTTTCTGTCGTATGGTATACAGAGTCGACAGACGTCCCAACTGGTTTTATGATGTGGCAAGTACCATGTTTTAATGCTGGCTCCTAAAATCCCAGTAATCGTTGGAATACTGCTGGTCTACCAAATGGCGTTTAGTCTCGTGAGTTGAAATTATGCGAAATGAAACTCCCATGTGTTTTCATAAACTCTAACTCAGGGGCCCCTGATAGTTATAACCTACCATAACGTCAACGTAGTACCGTATTGCGTTTACGTATCTACTGCTACGCCCACATCGCGATTAATAGTCGGTGACGCATGAGACTAAACGCCATTTGGTAGACCGGCGGCGTGGCAACAATTACTGGAAATTTGGGATTAAAAAAGGTGCCGGCTTAGAATAGCATCACTTGCTAACTTACTACGCTGGCTCAGCGACCCGAAATGGATCTTGGCCTCCGATACAACTGCAGGCCATATCACCCCGTATCTCATATTTGAGAGTTAATATGTATTGCAATTTTAGGCGACAGGCTGACAACCTGTCTATGGTACCTACCTACCATAATACAACGTAGTACCGTATTGCGTTTACGTATCTGCTGCTACGCCCACATTGCGATTAATAGTCGGTGACGCATGATCGCGAGATGGCGACTCACGCGACTAAATGCTATTTGGTAGACCGGCGGCGTGCCAACAATCACTAGAAATTTGGGTGTTAGGATTAAAAGGAGCTTGCCGTTTGGTGCCGGCTTAGAATAGCATCACCCCATATCTCATATTTGAGAGATAATATGTAACGCATGATCGTGAGATGGCGACTCACGAGACTAAACGCCATTTGGTAGACCGGCGGCGTGCCAACAATTACTAGAAATTTGGCTGTTAGGAGTATAAGGAGCTCTCCGTTGAGTGCCGACTTGGAATAGCATCACCCCATGTCTCATATTTGAGAGTTGATATTTATTGTAATTAACAGTCTTCTGAATGACTCTTAAACTTTTGTCAGACTTGGATTAAGTGTTTATTTTTCATAGCCGTTTTCGCTCTGTCTACCCCGCAAGGGATATATGCGTGATTAACATGATGTATGTATGTATGTACATAGAAGTTTCCTAGAACAGTGTGGTGCTAAATTAGAATAGCGAAAGTGATTCAAAAGCTTGAGAAGAATCGCCCTGTTTTTTTTTTATTTTTTGTAAACTATACCCTAAAATGATGTATCTTTAACTTAATCGGTAGTCTCCGAAACGAATAGACCGATTAAAATTCTAAAAATAGTGTGACAAATAACATTATAATTCTAATCGTAATGTGATTGTGTAACATGTTTGGATAGGTCAAGCCCGCCGTTCTACGTCGTATCTATTACGATACGACGCAAATAACAAAAACATAGCAGACATAGTACAGTCCAACACTCGATAGTAGAAACACTTTGTACAATTTTCAGATACCGTGTCGACCATGGTATAATAAGATACGACGCCTGGTATTCCATTCCGAGAATCGTGAACCACGTGACTAACACTTGCCTACGTCATCATGCTTGTGGGTTACCTTATGATGTTTTGTGGAAATCATATAAAATACTGTTAACTAATAAATAAAATTTAAGTGTTGTTGTAAAGTTCAAGTTAATACACACGTAAATCTAAATTATAAAATTATTAAGAAATATTTTAACTCATTGCTCTGAGATTGAATTTACCCCATAACGTATTTTATTGAAATAAAGTGGCAATACTAGTGACGTACGCAAGTACCCTGAGAGCAATCCTCGTTTTTTGGAAAAAAATCGATATAAGCCCAAATTTTCGGGAATGATCATTTTATGCAAATTCAAATTCAAATTCAAATTCAATAATTTATTTCTTAGTAGGAATTTACAAGATTCTCTTTAAGAAAGTCACATTCTAATTCAAACTTAAAAAAGAGAAAATTTCTAATGCAAAATTTTCTATTTTTTATAACAATTTGTGTTCCTACTCTAAACGCGGCACGGGCGGGATAAAAAAAATAAAAATAAAGGCACTGCCTCGGGGCTGGCCAGGCTAACCACACAGCATGTAACTTTATGCCTCAGTGATTGACAAGTAAATGGAATTACATTCTGTCAATATTTTAAAAAGGTGTTCCATACGTATAGTTAGCCGGACCCCCTGGACAGGAAAACCCCCCAAAAACCTGCCCAGAAGTGCACCTATTCTAAAGTTGACAATATTTTAGGCCCTATGCTACCCTATCTAAGCTAGAAAATAAATTAATAGTATAATAGTAATAGCCAAAAACGGCTCAACAAAATAAAAATAATATTACAGTAGATTATTCTAACTGTTTCGTCTTTAAAATAAAGGTACTTTAAATATACGAGCAATAAAATAACATAACAAAAAGTAAATTTACAGTAAATGTAAAAATACATGTCAAAAATTTAAGAATAATAAGTATGAAATGTCAAATTTAACCACTATACATGTCAATTTACATATCATAAAAGTTTAACCACTAAAATATAATGTCATGTTTATTTTTAAATAATGCCTATCTCTTGCATTGTGTTGGAGCAACTGTTGCTACTAACCAGACATCTTTGTCTTTCAGATAATGTTCAGTCTTGTAATACGCTTTCAAACATAAAGTATTCTTTATTTTAATTTTAAATTGCCTATCATTTAACTTTAAAATTTCCTCTGGAATTTTATTATAGTAGCGTACACAGTTACCCATATATGATTTACTGATCTTACTTAATCTAGTTTGTGGCGGTACAATTTTATTTTTATTTCTTGTATTACGACAATGAATATCAGAGTTTCTTAAATAGGAACTGGAATTCTTACGTACATACATTATATTGTCAAATATGTACTGCGAAGGAAGCGTAAGAATGCCAATTTCCTTAAACAATTCTCGTAGGGATTCATGACTTCGCAGTTTATATATTGCTCTTATAGCCCTTTTTTGTAACACAAAGATAGTTTCAATGTTAGCGGCTTGCCCCCATAACAATAATCCGTAGGACATTATGCTGTGAAAGTAACTAAAATACACAAGCCTGGCTGTAGCAACATCGGTCAATTGTCGAATTTTTCGAACAGCGTATGCCGCTGAGCTAAGTTTACTAGCCAGTGCTAGTATATGTGGATCCCATTGAACGGTTGCGTCGAGTGTAATCCCTAAGAAAACTGTTTCAGTTACATAATTAAGCTTTTCATTATTTAGAACAACATCGTGTTTAATACTTTTACATTAGGCAAAGAGAATTTAATACATTTAGTTTTTAGAATTCAGCACTAAATTGTTTGACGTAAACCATTTATGAACCTGATCAAGTGCGCCATTTACTTCGTCAATATTTACAGCTTTTCTATCCACTTTAAATATTAAAGAAGTATCATCAGCAAAAAGCACTATCTTGGCTAGATTCTGTACCATGAACGGCAAGTCGTTTATGTATACTAAAAATAGAAACGGCCCCAAAATTGATCCTTGCGGTACACCAATTCTGACGGCAGATCCTATCGACTTCACACCATTTATCTGCACTGTCTGCGTCCTATCTCCGAGATAAGATTGAACTAAATCAAGCGCTTTTCCTCTTATACCATAATGGTCCAGTTTCAGCAACAGTGTCTCATGATCAACGCAATCAAATGCCTTGGACAAATCGCAGAACACCCCTATGACATCCTGCGACTCCTCCCAAGCACCGTAAATAAGTTGTAGGAGGTTAACAGCAGCGTCGGTTGTCGAGCGCCCTTTCGTAAAACCGAATTGTTGATCATGTAGTAATTTATTTAAGTTGAAATGTAGGAGCATTTGATTAAGTACAATTTTCTCAAAACTTTACTCAAAACTGGTAGTACAGATACTGGCCTAAAGTTACTGGGATCCGTTTTATCTCCTGCTTTAAAAAGAGGTATTACTTTACTGTGCTTCATGAGATCAGGAAATACGCCATGATCAATGCAAGCATTAAATATACAGGCTAAGTATGGTGCTAATGTATCAATTAAAGAACTACATAGTCTTACTGACATGCCCCATAAATCCTCTGTAGTTTTTACTTTTATATCTTTAAAAGTTTTTAATATTACGTTCGCATTAATGTGCCTAAACTCAAATATATTAACACAAGTCTGAACATTGTTTTTAAGAAGATTTGACGCGATGATTGGCGAAGAGTTAAGTGACTCAGTAGTTTTGAATGGGATGTTACTGAAAAAAGTTTCAAACTCATTAGCTACATCAGCGTCTGCAGTAACAATGCCCTGACCAGTCATCAAAGAATGAGATTTTTCAATTGGTTTGTTTCGACCAGTCTCTGAATTGACAACTTTCCAAACAGTTTTAATAACATTTTCAGCAGAGTATATTTTATTTTTGGTGAAAATTGCTTTAGCTTGTATGCAAACATTTTTGAATATCTTAGAATATTTTTAACATGTTCAACAAAAGTTACACTATGATTATAAGACTTTTCGTCATACAGCTCAAATAACTTATTCCTACTTGTTCGAATCCCTACAGTTGCCCAGTCGCTGAATTTAAATTTAGGATTAATTGTTAATTTCTTTACCTTGAATTTGTCTTCAAATTCATCACGTATCGTTATAAAAAGCTTTGAATAAAAGTTATTTGGATTGTTAGTATCATAGTCTAGAACTGGTAGTTTTTCTGATAGTGCAGTATGGAGTTTGTCTACTTGGTTGGAGCTTATAATTCTTTTACTAATAACAATCTTTTCAACTTTAGGACGACATGGAAAAAGCACAGATTGTCCATTGTGGTCTGATTTACAACAATTTACTATTTCTTGGTCTGAATAGTCACAATCACAGTAGATATTGTCTAAACAAGATGCTGTGGTTGCAGTTATTCGAGTAGGTTCTTTAAATATGTTGTTTAGGTTAAATGACTTAAACAAACTGATAAATCGACTTCTAAAAGCAACATTTTCTAATAAATTTATATTGAAATCTCCACACACAATATGAAATTTATTCTTTGATTTTAATAATATCTTTAAAACATCTTCCATAATTAGTTCAAAACTCTCATAGTTACTATTTTAAGGGGGTCTGTATACGCACACTATAATATGTTTCTCCAACTCAATGCATGACAGTTCACACACACATTCAACCGAAAGTCCAACAATATCTTTTCGCTCTTTAGCTTTGATATTTTTATTAACAAGAATAAAAGTGCCTCCGCGAATAGTGGACTTTCGATTGAAGGCACTGACTATTTCATAATTTTCGTAATTTATGAGCATCTCATAGTCCTTCAACCAGTGTTCCGAAACGCATAAAATATCACATTTTCTTGACTCCAGGAACAACTCAATCTCAAGCTCCTTGCCAGGAAAGCCCTGAATATTCTGATGAATAATACTAAGCGGCTTTCCTTTGTCTCATTGTTTAGTTTAAATGTTGAGATTTATTGTTCCTGGATGCAAGAGGCCTAAGTCTAGAATGATCTGGTGTACAATGTGTAACCGGGTCAGAAATGTTCATAGCTAACAAATTAGCTAAAAGTTTGCGGTAATAAAGAGATAAGTACATTGTACTGTTTGTCAATATAAAATTATCAAATAGATTAATGTCAACTGTATATAAGTTGTCACTATGACTACATGTCAATTTATATAACATAGTATTAAAATTAAATATTCTACTATTATATTCAACTTGTCCCTTAATATAAGGTAATGTGCCTATAATACAGTTACGGACATTTAGGGTGGCACAAGAATTAATAAAATTAGTCAAGGCTCGCTTGTCGACACCGCTACTGTGACTTAATAATAGCACCACTGTAGTGTTTTCAGAGAAGTTATAGTTTAACATTCTATTAGTAATTTGTTCAAACGAGGCCTGGGGTAAACAAACATTTTCAACAACCTGATTAAGTTGATTGTGCAGTAAGTAACCTAAACCTTTTCCTATTCTGTCACTAAAGATGACCGTCTTAGCGAGATTAGTGTCCACGGGTTTGGGCAGCTGCTGAACGTGCTGGGTACGAGTACTGGGCGTAGGCGTGCTAGTGTGCAACGCCAGCGGCGCACCCTGGGCTCCTTGCCCGGCGACGCGCGGCGTGAGCAGACCTGACCACGCACACGAAGGCGGCTGGGCGCATGGCGAGGCGTGCGGGGCGCGGGGCGGGGCGTGCGGAGCGCACAGGGTGGGGCGTGGGGCGCACAGCGAGAGGCGAGGGGCGCACAGCGGGGCGTGCGGAGCGCATGGCTGCGATGCGCACGGCGGGGGCCGCGGGGCGCACGGCTGCGAGGCGCTCGGGACGTCCAGTGGAGCGCGCGGTGGCGTGGTGAGTGCACTCGCGTCCAAGCTATGTAGTCCCTGCGCGGCGCTACCAGACTGCTCGACTCGTGATTTAGGAGTACTGGGCTCCAAATCCATCGTAGCATGCTGACCTCGCTGTGACTGCTGACAATACACAGTGCCACAGCCCCACTGAGGGTCAACCTCCTGCGGGGTGGGGGGGCACCGTGCAGATTGGTGAGAGCAGTGTTGTGGTATTAAAACAGCTTGGTGCTCCTTCACTGTTTTCTTTTCATTGATGAATGACGGTTTCTCTTCTTTTAGTCTTGGGTGACCCGCTGTCATTTGATGAAAATTCAGACGGGTCTCCTGTGTCACTTAGCAATGACAAATGTTTCTTGTCTGTATCATCTTGTAGCAAGGCCATGATTTCATTGCATTTTGTTTGATTAAATTTTTATTTGTTGGCGGTGCAAATGTAGAAGATTGTTGGCTTAGCTTGGTCATTGCTTCTTCATGCTGCTCAGATAAAGCTGAATAAGCTGCCTTGAGTGAGTCAATCTCCTGATATAATACTACTCGTTTCAATTGACTATTTTGTTTCTTATATTTATTTTTGTGTTGTCTCCTTAATAATCTATTTGCATTCAAAGCTCTTAGTAATTTTGCCTTAATCTGCTGAGATCTCTTTGGTCTTGGATGATTATGTACATTTATAGTAGATGTTTGTGCAGTCCATTGAGTAAATCGTTGATCACTTGTCACATTTGCAAAAGAAAGCTCCTCTTGTAGGGCAAATGACAGTTCATTGTGGAGTGATTGTGACTGAATTATAGCTGTATTTTGCTTCTCATTTTGTAAGATATTTAGGCTGCTTAGTGCCTCACGAAGCTGTTGTTCTAAAAGTTCAACCCGGTCTGAAGTAACTTGTAGCTTAGAGATCTCTGCTCGCAGGATGTCAATGAGAGCTTGTTTGTGATCAATATCTGCCTTAGATTCCTCAAGTAAACAGTAGGCATTTGTGAGTTTCAGGTTAATCGTATCCTTGCTCGACTTTAACATTCGCATGTCACACTCTAAGTTATTCCTTTCATCGACCAGCCGGTCAACCTGAGCTTCATAGTCCTTTACTTCTATCATTAGTCTTTGTAACTTTTGTTCTTTAGCCATAGAACGTGTTTCAGTAGGCATTTTGATGCTGCTGCTTCAGCTGAAATATATAAAACACTACTTAATACACAATATACACTTGCTCACAAGCTAGTGAGTAGGTACTGTAACTAATTAAGCAATGTGATATGTTTATGTAGGTAAAATAACCTGGTCAAGTGTCATCAGTTTCCCTTCCCAAATTGACAAGCGATCTGAGACACTGTAAGAACTAGACTAGACTAAAACGAAACTAGCAGGAGAAGTAAGATTTTGAGTTCCTATAGGTATAAAGTGTTTGTTGAATAACTTGTCTGAGCGGCAGTTGACCTTCCCGTCAAGTATACTTCGTTAAAAGTAACCTGAGGCAAGTTCACGCGGCTGTGTTATGTATAGGTAGTAAATTCCCACAATAAGTGAGTTGTGCTGTCGTGTATTATGGTATTATATGATACTAATGTGGTAATTGATTGTGAATCGTATAAAAGTTATCAAAGAAACGATACTCCCAGGGGATAATCCGTTGCTCGTTCAAATCTTGATTCAAATCCTTTGTCTGTTATGACAGACAGTCGAAAATCCAAGTATTTCCACTCAAATTTGTATCGGACAGCATCCGATATATTATAAACTTATCACTTTCACTACTTCACAGGGTTTTATAAACAAGAAAACGTATAAAAACACTAATTAAAATAAAATTTGATTAACAGCTGATTTTGACGACCGCTCAGCTCGGGGTTGCCAGGCAAATCTAAGAACCTATATTCTCGAATCTTCCGCAAAAGCGGACCGGAAGTTAAGGAAAAAAAATGCACTTAAAAACAATGGAATTCTACAGCAAAGGAGGTATAAGTAATTTTTTGATGAAAATGTATTTATTTGCGCAATAACTAAAAGTATTTCAACCGAAATCTAAAAAAATATCTAACAGGAACATAAAAAATAATAATGTTAATACCTTCTTCATTAATCTTGAAATCCTATCCAAGAAAATAATAGTAGAAGAATTCTGTCTATGTAATTAGAAAAGAAACATACATTTATTTTTGTTTTATTTATAATCCCACATTGTTTGCTTCGGGATAGTAGTTACTTAATTTTCTTTTATCTCAATCACTATTTCTTCGAAGCCGATTTCATAAGATGTAAGTATGTTAAGAGATTAAAATTGACTACAGCAAATTTAAAATTCAGCTGAAACCATTTTTTACCAAGCGCTTAACATTTTTTTTAATTTACGTAAGCATATTTTTTTGGGGTGGATATGTTGCATTAATAAAAATAAAAAGATTATATGTTTGGACGGTCGGAAATAATATTAAGATATATAAATGTTGCAAAGTAACAATATTTACAACATTTTCGTTGTGTTTTTACGGGAATAAAATGTATTTATTACTATTATTATTGACTGTCGCGGTCATAAATATTGGCCGATTCTTTGTTAATTCAAATGAACAGTAACTTATCTAAGTAATAGCCAGAAATTATTACTTATATAGATTAATGTTTAATGCCCATACAACGGGTTATGATTGCTCTCAGGGTAAAGTGTTTCTCTGGGAATGTAAGACCACTATGGTGTCGACAAACGGCCCGACAAATCCTGGTGTCAAATCGCCTACTCCCTTCTCTCTCTCACTCACTTCGTGTGGGACACTGAATTGTCCAGCCCTGATGTAAAAGTTTTGCAATCGCCTACTACAAGTAGCAGGCCTCTGACATGGTTGTGAAGTAACCGCTTAGTAGTCATAGACAGCAACCATACCTACCAACAGTCCTAACCAGAAAAAAAGTGTTAAATATCAACTTTGTGAGTGACCACCGAGAATCGAACCTGGAACCTTCTGCGTAGCAGGCAAAGAATAGGCAGATTAGGATTCTGTCTGAGTATGACAAAATAACAAAAACATAGCAGACACAGTTACAGTCCAACACCCGATAGTAGAAACACTTTGTATATCTTTCAGTTATGTACCGTGTTGAAAAACGAACCGACGAAACCAGGGGCAAAAGTCTAGTAAATGATCTGATAGTTATGTGTCGATGTCATGTCAGTTGGATGGTTTTGGTAGTTTCGTATTCAGTATTCTGCTAACAGTTTTTAGTAAGTATAAAAATTCACAGTGGCAATGGAATAACAGGTTGAGAGTCGCTGGAATTACTATGGCTTAAAATAGCAGACTTTGGGCCCTAGTATTAAATCGCCTTGCAAAGGTAGTAGGCCTCTTACGTTCGCCAAGTAATCATCCATCATCATCTTCCTGCCCTTATCCCAATTGCTTGGGGTTGGCGCAACACAATTTGTTAAACACAAAATCGTGTTGCAGAGGATTTGGCTTAATTTTACGACCGGCCGCCCACCAGACGTCTCTTTGGGAATGCTTTTGTGGTGGATTAACCGCCACCATACGGTTGGCCCTGGCTGCTTGGGTCGGGTTTATCCTTCGGTCGCCTCTCACGAACCCCACGGGAAGTGGTGGTGCTATTCTACTCTGCCGGCACCACTCGGCTTTATCCAGTAATCATCCACAACAGGCATAAAATATGGTGTTTACAGAAGAACGACCCTATTTACGATTTTTGCGTATGACACTAGTTACATAGCCAGGGTTGCTAGATTCAATATACAATGACAAATTACAGCTCTAAATTTGATACAAGAACGTCATATGATTTCTAGCCTAGAGCCTTTTCTGAGCCCATTTTAGTGTATGAAATAATATATTATGACGTTCGTGGCGACCATCTTCTTAGTTAGGTACCTTGAGTTCCTCTGAGATTCCAGTTACTGGAATAACCTTACGTCCGCGATAGTTTCAGAAAAGCAGCAAGATTCACTGAGAAAAAGAGGACAGCTTGTATTACGTAGCAACACTCGTTTAGTACGATATTACCATTTAGTTTTGCATGCGACCGTATTAACTCCATAGCTAATCTAATTTAAAAATATAGCAGGTGCCGATCTCAAGGCCTTTCTGCTTTGTATATAGGTAATTTGTATAAAATACGTGGACAAACAAATAGACGGGCCCCTTTATTTTGATTGGTTGCTATGTCGCCATGACCTACGACTTGGATCCTTTGAATATTATACTGCGCAGTTTCAATTCGGTTTCGGCTGGTTTGTGTATGAATCTTTAAAAACTTACTTATTGACCCGAGTAATAGTACAATCTGTAGGGATATTTCGCCTACAAAAGGTGGGGCGGATTATGTTTTTGCATAATCTTGTAAAGGTATCAAGGACAAATAAAACCCCAAGTTTTCGACCTCGAGACTCCCAGGCTCCAATCGCCATCTTGAATTAAAAGTTCTAAAAACAGGTTTTTTGCGAATAACTTGTTAACAATTGATTTTATGACAAAAGTATGTATGAAAAGAATAAAGAAAATATTATTTCCCAAATTTCATTCATACATGTATACTAGCTAAGTCTAACAGATAAAAAGATATAGACAAAAACAAACATATTTTTATTAAAAAGTTAAGTACTCCGCACGAAATGGGGGTAGAAAAAAATATTCGTGAAATTTTCTATTTTTTTTATATGTTACGTATATTATACACCATAGTATTTAAAAAAATATGTGACGGGTGAACACTTTCTATGTCTGGTTTCGGAGATAATGGCGTTTATGTGGACGACTTCCCATCATACAAAGGGCAAAATTCGCCAGTTTTCAAATAAGTCCATTTTCTCACCTTTTTACAATAAACACTGTTATTTTTTACTTTTGAAATTTATTAACAGATTGTTTCGCGATATTTTTCTATACAAAGATATCCTGGCTGGCTTATGGTTTCTATGATATTTCGCACAACGTCAATATTTTTGAGGAAAAAAATAGGTTATACGAGTTATTTTTGAAATGAGTCGAGATTTATTTTTTATTTTTTCATTCTATAAACGACATGACAGTTACAAAAAAATGATGAAATAAAAAAAACATTCTATGTCTAGTGTTTTTGTTATTCAAATTAAAAGTATATTTTGCTAGTCGTCCATACGGACATTCAAACTCATATACCATAAAAACTAGATATACAATGTTCTTTTTTTCATTATTTTTTATTGACTGTCATATCGTTTATCATAAACGCCATTATCTCCGAAACTAGACATAGATAGAGTTCACCCGTCACATATTTTTTTTAAATACACCATAATACGTAACTATTCTATCTAATCTATTTCAGCCTATTGCCACTGATGGACGTAGGCCTCCCCCAGGGAACGCCATAAGGCACGATCTCCCGTTTTTGCAATCCAGTCGCTACCAGCCACCTTTTTTAAGTCATCGGTCCATCTGGCCGGAGGGCGTCCAACGCTACGCTTGCCGAGGCGTGGCCTCCACTCGAGAACTTGCTTACTCCACCGTCCGTTGGTTCTACGACAAATGTGGCCAGCCCACTGCCACTTCAGCTTGCTACACTTCCAGACTATGTCCGTCACTTTGGTTTTCTTTCGGATGGCCTCATTCCGGACTTTATCCATTATAGAGATACCAAGCATAGACCTTTCCATAGCTCTGTGAGTGACATGTAGCCGGTGGGCCAGTTTTACTGTCAAGTTCCACTTCTCGGCTCCGTAGATCATGACTGGTAGGACGCATTGATCGAACACCTTGGTCTTGAGGCATTGCAAAGATGATTCGAGGATGTGACGCAGCTTTCCAAATGCTACCCAGCTGAACTCTTCTGGTGATTTCAGCCTCAAAGTTGTCTCTTCCCATCTGCAAAGTTTGCCCAAGGTACAAATATTTCTGGACCTTCGACGGAGACGGGCTCGGGGATTATGTGTTGATTGAACATGACCTTCGTCTTATCCAAGTTCATCCCAAGTCCAACACGTCTCGAGGCAGAGTTGAGACTAGATAGCATTTTTTGCAGGTCCTGCAGCGATTCGGCCATTATGACTATGTCGTCGGCAAAGCGGAGATGCATGAGATTTTTTCCGTTGACGTTGATGCCCAGTCCATCCTACTGTAGCGTTTTGAAGACATCCTCCGTGCGTGCGTTGGTGAAGAGTTTTGGGGATATAACCTCACCCTGTCTTACACCACGGAGCAGTTGGATGGGTCTTGTATTATGGTTTTGTATTTGAACGGACATCGTAGCCATTTGATAGAGGCTTCTCAGCACCTCCACATACCACCAGTCGACTTGACACCGCGGCTGCAAGGACTCCAAAACAGCCCAGGTTTCGATAGAGTCGAAGGCTTTTTCGTAGTCCACAAAAGCCATACACAGTGGTTGGTTGTACTCCTCTGTCTTCTATATAACCTGCCTTACAGTATGGCTGTGGTCCACGGTACTGAAGCCCTTACGAAACCCGGCCTGTTCCGGTGGCTGAAAGGCGTCAAATCTTGATGCCAGACGATTAGTGACGACTCTCGAGAACAGCTTATAGACGTGGCTCAGAAGTGTGATCGGCCTATAGTTTTTGAGAAGCATTTTGTCTCCTTTTTTGAACAACAATGCCACTACACCTCTGCTCCACGCCTTCGGGATTGTCCCATTGGCTATTACAGAGTTGAAAAGCCTTCTCAGCTCCTCGAGGTCAGGTTTTCCACCGGCCTTAAGTAGCTCAGAGGCCACTCCGTCTTCCTCGCGAGCCTTCCCATTCTTAAGCTGTCTAAGAGCCGCCCCGATTTCGTCTATATCTACGTCAGGGAGATCTTCTGTACAGTGGCGGGAGAGAGAACATATATAAAAAAAGAAAAATTCACGCATATTTTTTTCTACCCCCATTATTTTGTGCGGTGTACTTAACTTTTTAATAAAAATATGTTTGTTTTTGCCTATATCTTTTTACCTGTTAGACTTAGCTAGTATATATGTATGAATGAAATTTGGGAAATAATAATTTCTTTATTCTTTTCATACATTTTTTTGTCATAAAATCAATTGTTAACAAGTTATTCGCAAAAAACCTGTTTTTAGAACTTTCAATTCAAGATGGCGGCTGGAGCCTGGGAGTCTCGAGGTCGAAAACTTGGGGTTTTGTTTGTCCTTGATACCTTTACAAGATTATGCAAAAACATAATCCGCCCCACCTTTTGCGAATCAATGTTTGCTATAGGTTCCCCACAGAATGGCCTATAATGCCTGTTTTCCACCTTTTCATACAAACGTATTCCCCTGTTTTACTTCCCGAATAATGTAAGTATGTAGAGGTACAATGCTTTTTATATTACATTAAAGCCTAACTATTTTATTGGCATGCCCCTATTATTACTTTTGCCGAAAAAACAATAATAAAACGAAGAATAAGTATTTTTCCTTTCACATGGAAAATGTGGCTCATATTTTCTTTTTGTATTCATTTTCTCTTCAATATAGAAGAAGAATTATTTTTTGAATATTTAGGCCTTATACCTAGTAATAAAAAAAGAATTGTAGCTTAGCATGCATTCTTCTGAAAGGAAATAGGGAAAAACGTATGTTTAAAAAAAAAGCGGCCAAGAGCGTGTCAGACACGCCCACGAATAGGGTTTCGTAGTCAACGTTTAAATATCAGGTTATTCAGCGTTACAAAGTTAATTTTGTTGCTGGTTTGCTTGCAGCTGTATGGTTACCAACCGCAAATTAAAAAACTTTTATATATCTTAAAAATTTTGTGCTACAGTATCCGTTATAGTTTTCATGGTAACTTCAGATTGAGAAGTATATTCCATATTTTTTTAAATTTTTTTGCGTTTATACTTTAGGAGTTACAGCTGGAACAAATTATGGCTCAAAAACGCCCCTTTTAAAAGCAAATATCTATTATTCCAAAGAAACCTCCCCTTAGTTTTGAAAGACTTATTCAACGATACTCTACTCAATATTACAGGAGAAAAAAAAAAATTGCCCCCTTTTCACTTGTATGGGAGGGGGTCCAAAAAACATTTGAAATATTTTTTTTTCAACATTTCTAAATTTGGGTTAACACTACCTATCTCCACACTAAATTTGGCGCGGCATACAGACAGACAGACAGACTTGACGAAACTATAAGGGTTTCTAGTAGACTACGAAACCCTAAAAACTTGGGTCTATGGATTGCTCATAAATTCTATTTCTAACATAAGGGAAAACTATTATAGAATCTTTGGTAATCCGTAAAAATGTGTAAAATATGGAACAAATGTAAAATTAAGAAAACAAACGATAGCTGTATTTCCTGTTTCTATTATTTAACAAAAACTATAAGAAATACCTTTGTACCTTAAGAAATTTTTAAATAGCAACAACGTACGTACTGTCTAACAAAATATTAGTTATTTAAAAGTTACTACAATGTCTATAGAAACAGTAAATATGTAAAAGAAAAATTCGTCTCCCCTCCGTGACTAAACATGTCTAAATGTTAGTACAATGGTGGCTACTGTAAACATTTTAAATAGTTACTAGGGGCGCCCAGCGGTTTCACTTTCATCTAACTGAATCCCGTTTTTCAGTGAAAAAGTAGTTAGACAGCCGATGTGGCGAAGTGGTAGCAAAACTGCCTGCAACGCAGAAGGTTCCGAGTTCGATTTTCGGTGGGTCACTCTCACAGAGTTGATATTTATAACTTTGTGAATTTGTTCCCAGTCTGGTTGGGATATTGCAGAGTGAACCTGATGGTTTAAAAGGAAAGATGGTTCCGCGCTTCGAAGGGCAAGTTAAATATACGGCGGTCGCTACACAACCATGTCAGAGCCCTGCTACTTGTAATAGGTGAAAAATTCTGACACGAGGGTTCATCGGACGACTCGATGTCCCACTCAA
This sequence comes from Phthorimaea operculella, assembly GCA_024500475.1. NCBI lineage: Eukaryota > Metazoa > Arthropoda > Insecta > Lepidoptera > Gelechiidae > Phthorimaea > Phthorimaea operculella. The sequence goes on from JANFCV010000017.1 coordinate 3,522,723, forward strand.
AACGTAGGAGAAGAAGAAAACTAACTAATAATAACTGGCCTATTCCCCGGACGAAAATTTTGTCCAATTTGCTTCCCCACCCACCTAAACGCTTTCTAATTATGTAACAACTTTCAAAATTAGGTCAGTGGTTCAGGAATTAATCTAATATTAGTAGTTTTCCTGCAACAAAACCCAAGCGTTATTGGCCAAGATACTCGCGATAGCCCAGTACTTATAAGAGGCATCGGCAGTATAATTGATGCCTGAAGACGCAGGTTCAAATCCTGCCTGCGATGAATATATTGTAATTTTATTATTAAACGAACAAGTATCACTCATTATGTAGGTTTACGCGACTTACTTGTTATTTAGTTGGTAGAAGGTGTAGCCCTCTACGTTTCGGCTTCTTCTTTCGGAAGAAGGCTGTCGTAACCAGCCGAAACGTAGAGGGCTACACCTTCTACCAACTAAATAACAAGTAAGTCGCGTAAACCTACATAATATATTGTAAGTTTAAAAAATTTGGTAATTAGGAAGAGATAATCAAGCTTTCTGATCGTAAAACAACTTTTGGAATTGGTAAAGCAGTTTGGGAGAATATACGGTCACATGCAAACAACATACATACACTTTATATAAGGTCCTATTAAATTCTCTGCAAATATTTTAAGGGCATGCGTAAAAATGTATAAGAAAAACATCTAAGACATTTTAGAAAAAAAACTACACGCTAGATTTTTCTTTTCATTTTCAAACAAACTTTTTAATTAATTATGTGAACATCCTTTGACTGACCCAACTGACATTCCGCCACGTAGACAGGATTCACTTACACGACACGCACACTAACAACCAACCAATCACAGCACCTTTTTTGGCGCGTAATTTAAATTCATCAAAGTGTACTTTTTTCGTTTTGTTTTTTTTTTAGTTAAATGCAATTTTCTCGGAAACTAGCGTGTAGATTTCTTTAAAAATTTGCCTAGTACATGCTTATATTTTATTTGATCTGCCCCTAAAATATTTGCAGTGAATTTAATAGGACCTTATATACATAAGTCTATGATACATACATACATATATCACCCATATATCCCTTGCGAAGTATGCAGAGAGTAAACGGCTGTAAAAACGGCCTTTTACACCATGTCTGACAAAAGTTTGAGAGTCATTCAGAAGACTGTGTCTGGAATCACCATAGTTGTGACAGCATGTCGGCTAAACAAACACAAAAATAACCCCGATTAAAGAAGAAGCCATGTCCTGTCCTTTTGGGGCTGCTGATGTTAATACAAACGAACAAAACTTTCTTCTTCATAATACTCCAATTTAAATAAGAATAGGAGAAACGATCAATTGTCTTCCGAAACACGGAAGACGTGCCAGATTAAATCGTGACGTCCACGTTTTACGGTTTTACGTACGCCGCCGCGGCAAGTGTGGGTGTGAATTATGCGAAATGCCGAGGTCGAACACTTTTCGCAACATGGCGGAATTATACAAGGTGTAGGTAAGGAGACATCTTTCTAAAATTAAAACTATGCTAAGACTGTTATCATTTTCAAGAACAAAATAGTCTTTCTCTATTTTGCGCCACTAATCTCGATCTTGAGCTTTCGAATGCTAGTTTCGAAGAAAGGCTTTCAATGATATGTCAACATCAATCAACGGCAACCCAGTCCACAGGTAGACAAGAAAATATCATTAAAAAAAAATCTTACAGGCAGATATCGAACCCAAAACTCAGGGCGTTCTCTGCCGACTGCTATAAGTTCAGAGCTTTTGCGTTTTCTAACTCTATGAATGATTTTGGCGGATATCATTTGCTACAATGCGAATTCAATAGCTTAAAATACGCTGAAAGTGTAGAAATTAAATTTTAGATTACTCTTGTATTACTACGAGTGAGTATGTCTGAAAAATAGCCAAGTCGTAAAAAATATTGTAGGCTGGGGTACACTAGTTTCGTTTAAAATGTATTTCCCTGACACCCTGTATATTCGCCCTTCTTTATCAAGGGCCTCCAGACGACTACGTCATTAACACTTTTGCGTCTATTATTGTTACAAATGAACGAACATAAATTGATCTGTCTGCATAGTTCAAATATTTCTGGCGTAATTTGGAAACTTCCTTCATCAATATAGCCACAATTGTTCACTGCTGGGCGTGGGCGTGGGCCTCCCCTTATTGGAAGATCTTTGTCCTACTTTAGCATCGTTGGAAGAAGCAAAAGTTTCTCAAGCGTGTGGGTTTGTGAACCGTTCCTGTGTAAAAGCCATTCAAAACCAGCCTAAGCGGGAGGGCAAGTACGCTGGTCGCGTAGTGTCTAAGTATTGCGACCAGCGTAACTTGGCCTTGGTCATGTCATTTCATGACTATACTCCTTGTTGTCATAGTTTTGACGACTGACGTGACGCAAAGATTCCGAGTTACTTTCAGAGATTTGAATTTAAAAATCGTGATAAAGGAATTCCACTAGCAATATCTCCCGAGAAGGGGAGGCCCATGTCCAGCAGTGAACTGTTGTGGCTGTAAAGGTACCTAACGGAACTCTGACACCAGAATACATCGTATTTTTCATAAAGTTGGTGACCCAATCCATGCGATAAAAAGAAGAAGAATAGGCAGGTATCTATAGTCCGCGCATCTAATGGCATTCGAAAGTGAAGATAATAAAGATATTTTATGTGTAGGTACGCCATAATGCACTATATCCAGCCTTGTATTCGCTACAAAATATCCGCCTTTTTAAGTCATCGATTCATCAGGCCGAAGGGCGTCCAACGCGAAGGTCCAAAATAAAGGCAGGACAGCAGACAGATAAGAGATTCGATCAAAATTACAATACATAATTATTTTCCTTTTGAAACACGAAACCTAGACATTGAGAAAATAGGAACGAAAATAAATAAATTAGGTCATCTTTGCTTACGTAAGTAGAACACCCAAAATCGCACCTCAGGGTGCCTCAGACTACAGACTTATATTAAAGTAGGTATTGTACTTACGTATGCATAACTAACTATCTATCCTTGTAGTAGGCACAATAGTTGCTTTATTGTGTAAGGCACCCATGTCAAAATCACTGAAAATATCATAACAAGCGAAGCTAATAAGTATGCTACTGACGCGAATAGCGTAAAATTCTTTGTTTGTTACTTACTACAAGAAAAAATAACAAAACGAACAAAAATTCTAAAGGTTTCTACACTCGCGTAGACAATTCTGATTATACACGGATATGTTTTCTTAAAAATTTACATACATACAAACGTTGCCCACCAGTAGGTGCCTGATTACCTATTATTTTTCATTCATTTCTTTCAATGCAATAGAAATAGTAGGTAGGTACCGTCTGGTCGTGAAACTAGATAGTATTGTAGTTTTTTACACGTGTAAGTATACCCCGTTACTCAAACTGTATTAGATTTCGATTCTAGATTCCTGTCTTGCACAAAGTTGATATTTATGAAATCAAACATGGCAACTGGGTTAGTATTTTTCTAGTTGAACTATCTATTTCACCTTAGAAATGTGTTCCCGTGCTTAGATGGTGCCGGCTGTTTACCCTTAAAGAAAAATAGGCTACCTTTTACCACAGGTAAACGCATTATTCCCACAGGAAAACGGGTAGCAGCGGGTTAAAAAGATGGGAAGCCCCACTTATGGAAATTGAACATTATTATTTAATCAGGCAACAAAATCCACCCAGCAGTGTAAACCACCTACTCAGCTATTTACCATAACTGTCCACTGCTGGATATGGGCCTCCCACTTTCAGGGGGTATTGCCATACTCAACACGCTTTTCAGGCGGATTGGCAAGCGCAGTGCAAGATGTTGCATTCACAAGGAACGCTGCTGCCCATTCCCTGGATGATTATCCCTTAGTCGATTTTTACGTTAGAATTGGACCGCTATTCTAATCCGGCATCTAATTCAGTTACTTGTCAGCCTCAAAAACGAAGCAGATAAATCAAAGGCCCGTATTACACCCTCACAAACTGCCTAAAAGGTGCTGACAAACGCCAGCCTTCCCAGTTTTCCCAGGGCAGCACTTAGGGCGTCTAACATGACCCAGACTGTTCCTAGCTCGGTAAGGGCAATAAGGACATCCGGAATTCTGGGATACGCTCGGTACGCCTGTACTGGAAACGCCAGACATATGCCAAAGAGTATGGAGCAGAAGGGACAGATAACTTTACCTACAAGTGTGTGTGACGCAGACTGTTTCTAGCTCGCTAAGGGCGTTAGGGTGGGAATCCACCAGAGCTGTGCGAGGTAGCGAGGCGGTGAGCGAGGAAAAAATCCACCAATAGAATCACTTCATTTTCCTAGCCTCGCTCAGCTCAGCTCTGGTGGAATAGGGTTGAGCGAAGCGAGGCCATTCTTCATACAAAACAAGCGAGAAATGTGTGCGAGGAATGTGTTGCGAGGAATGTGTAGCGAGGAATGCGTTGCGAGGAATGCGTTGCGAGAAATGTGTTGCGAGGTTTCCACTACATCGCATTCCCCCCGCTCACACATTTCACAGCTTCGCAACGCATCCTCGCTCCGCACATTAATGCGCATTTTGACATCCTCGTACGACACATTTTACTCGCACAGCTCTGGTGGAAACCCCTACACATTTCCAAAGCACAGCTACGCATCCTCGTACGACACATTTTACTCGCACAGCTTTGGTGGATTCTCACCCTTATGCGGAATTTTGGGATACGCTCGGTACGCCTGTACTGGGAAACGCCAGACATATGCCAAAGAGTATGGAGCAGAAGTAATAGATAACAAACACTACCTACAAGTGTGACGGAGACAGTTCTTAGTATGAAGCAGAAGTGACAGATAACTCTACTTACAAATGTGACGCAGACTGTTTCTAGCTCGGTAAGGGCAATAAGGACATCCGGAATTTTGGGATACGCTCGGTACGCTTGTACTGGGAAACGCCAGACATATGCCAAAGAGTATGGAGCAGAAGTAACAGATAACTCTACTTACAAATGTGACGCAGACTGTTTCTAGCTCGGTAAGGGCAATAAGGACATCCGGAATTTTGGGATACGCTCAGTACGCCTGTACTGGGAAACGCCAGACATATGCCAAAGAGTATGGAGCCGAAGGGACAGATAATTCTACCTACAACTGTGACGGAGATAGTTTCTAGCTCGCTAAGGGCGTTAATGACATGCGGAATTTTGGGATACGCTCGGTACGCCTGTACTGGGAAACGCCAGACATATGCCAAAGAATATGGAGCAGAAGGGACAAATAACTTTACCTACAAAAGTGACCCAGACAGTTTCTAGCTCGCTAAGGGCAATAAGGACATCCGGAATTTTGGGATACGCTCGGTACGCCTGTACTGGGAAACGCCAGAACTATGCCAAAGAGTGTGATGCAGAAGCGACATATCGTTCTACTTACAACTGTGACCGAGAGAGTTTCTATCTCACTAAGGGCGGTCAGCACTCATCGAGTCCAGGATAAGAGTACATTTCTTTTTTTTTTTAGTTTTTTTAAGAATTTGTTAAACTGTAATTGTTTGTGAAAATGATACGTCTAGCCTGGTCATGTTTATTTTAGTGCCGCTACTAATAATCCTTTCTATTAGGTGCTAAAGGCGCATGCTAGACTACGGTAAAAAGTTTGGATAATTTAAGCGGGTTAAGATTACGCCCGTAAATCGATTAATTCTTAGGTAAATCGACAAATATTTATTTACCATCAAAAGTACAGAGACTCAGTTTAATTACTTAAATGTACGATTTAGTAGATAGGTAATTCAAATTAGATAGGAAAACTATTAGAAAAGATTTATAACATTTAGTTTCAACTACCTCACAGATTATATAGTAGGTATCGCTGTTTCGAATGGTTGATACACAAGAAACCTGTCTGCGTACATATTCTTTGTAAAGGGCGCTAGAGGGCTCGGCCCAGACGAGGGTTGTCGAAGGGCGAACCAGACAGCGTCGCTCCAATCAAATGTTAAGGAATAAAGAAATTAAGAAACGTATTTCAAACATAAATGCGCAATTCAAAGGCGAGCGACATTTTTTTAAACATTGTTTAAATAATATATTTGATTTGCCGGCATAGAATAGCATCACCCCCTATCTTGCCCGTGGGTGTCGTAAGAAGCGGCTATGGGATTTGAGAGTTTATCTATGTGTTTCCTGCAACAACCTATGGTGATACAAAGTCTTCTGAATGACTCTCATACAACTCTCATACTTTAGTCAGACGCGGTGTAAATGGCCGATTTATGCTCTGCCTACCCCGCAACGGATATAGGCGTGTTATATGTATGTATGTATGTACGTATGAAATAAAAAAAAAGAATCGATCGGCTTATACATACACAAGATATCTCATATTTCTTATTATTAATTCTTTTACTGCATAGTTACGGTACGCCTCTAAAATATTTGTTGCTTTGTTGTTAATTTAGTTATATCCAGAATAGAACATTGTTCGAATTCTAGAATAATACTCTAACATTTTGGTCTTTGAGGCTTCTGATTGGTAAGATAACCTCACTGTTTGAAAGCGGTTAAAACAAGGAAAACTATTAGAAAAACTAACGGCAGGTCAATGATCTTCAAAATCAGCTCCAGAGTCCATTGGGCGACTAGACTGTAGACATAGACTTCTTTGTTGTCTGGGAAGCTAAGGTGCTTGTCTATTGCCGAGGCGGTGTAGTCGCAAATTGGAGACTTTACAGATGGATCACTCGACCCTATTTAGGAATTTTCGCGATCGTCACTTGTTACGTAGCCAGGGTTGCGAGATTTTCAATACGAGAACGAAGTACAGGTAGATCTGGTACAAGAATGTAATATGTATGATTCTGAGAGAAATATGTATGATTATGATTCTATGCAAGAAATATAACGTTCGAGGCAAACATCGTCTTAGTTACTTGAGTAAAAGTCAGCAAGCGTCAAAATCGTCGCCACAGATGAACTTAAATCGTCGCTAGAGTCTGGCTAGCGAGTCTTTGGACGTCAAATAATTCAAATATTTCAAATGGCAACATATTAACACTGAAAAACTACAATAAAACAATTTTGATACTTAGGTACTATTTTTTTGTTTTCTGCTCTTTAGTTTGTGTTTACCTTGCCTACCGGTATGTATGTATGATGTATCTACCGGGAGTAACAGAAAGGGTATAACAAGCCGAAAGGAGGTCAAGGTACTCATGAAACTGAACAACTTTCCCCATGGAACATGGGACGAAATATGAAAAAAAATTTGGACCTCTCAGAGTAAATCAATCAGCTGATCTGCCATTTTGTATGGGAGGTCCAAATATTTTTTTCATATATCGACCCATGTTTCATGGGGAAAGTTGTTCAGTTTCATGAGTACCTTGACCTCCTTTCGGCTTGTTATACCCTTTCTGTTACTCCCGGTAGATACATCATACATACATACCGGTAGGCAAGGTAAACACAAACTGAAGAGCAGAAAACAAAAAAATAGTAAGTATCAAAATTGTTTTATTGTAGTTTTTCAGTGTTAACATGTGAAAGATTTTTAAAATTGGCGCCATTTCCGTATCCAAAGACTCGCTGGCCAGACTCTAGTACTGAGTCTCCCTAATTTGTAGTTTAGGTAGTGTGGAAATCTGGGCTCTTGATGAGGAAGTCCTAGTTCGATCTCCGAGCTTTTTTTTTGGAAAATTATCTATTAATCGAAATCGTTTTCAGTCAGCAGGATGTACCTAGGTAATGCGAAAGGATTTGGCTTAATTTTACGATCGGACGCCTGCCTGACGTCAACCCTCTTTAAAATGCTATCGTTGGTGCAATTAACGCCACCATACGGTCGACCATGGTCGGCAGGTATTGTAGGCAAGGTCAAAAACTCTACGTCGCCTTTTACGAAACACCCTGAGTGGACTAGGGGTGACAGTATTCTTAGCCGCTATCATGAAAAAAATCGTTCATACTCATTAATTCTCACAAGATCACAAATCTCAACAACCGGGTGAACAATTTTATTCAATTTAGATTTCGCCTTGAACTCGATTTTATATTCTGATCGATGATCGTTGATTTGGGTCGAAGAACCGGGACTGATTGTGTAAAGAAGAAAATAGACTGTTTCCGATTATTTTCAGACACAATACCTATCAGTTTCACTCGCGAATATAATTGTTTTCAGGATTTCAGGATATATCTATGAAAAAAAGTATATTTTTTCATATTTCGACCTATGGGAAAATTGCTCAGTTTAACGGGCTTTTTTTACACCTTTTTTACAAACCTTTGTTCCGTTGGGAAAGTTGTTTCTTATCGCCAGCCGGAGCTTTTGCTATCGGCCACTAGTAAAATTTCACCCTACATTACATAGGTATAAACACACAAGTACAGTTTTGTAATCAGATTTTTGTCTCCTTTACAGACGTGAGTCCATTTAGCTTTTGTATGGCTAGAGTTGTCAAGTCCTCTCATAACTAAAACTAAAAGCCGGGCAGACCTGCGAGTTTGGCGTAACATTTGTGTTAATTTGGGTAAAAACGTAGGACACCTTGTATTTTTAACGATTTTCAATCTACATGGTGTATAAAAAAACCAAGCTTTTTTGGCCTCTGGGTAATAAAGCTGGACACTTAACATTTCTGTTCGGACAGGCAATCAAAAAGCCTGACTATGTCCGCCTTTATCCGGACGCCTGGTAACCCTATGTAAAGAAATCGTCCCACCTTAATTTCTCGCCGTAAGAAGCTTCGACCCCAAAATGAAGACATCACTCTTCAAAGCCGAAACAACCAGACTTTCGCGTTGACAACATTAGTTCCACATCACTCGCAGGTTGTTTTAAGCACCGGGCAGCGACAATACAAACCCTGATGCAGTACAGACAGCCCCCTGTCTGTGCTGCATCAGGGTGTGTAAATCAAAACATGCAACAAACCCTGATGCAGCACAGACAACTTAGGAATATTTAGCCAAGTCCAAAGTCGCAAAATGTCCAAAGTCGCAAAATGTCCAAAGTCGCAAAATGTCCAAAGTCGCAAAATGTCCAAAGTCGCAAAATGTCCAAAGTCGCAAAATGTCCTTCGCAAAATGTCCAAAGTCGCAAAATGTCCAAAGTCGCAAAATGTCCTAAGTCGCAAAATGTCCAAAGTCGCAAAATGTCCAAAGTCGCAAAATGTCCAAAGTCGCAAAATGTCCTAAGTCGCAAAATGTCCAAAGTCGCAAAATGTCCAAAGTCGCAAAATGTCCAAAGTCGCAAAATGTCCAAAGTCGCAAAATGTCCAAAGTCGCAAAATGTCCAAAGTCGCAAAATGTCCAAAGTCGCAAAATGTCCTAAGTCGCAAAATGTCCAAAGTCGCAAAATGTCCAAAGTCGCAAATGTCCTAAGTCGCAAAATTGTCCTAAGTCGCAAAATGTCCAAAGTCGCAAAATGTCCTAAGTCGCAAAATGTCCAAAGTCGCAAAATGTCCTAAGTCGCAAAATGTCCAAAGTCGCAAAATGTCCTAAGTCGCAAAATGTCCAAAGTCGCAAAATGTCCTAAGTCGCAAAATGTCCAAAGTCGCAAAATGTCCAAAGTCGCAAAATGTCCTAAGTCGCAAAATTGTCCTATGTCGCAAAATGTCCAAAGTCGCAAAATGTCCAAAGTCGCAAAATGTCCAAAGTCGCAAAATGTCCAAAGACGCAAAATGTCCTAAGTCGCAAAATGTCCAAAGTCGCAAAATGTCCTAAGTCGCAAAATGTCCTAAGTCGCAAAATGTCCAAAGTCGCAAAATGTCCAAAGTCGCAAAATGTCCAAAGTCGTAAAATGTCCCAAGTCGCAAAATGTCCAAAGTCGCAAAATGTGTATCAAACAGGGAACTGATTTTCGGTTTAAGCCGATCAAAATTCATTTTTCAATGAGAGTACGAAAATACAGCTATTTTTGCTCTACGATGCTCCGTTTTCGATATAATTGCACTTTTAGTTTGCATTCGTTTTTTATATTATAAATCGCTACTTTATTGAGATATGATGCTACAGAGGCGTAGGGCGCTACGGAGGCGTTGGACTTTATGCACGTGTCGGACGATACGGAGGCGTCGGACGCTACGGAGGCGACAGACGCTATGAAAACGTCGGACTTTATGGAAACATTGAACGCTGTAGATGATCGGGGATTTCATCAGACGCTATGGACGCTTTAGGCACTATGGAGGCGTCGGACGCTATGAAGGCGTTGGACGCTATGTGAGACAGGGTAAGTCGTGCGATGATTGTGTTCCGAATAAAGGACTGATTTAAGGTTTCGCTTAATCAAACAAAAAAGTTTAGTACGAAAAAAGAGCTATTTTTGCTGTACGACGCTCCGTTTCCGAGATAATTGCACTTTTAGGTTGCATTCGTTTTTTATATTAGAAATCGTTACTTTGTTGAGATATGATGCTACGCAGGCGTTGGACGCTACGGAGGCGTCGGGCGGTATGGAGGCGATGGACGCTGTGGAAACGTCAGTCTTTATGGAGACATTGAACTCTGTAGAGGATAGGGATTGAACTCTGTAGAGACGCTATGGAGGCGTCAGGTGGTATAGAGTCGTCGCTCGCTATGGCGACATTAGAGGCTATGGAGGCGTTCGACGCTATGTGAGACAGGGTAAGTCATGGGATGATTGTAAACCGAATATGGGCCTGATTTGTTTTTTAAGATTATCAAACAAACGATCATCAATGTTTCCATGAAGTCCGACGTTTTCATAGCGTCGGTCGCTTCCGTAGCGTCCGACGCCTCCGTATCGTCCGACATGTCCATAACGTCCAACGCCTCCGTAGCGTCCAACGCCTGCGTAGCATCATATCTCAACAAAGTAACGATTTCTAATATGAAAAACGAATGCAAACTAAAAGTGCAATGATCTCGAAAACGGAGCGTCGTAGAGCAAAAATAGCTCTATTTTCGTACTCTTATTGAAACTTTTTTGTTTGATTATCTGAAACCTAAAATCAGTCCCTTATTCGGAACACAATCATCGCACGACTTAACCTGTCTCACATAGCGTCCAACGCCTTCATAGCGTCCGACGCCTCCATAGTGCCTAAAGCCTCCATAGCGTCTGATGAAAACCCCGATCATCTACAGCAGGGATGGGGAAATACATTTTGGAAAGGGCCATATCAAAGAATCACAACTTGTAAGCGGGCCAAATAAGTTATTTAATTACTAAAAAAATGTACAAGAAATTAAGTTAGTTTTGATGTGCTTGGTCGATGAGATAAATGAACTGTTCGTCTACCAGCACGTTAAAATTTGGCTTCAAATTACTTGACGTACCTAACTTTTAAAAAACACTCAAGGTTCATCAGTCTATTTGTTCCTCAGTTTGTTCTTACGCAGCTTCACTGTGGAAAACACTTGTTCACAGATAAATGAAGATCCAACATAGAAATGATTTTCTGAGCATGTTTTCTTAAATTGGGAAACCTACTACATTTTGACAATGACTTGTAAAATTCAATCTTTGTTGAATTGTTGTACATTTGTTTCAACGTGTCATCACACTGAAGCTCAATAATTTCAAGCTGATATTCAGCTGCTACATCCTCGCATTTAACTGCGAATAGGGAAGAGAACAATCGCAAATCAGTTTCTGTTCTTTTGAAATCCTCAAATCGCTAGTTGAATTGATTTTCCAAGCTGTTGGCAAACGAAAAAGTTGATTTTGTCCGGTGTCAGTTCGGCGAATGTTTGTAGCTTTAAAAAATGTGAAAGATTCTTTTTGTGATATTTGTGTAGCAATCAATTTTTATTTTTACGTGATTAATTGAACTTGAGGGCCAAACTTAATAAAAATCAGTAAGTGACCGCGGGCCGGATGAAATCACTCCGCGGGCCGGATTTGGCCCGCGGGCCGCCATTTCCCCATCCCTGATCTACAGCGTTCAATGTTTCCATAAAGTCCGACGTTTCCATAGCGTCTGTCGCCTCCGTAGCGTCCGACGCCTCCGTATCGTCCGACACGTGCATAAAGTCCAACGCCTCCGTAGCGTCCTACGCCTCTGTAGCATCATATCTCAATAAAGTAGCGATTTCTTATATAAAAAAATAATGCAAACTAAAAGACCATTTATCTCGATAACAGAACGTCGTAGAGCAAAAAAACAAAATTTTCGTACTTTGTTATCCCAGCCTACCATTTGGTTCCTATTTTTCAGAGCGCATGCTTATTTCCTTGCGCATTCTCATTTCTACATATGCGCATATTATTTTCAGTGTGCGCATATTAATTTCGATGCGCATGTTCATTTCGATGCGCATTATATTTCCATGCGCATACTTATTTTCATGCGCATGCCTATGTCAGTGCGCATGCTCATTTCGATGCGCATGCTTATTTTCAGGCGCATGCCTATTTCAGTGCGCATGCTCATTTTGATGCGCATGCTCATTTTAATGCGCATGCCTATGTCAGTGCGCATGCTCATTTCGACGCGCATGCTTAATTTCATGCGCGTGCTTATTTCAGTGCGCATGCTCATTTCCATGCGCATACTTATTTTCATACGCATGCCTATTTCAGTGCGCATGCTCATTTTGATGCGCATGCCTATGTCAGTGCGCATGCTCATTTTCATGCGCACGCCTATGTCAGTGCGCATGCTCATTTTCATGCGCATGCCTATGTTAGTGCGCATGTCGGTGCGCGTGCTCATTTCGATGCGCATGCTTATTTTCATGCGCATGCTTATTTTCATGCGCATGCTTATTTTCATGCGCATGCCTATGTCAGTGCGCATGCTCATTTCGATGCGCATGCTTATTTTCATGCGCATGCCTATTTAAGTGCGCATGCTCCTTTCCACACGCATGCTCGTTTCCATGTTCATGCTCGTTTCCATGCCCATGCTCGTTACCATGTGCATGCTCGTTACCATGCGCATGCTCGTTTTCATGCGCATGCTCGTTTCCATGCGCATGCTCGTTTCCATGCGCATGCTCGTTTCCATACGCATGCTCGTTTCCATGCGCATGCTCGTTCACATGCGCATGTTCATTTCCATAAGCATTGGTGTCCATTTTCATGCTCATCCTCATTTTCATGCTCATAATTATTATAATTGTAAGGAGAAATGGTACCAGTGCTCTGTGTTGCATCAGGGTTTGTACGTCTGAACGCTGTACAAACCCTGATGCAACACAGAGTATGGGTGTCTGTGTTGCATCAGGGTATGTATTTACGCCACCGGGCATGTAAAATATGCAGATAGTATTGTCATGTATTGTTTCTGTAACTCAAACCCGTTTGAAGATGCCGTCTGTCGGCAACTTCTAACGTGTAGAGTTACGTCAATACGGTGGCTACGTGTCGTAACGTGAATGATATTTGAACTGTCTAAGCATATACTTGCAGTAAGTATTTGTAATGTGGTAGCGGCTCAGAATACCTACTGCCACTCAGGGTGTTTCGTAGAATGCGACGTATACCTACTTACTTTTTATTACCTACTATTTGGCTAAACTTTGCTGAACACGGTTAATCCTCCTACGATAGCTTTTTCAAAGAGCTTTGGTGCCCTACAGGCTGTTGAATAAATACGCAAAATGAAGAATACCTACTGCCATTTCAAGTACCTACGCTCAGGGTGTTTCGTAAAAAGCGACATAGATTACTTACTTTGGCTGAACTTTGCTGACCACGGTCAATACAATAGCTTTTCAAAGAGGTTGGATGACTGGATGTCCTTCAGGCGACTGCATAAATACCTACGCAAAATTATATTGGAACATGACTGATGATTATGACGTACCCTGGGTGAGGTGCGGACTGCAATATTGATGCCTTGATGATGATTAATTTGGGTTCAAATCATATTGCACTTGTCCCAAATGAATTGAAGGCGAAAATATAAAGACAAGGCGATGACGGTCTAGGTAGAATAATAGGTGCAGGTAGGTAGCAGTGGCAATTTTTAACGAAGGTAGACCATAGAGCAAAAAATACTTACTTACCCTATACTGTAAATTGACAGGGGACATTAGGTATGGATTTGTATTTTTTTGAAAGGTTAGCCAATGAGAATCGGCATGAATGGAATGGACCCTTGGAGAAACAAAGGGTCAAGAATGGACCCTTCGTTACTGGTAGGTAGGTACAAGTACAGTACCAGAACCGAAATTTAACCTTATTTTGACGACACGTCGTTTGCATAAGCACCTTAGAGAAATAATAATACGCATTGCGTTATATTAACATTAATGAAGAGCGATTTAAGCGCACAGGGGCAATATACAGGGTGTTAGGGACGGTGTACCGAAAACTTTGCAGGCATGATCAGACCATCAAACTGAACAACTTTTACTATGGAGCAAATGGTGGGAAACGAAAAAACATTTCCGACCTCCCATACAAAATTCATGATCAGCTGACTGACTTTGTATGGGAGGTCGGAAATTTTTTTTCGTTTCCCACCATTGGCTCCAAAGTGAAAGTTGTTCAGTTTCATGGTCTGAGCACGCCTGCAAAGTTTTCGTTACACCGTCCCTAACACCCCGTATTAAGTAATCCTTTTAGCTCGGGTGTACAAATGCCTTGGAAATAAACCGGGAATGAGCGCGGTGGCCCGAAATAGAGTTTCTAGCATTCCTTCTGAATATGGGTTTAGCCCCTAGAAATATTTTATACAAATTTACACGTCAAAGTGCTGTGTGGTGCATCACCTTTTTAGAATAGCATCACCCCATATCTTTCCTGTAGGTGTCATAAGAGGCGACTAAAGGCTTTGAGAATTGATGTGTTTTGCAATTTTCGGCGACATGCTGACAATCTGTCACTGTGGTCTGGTGATACACAGTCTTCTCTGTATGTATGTGTATATTATGTAACAAAAAATTAATACTGCATAATCCTTTTAGCTCGGGTGTACAAATGGCTTGGAAATAAACCGGGAATGAGCGCGGTGGCCCGAAATAGAGTTTCTAGCATTCCTTCTGAATATGGGTTTTGTTTGCTCCTAGAAATATTTTTAATACCTATAAGTTAAATTACAACAATTTATTTAGGGGTGAACCAGTCCATGAATCTGGACAACTTTCATCGAGGAACAAAGGTCGTAACAAGTATAAAAAAACCGGCCAAGAGCGTGTCAGACACGCCCACAAATAGGGTTTCGTAGTCAACGTTTAAATATCAGGTTTTTCTGCATTACAAACTTAATTTTGTTGCTGGTTTGTTAGCAGCAGTATGATGACCAACCGCAAATAGAAAAACTCAATTTTTCCTGAAACCTTTAAGGGTACGATATACGTTATAGTTTTCATTGTAACTTCAGATTGTAAGCTATATTCCATATTTATTTAAAATTTTTAGCGTTTATACTTTAGAAGTTACAGCTGGAACAAATTATGGGTCAAAAACGCCCTTTTTAAAAGCAAATATCTCGTGACAGAAACATTTTAGTGACTTTGTTTCAAAGAAACCTCACCTTAATTTTAAAAGACCTATTCAACGATACCCTACTCAATATTATTGTAATTATTATTAATTATAATAATAATTACAGAAGAAAAAAAAATTTTTTTTCCCCCCTTTCACTTGTATGGGAGGGAGTCCAAAAAACATTTTAAATATTTTTTTCTTAACATTTCTATATTTGGGTCAACACGATCTATCTTCTCACCAAATTTCATCTCGATAGCTCTAAAACTGACGAAGATATGAGGGCGCGGCATACAGACAGACAGACAGACAGACATGACGAAACTATAAGGGTTTCTAGTAGACTACGAAACCCTAAAAATAATTTGAACTTCCTTTACAAAATATACCAGTCGACCGAGTGAATTAGTATAGGAGGAACAATTATTTTCTTCATATTTCGACATGTTCCTTGGAGAAAGTTGTTCCTTGTTTCACCCCTTGACAGGCACAGGAGCTACCTACACTTTGGAGCTTTTACCTACCTACTTAAGCGCAAGCTCCACAGAGTAGACATGAGACGTGCGACATCGCGACGCTTGAGACCGTTTCCATATAAAATGTTTAAAACAGGAAAGAAGACAAAGCTACAAAAAACGCGTCATATCAATAAAGTAAAGTAAAGTAAAAGTAAAAAAGTATTTATTTTCTTTCACAAAGGTTCAATTAAGATACACAATAAAACATCACTTAAATAAGATCCTTTGTGAGAGACTGGTATCTATACTAGGGCGTACCCTGTCAGACAGATTACCAGGCCCCCACTCCTTGGAAATCTAGTCTAAAAGGTATCTAGTCTATATCATGTGAATTTTTAAAAATAGGTATGTAGAATTTTTTACAATAATAAATTTAAATTTACAAGCAAATAATTATGTTGAAATTATAAGAATTTAGAAAAATGTTAGTAGGAAAAGTGTTGTGTTTGTATTAACTTTTTGGTTACAAAAAGTGTTTGTGTTTGTGTAAAGATGTGTGTTTGTATTATTAGGCTACATAAGGCAATGGATTCATTGAATAGGAAGAAGCAGATCTTCAGTTGAGTCAAAATCGAATGCTCGCAACCAACTAGTCACCGCTCTCCTGCACTCTGATTTAGACAGGGGATAAATAGTTAAAGCTGAGTTAGCAAAATTGTATAAAAATGACGGCCAGATGAAGATGTAATCTTACGTCTCACGTCTACTCTGTTGAGCTTGCGCCTTAGGTACTTACTGAACCTTTTCTTACACCCTGTATTGCATGCAAGTTGCATGCTGTTTTATTCTTTTTAATGGCTTGTCTGCACTTGAATGCAAAAGGTATTAATTAAAATGTTAAAAGTCATTTTGTACTATAATTTTTCACTAAATATGTTTATTATTTTAAACAGCTTGCTTATTTAAAAACTGTGTTTAGAGGTAATTGTTTGTAACGATAATCATCTAGAGACCCAAAACCGTTTCTTAATAACTCAATTATTATAATTTTGTGTTTTGCAATTGCGGACAAAATGTGGACTTTAATGCTAAACTATACTGCTGGTTTGAAGAGAAGGTATAGTGGGTGAAATTTTACTAGTGACCGATAGCGAAATCTCAGAACTGGCTGGTGATAAGGAACAACTTGCCCTGGAACATAGGTCGAAATATTATTTAAAAAGGTGGATTTCCCATGCAAAATTGTCGATCAGCTGATTTGTGTTACCTGCTATGGAAGCTCTATTTTTTTTTCATAGAAAGCATAACATTTACAACGAAATATTATAAAAACGTTTTTATTCGGCCAAATGTTCGGTTTTACTGAATATTCGAATACCGCACATAAACTGAATAGTTGGCCCTTAATTTTGAGTACCTATATTATAAATTTAATTGCGAATTGTCATTGGACTCAGTCAGCCTAAAATCGGTGGTAAGGAAGCGCAGTGGCCGTCTCGTTTCACGGCTTTTAATATCTCTCTTCGTGTGGGACAACGAGTCGTTCAACGACCCGATGAACCCTGGTGTCAGAGTTTTTCAACCGCCTGCTGCAAGTAGCAGGCCTCTGACATGGTTGTGTAACGACCGCCATCATAGACAGAAACCGTGACCGACGGCTTAACTTGCCCATCCGAAGCACAGACAATCAGGTGGTTCAGCCTGCAATGTCCTAACCAGACTGGGAACAAATTCACAATGTGATAAATATCAGCTTTGTGAGTGACCCCACCGGAAATTGAACCCGGAACCTTCTGCGTGGCAGGCAGTCATACCACTGCGCCACATCGGCTTTTACTGATGATAGATGATGGTGGTGATCCTTTTTCCGTGTCCTCAAGTGCATTTGAAATTCTTTTTTCGGTTCAAGGGCCGACTTAATCCGAGCTATTTATATGTAGTAGCTGCGATTACCATCTTCGTTGGTTTTGAAATTGTGGAGACGCTTTTCGGCAAGTGTTGAAAAACTACATAATTTGAGAATTCAGACCTGAAAGATCAGATATACGTTACATTTAATTAAAGACAAATCTCTTGAAGGTGTAATCTACTCACAAAACTGATCAAAAAATTTGCACCTCCCATACAAAAATGCTGAAAAAGTGTGTCACTTAGTATGGGAGGACCAAATTTTTTTTTCATATTTCGAAGAAAAGTTTCAAACAAAAGTTGTTCAGTTTTGTGAGTAGATCACACCCTCAAGAGATTTGTACAACTGATTTATATTGTTAACAGACTTCAAAAAAAGATGTGATTTGGAAAAGCTACATTTTATTTGAAAGCTTGTTAGTGCTCCCCAGGTACCTATTCCCATAGTCAAAAATGAAAATAAGAAATTGAATAAATATCAAGCGTCGGCCGGGAATCTAACCCAGGGCCGAAGGGGTAGCGTCCCACTGCTCTGATCTTCGCATCAAGACCAGCATCACGATATTGAAAAATTTGCAGAAGTGACAGGTTGTCAGCCTTTCGCGTAATATTGTAATACACATGGACTCTCAAATCCCTTATCTTACGATACGATACCCACGGGAAAGATATGGAGTGAAGCTTTTCTAAGCCGGCACCACACGGCAAATTGTTCCATTTTGACATATTTTTTCCTTGTCGCCATTTACAATTTTCTAGATCTAGCCACACACATCTACGCAGCGGATGTCATAAAAATTACGCAAGCGTTTAGATAATATTATTAACCTGTCAGACGCACTAGAATTACGTCAGCAGTATCTTTTGTCTGTCCGTCTCGCGACGATCATAGTTTAGATTGTAAAACTATAAAAGTTTTCCACTATAAACTTACGCAGAATGAAGTATTTTTATATTTTGCAAGATAGCATTACTACTAGCTATGGCAGTGGTTCCTAAAGTATAGTTTGGTGACTCCCTTTTCGGTTTCAGATATGCTGTTCTAGATCAAAATGTGCAGCCCTAAATAACTTGTTTAAAAATTATAGGTACAAAGTATAAGTTACTTGAGACGAAAAAGGTGCGAACTTTTTTCGACTGTTTATATGTAAAGGATGCACTGTTTGTTACACAAAGCTATGTCGATTGGCGACAATACCTACTGAATATCATCATCATCATCAACAGCCTCAACCACTCACTGCAGTGTATATGCCTCTTTTCTATGGCTCCAATCCTCACGGTCCTGTGCTAATCCAAAGAGATCCTGTCGACTTGGTGATGACATCATCATCAAAGTGATTGTATGCCGGTTGACCATTTTGCTCCCCTCGGTCATCTATCTGTGACTGCTTTTGTCCACCGTCCGTCTAGCCTCTGATTCTGAAGTAGTAAGTAAGGGTTACCGCAAAATTCGCTGAAGGAGGTCATGATCGGAGAGACCGCTCCACCAAAAAACACTGGCAGTCACAAGAACTGAACTGCGTTGCAACTCACTGAAATTAATAGTTTGGGAACTTCTGAGCTAGGCTAGGGTGTAAAATATGTTTCCTTTGGCAAATTATGTACCTACTTATCATTGTATCAAAGTAAAGGGACTTCGTATCATTAATCAAGATATCTGTCCAAGATCTGTCCTTTAATCTAAATATCTGTTCAGTAGGACTGGACTTTTTGAACATTATTTATCTCGACTCATGTTTTAATTAGGTAATGTTTTTCATTTTGTTTTTAGTGTCAGAAGTTAAGGGCCATTTTATAGTGAGGACCAACAGAGTATATAATATAGTAAATAATAAAGGTTTTCATAACCATTTCCATATACAAATACATATATCAAGCCTATATTTCTTGCGTGGAAGGCTGAATGTGAACGGCTGTAAAAACGGCCACTAACACCATGTCTTTCAAAAGTTTGTGAGTCATTTAGAAGGCTGTACATTGAGAGGTTGTTAGCCTGTTGCCTAAAATTTCAATACACACCATCTCTCAAATCCCTTAGTCCCTTCTTACGACCACACGGCAAAATCATTTTCGCCTAGAAAATATAGTTTCAACTAGACCACACGCCGTCAAACGGGTGCGCCTCACTCGATTCCCATAGTAAATCTTCTTATAGGTAACCCAACCCCATGCTTCTCCTATTACACCATAGCACAAAACCCCATAGATGAGGTAAACAAGCAAATCAACCTGTTACTGCGGTCACCGCCATCTGTCGCCCAACGACATATGGCCAGCTTTTTAGGGTTACGTAACCATACGGTGAAAACGGGAACCTTATTATTGAGACTTCGCCCGTCCGTCAGTCTGTCACCAGGCTGTATCTCTATATCTCTTCATGTGGTCGTTCGACGACCTGATGAACCTTGGTGTCAGAGTTTTTCAACCGCCTACTACAAGTAGCAGGCCTCAGACATGGTTGTGTAACGACCGCCATCATAGACAGCAACCGGGACCTACGCGACGGCTTAACGTGTCCATCCGAAGCACCGAACCATCTTGCTTTTCGGACAATCAGGTGGTTCAGCCTGCAATGTACTAACAAGACTGGGAACAAATTTGCAAAGTGATAAATATCAACATTGTGAGTGAACCCACCGGGAAGTAAATCCGAAACCTGCCGAAAAAGCCGTGACAGGCAGTCATACTA
The DNA here is from genome assembly GCA_024500475.1 of Phthorimaea operculella. Classification (NCBI taxonomy): domain Eukaryota; kingdom Metazoa; phylum Arthropoda; class Insecta; order Lepidoptera; family Gelechiidae; genus Phthorimaea; species Phthorimaea operculella. Next base: position 3,543,164 of record JANFCV010000017.1, read on the forward strand.
ACCGCTGCGCCACATCGGCTGTCATCATCAGGCTGTATATCTCATTAACCGCTATAGCTACAGAATTGAAATTTTCAGACATGCCGTATTTTATTTGCAGCCTCCTATATCTAACAAGAAATACCTACTTAAACCTAGAAAAAAGTAAAAATTGAGGGTAGCTCTAATACAAAAACGACGTTTTCGATTTTTTATCTGTACATGATGGCTTGAGGGCAACGCAGCTGCTGTATCTATCTCATGAACGCTTAGCATGAACGGTATTTTTTTTTACAGAATAGAATATGTATTGCTGCCAAAACAACGAATAATAACATTAACACTAAGGGTTCCCATAGAACACGAGTCATTTTTAGGGTTTCGTAGTCTACTAGAAACCCTTATAGTTTCGTCATGTCTGTCTGTCTGTCTGTCTGTCTGTATGCCGCGCCCTCATATCTTCGTCAGTTTTAGAGCTATCGACATGAAATTTGGTGAGAAGATAGATCGTGTTGACCCAAATATAGAAATGTTAAGAAAAAAATATTTAAAATGTTTTTTGAACCCCCTCCCATACAAGTGAAAGGGGGGCAAAAAATTTTTTTTTTCTTCTGTAATATTGAGTAGGGTATCGTTGAATAGGTCTTTTAAAACTAAGGTTGAGGTTTCTTTGAAACAAAGTCACTAAAATGTTTCTGTCACGAGATATTTGCTTTTAAAAAGGGCGTTTTTAACCCATAATTTGTTCCAGCTGTAACTTCTAAAGTATAAACGCTAAAAATTTGAAATAAATATGGAATATAGCTTACAATCTGAAGTTACAATGAAAACTATAACGGATATTGTACCCTTAAAGGTTTCAGAAAAAATTGAGTTTTTCTATTTGCGGTTGGTCATCATACTGCTGCTAACAAACCAGCAACAAAATTAAGTTTGTAATGCTGAATAACCTGATATTTAAACGTTGACTACGAAACCCTATTTGTGGGCGTGTCTGACACGCTCTTGGCCGGTTTTTTAATTTATGTAATTTTCTTACATTTCGGTTCGGAACTCTTCATGCGCAAGTCTTACTCACACTTAGCCGATTTTTTACCTCCAAGCGATTTGTTTATATAACTTTCTCTTTCCCTCACCTGGAAGTGCGTATGGTCCATCCCGCTCGTTCCCTGTTTTCCTTGGTGCAGTGTAATTGAAATCGAACACTTTGATGCGGGCTGGGCTGAGTGAAAGGACTTGCGTAGCCAAAGAGTAGTATGCAGATGATGTGCTATTGTTTTGGTATGTGCCTACACTTGACCAAAACAGCTGATCACGATTTTTAATGCACTCACACACAGTGCTGTATTGTTCTCATAAATTTAATAAAAATAAGAATTTTTAAAAAGTCATAGGCGACAGTCGGGAATTGAACCCGGGAACTTGGGGAAATAAATGAATTTTTCAATTTTCTTATCCTTATTTTATGAGTTTATGAAGTATCTAAACAGTTACACAAAATAAAGACATACAAAAGCCGAGATTTAGAAACATAGGAAGAATACAACAAGGTGGCCTTAATAATTACTAATGTAGTCGATATCTTGGATTTTAGAAACGTGCATAAAAGTCCAGTACTGGTTATAAAACTTTTCTAGTTAGAGAAAATGCTTTACATTCTGTCCAAATTTGTTTGATTGAATTTTCATGTCTGAAGCCTACTTTTCAGGTAGGTATACGAACCTACTTCAAATCCTACGTCTATTCGGTAATAGAAAATACCTAAGTTAATAATTTGGACGTTGGTATAAAACGATCGATACATAAACCTATCAAAACCCCAATACCAATAATCATAAATAATGCTTTGATTTCTTCTCTTTCGCGAAAACAGTAATGATTGTCCAGTGATTTAGACTTGGTAAACACTGAGGCTGGGTTTTTGCCTCCCGGAGGGTATGACCTATTTGGCATAAAACCAAGAACTATTTTTGCTAATTACTCTATTTTTCTCTTCTGCGTTCGTTGACCTCCGGCTTTGTCCTAAGACACTATATTTGTCGTTACTCTCGGAGGTCCAGTGATGGCTATACCGGGTGTAAAAAGGTGAAAATATTTGAAGAAGCTCATGAAACTGGAACTTTTTCCTTGAGGAACATAGTTCGAAACAAGCAGTGTCAACATCCGTCAAGCTGTGTAGGCTGTAGCCCGTGGGAAAGAGTTTTGGTACTTGTCCAAAAAATAACCCTCCTTCTGAGGCAGTCGGGTAAAAAAAGCTTTTGGATGCTATATCGGAAGATACCATTGATATGATATTATGAACGAATTCGTGTATTAGAACGCGTGAGGGAGAAAGAGAGAGATACTAACTCATTTCCATTTAACTTCGAACTTTCGATTGTTACGAATTTACGATATCGTACAATTATTTACCAAAACCATTTTCTTGAGCACCTTAATTAAATAGTCATCTTTATCGGGAACTTAAAAAGAGTATTCTTGACAAAAATTTGTCCATAAAGCAATTAAACTCTTATTACTTTCGATTAAAGATGGGCAAGTCGATTGCTCAATTATTGAGTGGTCACTTGGTGGTCACCAATTTCAGCCAGCTCAGAGATAGAGAAGGTTTCAAAGAGAACTCTACGAACAGTTGGAATGAAGCCACGAAAGACTCTAAATGCTTATTACTATTGATTAAAGATGAGCTAGTCGATTGCTCAATTACTTATTGAGTGGTCACCAATTTCGGGCAGCTCAGAGATAGAGAAGGTTTCAAATAGACCTGTACAAACTAATTTCTGGAAAACTGCTAAAAATGCCACCGCAGGTAGGATTTCAACATGCGACATTCGGCATCTGTACTACCGACGCCACTACAAACTGGGCTACCGTGCTTTTATGAAAAATTATTACATATAAGCTCATTTTAAATTTAGTGTAAGTAAATATTTTTGTGGAAAATTCAACTCGTAAACAACTTTTCCCATTGAACAACTAAAATTGCCCTTTTGTGCAAAGTGACTTATTGAAACATTTTAGTACGAGTTTTTTTTTTCATTTGGGATATGTCAAGCTGTCAAGTTCCTTTCGTGTCATGCCGGCTTGGAATACTTAGTATAAATAATCGGTAAACTAAAAACGTAAATAAAAATATGTCAATCCCTTCGATGCTCTGTTCTTTATATGTATATCAAAGTCACTATTTACATTGTATCAGATTCAGATATCAATCAAAACCTAATGGCCTGTAGGTATGAACAAAGAGTTCGTAACACTTAGCATCATCCCAATCTACCCATTGGATGTTGTAAGAAACGACTGAGGATTAACTATCCAGTGAATGGGCAGTAGCGTTCCTGGTGAATAAAACATTTTGCCCTGCGCTCGTCAATCCGCCTGAGTCCGTGGTGAGTAAGGCAATACCTCCTGAGAAGGGGAGGCCCGTGTCCAGCAGTGGACTGTTGTGGCTGTAAAGGTAAAGGTATGTGCCTTCGGAAATGTTTTTAGTTTTAAGAGTGTAACTCATCCGAATTCTTATTGCACTGAAATAAAAATTAATAGCTGATTTTTTAAGTACTGTAGGTGGTCTAAATAAATTACAATCCAATTCAATTAAAAACGTACTCGTATGGCAATTTAAATTAGTGTTATCTTAACTAATGCATTTTAACAAGCACTAACTAAATGCTAAAAAGGAGATAAGTGCAATGTTTTTGCGTTAGATTTAACAATGCATAAAATAAATACACCCTCGATGAATATGTATTTTATTTAAATTAGTTTTAATTCAGTAGCTTTACATTTTGGGTTTTGTAAAGGTAACAACCCGTCACTTACTACGTAATAAAATAAGTCATTTAAGTACCTAATGTTTGAACTAAGGGTGTTTGTAGACGACAGATTTTTTCATCCGATTTTTTGACGAGACATTAGATTTTATGCCGTGTGATGCTGGTTTTGTAATAATAGTATATAATAGCATAACCCGATATCCTTCCCGTGGGTGTCGTAAGAATCAGCTAAGGGATTTGAGAGTTCATGTGGTGTCTCAACCTGTCACTATGGTGATAAACATGGTCTTCTGAATGACTCTCAAACTTTTGTCAGACGTAGTGTAAATGGCCGTTTTACACAGCCTTTTACGCTCTGCCTTGAGATCTATTACGTTATTGTGGCAGATTAAGCTGTATTTCATCCTCATATTGTATCTAGCAATACTGGCTTGGCTTGGCTGGAGACAATCGCGAAAATCCTAAATAGGGTCGAGTGACTCTTCTGTAAACTCCCAATTTTGTGAGAAGATCAGGCTACTTATTGTATCTTTCCTGAAATACTAGATTCCTACGGGAAAGATACAATAAGCTACGGGCCGGACAATAGCTTTTGGCCATGAACACCAACCCTTGCTTTCAATTTCAAAGCCACTTTCACAATTCCAAAGTGGGTCGCCGCGATTCCTGGAACCATCAAAGTGGTATCATTAGAGACCCACAGGTCGTAATATAGGCAATTATAGAATTACCAGCGCCACCTGCTGGGCACATGCTGACGGCATGTGTGAGCTTCCGTTGTGGGATTGTTTCCATTATTTGAGACGAACCGATGTAAGTTCTTTTTTTCATTTATTTTGTTCTTACTAAATTCTTTCAAAGTACATTAAAATAATATGTCACATAAAAGGTTTGTCTTGACATCAGAAATCCTCGCTCGTTATTTACTTTAAATAACATATGTATCCTACCATAACATACGTCCAACCTTTAATTTCAATATGCATTTAAATACGAAACGAAGTCACTGTAAGAGAACGGGGTCAAAATTTCCGAAAATTATTTGTTGTTTGCAAGAAATAGGCTACGTTCTAGTGTAGGAACTTTGGCTAATTCGTGGATTTTACCTAAAGAAATTTTTGACCCTTTTCTTTCTTTCTAGAGAAAAATTAAAATGAATATATTTATTTGCATGAATAGGTCATTAGGAAAGTCTAATTCAAAACTGTAATCACACTAAGATATTTCATCCTATTCTGAAAAATAACGTGTTTCCGGTTTAGGTTTTAGCACCTATCTCTTACCTCTCGCCAAAGTTCAGCTATGTTTGATAGCCTGGCCATTTCTGACTTGCTGTGTCCCTCCTCCGTTGTTTAATACCAGTGCCTTTTAGACAGCTAAGTAAGCTCGCACTGTCTACTTTGTATCAACCTTAGGTATCGGCCTTCAAGTAGAGCTAAACCAACTCTATCTCTAAAAAAAAGCATTTCGCATAGTAACCAAGGAATATGCGAAAGAAATTCGGATCGTATCATGTCGTATGCGTAATGGAAACACACAATGATTTTGGTGACAAATCTTTGTCTAAAATACGCACGAGACCACACGGGCAGACATAATACTAGATTAATTATTACTTTTTACATAAGATATTATTGTGATTCTCAGAATTGGTCGATTAGCATATCATTATACTCTGACCACCACTAAATGCTGTCAATAAAACTAATATTGTTTCGAACTTCTTCAAAAGAGGTACAACATCAAACGCAAATATAACTTTGCATCAGTTGCTAAAATGAATCAAATATTTATTACAAAGTTAATTTGCCGCTATAAATCTTACTTTACATGATGTTTATTAGAAGTTTAAGAATAGCGGACGGCAAATACAAGTTTGTAATAAGCTATATCGTATATTTATTCTGTATGTAGTTGTTCAACAAGTTATTTATCAATGGGCAGTTTAGTAAAGAAGTATCATTTAATATTAAAAGTGATTTAATTTAACGTTTATGCGGTAATTTATGAAACGTTGTGGCTATTTGCATTTAAAATGGTAGGTATAGTTTTTAGTTTGCCACGCGTTGGTGGCCAAGATACACTTGCTCATTTCGCAAGATCGTATAGGCGGCGGCAGTACAGATGCCAAATTTCGCCAGTACAAATCTTGCCTGCGGTGGTAATTTTTACAATTTTTGGACTTAGACTCTAATGGCCGCCTCTCTAAAGATGCAGAACCTTTTTTGTACCTTTTATCTAAGGGATGAATCCAGGGACTCGATTCCAGCGCAGACTCTATACGAGGTGTAAGGTAAGGGAGACCGAGTGGTGTTGGATCATTTTTAACATTTTGCTTCGTAACACAAAATTCTGTAAAGATAAATAGTTTTTGTTTACACCAATCGATAGCAAATTTCATTAGCTTTCAAATGATACATACATTATAAATATAAGTACAAGCTCTTTAATAAAAACTCAACTTTAGTCGAACAAGCCATTTTGATCCAACACCCCTTATACCGAGGGGTGATGGATCAGGTACAGAGGGGTGTTGGATCATTTTATGTTAATGTAATTTCAATAAAAGCTTACTTGAAAATTAAAGTGTATTTATTTACTAAAAATTAGCCAAATAATTAAGTGTTAAGAATTATCTAGGGGCACGGTAGTGCCCCCTCCAAGTCGAGCCAAGTGAAGCGCGAGGGCATTAACTACCTTTCCTCGAAGTGCTTAGTCGTTTTTTTGAACTCTCATCATTTTAGGTTTCGATATACCAGAACGCTCAAATCCTCAGGATATCTTGTAAATAGTAACCTTAATAAACATGCAAATTTTTAATAACATAGCTTTAATACTTTTGATTTTATGGATATCTAAAAAAACGCCGATTTCTCTACTCACTGACACTGACGCACTCACTCACTGATGATCATCAAAATTTTCGGATACACCCTGAAGTGCTAGAAAGCTGAAATTTGGTGAAAGTGATAGTGAAAATGAAAGTGAAAGTCGGAGAGTCCGAGTCCGAGTCCGAGTCCGAGTCCGAGTCCGAGTCCGAGTCCGAGTCCGAGTCCGAGTCCGAGTCCGAGTCCGAGTCCGAGTCCGAGTCCGAGTCCGAGTCCGAGTCTGAGTCTGAGTCTGAGTCTGAGTCTGAGTCTGAGTCTGAGTCTGAGTCTGAGTCTGAGTCTGAGTCTGAGTCTGAGTCTGAGTCTGAGTCTGAGTCTGAGTCTGAGTCTGAGTCTGAGTCTGAGTCTGAGTCTGAGTCTGAGTCTGAGTCTGAGTCTGAGTCTGAGTCTGAGTCTGAGTCTGAGTAAGAGTCTGAGTCTGAGTCTGAGTCTGAGTCTGAGTCTGAGTCTGAGTCTGAGTCTGAGTCTGAGTCTGAGTCCGAGTCTGAGTCTGAGTCTGAGTCTGAGTCTGAGTCTGAGTCTGAGTCTGAGTCTGAGTCTGAGTCTGAGTCTGAGTCTGAGTCTGAGTCTGAGTCTGAGTCTGAGTCCGAGTCCGAGTCCGAGTCCGAGTCCGAGTCCGAGTCCGAGTCCGAGTCCGAGTCCGAGTCCGAGTCCGAGTCCGAGAACAACACGCGTAGTGTTCGTGTACGTCTATTAAATTACCCATACAAAATTTTACCGAGGTGTGTTGGATCAGCCTGATCCAACACCCCTTAGTACGAAAAATCGTGCCAGATTGAAAAAAAAACTTAAACTGTGATAAATCCACAAAGAACTAAGACGTACCAGTGGTACCATTTGAATCCTTAATTTATAAGGTTTCATATCGTATAAATCTTAAATGAAAATATATAAGCACCTCCAAAATATTAGACTGTCAAAAAACAGCAGAAAACTTACATTTGTCGATTTTTTTGACGATGATCCAATAATAACAAAATGGCGCGCGATTGGTCAGGGACGCTAACTAAGGGCTCAAGAAGGGGCAGAAATAGGCACACTTGCATTGTAGTATGCTCGCTAACGGTTCTACTTTTCGAGAAAACAAAGCTGATCCAACACCCCTCTGATCCAATTCCCCTCGGTCTCCCCTATAGCTCTAGTATACTCACAGGGTGCATTCAGACTATGTAAGACCATGAAACGGAACACCTGTAAAATATAGACTTTACTATGAGATAGTAAATGCAGTCAGCTGATCGTGATCGTGTATGGGGTGGGGGGGGGGTCAAAAAAATTGTCCCCTTCTGTATTTTGTTCTTATGGGAAGTTATTCTCTGTTTCATGGTCTGAATGCAACTTAACCAATGGTATCACAGGTATACATACATGTATGTTCCTGATGCAATCATTGTGTCCCTTACGTCTTTTCCAAGGTACTCCACAAGGCACGATCTCCTGTGCACGCCATTCAGTCGCTACCAGCCGCTCTTTACTTCTATATACCTACTGCCTACACATAAAAAACCAGAGTCAATGACTAGATAACTCCCGAATTTCATCGTCTGATCCACACAGACAGATACACATCATCAATTATCCCCCGCCTAGATGACAACCTATCTCGCGCATGACGCGGTTTGACATGCTTTGACACGTGTCACATGTGACATAACGTTACTGGTTAGCGGCGGTAAAAAGTATCGGTTTGAATTTATGTATATTGAAGTTTATCTTGTCTGTTTGTTAATTCATTAGTCATGTTGTTACGCTCTCCTTATTGTTATGTGGTATACCGAGTCGTCTTAAGACACGATTAATCATGGTAACAGTTTTTCACACTGCCTAAGATGACTAGTGGGTATCTACACCTAGGACATGCCTGTTTTACTTAAGTGACTTAAGGTGAGTTGATGTGTAGGTATTGCAATTTTAGGCGACAGGCTGAAACACCTTGCACTATGGTGATACACAGTCTTCTTAATTACTCTCAAACTTTTGTCAGACTTGGTAAAAAATGCCGTATTTACTGTCGTTTACGGTCTGTGTGCCCCGCATGGAATATAGGCATGATATACCTATGTATGTATGTACATTGTACCATCTAAATAAGCAATGACCAACGTCTTAACTTGGCCTCCGAAGGAGAGCCCATCTACCTTATCGGCGATATTCGCTTTGGATAACACCGTCGCATCTGTCAACAAAATATAACCACATTAAAAAATACGCGAGCCGTGAATTTTCATAACAATAAGCGATGTCGCGAGCAAAAACTAGTTAACTTATATTAAACTAACCCTGTCTTTCGTCGCGCCTAAAATTAAAACGAAATGTTTTTTACAATCAACAAGTCAACGGCCTATATGTTACGTGAACACTTTTTATTACTTACTTGGTTATAATTTTTTACTGAATATCTTAACACACGTGCTAATGCTAACTTTTGACATGCCTAATTTATCACTATGTAAGCAATAAAATCATAGACTTATATATATAAAATAAAATAATAAAGGGTGCTCGATTCTGCTGGGGTGATTTTCTTCGCTAATTGTTCCTGTCAAGTAAGCGTAGCGTTGGACGCCCTACGGAGAGAGCGGCTAGTAGTCCATTCAAAATCATAGTGTCATGAAATTACATGACCAGCCTAAGCCTAGATACTACGCGACCAGCGTAATTTGGCCTCCCGCGGTCATGACACTTATGTTTTTGAATGGATAATACTAGATGGCGAAAACGGGAGATCGTGCCTTGTGGCGTTTCCTTGAGAATGCCTACGTTCAGCTGTGCACTGCTTTAGGCTAATGTGATGATTATGTCAGCGACATACACAAGTACTTGTGATACTACTCTCGTCTCTAAAAACATAACCCTCCTAGGCAGTCGGGTAAAAATTTGCCAATAAACATGTACGGTAGAATCACGGCCAGAGTATGTAAAATTATTACGATTTAACACGTACCTTGAAGTTCTATTTTTTAAAGTTTTTTTTTCTTTAGGTTCTAACTTGTACTTTTAATCTTAAAAGCCATAAATATATCACCTAATTATTGCTCATTAAAGTTAACTACGTATTAATTTGCTAAATCTGTGTGTTTGTTTAGTTTACTGAGTGTGACTATCTTTATAGTCCACAGTGTTGCCAAAATTCTACTAAAATAACAGCCTAAGAAGACGCAAAAAGCACATAGCATTAAACAGCTTATTTAAATACATTTTGTATGGGATAAAAAATATTCTTATTTCTGCCTATGCTTGTTGTTTAGTTTTGTGGTAGCCCATCAGTTCAGTTCACTTTTTGAAATGTTCATACCATTTTAAACCTTATGTAAAACGACCTTCTCTCGTAACATTTTTGTTAAAGTTTAGTGAATGTAACCATAACAGCGCCATCTATAACACTTAATCTCATTAATCAAAGGTCAAACTTACTCTCACAACCAGATCCTTCCACGTTTATTCCAAATTGGAATGCATTTAAATTCGAAAACATGTACTTACCCAGCATGTCGCCCAATCCGCATTCACGAAATATCTTCGGCGTGCGCACACGCAGCCGATGTTGCCAACTAATAGGAAACCCATATAGCACCAACTAGGAGCTAGACTCAAAGGTACACCCTACAGGTACTGAAATATGTTGCCAACTATAGAAATAGAAAGACCCATATAGCACCAACTAGGAATTCCTAGGAGCTAGACTCAAAAGTACACCTTACAGTTACTGAAACATGTAGCCAACTAATAGATAGACCCATATAGCACCAACTAGGAATTCCTATAGGAGCTAGACTCGAAGGTACACCCTACAGTTACTGAAATATGTTGCCAACTAATAGAAAGACCCATATAGGTAGCACCAACTAGGAATCTAGGAGCCGTACACATACGCTGGAAAGCGCACAAAGATTACCAAGACCAGATTATTTAAACTGAAAAGTGGAAACTAAAAATTCAAATGTCTGCCCCGCTTCAAATCGAACCCGGAACTTTCTATAGTGTTTCTAACAACACATCACAAAAATGGTCGTCAAAAGATAAAATATACTTTATTACACAAAATAAAATAATATTACAAAAATAGCCAGATATAAGAATATTATTGTATTATTGGTAGCTCTATATCTAATGTAGCTATTTCTTCCAAAGACAACCAGGAAAGGATAAAAACTTAGGACGGAACAAAACCCTCTTTTAGGTTTTACACTACAATGTCTATAGTATTTACTGTAGGACTGACATAGCACGGCCTCTCCCAGTGGTAGGTATTTGCTGAACTTACCACGTTTTTCAGGCAAGGGCACTAGTGTAAGAAGTTTCATTCACCGGAACGCTGCTGCCTAATTACGTTAAGTGTATCTTTCAGTTTGGTATAGCTTTCGGTTAGGCGTAGTTTTCAGTTAGGTGTAGCTTTCAGTTAGGTGTAGCTTTCAAAGCCTCGGGGCCATAACTGAAGTGCCCATCATAAAATAGCGAGAAAAATATGCTTTTCTTTTGTTTTATTGTACAATTTTTATACTGTTGTTGGCAACACACGGGCAATACGTTCGAGGAACTCCTTTCACTGCATCTCAATTATTGATTTAATTCAGTATTCAGTGACAAAAACTGGACACGCTCGCTTAATGACGAAAAACCTTCGTTTGTCGATAATCTTTGGCGTAATTTCCAATGGTAATTAAAATTAGGAGTATTATGGTGCATATAAAAACCTGCAAAAACAATATGCTCTGACTGAATGATTCAGACCACGCGGACCTATAGAACTAAAAGGGGGTTGAACATTTATATGAAAGTTCGTAGTCATAGATACGATTTGTTGCAAAATTTAGATCATGTGTTAAAATAAAATAAACCAATTGTTTAGAAAATGCGATCTGTTACAAACTAAAGGCATTGAAGTAAACTAATTAGGTTATTCAATATGCTAATCAAGTGATGTCCTATGCACTTTTTGTATTTTTGTAGGTACTATGTTTAGTTTATCAGTGTCTCACATAATATGTTGTCTGCTACTTTAAAGACTACAGTCCTGCCTAACACTGATCAACTACATACTTTAACAAGTCTTGATGATAATATAACTGAATGGAGACTCACGTGGAATCATGTGGTTCAGCTTGCAATGCCTTAACCAAATTGGTAACAATCTTACGTATAAAAACATTTATAATTGTTACCAGCCTAACCCGATTTTAGGATAAACTAGTTTTTCCTAGGCCAAAGTAGTTTATCAGACTAGGCTAAATTGGCTTGTCCTAAGGCCGATAGGATAAACTAGTTAATGCTAGGCTGAACTAGTTGAGCCTAAAATGAATAAGTACACTTCAAGATAAATTGGTCAAACCATTTTATCTTGAAAAATGTTTAAGGCTACAGTGACGTAGCTCTAGAGCAGTGTTTTTCAAACTTTTTGAATACGCGACCCCTTTCCAGGCAAAAAGTCAATGGCGACCCCCTGTATGGTCATCATAGAAACATAAAATTAGTAATTTCATTTATTCAATGGCGGATACAGAAAAACTACAAGCGTTGTGCGCATTGTTAGGATATTTTTCTGGGTATACTGAAATTGTCAGGCAAAAGGAAGCCATAGGAAGCCGTAAATATCGCGAGCGAAGCGAGCGAGAGTTTTTACGCTAAAAACGAGCACACAAGCTTGAAAATTAGTGAAAAACAGGCTGAAAAATACACGTTTGCGAGCAAAGCGAGCTCGACTTTTCACATTACAATCAAGCCAGGAGGCATTAACACTAGCCGTGAGTGTAAAACAGGCAGAAAGGAGTACGTATCGCGAGCGAAGTGAGCTCGACTTTTCACGCTACAAACAGGTAAAACACGTATACAACACTGCATACTGCATAAAATAGCAGTGTTTTTTTGTAGCCTGTGGTTCTGCCTTGACTCTTAGCTTTTGCCGGCGACCCCCCAAGGAAGGCTCCGCGACCCCCCTGGGAGTCGCGACCTACAGTTTGAAAAACACTGCTCTAGAGGGTAAAGGGTAGCGCCGGACATCTTGGGAGGCATCGGAAACCCTGGAGGCTTGAACATCCTGGAGGGTGCAGGGTAGCATCGGACATGAAACACCCTGAGTGAACTGTGGGTGGCAGTATATTGTTTGACCGCGAAAGTCACACATAATGACTATAATTAATAATATATTTGTCGGGGTTGATAACACGCGAGGCCCACGGCATCAGAACCGAGTAGCTGGTCATTATTGGCCGGCTAAGATTATTACGTCAGGATTACAATATTACGAGCTAAGTGGGCGTGTACATCCAGATTACAAGTACATCGGGATTACAATAGTACCTATGTGCTACTTGGGTGTAATACTACCTCGCCTCAGGCCTCGATGAACTACATGGGCGGGCTCTGTCCTCCAGCTACGTCCGTCCAGGGTATGAGTGTTTCGCCCTGGCAGGGCTCTTCAGGTACAGTGTAACTGCACGACACTCCGTCCGTCTCCAGTCACACCATACATCTTTAGCATTCTGTACTTACCTTGCATAGTCTGCAATTACTTTGTAGAACCAACATAATGCACCAACAGTTTATCTGATTATTGATTTCCACAAAATGACAGATGAGACATTGACTTGACGTAGAAGACTAGAAAGACTAAACTCTTTATAAAAATATCATAGGCCACTAAAAACTACAAGGAGGTTTCTATTTGACAAACCTTATCAACTAGCGCTTCGCGCCGTCACGGCCATTCTGCATCGGCACACGTCCTCGTGTGTATCTACAAATACGGGCCTCCAGGCAATGATGCAATATCGAAAGCTCAAAAGACGCTCGGTCATTCTGACACTAAACTCTAAGTATCAAAGTACTCGCTACGCAGGCAGTCAACAATTAGCCACACAGACAACTACGAGACACAGTCAACTCTACTCCGTACTGTCAACGCACGTCTATGTGGTTAATAAAATAGTCCAATTCGTTTCAATAATCTCAATGGTGTTAATGCTTATACAACTAGCCACTAGGCAACCCATAACCACAAAAACGATTCAACTAGCCACTCGGGCAATCCATAACCATAAATACAATCCATATGCCACACGGGCAACCCATAGCCACACAGGCAATCTTAAGCCGCAAATAGAAACTGTAAAACCATTGACACCAAGTCTCCCATAAATGTCAATACACAATAATTTTTCACCACATTTTAATGCGCTAACACTGGTTCAAAACCATTCTAAAGCACTAGTTTACACCGTAAATACAACCAGAATAATGGCTCACTATCCCACTTCTGATGTCGGGGTTGATAACACGCGAGGCCCACGGCATCAGAACCGAGTAGCTGAATACCAAATTTTAAAACACTTCTCGTGTTAGGTAAACAATTTTTGGAAAACTTCCAAAATTTTCACCGCAGGCAGGATTTGAACCTGCGACCTTCGGCATCAGTACTGCCGACGCCCTAACCAACTGGGCTACCGCGGTTCTAATCGAGCCCGCGAATCGGGCCGAAATGAAATGCCGAAGGTCGCAGGTTCAAATCCTGCCTGCGGTGAAAATTTTGGAAGTTTTCCAAAAAAAAAACGAGTAGCTGGTCATTATTGGCCGGCTAAGATTATTACGTCAGGATTACAATATTACGAGCTAAGTGGGCGTGTACATCCAGATTACAAGTACATCGGGATTACAATAGTACCTATGTGCTACTTGGGTGTAATACTACCTCGCCTCAGGCCTCGATGAACTACATGGGCGGGCTCTGTCCTCCAGCTACGTCCGTCCAGGGTATGAGTGTTTCGCCCTGGCAGGGCTCTTCAGGTACAGTGTAACTGCACGACACTCCGTCCGTCTCCAGTCACACCATACATCTTTAGCATTCTGTACTTACCTTGCATAGTCTGCAATTACTTTGTAGAACCAACATAATGCACCAACAGTTTATCTGATTATTGATTTCCACAAAATGACAGATGAGACATTGACTTGACGTAGAAGACTAGAAAGACTAAACTCTTTATAAAAATATCATAGGCCACTAAAAACTACAAGGAGGTTTCTATTTGACAAACCTTATCAACTAGCGCTTCGCGCCGTCATATTTATTTTATTTTATTTACTTAGGAAAACCAACAGCTAATAATAAACGAATACGCAGTAAGAACGGTAAGACTCCCGTTTTAATATTTTAGCCATTGTCGATGACAGTATTTTCAATTTCTCATAACATAAGCTGCAAAAGTGTGCAGTCCGTCTACTCAGTCGGTGACTCACTTCTTCATCAGTAATGAACGTCTTCCTGCCCTAATCAGCCGTCGCGTCGTATCTCGAGGGCACAAGGTACAACATCGCTAAATTAATTATAATTACTGTGGGAATAAGTAAATAGGGATTTCCTGTGGCGAATTTTTTGTCATTGTGCTCCAATTTGTCTGGTCTTGTTGTGTTATATGATTCGTCTGGTTGGGCTATTGGCCATTCTGCGAGGTAATTGGTCCTTAAAGTTTCCCGTGTGATGTTGGATAACATCATCAGCTATACTACGAGTATACTATGGCATTATAAGTCTTGAGATCAATAAGTTCTTGTTTCGCCCAGGAGGAGAGTCGAAGCGCAAACACCGGCACATATTACGACTAATGTCATTATAGTGTGGATGGGACGTTTTAAAAATGGCCAGGTCAAAAGTACCCTAGACCGACGAGAAGGCATAAAAAGATTGATGAATGTTGAAGAAGCGAAAAGGTGTGTCCTTTGCCCTGCAGTGGGACATCGAGAACGTAAAAAAAAGAATTATATATAAAACAGGTGGAGAGACAGTACATTTTACGTATTTTGAAGCCAAAAATTCTAGGTTCGTATTTCCGTAGGATCTACCCAAGAATAATACTACCGCAAAAATTCTAATTCTCTACATCGTTTCCGAGCCAAAAAGCCATTCGACCGCCTCCACCTTCAAAATAAACGAAGCTATGTTTGTAAATACACTGGTAGGTACACCCAAATTCTCAAGACTAGCAGTTTTTTGTAACACTTTTTTTTCCTCTATGATGTAACCGGGTTCGTCGACCGGGCACCTGTTGCCCAGTTTTTTTTAGGGTTCCGTACCAGGACGAGAACCTTATTAGATTACTAAGACTTCGGTGTCTGTCACCAGGCTATATCTTATTACCCTGATGGTAAGAGACTTTAAATTTTCAGATATGCCGTATTTCTGTTGCGGCTGTAACAAGTATTATGTAGGTACCAAAAATTAGAATAAAATAAAAATTCAGTGAAACCATATCTCACTTACGGTAATTGTAGACGAATCTTACGCTAATGGTAGAATATTTTTACCGCTTTAACAAAAAATTTGAATAAATCAATCTTGAACAAACAAACAAAACAAACGTAATTTTTATTTCATTTTTATTCGTTGCAATTAATATAAAAATTTAATAGTTTACTCAAAATAGGATAGTTTAATCATGTTTAATTACCACTTAGTGATAGTCATAGTAAAAAATCCGGAACTGAACCCTTCGTGCGCGAGTCCGACTCGCACTTGGGCAGTTTTTTATTTTCTTTTTACCCACAGACTGGCCAGTCATCTTATTAGTCAGTTTTTGTCGAAACCTCTTACTTTGGCGGTTATTGATTTATTATTATGTTGCTACATGAACGAGGAGTGCTGGGAAGTTTGGAAGTGCCGACCGGTCATGGTCAAGAGTCCAAAGCACTGCTCTACGGTCAGTTCAGACCGGAATCAACCGGTCTGTGAAACTGAACAACATTTCTCAAGGAACATATAAACCGCTTTCCCTTGTAAATGACAAATTAATACTCTTGCGGTTTTTACAAGTGACGGATAGCGAAAACTCAGAACTGTTTGGTGATAATAAGGAACAACTTTCCCCAAGGAACATAGGTTAAAATAGGGAAGCTTTGGACTTCCGATAATAACTCAAATCAGCTGTATGGGAGTTGCAAATCCTTTTTTCATATTTCGACTTTCTTGGCGAAAGTTGTGCCTTATCTATCACCAAACGGTTCTAATTTCTCGCTATCGGTCACTAGTAAAACTTTACAAAGTACAGGAGGCCCAAATCATGTTCTACTTTGTACCTACGTAATCGCTAATCTTCGAAACTTTTGCAGCAATGTCCATCAATCCCTCGGGAAAACCGATAGCAGCGTGTGAAACGCCTTTAGTAGATACACGGGGTGTTAGGGACAGTTCTCCGAATACTGATTGGGTGCATTGAGACCATTAAACTTCCCATAGGAAAATATTTCAAGAGACGTAAAAAAAATCTGGCCTCCCAATCTCCCATACAAAAAATTACGATCAGCTGACTGCATTTACTACGGAGAGTAAAAAGAAATTATGTCTCCTGAAATATATTCTTATGGAAACTTGTTCAGTTTCGTGATCTGAATATACCCTACAGTACGTATTCGGAGAGCTGTCCCTTACACCCTGTATTACCAGATTTTTGTAATTTTTGTCAAAACATTAAGTACACACAGACACAGCCCATCTTCCTAGCCAAAATCAGAAAAACCTGCTATAAAACGTACCAGCAATAAAACCTTATTATAACTCTTGCTTCTCGAGAAGGAGAAATCTCAGATCAGATTCGTACTCATAGAGAGCTTAGAGTTCAGTTTTATGTGTTTTTAAGTAGCCATTATACGGGAAGGTCGCACTTAATGTCTTCATGTTGAAACACTAGACCACGTACAGTATTGTGCCTCGTTTAGATGTAGGATATGCATAACACTTGAGTGGAAGAAATAGAAATGTATGAAAGAGGCGATGTGATGTACCTATTGTATGTAGTGCAAGACAAAAATTTGTCAAAGAAAAAAGAGACGAAGAAGTGTATCAAACATTGTTTGTTTGTCTAAATGAAGATTTGAATCCATTTACTTCATATCAAATTCAACGAAGTTTGGTTTGGCACATCTACTCGTATATTCTATGTAGGACAAATTTTACCTATAATAAATGACGAACATAGAAATAAATACTCTAATAAAAACGTAATAACATAAAATAGTGACACAGATAATACGTAATCGTGATTCTGAGTCTTGACTGCATGTATTAGTCATTGTCTTGAGATAGCATTTAGAAGGATAACTGATGCAAGTCTGCAAAACATTTGTTTCATGAATATTGTCGTCACGACAACACAACTCGTGTACGTTTCGTCTTTCGTGTTCGTGTGAGACAGTGGGACACCGATTCAACGAACGACGAGCCACTTTTACCTTGCACTTGAAGTGACTGTCCTGTCCTAGACACCTAATCTTAACCGAGTCATTTGTAAGTTTAAAGTTCGAATCCTCTTTGAGAATGTTATAAAATTCCAAATTCAAATAATATTGACTATGATGCAAATAAGTAAAACTTTACCAGTTACTGTCCTGTCCTAGACACGTAATCTAAACGAGTCTAATGTAAGTTTGATGTACGAAATCTCTAAGAGGATGTGGTGACACTCTAAATTTTTTCTCGCCACCACCGTCGTCGTTCCGGTGCCACGAAATGTGTAACCCGATACACAATGATTGTACGTTTCAGCCCACTAAAGAAGTATTATATTCTAGTTAGGCGCTATCTACACACGTGAGACGTGAGATGACAACGATGTGACAAGTAATCACGGGCCGTCGGCGATGAGATGCGCGTCTCACGAATGAATTTTATATGAAAACGTTTTCTAGCGACGCACTGAGTCGCGTCTCACGTCTTATGCACTCAGGCGTGTTTTATTCGCGCTCTATAGTTCTCTGGCCAGACGACAATCGAACTTTTCTCTTTATCCGAAGAGAGTGAAAAGTATTTCCGACTGTCGCGCGATTTTAGTCTCATGTGTGCACGGGGTCTTACGTCTCATGCGTGGAGATAGCGCCTAAAGAAGTATTATATTCTAGTTAGGTAGCCGTGGGAACCCTGTTTAGTAGCCGCAAGGTGACACTATGACGCTTTGTAGTGAGAATTTGTGGTTATAGTCCATTCGCTATCATAGTGTTATCCATCATGACACGACCAGCTTAAACGGGCGGCCAAGTTATGCTGGTCGCAGTACTTAGATACTACGCGACCAGCGTAACTTGGCCTTCCGCTTAGGCTGGTCATGAAACTATGATTTTGTATGGACTATATCTATTTCACACTTTTGTGTTACGAACTTTTGACCGGATTTCTCTGAATTAGGAAAATTGTTGAAACGAGGTAAGATTTATATGATATTAGGTTATGTAAAGAAGATTTATGTTTTCACTTTTTGTAAATGGTTTCTCATGGTTTTGGATGTATTTTATAAGACAGCAAAAACTTTTTCTTCTTCATTTTGATCCATTAGCATTTTAGAGGGCAATTTTTTAGTTAACGTGTCCAATACTTTTGCAAAACCTAAGGTTCGCGAAAGGCTTTATTCTCAGAGATAAAGTAATTTGTAAATCTATTCATACTGTCCAACGCTAGGAGGTTTCTATGAAATTCTATGGCTTGGTCCCTAAATTGTGTAGGTAACTAAAGGAACTACTGAAAAAAAAGGGCTAAATTTATTTAAGTAAGCGCGTTATACTCACAAAACACCTTTTATAAGAAACTTTTCTTCAAGAAAAGGAACTCCCATACCTACCTACCTACTATGACGAGCTTTTTTACCATTTTTGTATGGGAGGTCCAAATATTTTTTCCATATCTCACAACAAAAGTTTCTCCTAAAAGTTGTTCAGTTTAGTGAGTAGAACATGAATTTAAAATATTTGTACTTAATTAAATGTAACTTTATAGAAAGTTTACTGCTAAGTAATTTACATGTGATTCTATTGTTACAGGTCAATAGAAGTGTGGCTGAAGACCGGTCGTCGTCACAGCGAAATCCTGGATGAGCAGAAAATGAGTGAGGGCCAGCTGAGGAGACCAAATGGCACCATCATACTCTGGCTGACTTGCGATCAGGTAAGTTTAGCTTAGCTTAGTTTAGATTAGCTTAGCTTAGATCCTTGATAAGCAGAAACTACATAACAACACCATTATACTCTGGCTGACTTGCGATCAGGTAAGCTAGGCTTAGATTAGATAAGCTTAGATTCTTGATGTGTAGAAACTGAGTGAGGGCCAGCTGAGGAGACCGAACGGCACCATTATACTCTGGCTGACTTGCGACCAGGTAAGCTAGGCTTAGATTAGATTAGCTTAGATTCTTGATGAGCATATGAGAAGAGCGAACGGCATCATCATACTCTGGCTGACTTGCGATCAGGTAAGCTTAGATTAGATTAGCTTAGCTCAAGTCCTGGATAAACAGAAACTACAAAACAGCACCATCACACTCTGTCTGACTTGCGATCAGGTAAGCTAGGCTTAGATTAGATTAGCTTAGCTCAAGTCCTGGATAAGCAGAAACTACAGAACAGAACCATCATACTCTGTCTGACTTGCGATCAGGTAAGCTAGGCTTAGATTAGATTAGCTTAGCTCAAGTCCTGGATAAGCAGTAACTACAGAACGGCACCATTATACTCTGGATGACTTGCGAACAGGTTAGCTGGGACCCTAAAATGAACTGTTAATGGTGAGTACTGATGAACGACGCCGGACAGCATTTGAGCTATGGATGAGCAGAAATGGAAACTTACCGTTATCCGGGCCCCTTACGATACAATTAACCTTCTAGTTTCACAAATTGTACTTAAATTAAGATTTGGCTAAGTTTTAAGTCCGGACGCCTGACTGACTTCAACCCTCTTTGGGAATGCTATTGTAGGTGGTATCAGCGCCACTATGCGGTTGACCATAGTCGACAGATATTCAGCTGAGTAGGTAGCATCGTCTTTTACTTTCTTGCTTAGGAAGACTAGGGCTTAGAAATGTTTTAGAGGTAATTCAACCAAGAACCAGAGTGAAGCTTGACTTGAGTCGACACACCGACTAGTTTCTATGTTTTTATATGCCGGTTTATACTTTTTTACTAAGAGAACAGGTCGCCACCACCCTTTAAACTCTGTAAATGATTGCAATACGCCCACCTTTTTTAAAAACTGACAAACATTCTTATCCTCTTAAGAGAAATAATAAGCTCTTTTTATATCCTTTCTTTCGACATAATTTAAAAGAATATCTTTCACCCGCAAAAAATTATACTTATACATTGAACTTTTAACACCTCATAATCCACTTATTACCGCAATATACACTTAAAGTGACGTAAAAAGCAAAAAACTATGTATGATACCTACTAGAAATTCCATATAAAGTACAGAAATATACCAACATTCGTAACCTCGGCGATCGTCGCAGCGCAGCAGCCGTCCCGCACGGTCGTTTCGCTCCGGCTACCTGCTCGACCACTCCCGTGGCCGCGCCCCCCGTTGAGTCACCGCGCTCACCGTTACCTGCGTCGGGCTAGCCTCACTAGTCCCACGCAGTCTCCCGCCACCGTTTGTGCCTTTTTCAAGGCGCACTCCGTGTGCTTTGTCAAGTACGTCTTTTCTCCGAAAACCGCCGGTTTACGCGGTCCTTGCTCAGTGGATACCCACGGTGCCTACCTGGCACTCGCTACCGTCGCATAGTGAGTGCCGGCTTAACGAAGCTGAGCAGGGGGTGTTGACCCGATACATCAGCTTTGCCCCTTCAGGGCAACGCTCAAATCGGACGGGGACCAGAACCACCGGCCCTGGGGGTGAACCCAAGTCGACCCTGGTACCATCCTTTCCCCTGTCCGAGCAGAGTCTGTCTGGGAGAAGGGTTTCGGCCCCAACTTCCTCTTTGCTCGGGCCTGTTAGGAACCTCCCACCCAATAAGATTGGTGGAGGAGACTCTCTTAGGGCTACATTAATTAAGTACACCCTCTCTGCCTATACCCGGCAGTCAGGATCACCGACGTTTTCACCCGAGGGCTGTCCCCGCCCGAGGGCCGCGATTCTTTTCACCTTAGCTAGGCCCGATTGCCGTGGGTTTCTTGCCGTTTCTTTACCACGGAACGGCTTCCGAAACGGCGGTAGTTCTTAGCTAGGAAATGGCAGCTGAAACTGCAAACGCGCTCCTCACGGAGCTACTCCGCGTCCTCGGTGAGGACAAAGTTATCCGCTCTCGCCTAACGAAAGCCTCCCCCGTCTTCAGCGAATTGCTGTCCCGCGATCCCGCTACCGCGCCAGCGGTCCCCAACTCCGAGTCTACCGATGACTCATCCGACTCGCCCCGTGCTAACTCGGCACCACTGACTCACGATGAGTCACCCCAGTCCCCCGACCCCCCCTCCCCCGCCGACGAAAATGGCCTCAACAGCGATGTTGAAGTCATGGACGTCGCCCCCTCCTCATCCGAAAACGAGGTTGACTCTGAAATGGACGCCGAGGGCTTCACCCCCGTGACCAAAAAGCGCAAGAAGCGCACTCTAAAATCGCCCCCCCCTGACCAATCGGCCAAGGCCGCCCGAGTGGGTGGTGCCGACTCCAGCCGTCGCAAGCCGGCTGCTCCGCCCGCCCCTAAAGCCGCTTCCGCTAAGGAACGCACCCCGCCCCCCATTATTCTCCGGGACAACGCCAAATGGTCGTCCCTTTCGAGTCAGATGACTCTAAAATCCATACCTTTTCTAAGGGCTACCCAGTCCAAAGATGGTATCCGTATACAAGTCCCGACGTCCACTGCCCACAGGCAGCTGACCAAGTTGATGGACTTCCTCCAATTCCCATATCATACATATGCTCTGGAAGAGGAGAAACTTCACCGCGTCGTCATACGCGGTATCCCAAAGGAACTATCCGAGCAGGAAGTTCATGATGACCTCGTCAGTCAGGGCATTGCCGTGACCAACGTTCATCGCATAAAGTCCCACAAAAACAAGCGGATTTTCGACATGGTTCATGTCACGCTCGAGAGGAGCGAGGCCGGCAAGGCCATATACGGTGTAAAAACCGTATGCAACCTCTCGGGCATTCGCTTGGAAGCCCCACGAAAGACCGGTATCCCTGGCCAGTGTCACAACTGCCAGGTTTACGGTCATTCCTCTCGCACTTGTCATGCCATCCCACGGTGTGTCAAGTGCGCAGATAACCACAGCACTGCCCAGTGCACCCGTCCTAAAAAGACGGACCCGCCCGCGGCAGACAGCTCCACCCCCGCTTTACCACCAGTCTGCGTCCTCTGTGGCGAGACTGGCCACCCAGCCAACTACCGTGGCTGTCCCCGTGCCCCTAAGGCCAACCCCAAAGTTCTGGCGCGACTTCTCGCGAAGGCCGCTCAAGCCAACAAATCGGCGAGTGCTCAGAAGCAACCTTCTGACACCGCCGATAACTGCAACTTCCCGCCCCCCAGGCCCGCCTGGGGCCCCAAAACGGGTCCGACGCCCCCAGCCCCCCTCCCGCCAAAGCCCTTGGCGCCCCCCAAAACCGCCCCTGCGAAGCAGGCGCCTCCGCCGCCTGCTCCGCCCAGGCCAACCCCTCCTCCTAAAGCGAACGCCCAAGGCGATCTTGCCGACGCGCTTTCAGTCGTCTCCTCCTTCACGAGTCTCTTCGACGTTGAAGAGATTATCGCGTACTCTGAGGAGATAAAAGCAAATGCCGGCAATGCTGCCGCACTTATGCAAGTCGCCATCCGCTATAGCGGTCTGGTTCTCGCTTTTAAAAACTTCAAACCCCAATGATGGATAGGTCAATTAACTTAGGGAACCCCAGTAGTGGTAGGACCAAGCCTCGGTCGCTCAAAATAGGCTATTTTAATGCCGACGGCATTAGCTCAAAGAAGATGGAAGTTAGCCTCTTCCTGAAAGAGCACAATGTGGACGTCCTTCTTGTACAAGAAACGTTCCTCAAACCCCATATGCGACCTCCACGCATAGCGCACTATAACTTGGTACGCAATGACCGCGTAACGGGCGATAAGGGTGGCACCCTCATCTACTACAGGCGAGCACTCCACTGCTCGCCCCTGGAGACCCCGCCCCTCTCCTACATCGAGGCTTCCGCATGCCGCATAGGCATGACGGGGCACCAATCCATCACGTTGGTGTCGGTATACTTGTCTCCAAAGACGAGAAAGCCACTTCTTCAAAGTGAGCTCGTGTCGTTATTCAATCTCGGCGACTCAGTTATCATAGCAGGTGACTTGAATGCCAAGCACCAGTCATGGAACTGTGTCGCCAACAACACTAAAGGCAACCTCCTCTTCTCCTGGCAGGATGACATGACTTTCGACTTGGTCGCCCCGACCGAACCGACCCACTTCCCCCGCAAGGCAGGTCACCGTCCCGACGTCCTTGACATAGCACTTCTACAGAACATAAGGCTACGCCTGACTTCTATAGAAGTGATTCAAGAACTGACGAACTCTGACCACCGTCCTGTACTACTCCAACTAGACCCGCGAAACGACCTCCCAGGCCCCTCTGGCCTGTGTGGTCCGACCAAAACTATAATAGACTGGGCGAAACTAGGCGAAGCCTTAAAAGTTCCCAGCTCTATTCACCTCGACCAAATACCGACTAGTCTCACCACCGAGACCGACATAGAACTAGCCGTCTCCTCTGTTACGAATCACGTTAAAGCGTCGTGGACAGCTGTTCAAGGACGGTTAAAATTACAGACGACAGTAAGTTTAACCCTCCGAGCGACCTTCGTGCTATGATAACAGAGAAGAACGCCGCGAGACGAGCGTACGAATCCTTCCCAACGCCTGAGAACAAACGGTTCTGGCGCGCTTTAGACAGGGACGTAAAGCGTCGCGCAACCGAATGGCGTAACAACGGGTGGGATCAGACCCTGGAGGAGCTGAAACCATCCCACCAAGCGTTTTGGAAGCTTCAACGCACTCTAAAACAAGAGACCGTAACCGTACTACCTGTACTTAACCGCCCCGACCAGACTAAAGCCTTTGACGACGACGAAAAGTCCGAATGTCTGGCTGACAGTCTCGAAAACCAGTGCACCCCCAGCACGCTCCCATGCGACCAGACTTTTGTTTCGACCGTCGACTCCGAAGTCGCGCGTCTCACTTCCCTTCCCCCGACTAGCCCCCCGCTCAGAGCTATCTCTGATATGGAGGTGCGAAACGCCCTTAAGGCACTCAAACCGAGAAAGGCCCCAGGCCCGGATGGCATCACCAACCGGGTCCTTAAAATTCTCCCCGACCACCTGATCAACCTTATCACCATGATACTGAATGCCGCCATGGCAAATTGCACCTTCCCAGCTAGCTGGAAAGAGGCAACGGTCATCGGCATTCACAAACCGGGAAAGCCGGCCAACGAGCCCACTTCCTACCGCCCGATCAGCCTTCTCAACCCCATTGCCAAACTTTACGAACGCATGATCTTCGCCCGACTTCAAGATCATGCGGAGACCAACAGACTCATCCCCGACGAGCAATTTGGCTTTCGGCACCGGCACTCTTGTGTCCAACAAGTGCACCGCATTGTCGAACACATATCTTCAAAGCTAAATGACTCGACTAAACCGACCCCCACCGGAGCAATCTTCCTCGATGTAGCGAAAGCCTTCGACAAGGTCTGGCACAACGGACTGATATACAAGCTGTATCAGCTCGGTGTGCCAGATCGTCTCGTGCTTATAGTACGAAACTTTCTGTCGGATCGCAGTTTTCGCTACAGAGTAGAAGGCACTCTGTCGTCCCCTCACTCCATACGGGCAGGTGTCCCCCAGGGCTCCGTCCTATCCCTACTCTTCACGCTATACACTAGCGACATCCCCAAACCAACCTCCTCGCTCTGTCATCGTGCCATGTTCGCCGATGATACAGCTATCTATGCTTCTCACAAGAACGACGGCAAACTAGTCAAGATTCTCCAAAGCGCAATGGACTCCCTCGGGAGTTGGTTCCGCAAATGGAGAATCGAGGTCAACCCCGAAAAAAGTGCAGCAGTGCACTTTCATAGGGGACCAAACCGGTCACTCCCAGCTGTAAAGCTTTTCGGCCAACCCATCCCGTGGGTAAATGAGACCAAATACCTGGGAGTCACACTCGACTCCAGACTAAGTTTCCGTAGCCACATTATGAAAGTACGCAACCGCGCGGCGTTCGTTTTGGGCAGATTACATCCGATGCTGAATCACAAGAGCAAACTCTCCCTTAGAAATAAGGTGAGAATCTACACCACCTGCGTCAGGCCAATCATGACCTACGCTAGCGTAGCATTTGCTCACACCTTCCATTCGCATCTGAATATGCTGCAGGTCATCCAAAACCGGTTCATGCGCAGGGCTACTGGAGCTCCCTGTACATGCGCAACGCCAACCTCCATATCGACTTAGGTCTCCCCACCATAAAAGACTTTATGAAAGAAGCGTCCCGTCGATTTTTCGACAACGCTGCCCATCATAAGAATCCCCTCATAGTAAAAGCATCCAATTACTTCCCCCATCCAACTTCGAGATTCAAACGCCGCCCCAGGCATGTCCTTTCTGATGATGATGATCCCATCACACTAGCAGCCGCTGCAGCCAACGCGAGTAGACTCATACACTCCACAAGCTCTTCAAGCAACCGCCGTCCCCGCCGGCGGGGACGCGGAGGTCCCTCATTTGTGCCCTTCTTTGGCAACTACCGGCATATACCCGGTAGACATAGTCCGATTCGTTCTTCCCAGAACAACTCGTAAGCCCAGTCTCGCCCCAAGGGCGTGATTGGGCTGGTTGTTTGAACAACCACCCAAACACATCCGGGTGAGCCCTCGCTCCCCACCAAATAGTCAGGTGTAGTTTTAACGGACCCGGGTCCGGAAAACATAGAGTCCAGTATTAAAATAAAAAAACAACATTCGTAAGTCGAAGGCTTTCTGGAGTATTTATAGACGGCATGTGCAAGGATGAAGGGAAAAGGATATAAAAGAGCCTTACGGCAGAGCCGGATCTCAAAGGAACCTAAAGCATTCAGTGGTCTATATAGCATTATGGTATATCGCCATACTCAAGAATTTTAAATAAACTTTGACAGCCGATGTGGCGCAGTGATTAGTACGACTGCCTGCGACGCAGAAGGTTCCGGGTTCAATTTCCGATGGGGTCACTCAGTTGATATTTATTACTTCGTGAATTTGGTCCCAGTCTGGTCAGGACATTGCAGGTCGAACCACCGGATTGTCCGAAAAGTAAGATGGTTCATTGCTGCGGAGGGACACGTTAAGTCGTCGTCGGTCCCGGTTGATGTCTATGATGGCGGTCGTTACACAACCATGTCACAGGCCTGCTACTTGCAGTAGGCGGTTCTTCTTCTTTTCGTGTGGGACACCGAGTCGTTCAACGACCCAATGAACCCTGGTGGCAGAGTTTTTCAACCGCCTACTGCAAGTAGCCGGCCTAGTAGGCGGTTGAAATACTCTGACACCAGGGTTCATCGGGTCGTTGGATGACTTGGTGTCCCACTCGAAGAAGAAGAACCTATCATAAGACCATTGAACATAACCTTTATACGTTAACAAAATCAAGTACCTACCTGTGCTCTATAGGTAAACAAAACAAAGGGTTTCTGGCTCCTACCCTGGCACGCGGCCCGGACAGATGCGCAAGCGCACCACCTGCCAATCTCGGCGCGCGCAGGTGATCCCACGCGGGTTTTTTAACACCCTGTATCGTGGACTACTTACTTTTTTGGATTAATTAGGAATAGTATCGACAATAACAATAATAGGTTTCATCCTTTATGATAGGCCCCGATTACTTAAATGTTTTTTTTCGTATTTTAAGTGTTTTCGTTCAAAAAATTTAATATTCATGAAACAGCAAGCTCAAGCAGCTTCTACTTAATATATATGTTACCGGCCGGTAACATATACATACATCACACCTATATCCCTTGCAGGGTAGGAAGAACAGCCAATTACACCACGTCTGACAAAAGTTTGAGAGTCATTCAGAAGACTGTGTGTGTATCATCAGATTGCCAGCCTCTCGCCTAAAATTCCAATACACATCAACTTTCGAATCCCTTAGTGCCTTCTTACGATAAAGATATGCGGTGATGCTATTCTAAGCCAGCACCACACGGCATTCTACTTTATATAGACACTAGCTTTCCGCCCGCGGTTTCACTCGCGGTATTATCTGTTTGGTGTAATAAAAAAGTTTTAAATAAACATTACATTTAAAATCCAAAGTTTTGAAATAGATTGCATTAAAGATCACGAACGGTGGAGTTCGACTACTCGACAATAGATGGCGCCACTACTTGAGGGATTGGAAAAGCTCTTATATCTTTAAAAATACGCCCTTTAAGTTAAAACGGGAACTTTCTTGTTCGAGGGGAGATAAAGGGCTATTGCACTTTATAAGTCCCTATATCGTACCGAGAATCCTTTTAAAGTTTTATCGGCACGTACATTTTATCAACTTCGTTTTATTATATATGTTACCGGCCAAACCCGATTTTAGGATTAACTAGTTTTTCCTAGGCCAAAGTAGTTTATCCTAGATGCGATTGGATAAACCGGTATAGACTAGGCTAAACCGGTCCGTCCGATGGCCGATAGGAGAAACTAGTTAATCCTAGGCTGAACTAATTGAGCCTAAAATTAATAAAAATGCTTCAGGATAAACTGGTTTGGCTTAGTTAAAAATGATTAAGGCTACAGTGACGGACCTCTAGTTGGTAGAGGGTAACGTCGGACATCCTGGAGACATCGGACACCCTAGCTAGAGGGTGGGGTGTAGCATCGGACATCCTGAAGGCTCAGATGCCCTGGAGGGACGCCCTACAGTGATGTAGCTCTAGATAAAGCGTAAAGGGTATAATCGCACACCCTGGAAGCATCAAACACCTGTGAGACTCGATTGCCCTGGAGGGTGCGGGGTAGCGTCGGACACCCTGAAGGCTCAGACACCTTGTAGGCCCTGATGCGAGCACTTGCAACGTCGCTGTCGCCGATAGCTCGCGCGGGCTGTCACATCACAGGTATCGTTGGTCTGTGGGAGCCCAGCCCACGGCAGGCAGCGTCCGAGCTTTTAGGGTGTCCGACGCTACCCTGCATCCTCCAGGGTGTTCAAGCCATACAGGTGTTTGATGCCCCCAGGGTGTACGTAGTGCCTCACTGTAGGGCGTCCTTACAGGGCGTCCGAGCCTTCAGGGTGTCCAATGCTACACCCCACCCTCTAGGGTGTTCGAGTCTGCAGGGTGTCCGATGTCTCCAGGATGTCCGACGTTACCCTTTACCCTCTGGAGCTACGTTATTGTAGCCTTAACCATTTTTAACTAAGCCAAACCAGTTTATCCTGAAGTGTACTTATTAATTTTAGGCTCAACTAGTTCAGCCTAGGATTAACTAGTTTCTCCTATCGGCCATCGGACGGACCGGTTTAGCCTAGTCTATACCGGTTTATCCAATCGCATGTAGGATAAACTACTTTGGCCTAGGAAAAACTAGTTTATCCTAAAATCGGGTTTGGCCGGTAACATATATAATGATTTCATAAGTCATTGCGACTTAACTGTAAAGTAGTAGGTATTAACCTTTGAGACAACTTAAAAAATAGATGGAAAGCTTATATTAATTAGTTCAGGCTTTAACGACTGGGCAAGCGGTAAAAGAAACCAGTTAGGATCGCAAACAATTTTTACTACACATAGTAGTTATGTGCTTAAGCTTATTTATGAACGAAAATAAAGAAAATGCTATCGGTGCAATGAATGCAACTATGTTTCTTATGTTTCTCGAACATCATAATTATAAGATGATCGTATCGATTGATAGATAGATGTTGTTTAAGTCGTACTAGTGATCATTGAATTCTTCAATGTAGTAGTATCTTTAGGATGACTGTAGAATCAGTACGACCCGATTAACTCGAAGAAAACGATAACTTGTAGGTGTAGGTACCTATGTTTTAAATGAGAACGTATTTTTACTCTTTGCTAGGGCATTTTAGGTTGTGTTGTGACGAATAATGTGACCCAATAACCCAAGTCAGTAAGGATCTGTACCACGCAACATGGGGTTCATTTTGAAAGGGACCAGCAGTACCAGGCAAAGGCAAGGCCCAAGGTGAAAAGTGAAAGGGGTCCTAATTAAATACATTACAATATAATGCAGGCTTGGCTTGGCTTAAAGACAATATCCAGCTTAAATCGTCATGCTCAGCTCAGCCACAATGTCACTGCATAAGTGCCGTGTGATGCGGGTTTAGAATGGTATCCCTTTCGTAGGCATAATTTTTTTTCCACTAATATGTTTTAGCATAACATGTTTCGCATAATTTTTTTTCGCCTACCATTGCTTTGACATAATAGTTTCTTGCCATAATATTTATCTTGGCATAATCATATTTTAGACTATTGTATTTTATACTAACAATATTTTAGCATAATTGCTTTTGTAATATTTTTTTTGGACTAATATAATTTATTTTTTATTAAGTTCAAATGGCAAGAAATGTAAGTCAGTTTAGTATTTTTTAAGATATATTAGGTTAAATTAGGTCAGTTTAGGTTAGGTTAGGTTAGGTTAGGTTATTTTTATACAATTTAGGGGTTCTTCTAATGCATCAGATTTTTATGCCTATTTTGATTATGGATATGACAATTTATGGTTTTGTATTTTAGGCCTATGTACTATTATGGCAATATTTTTTGTGCGTAAAGAAATTATGCCTAAACTGTTATGCGTACATGAATTATGCGTAAGTATTATTAGTTTAAATTACAGTGTGCCAAAATATATTATGCCAATTATTTTTATGCAAATGGATAGAGAACCGTTTAGAATAGCATCATTCCATTTCTTTCCCGAGGGTGACGCAAGAAGCGACTAAGGGACAACCTGTCACTATGGTGTTGCACAGTCTTCTCAATGAATTTTGTCAGACGTGGTGTCGTTTGTATAGCCGTTTACGCTCTGCCTACCGATTAGGGCGTGATATATTAATATAGGTATGTATGTAGTCACTGCATACTTCCGGTTCATCCATATCTCTCCCAAGCAATAGTTGGCCTATAAAAGGTCACTACTTGATTAAAGATACCGCTTACAATGCGTAAAATCATCCACATAATTCCAACATCTAATCACACATTTCCTACCGCTAACGAGCTGAAAAAGAGTGCGCTATTTTTACCCGACTGCCTCAGAAGGAGGGAATGTTTTACGAGAATATGTACGTAGTAGGTAAGTGGGTATGTATGTGGACAAGTAAATTCTTTTTCACGGGCTACAGCCTAAACGGCTTGACGGATGTTGACTTATTTTTATTTATTTATTTATTAGGTTCACAGATTATGATGTTGTCTATGCTCACTTAGACGGTGGTCGTTGTACAACCATGTCAGAGCCCTGCTACTTACTTGCTGAAGGAGGTTGAAAACTCTGACACTAAGGTTTATCGACCACTCGACCACACTCGAAGAAGAAGGAGAATATGGCAGTGACACTGGGTATTCTTCTTCTTCCATCCCTGGTTCCGTTATTTGGGGTCGGGTCTCCTCACTTTCCTGCGCCGATCGTCGATCGATCTTGGGTTGTCGGTTCGGGCAATTGGGCTTTCTTAAGGTCTCTTTGTATATTTGACCACCAGGTCAATGGCGGGCGGCCTCTACCTCCTTTCTTTTCTGGGAGGTTGAGCGCGATCTGTACCACATGGTCTTTTTCGCGCCTTTTAACGTGGCCATACAGTGACAGTGACACTGGGTATTGATATTATTAAAAATTAAGAAATTTAACATACCTAGCGGGTTTTAAACGGAAAATATTCCTAACTTTGAAATTACTGCAATCGGTTTTCTGCTTTTTAATAATAATACTTGTCTTATCCAATATTTACTGTGCATTTGGCAGAACTTATAAAGCATTAATACTACATTGTTGCCACTTTGTAAAGGAGTTGTCGAGTTATCGTGCACCTGACTTCGTTCGCTCATTATATTTTAATCAGTGAGCTTATAGCGAAGTAACCTATCACGCGAACGGTCGGCCATTCCGATTGGCTTGTTGATTAAGTTGGGGTTGAGTTTAATTGGGCATTTTTTTATTATTTTTTGTGTCTGCAATAGGTGAAAAGAAGTAGTTAAAATGTTTCTCATAAGACTGAACAAGTTTTCCTTAGTAGGAACGTAGATTGAAAGATGAGTTTGGAGCTCCCTTTAAAATTAATATGGCAGGTCTTCATATTTTAAGTAGGAAGTCCGAAGAAAATCCTGAGGGACAATAGACTAATTCACGCTCTGAAATATTATCATTTGGTTTTTTTTTTACTCTTGTTGGTTCTACAACCACATTATTTAATTTACAGCATACAAACTCTAACACTAGACTCTACAGTGTAGAAACTCTTCTGCGATGTAACTTCTTATTTTTTAGTAGCTCGAATAATTATTTCTCGTTTTTCATCCAAACAGTTGATGAACGAAAAGAACTACTAACTAGTTCTATAAATTTGTGAAACAATAATTGTTAATACCAATAAATACGTTTGTATTCGTTATTTATTGTAAATGTCGTCGATTTTTAAGCAGGCTTATCGTTAAAAGGCCTTTTCTTGTTATTAAGAAACATTCGAAATTCAAAGAACTTGTCGTAATTACGAAATAGGCATTTCACGAATTAGGCTTTTTGAAAATTGGACATTACGCGCTCTATCTAAAAATCAATTCAATGAATTCTCATATTTTTTTGTGACTTATACGGCTATGTACCAAATATCTGAATTAGTGTATATTACAAGTAATTTGGTACATTTAGTTTGCTGGACATTACTAGGCATGTTTTGTTGGTAAAATGTGTTTTTGAAAATCAAAAATTCATGAAAATCGTTGAAGCCGTTTTCGCAATTCTGAAACTTTTAAATATGTACAAGAAAAGATACTAAGTAGATAAAATAAAAGAAAATGTATGTAGCAGGCAGGTGAACCGCTAGTTTATAAAAAATATAGTTAGTTTACTTATAAAACTACCTCACTCGATTAAGCCATTTTCCTGTCCTAAATTCTAAGAAATTCAACCATTTAACACAAAGTACGTATTGGCGGCGGCCAATACAGAGAGACGGCTACAAGGAAACGTCATTACACTCAAACACACATCTACAAGCCGTTGTTTACGTGAGAACTCGGACCACTTCGAACCGGAGTAGCAAGTGTCAACAGCGTTCGATGCGGGCGGACGTCAAAACTACGACTCACGAGTGTAAACATTTTTGTATAGTATGTTATAGTGTACGTTTGATATAATGTAAGTAATGTATCTAAGTATATTTGACACAGAAGCGGCATGTTAAAAATGCAAATGAAGAAAGTTGCAACCCTAGAGTGTAGGCATAAATGATGATAAGAAGGGGCGAGCTGTCCTTCTGTAAATTCTCTATTTTGTGCATTTAATAAGTTAATTATAATTATCCTCTATGCTCTATGCACTTTATAAGGCAAGTCCAGAATCTTTTTGCAATAAATTGCATGCATGGTGAGTTTTTTATAGCAATTGCATATTCTTAATTATGCCAGGGCCTTATCCGTAGTCACCTGGCATATATTTCTTTCTGGATTCTAATAATAAATTGTAAGCTTAATAATAATTACTTATGTATTTTCTAGCTAACACCTTGTGGACTTTTAATCTGTATTAACAGCGTCGGTTTCAGTAGTTTAAATTTGTAAAGGCGGTGCATAGTTCCGAGTGTCGAGTATATTTACCTGTATAGTTTTATACATAATAGTTTCGTAACTTTGTGTCAGTATATTTTTGTCATATTAGGTACATAAATTCATACATTATAACACAAGCTCCAAAGTAAAAGTTTTTCGATTTCGATACAACTTTACAACCGGTAGAAATTTCGAGGTGAACAAAAACCTGACCGCGGTAATAATCCCGTTCAAAACAATAAGATAAACCGGAAGAAGAACGATTGGGACAGACAGACATATCAAAATTGTTTAATTTGCCAGTCAACCCTACCCTACCACACTTTCCTGCATCACCTCACACACGGTACCAACTAATAACAAGCCCAACATAAAGACTCAAAAACTCAACAAAAAATACTCCACTTCACTCCCCGTTGTTTTTTCCCTTTTTACCCGACTGCCTCATAAGGAGGGTTATGATTTCGAGAGTGTGTATGTATGTATGTTTGTGGACAAGAACTCTTTTTCATGGACTACTGCCCAAACGGCTGGGTGGATCTGGGTATAAGTATGAGATTTCGTTAGATTCGTCTCAGCAGCGCGAGTGACACTGGCTATATTTAAATTACATAAATTGAAGATGGCGGATTCTAATCGCAAAATACAACCTTGTGACTACCGCAGTCGGGATTATGTTTTTTAATACACCTGCTTGTTTCCCTTTTACCCTACGACGTGAAAAAAGGAAGATACATTCTGTAGCCGCAGCCGGTGCGGAGCAGGTGTGTGAAGGGTTGGTGCGCGTGCGCAGGTACATGTGGGAGCCCTTAGAAGTTGGAAGATCATTGACGATAGATATGGCTAGGGAATACTTGATATGACCTTTAATTTTTCGTATTCGGTACTTCGTCACAAGTCGCTTTAGCTTAAATGCCGACTAGGGATAAAGACACCTAAAATCCTATCGCAAATACAGCAGAGGGATAAATTCAGCGTTTCCGGTATGTATATAGGAAATATTTTGCTCTGTGTAGTAGTTTGTAAATACATAGTTGTGAGTATGGCAATTATTCACCAATCGAAACATGCCCATGTCCAGTAGAAGACTGTACAGGTAGACTAATCAAGTGTACTGGTTTTGTGTGAACGCCATAACACGATTTAACACAGGAGCTAATCACACTTTTTTGCGAATGACCTACTCCATGACTCCAGGCCAAAAAAATTACAGGCATGAGCAAAGTATGTAATTGCTAATGTTTAAAATATGGAGATTAAAATAAAAAAGGTTATGAAAGTACCTATGCAAGCATATAACTTCTTTTTTTCTTCTTTTCGAGTGGAACACCGATTCATCCAATGACCCGATGAACCCTGGTGTCAGAGCTTTTCAACTGCTTACTACAAGTAGCAGGGCCTCTGGCATGGTTGGGTTTACCGTCTAAGGATTCATAGCCTATAAATAAATAACTGTATCATGTTTGTATTCTGTACGACAATTTTATCTATTATTTACTTCTTATTTCTGTGCACAAAACACGTCGATGCATCATCGAGGCTTGTCGTTGACGTAAATTTTAAACAATGTTCATAAAATTATGAATTGCTATGTAATAAAATAACCACATTCGATACATTTTGAAAGGAAAATGAAGATAGATTGCTCGATAAAATTTCTAGGGCAATTTCATCGTTATTTTACAATGTTGAGAATGTATTCATGGGGGGTACAGAATGTCTAGCTTGTAGGAGATTTATAGGTTCTCGTTGGTAGACATTTTGCGTACAACTAGCATCGATACCTAAATAACTTTTCCCGAATTGGCAAAGTTACTGTTAACATCCTTCTCAGATGTCACATACTTTGTCACATATCTTATCATCATTATCATCATCATATCAGCTATAGGACGTCCACTGCTGAACATAGGCCTCCCCTAAATATTTCCACCTTGTCCGATTAGAAGCGGCTTGCATCCAGCATTTCCCCGCGGACTTGACCAGATCGTCTGTCCATCTCGCGGGGAGGCGTCCTACGCTGCGCCTGCCGGTACATGGTCTCCACTCGAGAACTCTCCTGCTCCACCGATTATCAGTTCTTAGAGCAACGTGGCCTGCCCATTGCCACTTCAGCTTACTGACTCTTTTAGCTATGTCGGTTACC
This sequence comes from Phthorimaea operculella, assembly GCA_024500475.1. Taxonomy (NCBI): domain Eukaryota; kingdom Metazoa; phylum Arthropoda; class Insecta; order Lepidoptera; family Gelechiidae; genus Phthorimaea; species Phthorimaea operculella. The sequence goes on from JANFCV010000017.1 coordinate 3,578,486, forward strand.
TTGGTTCGTCTACGGATCTCCTCGTTTCTGATTCGATCACACACATCCTGTCGTCTGAAATTGCAATACACATCAACTCTTAAATCCCTTAGTCTCTTACGACACCCACGGAAAAGAAATAGGGGTGATGATGCTATGCTAAACCGGCACCTTACCTTTACCCTGTATTAAATAATATGTTATCCTATCATATAATATGCTAAGGTGTAATGATCTAATCGTCGTTTAGCGCCGTACGGCATAACTCTATTATTAGTAGGCACCTGGACTTATGCTGATAATGGTTAAGATCCTATTAGTTATTTACACCTGTCGGCTGGTTATTAGAATTTTAATTAGATTGGTTGCGGTACTATCACAGTATTGCCGTGTGGTGCCGGCTTGGAATAGCATCACCCCGTATCTTTCCCGTGGGTGTCGTAAGAAGCGACTAAAGGATTTGAGAGCTGATGTGTATTGCAATTTTTGGCGACAGACTGACAACCTTTCACTTTGGTGATACAAAGTGTTTTGAATGACTCTCAAACTTTTGCCAGACGTGTTGTAAATGGCCGTTTTTACAGCCGTTTATGTTTTGCCTACCCCGCAAGGGATATAAGAAAAACGTGATATATGTATGTACTATCACAGAATATACGGAGCCTAAGGGACAGCTCTCCAAATACTGATAGGGTGCATTCAGACAATGCAACTGAACAACTTTCCAAAGGAAAATATTTCAGGTGACGTTAAGATTTTTGTAAGACAAGTTAAATGTCTGACACAAAGAGTAACTAAAGTGATATAAATAACCATAACCATAACAGCCACAATAGGCCACTGCTGGATATGGGCCTACCCCAAACGGGGGATATACTGTCATACTCACCACACTTGGCAGGCGGATTTGCGAGCGCAGTGCAAGATGTTGCATTTACAGGGAACGCTGCTGCCCATTCCCTGTATGAATGCCCTTAGTCTCTTTTTAGGACACCCACGGGTAGAATTGTGGTGATGCTATTTTGAGCCGGCATCATACGGCAAAGTAATAAAGTAGAACCGAAAAGCAGAAAGAAATAAAAGTAACATAGCTTTACCACCTGCATACATTTATAGGTATTAGCAATTAGAAGTGTTTACCCGACAAACAAATCACCGGTAGGCTGCGCAACAGGTGGGGGCAGTCGGGTTGTGTTTTTGTTTTTTATTTCCTCGCTTTTAGCTTGCGGCTTTGTTTACACGGCTTAGATATTTTACAGTGAAAGTGAACCTCATACTTTTTAGTATTATTTCATTAGTTTATCGAGCTGGTGATGTAACTATTATGCAGTTACTATCAACACATTGGAATTGGAATTGGAATTCCACCTTCATTTGTAGAGCGTGCGGAAAGTCATGCCGCTCCCGTATCGGCTTATACAGCCATGAAAAATCTTGCCTCAGACACTGAATAAATCGTCTGTCACATACGTATGAGGCCGATGATGATGATCAACACATTGCAAGTTTCAATGGTGGGATGAGTGGGTAGGCCTAGGCATAGACAGGAACGGTAAGGTACTGGGCTGATAAAAGCATAGGTATACTTCCCGTGGGGGTCGTAAGAGGCGACCAAGGGATAAACCCGACCCAAACAGCCAGGGCCAACCGTATGGTGGCGGTTAATCCACCACAAAAGCATTCCCAAGGAGGGTTGACGTCTGGTAGGCGGCCGGTCGTAAAATTCAACTAAATCCTTTTGCAACACGATTTTGAGTTCAACGAAACGTGTTGCGCCGACCCCAAGTAATTGGGATAAGGGCTGGAAGATGATGTATACGTTTACCTATAATAACGCCAGCAAAAACACCAACTAAATTGAGAAATATTGGCGTAAAATGTTATGATATTCGATTCGATTCGGTTTGAAGATGTCGTATCAAAACGTACAATAATAGATGAAATATGACACCTAGAATGCTAGGAATGCAGGTCCCTAAGTGCATTAGGTCCCTGTACAAAGGTCAACTGCAGTAAAGCGACTATTGCTACCCAAAAACACCAACAACATTTTTGAGAAATATAGAGGCAAAATATTTGATCCCATGTTGCTCCATTTTCAGGGGCAAAATTGGGTGCGAAACATACAAAAAATAGATGAAATATGACACCAGACACCTAGAATGCTAGGAATGTAAGTCCCTAAGTGCATTAGCCTAAGGGTCCCTGTACAAAGGTCAACTCGAGTTAAACGACCTACCGTAATGCAGCCGGGGTTATTATGCTCCCTTAGCCGCTCCAAGATATGGGGAAATAAAGAAAAAACGCGAAAACGGCAGGTGTGGGCCGGGCAGGTATAGGGTGTAGCGAAGAGTTGGTTTATATTTGTGGTTACGAAAGTCCTGGCATCTGGCATATACATTGATCCGAGGTGTAGTTGTATGTAGTTTAGTATAGGTATATAGATATTCACAATGACTTATCCATATCTGTGTATTGACTATCAATAAGTGATATTTTTTGTATCCCATGTATATAGTTTTGTATGGGTATATAATAAAGTTACCTATACTAAACTACACACTATTAAACCTCAGATCTATAGCTAAAACGACAATGTTAGACAAGTGATCGTAAGCCGCCATCGAACGACGCGCTTCTCGTGTGTAGACGACGACTCTTCTGTTTCATACTTTTTATATGGAAAAGTTTTCAAGCGTCGCAAGTCGCAACGTCGCTCGTTTCACGTCTCCGTCTCATGTATTACGTCTCGTTTGCCTGTGGAGGTAGCACTAGCGCCTCAAAGACTCAGGATTTTGTCATTCCAAAACTTTACGTCGTCTTTTGCAAAACACCCTTAGTGGACAAAGGGTGGGAATCTTAGCCGCTACCACACGCTTTTAACACACTACATGTGAAAAAAACTTTTTAACAAAAAATATCACCGCCGAAAACTGAAAGGCAAAAATAATAAGTATTTTTAGGATAGGTACTTACCCAAGACATAATTTTGGAAATATTACCTACAATATTGGAACTCAGTAATTCTGAGTCGGCGTCGATAAATTTTACAAATTTAGTAATTAACACGCTTCATTGGCATGACACCGACTCAAAATTACTCAGTTCCAATATTGTAGGTAATATTTCCAAAATTATGTCTCGGGTAAGTACCTATCCTAAAAATACTTATTATTTTTGGCTTTTCAGTTTTCGGCGGTGATATTTTTTGTTAAAAAGTTTTTATTTCATAATTTTTAGTGGCTACTTTTCAAGTTAATTTACTTTCAAAATAGCAAACTGACTGCTTCTAAAGAGTTTCAAGCGCACAAAGAAACGTCAGTCGTGTAGGTAAACGAGTACATTATGCTTCAAATCATCATCATCTTCCTGCCTTTATCCCAATTACTTGGGGTCGGCGCAACACGTTTCGTTGAACACAAAATCGTGTTGCAAAAGGATTTGGCTGAATTTTATGACCGGCCGCCTACAAGACGTCAACCCTCCTTGAGAATGCTCTTGTGGTGTATTAACCGCCACCATACGGTTGGCCCTGGCTATTTGGGTCGGGTTTATCCCTCGGCCGCCTCTTACGACCCCCACGGTAAGAGAGGTGCTATTCTTCTCTGGCGGCACCACACAGCCATTATGCTTCAAATGTGTCGCATAATATGAAGAGTTTATTGAATTGTCATGGATTCTTCTATCAGATCCTGACCTGATGACTATGGGACCACCTGGACAGTGCACCCTTTCAAACAAAAAAAGATTTTTTGAAATCGGTCCAAGCGTCTCTGAGTAATCGGTGAACATACATAAAAAAAAAAAAAAAAAGTTCGGGCTGAATTGAGAACCTCCTCCGTTTTTTTTCGTCGGTTAAAAAGAGCCACTGACATAAGTAAGTTTTCAAAGTGGTTCCCTTTCTGTCTAAAAAACCTTTATTTTTACAATTTTATTTACATAGAGACATCATCATGTATTTGACACGCGAGCAACAGGTGGCAGACGACACAACGCGCGCCACTCGCGTGCGGCTGAACTGTGTTTATAAGAATGTAGAGGCTTTGCGATGTTTATGTTCGCCTGGTACTTTGCTTGGTGATTATTCCGTGTACGACCCGATAAACCCTAGTACAGTACAGGTGGCAGACGACACAACGCACGCCACTCGCGTGCGGCTGAGCTGAGTTTATAAGAATGTAGAGGCTCTGCGATGTTTATGTTCGCCTGGTACTTTGCTTGGTGATTATTCCGTGTACGACCCGATAAACCCTAGTACAGTACAGGTGGCAGACGACACAACGCACGCCACTCGCGTGCGGCTGAGCTGAGTTTATAAGAATGTAGAGGCTCTGCGATGTTTATGTTAGCCTGGTACTTTGCTTGGTGATTATATCGTGTGGTACGACCCGATAAACCCTAGAACAGTATTGGCGACAGACGACACAACGCGCGCCACTCGCGTGCGGCTCAACTGTGTTTATAAGAATGTAGAGGCTTTGCGATGTTTATGTTAGCCTGGTACTTTGCTTGGTGATTATATCGTATGGTACGACCCGATAAACTCAGGTGGAAGACGATACACTCTAAACCTTCTATAGCTTTGCCATGTTTATGTTGGCCTGGTACTTTGCTTTGTGATTGTTTCGTGTGGTACGACCCGATAAACCCTAGTACAGTACAGGTGGAAGACGACACAACGCGTGCGGCTGAACTGTGTTTATAAGAATGTAGAGGCTTTGCTATGTTTATGGTAGCCTGGTACTTTGCTTGGTGATTATTTCGTGTGGACACGACCCGATAAACCCTAGTACAGTACAGGTGGCAGACGACACAGCGCGCGCCACTCGCGTGCGGCTGAACTGTGTTTATAAGAATGTAGAGGCTTTGCGGTGTTTATGTTAGCCTGGTACTTTGCTTGGTGATTATTTTGTGTAGTACGTACCCGATAAACCCTAGTAAACTGTCGCACTCGCGTGCGGCTGAAGGAGGGCTGAAGCTTCTATGCTTCGCCGCATGTTCATGTGACCCTGGTACTTTCCTTTCTGAATACGTGTGATACTGCGGTCTGATACGACTCGGTGAACCCTGGTCATTCCTGGTCCAATACAAAGCTGCAAACATTTATAACGACCCTATATACCTACATACATACACGACATTATCCCTTACGGGATAGACAGAGCGTTAACACGTCTAGTTATCACGTCTAACAAATAATGAATCAACTAGAAAATTGTGTCACTATTATAGAGAGAGAGAGAGAGAGAGAGGTGATTATTCCGTGTACGACCCGATAAACCCTAGTACAGTACAGGTGGCAGACGACACAACGCACGCCACTCGCGTGCGGCTGAGCTGAGTTTATAAGAATGTAGAGGCTCTGCGATGTTTATGTTCGCCTGGTACTTTGCTTGGTGATTATTCCGTGTACGACCCGATAAACCCTAGTACAGTACAGGTGGCAGACGACACAACGCACGCCACTCGCGTGCGGCTGAGCTGAGTTTATAAGAATGTAGAGGCTCTGCGATGTTTATGTTAGCCTGGTACTTTGCTTGGTGATTATATCGTGTGGTACGACCCGATAAACCCTAGAACAGTATTGGCGACAGACGACACAACGCGCGCCACTCGCGTGCGGCTCAACTGTGTTTATAAGAATGTAGAGGCTTTGCGATGTTTATGTTAGCCTGGTACTTTGCTTGGTGATTATATCGTATGGTACGACCCGATAAACTCAGGTGGAAGACGATACACTCTAAACCTTCTATAGCTTTGCCATGTTTATGTTGGCCTGGTACTTTGCTTGGTGATTATTTCGTGTGGTACGACCCGATAAACCCTAGTACAGTACAGGTGGCAGACGACACAACGCGCGCCACTCGCGTGCGGCTGAACTGTGCTTATAAGAATGTAGAGGCTTTGCGATGTTTATGTTAGCCTGGTACTTTGCTTTGTGATTGTTTCGTGTGGTACGACCCGATAAACCCTAGTACAGTACAGGTGGAAGACGACACAACGCGTGCGGCTGAACTGTGTTTATAAGAATGTAGAGGCTTTGCTATGTTTATGGTAGCCTGGTACTTTGCTTGGTGATTATTTCGTGTGGACACGACCCGATAAACCCTAGTACAGTACAGGTGGCAGACGACACAGCGCGCGCCACTCGCGTGCGGCTGAACTGTGTTTATAAGAATGTAGAGGCTTTGCGGTGTTTATGTTAGCCTGGTACTTTGCTTGGTGATTATTTTGTGTAGTACGTACCCGATAAACCCTAGTAAACTGTCGCACTCGCGTGCGGCTGAAGGAGGGCTGAAGCTTCTATGCTTCGCCGCATGTTCATGTGACCCTGGTACTTTCCTTTCTGAATACGTGTGATACTGCGGTCTGATACGACTCGGTGAACCCTGGTCATTCCTGGTCCAATACAAAGCTGCAAACATTTATAACGACCCTATATACCTACATACATACACGACATTATCCCTTACGGGATAGACAGAGCGTTAACACGTCTAGTTATCACGTCTAACAAATAATGAATCAACTAGAAAATTGTGTCACTATTATAGAGAGAGAGAGAGAGAGTGATAGGTAGCCCGAAACCAAAATTGTAATACCATGAAACTGAGGCCCTTACTCGCTTCTTACTTTACCCGCGAGAAAGAAACGGGGTGATGCTATTCTAAGCCGACATTACGCGGATGCCATAATCTGCCATAAAACTTATAGACATGTGGATTGAAATTGAATATGACCCGTCGAACCATGGTCTAAATCCGCCGACAACGTTTGTGGGACGATCAGATCATTATCATTATCAATAGGCCTCTTCTTTCTCACGATCTACGTTCTGTAGGTACTATACCTAGATATCTATCTATGTAAGTACTTATGTATTTGAGTTATATGCGAACTCCTTGATATATAGGATTTACTAATGTGTCGGTCGTGCCAATGAAGAATGAACGGTAGAGTAAGAGGGTTCTCGAGTGGAGGCCACACACCTCGGTAAGCGCAGCGTTAGACGCCCTCCGGCCAGATGGACCGATGACTTAAAAAGGGCGTCATTTTGAAAATACCTAGGTTACCTATTATAGCACCCCCTAGTGAGTTGCTCGCATTACTTCTAGCTAAGAACATGCACCAGTCAAATCTAAATCTGTCACTGAAAACCGCATCAAAATCGTAGAAGTCGTTTTGTAGATAATTGGTAACATTGGCATGCACAAATACGCATTCCATCTAAACTCATATACCGTCTCCGTTTGTAGATAACAATTCAAATTATTCCAGGAATGTACCTAGTAATGTTAAATTCCTTCCTATAAAAGTATCACACATTGAATTTAAAATTCAGGAATTCTAAGCATTCTAAGCTCATTATTAAACTTTTTATCCTCAAAGTAAGTCTTGAAGGAATAATTACTATTGCATATTATAATAAGGTCAGCCTTGTTAGGTCTTAGTGCTAACCTATCGGCATACCAAGCATTCCTTATAGGACGTAGACCTAATTGTTATGTGTTGTATTTACCATAAATTCTGTATTATACATGTAACTATACGGAACAGAAAAACAGGGAAAGAATGCGAAAATTATAAAGGTAAGGAAGGGTTTCATGTTTAGACAACAGGTTGAAAAAGCATTTACTATTCTTGAAGAAAGAAAGCTTTTTTTGTTTGGTAATTTGGAAAATGTTAAGAAAACCTGGATATTTTGAACCTCACATCCAATTTTAAGTATTTTAATAAATAACCTTTGTCTATACTTCATCAGGTATTTTAAATCGTAAAAAAGTTACTTAAAAGGTAGGTAGGTACATAATCTTGTTTTAATTCTAGGACAAGGCAAAAAGGTAAACACACGTACATAAACGTTTTCGGCCCATACCGCCCGCGTTGAAAACTCTTACACCATATCGTTTCATAGTTTCATCGGTTCCTTGGACGACTTGGTGTCCCACACCTAAAGAAGAAGAAGGCCCATATGGTCACTTTTATGAATTATACAGCGTAATTGACTATTTTCTTAATCCAACAATAGATGCAGGTGTGATTTTATTTATGTTTCCATGTGTAAAAGTGTAATCAAGTCGAATTAACAATCAACAATCTTATCAACAGCAAACAATAAACTTTTAAGACTTCCTTTCAACTCAAAATTACGCACTTTTTTGCCAACGCGTTTAAGGTGCAAGCTCCACAGAATAGACGCGTGAGGCGACGAGCAACATGACATCTGTCAGACAAGCGATCGTCAGCCGTTATAGATGTGACGTGCGTCTCACGTGTGTAGTTTTGTCTCTTCTGTTTCATATAGTATATGGAAACGGTTTCAAGCGTCGCGATGTCGCACATCTCACGTGCTCGACGATCACTCGTTTGACAGATGCTATCTTACTTCTTACGTCTACTCTGTGAAGCTTGCGCCTAAAGTTCATACTTACAAAAGAACGCACCTCCTTTGAAAGGTCTACATATATTGGCTTTGCATACAGTTACTAAGAAAAACCAGAATAAGATGATCGCTTAATTTTTGCTACTGATAGCACTTGACATGTTTAATGACATTAATTACAGCTATAATATAATTAGCGAGCCACCTGCTGTGCTAAACGAGTCATTTGTCTCTGCGTGTAAAAAATTACAAATGTAAATAATTACAAGTATCTATTACCGGCGATGGAGGTATGCGTGAGTGATGGGGCGGGGTTAATGTTGTTATTGAATATTTGAAACACGCCTTTTCTGAACAAATATGCTAAATATAATGTAACTGTATACCTAACTCATTTTCACGCAGGAAAATGAGTTAGGTATAGCTGGTGAAACCACTAACGGGCCGCTAGTAGAAGTATAGGGCCAGCCTAATAGAGAACGCGTAAATATGATAATATTTTAATGAGTAAACTAGCCCTTGAAATAGAATAACTTTCGCCAAGAGACATGCCATTCATATTTTGATCTATTTTCCTTAGAGAAACTTTCAGTTTCATAGCGCGAGTCCGCTGTGGTTTTTACCTACCTTAAACTTAACACTTAGTACAGAAGATGAAAGATTGGAAATTACTCCATCGACAGAAGTTTGACTCTTGAAGAAACTTTAAAAATATGTACCTACATGTTTGCGAAGATGCGCTAATGATTTGATAAGGAATAACTTTCCCAAAGAAACACAGGTCAATATAAGAAAAGGAAATTGTATACATAGCTCTAAAAGCTATGACCTATGACCAAAAGTGTGAACATGAAAAATAAAATATGTCGGTAAAAGATGTTAAAAGCATCAATAACAAATTGATATTTCTCCAACATAATGCAGGTAAACCGTAGAATGGTTAATGATCAATCATTTAAATAAGACGTCAACTCGTTTACTTGTACATTGTAAATCATGTTTGTACACTTACGTAGAGAAATTTATTGCACCGTTTTTACCTCGCATTCTAAAGGGAACGCAACTGTCCATTTCCTGGATATTCTTTTTATCGCCTTATGGCAGCCGTGTAAAAGCGACGCTTTTCTAAGCCGGCCGGCATCACACAAGAAGAATTTGAATGAATCAGTTCGTCGGTAAAGAAAAAAACGCACGAATTTGCGGAACTGCTGCCACTGAAAACCGCCTTAGATAGATTATAGACAATTGTGTAAGATCGCGTTCACACATGACTTTTTTTGCGCGATACACTGATTTCTCGTGTTCTTTTCCACGTTTGTGAAAGGGACTTCCGATAAGTCTAAATAAGTAAGGCATTTAGTCTACATTTTCGTGCATAAAGTTGAGTAAATAAACAAATTGCACTTGTGCGCTGAACAGTACCAAATAGTACCGATACATGATTTACGCCTGTTCAACGCCTCTCACCCGCTACGTCAAGCCATTGTGACTTCAAACGAGCCGCACTGATACTAGATATGCGGTAGAGGAAACAAATTTCACTACAGGACAAAATGGGGGTAAGCATCATCATCATCATAAATTGAAAATGAGAAAATAGAAAAATTCTTTAGCGACCGCCGGGACTTGAGCCCGGGACCGTGGGGTACCGTCCCACTGCTCTGCCAACTGAGCTACTGGCGCCTAGCGGACCCTGATGAATCCCTCAACCTCTTGATGCTCATCTCGAAGCACTGTGAGTGCATTAAAAATCCCAATACATCATCATCATCATCTACAGCTGAGAGGCATCCAGTGCTGGATACTGACCTTCCCCAGGTGCCTCCAAACATCGGTTTTGGATCAACTGCTCATGTATTATAAACAAACTTATAAAATATGTGTAACTAATAAAATAATGCAATGTTTCGCAAAATTATAAAGAGGCCATTTCTATTATGCACATTACAACAGTGTCTTTCTACTTCTATAAATTTTAAAAACTGCTTACTCCCATAACAAGAAATTCACATTTCTAGCTACATGTAAGGCCACGTGGGTAGCTCAGGTCTATTCTACGGTTTAGACTCCCACGAGCGATCGAATTCGAGTCCCAACTTGTCCGACCCCGTTCGTAGACCTCAGCCGAAACGTTGATAAAAACCGTGTGAGGTGTCCAGCAAAAAACCACAGAGTATTGGTGGCCGCCCAATACAGAGAGACGGGTCCAAGGAAACGTCACTTCCTTTTCATATTACATGACATTTGAGCAAGATGTCAACAATAATGTTGCCATTTCGGGTCCCCTTCTTATATGAATCATGTAGCAGTAGTTGAATTTTAACAGCGTTCGGTGCGAGCGGGCGGCAAATTGACGACTCGCAATTGAAAATATTTTTATAGTGTTATAGTGTAAGAGTTACATGATAAAATTAATGAACTTAAGTATGTGTAACACAGGTACCTACCTCATTTCCAAAATGCAGAAAGAGAAAGTAGCTACCCAGGGTGTAGGTATAAATGATCGGATAAAGGGGCGAGCTGTCCTTCTGCAAATTCTCTATTTTGTGAAAAAAACTCTGTCTATGACTACCTATTTGTAATTGAACTTTTTGTTAGCTGATTGGGCGTAAAAGCCTCTTTATTTTATGTTGGTTTAGTATAACAATGATTGCCGTGTGGTAGCCTGAGAATATTACCGCTTCAATCTAGTTACATACCTAGGTACCTATATGCATACCATAACAGCTACAACAGTCCACTGCTGGACATGGGCCTTCCCCTATCGGGGGGTATTGCCATACTCACCACGCTTGGCAGGCGGATTGGCGAGCGCAGTGCCAAGATGTTACATTTACAAGGAACGCTCCCTTAGTCGCTTTTTACGGCACCCACGGGTAGAATTGGGGTGATGCTATTCTAAGCCGGCATCACACGGCTGTCTCGTATACATATATCACACATATTATATCCCTTGTGGGATAGGCAGAGCGTAAACGGTTGTAAAAAAACGGCCGTTTAAGTACACAACGTCTGACAAAAGTTTAAGAGTCATTCAGAAGACTGTAAAGAACACCATAGTGACAGGTTGACAGCCTATCGCCTAAAATTGCAATACCTACACATTAACTCTCAAATCCTAGTCGCTTAAGTCGATATGAGGTGATGCTATTCTGAGCCATAGTATTCGCCAACCAGCATCGGTCTTTTTGTTTCGCAAAAAAGGTGTACTCTTTAATTTGGCGTAACTATACTAGGTATATTTACTATTCTGGTGTAGATGTAGATAAAATACACGCTACAAATAACATTACTTACTGGCTGCCCATTACAATAAAATTAACACCATTCAAAAGCGCAAATAAAAAGTTTTCATCTGAAAAAGCGCGCCCATGCTCCGCCATTTTTTGCTAGACGCCAGCCAACGCTGTTTTGGCGCGAACGCGTGATGATGCTAAACCCTTGTGCTAAACTATGTGTTTTTCTTTTCTTATAAAAAACTGCCAGTTACTCTTTAAGTATACAGGGAGTAACAGAAAGGGTATAACAAGCCGAAAGGAGGTCAAGGTACTCATAAAACTGAACAACTTTCCCCATGGAACATGGGTCGAAATATGAAAAAAAAATTTGGACCTCCCATACAAAATCGCCGATGAGCTAATTAATTTACTATGGGAGGTCCAAATTTTTTTTTCATATTTCGACCCATGTTCCATGGGGAAAGTTGTTCAGTTTCATGAGTACCTTGACCTCCTTTCGGCTTGTTATACCCTTTCCGTTACTCCCGGTAGATTCGTTCGAATTTTGACTATTTTTATTCCATTTTACCACTCATTTTACCTACTTAGGTTTTTGAGTGTTTTTAGAGTTCCGAAGTTCAACTACGAATCCTTGTAAAATAGTAAACTATCCGTAAGTATTTGTGTGTGTCATCCGCATACTAAAGTACCTAATTCAAAAATATACGAGAACCTAAGGTCTACAAAAAGAGTGAAAAATAAAGAATCGAACAAAAAGTCGAATCGAAATAAAAAAAAATAGAGCTGCAGCAGATGCATTTTCCATATTAAATTTTATACTGTAAAAAATCTTAGTTTTTTTACTTGCTTAGCAGCTTCATAATTAACTGCTCGGCAAATTTCCTTACTAAATAGAGACCACTGCTCTCATTTTGGTCAGATCATAGACATCGATTTTTTATAATCGATATTTTGTACCTACCGATAGCATCATTCATTGGATCAAGTACAGTCGACACCTTCGACATTAACAATCGATATGGTGTAAAAAAACAGAATAGGAACGTAGGAAGCGATGACCAAGATAATCAGGTAGAGATGACAATATAAATACAGGATGTAAAAAAAAAATTACAACAGATATTTTAAGGGGTGAACTAGCCCATGAAACTGAACATCTTTCCCCAAGAAACATAGGTGGAAATATGAAAAAGAAATCTGGTTCTCTTAGCACCAGCCGGCTGAGTCGGTTTGTATGGGAGGTTCAAATTATTTTTCAGGGAAAGTTGTTCAGTTTGACCTGTTGATCTTAGCGTTTACGGAAAAGTGGGTCCTTCGGTAGGTACCACCCTGTATTTTCCTGCTTAAACATACAACAACTTCATGTAATTTTCACGTACAAAATGTAAACCATGTTGTGCTCTACAGAACGTTTCAGCCGAATCCATTGTTATTGTTTTTCGGCTGCACCGGTAAAGAAACCGCTTTTACTTTTTTTCTAAAATGTTCAAACAAAACAAAAATGGCGGGCGTGTAAAAAAATCGGCATTACGTCGTCCGGTCGGAGGCGCGTCTAGTTCGCGAGAGTCAAGGGCGGTCACGGCACAGCTGTCTGTTCATAGGGGGCTTTATAACACTACGTAAGGGAATTTCACAAGTCTTTTTTTTCTATAACCAGGTATAAACTGCATTGGGACTGAAAATCGGCTTTATTATTTTATTTATTGATTTATATGATTACATCGTCTTAAATTTCTTATTTTTAACCGACGAAAAAAGTTCTCAATTCATCCCGAAGTTTTTTTTTATTTATTTTTACCGAATACTAAGACACGCTTGGACTAATTTGGAAAAATCTTTTTTGTTTGAAAGGGTGCACTGTCCAGGTGGTCCCATAGTCATCAGGTCAGGATCGCTATTTTGAAAGTAAATGAACTTGAAAAGCAGCCACTAAAAATTATACAATAAAACCTTTTTTACTAAAAATATCACCGCCGAAAACTGAAAAGCAAAAAGCTTTTATTTAAAATCTGAAACCAGGTACTGCATGAACGTGAAGAAGCTCCTTTAGCGGCATTGACATAATGGCCAAATGCCTATCGCGTTGACAGTGTTGAACAGGCTACGGTAAATGTTTGCCATTTCTATCACAGTGGATGTGCTTGAATAAGAAAAAATAAATAGAAAATTACTTCCATACATTTCACAGTTAGTGGTAACTATTTGATTTTCTAGGACCTATTCGAAACAGTTATAAACGGAAAGCTAGTACTATGTGCTATTAAAAGATTCAATATTATAAAATTGTTACCATAGACGATACTTCAGGTTACATTTTTAAACATATTGAAAAGAACTAAGGAAATGAAACCTAGAGTCCAAAACTACATTAAGCAGGAGGAGACGGATTTGGATCTCAACTTATTTCCAAATTTTAAAAGTTGTCTGGAGCTTACAGCTCGGATAATATGGTAAGTAAATCTTTATAAAAGACAATTGGACGGCCATTAATAATAACAGCTCATTTAAAAAAAACACGTAATATATGGACTGCCCCTGCTTAATTTAATACCTCTACCGAAAACGTCGTGGTTTATACTAGTTTCGCGAATTGCGACGAATCTCGAGGTGTCTCGAGGTCGCGTCGGTAACCAACCGGAGACGAGACGAAATTCGAAAAAGTAAACACGGAAGATGATGTTTATTTTGACTACAATACATCATAGTAGGTCAGTTTTTGAGTTCCTTCGTCATGGACACCGGTAACTCCTCCTAAATCACGCAATGGATTCTATGCGATTTAAAAAAATATTCCTACAGGAAAACGATTAGTTTGCCGATACAGGCCGCTAGTTTGTTGAGATAGACTTTCCAAGACTGTAAAGAAAGGGAAAAATTACGTAATTTGTGAACATCCTCTGCTGATTTCCGAAAAGCTGGTCGTTTATACTAGTTTCGCGAATTGCGACGAATCTCGAGGTGTCTCGAGGTCGCGTCGGTAACTAACCGGAGACAAGACGAAATTTAAAAAAGTAAATAAACACGGAAGTCGTGTGACGATAATCTTTTGTTTTGACTACAGTTCAGGGCTGTTCAGGGTGTCCAAGACTGTTACAATAAGAAAGCCGAGCAGATTAGAATGTCTAAAGCTTTTTTAATTTTTATAATTTGAGCCTAATTCTGAACGAATTCGAAATCTTTCTCGTCTGTCTCATTGAAATACCTATACGAGTATATCTACTACCTAATTGACTGCTGATTACAGAATAGGTATGTCATGGTTTAATGGTGTCTCGAGTGTCATATACATACTGGTTGCATCAGTAACAAACCAGAGACGAGACGAAATTTTCAAAGTAAATACGGAAGTCTTTTAGAGAGAATTTATTTTTGTGTTTATTTGAGATAATCTTTTGTTTTGACTGGACTTTTTTGTTGATACAGGGTGTCCAAGAAATACTTTAAGGCTGAGAAATTTCCATAAAACGGCCAAGGAACACTAAAGAGTTAACAAATATTTATGATTCATAAATATTTGAATTATGAATGTGAAACTTCAGGAAAGAGGTGCTGATCGGTTCTAAGCAAGTGCGTTTTTAAATTGTCACGCGCAGCTCACAACTCACAAACTACTAAACTAATTTCGAAGGTTTGGTTTGAAAATCTTACCATTTCAAGATAGGTTACTGGTGCGCTCTATGAGAGAGCGCGAAACAGTCTCACCAGTTAGACTCGAAGAACCCTGAAATTTAGATCGAAGACGTAGTCAAAACACAACTTTAGTAGGTATTCGCGAGCATGGTTGAGCCGACAGAAATAGAAATAAGTATGGGTTAGACCTGAACCGTGTACCTACTGAATGACTCAATATTACCTATTTCAGTTGGTACCTCTAGTCTCTACATACCTATCTTAAAAGAATGGCCTATTTCAACCGCCGCGCCGCCGGCCCTGTCGTATCGCTTCTCTTCTCGTCGTTCTATTTTCGAATTTGACAGGTCAATCCCGATTTTGTTTCTTTTCTAGCTTTCTTTTTAAAAATAGTTGCCAGTTGGCTCAGATCAGTTTCCCAAGTTGCCAGCATAAATAAAAATACCTATTTCGTAAGGAATTTTTCATTCATTACTTTTTTTGTTCGCGTATCTTGTCGTTGCATAAATTAATTATTTCCAGCGTAGTAGCAGACGATATTATAATGTTAATGAATGAGTTTGTTTAATTTTGGCCCCAAATAATCCCAAGGTCAGAACTCAGACGTTTAGACCCGTATGGATAGCTTTTTAGGTTTAAAGATTATTAGAGTTGTTTCTTTTTTTACTTATTGTTTATAGATCATTTCTCCAAGCCAATTCATAATTTTGTGCGGTTTTAGGTATTTCGTTAGGTAGATATTTAGGTATTTCTGATTTTTGACATTATTCATAGAAAAAAAAACTAAAGATGAAAATTTATTGTTCTTGGTATTAAACAAACGGTAATAGATGTGCAAATGCATTTTGTGCCATTTTTTTCAACTAGAATATCGAATTTGAATTAAGCCCCCTATTTTACGCTACTTACTCAAAAGCAACTCATGAAAAAAAATTAGAATCGTTTAAATAGGTATTATAAATTTCGGATTAGTAATATATGTCGCTCATACTAATTTGTGCGCAATTCACTCACACATTATTTTTTTTCATTATTTTTTATCTTGTGACAACCTGTATACCTATAAAAAAATATTAAAGTTATGAGAGTTTGCATTTACATTATTTTATTGGGGTACTGAGTCACAATTTGTAGTTTGTGCCTATTTCATCCACTAATTATCATCATTATATATTCTTCATACATTATTTCGCAAGCGGGGTTAGCGCTGGGCAGCGCGGGCGGGGCAAACTGTGTGAGGGGTGCGGGCGGGGCAAAGCGGCTGCCGGCCTACGCGGCGCTCGCGCGGTAACGATCACGAGTTGTTTGCAGCGTTGCCAAACCGTCTCCAAAACGGACGGTTGTTCGTTCCTTTTGGTGATGGACCGTCCCTTTTGGACGGTCAAGACACTCTTTGTTGTAATAAATGATGCCCGTGATGGGCACAAGAAAATTTAGTGAAATGGTTCGACCGCTCTGCTCTGTCAGCGTATTTGTATGTGACTGTATTTTAAATCCGGAAAATCGTTTTTCATACATTCGGGCCCTTATATATTTTGTAAAAACTTTGAACAAGTCGGCAACCAAGGTGAAAAAACGCAAAATATTAATGGCTATTATAGCTGGGAAGCCGACGATGCTACATGTGTAGTGGCTAAAGCGCACTTCTCAGTGCTTACATACATACATCGACTATATACCCATACCTATAACACTTTGGGGCCGAGTAGGGTATTTTAAGACATTTCAGTTATCTTTTTAGAAACAAGAACACGTTACAATTCATTGCAAAAAAAATGTATTAGCAAGTCACAGCAAGTAGCAGACAGGCATCACCGATGTAGGGAGCAAAACTGCCAAGTTGAAGTGGGATTGGGCCGGGCACGTATGCAGGATGCACCCGGATCGATGGGCCAAAATCGTCACGGACCACTGGGTACCTCAAGGCGGGTCCTGTCGCAGAAATAGACCCCGAAAAAGAAGGCGTGACGATTTTGATGCTTATCTGAAGGAGTGGATGGAGGTTGCACTAGACCGCAACAGGTGGAAAACCGCGGGGGAGGTCTTTGCCCAGCAGTGGGATCTGGTAGGCTAACTATAATAGCAAGTAACAAAAACAAATTACCTACACTAAAATGCGATTTAATATACCAGCTGGTGCCAGAGATGGGCAAAAAATATTTGAATAACGAATGAAAATTCCAATATTATTCGTTATTAAAAAAAATAGTTTATTTGCGGTAAAATTATTTGAATAAAGTTATTCGCGAAATAATTTATTACTTCGCGAATAACGAATAAAGATAATTATTCGTTATTCGCGAAGTAATAAATTATTTCGCGAATAACTTTATTTATATTTATATGTAACCTTACTTATTGGTCGGGTTCTGTGGAAACATATTTAGGCCTATGCAACCATGTCAGAAGTCAATGCAACCGTGTAAGAGGCCTCTGCAACCATGTCAGAGGCCTATGAAACCACGTCAGAAGACCCTGCAACCATGTCATAGGTCATTAAAACCATGTCAGAGGCCTCTGCAACCATGTCAGTGGTACTGAAACTATGTCAGAGGACTCCACGGCCATGTCAGAGACCTCTGCAGCCATGTCAGAGAACTCGGCAACCCTTTCAGAAGACTCTGAAACCATGTCAGAGGGCTCTGAAACCATGACAGAGGCCTCTGTATCCTTAGCAGAGCATTCTGCAACCCTTTCAGAGGACTCTGAATCCATGTCATAGGAATCTGAAACCATGACAGAGGACTCTCCAACCATGTCAGAGGACTCTGCAACCATGTCAGAGGACTCTGCAACCATGTCAGAGGACTATGCAACCATGTCAGACGCCTGCGAGACCATGTCAGAGGCCTCTGCAACAATGTTAGAGGCCTTGTCAATCATGTCAGAGGACTCTGCAACCATATCAGAGGCCTCAGAGACCGTTGCAGAGGCCTCGGACATGGCTGCAGAGTACAAAACCATGGAAACCATGTCAAAGTCCTCTGCAGCCATGTCAGCGTCCTCAGCAACCACGCCAGAGGACTCTGCAACCACGTCAGAGGTTATTGCAACCATGTCAGAAGAATGATTTATTCGGCAAAAAATTTATACGCGAATAATTATTTAAATAAAAATTTATTCGAGTAATGCCTAACTCTGGCTGGTGCCCGCGAACTTCGTCTCGCTAAGGGATACTTGTGTGCCAACAGAAGCGAAACATCATGCTTAACAACTTTTTAGTATTTATTATACACTTACCATCAAAAAAATTGAAACACCTCGGTTTTTCTTGTTTTTGGCCGAATTAAACATCAAAAAGTATTGTTTGCATTAGAAAAATTATATGACTGTGTAGCTGGCAGTTTTGTCTTTTCAGTGTGTATAAAAAGTTCAAAATTCAAAATTGGAACCCCACCTGTTTGTTCTGTAAATAAGATGAATGACTGAGACACGTTTCCAGTTTGCGCCTTTTAACGATTTATAACATTTTCAACATTAAACTTTAGAGCTTGTCTTATCTTATCATGAAACTTTTCTTTTTTTAATTGTTTACTGTGACTTTGGATCACCAGAAAAAAGTTAGATTTTATCTAAATCATGGGTATTTTGCCCGTAGAAGCCGCCCAATTGGTGACATTGCCAACTTTTGGACTTGGTCATCGTTTTGTGGCTGAATGTTTGCATTTAAACCTGACCTCTGTTCATAAAGCTTACAAACGCTATCAAAAGAATGGTCTGTTTACGCAACGTTCAGAATCTGTCGGAAATCGGGTCAGTTCTGAGCAACATGATCGAATTAATGTTATGAGTTCTTTGCTAAATCGCTTTTCAACTGCGGCAAAAGCTATCAAATGTACAAAAGGTGGTTGAAAGTGGCTCTACAATCAGAAGAAGGTTAAAGCAACGTAGACTGGTACCGCCATAGCCAGGAAACGGGCCAAAATCAACTGAAGACAATTAAATAGCGCGCCTTAATTTTGCAAGTGAGCACCTAAACTGGTCGTATACCCAGTGGATCAAATTCCTCTTTTCTGTTGAGTGTACCTCTAGAATTACGCTGAATGGTAACCACGGAAGCACTATGGTTTACAAAAAGGATTAAAAATGCTTTACACAATGCTGCATTGATAAAAAAATCAGTTATGGTGACAGTTCGTAAACGGTTTGGGAAGGAATTAGTGCCGACGGCATGACAGATTTTGTCTTTTCGTCTGCAGTTGATTTGGGCCCGTTTCCTGGCTATTGACGTACGTCTACGTTCTCTTAACCTTCTTCTGATTGTAGAGCCACTTTCAGCCACCTTTTGTAGTACATTTGATAGCTTTTGCCGCAGTTGAAAAGCCTAAGGCGTCAATTTAGCAAAGAACTCATAACATTTTTGGAAAAATTCAATTTCCAAAAATTGTTTACCTAACACGAGAAGTATTTTAAAATTCGGTATTCAACTCATAACATAAATTCAATCATGTCGTTGCTCAGAACTGACCCGATTTCCGACAGATTCTGAACGTCGCGTAAACAGACCAGTCTTCTGATAGCGTTTGTAATTGTAAGCTTTATGAACAGAGGTCAGGCTTAAATGAAAACAATCAGCCACAAAACGATGACCAAGTCCAAAATTTGGCAATGTCACCACTTGGGCGGGGCAAAATACCTATAATGCAGATAAAATCTAACTTTTTTCAGGTGTTCCAAAGTCACAGTAAACAATTAAAAAAAAAACAAAAGTTTTAAGATAAGATAAGACAAGCTCTAAATTTTAATGTTAAAATTTTTATGAATCGTTAAAAGGCGCATACTGCAAACGTGTCTCAGGCATTCATCTTATTTACAGAACAAAGAGGTTGGGTTCCAATTTTGAATTTTGAATTTTTTATACACACTGTAAAGACAAAACTGCCAGCTACACAGTCATATAATTATTTTAACGCAAATAATACTTTTTGGTGTTTAATTCGGCCAAAAACAAGAAAAACCGAGGTGTTTCGATTTTTTTGATGGGAAGTGTAGATAAGCCATGCTCCTGGTGTTCCACGTCAGGTAGTTAGGCAGACAGGCCCTCGAGCGCTGATAAAAGTTATCATCACTTATCTATCATAGATGTTGATCAAGACATTTGACTGCTCAAGATTTTTGAGTGATGAATGCATGCACAATCTATGGAGGGGTCCAAACATAACACCTGTTGCAGCGCTAACGCATGCGTCTGTCAGATACATACAAATTTCGAATTACTTAACATTGAAATAAAATAAAATATGAGGGGGGCTGTCATACAAATATTTGTTTAATATCGTATTTCTTGTGGGAATGAGCGACTTTCCCGCGGTAAATAGTATCCAACCAAGGCTAGTAGCTACATCTACACTAATATAATAAAGAGGAAAACTTTGTTTGTTTGTTTTTTTGTATGTATGTAATCGATAAACTCCGAAACTACTGGACCGATTTCAAAAATTCTTTCACCATTAGAAAGCTACAACATTCCTGAGTAACATAGGCTACTTTTTACCACGGGAAAATTCCTCATTTCCACGGGAAAACGGTAAGCAGCAGGAAAAGCGGGAAATACAGCGGATATTACCCAAATAAGCCAAACCGCTTTACCGATCTTCGCGAAATTTGGCACTGATATTACTAGCATATAGTAAAGATGGACATGGACTACTTTTTGTCAGCCCTCGAGGATCTGGAGTACCTGATGAAGACCACCAGCATCCCATCTAAACTATAAGAGATACGGCCATGGCTTCAAAGTAAAAGTTATTCAGCATGACGGGCCGCTTCTGCTCGCACATTTACCTCTGCTGGATCGGAGTAATGGACTTTTTACTACGGGATCCAATTTCTACGGGAAAACAGGTAAGTAGCAGCGGGTGAAACCGCTGGGCGGGCTGCTAGTCATATTATAAAAAGACTTATCATCATGTTTTACTACACAATACATAATAATACTAGGTACAGAACACGCACTCCGCCATAGCAATTCAACAAATAGAAACCTTTACTCTCGATAATAAAGAACAATTTCCGTCGCGCCGGCTTTGGATACCTACTTTATATTATCGCCTACAACTACGACTACCTCTAAAGGTTACAGCCGGCGCGCTTTGTAGGGATGCGAATTTCGAGATTCATATGAAAGTAGGTACCTACGAAAAGTATACTGGGGTTCATTTCTACAACTTCCGTAACTTAATGCGATACCGATTCGGTATACGGAACCTCCATACGAATACCGTGGCGGTTTCTCCGGGAAATTTGGCCTTTGTCGGGACGGGAAAAATGGATCAAATTCCTGGGAATTCAGGAAATAAAGTAGAAACAACAAAATTATTATTTTGACGACATTTTCAATCAGTGTTACTCATTAAAAAAATATATGTGTATTTGATTTTTCCACTTTTACTCCCTAATTTTGTTTCAAAAAAAATTCAAAATTCAATAATTTATTTCTTTGTAGGAATGTACAAGATTCTCTTAAAGAAAGTCATATTCTAATACAATCTTAAAAAAGAGAAAATTTCTAATGCAAAATTTTCTCTTTTTTATAACAATTTGAGTTCCTACTCTAAACGCGGCTCAGGCGGGATAAAAAAATAAAAATAAAGGCACTGCCTCGGGGCTGGCCAGGCTAACCACACAGCATGCAACTTTATGCCTCAATGAATGACAATTAAATGGAATAACATTCTGTCAAAATTTTAAAAAGGAGTTACATTTGTATGGTTAGCCGGACCCCCTGGACAGGAAAACCGCCCAAAAACCTGCCCAGAAGTGCACCTATTCTAAAATCTACAATATTCTTAGGCCCTAAGCTACCCTAGCTAACTTAGAAAATAAATTAATAGAATAGCCAAAAACGGCTCACAAAATAAAATAAAAATTACAGTAGATTATTCTAACTGTTTTGTCTTTAAAATGTACTTTAAACATTTTAGCAATAAAATAACATAGCAAAAAAAGAAAAAATAGTAGATTTACAGTAAATGTAAAAAATACATGTCAAAAAAATAATAAAATTAAAGAATAATATGAAAATGTCAAATTTAACCACCATACATGTCAATTTACATATCATAAAAGTAAAGGTATATCCACTAAAATATATGTCATGTTTATTTTTAAATAATGCCTATCTCTTGCATTGCGTTGGAGCAACTGTTCCTACTGACCAGACATCTTTATCTTTCAAATAATGTTCTGTCTTATAATACGCTTTCGAACATAAAGTATTCTTTACTTTAAGTTTAAATTGCCTCTCATTTAACTTTAGAATTTCCTCTGGAATTTTATTATAGTAGCGTATACAGTTACCCATATATGATTTACTGATCTTACTTAATCTGGTTTGTGGCGGTACAATTTTATTTTTATTTCTCGTATTACGACAATGAATATCTGAGTTTCTTAAATATGAACTGGAATTCTTGCGCACATACATTATATTATCAAATATGTACTGCGAGGGAAGCGTAAGAATGCCAATTTCTTTAAACAATTCTCTTAGGGATTCATGACTTCGCAGTTTATATATTGCTCTTATTGCCCTTTTCTGTAACACAAAGATAGTTTCTATGTTAGCGGCTTGACCCCATAACAAAAGTCCGTAGGACATTATGCTGTGAAAGTAACTAAAATATACAAGCCTGGCCGTAGCAAAATCAGTCAATTGCCGAATTTTTCGAACAGCGTAAGCCGCAGAGCTAAGTTTACTAGCCAGTGCTAGTATATGTGGATCCCATTGAACTGTTGCGTCGAGTGTAATCCCCAAGAAAACTGTTTCAGTAACATAATCAAGCTTTTCATTCTTAAGAACAACATCGTGTTTAATACTTTTCACATTAGGCAAAGAGAATTTAATACATTTAGTTTTTTTAGAATTCAGTACTAAATTGTTTGACGTAAACCATTTATTAACCTGATCTAGTGCGCCGTTTACTTCGTCAATATTTACAGCCTTTCTATCCACTTTAAATATTAAAGAAGTATCATCAGCAAAAGCACTATCTTGGCTTGATTCTGTACCATGAAGGGCAAGTCGTTTATGTACACTAAAAATAGGAACGGTCCTAAAATTGATCCTTGCGGTACACCAATTTTGACAGTAGAACCCAGTGACTTCACACCATTTATCTGCACTCTCTGCGTCCTACCTCCGAGATAAGATTGAACCAAATCAAGTGCTTTTCCTCTTATACCGTAATGGTCCAGTTTCAACAACAGTGTCTCATGATCAACGCAATCAAACGCCTTGGACAAATCGCAGAACACCCCTATGACATCCTGCGACTCCTCCCAAGCACCATAAATATGTTGCAGGAGCTTAACAGCAGCGTCGGTTGTCGAGCGCCCTTTCGTAAAACCGAATTGTTGATCATGTAGTAATTTATTGAGATTGAAATGTAGGAGCATTTGATTAAGTATAATTTTCTCAAAACTTTGCTCAAAACTGGTAGTACAGATACTGGCCTAAAGTTACTGGGATCGGTTTTATCGCCAGCTTTAAAAAGAGGTATAATTTTACTGTGCTTCATGAGATCAGGAAATACGCCATGATCAATGCAAGCATTAAATATACAGGCTAAGTATGGTGCTAATGTATCTATTAAGGAACTACATAGTCTTACTGACATGCCCCATAAATCCTCTGTAGTTTTTATTTTTATTTCTTTAAAAGTTTTTAATATTACATTTGCATTAATGTACCTAAACTCAAATACATTATTACAAGTCTGAACATTCGTTTTAAGAAGATTTGACGCGATGATAGGCGAAGAGTTAAGTGACTCAGTAGTTTTAAATGGGATGTTACTGAAAAACTTTCAAACTCATTAGCTACATCAGCGTCTGCAGTAACAATTCCCTGAGCAGTCTTTAACGAATGAGATTTTTCAATAGATTTAGTTCGACCAGTCTCTGAATTAACAACTTTCCAAACAGTTTTAATAACATTTTCAGCAGAGTATATTTTATTTTTGGTGAAAATTGCTTTAGCTTGTATACAAACATTTTTGAATATTTTGGATTAATTGTTAATTTCTTTACCTTGAATTTGGCTTCAAATTCATCACGTATCGTTATAAAAGCTTCGAATAAAAGTTATTTGGATTATTAGTATCATAGTCTAGAACCGGTAGTTTTTCTGATAGTGCAGTATGGAATTTGTCTACTTGGTTGGAGCTTATAATTCTTTTACTAATGACAATCTTTTCATCTTTAGGACGACATGTAAAGAGCACGGATTGCCCATTGTGGTCTGATTTACAACAATTTACGATTTCCTGGTCTGAATAGACACAATCACAGTAGATATTGTCTAAACAAGTAGCTGTGGTTGCAGTTATTCGAGTAGGTTCTTTAAATATGTTGTCTAGATTAAACGACTTAAACAAACTGATAAAACGACTTCTAAAAGCAACATTTTCTAATAAGTTTATATTGAAATCTCCACAGACAATATGAAATTTATTCTTTGATTTTAATAATATCTTTAAAACATCTTCCATGACGAGTTCAAACCTCTCATAGTTATTATTTTTAGGTGGTCTGTATACGCACACTATAATATGTTTCTCCAACTCAACGCATGAAAGTTCACACACACATTCAACCGAAAGTCCAACAATATCTTTCCGCTCTTTAGCTTTAATATTTTTATTAACAAGAATAAATGTCCCCCCGCGAATAGTGGACTCTCGATTGAAGGCACTGACTATTTCATAATTTTCGTAATTAATGAGCATTTCATAATCCTTTAACCAATGCTCCGAAATACAAAGAAGGTCACATTTTCTTGCCTCCAGGAACAACTCAATCTCAAGCTCCTTGCCGGGAAAGCCCTGAATATTCTGATGAATAACACTAAGCGGCTTTCCTTTGTCGTTTTGTTTAGTTTAAATGTTGGGATTTGTTATTCCTGGATGCAAGAGGGCTAAGTCAATATCATCCGAAATACAATGTATTACCGGGTCAGAAATATTCATAGCTAACATATTAGCTAGATGTTTACGGTAAAAAAGAGATAAGTACATTGTACTGTTCGTCATGATAAAATTATTATCTAAATTAATGTCCACTGTGTATAACTTGTCACTATGACTACATGTCAATTTATACAACATGGTATTAAAATTATAAATTCGACTATTATATTCATCTTGTCCCTTAATATACGGTAATGTGCCTATAATACAGTTATGGACATTTAGGGTGGCGCACGAGTTAATAAAATTAGTCAAGTTCTGCTTGTCGACCCCACTACTATGACTTAGTAATAACACAACTGTGGTGTTTTTTGAATAGGTATAGCTAAGCATTCGTTTAGTAACTTGTTCAAACGAGGCCTGGGGTAGACAAACATTTTCAACAACCTGATTTAGCTGGTTGTGCAGTAAATAACCTAAACCTTTTCCTATATTGTCACTAAAAATAACCGTCCTAGTAACATCATTAGTGTCCACGGGCTTGGGCAGCTGCTGAACCTGCTGGCTACGAGTACACGGCGTGGGCGTGCTTGTGTGCAACGCTGCTATGTTACTACCGCGCTGAACCATCGAGGCGCACTGGGCTCCTTGCCCGGCGACGCGCGGCGTAAGCAGAACCGCAGGAGGAGCGCGGGACGCGCGGTGTAGCGAGCGAGTCACGTCGCCCATGCGCGGCACTACCTGGGCCTAGCTCGTTTAGTGGCCTAGCTGGTTGGGGCCCTTGTTGTGCATGTAGACCCTGCTGGTACTGCGGCGTCTGCGCCGCTGGAGTACTAGGCTGGAACCCGGGCCTCTGCAAGACGTGGGGGGCCCCACGGAATAAGATGTCCCTGTGAAGCAGGACCGCACTCAGGTTTTCGTTCTAGCGGAGTGTGGCACTCCTGGAGGCCTTTCTGTTGTCTTGATCTTTTTTCGTCAGTTGCAGGCTGCTGTCTGTCACGCTTATTTTTCAACGAACGACGGTGCCTCTTTTTCTTAGCCTTAGGGGGGTCCGTTGTCATTTGATGAAAAATTAGACAGGTCTCTTGTGTCAGTCAGCAATGAAACATGAGCCTCGTCCGTGTCATTTTGTAGTAAGGCCATGATTTCATTACATTTTTCTTTAATTAAATTATTATTATTCTTTCTTATAGGTGCAGAGGAAGGAGATTGATTTCTCAACTTGTTTTGTGCTTCTTTATACTGGTCAGATAAAGCTGAACAAGCTGCTTTGAGTGTGTTGATCTCCTGATGCAACACTACACGTTTAATTAGAATGTTCCGTTTCTTAAGTTTATTTTTGATCTGTCTCCGTAGTAATCTATTTCTATTCAATGCTTTTATTAATTTTGCTTTATGTGTCTGTGGTCTGTTCGGTCTTGCATGGTGTTGCACATTTACTGATGTTGGTTCAGTCCATTGAGCGAACTGTTGATCGCTGGTCACATTTGCAAAAGATAGCTCCTCGTGTAGGGCAAATGACAGTTCATGATGGAGTGATTGTGACTGGATTTTATCTGCTGAGCATTTCTCATTTTGTAAATTGTTGAGGCTGCTGTGTGCCTCTCGAAGCTGTTCTTCCAAAAGTCCAACTCGGTCTGAAGTAGCCTGCAGTTTACAGTTCTCTACTTGTAGAAAGTCAATGACTGATTGTTTGTGCTCATTATCTACTTTAGATTCTTCAAGTAAACAAAGGGTGTTAGAAAGTTTCAGGTGTATTGTCTCTTTGCTGGATTTTAACATTCTCACATCATATTCCAAGTTATTTCTTTCCTCGACCAGACGGTCAACTTGAGCTTCATAGTCCTTCACTTCTATTATAAGTTTTTGTAATTTTTGCTCTTTAGCCATTGAACGTGTTTCAGTAGGCATTTTGATACTGCTGCTTGAGCTGAAATTAGAAATAACACTGCTTAATATACAATTTACACTTGCTAGCAAGCTAGTGAGTAGGCACTGTAAGTAAATAAACCGTGTGCTATGTGTATGAAAGTAAACAACTGGTCAAGTGTCATCAATTTCACTTCCCCAAGTGATCTGAGACACTAAAATCTAGACTAAAACAAAACTAGCAGGTAAAGTAAGACATTTGTGTTCCTATAGGTATTAATTATTTGCTGAATAGCTTGTCTGAGCGGCAGTTGACCTTCCCGTCAGGTAAACTTTGTTAAAAGTAACCTGAGGCAAGTTCACGCGGCTGTGTTATGTGTAGGTAGTAAATGCCTACAATAGTGAGGTATAGGCTGTTGTGTACTGTGCTTATATGTGATTTAATATAGTAGTTATCTGTTATAGGTGTAAAAGTTAACAAAGAAACGATACTCCCCGGGAAAAATCGTTGGTTATTCAAATCCTTTGTCTGTTATGGCAGTACATCCATGCGTCGAAAATCCAAGTATTTCTACTCAAATTTATGTCCGAAAACACTGATGCGTTTCCACTTTCACTTTATTCACTAATTTAATCACTTATTTACACGAAAATACTGCTAAAAATATTAAATTATAATTAAATTCGACTAACAGCTGATTTTGACGTCTGCTCAGCTTGGGTTGCCAGAGCAAAAAAAAATTTGTTTTTTCGGCCCCCATAAAAACAATAAATTGATGAAAATGAAAATTTTTAAAGTTTTTCCTTAATTCTAACTTCAAAAAGAAGCTACTTGCCAAATTTCATTGTTCTAGGTCTACGGGAAGTACCCTCTGAATTTTGATTCTCTTGAGAGGGTAAAAAACACGCGTTTTTACTGCATAAACGGCTACATCTTTTTTTAACTTGAAGTTAGGTGCTTGATCTTTTCATAATTACTAGCGTTCATAGACTTCAGCATACGGTTTTAATTTCAACTCGATATCTTTACGCGTTCCTAGGATAAAGGGTCTTGCTTGACAGAATGACAGACGGACGGACAACAAAGTGATCCTTTAAGGGTTCCGTTTTTTACCCTTTGACGTGCGGAACCCTAAAAACTGTATTGTATTGATTATTTTGGTTTTTTGGTATTTTAATTTACTCACAGTTGTATATTATTATTATTTTCATAAATTCTTAAATTATGCACTTGCAGATCAAAACCAGATTTTTTTCAAAATTTTTTCCAATTATTGTAGTTTAAATGGTATATTTTTAGGTAACTTACGAAGAGAGACTAAATAAACTGTATATATTGTTGATTATGATTTTTTTGTTTAATTTTAAAATCATTTTATGATTTTCAACTAGGAAAAATAATATTTCGACTTCCCGGGAATTACCAGGAAATGGAGTTCGGGAGTTGGGTGTACAGGAATTAAAAAAAGTCGGGAAATGAGAAACCCTAATACCCGCTCAACCCAGGCTCGACTTGGCCCCAATGTTTTGGGGATAGGTATAAAAAGAAAAGATCAATTTATGTATGTTTGTAAGCACTGAGAAGAGACGCTTGAGTCTCTACACATGTAGCATCGTCGGCTCCCCAGCTAAATAAGCCGTTTAGATTTGCCGTTTTTTTTTTTACTATCATTCAGTTCTGATCTACCCATAAACATGTTGGTAGGTAAGTAGGTAGCTAGGTACCTAACCAAATATGCTTCAGATTTACTCAAATATAGTACGTCCACTTTAAAAATCCCATTTTGATAGCTGCCAAATCCATACCAGAAGACCGGTCAACAAAGAAAGATAACTCTCATGTCAAAGCATTGGTATGATTTTTACCGCTGTCAATATTGGTTTTTATAAAAGACGCGAGATTAGAAAGATTTAATCGAAATGACGATAAGATTAAATGTACAAAAACAGGTACCTACGTAAATAAACAAAGGGAGTTTTTCTAAGAAATCACACGCATTGTAAATTGCCGTTTGAGCCGTCGCAGCCGCCACCGCCACGCACTGCGCCGCCGCCGCCGCCGCCGCGCCGACCCCGCTCAAGGACTTACCCCGCTTCACTGCGGTCATTAACCTCTGAACGCATTTTATTGAAAATGTGGAAGATTTCTTGAAATTATGGAATAAAGTTGCACAACTTCATACATCCGAATTGTCACAACTTTACAGTATTAAATTTGTGAACTCTAATGATTGTAATATTCTTTTCTATGTTATGTAAGGCATTTCAGTTCTTCTTTTAAATAATAAAATGAAGTATTGCGTCAATTAGGCACATTTTTATAATTTGATCTTATTTATGCTTTTTAAGATCAGTTGTACATATTTCATTGACTCTAATATTTTTTTGATCTCGTTTATGTAATTTTGACATTACTATGGTTTGTAGTGGTCGAAAATTACACAAAATCGAATATTACACTATCCAATCTGTCACATTCACAATACTGGCATATTTTCAAACTTTAATTTATTTACAGATACTTATAAGTTCAAAATAAAATATGTGTCACCAATCCCAGAATTGCCAATTTTGGAAGCATGACAAATGGCACAATAATGCAAAATGTGCTTTATAGACACACATTGCACCACTATCAAAAAAATCAGCGACTCTAGAATTTTTGTAAGCTAAGGCCTCAAATTAAGCTAGCCGTATCGGACTAGTTCGAAATTTAAAAGTTTGAATTAATTGGAATGTTTAGCACGGTTTATAAGGCGTGACAAAGGAAACCTGGTGGGTAAGCAAAGTGTAATTACAATGTAAAATGGTAAGTATATTGAATGAGCAAAAAGTCGGAAATTATAATTGCGTTTTTTATTTAATGTAATTATAAGAAACAGTGATAATTTATAAATTCATATTGCTTTAAACTCATACTGGGTCTCGTTTTTAGTGGTACAAAGAAAAATCAGGATTCTGTACATCCCACATGTTATAAATACTTATAGCAAAAAATGCTGAATATTAGAAGTAAAAAAAAACGCATAGGGGATATGAGAGTATTGGAGTATTGCAATTTTAGACGACAGGCTGCCAACCTGTCTCTATGGTACACAACACAGTATTCTGAATAAATCTTAAACTTTTGTCAGACGTGGTGTAAATGACCGTATTTTACAAACGTATACGCTCTGCCTTCCCTGCAAGGGATATAGGCGTTTTGTATCTATGTATGGGGTGATGCTGTTCTAAGCCGGCACCACACGGCATTACCGGAAAATAAGATAAAGCAAAAGTAAATAAAGTTACTAGCCTTACATCAATTCAGTTATGTCCAAATCTAGTTAGGCTGATGTCTAAGGGCTGATGGAAATCCTATTATAGGACGTCTGGGCACAGCTTACCGACCTAAAAACCTTAACAACAAAATTTATTTTATTTAGGTACTTACTTTTTTCCGAGTCCCACAGGGAGCATTAAGGTAAATAAGGAAAATTGATGTTATTTTAGGTTTTCTTCTACCGTGTATCGTGTGGTGTCGACTTCGAATAGCATAACCCCATATCTTTCCCCTTGGATGTCATTTGTGTGTATTGCAATTTTAGGCGACAGGCTGACAACCTGTCACTATAGTAACACAGTCTTCTGAATGACTCTCAGACTTTTGTCAGACGTGGGGTATAGCCAATACTTACTTTGTGGTATATGGAAGTTTTTTATGCCGTTTATGCCCTGTCCTCAGGCTTTGCCTACCCCGCAGGGGATGTAGGCGTAATATTTGTATGTAAACAAAACATGTATGTAGGTAGAGTGAAATCTAGTGCAAGCAGTAAATTCACAAAATAGAGAGTTTACAGAAGGTTCACTCGGCCCTATTTTGGATTTTCGCGATTGGCACTTGTTACATAGCCAGGGTTGCTAAGTAGGTAATGTAAAAAATCTCAAAGTATAAAAATATCAAAACAGTGGAATCTGATAAAGAGCTTCATATGATTCTGAGCAAATTTTAAATCTAAGAAATTGACGTATTTGTCAACTGTTAACCACCTTCTCAGGTTCTCAGTTACCTTGACTTCCCCTGAGATTTCCAGTGAAGTCAGTAAGTGTCAAAATCGTCGCCAGTACTGAGTGAGCCATCTGTATAGGCGCCATGCAGGCCGTTTCCCTAATTTGTGGTAAATTGGTGACGATCAGAGAAAACTCTGACTCTGAGCTAAACCTTTAGGTCCCACAGTCAGTCAAGCAGCTCAACTGAAACGACGCCCAAGTTTGGGCAGAGGTGAGCCACCGAGATAAGTATGACTAGACTAACATTAATAATAAATGTTCACCAGTTTATAAGGCAAACCTAGTTACCACAGATTGAGAAGTCACTAGGATCTCGAACAATGTGAAAACGTATCTAACGGATCTCACAAATGGCGACTAAAGCACAAATTAGGAAACGGTCCGAGGAGCGCCTATACAGATGGCTCACTCAGTACTAGCTTCGATTTTGACGCTTAGTGACTTTAACTGGAAATAACCGGAATCTCAAAGTAACTAAGAAGATGGTGGTCACGGACGTCATATTTCTTGGGTTAAAATTGGCTCTGAATCATATGACGTTCTTGTATCAGATTTTGCTGTTGGGATGTTTTGTACTTTTAGATTTTTGACAGTAACAACCCTGGCTATGTAGGTAGCAAGAGACGATCGCGAAAATCCTAAATAGGGTCGTATGAACCTTTGTAACCTAGCGGGCGCCCAGCAGTTGCACCCGCTGATAATCGTTTTCCCATGGGAATAAATCGTTTTCTCGGCAGTTGATGTTAGCGGTGTCCATGACTGCACATGACAGACAGACAGAGAATTGCAAAAAGCGGCTTCATTTTGCACTACGTATTTATGAAATCTTTCGGTCCCACAGTCAGTCAAGCAGCTCAACTCGAACCAGGCCCAAGTTTGGGCAGAGGCGAGCCACCGATATATTATTGCGATAAGTATGACTAGACTAACATAAATAATAAATGTTCACCAGTTTATAAGGTAAACCTAGTTACCAAAGTCTGAGAAGTCACTAGGAACTCGAACAATATGAAAACCTATCTAGTGGGTCTCATAAAAGACGACTAAAGCACAAATTAGGGGAAACGGCGCGAGGAGCGCTTATACAGATGGCTCACTCAGTACTAGCGACGATTTTGACGCTTACTGACTTTAACTGGAAATAACCGGAATCTCAGGGAACCTTAAGGTAACTAAAAAAATGGTTGGCACGAATGTCATATATCTGGATTAAAATTGGTTCAGAATCATATGACGTTCTTGTATCAGATTTTGCTGTTTGGATGTGGTTGCACTTTAAGATTTTTGAAAGTAGCAACCCTGGCTATGTAGGTAACAAGACGATCGCAAAAATCCTAAATAGGGTCGAATGAACCTTCTGTAAACTGTCTATTTACCCGACTGCCTCAGAAGGAGGGTTATGTTTTTCGAGAGTATGTATGTATGTAAGTATGTATGTATGTGGAAAAGAAAATTCTTTTACACGGGCTACAGCCCAAACGGATAGTTGGATTTTTGTTTCGCAGTCAAGAAATAAATAACACTGCTTAATATACAATTTACACTTGCTAGCAAGCTAGTGAGTAGGCACTGTAAGTAAATAAACCGTGTGCTATGTGTATGAAAGTAAACAACTGGTCAAGTGTCATCAATTTCACTTCCCCAAGTGATCTGAGACACTAAAATCTAGACTAAAACAAAACTAGCAGGTAAAGTAAGACATTTGTGTTCCTATAGGTATTAATTATTTGCTGAATAGCTTGTCTGAGCGGCAGTTGACCTTCCCGTCAGGTAAACTTTGTTAAAAGTAACCTGAGGCAAGTTCACGCGGCTGTGTTATGTGTAGGTAGTAAATGCCTACAATAGTGAGGTATAGGCTGTTGTGTACTGTGCTTATATGTGATTTAATATAGTAGTTATCTGTTATAGGTGTAAAAGTTAACAAAGAAACGATACTCCCCGGGAAAAATCGTTGGTTATTCAAATCCTTTGTCTGTTATGGCAGTACATCCATGCGTCGAAAATCCAAGTATTTCTACTCAAATTTATGTCCGAAAACACTGATGCGTTTCCACTTTCACTTTATTCACTAATTTAATCACTTATTTACACGAAAATACTGCTAAAAATATTAAATTATAATTAAATTCGACTAACAGCTGATTTTGACGTCTGCTCAGCTTGGGTTGCCAGAGCAAAAAAAAATTTGTTTTTTCGGCCCCCATAAAAACAATAAATTGATGAAAATGAAAATTTTTAAAGTTTTTCCTTAACTTCAAAAAGAAGCTACTTGCCAAATTTCATTGTTCTAGGTCTACGGGAAGTACCCTCTGAATTTTGATTCTCTTGAGAGGGTAAAAACACGCGTTTTACTGCATAAACGGCTACATCTTTTTTTAACTTGAAGTTAGGTGCTTGATCTTTTCATAATTACTAGCGTTCATAGACTTCAGCATACGGTTTTAATTTCAACTCGATATCTTTACGCGTTCCTAGGATAAAGGGTCTTGCTTGACAGAATGACAGACGGACGGACAACAAAGTGATCCTTTAAGGGTTCCGTTTTTACCCTTTGACGTGCGGAACCCTAAAACTGTATTGTATTGATTATTTTGGTTTTTGGTATTTTAATTTACTCACAGTTGTATATTATTATTATTTTCATAAATTCTTAAATTATGCACTTGCAGATCAAAACCAGATTTTTTTCAAAATTTTTTCCAATTATTGTAGTTTAAATGGTATATTTTTAGGTAACTTACGAAGAGAGACTAAATAAACTGTATATATTGTTGATTATGATTTTTTTGTTTAATTTTAAAATCATTTTATGATTTTCAACTAGGAAAAATAATATTTCGACTTCCCGGGAATTACCAGGAAATGGAGTTCGGGAGTTGGGTGTACAGGAATTAAAAAAAGTCGGGAAATGAGAAACCCTAATACCCGCTCAACCCAGGCTCGACTTGGCCCCAATGTTTTGGGGATAGGTATAAAAAGAAAAGATCAATTTATGTATGTTTGTAAGCACTGAGAAGAGACGCTTGAGTCTCTACACATGTAGCATCGTCGGCTCCCCAGCTAAATAAGCCGTTTAGATT
Source organism: Phthorimaea operculella (assembly GCA_024500475.1). Taxonomy (NCBI): domain Eukaryota; kingdom Metazoa; phylum Arthropoda; class Insecta; order Lepidoptera; family Gelechiidae; genus Phthorimaea; species Phthorimaea operculella. The sequence continues at coordinate 3,612,624 of JANFCV010000017.1, forward strand.
TGCCGTTTTTTTTTTTACTATCATTCAGTTCTGATCTACCCATAAACATGTTGGTAGGTAAGTAGGTAGCTAGGTACCTAACCAAATATGCTTCAGATTTACTCAAATATAGTACGTCCACTTTAAAAATCCCATTTTGATAGCTGCCAAATCCATACCAGAAGACCGGTCAACAAAGAAAGATAACTCTCATGTCAAAGCATTGGTATGATTTTTACCGCTGTCAATATTGGTTTTTATAAAAGACGCGAGATTAGAAAGATTTAATCGAAATGACGATAAGATTAAATGTACAAAAACAGGTACCTACGTAAATAAACAAAGGGAGTTTTTCTAAGAAATCACACGCATTGTAAATTGCCGTTTGAGCCGTCGCAGCCGCCACCGCCACGCACTGCGCCGCCGCCGCCGCCGCCGCGCCGACCCCGCTCAAGGACTTACCCCGCTTCACTGCGGTCATTAACCTCTGAACGCATTTTATTGAAAATGTGGAAGATTTCTTGAAATTATGGAATAAAGTTGCACAACTTCATACATCCGAATTGTCACAACTTTACAGTATTAAATTTGTGAACTCTAATGATTGTAATATTCTTTTCTATGTTATGTAAGGCATTTCAGTTCTTCTTTTAAATAATAAAATGAAGTATTGCGTCAATTAGGCACATTTTATAATTTGATCTTATTTATGCTTTTAAGATCAGTTGTACATATTTCATTGACTCTAATATTTTTTTGATCTCGTTTATGTAATTTTGACATTACTATGGTTTGTAGTGGTCGAAAATTACACAAAATCGAATATTACACTATCCAATCTGTCACATTCACAATACTGGCATATTTTCAAACTTTAATTTATTTACAGATACTTATAAGTTCAAAATAAAATATGTGTCACCAATCCCAGAATTGCCAATTTTGGAAGCATGACAAATGGCACAATAATGCAAAATGTGCTTTATAGACACACATTGCACCACTATGCAAAAAATGAGCGACTCTAGAATTTTTGTAAGCTAAGGCCTCAAATTAAGCTAGCCGTATCGGACTAGTTCGAAATTTAAAAGTTTGAATTAATTGGAATGTTTAGCACGGTTTATAAGGCGTGACAAAGGAAACCTGGTGGGTAAGCAAAGTGTAATTACAATGTAAAATGGTAAGTATATTGAATGAGCAAAAAGTCGGAAATTATAATTGCGTTTTTTATTTAATGTAATTATAAGAAACAGTGATAATTTATAAATTCATATTGCTTTAAACTCATACTGGGTCTCGTTTTTAGTGGTACAAAGAAAAATCAGGATTCTGTACATCCCACATGTTATAAATACTTATAGCAAAAAATGCTGAATATTAGAAGTAAAAAAAAACGCATAGGGGATATGAGAGTATTGGAGTATTGCAATTTTAGACGACAGGCTGCCAACCTGTCTCTATGGTACACAACACAGTATTCTGAATAAATCTTAAACTTTTGTCAGACGTGGTGTAAATGACCGTATTTTACAAACGTATACGCTCTGCCTTCCCTGCAAGGGATATAGGCGTTTTGTATCTATGTATGGGGTGATGCTGTTCTAAGCCGGCACCACACGGCATTACCGGAAAATAAGATAAAGCAAAAGTAAATAAAGTTACTAGCCTTACATCAATTCAGTTATGTCCAAATCTAGTTAGGCTGATGTCTAAGGGCTGATGGAAATCCTATTATAGGACGTCTGGGCACAGCTTACCGACCTAAAAACCTTAACAACAAAATTTATTTTATGAGCATTAAGGTAAATAAGGAAAATTGATGTTATTTTAGGTTTTCTTCTACCGTGTATCGTGTGGTGTCGACTTCGAATAGCATAACCCCATATCTTTCCCCTTGGATGTCATTTGTGTGTATTGCAATTTTAGGCGACAGGCTGACAACCTGTCACTATAGTAACACAGTCTTCTGAATGACTCTCAGACTTTTGTCAGACGTGGGGTATAGCCAATACTTACTTTGTGGTATATGGAAGTTTTTATGCCGTTTATGCCCTGTCTCAGGCTTTGCCTACCCGCAGGGGATGTAGGCGTAATATTTGTATGTAAACAAAACATGTATGTAGGTAGAGTGAAATCTAGTGCAAGCAGTAAATTCACAAAATAGAGAGTTTACAGAAGGTTCACTCGGCCCTATTTTGGATTTTCGCGATTGGCACTTGTTACATAGCCAGGGTTGCTAAGTAGGTAATGTAAAAAATCTCAAAGTATAAAAATATCAAAACAGTGGAATCTGATAAAGAGCTTCATATGATTCTGAGCAAATTTTAAATCTAAGAAATTGACGTATTTGTCAACTGTTAACCACCTTCTCAGGTTCTCAGTTACCTTGACTTCCCCTGAGATTTCCAGTGAAGTCAGTAAGTGTCAAAATCGTCGCCAGTACTGAGTGAGCCATCTGTATAGGCGCCATGCAGGCCGTTTCCCTAATTTGTGGTAAATTGGTGACGATCAGAGAAAACTCTGACTCTGAGCTAAACCTTTAGGTCCCACAGTCAGTCAAGCAGCTCAACTGAAACGACGCCCAAGTTTGGGCAGAGGTGAGCCACCGAGATAAGTATGACTAGACTAACATTAATAATAAATGTTCACCAGTTTATAAGGCAAACCTAGTTACCACAGATTGAGAAGTCACTAGGATCTCGAACAATGTGAAAACGTATCTAACGGATCTCACAAATGGCGACTAAAGCACAAATTAGGGAAACGGTCCGAGGAGCGCCTATACAGATGGCTCACTCAGTACTAGCTTCGATTTTGACGCTTAGTGACTTTAACTGGAAATAACCGGAATCTCAAAGTAACTAAGAAGATGGTGGTCACGGACGTCATATTTCTTGGGTTAAAATTGGCTCTGAATCATATGACGTTCTTGTATCAGATTTTGCTGTTGGGATGTTTTTGTACTTTTAGATTTTTGACAGTAACAACCCTGGCTATGTAGGTAGCAAGAGACGATCGCGAAAATCCTAAATAGGGTCGTATGAACCTTTTGTAACCTAGCGGGGCGCCCAGCAGTTGCACCCGCTGATAATCGTTTTCCCATGGGAATAAATCGTTTTCTCGGCAGTTGATGTTAGCGGTGTCCATGACTGCACATGACAGACAGACAGAGAATTGCAAAAAGCGGCTTCATTTTGCACTACGTATTTATGAAATCTTTCGGTCCCACAGTCAGTCAAGCAGCTCAACTCGAACCAGGCCCAAGTTTGGGCAGAGGCGAGCCACCGATATATTATTGCGATAAGTATGACTAGACTAACATAAATAATAAATGTTCACCAGTTTATAAGGTAAACCTAGTTACCAAAGTCTGAGAAGTCACTAGGAACTCGAACAATATGAAAACCTATCTAGTGGGTCTCATAAAAGACGACTAAAGCACAAATTAGGGAAACGGCGCGAGGAGCGCTTATACAGATGGCTCACTCAGTACTAGCGACGATTTTGACGCTTACTGACTTTAACTGGAAATAACCGGAATCTCAGGGAACCTTAAGGTAACTAAAAAAATGGTTGGCACGAATGTCATATATCTGGATTAAAATTGGTTCAGAATCATATGACGTTCTTGTATCAGATTTTGCTGTTTGGATGTGGTTGCACTTTAAGATTTTTGAAAGTAGCAACCCTGGCTATGTAGGTAACAAGACGATCGCAAAAATCCTAAATAGGGTCGAATGAACCTTCTGTAAACTGTCTATTTACCCGACTGCCTCAGAAGGAGGGTTATGTTTTTCGAGAGTATGTATGTATGTAAGTATGTATGTATGTGGAAAAGAAAATTCTTTTACACGGGCTACAGCCCAAACGGATAGTTGGATTTTTGTTTCGCAGTCGGGCTTTTTGTTTTTATTTGTGCTTTTGGTCCCACAGTCAGTCAAGCAGCTCAACTCAAACCAGGCCCAAGTTTGGGCAGAGGCGAGCCTCCGAGATATTATTGCGATAAGTATGACTAGACTAACATAAATAATAAATGTTCACTAGTGTATAAGGCAAACCTAGTTACTACAGATTGAGAAGTCACTAGGAACTCGAACAATGTGAAAACTTACATAGTGGATTACATAAAAGTCCGACTAAAGCACAAATTAGGGAAACGGCGCGAGGAGCGTCTATACAGATGGCTCACTCAGTACAAGCTTCGATTTTAACGCTTACTAACTTTAACTGGAATCTCAGGAAAATTTAAAGGTAACTAAAAAGTTGGTTGGCACGGACGTCATATTTCTTGGGTTAAAATTGGCTCAGAATCGTATGACGTTCTTGTATCAGATTTTGCTGTTTGGATGTTCTTGTACTTTTAGATTTTTGACAGTAGCAACCCTGGCTATGTAGGTAACAAGAGACGATCGCGAAAATCCTAAATAGGGTCGAATGAACCTTCTGTAAACTCTCTATTTGGTTACTCTGACTTTTACGCTTTTAACATATAATATCATTGCTCTGACTCATAGGAGCGCGTTTGACGTTCTGCCAGCTTTTAAACCTTTTGGTCCCACAGTCAGTCAAGCAGCTCAACTCGAACCAGGCCCAAGTTTGGGCAGAGGCGAGCCTCCGAGATATTATTGCGATAAGTATGACTAGACTAACATAAATAATAAATGTTCACCAGTGTATAAGGCAAACCTAGCTACTACAGATTGAGAAGTCACTAGGATCTCGAACAATATGAAAACCTACCTAATGGGTCTCATAAAAGACAGATGGTTCACTCAGTACTAGCGCCGATTTTGACGCTTACTGACTTTAATTGAAAATAACTGGAATCTGAGAGGACTTTTTGAAGCCTAATTTGAATTTTTTAAGGTAGGTAACTAAGAAGATCGTTGCCACGAACGTCATATTTCTGGATTAAAATTGGCTCTGAATCATATGACGTTCTTGTATCAGATTCTGCTGTTTGGATGTGGTTGTACTTGATTTTTGAAAGTAGCAATTAGGTCGAATGAACCTTCTGTAAACTCTTTATTCTGTGCTTTTGGTCCCACAGTCAGTCAAGCAGCTCAACTCAAACCAGGCCCAAGTTTGGGCAGAGGCGAGCCACCGAGATATGATTGCGATAAGTATGACTAGACTAACATAAATAATAAATGTTCACCAGTTTATAGTTACTGCAGATTGCGAAGTCACTAAGAACTCGAACAAAGTGAAAACATACCTAGTCTAGGTATGTCTTTGCAGTGGCGAAAGGTTCGCATGCCGATTCCCATCGGCTTCCCTTTCAAAAATGGACAAATCCAGCCTACCTCATTTAAAATGCCAACCTTCGCCACTGCTACCTAGTGGATCTCATAAAAGGCGACTAAAGGATGAATTCAAGGTATCCCACAAAGTATAAAAATATCCTTTCGATAGGTGGAGGCCCATGTCCAGCAGTTGACTGTTGTAGCTGTTATACTTTGTTTTGTACCTACCGTAATGAAATGACAGCCATTTTCGTTATTTTGGATCATCATCATCATTCTCAGCCCACATTCACCCTCTGCAGGGTATAGGCCTCTTCTCTACAGCGCCAATCCTCACGGTCCTGTGCCACCCTCGTCCAGTGAGGTCCTGTAAGCTTGACGATATCGTCGGACCATCGAGTAGGTGGTCTGCCCACTGACTTTTTCGCTTCTCTTGGCCACCACTCTGTAACCGCTTTTGTCCACCGATCGTCACTCCGTCTCATCAAGTGTCCTGCCCTCCTCCACCTTAACCTTGTTATTCGCTTCCCTACCTACGTCTTCGACTTTCGTTTTACGTTGAATCTTAACGTTTGTTACGTTATTTTAGATAGATTCATCATACAAATAAAAACCGAGAATCGATCGACTTACGTTACCCGAGTACCACACAGCTGTAGCACAAGCTGTAGGTGTAAGTTACGACCGACAAGGAAGAGGGTTACTCATCGCGAAATTGGTAAAGGAAGTCGTTTACTAGCCTTATAATGCGCTCTTACATCACCATTATACAACTATTTAGTCGGATAGTAGTTGCTGTCTGTGCGAGTGACTTTTGTAAGCTCACTAGCTAAAACCCGCGGCTTCGCCCGCGTAGTCATAAGAAATAACATAGATACCTAAGTATATTGCGCTTTATGATTTGTTGCACACAAATATCTTGCCCCTTTCCTTTCTCTTTTAGAGATAAACAGAAAACACGTTATGTATTATCTAAGAGACGGCTGATGTGGCGCAGTGGGACCTCTCCCTCCCGCTCTCCCTCTCTCTGACCCTCTTGCTCTCCCTCTCATTCTCCCTCCCGCTCTCCCTTTCGCTCTACCACCTGCTCTCCCTCTCTCTGACCCTCTTGCTCTCCCTCTCATTCTCCCTCCCACTCTCCCTTCCGCTCTTCAACGTGCTCTCCCTCTCTCTGACCCTCTTGCTGTCCCTCTCATTCTCCTTCCCGCTCTCCCTTCCGCTCTCCCTATCTCTGACCCTCTTGCTCTCCCTCTCATTCTCCCTACCGCTCTCCCTTCCGCTCTCCCACCTGCTCTCCCTCTCTCTGACCCTCATGCTCTCCCTCTCATTCTCCCTCCCTCTCTCCCTTCCGCTCTCTCCCATCTGCTCTCCCTCTCTCTGACCCTCTTGCTGTCCCTCTCATTCTCCTTCCCGCTCTCCCTTCCGCTCTCCCTCTCGCTGTCCCTCTCGCTCTCCTCTCATTCTCCCTCCCGCTCTCCCTCTCGCTCTCCCATCCGCTCTCCCTCTCGCTCTCCCACCTGCTCTCCCTCTCGCTCTCCCACCTGCTCTTCCTCTCACTCTCCCTCCCGCTCTCCCTCTCACTCTCCCACCTGCTCTCCCTCTCGCTCTCCCTCTCACTCTCCCTCCCGCTCTCCCTCTCGCTATCCCACCTGCTCTCTCTCTCGCTCTCCCTCTCATTCTCTCTCATGCTTTCCCTCTCGCTGTCCCTCCCGCTCTCCCTCCCGCTCTCCCTCTCATTCTCCCTCTCGCTCTCCCTCTCCCTCAAGAAATACAAATCCTTTTTAGTGGATGCTTACGTTGTTTAAGGAATACACATGCCAAATTTCACGCTTATAGCTCCAAGGGTTTAGTTTTTACGACCATGCGTAATTTTCATCCCCTATGTCAACCCATCAGGGGATGAATTTTGAATACTTCTTAATCAAAATAATATCAACGGTTTATTAAAAATAAGGGTGCCAAATTTCAAAACTGTAGCTTCAAAGGAGCGGCCTGCGCGTAAATATAATACTTTCATCCCCTTTCTTACCCTTTCAGGGGTTTAAAATTGGAAAATGCTGAAACACATTATTCATTATTCATTATTTTGAAAGATCTTCCTAAATACGAAATTTGAAGCAGTTATATCAAAGGAATAAAAAGTTTCATACAAACTTTCATCCCCCGTTTTACCCTCTTAGGGGTTGAATTTCAAAAAATCCTTTCTTAGTGGATGCTAGCGTTGCCTAATGAATACACATGCTAAATTTCACGCTTCTAGCTCCAAGGGTTTGGTTTTTACGACAATGCGTAATTTTCATCCCCTATGTCAACCCATCGGGGGATGAATTTTGAATACTTCTTAATCAAAATAATATCAACTGTTTATTAAAAAAAGGGTGCCAAATTTCAAAACTGTAGCTTCAAAGGAGCGGCCTGCGTGTAAATATAATACTTTCATCCCCTTTCTTACCCCCTCAGGGGTTTAAAATTGGAAAATGCTGAAACACGTTATTCATTATTTTTGAAGTTCTTCCTAAATACGAAGTTTGAAGCAGTTATATCGAAGGAATAAAAAGTTTCATACAAACTTTCATCCCCCGTTTTACCCCCTTAGGGATTACATTTCAAAAAATCCTTCCTTAGCGGATGCCTACATTATAGTGGCTATCTGCATGCCAATTTACAGCCGGATAGACCCAGTAGTTTAGGCTGTGCGTTGATGACAGTCAGTCTTCTTGAGTTTTATATATTAAGATTTGAGTTACAAATTAGGAAAACGGCGCGGGGGGGCATACAGATGGCTCACTCAGTACTAGCGACGATTTTGACGCTTACTGGCTCCGGAATCTCAGGGGAAGTCAAGGTAACTAAGAAGGTGGTTGACACGGATACTTTGAGATTTTTGACAATACCAACCCTGGCTATGTAACAAGTGCTCATCGCGAAGATCCGGAATAGACCCGGGTGAACCTTCTGTTGTGTTTAAGTTTTATTTAGACTTTTAATTTTACTATTTCGAAACAAGACTTATTTTTGTCAACTAACTTCAAAAATGTGTAACTTCAAAAAGAGGAGGTTCGTCGGATATGTTGATTCTTAGATTATGTATGGTAAATGATTGCTCGAAATTGTCTGGAATCATCATCTGCCTGCCCTTATCCCAAATCAGTTGGGGTCGGCGCAGAATGTTTTGTTAGAACACAAAATCATGTAGCAAAAGGATTTGGCAATGTTTTATGACCGGCCGCCTGCCGAACGTCAACCCTCTTTGAAAATATGCTATTGCAGATGGTACTCGTATCACCACCACCTTGCGGTTGACCATAGTCGACAGATATTCAGCCGAGGTGAAAAAATTTACGTTGCCTTTTACGAAACATCCTGAGTGGACTAGAGGTGGCATTCTTAGCCGCCACACTGGTTTGGGAAAATATTTTATGGTATAGTCACAGTCAGCATAGGTTAGGATCTGATGGTGGGATTCTGGAGTAATAAAATTAAGGGAACTCTTCAAGTATTTACCATAGGCACAGTTGAAGTCGGTACCAATTAGTTATTAACTTTATTATTATTAGTTATAATGACTTGTACACGTCATGTCCCCTAACTAAATATTAACATGTAGGTCTCTAAAACATTAAACGCTAAGTATACTTAACACACATACAGGTCTATTACAGGTTACTAAGCCTTGTACCAAATGACGTAGCCGCTTAATTCAAGGATAAAATTATCCTTAGTTTTAGGAGTGAACGTACACACTTTTTAGGACACACATATAAAATTGTCAATACTGGTAATATCTTTAATTTGATCTGACTCATTCATGTTACAAGTCAATCTGGATTGGTAAAAACTAGAAATGTTTGTGGAAAAGAACTTAAATTATTATATTTCGTTCGACTAACGCTGATTAAGATCAATTTCTAGAGCCAAGTTTTCATACAAATTCCACTGTTTTATTTCCGAATAATGCATGTAGAGTAGAGATATAATTTTACTAACAAATGACAATCGCAAAAATCCTAAATAGGGTCGAGTGAACCTTCTGTAAACATTCTATTTACGTAGTTTCAAAAGTCTGACACCCGACTTTTATTGGAACATTCGTCAACCTAATAAGGCGCTTATTGAGCTGTTAACTACTGTATCGGTAAACTCCAAGAATCGAAGGCGTGATTTTATGACTATTTTTATATCCACACGTATTTTCACACGTCAACTGAAGGTCTAGTATGGGCTTAGAATAGCATTACCCCATATCTTTCCCGTGGGTGTCGTAAGAAGCGACTAAGGGGTTTGAAAGTTGATGGGTATTGCAATTTTAGTTGATGTGTATTGCATGATAAATAGTCTTCTGAATGACTCTCAAACTTTTGTCAGACGTGGTATAATTTACGCTCTGCAAGGGACATAGGCGTGATATTATGTAAGTAAGTATGTATGTAAGCATCTAGTACGAAGTTTAAAAACACTGAGACCAGGCTTTAATGGGTCGTTCGTCAACCTAATATGGCTCTTATTGAGCTGTCAACACTGTTTAGGTACTCCGCAAAGACTATATATGTACCAGGCGTGATTTTATGATTATTTTTATATCTACACACATTTTCACACGTTAACTGAAGGTATGGTGTTGGCTTAGAATAGCATTACCCCACATCTTTAACGTGGTTGTCGAAATAACGACTAAGGCATTAGAGAGTTCATTGCAATTTTAGGGGACAGGCTGATAACCTGTCACTATGGTGATACACAGTCTTCTGAGTGACTCTCAAACTTTTAGCAGACGTGGTGTAAATAAGTCTACAGTGTATATGGCTGTTTTTTACAGCCATTCGCACTTTGCATGGGTTATAGGCGTAAAATACATCATGTAAAAAAACAACTGGAAATATTTTAAGGGTTAAACCAGTCCATGAAATTGAACAACTTTCCCCAACGAACATAAGTCGAAATATGAAAAAGATTTAGACCTCCTATTTTTATATCCATACATATTTTTACACGTCAACTGAAGGTCCAATGCAAATATCTGACTAATAAAGGGTCCTACGTTGGTGAGTGGGAATTGGTGGGCAAAAGTCAGTGGCCCAAGGCCTGGCCGCCGCGTGCCAATCAGACAATAACACACTGGTACCAATTCGCACAGATAATTAATAAATCGTATTGTATACAGGGAGTAACAAAAGGGTATATCAAGCCGAAAGGAGGTCAATGTACTTATGAAACTGAACAACTTTCCCCATGGTACACAGGTCAAAATATGAAAAAAAATAAGGCTGATCGGCGATTTTGTAAACAAAAAAAAATTTCGACTCGGCTTGTACCGTTTTTAGGGTTTCGTAGTCTACTAGAAACCCTTATAGTTTCGTCATGTCTGTCTGTCTGTCTGTCTGTCTGTCTGTCTGTCTGTCTGTCTGTCTGTCTGTCTGTATGCCGCGCCCTCATATCTTCGTCAGTTTTAGAGCTATCGATATGAAATTTAGTGAGAAGATAGATCGTGTTGACCCAAATATAGAAATGTTAAGAAAAAATTATTTTAAATGTTTTTTGGACCCCCTCCCATACAAGTGAAAGGGGGATAAAAAATTTTTTTTTCTTCTGTAATATTGAGTAGGATATCGTTGAATAGGTCTTTTAAAACTAAGATGAAGTTTCTTTGAAACAAAGTCACTAAAATGTTTCTGTCACGAGATATTTGCTTTTAAAAAGGGCGTTTTTGACCCATAATTTGTTCCAGCTGTAACTTCTAAAGTATAAAAGCTAAAAATTTGAAATAAATATGGAATATAGCTTACAATCTGAAGTTACAATGAAAACTATAACGGATATTGTACCCTTAAAGGTTTCAGAAAAAAATGAGTTTTTCTATTTGCGGTTGGTCATCATACTGCTGCTAACAAACCAGCAACAAATTAAGTTTGTAATGCTGAAAAACCTGATATTTAAACGTTGACTACGAAACCCTATTTGTGGGCGTGCCTGACACGCTCTTGGCCGGTTTTTGTTACTTTCGGTAGATTTAAGATACATGTGTGCTGCTAATATTGTTGTAGAATAGCATCACCCCATTTCATTTTTGTGTGTGTTCAGTAGGCGATTAAATAAGGACTCCGAGGTTTAATTTCAGGTTATTAGTTAGACAACCATGACAGAAGTCTGCTACTTGCAGTAAGCGAATGGAAAACTCTTGACACCAGGCTTCATCAGGTTGTTGGACGACTTGGTGTCCCACACGAAGAGAGAGAGAGAGAGAGGTAGAGACAAAATATAGAATTTCCAGAAGAAGTCTATTGTTGTTTAGTTGTAGGGGCTCCAGCTACCATAAATGCAGGTAGGTAAGTAGGTTGGTATCACCAAGCAATGCGCATATAATCGGGTCATGCGCACATACAACACGAGCGATCAGGATCCGCGCTTGCGCATTGAATTACGAGCAAATAATGATAGTGATGCCCACCCCCCAACGAGCTAGCTATCGATATCAACTTCCACAAAAGTCCACTGCTGGTCATGGGCCTCCCGATTGAGGGGCATTCGTGATTCTAATCATCATCACGCTTAGCAAGGCAGCCGATTGGAACTTTCCTTTATTTGAGTAAGGCAGTGAGTCGACTAACGTCACAGCTAACGTCCTGACGAACGGTAGTGCTTGAAAATAAGATAAGAGCAATATTTGGACTGGGAATGCTATTGTAGGTGGTATCACCACCACCATGCGGTTGACCATAGGCGACAGATATTTAGCCGAGGTCAAACTCTACGTCGCCTTTTACGAAACACCCTGAGTGGACTAGGGGAGGCAGTATTCTTAGCCGCTACGACGCTCTCTTTCTGTCCTATTGGGCATTAAGTCGGTGAAACACCCAATGAACCCCGATTTCAGTTTCTAAACCTCGCTGTTTTTATCGATAATGCGTATGCGCATCCCAATTCGAACATGACTGAGATAACCATCTCACCAATTATTATTGCTGTGTGAATGTGAATGGCATGTCACTCTGTGCACTGTGACGTAAGCAATAGTCACGTTTGTATAACCATACGGGGGAGGCAGGTGTCAACAGACAATTATTATGGTGAGGAAAAGGACGAATACCTATATGAGCCAATTCCCTGCATCCATCCCCATATTTCAGTTTAAGATACCCACGAGTAGAAATAGGATTTGCGTTACCTTACGGAGAAGGCAGGGTGTCAACGGACTGTAAAACGGCAAGGGAAAGGACAGGACAGGAATATAGTGCTTATACTTAATGCATTCACAGAACTGATCCCCTATTTCGGCTTTTACGTTACCTCTAGATAGAAATGGGGCGATGCTATTCTCAGTCAGCATCACACGGGGAATCCTAGGACTTTAATAAATTACCAGCTATAGGTAAACTTAGCTATTGCTCCCAGGCTAATCTTGATCGTTTTATGCAGTTTATGATTTTTAAACGCATGCGATACCTAATAGGTTAAGCTTAAAACTAGGGTAAACTAATGTAGGCTAATAAATAATATTAAACCCTGTGTGCCCTGGCCTGAATGGACCTAGTGACTCTATCACTAATACATACTACTCGTATTAGGTGGTATTCGTGGTATAATATTTCTATATTTACCTAGTATAAAGCAGCTCTACATTTACCCTGGTTTTCGGAACTTAAAGGGTAGAAAAAACAACTGTAAATATTTTAAAGGGTATACGAACTTATGAAACTTTCTTTCCCTAAGAAACATAGGACTATGTAAAAAAATATTAATGTACTAGCGGCCCGCAACTCGTTTTCCCGCGGGAAAAGCCATTTTCCCGACATATTTTATACATACAAACCTTCTTATTGAATCACACTATCTATTACCTACAAAAAACCGCATCAAAATCCGTTGCGTGGTTTAGGAGGAGTTAGCGAATTCCATGACAGACAGTTAGGCAGAGAAGCGCAAAAAGCGACTTATATTTTTTTTACTTTGTACTTATTGATGACGATAATGATGATACTCTACAATAGATTTATCGCTCATGTCTCGCCAAAAGTGGTAGTATTCTTGCTGGCGTGCTATGTAGTTGGGGACCGGTGACACGATCGACCCCAATGACATAACCATGACAGAATACGTATGAAGTAGTGGCGCCAGGAGGTAGGAGGTAGGTGTACATCACGGATAAATAATAGCTGTCGCACATTTACCATATCTAAAACTAAACATGTTAGGACTTAAAACCGGAGCTCAACAAACGACTTTTGGCACGCGGTGTTTTCAATTACAATTTAATAAAAATATATAAAAACGAATTAGCCCACATTGATTGTGCGCACTGATTTATCGCTCCATTTTTTTTAGCTTGCTTTGAAGGACACTTTAAACCATCGGTCTCACTCTTACTTAGATAGCGATCGTTGGACGAACACGTCAAAAACCTTTGAAACAGTTGAAAATATTTGGATCCCAGGGTTTATCAAGTCTTTCGTCGACTTGTTGCCCCACACCATACTTTATCTTTTTCTCATTGTTTTCCCTGTGGTTGATTTGTAGATAATGCCGCTTGATATTAGACCTCACTTTTTGTACTATGTAAAGTATAAAAATAAATACGAATAAATTACTTCTTGTTACAGGCGGTGCATGACAAACGCCTGGACGCCCGCGTGGATCAAATGCTGGAGGCAGGTCTAATCCAGGAGCTACTGGACTTCCACCAGAGACACAACCTGCACAGGATCCAGGATGGGAAGTATGTATCTACTAGCTGATTTTCAATTATCACTCACATAACACAAGCTGTACCTATAGGGTGAAATTTTACTAGCGACTGATAGCGAAAACTCAGAATCGGCTGCTGATTAAGAACAACTTTCTCCAATTAAGGATAGGGGTTTTGAGTTACTATGAGAAGGTAAAATTTGTTTCTTATCGCCAGCCGGTTCTGAGTTTTTGCTATCGGTCACTACCTATTAAAATTTCAGCCGATTGCTCGTCGATTCGGTGTCCTAACCGATGGAAGAGAGGAAGCCTATGGCAGACATAGCAGTCCACTGGTAGACGTTCGCCTTCTGCAAAAGCTTCATAGGGCACGATCCCCTTTTTTCTTTGGCCATCCAGTCGCGTTTAGCCTGAGGGCTTCCAATCCAACGCTAACGTTACGCTTGCGAAGTTGTAGTATCCACTCGACTCGAGTACCCGCTTTGCTGATAGTTGTATAATGAATCCGTAAGTAAGTATATTAAATGACCCTAAGACTCTTATCAACATTATTTAACTATATGTGTAACAAACGATATAAGTGTCTTATCATGCTACAATCTAAGAGAAGAGTGTTTACGAATTGCTCATGAATTTTGCAAAGGATACACAAACAAGGATTTGAGAGCAATTACAGGTTGAAATATGCATCCTTCCTAAAAGTACAAGACGTTGTTTGATTGCAAAACTGGGCAGAACACGACCTGCCTAGTTAATTTGATACCACACCACATCAGCCTATAAAAGTCTACAGCTGAACATAGGTCTTATGGTACGATCTCTGTTTCTTGACATCCAGTCGCTACCAACAGGCTTCTTTAAATAATCAGTCTAACTGACCGGATGGCATCCTACGCTGCACTACTAGTTAGACTTTTGTCACAAACTGTGCTATAACGCCAGGTTAACAAAGTGTCACACTAATTGGGGGATGTACATGTCCAACAGTGGACTGTTGTGTCTGTAGTAGTAGATCAAGCTTTAATAGTTTAGATTAACGCACGCTAAAATATTATGAATATACTATGAAGTAGGTACCTAATCGTTGCTAGGCATTTGAAGAAAAGCCAGAGTTTACGATCGAGCGACAACAAAGCTAAATCCTATGGTGTTTGCGCAGCGGAGGGTAGCGTGCGGCGCGAGTAAGCCCGGTAGCCACCGCAGAGTATGGCCACTGCATCCATAATGCAAGAGTAAGTATGCTAGAAGTGGCACGGTTAGGTTATAAGGTGGCTTGGCCAAGGAATATTAGCCGTTTAGGCGTTTCACAAAATACCTGTTTCTTACCGGAGGGAGGGTAACGAGCATGGTGCAGAGTATGGCTATTGCATCCATAAGCAAGAGTTAGTGTGCTAGAAGTGAAACATATGGTTAGGCAATGGTGCATTCTAAAAAAAAAACAAAGAGTAACTAACAATATCTTGAGGAACCTTTATTTAAAAAGTCACTAGCTAAGTTAGAAGGCTAGCTTTGGCACAGAATAGTGACTACTAGACTTGGGTCAATCCAAGTCTTCAGACCTGTAGCCAATACTCGTAGAACATACTACATGAGCTGTTCAAGCAACCGATACCATCAAACTGTACAAAAATATCTACGGAGAAAATAGCGGTGGCTTTCCTTCATAGTAAATCATACAAACATACATTTTATGTCACCTATATTGCCTTACGGGGTAGGCAGAGCGTAAAAGGAATTTGAAAAATGGCAATTCACACCACGAATGACAAAAGTTTGACAGAAGACTGTTTATCACCATAGTGACAGATTGTCAGCCAGTTGCCTAAAATTGCAATATACTTACATCAACTCTCAAATCCCTTAGTCACTTTTTACGATACCCACGGGAAAGATAAGCCGGCACCACACGTCGGCAAACGACGAATATAAATCAAAGAGTTGTAACTTCTTAGTAACTTTTCTGTGCTGTCTGTCCATCTTGAAAGGGGGTCTTCCAGTTTGCTCTATATCTGTGGCTCTAACTATCTCCGACCGCGTTTTGTTCCTGTGCTCACATCATTAGACTTTTTGTTTTGTTACTAAAGTTAGGTACCTTCTCTAACTAGCCAATAGCGTGATCTTAAAAAGATGTGTACCTACTTATTAGTAAATATCGTCGTGGCTTTCACGAGCTGACGTAACTGCTTTCAGGTTTCAGATTAGCAGCGATAAAAAATGGGTGAGAAATAAGTATTAAATATTTTTAATAGGAAAAATTAACATTCAATAGAGTCGTGACACTCCTCACCGTTCTTTTTTTATCGCTGCCAACCTGAAACCTGCTGAAAGCAGTTACTACGTCAGTTCGTTAAAGCAACGACTTGTAGAGTATAGCAAAACTGGTATAAAAATCCGAAAAGAGGTAGGTAGGTATTTATGAAGCCTTTTAATTTGGTCCCTACAAACATTGCCTGCTAGGTACTAGGTACATAAAATCTGTAGATGGGAAAATATTTTCGGATTGTAAAAAGTAATACTTATACCTAGGCAATGCAATCTCGAGCCGAGATTGACGACTCGAGATCTCGGTCGAGATCTTAGGGTTCGAGATTGACCAACCCGAGATCTCGTTGGATTATTGGTCGAGATCTCGAACTTTCGAGATCGAGATCGAGATTTTGCTTATCTTATAAAAAACATCAAAATCAAACTTTCTTTCCATGCCATCGTACTTTTGTAATATTAATACACACGCGATCCCGGCTCCCCGAGCTTCGACTGACTTTTCCTCACTACCCCCAGTCAGTAGTACGAGTATATCATCTCTTATAACTTATATCTGAGCTCGAAAAATCACTTCACTTGGTTGTCGATGGCATGTCAGTTGGATGGTTTTGGTAGTTTCGTAATCTGCACAGTTTTGGTATGAAAAGTCACATTGGCAATAGAATGACAGTTGTGTACGGTATAGTGCGTTTCATTTTATAGTTCCTTTGGCGTCATGTTGGTAGCATTGGAAATTTGTATGAAAATTATACGGCGGCAAAAATTTTACATACAAATTTCCAATGCTACCAACATGACGCCAGAGGAACTATAAAATGAAACGCACTTTACCGCTGGTAATGGCTGAAAAATTGCAGAATTGAGGCCCTGTTATATCCTGTCCATCACATTCGTTTTCCCTATAAAATATGACTAACAAAAGCTGTATAAATAATGCGTTCACTTCCTGAATAAATAATGCACTCGAGGTAGACCGGCAGACACCGGAATCTAAGCTACGTGCATCATTAAACACGCTAATGCCTTCAAACTCAATCTCGAAATCTCGTTCAAAATCTCGACGGATACTGTCGAGATCTCGAAGGATTTTTCTGAAACGAGATTTCCTTTATCGAGATCTCGATGTCGAAATATAGCTCGAGATCTCGGTGATTTCGAGATCTCGCGAGATCGAGATTGCATTCCCTACTTTTACCTAATTTTAACCTAAGCGGGATTCAGAGCTATGTATGACGAGCTTTCAGACAAAAAATCATTTTCCACTGCCCATGAAAATAAGACTGTCTATCCTAACGGGTTTTTCGTTATATTTTGGCTGCGAATTTTTCTAGCTTGTAGTTTTTATATTCTAACAGAGGAAATTTTATATCTCCTACACATGATCCGTAGGCCGACGGCCGGCGCGAATGTGCGAAAATATAATACCGCCCGCAAAAAACCTAGGTTACTGACTCGTTTTTTTGCTAGCTGTCCATTCACAGTCGGCTAACAGTGTGCGTTGGCTTTAGTTTGTATGTGTGTATGCGATAATGTTTCTGGCATCTAAATTAATTTGTTAGACATATTTAGATAGGACTAGTTCAAAGCCCTAACCTATGACGTCTTTTCACGGATGTTGCACTAGGTAAGGTGTCTATTAAGTACCTACTTATCTACCACGCGATCTTGCATATTTTGACTATAGGCAAGTAGTTACCTCAATTGTTTAACAGACCTTATTATCATATCATCATGATAAGACGTAATGAAAGCCTAAAAATTTCGTCAAAAATATAATAATATGTCCCTTATAGATTAAGGAGTATGTAACTTAAGTTGCTGCTGCAGGAACCTACGTATTAAGAAATTATCAAAAGCTTCGCATCCTGAATCGTTTTTCAAGATTGACTACTTATTATAAGTACCTAGGCACGTGATTCCATCAATAAGTAGGTAGGTACCTACGAGGACTATGAGTTTATTTATACCAATTGAAAACACTTTCCCTATAATCTCAGCGAATGTTTTGTTTACAATGTCACTATTTCACAATATTTATCAACAGCGGTAGGCACGAACAGCTGTTAGTGTTAGCTGCAATCAGCTGCACCGCATTGCACCACTGCACGTGAATACTGTACCTACACTGTTGTAGTAGATGTTGTGATGTTACCTGAGTGTTGCATAACATTTATCAATTCATGCTTAATATCAGCTGGGTGTGAGGTTGATTTTGCACGGCTCGTGATCAAAGTGATTGATAAATAATACTAAGTGTTTTTATTCTTAAATTAACAAAAACATGGTTGACATATCTACTTACAGAAAACAGCTTATTAAAATTAGATATATTTGCCCCGTTTAGGTATTAGAAGCTTATCGTAGAGGACGAAACTCACACTAAGTTGTCGTAAGACAGACCGATGCCTGCAAATTCGCATCGGTAGTACCTACGGAAGGACGCAGTTTTTAATGGAAGCTTAAAATTGGATAAGTCCTACTAGTACCTTAGTGTACAGTTTGACAGCCTAAATGTTCCACTACTCGTCATCAATCTCTTCCAGTAGCTTCCAGTCATCCTAGGATAAGGAGTAAAAAGATAAGAACCAACTAATTTAGTTAGTATTTTATCAGGTGTGACTTATGATTGTGACCATAACATATGACAAGCTTTCTGATTTTCGACCGTACTACTAACAAGCAAACACCAGACAAACTTGGGCTTCATACTATATTTGTAAACTGTATAAAAACTGGCAGGTCAAGAGAATTAGCCTGAGAACCGACAGGCTCGTCTAACCAACCTTTGACCCGACAAAAAAACGTCGAAAACGGTTCCCATGCTTAAAATTGATTAATTATTTACGAGCTAACAGGATAGCTCGAAATTCAATCCTTCAAATTACTATTAGGTAATTACTTGTGTATTAGTGTTAGTTAGGACATTACAAAGGAAAAAAATAAATATTTAGGGCTAAAATACAGGTAGGTACCAAACGACGGACCTTCCTGAAAGCGCTTAGCTCAAAAGATCTCTCACAACTTTTCAAGGAAAATATACTTTTTTTTATGTAGCCTGCTCCGTGTCACACTGCTGGGCAAAGTGGGCAAAATATACTTAGTGTAGGTAAAATAATTTCAAAATATTTTTTACTAGTGAGTGACCGATAGCGAAAACTTAGATCCCGTTGGTGATAAAATCAATTTTGTATGAGAGAACCAAATTTTTATTTGTATAGTTGTTCCTTAGCTTATCACCAGCGGATTATATTTATATACTTGTTCCTTAGCTTATCACCAGCGGATTCTAATGGTCACTAGTAAAATTTCAGCCTATGGGTATATAAAAAATATCCTCGCATAGAAAATATGGGTGAAATTTTACTAGTGACCGATAGCGAAAACTCAGAACCGGCTGGTGATAAGGAACAACTTTCCCCAAGGAACATAGGACGAAACATGAAAAAAATTTGGACCGCCCATACAAAATTGCCGATCAGCAGATTTGAGTTACTATGCATGGGAGGGCCAAAAATTTTTTGTCATATGTATTTCGACCTATCGGCCGGTCCTGAGTTTTCGCTATCGGTCACTAGTGAAATATCACCCTATATTTGGTTTTCGTTTTCGGGTAATTCCGTCCATATTCTGTCGTTCGGTTAGGGCCCTTTTCCTGTATGCGCATGCGGACCAGATCCGCGCGCGTGCAAAAATACGCATGACAGGAAAAGGGCCCTTACGTCGGTCGTTTGGAACCTTGGTTTGGAACATAAAAATTAAATATGAAAAAACATCTAATTTTCAGACCTCCAGATTACACGAAAGGCGTATTCCAGACCCTCGGCTTCAAAGAGTTTCACGATTACCTGATTTTGTCAGAAGAAGATAGAAAAACCGAAGAGGGGCAAAAGTTACTGGCGCAAAGTATCGAAAACATGAAAATAGGAACGAGACGATACGCCAGGAGGCAAAATAAAATGGTCAGGGGACGATTTTTGGAACATCCTGATCGAGAGGTAAGCAACATAATTTATTTTGCTTATAATTTTTAATATTCTCTGATAAATAATCATAATTTTACACAGCGCCATCTAGTAGTGAGTAGCAGAACTATCTGTAATCAGTGCCATCTATTGTCCAGTAATAGTAACGTTATTTGACATCTTACAACAGAGATGGCGCTGTTTCTTGTCTTATCGTGAATCTAGATGTCACTATTATCGTTTTATTATTTCAGGTCCCACCTATTTACGAATTGGATACCACAGATATTTCGAAATGGGATGAAGAAGTGAAAAATAAAGCTATCCACATCATCGAAAGTTTTCTGAATGATCAACCTTGCAAATATGAAGCTATTCAACCAAGGGCCAAAGAAGAAAAGAGGAAAATTAACAGTAAATCTGCAAATTATTGCGAAGTTTGTAAAAGACTGATCCTAGGCGATAAAGAGTACCAGATTCATCTGCAATCAAATAAGCATGCTAAAGTTTTGAAAAAGTATAACAAGTTGAGTAAGAGTCAAAAAGAAGAAGAAAAGGAAATTCAAAACACATAGGAGTAAAATATGTAGCCCTGGGTTGTTTGTTAATATTCATATTGTTGTAATTTAACAGAGGATATTCCAATGTAAGTTATAGATATATTTTATTGTAGGACGAAGCAGTTTGTGATTTGTAGTACCATGTCTTGTGATAAGTAGGTATGTTCACCACCCTATTTCAAAATAAATTAAATTCATTCTATAGTCTTCTTTTCTCTTCCTTTTGATAACATTTAAATATAATTCAAATAAAACAACATGGATATCCTAACTAAACAATATAATTTGATAATTAACCATAACAACTACTGTTTATTTACAACAAAATCTGGTTCGGTGTCATTTTCTACTGCCTCCTTATCAGTCTGCGAGATGATTTTTTTATTCTTAGGTGCTCTGTAATCGTAATGTTCAAATTCTGGATATTCTTTTATTATTTCGCTGTATGCTTCACAGATCCTAGCAAATTCAGTGTTAGCTATTTGATATGGGCGTGTCACAGGATCGATGTCTGCAAGTTTGTACATTTTCCGAGCCATTTCATCAGAAACCTCCTCGGGGAACAATGTTTGAGCTCCTCGGATAGAATACTTCTGTCGCATGGAAAATATTTGCCGAACAACCTTTTCAACCATTTTGAAAGGCTGCTTTATGATGGGATATTTCAATGGTGTCAATGTTACGACTCCAACATCAACATCAGGCTTTGGTAAGAATGCTGCACCAGGGATATTGAATTTGTAATTGATGTTGCACCAATTCTGGCACATTACTGATAGTCTACATCTTTGTTTATCCAAGATCTTAGCAGACATCCTTTCAGCGACTTCCTTCTGAAATGTTAGTGTCATTCGTGTACGGCCAAAAGCCCATGGCCCTTCTTGCTTTGACATCATTTCCAGCCATCTTATAATGAGAATTGTAGACACACTGAATGGTAAATTTCCGATTAAATGCACTGGTGGTGGCGAATCATTCCAATCTGTTTTGACATCAGCTGGTATGAATTGCGCAATATCTGTCTTCAGCACATCACCTGTGATGATGTCAACACTAACTCTGTCTTTGCATGCATCAGCTAGAAGTTCCAATGAAGGTAGAAAGCGCGGATCTTTCTCTATGAGAATAAGCTTGCGTGGTGCCTGCTGTATTATCGATCTGGTGATACCTCCTGGCCCTGGGCCTATTTCGCACACGACGTGGTTCTGTATGTCGCCCGCTGCGCGCACTATTTTGTCAAGGAGCCGCGGTTCCATGAGGAAGTTCTGCGATAACTCCCGCAGAGCACGGAGCTTATACAACCTAATCACATCCTTGATACTCGGCAGAGGAGGCAATCTAACAGGCAAAACTTTAGCTGCGGCCATTACTGCTGCTGCACTTTAGCCGGCTCGTTGAAGTCGTCCAGGAAGGTCTCTTGCTTCACGGCGAATATTGAGTACAGATAAATGCTAAAAACTCCAGCTCCAATGGAAAGACCAATCAACCTATTCCTCTTAGCTTGGACTTGAAGTTTCTGCACACGCTCGCGGTTCTTTTGCTCGATTAGCTTCATGTAATCGATTTCAGCTTTCTTCAGCACCGGATCTTGGCCTGTGGTGCTGATGTTCGGCTTGTAAGAATCTCCCATTACGAAAAAATAAATACCCAGCTAACCTCAAAACCAGATGAAGCAAAAGTCAACCATAGACAACTGTTTGTTTTTATCCGATCTTCATAAAAAAGCAAAGTGTTTTCAGTCCATACAGCCATTCAATTCTTGCTTTCGCTCGACAGTCAAAGTCAGTGTGATTTGGCCTCATAAAAATAGTTAATGTATCTTCCGATAGATGGCACCGTTGAAGATATTTTTCGATGTACAGCGACCTCTATCGGACAAAATATCAATTCACGAACACGACGCATTATCCAAAATCGGTGAGCTATTTTTTTTTCAACTTGCTGTTTCACTAACGTAGTATTTAGTTCAGCTAAATACCTACCTACTGAAGATACTAAGGAACCGAACCCAAGGGACATACCTACCTACCTAGATGGAAAAACGAAAATAGTTTCCCTACACAATGTAATAAGTATTGGCTGGCGCCAATCTCTATTTTGTGGTACCGAACTGTAAAGTACCCAATCGAAAACAGCTGTTTCTGACTGCTGCTAGCTGCTACGAACAAAACAAAACAAAGGTCATGCGCGCAACTGTCTCACTCTAAACAAGACTTCTCTGTCGCACTCATGAGAAACACTACACACACGGACTCGCTCGACTCGAACGAACAAAATCGTCAAATCGCGCTTTGCTTGCTGTGCGCCCGCTCGCTCGCATTTTCGAAGTCGAACTCGCGTATTATTTTGTGTATTTTGTGTTGAAAATGCCTTTTATATCAAAGGACTGGCGTTCGCCAGGTGAAGAGTGGGTTAAGACACAGGAAGGATGGGAAAAGAAGAAGGTTTTGGAGTGCACCGCGCAAAGGTGAGCCGCCGTTGTGAAACTAACTTGATCCTTTGTTCGCAATAGTTCAACGCAACCGATTTACATGAGCCATTTCCCTAATCATAATCATCTAGCTGTGTTTTCTTTTTTCATAACGCTACAAAGAATAAAGAAAATTGTTGTTTCAAAATACCTAATACGTAGAAAGTGTGTTTTTGTGTTGTCTAACAGCTCGTTTTGTATTGTATTGCAGATATCCAGCTATTAATTTTAATAACACAGATGATAATCAACCGAAGTCGTGGTGAGTTTTCTTTGACATAATATTGTTATGTTATGAAGTTGTATGGTTTGTATGGATCAGCTGTTCTTGTTTTCATCATCTGTCGTTGTTGTATTGATTTTGATGCGCGCGCCTATAGGAACATGCCTACTAAAGCTTTGTTTGTAAGATATAGGTACCTACGTACAAGATGGTGTTAGGTACCTACAAAATAATACCTAGTCAGAGTAGTCAGTCATAGATTAGGTAAGTATGTCCTTCGCGTAGTAGGTTCCTACCTACCTACTGTCAACACATAGGTTCCTACCTGCCTACTTAGGTAGGCTTCACTTCCAAAGTTATTTTGGTGTACTTACGAAGAGATAGCTTTTGTATACCTAAGGTATAATTAAGTAGGTAAAATAGGTTGACGGTACGTACCTAGTTACCTACCTACAGTCACAGAATAGGTACCTAAATAATAGGTACCTAGGTACTACAGTTATGATGCGTTTCCACCATAGGTTTCCACCGATATGGTTCAATTCAATGTTTGGTTGATTCGTTGGTTGCATACCTAGGAACCTACTGGTACCTTCCCTGTATGACCATTAAAATTACGATCAGCTAATTCTGCCTTTACTATGGGAAGACAAAAAAAATCAAGTCTCCTGAAATATTTTCTGATGAAAGTTATTCAGTTTCATGGTCTGAATGCACCCTATCAGTATTCGGAGAGCTGTCCTTGTATAGGTATCTATAAAACAGTTACATTCTTACCAATTTAATATCAAGTAGGTAGACAAATAAGTATTCAAACTGACTTACATTAAAATTAGGTAGGTACCTGGGTAAACTCACGTGTACCTACCACCATACTACTCTTGAAATCTTGATAGGTGTACATATCGCCACCACTAGGTAGTTATCGTAGGGACAGGAAAAAAAAAGGTATAAGTAGCACCTTCCAGATTTCTTTTACTGCTCAAATTCTGTGCCAGCCATGCCAATCCAATCGTCTAAAGAAAATGTTTGGACAAAATCTGGGTCAGACTGAAACAGGTCAGCCAGTTAATATACTAGTAGGTAGGTAGGTACCTACCTAACTGCATAATAGCTAGCTTATCTCTGTCTAAAAAACTGAAAATAATATTCTGTGCTAATAACTACGTAGGTATTATGATCTGATTTATAGATCCATTGACGCCGATAAATAGTACCTACTGTACTAAGTTTAAAAATTGCGAACAGACACGAATTATTTTAGGTAGTAGTAGTAAGTAGGTAGATAGATATCTAGGTAGGTACGTCGGATCAGAAGTGGGATCTTCGATCACAAAAATCAATTCCATCTTCCTAATGATGAAAATACATATACGTATACCTACCTAACTAATCAATACTACCACCTGTAGCTAGCTACTTAATTATTTCTACCGTGAATACAAGGTAGGTAATACGAATAAGGCAAAGCAGTTATCAGGGAAAAGATCCAAAGCGGGTTTATTAATACCGCCCACACATCGGATTAAAATTAAAACATAATAAAAAAGAACTTCCAAATATAAATGAGTCAAAGCTACCTTTTTGAACAAGTCTCGGGCATGTTCCGACAGGATGGGTGGTTATTTTTAAAACACACTCATTTGGAACCGTTCAAAATTCCACACGAATTAAGTAGGTAGGTACCTACCTAGTTAGAGATGCGATTCGGTTCAAGGATTTAATTTTCGGACCAAAATATTGTGCGATATTCTGCGTGTGGGTTTGTGGGGACAACGGTCGACCCAGCGGACCCTGGTGTCAGCTTTTTACTTCTGACTGGAGGTCCATGCCGTGTGGTGCCGGCAGAGTAGAATAGCACCACCCCCTCTCTTCCCGTGGGGCTTGTAAGAGGCGACCGAGGGATAAAACCGACCCAAACAGCCAGGGCCAACCGTAAGGTGGCGGTTAATCCACCATAAAAGCATTCCCAAGGAGGGTTGACGTCTGGTAGGCGGCCGGTCGTAAAATCCTTTTGCAACATGATTTTGTGTTCAACAAAACGTGTTGCGCCGACCCCAAGTAATTTGGAGAAGGGCAGGAGGGCTAGGAAAGCTGGCACCGATGGTTTAAATATGTGCCCTCCGAAGTTTGAAATCGCCTATTTACAGGCGATCAGCTGATCAACTTGCAACATGCAAAGGGGTACCAAACATGGAATAATCTCACTTTCAAATGGATAGAAACTTTAAGTTAGAACCAAGTGTGGTAGATTTAAATACTTCCGTGTTATTGAAAAAAATATTACGTGGTTTAAGTCGCTTGACAACGTCATATCGTAAGGAAAATTTATTTTAACACTGTCTAAACTCGCGCCTAACTTTTTTGTAGGTAATAACTTTTTTATATGTGCCTATTAGGTACTTTATTTGTTACATAGTTCTATTTACTGCTTAGTTAATAAGTTCCCCAATAAAAATTAGAAAGTCCCTACCTTTCTACATATAAAATACCTACCTACCATCACATCACTCGAATGTTCAATCTTACTTAGCTTCTCAACACACTCAAGCTCGGTCGTGGAGCTAAATCTAGAGATCTAGATTCATATCTGAGTGAAAACAGATACCTATCTGGCAAATAAGTTTATAATGAGCCACTAGCGAAGTATCTATTTCTGCAACACACTTCCAGTAATAGTATTTCTTGAAACTAGATAGAAACTGTATATTTTCTGATGTGATCATCTTAAAGACTTATGGGAATTAACAAGACAATTTTTTTTTCATACAAAATGCTGATTAGGTTTTTAAAGGTGGTTCAATTTGAATTGGGAAGTTGTATGTAACCATGGGGACAGTCCCTGGTTTAGTGGAATGGCACCTTTATAGAAACACCCTTTAGCCGTAGATGTAGAATAAGAAATACCAATTGCCAACATGTGGTAGGTACTAAGTAATTGTTTGAATATTTCTTGTGGAAATTTTGTATCGCGACATTGTTTCTCAACAACTCACGGGTTGTACCTATGTAGCGAATCACTCGTGACGTTGTTGCAAAACAGTGTCGCGACATACCTACCTAAATGCTTCCAAATGAAGTTATGCGCTTAACAACCGAATCCAGCTGAAAAGCTACAAAGTAAACACAAGATTTGTACACCTGTTGATCCACAAAGTAGTTCAAATAAATACCTACCTATATTTCTGCTTATAAGCGGAACATTTCCTATAACTAATGAATCATGCATGCAATGGATATTAATCGTACGCATAACAACGCATAAACACGCATTTCATACAAGAGGCAATCAACAGTTATTGGATTCAGTGCGGACAGGTGATGAAAGATGATAGATGTTTTCCCTATTGGATACTGGAAGCGTAAAAAAGCGTTATTTCGGTGAATCGAATGAAGATAATAGGTACGAAATTGCCTGGCAAAAGAATATTTTCGTAAATGTGATGTTAGTGTTCTTTTTCAGCCATTCAACAGTTATCAAGTGATTATGCTACGGCTGTTATAATAGGCCATTTTGACAGCTATCAAACCCATACTAGAAGACATGTCGTCGTCAAAAGAAAATAGACCTTATGCAGTGACCTTATGTCATGGCATAAACCTGTAATTGGCTTTCTGATTTTACTCTAAATGTGTATATTGTTACATTAGCTGTTGGTTTTCCAAAATAAATAAAATAAAATAAAATAAAATAAACATGATTTTGACAGCTGCCAAATATGATTATTCGAACGGCCGTGCTGTAAACTTGGATTAAACAGCGGAGCGCCAAAAACTTGATTCTAAGATGAAAATCTAGGACTACCTACAAACTTTCCAATTAGGATAATTTTGGAGTGTGGCCGGCTAATAAAAGTGATAAAAGGAAGAACTTGCTCTATCTGCCTTACTGGATACCTACACGTAAATAAAACGATGATTTTATGCATGCATGTAGATTAATGTATTCAGTACGGACGGAATATGTTTAGCATGCAAAGTGTTGACAGAGGTGTAAAGTGTTACATCAACAGTAAGTAGGTAATAGATACTTGACTAATATCGCGGATTAATTGATATTTATACCAACAAGCAAATTATTGACAAGCACGTTGCACGCAAAAAAAAACTGTTTCATACAATCATCAATCACATCATCATAGTGGGAAGGTTAGCGTCAGAGAAGAAGCTTTGCACATTGAGTTAGAAATAAAAGCTCAAAATCGGCATGAAGGCACTTGTTGACATAAGCACAACAAAACTGCCGCTAGGACACTGCCAAGCGACAATAAGTATGCATGATATAACTATTCGCGCCACCTCTAGTTTTGATCACTGTGTTTCACCTTCATACCGATTTTCAGCTTTTTAGATCGATATGTAAAATCGAGGACGCTAACCTCCCCACTAAACAGCCATATGGGACGATGTCCACTGCTGGACATAAGCTGCTCCCAGCCACCCTCATAGACTGCTATTTTAGGCCGACATTAGTACAAAGAAAGCTGAACGATTCTTGAAATCGAAGCCCCTAATGGAGTGTACCTAAAGACAGAACCCTCTATTTACTAGCCTCTCGACGGGGGACTTCCTGTATTGGCTATTGGCTTAAAAAACTATTACACTAAACCCAGCCGCAGGTCCGTTTCGGCATACATTGCTGGTTGTGCCAATATAGAGGTATGGCCAGCATCATATCATGTAAATCCTTAGTAATCCACTGCTAGACAGACATGGTACCCCAGTAAAGGTCGAAATCCGCGTTTTCGCCATCCAGCCGCTATCTTGAAGTCATCCATGAGTCAATCTTGCCGGAGGGTGTCCAACGCTACGCTTGCCGAGCCGTGGCCTCCACTTAAGCCAGTTTACTCCACGGTCCATCGGATCTACGACAGATGTGACCAGCCCACTGCCACTTCAGCTTGCTACACTTCCAGATTATGTCCGTTACTTTGTTCCGGACAAGCGAGATCCCAAGCATAGCTCTCTGAGTGACATGTAGCCGTTAGGCTGTCAGATTCCACGTCTGTCATGTCTATACGACCAGTAATGTATGCCATCAGCATAGTGTAATAGCCACATTGGTCTGAGCGTCGGAAAACTCTGAATCTTATTGGCGTCCCTGAACGACTTATGAAGGCGAAGTCAATTGGGCCGAAGGTTACAATAAATTCAGCCTGCAATAACAATTTCCGGTATACAAATTCGTTCAGAGTAAAATATGTACTTTATACGACGATTTCTACAAAAACGATGTTTTGCTAACATTTTAATCTCGATTTAATTTACAAGTCTCTGTCTTGCATTTTCTACCCAAGAAGAGGTATTATCTCACCGTCACTTTTATACTTAAGTATTATATCATAACATAACAGACTTTTAAATTTTTATATTGATAATCTCTCTCACTAAAATAAAAAACTTCGCCGCCAGAGTTAGACTGGTATGAGACATTCCTGAGCTAACATCTGGGCGAACTTTTGCCGTTGAAAAACGCATTTATCGGAAAGAGAAGCCGCTGGGAAAATGTAAAAATGTACAAATTTGATGTACCTACATGGAATTTATCCTCCTACGAAATAAGATAACATATCCAATCTCGCATATCTTGGGAAATTGGGTCAGTGTCATATTTCGGCAGGAAACGTACGATAACTGTATTTAATCAATCCAGCGGATGCTCGTGTTCGTTACGTTTGCAAATACGATCGCGATTTACAATTCACACTTGAGCCACGCCTGTATTAACAGGGTAGGCAGGCGTTAACGCGGGGCCAGGCAACTCATCGTTACATTGCAGTGTCTAACTACCTACCTACATTATGATTTTAGCACTGTTTTACATACATGTATCACGTCTATATTCCTTGCGGGGTAGGCAGAGCGTAAACGGTTGTAAAAACAGCCATGTACAGCACGTCTGACAAAAGTTTGAGTCATTCAGAAAACGGTGTATCACCATAGTGACAGGTTTTCAGTCTGTCTCGCCTAAAATTGCAATACATATTAATTCTCAAATCACATAGCCGCTTCTTACGACACCCACGGGAAAAAATGTGGTGATGCTATTCTATGCCGGCACCACGGCAATGTTCATTGTTTTACACCTTATGTTATGTCGATATTATAGTAACTATTTGAAATAAGGTCGTATTATAGAGTACTGTTGCCAAATCTCTCATAACTAGAGCTAGACAAGCGTAATGGCTTCGGATACATCTGCCTGAGTGGCTGACCTGTTTGACCTGACGCCGCTGATACAAAGACAGTGATAGTAGTTGAAGAGCCGAGGGGGTGTGTGTATGGTTTCATGCGATTATGTCCATGTCTAGGACGAAAGATGGCAACAGGACTAATATTATTTCAATCAATCATGGTAAAGATGTGATGATGATGATGATAAGATAGATCCTATAGGATCTATCTACCGTTACAAAATGTGTAAAATGACAGCTTATCTTATCATCATCATCACATCTTTACCATGATTGATTGAAATATTAGTCCTGTTGCCACCTTTCGTCCAAAATATGGACATATCGCATTTTTTTTTTAATCGCATGAAAACATTAAACACAAATTGATTTTGATTTCACGAAAGTAGGAATGTTATTATCACAGAGCACCAAAATGTCATTCGCGGTAAATTATGCTGACTCATTTCATTAAATCATCATGATAGAAGTGATTTTACGTTTGTGTCATTGCTCCGTAAAAATATATTTCATCCATTAATCAGCTCGGTGAATTTGATTTTAAGGTTCCGTGGTTCCGTTCACTAAAACTATAAGACATTATAACGGGGTTTAACCCTTTCTTCTCTCTTCTTCTAACGAGTCTTATACTTAGTTTTAGGGATCTAGACGGCCAAGAATCTTAAGAATCTTAGAATCTTGGGCCAAGCACGATTTTGCATGATCCAATAGTTCCGAATTGGTTTCAAATAAGTAATACAAACGTCTGCGTTGAGATTGCCAACGGCTCTGAGTCACAGCGAAAACGTCTGTTCGTGAGTTTCAGTTTCAGTTACAGACCTACTTCACTGCACATCGCGGTTACCTACTCGGGTATTTCACTGCGCTTTCAGGATGTTGTAATATTGTGCAACATTTCTTTTTAAAAGAACGCAAAGGGTCTTGAGATAGGCTTTTATAAGGCCGTAAGGTCTCCGAGGTTAGACGGCCAGGCGATCCAGAGCTCGTTATATAGGGTGTATTTTTATTAGTGGCGGATCCGTTAAGGGTGTGTTCTGTCAATGAAACTGAACAACTTTCCCCAAGGAACATAGGTCGAAATACGAAAAAAATTTTGGTCTTCCCATACTAGGTATGTGTGTTGGCCGGCCGGGTCAACTTGTATGGGAGGGCCAATTTTTTTTTCATATTTCGACCTATGTTCCTTGGGGAAAGTTGTTCAGTTTCATTGACAGAACACACCCTTAACGGATCCGCCACTAATAAAAATACACCCTATTATTTCGTGAAAAACGGCTTACTACGGTACTAATATATTACCAAGTCTTACCTAGGTACTTATGGGAAAATTTATTGTTTGTAAAGCCGCATGTTATGCACGACTAAAACCTAGAATTAATTTCATTAAGTACAATATGTTTATTTACCTTTTAGTAAGTACCTAGCTAGCAGCTGTTAGCTACCTCTATGAGGTACCTATCTACATAATATTCTCATAAGTGTATGAAAAACTAGTAGATCCCTTAAATAGACAGTTACCTGGTACGCATTTCTAAAAGAATTCATGATGAAGACTATAATTTCAAAGCTATAATCCTACCAATCTACGTCGGCTCTTTCTCTCAACAAGCATAAAAGAAACAATGAAGATTGTATCTGCCAGGGTTATAGCAGCAAAAGTGAAAGTATGGAAGGAAGCAGTACAGAAATAGATTGATACTCGATGTTACCAATATGGATAGAATAACAACACACAGAACAACAACAAATATCACACCTATATCCCTTGCGGGGTAGGCTTTATAAAACAGCCATTTACACCACGTCTTACAAAAGTTTGAGATACATTCAGAAGACTATGTATCACCATAATGACAGGAAAGATTTTATTATGGAGTGATGCTTAACCTTAACCAGCACCGCACGGCGATAGAATAACAGCGTTACGAACGTAATATTACTATACGAATAGACAACATTTCTCATTTTCCATACAGGCAGGACAGGCTATTAGGAAAAGTAACTAAGCCAGTAAAACTGAACAACTTTACTCAACAACTTAAAACAGATCTAGATAGACATGTAATTTTTTTTACTTGCCTTTCAAATAGTGTTCACCGTATGAGTAGATAATTTTGTATGGGAGCTAGGTAGGTGGTAGGAGGTATATTCCTTGAGAAAAGTTGTTTAGTTTCAAAAGGTGATTCACGATTTGAACGTAAATCGATACAGTAGGTAAATAGTAGGTTAGGTATTCAGTTAAGGTTATGTAAATAGGTCGAACAAAACTCCAAAGAAAACAAATAAGCAACATCTAAACAATAGTGCGACTGAAGAAACAATACTATTTTCTAATTATTCGCACGATTGATTCTTCTATTGCCACATTTGTAACTTGTCTGTCATTTCCTATTATACAAATCGCAAAACAGCTTGTTTTTTAAAGATTTATAACAATTTCTTTAGAATAAGAATACTTACTAAACATATTGTATTACAATTTTAGGCAAAAGGATGACAACTTGCCACTATACTGATACACGATTTATCTGAAAAAGTCCTCAAATATTCATCAAACGTGTTCTTATGGTCGATGTTCTGCCCGAAAGTGATAAAGGCGTGATTCATGTATGTGTTTGTATCTATAAGTCATGGAAAATTAACTAAGTAAAAGAAAAAGAGATAATGTGAGAGATACGCAGCGGATTGCAACTTCCGCGGGTCGAAAGAATGCGCACTCGAAATTCAAATCCTGGCGGATCATTTTTACCGATATCCTGATAACATTTTTTGCCCATTTGCAACGAATCTATTTTCATATAATAGCATGTATTTGATTCATAAATACAAAAACGTAGTCTTATTAGTTTTATGGCGTTACAAAATCCGCGTTAACTGGCCAGTTAGACGGTTATCACGGTTACGTTATAGTTAGTTTGAAAATAGAGTTTCAAAACAATGGCGCCGTTGACGATGCGGTGCGCAAGCGCAGCCGTAGATCGTAACGAGATTACATGGTTTCTAAGTATTTCAAACAAGGCAATAGCCTCTCACATCATTCTATTCACATGTTATTTAATTAGGTATATGGACCTTGCTAATTTACCAAGTAGCAAAATTTAAATTGATCCAGATCTATTTTTTTTGCAGTTTTGTCAGTAAACCAACGATACCTACCTAATGAGTTTTAAAACGTTTCAACACGGAATGCTTCAGCTTTTTGTGTTTCTGTGCGTTAGTTCTGTATTTTGATGCGTTCCAATTCTGACTGCGGCGACGATGGCTTTTCCGTGGCTCATTTTGCTTCAGTAGCTCTGTTTTCTTTTACATATCTCATGCTCTGAAAGTAGGTGAATTCTGACATTCAATTTTTGTAAGTGCCTCTGTAAGTTCAATTTTTGCATACCTAGGGATGTAAGTAAATTTTAATATAGAACTGTTATTTAAACACTTAACCCCCTATTCCTTTTTTGCTTGATAATTCGATATTATTTAAAATCGATATCACAAATCATACCACTTTAAAATAAAAAAGCCTCTGTTGCAATTGATGCCTTACATCCTATGTAGGTACGTTATCGTATTCGTCTTAGATTATGCTGTAGTTTTAGTTCTAAAACGGGCATGACTGAACGGCGCAGTTGCGTCTGCCATCTGCAGTGGTGAGGTTGGTCGTTGGCCGAACATCCTTGGAACGCTGCCAAAATGCCGGCTCGCACTGGCTGGTAATTTTCAGTTAGGCTTTTGGTTCGAATTTTAAATGTCAACTTCGTAAACTTTTCCGTTTTCATGCGATGTTCTGCGTTGGGTTGTTTTTGTTTCGTTATAATCGAAGTTTAGGAAAAAATAAATATTTCAGCAAGGACTTGCAATGAAAATGATGCAACATAGGTATCTGTCTAAGTTAGGAATAAAAATCCAAGTTCATTTTGTTGCTTGTTCTCCCACATATTCATTTTAGGGATCACCCTATTCCTTGTTTTTTAAATGGGCTACTGACAGTACTTGTTTACACATGAACCTTGGACATGAACACATCACATTAAACTCTTATGTGTGGGCTGGCGTAGGTATTTCTAAGTAATCTTCAGTAGGAAATTATCTAACATATCTGTTGCAAGAATCCGCATATGTTACGAAGATGGATCAATCGATTTTACATTAACTTTTAAAATAAGAATTTCCATTTTCTATGTAGTCTTCTAAGTACGCCTTACTTTAGTCCTTGATAGGTACGATAATAAAAATGTAGGTAAGTAGATATACACCTATCTAGGTGTATTATACGTTAGGTATATATCTGCCTAGAGCATTGGTAGGTAGGTATTGATATACCTATTTATTATTACTGCAGATATCGAAGGCAATCATTGGACATAATCACAAACGTAACCGTAACCTTGACTAATTGCTATTGTTTTGATGCGAAACTAAGTCATAAATACACAACAAATACCTACTTGTCTAAGAAATTAATCACTTCCTAACACATCTTTTGTTTACTTTAGAAACTTAACTTGCGACTGAACATATAGGACGAAAGGAAAAACACAACGGAGTGCATGGATGACTAAAGAGGTGCAAGAAGTTGTGCAGAAGAAGAAGAAAGCATGGTTGGATTGGTTAGCTACCAAAGCTAATCGAAGAATGTTGAAAGCGACAGATGAAGATGTAGAGAAAGCAAGAAAGGAGTATAAAAGTGTGAAGGATGTAGTTAAAAAGACAGTTGATAGAATGAAGGATAAGAACAAGGATGAGTTTGACAGAAGGCTATCAGAAAACTTTCGTTCTAATTTGAAAGTTTTCTGGAAATCCATAAGGACAGCTCGGGGTAAAACCGCATCGTCCGAGTTGAGTAGGATTCGAAGCCAGGATGGTAGTGTGATAAAAGGTGAGGAATGTGTGTTAAAAAGATGGAAGGAATATTTTGAAAGTTTATTTGAGAAAGAAGATCTAGTGCAAGAAATAACCATCCCAGAAGTAAATGACATTGAGAACGAAAGTGAGATAGAAATGGATGAGATTGTAAAAGCGTTGAAAAGTATGAAATCTGGTAAGGCTGCAGGGTATGACAGAGTGTCGGTCGAAATGCTAAAGGCTGGCGAAGGCGTTGTAGCTAGTCAGCTGTACCTCCTTTTTAACCTTTGTTGGAGAAGCGGTCGAGTGCCAAGTGATTGGTGCAAGGCTGTTATAGTGCCATTGTACAAAGGAAAAGGGTCACAACTTGACTGCAAAAATTACCGCGGTATAAGCCTCCTTAGTGTCGTCGGCAAATTGTATGCAAAGGTATTGATTGAAAGAGTGGTGAAAGAAACGGATGAGAAAGTATGGGATGCTCAGGCAGGGTTTCGTAAGGGGATGGGATGCACGGATCAGGTCTTTTCCTTGCGATGCATAGCTGAGAAGTTCCTGGCTAAAAACCAGAAAGTTTATTGCGCATTCGTGGATTTGGAGAAGGCCTATGACAGAGTGGTGAGGAATGAATTGTGGTCGGCTCTATCCATGCATGGTGTAAGCAGTAGCTTGATACGAGCACTGAAATCCTTATATAAGGATTCCAGTGCTTGTGTCAGGATCAACGGAGCATACACTGAACTGTTTAATATCGAGAAAGGTGTTAGACAGGGCTGTGTTGCGTCACCGTGGCTGTTTAATCTATTCATGGATAGTTGTTTTGACAGATTTGAAAGAGAGTGTATGTGGACTAAGAATGAACGATTTACTCGTCAAATGTCTGCTCTATGCTGACGATCAAGTTATTCTTGCTTCGTCGGCTGAAGAGTTACAGGAGATGGTAAATATTATGAATGAAGCTTTGAAAAAGAAAGGAATGAAAGTGAATGTTAGTAAGACGAAAGCAATGGTGCTTGAAAAAGAGGATAGTACGACAGAGTGTAATATTATGATAGAAGAGGAGAGAGTGGAGCAAGTGAAAGAGTTTGTATATTTGGGATCTAAATTTACTTCAGATGGGAAGTGTGAAAGTGATATTGAAAGGAGAGTGAATGCCGGCAACATGGTGAATGGAGCGTTGCATGCCTTTATGAACAGCCAAAAAGTGTCGAATAAGGCGCGCTTGGCTGTACATAGAGGGGTGTTAGTTCCAACACTGATGTATGGGAGTGAAAGCTGGGTATGGCAGAAAAAACATGAAAGTAGAATAAATGCAGTAGAAATGAGAGCGTTAAGAAGTATGATTGGAGTAAAATTGAGTGACAGGATTAGGAATAGTGTGATAAGGGAACGTTGTGGTATAAAAGAAGACATAGTGACTGGTATAGAAAAAGGAATGCTTAGATGGTTTGGTCACGTTGAGAGGATGAATGAAAGAAGATTAACGAAAAAAGTATATATGGCGAGTGTGGATGGGAACGTTGGAAGGGGAAGACCTAGACGAACGTACCTGGACCAAATCGGGGACGTTTTAAAGAAAGGTCAGGTCAAAAGTACCCTAAACCGACGAGCGTGCATGAAAAGATTGATGAATGTTGAAGAAGCGAAAGAGGTATGTCAGGATCGTAGCAAGTGGAAGGACGTAGTCTCTGCCTACCCCTCCGGGAAAGAGGCGTGATGATGTATGTATGAACATATCCACCCATATTATTATAATAGGCCTTTATTTGGCATGAACTCATGACAGTTGTCAAATCCAGTGTTAACCATATATAAGCCCCAAACTCCACAGAGAGGACAAGGAAAGGACATAGGACGTAGGGCATGACGCTTGACGTTTGACATCGCGACGTTTTTATACAAAATGTACGAAAAAGTATTGACAAAGGCACACACAAGCGTCGCCAAAGCGTCGCATCTATGACAGCTAGCGTCAAAAACTAAGAAGAATATTTGACGATCACTTGTCTGTCAACTGTCATTCTTACGTCCTATGCCCTCGTCTTTTTGGTGGAGTTTGCGCCTTAGGCCATAGACAAATGAAACCTTTTTCGCGCAGCCGCGAATGACATTTTGGTGCTCTGTGTATTAGGCGTACCAAATAAATAATATGCCTCACACCCGTAGGGTTAAACAAAAGGGTACAAAATGTACCAATAATGAGGGGAGATGTAGGACTTGCAAAATCTTGAAAACGAAATTCATAGTAAGTACAGGGAGTTCATTCATGACTATCCTGAAATGAATGTGCCTTGTCACACATGCCAGTACCACGGAGAGTACGACAAGGAGGCGTACACAGCGAGTAACAAAAAGGGTATAACAAGCCGAAAGGAGGTCAAGGTACTCATGAAACTGAACAACTTTCCCTACGGAACATGGGTTTAAATATGAAAATAAAGGACTTCCCATAGTAAATCAATTAACTGATCGGCGATTTTATAGGTATGGGGAGTCCATTTTATTTTTTTCATATTTCTACCCATGTTCCTTGGGGAAAGTTGTTCAGTTTCATGAGTACCTTGACCTCCTTTCGGCTTGTTATACCCTTTCTGTTACTTCCTGTACTCCTCCCTGTATATGTGCCTCCTTGTCGCACATGCCAGTAGGTACCACGAAGAGTACAACAAAGAGAGTACGAGGTATAAGCCATATTTCAGGATGATCAAGTACATGAAGTCGCGCGAGAAGTGTAGCTGAGTTATACCTATACGCACTCTTCTAGTTTCATGTTCTGTACCTATAGCAATAAACCTTGCAACGGTTGCAAGTTCACTTTTTATTATTACAAATGAAAATGGCCTTGCACTCACTCGCCATACTCTATCTATTGCACACTTGCAATTTGCAGTATAGTTGGTAGGCTACATTAGTTCGCATCACCCTTTTACATTTCATAGACTGTTTGCCTTCCCTGGCTGGCATTCAAGTCCTAAGCCATAATACTTGTTCATTCTTCAATACATAGAGGTTTAAAATAAAGTCGCTTTATGTAAGTGTTTATCTGTCATGGGCACCGCTAACTCCTAACTAAATGTGGATGGACGCATAAGAAGATGGAGGCCTAAAAACGTTTGGATGGATTTTATAAAAGACGATATCAAAAATAAAGGCGTAAGTGAGGATTTGACTGCTGATAGAGATGAATGGAAGAAAAAACATGTTGCGCCGACCCCAAATAGATTGGGATTAGGGCAGGCAGATGATGATGGACACTACTAAACTAACTCCTCCTAACTACGCAGCGGATTTTGATGCGGATTTTTTTTTTATAACAGAAAGATTCAACGTTAAGGTTTATGTGAATAATATGTACATGTCAGGAAAACGTCTTATTCCCACTGGAAAATAAGTTGTAACAAGTGATGCTGATGAGCAGACTTTGAGACTTTGAAAAACTTGACTTAGCGAAGTGGAGGAAACATCGCCTTTGCATTATAATTTATGACTCGTTATCCAGAAGCCACATAAACGCAATAAAATTCATATAAATTCTGATTATAAAATAAATCAACTTAAAGTAGAGAGAGGCGCCACACCAGCGCACGCGCCGATCCGGAATCGCATCGCATCGAAGGAACAACTTGTGCCATCGTAACTTGACCTCTCATACATCATCCAACAACCCACTGGAGAGGGGAGTGAAAGGTCAACTTAAATTGGAATATCGCGTCTCTGGTTCTATTTTAAGCGGTTTCGAAAAGGACGATATCATCAGTCCATCAGTCTAAAATATTTTGACGTTTGTTATCGATCACTCACAATGATCAGTAAAGAAACGTTGGCTTTTGAGAAACGTTTGCAGAAGTTTTCAAACCTCGCTTGTATTTCTGGCCTCGCAAAGCGCAATGACCTTCTCATTTTATCAGTAACGATTCCGCAGTTTACTAACTGGTTCATAGAAGAAGGGGACCCGAAATGGCAAAAATACGCAAACAATAATGTTGCCATTTCGGGTCCCCTTCTTCTATTCTATTCTATTCTATTCTAGTATAAGACACAGGCTACGAAGTGTTAGTGCAACGTTGATTACTTTTTGTTCAGGGTTGATCTGATTCGGAGTACAATTTCTTGTGACGACTATTTTTCTTTCTCCAATATGGTCAGAGGTTTCGCTTTTCATCGTGTTACTTTCGTTTTCAATACTATCAGCACGTCCGTTGCTGTTTCCTGTTTCAAACCACTTACAAACACACAAACAGTCGTTTTGCGACTTTCACGAGTAGTAGCAATTAAAAACATTACCTACATTATAATTGCGTTACATAATATGGCACTATTGTAGGTACTGATAGCATTTTGCTGTGGTATAAGCAGCAGGAATGAAGAAAGGATCTGAGCGGCTGAATGTCATTTTCTCCCGCTCTAACACGACGTGTTATAAAACAACCCATAGAAACTCCCATACAAATGGAGTTCATTCTGTATGGGAGGTCCAAATTTTTTTCAGTACAATGAAGTGTTGGCAATCTGGCGATATGAAAATTTAAAACACAGTAGGTTGATATGCATCTCTATTACCTGATTGATTAATAATTATTGCCATGTAAGTACGTACAAATCAATACAAAAGGGGATAAACTAGCTGATATGGGCATCAATCTATTGTTCCATTGAGACATTTTGAGCCCTAGTGTTATCGCTGCGGTCACACGGGTCACGCATCAAAATGTTGCAAGACGGAAATATATTATGTACTGTGTTGTTCTTGATATGATTTGGAGAAGTGCTTTAAAAAACAAATAATTTGACTGTATTAAGTTTATTTATATTTAAAATCTCATTTCCTGTATTATGCAAAACCCACACAAGAACGAACAACTCAAAGGATATTCACGGGAGATGGTTCCCAGACTTAACAGTTAGTAATTTTCATAACAAAATGGTATCATATCTTCTGGCCATTCACTACTATAGCTAAACAACCTCCAAAGGTCTCCTGGTGGTCTACAACTTGGCCAGCCACTTCCGAATGACCATCAGGAAGAAGCACAGCAAGCAGACCACCGCAATGGAGACCTGCCAGTTGGGGCAGCACGGCATCACCTCGACAACACCTCTGTTGTATTGTGTCATCGTTAAATCTCGTATAACAAGGGACTGGAAAAGAAAACCAAGAATAACTTGATTGAGCATAGATAGAGATATGTGGCATAAGGGAGGACCAAGTCAAAAAACTTGAACACCAGGAATCATGGCCTGATGATTCCTGGTGTCCACGTTTTTAAGCTACCTACTGCTATCAAAAATACAGTTAAAAGAAAGAGTAGTCGTATTAAGAGGTAAAGTCGTTGATGGAGAAATCAAGATAAAAGGAGTAAATGGTGGTATCTCCATCGACATGAGCATGAAAAAGAGATTGCAACCTACTTCAAGACCTCTGGCTTCTGTCGTGATAGATAATATACCGACCGCTACTGAGAAATTATATTTAGAACTTGCCGATCCTATCGATCGGTGTTTCACTTCCCTATTGAAGATGGGCATGCTGTTGGATTGGACAACAGAGAACGCTTTAGAATTCCTTAGTCGTCTCCTTCTGGCCTCTTATAACGAAACTACATGAAAGACAACTGGTGTATTCAATATGAAATAAGTTAAATAAAAATAAATTTGTAAATAGCTGAATATTACCTTGCAATCTGGGCATTCGGCAAATGATCCTTCTCCCTCTAATGATTCAGATTTGCTGTCACATTTTGTTTGGTCTAAGCTCACTTTAGCCATTATTTTACTACTACAAATTGAGCTGCTTGGTGGCGCTGTTTTGTCACCAACAAATTGCACGGTTGATGACTTCTGTTCATTATGAACGGGGTTTTTCATATTAAGGTCACTCAGTCTGTGGCTTCCCGACTTTTGGCCGCTAAGACTAGTACTTTCTACATTTTGGTCACCAGATCGGATGATTTCTACCTCTTGGTTGCTAATGCTGCCGCTTTCTCTTATTTTGTCATGAGGTATGGGATTTTTTAACTTTTGGCTGCTTATGCTACATTTATCAAGTTTTTGTTCACTGGGCTTGCATTTTTCTAACTTTGGATTGCTAATACAAACTTTTTCCATTTCGCTAGGTTTCTTTTGGTCGTTCATACTGCAGCTTTCCATTTTTTGGTCGCTATCGCTAGGTATGGATTTTTCAAACTTTTGATTACTCATAATGCAGTTATCCATTTCTTTGACACTTGGCATAGACTTTTCCAGCTTTTGGTCGCTATTACTGCAATCATAATTTTTTTGGCCGGTAGTACTCCAGGTTTTCAATCTCATGTGAAGACTTCTAAAATCTCTTACCTTTTGTTCACTTTTATGATGTTTAACTTTTCCGTTATTGCACATAACCGCAGTCGAACTGTTAGTATTATCCACCATATTATCTCAGTATTCTGGGACCGTTTACTCAAAAATCTTGGTTGTAATGTAGTTAGGGAAGTACTTTGAATCATGTCCGATCTCTGTCTGTTTCCATTCTTCCGGATCTGGCGAAATTTCTGCTGGTGCTGCCTCGCGTGACCATTCTACCTTGGAACAGCTCTTGATCGCTGTCCCCTAGGACATTCTTGCAAAGCTTGGAGATTAGTATCATGGAAAACGCGAATACGCAGAGAGCTCCTATGGATATCTTCCAATTTGCGCGTGGCACCTCGAAAAACTTGCTTGAAAACTGCAAAAAACGACTTGGTCTGTAGCTTTCTGAGGGTTTCTACATTTGAGTCATCAATTCTGAGGGATTCTACCTTTTGGTCACTAAGTCGGCGTAAACATTGCAACGTATGTGTGTTGTGACAAGCATGTACAAAATTAATTAAGATTGTATCAGAGGAAGGTTATATGAAGCGTAAGATTCAATTATTATAGGAAACAGTTTGTTTTATCATTGACATGTACCTATCTAATGAGAACGGATAATGATATAACGAAGAAAGTAATGAGTATGAATGCGGATGGATGTAGAAGGAGAGGAATAGGTACCTAGAAATTGAATGGGTTTCAGAAAAGACTCCATGAATGTAACAGATATTAATGAGGATTGAACTGCTGATAGCGATGAATGGAAGATAAATATTTATTTGTAACGTATTTTGAATAAAAATACATAAAAATTACTTACGGCTGAGCAGCCACTAGACGAGGTCAAGAAAGAGGCTTTCGAATTGGCTGACATCTTGAAACCAACAAAAGTTTGCGTCTATGTCTTGATAATGATTCTATTGTTTTTGCAGGTTCGAGTAGAGATTCCTTGCGAATTTATTTGTTGCTAAGTTTTTATATTTTATATGTTCTAATTCATACACGTGCACCATTTAACAATGCATATTAAGCCGTAAATGAGTTCTCTTATTAAGATGCAGCAAAGCGCGAAATAGACAACAAAACCAAGTATTTCAAATATACTTATTTCTTTACAACTGAATGCTAGTTTGTGACTTGAAGTTACTCTGGAAAAGAAATTATTAATATCACTTAAAGCTACTCGCAGTAGCATCTCAAGTTACCAAAGTCTACTTTATTGGGAAGTATTTTACTAAGATTGACCAGTAGTAAACGTGTTAAGCCCTAAATGTCACTCGTAAGTCTGGTACTTTTGGATTTGACTCTAAGTTTATTTGAAAGCGAGTTTTCCAAAATCTGAGCAATACTTATGTTCTAACTTGATTAGGTACTGAAAACGTTAATACCGTAAAACTGAATTATCATTAAACCGTATTTCGTCGCATTTAAAACAGAGGGGCATATTTTTTAGGCATATTCCGTTTTTGTTAGGGTGGGGTCCAAAGCTTAGTAACCTGCAAAATTAAAATAAAATCAGACAAAAGAAAAAGTATAAAAAGGCGATCAGAATGTAAGTGTACATTCACAAACCATTGGATAAAAGTAAAATTGTAGAACTTTCATACAAAACAAAACTACTTTATATCAATTCAGTCAATTTCTGGACGTAGGTTTCCTCAAGGCTCCGTCGCTTCTATCTATTTCAGCCTATTGCAGTCCACTGCTGGACGTAGGCTTCCCCCAGGGAACGCCATAAGGCACGATCTCCCGTTTTTGCCATCCAGTCGCTACCAGCCGCCTTTTTTAAGTCATCGGTCCATCTGGCCGGAGGGCGTCCAACGCTACGCTTGCCGAGGCGTGGCCTCCACTCGAGAACCCGCTTACTCCACCGTCCGTCAGTTCTATGACAAATGGAGCTAGCCCACTGCCACTTCAGCTTGCTACACTTCCAGACTATGTCCGTCACTTTGGTCTTTTTTCGGATGGCCTCATTCCGGACTTTATCCATTATAGAGATACCAAGCATAGACCTTTCCATAGCTCTCTGAGTGACATGTAGCCGGTGGGCCAGTTTTACTGTCAAGTTCCACGTCTCGGCTCCGAGACTGCTAGCCGCCCTTATTATGATTAGGTACCCTATACAGATGCTAAATGCCGCAAAACCAACCTGCTGTTTGAAAGTCAAATGTTTCCAATAAACTTCAAGAACTTGATTGTGTAATCAAAGACGAAAGATTTTTGAACAGTCCAATCACCGGCCAAGAGTTTCAAAACTGACCAATCAACTTCAAAGAACGTTTTAAGAGTTTCCCAGTAGTCTGCAGGTTTGTGTCAGGAATATCAAAAGGAAAGTGAAGGCAACGCAGATGAAGACAATCTCTATCAAGTCGAATTGACTGCATATGGCGATGTTATTCTCTGCTGCCGCCCCTCCTCCTGACGCCGCCTTAGGTGCCATCGATGTTGCTGCGAAAAGATAGTGGTAAGGTTAAAAAAACTGAAAATCGGTATGAAGGTTATTCCTGGATTTATCAAAACTGGGGGTGGTGCCAAGAAGTGAAAAATGAAGGGGGTGCACCCCTAGGGCGTTTCTTCACCGCGCCGGGAACGAGAACGGGAACGAGACTTTAGGGGCCGAGTTTAGTACGAAGTGAAGGCGAACGGTGCCGGCGGCGGTGGACAAACGCCCCTAGATTTTATCAGTTGGTAAGGAAGTAAGTTCATGCCGATTTTGTCTTTCTGGCTCAGTGTGCAAAGCTAAAGCTGTTTTTTGACGCTGACCGGCCCACTAATTTGTAGGTTTACATAATATTATATCTTCATCATCAATCTACTAGAGTCCACGGCTAAACATGAGCCCAATAGGAAGATATTGCCTGCTCACCACGCTTGAATGGATTGAGGCGGGCTGTTCAAGATGTTTGTATACAAAGAATGCCCGTAATCTGGAGAATCCCTTTGCGCCATTTCCGACACTCCTAGGCAGATGGTCTAGTCGTAGTAGTCTATTTTAGCACTACATGAGAGCTGTCTTCACATCTTAAATCTATTTCCTTCCTTTACTGCTTTAGGAAAATAAAGAAATTGTGCTGGGCCTGAGAAAAGGCTGAGGCAGAATAAAAAAGGTACTTACATTATACTCTGAACGATTTTCGAATAAATTTAATGGCCTCCAAAATTTGTAAAAGTGATGGAATCAGAACAATGACATCCTCTGGAAAAGAAATGGTGGACACTTAAATAGAAACACAAATATAACGCTTATCTGTCCTGTGCTAGTTTACGTCGTCTTATTCGAACTTTTCTCATATTGGCAGCATGGCATAGCCATGTCCTACTGATTCTAAGCTTCAGACCATTATCGTTCTCACTTGGCCTTACTCATCATGATCATTTATCATTAAAAACCGTGAGGACAGTGATTTTTGACTGACTTCACCGACCCTTAAAATATTGTTGGTCCACCAGTTGTAAGAAGCCACGATATTTTTTCTGATGCACGCTACGGTCTAAACTAAAGAGATCAGGTAAAGTTTGTAAGATCTACTATAACCACTGAACCTATTGCCGCCGAAAACTTACACACAGTGGTAGCGGCAGTACGTAAAACTACTGAGGTGATGAAGAATTAGGTTTTTAGAAGTGGGTCCTGAAGGCCTGTTTTAAGAAAACCAAGATTTCGAAAAGCAGGCGGGTCAGAACAGATTATAAACTTGGCAAAAGAACATTTTGAGAAATTATCCTTGTTGTCGGCGGCCTCAGGCCAATTGATGCTATTTCTATGGTTGTCATTCATACATACCTGTTTGGGCATCATTACTTTCTACACCCATTCGGTTTACATGTTTTTGGTGCACATTTGGATTTGATTCTGTTGATTTTGGTATTTGGTGTGGTTGAAACGGGCTTACAGGAATTTTGGTAGCTCCATAAATATTTTGGAGTAAAATTTTGTGCTGTGATATGATACGATA
Organism: Phthorimaea operculella; assembly: GCA_024500475.1. Lineage (NCBI taxonomy): Eukaryota > Metazoa > Arthropoda > Insecta > Lepidoptera > Gelechiidae > Phthorimaea > Phthorimaea operculella. The sequence goes on from JANFCV010000017.1 coordinate 3,657,321, forward strand.
TTTCAGTGTGACATTGGCAGAAGGCTGATGTCAATTTTGAAGGAATAAAGCGGAAATAAAGAAGTTTAGTTATCAAATCCTACCGCCACCGCTGTAACGGCGCGTGCTCACCGAAGCACGGAATGAAATCTTAGTCGAGGGCAGCCATTCCTGTGAGCCATTGTAGGAGTAACATATAATATCATTGATTGTAGGTATTTAGTGGGCCCAAAATCGGAGACCTGTGGAGGGGCCTTGGTCCAGCAGTGAGGGTCCGTAGCAGTTGATGATGATGATAATAACTTTCAGTGCTGTTTCTTTCTATACCATGTGCAGTATTTTTTGTGCAAGACTTTTAAGCAACACACAGCGCTAAGAAATGAAAGTGTCTGGAACGTTGAACCGTCTAATTTCGCAACGCACAAAAAGTCACGCGAACATCACGTCACGATCTCTACATTTTCCGTATTTACAACATACGCTTCATAGTAATGTTCCAACATTTGGGTGATATTTTGTTCAGTTCATCTTAAAATAGTTCGGCCTTGTTCATTATGTTCTCCCTTTTCCCAAACAGCGAAGATACATCATCTTACCTAACCTATCCTAATCCTATACTGGTTTGTCTTATAAACTGTATGAATAGCTAGTTCAAGTTGTTCCCTTAAAAAGGAAAAGTATAGTAAGTTGATATGCTGCACTATTAATTGTGATAACCGACTTTAAAAAGGAGGTTATCTTATCAGTACCTATGCAAAAATCTACGCTCCAATGACTGATATGTTCTAATAATCAGATGTTTAGATTACCGTGTGGTACCGGCTTTGAGTAGCTCACTCCATATCTTTCCTGTGGGTGTCATAAGAAGCGACTAATAGATTTAAGAGTTGATGCGTAGGCACTGTAATTTTAGGCAACAGGCTGACAGCTTGTCACGATGGTGATACACAGTTTTCTGAATAACTCGAACTTTTGGCAGACGTGGCGTTAATAGCCGTTTTTTACAAGCGTTTACGCTCTGCCTACCCCGTAAGGGATATAGGTGTGATATACCTATGTAGATTGTTACATTTAGATTAGATACTGAGTCCCTTTCAAAGGTCCCTTCTCTTCAAAGTTTCGACGTACCGGAAACAGAACCATGAACCATACCGTAATTAAGTAATTACTGTGGACAAAAAGCGGATGTAGTAACAAATATCTAAGTACCATCGTAAAAATTTTAATATCCGTAGTGAGAGGTAAAACGCTTACTGTGAAAGTGAAGGTAATAAATTAAAAATGCCATAAAATAGTGTGAAATAGGCGAATCATTCCCAATCGCAAGGTAGGTGCTGCCTATATAAACCAATGCCCTTTTATTACCGATTTTAAGATATTTTAGGGTAGGTAGGTAAATTACCCTAACTAAACCAACACCACTAACCTTCTTGTTTATTTTTCTTTTTACCATTCTACTACCTACATAATATGTTGCAGCTAGGCCATCATTTTCAAATATTTTCCCACTCAAAGGCGCAGTGACCAAAATCTTTGACCTCCAGTTACCCAACCTTGCTTCCGCGTCAGGGGTCTTCAATGCCGGTCGTGTTTATAGGTCAGGCGGGCTAAAACGGCCAAACGTCCAGTGAAGCAAGACGGTGACCCATTTTATTAGTTCTGGAAGTTTCCGGGTCTATTTCCGGGCAGTTTCTAGGCGAAACCAAACGCAAATTACACTTACCTAGTTTGAGTTTGGTTAGTATGACTGCCTGCCACGCAGAAGGTTCCGGGTTCAATTCCTGGTGGGGTCAGTCACAAAGATGATATTTATCACTTTGTGAATTTGTTCCCAGTCTGGTTAGGACATTGCAGGCTGAACCACCTGATTGTCTGAAAAGTAAGATTGTTCCGTGCTTCGGATGGGCACGTTAAGCCTTCGGTTCCGGTTGCTATCTATGATGGCGGTCGTTACACAACCATGTCAGAGGCCTGCTACTTGCAGTAGGCGGTTGAAAAACTCTGACACCAGGGTTCATAGGGTCGTTGAACGACTCGGTGACCCACACGAAGAGAGAGAGAGAGAGAGAGACTTAGTTTGAGTGTTACTTGATACCGCAGCTGATATTGTTACGACTACTTCTTCTTCGATTGGGACAGCAATATACTGACTTTGTTTGTTGTAACTTGTAGATAACCGGTAAATACTTATAAGGCTACCGATCGAAAGTACACTGTCACCTGCTGCCATCTGCAATAAGCTTTGAGTTTTCCTCCCCATTAACGAATGCGAAAGTCTGGTCTACTACGGATTATGCTTGCATGACGCGTTCTACTGCACAAATCCATTCACACATATTCTACTTCAACCAAATCCTAGTAGAAGAAAGTGTGAAACGAGTTGCTAGCGGACTTCCGTGTGCGGAATCGAATTACACCGTTGCAGAAATTGATCGCCTGTTATCTACAGTGGACGTAACGATTAAAGGTGCAAGTTCGTAACGTGCGGCTGCGAGTATAGTCGTTCGTACTATCGTAGTTTGAATGTGTATGCCCCGACGCGTTTGAGGGGTGCGACAGACGCGTGCAGCCGTACGCCATACACTTTCATACTAAGCGGCTATGTCGGTCGGTCGTATGTGACGATCTTGCACCATAACGTCGGGTTAGCAGACGCCAGTATCGTCTTCTAATTTTAGATTTAGATTTATGTTTCTTTAGGTATCTTCTTCTTTATTTGTGTTGATTTTCAAAACAAATTAAAATACTTATTAGGAGTTTGTAATTTGATAACATCTGTAAAGCTCTACAGAATAGACGCGAGACGCGACGCGCAACATGCTATCTGTCAGGCAAGCGATCGTCAGCCATCAAAGGGACGCGCGTCTGACTTGTGTAATTTGTAACTGTGTCATACATTGGAAACAGTTTCGCATTTGGTTTCGCACGTCTCACGTGTCCGACGATCACTTGTTTGACAGATGTCATTTTACGTTTCGCGTCTACTCTGTGGGGCTTGTGCCTTAGTCTGATTGTTTCAAGTGGTACCTACTGAACTGCTATTACTTACTTTATGCCCATTCTCTTAGTAATTGCTATCTCCGTACTTAAACAACAACGTAACAGACGTAGCCAGCCCTTAGTTTCGTCAGCTTTCACTGTTTCACTGCCAGTTTCTCTGGGATAATGACAGACGCAACATTGCCCTCTATGATTAGTGACGGGCGCGCTTTATGTCGACCACATGATATTCATTTTAGAAAACTAAGTAACGATTGCGATAATGTCATTCTTTGATAATGTCTATCGACCTTCACACATAAATTATGGTCACACGAATTCAAGGAAATAGAGACTAATTGAAGATCACCAATAATAAGAAAATAGGGAATTAATTTGTTAGCGACCTGTTCTGTCTGTTACCTACCTGAAGTTAAGAAGTCTAGGTCATCATCTTCTTCCTGCCCTTATCCCAATTACTTGGGGTCGGCGCAACACGTTTCGTTGAACACAAAATCGCGTTGCAAAAGGATTTGGCTGAATTTTACGACCGGCCGCCTACCAGACGTCAACCCTCCTTGGGAATGCTTTTTGGTGGATTAACCGCCACCATACAGTTGGCCCTGGCTGTTTAGGTCGGGTTTATCCCTCGGTCGCCTCTTACGACCCCCACGGGAAGAGAGGGGGTGGTGCTATTCTACTCTGCCGGCACCACACGGCATAGTCTGGAGTCATGTCATGAGTCTAGAGGCATAGGAGGAGTCATTAAGAAGTCTAGGTACCGTGTCACAAATGTCCATCGAGTTGCTTCTGGACCTGGACTCAGCGTCAATTTCTTTTACTTGCAGGTCTCCAGAAGGTGAAGATGACACAGAGAAGAATTCAGACGTGGTCGCCAGGGTCCCTCCACACTGCCATATCACAATCAAATGTACAAGAGAGGTAAGCGCATCATCATCAGCCCACTTCCACCTACGAAAGGTGTAGGCCCTTGTCTACTGGGGAACTCTTCACGTTCCTGTGCCGATCATGATCACATCCATTGACATAACGTTGACTTGACGATGTTACCAAACCACCAGGATGGTTGTCTTCAAAACCACTTGCCAAGATAAGCGCAAGCCCATTGTTTGCCTTGAAATAGCTCAAAGTCGAACCGTCTGCACGGAAATCAGTTGAACCTGCTACAGAAACGATTCTTGCTCAGAGGATCTTAATTTTCCCTTGGTTTTTCACATCGTCCGTTGGCTGACTGTGAAATTTTCAATCTAAATCATTTATTTCAAACAGTAACCTTTCTAAGGAACCTGATTATTAGACTTGCTTCTAGAGTTCTAGCCGAAATTTTCCCACGTAGCACCGTATCATGTAATCCCCAGGAGAGATCCATACTCTTTGGCTGGCTATTTTTTTCACTAATTTATCACCGTTGCAATTTTTACAGATTGCGGGTTTCAACGGGCTGTCCGAAGCAGTCCGCCGCCTAGATTTCTCCTCAGCCGTCCGAGATGTTAGAAGATTTAACTATATCTGCGCTTTACTAGAACTGCTGCTGGGCGGACAACGACTGACGCATTTACCTGGTGCCGCTCAGAAGCTACTGCTGTCCATGTTGGAGCAACTTGCCGATCAAGGTAACGTTACCTGATACAGGTCACAACATCTTTTGGAAAAATAGTTTCGCCTCTACCAAAATTGCCAGGGCAAGGTGGTCCAGATCTACGAGTTTTTTTTGTCACTTACGTAGACGACCTTTTAACAGCGGCGGGTAGTCTTTGGATGCAGTCGGCGCATGATTGCGATCCGTGGAGGCGCTTTTTTTATGCTATGACCACGTCGATGGCGGGCCAGCTTTAGATTTCCCGTTATGAGATTAGGGTCAAAGGGGAACTAGCATGAACGTGTCATTTTCGCCTTCAAAGCAAGGTTTGGTAGAGTGACTAGAGTGGGGCAACGCGTGGCATAGTAAGATATCGCCCCAGCCTGCCCTACCATCAACGGGAATACGCTTAACTTTACCGGGGACCACGGGAATAGTTTTTGTTTAGTTTATTAATATCCCGATGCCAAGAAGACAACGGGAACACATGCATAGTGGTTTTCTTTTACATTGTAGTTGTTTCTGTCAAGGAGTTTTTGATAACCATTTATTTTTCTATTTGAACTCTTGTCATGCATGACTCTGTCAATCGTCTCTTCCTGTGTGTCACATTATAAACAAGATCTATAAAAATATTTTATTATTTCATGGACCTCAATGTGACCTCAATATGGTAGCAATCGCATGAAAAATGTGTTAAAAACATAGGAAAAATCGTGCTACATAAGGAGAGCTATAAATTCCGTAAGAAAAACCAAGTCTAGTACCAAAAATCTTTCGCCAAAATAAAGATGTCAAGCTCGACTTGCAAAATCGATATAGGTCGATTAGAAGGTACCAAAAACTGGCCAACATGGAAATTCAAGGTAGGATTACTACTGCGAGGAATACCCGGCGGATTAGATGCCATAAATGGCAAGCTTAAAGAGCCGACTAACCCAGGCAGTGACGTGTCACCTGAAAGTACTGCGGAATATGAAAAAGCTCTACAAAAGTACAACGAAACAGATAGTGCAGCTATGCTAATACTCACTGCAAATATGACCGACGAAAATCTGCAGAAAATAATGCGATTTGGTTCTGCAAAAGAAGTATGGGAGGAACTCTGTCGTCTTTATGATGGAACTAGGGCTTGACTATCGGACGTATTTTCAATTCCGGAATTGAGTTTCGATATTCACTTCTATAGTTCCGGAAATCCGGAATTCCGGAATTAGGAGCTCAAATTTTCAAAATTGTATTTTATGGGTTTGCCGTGCAGTAAAACAACGCGGGGGCGCCTTGTAAGACCACGAGGAAGCGGCGCACAATAGTCCATATTGGGTCTTTATCCCTTGCGGAGTAGGCAGAGCGACAACGGCCGTAAAATACGGTCGTTATCACCACGTCTGATAAATATCTTTGAGGGTTGTTTTAGCTATTGTCATGTATCGCTATAGTGACAGGTTGTCAGCCTGTTGCCTAAAATTGCAATACACATGAAACCCTGTAGTCCTTTAGCCGCTTCTTACAACATCCACAGGAAGGAAATAGGGTGATGCTATTGCTAAGCCGGTATCACACGGCAATTTTCAACCATGACATTCACCACATTATCATAACTTTATAAAAAAATCTTTAGAATAAATCAGAAACTATGATTGTTCAATTTAATGTGTTGTTTTTTTAATTAATGTAGAAACAAACAGCCTCAAAGAATCTTATGTACTAACTTATTAATATGTATTTAAACAGACCTGAAGTTTCCTTCATGGTAATTTTATATATGCTGTATGTAAACATATAGAGTAAACTCATCGCAAACAAATCACTTAGCCATGAAACGGTAGATAACACTCACTCAGTAAATACTTATACAGTTTAAAAGTTGACATCAACCCTATTTTGATTCAATAACAAATTTGCAACCCTTTTCTTCTAACTAGCCAAAGACAAATAAAAAAATTTATCGATATCGAACAGTTTAGTGTTCTAATTACGCATTGCACGAGCAAAGAATGAGTTAAGTAATGTTAATTAACCCTTTTGTAATATTTTGTATCTAATGTGCAATAAAGTATGTTGTATTGTATAAAAAATATACATTTTCGTAATATCGAAATTTCGATATTGATTTCGTAAATTCCGGAATTGAAAACGATATTGAGGTTAACCGGAATTCCGGAATTGAGCCAATTCCGGAATTCCGGAAGTCAAGCCCTAGATGGAACGTCAGATGACAAAGCTTACGACTTATGTATGCAATTCTTCGGCTACAGAAAGGACCCAAAGCATGACATGGCTACTCACATTTCTACAATCAAACAACTCTGGTTTGAAATGAAAACTGAATTAGCCAAAGACGGAAAATCTGAGCTCCCAGAAATCTTACTGATATGCAAGATACTACAGACGTTGCCAGAAGATTATTTCGCCTTCAAGTCAAGCTGGACCCTACTGTCCAAAAAGGATCGCACAATAGAAAACCTTACTTGTCAACTGTGCGCACATGAAAAAGCCCTGATGACTCGAAATGAAGACAATCATTCTTGTGCAGAAGCTTTAATGGCCAACAGCAGTGAATTTAAGAAGAAAGTCAAGCAGTTTAGATGCCCATACTGCAAACAAACTGGTCATAAAATAAAACAGTGTAATAAATGGATTTCTGATGGAAGACCACCAAAACCAGTTAGCAAAACGAATCAAAATCTTAACCTTACGCTTACACTTATGCATGTTACAACAGCTAAGAACGGAGAATGCTTTACAGCTGTAGAACCTGAAGAACACGACGGCTGGTACGTTGACAATGGTGCCACCAGTCACGTAACATTCCGAAGAGACTTCTTCTCGAACTACCAATGCTTCGATAGCACTCATACCGTGACGACGGCTGATGGAGCTGTAATAAAAGCTACAGGCATAGGAAACGTTGATTTGAAAGCAACTGTCAATGGCAAAGTCAACAACATTCGATTGTGTGACGTATGGTACGTTCCTGAATTAAAAAGAAACCTTTTCTCAGTGCTAGCAGCACACGATACTTTGAAAAACAGTCTATTTGTTTCTGAAACGGAAAAATGCCGAATAAACGTGAACGGAAAGATATTGTTAACAGGCAAACGACATAAGCATGGAGGGCTATACAAACTGAACGTTGAAACAGTAAAGAACGAAGCTCCAAACCTGAACGTTTTGACTACTGACAATATTCTACAGTTATACCATGAAAGGCTTGCCCACCAGAACAAAAGACACGTAAAGAAAGTTATCGAACGCGAATTGAACATTAAAGTTCGACTTGATTCAGAATTATGTACAGGATGTGTTTATGGGAAGACACACAGACGAAAATTCGGAACAAGAGAGAAAGCGACAACTCCGGGTGAAAGGATTCACACCGATGTATGTGGCCCATTCCACCATCTTTCTAAAGTACAGATACTTTGTACTATTCAAAGATGACTATAGCTCGTACAGACATGTATACTTCTTGAAGCATAAATCTGAAGTTCACCTGAAACTCGAACAAATGCTTAAAGAAAGCAAAATGGCTGGACACGAAGTTAAAGAATTACTCTCTGACAACGGAGGTGAATTCGATAATGAGAAAGTGAGAAACATACTACAAAAAGCAGGTATAAAACAAAGACTCATTATGCCTTACACCCCACAACAGAATGGGAGTAGTGAGCGCGAAAATCGAACTCTAGTTGAAGCCGCTCGCAGTATGATGCACGCTCATGAAGAGTTACCCCTTGCCACATGGGCAGAGCTTATCTCAACTGCTGCATACGTGCTAAATAGAACCGGACCTACATCTCAAGAAGGAAAATCGCCGTATGAACTATGGTTCAAGAAAAAGCCAGAAATTAAACATCTGAGAATCATTGGCTCTCTATGTTTCTCTAATGTTCCAAAACAAAAGAGAACAAAAATGTCAAAGAAAGCTCAAAGATGCATATTAATTGGATATGATGGCGATGATGGGTACCGTTTACTAAGCACAGGTCATCAAACATTAATACGGTCGAGAGATGTGACCTTTAATGAAAACGTGATCAGGTCTATCGGGTTTGATGAGTCTGAAGAAGAACAAACAAGCACCGAGATAGAAATTTCCTTTCCCAGCAACAATAATGATCATGAGATGCATGATGCAAGGGAGGAAGAGCACAGCGATCGTCAACAAATCGTTGAACAAAGCGCTTCAAGTGTGCCTCATGCACCACAAGATGACATAAACACTACGTTTGCTGAAGAAGAAGAAGAAATACCTGAAATCGTTGATGACTACAATAATGCACCAGACGAAACTGAAGAGCTCGAACAAGTAGAATCAGAACAAGGCGAACTAAGTATTCAAGAAATCGAACAAGAGGGTCAACGCACCTATAACTTGCGCGATAGATCTACAATACAAAGGCCTCAAAGATTCAACGACTGTGTACTTATGTCTACGTCAAAAAAGTACCACATTTGGTGAAGACCCCAAGACATACAAAGAAGCCCTGTCAAGTCCTCAAAGAGATAACTGGATCAAAGCTATGGACAGTGAAATAAATTCACTAAAAGAGAACAATACATGGATTTTAAGAGATCTACCTGATAAAAGAAAAGCAATATCTTGTAAATGGGTTTACAAAACTAAAACCAATGCAGATGGTTCTCTAGACAAGTTTAAAGCACGACTTGTAGCTCGAGGATACACACAGAAAAAAGGAATAGACTATGATGAAACCTTTAGTCCTGTCGCAAAAATGACTACAATAAGATCAGTTTTGAGCGTAGCAGCGAATGAGAGTCTACATCTTACGCAATTTGATGTGTCTACGGCGTTTTTAAATGGATCTCTTGAAGAAGAAATCTACATGAAACAGCCAGATGGTTACAATGACGGTTCAGAAAAAGTATGCAAACTGGAACGAAGTCTTTATGGACTAAAACAAGCCCCACGATGTTGGAACAAATGCATTGTTGACTACTTGAAGAATATCGGCTTTAAGCAGTGTGAAACTGACAACTGCCTGTTCATCAGAGTTAAAGGCAACAATAAAATAATTCTGGCTCTATACGTTGATGACGGACTTGTTGCCGCTACAGATAAGAAAGACTCCGAAAAGTTTATAATTGAACTTAAGAAAAGGTTCAAAATAACTACGAAACCTGCCTCGTATTTCTTGGGACTGGAGATAGAAAGGTTTAAAGACGGACTTAAACTCTCTCAGAAACACTACACTGGAAAAGTGTTAGCTCGTTTTGGAATGAGCGATTGCAAGCCAGTCAATACACCTATAATCAAAGATGCTCCAGCAGCAAACAAGAAAGAAATCGAGAATAAAAGTGAGAAATTCCCTTACAGAGAAGCTGTGGGAGCCTTAGCTTACCTCATGGTCGGGACCAGACCAGACTTGGCCTACGCCCTAAGTGTGGTGTCCAGAACATTGGCGAATCCATCCCAAGAGGATATCGTTAAAGTTAAGCGTATCATGAGATATCTTAAAGGCACTACAGATGCAGGAATAACTTACAAAAAGGGATACAACCATGGCATCTTAGAAGGCTACAGTGACTCAGACCATGGTGGAGACATAACAACAGGAAGGTCAACTTCTGGTATTGTCTGCCTCTATTCAGGTGGAGCCATATCCTGGACAAGCAGAAGGCAAACCTCCGTAGCCATATCTAGCACGGAAGCGGAGCTGATAGCTGCCAGTGAAGCAGCCAGGAAATGATCTGGTTAAAAGACTGTATGAAGATATAGCAGTTCTTAAAGATACCCCTAAACTTAACGTGGACAACGATGCAGCTATTAAGATTGCTCACAATCCAGAGATGCATCGCAGGACGAAACACATTGCGATAAGACACTTTTATGTTCGAGAGCTGGTGTCCAGCAAAGAATTAAGTGTTGAATATGTGCCAACAGAGTTCCAGCTGGCAGACATCCTGACAAAGGCCATTCACAAACCAAGACTGGTTCAAATGTCGGCGAGGATTGGTCTATCCCTGTAAATGCAATAAATGTATACAAAAAGGGAGGATGTCAAGGAGTTTTTGATAACCATTTATTTTTCTATTTGAACTCTTGTCATGCATGACTCTGTCAATCGTCTCTTCCTGTGTGTCACATTATAAACAAGATCTATAAAAATATTTTATTATTTCATGGACCTCAATAGTTTCAAAAAGACTATTTTCTTATCCACAGTGGCGACATCAAAACAGAACCTCAACGCACTCCGAGCACTCCTCGTAGCTTTGTCAGCTCTGCGTGAATCGGAGCGACGCGCCTGCTGGGGCCGGCCCTTGGGGTCCCGTGCTTTATGGGGCCACCATGACCACGCGATTGCGAGGATACATCGGATCGCTAATGACATTTCTATACAAGAGGTAAGTAACTTAAAGTTGTCCGAGCTAATTGGACGACCGGTTGGAATCCCCCGCTTTATGGGACCACCACCATGACCACGCGATTGCGAGGATACATCGGATCGCTAATGACATTTCTATACAAGAGGTAAGTAACTCAAAGTTGACCAAACTAATTGGACGACCGGTTGGAATCCCCCGCTTTATGGGGCCACCATGACCACGCGATTGCGCGGATACATCGGATTGCCAATGACATTTCTATACAAGAGGTAAGTAACTTAAAGTTGTCCAAGGTAATTGGACGACCGGTTGGAATCCCCCGCTTTATGGGGCCACCATGACCACGCGATTGCGAGGATACATCGGATTGCTAACGACATTTCTATACAAGAGGCAAGTAACTTAAAGTTGTCCAAGCTAATTGGACGACCGGTTGGAATCCCCCGCTTTATGGGGCCACCATGACCATGCGATTGCGAGGATACATCGGATCGCCAACGACATTTCTATACAAGAGGTAAGTAACTTAAAGTTGTCCAAGCTAATTGGACGACGGGTTGGAATGCCCCGCTTTATGGGGCCACCATGACCATGCGATTGCGAGGATACATCGGATCGCCAACGACATTTCTATACAAGAGGTAAGTAACTTAAAGTTGTCCAAGCTAATTGGACGACGGGTTGGAATGCCCCGCTTTATGGGGCCACCATGACCATGCGATTGCTAGGATACATCGAATCGCTAATGACATTTCTATTCAAGAGGTAAGTAACTTAAAGTTGTCCAAGCTAATTGGACGACCGGTTGGAATCCCCCGCTTTATGGGGTCACCATGACCACGCGATTGCGAGGATACATCGGATCGCTAACGACATTTCTATACAAGAGTAACTTACTATAAGTAACTTAAAGTTGTCCAAGCTAATTGGACGACCGGTTGGAATCCCCCGTTTTATGGGGTCATCATGACCATGCGATTGCGAGGATACATCGGATTGCTAATGATATTTCTATACAAGAGGTAAGTAAAGGACACATATGCTGGGATAAGGAAACATTTTCGATTTTATTCTTCAATGACAAGGACCGAAATGTAGCCACATATTTTAGACAGACAGCAAGTATTCTTGCTGACTGATGTTTGAATGGTTGAAAATGTGGTTCAAGTGAGACTCGCGAGTCAAGAGGCGTCGTTCTTAAAAACTTATCTCACTAAGTATGTCCTGTGGAATATTTTCCACATGGACCAGAAAACCTCGAATTTCACCTGTAGGATTGTATCCTGTAATTTCGTAAAATCGGGTACTAGAAACAGTTTTTAATAGAATTTTGATTTGATACGACATTTCATTATTTGCAGCCTGGTCCAGAAGTAGTTCCTAAGCTTCACGATTTGCCCGAAGAATGTATCAGAGAAATCCTTCTGAGGATAGCGGATCACAGGGATTTAGAGGTGAGCATCAACAATACGAGCATACAGAATAGAGAAGATGCCTACCCTGTAGTGGGTGGGTGTTGGCTGATGATTATTATCAAGAATACTACTTCTTTGACGAGGACTTATGCCTTCGAATCTGTAATAAAACAGTTTTATTGTACCTAATCAAATAAAAATGAAATGGAGACAAAACCGTTCATTAAACTGGACTCTGGACTTATTGATTTTGCCTTCGTTTTAATCCTGAGTTCCATTTCAAGAATATTTAGCAGCGGTCACATGCAGTCGGCTCAATAATCCCGGTTTATGGAGACATTTAAGTCCAGCAAAGTCTTGTGCCTGTTGCAAGCCTGTTGATAATTATAATGAAAAATATTCGCATTTTACTGTAATTAATGTGCAATATTTCAGAATGCATCATCCGCATGGAGTGTTATGGCGTCAGTGGTAGGCGAGCAGAGAGTATGGAGGGAGTTAGTGCATTTCCACTTCACGCAAGCGCAGCTCGATGCTGTTATCAAGAGCAAGGAGGAAGGAGAAGAGATGGACTGGAAAAAGATCTTCCACCAGCTTAGGAAGTGAGTGAAGTCCATTCGTAATCACAGTGTCATGAAATGACGTGACCAGCCTAAGCGAGAGGCCAAGTTACGCTGATCGAAATACTTAGATTCTACGCGACCAGCGTAACCTGACCTCCCGCGTAGGCTGGTCATGACACTTTGATTTTGAATGGATTATACCTACAGTGCTGTTTCTTTCACTGATTTACCATGTAATCAACCCAATTTCGATAAGGTACAGGATTCGTAAATGGCAACCGGCCTGTTTTCTCGTGCTTGCCTAATACTGCACCTGATTCTTTCCTACTCACACTTAAAAACTATCTCCCTTTACATCTTCATTTATTTGGACGAGGTGAGGTATATTTAACACCGTATACGTGTTCATTGGCAAAACTTGTTCTGATTCTTGAGATGAAGAAAGAAATTGAAAAAAGTCATGCATCGACCGGGGCTCGAACCCAGGCCGCATGGGTCAATGCCCCACCGCTCTGCCACTGAGCTATCGATGCACCGACCATGCCAAAGGACATTGGGACCTTTAGTATGGACAAAATACCCACTACTGCAAACATTAATGAATTATGTCTCATTTTAAAGCCTAAGCCGCCTAGTTATAGCAGGCAAAGGCGCATTATTGTGAGGGATGGGAATATTAAGATATTTAATAATATATATATCTTAACACTATACTCCAGATTAGCCGCCTAGTCGCTCTCGCGTTCGGAAGTTTTTGTTTACGGTTCCCGCCTACCTTCGGTAGTCATGTAGGGCTCTGTCGAGCACAAGTAACCTCGGCCAGCGAGTCTCACCTGGGGTACTCCAGAGTCTTGCGCCCCGAGGGCAGGCTACGCTTCACGCTTATTATTAGGCTTCTTATTATATTCAGCTTCGAAAATGCCCTTCAAATGCCACCAGCGCCCCGCTAATGGGTCGCGAATGTTTGTCCGCACGAATCCGCAAGCCGCCTTGCAGCGCGTTATGAACGAACTCGCGGCTTGTGCCATCCCTCGACGCCATTCACGCTGGGATCAATAGACCCCCGACCGCCGCCGCAGCAGCGATAACCACTGCCTTCGCCGCCGCGCCCCCACTACCGCCGCTGCCTGCTTCTCCTTCGCCGTCTCCGCTGTCCCAGCGTAAGCCGAGGGACAAAAAGCACTTCGAACTGCTTGCCCTATAGCGCACCTGAACGCTCTCAGGGAGAGTGCCACAGCCGTACAGGTGCGAGCGCAGACCGCATGGATCAACCTCACCGACCCCACCGAGGACCCGCACGGTTCCGGATACGAGGGTCACACCGCCGCTGTCCAGTTCCATGCTGAACAGCTCGGGTACTGGAGACAGCCCAGCGATGACATCACAAATATCCTATGCGTCCACGCTAACGACGCCGAAGTGTGCGCCCAGCAAGCCCAGGAAAGACGCCATCAAGACGCCGCCACCTGCACCAAAGACATCCATGAAGATAACTGGGTGCATAAAGAAGCCGCCGCTTATAGTAGTCGACCTGCTCCCGAACTGGAGCCACCACTTCGCCGAGGTAAAAAAGGAGCTTTTTCATGCGCCCACAGAGTTCCGATTCCTGGCGCAAGGCGAACAGGAATTCCACGTATACAAGCGCTACCTAACCGCGCTGTAGGGCTCCGGTACCGAAATGTCCTGGTCCGTCTACGCACCCCCAAAAGAGCAGCCAGCCAAGGTCGCGATCAGAAGCCTCCCATGTGGACACGGACCCGCAGGAAATCAAGAAGGAGCTGACCACCCTGGGCTACGAGGTGGCCTACATGCGCCCCATCAAGGCTCGCGGAGAACGCCCAGTGTGTATCAACTTAGCCCAGCTTATTCGCACGCTAAACCTCACCCCGGCTGGGCATCTACAACGTCACAGAGCTAATGTGAATGCTCGGCGTGAAGATCGAGGGATGGCGTGGAAAAACAGGGCACTCCACAATGCCATCGATGCTAGCTATTCCGGCACAGCAGCAGGCACTGTTAACGTAAGCTGCCATGCGTGATCTGGGGCGGCGAACATCTCGCCCTGGATTGCAGAAGACCCCGAGTAAAACCGGCCGCATATACCAACTGTGGCGGATCGCACCTGGCTAACAGCCTCGATTGCCCCGTACTGCGCCGTGAAGTTCGAAACAAGAGAGGGGGGCACAGCACCTCTTACGAAGACGGAGGCGACACCGCAGGGGGAAACCAACGCAGCTGGATCCCTTATGGTGGCTGCCAAACGGCCCCTCCGAAACTTCGACGACAAAGAAGCGGAAGCCGAGGAGGCATAGGAGGCGAGCAACACCCCCGCCGCCCCCAGGACGGGAAAGCACCGGGCCAGCCACGTCAAGAGTCACCCACGGGTCCGTTGGATGTGGTCGGCTCCCCTCAGGGCACACCTCAGGGGGAGAAGCCGAAGCACCAACCGGCCCCAAGACAAGAGAGCGCACGAGCAGCCGTCCTAGAAGAGGACAGAAAGGTCCTGATCACGAGGGCGGACGCGACTTTTATCGTCGAAAAGAGCCTCCAGCGACTCGAGCCATACGGCGGGGTCATGGCTGCCAGGGATAAACCGGAGGCTCTGGGACCCAGATAGGCTGCTCTGGGTGGTGCTGTCGAGCACAGTCTGACGTAGACATCACCTGTCCACATCCATATAGTGTCATAGCTGTATTTTTATTTAAAAAGTATAGTACAAACAGAATTTTATTGAAAGTAGCGTTATATACCATGAAAATCTTAAAATAGATAAATATAATTATTTCGACTTTCCCATGGAATTTTAGAAAAAAAACAACATATTTAGGAAATACCTAGATAAATCTAATAATTTACGTATGTTTCATCAATGTTCGCTAGGTGGGTCAGAAAGGTCCCAATATCATTTTCAGTATCTTGATGCTCAAGCGACGATCTAGCGACATCTGTAGAAAATATTTACAACTTTATTAGTGGGGCGTTGACCCATGCGGCCCGACTTCGAGCCCCGGTCGATGCATGGCATTATTACAATTTCTTATTTTTCATTCATGTGACTCATATACCACTACTGTGATCTTTAGTTCCAGAATGTCCATTTCCCAAAATCCCAATAAATGAATATTGTGAGCGCATTAAATTCCCGATAAATAAATATATTTTCTACAGCTATTGTTTTGTTCACAGGCTTTACGGACTGAGAGAAGACGCGCAGTTCGCGGAGACGCTGTCCCTCTGCCGCCACTGCAAGTGCCTGTTCTGGCGTTCACTCGGACACCCCTGTATAGCTGATCAGGTATTTACATTAAATATACGGACTGAGAGAAGACGCGCAGTTCGCGGAGACGCTGTCCCTCTGCCGCCACTGCAAGTGCCTGTTCTGGCGTTCACTCGGGCACCCCTGTATAGCAGATCAGGTATTTACATGAAATATCTTTCGGACTGAGAGAAGACGCGCAGTTCGCGGAGACGCTGTCCCTCTGCCGTCACTGCAAGTGCCTGTTCTGGCGTTCACTCGGACACCCCTGTATAGCTGATCAGGTATTTACATGAAATATCTTACGGACTGAGAGAGGACGCGCAGTTCGCGGAGACGCTGTCCCTCTGCCGTCACTGCAAGTGCCTGTTCTGGCGTTCACTCGGACACCCCTGTATAGCTGATCAGGTATTTACATGAAATATCTTACGGACTGAGAGAGGACGCGCAGTTCGCGGAGACGCTGTCCCTCTGCCGTCACTGCAAGTGCCTGTTCTGGCGTTCGCTCGGACACCCCTGTATAGCTGATCAGGTATTTACATGAAATATCGTAGAACCGATGGACGTTGGACGCCCTCCGGCCAGATGGACCGATGACTTAAAAAAGGCGGCTGGTAGCGAATGGATGGTAAAACCGGGAGATCGTGCCTTATGGCGTTCCCTGGGTGAGGCCTACATCCAGCAGTGGACTGCAATAGGCTGAAATATAATATAAATAGAATCTTTGTTAGCGAAATGGCGGTTACTCCACCGACACGAGCCAACTCTTAAAAACAACAACAGCGAAATGTGCCCGGATACTGATGGTCTGAAAAGAAGTTTCGCATACGCTGGGTTGGTTTGGGAACAAGTAAGATGATGTTTTTGTATCTGATCGATAAGGTCGAAGAGTTCTGATCTTAGAAGAAGAGGGCTATTACTCGTCTCTTCTGATCAAAGAGGCCTATAACTTGTCTTATCCTACCAGGATTCGGTTGTACAGACAGCTTTATTTTCAGCAGTGGATAGATATCACACAGGCACGGCTGTTGATTGATAATGCATGTAATTGCAAGTAGATGAAATGTTTCATTTCGCCTACCTTATCTGATCAGATCATCATGACTTTCGTCTTGTATGTTATAAAACTACTCACCTTGTTTTTTGAAGACGAGGCTTATATCTCGACGTTGCGATGCAATAAGCGCATCATCATCGGAAAGCCTACAGGCAGGGGCCAAAGTCAACTAAATAAAAATCGTTTCAGTTGATTGTCGATGGTATCTCAGTTGGATGGTTTTGGTAGTTCCGTATTTTGCTATGGAAAATCATAACGGCAATAGAATTACAGCTGAGTGTCGCTGGTACTACAATGGCTAAACATTAGCAGACTTGGGGCCCAGGTCGCACTTTTCCGCCCATGATTCCTAATGGCTTGCGTGTTCTATTTCTAGTGTCCGGAGTACCGCGAACGCCTGAAGGAGGCCGGCGGGCCGCTGCCCCCGCACCCCGTGCCCCCCGCCGCCTTCCTCAAGTTCTTCTCGCTGTAAACACGACCACAGACTTCGCGACATCTCTCTCACACGCCTGCGCTCCTGGTACTTTCAAGACAAGACTACTGTGACGTAAATGGAAAGTTGCTGTAAACATGACCTCACCATAGACTTCACGACATCTCTCCCGTACGGCTGCGCTCCTGGTACTTTGAAGACAAGACTAATATGACATAAATTGAAAGTTCATGAGCTATAGTCCGTCAGGTTCGTGCGCGACCTTCCTGCGGGGTACAGACGGTGGGGGGGCGAGTAAGCACGTCATTTTAATATGACGTGCGGCGCGGATGCGCGCGTTTCCCTTTCCCGCTACACCTCCCGCTACCCGCTGACATCTCCCCTCCCAACGTCTGTCACCCCTAGGGAGGGTCGCGCACGAACTTGCCGGACTATAGTCTACAGATATTATATCAATCTGTGGTTCATGAGTCAAGAAAATTCAACATTCTTTGCATTTCAGAGCATTGGTTTAAAGATTATGAAATGCTCATTAACTACGAAAATTATCAAATCTTCAGTATGAATTACTTAAGGCGACAGAGGAAAGAATAATGGGAAGTTGAATGTCTCCTTCCGGGGAAAACAACGCCCTTAAACACCTTACGTAATTTATAGATGCCCTTTCAATCTGGAGCGCAGATGACGACTACTTGACCCTTTCCAGTTCTACTTCGGCAACTATGAAAAAATATAAACAGTATTACATAAAGTTGCCTACAATCTATACCTAAGTATTATTTTGAGAAATAAAAATGTATGACTTCAAAAATCTATATCGACTGAATACGATCTCAGGCGGAAGGCCTATTCGAAAAACTAAAACAGTGTCGTTAACTACAATAAAACCAATTTAAAAAGCCTAATTAGACAGCTGTCAGATTCATGATAAGTGGTAACTCATTGTACAAGTACATCGTACAAGGTCCGTTTTCCTTTGTTAGCAGAGGGTCTCCTAATTGAAGATGTGTTTTAAATTCGGGTAAGAGTTCATTGAACCCATAATACCAGCTGACCTAAACTGACCAGTGACGTAACTTCCAAAACACTAGTAGATCTTACAGATGTCAAATTAGGCTTGTTAAGGTGGCCTAAGTAAGTTTATAAAGAAAAAAATAAGAAAATCTTAAAATATTAAGACAATTTGGGTTACATTTTAGAGGAATTGCTTTTATATTGTTTTAATTTTGAAATGTGTTAGGTTTATAATTAAAAACCAACTAAACTTTTTAAAATATTAATGGTTAACCAAAATAACCCAGTTTTTGATAGATATAATTTCTAAGTTAAGGACCTATATTAATTAACATAAAGTTTGTTTTGTTCACCTATGTTTTGTTTGTGCACTAACGCTTAAAAATAATTATATTTAATGCTTTAAAAATACTATGTGATATTTCCAAAATTTATATTAAAATTTAAGTGTGTTGTTGTATATGATTGGTATTATTCTGTGTGTTGTTTTGTTATGTTTAAATTATATAGCTTTGGTTTTAACTTTTATTATATTTAAGTAATTGTATAATAAGTAAGTAGTGTGAGGTAAAATTTTCTTTTTTGTTTCTCATTGTAATGTTTTGTCTCACTCACTCATATTCATATCAAGTAAGATATCTATAATACTCTGCAAATGTAAAGTATTTTTACAATGGTCTAGTTTTGGGGGCTAATATCGTTATTATAACCGTGTGCCTATACTTATATCATCACATCACATCCAGCTCTCAATGAAAAAATATATACTGGGTGTTACAAAACAACCAATAAAGCTGAAAGGAGGTCAAGGTACTCGTAAAACTGAACAACTTTCCCCATGAAACATGGGTCAAAATATGATAAAAAAATTTGGACCTCCCATACAAAATTACTCAATTTGTATGGGAGTTTTTATGGGTTGTTTTGTAACACGTTGTATAATAAAATAAAAATATAAGTTAGGTAACTTGTGACTAGAGCATTTCATAATTTCATTTTTAAGTTACCTAGATTAGGTGGCACTAGGATGCTGATAGTTCTACCAAACAAAACATTTGTCTCTTTGCCTCACAACAATCATGAATTTATTTGTGGTACATTGTATTGCAATCAGCTAAATTAATAAGTAAATCATAATTTCGACTGAATATCCTGATGTGTTTAAACAAAAATTAAATAGATTAAATAGTAATATGAGTAATTCGCAGAGTACTTTCTAAATGAACTGTTAAATGCAGCTAAGTAAGAAAAGCAATATTTTAATACAAAATTATTCTTGAAGCTTGAAGTAAATCTAAAATAAGCTAAATATTAAGGATATGCTGTGTAAGATATTTTTAGGCCTAACGTTTGGTTACCGCTATCCGTCACAATACAATTAAATGTTAAGCTGTGGTTACACTGATCATTTTTGTTGGTATTGTAAACAAATTAAAGTTGAGTGCTAAGTAAAGGTGCTATTCCGAACGCAGCGGCATTCCGACGGCATATACCGTGGCAGCTGAAGTTATCGGCCGTCGTCCGCTCCGTTCAGACTAGCTACTTTAGTGACATGAAATTTATTTCACATAATTTATTGAGTAAGGTTTAATGCCCTCTTGAAAATCAGGTCAATGAACTCATGAAGTATATAAATTATATTATTAGAAAATCAGTGTTACATTTTGTAAGTATATTTACTTAAGAATAATTCAATCTTTTATCTTAACTTTATACATGATACAGATAATATTTCTTTAGATGTATTAATTGATTGATATGAAACAGGGTTCAGAAAATCTTAATATTGATAAAGATCGGTTGTTCTATATGTGATAATTATCACTGCCAAATGCCAACCCTAAATTGTCCCAAGTAGAATAATTTTAAGAATAAAATTAATGGTTTTTAATGTGAAATATGATTGTGAAATTATAATAAATTTTTAAATAAGTTTGGCTAGCTAAAAATTTTTAAGTCTGTAGAACAAAATTTCAACACAGTAGTGATATATTGTTGTTGTATTTTGGGAAATATTGCACGAAAGCTATAAAATTACACACAGTGTAGCCACAGCCCAGTAAACACAAAAGCAAAATATCTATTAGTGAAATAAGTCTGAAAATCTTCTACAGTCAAAATGTTCATTGTATTGTACTATGTAGTGTTATAGTTGTTGATATTGTGATATTTTAAGATAAATATTTAACATATTTTAGTCCCAAGAAGCTAACTTTAGAATTTAAAATAACTCTTGGAAGAATTGTCGGGAAACAGAAAAATTATGCAAAAATATGATTGTAAACTCTGGTAGGTATTTTATTATAAATTGAAGATTATTTTTGATCAGAAATTCTATCAGTTACTTTAGACCAGAATGACAAAAAAGCACCAGTGTATACATATGTTTAGACACCAATGAGTCTCTTAAATTGGTCTTATTAAACCAGTCCTGATTTTGTGCATTATTTAGGTTTAAATAAAGTAGGTACCTATAACTTGTGCAGATAAATAATAGACCCAAATTGGCAACATTGTTGTTTGCCTCTCTATGATATTATGACATGAGCAGGATGTTAACAATAATTTTTCCAATTTGGGTCTATTCTTTATCTGGGCAAGTTGTACCTAATGTAAATAGCTCTTCCAAGAGTTACAGCTTAATATAGCAGCTTGCCTACTCACTCCCAGTCATTTTATTTTAGTTTATCTGTGATGAATTTTGTTTGCAATGGAATTGTTTTCTGACTTGTGTTCTCACAACATTGTAGTTTAAATGGTATTTCGAAATAAAGATATTTTGAGTAAGATTTTCTTGTTTTATTTTTAAATACTTAACATTCACACTTACTACTATAAAATATCGACAGCTTTAATTCCCATTCTAAACCGAAGAATAGTTTAAATACCAGATAAATAGGTAGGATCTTCAGGAAAGGTTATTCTTTACATTCTCACAATGCCGCACAACATCCTTCAGTTTGTACACCAAGTCCTGAAGCTGCTGGCTTCCACAAGTGAACCTGATGTCGTTGCCTTCCTCTGTCTTCAATATCACAGTGTACAGGAGATTATCAGAGCCAGCGCCGGGGGCGTTCGTCGCGACTTCCAATTTCCATTCAACGTCGACGATTTTCGGCAATACACAGCTATCTGGCGGCTTGTTCGGTTCCATATTGAAAGGACCGTTAGAACTACTATGCAGATATCATTTCGTAATGTAATTTGCTGGATAATTTCTCATATATCACAGAAAATAAATAAATATCCATCACACACCACAGAGGTAAACAAAAATTGGCTGTCAGTCTGACATTTGAGTGACCATAGACAATATTTTTTTATCAATGTTGCCATTTATCTAACTCATGCACCACTATGATACCTACTACCGCACCTAACGGGCTAAAAGTGTGATTGGACCTTTACAGAAGACGATTTTTTTACCTGGCAACTCTGAATAATGTAGCTAAATTGAGTGATACGTAAATTTCTGGAAAAAGATAGAGAAAAAATATGAGTTTATAAAGAGAAAGAAAGAGAAACATACAATTTTAATGAAGACGTTTTAATTAGTTAGCCTCAGAATTTATTTTTGGTGATTGCGAAACGTCAAATGGATGACTCGATCTCGAATTGTATTTTTATTTATTATTTCTTTTAGAATCTTTATAGCAGGTTTATGTTGAAATCTTACTAGAAGAATAATAGTTCCTTTTACAAGGTGCATAAAATTGATGACTGTGTTGTGATAAGTGTAAGAAATCATGGAGGATATATTTCAATGGTGTCGTGAAGGGAATGCCCTGCAAGTGAGGGTTTGGCTGGATGATACTGAACATGACATGAATCAGGGGTAAGTCTGGTCTATTCCCTTCATTATCTGTCCATCAGTTCACCATATGGACTTGCATAGCTTCCGTAAAAGGTATTGAGAGCACACGCCCACAATGCCAGTTGTGTCATGGTCATAGGGAAAATATGTCAGGTTTTTGAGTAAAATAACATCCTGTTCGATCACAAATCAATAAAACCACGGGTATCTAGTACTAGGATGAAGCAAACAAGAGTCATTTAACTTTTTTATGCATGTATTATCGGCAGTATCTTGAAATACCTACCCATTTATGGGCTCACTCAACACTAGTTCCTTTTTAATGTAAAAACCAGACATTTCAATCCCTTGTTCAGGGTTGGTAACAAGTTCAGGGCAGCAAATGTTAACAACAAGAGTTGATATTAACGAGAGTTATTTCATTGTAGTTAACAAGAGCTACTGCTGATTGTATGTAGCTGTACTGTGATAAGATCTTATTTCCATGATATCATATTTATCTCATTTGCATAAAATTAAAATATTTGGTAAGTAAGATTCTGATAGAACTAAGGAAAAAAAGCACCCAAATTCTTTTTTCTACCAACTTATCTCAATGCAATTATTATTACAAAAACTATGAGAATTGATGAACTACAGTCCAGCATAAAAGAGTAGAAATTAAATAAAATGGAACTAAAACATTTTCATACTAAATTGTTACCATTTAATTTTGCAATTTCATACAAAGTGGCACCCTCAATTTCTGTCTACTCTTTTTTGCTGGACTGTAACAAAATCTATAAAAAAATGTGTAAAACAGATATGAATCACAGGACCTACAAGCACTGTATAATTTATCCTTGAAACATAGCTCGAATGCTTTAATAAGGAAAATGTATCGTATGCATTTGATTGATGCCTTATAATATTATTATTACTGCCTACTTTGTATGGTAATTTATGATATCCAACTAGACCTGCACACCTTTCTTATATTTTATTACAAAAATGTTTTGAATTTATGCACCTCAACTAACTAAATTATTCTAAATTACAGGTTCTATATTATTTGTAAGAAAATAATACTACATAAAATATTATTTTAATTTATGTATATTGTATTTTTTGTTTTCTACATATAATCATGTTTAAATTTTTTTAACTGTTATCGAACAGCACATAATGAAAGCTCTTTTCTATTACATATTTTAGTGGCAAGAAAACTGAGAATAAGCCTCTAAGGAATTAGCTATGTATCACAGTCAATATTAGTGTTGCTACAAATTATTTAACAGCAAGACCTACTTGGAAGTTTGCCCATTTCCTGTCTGAAACTTCATTCATTATACCTGTAAGATTCTATTATTAGTCATGTATTCCTAAATAAACTTTTTGTATGTTATTACCATTTCATATAATAAATGCTCTTAATTATTTTGATGCACATGTTGACCCTCTGGACACAAATATTTCAGGGAAATTTTAATCAATAAATTTTAGTTATTTGTAATTGCGCTCAATGTTGTTAGCATATTGGCTTAATGTATGTAACACACATGAAGAAAGAAAAATAGACATGAAATCCTACAGTCCCTAATTACTTTTCTACTTTTATGCTGATACAATTTATTTTAGTACCTAACTAGTAGCCCGTTTGCAGTTTCACCCACTTAACTCAATTTTCCCGCGGGAAAAAAGGCATTATCCCGGCATTTGTCATACATATAAACCCTCCTCTTGATTCACTCTATCTATCTCAAAAAACCACAACAAAATCCGTTGAATGGTTTAGGGGGAGTCATCAAATTCCATGACCGAGAAATGCAAAAAGCAACTTCATTTAATTCTATGTACTACAAGGAGTATGTACGTATAATATGATGATGATGATATGGAGATGAATATACTTTAATTCTCTTGCAGTGACGACCATGGCTTCAGCCCCCTCCACTGGGCCTGCAAGGAGGGCCACCTGAAGATCGTTGAGATGCTCATCCGGAGAGGCGCCCGCATCAACGTCACCAACATGGGAGACGACACTCCATTGCATCTGGCGGCAGCGCACGGGCACCGCCCTGTGGTGCAGTTGGTAAGGAAATCTTATATCTTATCTTATACCTTTATACAAGCAAGAATTCTTCTTCCTCTTTTTCGAGTGGGACACCAAGTCGTCCAACGACCAGATCAACCCTGGTGTCAGAGAAATATACACTTCCCATCAGAAAAATCGAGGCACTTCGCAACTTTACGTTTCGTACGGATCACATACCCTAAAACATATGTTTATTTTGGAATAAATGTCTAATGTAGTTCAATAGTGAAAAAAAAAACACTAGACACATATTCAATGCTTCAGAAGTATATCTTGTACGATTTTATTGAAACTTCTTACCTATATTATTTACTTAGCGGCCCCCCGACGCGTTGGAGTATTTGTTTACAATATTTTATTGAATAAATATCAGTCGTGTTATTACATAAAAAGTTACACATGGCACATGGTTTAAATCGCTGGACAACGTCAAATTGTATGTAAAAATAATTTAATCACTGTCTAAACGCACGCCTAAATGTTTTGTAATCAATCACACCGATATTTTTTAACTTTTAAAGAATCGAAAGTCGGTTTTTTTTATAGTATTAATGTAAGTTTTTTTTATTCTAGCTTCTCCAAAATCGCGTAGACGTGAACTTCATAAACGAGCACGGGAATTCCCCACTGCACTACGCCTGCTTTTGGGGCTACAGTGCTATTGCCGAAGACCTTGTCATGGCGGGAGCCTTAGTGTCTTTGGCTAATAAAGATGGCGATACGCCATTGGATAAAACTAGGGGGCAGTTGATACAGAGGTAAGTTGAACCATATTAACTTTGTCAAGACGTTATGATAAGCTTGTTTCTGGGGCTACAGTGCTATTGCCGAAGACCTTGTCATGGCCGGAGCGTTGGTGTCTCTGGCTAATAAAGATGGCGATACGCCATTGGATAAAACAAGGGGGCAGTTGATACTGAGATAGGTTGAATCATATTTACTATGTCAAGATGTTATGATAAGCTTGTTTCTGGGGCTACAGTGCTATTGCCGAAGAGCTATATTGTCATGGCTGGAGCGTTGGTGTCTCTGGCTAATAAAGGTGGCGAAACGACATTGGATAAGACTAGGGGGTAGTTGATACAGAGGTAATTTGAACCATATTTACTTTGTCAAGACGTTATGATAAGCTTGTGCTACATGATACGGGATATATCACAGTCGCGATATAGCTACACTTCCCATCAGAAAAATCGAAACACCTCGGTTTTTCTTGTTTTTGGCCGAATTAAACACTAAAATGTATTGTTTGCATTAAAAAAATTATATGACTGTGTAGCTGGCAGTTTTGTCTTTTCAGTGTGTATAAAAAAAATCAAAATTCAAAATTGGAACTCCACCTGTTTGTTCTGTAAATGAGATGAATGACTGAGACACGTTTGCAGTTTGCGCCTTTTAACGATTCATAGCATTTTTAACATTAAAATTTAGAGCTTGTCTTAGCTTATCTTAAAACTTTTGTTTTTTTAATTGTTTATTGTGACTTTGGATCGCCTGAAAAAAGTTAGATTTTATCTGAATCATGGGTATTTTGCCCGTAGAAGCCGCCCAAGTGGTGACATTGCCAAATTTTGGACTTGGTCGTCGTTTTGTGGCTGTATGTTTGCATTTAAGCCTCACCTCTGTTCATAAAGTTTACAAACACTATCAGAAGACTGATCTGTTTACGCGACGTTCAGAATCTGACGGAAATCGGGTCAGCTCTGACCGATATGATCGAATTAATGTTATGAGTTCTTTGCAAAATCGACGCCTTAGCGCTTTTCAACTGCGGCAAAAGCTATCAAATGTACAAAAGGTGGCTGAAAATGGCTCTTCAATCAGAATAAGGTTAAAGGTACTTTGACTGGTACCGCAATAGCCAGGAAACGGGCCCAAATCAACTGCAGACACGAAGACAAAATCTGTCATGCCGTCGGCGCTGATTCCTTCCCAAACCTTTCACGAACTGTCACCATAACTGACCTTTTTATCAATGCAACATTGTGTAAAGCATTTTTAATCCTTTCTGTAAACCATAGTGCTTCCGTGGTTACCATTCAGCGTAATTCTACACTCAGCAGAAAAGAGGAATTTGATCCATTGGGTGTACGACCAGTTTAGGTGCTCACTTGCAAAGTTAAAGCGCGCTATTTAATTGTCTTCAGTTGATTTGGGCCCTTTTTCTGGCTATCGCGGTACCAGTCTACGTTCTTTTAACCTTCTTTTGATTGTAGAGCCATTTTCAGCCACCTTTTGTACATTTGATAGCTTTTGCCGTAGTTGAAAAGCGCTAAGGCGTCGATTTTGCAAAGAACTCATAACATTAATCGATCATGTCAGTCAGAACTGACCCAATTTCTAACAGATTCTAAACATCGCGTAAACAGATCAGTCTTCTGATAGCATTCGTAAGCTTTATGAACAGAGGTCAGGCTTAAATGCAAACATTCAGCCACAAAACGATGACCAAGTTCAAAATTTGGCAATGTCACCACATGGGCAGCTTCAACGGGCAAAATACCCATGATTCAGATAAAATCTTATTTTTTTCAGGCGATCCAAAGTCACAGTAAACAATTAAAAAAACAAAAGTTTTAAGATAAGCTAAGACAAGCTCTAAATTTTAATGTAGAAAATGTTATGAATCGTTATAAGGCGCAAACTGCAAACGTGTCTCAGTCATTCATCTCATTTACAGAACAAACAGGTGGAGTTCCAATTTTGAATTTTAATTTTTTTTATACACAGTGAAAAGACAGATCTGCCAGCTACACAGTCATATAATTTTTTTAATGCAAACAATACATTTTGGTGTTTAATTCGGCCAAAAACAAGAAAAACCGAGGTGTTTCGATTTTTCTGATGGGAAGTGTATTTTACACATGAGTTTTTAGTATAATTATCATATGAAATACGGCGCTCGCTACACTCGCGACACATAAAGTGTCGTTGTGTCGTTAGTAACTGATAAAAATAAAATACTTAAAACTTGAACTTCATACGAGTTCTTGCGGGTACGCGCGGACAATACGCAGCAGAGAGCTTTAGAGCACATTGTGATTTATTTAGTGGGTCATTAGCACGTTTGATGACGGAATGTAAGAACATTTTCAAAGAGATGATGCCGAAAAGCACTATCCGATGACTATATTTGACGTGTTAAAAAATTTTCTTTATGTATTTTTGTAAATCTTTGTAACTGCTTGGATTAATTTCTGTTCTTGTTAAAATGTTTTGTGTCTTAATAAATAATAATTCACTTAAAATGGCATCTATATTTTATCTTCAGACTGCACGAGCTAGCCGTAGCCCAGGGCCAGGACCTGAAGAAGATCCAGTTCAAGGACCAGTCGTGGCTGGGGCTGAAGACCAGGAGCCGCGACCCCACCCTCTCGCGGCACAAGGGCATCAACATCAACGAACTCGCATTGCATACCAGGATTACTGTTACACCCTCCGGTATGTATTTTGTCATTTCATTACGTAAAATATTACGCTCGCTACATATGCGTTTTGTCTTTCCGTACGGCAAATTTTGCACTCGCTGTGGTATTTTTCTGTATTCTGATAGTAAAGTGAAGTGCTCAGTATGTGTCCGAAATCTATTTTATTGTTAAAGTATCGCACTACCATACCAATATAATTATCGCTTTCTATTCACTCATAATAAACGTCTATTCATTATGTAAATTATTTCGCGATAATATGATAAACACAGCACCAAAGCAGAACTTACTATGAAATCTAAATTCCTGACATATAATAGTAGTTTATGCAACTGCCTAATAATGAGAGGCTTTAGGATGAGAGTGTCTGTTTATCACACGAGGCGCAGCCGAGTGTGATAATAGTTTGACACGAGCATTCTAAAGCCTAATTATTTGCAGTTACATACACTATTTTATCTACACTCTACAAGAAAAACTATGAAAAATAATTCAAACCTCCGCACTGCACTATGGCGATTGCAAGCCTATCTACTGAACCACCAACTGAACGACTTTTGTACTTATGTAACTTTTTAACTAAACGTTAAAATGGAGGCTCATAAAAACTGAACAACTTTTAAAATTAAATAGCATTTATCGGTGAATTTTAATTCGAAAAATGATTTGAAGCAAAGATTTAATAATAAATAAGTCCTCATAATTTCAAGTGTCCTCCCGCCGCGGGTGACACTTGTTTTTTTTTTCATTCGGCTTACTGATGGCCAGTGTCAAATTGGAACAGATTACAATTTGGTACGCGGGTCAATTCGTTTAATTTTTTTTCAAATACTAGAAATCGAGTTACTTTATGTAGTTGCCAGTAGTATGAAAGTTTTTTTTTAAAGGCTGTATATTCGTAATGCAGTTCATTATGTTCGTACTTTCGATTCTGTAAAACGAATATTACGAACTGAGTGTAGATAAAGTTTTTTTTTAAATCTGTAAACAATAAATATCCTTATTTCCTTATAACCTGCAGGCGAGACTTGGCGCGGGCGCTGGCAGAAGAACGACATCGTGGCTAAGATCTTGGCTGTGCGTGAATGCACACCGAGGATTCAGCGAGATTTCAACGAGGAATTCCCCAAGCTGAGGATATTCTCACACCCCAATATTTTGCCTGTGGTAAGTTTGTTCTCGAGAGTCGTCACGAATCGTCTGGCATCAAGATTTGACGCCTTTCAGCCACCGGAACAGGCCGGGTTTCGTAAGGGCTTCAGTACCGTGGACCACATCCATACTGTAAGGCAGGTTATACAGAAGACAGAGGAGTATAACCAACCACTGTGTATGGCTTTTGTGGACTACGAAAAAGCCTTCGACTCTATCGAAACCTGGGCTGTTTTGGAGTCCTTGCAGCGGTGCCAAGTCGACTGGCGGTATGTGGAGGTGCTGAGAAGCCTTTATCAAATGGCTACGATGTCCGTTCAAGTACAAAACCATAATACAAGACCCATCCAACTGCTCCGTGGTGTAAGACAGGGTGACGTTATATCCCCGAAACTCTTCACCAACGCATTGGAGGATGTCTTCAAAACTCTACAGTGGGATGGACTGGGCATCAACGTCAACGGCGAAAGTCTCACGCATCTCCGCTTTGCCGACGACATAGTCATAATGGCCGAATCGCTGCAGGACCTGCAAAAAATGCTATCTAGTCTTAACTCTGCCTCGAGACGTGTTGGACTTGGGATGAACTTGGATAAGACGAAGGTCATGTTCAATCAACACATAATCCCCGAGCCGGTCTCCGTCGAAAGTGTAGTCCTTGAAGTTGTCCAGAAATACGTGTACCTTGGGCAAACTTTGCAGATGGGAAGAGACAACTTTGAGGCTGAAATCACCAGAAGAGTGCAGCTTGGTTGGGTAGCATTTGGAAAGCTGCGTCACATCCTCGAATCATCTTTGCCACAATGCCTTAAGACCAAGGTGTTCGATCAATGCGTCCTACCAGTCATGACCTACGGAGCCGAGACGTGGAACTTGACAGTAAAACTGGCCCACCGGCTACATGTCACTCAGAGAGCTATGGAAAGGTCTATGCTTGGTATCTCTATAATGGATAAAGTCCGGAATGAGGTCATCCGAAAAAGACCAAAGTGACGGACATAGTCTGGAAGTGTAGCAAGCTGAAGTGGCAGTGGGCTGGCCACATCTGTCGTAGAACCGACGGACGGTGGAGTAAGCGAGTTCTCGAGTGGAGGCCACGCCTCGGCAAGCGTAGCGTTGGACGCCCTCCGGCCAGATGGACCGATGACTTGAAAAAGGCGGCTGGTAGCGACTGGATGGCAAAAACGGGAGATCGTGCCTTATGGCGTTCCCTGGGGGAGGCCTACGTCCAGCAGTGGACTGCAATAGGCTGAAATAGAAATAGAAGTTTGTTTAACAGTATCAGCACAAAATAGAGAATTTACAGAAGGCCAGCTCGCCCCTTCTTTCGATCACTTATGCCTACTCTTTAGGGTTGCTACTTTTACTTTCTGATTTTTGTAATGAAGTTACCCCTTGTTTGTAAATAGGAATTAGGTATATGCAAATGATAAACTCCTAAATTACCTGAATGATATGAAATGTTTTTTACCATATGGAAGTAGATACCTACCTGAGTAGAAAGTCATATTTCTTATAGGAAATAAGTAGGACCCCACCTAAATCGGTAGGTAGGCTATGGGTTTGGGTCACGAGACTAGGCGATGAGCGAAGCGACCCATAGGTAGGCAGGTAGGTAAGTAGGTAGTAGGTATGTAGAGGACCGGCCGGCGGCGATTACCGACACGACAAAGGGTTCCTCACGTCGTTCGTCGGTGTTTCCCACGGAAAACAAGAAAGGCCTAAAAAATACCTATCTTGCCGTCACGAACTTTATTAGGTTAGGTACCTATGGTTGGAAGGTAGTTATTTTTGAACAGGGAGTCAAGCCATCATGAAAGTCGAGTCTCGTGCGGACCTCGGTCGGGGGTGGTCGCGCCGCACCCCCGGGGAGAGTGCGCTCGCGCATCCCGAAATATTTTTATCTTCGCGACGGCAGTGATTTGTGAAATGAGACAGTAAAGTGTTTGTTTGTTATGTGACGTCATCCAGAAGCCGATTCTGCA
Organism: Phthorimaea operculella; assembly: GCA_024500475.1. Taxonomy (NCBI): domain Eukaryota; kingdom Metazoa; phylum Arthropoda; class Insecta; order Lepidoptera; family Gelechiidae; genus Phthorimaea; species Phthorimaea operculella. Next base: position 3,688,424 of record JANFCV010000017.1, read on the forward strand.
GCGGCAACAATCAAGCCAGGATAAATGCTCGACACTGCTCATTATTTGGTGATAACGTTCCTATTATTTATTTGCATGTTATACTGGCCAATTTTAATTTACTTAGGTAGTTCAATATGTAAATTATATACCTCTATTATAGAGTTATACCTCTGTCTATTCAAAGTAACATAGCACCTAGCTAGGTGTTTAGAAACAAGAGGTTGTACTAGGGTTAAACCATACAATTAGGCCTGATCGCGCTTTGAACTCTTGTACTTATATTTGTCATCCATCACAATCATGATGTTCACATAAAGCAAGTAGGTAGGCTATCTAAGTACCTACACAACTAGGTACAATGAAGTCACAAGATGGTGAAATCATAAAATTTAGAATAAGCATGTTAGAAAATGCACACATAACTAAACTTAAATTTAAACTAAAGTTAAAAGTTGGGTCAGTTCTATTGCCTAGCAGGTACCTACTTGGCTTGGACCGTAATGGCCACATGTGCAGGGACAAAAAAACTGTAGCAATACAGAAACAATTAACCAACTTTCTAGAATTCGCTTCTCACTACCTGCTGACAGGGTAGGGACAGCGTCAATGAATGAAACAAGAGACCACATGTTCCGGTTGTACAACAAAAATCGTAAAGCGCGTATTCGACGAGGGAATCTACTTTAAGCAAGCAAGCAGCGATATAAGTTTATGCAGTTTACACGCGTGACGTCGTCTAAATCCATCGACACTACGTTCTGCAGCTACAAGCGCCGTCGACTGCATCCTACGACACTACGTTCTGCAGCTACAAGCGCCGTCGACTGCATCCTACGACACTACGCTCTGCAGCTACAAGCGCCGTCGACTGCATTCTACGACACTACGTTCTGCAGCTACAAGCGCCGTCGACTGCATCCTACGACACTACGTTCTGCAGCTACAAGCGCCGTCGGCTGCATCCTACGACACTACGTTCTGCAGCTACAAGCGCCGTCGACTGCATTCTACGACACTACGTTCGACAGCTACAAGCGCCGTCGACTGCATTCTACGACACTACGTTCTGCAGCTACAAGCGCCGTCGACTGCATCCTACGACACTACGTTCTGCAGCTACAAGCGCCGTCGACTGCATTCTACGACACTACGTTCTGCAGCTACAAGCGCCGTCGACTGCATCCTACGACACTACGTTCTGCAGCTACAAGCGCCGTCGACTGCATTCTACGACACTACGTTCTGCAGCTACAAGCGCCGTCGACTGCATCCTACGACACTACGTTCTGCAGCTACAAGCGCCGTCGACTGCATTCTACGACACTACGTTCTGCAGCTACAAGCGCCGTCGACTGCATCCTACGACACTACGTTCTGCAGCTACAAGCGCCGTCGACTGCATTCTACGACACTACGTTCTGCAGCTACAAGCGCCGTCGACTGCATCCTACGACACTACGTTCTGCAGCTACAAGCGCCGTCGACTGCATTCTACGACACTACGTTCTGCAGCTACAAGCGCCGTCGACTGCATCCTACGACACTACGTTCTGCAGCTACAAGCGCCATCAACTGCATTCTAAGACAGTACGTTCTGCAGCTGCAAGCCTCGTCGACCGCATCCTACGAAAATACGTTCTGCAGCAACAAGCGAATTCATCATAACAAACAAATGCAGCCTTACTCCCTTCTATAGTTTATTACACACCAAGTATAGTATCTATCTTCCCCATGCTGACTTCGATGCTAGTATTCAGGTCGGCTAAAACTTCCCGTCTCTCCTCTTCCTGGCTGCTCCGCCCTAACACTCCTGATCCTATCTACTTGGTCAACCGGTTTCTCGGACAGGGAGTCAGTGTTTAACTCTGTACGGCTGGCGGTGACACTACCCTAAGGCTATACTGCTTTTCCACTTAACTGAGGGAGCAGTACAACTTTCATGGTGGTGCTACCAAGAGCAACCGGAGGTACTCCTCGCTCTTGAGTCCTTGCAGCAGAACTGCTGGCTGGTTTGATCACCGGAACGGAACGGAAGGGAGTCAAGCCATCATGAAAGTCAAACGTATCGTCACTAGTCAGTTCCAAACAGATTACCTACCTACCAATGTATTGGCGGGCGGGCGATACGCGCTGGGAACGGTAGGTAGGTAGGTTGGTAAGTACATATCATGACATGAACATGACAAACGCGGGGACGCACCCGGAAAAAATCGGGCATGGAAGCTGTATCTGTAGCTGTTAGTTGGTAGGTAGGTACCTACCTTAGTTAGTTTCGAAGGTCACCAGCTGCCGTGACGAAAAATGAAAAAATATCCAGGATCGTAATAGTCCATTTGGACTACCATAGGTAGGTACCTACCTGATGATTGGAAATGAAGATGACATAACCTGGACATTTGCTATCGGTATTTCGGTAGGTACCTACTCATCGCTTCACCTCAAATGCTGACTAGGTAGGTATCTATCCATCTACTGTGGGTAGGTACCTACCTAAACCCATTTAACCTACCAAATCAAACAAAAGCGCAACCTACCTACTTCTATGTAGGTACGTACCTAAAACGCACATTATTACGAACGAAAAATAAGATTTAAAAAAAGAAATCCCTCCATTACTAGTATTTTGAAGTAGATATCTATTTATTAATCAAATAAAAGAGATCTACTTACTTTTCATTATTGCGTGGGAAACTGAAAAATTACAATGCACAATTTTCTGAGGTGTTATTATTACAACCAAACACATCACAAAATAGTAGTTTATGCAATTGCCTAATAATGAGAGGCTTTAGGATGAGAGTGTCTGTTTATCACACGAGGCGCAGCCGAGTGTGATAATAGTTTGACACGAGCATTCTAAAGCCTAATTATTTGCAGTTGCATACACTATTTTATCTACACTCTACAAGAAAAACTATGAAAAATAATTCAAACCTCCGCACTGCACTATGGCGATTGCAAGCCTATCTACTGAACCACCAACTGAACGACTTTTGTACATATGTAACTTTTAACTAAACGTTAAAATGGAGGCTCATAAAAACTGAACAACTTTTAAAATTAAATAGCATTTATCGGTGAATTTTAATTCGAAAAATGATTTGAAGCAAAGATTTAATAATAAATAAGTCCTCATAATTTCAAGTGTCGTTCCGCCGCGGGTGACACTTGTTTTTTTTTTCATTCGACTTACTGATGGCCAGTGTCAAATTGGAACAGATTACAATTTGGTACGCGGGTCAATTCGTTTAATTTTTTTTCAAATACTAGAAATCGAGTTACTTTATGTAGCTGCCAGTAGTATGAAAGTTTTTTTTTAAAGGCTGTATATTCGTAATGCAGTTCATTACGTTCGTACTTTCGATTCTGTAAAACGAATATTACGAACTGAGCGTAGATAAATATTTTTCTGTACTCGCCATTCTGTCCGTCCGCACCGAACGCGCCATTCACACTCAACCATTACCGGTTCGACACGGTTCCACAGAGCGCGTAAACGACGCGTGTGGATGTCTGAGTGAGTTTAGCCGCGTTTGCTCGAAGCCGACTCTCTGGATTGCGCTAGCCACTACTTACTTTGTGGTATCAGCTCTAGAACTTATGGCTTCAAATTATACCTAATCCACACTAAAGTTCTGCCTTTAGTTTTTTGATAAAAAATTATCAGGAAGATTTTCAGTCTCCCAGACAAAGTTTCGATCGCTTTAAGTAAATAAAATTTCAAATTTCTTTACAAGTAAAAAAGGTAATAATGACTTTAACGGGTCTTATCGCGATAGTTTTTTAGGTAAATAAGCGATTTACCTGGAAACTCGACGTTTCGACTGGGTTTCTGGTGCCAACCATTGGATCGAGCTTCATGCCCCAAAAGTCCTCTCTGTGGAACGTCACTATTACTCCAGAGTGGTGAGGGAGGCAATAGAAATCAAAAAGAACCCCAATAATTTCAATCGGGAGGACGGATTTAAATTGTCTACAACATGGAGTCCGGTAATAGACAAAATAAAAACGCGCGATTCACCATCAGACCGATCCTCGGACATTGTGAGTGTTGTGTGCCGGCCTAATGTGTAATGTTTACAAACAATTTAAATTATTAAGACAATATGTGGGTAGCAGAAAATCTAGTTGCCCACCGCCCTGATGACAACTCGCTGCTACTTCAGTCTGCTCGCGACCACGACTGGTGAAACCCAGTCGAAACGTCGAGTTTCCAGGTAAATCGCTTATTTACCTAAAAAACTATCGCGATAAGACCCGTTAAAGTCATTATTATGTGTGAAAGTAATCGCGAGTGCTTTAAAAGTTATAAGTAAAAAAGGTGTTTGTTTTACTAATTTTCGGTAAAGTACCATTTTATCATACCTGCTTTATTTTTTTTCAGGTCGGATGCTGTGTATCCCCGCCGTCTTTGGTCGTGATTTCACAATACATGTCGTGGGGTTCTCTGTACTCTCTGCTTCACGGTGGCGCGGGCGGTCGCGTGGTGGTGGACGCGGGCGCAGCTATACGACTCGCACACGATGTGGCCCAGGTTAGTGTATATAGCTATCATAACGTGACTTTAGAAGGCACGTTACGTTTATAGCTGTGACCCTCCATTGCTCGTGGTAATCTCACAATACATGTCGTGGGGTTCCCTTTACTCTCTGCTGCACGGCGGTGCGGGAGGTCGCGTCGTGGTAGACGCTGGTGCGGCTATAAGGCTGGCTCACGATGTTGCCCAGGTACGTGTATATAGCTATCATAACGTGACTAGAAGGCACGTTACCGTATTAGTTTATAGCCGTGACCTTAGAGTATATATAAGCAAGCTATAGAGTGCGCATTAGGCCCTGCGGCGTACTGTCAAGGCGTAAGCAGTTGCACACGTCAAATGTATGAGAAGTTATAGAGGTTAAGTAGTGCTGTCACTGTCGTTTTGCTACTGACAGACAGAGAGGGTGCGCCCAGACTACTGCCACCAGTTCCTACCTTTTACGCACACTCTATAGCTTACTTATATATACTCTAAGGCCGTGACCCTCCATTGCTCGTGGTAATCTCGCAGTACATGTCGTGGGGTTCCCTGTACTCTCTGCTGCACGGCGGCGCGGGAGGTCGCGTCGTGGTAGACGCTGGTGCGGCTATAAGGCTGGCTCACGATGTCGCCCAGGTACGTACACAGTATGTAAAAAAATCAACTGCAAATATTTTAAGGGGTGAACCAGCCCATGAGACTGAACAACTTTCCTCCAGGAACCTAGGTCGAAGTGTGAAAAAAGAATTTTGACCTCCCATACAAATTGACTCGGTCAGCTGGTACATTTTGTATGGAAGGTCCAAAATCTTTATTTCATATTTCGACCTACGTTCCTTAGGGAAAGTTGTTCAGTTTCACGGGCTGGTTCACCCCTTAAAATATTTGCAGTTTATATATAGCTATCATAACGTGACTTTAGAAGGCACGTTACCGTATTAGTTTATAGCCGTGACCCTCCATTGCTCGTGGTAATCTCACAGTACATGTCTTGGGGCTCCCTGTACTCTCTGCTTAGTAGACGCTGGTGCGGCTATAAGGCTGGCTCACGATGTGGCCCAGGTACGTATATATAGCTATCATAACGTGACTTTAGAAGGCACGTTACCGTATTAGTTTATAGCCGTGACCCTCCATTGCTCGTGGTAATCTCGCAGTACATGTCGTGGGGTTCCCTGTACTCTCTGCTGCACGGCGGCGCGGGAGGTCGCGTCGTGGTAGACGCTGGTGCGGCTATAAGGCTGGCTCACGATGTGGCTCAGGTTAGTTTGTAGTAGGTTAAAAAAAATTCGTTCATGTCCTGGTACACAGACTTGCATAAAGCGAGTATATAAGGTTACATTTAATTAAGTACAAATATTTTTAAGTTATGTTCTACTTGCAAAACTGAGCAACTTCTATTACAAACTTTTCTTGGAAATATGAACTGCGTGACTCACATTTTCTACATTTTTGTATGGGAGGTCTAATATTTCTTTTCATGTGTTCAATAAAAGTTGTTCAATTTTAGGAGTAGAACACACCCTTAAAATAATTTGTACTTAATGGAATTTAACCATAAACTACTTAACTAAATAGGATGAAAATGACTTATTTCGTTTTCGCAAAATCTTATGCTCGTTTTAAAAATTCCATTTATTTCCGTATGTTTATACAGGTAATTAAAATACAGGAATGATACAGCACATATTTTTTCAGGGTATGGCGTACCTTCACTCCCTGCAGCGTGACAAGATCTTGCCGACATACCACTTGAACAGCAAGCATGTCATGGTAAGTATTCAGAACAGTCGTTATCTTTTCCTTGTAGAAATTTGTGACTTGTTCCAATATTTCTACTAAAATCTGTTTGTTACATCTTCCAAGTTGGGTTGAATTACAGAAAACGGTTCGGTCGTAAATTTACAAGAACACTCCGATTCTTATCCTATCCGAACCCGTTAAATATGTCCGATATCGTGTTTATATACTACTACGTCCGATTCTTACATAAACAAGATATCGGACGGACGGAGACTGTCGGAGACAGACATATTTCGCGGGTTGGGATCGGATAAGAATCGGACGTTGCGCGAAACCGTTCTTATGCTGCGTTTCAGTAGGTAACAACAAATTATCTCGAACACACAATTTTGACTAAAAGTATAACGATTTTTTATTCACGGTAGGGTTATTTCGAGCATTCAATATTTCTGCGAGTCGCTCGCAGTCGGTCCAGTTTACCCGTGATCATGGCGATTGTAACATCGCCGAAAGATGGGGTGCTCGAAATAACCCTACCGTGAGTAAAACCCTGTTAAAATGTTTTATAGTTTTAGTAATAATAATCACGGAACCTTAAATTCCATTCCCAAATAGGTTGGGATAAGGGCAGGCAGATGTTGATGAACCACGGAACCTTAAAATCAAGTGTCACACAATTTTGGTTCCTTAGATCGACGAAGACCTGACGGCGCGCATAAACATGGCGGACGCGAAGTTCTCCTTCCAAGAAAAGGGGCGCGTGTACCAACCTGCCTGGATGGCTCCCGAAGCCCTCACTAAACACAGCACCAAGAGGAATGCTGAGGCTGCTGACATGTGGAGCTTCGCCGTGCTGCTGTGGGAACTCGCTACCAGAGAGGTCAGTCGACACTGCGCACCATCTTGGGAAATATTGCGCTCGCTTCGCTCACGCCCATTCTTTTAACGATTTTGTACATATCTTTCAGGAGCCGTGTTTGCGACCTAGTCTAGTTTCTTGTAGTTTCGTTAAAACGTTACAACATTCGGTGGGAAGTATTCATTCTTACTTTATTATCCAATTGAAAGATAGTTATTTTATTTAATACACTTTTTCGTGTATATCTCGCTCGCTATGCTCGCGCCATCATTTTACAGTTTGTGCTATAATGTAGATACAACTTTTGTATAGCTCGCACCTATTTATGTAAATTCAGGAGTATGATAGATAATCAAACACTCTTATATGTGTTTTCTGAAATATTGCGCTCGCTTCGCTCGCGCCTTAATTTTTTCCGGACGTGTTTCGCATTTTCTTTTCTTGCAGTGAAAAGATTTCGTTATGAGAGAGAGAAAGCAGGTCGTTAGCGGTTTTACCCGTTGCGTAGTTTAGGAAGAGTTAGTGAATTCCACGACAGACAGACAGAGAAACTCGAAAGGCAATTTTTTCATTTTATACTATCTATTTATGAATACTTGTTTCCAGATCCCGTTCGCGGACCTATCCCCGATGGAGTGCGGCATGAAGATCGCTTTAGAAGGTCTGCGCCTCACCATCCCGCGCGGGATGTCGCCGCACGTCGCCAAGCTAGTCCGCATCTGCATGCACGAGGACCCGGGGAAGCGGCCCTCCTTTGATATGATCCTGCCCATACTGGAGAAGATGAGGCGCTAGAGGTCATCTAAACTGGTCTTGTTTTAAAACAAATATTCTGGTTAATGTACCTGTTTAAGTGTTCTAAAGAAAAAATCTACAATACTGGAACTCTTGCTACCAACCAGGAAAATTTCTTTTTTTTAATATTTGAAAAAAAATATACCCCGCACGTCGCCAAGCTGATCCGCATGTGCATGCACGAGGACCCGGGGAAGCGGCCGTCCTTTGACATGATCCTGCCCATACTGGAGAAGATGAGGCGCTAGAGGTCATCTTAAACTGGTCTGGTTATAAATCAAATAATCTTGGTCTTCACTCTTTTGGTTATAAAGTAAATATTGATGGGTGGATATGGATATCCCTGTTTAAGTGCTCTAAGAAAAAAATCTACAATACTGCAACTCTTTAGCTACCAGCCTGGAAAATTGATTCTTAATATTCGAAAAAAATGCACTCCGTACAAAATCTCCGCACGTCGCCAAGCTGATCCGCATCTGCATGCACGAGGACCCGGGGAAGCGGCCGTCGTTTGATATGATCCTGCCCATACTGGAGAAGATGAGGCGCTAGAGGTCAACTTAAGCTGGTCTGGTTATAAAGCAAATATCTGATATAGTCTGTAAGACAACTCGCGGCAGTCGGGGTAATAAAACGTAGTGTTATAAATACTACCTTAGCCTTTATAGATCAAATTAATTAATAAAAGCATAGAAACAGTGCTCAAAGATGTCGATGTTTTGTAATTAATTCCGGCAAAGATTTATTTATTACATCACATTTTGTGACCCCATCTGCAGCGAGTAATCTCATACTATAGTTGATAGGTAACGTATTGACCTATAACCAGAATAAGCGTAGATTTATAATCCGTAGTGATAGGCCAGGTCGCAGGTTATAAATCGACCCTACATTGAACCACCGCTTGTGATCGCAAGATCCTGGGAAACGCCCTTTTTTTACAAGTTTTTTTACATGAAGATCGCATTAGAAGGCCTGCGCCTCACCATCCCGCGCGGGATGTCGCCGCACGTCGCCAAGCTGATCCGCATCTGCATGCACGAGGACCCGGGGAAGCGGCCGTCCTTCGACATGATCCTGCCCATACTGGAGAAGATGAGGCGCTAGAGGTCATCTTAAACTGGTCAGGTTACAAAGCAAGTAATCTGGTTAATGTACTTGTTTAAGTTCTCTAAAGAAAAAATCTACAAAACTGCAACTCTTTAGCTACCAACCCGGAAAATTGAGTCTTAATATTCGAATAAAATACACTCCGTACAAAATCCCCGCACGTCGCCAAGCTGATCCGCATCTGCATGCACGAGGACCCGGGGAAGCGGCCGTCCTTCGACATGATCCTGCCCATACTGGAGAAGATGAGGCGCTAGAGGTCATCTTAAACTGGTCAGGTTACAAAGCAAGTAATCTTGTTAATGTGCTCTCAAGAAAAAATCTACAATACTGCAACTCTTTAGCTCCCAATCTGGAAAATTGATTCTTAATATTCAACAAAATACAATCCGTACGAAATCTCCGCACGTCGCCAAGCTGATCCGCATCTGCATGCTAGAGGACCCGGGGAAGCGGCCGTCCTTCGATATGATCCTGCCCATACTGGAGAAGATGAGGCGCTAAAGGTCTATAAACTGGTCTGAGTATAAAGCATATATTGATGGGTAAATATGGGTGTCCCTGTTTAACTGGTATAAAGAAAAAATCCACAATTCGGGAACTCTTTAGCTACCAACCTGGAAAATTATTCGAAAAAATACACTCCGTACAAAATCGCCGCACGTCGCCAAGCTGATCCGCATCTGCATGCACGAGGACCCGGGGAAGCGGCCGTCCTTCGACATGATCCTGCCCATACTGGAGAAGATGAGGCGCTAGAGGTCAGCTTAAACTGGTCTGGTTATTAAGTGCTCTAAGAAGAAATCTACAATACTGCAACTCTCTACCTACAAAACGGAAAAAAAAAATTATTCGAAAGAAAAATAAACTCTGTACGAAATCTCCGCACTTCGCCAAGCTGAACCGGATCTGCATGCACGAGGACCCGGGGAAGCGGCCGTCCTTTGACATGATCCTGCCCATACTGGAGAAGATGAGGCGCTAGAGGTCTGGTTTTAAAACAAATATTCTGGTTAATGTACCTGTTTAAGTGGCCTAAAGAAAAAATCTACAATTCTGCAACTCTTTAGCTACCAACCTGGAAAATTGCTTTCTAATATTCGACAAAAAAAAACACTCCGTACAAAATCGCCGCACGTCGCCAAGCTGATCCGCATCTGCATGCACGAGGACCCGGGGAAGCGGCCGTCCTTCGACATGATCCTGCCCATACTGGAGAAGATGAGGCGCTAGAGGTCTAACTGGTCTGGTTATAAAACAAAAAGTCTTGGTTAATGTAACTGTTTAAGTGCTCTAAAAAAAAAGTCTACAATACTGCAACTCTTTTGCTACCAACCTGGAAAATAGCTTTTGTTTTTCGAAAAAAAAAATACACTCCGTACGAAATCGCCGCACGTCGCCAAGCTGATCCGCATCTGCATGCACGAGGACCCGGGGAAGCGGCCGTCCTTCGATATGATCCTGCCCATACTGGAGAAGATGAGGCGCTAGAGGTCGTCTTAAACTGGTCTGGTTATATAACAAATAATCTGGTTAGTGCTCTTAAGAAAAAATCTACAACTCTTTAGCTACAAACCTGGAAAATTGCTTTCTCATATTCTACAAAAAAATACACTCGGTACAAAACCTCCGCACGTCGCCAAGCTGATCCGCATCTGCATGCACGAGGACCCGGGGAAGCGGCCGTCCTTCGACATGATCCTGCCCATACTGGAGAAGATGAGGCGCTAGAGGTCTAACTGGTCTGGTTATAAAACAAAAAGTCTTGGTTAATGTAACTGTTTAAGTGCTCTAAAAAAAAAGTCTACAATACTGCAACTCTTTTGCTACCAACCTGGAAAATAGCTTTTGTTTTTCGAAAAAAAAAATACACTCCGTACGAAATCGCCGCACGTCGCCAAGCTGATCCGCATCTGCATGCACGAGGACCCGGGGAAGCGGCCGTCCTTCGATATGATCCTGCCCATACTGGAGAAGATGAGGCGCTAGAGGTCGTCTTAAACTGGTCTGGTTATATAACAAATAATCTGGTTAGTGCTCTTAAGAAAAAATCTACAACTCTTTAGCTACAAACCTGGAAAATTGCTTTCTCATATTCTACAAAAAAATACACTCGGTACAAAACCTCCGCACGTCGCCAAGCTGATCCGCATCTGCATGCACGAGGACCCGGGGAAGCGGCCGTCCTTCGACATGATCCTGCCCATACTGAAGAAGATGAGGCGCTAGAGGTCAGCTTTAACTGGTCTGGTTATATAGATAATATCTGGTATAGTCTGTAAAAGAACTCGCTGCGGTCGAGGTCATAAAACGTGTTGCAATAAATACTACCCTGGCCTTTTTAAATAATTAAGTATTTGCACAGTTAAGTGGTCATAGATGCCGTTGTTTTAAAATTATCTATAAAAGCCAGATAGTATTTTATTACATTCCGTTTTATAACCTCGACTGTAGCGAGTGGTTTTACAGACTATAGTTGAAAACGCATTGACCTATAACCAGAATAAGCGTAGATTTATAATCCGTAGTGATAGGCCAGGTCGCAGGTTATAAATCGACCCTACATTGAACCACCGCTTGTGATCGCAAGATCCTGGGAAACGCCCTTTTTTTACAAGATCCTGACTATATTTAAAACATGAAGATCGCATTAGAAGGTCTGCGCCTCACCATCCCGCGCGGGATGTCGCCGCACGTCGCCAAGCTGATCCGCATCTGCATGCACGAGGACCCGGGGAAGCGGCCGTCCTTCGATATGATCCTGCCCATACTGGAGAAGATGAGGTGCTAGAGGTCTAACTGGTCTGGTTACGAAGCAAATATTAGTGGGTAAATATGGGTGGCCCTGTTTAAGTTATCTAAAGAAAAAATCTACAATACTGCAATTCTTTAGCTATCAACCTGGAAAATTGCTTTTTAATATTCGAAAAAACACTCTCCGTACAAAATCGCCGCACGTCGCCAAGCTGATCCGCATCTGCATGAACGAGGACCCGGGGAAGCGGCCGTCCTTCGACATGATCCTGCCCATACTGGAGAAGATGAGGCGCTAGAGGTCAGCTTAAACTGGTCTGGTTATAAAGCAAATAAGTGCTCTCAGATGTCATATTAAACTGGTCGAGTTATAAAGCAAATAATCTGGTTAATGTAGCTGTTTAAGTGCTCTAAGAAAAAAACTACAATTCTGGAACTCTTTAGCTACAAACCTGGAAAATTGTGTCTTAATATTCGAATAAAATACACTCCGTACAAAATCGCCGCACGTCGCCAAGCTGGTCCGCATCTGCATGCACGAGGACCCGGGGAAGCGGCCGTCGTTCGATATGATCCTGCCCATACTGGAGAAGATGAGGCGCTAGAGGTCGACTTAAACTGGTCTGGTTATTAAGTGCTCTAAGAAGAAATCTACAATACTGCAACTCTTAAGCTACCAAACTGGAAAACTGTTTTTTTTAATATTCGCAAGAAATATACTCCATACAAAATCTCCGCACGTCGCCAAGCTGATCCGCATCTGCATGCACGAGGACCCGGGGAAGCGGCCGTCCTTTGATATGATCCTGCCCATACTGGAGAAGATGAGGCGCTAGAGGTCGTCTTAAACTGGTCTGGTTATAAAGCAAATATTGGTGGGTAAATATGGGTGGCCCTGTTTAAGACATCTAAAGAAAAAATCTACAATTCTGGAACTCTGTAGCTCCCAGTCTGGAAAATTGATTCTTAATATTCGAAAAAATACACTCCGTACAAAATCCCCGCACGTCGCCAAGCTGATCCGCATCTGCATGCACGAGGACCCGGGGAAGCGGCCCTCGTTTGATATGATCCTGCCCATACTGGAGAAGATGAGGCGCTAGAGGTCATCCTAAACTAGTTTGGTTGTTGTTGTTGGTGGTCTTAAGAGTTGCACTTTTGTCGGTGTAACAAGCGCCAATCTGCCCGTCTTTGGGTAACGTCTTTTAGGTCCCTTCACACCAAGCTGGTCTAGTTATAAAGCAAATAATCTGGTTAATGTAGGTACCTGTTTCAGTGTTCTAAAGAAAAAATCTACATTTCCAGAACTCTTTAGCTACCAATCTGAAAAATTGCGTCTTAATATAAGAAAAAAAAATACACTCCGTACAAAATCTCCGCTCGTCGCCAAGCTGATCCGGATCTGCATGCACGAGGACCCGGGGAAGCGGCCGTCCTTTGATATGATCCTGCCGATACTGGAGAAGATGAGGCGGTAGAGGTCAACTTAAACTGGTCTGGGTATAAAGCTAATAATCTGGTTAATGTACCTGTTTAAGTGCTCTAAAGAAAAAATCTAGAATACTGCAACTCTTTAGCTACCGACCTGAAAAATTAATTTTTAATATTCGCAATGAATACACTCCATACAAAATCGCCGCACGTCGCCAAGCTGATCCGCATCTGCATGCACGAGGACCCGGGGAAGCGGCCCTCGTTTGATATGATCCTGCCCATACTGGAGAAGATGAGGCGCTAGAAGTCATCTTAAACTGGTCTGGTTATAAAGCAAATAATCTGGTTGATGTACCTGTTTAAGCGCTCTAAGAAAAAATCTACAATACTGCAACTCTTTAGCTACCAATCTGGAAAATTGTTCTTTTATATTCGACTATGTACAAAATCTCCGCACGTCGCCAAGCTGATCCGCATCTGCATGCACGAGGACCCGGGGAAGCGGCCGTCCTTCGACATGATCCTGCCCATACTGGAGAAGATGAGGCGCTAGAGGTCTAACTGGTCTGGTTACGAAGCAAATATTAGTGGGTAAATATGGGTGGCCCTGTTTAAGTTATCTAAAGAAAAAATCTACAATTCTGGAACTCTTTAGCCATCAACCAGGAAAATTGTTTTTTTAATATTCGCAAAAAAATACACTCCGTACAAAATCTCCGCACGTCGCCAAGCCCAAATTCCAGTGAGTTGTCTTACAAACTATACCAGATATCTACTTTGTAACCAGACAAAGCAGATATCTGGTATAGTTTGTAAGACAACTCACTGGAATTTGGGTCATAAAACAAGGTGTAATAAATACTACCCTGGCCTTTTTAAATAATTAAGTGATTAGCACAATAATAGTGCTAATAGATGTCGCTGTTTTGAAATTATTTATAAATGCCAGGGTAGTATTTATTACACCACGTTTTATGATACCGACTGCAGTGAGTCGACTGTAAGTCGACTATAGTTGAGAACGCATTAATCTAAAACCAGAATAAGGGTAGATTTATACTCCATGGTAAAGGCCAGGCCGCAGATTATAAATCGACCCTATATTGAACCACCGCTTACGATCGTAAGATCCTGAGAAACGAACCTTTTTTACAAAATCCTGACTATATTTAGAAAGATTCAATGCTAGATGCATTCTAACGATTTATACGTACAAACAACATATTATTATTCGTTTTGACGTTTTGCACCTGTGAAATAATGTCATTATGCAATATTGACATTCTGCGCACAAAATAAAACATACTGGTAAAAATATATAGTGCCATTAACGTTATGCATTAACGTACATATAACTTATAAAAGTGCAAAATGTACATCACAGAAATTCTAACTGCCAGTATTTTAAAGTTGTTTTTATATTTAGGTTGTGTATAAGTTTGTAACTTCTAATGTAATTTTATTAATGTAATATTTTAACCTCTGCAGTCTTTTCATGATGACTGCGGTCGACAAGAGGTTAATTATGTTTTAGTAACAAAAAGTAGTAACCTAAGTAACCAAATTATATCAAGTAGGTACTTATGATGGTGTTATTGGCGGTGCTAATTAATTTTATTTATTTTTATTTTGCAACCCGAAATCAGAATCTCTTTGTAGTAGGACCATTTAGGGCCAATGAAATAGCTCTAATAGCGGGAAGATTAGCGTATTCAGAAAGCAAAAGAACTAAACTTTGCATATCGAGCTAGAAGGCTGAGAATTGGCACCAACCCCCCATTTAATGAGTAGATAAAGAAGTAACTTCAAACCGATTTTCAGGTTTCTAGCTCAATGTGCAAAATTGAGGCTCTTTTTGGACGCTTACCTCCCCGCTATAATGAGCTCTGGCCATACACGGGCGTGCACACTGAGGCGACTTATCGGAAGTCCCTTTCACACACGTTGAGAAGAACGAGAGATCCGTGTGTTGCCGAGCAACAAAGTCACCTGTGTGCACGTGGTCTTACAGTACAATGAAAAACTTAATTTATTTTGTATGTTTGTGTTGTACCTACTGAACTTTACAAAATGTATTTATTATTTTTATATGACCTTATAGAGCGGCGCATTTTATTTTGCCTTATTTTTTATTTATGACGAATTATATTAAGCGCCAAAGGTTGTTTTTTTACTTATGAAATATTAAAAGCTTGTATGAATAGATGTGCCTTATGAAATCATGCCTAATATTTTATAATTATAGTAAATTTAATTTAAGACAAAATGTATTGTTCTAACGATAGAAACTTAGTTTACATATAAATATTATTAATATTTAAATAACATAAATAAACAAATATTTTTGATGTGGTGAATTAAATGTTACAACTTTCATAAAGTTGTTTAATATACTAACTTTTTATAATAAATAATTAAACTTAATGTGCTTGTTTTATTGCACTTTTTTCCATAAATCCTGTGTTACTCTTTGTATTTTACAGACTTTAAAAAAGGAAGTTATCAAGTTGATATCTTTGTGAATTTGTTCCCAGTCTGGTTAGGACATTGCAGGCTGAACCACCTGATTTTCCGAAAAACAAAATGGTTCCATGCTTCGGATGGGCACTTGAAACCATCGGTCCCGGTTGATGTCCATGATCATTTAAACGGCGGTCATCAGTGGCCTGCTAGCAGGCGGTTGAAAAATTCTGACATCAGGTTTCATCGGGTCGTTGGACGACTTGGTGTCCCACTCCAAGAAGATGGAGAAGTTAGATAACATGGCACATATATTTCTATCCACGAAGTCTTATCTATTTTTTGCTATATCACGACTGAACTAAACCTTGTTATTTCACCACTACCTGGTTCAATAAATACAGAATGAAATTATAAATCGCCTGGAGTATGAGTGCGAATGAGAAATCGCGACGTTCGGCCGCCGATTTATAATCCCATTCTTTATCGAACCAGGCAGTACCATATTATTGTTTCAAAAGATGGGGGATAGACTAAATAAACACGGTTTTAGGAACTTAAATTAGTATCACAGCCGAGGAGAGCTGTTTAGGCGTAGTGCAATGCTCAAAACAGTTCTCAATTAACTTAAAACTTTATTCAATATCAGTACATCAGAAGATATTGATACAATACATAAAGCTTATCTTACATGATAAGGAAGGATGTTAGGGTGTCTGCATCATCATATTGTGATCAATATGACTGTCTGTCTTGTGATGTGGGAAACCTTGTCAAAGTATATTAGAGATTGGATTCTATGCATAACATGTGTACCTACTTTTCATCTAAAAATCACAAATTTCCAAATTTGCTTCTCTTTGAAAAGTGAGTTCACAAAAAAGCAAATCAGCTGACCGGCAATTTTGTAAAGTTTGACGGCCTAAATTTTATTTTCATATGTCGTCCATTAGGGAAAGTTTTTCCTTATCACCAGCAGGTTCTGAGTTTTTGCTTTAAGACCCCAGTAAAAATTCACCCTATATACTTTAATATCCATTGTTCACACATGATGCAGACACAAAAAAGGCTTAGTTTGTACTATTTGGTAGTGTGAATCTTATTTCTTAGCGAAGGTGATCTTCATGGCGTGCGTGGGCGTTATCTTGAAGCCCTGCAGCGCCTCCTTGGCGGCGGCGGACTGCATTTCGTTGGCAAACTCCACAAACGCGATGTCGTGACGGTTGGGCACCAGCCGCACCTCTTTGAAGCCGGGGAATCTGTAAAAAAAGTGAGTTGGTTTATATAGGGTTAAATTAAATTAAGTACAAATGTTTTAGACACAAAACTGAACAACTTTTATCAGAAACTCTTCATTAGGCGCGTCCACACCAAGCGAGGCTGCTCGCGTGCTCATTGCCTCGCGCGGCATACGCTCTTGCGCAGGCGAGCTAAGTTCGACCCAGTTTAGACACCTAATAGACTAAGCTCTGGGAGCTGGCAACCTCAGCGGGTTCTTATTGCCAAAGGTGTCTCTTTAGATGGGTATACATTTCGAACGGTAAAGCCATGTGATGTAAATTTTGGAAATAAAATGAGTTTTACAAGTCGAATAAAAAAATATTTGCCAGGATTTCGGATGGCCACCCATACAATGTTATGACCTCCTAAACATGATCTATCGTTATAGCATACTTTCAATCGGTAGACTTATTAGGTAAGACTTTGTCAATGGGAAATTAGACTATAATAAATTATTAGCCAAACTTCTGAGGCGCGTTGATTTTGGCTCAGCCCGCGCGCAAATATGCTTGAAGAGTGAAATATCCCATTTAGTGGGAGGCCATTGCCAAGCAATGGACTTTTTTTAGTGCTGTTGATAGTGATGTTTCCAAATTCATCCATCATTTTACTTGCATTGGCTTACAAATCTTTATTACATTACAACATAATTGATTTTTAAAGTTGTTAATTTATTCAATGCTAGAGTGCACCAGTTCTTTTGACTTTTGGGTGAACTTTGGACATATTCATTCAAGGCTTAAAATGAGACATAGGTCAAAAAAAAGTGTTAGAGACTGTTTAGTTTCGTATCAAAAACGGTTTCGTATCTTTTTGAGCGGACGGTGCTGGCAACACTTTTCGGTCCGCCCCGTCTGTCATCTTTACGCTAGCGTTGTTGAAGCGAATTTTAGTTTTAAGTGGTGTAAAATTAAGGTGTTTTGGCGGTTTTCTCGTGTGCTATTTGCCACAAGCCATGGCTTCCCTGTGCGGTGGGGAAGTGAACCAAGTGAATTTTGGTTTCGGCTTTTTGATTGAGGCCAACGTGGTCGCCGGTAACATAACCTCACTTTGAGTCGTCGCTCGCGTCGTGGCTGCCGATAGCTACGTATTTTAATTATAAATGATTGGAGGCCAACGGGGCCGATTTCTCATTCGGAGAGAAATCTTTTAGTTATTTTGTGTTAAAAAACATTATGTGATGTCGAACTGTGAACTATAGTGCAAATTGGAGGAAAGGAGTTCGAGAACGAGCGGATGTTCCAGTGCTGTGAGTTTAGGTTATTCCCTATTCCTGCGCTCCTAAAATATCCTGAATACCTGATTCCTGTCATACTTAAACTCACAAAGAAACGGCGTCATCGTTTGCTCGGTAAGCAATTCGGTGCTGGGCCCTGTTTAAGTAGATTTTTGAAACAAGAATTTCTCGGCCGGAAACTTTCCGGAACAAAATTCTCTCATTAAATTTATTTTATTTAGCTATAGTAAAGAGCACTACGAATCGTAGTCAAATGTTGTTCCGGGGCTGATCGACCATTTAGTTTTAGATTTTAAGATAACTTTAATTTGCTTCCACTGCGCTAAGATCAGCTTCGGAATCAAACATTTTTTGGTAGCAGAGCGTGGTTGCTTTATTGCAACATAGTTAGCCGTAATTTAGTATTAAGCGTGTTTTTTATATTACCCACATATTTTATTAATTTTGGAAAATATTGTTTCGGTTCTTTTTTGTGACTGTATTGTTTGCCTAGTGAACGGTACCTTATCGGTAAGGTCTAGGCCAGTCAACTAACATTTATTTTGTGGTATTTGTTTATTGGTTTTCGTTTTATTAAGTCGAGTGTGTAAAAGTTGGTACCATGGCTCCTCGATCGCCAGGTATAAGGCTGCTATAAAGACAGAATTAAGGTGGTTTACTACCACAGCGGCAATGATCGGCCGCGAGGACCGGGAGGACGCGCTCTTGAAAAGTGCACTACAGGCAGATGAACGGGTTCGGGTTGTGTCGGAACACCTCACAGAGTGCCTCATGCTCCTTGAGGAAGCTCCTAACCCTGAAGATAAGGAGCTGGTTGAGGGCGATGTAAGCCAGTGCTTGGAGCTGGCACAGGACATTGCGCAGGCAGCTGCGGACATATCTAGGCGACGTGACGGAAAGGAAAAGCCATTCCGTGGTAAAGTGGGACAAGGATTACAGGTGCCTCTTCCGCCTGTTACGGTTCCAGTCTTTGCAGGCGATTACGCCGACTGGCCGGCGTTTGAGGACCTGTATAGCAGTGTGGTCCACACACGGACGGACATAACGCCGGCGTACAAGATGGCTCAGCTGATGTCCAGGCTACATGGAGAGCCTCATGAATTGCTGACGCATTTGGCTGTCTCGGATAGCAATTATGAGGTGGCGTGGAAGATCCTTACCGACCGGTATCGAAACAAGCGCCTGATTGTAGACAGGCTGTTAGACCAGTGGCTGTCAATACCAACCATAACGCGAGGTACGGACCTCCGCGAGAAAATCTTCCACCCAGTCAGTGTCGCGGTCAGCGCACTAGAGCGACAGGGTTTGCCAGTGGCGGGCTACGGTTATATCTTGGTCCACACAGTGCTTCGCCGCCTGCCGAGCGAAATGGTCGCTCGATTCGAGCAGCTACATGGGGCAAGTCCTCGGACCACCTCCCGACCTACGAGGATCTGAAGTCGTTCCTCGAGGCCGAAAGCAGGCGAGTGGACGTCCAGGCTGGTGAAGCCCCTCGCAAGGAGACCTCTGCCCTCGCCACCCGGAACGGCCGGGTGCACCGGCGCGAGGAGGCAACAGTGGGCAACCCAGGCGGTACAACACCGCATTGGAATCAGGGTGTGCCTACTGCAGGAGACAGGCCACGGGGTGGCAGCGTGTCAGGAGTTTGCTGCGCAGCGGGTTCAGAGGAGACGGGGTGTGGCACAGCAGAGGCGTTGGTGTTTTCGGTGCCTGGGGCCGCATCAGGTGCGAGTGCCCTTCAAGCACCAACTGTAGGTACTGCCAGGGTGCACACCATCCGCTGCTCTGCATGAATCGCTCCGGAGGCGCCGGGGCAGCGCTGGATCGGATCAGCGAAGGAGCCTGCCCACCAAGGGAGGAGCAACGCTCCCCACCCCCTCCAAGGAGGAGCCCACCTCCGCATCGGTCACAGGGACAGGCAGGGGGACGTCAACAGACGGAGCCCACTTACCCAAGGACGTGGGGACAATCCCCACCACGGCAGCAGGTGCCGGATTGGGGAAGAGCGGCACAGGAACGTGGCCAGGACACCCATCCCAGGTACGGGATTCAACGGGCGGGTGTCAGGGGAGCACTAGGCAGCCACCAGGGTACATGCAGTATTCTGCGGGCTTGAGCCACCTGGTTGGGTCTCAAGACCCACGCATGCCCCCGCCTATGCCTGAGTACCCGCGGCTACAGGCGCAACCTCGGTACGGACGTTTGCCGTCGGGGTACTATAGAACTCCAGCCATGGCCTTTATGGGCAGACCTCCCTACCAGCAGGAGTGGGACCCATACACAGGTTTGGGTAGTGAGGGGATACCCCCGCGGGACGCGGCCTCACCGCGTTTAGATTCCCGCTAGGTAATCGCCGCCTACTCATCAGCTTCGGCTCCCCGTCCAATCACGGTACTTTTGCCAACGGCTAAGATTTGGGTATGGGGATACGGTGGCCGGACCATTCAAGTAAGAGCCCTACTGGATACAGGGGCTCAGGGATGTATTGTATCGAGTAAGCTGGTGAGTAGGCTAGGCCTAAATGTACGGCCAAGCGAGGATGAAGCTGTAGGCATCGGGGGCCTAAATGTGCCTGACATTCGGGGTCAGACGAACTTTGAGTTCGCATTAGGTAGCACATGTACAGGGGTCAGCTATCAAGTCTCAGCCGTGGTGCTGGATGAAGTGGTTGGGAAACTCCCTCAAGTTAGGTTACCACCAACGGTACGAGGGTTAACCACAGGGTTGGAGTTAGCGGATCCTGATTTTGATACTCCTGGTACGGTGGACGTACTTCTCGGGTCAGACGTCCTCGGGAGATTATGGTGCGGTAGGAAGAAGGTACTCCAGGAAACTGGTTTGGTGGCCGTAGATACCACAGGGGTATGTTGTTTTCGGCCCAGTTTGGAGACCTCAGGACCTACCAGAAGGGGATCCGGTCCTCTATGGTAGTGTGCTGTCAGAGGTGCTGCAGAGGTTTTGGGAGTCTGAAGAGCCGCCCACGGCGGACAGACGGAAGCCAGAGGATGACGAGTGCGAGTTGTTCTATCAATACAACACTGCGAGATGCCCGTCAGGCAGATTCCTGACCAGGCTACCTTTTCTCCCAAACCGCCCCGCTTTAGGTAGTTCGCGACAGCTCGCGGAACGGAGACTACTCGGAATGGAGCGGAAGATGAGGCGAGACCCAGCACTTCGGCAGAAGTATATAGAATTCATGCGGGAATATATTCAATTGGGCCACATGTCGGTGTCCAGCCTGGATTGGAGGTGTGTCGAGCATTATTACATTCCACACCTGGCTGTCTTGAAGTCACCTGAGGCGAAAATACGGGTGGTGTTTGACGGTTCTGCTCCTACCTCGAATGGTGTGTCTGTGAACCAATGTTTGCACGCGGGTCCTAAATTGAACCGGGACATTGTGGACATTCTCACAGACTTTCGGTTACACCAGGTAGCGTTCGTCGCAGACGTCAAAATGATGTTTCGCCAAACCATGATACATCCGGATGACCGTCGGTATCAGCTGATTTTGTGGCGTGAGAGCCCAGATGAGCCGATGGTCACATACGAACTTAACACGGTGACGTATGGACTTAAGCCAAGTCCGTATTTGGCAGTACGTACGCTGCGAGTTGGCCGCACAGGAAAGGGTAAGATATCCTCGAGCCGCAGCAGTACTGGATCGCGACGTCTACGTGGACGATATCTGCACGGGTGCTGATAGCGTGGAGCAGGCGCTAATTCTACGAGACGAGTTGATCGCGATCATGGGTTCAGGAGGTTACGAGTTGCGGAAATGGTTGTCCAGTTGCCCAGAGCTCCTGGCCGGTTTGCCAGGCGAGTTCCATCAGGACCCGCACCTCTTTGAGAACCCGGACAATCCAAACACGTTGGGCATCCTCGGGGTGCAATATAGGCCAACGCATGACGTATTCACGTACAAGATCGAGCCCGACCTTTTGGAGAAAACTTGGACTAAGCGGTCGGTACTGTCGACAATCGCTAGAACGTTCGATCCTAGCGGATGGATCGCCCCGGTTACGTTCATGGCGAAGTGCTTTTACAAAGGTTGTGGCTAGCCAACTTAGGATGGGACGACCAACTCTCCGGAGAGTTGTTGAAGGATTGGCTCAAGTTTGTGACCACCTTACCAGGGATTGTGCACATCGCGATACCCCGCAAGTTAGTCCCATCGGTGGGATGTAAGGCTACCCTACATGGGTTTTGTGACGCCTCGGAGCGAGGGTACGCGGCAGCTGTATACCTTCGGACAGCAAGTTCAACGGGAACTGTGCACGTGCGTCTGGTTATGGCCAAAAGTAAGGTGGCACCAGTCAGAACTAGATGGACCATCCCCAAATTGGAATTGGCAGGGCAGCTCTTCTAGCGCGCTTGCTAAATCATGTAACCTGCAATCTGCGTGGTACCATCAACTTGGATGAAACGGTGTACGCGTGGACTGACAGTCGGATAGTTCTGTGCTGGTTGCAGACGTCGGTACATACACTTGAGGTTTTCGTGGCAAATCGGGTGTCACAGATTACGGGGTCGGAAACTCCGTTAGTGTGGAGGCACGTACCGGGAGAATGGAACCCAGCGGACTGCGCTTCGCGCGGGTGCAGGGCACCTGATTTGGTGAGTCACCCACTGTGGTGGGGACCTCAATGGCTGACTGAGTCGCCGCAGGAATGGCCATTCAACGAGTGCAGGGCGCCGCTTGGGCCACCTGATCGAGGTTTGCGAGTGAACGTGGGGCAACTCGTACCGAAGCCTAACCCAGCTTTCTTGCTGGAACGGTATAGCTCCTCGACAAACTTCTTGGGGTGACAGGTTGGATCAAGCGGTTCGTGAACAACTGCAGGAAGCCTCAAGCAGAAAGGAACTTTACACCTGTCCTCTCGCCTGCGGAGCGGAATGCGGCTCTATGCTCATTGGTTAGAGTCGTCCAGGCGGAACATTTTGAAGAGGAGGTCAGGCTGCTCAGGGATGGACGTGGAAAGCTGAAGGGAGGAATTGTGCGCCTCAACCCATTCCTGGATGAGCAAGGTATGCTCAGGGTTGGAGGCAGACTTCGAACGCTAGCCTGCCCTTTTCGGCTCGGCATCCACTGTTACTTCCAAAAAGGGGACCCTTAGTTGAGCTCTTAGTCAGGGATCGTCATGAGAAAAACTCGCACGCGGGCTGTAATGCGCTATTGGCCATCCTACAGCGCGAGTTCTGGATCTTATCGGGACGACGAACGGTACGTAGCGTTGTGTTTAGGTGCTTGCCTTGTTACCGCTTGAAGGCAGCCACAATGCAGCCACAGATGGGAGATCTCCCACCGGACCGGGTGACGGAGGCCTGGACGTTTGCAGGTGTGGGAACGGATTTTGCAGGCCCTTTCATGGTAAAGGCATCACGCCTACGGAACGCAAAGTCTATCAAGGCGTACTTGTGCGTGTTCGTGTGCCTAGCCACCAAGGCCGTCCACTTGGAGCTCGTGGCCGACCTATCTACGGAGGCCTTTTGGCAGCGCTGGAGAGATTTACGTCGCGACGAGGGCGACCAGCGCTGATCAGGTCGGATTGTGGTACCAACTTTAAGGGTGCTGATCGGTGTATGAAGGAAATTGTAACGTTCTTAAGGGAGAACGAAGAAGCCATCAGCACGGGCCTCTCCCGTCAGGGCATTACCTGGGTGTTCGATCCACCAGCGTGCCCTCACTGGGGTGGTATTTTTGAAGCGGTTGTAAAGTCCGCTAAGACGCATTTGTTGCGCGTTGTAGGGTTAACAATTTTGACTTTCGAGGAGCTGGCGACCGTGTTTTGTAAAATTGAGGCTGTACTCAATTCGCGTCCTTTGTGTCCGCTCAGCTCAGACCCAAATGATTTAGAGGCCCTGACGCCAGGGCATTTCTTAATTGGCCGCCCACTTAACGCCTTACCGGAATATCCCTATACGGAGGTGAATAGCAATCGTTTGTCGCGTTATCAGTTGTTGCAGCAAATGACTCAAAACTTTTGGAAGCGTTGGTCGCTTGAGTACTTGCACATTCTGCAGCAACGCCTTAAGTGGACGGACAGGACTGAACCCCCCTGCATTGGGGATCTCGTTCT
Source organism: Phthorimaea operculella (assembly GCA_024500475.1). NCBI lineage: Eukaryota > Metazoa > Arthropoda > Insecta > Lepidoptera > Gelechiidae > Phthorimaea > Phthorimaea operculella. The sequence continues at coordinate 3,712,678 of JANFCV010000017.1, forward strand.
GTTTAAGGATGCCAACCTACCGCCACTGCGTTGGCGCCGGGGGCGCATTCTCAACCTGTTTCCGGGTAGTGATGGCACCCCTCGAGTTGCAGAAGTTCAGGTGGGGGATTCAGTTCTTAAGCGAGCAGTAGCTACATTATCACGCCTGCCATGCATAGAGCGGACCGATGTGTCGGTCCGGGGCGGGTGAATGTTTAGTTTCGTATCAAAAACGGTTTCGTATCTTTTTGAGCGGACGGTGCTGGCAACACTTTTCGGTCCGCCCCGTCTGTCATCTTTACGCTAGCGTTGTTGAAGCGAATTTTAGTTTTAAGTGGTGTAAAATTAAGGTGTTTTGGCGGTTTTCTCGTGTGCTATTTGCCACAAGCCATGGCTTCCCTGTGCGGTGGGGAAGTGAACCAAGTGAATTTTGGTTTCGGCTTTTTGATTGAGGCCAACGTGGTCGCCGGTAACATAACCTCACTTTGAGTCGTCGCTCGCGTCGTGGCTGCCGATAGCTACGTATTTTAATTATAAATGATTGGAGGCCAACGGGGCCGATTTCTCATTCGGAGAGAAATCTTTTAGTTATTTTGTGTTAAAAAACATTATGTGATGTCGAACTGTGAACTATAGTGCAAATTGGAGGAAAGGAGTTCGAGAACGAGCGGATGTTCCAGTGCTGTGAGTTTAGGTTATTCCCTATTCCTGCGCTCCTAAAATATCCTGAATACCTGATTCCTGTCATACTTAAACTCACATGAGTGGTGAACCTCTACCGACAGATACCAGTGTCAGGTATCTGGGACTACACTTGGACAGAAGACTAACATGGGCAAAACATATTAAAACTAAAAAAGACGAAGCAAATCGCACATATCAAAGCTTCTACTGGCTCATTGGACGGAAGTCACCCTTATCTCTAGAGAACAAACTACTAGTGTACAAATCTGTTATAAAACCAATATGGACTTATGGACTAGAACTATGGGGTACAGCTAGTAACTCAAACCTGGAAATACTCCAGCGATTCCAAAACAATGTACTTCGGGCTATTACCAATGCACCATGGTTCACAAGAAACAAGGAACTACATGAATATACAGAAATGAACACAGTAAAAGAAGAAATAAACAACGTCTGCACAAGATACAAAACTAGACTGGAAATCCACACCAACCCACTAGCTAGTAACCTGCTTTTGACAGACAATGGGACGAGATTGAAGAGATGGAATGTCCTACAACTTGATCAAAGAGACTAGACTCTGCAATATAATGGATGGGCATGATGATCAATGGATCATCACCCATAAAAATTGACTCTAAATACCCACCAACTCATCTGATAAAGACTGATAAGTCGAGGGCAGATATCAAAAGGAAGAAAAAAAAAAAAAAAAAACTTAAACTCACAAAGAAACGGCGTCATCGTTTGCTCGGTAAGCAATTCGTTGCTGGGCCCTGTTTAAGTAGATTTTGGAAACAAGAATTTCTCGGCCGGAAACTTTCCGGAACAAAATTCTCTCATTAAATTTATTTTATTTAGCTATAGTAAAGAGCACTACGAATCGTAGTCAAATGTTGTTCCGGGGCTGATCGACCATTTAGTTTTAGATTTTAAGATAACTTTAATTTGCTTCCACTGCGCTAAGATCAGCTTCGGAATCAAACAGAGACCATGTACTTACTGGTTGAACAACATAGACAACATCATCTCGGAAGTCTCATCCGGCAAGTTGGTCAAGAAGAGGATCTGGTTCGGAGGCTGTTCTATGTTAACGTTGTTGAGGACATTGCTCTGTCCAAAGCCAACTGCACCGGGCCGGGCCACGTCTTTGTTCTTCTTCTTCTTCTCATCAGGGCCTTTAGGCATCTTGGGACGCTTGGGCCGCTCTTGGAATGTGCCCTTCAGTTTCGCAATAACATCGCTGTCTGTTTTGCAGTACTGGATCCTCTGTAACATTGAGTTTAAAACTAAATATTGTGGGAAAATGGTAACTTGTTGGTGAGTGAAGGAGAGGAGTACATATACAGATATTGGTGGCAAGGAGCTACACATATGTGGATACCCCTGTCTAACCAAAAACTACAAAGATTATATATGCTTTAACTCACATTTTTAAAGGTGCGTACGGACTAGAGGCAGCCTCAGGTTGAGCAGCCTCGCCACGCACGGCTCGTGTTGAGGCTGCCTCGGCAAAAAATTAAAACAACATGAGGCAGCAGACTGAGGCAACCTGCCTCGAGTCGAGCCAGGCGCGACAAGATGGCGCCGGGTCGACAGCTGATTCACTCTTTATTTCTGCTTTGGCGTCTTTCGCCATTTTACTCCTATTCACGCACTACATACCATGGCGTCGAACGCAACCCGTGCTGCTGCTGCATTCATTGTAATATATAATTTAATTAAAAAGAAAAAACACCACATAGGTGGATGAAATTTCTATTCAAAAACAGACAATTATGGTGACGTTACTCCGTGAAATTACTTTTAAATGTGAACCATACAAGGTCAACTTCACACGCATGTCAAGTGCAGACTTTGAACATTTATTTTGTCTGGTAGCACTTATACAAAAAAAGGTGACTAAATTTCGTACTTTTCGCCATTGTGCGTGACTCGCTAAAACCGTGCTCAAATCACGTCCATACTTGCGAGGCACGAACGCCGAGGCGCCTTTGAGCACAGCCAAAAAACCGACACTGAATGGCTCGCGCCGAGGCAGCCTCACGCGAGGCGCGCCTCGGGCTGAGGCACGTACGCACTTGAGGCAAAAGGGCGAGCCGAGCGTGCCTCAGGCGAGGCTGCCTCTAGTCCGTACGCACCTAAGGCTTGCATTTACTGTCACAGCAAAAACAATTATTTACAATACAAAATATAGCTCTTCTTCTTCATTATAGCTGTATGAGTTGACTAACTTCTGCTACAGCTAATAAATCAATGAAAGTAAATGTTTCTAATATTTACCATTGGTTTGTCGTAAAATGGGAATCCCTGCATACTTCGCAAAGCAACAGTAGCGCTGGCTATTTCTTTGAATATAACGAATGCCTGTCCTCTCATTTTCAAAGTTTTTAACGCAACTATGTCCAAGATCTGTCCGAACTGTGAGAATATGGCGTAGAGAGACTTCTTGAGTTCATCTTTCTTGATCTTTTCGTTGAGATTGTTTATGTAGATTGTGTGGTTTGGTCTAATGTCCATCGCTGAAATTATAATAAAGTTTTTTTTAGATTTTCTGAGGAAACAAAATATTCTAAGGTTGACGTGGGCTGAGATGGTTGGCTGATAAGGCAAGAGCAAGGATAAAAGGTAATAATATTAAAACATTGCAGAAAGCATTTTAGACGCTTCACGTAGATTTGAGGTTATGATTTTGGGTTTAACTTTTTGAGCAGATAAGGAGGTAACTAGAATGAACAGAAAGTGTTTTTATTTGAATTTTATATGAATAATACACAGAAGCGTAGTAAAAGCAAATCTTCTATGAATAAATTCAATAAAAATTCGCCAGAACTTACTCATTTTGATAACCTCAAATGTTGACTCCGCCTTGGAGACTTGCCGTAAACTTCTTAGAGTAAAAATTAACGATATGTTTTTTACGTTTGATTACCACTGAAGATAATGAAATGAAGTAAAGAAATATTTATAATTCAGTATTTTTCGTAAAAGGAAAGGACGCCGCGTCGTGTATTTTTCCATAGACTAGTTTTTTTTTTTCGATATAGTTTTGAGCGTAGAGTTGTGCACCAGAGATTACCTTACCGGTTTTTGCTAAACACTTATATAAAAAGGTACTCTGTGACACTTATCGATTTGTTGAGAAATCGATTTCGATACTGAAAAAAAAACATTAATTTTTCGCGCGCTGTCAAGTCAACCCATAAATATTACATACAAATTATTTATTTTTGATCTAATTTACTGTTTTATTATTTGTGTAAAGGTAATTCTGATAAATCAAGCAGTTTCGCAATTTGCAATTACAGCTACGAAATAGATTTTAACCATGCACGATTTATTTACTGAATTTGAAAAGGTGACCCCAGATTTGTGGTTAGCCAACGAAAAAGAATGGAAAGAAAAGCTCTTGAAATTACCTAATCATTATCAGGTAAAGCTCCTAGTTTCAGTAGTAATAAGATATGGTTTGGTTTGGTTTGACCTTCCCAATGTCATAACCTAACTTTGAACCGTAACAAAGACCTAACAAAACATAACCTAAGGCCTAAGGTCACGCACTTCTTGATCTGATATTCTTGAATAATATGAGATAATCTGATTCTTTCTGCATAAGAATAAAAAATTTAAAAGGCACCGCAATTGTATGTAGGTATTAAAAAGTTTTTTATTGTACTGTAAGGGCCTATAACTACTTTTGGCGCGAGCCGTTTCTAGTAGCAAATACAAACTAGATTGGGAATTTGGGGGTTTCAATCCAATTTCTTGTTTTGTGGCGTTTTTACCCATCATACTTTTATGCTTAGATTCCATTAATCAACACAAATGCGTCGCACAACCTGGCAGACGGCACCCTGGCCCGTTTCAGAGGCATGGTGCAGGACATGCACAATCCCGAGTTCTATTTTGAACAGTTCGAGGTATTCAACAGCACCACCAACGAAGTAAAGAACAAATCTGGGAAGTATAGGGATACTGCTGATATTTTGGTAAGTTTAAGCACAAAAAAAAATGTTTTGGGTGTAGGGATGTAGTTTGGGAGTATGTTTAAAAATTCTTTATTTAAATTAAAGTACCAACCCAAACATAATGATTTAAATGTTGATTTGAATTCTAGATCTCAATTAAAATATTGGCTGTGCCTCCGCTGCCGGAACCGGTTCCCAAAAAAACTCAGGACGGGAACCGAGAAAAAAAAATAAAGCTCTATGGTTATATTTAAAAAACTTTTGATAGTCTGAACAACTTTAACTTTAACTAGAAAACTGAACAACTTTTGTTAGAAACTTTTCTTCGAAATATGAAAAAATACTGGACCTCCCATACTAAGTGACACACTTTTTCAGCATCTTTGTATGGAAGGTCCAAAAATTTTTTTTTATAATTCGAAGTAAAGTTTCAAACAAAAGTTGTTTAGTTTTGTGAGTAGATCACACCCTCAAGAGATTTGTACTTTATTAAATGTAACCCTATATACTCTAAGGATACAAGTTACTTGTACAGTTACAAGTTACTTGTATAGTTACAAGTCACTTACACAGTTACAAACAAGTCACTTGCACAGTTACAAGTCACTAGCACAGTTACAAGTCACTGGCACAGTTACTAATGTGCCGTCATCCGAATAGGCCATATTTGACATCTGTCAAAATCATATTAATGCTATGACATAAGGTCTATTTTTCTTTGTTGACATGTTTCCTAGTATGGGTTTGACAGACGTCAAATATGGCCTGTTCGGATGACGGCACCATAGTCGCATGTTGTTGTTGAAGTCCTATGGTACCCCGCTGGTACAAAGGGCCCTGGAGAGCTTCTTCCATTCCTCCCTGTTCTGCGCCGTGGTTTTCGCTTGGTCCCAGGAGGCTCCAACTGCGTTCAGCTCGCTTCGTGTGGTACGCCTCCAGGTTTCGACAGGTCTGCCACGTCGACGCTTCTCGCTTGGCTGCCACTCGAAGGCAATCTTGGCCAGGTTGTCGTCGCTTCGTCGTAGGGTGTGCCCAATCCAACTCCATTTACGGTGAGCGATTTCCTCCGCGACTGGTGACTGCTTACATATGGACCACAGTTCCTCGTTTCGAATGGTGTTCGGCCAGTAGATGCCGAGTATGGAACGCAACGATTTATTTACGAAAACTTGGACTTTGTTCGACAAGTTTTTCGTTACCCTCCACGATTCACATCCGTACAACAACACTGACTTTACGAGGGAGTCGAAGAGTGAGATTTTGATTCGCCGGGTGAGAATGTTGGATTTCCAAACAGGTTTTAACTGGGCAAACACACCTTTGGCTTTCTTTATCCTGCCATCCACGTCTTCGTCTGAGCCACCACGGTTGGTAATTGTGCTGCCCAGGTATGTAAAATTACAGACGGACAAGAGGGGTTTGTTGTCAAGGAGTAGAGGGTCCTGATCGTCACAGTATACGCGGAGGTCGACAGTTTTCCGCGCATTAATACGCAATCCCATTTTTAGTGCCGCGAGTTGTAGAGCTTCTAGCTTTTCTTGCATTTCCGCTGCAGTATGAGATATTAACGCTATGTCGTCCGCATAATCTAGATCTTCTAACATGCCTCTTCCCCATTGTAGTCCTCTAGGTGTTCGTACTACTTCCCTCATAATATCATCAAGCAGGATAATAAACAATAGAGGTGATAAAAGACATCCGTGTTTGACTCCTGCGGTGATTTCTATCGGATCACCTAGCGTCTGCTCGTGCACCACTCTGCAGGTGCTTTGGGTGTAGAAAGATTTAATGATGTTGACTATCTTTCCTGGTACACCTCTTCTTCTCAGTGTTGACCACATTGCACTCCATTTTACGGTGTCAAATGCATTTTCAAAGTCTACGAAAGTTATGTAAACCTCAAACTGCAGTTCTACGCATTGCTCTATAAGTATCCGGAGCGTGTTTATTTGGTCAGCACATGAGCGTCCAGGGCGGAAACCGGCTTGCTCTTCGCGTAAGGTTCGTTCTATGTGAGGTGACATCCGGTTCAGCAGGATCTTTGCTAGAACTTTTGCAGCAGCAGGAAGTAATGTTATGCCGCGCCAGTTGTCACACTGAGATAAGTCACCTTTCTTCGGAACTTTAACCAACAGCCCTTGTTTCCATTCTGTGGGTACTTGTTCACATTCCCAGATTCGCGCTATTAAAGGGTGCAGTAGTTCAGATGATCGCACTGCGTCTGCTTTAAGTAGCTCCACGTTAATATTGTCAACACCAGGAGATTTGCCAGATTTAAGTTGGCGGATAGTTTTAACTACTTCATGTACGGTTGGGGTGGTCACGGGTATATCAAGTAAATCATCAGGAATTATACAGAAGCTCTCGTCCGCTGCACCAACAGTACGTGTGAGTAAACCACTGAAGTGTTCGTGCCATCTTTCTAGCTGCTCTTCAGTTGTACACAAGAGTTGTCCATCCTTGGCTTTCAGAGGTTTCTTAGACAGAGTAGCCCGCCTCCCACTAAGCAGGGATGTGGCGTCATACAAAACTCTCATGTCTTTCCTCTGAGCTGCAGTTTTTGCACCTTGCGTAAGTTCTTCAGCGACACGACGTCTATCTCGCCGGGCTAGTTTCTTTACAGTGATACGTAGAGAATTGTACTGCTCCTTAAAGCCATCCTTTTGTGCAGATAATAATGACTTTAACGGGTCTTATCGCGATAGTTTTTTACGACTGGTGAAACCCAGTCGAAACGTCGAGTTTCCAGGTAAATCGCTTATTTACCTAAAAAACTATCGCGATAAGACCCGTTAAAGTCATTACTTTTGTGCAGAGTCAGGTTGTAATGAAGTAAGCTGTAAGTTTACCTGCTGTCTTTCCTCTATTGCTTGCCATAGCTCAGTTGACATCCACGGTTTCCTCTCAGCTGAGGCAAAATCTCGAACTGGTTTTGCAGACATAAGCTGAATTTTCGTTTAGTATCAGGGTCCTTAAGTTTCTGAATATTAAGCTTCTAGGAGACTCTGGCGGTTTTCCTCTGCACAGCAGCTATTTTCAATCGCACTTCTGCTACTACAAGATGATGGTCTGAGCCAACGTCGGCACCACGTTTATTTCGGACATCTAAAAGTGACGATCGCCAGGTCCTGCTTATGGCAATGTGGTCAATCTGGTTGCGAGTTACACCGTCAGGGGAGATCCATGTTTCCTTATGACACTCTTTGTGTATGAACAGCGTGCCTCCAATGACTAGTGAGTTGGAAGAGCACAAGTCTCCAAATAGCTCTCCATTTTCATTTATACTGCCACTAGCCCCATGACACCCCATATAGTGCTCTCGGTCTTTGTTGTCAGATCCCATTTTCGCATTAAAGTCACCCAATAGAATAACGATGTCTTGTTTTTTGATTGAATTTAGTGTTAATTGCAACTGGTCATAGAACTGTGATTTCGTGTCCGGGGAAGCTGAATTGGTTGGGGCGTAACACTGCACGATAGATATTTTTCTTACTCTTGATAAGAAACTCGCTGTTATGATGCGATCTGATACTCGCTTCCAGTGTAAGAGGCTTTTTCTTGCATTTCTGCTTAACAGAAGCCCTACGCCATATTCACGCGATGCGTCTTCATCTTCTTTGCCACTGTAGAGTAGCGTTGAACCAAGGTCTGTTGAGACTTCTCCAAAACCATTCCATCTTACTTCACTTAAACCTAAAATTTGGATGCCGTAGTCACTCATAACTTTGGCTATTTGAGGTAGCCTCTCTGAACGAGTCATGGTCCTGACATTCCAGCATCCGATTCGAGTCCGTAATTTAGCGCTAAAGGTCGTCGTTGGGGGGGATCGATCGGTATTTCTCTCTTTGGGTTTCAGAATTAATTGTTGATTTAAAGGCGTGCAGGTAATTAGTCCACAGCACGTCGATCACGGTGATGGGGCTGCCATCTATGCAACCGTGCTTACATTCCTGTCTTTAGGGGGCGGAATCCCAAGGCTTTTGATAGCCTTATGAATCATTTTGTTTTATGATCAGTGTCTTCCTTCTGACCAACCCTCCTCAATTTCTCATCCGGGCTTGGGACCGGCAAAGGCTGAGTTATAGTCGCATGCATAGTTACAAATCACATGCACAGTTACAAACAAGTCGCTTACATACTTACAAAGTTACAAGTCACTTGCACAGTTACAAGGCACTTACACAGTTACAAGTTACTTGCACAGTTACAAATCACTTGCACAATTTACAAGTGACTTGTATTGTAACTGTGCGAGTGACTTGTAACCATGCAAGTCACTAGTAATTATGCAAGTGACTTGTAACTAGCATGTAGGTGACTTGTAACTGTGCATGTAACTTGTAACTATGCAAGTAACTTGTAAAGTAACAAGTCACTTGCAATCATGGTGACCTAAAGGTCGAAATTTGTTCCAAGTCCCAACTTTATATGGCAACGGCGGGTTTCGGTATCTGTCCCGGGTGCCGGTATCGGCAGCGGAGGCACAGCCTAAAATATTAGAGAAAATCAGCAGAATTAATTTAGGGTTTATACAAGGGGTTTGTTTCTATAGTTAAAAAAATAAATATCATATAGTTGCCTTTCTTCATCATTTCCTCCTTTCTCTAGACCAATAACTTTTACTCCTAATAAATTGTGGGATAAGGGCAGGTTGATGCTTAACTTTTACAATACAATAATTTTTAATTTCTATACCACAAAAAAACTTGTTATTAGTTACAATTAATTATTTATTGGATCATTCATCTTTCTAAAAACAGAAATAAATGTTTGTGCTTTTCATTTATCATAGGAGAATGAGAAAATTAACTACGCCCAGAACCTAAAAAGTGCCCAGCGTCAAACCATGGTAGTTGTCTCATTACCTGGTCTCAGTGACTGGGCGCAAGAGGTGGAGACCAAGCAAAATCACTTGAAGCATTTAGAGGAACAACCCAACACATCTAAGAGACTGCACGACTCTACTAAACTGAAGAGGAGTTATGATGAAACAGGTATTGATGGTGGAAAGATACTGCAAATGCTTGAAAAACTAACCAGAATACTGAACATATTTCCCCAAGGAAGATAGGTTGAAATATGTAATACATTGGACCCCTTATACAAAATTACTGGCTCTGTATTTCTTGAATGACCTATGAATTTGGGAAAAGTTGTTTCATGAACTGGTTCAGCTCTTCAAATATTTTGAAGTAAATTATCTGCTTTGTAATCTGAAATTTTGTAATTGTAAATTTTTCCCAAAATATTTTATATTTATCTTTTATCAGAAGAAGATGCAGATGCAATGGAAGTAGTGGACGAAGTCACAAACTCCAGTAAAGAGAGAAAAACCACTGAAACAGAGAATACAGCCACCAATGCAGTTTCCAGAGAGCATTTACTGAACTTTCCACTGCCAGATGTGCCCAGCAAGTCTTGTATTGTAAAGGTTAGGTTCTTCCCTTCCAAAACATATATATTTTTATATAGATATTAATAGCAGCAGCATTTTCTGTGAATATCTACAATACAATGGACTGCGCTTACCAATCCACCTGCCAAGCGTGGTGAGTACGACAACCCCCAATTGGGGGAGCCTCATATCCATCATTGGACTGTTGTGGCTTTAGTAGTAATAAAGGTATTATTAACAGGAAGATACCTAAATATTACTAGCAAAACGTATGTGGGTTAGATGATCTTTGGTTGCCTGAATCTTCCGATTACGTCTATAGTTTTAAATGACTAACGACTCGGTGTCCCACACGAAAAGAAGAAGAATGACTAAAACTACGCCTAGGACAGTTGAATGAATCTACGCCTAGGACCATTAAATTTTTGATTCTGTCTGCGAAACTCACTCACTTTACTTTTAGGTCGCCAAAACTACGCCACTTGAAAAAAATCCAATACGCCACTATAACTTTACGTAAGACCACTGAAACTACAAAACTACGCTTAGACAACGCAGTTAAAGTAAAGAAACCTTTTTTATTTGCAGATCTACGACGAAAGCGACAACCTAAAACTGAACGACATGATAGAAGTTATAGGCTTCTTATCCGTCGACCCGGCTTTATCCGGGGAGTTCATAACAGATGATGATGCCAACGAAAGCGCATTCTTAGATTCTGAACCTACAGAGACTGGTAAAAATATTAATAATTAAATTAAAATTCAAACATGCCAGATAGGTCTAGACTAGAGGACTCAAATAATTTATTACAGACAATGATCTTTTAACATAAATATATTTATAATAATAAAATTATAGAATAATATTATTATTATTATCATCAACATATATTATAAAATGAAGTGGCTTTTAGTGTTTCACTGTCTGTCGTGGAATTCACTCTCCTTATAAACCAAGCATCGGATTTTGATGAGAGATTTAAGACAAAGGTTTATACAGGATGTAAAAAAATCAACTGCAAATATTTTAAGGGGTGAATCAGCCCATGAAACTGAACAACTTTCCTCAAGAAACATAGGTCGAAATATGAAAAAAAAATTGGATCTCCCATACAAATTGACTCTGCCGCCGGCTGGTACATTTTATATGGGAGGTCCATAATTTTATGTGTATGTACCTATGTGTTTTGCTCTAACTGCCACAGAAACTTTATGATAGGCCCCATCATATTTTCTCCGTTTCAGGTGTGGAGACAATCACACATAACCCTCCGCCGAGCCTAGTTCCCAGGTTGCATGCAGTTCATGTTAAAAAGTTGGAGCATTGCAACCCATTGGTCACTGAAGCTATCGATCAAGGTACTTACATAATTTACACTTTTTCATGTTTGACAGCCGATGTGGCACAGTGGTTAGTACGACTGCCTGCCACGCAGAAGGTTCCGGGTTCAATTCCCGGTGGGGTCATTCACAAAGTTGATATTTGTTCCCAGTCTGGTTAGGACATTGCAGGCTGAACCACCTGATTGTCCGAAAAGCAAGATGGTTCCGTGCTTCTGATGGGCACGTTAAGCCGTCGGTCCCGGTTGCTGTCTATGATGGCGGTCGTTACACAACCATGTCAGAGGCCTGCTATTTGCAGTAGGCGGTTAAAAAACTCTGACACCAGGGTTCATTAGGTGGTTGAATGACTCGGTGTCCCACACAAAGAGAGACTTCATGTATCTTTGATTCTGTCTTAGACCTAGATAATATATATAATTAAACTAAAACCAAAACTCAATTGTATTTGTTTTTTGTTACAGAGGCAGTCCTAAGAGAAGCAAACATAGCACGAGAGCATTTACTAAAAGCACTCACAGAATTATTGCTGGGAGACAGTTTAGCTGCAGAGTACTTGATATGCCATCTAGTCGCTAAAGTGTAAGTATAGCTCCGTGCTTCGGAAAGCATTTACTATAAGTACTAAAGTAGCTCCGTGCTTCGGAGAGCATTTAGTAAACTGACAGAATTATTGCTACAGTTTAGCTGCAGAGTACTTGATATGCCATCTAGTCGCTAAAGTGTAAGTATAGCTCCGTGCTTCAGAAAGCATTTACTAAACTGACAGAATTATTGTTTGGAGGCAGTTTAGCTGCAGAGTACTTGATATGCCATCTAGTCGCTAAAGTGTAAGTATAGCTCCGTGCTTCAGAAAGCATTTACTAAACTGACAGAATTATTGTTTGGAGGCAGTTTAGCTGCAGAGTACTTGATATGCCATCTAGTCGCTAAAGTGTAAGTATAGCTCCGTGCTTCGGAGAGCATTTACTAAACTGACAGAATTATTGTTGGGACAGTTTAGCTGCAGAGTACTTGATATGCCATCTAGTCGCTAAAGTGTAAGTATAGCTCCGTGCTTCGGAGAGCATTTGCTAAACTGACAGAATTATTGTTGGGACAGTTTAGCTGCAGAGTACTTGATATGCCATCTAGTCGCTAAAGTGTAAGTATAGCTCCGTGCTTCGGAAAGCATTTACTAAACTGACAGAATTATTGCTACAGTTTAGCTGCAGAGTACTTGATATGCCATCTAGTCGCTAAAGTGTAAGTATAGCTCCGTGCTTCGGAAAGCATTTACTAAACTGACAGAATTATTGCTACAGTTTAGCTGCAGAGTACTTGATATGCCATCTAGTCGCTAAAGTGTAAGTATAGCTCCGTGCTTCGGAAAGCATTTACTAAACTGACAGAATTATTGTTGGGACAGTTTAGCTGCAGAGTACTTGATATGCCATCTAGTCGCTAAAGTGTAAGTATAGCTCCGTGCTTCGGAAAGCATTTACTAAAAGCACTCACAGAATTATTGTTGGGACAGTTTAGCTGCAGAGTACTTGATATGCCATCTAGTCGCTAAAGTGTAAGTATAGCTCCGTGCTTCGGAAAGCATTTACTAAACTGACAGAATTATTGTTGGGACAGTTTAGCTGCAGAGTACTTGATATGCCATCTAGTCGCTAAAGTGTAAGTATAGCTCCGTGCTTCGGAGAGCATTTACTAAAAGCACTCACAGAATTATTGTTGGGACAGTTTGGCTGCAGAGTACTTGATATGCCATCTAGTCGCTAAAGTGTAAGTATAGCTCCGTGCTTCGAGAGCATTTACTAAAAGCACTCACAGAATTATTGTTGGGACAGTTTGGCTGCAGAGTACTTGATATGCCATCTAGTCGCTAAAGTGTAAGTATAGCTCCGTGCTTCGGAGAGCATTTACTAAAAGCACTCACAGAATTATTGTTGGGACAGTTTGGCTGCAGAGTACTTGATATGCCATCTAGTCGCTAAAGTGTAAGTATAGCTCCGTCCTTCGGAAAGCATTTACTAAACTGACAGAATTATTGTTGGGACAGTTTAGCTGCAGAGTACTTGATATGCCATCTAGTCGCTAAAGTGTAAGTATAGCTCCGTGCTTCGGAGAGCATTTACTAAAAGCACTCACAGAATTATTGTTGGGACAGTTTGGCTGCAGAGTACTTGATATGCCATCTAGTCGCTAAAGTGTAAGTATAGCTCCGTGCTTCGGAGAGCATTTACTAAAAGCACTCACAGAATTATTGTTGGGACAGTTTGGCTGCAGAGTACTTGATATGCCATCTAGTCGCTAAAGTGTAAGTATAGCTCCGTGCTTCGGAAAGCATTTACTAAACTGACTGAATTATTGTTGGGACAGTTTAGCTGCAGAGTACTTGATATGCCATCTAGTCGCTAAAGTGTAAGTATAGCTCCGTGCTTCGGAAAGCATTTACTAAACTGACTGAATTATTGTTGGGACAGTTTAGCTGCAGAGTACTTGATATGCCATCTAGTCGCTAAAGTGTAAGTATAGCTCCGTGCTTCGGAGAGCATTTACTAAAAGCACTCACAGAATTATTGCTGGGAGACGGTTTAGCTGCAGAGTACTTGATATGCCATCTAGTCGCTAAAGTGTAAGTATTCCGTGCTTCAGAGAGCATTTACTAAAAGCACTCACAGAATTATTGCTGGGAGACAGTTTGGCTGCAGAGTACTTGATATGCCATCTAGTCGCTAAAGTGTAAGTATAGCTCCGTGCTTCGGAGAGCATTTACTAAAAGCACTCACAGAATTATTGTTGGGACAGTTTAGCTGCAGAGTACTTGATATGCCATCTAGTCGCTAAAGTGTAAGTATAGCTCCGTGCTTCAGAGAGCATTTACTAAACTGACGAATTATTGTTGGGACAGTTTAGCTGCAGAGTACTTGATATGCCATCTAGTCGCTAAAGTGTAAGTATAGCTCCGTGCTTCGGAAAGCATTTACTAAACTGACTGAATTATTGTTGAGACAGTTTAGCTGCAGAGTACTTGATATGCCATCTAGTCGCTAAAGTGTAAGTATAGCTCCGTGCTTCAGAGAGCATTTACTAAACTGACGAATTATTGTTGGGACAGTTTAGCTGCAGAGTACTTGATATGCCATCTCGTCGCTAAAGTGTAAGTATAGCTCCGTGCTTCGGAAAGCATTTACTAAACTGACAGAATTATTGTTGGGACAGTTTAGCTGCAGAGTACTTGATATGCCATCTCGTCGCTAAAGTGTAAGTATAGCTCCGTGCTTCGGAAAGCATTTACTAAACTTACAGAATTATTGTTGGGACAGTTTAGCTGCAGAGTACTTGATATGCCATCTCGTCGCTAAAGTGTAAGTATAGCTCCGTGCTTCGGAAAGCATTTACTAAACTTACAGAATTATTGTTGGGACGGTTTAGCTGCAGAGTACTTGATATGCCATCTAGTCGCTAAAGTGTAAGTATAGCTCCGTGCTTCGGAAAGCATTTACTAAACTGACAGAATTATTGCTACAGTTTAGCTGCAGAGTACTTGATATGCCATCTAGTCGCTAAAGTGTAAGTATAGCTCCGTGCTTCGGAAAGCATTTAGTAAAAGCACTCACAGAATTATTGCTGGGAGACAGTTTAGCTGCAGAGTACTTGATATGCCATCTAGTCGCTAAAGTGTAAGTATAGCTCCGTGCTTCGGAGAGCATTTACTAGAAAAGTACTAAAGTACGGTCGTTTGAATAGGCCATATTTAACAGCTACTAGATACTAGAAGAAATGTCAACAAAGAAAAATAGGCCCTATGTCATAGAATAAACATGATTCTGAAAGCTGTCAAATATGGCCTGTTCGAACAGCCGTAGTGTAACAGAATTATTGCTGGGAGACGGTTTAGCTGCAGAGTACTTGATATGCCATCTAGTCGCTAAAGTGTAAGTATAGCTCCGTGCTTCGGAAAGCATTTACTATAATTACTAAAGTATGGTTGTTTGAAAGGCCATATTTATATAGCTGTCAAACCTATACTAGAAGAAATGTATTTCAACAAAGAAAAATAGGCCTTTTGTCATAGAATAAAGTACATGATTCTGAAAGCTGTCAAATATGGCCTGTTCGAACAGCCGTAGTGTAACAGAGTTATTGCTGGGGGACGGTTTAGCTGCAGAGTACCTACTTGATATGCCATCTAGTCGCTAAAGTGTAAGTATAGCTCCGTGCTTCGGAGAGCATTTAGTAAAAGCACTAAAGTACGGCCGTTTGAATGGGCCATATTTGAGAGCTGCTAAACCTATACTAAAAGAAATGTCAACTTCAACAAAGAAAAATGGGTCTTATGTCATAGAATAAACATGATTCTGAAAGCTGTCAAATATGGCCTGTTCGAACAGCCGTAGTGTAACAGAATTATTGCTGGAAGACGGTTTAGCTGCAGAGTACTTGATATGCCATCTAGTCGCTAAAGTGTAAGTATAGCTCCGTGCTTCGGAAAGCATTTACTATAATTACTAAAGTATGGTTGTTTGAAAGGCCATATTTATATAGCTGTCAAACCTATACTAGAAGAAATGTATTTCAACAAAGAAAAATAGGCCTTTTGTCATAGAATAAAGTACATGATTCTGAAAGCTGTCAAATATGGCCTGTTCGAACAGCCGTAGTGTAACAGAGTTATTGCTGGGGGACGGTTTAGCTGCAGAGTACCTACTTGATATGCCATCTAGTCGCTAAAGTGTAAGTATAGCTCCGTGCTTCGGAGAGCATTTAGTAAAAGCACTAAAGTACGGCCGTTTGAATGGGCCATATTTGAGAGCTGCTAAACCTATACTAAAAGAAATGTCAACTTCAACAAAGAAAAATGGGTCTTATGTCATAGAATAAACATGATTCTGAAAGCTGTCAAATATGGCCTGTTCGAACAGCCGTAGTGTAACAGAATTATTGCTGGGAGACGGTTTAGCTGCAGAGTACTTGATATGCCATCTAGTCGCTAAAGTGTAAGTATAGCTCCGTGCTTCGGAAAGCATTTACTATAATTACTAAAGTATGGTTGTTTGAAAGGCCATATTTATATAGCTGTCAAACCTATACTAGAAGAAATGTATTTCAACAAAGAAAAATAGGCCTTTTGTCATAGAATAAAGTACATGATTCTGAAAGCTGTCAAATATGGCCTGTTCAGAACAGCCGTAGTGTAACAGAGTTATTGCTGGGGGACGGTTTAGCTGCAGAGTACCTACTTGATATGCCATCTAGTCGCTAAAGTGTAAGTATAGCTCCGTGCTTCGGAGAGCATTTAGTAAAAGCACTAAAGTACGGCCGTTTGAATGGGCCATATTTGAGAGCTGCTAAACCTATACTAAAAGAAATGTCAACTTCAACAAAGAAAAATGGGTCTTATGTCATAGAATAAACATGATTCTGAAAGCTGTCAAATATGGCCTGTTCGAACAGCCGTAGTGTAACAGAATTATTGCTGGAAGACGGTTTAGCTGCAGAGTACTTGATATGCCATCTAGTCGCTAAAGTGTAAGTATAGCTCCGTGCTTCAGAAAGCATTTACTAAAAGCACTCACAGAATTATTGTTGGGACAGTTTAGCTGCAGAGTACTTGATATGCCATCTAGTCGCTAAAGTGTAAGTATAGCTCCGTGCTTCGGAAAGCATTTACTAAACTGACAGAATTGTTGCTACAGTTTAGCTGCAGAGTACTTGATATGCCATCTAGTCGCTAAAGTGTAAGTATAGCTCCGTGCTTCGGAGAGCATTTAGTAAACTTACAGAATTATTGTTGAGACAGTTTAGCTGCAGAGTACTTGATATGCCATCTAGTCGCTAAAGTGTAAGTATAGCTCCGTGCTTCGGAGAGCATTTAGTAAAAGCACTTACAGAATTATTGCTGGGAGACAGTTTAGCTGCAGAGTACTTGATATGCCATCTAGTCGCTAAAGTGTAAGTATAGCTCCGTGCTTCGGAGAGCATTTACTAAAAGCACTAAAGTACGGCCGTTTGAATGGGCCATATTTGACAACTGTCAAAATCATGTTAAGGTCTATTATTCTTTGTTGACATGTTTCCTAGTTTGACAACTGTCAAATATGGCCTATTCGAATGACCGTACTATAGTCGCTATAGTGTAAGTATAGCTCCGTGCTTCGGAAAGTATTTATTTAATAACTGACAGAATTATTGTTTGGAGGCAGTTTAGCTGCAGAGTACTTGATATGCCATCTAGTCGCTAAAGTGTAAGTATAGCTCCGTGCTTCGGAAAGCATTTACTAAACTGACAGAATTATTGCTACAGTTTAGCTGCAGAGTACTTGATATGCCATCTAGTCGCTAAAGTGTAAGTATAGCTCCGTGCTTCGGAAAGCATTTACTAAACTGACAGAATTATTGTTGGGACAGTTTAGCTGCAGAGTACTTGATATGCCATCTAGTCGCTAAAGTGTAAGTATAGCTCCGTGCTTCGGAGAGCATTTACTAAAAGCACTTACAGAATTATTGCTGGGAGACAGTTTAGCCAGGGGGGTTTCACTCCGCGGTTTAGGCATTACCCGCCCGGGTGCCCCTTGAAGGGGCTAATCTCGGTCGGTTGTCGCGCGCAAGATTCACCGCGCGTAGGTACGTACGTATACGGATTATTTCAAAATTTTTGGAAGTGTTGTTTAGTGTTTCGGAAGTGGATTAAAAACTAAAAAATGGCTAGCCATGGACCTCGCAAATACTGCAGTGTAGATATGTGTAAGACCAATATGGAAAAGAACCCGGAAATAAGTATTTTCGTTATTCCGCAGGAGATGGAAAGGTCCTTCTAAAATTGTATTTTGATCATTTTCACCTACATGTTGCTATTTATAACATTGTTCAGAGTATAGGTACCTACTTCTGGGCTTTATTTAAACAAGCAACGTAGATACCATGATGATATACCTACATTCTTAGTACCTACTTAGGCACTGTTTACAAAACGTAAGTAAGTAAGAAACACTACTAAAGTAAATACATAAATTTTACAGCCGAAATACGCATTTTATTGTAGGTATATTTTTGTTGCGAAGATATTTCATACCAACAACAGCGCTGTCTCATTCTAACCCTTGATCCTGCGCTCACGTGCGAGTGCGATGGAAATGGGTGCGTAACTTTTGTTATAAAAACAGACGATATATTTTTGTTTGTGATAACGCTAAAAAGACATAACACTCACTTAATATAATACTAACTTCGTATAAATTTATTTCGTATACTGCTTATTTCTTATAACGTTACATTTGATATAATATTATTTCATATACTGCTCAGATAATATATTATCTGATGATATACCAACATTTGAACTAATTGATTAATGATATAATACATTTTTGATATAATCCACTGCTAAATTTTGGTTGGTAATAACAGGGCGTAAGCAAGAAGGGCGGGTGCGAGCGCAGCGAGCACGGGAGTTCGGGGCACCCCGACTTCGGATAAGTTAGGTTCAGAAGGCTATGGCGGAAGCGAGCAGGCGAGCGTAGCGAGCGAATAATGAGAGTTTTATGACGAGCGAATAATGGGATTTCTTTTTTCAATATTTTTTACCGCATCCACCTACCCTGAAGCTATGGCACGCATTTAAATTAACACGCTGTATTTATGTTATCGCATTTTCTTTGTATTTTCAGTTACCTCCGCCAAGACACGATAACCCTCGGCCAGTGCACACTAAACCTCTCCAACCTGCCGACTCAGAAGTACCCAAACTACGGCCAACAGTTGTACGATATCATCAAACAATTCGTCACCAAGAGTTACTACCTGCCGCTTACTATTGAGAATATGAATACTATGACGTTGCTGCCTAAGTAAGTTATCATGTTTTTATTTGGTGAAACTTTGCTCTGATGTTTTTTTGCACCGTATGCATTATTAATATTTTATTTATAGATATCTCGAATAATAAATAAAATAGCAAAAATAAAATAAATAAAGAAGCTTGTAATATTGTAGTAAATTATAGGTACTCCTTGAGATGATTATTTATGAGTTCACTTATTTCATATTATCTATGGCTAGGATATCAATCAGTGTCAGAAGTCTCAGTTGTTTGTTAGAATGGTGGATGGTGAAGTGGTATTGCTCGGTCCCAGGTTCAAGTCCAGCTACAGCAAGGCAGCTGTCATTTTATGCGAAATGTTCCGGCATTTTCGTATCAATAGGTACTTACATATAAAATGAAGTCGCCTTTTCTCTGTCTATCGTCGAATATGCTAACTTCTTGATTTTGATGAGTTTTTTGGTAATAGATTAGAGTGAAACCGCTAACGCCGCTGGTGATTCATAAAAAAGTACCATGATTTGAGGACTTTCTTTTTATCATTTTCCAGAAAAGACTACGAAGCGAATCGTCTAACTAGCGGAGTCCTACAACTAAGTGCGGGCACACACTTAGTCTTGGACGAGACTCAGATGTCGGCCGGCAGGCTCGACCACGCGGGGGTCACCAATGTAGCCGCTTTAGGTACGTTGAGACTATTTATACAGCCTAATTTGACAACTAGTGGGGTCCTACAACTGAGCGCGGACACACACTTAGTCTTAGACGAGACTCAGATGTCGGCCGGCAGGCTCGACCACGCGGGGGTCACCAATGTAGCCACTTTAGGTATGTAATCAGGCGCGTCCACACCAAGCGAGACTGCTTGCTGCGTCGCGAGGCAAACGACCAAAAAATTACGTGCCTCACTCGAAGCAAACGCGCGCGAGCCGAGCCAAAATCTACGCGCCTCAGAAGTTTGCCTATAATTTATTAGGCGTCCAAATTGGGCCGATCTTGGCTCGCCTGCGCACGAGCGTATACCGCGCGAGGCAGTGATGCACCTATTGTTATTGGGATTTTAATGCACTCACAGTGCTATATTATTCTCATAAAAGAAAAGTACCTGGTTGACCGAGATTCCTCGTTTGGATTCTTCAACAGATGGCATTGTTAAAATTCGCGCCAAAAAGGGTGAAGTAACGGTGCTTGACAAATTAAACCTATCTTGATCGATTTTGCGTGAATATCGTTGGAGCCGCTTCCGAGATCCCGATTATACACGAGCTCTGTAGCTATAACAAAGTATCTTGAGCATGTACAATAAAATTTAAAAAGTTCAACCCTAATTCGAACGCGACATAGCGCATCGTTACAGTCACATTCAGCTGCGGTTGCACCCTTGAAGGCTTTATTGCGCGCGGTGAAGGAACAGCGCAAAGTTGTCCGAGCGGTAATTGACTGTACGTACACTTTGCTGTTGTAGGGTTGAACAATTTATTAAAGATTTTGAAGAATATTTTAATCTTCTAACATTTTTAGCGCACGCATGCATATGCATAACTTGTTATACCTATAGATTGCGTGGTTTAAAGGAACGTACTACTTTTTTTAACATCGTGTATATAACATTATAAAAACTCAACGCCAGATTTAATTGGGCCGTTCGTGAACTCGGTTTCCCGCGATATTATTATATACTAAGTACAACAAATTATGTTACAGGTCATCTAATAAACAACCAGCGAGTGGAATACGACTTCAAATATTACAAGATGGAGTTTGATGCTGATGTGAATGTGCTCATCTTGTCGGAAGGAAAGTCGCTTTTGCCGGTTCGTATCATTTTCTATTAAATATTATTGTAATTTTCGGCTAGCGATTGTCGTAATAATGGGTATAAATTTCGCTGAAATGGCTTCAAATTCCACAATCAGTGGTTCATTCCCGCCCAAATGGGTTCAAGTCACGCTCTTATGATTTCAAACCACGCTTTTATGAGTTCAATCAAAATAAATCACTCTCTTATGATTCCGAACCACGGTTTTATGAGATAAACTCACTATTATAAGTTTAAATCGCGCTGTTATGAGTTCAAAATCACGCTCTTGAGTTCAAATCACGCGCTCGTGAGGTCAAATCACGTTCTTATGGGTTCAAATCACGCTTATGATGTGTGTTCAAATCACGCTCTTATGAGTAGGTACAAATCACGCACGAGCACTTACGAGCACGCTCTAATGGATTCAAATCATGCTCTTATGGGTTAAAATCATGCGCTTATGGGTTCAAATCATACTCTTATTGGTTAAAATCATGCTTTAATAGGTTCAAATGTTCACATATTTCATCAATTTGAATGTGTGTTTTTCAGAGTGACTACCACCTACCTCTGCGACCTGAAGAATCCTCACTAGAAATATTCCAAGCGATAGTGGAAGCCGCAACGTATTATTTGAAGGAAGACATCATGAACACCATCAGAACATACCTCACCAGCCTGAAGATGGTCAAATATACCATCAGTGAAAACTTGCAGGTATTTACCTAATTTATTTACTTACTACTACATTAAGTAGGTTTAAGATTCAATTTAGTAAATAGGTGCGTCCACACCAGCTGAGGCTGCTCACTGCCTCACTGCCTCGCGCGGCATACGCTCGTGCGCAGGCGAGGCAAGTTCGGCCTAATTTGGACGCCTAAATAAATTAATAGGCGCGTCCACACTGCGCGAGGCAATTGCCGAGACATACGCTCGGGCTCACCCAAGGTCATGCTCGGGCGAGCGCGCGCAGGCAACTCAAACGTACGCGTCTAAATTGGGTCGAATTGGCTCGCCTGCCACACGAGCGTATGCCTCACGAGCATTTGCCTCGCGCAGTGTGGACGCGCCTAATAGGCAAACTTCTGATACGCGTTGATTTTGGCTCGGCCCGCGCGCGAGCATGAGCTGCGTTGTTCGTGTGAGGCACGTAATTTTTTGGTCGTTAGCCGCACGACGCAGCGAGGCTGCTCGCTTGGTGTGAACGCACCTTTTAACTTTTCTGTGGTATTATGTCCGAAATAAATGATTTTATTTTAATTTATTTATTACCCAAAGTTTATAATTGTATGGTTTGTTTCAGTTCGTGGAAGAGGATTTCATAGCGATGCGCAACAATCCCGAAGGTGAACAAGTGACAGCCGATGATTTGCACCGTTTGCTCGTGCTCGCGCGGCTCGTCTCGCTCGCGCGCGGACGCAACGAGCTACATAAGGTGAGCGAGACTAGTAGATAGAAATATCGATGATCTTACAAACAAATACCTTTTTTTTAATATAAATAATGGGTAAGCATTTGTCCGCAATCTCACCTGATGTTAAGTGACGATGCAGACGATGATGGAACATGCTCGCCCAGATAATGCCTACCACAAAGTAAGTATTGGCTGGCGCCAATCCAGAGAGCCGGCTTCAAGGAAACGTATACCTATACTCACCAGGTATACTTGCACATACATACACACTCCGTCGTTTACGGGCAATCTCGAAGCGGTTCGAACCGGCTAGTAGCGAGTGTCAACAGCCTTCGGTGCGGTTTCCCGAAGCACAGTATTCCAAGACCTTTCAACTGTTTTTATGGCAATTTTTCTTGTTTCAGGACTGTTGGGATATCGCCAAGAACATGGAAGCAGAACGACTGCAGAGAATCAAGAATCGAGTGCAGAGCACCATTTAATTTATTAGTAACTATTACATTGTAAGCTTGTCGTTATTTTATCAATCATTCATTATACTTTTGTACATGATACAATGTTTTATTTACAAAATATGTTTGTGTTAAGGAGTTAACTTAGTATTTCAAGCTCGCTCTGTTCCAGATATGCAAGCTTTTTAAAAGACATGTGTATCGGCAGCAGTTCCATAGGGGTTTAAATTATCCTTTTGGGTAGGTACTGTACTACAAGTGACCGCTACTTTTGTTTTACAGTGTTTTAGTGCCTTTTTGGTCTAATGCAACTGTGATAGTGAAAAAAAAAATACAGTGACATACGTATGAGCAATTTTAAACCAAATTTGGGAAGTGATTGTAGCCAGGTGTTTGACAATTTATTTTTCCATAATCAAGAAACACATATTTCTCATAAACATTATGCTTCAATCAGCGCCATAACATAACATCAACATATCATTAAATCAAACATCATAAATAGGTTATTAATAATATCAGCTATCCAACTCAATACCTAACTAACTGCTTCTTCTGCAAGCCAAGTCCGTGACTTACGTCTGATATTCAAGTGCTTTAATACTCTCCGCATCGTAGACAGCGAAAAGTTTGGCAAATCAGGGTCTTCATTGACTTTCTGAAGAACCTAAAACAAAAGTATCAACTCTTTTATTTATATCTACAGGGAATAACAGAAAGGGTATAACAAGCCGAAAGGAGGTGAAGGTACTCATGAAACTGAACAACTTTCCCCATGGAACAAGGGTCAAAATATCAAAAAAAAAAATTTGGAACTCCCATAGAAAATGGCAGATCAGCTGACTCATTTACTATGCGAGGTCCAAATATTTCTACATATGTTCCATGGGGAAAGATGTTCAGTTTCATGAGTACCTTCACCTCCTTTCGGCTTCCCTTTTTATTACTCCCAGTATACCTACATACACACCTTTAGAAGGACTTCGGCCCCCCACACTCTTCAACAGAACGGTAGAATTTTCATATGAGGTTAAATACCTGGGCATGCACATGGACCACAAGCTCATATGGAACAAACACATAGACAAAACGGTCAAGAAAGCAAAGTCTGCGCTAGGCACATGCTGTCGCCTGGCAGCGTCCAGATGGGGTATTAAGCCAAAATACATGATGTGGCTGTACACCGCCGTGGTGAGGCCTATGATCACCTTCGTTCGCAGTAGTTCCATTGAGATTAGTTCCATGGAACTACTGCGAACGTTTTTTTCGCACTAGTTCCATTGGCTCTGACAATGGAACTATCGCGAAGCGTCGTTTACGATCATTCGCAGTAGTTCCATTGAGTAGTCATTTGGTCTGTGCATCCACCTTCTCAAATATGTCTCAGTGCGCATTAAAGTTTCTTTGAAGGAGTTGTGGGTCTTGACAAGACCTACATTTAATGTGACAGCTGTCAAACTATTGGTTTCTTTGGGAAAGTTGCAGGCTTTAACGAGATCAACATGACAGGTGTCAGCTGTCATACTAAAAAGTCGTTTATATCGGAAAATATGCGTGCTAGACTATTGGTTTCTTTGGGAAAGTTGTAGGCCTTGACGAGATCTACATGACAGGTGTCAGCTGTCATACTAAAAAGTCGTTTATATCGGAAACTATGCGTGCTAGACTATTGGTTTCTTTGGGAAAGTTGTAGCCCTTAACGAGATCTACATGACAGGTGTCAGCTGTCATACTAAATAGTCGTTTTTATCGGTATGCGTGCTAGACTATTAGTTACTTTGGGAAAGTTGTAGGCCTTAACGAGATCTACATGACAGGTGTCAGCTGTCAAACTTCAAACTCGTTTACCTCGTTAAATACGTTTTTTACACCACTAGTTTCTTTGGAAAAGTTGTAGGTCTTGCCAAGATCTACATTTTAAGTGACAGCTGTCAAACTTTAAACTCGTTTATCTCGTTAACCATGCATGCTACTCTACTAGTTTCTTTCGAAAAGTTGTAGGTCTTGCCAAGATCTACATTTTAAGTGACAGCTGTCAAACTTTCCCATAGAAACCAATAGTCTAGCACGCATATTTTCCGATATAAACGACTTTTTAGTATGACAGCTGACACCTGTCATGTAGATCTTGTTAAGGCCTACAACTTTCTCAAAGAAACCAATAGTCTAGCATGCATAGTTTCCGA
Organism: Phthorimaea operculella; assembly: GCA_024500475.1. NCBI lineage: Eukaryota > Metazoa > Arthropoda > Insecta > Lepidoptera > Gelechiidae > Phthorimaea > Phthorimaea operculella. The sequence goes on from JANFCV010000017.1 coordinate 3,737,713, forward strand.
TATAAACGACTTTTTAGTATGACAGCTGACACCTGTCATGTAGATCTCGTTAAGGCCTACAACTTTCCCAAAGAAACCAATAGTCCAGCACGCATAGTTAATGAGATAAACGAGTTTAAAGTTTGACAGTTGACACCTGTCATGTAGATCTCGTTAAGGCCTACAACTTTCCCAAAGAAACCAATAGCCTATCACGCATAGTTTCCGATATTAACGACTTTTTATTATGACAACTGACACCTGTCATGTAGATCTCGTTAAGGCCTACAACTTTCCCAAAGAAACCAATAGTCTAGCACGCATAGTTAATGAGATAAACGAGTTTAAAGTTTGACAGCTGACACCTGTCATGTAGATCTCGTTAAGGCCTACAACTTTTCCAAAGAAACTAGTTGTGTAGCGTGCATAGTTAATGAGATAAACGAGTTTAAAGTTTGACAGCTGACACCTGTCATGTAGATCTCGTTAAGGCCTACAACTTTCCCAAAGAAACCAATAGTCTAGCACGCATAGTTTCCGATATAAACGACTTTTTAGTTTGACAGTTGACACCTGTCATGTAGATCTCGTTAAGGTCTACAACTTTTCCAAAGAAACTAGTTGTGTAGCGTGCATACTTAATGAGATAAATGAGTTTAAAGTTTGACAGCTGTCACTTAAAATGTAGATTTCATCCAGACCTACTAACTTCCCAACGAAACCAGTGGTGTAAAATACGTATTTCACGAGTTAAACGAGTTTGAAGTTTGACAGCTGTCACTTAAAATGTAGGTCCCGTCAAGACCTACATTTCCTTCAAAGAAACTTTTATGCGCACTGAGAAGGTGAGACAACTACTCAATGGAACTACTGCGAATGATCGTAAACGAAGGTTCGCGATAGTTCCATTGTCTGAGCCAATGGAACTAGTGCGAAAAAAAACTTCGCAGTAGTTCCATTGGACTAATCTCAATGGAACTACTGCGAATGATTGTATGATCACCTACGGCTGTGTAATATGGGCCAAGAAGATGGCCCTGACCACCTACATCAATACCCTAAATGGACTCCAGAGACTTGCTTGCTTGATAATAACTGGGGCCATCTCCTCGACGCCCACCCTGGCCATGGAGGCGCTGATAAACCTGCCGCCACTACACATCTTTGTGCAGAAAGAAGCTAGAGCGTCCATGGTTAGAGCGATTGAGATGGGAAGGGAGAGCTGGCACTCGAGTGTCATGAGAAACCTTAGGGATAGTCTCATGAATATTCCGCTCATGGCAATGCCATCTGATGCGATGACGTTAACGCATAACTTTGTGAGGTTCTTCAAAGTTATAATACCCGAAAGGGCGGAATGGAAGGAAGGCACTATTCCTCCCATTTTCAGGAAAGCTGAACTGGTATGGTTCACGGACGGGTCCAGGAGAGAGGGACTTGCTGGCTCTGGAGTGTTCTGCAAGAAACCCAAAGTCAGCGAGTCTATTAGCCTGGGACCATTCGCAACCGTCTTCCAGGCTGAGATGTACGCAATCATTGAGTGTGTGCATCTGAACCTGAAATACGAAGGCAAAAGGATACTCATCCTATCGGACAGTCAGGCCGCGCTAAAGGCATTACAATCCGATAACGTGTGTTCCAAGCTGACCATGGAGACCATTGAGCACCTGAACCAGCTTGGCACTCGAAATCAGGTGACCTTGGGCTGGGTCCCAGGTCACTCTAACATAGGAGGAAATGAGGCAGCGGACGAACTGGCCGGGAGGGCCTCCGGGTCACGACCTGTGGGACCGGAGCCTATCCTGGGCATAAATAAGTCGGCACCTCGAAGAGTCCTGAACATATGGGTGAATCAGCGAGCCCAAGAGCTCTGGAAGAGATCAGCAGGCCTAACACACTCTAAGCTGCTGATACGGGGATTCTCCCAGAAGTACACTTCCGTGATACTATCAATGAACCGGAATAATCTCAGGATGATTACAAGGGCCCTTACTGGACACTGTAATCTCAATAAACACCTCTGCAGGATGGGGCTTACTGAGGCCACTTACTGCAGATACTGCGCTGAGGACGATGAAACACCGCTACACGTCCTTTGCGAATGTGAGGCGCTTGTGCAAACAAGAAGCCGGACTACGGGTGGTCACCTGTTGTCCCCTAGGGAGGTCCAATCCCTTGACCCCAAACAGATCGTGGCCTTCCTTAGAATGGCCCGACTGGATGAGGTCATTTAGTCGTAAGGGTTAGCCACAATAGATCTGAAAAGGTCGCAGTGGCTGTTGGTCTGATCAGGACCAACCCCTTCTAACCAAATAATAATAATAATACATATGTCGAAGTCAATATGTAAGATTCTGGCGTTTACATAATCACCCGTCCGTATACAGACGAAAAGCAGTATACAAATTGACGGCACGATATCCGGCAATATGACGGTGAAATAAATGTTGCTTAAACGTCCACGTGGTGAGAATGTTAGGGTGACCATGATTAAGAAAAAAAAAAGAAAATTTGTTTGTGTATTATTTACTTGAGTATCTTCGACAATCACATTTAAACTATTTTGACAGATATGTATAATCACAGCATTCTGGGTCCCTGTACTTTACGTAAACGACTTGCCGACCATTACAAAGTACCCCTGTACTCTATTTGCAGATGACCTGTCAATACTTATACACAAAATACCAAACTTAGACTATGAGTGCGAAATATTTGTGACGAAAAAACCGCCCTACTAGCCTACCATGGTTATGTGTGTTCAGTTTTGAGATATGGATTGATGATGTGGGGGAACTCTGTGGAAATGCATCATGTCTTTATTATATAAAAAAAAGTGCGTTAGAGCCATATGCGGTGCTGGACCCATAGACTCATGCCGACCTCTGTTCGTAAAGCTGAATCTCCTGACTCTACCCTCGATGTGCATTGTACATTTACGAGGCTTGTACATTTGTAAAAAAGAACAAAGATCTTTTTGAAAACAGGACATTCAGCCTTCCGACTAGATACCCTAATAGACTAGCTAAGACGATGCACACAACCACTTCTTTTGCGAAAAATTGTCCTAACATGTGTGTGAAATTATTCAACCTGCTACCAGACTGGCTCAAAGGCCTACCTGAGATGAAATTCAAAATATGATTTTACAAAATGCTCAAAGATAATTGTTTTTATTCAATTGGCGAATTTGAAAAGTTTAATTTTAAAAAGTGGTGCCCCATTTGACATTATACCTACATTATATTTTAAGATAATTTAATCATAGATTTATTAACATTCGACATTTATATTATAATTTGACATTCCATTTATTTGAATATCCTATTTCTTTCTGCGTAGTAAACGCCGCGTAAACCACTTTCACAACAGAAAAATGCAACACAGGAAACTGTGTTAAAAATATGCACCCCAAGAAATCGTGTCAATTTTGTCATCAATTTTTAGCTGCACAAAAAACGTATCGCGTTTTTTTCTTTGCACAATATTTGTTGCGCATTGTGTGCGCCCCTGCTGTATTGTACACCCTAGTACTAGTTAATATTCTGTGATTGTACGCCATATTTATTGTTTTGCGATTACAGCGCCACCGTGGCGGAATTCAGTACTAGTTCGTACATATTGCCGGGCATTATGCCATACTGCAAAACGAAGTTTTTTTGGCGGTACACATAATGTCGACGGTATACATACGTCAGATGGAAATATACAAACGGCTTTTCGTTTGTAAACACACGAGCTATTATGTAGAAGGCAGATTTTGACATAGTGACTTCGACACATACACAAACTGTCGTGAAGAGTCACGAATGCAGCTGGCGATGGTGAGTGATCACAATGTCTTTGCTTATCGATTCAATATCGATAAGGTTGATCGGATATGTACATTTTGTCTATGGCTAAAATATTTTTTATCTGTGGTGACAGATGGAGTATTTGACAGATGGTTTAAATAGAAAGAGTGGGTAGAGTGAAGATGAGGAAAAAACGTGTCGTCGATATTGGACTCGAAGACTGTGATACTGTGAGTAAAAACAGCTGGGACTCATCCTGAAGGCCAAAGCCTCGAGGAGGCTGTTCCTGAAGTGCTAGTGATTGGATGCCACTTAGAGATGTCCTGAGAAACTATGTAAGTCCTTGTTATCATGTTGGTGTAGCATGGCTCATGAGAGGTGGCAAATTAACCAGTGAATTGATTTGTACTTTGGTTAGATCTGGCGTGAGATAGCATGGACATACCTGAAATCTCTCTGTAATTGTGTTTGATGCCCAATAGAACACGTTGTCGTGTTCTGTGTTGTTAAGGGGTGGCCACCCAACCTTGGGGAGGATGATAGTTTGGGATTGCATTAGAAATTCGCATCCTGATTTAAGGGTTTTTTTGGGTGGTGTGGGGTGGGGGGGGAGTAGGAGGACCCTCCCCGGGCGGTCCCCCCCTGCGGAGACCCCCCATTTGGGGGGTACGACCCCCCCTCTCACAAATGACCTGTAAGTCATTGTATGCAGGGGTTTTACAAAAGAATGTATAGGGGGGGAGGGGCAGGACCCCCATGGGGGGTCTCGACCCCCACCCGGGGGGTCACCACCCCCCATTTTGGGGGATGACCTGTGTCGGTTCTGGCACTTCGCCGGCCCCTGCCGGGGCACGCTCGCTCCGCTCGCTCGGCTCGTGCGTTGTGGTCACCGTTCTAACCTAACCTAACCTAACCTGGCGTTGAACGCCAGGTTAGGTTAGGTTGTGCCTAACGGACCTATTACTGAGGCGATGTTGATACTGGTTCTTTTATAAAACCCCTGCAAATAGTGACTTACAGGTCATTTGTGGGAGGGGGGGTCGGACCCCCCAAATGGGGGGTCGCCGCAGGGGGAGATCCCCCGGGAAGGGCTTCCCCCCCTCCCCCCGCCATATTTTTTTTTAAATTATTTATGGTAGATATTCAAAAGTCCTACCAAATATGCTCCGTCACACGTAACTTTAAATACGTATTTAAAAAAAACTACGCGTCTCCGCGGGGTGAGGGGGATGTCGTTTGAAAGAGCTGACCAACCCCTATAAATAACAACCCTCATCAACCCCGAATTCGGGATGCGAATTACTAATGCCAACCCGCTATTTTCCCTCCGGAGGAACTCTGTTCTTCCATAGCCGCCTGACAGTATTAGATGAGGCTTGACTACCTATGTGAAGGGGCGTTCACATAGGTATCAAGCAGACCTATGTAAAGCTGTCAGTGGAGGGCTTCCGGGCAAGAGAGATTTCTGGAGGCCTGGGTGAGTTTAAGGGGAGGTTGGAGACTCATGGTGGCTTCGGCCACAATAACATACTCCATCTGGCGAGTATGTTATCGGACATTTCCATGGCTTGGAAATGGCACTTGCAAGGTGGCAAGTGTTAATCATTGTATGGGTTGCGCTCACGTCCAGCATAGCAGGTATGGGATGGACTTGGGTATTGTAATACTGAAGGACATCATTGCGTGCCAAGTGGGTACGACGCCTGTGCAGGGGGAACTTGACAGTATGCTCTGTTTCACTGCGGTGATCCCCCATCGAACATTGAGATATTTATGTAAACTTGTAATGTCTGTAAAGAGTACATATTTGAAATTATGTACTATTGATGAATTGCTACTTCTCGTGAGCCAGGTTAAACCTGATATGATGATTGTTATAGTTCTCTAAGGAGAGGAGATAATGACAGCATACTGTATATGTTGTCCTTATCATATTTTGTTTTGTGTTTTATGTCGTTACAACCGCGAAGCTATATAAATATAACCGAATGTCTATTTCGTGGCGACACAAACCATGCCCATACCCCTTTTAAGTAGGCAGAGCTTAAACATAGTTCAGAAGACTGTGTATCACCATAGCGACAAGTCGCCTGAAGTTGCAATAAACATTAACTCTCAAATCCCTAAGTCGCTTCTTACAACATCCACAGGATAGGTACGGGATATGTTCTAAGCCTGCACCACACTGCAATTTCTAGAGATAAATTATAATACACTTTTATTACAACCGCTAGGGGAACATAGTTCTATTTTCCAATGTGAATGTGTAGCTATCACCCTAGCTACCAACGCAGTCATGCAAAGGAAAATGGAAAACCATGGTATAAGAATACTTTCCGACAGCATGGCTGTACTGATGGCCTTGGAAAGCAACACTATGTCTTCCAGCCTAATTTATGAATGTCACCTTGCATTGCAAACCATAGCCACGAATAACAAGGTCACTTTGCAATGGATCAAGGGACATAGCGGATCTCTGGGCAACGATGCGGCTGATGAACTCGCTAGGAGAGGTTCGGAGGTGGAAGTGGCTGGTCCTACACCTTACCTACCCATCCCCTTCAATCAAATAAGAACCTGGATACGTCATCAAACCCAGACCCAACACAATGCCCGCTGGGCATCAATCACCACCTGTAGACAGTCAAAAGAAGCGGTCCCTGCACTATCACCGCGACTGACCAAAAGACTCCTCAGCCTTCAACGATCAGACCTGCGCATAATGGTTGGCATGCTCACAGGGCACCAACTAAATAAGCATCTTTTCACCATCAACGCAACAGACAGCCCATTGTGCAGGGGCTGTCTGAACGCGGAAGAAACGGCCTCTCACGTAATCCTGGCATGCGAGGGAGTAGCAATCCACCGGGCAGAAATCCTCGATAATCCGGGGTCGCTTCAAGAAGCCTGTGAACGTCCCAGGAGACTTCTGAGCTTCTGGAAGGAGCTGGGTTGGCTAACATAGTCAACCGTCCCACCCAACGCATAAAGGACCACCTTTGAGTCTAAATGCGGAAAAGGGAGCCCACAATACAATACAATACAATACAATACACTTTTATTACCTTTTCCACAGATGGCGATTCTGTCTCAGATAAAACCCCTATCACTTTTTGGCGTATTGCTTTGAAAGTGTCTTTATCAATTTTATCTTTGAATGTCAATTTTGGACCTGGCTTGCTTGGAGAACTAAAACTAGCATTCTCTTTATGCTCTTTCAAAACTCGATAGACAGACGCCTTCGCTATACCGAGCATTTCAGCAGCTTTTGCGACAATTTTATCTTTATTTAATTTTTTAGGTTCGTCAGCAGGATTTTGCCTGCCGGTTGAGGTGCACTTTAGAGCGCTGGCCACAGCACGTTTCTTGTCCTCATACACGTGTTTATACACGTTGTATACCATTTGTTTTTCTGTACCACTTAGTGCTCGTTTGCGCCTTTTTTCAGAGGTCGGGATATCACTAGCACTCGCTGGCTGAGGGTCCGAGGCACTTGATTCTTCATCTTGCTCCGCAAGCAGTTCACAAGTCGTCGATGGTCGACTTTCATTTGGTCGTTTTTTCTGGCTCCCAGTTGCATTTGGAATTTTCCATATTATATTCTTTGGAATATTCATTTTTGATTATTACAACCATTACAAAACAATAACAAGACAGCAAAATAAAAATGTAGCGAGCACTTGACGTTGACAAGTACAGGGAAAAAAGTAGCCAGTGTGCACAGATTAAATAAAGCCCGCTTTACACTAAGTGCGTGAATCGCGCGGGAAAATTGCGGTGCGACGGCCGAGGTTCCTGGCAAAAAAACTTGTAACCATTCCGATAAATTTTTCCAGAACTGGTCACACCGGAAATGGCTGACTAAAAAAAGAATTTGTCGGATTCTTTGGCGGGAATTTGAATCAAGAGGGTGAAAATTTTTCAAAGAAAATTTTAAAATTGCTTTTTGCAGAATAAATTGATAATTTCTTAGTAAATTTAATTACTAGTAACTTACAGTGCAGCAAAAAAGAGTAGACAAAAAATGAGGGCGCCACTTTGTATGAAATTTCAAAATTAAATGGCAACATTGACTATGAATGGCAACAATTTAGTATGAAATTTTTTTAGTTCCATTTTATTTAATTTCTACTCTTTTTTGCTGGACTGTATATTCTAATAGTGCAATAAAAAAGCAACACAGCTTTGCTGCCCAGCCATGGGTCGCAAAGGCAAACGTAAAAAGGGAAACGATGGCGGAGAGGTAAGCGAAGGAGAGGACCCCGCTATGAGCGATGATGCGGGCGACGACGATGTAGACAAATACAAGCCATACAAAACCGAAAACTACATTCGTCAGTATCCGGAGGATGGCGGTGAGTTTGAATATATAGTAATTTACGAGAGCGCGGACGACAAGACGCCGATAGGTGAGAGAGACTTGATGGGCTTGGGAAGCGCATTGAAGCTTAGTAACAAAGGTATCAAGCAATTGAAAAGAATCAATCGTTACAAAATAGCGGTTATATTTGAGCGACCAGGGTTAGCAAATGCAGCTCTTAATAATCTCAAGTCTCAAAAAGAGCTAAAGTTGAGGGCGACTATTCCAGCAAGAGTAACGGAAGTGACATGGTAATAACAAACGTTCCAACATACATGAGCAACAAAAAAATATATGATGGAATTTCTAGTTGCAGAAATGTTGTATCTGTACGCCGATTCATGCGACGTTCCAAAGACGACGAAGGTAACTCCTGCTTGGTACCAACACAAGCGGTATCGATAACTTTCGCTAGTGCAGTACTTCCTGATTATGTGGATATTAACAGCTGGTATTTCGAAGTAAGGCCATACACGCCTCCTGTGAGCCAATGCCTGCGATGTCTGCGCTTTGGGCACATTGGTAAATTCTGTAAAAACGCCCAGAGGTGCTCAATCTGCGGTGATTCCCACAATTATAAAGATTGCGTAAAACGGCCAGAAGAAGCAGTCTGTGTTCACTGCAAAGGAAAACATGTTGCAATTGCCAAATCATGCCCAGTGAAAATTCAAAAGCAGAGGAGATAAAAGTTCAGATGCGCAGGGCCTCGTATTCTGAAGTTTTTAATAACAAAACTTCCCCACTAAAAAGTAAAGTAGACCCAGTTCAACAATTGTTTAAATCGGAACAATTCATGAATCTTCTGATTTCTTCAATTATAAAAATTATTTCCGCTAGTAAAGATGCTGAAAATCCCATCCCAATCTCTACTCAAAGTATAAAAAGCGCTTTACTTGATTCATTCAGTATCAATAAAACCACAGACCATAAAACTAAGTAAATTCTAATTTATGGATCAGTTAAATATTGTTCAATGGAATGCTCAAAGTTTGTCTAGTAATTTACATGCTTTTACTTATTTTTATATAATAATAATATTCATGTAGCACTTATTTCTGAAACCTGGTTAAAACCAGGAAAAAATTAAAATTAAAGGTTTTAACATCGAAAGATTAGATATAGGTACTAAACACAATGGTGTTGCTATATTAATACAAAATAATTTGCGTTACAATTTGTTAAACACACATTCTGATAACTCATTACAAAATTTAGCAGTTCAGTTACATTTCAACAATGAAATTATTACAATAATTAGTTTCTATAGTCCCACGTTGGCTTCTCCTTCCAACTTTACTTATTCCCGTCTTGATAGTTTGATTAAATCTGTACCGGGGCCTCTTATTATGGCTGGGGATTTCAATGCACACAGTACTTCGTGGGGTTGCACGTCAACTGATGCGCGTGGTATAATTTTGCAAGATGTGATTGATGATAATAATTTATGCCTCCTTAATGACGGCCAAGCAACTACTGTGGGTTCACATGTGTGGAAACCAAATGCATTGGATCTTACTCTCGTTTCTTCCTCATTATCATTACGTTGTAGCTGGTCAGTTCATGATGATCCAATGGGAGTTATCATCTTCCCACTGTTACTAGTATCCTTGGTTCTGTAAATAGAATTAACAATTCCAATTTAAATCAAGGAAATTACATCCGTCCAAATTTTTCAAATGTCGATTGGAAAAATATCAAGAAATAGTTAGTGACAAATTAACTACTTTTAACTTTGACTTTGAACGACCCCAGGAATCCTATTCTAATCTCTGCTCTTTACTACTAAATTGTGCATTTGAGGCTAATCCCACAACCAGAAATAATTCAGTGCAGCCAAATTTAACACGTAGGAAAAGACCATGTTTGCCTTGGTGGAATAATGCCTGCACTTTAGCAGTAAATAATTCTAAAGCTGCTTACATTCAATTTAAAAATGACCCAACATTAGAAAATTATATCTATTTTAAAAACAACAAGCTATTAAAAACTTACCATTAAAAGGGAAAGAGAAGCTTCATGGATGGCTTTGTGTGAAACATTTAACCGGCAAACACCTCTGTCTGTAATATGGAAAACAATGCGCATGTTTAATAAATCTTTTCTGAATGTAATGTGATACGGTCTTCTAACACAGATTGGATACCAGCATTTTTAAATAAGTACACAACCGTTTCTCCAAATATTGTCACTACTACTGTTAACTCTCCAGTCACTGGTGGTAATGATTATTTAATTACACCTTTTACTTTAAATGAATTTATTAGTGCACTTAACTCTAGAAGAGATACTGTTTTTGGTTTAGATCATATTCCATATAAGTTATTAAAAATCTTTCATTGTCAAGTAAAAATGATTTTGGACATATTTAACTTTCTTTGGTCTAATGACATAATTCCCACTGAATGGAAGGTTGATTGTTTAATTCCAGTTTTGAAACCTGGTAAAGATGCGGATAATTGTAATTCTTATCGACCTATAGCATTAACATCCTGTATAGGTAAAGTTTTTGAACAAATACTAAAACAAAGACTGGAATTTTTTATTGAATCTAATAAGTTATTACCTCCAAATCAGTTTGGTTTTAGACGTGGTCACTCTGCAATCGAAAGTTTGAATAATCTCTTTCTTGACATTCATCATTCCTTCTCATTTAATAAATTTGTTGTTTGTGTCTTCTTTGATATTGTTGGAGCCTTCAATAATGTTAATCACCACGTGCTTGCTGCGGAGTTACAGTTGTTAGGTTTACCTGGAAAATTAATTAGTTGGATATTCAACTTTTTAAATGGTAGGCAAGTATATGTCAAGTTTAAAAATAATTTATATGGACCACAATCGTCATATTTAGGTGTTTGTCAAGGTGGAATTTTAAGTCCTTTGCTGTTCATCTTGTATATTAATAAATTAAATAGTATACTGGGTACCGAAGTAAGAAATTTACAATTTGCTGATGATTTAGCTATATATTGTATTGGGTCTAACATGCAAGCAACAGAAATCAAATTAAATTTAGCATTAGAAAGATTAAAAACATACTTTGATTATTTACATTTAAGTGTTAGTCTAGAGAAAACTAAAGTTGTGATCTTTAGTAGATCTAGACTTTTAATATCTCATATATATTATGATGGTAGCTTATTGCCAGTAGAAGATGAAGCAAAATTTCTTGGAGTAATTTTTACTAGAAATTTATCATGGAATAAGCATGTAAGTTATGTGTCAGATAGAGCTTCTAGAGCTTTTAATATTCTTAAATCCCTCGCTAGAACATCATGGGGGGCTGATCCTGTCGCGAGGTGTTATATAATCATGGTACTCACGATTTCATGCCCGGGTTCTACTGTTGCTGCCCATATTGTTCCTCCTTGCTCGCCATTGACTAGAAGATTTGTGGCAACCATGAAACCTAGTTCAAGGTCTCATGGTTGCCCGAAGCCACAGTGTCCCTGAAAGGAAATATTTAATGGGAGTAATTCATATCATACACAAATTAACCAAATACATATTACTACTGTTCTATCTGTTACTAAATATGTTTCATAGAAGAATGTCAAGGGTCATTATAATTGTTAACCAATGTTAGCCATAAATGTTCTCTACACTCTTCGACCAGAGTGTTATACTAACATACTAATATACTAGTTTCCAGTTATAGTACCACATATTAGAATATAATTCGCACACACACAATGTTAACATAACATCATATTAACAGGAAGAATCATTCGGTCAAACCTATTACATCAGACATTCATTGCTCTTTAGAAGACATTGATATAAATCTATGTAAACACACATTCTCACAAGCTCTGGTCCCACAGGGGCAACCACTGGAAGTTTTCTCATCATCCTTGTACCACTTCTTGGATACAAGTCCACATATCATCATCGTGTCACTCCATCGACACCATGGTCACATATCATCATCATTGTGTCACTCCTTCGACACTATGGCCACATCTCATTATCATTTGGTCACATCTCATTATCATTTGGCCACATCTCATTATCATTTGGCCACATCTCATTATCATTTGGCCACATCTCATTATCATTTGGCCACATCTCATTATCATTTGGCCACATCTCATTATCATTAGGCCACATCTCATTATCATTATGCCACATCTCATTATCATTGTGTCACCTCTTGGACACCATTATCATTGTGTCACCTCTTGGACACCATTATCATATCTCATTATCTTTGTGTGTGTTTACAAGTTCAAATAACAATGCCACTTCGGGCAAAAGACTTCATAACACAACCCTTCAGGTGCTTGCTCATAAGATCAAGCAACTAACGACCTGCGCAAGATGCCAAGACAACTATTCATGGACCCATATACAAGAACAAGCAACAAGCCGCAAAATACCGTTCCTAGATCTGCTGGACTAACAACAATATTGCGTTTGCTATCATACGCAAATGCATCTACAAATACATGGCATTTATCATGCAATAAAGAATTGTATAATTACTGATTATCAAATAGATAGATCTACATCTTATTCTAGACACTCAACTTATATATGATGTGCCGCCGGAGTTTTCCACTCTGCTCTGAACACATCACTTTGCACTCTGCACAAATCTTAACACTTCAAGCTAACTGAACACATAAAGAGTCCGCGAAACTTGCACAGAAACTCTTTGTGCGTAATATGAACTTGATTCGTTTAGATTTAAACTGATTAAAGAAAAATGTAACGGACCGTTTGATCTCTTTGTGAAAATCGGTTACTCAGTGTTGCCAGCGTTTTCCTTGTCTATGAAAATCGTGAGACGTCACGACACTCCCGACACTAGGAAGAAGTTGACTATGCTAATACCCTCAACTCTGAGCCTCAACCAGGTCAAAATTCCTCACTTGCAACGTCCATATTCCATTTGCAAGCATCTCTATACAATATCTCTTCTCATCTTTGTAATAATCCACAAGAACCTCTCAAACCTATATCTATCTCTACCAGATATAGTTTCAAAGCAGACTTGCAAATTTTGGTTACTATATTTTTTATATCAGTAACCTCTTCAAAGCAACATTATCCTTCGACAAGTGCTATTTTACCAAATCATCATTATTCTTTGGTATAAGCTCAACATCAAGTCATCTTTTAATAATTTTATAATTTAACTAGACAGTTAACTGAATAATTTCAGCCATGTCGCTGAAAGTCAGTAATTTTCAGACCAGACAAAGATAATTAAATCCTTAAACATGTAACTGAAGGTAATCTTTCCTCTCAGCTATTTAGTTTTGTGAATTGATTTTAACTCTGAGACATTCTTACAATTTGAACCACTTTCAAAACTTTTCAAATTCACACTTCATATCCCTCCTAATATCCATCATAATATTAATTGATGCATAGTAGGTATTCAAAGTTCAGAAATACCTATATTATAGCTTCTCTCTAAAATATACTTCCATAAATAATCAATAATACGTCATGATTTTAAATAATCTAGATAATTCATTTCCATTCTCTTTAGTCATATTTATACGACCGAACCTCATCTGTATGCAACAGATGATCCACCCGAACCTAGGAAAAAAATCTATCAATAGTATCTACTGACTATCAGATAATCGATGTTCACGAACTTTAATTCGTCTAAATGTAACGTTTTTATTGCAGACTCTCTTCTGCAGCTTCGTGCTACTGGCCGTTTATGAACTTTGACAGATACATGAGCTATCGAACCTCTCTGAAATCAATTTTATCTTTCAACTTTGGCTTACATGTTTAAGCTTTGTCCACGAGGCAAGAACTAAGAAAGTATTCAATTTAACATAATAATTACGATTATCTTTACTCAACCAGTTGGACAATAACAAGTCTTGTTTAGTCTCTTTTACTTCAATATCCCAAGTCAATCTTACTAACAGACGCATGTCTCATTTTTCTTTTTTAATCCATTATGAAACACCATATCTCTCTATTTTCAAAGTACCTTATAAAGTTTATCAGTATGTAAACTTCATTTTATACCCATTGAATTCTTATGATGATTTTAGTTCATATTAATCCTTCAACATTTCTTTGTGTCTACACAATGTGTTATTACATACTTACAATTAACCATGTAAAAGCATGTACAAACTCAAATAGTTAGCGATTGTATCAATCAGCATAATTTCTGTTATACCTAGTTTCATTTTCCTTATGTGATTCAGAATAGTATTTTTAGGTTCAATAAAACTGCTTACATAATAATAATAATCGTAATTGACTATGTCGTCCATATCTCAGACAAATAATAATGTGAATATTATATTTCATCTTACATGCCTAATGCTTCTTCCTTTTCTCCTATTTTAGTGCTCAACTCTTATCGATGAAGTATTTGCTGTTCTTGTCATCTTTTCATCAATTACCAAACAGTCGTCATCAGATATTATCATCAATGTCATCTTATGATCATTATATCTCAAAATATCCATTTTGTTAGATGCTTCAAACACTCTCAAAGTAGTCATTCATAAGTAGGTTCATATTGATACCACAACTATATTGGATAATTATATTACATAAAATATCTGTCTCAACCATTACCTACAGAATAAACTTTGTTATTAAAATAATAGATTGCACAGATTTTCTCATGTTATACCTACCAACATTTCATTTCATTTCAAATTTCAGACGCATGTTGATATTTATTCATCTACATTCAATACTACTTCATAATTAGTATATGTACTTATAGTATAATCTATTCACTTCTATTGTTTTCCTAAAATGATAAGCAATTATTATTTTAATTATTACCAAACATTTATTTACATATTTTTCTCAGTTTATGTCATACCTATTTCTTCATTGATCTTTTATTTCAAGTCATTGAATTGCCTACGAACAATCCAAATTTCCAATTAAAGTGCCTCCCTACACCTAATGGTGAGGTTTCAAATTGTAGCTGTTCATACCAAGTCACTCATTTTAGGTAAATTCATCATAACCACAAAACTCTTGGCTCTTACACAGATCACAGACGGTTGTACTTCAAGTACTTTACCAAACACAACATGTCATCTTCGCCAAAATGACATGACAATTCTAATGTGCTTACTATTTCAGCAATATTCATTTGTCCATAAATTATCATAATATGACAGTCATTTGCTTTAAATGTCATTTGCTCTTCCAGCAAACCAAAATATTCAGATATCATTTCAATTTGTTTCATAGAAATACTTTAAGTAATACTCTCTACGTTCTTTGAGTACTCATCAACAGCCATTTACTTGCCTATTTAAAGATCCAAGTTTACTCATGACCTATGCTACCATCATCAATTTGATGAAGTAGTTCAACGCTTCTCAATCGTTGTCCGCAGGCCACAAACAGTTTTAAAATCGAATTTGCTCTAAGTTATCAATAAACAAGTTACTATCCTTCATTCGTTAGTTAATAATCGTTTACTATTTCTGACATTTGTTTCAAACTTAAATAATAAAATTATTTTCTGACCGTATGAATGTCAAACATATTCTATGTTGAATTTTAGGTTTTAAGTTTCATTTCAACATGTCTTAATGTAAGACCTACAACGTTTCCTAAATATGCTATCTATTCAATAAATAGCTAGGTCTTATGCTAGGTTTACATTTATGTTTCTAGTGACAGGCTCATAAAATTTGAGAACTTTTGACTTTGTGTAAAACTTTGAATTTTAACACACTTTATAAGTATTCTATACTATGCCCAAATGTTCAAAACCTTTTAACATCATGTTTGCTCTATTGATGTGTTATTCATTGTTTTATAAACAAAACTAAAAGTTTTCATATTGTTTTTGCTCAATTTTCATACTGAATATAACATTCTAGTATTTTCTTCCCAATATCAACTATTGGACAAATTAAGATTCCACAAATGCTTCTCTGCTATTCTTTTACAGTCTACATTCAGGGTAAACTTAGAGCCAGCCAGTCTCTAAGTCCTTCATTACCGCTTTTATCATAAAGCAAAAATCTTGTGAAATGCTTTAGAAAAAATGTTAAGATAACTTACAGAAATATCTACCTGCTGCTAGTGCAATTCTTCATGGAATATTATCCATTCTCTTTCAATTTTAGCACACAATTTCACTATTGTTTCACATTTCTAAAGTTTACAAAAATTAACCTTGACATTAACTGTCATTATCATCACCCGTCATACTAATTCATTGGAATCCTTCATCCGGTAGGTATAAAATATTTCATTAACCAATAACGCGCTAAATTTCAAACTCTGAAATCATAGTTCTTATTTCCATCGTTCTATGGAAAGTTTTGTATGAAATATTCTCATAAAGTTATTTCGCCTATAATACGCAATTTAACAATGTCTCATTATCATCTTACAGAAGATTCAGACATTTTAAAATCATTCACAAGTAAATTATTTTCTACCAACTTGAAAATATTATTTCACATGGCAACACTGTAACAGCTGTCACCGTGATCGTATTCATGTTTTATTTGAAAACAAATCAATTTAACGTAACTGTAAGAGAGTTATTTACTAGTACTTTTTGTCATTAAATGCAACAAACATATATAAAACATGAAAACCAGATCCATCATATATCCGGTCATTTATCTCATCTCCAATCGTAATACTGACTCGCACAGTAGGTACTCAAATTGGCTGAAATTTGCAAAAGTACCAATTTACTTCAACTTTTCGTGATTTACTAAAGGTACAATAACAAAATTACTTTGAAAATGTCTGAAATTCATCTAATAATTTTCGTTTCATAACTTGCCTCCAAAATCGTCGTAGTAAATAAATCGTCACGTAAAAAGTGCATAGCAACGCCATCTATGATTGCTCAAGTAAACTTTATGACGTATCCTGTCAAAATTAACTGTTACGAATAGTGATGTAACCATCATGGTACATACATCATATTATAAACCCAGTACCATGTTCTATAGTACTTTCATTACCGTACGTAAATGTACTTTAATTTTGACTACTATAATAACACAGGCCTACAAATTTGAAGTCATAACTTCCCCTTTTCGATCTGATGACTGATTCTGGATAAATTTGACACACTGATCACGAATATGTAATTAGTTTTTCGCCATCACGTCCAGATTTTTCATAATCAACAAAGAAAGAAAATTGCCAAATAAAATACCCTTATTTACAAAAAAATATATTTATTTGAAAATACGTAGTAAAGAAATAAATGAATATCAAAATATGTTTTATAAATAAGTGCTTATTTCGAAAACATGTTATTCATCTTTGTGAAATCTTGTCCTTTTTTCTGCGAAGCTTCTATTTTGTGATATTCTCTTAAATTTTCGGTTTGACTCATCTCGCTTCAGGAGCCAACAGTAGTCCGCCAACATGCTAATATTCCATCTTCCCTGATACCTCTTTTCCATGTCCTTCAAGTCCTGATGAAATCTTTCACCATGTTCATCGCTAACGGCTCCTAAATTTTATGGGAAGTAGTCAATGTGCGAATTCAGAAAATGAAGTGGAATGCTCATAGAACAGCCCATCAAGCCGAAATTTGTAATCATTTTGGCCACTATGTTTATAGTCAGGGCTTTTTCTGTTTCCTAAGAAAATTTTCACAACCTCCTTAAAAGATATCCATGCTGCAAGCTCAATGTGTGAAAGTTTTTCATCGAATTTTTCATCCTGTATTAATTTTCTTATATCAGGACCAACAAAAATTCCTTCTTTCAGTTTACGAAGTCTGTTATGCTTGCTCTTTGTTTTACCGGCATAAATTTACCACAAATATAACAAAAACTATCCGGAGAATTTAAGCAATTTCGTGAAGACATTTTTAAGTTTACGTTGGTTGTCTAGTGCTTAAAGCAACT
Organism: Phthorimaea operculella; assembly: GCA_024500475.1. Taxonomy (NCBI): domain Eukaryota; kingdom Metazoa; phylum Arthropoda; class Insecta; order Lepidoptera; family Gelechiidae; genus Phthorimaea; species Phthorimaea operculella. The sequence continues at coordinate 3,755,691 of JANFCV010000017.1, forward strand.
GTAATATTTTTAAAATGTTGTGGGTATTTATACTAAAAAATCATTATAATCACCTTCATTTACCCTCTTCTAATGACTGATACAAAAAGGGTACTAAACAATCTATTTATCTCTTAATAATAGGACCATTAGTAAACGAGCCTAAAATTACCCATTTTTAGGGTAACAAAGACATATTTCTCATACTAATCATGTAGTGATTAACACATTATGAATTGAAATTATATTAATCATACTAATAAATTCATTAAATGTAGTAACATTTAGATTTAACTCGTTGATTTTTTTAAAATTATTTTTTTACTGAACTCTCCGGGCGGTTTTAAGCAAAATCTAAGTCTTAGAATTTAAAAAAAAAACTGACGTGATGGATTTTTTTTACTATTTTTCCCATTATCAGTGTATCATAATCTATCGGAAACGGTATTTAGATATTAAAGGGGAAAACCATTGTAGGCCTGTGTAATATGGTAAAACCAAAAAATAAATAATAATCATAACAATTATAGCCTTTATTGACCAATTTTACATTTATTATATTCAATGACAATAAATTAATTTAATTAAACTATTTGCATTTTATTTCAAATATAAATATCCTTCATTTATTTTATTTATGTTCTTTCATTACAGGTCTGCCTCATAAGCAAAATCCTCCTCCAGATCCTTCCACATCTTTCTGTTCTGAGTTTCCCAATCCAGTTGCTACCTGCTTTCCTTGTGATGTCACCTGCTCATCTTAGATATAGTCTTCCCTGCTTTCTCTTTCCGTCTCTTGAATATCACTCCGCTACATCTTTTGTCCACTTGTTTCATGGGTTTCTTGCCATATGACCTGCCCATTTCCATTTCAGCCTTTTCACGGAGAATTATATATCTTCACTTTAGTTTGGTTTCGGATACGATCTAGTCTCTGTCTATCTTTCTGTTTGATTGAAAGCATGCATTGCTCCATGTCGTGTTGACAAACCTTTAGTTTCTGTAGGATTTCGGCTACTCTTGATCGCCCTTTAAATATGTATTCAGCCGGTTTAATCAAATAAATAGTTTCACGAACTAACCACATTTATGAATTTTCCACTTAAACGCATCGATGAAAACAAACAATTCCTGAAGCAAAATTGTACAACACAGTATTGTATCCATACTGGACGAACCGGTAGCCGTTAATAACATAAATAGCGTGAGCAAATATCCCTTTTTAAGACAAGCTGACTGCCAGAAACCCATCACTTAGGTGTACCTTAGGTACTATATCGACTGTGTACCCATACCCACCGGGTGGTATGTAAGTAGGTACCTACAGTTTTGCAACTATCGACTGAAACGTCAAACGCCACTATACATGATAAACGTGGCGGACTTTGAAATAAATTCGCTAAGGATCTAATGAGTAAAAAATCGCAGATGTACCATAATTTTGCTTAGTACATATGTACCATAATACCCAATACCTAGGCAGCTCTATACAATTTTGACAATTAAGTTCTTTATTGATAATAATAAGACAACATTAACAACTTCTGCCGATATTTCTCCTGTATCTAGGAATAAAAACAGCTCAGTCACGACAATAAGTGCATGTTATTGCCCATTGGCACTGTAGGTACTCGACTCAACAAATAATCATATCGTTTGTGGGCACTCAAACCCTTAACACTGCCCCATGTCGATTTCAACAAAAAACAAGTTTGAAAGTGTTCATAAGTTTTACTTACTTGTTGTGCTACTGAAACTAGCATAACTGCATATGTATGCCTCACATAAAGTTTCAGAGATACAGGTACTTCTGTCTAATTAAACTCAGTGTATGCAACTTTCTTGCAATTTTATCTTCAAAATACCATCTGTTTTTCAACCCTTGGATAAGTGCGCCTATTCTGTGTTCATGAAAAATAATAAATTAACAATCAAGTGATGTTTTATCCCTTGATAATTAGAATCATTGTAATCTGCTTCGCTCATGTGTTTAAAAATTTTATAAAAAGTACCAATTACATTCCTATAGAACACTTCTATATAGGAGTAACTGTATCAATAAATTGTTATCAATACAAACTGTGATGAACTGGGCATCACCTCTGTTCAGCCGTATATGTAAACTTATTTTTCATGTAAAATTATAATTGTCAAGTAAATGAATGTTTTGTTATTTATTAATTTATTAGGCAAAATGATCAACCACCCCACTATGGGTATGTAGGTATGTGTTTCCACAATATTGACTTCTAAAGAATAGATATTTCATTAACTTTTCACTCACAAGGTATCGAACAACAAACTGTACCTATGAAACCCGTCCTACATAGGCACAAATATAATTTTCTTTTTATATTTTAATTTTTAGGGAGCAAGGAGGAACATTTTGTAGAAACCAGGCACATGATAGATATCCCAACGCATACACCACCATGTCGCGAGGTGTTATATAATCATGGTACTCACGATTTCATGCCCGGGTTCTACTGTTGCTGCCCATATTGTTCCTCCTTGCTCGCCATTGACTAGAAGATTTGTGGCAACCATGAAACCTAGTTCAAGGTCTCATGGTTGCCCGAAGCCACAGTGTCCCTGAAAGGAAATATTTAATGGGAGTAATTCATATCATACACAAATTAACCAAATACATATTACTACTGTTCTATCTGTTACTAAATATGTTTCATAGAAGAATGTCAAGGGTCATTATAATTGTTAACCAATGTTAGCCATAAATGTTCTCTACACTCTTCGACCAGAGTGTTATACTAACATACTAATATACTAGTTTCCAGTTATAGTACCACATATTAGAATATAATTCGCACACACACAATGTTAACATAACATCATATTAACAGGAAGAATCATTCGGTCAAACCTATTACATCAGACATTCATTGCTCTTTAGAAGACATTGATATAAATCTATGTAAACACACATTCTCACAAGCTCTGGTCCCACAGGGGCAACCACTGGAAGTTTTCTCATCATCCTTGTACCACTTCTTGGATACAAGTCCACATATCATCATCGTGTCACTCCATCGACACCATGGTCACATATCATCATCATTGTGTCACTCCTTCGACACTATGGCCACATCTCATTATCATTTGGTCACATCTCATTATCATTTGGCCACATCTCATTATCATTTGGCCACATCTCATTATCATTTGGCCACATCTCATTATCATTTGGCCACATCTCATTATCATTAGGCCACATCTCATTATCATTATGCCACATCTCATTATCATTGTGTCACCTCTTGGACACCATTATCATTGTGTCACCTCTTGGACACCATTATCATATCTCATTATCTTTGTGTGTGTTTACAAGTTCAAATAACAATGCCACTTCGGGCAAAAGACTTCATAACACAACCCTTCAGGTGCTTGCTCATAAGATCAAGCAACTAACGACCTGCGCAAGATGCCAAGACAACTATTCATGGACCCATATACAAGAACAAGCAACAAGCCGCAAAATACCGTTCCTAGATCTGCTGGACTAACAACAATATTGCGTTTGCTATCATACGCAAATGCATCTACAAATACATGGCATTTATCATGCAATAAAGAATTGTATAATTACTGATTATCAAATAGATAGATCTACATCTTATTCTAGACACTCAACTTATATATGATGTGCCGCCGGAGTTTTCCACTCTGCTCTGAACACATCACTTTGCACTCTGCACAAATCTTAACACTTCAAGCTAACTGAACACATAAAGAGTCCGCGAAACTTGCACAGAAACTCTTTGTGCGTAATATGAACTTGATTCGTTTAGATTTAAACTGATTAAAGAAAAATGTAACGGACCGTTTGATCTCTTTGTGAAAATCGGTTACTCAGTGTTGCCAGCGTTTTCCTTGTCTATGAAAATCGTGAGACGTCACGACAGATCCTAAAGTTTTACTTATGTTATATAAGTCTGTGGTACGTTCCCACTTTGAATATAGTTTTCTTTGTTATGCTTCCAATCCTATTTTGGTTAAAAAGTTAGAAACTTTACAGAATAAAAATTTACGTTTAATAACAGGTGCAATGAAAACAACACCTATTGTCTCTATGCAAGTTGAATGCAATATACCTCCATTGATGTTAAGATTTAAATATCTCAAATTTAGATTTCTACTGAAATTATTTTCCTTTACTCACCATTCCTTATTAGAGAAAATCGCTGAAAATCAAACTTTGGCCTCTGCATCTACTTCAATTAAATTCCCCTTTATTCTGCTTGATTATTCTGAAATAAAAGTTTATAATGAAAGGCATAACATTCACAAATCTGACAAGTTGGCATGTTACGAAGGAGCTTTTGAAAGCAAATTTTGCAATATGAATATAGTTATAGATAACTCCATTAGAACTAGAGAAGAGCTATATGAGAAACTATCATTATGGCCACAATACCAGCATATTTACACTGATGGCTCGAAAACTGATACTGGTGTCTCTCTTGCATACTATCACAGTGCCTTGAAGACAGGAAATGGATATAAACTACCAAAAATCTGCAGTATATTTACGGCAGAAGCTGCAGCAATTCTAGCCGCTTTAGAATATATAAACAATTTAAATCACTCTTTCCCTAAATGGCTTATTATTAGTGACAGTATGTCAGTTTTATCAGCTTTAAAGAATAACACTCTGAGTACAAATTATATTATTTATAAAATTAAACAGCTGTGGCAAACACTATACAACGCCAATGTTTCAATTGAATTTTTATGGTCTCCAGCACATAAAGGTGTGTCAGGTAATGAAACAGCTGACTACCTTGCCAGAACAATAAACAATAGCTTAATTGGACAACCCAGAAGAATGTCAGTTCCATGGAGAGATTTAATCCCATTGATTCAAGAGGAAATTAGACAAAGCTGGATAAATCAACATCAAATTATAATACAAGAAAAAGGTGCATGGTATGCTGCAATCAATAAGAATCTTGGAGAGAAACCCTGGTTCGCTAAGAATAATACCTTTATAAAAAGAAGATTCTTCACACAAATATGCAGGTTACGATTTGGTCATTGTAAATTTAAAGCCCATCTACACCGCATGAAAATTATTAACTCACCTTTATGTACAGATTGCTCTCTAAATGAAAATCAAACGCTGGAACATATATTTTTCAACTGTCCCGCTTTAAATATTAACCGAATTTTATTAATTGACAAGCTGCAAGATATTTACAAAGACAGTGGTCTCTATTCTACAGGTTAGCCATTTTAAATCTCTAAAGTTAAAATCACTAAGTTAAAATGGTTAAAATTAGCAATTTTAAGTTGTGCTATTCCACGAAAGCCCAGTTTTAGAAAATTAAACAGAGGTTTTTGACAGGACTATAATTTGATTTTGACGTTATTAAATTCAGTGTTGCAATTTAAAAAAAAAGATAAATTTTAGTAATAAATGAAAAAATCTGTAACTGGTAAAAATATTTTTATTTTCGGTGACACTCAAAATCCTTCTGTACCACCTTTGGTTCCACCACTTAAGAACCTAACAACCCGGCCCCACTCTAGAACATTCTGTCTAGGTGCTAATTTAAAACGTTCTGACCCGGTGCCACTCTATTACCTTTAAATCTGTTGCCACTCTTAAACTTTACTTCCCGGGGACACTCTAAAGCCTCCCTATCAAATTGTTTCCACTCTTCGGCTATACTACCGGGTGACACTCTAAAACCTCCCGATTAAATTGTTTTCACTCTTAAACTTTCCTACCCGGTGACACTTTAAATCCCGATCACCTTTTTTCCACTCTTGAATTTTCTGATGTGACCAATAATTACAGAAATCACTCCAAAACCCCACCCATTTTGAGATGTTCTGACAGTATTATTTTTAAGAGGGACCTTTTTAGTGGCCACTAAGATTAGCGATCTTAGCAGTTTTAAATTTTTAAAATGCTTAAATTTGTGCGCCGTGGAATAGCACTAATCGGCTAAAGCTAAGTTTAGCGCTGTCACTTAATTTTAAGTATTTTAGAGATTATAATGCTGTCATTTGAATTTGACAGTTACGTGTAGAATAGCAAACGGTTATAGAAATGTCAAATTGGCCTTAGCGATTTTAGTAGCGCACAAGGAATTGGATCTAGTATCCCGCCATCGCTTCAAGAACTTCTATCGAACCCTGCCACTTTTAATCCAATATTTGACTTTATTATCTCCACGGTTGGAGAGCTTTGACATGGATTTAACCCGGACATGGAATTTTATGAACCTGAAAATTACACAAGAATATATAGAAGAAATGGCATTTTTGCCTTGTTTTTATTGGAAATAAGAAATGAACTATAGAAGAATTGGCATTTAATGCCTTATTTTTGAAAAGATAACAGAAAGAACTAATAAAAGACTAGGCTGTATGGCTAGTACCATTGCCTATCCTGATGGATGAATTTTTAAAACAAAGAATTTGTCGATTTGACAATGACGTGACGTGTAAACGAAGGATTTCTCGTAAAACTATTGATTTAATTTTATGAATGATATTTTATTTATTTCTTAGTAATATTTAGATTTAACAACAATGTCGGGTAAGAATAAGTCGTCGGATAGTGCCAATAAGGGTAAAGCCAGTGAGTCTGTGTGGAAAAAGGCGTTCACATCGAATCAAGAATGGCCGGATAAGGTTAGTTTGGTCACGGGATTTTCTGCTTTAAATTGTTTAAATTGATTGATATAGTCTACATAATTGTTTTTCCTTTACAGGAGGAGTTCCTAGACGTTATTTACTGGATGCGACAAGCTCTAGGCATCGTTCTGGGACTATGTTGGGGATTGATGCCCTTGAAAGGATTCGTGGGTCTATTACTGTAAGAAAACGTATTATCCTTATTTTATTTTTGCGATTTACTAAATATTAGAATTCTATTGCTGGGCATAGGCCAGTCTCCGTTCTTGCACCCTAATTCACGGTTTAAAATTGTGCTAGTTACTATTTCAGTGCATATTTCTTACCTACTTATATCATGATTATGTTTCAGGTTTGTAGCAATAAACGCAGGTATTATTTACCTGTATGTGAACAATTTCCAGACGATAGATGAAGAAGAATATGGGGGAATGTGGGAAATTACTAAGGAAGGATTTATGACTTCATTTGCTGGCTTCTTGGTGAGAACTTTCATTATAATTTGTACAAAAAAAACACTGTAACAAATACAGTAGGAAACACATAGAATTTGAACGCGGGACTTTTGTACAGCAGGCAGGTGCTCTACCTCTGCCATACAGTGATGTCAAAAGACAAAATTTAGATTACTATTATTACACATTTCGGGGACAAAGTTCCATAAATACAAAAGTTCCCCAATAAATGTTCAATGACCTGTACATAACATGTTTTACAAAACCTGGCACTATCAGCATATATGCTTTAGATAAAGAAAGAAACATTCCTATCAGATGTTGTACAAACTGATGTTTATTCACATAATAAATTAAAACTGTAAATTATGATAGATAGTCTTTAAACTCTTAATAATTTAATTTTCTTCATTTCAGGTGACTTGGATAATTGTGTACACAGGACTACATGGCAGTGAATTATTGTTATGAGATAAATAAATAACGAACTCAGTGGTGTTTTAGCCAATACAACATATAATATTAACTGCCAATGTGTACAAATAACAGTGTTATAACGGTTTTATGACTGTGACAAGCAATATGGATGTTTTTTTATGATATTATAAGTTTTTTAAATACCTTTAGGTATAAAATATGTGGCAGTGTAAAAGTGAATATGCAATAAAGTTTATTTTTCTTTCTGAATGGTAGGTAGCCGCTTATCTATCATATTCAGATCAGACTATCTAATATGTAGTAGCAAAGTAGATTCTATAAGAAAATGTTCTCAACGGGGTAACAGTCTGTATATTTTTTACATTGCTTTCTTTATCAATCACTTGAAAAACATTCATATACTTTTGTCTTACCTATAATCCTGAACTACCTAGTTTATTTGCATTTCCCTATAATTAAGTAAAGATAAAAATTTAATAATAATTGTTAAGTTTTACCAACAATTTGCTGAATCAATTGTTTTATTTTTACTAGAAACCAATGCAATAATGACTTGTTGTTTTTTTATTTATGTGTGAAGTTATTTGTTGCATGTAAGAAGAGTGCTGTGTAATGCAATTTTTGAACAAATATTCAAGTGGTTATTTGAAAATAAAGTTTTTGTAAATTAGAAATGTATAATTCTTTACATTGATCCAACAATTATGGCAAGTCAAAATTATCAAGATTTTACTGCTGATCCCCAGTTTGGCAGGGGGAATGGAGAGTGTACTGCAAGGCATTGTATTTTCAGGGAATGCTGCTGCTCACTCCCTAATAGTAATTTTTAGTATGCAGGCATCACACGACAAAAAGTAACAACGACTGAAAGAAAAATCGGTATTTTATTCAATCATCCCGCCAAGTAACCAACACATCGTCGGTCCTGTATCTCTGCGTGATGGTGGCATCTTTCATTTCCATTCGGGTGCCGCTTGCGTGCGCTAAAGCGCCGGCGTGTGCAATCATCACGCCATTGTCGATGCACAAACGCTAAAGATTACTATAGGCAATTAAAAATCGGTAAAGGTAGTTAATAGATAGTTTATTCAATCATCCCGCCAAGTAACCAACACATCATCGGTCCTGAATCTCTGTGTGATGGTAGCATCTTTCATATCCATTCGCGTGCCGCTAGCGTGCGCCAGTGCTCCGGCATGCGCGATCATCACGCCGTTGTCGATGCAGAATCTCTCGTCTGTCGCGAAGATCTTGGCGCCGCGCTCTGAACACATGACGCCCATCATGTCTTGTAAACGCTCGTTGCAGCCGACACCGCCTACGATTAGAACCTGTTGGCAAAAGTGCGATTAGACGCGGTTAATCCACCACAAAAGCATTCCCAAGGAGGGTTGACGTCTGGTAGGCGGCCGGTCGTAAAATTAAGCCAAATCCTTTGCAACACGATTTTGTTTTCAACAAAACGTGTTGCGCCGACCCCAAGTAATTGGGATAAGGGCAGGAAGATGATGAGAGGTAAAAAAAAAATACTTAGCTTTACAAAATACAGTGCGAGTCTTGATAAAGTGTACATATCAAAATCAGGGAAACTGCATCCAAATTTATCGATGAAAAAAATATAAAAAAAAATAAAAAAATATATTTGAATTTTTTATGATTTTTTTAAGATTTCGAATTGTACCTGTTGACCCCATTTAGATAAATCTTCATAACTTTTAAACTAAGTGTGTTATCAGAGTGGAATAAATTTTGTGATGATTGCTAATAATAAGCAGTACTCATGAAGTAAAAATATCCCAGAGAAATAACGTTGTTAATTTATAATTAATAGAAACTTGAAGAAAATCTTGTTTTTTTGTCATAAATTTTACTATTATTTTACAATTTCTTAAAAGTCACCCGTAAACCCTACTTTTTTATTTATGCTTATTCTACATGGCATTAGCTTTCTAAAATTAAAATTGCACGTTTACAACTCAAATACAACAGTTTCTATGAGCCTTTATAAGTGTCCATGCGCCTGCGAGGCGTGTTGTTTTACTTCACACCATTGTTTTCAAATTTCATGCATTAGGTTAATGATAATTTTAATTTGATTTAAGAATAATAAATGATTATGCAGAAAAATACTTATGTTTTAATCATTATCCAGTATTTAACTAAGTTAACTGTTTTTAAACGCTGATTTAAGAAGTTGTATTTGAGTTTTAAACATGAAATTTTTACTTTTAGCAAGCTAATGCCATGTAGAATAAGCATAAATAAAAAAAAAGTAGGGTTTACGGGGTGACTTTTTAAGAAATTGTAAAATAATAGTAAAATGAATGACAAAAAAACAAAATTTTCTTCAAGTTTCTATTAATTATAAATTAACAACGTTATTTCTCTGGGATATTTTTACTTCATGAGTACGGCTTATTATTAGCAATCATCACAAAATTTATTCCACTCTGATAACACACTTAGTTTAAAAGTTATGACGATTTACCTAAATGGGGTCAACAGGTACAATTCGAAATCTTAAAAAAATCATAAAAAATTCAATTTTTTTTTTTTATTTTTTTTAATATTTTTTTCATCGATAAATTTGGATGCAGTTTCCCTGATTTTGATATGTACACTTTATCAAGACTCACACTGTATATTAAGTATAGTATCAATTATAATAAATAAGTATAAAATTTATTTCTTTTTAAAACAGTATTGTCTAGATCCAGCAGCATCAATAAAAGGTTTTTACATTTTGAAATCAATTTTTGTACTAATGATAAGCCACAAGTATCTGCTTGTGTCGAGAGCGAAACGAGCCCAACTTTTCACGCCGCTAACTGGCGACCAGTCTAAACACAAGCAGCGAATGTGTAGCAGGCTGAACGGTAGGTACTCATATCGCGAGCAAAGCGAGCTCGACTTTTCGTTTGCAGCGTGCAAACGGGGGACGAATCTACGCGAGTTTGAAGCAGGCAGATCGGTAGGGATATTGCGAGCGAAGCGAGCTCGACTTTTTACGCTATAAACTTTCGACGAGGCATTGATTTTAAAACTGGCCGAAATATAGTAGATTTAGCTACTATATATTTGTCCAACAGTATATAGTAGCTACAGCTGAAATATAGTAGAACTATATTAAACTATAGTACTATATTATATAGTAGGGTTGGCAACCCTACCCACAATGCGCCATCAGATCTCCACCAGCATAGAAAAGAGTAGCAGAGGTCATCTGGGGTGTATTTCTTCTGTAAAGCTCTTACCTCATCAGAGCCACAATGCGCCATCGCTCTCTCAGTGATCTCAACCAGCATAGCAAAGACTGTCTCTTGAAGGGAGTAGCAGAGGTCATCTGGGGTGTATTTCTTCTGTAAAACTCTTACCTCATCAGAGCCACAATGCGCCATCGCTCTCTCAGTAATCTCCACCAGCATAGCAAACACTGTCTCTTGAAGGGAGTAGCAGAGGTCATCCGGTGTGTATTCCTTCAGTAGGTCATCAATTTTATCCTCCATGTATGACAGTATACCGGAGAAACTTACATCCATTCCTAGAAAAATAATGTGTGGATTATTTATAACCAAGTCTTATTAGGCTTATGTTAGGAAGAAAGAAATATAAGCCTCTTGTTTAATTGGTCCAATCCCTCCATACAATGTTAGTTAATTTGAAGCTCCGTTAAATATTTTAAAGGTCAAATCGCACCAACGTACCGCGCGGAACCGCGGCTAAGCCGCGCGTTACAACTAATATTGTTTACATCAATCTAATATTGCTGCAGAGGATGGGCGTGGTGTGGCGCAACGTATTTACTTGCGGAGAATATATTTTAGTTGATAACAATCGGCAGAGGAGTGGCGCGGCGCGAATTTGGTTCTTGTAGAAATATGTAACGTATCACATGCAAAAAAAGGCCGATCCTGTCCGCTGCCACGCCGCTATAGTAAGGCTGGTGTGCATACAACGTTTTACCTGTGATATCCCTTTCATAGGCATAATTTTTTTTCCACTAATATGTTTTAGCATAACATGTTTCGCATAATTTTTTTTCGCCTACCATTGCTTTGACATAATAGTTTCTTGCCATAATATTTATCTTGGCATAACCATATTTTAGACTACTGTATTTTATACTAACAATATTTTGGCATAATTTCTTTTGTAATAATTTTTTTGGACTAATATAATATATTTTTTATTAAGTTCAAATGGCAGGAAATGTAAGTCAGTTTTGTATTTTTTAAGATATATTAGGTTAAATTAGGTCAGTTTAGGTTAGGTTAGGTTAGGTTAGGTTATTTTTATACAATTTAGGGGTTCTTCTAATGCATCAGATTTTTATGCCTATTTTGATTATGGATATGACAATTTATGGTTTTGTATTTTAGGCCTATGTACTATTGTGGCAATATTTTTTGTGCGTAAAGAAATTATGCCTAAACTGTTATGCGTACATGAATTATGCGTAAGTATCATTAGTTCAAATTACAGTGTGCCAAAATATATTATGCCAATTCTTTTTATGCAAATGGATAGAGAACCTTTACCTGTCACTGTCGCCATTTTCACGCTGTACGATGAACGATTCGCGCTTAGGGCGACGTTGTCACGCCTTTTTCCTTTAAAGTAGCCGCAGTTGGATGAGCCACCTTGTCTTTGTGATGCATCTATTTACGAAAGTACGTGACATCTTCCGCAGCCACGCCCTCCAAACCCAAGTTGCCGCTAGCTGATGAGCACAATTTGAGCCTCCCTCCTAATGGGGTATTACCTAAACTAGTAAAATCTCGCAACGGCGTGATGTTTCGCCTGCAGGACACCTGGACAGGTGCATGGCTAATTAGAGCAATTCAATCCTTACCCCATAAAGCTCAGTCTTGAAGGTAAATCGCCGCCGGTGTTGTGCTCTACCCTAGGGCCTTGCCCAACGAAAGCAGGCTACACTTTACTACCAGACTAGCCTTGAGCAACCGCAGCTTCCGTCAGCGAGAGGATGTTCGTCCGCACGTACCCACGATTCGCCTAGCAGTGACACATCGTCGATTTCTCCCCGTTTTGCTATAGACGCCCTCTGAAGGGCCCCTGAAAAGCGCGTCTACTAGGGTCACGCCACCGCTTTCCTTGTCCCTGATGTATATTTTGGGCTCAAGAATTAGCTCAACGACGTCTTCAAGCGGCCCCACCTGGCAAAATACCTACGTGTCAGCTTCGGCAGGATCTTAGCGTAGAATACTGGATTCGGCATTTTAGCAAAGACCAAACAGGGGTTTTGGTTCTACTATGGCTACCTGCCAGCGCTGGAGGGCTCCGGGACCGAAGTCTTCTGTTTCACATGCGCACCCTCAAAAAAGCGTCCCTTGATAATCGCAATACGAGGTCTCCCCGTTAACACTGTTCCAGAGACATCCAAATGGAGCTGACCACCCTAAGCCACGAGGTGGACTTCGTGCGCCCCATCAAGGCTCGCGGAGGACGCCCAGGGTGCATTTGACACAACTGACACATTTTGAACTATCGATACTATCGAATAAGTAGATACTAAATGATTGTTGAACGATACTTGTGCCGTGTGATGCTGGCTTAAAATAGCATCACCCCAATTTTTCCGAAGGTGTTCTAAAAACGACTAAGGGATTATTATACAGGGAATGGGTGGCAGCGTTTCCAGTAAATTAAACATCTTGCATTGCGTTTGCCAATCCGCCTGCCAATCATGGTGAGTATGGATGGCAGTACCCCCCGACAAGGGAAGGTCCATGTCCAGCTGTGGATTGTTGGGGCTGAGAAGTTTGAAAGATAGCGTGAACTATCGATTAGACTCTGCAAAACGCGTGACACAATAAGGTCGAAAGTATGTCAATGCCAAAGTTTAGTTACTTCTCATTGGTTGTCGTTGCATCAACATTGTCGTACTCACAGGTAGTACTGCAATCTGCAATACGCTTTGAGTTTTCCTCCCCGTGTTGGTCCGGCACGAAACGAGTACCTACAGTCTATGTAAGCCTTTATGGTTTTCGAATGCTTGATTTTTGACAGTTTTGACTCAAAATGTTGTCAAAGTCCTAAATCGGGCGTTAAAGTTAACGACAGCTCCGGGGTCCTGTTAGATTTTTAACAGCCGATTAGTTGTTGTCAAAGAAATATGACATGCGCCGCATACAAAGCTGTCAAATAAGTGACTGCTAGAAATGCCAAATTGACGCTACATTGAAAGCTGTCTTAATTAATCAATTATCCCAAATCATAAAGGCTAACACAGACGGTACGCGAGACATCAAATTAATGAGCTAGTTTGAAGGTGCGCGACGCAACTCCCGGGAGACTTTCTTGTCCGCGGTTCAGGAGACTACGCCGCAACGCAACTGTCTCCAGGTCTATAATGGCTTCAAATTTAATGCACAAGTACGGGCACTGCAACAAAAACTTTCTGGTAGGTCAGTTGGTATAGCCGCTTATGCAGTTAAAACCCGTTATTCCCCGTCGGGAATTTCTCGTCCCAAAGGCCCCCAAATTCAAACTTTTAGAGATTCGGGGGCCGTTGGAACGCAAAATTCCCAACGGGCCGCTTGGGGGCCGATCTGCGGGGGCCGTTGGGAATAACGGGTAAAAACGCTCAAAGGAATCAAAATTCAGAGGATACTTCCCGTAGACCTAGAACAATGAAATTTGGCAACTAGTTTCGTTTTGAAGTACGAGTAAAACCCTAAAAATTTTCATTTTCATAAATTAATGGTTTTTATGGAGACCGAAAAATAAACAAAATTTAAGAAATTTGGCTAGTTGTCCAAGTGGAGTATCATATGAAATATAGGTCTACCAACCAGAATAACCTACAAATCTTGGAATGGAACCCTCGGAGGGCGAGCCCAACTCGCACTTGGCCGATTTTTTTTACGAAGTATTCATAAGCAAGCATTATACATCCCAGTATATCTCCCCTATTTTTCACTCCATAATGGACGTAGTCGTACACAACATTGTTTTTCTCCCAAAGTTTTTTGTTCTCAAAACAAGCGTACAGGCACAACTATCTTCTAGAAATGTATATCTATGACTGCGGCAATTTGTCGTGAGCTGAGCTTTATGGGGTAGGGGTTGAATTGCTCTAATTAGCCATGCACCTGTCCAGGTGTCCTGCAGGCGAAACATCACGCCGTTGCGAGATTTTACTAGTTTGGTGATACCGGTGATATCCCATTAGGAGGGATGCCCAAATTGTGCTCATCAGCTAGCGGCAACTTGGGTTTGGAGGGCGTGGCTGCGGAAGTTGTCACGTACTTTCGTAAATGGGTGGGCTGCATCACGAAGACAAGGTGTCTCATCCAACTGCGGCTACTTTAAAGGAAAAAGTCGTCGCCCTTAAGCGCGTATCGTTCATTTCACAGCATGGAGATGGTGACAGTGACAGTTAAAACGTTGTATGCACGTCAGCCTTACTATAGCGGCGTGGCAGTGGAGAGGCTCGGCCATTTTTGCATGTGATCCGTAACATATTTCTACAAGAACGAAATTCGCGCCGCGCCGCTCCTCTGCTAATTGTTATCACCTAAAATATATACTCCGCAAATAAATAGGTATGCGGGGTGTTAGGGACGGTGTAACGAAAACTTTGCAGGCGTGCTCAGACCATGGAACTGAACAACTTTTACTTTGGAGCCAATGATGGGAAACGAATAAAATTTTCCGACCTCCCGTACAAAGTCAGTGAGCTGATCGTGAATTTTGTATGGGAGGTCGGAATTTTTTTCATTTCCCACCATTGGCTCCATAGTAAAAGTTGTTTGATGGTCTGCTTATGCCTGCAAAGTTTTCGTTACACCGTCCCTAACACCCCGTATAGCGCCACACCACACCAATCCTCTGCAGCCATATTGTAGTGTGGTTTTAGGTTGATGTTAACAATATTAGTTGTAACGCGCGGCTTCGCCGCGGTTCCGCACGGTGCGTTGGTGCGATTTGACCTTTAAAATATTTAACGGAGCTTCAAATTAACTAACATTGTATGGAGAAATTAGGTCAATTTTCAGAATTATAACATAAAATTTTAGGCATGTATTTATGGTATAAGTGGTACTGCCGTTAATTCAACCTTCATGGATGAAGGGAATCAACTTTTATTTATATATTTTATTTTTATAATTTATGGCATGAAGTACAAAGGCGGGCCCCTACCCTAATGCTACTAATTTTACTGTTCTTCTAAGTGCTTTTGTGAAAAATCAGTACAAATTGATTGTTTATATGGATAGGTTGATATGCTGCCAATAGTAAAATACCAAATTGATGTAATAGTTAGTACCTTTTACACAGTATGGAAGATGTAAATATTTCTTCCCCTTTTTGGCTGCTTGTTCTATGTTGTATCCCGGGCTCGGAGCATTTGATAATTTCAATACTCTTGCAAACCTGAAAGTAAATAAACAAAATAAAGATAATAAAATAAAGTAACATTTATTTGAGCAGATCCTGGTAATGATTTCTTTGTGTTATTTTGGCATTTGCAACTACAACAACTAGCGGTATGTTAATAAATGAATTACTTTATGTTAAGATTTGTTTGCTTTAGTCTTGCAGCTGGGGACTTAATTTATAAGTTCATTGGGTTGTTTGTCAACTGAGTGTCCCATATGAAAGAAGTAAAATAAATAATTAAAGTAAAAGACTAATAAAATAAATAAGAACATTCTTCTTACCTATCTAAACAGTTGCCTACAGCAATATCTATGGTTTCCCCAAAGATCCGGTACCTCTTGCGAGAGTATGCTATGATCTGAGTATTACCACCACTCACATAGAGGACCGTAGGATTGTTGGCTTTTGTTATTAACCTGCCCATTTCTATATCTGATTGTATACAGAGTTAAGAGAATTAAAATAGTATGAGTTATTTGTAGGTAGTAGAAATAATACAGGGCAAACTAATAGATTATGTAATAACTACTTGATTATGATCACTTTTGAAAATCTAATAACAAAAAGTTAAGTGGGCAAGAAACATTATTAGTATAAAATCACATTCATAAATTTCAGAAAAATAGTTGTTGTTGTTCCAAAAATTTATAATAAGTAAATTTCTAATACTGAATATAATCAATAACTAATAAGATATTTGTAAAAGGATACGGCCAATACAATGATTGACACCCAATATAGGTTTCTTCCATAGCAACGCGCAAGTCCTCGCCACAATCGCACAGACTGACAATGGAGCGCCCATCCCGGGACCTTTTGTGTAACACACTACATCAATGTCTTGCGGACTTATTCCAGACTGGTCCAATGCTTCTTTGAGTACCTCGTGGATGTTTTGTTGGTGGTGTTCTGCCGTTTCTCTTGGCAGAAATCCTGAAAGAATTGTAGATAAGATAGTGAGAGAGATCACTCTTAGTAGAGGTTATGTTTTAGTTCTTTGGGTTTTTAATTATTTATCTAGGCTTTTTCACAAAACGAATATATGTAGAATACTCTTCACAAATGCTTTGTTTGGAATACAGCCTAACTATATACGAGGAGACTACATAAAAGACGGAAAATTAAGTTAAATATGATCACCTTCTCCCGGCGGTGTAATGTATGTTCTTCGACAATTCGCAAGTATTTCTCCATCTTTTACGATACCAACTCCGAGCTTATTAGCACTTCCTTCGAATCCAATCGCTATAACCATTGTTTTCAACTAATAAAGCATAAATTGTCGGAAAATAATACTGTTGCTGTTGTGATAATTTGTTGTTTTAAAAATTCATCCATCAGGATAGGCAATGGTACTAGCCATACAGCCTAGTCTTTTATTAGTTCTTTCTGTTATCTTTTCAAAAATAAGGCATTAAATGCCAATTCTTCTATAGTTCATTTCTTATTTCCAATAAAAACAAGGCAAAAATGCCATTTCTTCTATATATTCTTGTGTAATTTTCAGGTTCATAAAATTCCATGTCCGGGTTAAATCCATGTCAAAGCTCTCCAACCGTGGAGATAATAAAGTCAAATATTGGATTAAAAGTGGCAGGGTTCGATAGAAGTTCTTGAAGCGAAGGCGGGATACTGTCTTTGTAAATATCTTGCAGCTTGTCAATTAATAAAATTCGGTTAATATTTAAAGCGGGACAGTTGAAAAATATATGTTCCAGTGTTTGATTTTCATTTAGAGAGCAATCTGTACATAAAGGTGAGTTAATAATTTTCATGCGGTGTAGATGGGCTTTAAATTTACAATGACCAAATCGTAACCTGCATATTTGTGAGAAGAATCTTCTTTTATAAAGGTATTATTCTTAGCGAACCAGGGTTTCTCTCCAAGATTCTTATTGATTGCAGCATACCATGCACCTTTTTCTTGTATTATAATTTGACGTTGATTTATCCAGCTTTGTCTAATTTCCTCTTGAATCAATGGGATTAAATCTCTCCAGGGACTGACATTCTTCTGGGTTGTCCAATTAAGCTATTGTTTATTGTTCTGGCAAGGTAGTCAGCTGTTTCATTACCTGACACACCTTTATGTGCTGGAGACCATAAAATTCAATTGAAACATTGGCGTTGTATAGTGTTTGCCACAGCTGTTTAATTTTATAAATAATATAATTTGTACTCAGAGTGTTATTCTTTAAAGCTGATAAAACTGACATACTGTCACTAATAATAAGCCACTTAGGAAAGAGTGATTTAAATTGTTTATATATTCTAAAGCGGCTTGAATTGCTGCAGCTTCTGCCGTAAATATACTGCAGGTTTTGGTAGTTTATATCCATTTCCTGTCTTCAAGGCACTGTGATAGTATGCAAGAGAGACACCTGTATCAGTTTTTGAGCCATCAGTGTAAATATGCTGGTATTGTGGCCATAATGATAGTTTCTCATATAGCTCTTCTCTAGTTCTAATGGAGTTATCTATAACTATATTCATATTGCAAAATTTGCTTTCAAAAGCTCCTTCGTAACATGCCAACTTGTCAGATTTGTGAATGTTATGCCTTTCATTATAAACTTTTATTTCAGAATAATCAAGCAGAATAAAGGGGAATTTAATTGAAGTAGATGCAGAGGCCAAAGTTTGATTTTCAGCGATTTTCTCTAATAAGGAATGGTGAGTAAAAGAAAATAATTTCAGTAGAAATCTAAATTTGAGATATTTAAATCTTAACATCAATGGAGGTATATTGCATTCAACTTGCATAGAAACAATAGGTGTTGTTTTCATTGCACCTGTTATTAAACGTAAATTTTTATTCTGTAAAGTTTCTAACTTTTAACCAAAATAGGATTGGAAGCATAACAAAGAAAACTATATTCAAAGTGGGAACGTACCACAGACTTATATAACATAAGTAAAACTTTAGGATCAGCCCCCCATGATGTTCTAGCGAGGGATTTAAGAATATTAAAAGCTCTAGAAGCTCTATCTGACACATAACTTACATGCTTATTCCATGATAAATTTCTAGTAAAAATTACTCCAAGAAATTTTGCTTCATCTTCTACTGGCAATAAGCTACCATCATAATATATATGAGATATTAAAAGTCTAGATCTACTAAAGATCACAACTTTAGTTTTCTCTAGACTAACACTTAAATGTAAATAATCAAAGTATGTTTTTAATTTTTCTAATGCTAAATTTAATTTGATTTCTGTTGCTTGCATGTTAGACCCAATACAATATATAGCTAAATCATCAGCAAATTGTAAATTTCTTACTTCGGTACCCAGTATACTATTTAATTTATTAATATACAAGATGAACAGCAAAGGACTTAAAATTCCACCTTGACAAACACCTAAATATGACGATTGTGGTCCATATAAATTATTTTTAAACTTGACATATACTTGCCTACCATTTAAAAAGTTGAATATCCAACTAATTAATTTTCCAGGTAAACCTAACAACTGTAACTCCGCAGCAAGCACATGGTGATTAACATTATTGAAGGCTCCAACAATATCAAAGAAGACACAAACAACAAATTTATTAAATGAGAAGGAATGATGAATGTCAAGAAAGAGATTATTCAAACTTTCGATTGCAGAGTGACCACGTCTAAAACCAAACTGATTTGGAGGTAATAACTTATTAGATTCTATAAAAAATTCCAGTCTTTGTTTTAGTATTTGTTCAAAACTTTACCTATACAGGATGTTAATGCTATAGGTCGATAAGAATTACAATTATCCGCATCTTTACCAGGTTTCAAAACTGGAATTAAACAATCAACCTTCCATTCAGTGGGAATTATGTCATTAGACCAAAGAAAGTTAAATATGTCCAAAATCATTTTTACTTGACAATGAAAGATTTTTAATAACTTATATGGAATATGATCTAAACCAAAAACAGTATCTCTTCTAGAGCTAAGTGCACTAATAAATTCATTTAAAGTAAAAGGTGTAATTAAATAATCATTACTACTAGTGACTGGAGAGTTAACAGTAGTAGTGACAATATTTGGAGAAACGGTTGTGTACTTATTTAAAAATGCTGGTATCCAATCTGTGTTAGAAGACCGTATCACATTACATTCAGAAAAGATTTATTAAACATGCGCATTGTTTTCCATATTACAGACAGAGGTGTTTGCCGGTTAAATGTTTCACACAAAGCCATCCATGAAGCTTCTCTTTCCCTTTTAATGGTAAGTTTTTTAATAGCTTGTTGTTTTTTAAAATAGATATAATTTTCTAATGTTGGATCATTTTTAAATTGAATGTAAGCAGCTTTAGAATTATTTACTGCTAAAGTGCAGGCATTATTCCACCAAGGCAAACATGGTCTTTTCCTACGTGTTAAATTTGGCTGCACTGAATTATTTCTGGTTGTGGGATTAGCCTCAAATGCACAATTTAGTAGTAAAGAGCAGAGATTAGAATAGGATTCTTGGGGTCGTTCAAAGTCAAAGTTAAAAGTAGTTAATTTGTCACTAACTATTTCTTGATATTTTTCCAATCGACATTTGAAAAATTTGGACGGATGTAATTTCCTTGATTTAAATTGGAATTGTTAATTCTGTTTACAGAACCAAGGATACTAGTAACAGTGGGAAGATGATAACTCCCATTGGATCATCATGAACTGACCAGCTACAACGTAATGATAATGAGGAAGAAACGAGAGTAAGATCCAATGCATTTGGTTTCCACACATGTGAACCCACAGTAGTTGCTTGGCCGTCATTAAGGAGGCATAAATTATTATCATCAATCACATCTTGCAAAATTATACCACGCGCATCAGTTGACGTGCAACCCCACGAAGTACTGTGTGCATTGAAATCTCCAGCCATAATAAGAGGCCCCGGTACAGATTTAATCAAACTATCAAGACGGGAATAAGTAAAGTTGGAAGGAGAAGCCAACGTGGGACTATAGAAACTAATTATTGTAATAATTTCATTGTTGAAATGTAACTGAACTGCCAAATTTTGTAATGAGTTATCAGAATATGTGTTTAACAAATTGTAACGCAAATTATTTTGTATTAATATAGCAACACCATTGTGTTTAGTACCTATATCTAATAAACCTTTAAAACCTTTAATTTTAATTTTTTTCCCTGGTTTTAACCAGGTTTCAGAAATAAGTGCTACATGAATATTATTATTATATAAAAAATAAGTAAAAGCATGTAAATTACTAGACAAACTTTGAGCATTCCATTGAACAATATTAAACTGATCCATAAATTAGAATTTACTTAGTTTTATGGTCTGTAGTTTTATTGATACTGAATGAATCAAGTAAAGCGCTTTTTATACTTTGAGTAGAGATTGGGATGGGATTTTCAGCATCTTTACTAGCGGAAATAATTTTTATAATTGAAGAAATCAGAAGATTCATGAATTGTTCCGATTTAAACAATTGTTGAACTGGGTCTACTTTACTTTTTAGTGGGGGAAGTTTTTGTTAATAAAAACTTCAGAATACGAGGCCCTGCGCATCTGAACTTTTATCTCCTCTGCTTTTTGAATTTTCACTGGGCATGATTTGGCAATTGCAACATGTTTTCCTTTGCAGTGAACACAGACTGCTTCTTCTGGCCGTTTTACGCAATCTTTATAATTGTGGGAATCACCGCAGATTGAGCACCTCTGGGCGTTTTTACAGAATTTACCAATGTGCCCAAAGCGCAGGCATCGCAGGCATTGGCTCACAGGAGGCGTGTATGGCCTTACTTCGAAATACCAGCTGTTAATATCCACATAATCAGGAAGTACTGCACTAGCGAAAGTTATCGATACCGCTTGTGTTGGTACCAAGCAGGAGTTACCTTCGTCGTCTTTGGAACGTCGCATGAATCGGCGTACAGATACAACATTTCTGCAACTAGAAATTCCATCATATATTTTTTTGTTGCTCATGTATGTTGGAACATTTGTTATTACCCTGTCACTTCCGTTAATCTTGCTGGAATAGTCGCCCTCAACTTTAGCTCTTTTGAGACTTGACATTATTAAGAGCTGCATTTGCTAACCCTGGTCGCTCAAATATAACCGCTATTTTGTAACGATTGATTCTTTTCAATTGCTTGATACCTTTGTTACTAAGCTTCAATGCGCTTCCCAAGCCCATCAAGTCTCTCTCACCTATCGGCGTCTTGTCGTCCGCGCTCTCGTAAATTACTATATATTCGAACTCACCGCCATCCTCCGGATACTGACGAATGTAGTTTTCAGTTTTATAAGGTTTGTATTTGTCTACATCGTCGTCGCCCGCATCATCGCTCATAGCGGGGTCCTCTCCTTCGCTTACCTCTCCGCCATCGTTTCCCTTTTTACGTTTGCTTTTGCGACCCATGGCTGGGCAGCAAAGCTGTGTTGCTTTTTTATTGCACTATTAGAATATAAGTTACTAGTAATTAAATTTACTAAGAAATTATCAATTTATTCTGCAAAAAGCAATTTTAAAATTTTCTTTGAAAAATTTCACCCTCTTGATTCAAATTCCCGCCAAAGAACCTGTTGTGATAATATTTTGACAACAAAACATAACCTCACAAAATAGAGCTATGACCGTATTGAGAAAACCGGTAAGTGATAACGATTTTCAAATATCGATTTCTGGCCAAAGGCTCATGCACACCAAATGCGCGTTGCAGTTGAACGCGACGACCGTTTGATTCGTTCAGGAAATTAATAAGGCAGAGAGAAAATTTCTGAACGACAAGACGCCAATTTTGACATTGTCAAATGTGCCGTTCGCGTTTCCGTCGCAAAATACTACAAAATTTCGTGTAAATTCCTTGTTTTACGTGAATTCAGAGCGTAAAATATAATAAGCGAACATGGTGGCGAGGGTGGCGGGTGTTTTCGATGAGAAATTGACGGAGGCGATTGCCAATTCTAAGATACTGGTGGTCGGCGCCGGTGGTATAGGTTGTGAGATTCTGAAAAACCTCGTTTTGACCGGTTTTTCGTACATTGAGATCGTGAGTATCACTTCTTGAGCTGGTACTATCTTCCTTTTAGACACTTATCCTAATATATTGGTAATGATTTCAGATCGACCTCGATACGATTGACGTAAGCAACCTGAACAGGCAGTTTCTGTTTCACAAGGAGCACGTCGGTAAATCGAAGGCTCAGGTGGCCAAGGAGAGTGCTCTCAGCTTCAACCCCAACGTGACGATTGTGGCGCATCACGACAGCGTCATCAGGTCTATATGTGAAGATAGTTTTAGGTTATGTGTGAGTGAATACAAGAGAAAAGACTTGCGATTTTATAACTCGATTTTTATAACTGTGCGTTTGGAGCTGTCAAACTTTGTATGGGTTTTGACAGTTCAAGTGTCAAATCGTATAGAAAGTTTGACAGCTCCAAACGCATAGTTATAAAAATCGAGTTATATGTGTATTCTCTCACATACATCACACCTTTACTCTGTACAAAGGTAGAGCGTAAATGGCCATAAAAACCTTTACTTACTCTCTAACTGCCACATCTAACATCCTAACCGTTGGCAGAATCATCGTCTGAAGGCGATGGAAGCCAGAAAAAAAAAAAAAAAATAACATCCTAACACTTCTTAACACTAATTCTTCTTCTTAGGAGTGTAGCTCTTGTTGGTGGAATATAAGGTTCAATTGGCTCTCTTTGAGCTTTGTACCTGGATCAAAATCCAATTGTTTACATTCCCTCATGTAATGCTTCTAAAACAATCATAATTTGAAACAATATTTTTAAACAAACTTATTCCATCTAAACTTATTATAAAAATTATCTTTCAGTAATGACTACGGAGTGAGCTACTTCAAGCAATTCAACCTGGTGCTGAATGCGCTAGACAACCGCGTTGCTCGAAACCACGTGAACCGTATGTGCCTCGCTGCTCGTATCCCGCTGATTGAGACCGGTACTGCTGGGTATGCAGGACAGGTAAACTAATTAAGAATACTATCATAAAACCTCTTAAAGATCACGCAAAAAAACAGATGTGTTTGCTACTTTGTTTGTTTCATTTATCTAATTCTTTTCCCAGAATCCTTTCTTTAGAGAGAAATCTTATAGTAGTATTTAAGTAGCTAGAAGAGTCATTTGATCTCATACATGTAATAAAATCCATTACAAGTCCATCAACAAATTTTAAGGGCAAAAGTGGTATTTTAAAATAATTCTAAAATAATAACAACAATATTCCAGGTTGAGCTGATCAAGTATGGCCTCACCCAGTGCTACGAGTGCCAGCCCAAGGCTCCGCAGAAGACGTTCCCCGGTTGCACCATCCGTAACACCCCGTCGGAGCCTATTCATTGCATTGTTTGGGCCAAGCATCTCTTCAACCAGCTGTTTGGAGAGGAAGACCCAGACCAGGTTTGTTTATTAGCTCACCCAGTGCTCCGAGTCCCCTAGGTAAGTTATCTATCTCCAGTTCATATCTTTCTGTATTCATTCCTCGCAAGAAATTATTAAAAATGTTATTGCACCCTTTTTTTTAAGTTCTTTAAAATCTAACAATACCATCTATTAAACTGGATGTACGAGTAACTAAAACAGAGCTAGCCCGGTATATCAACTAGCATGTATAAAAATGGGAATCCGCCGCCGGCAACAAACATGAAGTTTCTGATATACTATAGTTGTTGATATACAATGCTTGCACAGCAATGTTGTCAAATGAATACTGCCTTCATTACCTACTTTTTTGAAGTCTAATTATAAACAACAATTTCTCGTTACCCAGGACGTGAGCCCCGACACGGCGGACCCCGAGGCGGCGGGCGAGGCCGGCGCCTCCGCCCTCTCCTCCGACGGCACGGAGGCAGGCAACGTGGAGCGCCGCAGCACCCGCGCCTGGGCCGCCGAGACCAATTACGACCCAGAGAAACTCTTCTCCAAACTGTTCGGGGATGATATCAGGTACAATAATGATGTCAGATCTGACAGCACGGAGGCAGGCAACGTGGAGCGCCGCAGCACCCGCGCCTGGGCCGCCGACACCAACTACGACCCGGAGAAACTCTTCTCCAAACTGTTTGGGGATGATATCAGGTACAATAATGATGTCAGATCTGACAGCACGGAGGCAGGCAACGTGGAGCGCCGCAGCACCCGCGCCTGGGCCGCCGACACCAACTACGACCCGGAGAAACTCTTCTCCAAACTGTTTGGGGATGATATCAGGTACAATAATGATGTCAGATCTGACAGCACGGAGGCAGGCAACGTGGAGCGCCGCAGCACCCGCGCCTGGGCCGCCGACACCAACTACGACCCGGAGAAACTCTTCTCCAAACTGTTTGGGGATGATATCAGGTAATTTTGTAGTTTTATAGTTTCCTAGATAATTATTCAAGAAAGAAGAGATAGACAAGAAATAAAAGAAGGAAAGAAAATACGTTTAGTCAAAATAAGAGACATACTATCTCATGAAACTGAACAACCTAGACTTAAGGAACTGACAATATGGATGGAAACGCAAGGAATATAGGCACATGTTATTTTTGATGCACTGACTGGCAACGTGAAGTGAGCCGAGACCAACTACGACCCGGAGAAACTCTTCTCCAAACTGTTTGGGGATGATATCAGGTAATACACACATATTTACATCCATGGTGCGGTAGAGAGAGCGTAGGCGGCCGTAGAAACGGTCGTCGGTCAAATATGTGATAAGAAAAGAGGCAGCCCATTGCCTAAAGCCTTTTTGTATGGAATTATTTGGGTTTTTTAAACAATCTCGCGAAACAAATGTCCTAAACAGATATTCCCAAATAAGACGCGCATTAAATTTCATACTTTTAACCTAATGAGATGAGAATGACATCCTACTCTAACTTCCAGGTACCTGTTATCTATGGAGAACTTATGGAAGAAGCGTCGCCCGCCCACTCCCCTCCAATGGGACAACCTTCCGGGGAAGGACGCGCCTCCTGCTCCTCACACCGGGCTGCCGGACCAGCGCGTGTGGTCCATACACGAGTGCGCACAGGTAAAACGCTTAAGGGCTCAGGATTCACTAAGACAGATAGACGCTTAAAGAATATCCAAATTCACCATACAGATTCACGTACTGACATTATACGTAACAATTTTCCCCAGGTGTTCGCAGCGTCGTGCAAGGCGCTGCAGGCCGACCTGCAGGGCCGGCCAGAGGGAGACCACCTCGTGTGGGACAAGGACGACAAGAGCGCGATGGACTTCGTCACCGCCTGCGCCAACATCCGCGCGCACATCTTCAACATACAGACCAAGTCGCGCTTCGAGATCAAGTGTGAGTTGGACTACTTTGGTCACTCTATCTTTCACTGCCCCCACAAATGACACATACAAAATATGGTTGTAACTACCGTGGTATTAGTTGTACAAAAGGTCTGCTTTATGCCGGCGTAGCCGGCCTTGGGTAACTCGCATGAGATTGCTGCATCCACTATATGCCGGCGTAGCCGGCCTTGGGTAACTCGCATGAGATTGCTGCATCCACTATATGCCGGCGTAGCCGGCCTTGGGTAACTCGCATGAGATTGCTGCATCCACTATATGCCGGCGTAGCCGGCCTTGGGTAACTCGCATGAGATTGCTGCATCCACTATATGCCGGCGTAGCCGGCCTTGGGTAACTCGCATGAGATTGCTGCATCCACTATATGCCGGCGTAGCCGGCCTTGGGTAACTCGCATGAGATTGCTGCATCCACTATATGCCGGCGTAGCCGGCCTTGGGTAACTCGCATGAGATTGCTGCATCCACTATATGCCGGCGTAGCCGGCCATGGCTGACTCGCGTCGAGATTGCTGCATCACTATATGCCGGTGTAGCCGGTCATGGGTGACTCGCGTCGAGATTGCTGCATCACTATATGCCGGGGTAGCCGGTCATGGGTGACTCGCGTCGAGATTGCTGCATCACTATATGCCGGTGTAGCCGGTCGCGGGTGACTCGCGTCGAGATTGCTGCATCACTATATGCCGGTGTAGCCGGTCATGGGTGACTCGCGTCGAGATTGCTGCATCACTATATGCCGGTGTAGCCGGTCATGGGTGACTCGCGTCGAGATTGCTGCATCACTATATGCCGGTGTAGCCGGTCATGGGTGACTCGCGTCGAGATTGCTGCATCACTATATGCCGGTGTAGCCGGTCGCGGTGACTCGCGTCGAGATTGCTGCATCACTATATGCCGGTGTAGCCGGTCGCGGGTGACTCGCGTCGAGATTGCTGCATCACTATATGCCGGTGTAGCCGGTCATGGGTGACTGACGTCGAGATTGCTGCATCACTATATGCCGGTGTAGCCGGTCATGGGTGACTCGCGTCGAGATTGCTGCATCACTATATGCCGGTGTAGCCGGTCATGGGTGACTGACGTCGAGATTGCTGCATCACTATATGCCGGTGTAGCCGGTCATGGGTGACTCGCGTCGAGATTGCTGCATCACTATATGCCGGTGTAGCCGGTCATGGGTGACTCGCGTCGAGATTGCTGCATCACTATATGCCGGTGTAGCCGGTCATGGGTGACTCGCGTCGAGATTGCTGCATCACTATATGCCGGTGTAGCCGGTCATGGGTGACTCGCGTCGAGATTGCTGCATCACTATATGCCGGTGTAGCCGGTCATGGGTGACTCGCGTCGAGATTGCTGCATCACTATATGCCGGTGTAGCCGGTCATGGGTGACTCGCGTCGAGATTGCTGCATCACTACAAGGTGTTCCAATGTAAATACATTAAATTGGAGACGTTGTGTAGGCCATCGTACCGAATATTTTTCATTATGGGGCCAAGTTATGAAAACCCCTTGTTTAGAAGTAATTATCAACTTAAATTTGTTAAATTTAATTGAGTCCCACATTATGAAAGGAGCTTTATTTATTATGACCTTTATTTATGTCATGTTGCCGTCTTGGAAAAACTTTTTATATTACCGCCACAACTGTTGCCAAGGCAACGGTTTTGGTGGTAATTTAGTTGCCAAGGCAACAGTTGTGGCATGTTGTGGCGTAGACTAAGGTCAAATGTCATATTCGTCAAAAACTGACACAACTGACACTACAGATTCTATTGGATTCTCTGATTGGCCCTTTGTCTTTGCGTCTCTATGGGTTCTCTAAGTCAAAAGAAGTTTTTAGTTTGAGGCAGTAATAAAATAAAGTTGACACCAAGAAAGAGATCTTTTATCATAAGTTTTCGTTAAATTTCAATCATAGACAACTATGTTCTAAACTTTTTCGAAGATTTAAATCCAACAAGTTAAAAATGCAAGGTTGCAATCTTGGGTAAGGGGTAATACATAATGGTTGTAGTAAATGTAGGCATTTAGTTTGTATGGAAATTTCAACTTCTTAATTGTTAAGAATTCAAACTTGGTGCCATAATGGAAATTGTTCAGTACAATGGTCTACACAACGTCTCCGATTTAATGTATTTCCTTTGGAACACCTTGTATATGCCGGTGTAGCCGGCCATGGGTGACTCGCGGCGAGATTGCTGCAACCACTATATGCCGGAGTAGCCAGTCATGGGTGACTGGCGTCGAGATTGCTGCATCACTATATGCCGGTGTAGCCGGTCATGGGTGACTCGCGGCGAGATTGCTGCAACCACTATATGCCGGAGTAGCCAGTCATGGGTGACTGGCGTCGAGATTGCTGCATCACTATATGCCGGTGTAGCCGGTCATGGGTGACTCGCGTCGAGATTGCTGCAACCACTATATGCCGACGTAGCCGGCCATGGGTGACTCGCGGTGAGATTGCTGCATCACTATATGCCGGTGTAGCCGGTCATGGGTGACTCGCGTCGAGATTGCTGCATCACTATATGCCGGTGTAGCCGGTCATGGGTGACTCGCGTCGAGATTGCTGCATCACTATATGCCGGTGTAGCCGGTCATGGGTGACTCGCGTCGAGATTGCTGCATCACTATATGCCGGTGTAGCCGGTCATGGGTGACTCGCGTCGAGATTGCTGCAACCACTATATGCCGGAGTAGCCAGTCATGGGTGACTGGCGTCGAGATTGCTGCATCACTATATGCCGGTGTAGCCGGTCATGGGTGACTCGCGTCGAGATTGCTGCACTTATTATATTTTAGCTTGTTTCCGGCAGAGTAGAATGTGCTTCCCTCTCTTCCCGTAGGAGTTGTAAGAGGCGACCGAGGGATAAACCCGACTCAAACAGCCAGGGCCAACCGTATGGCGGCGGTTAATTCAACACAAAAGAATCCCCACGAGAGTTGACGTCTGGTAGGCGGCCGGTCATAAAATTAAGCCAAATCCTTTGCAAAACAATTTTGTGTTCAACAAAGCGTGTTTAGCCGGCCCCAAGTAATTGGGATAAGGACAGGAAGATGATGATGAGCTGGTTTTTGTATTTAGATACCTGTAAGTATGACAGTCAATATCTTAAAAAGGTAGACCCTTCCCCCGTGTGAAGGTCTGGTACTCCATAACAAATGCCCTAGTCCATGCTAAAAATCTTGATAGTCCATGACAATCTGTAGATTAATATGTTCCCATTCAAAATATTCACCATTTTTTTATCCCTTTTCAGCGATGGCCGGCAACATAATCCCGGCCATAGCAACGGCCAACGCCATCGTGGCGGGGCTCGCGGTACTTCGCGCGCAGTCCGTGCTCAAGGAGCAGATCGAGACCTGCACCTCCGTGTACCTGCGCCCTAAGGTCAACCACCGGGGGCAGCTGTTCGTGCCGGAGAAAAGTAAGTGTTTAGTGGGGTGATGCTAGTCTAATCCAATAGTGCCGCGCTTATATGTCGGTTACATAGAATATTGATGTTATCTATGGGAATGACATTGTCGTGGCACTTTGTAATCGAATAGACTACCCTTAGGCATTGAAGGAACAGATCGAGACCTGCACCTCCGTGTACCTGCGCCCTAAGGTCAACCACCGGGGGCAGCTGTTCGTGCCGGAGAAGAGTAAGTGTGGGGTGATGCTAGTCTAACCCGGCTTGGGGTGATGCTAGTCTAACCCGGCTTGGGGTGATGCTAGTCTAACCCGGCTTGGGGTGATGCTAGTCTAACCCGGCTTGGGGTGATGCTAGTCTAACCCGGCTTGGGGTGATGCTAGTCTAACCCGGCTTGGGGTGATGTTAGTCTAACCCGGCTTGGCTTGGGGCAGGGGCGTGCAGTCCATAAAGGCATAAAAGCACTGCCTACCCTGCCATTTTCACCCGATAATAAGAATTTAATTTATTTAAGAACAATAATGTAACGTAAAATGGAACGCAATAAATGCCGTCTTACTTTTGCGCCTTTATTTCGCGCTACTAATCCCCGCTTAACTCTCAAGTACGATATGTCATTCAAAATAAGTGGACTCGATCGCTGCCTCATGAACTCGCCCGATACCTCTAGTATGAATGTGTGAAATTAGCGTAAATACACTGTAAGTGTGAGCTCTCTACACTCACACAAAGCCGAAAAATGTTAAGTAGTGTGCGTGAAAAGGCAGCACCTATACCTACCACAGAATATAATATATTGTAGCATTTTCGGCAACATTCCATTTGCATACGCGAAACAAAACGCAAAACAAAGCAACTAAACGCAATTAAAAAGTAAAATGACCATAGACAACCGCTCGCTACGTGCATGGGGGGTTTTGGCGCGTATAATCCGACCGATTTGTTAATACCTTTGTTTCAAACATTTATTAAGGAAATGAGATTCATTCAGGATTGAAAGTATTTTATTATGATTTAGGTTAGAAAATGTAAATTATTGTTTGTTTACATAATATTGTTTTCGTTGTTGTTTTATGTTTAGAAAAGTGGCAATTTTAGATATTTTATAACGTACCTATTATTAAATGTGCTTGATAATAACGGTGTGATTTTTGTTAAAAACAAGTTGTCTGAAAACGACTGATGTAGTGATGACTATGTTTACAAAAAGTTGAAAAACCCGTTTCTGTAACATTAATTTATAGTTAATTTTTAATGTGTAAGTGTGATGCGATGATGATAGAGGCAGATTGTACCTACAATTTGGATGGAAAAAGCGCTCAGAAAAGGTAACACGACTTTTATTCATTCAACTTCTTACGACAGATGCTGCTGACTGGAGTTGTTAGTGTGCATAGTTTATTTATTTTGTTGCAATGCACCGCACCGCACATTTTTGCTGTTCGTCTCAGTCGCAATTTGACCCGGCGACGACATGTGCCATAATGAAATCCAGTTTTTGCATGGGATGGTTTCTTAAGAATCTGGTAAAACGTGCAGTGGGAAAAGATGCGGTGCGTATAAGATCCGCCTCAGTTCATATCTACTGCCTACCCAGACATGAAACCCTGTGCACGCCACTGGCTTGGGGTGATGCTAGTCTAACCGGGCTTGGGGTGATGCTAGTCTAACCCGGCTTGGGGTGATGCTATTCTAACCTGGCATCGTGGCGTGGTGCTACGCGCGCAGGCCGGGCTCAAGGAGCAGATCGAGACCTGCACCTCCGTGTACCTGCGCCCTAAGGTCAACCATAGAGGGCAGCTGTTCGTGCCGGAGAAAAGTAAGTGTGGGGTGATGCTAGTCTTAATCCAGTACAGTCCATTGGCTTAGATAGTGCCGCACTGATATGTCGGTTCCATAGAATATTGACGTTTTCTAAGGGAATGACATTGTCATTGGCGGCACTATGTAATTGAATGGACTATACCCTTAAGCATTGAAGGAGCAGATCGAGACATGCACGTCCGTGTACCTGCGCCCTAA
The DNA here is from genome assembly GCA_024500475.1 of Phthorimaea operculella. Taxonomy (NCBI): domain Eukaryota; kingdom Metazoa; phylum Arthropoda; class Insecta; order Lepidoptera; family Gelechiidae; genus Phthorimaea; species Phthorimaea operculella. The sequence goes on from JANFCV010000017.1 coordinate 3,787,378, forward strand.
GGTCAACCATAGAGGGCAGCTGTTCGTGCCGGAGAAAAGTAAGTGTTTTATTGAATAACCAAACTTTAAAGCAGTACCCGTGTTAGCTACATCCAAACTGTAAAGAAAGGTTTAGTCGCTGGGAATTAGTTGCAAAATCTATAAAAGTAGATGGAGTCCTACCACGCGTTAGTGGTCAAAATACACTTGCAAATTTCGCGGGTTTGGAGTGAGCCGCTGTAGCCCAGTTGGATGAGGCTTCGCCAGTACAGATGGCTAAGGTCGCTGATTCAGATCGAGCTTGAGGTGGAAATTTTTGCAAGTTTGCCAAAATAAGTGTTTTATATATGAATGGGGTGATGCTATTCTAATCCAGCATCGTGGTGGGGCTCGCGGTACTACGCGCGCAGGCCGTGCTCAAGGAGCAGATCGAGACCTGCACCTCCGTGTACCTGCGCCCTAAGGTCAACCACAGGGGGCAGCTGTTTGGGGTGATGCTAGTCTAACCCGGCTTGGGGTGATGCTAGTCTAACCCGGCTTGGGGTGATGCTAGTCTAACCCGGCTTGGGGTGATGCTAGTCTAACCCGGCTTGGGGTGATGCTAGTCTAACCCGGCTTGGGGTGATGCTAGTCTAACCCGGCTTGGGGTGATGCTAGTCTAACCCGGCATCGTGGCCGGCCTCGCGGTGCTACGCGCGCAGGCCGGGCTCAAGGAGCAGATCGAGACCTGCACCTCCGTGTACCTGCGCCCTAAGGTCAACCATAGAGGGCAGCTGTTCGTGCCGGAGAAAAGTAAGTGTGGGGTGATGCTAGTCTAATCCAGTAGTGCCGCGCTTGTATGTCGGTTCCATAGAATTTTGACGTTATCTAAGGGAATGACATTGTCATTGCACTATGTAATCGAATGGACTATACCATTAGACATTCAAGGAATAGATCGAGACATGTACCTCCGTGTACCTGCGCCCTAAGGTCAACCATAGAGGGCAGCTGTTCGTGCCGGAGAAAAGTAAGTGTTTTAAGTATAAATGGGGTGATGCCGTGTGATGCCGGCCTAGAATAGCATCACCCCAATTCTACCCGTGGGTGTCGTAAAAAGCGACTAAGGGATAATTATTCAGGGAATGGGCAGCAGCGTTCCCTGTGAGTTAAACATCTTGCATTGCGCTCACCAATCCGCCTGCCAAGCGTGGTGAGTATGGCAATACCCCCCAATACGGGGGAGGCCCAATAGGCCCATGTCCAGCAGTGGACTGTTGTGGCTGTAAAGGTAAAGGTAAAAGGGGTGATGCTATTCTAGCTCGGCACCCTTTTTGTATCTTGGGCGTTCAAAGAACAGATTGAGACTTGCGCCTCGGTGTACCTTGGTTATTAAGTACCTAGAAGGTACTGGGTAGTGCGTTAACGATCGTAAGATATGGTCGTTATCGCAACGTTCGCCAATTTTATGTAGGCCGTTCCAAAAAATCGAACCGTTTAGAACCGTTTTTTTTCATTGTGATAATGAAAGTAAAAATAGCTAATTATATTACTATGGACAATATACTTCTTTACATTTGAAAACACTTTCACTTTTAATAAATGATTAATTTTAAACATTACTATAACCAAGTCACGTGGCAGGATATCGTGAGATATAAATGGCCTATTGTCTCAGTGGACAGGACAATGAATCATATACCCACTAAACAATCCATCGTTTTAGCATTACTTGCGCACCTTTTACGTGATTTTATTTTACAGCAAGTTAATCTGAACTACCCTAACTCTCTCTCTCTCTCTTCGTATGGGACACCGAGTCGTTCAACGACCCGCAACTAGTTAGTCGCAATAGATCTAGCGCAAAACCTCAAAACCTTTTTTTGTAGTTACATGGTGTGATAGTTTACCCACCCTTATCGTGGGGTATTGCCATACTCGCCACACTAGGCATTACAGGGAACCCTGCTTACAATTCCCTGGAAGATTATTCCTTACAAAGAATACAATACTCCAATGGCGTGGAGATTCCTTGGTCGCTTTTAATTCCAAGCCGGCATGACGTTTAACGACCGATTTCGATAATTAATTTTTTTTTCTCAATTGTTTATTTGTTTTCAGCTCTCACGGCGCCGAACCCAAAATGCTACGTGTGCGCACCCAAACCGGAAGTGGGGCTCGCCTGCAACCTCAAACAACTCACCCTCAAAGACCTCACCGCCGCCTTCAAAGACGGACTCAACATGCAAGCGCCCGACGCAACCGTCGAGGGGAAAGGCCTGGTCGTACTCTCCTCAGAACCGGGAGAGACCGACCACAACAACGATAAAACTCTCGAAGAAATCGGCCTAACAGACGGCTGTGCACTCATGGTCGACGACTTCCTACAAAACTACGAGGTTCGCGTCCGTTTGCAGCAAGAGGACGAAGAGAAATCGTGGCGTTTGGTCACCGACACAGACGAGCCCATGCCGGCTCCTAAGGAACCAGAAAAGCCTACAAACGGATCCAACGGGGAACCCCAACCTGGGCCTTCTACGTCCAGACCTAGGAAGGACGACAGTGACAGTGATATGGAGATTATCGAGGAAGACGACGGTGGAGAGCCCCCAGTGAAGCCCCCAAAGCGCAGGCGCACGGAAATGTCGGACGAGGTCGTTGAACTCTGTTGAACGGGGTATTTTTTATTTTAGGTTATTTTTAAGTGAAAGTATGGATGAGTTTTCTATAAGAGATTCGTCGTTGCAACTGAGTGATACGAGATTTTCGATGCTCTTCTGGTAATACTTCTACAGTAAAATATTTTTGGAGCAATATCATTTTCAGAAGGAGCTGAAATCCTTAGGGCAACCACAGACAAGCGACACTTCGGCTGCGATAGACAACTGTGGGCAAAGTGTCGCTGGTCTGCGGGAGCCCTAACAAACTAAGGCGTAAGCTCCACAGAGGGAGCTTGTCTGACAGAAGTCATTTTCCCATATCATGTCCCACCTGTGAAGTTTGTACCTAAAGAAAAGTTAAACAAAACTGCATGAAACAAATATGTATAAAAAGTCATCATCAATAATTCTTCTGATATAAGCAAATGTCTGTATTCCTAACTGATAAGAGCATTATTTGATAATAAGAACAATCTCTGTAGTGAGTTATAAGAAATGTATCACTTAAGGTTATTATCCTCTCATTCTTAAAATAAATTAATAACTACGTAAACAGTTTTTGTTTCTTTCTAATGATTCTTAGTAAGCTATTAAAATAATTTACGACTATGACAATAGCACGCTTATGGCATAAAAGTCTCACGCACTAGACATGCTATTTAAAGATTTCTAATTATAGAATACTTTGTCTCTAACAAAGAATAGTAAGAATTCTTTCTATATGGTCAATGTTCGTTAGTTCTGGTTTGTTAACATTAAAACATAGTTTGAGGACAAAATTCCATTTATTAATTATTAGTCACAATAATGAACCATAAATTATTGCAAACACACGTAGCACCAGCGCGAAACTAGGCGGAAAACACATGATTTGGATTCAAACATTTTTATTTGTTACATATTTTTTTCAATCTCTTGGATAAATTTTCAAAAAATAACAAAATTAATAAGCACAGGCACAATAATGATTTTTAAGAATACTGTTGTTGTAAGTAATCAAGCACACAAAAACACTCATTACTATTAAATTAAAAATTCTTAAAAATAAGTACACTGGATTTTTTTTAGTGTATTAAAATTAAAACTTAATAAATTATTCCTTAAATCTATTACAAAAATAAAATTTAACATTAAAGGATATTGTGAACTTTATAAATTAGCTCATTCTTCTGTTCTTCACAGATTTTACCTAACTTTGTATAGATTGACATCATAGCATACATGTAACTTTACAGCCACAACAGTCCACTGATGGACATGGGTCTCCCCCATATCGGGAGATATTGTCATAGACAAATAAAGTTACAAAAAACAAAGATAAATCTTAGAAAAATTGAATTAAAGTAATCAAGAATTACATTACCATAGGTGGATTAAAATCTTCAGATATCATAAATTATTTAACAAAGTATGATTATCAATTCATCACATTTACAAGTAAATTGAAGTATAGCTTTCCATATAGTTACATACATGCATACATTAGGTTTCACTTAACGGGTTTCTCTACAGTTTTTGTTCCCATACATGGATAATTTAATTACTTAATTATTACTATTAGCAGAAGTCTTCATAAATGCATCAAGTGTATAATATTTACTTAATAACCACAACAAATATGAGGTAACAAATGAAATCATAAGTTGTTTAAGAATTGCAGACATTCAATTCTTTTTAATAAAATCCTGTGGCATAAAACTGCAAGTATAGGAAGTAAAAGGGGCTTACAAAATCAAAAGAAATTATCTAGACTTATGATTACAAATTCTAGACCAGTGTTTTTCAAACTTTTTGAATACGCGACCCCCTTCTAGGCCAAAAATCTATGGCGACCCCCTAGGTTGTTGGGTCATCATAGAAACATAAAATTAGTAATTTCATTTTTTCAATGGCGGATACAGAAAAACTACAAGCGTTGTGTGCATTCTTAGGATATTTTTCTGGGTAGGCTGAAATTTTCAGGAAAAAACAAGCCACAGCGAGCCGTAAATATTGCGAGCGAAGCGAGCGAGAATTTTTACATTAAAAACAAGTGTAAAAGGTTGAAAGTTAGTGAAAAACAGGCTGAAAATACACGTATCGCGAGCTTTTCACGTTACAATCAAGTCAGAAGTATTAATACTAGCCGTGATTGTAAAACAGGCAGAAAGATGCACGTATCGCGAGCGAAGCGAGCTCGACTTTTCATGCTACAAACAGGTAAAAACGTATACAACACTGCATACTGTATAAAATAGCAGTACGTTTTGAAAGTTTTGAAAAATAAACATGCTCATTCTTTGTCACTAAAATTGTATTTTTCTGAATTTTATCCATCTGTGGTTCTGCTTTGGCTCTTAGCTTTTGCCGGCGACCCCCCTAGGAAGGCTCCGCGACCCCCCACAGTTTGAAAAACACTGTTCTAGACTATATTAAGGTACATAGTTTAGTTAGTCACTAAATTGCATTCAGTGCTGCAAATACACCTTGACAACATGGGTGTATCTAATTAAAATTAATATTTTTATACAAGTTTCACTTCTCAGGTAGCATGCCATACTCTATTAGGAAGCGCTCTACATCTGTGGCATAAAAATCATTGCCCAACTCAGTGACAAGCTGCACAAAGTTGCCGATGATCTGACCACCCTTATACACCAATAATGCTGGTACTCCATCGACTCTGAAGTGCCGGCTCATTCCTGTAATGTCTGCTGCAATACGACAGAACTTCACAGTGGGATAATCTGTTGCCAAGATATTCAAGCAGCCATCCATAGTTTCACAAGCCCGTTTTCTCTCGTTATAGATATGAATAATTACAGCAACTTTCTGATCTTCCTTATCGATAGCATTCAGAAATTCTTCTTGGGTGTTCAGAGTGATAAGCTTACCGAATTTAGGTGTTTTTTGCAGTGCTTCCATGAGCTCTTGCATTCGCTTCTTCTGGTATTGAAGAAGAAAGTCGTCATTCATAAGTTCACCAAGCTCTTCTTCTAATTCGGCCATTTCTTTGTCTTTGGCGTCTTCTCGTTCAGTCTTGGTAGCCATCGTGAGCTTCTTAGCGAGTGCAACGCGTTCCCGCTCTTGCTCTCTGCGATTTTCAGCTTCCAACTGCTTGAATCGTCTCCAGTCTTCTATAACGCCTTTGGGACCAGTGTTGGTTGCCGTGCCGCTCCAACTGTTCACAGGAGCTGGTGTTTGAGCCACGGTAGGTGCTGGTGCTCCTCCTTCCTCGTCACCACTCCTGCTATCCTCATATTCAGACCCGCCTTCGTCTTCACTACTGCTGCAATAGTTCTGGAGTTTGTTCCCCAAGATTTTATCCTCCAACGTAGCCATTGTAGATCACTGTTTATTAGCTCACGCTCACGGGTAAATTTAACCTCGGTTCTAGTTAATTAACGGGAAAATAAACAAGCAAAAAATATAATCACAAATCAAATCAAACCCACACGAAGTCAATGTCTGATCTGACGCCTTGCCACAGACTATGAAAAAAAAAAAAAACAAGCAAGGGAGGGAGGACCCTGCCTGGGAGGTTTTTTTAAGGGTGATTCACACTGAAATAGACTGTCGGTCGACGTCCGCCCGCCAGAAATAGAGTCGGAACGGAAGTCCAAAAATGCTGGTCTCCACGCCGAAAAACGGATATAAATTTAAAAAATCAAAATGTCAATGTCACTAAAGTTCACGGATTCTTTGGCGGGAATTTGAATCAAGAGGGTGAAAATTTTTCAAAGAAAATTTTAAAATTGCTTTTTGCAGAATAAATTGATAATTTCTTAGTAAATTTAATTACTAGTAACTTATATTCTAATAGTGCAATAAAAAAGCAACACAGCTTTGCTGCCCAGCCATGGGTCGCAAAGGCAAACGTAAAAAGGGAAACGATGGCGGAGAGGTTAGCGAAGGAGAGGACCCCGCTATGAGCGATGATGCGGGCGACGACGATGTAGACAAATACAAGATATACAAAACTGAAAACTACATTCGTCAGTATCCGGAGGATGGCGGTGAGTTCGAATATATAGTAATTTACGAGAGCGCGGACGACAAGACGCCGATAGGTGAGAGAGACTTGATGGGCTTGGGAAGCGCATTGAAGCTTAGTAACAAAGGTATCAAGCAATTGAAAAGAATCAATCGTTACAAAATAGCGGTTATATTTGAGCGACCAGGGTTAGCAAATGCAGCTCTTAATAATCTCAAGTCTCAAAAAGAGCTAAAGTTGAGGGCGACTATTCCAGCAAGATTAACGGAAGTGACAGGGTAATAACAAACGTTCCAACATACATGAGCAACAAAAAAATATATGATGGAATTTCTAGTTGCAGAAATGTTGTATCTGTACGCCGATTCATGCGACGTTCCAAAGACGACGAAGGCAACTCCTGCTTGGTACCAACACAAGCGGTATCGATAACTTTCGCTAGTGCAGTACTTCCTGATTATGTGGATATTAACAGCTGGTATTTCGAAGTAAGGACATACACGCCTCCTGTGAGCCAATGCCTGCGATGCTTGCGCTTTGGGCACATTGGTAAATTCTGTAAAAACGCCCAGAGGTGCTCAATCTGCGGTGATTCTCACAATTATAAAGATTGCGTAAAACGGCCAGAAGAAGCAGTCTGTGTTCACTGCAAAGGAAAACATGTTGCAATTGCCAAATCATGCCCAGTGAAAATTCAAAAAGCAGAGGAGATAAAAGTTCAGATGCGCAGGGCCTCGTATTCTGAAGTTTTTAATAACAAAACTTCCCCACTAAAAAGTAAAGTAGACCCAGTTCAACAATTGTTTAAATCGGAACAATTCATGAATCTTCTGATTTCTTCAATTATAAAAATTATTTCCGCTAGTAAAGATGCTGAAAATCCCATCCCAATCTCTACTCAAAGTATAAAAGCGCTTTACTTGATTCATTCAGTATCAATAAAACCACAGACCATAAAACTAAGTAAATTCTAATTTATGGATCAGTTAAATATTGTTCAATGGAATGCTCAAAGTTTGTCTAGTAATTTACATGCTTTTACTTATTTTTATATAATAATAATATTCATGTAGCACTTATTTCTGAAACCTGGTTAAAACCAGGAAAAAATTAAAATTAAAGGTTTTAACATCGAAAGATTAGATATAGGTACTAAACACAATGGTGTTGCTATATTAATACAAAATAATTTGCGTTACAATTTGTTAAACACACATTCTGATAACTCATTACAAAATTTGGCAGTTCAGTTACATTTCAACAATGAAATTATTACAATAATTAGTTTCTATAGTCCCACGTTGGCTTCTCCTTCCAACTTTACTTATTCCCGTCTTGATAGTTTGATTAAATCTGTACCGGGCCTCTTATTATGGCTGGGGATTTCAATGCACACAGTACTTCGTGGGGTTGCACGTCAACTGATGCGCGTGGTATAATTTTGCAAGATGTGATTGATGATAATAATTTATGCCTCCTTAATGACGGCCAAGCAACTACTGTGGGTTCACATGTGTGAAACCAAATGCATTGGATCTTACTCTCGTTTCTTCCTCATTATCATTACGTTGTAGCTGGTCAGTTCATGATGATCCAATGGGAGTTATCATCTTCCCACTGTTACTAGTATCCTTGGTTCTGTAAATAGAATTAACAATTCCAATTTAAATCAAGGAAATTACATCCGTCCAAATTTTTCAAATGTCGATTGGAAAAATATCAAGAAATAGTTAGTGACAAATTAACTACTTTTAACTTTGACTTTGAACGACCCCAGGAATCCTATTCTAATCTCTGCTCTTTACTACTAAATTGTGCATTTGAGGCTAATCCCACAACCAGAAATAATTCAGTGCAGCCAAATTTAACACGTAGGAAAAGACCATGTTTGCCTTGGTGGAATAATGCCTGCACTTTAGCAGTAAATAATTCTAAAGCTGCTTACATTCAATTTAAAAATGACCCAACATTAGAAAATTATATCTATTTTAAAAACAACAAGCTATTAAAAACTTACCATTAAAAGGAAAGAGAAGCTTCATGGATGGCTTTGTGTGAAACATTTAACCGGCAAACACCTCTGTCTGTAATATGGAAAACAATGCGCATGTTTAATAAATCTTTTCTGAATGTAATGTGATACGGTCTTCTAACACAGATTGGATACCAGCATTTTTAAATAAGTACACAACCGTTTCTCCAAATATTGTCACTACTACTGTTAACTCTCCAGTCACTGGTGGTAATGATTATTTAATTACACCTTTTACTTTAAATGAATTTATTAGTGCACTTAGCTCTAGAAGAGATACTGTTTTTGGTTTAGATCATATTCCATATAAGTTATTAAAAAATCTTTCATTGTCAAGTAAAAAAATGATTTTGGACATATTTAACTTTCTTTGGTCTAATGACATAATTCCCACTGAATGGAAGGTTGATTGTTTAATTCCAGTTTTGAAACCTGGTAAAGATGCGGATAATTGTAATTCTTATCGACCTATAGCATTAACATCCTGTATAGGTAAAGTTTTTGAACAAATACTAAAACAAAGGCTGGAGTTTTATATTGAATCTAATAAGTTATTACCTCCAAATCAGTTTGGTTTTAGACGTGGTCACTCTGCAATCGAAAGTTTGAATAATCTCTTTCTTGACATTCATCATTCCTTCTCATTTAATAAATTTGTTGTTTGTGTCTTTTTTGATATTGTTGGAGCCTTCAATAATGTTAATCACCATGTGCTTGCTGCGGAGTTACAGTTGTTAGGTTTACCTGGAAAATTAATTAGTTGGATATTCAACTTTTTAAATGGTAGGCAAGTATATGTCAAGTTTAAAAATAATTTATATGGACCACAATCGTCATATTTAGGTGTTTGTCAAGGTGGAATTTTAAGTCCTTTGCTGTTCATCTTGTATATTAATAAATTAAATAGTATACTGGGTACCGAAGTAAGAAATTTACAATTTGCTGATGATTTAGCTATATATTGTATTGGGTCTAACATGCAAGCAACAGAAATCAAATTAAATTTAGCATTAGAAAGATTAAAAACATACTTTGATTATTTACATTTAAGTGTTAGTCTAGAGAAAACTAAAGTTGTGATCTTTAGTAGATCTAGACTTTTAATATCTCATATATATTATGATGGTAGCTTATTGCCAGTAGAAGATGAAGCAAAATTTCTTGGAGTAATTTTTACTAGAAATTTATCATGGAATAAGCATGTAAGTTATGTGTCAGATAGAGCTTCTAGAGCTTTTAATATTCTTAAATCCCTCGCTAGAACATCATGGGGGGCTGATCCTAAAGTTTTACTTATGTTATATAAGTCTGTGGTACGTTCCCACTTTGAATATAGTTTTCTTTGTTATGCTTCCAATCCTATTTTGGTTAAAAGTTAGAAACTTTACAGAATAAAAATTTACGTTTAATAACAGGTGCAATGAAAACAACACCTATTGTTTCTATGCAAGTTGAATGCAATATACCTCCATTGATGTTAAGATTTAAATATCTCAAATTTAGATTTCTACTGAAATTATTTTCTTTTACTCACCATTCCTTATTAGAGAAAATCGCTGAAAATCAAACTTTGGCCTCTGCATCTACTTCAATTAAATTCCCTTTATTCTGCTTGATTATTCTGAAATAAAAGTTTATAATGAAAGGCATAACATTCACAAATCTGACAAGTTGGCATGTTACGAAGGAGCTTTTGAAAGCAAATTTTGCAATATGAATATAGTTATAGATAACTCCATTAGAACTAGAGAAGAGCTATATGAGAAACTATCATTATGGCCACAATACCAGCATATTTACACTGATGGCTCAAAACTGATACTGGTGTCTCTCTTGCATACTATCACAGTGCCTTGAAGACAGGAAATGGATATAAACTACCAAAACCTGCAGTATATTTACGGCAGAAGCTGCAGCAATTCAAGCCGCTTTAGAATATATAAACAATTTAAATCACTCTTTCCTAAATGGCTTATTATTAGTGACAGTATGTCAGTTTTATCAGCTTTAAAGAATAACACTCTGAGTACAAATTATATTATTTATAAAATTAAACAGCTGTGGCAAACACTATACAACGCCAATGTTTCAATTGAATTTTTATGGTCTCCAGCACATAAAGGTGTGTCAGGTAATGAAACAGCTGACTACCTTGCCAGAACAATAAACAATAGCTTAATTGGACAACCCAGAAGAATGTCACTTCCATGGAGAGATTTAATCCCATTGATTCAAGAGGAAATTAGACAAAGCTGGATAAATCAACATCAAATTATAATACAAGAAAAAGGTGCATGGTATGCTGCAATCAATAAGAATCTTGGAGAGAAACCCTGGTTCGCTAAGAATAATACCTTTATAAAAGAAGATTCTTCACACAAATATGCAGGTTACGATTTGGTCATTGTAAATTTAAAGCCCATCTACACCGCATGAAAATTATTAACTCACCTTTATGTACAGATTGCTCTCTAAATGAAAATCAAACGCTGGAACATATATTTTTCAACTGTCCTGCTTTAAATATTAACCGAATTTTATTAATTGACAAGCTGCAAGATATTTACAAAGACAGTATCCCGCCTTCGCTTCAAGAACTTCTATCGAACCCTGCCACTTTTAATCCAATATTTGACTTTATTATCTCCACGGTTGGAGAGCTTTGACATGGATTTAACCCGGACATGGAATTTTATGAACCTGAAAATTACACAAGAATATATAGAAGAAATTGCATTTTTGCCTTGTTTTTATTGGAAATAAGAAATGAACTATAGAAGAATTGGCATTTAATGCCTTATTTTTGAAAAGATAACAGAAAGAACTAATAAAAGACTAGGCTGTATGGCTAGTACCATTGCCTATCCTGATGGATGAATTTTTAAAACAACAACAAACTAAAGTTCACACACGTTGTATTGCGGTTTTGTGTTTTTCCGTGTTTAAATTAAGTTTTTCGACAATATTATATGCTTGAACCTTTGAAAATTGCAGGAAAGACACTCAAATCAAAGGCTGAATCTAAATACCAAGGATGAGTAAGTACCAGTAACACATAGGCTTCAAAATTACTCGTAAAAGGATGTGTAATATTCTTATCGTATTTCCAGGCCAAATACTGAATAAACTGCGGGACGTAGACCCAAATAACAGTGAGGCAGTGAAGGAGGCTTTATCGCCTTTCTTCCAGCAGCTTTCTAAGCACACGGAGGTTAACAGTGGGCTTTGGTTAAAGACACTAGAAAATGCCATCAACCGGTATGTAAAGTAACCTATTTATGTATATTGCAACATATTTGGCACATGCCTATTTGATTTTGGCAAATTCCGCAAAGAACTGGGTCATATAAGCCTTAACAATTGAAAACATACCTATTAATCAAACACATGTTTTAGTACTCAATATGTTGCCTCCTAATAAAATGTTAATTGTCTTTGTTACAGGTTCCCAAAGTACTGCATGTCACAACGGGAGAATATTGAGACATATTTGGCACATTTCTTGAACAGCAGTAACTATTACATTGTTATTGAAGCAGCAAAATGTGCACATGCTTTGCAACAGGTACAGTATTATGTTACTGAATTCCATATATTATATTACTTTCCCTTAACAGCCACATCAGGCCACTGTTGGACAAAGGTCTGCCCTTATCAGGCCCTATTGGGGTATTGAAATACCAGGGCTCACTGCTTGGCTTCACTGAAAATATCCCTTTATGCTTTTTGACACTCAGGGGTAGAATTGGTATAATGCTGTTCTAAGCCAGCATTACAAGGCAATATCTTACATTAATTAGCCTGTATTGCCACAATCCATGTTGAAAGCTTTCTTCTTATTTTTTTGTTATGTAAGATCCTATTTGTTGCTCCTAAAGTTAGAAGTGAGAAAATTTATAGAAAGTGACAGGGATTATTTTAGCAGATGCAGAATCCTGGTAGGTTTTAGTGCTTTTACGGCTTTTACCTAGAAGTGAGTTGACTGAAGGTATTGCCTTGGTCAAATATGAATGTCAATGAAAATATTATTTCAAAATTCAGGTGAGGCCTACCCAAGAGAAGACAGCCACAGCTAAATCCTGCTGGCGGGATCAGATGAATGCCTTATGCAGTGCAGCTCATGCCCTGCTCACTGCTATGTTCCCAAATGCTGTGGACATTTACCAGCAAACGGAGAAAACTCAGGTATGTACTGTTCTTCACACACAGAGAAAAACCTGTTGAAATCTATGCTATTATTTTTATACAGTGTGAGTCTTGATAAAGTGTACATATCAAAATCAGGGAAACTGCATCCAAATTTATCGATGAAAAAAATATAAAAAAAAATAAAAAAAAATATTTGAATTTTTTATGATTTTTTTAAGATTTCGAATTGTACCTGTTGACCCCATTTAGATAAATCTTCATAACTTTTAAACTAAGTGTGTTATCAGAGTGGAATAAATTTTGTGATGATTGCTAATAATAAGCAGTACTCATGAAGTAAAAATATCCCAGAGAAATAACGTTGTTAATTTATAATTAATAGAAACTTGAAGAAAATCTTGTTTTTTTGTCATAAATTTTACTATTATTTTACAATTTCTTAAAAAGTCACCCGTAAACCCTACTTTTTTATTTATGCTTATTCTACATGGCATTAGCTTTCTAAAATTAAAATTGCACGTTTACAACTCAAATACAACAGTTTCTATGAGCCTTTATAAGTGTCCATGCGCCTGCGAGCGTGTTGTTTTACTTCACACCATTGTTTTCAAATTTCATGCATTAGGTTAATGATAATTTTAATTTGATTTAAGAATAATAAATGATTATGCAGAAAAATACTTATGTTTTAATCATTATCCAGTATTTAACTAAGTTAACTGTTTTTAAACGCTGATTTAAGAAGTTGTAGTTGAGTTATAAACATGATTTTTTTACTTTTAGCAAGCTAATGCCATGTAGAATAAGCATAAATAAAAAAAAAGTAGGGTTTACGGGGTGACTTTTTAAGAAATTGTAAAATAATAGTAAAATGAATGACAAAAAAACAAAATTTTCTTCAAGTTTCTATTAATTATAAATTAACAACGTTATTTCTCTGGGATATTTTTACTTCATGAGTACGGCTTATTATTAGCAATCATCACAAAATTTATTCCACTCTAATAACACACTTAGTTTAAAAGTTATGACGATTTACCTAAATGGGGTCAACAGGTACAATTCGAAATCTTAAAAAAATCATAAAAAATTCAAATATTTTTTTTTATTTTTTTTAATATTTTTTTCATCGATAAATTTGGATGCAGTTTCCCTGATTTTGATATGTACACTTTATCAAGACTCACACTGTATAAGAAAATTAGGAACCAAAAATTCAAAGCAATGAATTTCTGGAGCCTATAATGTTTCAGATAGAAACTTTGCATTGCGGCATTGATGAATAATGGAACAATTTTGAAAATTTGAAGCATTTTATATATTTAAAATAAGAAAAGTTGAGACTTATTTTCATTTATGAGAATAATATTGCACTGTGAGTGCATTAAAAATTCCAATACATTTTACATGTAGTTTATTTATCTCACAATAAATACCTATGTTTATTGTTTAGACATTCTGTATAAAGTATTGTATTCTAATTATCCTATCTCCATGTTTGTGTTTCAGAAAGAGCAACCATCCAGTTCTCCTCTGGCCGTGGCATTGACCAATTTGAGTTCTGCAACAGCTAAGACGCAGAACAGCTCATTGACCAGACAAGCTGTGTTGAGCAATCGACTTAGAAATGTATTCATTTTCATTCAAGCTATGTTGGTGTAAGTACCAAAATTGCCTGTTTGTGGCAGCATAAAGACAGGTATTCATTTGAGACAAAATCCTACAGTACGCGAACGAGTTCATGACCATCCTGAAATATGCACATCCTTATCGCACACGCCAGTATCACTGCGAGTATGACAAGGAGACGCATATTTCAGGATGGTCATGAACTCGTTCGCGTACTGTAGGTACTTTGTTTTTTTCACAATGTTCCAGAACATAGTTCCTGATGTAGACGCTTTTTCGTTGGGAACTAAAATGGAGAACTTTTGTATTTATGCAATATTTCGGAACTTTGTCCCAGAAATGTTCCCTAAAGAACACCCGCCTTAACTTTTGTATTTAAAGTAGGTATTCCAGCCATATTCCTAAATAAGCAAAAAAAAAAGAGACACTCTCATTCACTTGATTGTTTGCTATACAATTTATGAGCAGATTTTCTGTTAAAATGTGTAAAGTATATGTTGTAAAATAAAAACATAGGTTTACTGTGTTCTCTATTGTTGTTGTATTGTTGTTCTCTATTCTTTTGTTTATTAAATAAAAAATAGCTAAGGAACTTAATTTAAGGATTTGAAGTCTATTTTATAAAGGATAAATATGTAATTTCTTGCATATATAATCGTATATTTAATATATAGGGAAGTATACCCAGTGGCCAAACCGATACGCCCTCAGACCGTCCTGGATGTGATCGTGCGAGCTCTCAGCGTGACCAGCGGGAAGAACATACAGAGCAACGCTGAAGTGACAGCTGTCAAGACGCAGGCTTTGAGGAGCTTGCACGCACTTGTTACTTGGTAAGAGAAACTATACCGGGAGTAACGGAAAGGGTATAATAAGCCGAAGGAGGTCAAGGTACTCATGAAACTGAACAACTTTCCCCATGGAACATGGGTCGAATTATGAAAAAAAATTTGGACCTCCCATAGTAAATCAATAAGCTGATCGCCAATTTTGTATGGGAGGTCCAATTTTTTTTTTCATATATTTCGACCCATGTTCCATAGGGAAAGTTGTTCAGTTTCATGAGTACCTTGACCTCCTTTCGGCTTGTTATACCCTTTCTGTTACTCCCTGTATGTATAAGAAGTATTTATGACTGGCTACCACTTCATACTCGGACTTCGAGATGTAGTCACCTTAGACCGTCCTGGATGTGATCGTGCGAGCTCTCAGCGTGACCAGCGGGAAGAACATACAGAGCAACGCTGAAGTGACAGCTGTCAAGACGCAGGCTTTGAGGAGCTTGCACGCACTTGTGGCTTGGTAAGAGAAACAATATATATGAGAATATTGGTTATTTTTCAGTGTAACTTTAGGGTGTTATAATTTGAACAACTTTTACTATGGGGTCCTAAAAAAAATTTGGATGTTCCATAGAAAAATTCATACCTACTCGGCAAAAATGTATGGAACACCCAAATTTTTTTTTTTGATTTAGCATGTGGCCCCATAGTAAAAGTTGTTCAGAATCACAAGTAGAAACATCCTGCAAAGTTTGCGCACTGACTAAAAAATAACCCTGTAGTATTTATGACTGGCTACCACTTCATACTCGGACTTCGAGATGTAGTCACCTTAGACCGTCCTGGACGTGATCGTGCGAGCTCTCAGCGTGACCAGCGGGAAGAACATACAGAGCAACGCTGAAGTGACACCTGTCAAGACGCAGGCTTTGAGGAGCTTGCACGCACTTGTCGCTTGGTAAGATAAACGATATTTATAAGAAATATTTAAGACTGGCTACCACTTTATACTCGGACTTCGGATAAGGAAAACAATATGTATAAAAAGGTTAATTTAATTGGTACCTTGGGGTGCCCACGACAAACTCAACTTTGTTTGACTTTTCTTCGTGGTAAGTTTGGACCTCCCATACAAAAAGCTGGTGTTGTTTGGGAGGCCTTCTTAATATTAAGAAAAGGGAAGAAAATTGTTGTTTTGAGAGGCACCACAAGACCCGTATTAATGAATGTAACAAATATTTATGACTGGCTACAACTTCATACTCGGACTTCGAGATGTAGTCACCTTAGACGATCCTGGATGTGATCGTGCGAGCTCTCAGCGTGACCAGCGGGAAGAACATACAGAGCAACGCTGAAGTGACACCTGTCAAGATACAGGCTTTGAGGAGCTTGCACGCACTTGTGGCTTGGTAAGACAATCATCATCTTCCTGCCCTTATCCCAACTACTTGGGGTCGGCGCAACACGCTTTGCTGAACACAAAATCGTGTTGCAAAGGATTTGGCTTAATTTTACGACCGGCCGCCCACCAGACGTCAACCCTCCTTGGGAATGCGTCTGTGGTGGATCAACCGCCACCATACGGTTGGCCCTGGCTGTTTGTCGGACCGGTCGCCTCTTAAGACCCCCACAAAAAGAATTCTATTCTACTGAGTTGTTTTGTAAATAACAAATTGTATAAGAAATATTTATGACTAGCAAACTTCATACTCGGACTTCGAGATGTAGTCACCTTAGACCGTCCTGGATGTGATCGTGCGAGCTCTCAGCGTGACCAGCGGGAAGAACATACAGAGCAACGCTGAAGTGACAGCTGTCAAGACGCAGGCTTTGAGGAGCTTGCACGCACTTGTGGCTTGGTAAGAGAAACAATATTTGGTGTTACTTAACAACCAATAAAGCTGAAAGGAGGTCAAGGTACTCATAAAACTGAACAATATTGGAACATGAGCCGACAAATAAAAAAATAATTTGGACCTCCCACACAAAATGAATTCAATTTGTATGGGAGCTTTATTGGTTGTTTTGTAAATAACAAATTGTATAAGAAATATTTATGACTAGCAAACTTCATACTCGGACTTCGAGATGTAGTCACCTTAGACCGTCCTGGATGTGATCGTGCGAGCTCTCAGCGTGACCAGCGGGAAGAACATACAGAGCAACGCTGAAGTGACAGCTGTCAAAATACAGGCTTTGAGGAGCTTGCATGCACTAGTTGCTTGGTAAGAGAAACGATATGTATAAGAAATATTTATGACTGACTGACTACCACATAATACTCCCACCACTCAAGTCCAAGCTCAGGCTCGAACTCTAGCGGCGCGGCCCCACTCTGGCCGGCCAACTAAGTTGAGAGTAAGTCAAATTTCATGAGGAAGAAATCTGTGTGCCTTTTTTTCTGTGATTGGTCTAAAATGTATCAAAGTTCAGCTACTTCTTATTGATTGTCTTTACGTCATTTAAGCGCAATTGCGCCTGCTACCATCTACAATATGCTTTTAGTTTTCCTCTCCATTCTTCTAGCAGTGCATCATTGGCGCAGTCGGTAGGATCAGCAGTAGAACGAAATAAAAAACGGTTCTTCTATTGAATTATTTTATTGACCAAAAATATCTTTTCTTTTCAGTTTGGGACCAAATCTGATACCGTTCTCGCCGCTAGTATTCAGATGTGTGATGCAAACATTAAAATGGTGCTCTGATTACCCCAGTGAACAATCAAGGTAAATCATTCATCATTCATCTTTGCGCGTATTTTCATTTAGTAACTTAAAAAATGCACTGTAATTGAAATAAAGTCAATATTGAATCGCACAAACAAAAAATCACTCAAATATTGGCAGTATCTCAGTTTTGTTTAAGGAAATTGTTAATAGTCCATTTTATTCCGTAACAGGTTTAGCCGTGTGGTAGCGGTTTAAAATGGCATCACCCCATATCTTTCTTTGTTCGGAATAAGTTCGGTGTATCTTGAGAAGCTACTATGGGATTTGATAGTTGATCTGTATTGAATTTTAGGCAACAGGCAGACAACCTGTCACTATGGTGATACACAACTTTCTTAATAAGTCTCAAACTTTTGTCTGATGTGGTGTAAATGACCGTTTCTATAACTTTTTACGCTCTGCCTACCCCGCAATGCATAAAGGTGTGATGTATGCAACCTGCATACTATATTGTAAAGGTGCGTACGGACTAGAGGCAGCCTCAGGTTGAGCAGCCTCGCCACGCACGGCTCGTTTAGAGGCTGCCTCGGTAAACAACATGAGGCAGCAGACTGAGGCAATCTGCCTCGGGTCGAGCCAGGCGCTGCAAGATGGCGCCGGATAGACAGCTGATTCTGATGAAACCCGTGCTGCTTCTGCGTTTATTTGCTAATCTTTCCCATGCATCTCTTTTGACTTTCATGTCGTAGTACTTGTCATCGCCGGGATTCCACAAAACCTGTTCTTTTTCATATGAACTTATAAGTGGGATACATTTTTCCTTGCTCCAATTGACCATTTTCGGACAATGAGCATATAGCTAATCATTTGATAGCAGAAATAATATGAACTTTCAATATATGATACAGATAAAAAATAAAATAACCTCAAAAAAAGACAAAGAACTGCGTGACTCGCTAAAACCGTGCTCAAAACACGTCCATACTTGCGAGGCACGTACGCTGAGGCGCCTTTGAGCACAGCCAAAAAACGGACACCGAATGGCTCGCGCCGAGGCAGCCTCGCGTGAGGCCCGCCTCAGGCTGAGGCACGTACGCACTTGAGGCAACAGGGTGAGCCGTGCGTGCCTCAGGCGAGGCTGCCTCTAGTCCGTACGCACCTTAAAAGGCGCACGCCCGTAGCGCTAATTATATGCAGAAAGTCGGCTCTTAATAATCCTTATTACCCTATTAGAGTGACCTGTTTTCATAGACATCATATTACGTTTCAGTAAAGTCCGATGCACAGCCTACAACACCCTATCCCTATGGCTGACCACACTACAAACGCACAAAACCAGTGATCGGACCCGCAGCTGGGAAGATGAACTCACTGAGTATATACTAGCCGATATTACGCCACAGAAACACACGGTTGAATTGAAGGTTAGTAATAAAACCAAGTAAATCAACCAACCTACTAAAATAACCAACCAAACCAACCAACTAACTGAGCAACTCAATCAAAACTACCATATAGACCACCTAAATCAACGGACCTCCTAAACCAACCAATTTCATCTACCGACTGAGCCACTAACTAAACCAGCCAAACAATTAATCCAACCAACTTAAATAATAGCTTGGGTTAATGAGTCGACTCACGACCCGATGGATATAAGTAACTATGGCTGACCACACTACAAACGCACAAAACTAGTGATCGGACCCGCAGCTGGGAGGATGAACTCACTGAATATTTACTAGCCGATATCACGCCACAGAAACACACTGTTGAATTGAAGGTAAGTAATAATAAAACCAAGTAAATCAACCAACTAGACGAAGTTAATCGAATTAACCAACCGACCAAAAAATCAACCAAACACCTGATCGACTGATTCATAAACAATTGATTGATAATCTAATCCACCAACTGATCGAATTGCTGATCGATCAAACATCTGCCTCGGATGGCAAATTTCTAATAAGCGTTTATGATTCTTATTTTTAAAATCTAAAAGATGGTGTTCTTATATTTTGCGTATTGCCGAAATATTTGTCCAGTTTTGACAACTATTCCATCTTAGCGTTATCATTGTGAATATTTTCTTCAAAAACGCCCTTTTCGTTAATTTTTTGTGTTGTTCAGATGAGCAGCCAACCAACGAAAAACTTGAGCAAGAAAGCGAAGCGAAAGCTGGCTAACTCCATGATGATGGAAAGCAACATTGCATCCCATATGCCAGGAGAGAAGAACAAAAAAGCCAATATGTAAGTTATATTTATTTATTTATTTTATACTGTATTGCAACCAGTACAAAAAAGAAGGCCTATTGCCACTCGGCATTCTCTATTGGCCGACCAGAGGGTTAAGAGAGACAAAAGATACGGTCATAATCATCTTATCTTGTAGGCTTGGTGTGTGGGACATCGATTCAACAAAAGAGCCAATGAACCCTGATTTTATTATAATTCACTAGCGGCCCGTTAGCGGTTTCACACGTTGTGACTTATTTTCCCGCGGGAAAAGGGCATTTTCCTGGCATGTGTTAACCATATTATTGGGTAAAATTTGACTAGTACTTGTATGACTCTTTATTTTTTGGATATTTTTATTGATTTAGTACTTTTCTATTGCTCTAGGACTGAAGAATTGAATGAAAAAGTGGCGACCGCAGCTTTGCAGTGCGCTCAGACATTTTTCATCGTGTGTGGCGTGTTTTTGAAACCTACGACATACAAGGTAAATCCGCCTTTATGCGAATAACACGCAGTCGAAATTTTGTTTGAATTTTCCCTCAAATTAACTTAGCGTAAACAGTCCAATGCTGGACATGGGCCTACCCCTAATGGGGGGTATTGCCATACTCACAATGCTTGGCAGCCGGATTGGCGAGCGCAGTAAAAGATGTTGCACTTACACCACGTCTGACAAAAGTTAAACAGTCAGTCAGAAGACTGTGTATCACCATAGTGACTTATGGTCAACCTGTCGCCTAAAATTGCAATACACATCATCATTACTTATCATTACTTATTTTGCCGTGTGATGCCGGCTTAGAATAGCATCACCCCATTTCTTTCCTGTGGGTGTCGTAAGAAGCGACTAAAGGACTCGAGGGTATCATGTGTATTGCAATTTTAGGCGACAGGCTGACAACCTGTCACTATAGCGATACACGACAATAGCTAAAACGGCCCTCAAATATGTGTCAGACGTGGCGATAACGACCGTACTTTTACGGCCGTTGACGCTCTGCCTACCCCGCAAGGGATAAAGGCGTGATGTATGTATGTATGTATTACTTATTGACACAAAGTAAGTATTGGCTAGGGCAATCCAGAGAGTCGGCTTCGAGCAAACGCGGCTAAACTCACTCAGACATCCACACGCGTCGTTTACGCGCTCTGTGGAACCGTGTCGAACCGGTAACGGTTGAGTGTGAACGGCGCGTTCGGTGCGGGCGGCGGACGGAAACATGGCGAGTAAATAAATATTTTTGTGATGTGTTTGGGTGTAATAAGTTAATAACTTTTCAGTTTCCCACGTGAACTATTTTATTTGATAAATAAATACCTAGATACTTACTTTAAACACTAGAGATGGACGGATTTCTTTTTAAAAATCTTATTTTTCACTCGTACTATGTGCTTTAGCATTTTAGGTACGTACGTAGAAGTAGGTAGGTTGCGCTTTAGTTTGATTTGGTAGGTAAAGTAGGATTAGGTAGGTACCTACCTACAGTAGATAGATACCTACCTAGTCAGCATTTAAGGTGAAGCGATGAGTACCGAAATACCGATAGCAAAAGGTCCAGGTTATTTCATGGTATAATAAGATACTCCGCCTGGTATTCCGTTCCGAGACTCGTGGACCACGTGACCAACACAAGTCTACGTCATCATGCTTGTGGGTTACCAGAACTACCCACTCTTATGATGTTTTTTGTAAATCATTTATGATACTGTTAACTAATACATACAATTGAAGTGTTGTTGTAAAGTTCAAGTTAATACACACGTAAATCTAAATTATAAAATTATTAAGAAATATTTTAGGTCACTTTTCTGAGATTGAATTTACCCCATAATGTATTTTATTGAAATAAAGTGGCAATACTAAGTGACGTTGTCTTGTGTTTCTCTGGGAAGGAAAGACCATGTTTTATTAGACTATGGGTTATTTCACCTATGGTAGTCCAAATGGACTATAACGATTCTGGATATTTTTTCACTTTGTCGTCACGGCAGCTGGTGGCCTTCGAAACTATGGTAGGTAAGTATACTTCGAAACTAAGGTTAGCGCATGGTTTTACCATAATTTTCAAGTAGGCAGGAACCTACCAACTAAACCTACATACCTACCGTTTCCAGCGCGCATCGCCCGCCCGCCAATACATTGGTAGGTAGGTAATCTGTGTGCGACTGTCTAGTGACGGCACGTTTGACTTTCATGATGGCTTGACTCCCTGTTAAAAATACCTACCTTCCAACCATAGGTACCTAACCTATTAAAGTTCGTGACGGCAAGATAGGTAGGTATTTTTTTAGGCC
Organism: Phthorimaea operculella; assembly: GCA_024500475.1. Lineage (NCBI taxonomy): Eukaryota > Metazoa > Arthropoda > Insecta > Lepidoptera > Gelechiidae > Phthorimaea > Phthorimaea operculella. The sequence continues at coordinate 3,809,767 of JANFCV010000017.1, forward strand.
TTTCTTTGAGATAGACACTTGTTTTCCGTGGGAAACACCGACGAACGATGTGAGGAACCCTTTCAGTGTCGTGTCAGTCATCACCGCCGGTGGGTCCTCTACCTACCTACTTACTTACCTACCTGCCTACCTATGGGTCGCTTCGCTCACCACCTAGTCTCGTGACCCAAACCCATTGCAAACTACCGATTTAGGTGGGGACCTATTTCCTATTAGAAATATGACTTTCTACTCAGGTACCTACTTCCATATGGTAAAAAATATACCTAATTCATACCTACTTACAAACGATGACAACAGTAATAAAATAATGTAATGTAACTAAGTATGTCTAGGATGGTCTAGGTAAGTAACTTCATTTAAAAAATCAGAAAGTAAAAGTAGCAACCCTAGAGAGTAGGCATAAGTGAACGAAAGAAGGGGCGAGCTGTCCTTCTGTAAATTCTCTATTTTGTGTTATTGACCTAAACTTTGTCTTCCGCAGCGTTTCCAAGAGCACGTCGTGCGCGCATGTTACACGCTCTCCACGCCTGGAAACTCACTTGGCCTGCATCTACTGCGCACGCTAGAGCGCATGCGCGTATGCGCCCCGCCCACCGCGCACGCGCACGCGCACCATGCGCTCGAAGTGTACAGTGTGCATGCCAACTCGAGGGACACGGAGGTGAGACAAAACCAAGCAAAAACCAAATCCTGTATGTAAACTCTAAAACAAAATAAAAAAGAAAAACAGTATCAAAATCCTGTAAACTAGTACTAAAATCCTGAACCCTAGTATCAAAATCTTAAATCTTAGTTAAAAATCCTGGGTATAAATACCCTGCAACCCATACTCACGACGCTTGGCAAGCGGATTGGCGAGCGCAGTGCCAAGATGTTACATTTACAGGGAACGCTGCTGCCCATTCCCTGGATGAATATCCCTAAGTCGCTTTTTACGACACCCACGGGCGGAATTGGGGTGATGCTATTCTAAGCTGGCATCACACGGCATCAATATCACACGACATAGAAATCATATTTCGTTCTCAATAGAAATCTTATTTCATTCTACTTATTTATTTTAAACAATATATAGAAAACAATAAAGTGGTATTACCACCACCATACTGTTGACCATTGCCGGCAAATATTGTAGCCAAGGTCAAAAACTCTACGTCGTCTTTTACGAAACACCCTTTGTAGATTAGGGGTGGCAGAATTCTTTGCCGCTACCACACGATATAATATACAGGGAGTAACGGAAAGGTTATAATAACACAAATTAAGGAAACGGCAATAAGCCGAAAGGAGGACAAGGTACTCATGAAACTGGACAACTTTCCCCATGGAACATGGGTCGAAACAAGAAAAAATAATTTGGACCTCCCATACAAAATCGCCGATCAGCTAATTGATTAACTATGGGAGGTCCAAATTTAATTTTTCATATTTCGACCCATTTTCCATGGGGAAAGTTGTTCAGTTTCATGTGTACCTTGGCCTCCTTTCGGCTTTATACCCTTTCCGTTACTCCCGGTATAAAATTTTTTCAAGATATTTCCTTATAACAGAATTTCTTCATTCAACAGATATCAAACTTCTGTTCGCAAGCGTTACTCAACATACGTCTACAGCTACACTGCGCGCCGCCGACTCTTAGCTTTGCAGCCGACGTGCCAATTGTAACGGAAACCGAGGAAGAAAAGAAGAAAGGAATATCTGCGAGGAATAGAGCTGCTTTGGAAGAATTGCTGGGAAAGGACAAGTAAGTCATCATCATCATTGGCTTCATACGTCTGTGTCAGACGATTTATTCAGTGTCTGAGGCAAGATTTTTCATGGCTGTATAAGCCGATGCGGGAGCGGCATGGCTTTGTGCACGTGTCTACAGACACTGCGTTGCCTGGGACGCAATTATGGAAAACGCAGGGCTGCCCAGGACCTGCGCCACCCTCTCGGCCTTCCTGGCTGACTCCACAGGAACGACGGGTCGATACGTGCGGAGCCAGGTCGGCTGCGTAGTAAGTAGTGTCTGCAGTAGATGTCCCGGGTTCGATTGTTTGTAACGGAAACGAAGGAAGAGAAGAAGAAAGGAATATCTGAGAGGAATAGAGCTGCTTTGGAGGAGCTACTAGGAAAGGAGAAGTAAGTAGTGTCTACAGTAGATGTCCCAAGTTCGATTGTTACAATTGTAGCGGAAACCAAGGAAGAGAAGAAGAAAGGAATATCTGAGAGGAATAGAGCTGCTTTGGAAGAGCTGCTGGGCAAGGACAAGTAAGTAGTCTCTCTCTCTTTTCGTGTGGGACACCAAGTCGTTCAGCGACCCGATGAACCCTTGTGTCAGAGTTTTTCAACCGCCTACTGCAAGTAGCAGGCCTCTGACATGGTTGTGTAACGACCGCCATCATAGACAGCAACCGGGACCGACGGCTTAACGTGCCCATCCGAAGCATGGAACCATCTTTCTTTTCGGACAATCAGGTGGTTCAGCCTGCAATGGCCTAACCAGACTGGGAACAAAGTCACAAAGTGATAAATATCAGCTTTGTGAGTGACCCCACCGGGAATTGAACCCGGAACCTTCTGCGTGGCAGGCAGTCATACTAACCATTGCGCCACATCGGCTGTCGGAGAATTGTAACGAAACCAAGGAAAAGAAGAAAGGATTATCTGAGAGGAATAGAGCTGCTTTGGAGGAGCTACTAGGAAAAGACAAGTGAGTAGTGTCTACTGTAGATGTCCCGGGTTCGATAGTTACAATCGTAACGGAAACCAAGGAAGAGAAGAAGAAAGGAATATCTGAGAGGAATAGAGCTGCTTTGGAGGAGCTACTAGGAAAGGACAAGTGAGTAGTGACTGCTGTAGATGTCCCGGGTTCGATTGTTGCAATTGTAACGGAAACCAAGGAAGAGAAGAAGAAAGGAATATCTGAGAGGAATAGAGCTGCTTTGGAGGAGCTGCTAGGAAAGGAAAAGTAAGTAGTTAAATTATTGTTTAAAACGGTACTATTACCGTGATTAGATTTACCACACGTCTACTCGTTAACATGGAGCGTGCAACCGCTCCGAAATATCGAGGTAAACAAAAATCTAATCACGGTAATAATCCCGTTTTAAACAATAATTTAAGTGTTGTGAACAACCGTGAAAACCTAAAAACTTATACAGTAAGTAGTGTCTGCAGTAGATGTCCCAAGTTCGATTGTTACAATTGTAATGGAAACCAAGGAAGAGAGGAAGAAAGGAATATCTGAGAGGAATAGAGCCGCTTTGGAGGAGCTGCTGGTAAAAGACAAATGAGTAGTCTTCTTCTTTTCGTGTGAGACACCGAGTCTTTCAACGATCCGATGAACCCTGGTGTCAGAGTTTTTCAACCGCCTACTACAAGTAGCAGGCCTCTGACGTGGTTGTGTAACGACGCCATCATATACAGCAACCGGGACCGACGGCTTAACGTGCCCATCCAAAGCACGGAACCATCTTACTTGCGGACAATCAGGTGGTTAAGCCTGCAATGTCCTAACCAGACTGGGAACAAATTCACGAAGTGATAAATATCAACTTTGTGAGTGACCCCACCGGGAATTGAACCCGGAACCTTCTGCGTCGCAGGCAGTTATACTAACCACTGCGCCACATCGGCTGTCAGTAGTGTCTGCAGTAGATGACCCAAGTTCGAAAGTTACAATTGTAACGGAAACCAAGGAAGAGAAGAAGAAAGGAATATCTGAGAGGAACAGAGCAGCTTTGGAGGAGCTACTCGGAAAAGACAAGTAAGTAGTTAAATTATTGTTTAAAACGGGATTAATACCCTGATTAGATTTACCATACGTCTACTCGTGACCATGGAGCATGCAACCGCTCCGAAATATTGAGGTAAACAAAAATCTAATCACGGTAATAATCCCGTTTTAAACAATAATTTAAGTGTTGTGAACAACCGTAGAAACCTAAAATCTTATACAGTAAGTAGTGTCTGCAGTAGATGTCCCAAGTTCGATTGTTACAATTGTAACGGAAAGCAAGGAAGAAAAGAAAGGAATATCTGGGAGGAATAGAGCTGCTTTGGAGGAGCTACTAGGAAAAGACAAGTGAGTAGTGTTTGCAGTAGATGTCCCAAGTTCGATAGTTACTATACTCACTTGTCTTTTTCGAGGAGCTGCTCGGAAAAGACAAGTGAGTATAGTTCGACAACTTCGTGCGCGACCTGAATGCGCGCGTGTTCCTTCCCCGCTACACCTCCCGCTACCCGCTGACATCTCCCCCCCCCCCCAACGTCTGTCACCCCTAGGGAAGGCCGCGCACGAACTTGTCGGACTATAGTGTCTGCAGTAGATGTCCCAAGTTCGATTGTTACAATTGTAACGGAAACCAAGGAAGAGAAGAAGAAAGGAATATCTGAGAGGAATAGAGCTGCTTTGGAGGAGCTACTAGAAAAAGAGAAGTAAGTAGTGTCTGCAGTAGATGTTCCAAGTTCGATTGTTACAATTGTAACGGAAACCAAGGAGGAGAAGAAGAAAGAAATATCTGAGAGGAATAGAGCTGCTTTGGAGGAGCTGCTAGGCAAGGAAAAGTAAGTAGTGTCTGCAGTAGATGTCCCAAGTTCGATTGTAACGATTGTAACGGAAACCAAGAGAGAGAAGAAGAAAGGAATATCTGAGAGGAATAGAGCTGCTTTGGAGGAGCTGCTAGGAAAGGAGAAGTGAGTAGTGTCTGCCGTAGATGTCTAAGGTTCGATTCCCGGCCGGGACAGATGTTTGAAGGTGTTTTTTTTTGTATGACTACCCAGGCCTTTATGACTGTATGTCCATGACAGCCACCCAAATACAGGGAAACGTAGAGAAAATAAAGAGTGTGAATGTGTGTATATTCCTCTGTGTTTAGGTGGGCACTCACCATGAACTTGCCTTGTAAAAGTCTAGCTAGAGTCTAAAGGAAGGTATTAATTAGGAACATTTCGGGGACAAAGTCCCGCGACATTGTATAAAAAAAGTTGCCCAATAAATGTTCCCTATAAAGTCCCGTTTATATACAATGTTGCGGGACAAAGTTTCCAACGAGGGTGCGTCTTCATTGGGAACTGCATCAGATAAAATGGACAATGAATATTTGCCTTTAAGGCTCTTTTACACAAATATTGTATTAATTGTGGTATTTTATTTCACAGGGTACCCAAACAGACCGAATCAGAGGAAGTAATCACAATAGCTGACGAGCCAGCCAACAAGAAACGCAAAGTTGACCAAACTGATGACACTGACAAAATCAGCCTCAGCAGCGATTCAAACAGCATCGAAATCAGTGACGCATCCGACACAGACGACATTGTAGTACAAGAAGATGTAGAAGTCGTTATTGAACACGTTGACAATGAAAAAGTCAACCCTGAAGAAGAAATTAATATCGAACCTATAGTAGATGAGGTCGAAAGTGTCAACGGAAATGGAGTTGACGATGTTGGAATTGTCAGAACAAAAACTGCCGATTCAAACGATATACACATGCAAGAGACGCAACTTCCTAAACCTGGAATGGACATTTCTGAAGACAAAGTAGATTCTACTCAACCTGATAATGAACCGAAAGCAATTTATGATGCAGAAACACAACTACCTCCAAACACTACGATTTTCGAAGCTGCCACTCAACTACCACTACACATTTCAAATGATGACGAAGACGAAACTCCCTTATCAATGGAAGTAGCTTATGACTACCCAAACACAGGAACTGAAAAAATACCAGTCCTAGAAAAACTTGACGGCGATAACTTACCAAGTACAAATGACACTGATGATATTCAAATCACTTGCGGACAAGATGTGAAATACTCTCAAGATGATGAAGCTAAGAAATCACAACTAGTTACGAATGAAGTTAAAGTCAATGGTGTGGATAGCACTGAAAAACCTTTACAGAATGGTGATATTACTAAAAGCAGTGAAGCAGAGGTAACTGCTGTTACAAGTAAAGAATTAAATGTTGAAGATATGTTAGCAGATTTTGTAGATGAAGTCAATGATGATCCTACTCAACCTACGCAAGCTTAAATAGTTATTTGTTTAGTATAATGCATTATAAATGTATTCAAACATGTTTCTAATAATAACAGTGCCAATGTTGATTCAGATAATATTAAACGCATTTATCTTAAAGCTTATTTGTGTTTTACTGCATATCTTCTAGAAATAATATTGCGAGGAATGATTCTAAACAGTAGATATAAAGGGAGTAAGAAACGGTGTACCGAAAACTTTGCTGGCGTGATCAGATTATGTGAAGCCTATTATAGGAGTCGAGAAGTTAAATGTAGGTACGCGACTAGAGAGTTTAGCCCTCTACGTTTCAGCTACTCTACCAAACTATATTAAATTATCAAGAAGTAAGTCGCGTAAACCTACAAGTACCTACTTGTTCGTTTAATAATAAAAACCTATACAAAATTCACGATGACTGACATTGTATGGGAAGTTCCCAGGAGCCCCAAACTAGACCTACTAGGCTTTTAAAGCTTAAAAATTTTTGGCTTCTGCCTTGCATTTTTGGGTATTTTTGCACCCGCAGTTTTTCGATTTCTTATTTTCATTTCGCAGTGCTGGCTTGTAGCTCAAAGATTCGAAATATTCAGTTTTATCTGCAACGCTGATTGCTGCAGTATTTACCCGACTGGCTCGGAAGGAGGGTTATGTTTTTTGAGAGTATGTATGTGTGAGAACAAGAAATTCTTTTTCACGGGCTACTTCTTGACATAAGAGATGTCGTTAGATTCGTCTCAGTCACGTCTCAGTAGCGCGAGTGACACTGGCTCTATTTTCATAAATTCAAAATGGCGGATTTTAAACGCAAACAAAATTAATAACGAAAATTATCGCAGTCGGGTTTATGTTTGGGTTTTTGACTGCTTGTTTCATTGTCACGTTGCAGCATAAATTTTATACTAGAATCACTAGCACCGAAGTTTCGCGTCCAACTAAAAGTATCAAGTTCTGAATAAATTGAGTCTTCGTTAGCTGGACTTGTTTTGGTAACAAATACTTTGAAAATTTCATAAGTTTTATAGGAAATGTTCCCTTCCTTCTTTAAAGAAAGTTTTGTTGTGATAAGAGTAAGATACAAAGGACGTTCCTAATAATAAATCGTTGCTTTTTCCGCAATGTTTTCGGCCAGTAGGTGAGTGAGTATAGTAGCTTTTATAACAAGGGAGTAAAGTGATATATTTAGGGCGAGGGCGCTAGTTTGAATCATGAGCGGAACGAGGGATTCTAGAGTAAAATCCCGAGCGTAGCGAGGGATTTTAAAGTAGAATCGTGAGTGAAGCGAGGGATTCAATGTAAGTCGCCCGAGAATAAATAACTTTATACCCGAGTGATACATACTACTTTTCATCCCCCTCTATGAGAAAAACAATAAATACTTACATAAGCTACGAAGTTCTTCAAATATTGCTTGCTATTGTCCATTATTTTACAATAAATCTTATAAATTGCGTTATAAACATCCAATATTTACAAAAACATTATCACTAATTTCATTTCATAATAATGCAATATAAATTGTGAGGTTGAATATTGTTGTTGCCCATTGCCGGCCAGTTATCGCGCCAAAAGAAAAATAAAATTTGACACATTACTTTTTAATTTCAAATTTTGCTAGGAATTAGGTCTTTTATGAGCTACATACTAGGTGTAAAATACTCAATAAAATAGCAGATAACAAGTAGTGTTGCAGGGAAAATACCCATCTGTAGTAAATTTTCGATTGATTGGCTGCAAATATTTGTGTTCCAAATTCAAATGAATTTTAATCCCTTGGGATTAAATGACCTACTTTAATCCCACTTATGTGCGACCAAAGCGTAGTTTTTTGAATAGAGGGGATGAAATAGTAGTTTTTATAACAAGGGAATAAAGTGATATATTTAGGGCGAGGGCGCTATTTTGAATCATGAGCTGAACGAGGGATTCTAGAGTAAAATCCCGAGCGTAGCGAGGGATTTTAAAGTGGAATCGTGAGTGAAGTGAGGGATTCAATGTAAGTTGCCCGAGACTAAATAACTTTATACCCGAGTGATATACCGGGAGTAACGGAAAGGGTATAACAAGCCGAAAGGAGGTCAAGGTACTCATGGAACTGAACAACTTTCCCCATGGAACATGGGTCGAAATATGAAGAAAAAATTTGGACCTCCCATAGTAAATTAATTAGCTGATCGGCGATTTTGTATGGGAGGTCCAAATTTTTTTTTCATGTTTCGACCCATGTTCCATGGGGAAAGTTGTTCAGTTTCATGAGTACCTTGACCTCCTTTCGGCTTGTTATACCCTTTCTGTTACTCCCTGTATATTACTTTTCATCCCCCTCTATGAGAAAAACAATAAATACCTACTTAAAATACGTAGTTCTTTAAATATTGCTTGCTGTAGTCCATTGTTTTACAATACGTCTTTTAAATTGCGTTATAAACATCCAATTATTACAAAAACATCACTAATTTCATTTCATATTATTGCAATATAATTGTGAGGATTTATATTGTTGTTGCCCATTGCTGGCCAGTTATCGCGCCAAAAGAAAAATAAAATTTGACACATTACTTTTTAATTTCAAATTTATCTAGGAATTAGGTCTTTTATGAACTAAATACTAGGTGTAAAATACTCAATAAAATAGCAGATAACAGGTAGTGTTGCAGAGAAAAAACCTATTTGTAGTAAAATTTCTATTGATTGGCTGCAAATATTTGTATTCCAAATTCAAATGAATTTTAATCCCTTGGGATTAAATAACCTATTTTTCTCCAATTTGCTCGGAAATAGCTTCATTACTTTAAAAAAAGAATACGTAAATGGGCTCATTTATGTTGTCAAGGCGCAGAGGACTGTAATAGAAATTGCCGGACTAGGCCGGTAATAAAAGGGTTCTTAAACTTCACACTTTTGTGATTAGGTGTTTTATGGAACACAATTTGTTTGAAGTTTGAAGGCTGATTGTGAATTTCCCGCGCATTCTTTATGACACGGAACGTAAGCAAAACCAGCGCATGCGCTTTACGAACTATCGAAGTTACGAAGTATCAATTTTGTCACGATTTAAATCTAATGAGAGTATTTCTTTGATTTAAATATTTGTTTCCTTGCAAATTGGAGAAAAGCACTATACGAACCTCGGCCGAAATAACAATTTCTGGTCTCGTTTACTTTAGAAGGCCTCGACTTCGTCTCGGCCTTCCAATGCCACTTGACCAGAAATTGCTATATACTCGGCCTGTGACGTAATGTACCTACTATTAATCCCACTTAGTTAGTTAGTTAGTTTTTTGAATAGAGGGGATGAAAAAACATTATTGCACATTTAGAACAGACATACTACTTGTAGGTACTTTTGTTGACATAATATGTAAGTTCTTACCACAAAGTAAGTATTGGCTAGCGTACTGTCTTTGAAAATGGGTAGGTAGGTACCTATTATACTTAATTATAGAGCTTCTCACAGTCTACAGCCTGTAATTTGTCTGATGATTAGACAATTTTTCAGGGGTGGCCGTAGTGTGAAAATCTGGCGATCTATTTTTAAAAATCGCATATTGTACCTATTCTGCTACATACCTACTATTTGTGATTGCATTGCATCACACGGTATTTTTCTCATGCCATTCACTCACACCTTGATTGTAGACATTAACGAATTAAGTTGAAAGTTTGATACGAGTGGGTGTCATTTAATTTGTGTGGAAGCCCCTATGAAATAAAATGCACTATTCGTTAAGAATTGTCCTTTGTTTTATTATACACCACCAGAGAATACTGATCACATTTCGTAAAGTAGATTTAGCACGATTATTTTCTTACATTAGGTAGCAGCCGCCTGGAGCACAGACACACAGATAACAGTCATAGACAGATAGCATAGAGCGGAAGCGACACATTGTATTTTTTTAATTCAAAGAATAGTTACTAGATGATACCAACATCATGTTAGCATGTCTAATAAATAACTTTAACACTTCCCCTCATGCGCTACATGAGAATTAACACTACAATGCAGAATAACAATGTTAATATAAAACATCCTAATTAACAATTCAAGTTAATCAAACTCTACATTGACTCTTCACTCATGTATAAGGTTCTAAGCTATTACCTACTGTCTCTACATTACATTGCTCCACCATAAACAGGCAATACCAAAACTATAGCTGTTATGACTACGACTCTGCATTTTTCAGACACAAGTCATTTACAAAACCAGCATGTTTTATCTTAGACAGAGGCTTAGTTAATATATCTGCTACCATAGTTTCAGTAGGTAAATATTGTACAGTTACATTATTTTGCTTCACTATGTCTTTTACAAAATGATAGCGAAGATCAATGTGCTTAGTCTTTTTGTGGCAATACTCTTTAGTTTCAAGCAATCTAAGTGCACTTTGATTATCGCTAAAGATTCTACAACTAAAATGTTTACAGAAAATTTCTTTCATGAAATTCCTTATAAAACATATTTCCTTGCATGAATCACTAAGAGCTAAAAATTCGGCCTCAGTACTCGAAACTACTCGAAAGTGCAACACATCGCTGTTTACGCGACTCCCAACATACAGTAGAGTCGCCTAGCTTAACTACATAGCCACTATACGAGCGCCTGTCCACGACATCATTAGCCCAGTCAGCATCTGCATAAACTGACATATCCAAATTACCTGATTTAGTAAACACTAATCTATAATTTATTGTACCGCTTAAATATCTCAAAATCCTTTTAGCAGCTATCCAATGATCTCGTGTAAAGGCTGTGTTAAATTGACTAAGATGACTCAGTGCAAAAGTTATGTCCGGTCTAGAGCAGACAGATAAATACATCAAACACCCAATAAGTTCTCTGTAAGGGTAAGTATCATCTGGTAATGCATTGTCAGATTTCGCTTTTTCAAATTTAGAATTAACAATCATAGGGGTAGAGACACTTTTGCAGTTAGTCATACCAAAACGTGACAACAATTTCTTAATATAGTCAGATTGCTCTAACATTAAAATACCTTTAGCTCTATCTCTATGAATTCTAACACCAAGACAATTCTTTAAAGTACCTAAACTTTTACAACTGAACTTAGACTTTAATAATTCAAACAAATTTCGCTTGTCAACTTCAGAATTACTAAATACATAAAAGTCATCAACATATAATGCAACCATAGTCAGAGATTTCTTATATTTCTTAAAATAAACACATGGCTCACATTTTGATTGTATATAACCATTACTAGTCAATAAATCATGCACATTTTTATTCCATAATCTACTAGCTTGTTTTAATCCATACAAACTCTTCTTTAGCAAGAAGACCTTAGATTTATCACTAGAAAAACCCATAGGCTGTTCCATGTAGATTATTTCGTCAAGCTTACTATGTAAAAGGCAGTATTAACATCAATATGCTCCATGTCCATATCTAGCTCATTAGCAATACAAAATAAAATCCGTAAAGTAGTATGACGAACAACAGGCGAGAAGGTATCTGTATAATCTAAACCTGGTTTTGACTAAACCCTCGTGCCACTAGACGAGCTTTATGTTTTGTATAATTACCTGATTCATCAGATTTTAATTTAAATACCCATTTACATCCAACAACATTACAGTCAGTGGGTCTGTCAACAACTTCCCAAACATTATTTTTAATTAAAGAATTATATTCCTGTTGCATAGCTTCAACCCATTCATTTTTGTGAGGGCTAGCCATTGCTTCATCATATGATTGTGGTTCACTGACATTACCACAAACAAAGAAAGATTGATCTGATGAGTCAGACAACTCATAATCGGCATACCTTACTGGTTTTCTGTTGCGCGTTGAACGAATAGGTCGCTCGCATGCACTACCAGGACCAGGAACATGGTCAGTAGTGGTTACCTCAGAATCTTCCCCTCGAACGACCGCTTCGTTAGTCAGAGCGTCTGCTCGCTCCTCATTGTCTCCATCATCATCGGTCTCTGCAGCACTTTGGAAGGAGGTCTCACCTGAAGTTGGAGAATAAAATATTTCATTAATTAAATTTTCTTTGAAATTTGTTTCAGAGTCATGAACCCAAACTTGTTCTATTAAATTATCATTATTTGAATTATTGTTTTCATTAATTGAATTATCATCATTTATTAAATTATTATCAATTTGCATGTCTATACTATTTAAATTATTATCAATTGATTCACTGCTTTGCATGTGACCAATTTCAGTATTATCATTCAATTCATTATTATTATGCATTGCATTATCACAGATATAGAATTCATGACTAGATATCTTATTATTTTGTGTCTGTGTGCTCAAACTGTGGCTCAAAAACTGATTTTCAAAAAAATTTACATTTCTAGAAACAATTACTTTCTTGGGATCTGAGGGATCAATCAACCTATAGCCCTTCGTATTTTCACAATATCCAACAAAAATACAATGTTTCGATTTGGAGTCAAGTTTGTCTCTTCTTACCTCAGGAATAAGTGACAAAGCTAGGCAACCGAAGACACGAATATGGCTCAGGTCAACTTTGTTGCCTGTCCATACTTCCTCAGGAGTCTTATCTGGAACAGCTGCTGTAGGACTCCTGTTCTTTAAATGTATAGCTGTAGAGACAGCTTCTCCCCAGTATTCCTTACCAAGGTTAGCTTCTCGCAGCATGCAGCGAACTTTCTCCATAAGTGTCCGGTTCAACCTCTCAGAAACTCCATTCTGAGCCGGGCTATAAGGTGCTGTAGTTTCATGTACGATACCCTCAGTTTCTAGAAAACGAGAGAACTCAGCACTGCAGTACTCTCCACCTCGATCAGACCGCAGACGTTTAATCAGGTGACCGGTTTGTTTTTCAACAGTGGCTTTAAATAATTTAAATTTGGACAATACCTCTGATTTCTGCTTCAGTAAATAACCGTAGGTCTTCCTCGAAAAATCATCAGTGAAGGTAAGTAAATATTTACTCCCACCTATGCTGCATACTGGCATTGGCCCACAAACATCAGAGTGAATGAGCTCCAACAATTGCGTGGCTCTCTTAGCTACACCCCTAGGAAACGACTGCACTGCTTGCTTCCCCTCAACGCACGTCACACATTCCTTAACGGCCGCATCGTGCTGAGATGGCTGTAACTTAATACCACTAGCAATATTACTGAGAGTACTCACCCCTCGATGACTAAGATGTCCAAGCCTCTTGTGCCATAACTCAGATGACACCAAAGCAGCATCCACGTCGTGCAAGCTCTGCAGCACCGACGCATCATCCTTCACACCAAGGTCGGACCGGGTCTGCTCCTGTACAACAGAGAAAACTCCAGCATGCACATGCACATTGTCCAAAACATAAACACCCTCACGTTTAGTGGCAGAGGCAACAATTTGGGATTCCCTATTAAGAATGTAACATTTATTAGAGTTGCGTTTAAAATTAACATCAAATGCCTTCTCGCTTAATTTACTTATACTAATTAAATTAGCTGAGAGGTCAGGTATATACATAACATCTGTTACAGTCTGAAATTTAGATTTCATGGGAATTCTAACCTCGCCACGTCCATAACAGGTCAGGGTTGCTCCATTAGCCACGGATACAGTTTGCTTGCACTTCTTTATTTTTGAGAACCACTTCAGGTCGTTGCTCATGTGGGCCGTCGCACCGGAGTCTAGAAGCCATTCAGAAGAATTTGCTGTAGATAAACACTGATGAGTTGCTACAAAAGCCTGTTCAGTAGCACTTTCTTGCTTCTTGTTTTTCTTGTATTTATAACATTTAGCCTTCACATGTCCTGGTCGATGACAGAAATGGCATATGAGCGGCTTCTTCTTTGTAGCGAATGCCATTGCATCATTTTTATCATTATTCTTCTTGCGGTGCTCTTCTTGTAACAGTCTAGTTCTCACAAGCTCACTTGTTAAGTTCTTTGACACCGTCGCAGACTCCAAACTAGATACCACAATATCATACTCCTGCGGCAGGCCACTTAAAAGTAATTGCACGCTCGAAGTCATCAATTGCACGCCCTATATCAGCCAGCTGATGTACAAGGTTCATAATATATTCAATGTAGTTATCCATTGTGTTAAAGTTGCTATATGATGCTTGATGCAACTGTCTAAGCAGCATAACACGGCGATAAAAACTTTTATCTTCAAAAACGCCACACAATGCGTCCCATGCGGCTTTTGCGGTTTTAGCTGTTCTTACATATTGAATGCATTTAGATTTCAATGCTAAGCTAATCCGAGCTAGTGCTTTGATGTCCTTTTTTGGGTCCACAACACCACCTTCAGGTATTTCAATGCATGACCAAAGGTCTTCTAGTTTAAGATACATGGTCATTTGGAACTTCCATGTTCCAAAATTACTTACGCCGTCCAGCTTCTCGAATGCTGGTTGATTAGCTTGCTTAGAATCGTTTTCCATTGTTATCGAAACACGCCGACGAAATACACGAAGCCAAGCTTTGCGAAGCACGTGGTAGCACACACGTCGCGCGGACAACAAACGGCAGCAGCAGTCGAAACAGCAACTAACTACGTCACTTACAAGACGTTTTTCTTCTGGATTTTCTTATGTGATTTGTGATTTTCTGCAACAAACAAAGGACAAAAGTGCATCAGACTAGGTTAGGCCTGGGCCCATAACCTGTCATTTAATTTGGGGAATGTGTGTGGAAGCCCCTATGAAATAAAATGCACTATTCGTTAAGAATTGTCCTTTGTTTTATTATACACCACCAGAGAATACTGATCACATTTCGTAAAGTAGATTTAGCACGATTATTTTCTTACATTAGGTAGCAGCCGCCTGGAGCACAGACACACAGATAACAGTCATAGACAGATAGCATAGAGCGGAAGCGACACATTGTATTTTTTTAATTCAAAGAATAGTTACTAGATGATACCAACATCATGTTAGCATGTCTAATAAATAACTTTAACAGTGGGACCAGTCGTTACGGACTTCCATGCACGATTTCAGATATCACACTTTCTTTCTAATAAGCTCCTGCAAATTTCATAAACGGTCCAATTTTTTAAGCAGCTAATTTGGGGATTTAAGCAAGTCGGGCAGGTAAGCAGATGCATTAAAAACAAAAACCCAACTGCGGTAATTTCAAAGTTGAATTTATGAATTTTGAATATAGCCTGTGTCACTCGCGCTGCTGAGACGAATCTAACTACATGTTATGATCCGCCGCCCAGGCGTTTTATGCTGTAGCCCGTAAAAACTAATTTCTTGTCTACATACCTACATACTCGAAAAACATCACCCTCCTGAGGCAGTCGGGTAAAAACACAGTAGACTACTTAGTTGATGGAGGATTAAATTTCCCAGCGCCGCCACGCCTCGCAGCTTTCACTTAATCCTCGCTTTTACTTTTTGGGAAAAGGGGTTTTGTAGTTATTACGACTCCACCGTTCAATCAAAGTAAAATACATACCACTAAAGTTAGGTACTCTAATTATGAACATTTACAGTCTAGCAAAAAAGAGTAGACAAAAAATGAGGGCGCCACTTTGTATGAAATTTCAAAATTAAATGGCAACATTGTCTTTGAATGGCAACAATTTAGTATGATTTTTTTTAGTTCCATTTTATTTTTACTCTTTTTTGCTGGATTACACATATTAATTTCTACTCTTTTTTGCTGGATTGTAAAGCTTTGAGACAAGCACCAAGATATTGGGTAAGTACCTAACGATTTTGTAACTTAACTAAGGCCTAAGAATAACGGTTGCTTAGTTAGTATAGCGGTGAAATAGTATTATTCCATGGTCCCGGCCAGTTTCAAGTCTAGGTCGCAGTAAATTTTTAGACATTCCTTATTTTCTTTCAAAATCAGCATTAAAAATAACGTAGCCATTTGATTGAATTTGTAATACGCTTACTACTCCTATGTAAGAAATTGCATTGTCAATAAGTGTTAACATATTGAGATATGTAAAAAGTAGCGTAACGTAGCATAATATTTTGTAGCTTTTGTATCGCTACGTGTGTAGCAAGCCGCGTAGCTGTAGCTACGAATAGACATGTTTTTACCACAAAAAGTACTCTACGTAGCAAGTCACTTATCCTTTGAAATTTATTCCACAGATTTCCCTATTATGTAATTTTTCCATTATCGAGCATGAAAAAGCTAAAAGCACTTCCAATTTTAAATTATACAACGGCCATTATTAATGAACGCTGTATTAAAATCAACCACTCAATTTTCCGGCCGTGAGCGACGAAAATAAACTGGGAACATACTAATGAGTTTTAAAATTTGTAATGGACACAGAATACTTTTGAAGGTAAATTAATTGGCTTATTTTGCCTCTTCTTTCCTTTTTTCCGTGTGATGCTGGCTAAGAATAGCATCACCTCATTTCCAATCACCGGTGTCGTAAAAGGCGACTAAGAGATGAACTCTGGGAACGGGCAGCAGCGTTCTCTGTAAAAATATTTATAACCCTCTGCTCTTACATATGGGCATAATTATAAACCTCCTAATTGGGAGAGGCCCATGTCTAGCAGTGGACTGTGGTGGCTGTAGTAGTACTATCCACTAGCCAGTGGTTCTTCTTTCCACTCACAACCGTTGCTCACAACATAATAGAGAATGACATAGACTACCTTTAGTAGTTTTTATAACAAGGGAATAAAGTTATATATTTAGGGCGAGGGCGCTATTTTGAATCATGAGCGGAACGAGGGATTCTAGAGTAAAATCCCGAGCGTAGCGAGGGATTTTAAAGTAGAATCGTGAGTGAAGCGAGGGATTCAATGTAAGTCGCCCGAGAATAAATAACTTTATACCCGAGTGATACATACTACTTTTCATCCCCCTCTAGGAGAAAAAGAATAAATACTTACTTAATCTACGAAGTTCTATATTGCTTGCTATTATCCATTATTTTACAATACATTCCATAAATTGCGTTATTAACATCCAATATTTACAAAACTATTATCATCACACATTTCATTTCATATTATTGAAATATAATTGTGAGGTTATATTGTTGTTGCCCATTGCCGGCCAGTTAGGTATCGCGCCAAAAGAAAAATAAAATTTGACACATTACTTTTTAATTTCAAATTTTGCTAGGAATTAGGTCTTTTATGAGCTACTTACTAGGTGTAAAATACTCAATAAAATAGCAGATAACAGGTAGTGTGACAGAGAAAAAAACTCATCTGTAGTAAATTTTCGATTGATTGGCTACAAATATTTGTGTTCCAAATTTAAATGAATTTTAATCCCTTGGGATTAAATGACCTACTTTAATCCCACTTATGTGCGACCAAAGCGTAGTTTTTTGAATAGAGGGGATGAAAATCTAATTATACAATGTAATTCGGAGGATAAGAGGTAAAAAAAAAAACATTTTCGACTTTCCATACAAAACTCTTTTGTAAGGAATGAGATGTCGAAATATTTTTATCGTTTTCCAGCATAGTTCCATACTGGAAACTGTTCAGTACGATGCCCTAAGTAGTGTCCATTTTAATGCATTTCCTTCGAAACACGGTGTACAATAAGCTTCTCTCGATAATCAAAATGGAGATTTCTTTTTGATTTACACAATGTATGAATGCAGAAATAAAACAGCACGATCTACATACTGGTTATGTTTAAAAAATAAATGGGAAACCACTGTATTTTGATCCTTGATACGCTATTGGCTGCTAAGATAATACACAAAGCATTCGAACTCAACTTTTTTGTTCTCATTTTAAAATTCCTATCGAGGAAATCGCAGACTGGCTGAAACGCAAGGCGTTGATTAAAAACAACTCCAGTGAAGATTGAGGAAGAGAATTCAAAATAAGAATGCTTCAAGATCGTTATAAAAAATATGAAACAATTTGTTCGAAACCATTGTTTGCTACACCCTCCGGACAGGAAACAACTTCATAATTTCTCGATGTCATAATTATTCTTATTTTGTTTGAGAGTAACTTTTGCATTGTTCACAATTAAATACCGACTTTAAAAAATGCAGAAGCAACTTGTGATATTGCGATTCATCACAGCCACCATAATAATGACAATCTGTGACGACGTGTGCCTTGATATGCATGGGAATGGTTTTGCCTGAGATTTTGCTAACTGATCTTTTGACCTGATGACGATATCTATAAGTAATCGTCGGACTACCTTACACTGATCCCGTTTACCTCTCCCTTTTTTAATGTCGATTAAAAATACAAAAGAAATGTTTTCAGTTTTCATTAGCCGGATGGTGGTGGCGAAAATACACAAAAGAAATTGAATTGTAAATGTAAGGTGCATTTGAGCTCGCTTTTTGTTTTGTTTGTTTTTTGAATTATGAGGTGTTAGAGTAAAGCCGTGTCTCCTGCCCACGTTATTTTGTAAACGGAAGATTCAGATTCATTTATTTCATTTTTACATAGATTACAAATGTCATAAAAATGTCGGTTTCATAATTATAATGTAAAAATGATCGTCAGATAATAAAAAAAAATTCAAAATACAATTAAAATAACGTTTGTATACTCTTTTATTTGAGAAGTAAATAAATTATCTCATTAAAATAACAAAACAAAACATCGAATACATTGCGGCGTTACTATAGAAATGTAACTGACCACTCCGCAATGTACGTAGATGTTTATTGTTTTCTTTAGAAAACTCATGAGCAGGTGACACATAGTAAAAGTTGTGTCATGGATTTTTCATGCCTGCAAAGCTTTCGTTACAACCCGATAGCATGCAAAATGTACCTATTATTTAAGTATTAAATATAAAATTAAGCGTACTAATTAAAATGTTAAGCTTATTCATGGTTTTAATATAAAGCAGCCAATTTGCGAGTCGAAGTTGAGGATTAATTAAAAATCATTGGTTTTGCGTTGAGGTTTACAATGTTGTAAATAGAGTACGAAAAAGTATATAAGGTGGAACACAGAGAGATTTTAGCACATTATCAAGATCCAGTTGTAAAAACGAATATATAAGTAGGTAGTAGTCAAACATGTACCCTTCACACACACATTGGTCTATTAGCTAGGCCTCCGTATGCTGTAGTCGCTACCAGCCGCCTTCTTTAGTCATCGGACCAATTGGCAGGGCGTCCGACGCTACTTGTAGGTACTTTTAAACCTATTTCTTAAAAAATACCTTTGGATTTTGGTCAGGTTTCGGTTAAAACCACTTTTCCTCAAATGCCAGTGAACGCGAGCGGTTGTATTTAATGTTTTAATTAAAAGTCTGAAGGAAATCAGTTTTCGTTCAAGCGGCGACTGAAAACAATCCAAGGCATTCGAGAATGCTTCTGAAAATCTTTTTCTACGTTTTTCAGTGTACCACAGCTTGGCTTGGCAGCTTGCACTACTGTTTGAATACGTACAAACACTAAAACGGGACGTGATTTCAAGGAAGGATTTTTAAAATCTTCTAGAAGGTTCCCGTACGTTGCTGCGCATTCGTAGCGCAACGCTATGCATGATTTCCATTCCTACTTTTCCTATCAACGGATTTTTCAACGTAGGTTTTTAGTTTAGGTAGTAAGGTATTATTTTCCATGCACCAAGGTATACCAAGGTGTGGCTACCACCGTCGTGCTGTATAACTGATCAATTGAACTGGGTGCAGCGTGGATATTAGTTAATTAATGAGCTTTTAAACTTGGAACATACATACCTACATACCTAATTGGAAGGTATATATCGCGCATATCAAATGGTTGCAATAAACGGCCATTTACAAGTACGCCACGTCTGACAAAAGTTTGAGTCTGTCGCCTAAAATTGCAATATCTACTCCTACCCTTATCCTAAAAGATACAGGGTGATGCTAAACCGGCACTACACGTGCTGTATATTGAAGTGGGTGCAGCTAGGACATTATGCTGTAAAATTTTACGGTCTAATAAAAATCTAGACCTAAAATTTTGGATTGTTCATATTCGAATGTCCGACTATCCGACGAATGCCCCGATGTGCATTTTAGACCTTTAGGTGCATAATGTCCATTTTGCAAAGTGTCCAGTGGTGAAAAAATGTCCAGTTTGCATAATGTCCAGTTTGCAAAATGTCCAATTTGCAAAATGTCCAGTTTGTAAAATGTCCAGTTTGCAAAATGTCCAATTTGCAAAATGTTCAGTTTGTAAAATGTCCAGTTTGCAAAAAGTAAAATAGCAAAATTATAGGGTGAGTTCAGACCATGAAACCAAACAACTTTCCCTAAAACACATGGGTCAGTGACCCAGTATTTCATATAAATATTGCGAACTGTACATTTTGCAAACTGGACATTTTACAACTGGACATTTTGCAAACTGGACATTTTTTCACCACTGGACATTTTGCAAAATGGACATTATGCACCTAAAGGATTTTAGACTGTACATCGGGGCATACGTCGGATATCCTAGAGAGATCGCTATTTCACCTGGAACCAAAACTAATAATCAGAGTTCGAACCTAGCGAGCAACATGCAACAAAGCAAACACAACGTAGCATTATAGCCGAGTGCCGCGCTGGGCTTTTGATTAAAATTCCCGGATATATTTGACAGGTGTCAAACCTATACTAGTCAAATATGGCCTATTCAAATAGCCGTACTGTAGTGAGCCGCATGTAACAAAGCGAACACAATGTAGCATTATAGTCGAGTGCCTTCGTTCGCAGTAGTTCCAGTGCCGCGCCGGGCCTTTCATTAAAATTCCCGGATATATTTGACAGCTGTCGAACCCATACCAGAAGACATGACAACAAAGAGAAATAGACCTTATGTCATAGCACTACCACGATTTTGGCAACTGTTAAATTAAGCCTATTCAAACAGCCGTAGTGTAGTGTAGTGAGCCGCATGCAACAAAGCGCACACAACGTAGCATTATAGTCGAGTGCCGCGCTCTGGGCCTTTGATTAAAATTCCCGGATATGTGGGTCACATCAGGTATTTTGCTGAAATTAATCCTAGCCACCACACTACCTGCCGCAACCAGGGCCGCATTTGTTAGATGGCATCTGTCAAACAAGAGACGTGTGAAATCGCGAGGCTTGGAACCGTTTCCTTATAAAATGTATGAAACAGAAGTATCTTATACGTGAAATACGCGTCCCATCGATAGCGCCTGACGATAGTGACGATCGCTTGTCTGACAAATGTCATGTTACCGTGTCGCGTCGCTTATCAGTGAAGCTTGCCCCAAAGGTACATCGGCGCATTCGTCGGCTACCTAGAGATCCTAAAGAGATCGCTATTTGACGTGGAACCAAAACTAATAATCAGAGTTTGAACCTAAAGTATGGCCGTTCGAATAGGTCATATTTTCCAGCTGTCAAGTCCATACTAGAAGACATTTCATGTCCTAGCCACCACTAGTTTCCGCTTCCAGGGCCGCATTTTGGGGATGTTGGGTTATTTTCAGTCAGTGCTTAAAAGTGCAGGGTGTTTCAACTTATAAAATCTATGGAAGCTTTTTATTTTCGACCTCCCGGGGAATCGCAAAAAAAAAACGCCACATCCGTTTACTCTTGAAATAGGAAAAAGCTAAAACGCTAGTCGCGTGAACATCAGAAAAAGAACGAGAGCGCAGCGAGCTCGAAATTCTTAGGTCAAAAAGGGCACATCTATACTAATGCACAGGCTGAAAAGAGCGCTCGAGAATGAACAAAAAAAAAGGAAACAGCTTGTAACTGACATGCTATAATGGGGGCATCAATCGGTCGCGGGGCCCTGAGATGTGATGCCCTAAAAAATTGCTTAGTTTGCTTTATTGTTAATCCGCCACTGATGTTGGGCCTCGGGCCTCGGGTCCTAAATTCCTACACCGGCCCTGTCTATATTCAGTAAGGCCGGCATGTGCATTTGAAATGTGATATTACGATATGCAACAGAGTAAATCTCTGCGGATACGGAAGAATTGTTTTGTCAAAATTCTTGATATCTACATGTCTGACATCATGACTATATTTATTCAGTCGTTGTCCCTTAACCTAGAATTACCGTAGATAGGTATGCCTGGGTAGCCTAAAATAGCGCCATCCCACTACTTCTTCTTCTTCGTGTCAATAGTTCGGACTTGATTTTGTCCTGCCAGTAGGTACTTGGCGATGGCAATGGCATTATCAGTCGCCACTACTACTAGTTGGAGTAGTAAATCAAGAAACGAGCAGCAGCGTTACCTGTGAATGCAACATCTGGCTGGATGCACTGTGATTTATCATTATCGTCTTCCGGCTCTTGTCGGTGGAGCATAATTAATATCAATCATTTATTTCTTTGCAGGAATTTACAAGATACTCTTAAAGAAAGTCACATTCTAATTCAATCTTAAAAAAGAGAAAATTTTCTAATGCAAAATTTTCTCTTTTTATAACAATTTGAGTTCCTACTCTAAACGCGGCTCAGGCGGGATAAAATAAAATAAAAATAAAGGCACTGCCTTGGGGCTGGCCAGGCTAACCACACAGCATGCAACTTACGCTTTCCATATTACTCTTTTGATTGGGGAATTCAGTGCAGTGGTTGCCTTCTACACTGCAGCAGCCCTAAGATGTCAAAAAAGCCCTCGAGTCGCGCCGAGCTGTCAAAATGTCACAAACCTGACCAAATTCCCATACAAACCATAAAGAATATAAACAAGTGACTTGCAACTGAAGTTTCGGCGCGCATGAATCTGTCATTTTGGGTCTCCTCCAACTCGGAGGTGACTCGGAAGAGCAGAGAGAGTCTTCGAGCTATCACAAGAATAATTCGATAAATGTAGTGGTAGGTATCCATGATTTTAAGTAGGTACTTTTGTAATTTAAATTAAATGAAGTTATTGCATTATGTTTTATAAAATTACACCACTTATTAGTCATTTTTACTATTTTAGGCTGTACCGTACTTTAATTTATTTACCCCCCATGTATGAAGAGAGGAAAGTGCGTAAGGTACAAATAAGGTACAAGGATAAGAGCCGTAGTTAGACGTTAGAGTTAAACGATTTGAATTTATCTTTTGTATCAATAAGCATATGAATTGCTATCTCGTAGACCCGTACGTGTTAATCTTAAACCGCACAATGGTGAGGGTATTTTATTTTACTTTGCCTTTGAAAAAGACATTCCTAACATAAATACAAACGCTGGGTTTTTAAGCACTCTCGTCTTTCTATCTCCTTGATTTTTTTTCTTTCTGCATGAAACTGTACTTTAGTTGGGAAAATCACTCGCTACATTCGCGGCCGTATGGCGGTCGTATTAGCGCTCATCGGGTCGTTGAACGACTCGGTGTCCCACACGAACAGAGAGAGAGAGAGAGCGCTCCCTTTTTCATTTGAGTCTTAAACTCCCGTGAGTAAAAGAGCGCCATACGGCCGCGAATGCAGCGAGTGGTCTTCAATACATAGTATAAAATTAAGTCGCTTTTTTAATTAAGTTGCAAGTTTAAAATTAAGTTGCCTTTTTCTGTCTTTTTGTCTTTCTGTCTGTCGTGGAATTCGCTTAGTCCTCCTAAACTACGCTATAGATTTTGATGCGGTTATTTGTAATAGACAGATTGATCAAAAAGTTTAGGTAGATATGTGTATAACACATGTCAGGAAACTGGCTTATTCCTGTGGGAAAATGAGTTGCAGCGGATTAAACCGCTAACGGGATGCTAGTCGACTAAAAATGATTATTTTTATTACAAGTAAAAGCATCGCATATAGGATAACCGGGAGTACCAAAAAGGGTATTACAAGCCGAAAGGATGTGAAGGTACCCACGAAACTAAACAATTTTCCCCATGTAATATGGGTCGAAATATGAAAAAGAAATGACCTACCATAATAATCAATCAGCTGATCGGCAATTTTATGTACCTACGGGAGGTCCAATTTTTTTTTCATATTTCGACCCATATTCCGTGTGGACAGGTTGTTTCATGAGTACCTTCACCTCTTTTCGGCTTGTATTACCTACCCTTTTTGGTACACCCTGTAGGTATAAAAATAATAAAAAACGACCAATATAGGTAGGTAACAATTTCTGTTTGATATTGATATGATATGAGTATGAGTATTGTATTATTTGACATAAATGATATACGTGTATGAATTTATTATTTGGACAATATGTGTTACCTATTTGCTCCTATAAAATATATTCATTTTATTCATTATTACATAAACACAGACAGTTAAATTAGCTTTGAATATAAGTTGGATACAGAAAACTTTATTCTGTATGATCTTGACACTATTCTTGATACAAAGCTGTAGGCAGGTTGTCAAATAAGTACCTATACAAAACATAATCGTGTATCCTTTGGTGTAGGTATACAGTAAAATGACAGATAGTAAAAAGATGTTTGATTCAAAGATAAAAGATATTATAAAACATTTTGAATGTTGACATATAGGATATAGATAGCTTCCTTTGCTTCATAGTTTCTACAAGTAAAGCACATCCAAGAACTTTGCTGAAGTCATATTAAAATATCTAACTACAGTGGCTGTGAAATTTTTTACTGACCTTGGTTTACATGGTCAACCAAAGCAATACGTGCTTTAAGTTGATCGGGTCATTGGACGACTCGATGTCCTACACAAAGATAGAAATTTGTTTTTAATCTAGTAATTCCTAAATTAAATTAAACACTTCTTGCTTGCTTCTTCCTAATAAAGTCATATCATCATGGAACATAGGTATAAATAGCTGCGAGAACATAAAGCACCTACCTACTCCCGGTTCGTAAAGATTGTAGTATTTTCCTAATAAGAACGCTTCTGATATTCATGCACATGCACTCATCGTAACTATCACTTAACAGAATTTACGTTGGTGTTTCGGAACACATACTTAACGTTGGAATTGTATGAATTAGGTATGTATGCCGGTGTTGAAGCTGGCTGCTGGTTTATGATGACATGCCTTCCTAGACTTTTGTGCATTGTGCAATGAACGTAGTAGGTATAAACTTTTAATCACATGAGACTCGCTAATAGTCAAAGTATTCAGTGCATTTCAATTTGATAAAAGTGCAAACTATTAAAATGTAAAAATACTTGACTTTAAAAATGTGAAAAAAAATTTGGACCTCCCATACTAAGTGAAACACTTTTTCAACATTTTTGTATGGGAAGTCCAATTTTTTTTTTCTTATTTCGAAGAAAAGTTTTTGTGAGTAAAACACACCCTTAAGAGATTTGTACTTATTTAAAATGTAACCTTATATTATGTAGGTAGATATTTTCCCACTTTTACAACAATTTTCTTCAGCTACTAGAATACTAGATGATAGAGGATATCGCTCTTGGTAAAACATTACTGACTTCCGTGTAAGTTTTGTAAGAAGTATGTATTAATTATACGTTAACCTTTGTTCAGCTACTGGATACCTAACACGATGTCGCTGTTAATATTCCTTATAATGCTAATAGACTCAGTAGCGCAACTTCTTTTAAAAATATTGATAAATGCGTTTTGCCGTGGGAATAAGACATTTTTATGTAAGTAGCATTCATGTTATTTTAGATACTTTTCGATCTTTTTACGAATGACCGGTTTTAAGCAGCCTTCTTATAAATCTTGGTTTAGTAGTGCAATAAAAGACGTTGCTATTAGTTTTCCTAAAACTCGCCAAATAAAAATAAATAATGCGTGTTCTCGTGGGAATGACATATTTTTCAGTGGTAATCAGTAGATAGGTATCTACTAAGTAGTATTCTTTTACTTTACTTTTCTCCTGTCCCCGTTTACCTATCCCCTGTATAACCGATCAATAATGTTAATCTTTTATAACGATAATTAAAACATTAGTCTAGTCGCAAAATGATCTAATTCCTAAACGCAAGACGGTTGAAGAATTTAAGTTGAAGCGTGATTTTTTAATTTGAGATGTTCCATAGAAAAAATCCTGCCAACTCGGAACGAATGTACCTATATCATGAAGCATCCACTTTTTAGGGTTTCGTAGTCTACTAGAAACCCTTATAGTTTCGTCAAGTCTGTCTGTCGACAGACAGACATGTCTGTCTGTCTGTCTGTCTGTATGCCGCGCCCTTATAACTCCGTCAGTGTTAGAGCTATCGACATCAAATTTGGTGTGAAGATAGATCGTCTTGACCCAAATTTAGAAATGTTGAGAAAAAAATATTTTAATTATTTTTTGGACAAGCTTTTTCCCATACAAGTGAAAGGTGGGCAAAAAAATTTTTTTTCTGTTATATTGAGTATCGTTGAATAGGTATTTTAAAACTAAGGGGAGGTTTCTTTGAAATAAAGTCACTAAAATGTTTCTGTCTCGAGATATTTGCCTTTAAAAGGGGCGTTTTTGAGCCATAATTTGTTCCAGCTGTAACTCCTAAAGTATAAACGCTAAAAATTTGAAAATAATATGAAATATACTTCTCAATCTGAAGTTAACATGAAAACTATAACGGATACTGTACCACTAAAGACTTCAGAATAAAAAAGTTTTTCTATTTGCGGTTGGTAATCATACAGCTGCAAACAAACCAGCAACAAAATTATTTTTGTAATGCTGATAACGTGTGCGTGTCTGACACGCTCTTGGCCAGTTTTTTGCCATTTCGCAGGTGGCCCCATAGTAAATAATCGATGCAATGTTTGCTGCCTGAGTAAAAAATAAGCCTGAATAAGAGGTTCGGAAATAACTGCAATAACTTCATGTTGCCTACAGGCTATTTAAAAATCACGCTTCATCTTAAGGGGGCTTAGCAAAGGAACCACAGGACATTAAATGTTTGGGACATTGTGTTTGGTCATTGTGCGCTTTGGACATTATGCGTGTAGGACATTCAGCATTTATTTCATTAAGTGTTTACGTCATTTTGAGTTTAGATCATTGTGCTTTTAGGATATTTTTAGGTTAAGGTTATCCCACCCAAAACATAAATGTGAAAGGCTGCCAAGTTCGATAATATTGGAATGCTTCGCCTATAAAAGAAGTGAGATCTAAATAAGTACCAAGTTCCATACACAGACCTCAGTTAAAAATAGTTACAGGAATGCACACTTGATTTTCCGCAGTTTGGAAAGTAGATTCTGAATAAATATCATATTAAATACCTAAAATTCTAATACTTACAAAAACGCAAACCTGTTTTTGAGCAGTTTCCTTATGACATTTTTTATTTATTTTTTTCTGTACTTTGTAATGATAAACTTGGCAAGTTTTAATAGAAAATTATATACTTGACTTATTGCGTTTAGTAGGTTTATAACAAAGTGTGTGAAAACTTGCCAAGTTATATCATTAAAAAGTACAGAAAAAATAAATAAAAAATGTCATAAGGAAACTGCTGAAAAACAGGTTTGCGTTTTTGTAAGTATTAGAATTTTAGGTATTTAATATGATATTTATTCAGAATCTACTTTCCAAACTGCGGAAAATCAAGTGTGCATTCCTGTAACTATTTTTAACTGAGGTCTGTGTATGGAACTTGGTACTTATTTAGATCTCACTTCTTTTATAGGCGAAGCATTCCAATATTATCGAACTTGGCAGCCTTTCACATTTATGTTTTGGGTGGGATTTCATTTATTTTTGTAAGGTTTATTTTCTTTTTTTCTTATGATTAAGTTAGTTAAGGAAATGTCTCATTTATACTAATTTTCAGATTTTTGAATATGGACTATGCTTCTTACAAAGAAATGGACTAGTATTTTTTATTAAATTTTTCTACGTTTGCGTGGCAAAGGAAACTTTTTTGTTTTGTCATTTTGTATGCTGTCTTGTACGACTGACACGCTAGAGCGCATTGCCCATTCAATATCTTGGATTTTTTTACACGTTTTCTATTTACTGATAAGCTTGCCAAGTCAGGGCGGTATAATGTACGTAGCCGGATATATTCAATTTTTACTTAACATAACATAACAGCTACAACAGTCCACTGCTGGACATGGGCCTCCCCCTATCGGGGGGTATTGCCATACTCACCACGCTTGGCAGGCGGATTGGCGAGGATTCCCTGGATGAGTATCCCTTAGTCGCTTTTTACGACACCCACGGGTAGAATTGGGGTAATGCTATTCAGAGCCGGCATCACAAGGCATAGCAATTACAGCAGTTTTTACTTTACTTTGACTAAATTACAAACCTTCGTAACGAATTTTAGGTCGGTACGACCATTGGAAGATATAGATAAATTTTTTGTTTTAGTTCCTTAGGGGTATGAATTTACACCTTCATTATTTTTAAAACCGACTCACACTTGGCCATTTTCAGATTTTTTCCTTTACCTTGACCTAAAGACCTACCTCCATGCCAAATTTCAAGTCAATACGACCATTGGAAGTGGTCTAGGTTTTTGATGAGTGAGTGAGTGAGTCAGTCAGTCAGTCAGTGAGTGTATAGTAAAAATAGCGATTTTCTGACGTCAATATCTCAAGACCTACAATAGGTACATTAATGAAATTTTGTATTTTAGATAAGTAAGTAGATCTCGACAGATACTAGAAATTTCATATGCGTAGATAAAATAAATTTTGAGTTATAGGTAGGTCGAACTTGGCCCGAAATGGTTCGTGTAATATAACCCACGGCCGGTGTGTCGGTTCTTTGCTCGAACTTGGCGGACACACTGCCGTGTGTCTAGATTATGCGACGGGAAGTTATCATCGTTATACTTAAATGGTTTTAAAGTACTATTTTATTGCAGATGAACGTTATTTTCTAAACACACGAAGTTGACTTTAGTCTCAGGTATTTGATAAGATTTAAAGGAAATACCGCATGCAGTTAGTTAAAGTTTTAATTTGAGAATAACATACAACAGCTATGCGCAGATGTGCCAGTTGCAGTTTCAGAAAATGCATAACGTCTAGGACGCAATCCATTCGAAAATCGTCAAAATCTTATCTTAGACTCCTCTAATACGCCACTCGCTTGATGCCTCATTATCGTTACTTATAAATTTATACGCATTATAACTTTTGAAGCACTCGCGATTGTTTTCACACATTTTAAGTATTGAACCGGGTCTATCGCGATAATTATTTAGGTAAACCTTTATAATTTACCTGTGTCCCACATCGCGATAGACCCGGTTCAATACTTAAAATTTATACGCATTATAGACTCTTCTGTGACTTGCGAAAGCTCATGAATCTGTTATTGTTCTTATCCTCCTGTGATTATCAATTTATTTTCGTTCGGTCGTTGAACAACTCATTGCTCCACACAAATAGAAGAAGCTAGCTTCTTTAATTAAAACGCAATAGTGGCAGCGTACACTGAAAAGACAAAAAGAATGTTATTTATTATACCAACTACTTATGACTGACACTGTATCTCTTTATATGTTCACTAGCGGCCCGTTGCAACTCATTTTGTAAGATATTTTCCTAGCATTGTATTATACATATAAACCTCCCTCTTGAATCACCAAATCTATTACAAAAACCGCATTAAAGACGGTTGCGTTGTTTTGGAAAGGTAGTGAATTCCACCACAGACAGAAGACAGAGAAACGCAAAAAGCGACTTCATTTTATACTTTGTAGGTATGTATTCAAATTTGTATTAATATTGGTATGATGACTCTCTAACAGAACATAGAACCATGGTAGATTTAATCATGGTAAGATATTTAATAATTCGATAGCATTGCATCATTGCACACTAATTATAATAAGTACAAAACCTTTTTATTACATTGGTACTTTTAAGCAGTCCTCACCTTAGTAATCCATGTAGTGATAAGGTTGAGTTAGTTTTTGGGTGTGTATTATTATGTGGAAACTCAATAAAAGCACACGTTTGCCAACAACAACAGATTTTTATTCCATTAGCATTATCTGGATAAATATTCTCATAAAACTTTTGGTTTTGCACATGTAGACCCTTTTAAACATTACAATAATACATTCAGACATTAAAACAATCATTTTACAGTATATTTTATACAATAAAACATAATTTTATATCTTTTTCCCTCTTTGACTGCAAAAAACGAATGTCCGCCATCTTTTTCTTCACGTCCTCCCGCCTTTTGTCTTCCGGGCGAGGCACGCAAACTACGCTTATACCGCCAACCAGTGAGTTTCAGTATATTTGTTTTGTCATTATTGTAACAGTTCGTCCATCCTGACACATTTTGCTACCACGCAAAATATTTCCAGTCACTTGATCTTTTATCCAAAGCTTTTCATAAG
This sequence comes from Phthorimaea operculella, assembly GCA_024500475.1. NCBI lineage: Eukaryota > Metazoa > Arthropoda > Insecta > Lepidoptera > Gelechiidae > Phthorimaea > Phthorimaea operculella. The sequence goes on from JANFCV010000017.1 coordinate 3,839,875, forward strand.
TGTCAAACTTATCGATCAGATTATCTTCCAAAATCTCACTGTACTGTATACTTTAATATTTCAATCTTCTGTCTGTGTTTTTTGTCGGTACTGTGTTTCTATTTAACTTCGATCAGCTTAACATCATTAATTACTGTCTAATTTTCGAAACATTCTCATCATTATCAGATATCTCATAAATTTTCCTTATGTTTTGTTGTTCATTTTCACTTAGTAGTTTCAAAATTTCAATTTATTCTTCAAAATTTTGCAGTCTTTTTCATCTGAGTCGGTGGCTCGGTGCATCATGTCTACTTGGAATATCTCTTGGAATTCATGTATTATCTCAGTGTTCTATTTAGAAACCGCTCTCTGAATTGTCCAATCTCCTGAGATACATCTTTGATTGAGTCTTTATTTTCTTCCTCTCATCCTGTATCATGTAGTAAAACAATAATGTCGGTACTAGTTTCTTTCTAAACAACAAATCATTAACACCACAATCTGTAAAGTATCAAATCATTAATATGACAATTGCATCAACAATAATAAGTGTTTCTTTTCACATGTTGCAAATATATTCCGAATCTTTAAGTACTCCTTCTCCTGCTCCTTAAATTATTTTCTAATAATCTTTACTACAATAAAGATTACCATGTTCATATATCATCTTAAACTTGTTTCAAAGTGTATTTTTATCAGTATACATACATCTATATCTTCATCAAAATAATGTACTATTTCTTTTTCGTCTGTTTAGACGACCCTTGTACCATTTTCTTTCAACATCTTACTTATCTGACGGTTCTCATGTACAACTTTGTTCACCGTCTGATAAGACGGCCCTTTGCACCATTATAGTCATCGTCTAGTAGTACAGCCCTTTGCACCATTTTAGTCAACGTCTGGTAGGACAGCTTTTTGTACCATTTTCATTCATCCATGTACCATTTTAGTCATCGTCTGGCTAGACGGCCTCTTTTGTACAACTTTATCCTTTGTCCGGTAATGCAGCTCTTTGTACCATTGTAGTCATCGTCTGGCAAGACAGCCCCTTGTGCCATTTTAGTCATCGTCTGGCAAGACGGCCTTCTGTGTAATTTTTTTCTTAGTCATCGTCTGGCACGATGGCCCATTATGCCATTTTAGTCATCGTCTGGCAAGACGGTCCTTTTGTGCCATATTAGTCATCGTCTGGCAAGACGGCCCATTAAGCCATTTTATTCATCGTCCGGCAAGACGGCCTTTTATTTTGTGCCATTTTAGTCATCGTCTGGCAAGACGGCCCATTATGCCATTTTAGTCATCGTCTGACAAGACGGCCCTTTCTTTTGTGTCATTTTAGTCATCGTCTGGCAAGACGGCCCATTATGCCATTTTAGTCATCGTCTGGCAAGACGGCCTTCTGTGCCATTTTAGTCATCGTCTGGCAAGACGGCCCTTTCTTTGTGCCATTTTAGTCATCGTCTGGCAAGACGGCCCTTTCCTTCTGTGCCATTTTAGTCATCGTCTGGCAAGACGGCCTTCTGTGCTATTTTAGTCATCGTCTGGCAAGACGGCCCTTTATGCCATTTTAGTCATCGTCTGGCAAGACGGCCCTTTCTTTTGTGCCATTTTATTCATCGTCTGGCAAGATGGCCTTCTGTGCCATTTTAGTCATCGTCTGGCAAGACGGCCCATTATGCCATTTTAGTCATCGTCTGGCAAGACGGCCCTTTCTTTTGTGCCATTTTAGTCATCGTCTGGCAAGACGGCCCTTTCTTTTGTGCCGTTTTAGTCATCGTCTGGCAAGACGGCCCTTTTGTGCCATTTTAGTCATCGTCTGGCAAGACGGCCCATATGCCATTTTAGTCATCGTCTGGCAAGACGGCCCTTTCTTTTGTGCCATTTTAGTCATCGTCTGGCAAGACGGCCTTCTGTGCCATTTTAGTCATCGTCTGGCAAGACGGCCCATTATGCCATTTTAGTCATCGTCCGGCAAGACGGCCCTTTTTTTTGTTTATTCTGTAACTTCACTTATATTATTGCCTGTATTAATCCACAATGCTTGTTAATATTTATTTGCTTCACTCAATTCTATCGTCAAGTTTCATCCATAAACTCTTTTCCGTTTTCTGTAATAGATAACTTCACTTATATCATACATTGCCTTTATTATTTCACCATGTTTGTTAACATTTATTTTCTTTACTGAATTCTATTGCATACTTATTAATTATTTATACATATCTAAATATTTCGTATTTGTAAACCGTTTAAGTCAGTCATTCATTGATTCTCTTTTATTACTACTTTACTTTTCTCATAACTCTCTTGTATTCAATTTAACTTTTAACCCTGAGTTTGACTATTTTATTTCCTTCTTTTCTTTTTGACCATTGACTTTAACTTTGAATTTTGACTTTTATGCCTATAAAACTACTTATTCTAAGTATTCCTCAATTTTACTTCCACTATGTTAACATTTCTAACTTTCTTTTCCTTTTAACTATTTATTACTAATAAGTCGATTAATAAATCCATTCTTCTCTTATTTCGTGTGGTACACCAGGCCAATAAATGGTGTAAATCTAAATCTGCAATATTGTTTTTTTTAATTCTTAATATCCTTGATAATAGTTTATCAATCATAGTTTCTTTATTATCAGCAAAAGCAGGGCTACAATTTTATGCTCTAGGTATGTCCTTTAGAAATTATTTCACTTGTGCTTTACATAAACTGACCTTTAACTAATCTCTTGCAGGTAAAGACCTAAGCACAGTACCAAATTCAATTTATTAACAATGATCTTTGCAATTTTATTCTATTCTGTGAATTTCTGTGATAGTAAATTTACATTCTGTTTATTATTATAAGTAAGTACTATCGTTTTCAATCCTCTTCCCTAATTTGTGCATCACTAGCTTAACGTTGCAAGAAACAAAGTGGTATCCAGGTAATAGGTACCTACATTACTATCGCAAAACCTTTAGTTAGATACATTACATACTATTCGAACTTCGACGATTTAGTAAGTACAGTTCGTTCATACTGTTCTAAGTTAGGTACCTGCCTTTACTCTAAAAACTCTGCACCTCCTGTTTTTTTTTATTAATATGAGCGCCGAATGTCTATACCCTTCAAACATAAGTTGTTTTAATATATTTAAGCCTATACATGTGATAGCTGTTATTGATAGGTACCTATTATAAGTTTTCATTTCATTCTTGGTTTTCTTTCATGTAATCTAAGTACTTTCCTTAGTAGTTGACTTTGTATCTGCAAATATTCTATTATTTTAAAGTGAATATAATAACACCCAATTGAGTGGCTAGATCAATTAGCGTATAAAATAATAACTGAGCATACTAATTAAATTAGATATAAAGATTATGATAATTCCTTTCTCTTGTTAACATGTATCGCTCTCTTACTAAGCATTGCATTTTAATACTCATGTTTGAATACAACTATGACACATTTCTTTCAAGTAAGTAGGTACTTATTGTTTGGCTTATCGATAATGACGTTCCGTTACAGAGTCTATCCACCTATACTATTCATAATTAATTCTTTCAGAACAAATTCATGGATTGTTTTTCTTTGCTGAATGATTTAACAATTGCAATTTTAGGTGACAGGCTGACAACCTTTCACTATGATGATAAACAGTCTTCTGAATGTTTTTCAACTTCTATCAGACGTAGTGCAAATGGCTATTTTTCATCCGTTTGCGCTCTGCCTACCCCGCAAGAGTAGTTTTACATTTACTCACTCAAAGAAATGAAAAGTTAAACAACAAGTATCCATAGGTATAGGTACTTCTTTTTCAAATCTGTTCTTTTAGTTTTCCATGTGTCCTATAAAAACATATATTAGGTATATTATTATTTTACTACATAACAAACAAAAGTCACCCTACGCATCTATTTTATCTCTTTTATATATATATTTTTTTAATTACTTGCTGGTTCAGTTCTTAGCTTCAAATTATGATTTATTCATTCTAGATAGGTACCTACCTACCTAACATATTTACCCTTTACTCTTGCTATAAGAAGTTACTGCAACTAAGCTATCTTAAAATACCAAGTACCTATCACAGATTTAAATAAAATAACTCTTTAATTTTTCATAAATTTTGTTCGCAGCGCTCCATCTATTTTGTATTTCTTGATCTAGTAGTAAAACATGAACAAATATCTTTAGATCTTATTTCTCACAATATATGACTTTTTGTGATCAAAACAACAATGAAGTTAGTTCAAAGAAATCAAATATGATTTATGGGGTGTAAGTATTAACTCTGTTTCTGTGGGTAAAATAGATCTGCTACAATACCTACCATAAATTTAATATTTCTTTCTATGAAAAACTTGAGTCCTTATAATTTATATCAGTGTAGCTGTTTCCTTGTTCAATAGTTTTTATGAAAATAATTAAATGATGTATGATATACTTGTCTAAAACCCACTGATCACCTTGTAAACATTGGTAAATCTTATATAGGTATCTGAAGGTGTATTTAGTATTTGTCCAATATTTTATTTTATACTATTATTGTATTATAACACGTCACATAAAATGTAATATACCTTAGTGCAATAAAGTATACAAGTTATAGGTATGTGGATCGACTTTTGCATTACCCACTTGACACCTCACTCATACCTACTCAAGTAAATGCATGTTGAATTTACTACTTTTTCTCATCGGTGTTTTCTGCCGCACCATTTATTTCAAAATATCTAATCTGACACTCACATATACCTAACAATTACATACAAATCAACTGACAGTCTGAAAGTAAATGTAAGTAGTATGACTTCAGGCCAATTTATTTACATACCTATTGTATGCATTGGTGACCATACCTCTTTCTTTGTTTGTCATATCTAGTAAATAAATCAGTAAATTTTTGTACATAGCAAGCAAGTTAACAACTTTTTCCATGTTAAACCAGTGCTTTGAGAATAGGTGCACAAACAAAAAGCCATATTCAGTGATTAGTAAAATAGTATTTTCAACTGTCACATACTACTATTGCATAACTTTAATTAGATAAATATTTATTCATCCATCATGTCTGTCTGTCTTCAGTCTTCACAAATAAGTCAAAGTTTTACTTCATTTTGACTACACATTTTCATTTTATCCCTATCATACATACACACCTTCCAAAGCTTATTTCTGTCCCTAGTGATTATGAAGAGAAAAGTCTATCAAATGTAAAATAATCAATAACTCCTTTTATTTGTATATTGTTGAATTTTTGGTTTAATCAGATTACTGTATATGATTTGCTAGTGTAAGGTTCACTCTTTTCATTTACAGAAACTAAGTACAAAGTGTTTATTTCATTACCCAACTGCCTCAGAAGGAAGGTTATTTTTATTGAGTTCAAGGAAAAGAACATTATTTTCACATGGGCTATTAGCTCAAACCGTTTCCAGATTTTGATAAACAAAGTATCATTAGATTTATCTTAGCAGCACAAGTGAGACAGCCTATATGAAAATGGTATAAACTCAAGCTAATGTTTTTTTAACACAAAATATACCTAACTATAAAATTACCAAAGTCGGGTTTTGTTTTCTTTTTTTTGAAATTATTATAATATTACTTTTCTTTAATCAGTCATCATTAACAGGTCAGTAACACAGCTTACATATTTATAATAAAACTTAATACAATCCTATTAGGATTGATCCTTTTTGTTTTGAGGTAGGTACATAGATACTCAACAAATATCTCCAGTTAACTATTAAAAAGTAAGTTAGTACTTAATTAAATAATGCTCATATGTATTGTTTTAGTATTCAGTGAATAGAAGTTTCTCCTAGACTCACATACCCTTACAGACACTGCAATATGTGAATATCTATTCTTCTTCTTTGAGTGGACACCAAACTGTTGAACAAATAGCTAACAATTTCTACCAGTCCGGCTACCAGCCAACATAACAAATTGTAAACTTCTTGTTTAATTGTATCTACACAGAGTTCTTGTGTTATTCTTTTCAAATATCATCAGACCAGAACTATTGAAAATTAGCATTCCTGTAGGTACCAGGTAGGTAGCTACTTTATCCCCATATCATATAGGAACAGTCTTACCGCATAATTCCTGTGACAATGATATGTGAATTAGGTACTGAACATTTAAGTAATTCTTTATCCTTTCAAACTTTCCTGACGCCTTCCTTTTTGTCTTAGTACATTTTATGCGTTTTCCTTCGTGTTTTCGATTCGACATTGTCTTTCATGAAATTCATCAGCACAACCGGCAAGACGCGTTGGATCCCACTTCTGAAACTGATAAGGTTGAGTTAGTTTTTGGGTGTGTATTATTATGTGGAAACTCAATAAAAGCACACGTTTGCCAACAACAACAGATTTTTATTCCATTAGCATTATCTGGATAAATATTCTCATAAAACTTTTGGTTTTGCACATGTAGACCCTTTTAAACATTACAATAATACATTCAGACATTAAAACAATCATTTTACAGTATATTTTATACAATAAAACATAATTTTATATCTTTTTCCCTCTTTGACTGCAAAAAACGAATGTCCGCCATCTTTTTCTTCACGTCCTCCCGCCTTTTGTCTTCCGGGCGAGGCACGCAAACTACGCTTATACCGCCAACCAGTGAGTTTCAGTATATTTGTTTTGTCATTATTGTAACAGTAGTTCAGGCCATTAACAGAAATCAGTCATATTTGCCGCAGATCCTACCAGCGCTGCTGTTAGAAAGATCCCAATTGAAAAAGGTTAGGATTCCTTTAGCTCAAGCTAGGTAAAGCCATGATTTTCGGGCTGGCTGCAAAGTCTAACCACCGGTCATACTCTAAGAGGCATCCAATGGGTATATATCTGAACCAGCAATGAACGCTGAGCATAATAGTTTTGAATTATGATAAGTTCATCCATTCAATAAGCAGTAAGTTTTCCATGTGATGTAATGCTTCTTGCTCTGTAAATGTTGCAAAATTGACGACTCGTGAATGAGTTTTCTAATCTAAGAGTAAATACAGCTAGTTACTGGCTATTGGTATAATTTGAGAGATGAAGAAAACACACACAATAAAATTTCATACATGATAAAAGTTCTAAGTACCTAATAGCGCTAATATATTAGTCATCAACTCACTTTAAGGCCACTTTTATAGGCAGAAAGATATCTATATTATTCTGTAAAAGGAATAACACTATTTACGATATTGTATAATGAAATACAGCATAAAATTATATATTTTTACAATGTAAACAATTGTCCATTTTGTAACTATTTCAATCAATCCAAAGATGACAACATAATTAATTGTTGTTTTAAAAATTCATCCATCTGGATAGGCAATGGTACTAGCCATACAGCCTAGTCTTTTATTAGTTCTTTCTGTTATCTTTTCAAAAATAAGGCATTAAATGCCAATTCTTCTATAGTTCATTTCTTATTTCCAATAAAAACAAGGCAAAAATGCCATTTCTTCTATATATTCTTGTGTAATTTTCAGGTTCATAAAATTCCATGTCCGGGTTAAATCCATGTCAAAGCTCTCCAACCGTGGAGATAATAAAGTCAAATATTGGATTAAAAGTGGCAGGGTTCGATAGAAGTTCTTGAAGCGAAGGCGGGATACTGTCTTTGTAAATATCTTGCAGCTTGTCAATTAATAAAATTCGGTTAATATTTAAAGCAGGACAGTTGAAAAATATATGTTCCAGCGTTTGATTTTCATTTAGAGAGCAATCTGTACATAAAGGTGAGTTAATAATTTTCATGCGGTGTAGATGGGCTTTAAATTTACAATGACCAAATCGTAACCTGCATATTTGTGTGAAGAATCTTCTTTTATAAAGGTATTATTCTTAGCGAACCAGGGTTTCTCTCCAAGATTCTTATTGATTGCAGCATACCATGCACCTTTTTCTTGTATTATAATTTGATGTTGATTTATCCAGCTTTGTCTAATTTCCTCTTGAATCAATGGGATTAAATCTCTCCATGGAAGTGACATTTTTCTGGGTTGTCCAATTAAGCTATTGTTTATTGTTCTGGCAAGGTAGTCAGCTGTTTCATTACCTGACACACCTTTATGTGCTGGAGACCATAAAATTCAATTGAAACATTGGCGTTGTATAGTGTTTGCCACAGCTGTTTAATTTTATAAATAATATAATTTGTACTCAGAGTGTTATTCTTTAAAGCTGATAAAACTGACATACTGTCACTAATAATAAGCCATTTAGGAAAGAGTGATTTAAATTGTTTATATATTCTAAAGCGGCTTGAATTGCTGCAGCTTCTGCCGTAAATATACTGCAAGTTTTGGTAGTTTATATCCATTTCCTGTCTTCAAGGCACTGTGATAGTATGCAAGAGAGACACCAGTATCAGTTTTGAGCCATCAGTGTAAATATGCTGGTATTGTTCCCATAATGATAGTTTCTCATATAGCTCTTCTCTAGTTCTAATGGAGTTATCTATAACTATATTCATATTGCAAAATTTGCTTTCAAAAGCTCCTTCGTAACATGCCAACTTGTCAGATTTGTGAATGTTATGCCTTTCATTATAAACTTTTATTTCAGAATAATCAAGCAGAATAAAGGGAATTTAATTGAAGTAGATGCAGAGGCCAAAGTTTGATTTTCAGCGATTTTCTCTAATAAGGAATGGTGAGTAAAAGAAAATAATTTCAGTAGAAATCTAAATTTGAGATATTTAAATCTTAACATCAATGGAGGTATATTGCATTCAACTTGCATAGAAACAATAGGTGTTGTTTTCATTGCACCTGTTATTAAACGTAAATTTTTATTCTGTAAAGTTTCTAACTTTTTAACCAAAATAGGATTGGAAGCATAACAAAGAAAACTATATTCAAAGTGGGAACGTACCACAGACTTATATAACATAAGTAAAACTTTAGGATCAGCTCCCCATGATGTTCTAGCGAGGATTTAAGAATATTAAAAGCTCTAGAAGCTCTATCTGACACATAACTTACATGCTTATTCCATGATAAATTTCTAGTAAAAATTACTCCAAGAAATTTTGCTTCATCTTCTACTGGCAATAAGCTACCATCATAATATATATGAGATATTAAAAGTCTAGATCTACTAAAGATCACAACTTTAGTTTTCTCTAGACTAACACTTAAATGTAAATAATCAAAGTATGTTTTTAATCTTTCTAATGCTATATTTAATTTGATTTCTGTTGCTTGCATGTTAGACCCAATACAATATATAGCTAAATCATCAGCAAATTGTAAATTTCTTACTTCGGTACCCAGTATACTATTTAATTTATTAATATACAAGATGAACAGCAAAGGACTTAAAATTCCACCTTGACAAACACCTAAATATGACGATTGTGGTCCATATAAATTATTTTTAAACTTGACATATACTTGCCTACCATTTAAAAAGTTGAATATCCAACTAATTAATTTTCCAGGTAAACCTAACAACTGTAACTCCGCAGCAAGCACATGGTGATTAACATTATTGAAGGCTCCAACAATATCAAAGAAGACACAAACAACAAATTTATTAAATGAGAAGGAATGATGAATGTCAAGAAAGAGATTATTCAAACTTTCGATTGCAGAGTGACCACGTCTAAAACCAAACTGATTTGGAGGTAATAACTTATTAGATTCAATAAAAAATTCCAGTCTTTGTTTTAGTATTTGTTCAAAAACTTTACCTATACAGGATGTTAATGCTATAGGTCGATAAGAATTACAATTATCCGCATCTTTACCAGGTTTCAAAACTGGAATTAAACAATCAACCTTCCATTCAGTGGGAATTATGTCATTAGACCAAAGAAAGTTAAATATGTCCAAAATCATTTTTTACTTGACAATGAAAGATTTTTAATAACTTATATGGAATATGATCTAAACCAAAAACAGTATCTCTTCTAGAGCTAAGTGCACTAATAAATTCATTTAAAGTAAAAGGTGTAATTAAATAATCATTACCACCAGTGACTGGAGAGTTAACAGTAGTAGTGACAATATTTGGAGAAACGGTTGTGTACTTATTTAAAAATGCTGGTATCCAATCTGTGTTAGAAGACCGTATCACATTACATTCAGAAAAGATTTATTAAACATGCGCATTGTTTTCCATATTACAGACAGAGGTGTTTGCCGGTTAAATGTTTCACACAAAGCCATCCATGAAGCTTCTCTTTCCTTTTAATGGTAAGTTTTTAATAGCTTGTTGTTTTTAAAATAGATATAATTTTCTAATGTTGGGTCATTTTTAAATTGAATGTAAGCAGCTTTAGAATTATTTACTGCTAAAGTGCAGGCATTATTCCACCAAGGCAAACATGGTCTTTTCCTACGTGTTAAATTTGGCTGCACTGAATTATTTCTGGTTGTGGGATTAGCCTCAAATGCACAATTTAGTAGTAAAGAGAGAGATTAGAATAGGATTCCTGGGGTCGTTCAAAGTCAAAGTTAAAAGTAGTTAATTTGTCACTAACTATTTCTTGATATTTTTCCAATCGACATTTGAAAAATTTGGACGGATGTAATTTCCTTGATTTAAATTGGAATTGTTAATTCTATTTACAGAACCAAGGATACTAGTAACAGTGGGAAGATGATAACTCCCCATTGGATCATCATGAACTGACCAGCTACAACGTAATGATAATGAGGAAGAAACGAGAGTAAGATCCAATGCATTTGGTTTCCACATATGTGAACCCACAGTAGTTGCTTGGCCGTCATTAAGGAGGCATAAATTATTATCATCAATCACATCTTGCAAAATTATACCACGCGCATCAGTTGACGTGCAACCCCACGAAGTACTGTGTGCATTGAAATCCCCAGCCATAATAAGAGGCCCTGGTACAGATTTAATCAAACTATCAAGACGGGAATAAGTAAAGTTGGAAGGAGAAGCCAACGTGGGACTATAGAAACTAATTATTGTAATAATTTCATTGTTGAAATGTAACTGAACTGCCAAATTTTGTAATGAGTTATCAGAATGTGTGTTTAACAAATTGTAACGCAAATTATTTTGTATTAATATTGCAACACCATTGTGTTTAGTACCTATATCTAATCTTTCGATGTTAAAACCTTTAATTTTAATTTTTTTCCCTGGTTTTAACCAGGTTTCAGAAATAAGTGCTACATGAATATTATTATTATATAAAAAATAAGTAAAAGCATGTAAATTACTAGACAAACTTTGAGCATTCCATTGAACAATATTTAACTGATCCATAAATTAGAATTTACTTAGTTTTATGGTCTGTGGTTTTATTGATACTGAATGAATCAAGTAAAGCGCTTTTATACTTTGAGTAGAGATTGGGATGGGATTTTCAGCATCTTTACTAGCGGAAATAATTTTTATAATTGAAGAAATCAGAAGATTCATGAATTGTTCCGATTTAAACAATTGTTGAACTGGGTCTACTTTACTTTTTAGTGGGGAAGTTTTGTTATTAAAAACTTCAGAATACGAGGCCCTGCGCATCTGAACTTTTATCTCCTCTGCTTTTGAATTTTCACTGGGCATGATTTGGCAATTGCAACATGTTTTCCTTTGCAGTGAACACAGACTGCTTCTTCTGGCCGTTTTACGCAATCTTTATAATTGTGAGAATCACCGCAGATTGAGCACCTCTGGGCGTTTTTACAGAATTTACCAATGTGCCCAAAGCGCAGGCATCGCAGGCATTGGCTCACAGGAGGCGTGTATGGCCTTACTTCGAAATACCAGCTGTTAATATCCACATAATCAGGAAGTACTGCACTAGCGAAAGTTATCGATACCGCTTGTGTTGGTACCAAGCAGGAGTTACCTTCGTCGTCTTTGGAACGTCGCATGAATCGGCGTACAGATACAACATTTCTGCAACTAGAAATTCCATCATATATTTTTTGTTGCTCATGTATGTTGGAACGTTTGTTATTACCCTGTCACTTCCGTTAATCTTGCTGGAATAGTCGCCCTCAACTTTAGCTCTTTTTGAGACTTGAGATTATTAAGAGCTGCATTTGCTAACCCTGGTCGCTCAAATATAACCGCTATTTTGTAACGATTAATTCTTTTCAATTGCTTGATACCTTTGTTACTAAGCTTCAATGCGCTTCCCAAGCCCATCAAGTCTCTCTCACCTATCGGCGTCTTGTCGTCCGCGCTCTCGTAAATTACTATATATTCGAACTCACCGCCATCCTCCGGATACTGACGAATGTAGTTTTCAGTTTTGTATGGCTTGTATTTGTCTACATCGTCGTCGCCCGCATCATCGCTCATAGCGGGGTCCTCTCCTTCGCTTACCTCTCCGCCATCGTTTCCCTTTTTACGTTTGCCTTTGCGACCCATGGCTGGGCAGCAAAGCTGTGTTGCTTTTTTATTGCACTATTAGAATATAAGTTACTAGTAATTAAATTTACTAAGAAATTATCAATTTATTCTGCAAAAAGCAATTTTAAAATTTTCTTTGAAAAATTTTCACCCTCTTGATTCAAATTCCCGCCAAAGAATCACAACATAATTAATGTCAATTTTAGTAGTGCTGCCGACTAAAGAAAACATTCGGGACACTATCGATATCGATTACCGGTATTCCGAAATTGTAGCAAACATGATGAAAATATAGATGAATTAGCTGTGAATTTAAATGCTATTGAAAACTACCTACATGTATATCTAGTGCCGGTTGGCTTAGAATATACACGTTTACTTGCTAACCGTAGGTGTCATAAAAAGCAACTCGATTAAGAAACACCAGCAGAAATAAACAGTAGAGTTTCTAGTGAATATTTTCACCTTACACTTGGTATGGTAAAATGGTAATAAGCATGGTAAATATGGTATTCCTCAGATAAGAGAGGCCAATGTCTAGCAGCAGTAGACTATTGTAACTATTGATGTAGATGAAAAAAATAATGCTTGTTTTCACTGCCTAGCTACTTTTCCTAGAAGTACCTAGGTCGCGCCATGAAATAAATCTCTCAGATAAATCTCTATTATTTAATGAGTCATTATCAAAATCAAAATAACAATATTTAATATTTCAGTGCAATTGGTATTAGAAACCGTACTTTTTAGTCCTTTTTCACTAGCGTCTTGTTGTAGCGTGAATTTTAAAAGGCACTTTAAGGCCTCCATTCCATTGCATCGTGCGGCAGGTACCCGCATAAAAAGAAATGTATATACATACGTACATACACACGTAAATCACGCCTACATCCGTTGCGGGGAAGGCATAGCGTATACGTCTGTAAAAAACGACAAATACACCACGTCTGGCAAAAGTTGGAGAATCATTCAGAAGACTGTGTATCACCATAGTGACAGATTGTACACACCAAAAATCCCTTAATCGCTTCTTACGACACCCATGGGAAAGATATGGAGTGATGTTATTCTAAGCCGGCATCACACTGCAAATGTAGGTACTTACAAAATGAAATAAATGATTAAGTATATAAACTAGAAATAGGTGTTGTCTCAATCAACAAAAAATAATAATAAGCATGCCAAAGTATCGTCTTTGACCATAGCAATATTTTGATGATAATTTTCCAACTCATTAATCGATAGCGAAATATTGTGCGGCTAGGCATCACTATCTTGGCAAATGTCAAATAGTATTTTTTTAATTGATTATATGGCTTGTAGGATTAGAACCAATGAGGTCGAAATTGATCGGTAAAAATAATGTGATACCAAAATTATAGATTTTTGTAGACGGTGATGACTTTAACAATAAAATAACACATAAAAGAAATGAACAATAAAAAGTCACGGCGTAAAGTTTTTTCATTGTTAGTGATTTCTTCAAACTCATTGCACAACAAGCAAATTAAAGAAATGCAAGTATGTTTTGAGCGGGTGATAACCTCAGACGTAAAACTCCATAATCTAGATTCTGATAATCTTGTGACGATCGTCTATGGCAGTCTGTCCTTTTTGTTACGCGCCCAGATCACTTATATATATGTCCCTAAAGGGACAGATAGGCCACGCTCAATATAAAGGTGCTACCATATAGAATCCCAGGTTTTTTTTTAATTAAAAACTACCAGTGAAGATAACATATCAGAATCTTACTGATTACTACGTTCGTTTAGAATAAAAACCGTTCAGAAATATGATAGGTTATGTACCCCTTGGTTATACCTCTTTTTGTAGTACGGTCACTCGATATAAGGCCATATTGGACAGCTGTTAAATATGGTCTATTCGAATGACAGTACTATAGTACCCTTACTGTACCGCAATACATTTTTTCTTAGTTTCGATTAAATAAAAAGAAAATAAACATACCCATTTTTATCATAATTTTATTCATTCTTCAAAACATCTTCAAAACAAATGTATAAAATTTTCGAATTAACAAACAATATTTACAAAATAAGCATGAATTGGTGGTAAAGGAAGTATCTAACACTAAGCTCACGTTATCATCATGAACATATTTATGAATACCAAAAGGCAACTGAACCCCAGAGGTTTATTATAGCGTGCAATACAAATCTTAAGTAACTGGAGAATACACTGTTCTTACGTAATTCACTGGTTTGTAGTGTTCCCGTGCGTGCATGCAAACAGGTCTATCTTAGGTGCCCGATTTGCTGGTCGTGGCTCGCGGGCAGCGATGTGGTGCTGCTGTCCCCAACTTTCACTTCCCACAACACCTTTTCAGTGGATAAAGTGGCTAACATATTGTAACAAACACTGCCTGTACAACAAAATATTACTGTGCTCTTTGCTTTATCCGTGGCAATTCTGTCCGTTGAAATCACGAAGAACTCACTTGATACAACTTCCGAATAACTTGTTTGCTTAGAACTGAAGTTAAATATAATAAAACTTGAGATTAATAATAAAAAGAATAAAATTATGGAATAAAACAATAAATTAAATAACTGACGCTTTGACTTGACGTTGACAAAGACAACTGGCGTGATAGTCCACAAACTAGAAAAATAAGTTTGTACATAAATAGGTTTGTTTGATTTGTTTTATATTTTGATCAAAAACTTCTTGAAAAGTAGTAAAGTTTTCTTTTTTGAAAGATAAGAAATGGCCGTCGTAAAAATCATCTGTTTGATAGCTGTTATCTGTGGTTTAATCTATGGGTTTACTAAGGAATATGTCATCATATTGGCGTTTCCATAGTGTGGTTACGCGCGCCTCGTCGCGCGCCTCAGAAGCGCGCTGAAATGTCAAATTGTATAGAACTTTTGAAGACTCGCAAGACAATCTTAGCCCTGCAGGTCAACCAGCAGTACCAGCGACGATTTTGACGCTTACTGACTTTAACTGCAAATAACCGGAATATCAGGAGAAGTCACTAAGAAGGTGGTTGAGACGAAAGTCATATTTCTTGGATTAAAAATTGGCTTAGAATCATATGACGTCCTTTATCCGATTTTGCTGTAAACAGCATAAAAACAGTTTGATATTTTTATACTTTGAATTTTTTTTACAGTAGCAGCGTAGCAGCCCTTGCCAATCGCGAAAATCCGAAATAGGGCCGAGTGAACCTTCGTGGCTCAACGACCAATGGGATATGGTAGTTGATGTTTAGTCAAAAGCCCTTCCAGAACCCACGTCTTCGGCCCATTATCGTGTTTCTAATAGAATAACAAACCAAAAAAAAAAACAGATGGCGGTTTAAAACTTAGCAGCGTTAACTTAGAAAACAGTTTGCTTGTTCAACAAGTCCTTGCACAAATTGCGTTGGTGAAGAAAAATACACTTTGATAACTTCAGTTCTTGACTTTACAAGACCCAAGGTGCTTGTAACTTTAACTTTGCATATAGACAGCCTCGTTTCCGTATTCCTAGTTTAAAATGCGACATTATTTTAAAAACCTTTGAATACAATTTCTTCTACACCTTTTCCCACCCTAAACATGTGTAGGTAGATAGATATATCTAAGTAGTTACTAAAGTTATTTCCTTTTTTCACATGATTTTTGCAAATTTTTCATTTCATTTCTCTTACGTTGAAAAATTTATGTTTACAAGGCAGTGCCTTATTTTTTATACCTTTTTATTCCAAAAATATCTTCAATCCGATGATCAGTTATAATATTTTACTCTTGCTTGACAATAACGCAGGGTGGAAAATTCCCTCTTTTTAAAAGCACGTTTTAAAACTACGAACATGTAAATAGCACCCTAGAGAAGAAAGCGACCGATTTCTTAGAACAAAGGTCAAATCGAGAATAGACTTAGTACTAGTATAATAATTACCACCAGACTTCTCTGAAGTCACGTTCCGTTTTCATTATTGCACCTTGTGATATTGCAGTTGGGAAGTCCCTTTGCTACAAGGAATTCTTGCAAGTTGACTTGAAAAACCGATAGGTTTTCACTGCATTCTTATGTTTCGTTGACCATTGTAGGTAGGAGCGCGCGTGGTCTCAAAGTTTAGATGTATTTCGTCCTCGTATTGAATCTAGCAACCCTGGCTATGTAACAAGTAACAATCGCGAAAATCCTAAAAGTGATCCTTCTATAAACTCTCTATTTTGTGCAGCAGCCTTGAGAACTGATTGATTACCTACCATAATCGCCCAAGTGAGACCATGTAGGTAAACATGTTACTTACAGGGTGTCCTGTTTGCTGAGTCGCGAGCGTCAATTAGCGGTGCTCAAACATGGCTGCTCCAACACGGCTTCTTCTTTTCGAGTGGGGCACCGAGTCGTCCAACGACCCAATGAACCCTGTTGTCAGAGTTTTTCAACCACCAGGCCTACTACACAAGGTTTTATACAAGCAGCAGGCCTGACATGGTTGGGTAACTACCAATGTCTTAGTAATCATTGACAGTAACCGGGACCAACGGCTTAACGCGCCCTCTGAAGCACGGAACCATCTTACCATCGTATCCAGACTGGGAATCGAACTGTCCTAACCAAACTGGGAATCGAACCCGTAACCACTGCGCCACATCGGCTGTCATCGGCTGTTGCTGCCTGCCTACCACGGCGACAACACACTACAGGTACAGAATAATCAGCGATTACCTATTTCCCTTTTAATTAATTTGAAATACTTTGATCTTATATTGGTGCATGCGATAGTGGCAAAGACTGACGATCGTTACAATACGTTTGTACGGAAAATCTGAGACCACGACCGCTCTCAATAATAAGTACCTATGCAATACCTATGTATTTTGAAAGCCTAGACTAGACGATGTTTATCTTAAGATTTTGATTGATTACCATAATGTAAACGTCATGTCACACATACAGGGTGTCCTGGGGTGTACTGTTTGCTGAGAGTCGCAAGCGTCAATCAGCGGTGCTCAAACATGGCCGCTCCTTTCTGCCTACCACATGCCTACCACTACCACGGTGACAACACACTATAGAATAATCTGCGATGATTTCCCTTTTGAAATAATTTGATGTTAGATATAGTGCGTGCGATAGTGGAAAAGACTGACGATGGTTACCTACAATACGTTTGTATGCAAACTCCACGAGCGTCCTAATAATAAGTATGTATTTTTCAAAGCTTATACGATGTTCGTCTTAAAATTGATATGGTGATTGATTACCATAACGGAAACGTCATGTCACATACAGGGTGTCTTAGGGGTGTCCTGTTTGCTGAGCTGAGAGTCGCGAGCGTCAATTAGCGGTGCTCAAACATGGCCGCTCCTTACAGTCCACTCTGCGATAACACACCTTAATAATCAGCGATTTCATTAGATTAGTTTAGATAATTTATGGCACAACTGATGTACAAAAGATCGCCAAAATAAATATTGATAAAATGGCAAATACTATAAAATACATGTCAGTCAGCAGATAAGTAATTCTATTTACTACAATGATATTATATGTAGGTTCTTTAATTTACTAGGTATAGAATTCTAGGAATAACTTTAAACTCCATATTACGTACATTTGAGGAAGGCACCGTTTTTAATTTGTCTTTGTCAGTCATTCATAGTTATTTTGTAGGTAAATATGACTTTGATTTTATGATGAACGTATATTTACACTTTTCTCTTGTCGTGTGTGACACTGGGTCGACAAACGACCTGGAAGTATTATAATACCCCGCTACCGCTCCAACTGTGTACCCTACCCCCCGAAGTTGGGTGTCAGTGTTTGCGCAAGCACCACTCTAGTATCAGGTTACATTTTAATCACCCTGTACATGATGACGTCACACCGACAGCCCTCAGCGAGCGTGATTCAGCCCTCGGTAATGATTCGGCGAAAGTCTAAATATATCTAAGTGGTTATTATTTTGTGTATCTCTGAAACTTGATGCCAAACTTGCTACGCAAATCTTGGCAGGGCTGTGGGCATATCCGCTCTCCTTGTGGTGAAAAATCGCTACACCTCGCGCACGAAGTCGGCAGCAACAGTTAGTACTTATAGTAGGTTAGAATTTCAATACAAAAAATTTTTGGGAGTTCCCGTGCGTGTTCCAGGTCGGTTCCGCTTTGGAAACTAATCTTTAGGCTTTTCTTTACCTATGCCGAACCGGGGCTTTGCTGGCCTACTTACAAAAAAAAATGGCAACCGTTTCAAAAATTTTTCACTTGGCAAAATTTTGTTATTTTGTAATAATTCAAAAATGGTAAGAGCTACAAATAACTATTGTACAGAAGATATGTTAAGCGTAAATTTCTGCATATGAATGTTATCAATAACTTTTTCATAACCCAATAGTTTGCGAGAAAAACGGAGCACAACATGGCAGTTTTTGATGAAAACTCACAAATTCGAAAGTATAAAGTAAGTAGTGAAGTTGGGGATTAAGAGTCACTCGCTGTGTGGGTAGACCATGCTACAATATCCTGCCTGATATTTAGTAACAAGCTTTCCGCCCAGCGGTTTTACCCGCTGATATATTTTGAAGTAAACAAAATAATTTTATACAAATTTTCGTCCTCTGTTTTGCCACTTTAGGTGATGATTTTTTTGGAATCCTTTCTTGATATTAATTACGATTATTCAAATAACCTCTGTGCAAAATTTCAGGGTCCTAGGTCCAGTAGTATTGCCTGTGCGCGGTATACAATTTGTATGAAAAAAGTAGAGTTTGTTCGTTGTTGCCACATTTTGTTCTTTTTTGCTATCCTAACAGGACCTTGGGTCAGAACTATTAAAGAACAGCCTCAAGGGATTGCAAAAAAATAAAAATGTGGCAACTACGAACAAATTTAATATTTTTTTACAAATTGTAAATCTATGCACAGGCAATACCACTGGACCTAGGTTCTTGAAATTTTGCGCAGAGGTTATTTTGGTTGGGTGAATTAACACCAGGAAAGGAATTTAAGAAAATCATCTCATAAGGTGGTAAAACTCAGGGTGTAAATTAGCAAAAAATTTGCTTGTTTACTTGAAAATATATTAGCGGGTAAAACCTCTGGGCAGAAAGCTTGTTACTAAGTATCAGTCAGGATAGATACCGTAGCAAGGTCTACCCACACAGTAAGTAATTCTTAATCCCCAACTTCACTACTTAATTCATATTTTAGATTTGGTGAGTTTTTAGAAAAAACTGCCATGTATTAAAGCGTTTTATTCGCAAACTATCAAAAAAGTTATTAGAACAAGATTGTGCAGAAATTTACGCGTAACATTTCTTCTATACAATGTTCATTTATAGCACTTACCAGTTTTGAGTTATTACAAAATAACAAAATTTTGGCCAATAAAAAAAGTTTGAAATGGCTGCCATTTTATTTTGTAAGTATGCTAGCAAGGCCCCGGCTCGAAAAAGCTAAAGAATAGCCTAAAGATTCGTTTCCAAGGCGGGGCCAAACTTACAAACTAACTTACACGCGCGGGAACTCTCACTTAAGCGATCTTGCATACTATTATTGAATAACTAGCAACCCTTTGGGCGTAGTATGACCACAATATAAAAATGTCTGGAAAATCGCATTTACCCAACACATGAGATAGCGCTGCGCAAAAATAACGCAGGACGTTACGTGTGCTTTTGCCCTAGGCCCATTCATGTATAGTATAAATGGTATAAATTTTACACCCTAAAAAATCCTTTCATCGTTACCAATCTTCCATCTGCTTCCTACATTTCAAACGAGCAGCCGTCACCCATTCTAATATCTTGTCGTGATCACGAGCCAAATCGTCGTTTCAGAACATTTTCATAACTTCAAAACTTTCCCGCTAGTCGCACGGTGCTGTAGTAATGTGTCGCTCATCTGTTGAAACTCGTGCTGTCATGTGCAGCAGATTTGTCTGCACCTGCTGCCATTAGGATGAGATGAAACGGTAATCAGCATCAGACCCATCAAAATCTCTGAAATTAGTTGCCACAGAGCTAAGCTCGGGCCACTCCAATATGACAATTTTTCCGCGCGCCGTATTCCTATAGTCCGACAAGTTCGTGCGCGACCTTCCTGCGGGGTACAGACGGTGGGGGTAATTTTAATATGACGTGCGGCGCGGATGCGCGCGTCTCCCTTCCCCGCTACACCTCCCGCTACCCGCTGACATCTCCTCCCCCCAACGTCTGTCACCCCTAGGGAAGGTCGTGCACGAACTTTTCGGACTATAATTTGTGACGATAATCAGCATTAGATCAATTAAAGTCGAACTAAAATTCGTTGCATTTTCATTTAGAACGCCATTTCAGAACATTTTCACAACTTCAAAAGTTTCCCCCTAGTCGCGCGGATCTGTAGTACCTAATGTGTCGCTCATCTGTTGAAACTCGTGATGTCATGTGCAGCAGATTTGTCTGCATCTGCAGCAGACGATAATCAGCAGGTTAGATCAGTCAAACCTTTACTGATCGCGAACTGACAGCATGATTTTTATTGTAATTGAAAATTCTGCTACGAGTAATACAGTAATGTGAACCTACCTACAAGTAGAATACAAAAAGCTACGCGATACAATCCTAAGTCGAACCATCATCTTCCTGCCCTTATCCAAATTACTTGGGGTCGGCGAAACACGTTTCGTTGAACACAAAATCGTGTTGCAAAAGGATTTGGCTTTTTAGGAAGAATTTTACGACCGGCCGCCTACCAGACGTCAACCCTCCTTGGGAATCCTAAGTCGAACCATATTCCAGAAATCAAATATTTCTGTTTTGTCATCACTGTCATCAGCTCAACGACTTGATAATGTTGATGCAGTCATCTATCCTTCATTCATTACATTAGGCAACTCGCAGAAGGGAATGCTACTGCTGCCCTGTCTGCTGATGACGTGCACGTCACGCATACGGAGGTGGTGTGTGGCGCCCTTTACGCGTAGGTTGCAATTCACAACTCTACAAACTTTGGTATTTTTCCATTCAAACCAGTATATCACTAGATTTCACTCACAGAGCAAAAAAATGACATTCGCGGTCCCCGATAGAGACGCCCTTTGAGCAATATAGCGTGTCAATTTGGTTTACCGAATTGCCATTCCCAGTGTTGCCACCAGCTTATATTTCTCGAACTTGACGTCCTTTTTTGACTCCCACATGTTATTTGTAATTTTTTCATTTTATGTAGGTAATAGCAAGCTGGCAGGTAAATAATTTTAACTATGAAAAACGATTTAAGTTTAGCACGCATAGTTTCCGATATAAACGACTTTTTAGTTTGACAGCTGACACCTGTCATGTAGATCTCGTTATAGCCTACAAAACTCCCAAAGAAACTAATAGTCTAGCACGCATAGTTTCCGATATAAACCACTTTTTAGTGTGACAGCTGACACCTGTCATGTAGATCTTGTTAAGGCCTACAACTTTCCCAAAGAAACTAATAGTCTAGCACGCATAGTTTCTGATTTAAACGACTTTTTAGTGTGACAGCTGACACCTGTCATGTAGATCTTGTTAAGGCCTACAACTTTCCCAAAGAAACTAATAGTCTAGCACGCATAGTTTCTGATTTATACGACTTTTTAGTGTGACAGCTGACACCTGTCATGAAGACCTTGTTAAGGCCTACAACTTTCCCAAAGAAACTAATAGTCTAGCACGCATAGTTTCTGATTTAAACGACTTTTTAGTGTGACAGCTGACACCTGTCATGTAGATCTTGTTAAGGCCTACAACTTTCCCAAAGAAACTAATAGTCTAGCACGCATAGTTTCTGATTTAAACGACTTTTTAGTGTGACAGCTGAGACCTGTCATGTAGATCTCGTTATAGACTACAACTTTTCCGAAGAAACTAATAGTCTAGCACGCATAGTTTCTGATATAAACGACTTTTTAGTTTGACAGCTGACACCTGTCATGTAGATCTAGTTAAGGCACACAACTTTCCCAAAGAAACTAATAGTCTACCACGCATAGTTTCTGATTTAAACGACTTTTTAGTATGACAGCTGACACCTGTCATGTAGATCTTGTTAAGGCCTACAACTTTTCCAAAGAAACTAATAGTCTAGCATGCATAGTTTCCGATATAAACCACATTTTTGTGTGACAGCTGACACCTGTCCTGGACCACAGGGAAAAATGAAGGGGCCATTTTCAGTCCCTTTTTTTATTCAGGTTTTGGCGACGGATATGTGTATTTTGAAAAGACGGTTGTGGCAACACTTTAGGGTGAACGCACTCTGTTCCGAACCGTACGCACAGCACCCTATAAGGCATAGAATTTCATACAAAATTTCAAAATATGACGCGTACGGAACGGTTAAATGAGCTATCACCTCAAATGACAAACTCGTTTAAAAACATTCAAAAATGACAGGCTTGTCTTGTATGAAATTTTGACAAAAGGCGTGTCTATTATAGTAGCGCTGCGCGAAGAAGGTTTCATTTGTCTGTGATTTCACTACATTGATCCAATAAAGCTATTTTAAATGCGCGGACGTGACAAAACGCGAAAAACACAACAAAAAAGATAATATCCACTATCGGATTATGCAAAACTGTTGTGATCCTTTACGCGATCGAATTTGTCCCAAAACTTTTATTCAGGTAAAACAAAGGCAAAACTTTTATATGGTGATTGATAGTATTTTGTGGCAGCATTTTGTTCTACACTACCTAGATTTAATGCTGGGCGGTTTTATCCGCCCCAGTTTTCATAGGTACGTACCGCACTGTACGATATTTTTATTGTTAAAACGGTATAGATAAATCACAACTCTTCTTCATTACAAATTGAATTAGGTTTATAAATCTTCCCAATCCGGATCGCAGGCAATCCCAGCAGAGTAGTGGAAGTTTGGTGTGAGTTGCGGCATAACTTCCGCAAACAAGATTCCGTGTTGACCGGCGGGTGTCGTGTCACATCAGTCGAGGGTGATTCTATTACTGAACTATCGCCTGTCTTTTGACTGCCTCTGAGATAGGCGCAAACTTCACAGAGTAGACGTGAGATGTAAGACATAAAATGGCATCTGTCATACAAGCAATCGTTGGACACGTGATAAGTTCGTCATCGCGACGCTTGGAACCGTTTCGATAAAAATGTATGAAACAGGAGAAACAAAGCTCGTCAGACGCGTGCTTATTGATAACGGCTGACGATCGCTTGTCTTACAGATGTCATGTTGCGCGTCGCATCTCGCGTCTATATTGTCGAGCATGCTAAGTATACATGATGAGATGAGTAAGGCGTAAACTCCACAGAGAAGACGTGCGACGAGTGATATGAGATATCATCTGTCAGACAATTGAATAGTGAAGTTAGGTGTGAGTTCCGGCATAACTTCCGCAAACAAGATTCCGTGTTGACCGGCGGGTGTCGTGTCACATCAGTCGAGGGTGATTACTTTTATTACTTGACTATCGCCTGTCTTTTGACTGCCTCCGTGGTAGACAGGGGGTAACAAAAAGGGTATAACAAGCTGAAAGGACAAGTAACAGTAACGAGTAACAAGGTGCTCATGAAACTGACAAAATAGTAATTTTGTATGGGGGGTCCAAATTTATTTTTCATACTTCGACCCAGCCTGAACATATTTGTCATGAGTACCTTGACCTTCTTCCTGCTTGTTAAACCCGTTTTGTTACTCCCGGTATGAATAAGGCTCAAGCTCAATAGAATCGAACTCGCAACCTTTTGCGTCGCAGGCCCTCGCACTACAAAATATCCTTATCCCTGCTTCGGATCGCACTCGAACCCGGTCGCTGTATTATCAGAATCAGCAGATTTAGGGGGGGGGGGGGTTATTTAGCGCTACGAAACGCATGCGTTAAAAATGCGATTCGAGGTTCCCGAGGCGCTATGCCTCGAGTAGGTACGGATGACGTTATTCCACCCCTACAACCATTATACAAAAGTGTTTTATCGAAGAAATAAACAGCGTTGACGTTACTACGCTCGTTTCCAAATAAAAATGCTAAGAAGCATGTAATGTATGTGCTAATGCTTCTATTAGAGACAGGGAATGGCCTACGAGACACTTGACTTGCAAATAACTTGCCATTTGTGTAAGCTATGTAATTTTAAAAGTGGGATAGGTTTCTTTTGTCGAAAATGATAATGAAAGGCTGAATATTGTCATCTTATTCGGCTCAGGAAGTCTAAAAACTTTCCACACGTACCTACCAGCTCTCAAAACTTCCTGTCTTGAACATTCTTTGAATTCGTGTCATGTATTACCTAGATATGTTTATAAAATACAGGATGCGGAAAAAAATTGGTACCTACCTACAAGGTATCTACGTAGGTACTACAAATATTTTTTCAAATGTTGAGCCCGGCCGTACGCAGTCGTTTAATACAGTTACCTACATTTTATATTTATGAAATTATATTTTGATTTGCTATGGAAATTCCTTTTTTTTCAAATGTCAACCTACGTCCATAGGGAAAGTTGTTCAGTTTCGGCGTACACTTCTTTTCGACTTGTTACTCTCTCTTTGTTACTCCCGTATACCATCTAATCTAGTAATACGAGTAGTACCCACTACCCCCCTATTTTGCATATGCTGTGCGCATTGCGCTAGAATGTAATTTCCTACTACAAAATGTACAACTTCACGTTAACGTTCCGCTATAAATTTTGTTAAAGAGATTTTCGCGTTTATTTACAGTCCTTTGAGCAAGGGAATGTTGTAGAGGGAAACTAAACAAACAGAATGCAGCCATGAAAAACTCGGCGCATTTGACTTCATCTCTTTATCATCGTCATTAACAGCGACAACCCTATACCCTATTGGGTGATATTTACGCTGTTCATCACATGTTCATCACTGTTTTGTTCAGGGAACGCTCATGCCCCATTCTCTAGAATCATTCCTTACTTGCCTTCTCCGTTAAACGGCATTCGTATGAAGAAATGGAATAGTGTTAGTTTGAACCAGTACTACTACACAACAAAACATAAGTGAATTCACAAAAACACAAATACTAAAGAGAACGCAAGAAAAAACATTTGAAAGTAGATCGCATTGATCGTTCTTTATGACTTCATTCTTGTCGTTTGTAGGATTCCTTCTGAAACATTCTTTCTTACTCTACAACGGTCCCGATGCTTGCAATGTGTTAGCTTTTAGCGCCATGAGCCTCAAAATGTAATATTTCATGACATAGGTTACATACCTGTATAATTTATACTTGCGATTGACGCCGCTTGGTGAAACTCCATTTTAATATGTTTGTATTTAAAACTCTTGTACTGTTTCACAATATTATTTTATTCACCCGACCGGTTTCGCTTCACAGCATCTTCAGGGGTACTTACTTAATTACAATAATATAAAATAACACATAATAAATACATTTTGATAAGCGCAATAAATTATCCACATCGTATTTGGTTTGATTCTGTAGGTAGGAAAAAATATAAAATTTCGGGTTGCCTACCCTGGGTAAATTTACCCATAAATGGGGAGAATAAAATTTTTTTTATCTTAAGAATATAAAAAAATTGTACCTAGATTAGGTATGTCAAGTGTAAAATAAAATCAAAATAGGAATGTCATGTAATAATAATTAAATAAAAAAGGGGGATAGATGTCAAAATATAAAACAAAGTTATTAAAATTATGTCTTTCATACTTATCTAATAAAAATTAGATGTCAAAATAACTAATAAGTTATAAATTAAATATGTCAAAATTATAGAATAGATTTATAAATTAAATATTGTATGTCACTTAAAATAAAATAATAATGGGGATCTATTGAGGTCTAGTTGTTCGTTAAGTAAGTTATTTTTATGATTCGTAGCTTTATTAATTTCGAGCGCTTCTAAGTTATTCAGTTTACGGCCTTTATCACCAAATTGAAGTGTTTTGAAGTTTGTGGTGTGATCAAAACTATGTTTTTCTTCAATTAGGTGTTGTGCAAAAGTGGAGTCATTTTTGTTTAGTTTCCAACTTCTTATGTGCTCTTTAATTCTGGTGTCGAAAGACCTCCCCGTCTGCCCTATGTATTTTTTGTCACAGTCGTTACATGACAACTCGTATATGCCACTCCTTTTCATCAGCGGGACCGCGTCAGATTTGTGAGCAAGGCATTTCTTTAGGGTTACGGGGTGTAAAAGCTGGGATTTTGTCTTGAAATAATCTACCACATTTATACGATATTGGGCCTAAGAACGGTATTCTCGCCCATTTCTTATCCCGTTTTTCACTGTTGAGGTCTTTAAAAAGTAATTTTGTTACTATGGTTTTTTGCTTTTTCTTTAGGATTTTATCAATAGTCATAGTGTCGTACCCATTATTCTTAGCGATACTTTTTATGGTATGCAGTTCTTTTTCAAAATTTGTTGTTGTCATATCAATATCGTATAAATGTGGTAGATTATTTCAAGACAAAATCCCAGCTTTTTACACCCCCGTAACCCTAAAGAAATGCCTTGCTCACAAATCTGACGCGGTCCCGCTGATGAAAAGGAGTGGCATATACGAGTTGTCATGTAACGACTGTGACAAAAAATACATAGGGCAGACGGGGAGGTCTTTCGACACCAGAATTAAAGAGCACATAAGAAGTTGGAAACTAAACAAAAATGACTCCACTTTTGCACAACACCTAATTGAAGAAAAACATAGTTTTGATCACACCACAAACTTCAAAACACTTCAATTTGGTGATAAAGGCCGTAAACTGAATAACTTAGAAGCGCTCGAAATTAATAAAGCTACGAATCATAAAAATAACTTACTTAACGAACAACTAGACCTCAATAGATCCCCATTATTATTTTATTTTAAGTGACATACAATATTTAATTTATAAATCTATTCTATAATTTTGACATATTTAATTTATAACTTATTAGTTATTTTGACATCTAATTTTTATTAGATAAGTATGAAAGACATAATTTTAATAACTTTGTTTTATATTTTGACATCTATCCCCCTTTTTTATTTATTTATTATTACATGACATTCCTATTTTGATTTTATTTTACACTTGACATACCTAATCTAGGTACAATTTTTTTATATTCATAAGATAAAAAAATTTTTATTCTCCCCATTTATGGGTAAATTTACCCAGGGTAGGCAACCCGAAATTTTATATTTTTTCCTACCTACAGAATCAAACCAAATACGATGTGGATAATTTATTGCGCTTATCAAAATGTATTTATTATGTGTTATTTTATATTATTGTAATTAAGTAATTAAGTATTGTATTTGCCGTGTGATGCCGGCTTAGAATAGCATCACCCCAATTCAACCCGTGGGTGTCGTAAAAACCGACCAAGGGATATTCATCCAGGGAATGGGCAGCAGCGTTCCCTGTAAATGCAACATCTTACACTGCGCTCGCCAATCCGCCTGCCAAGCGTGGTGAGTATGGCAATACCTCCCGATAGGGGGAGGCCCATGTCCAGCAGTGGACTGTTGTGGCTGTTATGGTGGTTATGGTAATTAAGTAAGTACCCCTGAAGATGCTGTGAAGCGAAACCGGTCGGGTGAATAAAATAATATTGTGAAACAGTACAAGAGTTTTAAATACAAACATATTAAAATGGAGTTTCACCAAGCGGCGTCAATCGCAAGTATAAATTATATATTATCAGCAAGTACGGCTGTCCTGATTGCGAAATATAGAAGAACTAAAATTAAGTTCGACAAAACCAACGAACACCTATGGTTTAATACACAATGTAAAAAACACGGAATTATCCCAAGATACGTTGAGAAGAGTATTAAGTGCAATAATTATAAAGCAAATATTAGACACATCATAGAAAAGACCAAAATAAATTTACTGAACGCAGAATTGAAATCCTTATATTGCCAACGCAATAACTTAGCTTCCCACATTAAAGTGATGCATATAGAACTTACGAAAAGACTCCACAATATTGAGTTAGATATTGTTATTAATGAGTTTTATATTGAAAGAAAAGCTATTACATCTGAAATGCATGACAACCACGTGAAGAAACTCAACAACCTTATACAACACAATAACAAGGTCTGTTACCGTGACACACACTCAAATAATGAAGAGTTCTATCCAAAACTCATAAATAGATCAAGTATAACGTTTAATAAACAAGAAACAAACCTCCTGGAAAAGGGTTTGAAATATGCCCCTAATCTCGCTAACACACCAAAAGACTTCGATAACTTAGCTGTCGACTTAGATTTAGCTATTCCAGAACTGGCTATAAAACACCTATGTACAAAAACCATAAAGGAAGATATACGGAAATCATCTAAACTACATACTGATAACACTGAAAGCCAGTCCATCAAGAGCATAAAACAGAAAGTGAAAGATAATGATTTGGTTATTACAAAGGCAGATAAGGGCAACACGGTTGTTATCACGACACAGCAAGAATATAACGACAAAGTTAATACATTTTTGTCAGGGGACACCTTTGAGGTTCTAAAGAAAGACCCTACTGCAAAATATAACAAAATAGTGAATAAAACCATACTGTCAGCTAACAGCATTTTTTCTAACAAAGACCGTTTCCTAAAACACATGAATCCTTCTATACCTAGACTACAAGGATACTTCAAGTTGCACAAAGAGGATACACCTATCAGACCAGTTGTCAGCTATACCGGAGCCCCAGCTTATAACCTTGCTAAAAAAGCCAACACAAAGTTAAAAAACATAGCCAATACAGAATTACAATATGCAGTTAAAAACAGTATAGACCTTATTAACAAAATCAAGAACTACACAATCCCAAAGGACGCAACCCTAGTTTCCTTTGATGTCAAAAATCTTTTTCCCAGCGTACCAGTAGACGACTGTAAAAGTGCAATAAATGAAATGCTCATAGAATCAACAATAGAACCACAGCAAATAATAGATTTAGAACACACAATTTCGGTCTGCCTAGAACAAAATTACTTTATTTTCAATAAAACCGTTTACAAACAAAAAGAAGGTCTCGCTATGGGAAGCCCTCTCTCCCCAATTTGTGCAGACATTTTCATGAATAACTTTGAAAAGGACATTTTGAGAAACAAAGAATATAAAAACCATATTTTGTATTGGCATCGGTACGTGGATGATATTCTTTGTCTCTGGAACGGCCCCAAAGTTAAGATTAACGACTTCCTACATCATTTAAATTCTGTTCATGAAAATATTCAATTTACGGCTGAAATAGGGGGTGACACAATAAATTTTCTTGACCTGACTATAACGATAATAGACAACAAACATGACTTTCAAATTTATAGGAAACCGACATACAGTGACATCATCATATATTCTGAATCCAAACACCCAATGACCCACAAACATGCAGCTTTCCACTCAATGGTACATAGACTAGTGTCTGTACCTATGACAACAACAAATTTTGAAAAAGAACTGCATACCATAAAAAGTATCGCTAAGAATAATGGGTACGACACTATGACTATTGATAAAATCCTAAAGAAAAAGCAAAAAACCATAGTAACAAAATTACTTTTTAAAGACCTCAACAGTGAAAAACGGGATAAGAAATGGGCGAGAATACCGTTCTTAGGCCCAATATCGTATAAATGTGGTAGATTATTTCAAGACAAAATCCCAGCTTTTACACCCCGTAACCCTAAAGAAATGCCTTGCTCACAAATCTGACGCGGTCCCGCTGATGAAAAGGAGTGGCATATACGAGTTGTCATGTAACGACTGTGACAAAAAATACATAGGGCAGACGGGGAGGTCTTTCGACACCAGAATTAAAGAGCACATAAGAAGTTGGAAACTAAACAAAAATGACTCCACTTTTGCACAACACCTAATTGAAGAAAAACATAGTTTTGATCACACCACAAACTTCAAAACACTTCAATTTGGTGATAAAGGCCGTAAACTGAATAACTTAGAAGCGCTCGAAATTAATAAAGCTACGAATCATAAAAATAACTTACTTAACGAACAACTAGACCTCAATAGATCCCCATTATTATTTTATTTTAAGTGACATACAATATTTAATTTATAAATCTATTCTATAATTTTGACATATTTAATTTATAACTTATTAGTTATTTTGACATCTAATTTTTATTAGATAAGTATGAAAGACATAATTTTAATAACTTTGTTTTATATTTTGACATCTATCCCCCTTTTTTATTTAATTATTATTACATGACATTCCTATTTTGATTTTATTTTACACTTGACATACCTAATCTAGGTACAATTTTTTTATATTCATAAGATAAAAAAATTTTTATTCTCCCCATTTATGGGTAAATTTACCCAGGGTAGGCAACCCGAAATTTTATATTTTTTCCTACCTACAGAATCAAACCAAATACGATGTGGATAATTTATTGCGCTTATCAAAATGTATTTATTATGTGTTATTTTATAAGGTAGACCCGGGTAATAAGGCCCACCTAACAACAAACCGAAATAAAACCTTTATTTTATCACCCTCAGGTAAAACAACGTTTGCGACGTATAACAAAATTTACTACCAATTGACCTATATGATTTTTTTATGATTTTGACAATAAATTACGATTTTGATAAGTTTTTAAAACATCGATTTTTGGCCTTCCTAAACTGGGCATGTGTTATAAGGCCCCTGCCAATTTTATTACGTTTGGAGTTAAAGTAAGCGTTAATTCCAAAAAAAGGTACACTTATATGAATGTTTACTTATTATTGAACCTAAATAAAAGCAAAAAGTTGTGAAAATCATCAATATTTTTCAAAAAGACTTCACTTTCTTAGTGAGGCAGAAAACAGCCTGGCAATCGAAATTTCAGGAGCTAAGTGCAAAAAAATTGCCATTAATCCCAAAAGTATTTTTGTTTAGCTTAGAAAAAGGTATTTATTTTTAAAATTACTTGATTTTAAATTTTCATACATTGGGCCTTATTACCGGTATTTTGTAGCAGAGTGCAAACTCTGCATGGACATCCTCCCTAAGCCACCCCCACATCTACCTTTCGAATCATTTTATAATTTAAATTTGGAGCACGACACCGAAACGTCACCGTTCTTGGCTTTTTTTTGACGCATTCAATCCTTGGGAGCCACACTGGAAGCCCCAGATTTGTTAATATTTATTTATTCTTAGTGTACAAATAGTCCGCTTTCATTTTATACCTGATATGTGTTGTGTTACGTTGTGATACCTAGTTCTGTTTAAAATTGTATATACTGTGTCGTGTTAGTTCAAGGAAACCCGCAAGGTAATGATCTTCTATCAAATATTCACCATATCATCATCACCACACCATCAAAACTAATTACTAATCTGTACCATAATTTTTAGGGTTTCCTACGCTCAATAAAAGAAGTCCCGTACCAAGCTAATCTTATTATTTATGGCCATCACGGCTATACTGGCGCCAACGCGGTAGAAGCCCCGGTTACTTCAAGACCCACTGCCACCCTGAGATCCTCTACCCAACAAGAACAACTCAAGACAGAAGATACCCACCTCAAGACCACCTCAACATCAAGATATTTTATTTATTTTGTTTCAATTAATTGTGTTACCTTTTTTGTGTTCATCATCATCATCATCAAATTCATACACTACCAAAAAATTCAAAAATTATCCTATCTTATTTTCGGACCCATTTGGCAAATAAAAAAGAATCCAAATAATCACATTCATTTATTAGGTAATTTAATAGGCAAAATAGTACAAGATAGTAAAACTCTGCAGTCCTCCAATTTCAATTCCAATCTTATAATAATAAGCGTCAGCCACCCAGAACCGCGACGTCCAACTCTGTAAATAAATAAATAAATCTGTAAATAAATTCCCATTATCATCATCATCATTAACTACAGTACACCTACAGTACACAAATCAAATCGTTACACCCCATAATACAGACAATAGACACTATCACGGCTACCCATTGGTAGCTAACAATATCTTTCGAGTGTAGGATTTAGACGAAAGTCATCTTTCACTCGGAGATATAATTCACACCAATACCTAGGACAATATCCTAGGAATTGGACATACGAGTAGTTAGCGGGGCTCTGCAGGTCTTCGAGACCGACAGCCAGACCCCAACTCCACAACTCAATACATACCCCATCTCATACCCCATCAACTAGCTTATTTTTCAAAATTCTAAAACGGGCATCGGCACCCCTGACCTAATTTCGGCAAAGTAATTCGGCATAAAACTTTCACCCTTTCACACACCCCCAAAAACTAAATTACACATCAAACACTACACACACACTATCCTTGATAAGTAATCCCACTCTGTTTTCCTTAGCTGTACAGAGCGACCCTTATTTCATAAAACTGAATGTCCAACAGTGGACAATACGTCCACTAAATAACGCGATAAATATTAAAAACTAATACTAATTTCAATTTGATTACTATACCTACCCATTATCTCTTCTGCTTATTCCTTACACCGCTCATAAATAATTAGGATTTAAAATAATTTCGAATCCGAAATAAAATTTTACAATCATAACAAAATAATTTACAAAACAAACAAACGTGGAATAAATTAGATTGACAAGTTTGACAAGCTTGACACTACTCAGAGATACGGTCAAACAAAACAAGTGTCAAGTCAAACACTCATTGTCATTGCCACTCAGTTGACACCAAGGTTGTCATTTCATTTCTCTCCTATTTTATTTTTTTAGCACCTGCTAACAGAACTTAGCCAGTGTCAGTAACCAAAGATAGTCATTGGACTTCTTTTAATTTTTGGCTCCGACCAAACGGATTTTGCCAACGTCAAGTATTAGTTAATAACTTCGACTTTTGCCCACGAGCAATTCAGCTAGAGTCAATTTTATTTTAAAATTTACTTCAAAGATTTTAAATACAAACTTTGTTTCTTTTCCTTCATAATAAAACACTACAATGGAAAACTATAATTACCTAAATAAACCTGAACTCCAATACGAATTAAAAATAAGAAACGTTGAAATCAACCAGAACCAAACTGTAGAAACTCTCCAACAATTATTAGCCCAAGCAATAACTTCCAATCAGCCAATAAACCAAACTAGCCCAAACAATCTCGATACCGATATCCGAGATATAACTAAATGCCTTAACTTAATAGAAGCTAGCCTACTAAGTTTTCCTAATAGGAAAAATAAAATACCACCTTACATTACACACACTAAACTCAGATTCAACCTTATTAACCTTGAATCTGAAGACATTACAAACGAACAACTAACTACTCATAACGACCTATTCAAACGATTAAGAGAGCTAGAAACACAATACAACAACTTGATTAACCCACCTTCCTCCACATACTGCTCGGCACAAACCAGCAGCGTAAATCTTAACCCCGCAAACACCTATTTCGAAACACTTACCGAAAAATTAAACACAATAGCAAACAACAATAACAAGTACCAAACAGACCTTAAAAGATTCATTTTTAAGGGTCAAGGCTGCCCACGAGACTTCATAATCCGTGTGGAAGAATACGCCCAAGTTAGAGGACTAACTGAACACATTCTATACAACCACATTTACGACATTCTCTCTGGACCGGCACTAGACTGGTTCAGAACACATAAAGACACACTCACAAACTGGCAAACATTCAAATCAGCAATCATAAACGATTTTGAAATTGGAAATCATGATTATAATCTAAAAAAGCTAATAGAAAATAGAAAACAACACCCTAACGAACGCGTCATAATCTACTTCTCCATTAAGGAATCCCTTTTCAACAAACTTCATAATCAATTGTCCGAAAACGAAAAAATAGATATTCTATTACGCAACCTACAACCCCAATATAGTTTGCGAGTAAACCAACCAGACCTTCTTTCCATTTCTACCCTCCTAGAATCATGCAAATTCACTGAAAAGTTACTTCACGTCAACAATCACTCCCAAGATTACTTCAATACTACTCCTTCTCCGTCTAATCCAAATAAAAACACTACCAATCCTAACTATCAACCATATATCCCCCCTTTCCCTTACGCCATTAATGCCGTAAATACTAATAAACCATCCCCAACCAGCAGCCAATCCCAATTTTCATGCCCCCGCTGTAGAAACAATTCGCATACTTTACAGAATTGTACTAACCCCCAGAAAGTCTGCTTTCGTTGTGGCAACAAAGGTTACACAGCCCTAAATTGCCCTAAATGTACTAAAACTCCAAAAAACTAAATAAGGAGGAGCCCGTTCAACATGACAATCCTAAATTTGATAAACAAGATTGGACAAATTGGTTAAACTCACTTTCGATATTTTTCAAGTCTTACCACGTAAACCTTCTCTTATTCGATGATAACGATCACGAGCGACCATTTGTCACAATAAAAATTAATAACTTACATCTGAACGGCCTCCTCGACAGCGGCAGTACTATTACAATATTAGGTAAGGATTCTTACAAAATACTACTAAAACAAGGCCTCAAATTAAACAAAACATACGGATAACAGGTACAGTAGCCAATAACCAAAAATAAATTCTATCGGACTAATCACTCTTCCCGTAACCTATAACAATAAATTTTCACTAATATCAGCTCACGTTATACCTGAGGTATCACAAAATTTAATTTTAGGAATCGACTTTTGGAAAGCATTCAACATTGCCCCAAATGTCTTACACAAAATAGCCTCCTTCCAATCTCCTAAAACCACTACATTCCTAATAAATAAAACCCCAGAATCAAAATTGTCAACTCCTTCAAAACCTTACTGAATCCCAACAAATTACAGCAAACCTAATAATAGAAAAATTCAAAAATATTTCTACGGACACAAAACCACTAGGTAGGACACACCTGGTAGAACACCGCATCGACACTGGTGATCACCCACCAATAAAGCAGCGATGCTATCGTTTATCCCCTGAAAAACAAAAGGCCCTTCACAAGGAAGTTGATGACATGGTACGCCTAGACGTAATTGAACCTTGTGAAAGCCCATGGCTTAACCCAGTATTGATTACCCCTAAGAAGGACAATACCTGGAGATTTTGCGTCGACAGCCGTAAGCTCAACGCAATAACAAAAAAAGATGCCTACAAACTACCACTCATTTCTGATATCATAGATAACCTACGCGATTCTAAATACCTTTCATCCATAGACATCGCCAAAGCCTTTGGGAAATCCCTTTGCGAGTTGAGGATAGACCCAAAACCGCTTTTCACGTACCCGGTCGTGGAATGTATCAATTTAAAGTGATGCCTTTCGGTCTCACCAACGCCCCGCTACCCAACAAAGATTTCTGGATAGCTTACTATCAGATCTCATGTGCGACAACTCAGTATTCTGCTACCTCGACGATATAGTCATAGCCACCTCAACCTTCGAACGTCATGTTGAAATACTCAACAAACTTCTCACTAAACTTACAGATGCCAACATAACCATCAACTTCCCAAAATGCTCATTCTTCCGTAACGAATTAAAGTATCTCGGTTTCATCGTCAACAGTCAAGGTCTCCAAACAGACCCGGACAAAGTCAAAGCTATCCTGGACATACCGGTACCTAAAACAGCAAAGGATGTCAAGAAATTCCTTGGCACCGTAAGCTGGTACAGACGTTTCGTCCCAAACCTAAGCACACTAGCTACACCCTTAAACAAACTAACCTCCACCCACAAAAAAGCACCACCCTTCAAATGGACACCAGAAGCTGAATCAGCTTTCAACTCCATTAAACAAGCCTTAGTTAGCACCCCCATCCTCGCCTGCCCTGATTTCACGAAGCCTTTCGCCGTCCATTGCGATGCCTCGTCCTTCGGAATCGGAGCGATGCTCACACAAGAATTTGACGGCATAGAAAAGCCAATTGCGTATATGAGCAAATCGCTCACCCACCCCCAGCGAAACTACTCGATCACAGAACGAGAACTTCTAAGTGTCATAACAGCACTAGAGCACTGGCGCTGCTATCTAGATAATGGCCACAAATTCACCATCTACACCGACCACTCAGCACTACAATGGTTTCTCCGCCTAGACAACCCCACAGGTAGACTGGCACGTTGGTGCATACGCCTATCTATGTTTAATTTCGAAATAAAACATAAAAAAGGCTCCGAAAATCTAGTACCCGACCTGCTTTCACGAAACATCCCCAATGTTAATATTATCAATTCCAGTAGTACCAAGGACGAATGGTACATCTCCATTTTTAATAAATGTAAAAATAATCCCTCATCTACTCCCGACTACACAATTAAAGATAACAAACTCTATAAATACACTAATTCGCTAACCCCATTCAACTCACAATACAGCTGGAAATTGGTCGTCCCCTCAGAACACCGAAACTCCATAATTGCACAAAATCATTGCACACCAACCGCAGCTCACTTCGGTACCTTCAAAACCTACCATCGTATTAAACTAAACTATTTCTGGCCTGGCATGTACAAAGATGTGGCAACATTTATCTCACGCTGCGACATATGTCTCGCATATAAACATCGTAACCAAAATGCTATCGGTCTAATGGGCGAACCTAAACAATGCTCACGACCATTTCAGTGCCTTTCAATCGATTTTATTGGACCACTACCCATATCGCGTAAACTAAACAGATACATACTAGTAATAACCTGCTGCTTTTCTAAATACTGCCTATTATTCCCAATTAAACGCGCAACTTCCTCGGTCATCAAACACGTCCTAGAAGACTTAGTATTCATGAACTACGGTATTCCAGAAACAGTCATTTTAGACAACGGTCCCCAAATGACAAGCCCAGAACTAACAGACATGTTTCACTCATACAAAATACCACACATACACTTCATACCCTTCATTGCCCTCAGGTAAATACTGTTGAAAGATACAACAGAACCATAATCACGGCAGTGGCATCATTTGTTAATGACGACCACAGAACCTGGGACAAACACCTCCATAAAATACAATTCGCTATCAACTCGTCTGTTAACGAATCAACCAAGTTTACCCCAGCTTTCCTAGTATTCGGTCGCGAACTAGTACCGTGTGGTTCTATCTACTCCCAAAAGGACACCACGGACGACCTCATTTTCGCTCCAAGAGATATATATGCAGAAAATCTCGGCCAGCTTATCCCCATTTTCGATAAAGTACAATCACGACTACACTCCATTCACCAAAACAACGCATCCCACTACAACAAACATCGTCAAAACTTAGAGTTTGAACCTGGCGATATAGTTTGGAAACGCAATTATCCCATAAGCTCTTCCGACAAAAACTTCTCAGCTAAATTAGCACCAAAATACATTAAATGCATCGTATCCCAAAAGATTTCTCCTTTAGTATATAACCTAACCGATATGAACAACAACAACTTAGGACGTTGGCATATCAAAGATCTAAAACCAACCAAAACCGCAAAACAACCTAACTAAACTAAAATTTATTCAACCTATAATTATCCATAATTGGATAAAGCGTACTACACTAGAGAGTAGTCACGCACCCATTTTATTTTTGTAAACCTTTTCACCTCATCACGCTTTTCGGCTTTACCATCAAACATTGACGTATGTCAAACACAACTTATGATAAATCATTTTATATTTAACTATTTTTCTTCTTCACTTGTTACAATTAATTATCTAATTAAAAAAATTAGATACACCTTATCGACGAAGATAACGTCGTAATTACCCACTTTTCAATAATAACAATTTCTAATAAATTTATACTTCAATTTTAATTAAACTTGCTGCTAACCAAGTTTATATTAACTTAGCCTACCTTACGATTTCCACAATTTGAACTTAACGTATACGCCAACTATTTCTCGTATACAATTTTTTTTTCAATTACTATTCTCGTAATTATTTAATATTTTCTCTCAAACTTGTAAATACTACATCACCGTGCGGGTCTAGCGACACGATAAACAAGCCAAAAGCTAAGGATTACAGAGTCGGTTGTGACTTACAAACCGACACCACCCTGGTGGAAACTCTTCGAGAACAGTTAATACAAACAAAACTGCTCTCCATTTTGTAAGGGCCTGATTTCGTGTAATAGGAATCAGACACCTTGATCGATGATGAATGCTTGATATGACGTATGATTGACTTAGAATTTCCACCATGTACATACTCACTGTAGATATCACATACACTCAAAATCTTTGATCACTCACGACCCATACTTACATTTAATATTAATTTTTAATTAACTTTAAAACACTTTCAATTAATTTATTTACACTAACATTACACTCACTAATTAACACACAATATTTCGGAACACACACCCAAATTTTACCAGCATCCTATACATATTGAAATACTTCTACATAAAAAAAAATTGATTATAGGGCAATCATTTTTTTTTCTCTCCGGCCCCCCCGGGTACTGTAGCAGAGTGCAAACTCTGCATGGACATCCTCCCTAAGCCACCCCCACATCTACCTTTCGAATCATTTTATAATTTAAATTTGGAGCACGACACCGAAACGTCACCGTTCTTGGCTTTTTTTTGACGCATTCAATCCTTGGGAGCCACACTGGAAGCCCCAGATTTGTTAATATTTATTTATTCTTAGTGTACAAATAGTCCGCTTTCATTTTATACCTGATATGTGTTGTGTTACGTTGTGATACCTAGTTCTGTTTAAAATTGTATATACTGTGTCGTGTTAGTTCAAGGAAACCCGCAAGGTAATGATCTTCTATCAAATATTCACCATATCATCATCACCGCACCATCAAAACTAATTACTAATCTGTACCATAATTTTTAGGGTTTCCTACGCTCAATAAAAGAAGTCCCGTACCAAGCTAATCTTATTATTTATGGCCATCACGGCTATAATTTGGTTTGGATAGCCCCGATTGCGGGTTGCAAGGCCCAAAATAAAAATGTGGTGCCGAAATTTATTTTTATTAATAACATAAGTGAATGTAAAGTTAATTTAAATTCCAAAAATGTATGGGCCTTATAAGACAGCAACAGTGTAGAGAGGCCGCAACAGGGCTTGTAAGGCCCAAGAAACAACCCTGTGGGGCCTTCCTAACCGATCGGGGCCTTGCAACCCGTATTCACAATTTATGAATAAAATAGCGTTAAAACCAGACATACCTACACGAATATCAATGGAATGATAAATAAATAAACACATTCAACAATAATCTACTAATAAATTGCAGTATTAACTATTGAAAACTACCGTTTAGTGGGAGCGCAAAATAGCAAAAACACTGGCCGTGCCCGAAGTCACCGAACAACCAGCCGTCACTGGCAAAATAGCGGTCGCACGCGGCCCGCTCCCGCGTCCCTGCGTTTCAATTGGTTCATTTTACGCTTGCTATGAATTTGGCGCCAACCGAACGTATTTTAAACGGTTTTCTGAGTTTGGGCCTTCGAAGACTGGGGGCCTTAC
This sequence comes from Phthorimaea operculella, assembly GCA_024500475.1. Classification (NCBI taxonomy): domain Eukaryota; kingdom Metazoa; phylum Arthropoda; class Insecta; order Lepidoptera; family Gelechiidae; genus Phthorimaea; species Phthorimaea operculella. The sequence continues at coordinate 3,879,555 of JANFCV010000017.1, forward strand.
ACCCCCGATGTACCTTATTATTGTAATTAAGTAAGTACCCCTGAAGATGCTGTGAAGCGAAACCGGTCGGGTGAATAAAATAATATTGTGAAACAGTACAAGAGTTTTAAATACAAACATATTACATACCTGCTTTATTGGCTCGGGGCCATGGGTCCCTTTTGTTCGTGATATCTATTCCTGGGTTTATTGCTGTTTATTGAGTAGGTACGTCAGAGACATGTATGTATATTGGTTAGAAAATATGCCAAAGCACTTACAACTACGTAAAATTTTTTAAATTTGACCCTCCCTCTTTCTACGATGTATGGACGTAACGCCTCTAACGTAATTTGTGAACGACCCCTTATTTCATTGGTAATTTGTGAACGACCCCTTATTTCATTGGTAATTTGTGAACGACCCCTTATTTCATTGGTAATTTGTGAATGACCCCTTATTTAATTGCCTTGCCAATCATCATGTACACACACACGCAAAATCATCGAGCTGCTAGGAAATCAGCAGTAGTGAAATGCCATTTCAGCATAGCATCAACCCATTTCTTGGCGTCGGAATAACTTTAGGTAATAGGTACGCAGTACTTACACAAAATAAAGAGTTTCCTTGCCGTTTTCCTAATTTGTGGTACTTACCACTAAGTTCTTGAAAACCTTGCACCGCGCTCACCAAATCGCTCCCAAGCGTGATGGCAAACAAAACGGTACATTGTTTTGGCTGTTGATGTACGCATGTACGCATTTCACTGTGCTCGTGACAATGACCACAGGGGAAATGTGATGATCCGGCGATTCCGCAGCTGCCTGAATCATCCGATCCGCTAGGGAAATCTGCTCCTATTCAAGCTGTTGAATCGTCCTAGAATTCCTAGATTGATAAAGAATTGGCTTAGAGTGACTCTACAATCTCTACATAGCTCGTGTCGGAGGCCAAGACCCACTTTGGGTCCCTGAACCACAGGAGTAGTAGTACTATCAACCCATTTCTGGTCGTGAGTTTCGGGATAACCTTTCAGGAAAAAGATATGCAGTGGTTCTTCAGAACCTTGCACTGCGCTCACCAAATCGACTCCTAAGCGTTGCAAGCATGGCAAACAAAACGGTAGACTGTTTTAACTTTTGATGTACGCATGTACGCGTTTAACAAGCGTGACAATGACCACAGGGGAAATGTGATGATCTGGCGATTCCGCAGCTGCCTGAATTATCCGATCCGCTGGGGAAATCTGCTCCTATTCAAGCTGTCGAGTCCAAGATTGATAAATGGCGTACAGTCTTGCGTACAGTGACTCTACACTACAATCTCTGTGTGTAAGTATGTACTACTGGGTGAAAATTTACTAGTGACCGTTAGCAAAAATGCAGAACGGGCTGGTGATAAGGAGCAACTTTCACCAAGAAACATAGGCCGAAACCTGTGGCCGAAACCTGTGGCCCAAACAAAAAATTTTACCTACCACGCACCGTAAAGTTTAAAGTTTCAAAGTTTCGTCGCGTGGTTTAGGAGGAGTTTGCGAATATCACGAAAGGCAAAAACAACTTTATTCACACAAAGGTATTCGTTTCCTTGGCTTTTCGTAGGTACTGTATCACATTGACATTGTTTTGAACCCAAGGCAAAACTCTTATTCAAAGTGATAAGCATGCATGCCCACGCCAATTTATTGAGGTGCATTGTTAAAATAACGCGTGGCAACCCTGCCTTTTGAGCTTCTCACTGATAATCTATGACCAAATTATTACATTGCATTGTTATAAACAAGTACTTTGCCATCACATAAACCTACCTATTTAAGCGATCTTCTTGTACTGACTTTTCTCAGTACTTGTACGAAAAACCAGTATACTTTGGTCCCTTATGCTGGCGATGGTACCTACCAACCCCGAATGAGCAACCTCGCGATTTGTTATCAATGTTATTCCGAATCGACCTCAGAACTGGTTTCATGCGATGATTTATTGTAGTCGGGTCACCTGTTTTTAAGGTTCCGCTCTCAAATAGTCCGATGAAAATCCTTTTTTGCTTGAAAATTCGGGAAAATTATTGCATGGCGGCTCATAAAGATCACTTTGTGTTTGTGTTTAGATAGGTACCTGTAAGTATAATGGTCCGTCCGGGTCCCTCCTTTTTCTTTGATTTATGACCAAAATCTGTGTTTTTTCAGAATGAGTTACCATTTTTAGGGTTTCGTAGTCTACTAGAAACCCTTATAGTTTCGTCATGTCTGTCTGTCTGTCTGTCTGTCTGTCTGTCTGTCTGTCTGTCTGTATGCCGCGCCCTCATATCTTCGTCAGTTTTAGAGCTATCGACATGAAATTTGGTGAGAAGATAGATCGTGTTGACTCAAATATAGAAATGTTAAGAAAAAAATATTTTAAATGTTTTTTAGACCCCCTCCCATACAAGTGAAAGAGGGGCAAAATTTTTTTTTTCTTCTGTAATATTGAGTAGGGTATCGTTGAATAGGTCTTTTAAAACTAAGGTGAGGTTTCTTTGAAACAAAGTCACTAAAATGTTTCTGTCACGAGATATTTGCTTTTAAAAAGGGCGTTTTGGACCCATAATTTGTTCCAGCTGTAACTTCTAAAGTATAAACGCTAAAAATTTGAAATAAATATGGAATATAGCTTACAATCTGAAGTTACAATGAAAACTATAACGGATATTGTACCTTTAAAGGTTTCAGAAAAAAATGAGTTTTTCTATTTGCGGTTGGTCATCATACCGCTGCTAACAAACCAGCAACAAAATTAAGTTTGTAATGCTGAAAAACGTTGACTACGAAACCCTATTTGTGGGCGTGTCTGACACGCTCTTGGCCGTTTTTGTTACTAAAATTCTCTACCTCACTTTCACTGATTATAGGCACCGAATATTTTGGGTGCATACCTACCTGCCATTACGGCTGTTTTAAACTCTGAAGCACCTTAATGGTAATTCTTGGTACATGCAAGCAAAGTAGATAACCTTGTTGTACCTACTTAGTGTAGGTACTTACCGGTGTCTTCACAAGATGTCGCTATTTTCTCGGGTCTGGAAGAGTAATTTTAGCAACACGAAATGAGCTGTTTTAATTCGACATCTAGGTGGAATAAATTACGTTGTAAGATAACTCAATTCCATAACTTTACCTCGCGGAAGATATACCATAACAGCTACAACAGTCTACTTCTGGAAATGGGCCTCACCACGCTTGGCAGGCGGATCGGCGAGCGCAGTGCAAGATGTTACATTTACAGGCAAGCTGCTGCCTATTCCCTGGATGATTAGTATCCCTTAGTCGCGTTTTACGACACTCACGGGTAGAATTGAGGTGATGCTATTCAAATTCCGGAATCGCACAGCAAGAGAAAGGTTAATTCAACATTTATTTGATACCGATGAAACAGTACATCCATACTATACGGAACCCTTTTCCAGTCTAATACAACTCTGCCTTACCGCTACAAATATTTATTTAATTCACACGCATTCTGTATATTGCTTCAGTTCATTTGGTTCACCGTCCCAGTATTCTATACAGGAAGATATATCGTCAAAATGTTTGTAAACAAAGTATTAAATATCTCCATTTTATGTTTTCTCATCGTTGCAGCTTTTGATTGTGAAGATAGCGACAGTAGCGACAGTATTATGGTATGTAACTATAATTTCATTGAGTTTCTAATTTATCGAAAGCATATACAGACGAAAACGAACGCATTTTCTGGCATTTAGGTACAGAGGTAAATGAGGCATTCCCAAAAACATCTAGGTACTTGTAGTTTAGTCACAAAATAGGGAAACAGCGCGCCGGGCGGCGCCTATATACAGATTGCTCACTCAGTACTAACTAAATAACTCCGCTGAGCCAAAGAGGATCTTGGTCTCCGAAAGTACTTGCGACATCTTATCTACTGACTTTAATTGGAATCTCAGGGGAAGTCAAAGAGGGGAAGTCAAAATAAAATAACTAAGATGGTTGCCACGAACGTCATATTTCTTGGATTAAAATTTGCTCAAAATCATATGACGTATTTTTATCAGTTTTTGTAGTTTTGATATTCTTAGCCCCAAGCTCCACAGAGAGGACATAGGACATGCCCTACGACGCTTGACGTTTGATATCGCGACGCTTTGGCGACGCTTGAAACGGTTTCCATATAAAATGTATGAAAACGTATTGACAAAGGCACACACAAGCGTCGCCAAAGCGTCGCATCTATGACAGCTAGCGTCAAAAATTAAGAAGAATGTTTGACGATTACTTGTCTGTCAACTGTCATTCTTACGTCCTATGCTCTTCGTCTTTTTGGTGGAGTTTGCGCCTTATACTTTGAGATTTTTGACAGTAGCTACCTCGGCGGCGAGGAACACACGCAACGTCGGTTTGTGCGTCGTTCATTCGATTCTCCAACCTACCTGCATATGAATACGTTTTGTGTCAAACGGCATCGCACAACGCTGCGTTGTCTGTCAAATCGCTTGACATAAACCGTATTCGTATAAAAATAAGGTGGAAAATCGAACAAACGACGCACAAACCGACGTTGTGTGTGTTCCTCGCCTATAAGTGACAATCGCAAAAATCCTGAATAGGGTCGAGTGAACCTTCTGTAAACTCTCTATTTTGTGGTTAAGTCGTGTTTTCTTTTAACTGTATTGCTGTTGACGACAAAGGGCTTTTCAAAGAAAACAGCATTAAAACTAAATTCCTTTTGATTAAAAGCAAAGGGATAAGTACACAAAGGGAAGGGATACTAAGATTTCTTTTAAAAACATTAACTTTCAAGATATATTAAGCTTGATCCTCGCGTGTCACGGCCTTCTTGATCAGATTAGCAGTGGTCGGCCTTAGATCTTCGGCCTTTTTAACAAAGCCCTGAAAGGACAAAAATATGTGCCTTATTCATTATTCGTCTTCTTGCTATTGTGATGTGACTACAAATGTCCTAATTTTTTAAAGCGCTCTTTTGTGATTCATAATGATGGAGCTAACTTGAAGTTTTTTCGGTAACTTCCATTTTCATTTTTCGTGTGGTGTAGGTAGGTAATAGTGTACAACAATGTAACATAACAACATTACAATATTCTTTATACTACACCTGCATAGTAATTTGCCTATACCTTAACACTCTATAGGGGGGAACGTAAGTCATTGTTCAACGAACAAATTAGCGGGAGGGAATTAACCATACAAATCACTTTCCTCCCGTGGGAATTTTTACAGACTTTAGTACAGTTGAACAGGTAGGTGCCCACAAGTTGATCAGTTTTGAAGTTGTCCAGTTTCATAAGTTGTACAGTTTTTAAAGTTGTTCAGGTGTAAAAGTTGTTCAGTTTCAAAAGTTGTTCAGTCTCAAAAGTTGTTCAGTTTTGAAAAGATGTTCAGTTTTTAAAATTGCTCAGTATTAAAAAGTTGTTGAGTTTCATAAGTTGTTCAGTTTTGTAAGTTGTTCAGTTTAGTAAAGTTGTTCAGTTTTGAAAGGTTGTTCAGTTTTGTAAAGTTGTTCAGTTTTGTAAGTTTACAGTTTTGTAAGTTGTTCAGTTTTGTAAGTTGATCAGTTTTGTAAGTTGTTCAGTTTTGTAAGTTGTTCAGTTTTGTAAGTTGTTCAGTTTTGTAAGTTGTTCAGTTTTGTAAAGTTGTTCAGTTTTGTAAGTTGTTCAGTTTTGTAAGTTGTTCAGTTTTGTTAAGTTGTTCAGTTTTGTAAGTTGTTCAGTTTTGTAAGTTGTTCAGTTTAGTCAGTTGTTCAGTTTTGTCAGTTGTTCAGTTTTGTCAGTTGTTCAGTTTTGAAAGTTGTTCAGTTTTGTAAAAGTTTTGTAAGTTATTCAGTTGTTCAGGTTATATAAGTTGTACCTAAAGTTATTGAATTAAAAATTGCGCTGCCGTATGCATGTGATAGTTTGGAAATGTGTACCTAGGTAGTTTATTTTTTTCCGATGTTTCAATTCGCCCCGTGGCTGTTACAACTGACCCCGCAGGTGTAGTATAAAGCACTATGTATTACTCGGATGAAAGTCCGACTACAAACTCGTGTGTATTGAGGCCCTCAGCTGCGCTTCGGGCCTCAAACTACACCCTCGTTAGTAATCGGTTTCTTTCTCCCCGCGTATACAATGTACTATTATTGCACATAAAATAATAAAAAAACAAGGTATTAAAGGTACAATTTGACGGTCTTATTGCTTAGGTAGCAATTTCTACCAGGCAACCAATGAAAACAGGAAAAGTACATAGAGAAAGCCACCATTTTTGGCCTCGGTATTGAATACACCATTTTAAATTTATCAAAAATATACCTAGCCGTGTCACTAGCGTACTGAGTCGACATAATAACCATAATCTGTATGTTACCATCCATCTAGCTGTTTAACTGTGTACATTTTACCTTTACAGCCACAACAGTCCACTGCTGGACATGGGCCTCCCTCGTATTGGGGGGTATTGCCATACTCACCACGCTTGGCAGGCGGATTGGCGAGCGCAGTGCAAGATGTTTAATTCACAGGGAACGCTGCTGCCCATTCCCTGGATAATTATCCCTTAGTCGTTTTTACGACACCCACGGGTAGAATCGGGGTGATGCTATTCTAGGCCGGCACCACACGGCATAATTTAAACTGTGTAGCCCGTTAAAAATAATTTTCTTTTCACATACATTATTACTTGTTCACATACTCATACATACATATTCTCGAAACACAACTCTTTTCCTAAGGCAGTCGGGTAAAAATATAGGTCGTATAGAATACTAGAATTTATTCCGCAAAATTTATGTGCCTTAAAATTATACCTACACTAATTAAAAGCCATGCTTCTGCTAAAGGCTTTTGTCAACGAAACAATATCGAATATACTGAACAATAACCACATAATTACCTAATCGGGCGTGACCAGGTGCAAGCTAAGCTAAATTACACTCTACGATACACAATTTAAATTCAAAATTTGTAACCAACGGCTAAATAATAGACCCCTTTTCTAGCGCAGTCAGGAGTTGCAACATTATTGCTGACGTATTACGTGAAGTATGGAAATTGATTGGGATAGAAATTAGTTGCCATCATTAATTGATCGTGTGATGCCGGCTTAGAATGGGGATACCCGTGGAAGAGATAATCATCTAGGGAATTGCACTGCGATCGCCAATCCGGCTCCTAAGCGTGGTGAGTATGGCAATATCCCCCGATAGGGGGAGACCCATGTCCAGCAGTGGACAGTTGTGGCTGTTATGGTAATGTTTACCACTGAAAAGGGTTTCTGAAAACTTTTACACCTTTTAAACCGCACTTGGCAGAGCACGCTTTATCATGCCTTTGCCGCCTTTCGAATAGGCCATATTTGACAGTTGTCAAACCCATTCTAGAGGACATGTCAACAAAGAAACCAAACCTTATGTCATAGCATTATCATGATATTGAACAGCTGCCAAATGATGATCTTTCCGGCCGGTTTCGGCCATGGCGACCACTTCTACTCCTAATCAAGTCGGCGCTGATGCGCTCGTAGGTGGCTATTGTAGCCTATTTTGGCAGTAAACTCCCGTGCACAGTGTGGGCACGTGAGTTTGCCATTGATATAATTGTAGTTAATGGCGGCGGGAGGACGGGCCTTCAGTTCATCGCGTTTAGCGTCAAGGTCTGCTTTACGCTGCTCCTCGAAGTCGCGGATTCGCCTCTTTACAAGACCGCGCCATTCTGGCCGTTGTGCTGCCAAAACCTCAAATTGAGAGGGTTCGATATTGCATCGTTTCATGTGTCTCTTCTGAACATCTTTAAATCGGAGGAGTTGACCGCCATGCTTTCGCTTGCCCTCCTCTAGCTCAGAATAGAAGATGCGCTTCGCCACTCGCTCATCCGCCATCCGGGATACGTGACCGCACCACCGAAGCTGTCGACGCATTAAGTAGGCTTCAATGCCACCAACATTGGCTCGTCTTAGAACTTCGGTGTTTCGCACTCGGTCGGACCATCTGATCTTCATGATGGCGCGAAGGCATTTGAGGTGGAATCGATCCAAAGTGCGTATGTGGTGACGATACACACACCAGGTCTCGGAAGAGTACAGAAGGTTTGGCAGTACAATCGCCATATATACAGATATTTTTGTGGCTAGTTTAAGGTCGTGCGAGCAGAAAACCTTGGAACGCAGCTTCCCAAATGCTGCAGCTGCAGCACTGATTCTGCTATTAATCCCAGCATCAAGGTCACACTTAGCTGTAATAGTGTTCCCCAGATATCGGAACTTGTCAACCTGTTTCAACAAACATATCTTCACCAAGCTTAATTGTCAGCGCCTCACGACCTTGTGTATCCAGGGACATCACTTCCGTCTTTTTGACACTAATCTTAAGGCCGAATTTGCAGCATGCTTGGTGGAAAACGGTCATCAGTTGTTGTAGGCCTTCTGGGGATTCTGCAAGAAAGCACAAGTCATCGGCATACATAATTTCAGTAATAAGTGCATGCGAGACTTTGGTGCGCGCCTTAAGTCTAGCCAAATTGAAAAGACTGCCATCAGTGCGGAAGCGGATGCGGACTCCTTCGGAGACAGTATTTAGGACCTCCTTGATTACTACCGCAAAGTATAAGGCGAACAGTGTGGGCGCTAGAACGCACCCTTGTTTCACCCCACAGGTGACGGGGAAAAAAATCAGACTGTTCACCGTCTACAGAGACGCAGCACTGCATATTGTCATGCAGGAGTCTCAGGAGGCGCACAAACTTCTCCGTGCACCCCAGTTTTCCTAGCACCATCCAGAGAGCCTCACGAGGCACACTGTCGAACGCTTTCTCCAGGTCAACAAAGCAGAGGTACAACTGACAACCTTGTTCTCTGCTTTTTTCCTGCAGTTGACGTACCGAGAAAATAGCTTCACATGTGCCACGGTCAGGTCGGAAGCCAAAATGGGTTTCGGGCAGAATCTTTTCTGATAAGTCCTTCAAGCGGTTTAATAGGACTCTTGCAAAGGCCTTTCCGGGGACCGATAATAACGAAATACCGCGGTACGAGTTGCAGTCAGAACGGTCACCTTTGTTCTTGTAGAGGGCACTAATGCGAGACACTTTAAAATCGTCCGGGACTCGCTCCTCCTCCCACATTCGAACAAAAAAGTTTCCATACCAACGAGTGCAGCTCCGCACCGCCATATTTAAGTATTTCGCCTGGTATAAGGTCAATGCCAACCGCCCGTTTATTATGCTGCTGTCTGATGGCAGTAACAACCTCATCACACGACAGGGGCTCGTCCAGCTCGGTGGCTAGGGGGAGTTGAGGTAATAAACTGATGTGATGCAGGTTAGCTGATCGATCTACGTTAAGCAGATGGTTAAAATGTTCAGCCCACCGTTTGAGCACATCCTCTTTGCTGGTCAAGAGTTGCGAGCCATCCAGAGACCTCAAAGGCACTTTTGCTCTATGGGGCGTACCTGTCAGTTTACGCACCTCGCAGTAGAACTCCCCAAGCTGGTTTGTATCGGCAAGCCACTGCATCTGACAAGCTTTTTCCTGCCACCACTTGTCTTTTATTTGCCGAGACAGCCTACGTAATTCTTGGTCACTTTCTTTGACTGCCGCTACACTTCCACCTCTCCGATGATGCTGTCGCAGGAGCTCTCGATGTTTGTCGAATGCTGCCTTGAGAACTTCGTCATTGTCATCGAACCAATCTTCACTACGCCGGTCTTTTGTACCTAAAGTGGCGGTAGCGGCTTCTATGAGATGACATGACAAATTTCGCCAAGCAGCATTGACATCAACTGTCTCATTTGTTGGCAACAGATTTTCGGTTAAGGTTTCAGCATATTTTTCTCTCATCTCGCGATCTTGCAGCCTATCCACGTTCAAAGACGCAGGCTTTTTTATCATGGATCTACGAGGTCGACGAAGGCGGAGTCGCAGTTTTGTGACAATAAGTCGGTGATCAGTCCAGCAGTGAGCACCGCGCATGACGCGGGTGACTTGGACTTGACTGATGTCTCTTTGCCGCATAATAGCATAATCGATCAAATGCCAGTGTTTGGATCGCGGGTGCATCCACGTCGTCTTGTGCTTAGCGGCAAGTCTGAACATAGTGTTCGATATCGCTAGATCGTATTGAGCACAGAGACTGAGTAGCAACTGACCATTGCTGTTCATGTTGCCGACTCAGTGTCGCCCCAGAACTCCAGGCCAAGCCTCATAGTCCCGACCAACTCTAGCCTAGCATTGAAATCGCCCAGCAATAGTATCTGCTCTCTGGCGTTTATGCTGTCAAGGCATTGAGATAGTTCCTCATAGAATTTGTCCTTAATGTCATCAGACTTGTCTAGCGTTGGAGCATAGACACTGATAACATTAAGGAAGTTGTCTTTGTCCAAGTGAAGGCGCAGTGTGGTAACGCGGTCCGAGATGTGAACAGGACATTCTTCAAGTCGCTTTACTAAATGATTTTTGATGGCAAATCCTACCCCTGAACGTCGAGGTTCAGATACGGATGTACCTTTCCAGAAGAAAGTGTATCCCCATCTTCCACCAGTTCTCCTTCATCGGCAAGATGTGTTTCGCTGAGTGCAGCCACATCCACGTTATAGCGATGAAGTTCCCGAGCTACTATAGCGGTTTTACGTTCAGGACAGGCGTTGCCATCTCTATCAATGAGCGTTCTCACGTTCCGTGCGCCAAATGTCATTATAGATGGTGTGTTATTTATTTTATTTTTGTTGCGTCGACCACGTGTTAAGTGATGCGATGGCAGCCGTGGTTACTACCACCTTCCAGGAAGGGACGAGCATTTGTTTAGGGCACCTTTTCTAGCCCCCCCCTCGACTGAGCGAGGAGAGCAGTGCTTCCCTAAATAGGGCTGCTCTTGTCATCCCAGGTGCTGCCGAATTCGCATTGTCGTCCCGATTTTTCAATGCAAAAGCGACCACGGCGTGTACCTACTCACACCCCTGGGACCGCCTGCGTGCAGGAATCAGACAAAGCCCAGCTTGCACCACGCTAGACCTCTCTACTTCAACCCATCGCCGCAGGACTTAGCGTCATCTGAGTCCATTATTCGGAAGCGGTCAGTTGCGCAGGATATATTAGGGTGCGCAGAAGTTCGCGCAAACGCAAGCGCACACACTTAGTCCTTCCCCTCCCCGGTTCAGTGGAACGGAGAACCGCTACGACTGAAGGAGAGGTCGGATGCAGTGTCTGGCCGACAGTAACTACCCGCGCCCTCTACCGTCGCCCTAGGCCATCCACCTTGCCTCGCTGAATCGCCGAGTCCGCCAAGCCCATTCGCACTATCTGCATTGGGTTGCCATTCTCGCCGAAACAGACTTTGTTTGTTAAGCAGGAGGGAGCTGCTTTTTTCCTTCCCCTCCCCAGTTCAGTGGAACGGAGAACCGTTACAACTGAAGGAAAGGTCGGATGCTGTGTCTGGCCGACAGTAACTACACGCGCCCTCTACCGTCGCCCTAGGCCATCCACATTGCCTTGCTGAATCGCCGAGTCCGCCAAGCCCGTTCGCACTATCTGCATTGGGTTGCCATTCTCGCCGAAACAGACTTTTTTTTGTTAAGCAGGAGGGAGCTGCTTTTGTTGGATCTAGGAGAGATAGGAAAGTAGGAATAGGAGTGGGGAGGAATATGGTGAGATTGGGACAGGAATACAGGTAGTAGGATACTACTGCCCGGAAGGTAGTCAAAGACAGTAGAAGCTCGGGAAGCCGGGGTCGCGTACCCGTATACCACATCTCAGCTTTCGATCCAAGAACTGAGATGAGTACCCCTGACTTGCTGCCAAATATGGCCTATTGGAACGACCATACTGTAAAAAAGTACATGTCGTAATTTTGCCCTATCTATACCTACTTTTTCATGAACATACGTTGCAGACAGACAGACATATGCAAAGTGCTATTCGTATTTAAAATACAGCGTGGAGGCGGGTGACAGACTGGACATTCATTCATCTTTTATATTTCCATATTTTCTACCGCTCTTACTTATTGCAAAAAAGCGGGCGTTTGTTTGTTTGAACCTTCGAGCAACGCACATCTTCCGTGCCGTCGTCCCGTCCCGGCCCGAATTGAACGAACATGACGGTAAAGTCACAGAGATTATAGAAGGTTCACTCGACCCTATTCAGGATTTTTGCGATTGTCATTTGTTACCCAGGGTTGCTACTGTCAAATCTGATACAAAAACGTCATATGTTTCTGAGCCAATTTTAATCCATGTGTAATGTCCCTCTCCTACCCTACCTTAATTTTTTTTTCTACTCTACCTACAAACGCGAAACACAGAATCCGAATAGATGAAAACCTACTTGGCATGATTACTAGAAATGGGTTCACTGAGGTTTATGAATCGGCCGGGTGATCGTCAACCCTACGTTGTGTATAAGTAGTAACCCAAACTTCTTTGCTGATAAGGAATGGTGTGTCCTAACTAATCTAACCAATAATTAGAAGAATAATCCGCTTAACATAGCTTCATAAGAAAACTATACACCAATAAATAAATCAATTAGCAGCACCGTTAGAATATATGTAAATAAAGGTACTTCAAGTCAAGGAGCAACTAGCACAGAACGACATAAAATAAAGTTAAGTAAAGCGCTGCCGAATCAATTCTACTTATAAGTCATTATGTCGCTAGTACTTGAGTATTTTATTGGTAAGGCTTAAGGTGGTTCGTTACGTCATACAAACGAAAAACTGCACTTCAGTCGGGTTACACATGAGCTGTAGAGTTTCTTTTTAAAGAAACTTTATTCTGAATGATGAAGGCACACGTAAATTTGTCGCAAAACTACTTATAGTTAAAAGATAATCAGTATTTTCTGCACAATAAAATTAAACGTATTTATTGCAGCAGTAGCTCCATCTATTTTCGTAAAGTGGCGACTCGCTTTTTACGGGGAAATCTGATGATTTAAAAATTCTTTTTAGTGTTTTGCGACAATCTTATATACCCACGGGACTCCCCATCAAGTTTTTTAAACCGACTCTTGTCTCCTTTACATACATATCTCCATTGAACTTTTGTATGGAAAACGGAACGCCTTAAGGTTGGAGCCTCGCCCCGCTCCCTGGCTTATTTTATGAAATTGTTCACCAGTGTGCTTGTATTTTCAGATGTAGTTTTATTTTAAGAGGTGGTAGGTTTTAAGTTTTCCTCTCTCTGAAAATATTCTATCAAACACAAACCGTGGGTTTCGGCTTAATTTATTTCTAGACGTTTCCGCACACTGAAAATAGTATCAAATGAAAGCTAGAATTATTTCCTATAGAATGCAAACTTTAGCTACCCCATATTCGTGGGTCAGAATACTAAAGTTACCTCATTACATTATTTCTAGACGTATCCGCACACTGAAAATAGTATCAAATGAAAGCTAAAATTATCCCCTATAGAATGCAAACTTTAGTTACTCCATATTCGTAGGTCGGTATACTAAAGTTACCTCATATCTTTATTTATAAACGTTTCCTCACTTTGAAAATGGTATCAAATGAAAGCTAGAATTGTCCCCTGAAGAATGCGACCTTTAGTTACCCAATATTCGTGGGTCAGTATTCTAAAGTCATCCCGTAAAATAAGTTGTATGAACAAATTATGCTATTTCATCACTATCCACTACCTAATATGGGCATCACTACATCATTAATCGGTTTTACACACCTTTAAACACCACACTCCACTGCTAGACATGAGCTTCAGTAAATAATCTACCTACCTACTACGATGGTTGGCGGTATTATCTCACCAATCATCTACTTTACTTGCAACGCTAACCTATTATAATATGTACAAATCTTTTGTCCAAATAAACCGGATTGCGATTCCACTGCTGGACAGCTCGCCATTGTTCACAACAAGAAACACACCGTACCAACACCCTGATGTACATACAACTTACACACCTACTCACAACAATTTTCGTAGTCGGTTACTTGGGTTTAGAGGTTTCCCTTTACACACATATCGAAGTGACACCCCTGTTTTCAACAGTCGGTTAAAACGGTTACGATTTTTTTTTCATTCACAACTTTGCCTATCGAACCCACTGTCAATAATGTCTTACTCACTCGGTTATCCTGTTTTTATCTACCTACTTTTCCCATTTACCTGCCATATGCCATCTTCTCATACAAATTGTGTGAGCGAAAAATGCGCAGCGACGGATGTCAGGTGTGAGACCCGCCATAGGAATGATGACACCACCGCGAAGCAAGAATAAGAGGGTAGAAACAAAACTGTTCGCGGCGATTCTCCGTCTTCCCGCTAGCCGCTATCACTCACGCACTATACATACTTGCAAAACTGTTAGAATCTATCAATGGCATGATTACGTTTATCACATACGTAAAAGACAAATGGGAAACAGGTAGAATAAACACGAGGTAGCAACACAATGAAAAATATTCTAGAAACCGCAAAAAGGAACACACGCGAACTGCCAGCAAAGTACATCCTAGGCACAAAATAACACATAGAAAAATCAAAAACACCTTTAAATAGAATGGAACAAAAATTGTAAAATCAGAGAAAATAAAAGGCCTTACCAGGGTTTCTTCAAAGTTACTAAAACAATGTTACTTCCTAAAAAAATGGCGCCGCACCGAGCGTGGTGTCCGGGCAGGCGGCGGCAGTCGCACCCGGCCGCTCGCTCGCCGTCCTGGCAAAAAGTGAAGCGCCTCATGCCGGCGGCCGCCCACCCCCGCGTCGCCCGCGCACCCGCGGCGGGTGTCCTACCGCGCCGGGCAGTCGGAGTCTGGCTGGTCGAAATAAGTATATCAACCAGTAGCAATATCCCCCAGAGCATGTTACGATGCTGTTACGACCAATCGCAGCCCTTCTTACGTTCGACTCCAATCCTGTTGCTCAGATATTACTGGTAAAACAGCGCACTGCCTCACGTCACGTATCATTCAGCTAGTTCTGTGCAATATCAATGGATGGTGCTACTATGCACGAATTGGCTAGAATCAACATTGATTTGGGAATATAAAATATTATTTCTGGTCTATTATGAAACATAAATCGTTCAACTATCTTTGAAATTTCTGTTGCCACAAACAAAATGCATCTATTCTGATATTTGTGTTTAAACTGAGCGCAATTTATGGTATGAAAGAATTATGCATTATTGAAAGATGACTTTCATCCCAAATGTGCTCATAAACAAAGCATATTGTTAGTAAATATATTAATATTGAGGAATTATATTTGTGCGTGATTGGCTGAACCGTTACACATGAAATGTGACATTTGTGGCAAGTGTAGCAACCAAATTCCCCTGAGATTCCGGTTATTTCCAGTTAAAGCATCCAAGGATTACAAATCAAATTAGCCTACACGATGGAATTCGTACGAATTGAATATTCGATTGTATTATGGTAGCCAAAACTACAGTACCTTACTATCAATCATCTATCAATCCTCTTTACGACAGACGTTTAGGTCACAAAGTAAGTAGGTATCTATTGGCTGTTTAGGTCGTCAGATTCGAAAATGATAATGAACATCTGTACATTGTGCTTTAGAGAAAAAAAAACGCCTTTTTATTTTTAAGCTATCCGAGCACAGTCGCAGGCAATAGCTAGCTGTGCCTATTTCTATACGTAATTGTCAGCTGCCACACTGCAGCTGAGCTAACTCGGTCACAATAGGCAGCCGAGGACGTATGGCATGCAGTAACGTTCCGCTTGCCACACGAGTTCATTTCACTCTGTGTACGCCGGATTTTCAAAAAGAGAACACGCAAAAAAAAGTGTAGTTTTTTCTTTTTAATAATATAAATTAACAGCCTGTGTAGGTCGGATTTTAAAAAAGAGAACACAAGAAAAATTTGAAAAAAAATAAAGTTCGTGTTTTTTTAATAAATGAAATAAACAGCCAGTTATTCAATGGAAATCAAATGAATTTAAAACGAAGACCATGAACGCAGGCCGCTATTAAAACACTTTGCAGTAGAGTAGATTGAAAATGAAGTGTTTATTTAGGTATTATATTTTTTTCAAATTTCGACAGTCTTTCCGCACTTGTAATGAAATATACTATTTTGTTTTTAAGCCATCCGAGCACAGTCGCAGGCAATAGCTAGCTGTGCCTATTTCTATACGTAAATTGTCAGCTGTCACACTGCAGCTGAGCTAACTCGGTCACAATAGGCAGCCGAGGACGAATGGTATGCAGTAACGTTCCACTTGCCACACATTTCAGTCTGTGTAGGTCGGATTTTAAAAAGAGAACTCACAAAATTTGTCACGAAACATAAATCACGAAAAATAAATATGTAACTAAAATTATTCAGCCAGTTTTCCGAAAATGGACACTGACAAGTTTTGAATAGTTGAAAGTCTCGACAATGAAGTGTTTAATGTTTATTAAAATTTTAGTAGTTTTAATTATTGTTGCAAACGGACAAGACTGCAAAACTCGTGGCAAAAAGGTAACCAAGCAGTTTTAAAAATAGAACTTGCAGTTATATAGGGTGTAATTTTATTAGTGGCGGATCCGTTAAGGATGTGTTATGTCAATGAAACTGACCAACTTTCCCCAAGGAACAAGGGTCGAAATAAGAAAAAAAAATTTGGCCCTCCCATACAAATTGACCCAACCGGCCAACACACTTAGTATGGGAAGACCAAATTTTTTTTTCGTTTTTCGACCCATGTTCCTTGGGCCGTGCCTTGAGGCCGTGTGATGCCGGCTTAGAATAGCATCACCCCATTTCTTTCCTGTGGGTGTCGTAAGAAGCGACTAAAGGACTCGAGGGTATCATGTGTATTGCAATTTTAGGCGACAGGCTGACAACCTGTCACTATAGCGATACACGACAATAGCTAAAACGGCCCTCAAATATGTGTCAGACGTGGCGATAACGACCGTACTTTTACGGTCGTTGACGCTCTGCCTACCCCGCAAGGGATAAATGCGTGATGTATGTATGTATGTATGTATGTTCCTTGGGGAAAGTTGTTCAGTTAACGGATTAACACGGATTAACACACCCTTAACGGATCCGCCACTAATAAAATTGCATCCTATATATAAATTATTATTTTTAGGCTGTGGTTTTGGAATACGGTTTTTAAACTGGCTAAGTATAAACTTATCTAAAACCGGCTGTAGCTTTATCTAGTACTTATTTTTTGTTACAGTGCGTAGACCACGAACAGTGTTGCGGAGGTTGTTGTGTCGAAGGAGAGTGCATCGACAGTAAGTTCCTTAATAATTTCAACTTTACACAATGTAGTAAGTAATGTCTGAAATAAACAATAGTGTATCCGAAAGTTGCTTTTTAGAGGATGTAAAAAAATCAACTGCAAATATTTTAACGGGTGAACCAGCCCATGAAACTGAACAACTTTCCCCAAGGAACATAGGTCGAAATAGGGCTCCCATACAAACTGTACCAGCCGACCAAGTCAATTTGTAAGCCTACAGACCATAATTGCAACATTTTGCACTGCTCTTGTCTTGCTTACCTGGCCTGGGAAGCATATTGACAAGGTGTGGCGAAAACCCGTAAAATAGGCAGATTTCTTACAATGGATTGTTGTGACTGTTTCTGATAAAACACTTTTTCTCAAACATGCTAGGAAATATGACAATTCCATTCAAGAAAACAATCTAGAAAGTTTGACATTGTCTGTGATTTTGTAATTTCTGAACGATTTCTTTTTTACACACCAGCAATGGATTCCAATACAACTTTTCTGGCGCGATATTGAAATCGTTCAGAAATTACAAAATAAAAAAAGAATAACTCCTAATCCACATCTTGACTTAGTAATCAGTAAAACAACTTTTTATATCAAATTACTATAAAATAAATTAAAATCTTTATAATTTCCTAGCATTTTTTTGAGAAAAGCACTATGTAAGCCTCGGGGAAAATGACTTTGCCAGAAAATTACTTCAAACTCTACTCGTCAGTCAAAGTCTTATTTCCCGTCCTCGTCAACAACCTACTATTTTTTGTTCCCAGCGTTCAGATCGTGCCTAGTTTCGTTTGACCTCTGCAGAGACCACTCTTGCATAGGGGAAGAAAACTGCGTGCTTTTCGTGCCCCCGCAGTGCGTGGGCTGCGAACCTATTCCTGTTTGTAGACTATTGTAGTCATCATCTTCCTACCCTTATCCCAATTACTTGGGGTCGGCGCAACACGTTTCGTTAAACACAAAATCGTGTTGCAAAGGATTTAGCTGAATTTTGCGACCGGCCGCCTACCAGACGTCAACCCTCCTTGGGAATGCTTTTGTGGTGGATTAACCGCCACCATACGGTTGGCCCTGGCTGTTTGGGTCGGGTTTATCCCTCGGTCGCCTCTTACGACCCCCACGGGAAGAGAGGGGGTGGTGTTATTCTACTCTGCCGGCACCACGCGGCCTCCACTGTTGTAGACTCTTGTAGTATTGTTAGTAATTTTTTTAGTGTTTAAAATCATTTAGAAATAATTGTACTTATTATAAAGTCAAATTGTATAATTGAAATGATCAAACACAGAGTTTCTTGTGAAAAGTTGTTGATTCTGGCGCACAGCGCGGGATGCGAACCCCTTTGTAAGTTGTTGTACTTTTATGTAAATTTTTACATTCTGCCTGCACTCACAACTTCCCGAAAATTAAGTCTCTTTCCAATATGTAAAAGACATTGTATATCTTCTTGTAAGTTCTAAGATTTACTGGTAAGGAATCTTGTAGGTACAGTTTAAAATCCATTAAAAACAAAATTACCTATTGTACAGTAGGTATATTTTTAAGATTAGGTTTGATAATCATGTAAGTTTTTAAATTCCATGGAGATGAAAGTGAAATAAATGTAATAAACTATGTAAAAGTTTTAACTTGTTTATTTTGGTACGTAAACCTATCCCAAAGAAAACAAACACAGATAAGTACCTAATTTCATTTACTCTTTCAGTTACTTTATTTCCCGTTTTCCCTTTTTTATCGGAAAAAAGAAGCACACACGACTGGACTGACGAGTGACCCCAGCTACCAATATTATGGCCATTGTCTAATCAGTGGGTATGGGTAACAATCTAGTTGAATGCCCTAAGCCATATGATATATTATAGTCTTGTGATGGCGTAGGGGGCAGATTTTTACTACTGGAAAGAAGAAGTAGGTACACCCGACTAGACCGATGAGTGACCCCCACTACCATGTCATTGTCTAATCAGTGGGTAACAATGCACGGCAATGTCATGTATAGTTCAGTGCCTCGGTCAGGCCATAACATTAGCCATACAATAGGCTTTTGATGCGTTGTGGGAGGCCAGTGTTTAATGTGTCCTTGGACTATAGAGGCTCAGGACAACGAAAGGTACTATACTACAGGCTTTGTCTTACAAAATTCTACTAACAAAATGCTGAGGCATACTGAAACTTTGCAGAAATATCCGTTGTCTTACAGGGTGGTATAGAACGACCCATTTTACCGAAAACTCTTAAGCTCAGCAGATCGAACTGAACAATTTTCCATAGTGAACAAAAATTCAGTGGGTCTTTCGGTACCACCCGAAATTAGGAATACGGCAGATGGCTCACTCAGTACTAGCGACGATTTTGACGACGAAGATGGCTGTCAGGAACGTCATATTTCTTGGATTACAATTGGATAAAAATTATATGACATTCTTGTATCAAATTATGCTGTTTGGATATTCTTATACTTGAGGTTTTTGACAGTAGCAACCCAGGTGGCTAATTAACAAGTGACAATCGCGAAAATCCCATACTAATGAAACTATGCAGAAATATCAGTCGTCATTTAGCTACATCAATATTCACCCGTGGTGATGTAGAAGAAAAATTATAATAGCAAACAACGTTTGCCTTTTCTATTACTAGACGTCCTTATTCATCTATCTAAACAAATTGCTAACAAATAGAAAACCCCAAAAACGGGACAACGGGGCACCCTTTCCTCACAAAAACACGAAATTGGGAAAATGTTAGGAAAATGGCGTCAATTTTACCGCGAAGCTGGCATTTCCCGCCCGTTTCGACAAACCAATAACCCGTGGTTATGGGAATATTAGGGGACAAATCACTTTGGCTGTTATGTTTTATAGGAGGCCCCTAAATTAGGTAAGTAGATGAACTCACGTAAAAAGTAAGTACCCACCTATGATGGACTAAAAAGAAAGGAATGGGTCTGTTGCACGCAACTATCTACTCATGGACGTAAGATTAGGAACGACTGTCCTTCTTCTTTAACCCTTTTAATGACCCTATTGACCCTACACGAAAATAAAGGAATAATGGAGAATGAGTAAAGAAATCAGTTCCCTTACTCGACGTCTGTTGCTGCGCTTTTTAGCGCATCTGACAGACGCATGCGTTACGGATGTGCTAAAAATTCGCAGTTACGGACGTAAAGTGTGGGAACCGCCAAGCTCCGTGTTCTGCCACGCCATAGTTGCAGTTTTGGCAAAACACCGGTAAATCAGGCAACGTGTGTAAGAAGCCTATCATAGCCTTCATCACATTACACATCATCACATCAGTATGACATAGGCCTCCCCCAGGGCTCGCCACAACACAAGGTACGAACTCCCGTTTTCGCCATCCACTCTCTACCAGCTGCTCTCTTTAATTCATCGTTCCATCTCTAACGTTAAGTAGGTACGCTTGCCAAGCCGTGGCCTCATCTCTAGAACCCACTTACTCCACCGTCCATCGGTTCTACGACAAATGTGAACAGCCCACTGCCACTACAGTTTAAAGAAATTTTGGAGGTCTGATGGTGGTCCGGCTGTAGAGCGGTACTCCGTGGCAGAACCACATAAGAATATTTGTAATTAATTAAACTTGGAGGTACTATTTATTTCATGCTAATGAGATAAAAGTAGACATAAGGTAGCATGCGTTTACAACAATAGAAAATGAGTACTAAATGGTGGTCCGGCCAGGGAGTAGCACACTATTACACTTGTTAAATATAGAGTGACCTAACAACAGAAAATAAACAATGTAGAAGGTACCAAGGAACTAAAGTTCACTCAACAAACTAAGAAGTCGAGTAATATTACTGAACAAGCGGCAAACTTCTAAAGTTTGTTCTTCTTGCGACAAAGGCTGAGTTGGCGAGCTAATAAACAAGTTTATAAAAATTCTTAGACTGTTTTAATAATAAACACACTTGCACAGATCACGGGAAAGCTTTTTAACACCAGTGTCAGGGGTACGTTCAAGGTGGTCCCTTTCGACGTTCTTTTATCTATATCGCTGAACGTATACCTTGCGAGCGAATGACGAAACGAAAGTATGGAATGGAACTGACAGCTGGCTAGTTTAAAAGTTCTACGAAAGAGACCACCTTGAACGTACCCCATAATACCAGCAAGTGTCGATAATTTGATACAATTTGAGACAATTTGATAATATTTGATTGCTATTACTTTAGATAGTCCGCGCAGTCTGTGTGTCCCATAAAATCCTTTTATCTAAGCTATGCGCATATGGCATAAGAGGACCTGCTCATGATCTTATAAAGTCATATCTTACAGACAGACAGCAGACCACACATATTACATATATTGACAAAAATAACACAGAATGTGAAGCCATATCAAATACACTAATAATAGAACAAGCAGTACCGCAAGGAAGCATCTTAGGGCCGTTTCTTTTCCTTTTATATATAAATGATCTCCCAGAAAATATAAAACAAAAAATTATTCTATTTGCTGATGATTCATCTGCGATCATCAAATGTGATAATATTGACAATTATGAAAGAGATTTAAATGAAGCACTTAATAATATAATTAAATGGTTGAGTAATAATAATCTAATAGCTAATTTAGAAAAAACTAAATATGTTCAATTTTATCTGCCCCAACAACAATCTTATAGCTTGACTGTTAAACATAATGACAACATTATTGAGAATGTAAATGAGATCAGGTTTCTGGGCATCATTCTTGATTCTCACTTAAGTTGGCAACCACATATAGATTATTTAACCAAAAAAATTAGTAAATATGTTTATGTTTTAAAAAATATCACTAGAATAGCGTCACAAAAAACAGCTCTCAGTGCGTATCATGCTTATGTCGTTTCCAACTTAAGATATGGCATATTGCATTGGGGTAATGCTGCTGAAGTCCATATCAAACCTTTATTTAGAACACAAAAAAAATGTATACGTGCTATGTGTGGACTTCATTGGCAAGACAGTTGTATTCCATTTTTTAAGAGTCTTAAATTGCTTACTTTACCATGTCTCTACATCTACGAAGCATGTGTTTATGTAAAAGAGCATATAAATAGCTTTAAGTTAGTATACACAAGACGTCCTCGGAAAACTAGAAATAAGGTAGAAATAAGACCAAAAATCGTGCCAAATATGATATTTTATAGAAAAACTATATATGTGATGGGGCCCCAATTATTTAATAAATTACCAGACGATATAAAAGAAAAAAATGTTAGACAATTTAAAATAATATTATATAATTTATTGACTTCGAAATGCTATTATACAATTAATGATTTTTTAGGAGATAATTTGAATAGTTTTAAGGAATGACATTATTCATTTTATTTTATAAAGCTCTTAGTATAGTAATGTAATGTAATAATAATGACTGTTGTTTGTTTAAGATCTTTATGTAGGAAAAAATTGCTAAAATTATGTAAATATTGCATGCTGAACAAGTAAGTTACAGTGGAACTATTATAAAATTTACCATAAGATCGTATGTAAATCTGTTGACTGCAATAAATAAATTATGAATTATGAATATGAATTATCTGATGGCGGTCGAAGGCAAAGAAAATGTACGACAGTGGCCGCCATCAGATCGCGCGCGTACTATACTTGTTAGCCTTTTGCTTTCTGATGTTAATTTTCAATGTGAACTTCAACATTATTTTGGCGTTGATTCTTCCGTACCTAAGGTAGGTACTATCTTATTCTTGTTTATTTCCGTAAATTTCCGTTCTGACACTTTTTTAGAAGAATCAGACTTTTCAGAACATATAGCCTCCTGAGTCCCTGCGTCCTATACAAAGAACAAATTCCTGTACTGTGTTAAGTCCTGACGCTTTTGCAACTTTACATCATGCTAGTCTGTAATTTTGTAAATATAGGAAAACTTAAACAAAAAATATACAATTTTACCTTTGATTATGTTTTTACACAAAATGAACAATCTAAACTATTAAATAATAATGTGTTTCTAATTTGAAAAATAATTGTAATTAGTACTAAAGAAAAATTCACTCCCTCTTAATTTGTTCTATATGAAGTACATTAGGCCTTAATGACTAATTCTA
Source organism: Phthorimaea operculella (assembly GCA_024500475.1). NCBI lineage: Eukaryota > Metazoa > Arthropoda > Insecta > Lepidoptera > Gelechiidae > Phthorimaea > Phthorimaea operculella. The sequence continues at coordinate 3,902,807 of JANFCV010000017.1, forward strand.
TTAGAAAGCTCAGGACTCAGGAGGATAGAGCAATTCTGCACGCTACATTAACAAACTGTTTTATATAAACCCGTAAAGGTGAGATGTATTATACAATATTGGTTGATATTAAATGCGGTAGTGGTTGAGTGACTATTATCTATGCCCGATTTTTCGAAACTTCAGACTACAATTCTACAAGCGAAATTCGATGTACATTGCGTAGCCGCTTTAATTATGGGATAATAATGGCTAACCGTCTACGCAATATACTTCGAATTTCGCCTGTATAATTGTAGCCTGTAGCTTCGTTGCATAGACCACTGATATCTCGGTTTTGAGCTGCCCTTCGCCAGCCAGGTTGATGATTCTGCAGGAGGTCTCACACCCGGGTGGACCGTGCAGTGACACCAAAAGACAGAATTAAAAAGAATTCCATTCAACTTTAAAGTTATTATTAAATAGTTAGATGGGTGATTTAGATACCCCTCAATAAAAGGAATTATGTCTTTTGAAGTTCACCCTGTTTAAGTTAATACATTCCAGATTCTTAAGTTGGAAGTATAGCCCAAAAAAGATAGCAAAATCAGCGAAAATAAATTCCCGGTGACGAAATGTTGTGGATTTGTATAGTGGTAGGTCCTCTTCACAACGTCCAACAAAATCCCTTCGATAATATGCGGTGCTGGTAGTAGGGGGGTTAATTATGTGTCCCTTTTTTCAGTTTCTTGACTGTAACTCGTAAACGGTGCATTGTATCTTCAAAATTTCTAAGAAACTAATAAAGCTTATTAAATTTTCTATAACTTTGTCATCAACATGAAAACCATAACATGAATGGTTTTAAAGTTACCCCCTACTCCCAGCACCGCATATTATCGAGGGGATTTTATTGGACGTTGTAAAGAGGACCAACCAATACACAAATCCACAACATTTCGTCACCGGGAATTCTTTTTCGCTGTTTCCTGGTTATTGGAACAGATGGCCTGGGATAGTAACAGGTCAGGAATGCTTAAACCGGAATCGACACCAATATCGAATAGAAATAAACAGTAGACTCTAAATTGTCTCTCCATAAATACTACCTCCTTGAATTACCCTGTTAGTGAGTCGAATTTTACGAGAGAAATAGACTGTTTTAGACGAGAAACACACGTAACATCTGTTTCTGCGTTATTTTTGCGCTATCACAAATTAGGGAAACGGCGCGCGGGGCGCCTATACATACAGATAGCACTCAGCAGCACTAGCGACGATTTTGACGCTTACTGATTTAAACTGGAAATAACCGGAATCTCAGGGGAAGTCAAGGTAACTAAGAAGTTGGCTGCCATGAACGTCATATTTCTTGGTTTTTGTATCTGATTATACCGTTTTGATATTCTTATACCTACTTTGAGGTTGTTGATAGTAGCAACCCTGGCTATGAAATAAATGACAATCGCAAAAATCCTGAGGTTGAGTGAACGTATCGCATGCGTTAGGAAAATGCTTCCCGCATTATTTCCATACAAATACGGTTTTGTCAAAATGTTTGACAGACGCGTAGCGTAGCACGTCGACGAATGCGCTGTCAAACCGTTTGACATAAACCTTAATAATAATAATAAGGTCAACATTCGTATTGTCCAATCGCAGTAATTTAGCAGCGCAAAAATAACGCAGAAACGGACGTTACGTGTGTTTTTCGCCTTACGGACTCTCTTTATCGCCGAGGCGAGGTGAAAACAAGTACTTAGTTAGGTAAATAAGGGTTTACGAGTATACCATTTAGTCGAATTGTTAACTCACAAGAGCAAAAATTGCCGGTGTCTTCTTGCGTCGATGTAAAAGAGATTTTATAATAGGTATCTTTTATCGTGGATTAAAAAGCATACAAGTGCTTTTATGATATCTAAGTATGTAGTGTTTGAATCAAACATCTTTTACGTAAGTCTTTGCTAAGTTGATATGATATTTTTCTTTCCTTCACAAATATCATGCAATCTTACTACCCTAGGTCTGCTGTAAGAGATTTCTTTTTAGAAATAAGCTGACCTGTTGTGCATTGTTCTGTATGTTATGTTCTTTGTTTTTTATTGTGTACAATAAACGGTTAAATAAATAAATAAATAAATATTATTCAGGACTTAAAAAACCATAGGTATCCATAACCATAACACCCACAATAGTCTACTGCAGGACATAGGCCTCCCCCGATATCGGAGGGTATGGCCATACTCAGACTCACCACGCTTGACAGATTGGCGGATTGGCGTAACGAAGTGTACGTAACGCATTGCTGGGGCGAGGCCATTGAAAACCACGGCGCGGCGAAGCAATAGCAGTGTCGCTGGACATTTCAAAGGCCTTCGATAGGGTGTAGCATGCGAGTCTGTTGAGCAAGCTTCCAGCGTACGGCATACCCACTGGCTTCTGTAGCTGGGTGGCTGACTTCCTGAGTGAACGGTCGATCCGAGTGGTCATAGACGGCTGCTCCTCTGACCTCAAGGCTATTGACGCCGGAGTTCCTCAGGGGTCTGTACTCTCCGCGACGCTTTTCCTGCTGCACATCAATGACCTTCTATCTTCAGGAATTGTTGGGTACGCAGATGACAGTACTGTCACCGAGAAATATCTGTCCGGCGCAGGAGCCAGTGGTGATGAAATCCAAAGATTGAGAAAGGCTATGATTGAGCGTACGAGCCTGACGTTAAGTAACGTCACCCAGTGGGGCGATGACAATCTCGTCAGCTTCAATGCTTCAAAAACGCAGGCGTGTCTTTTCTCCGCAAAAAGGAGTCCTTTCACCTTTTCTCCTACTTTTCGGGGTACATCTGTTCCAGTGACCAACACTCTTCAACTCCTTGGCATGGAGCTGTCCTCTGACCTCAACTTCGGCACCACCATCGAGTCCAAGGCTCAAATTGCAGCTAGAAAGTTGGGCGTCCTGAATAAAGTCAAGCGGTACTTCACGCCTGAACAGCTTCTAACTCTTTATAAAGCTCAAGTCCGATCTTGCATGGAGTACTGCTGTCACCTTTGGGATGGCTCGGCTAAATACCAACTTGCTGCAATGGATTCGGTGGAACGCAGAGCCAAGAGATTAATAGGCGATAAAAAACTGGTGGCGACCAAGCTTCACAGCCTGGCTCACCGCCGCAAGGTTGCTTGCCTATCGGTCTTCTACAGATTGTACTTCGGAGAGTGTGCGCGTGAGCTGCATGAGCTCATACCACCGTCTCCTTTCTTCCATCGGACATCCAGACGCACGGCCGGCTACCATCCGTTCTTAGTTGATATACCCACATTACGCACTAAGCGCTTCAAATCATCTTTCATTATGCGCACGGCTAAAGAATGGAATTCCCTGCCTGCGTCTGTATTTCCGAGTGCATATAACCTGAATCTCTTTAAGTCTAGAGTGAATAGGCATCTTCTGGGCAAGCTCGCTCCACCGTAGATCCCATCTCTGCTCTAGGGTAAGATTGGGGTCAAGAGTAAGCCCATCATAGATAAAAAAAAAAAATTGGCGAGCGCAGTGCAAAATGTTGCATTTACAGGGAATGCTGCTGCCCATTCCCTGTATGGATATCCGTATTTTCAGTTGCCATTCTTAGCCGACATCACAGCATAAAATCTTTAACCTCGTCGATAATTTGTTACTCTCTTTCTCGGGAGTTCATGACTCTTCACCCTATTCCATTGTTCTCCTCTTTATAGAGAAGTACGAAGTTATAAAAGCGAACTGAATAATAGCTGACGATTGAGTGGATAGCTTCAACAAAATATAAAGTTTTACTGCGCAGTGTCTAGTGGTTAACTTGTTTATATTCTGTTGTACGATCTAGTACTATTATACCTATATTTTGTGGTATTATTAATGAGAACAGATACCGTCACTGCGGGTTACTTCGGCCCAAAATTACGTAACTTTTTACAAATTGCTGTGTGGTTTCTTTTTCATATCAGATTTAATTTTTTTGAACGTAATTTTAATGCAATATTATCTTTGAACGCACTGTCATGGAAAAAGGGACCTAAAATCATTCAGAAGTATTTAAAATTTTTATTTTTTTATTTTGGGCCAAAGTTAGCATTAGGGGCGGGTTACTTTGGCCCAAGATTTTTGAAGAAATAAACAAAGTAACACTCTTAAAATGGAATATACTAAAATGTAAAACGAGATGTTTTACCATTTTACCATTATAGGTTACAAAATCAACTTCATTTTAAAGAACAATGACAAAAAATCCAGAAATTTCAGAAGTCACACTTATTCTTCTAGTAGTAATTGAATTTCTCTCAGCCTCAATTTGTAATTAAACTTAAAAATAAAATAAAATGTATAATCATCAAAAACAAGCGAGCTACTTCGTTCAGGCTCAAATGTACTCAGAAATTTCAACAGGTCTATTTACTTCTTGTATGGCAACGTTGTATGGCCAAAGTTACCCGCAAAACCGGGCCAAAGTTTAGCGCTATTTTAAATCGCCAGTATTATGGACAAAAACACAATCAACGGCTACGTTTTTACATTTAAAATTTACCCTAGTGAAAAACCTAAATATGAACATATAGGATCCAACGCAGAGAAACGCCATACGATATGATGACCAACTGCATTTTAAGAAAATCTCAACTGTAGTGGGTACTATCTAGCTATCACCATCAGATCATCCTGCCTATTTAATAGGTCAACTTACACTGGTTTTATATACAGTCACTAAGGATAACCAGTATAATATTGTCCCTTAATGTAGGTTGTTTTAAATCAAATCAAACTTTATTGCACAACAAAACACAGACAAAGAAACAAAAAAATAAAGGAACAAATTGGTACAATTTGAATGACTTCTGAATCGACAGACTTCTGAATGACTTTTAAACTATTGTCAGATGTGGTGTAAATGGTCGTTTTTAGGGTTTCGTAGTCTACTAGAAACCCTTATAGTTTCGTCAAGTCTGTCTGTCTGTCTGTCTGTCTGTATGCCGCGCCCTCATATCTTCGTCAGTTTTAGAGCTATCGACATGAAATTTGTGTTGACCCAAATATAGAAATGTTAAGAAACAATTATATTAAATGTTTTTTGGACCCCATACAAGTGAAAGGGGGGCAAAAAAAATTTTTTCTTCTGCAATATTGAATAGGGTATCGTTGAATAGGTCTTTTAAAACTAAGTTGAGGTTTCTTTGAAACAAAGTCACTAAAATGTTTCTGTCACAAGATATTTACTTTTAAAAAGGGCGTTTTTGACCCATAATTTGTTCCAGCTGTAACCTTCTAAAGTATAAACGTTAAAAATTTGAAATAAATATGGAATATAGCTTACAATCTGAAGTTACAATGAAAACTATAACGGATATTGCACCCTTAAAGGTTTCAGAAAAAAATGAGTTTTTCTATTTGCGGTTGGTCATCATACTGCTGCTAACAAACCAGCAATAAAATTAAGTTTGTAATGCTGAAAAACCTGATGTTTAAACGTTGACTACGAAACCCTATTTGTGGGCGTGTCTGACACGCTGTTAGCCGGTTTTTTTGCAGTCTTTTACTCTCTGCCTTCCCCGCAAGGGATATAGGCAAGATGTATGTAGTAGTGTAGTACCTACTAAGATAAAGATAGATAAATTTCACACACTTCAGATGAAGGTAGAGCCTCCATAGTATTTTTCTCCATTTTCCCTTTGTCATGATTGTGACTCGGGCACTTTCAAAACAAATTCCAGTATAGTGTAATGTCAAAAGCATTCAAAGAGGTAGACCGCGGTCCAGGCATTCATTCACTATACCGTGTGTATTCAACCAGCCGAAGTGTGTATGTACACAGGGCATTAATAAGGTTCAAAATGGCACCGCTTTCATTCCAGAATTGCTGGTAAATTTTATGCATAGCCCGAATACAGTACTATAGAATACTAAATGGTTTTCTTTCACCCGCAAAGGTACGCATTACGCAAAGGTATATCAAAATATTAAAAGACACCTTTTTGGTAGGTACCAAATCCCTCTCTCTATCTCTATGCATATGGAATTCAAAGGATTTCCCCTGGATCCTGTCATCAGACCCTCTTTCTTCCCCTTCTTTTCGAGTGGGACACTAAGTCGACGAACGATACGATGAACCTTGGTGTCAGAGTTTTTCAACCGCCTACTAATGCTAGCAGGCCTCTGACATGGTTATGTAACGACCGCCCGCCATCTAAGTAATCATAGACTGCAACCGGGAACGACGACTTAAAGTGCCCTGCGAAGCACGGAACCATCTTGCTTTCAGACAATCAGGTGGTTCATCCTCCTCATGTCCTAACCAGACAGAGAACAAATTTACAAAGTGATAAATATCAACTTTGGGAGTAGCCCCACCGGGAATCGAACCAGGAACCGCTTCTGCGACGCAGGCAGTCGTAATTACTTTACTCACCTATCCAGGCAAAGTATAGTAGATGAGAGTGAAAAGGAAAATATAAAAATTATGTAAAATAAGCACGTATGGTGTAGTTGTTTGTGTGTCTAACTACACATAAAGTCTGGATTGCGTAATAATTTGTAAATATATTATTATAATACCATTTTTTCAAGAATTAACAAAATGAGTGCAGAAATTGAAGTCACGTCACAACGACATAATAGATATAGAAAACCAGCCAGGTCAGCTGTCAGTCCAAAGAGTTCTTGTGCTCGAACATGCTCCCCGGCCTTGGAAGCAGCAGGTTCCAAAGACTGCAGCAGGATGAGCAAGATCCACAGCTAGCAGCTATTCGTCCAGTGGCAGTGGGCAGATCTTCGAAAATGCTCGCCGTACGATACCAGAAGCAGTCCGGATATCAGCCACTCGAGCCACTCCATCCTTGCCTGGATAGACTTCGACAATGCGGCCTAAACTCCATTTCAAGGGAGGTTGGTTATCGTCTTTCATAAGAACCAGCGTGTCCTTTTGTAAACCATCTTGATTCTCTCGCCATTTGGTTCTGGTCTGCAGCTCCGAGACATATTCTTTCGACCAACGGTTCCAAAAATGCTGCCGGATTTGTTCGACCCTTTGAAAGCGTGTCAGGCGGTTGGCAGGAACGGTGCTGATGTCTTCGTCACAGACAGGCGCTGTCAGAGGACGGCCAACCAGAAAATGACCAGGGGTAAGAGGGAGGTAATCATGAGGATCTGTTGACATTGGAGTCAAAGGACGGGAGTTCAGTATGGCTTCAATTTGTGCCAATACAGTGCTGAGCTCCTCAAACGTTAAACGTGCGTTACCTACCACACGTCGAAAATGATACTTACAACTCTTAACCGCGGCCTCCCACAGCCCTCCAAAATGACTGGCATAAGGAGGAATCATTTTAAATTTAATATTCTGTGATGCAGCGTACTGTTTGATATCACCAGAACAAGTGGAAAGAAATTTGCCGAAGTCATTCATCAAACCAACAAAGTTCTTCCCATTGTCTGAAAATATTTCAGCCGGTTTGCCACGGCGTGAAATAAATCGCTTCAAAGCTAATAAATACGCTTCAGAAGTGAGATCGCTAACTAACTCTAAATGAACTGCGCGCGTAGTAAAACATATAAATAAACAAATGTATGCTTTAACAGTTTGAGCACCTCTGCCTCGCCGGTTTAACATAATCAGAGGTCCCGCATTATCTACACCACAATACATGAAAGGATACCGGGTTCTAATCTCTCTTCATTAAGTTACCCATTTTGGTGCAATAATCTTACCTCGCATACGTACACACTTTACGCATGCATGACAGGTCTGGCGTGCAAGATTCCTACCACCAAGTGGCCACCATGACTCCCTGATAGTACACAACAGTAACTGCGGCGATGCGTGCATTAACCGTTTATGCTCAAATCGAAAAAGCAAAATTGAAAAGTGATGTTTACTTGAAATAAGTATGGGATGTTTCTTGTCAAAATCGAAGTTAGGGCTATCTTGAATTCGACCACCGACGCGCACTAACTGATCTTTATCAATAAACAAATCCAACTTTGATAAGTGAGTTTGTTTCTTACTTACTTGACCCGTTAAAACGAGTGAATCGCGCACATCGGAAAATGATTCACGTTGCGAAAGTCTAGCGAGCGTTATCGTAGCTTGGTTTAGTTCAGTCACAGTTAACACACCCTTCCACTTATCATCTTTATAACGTGCGTTATGTATAAAGCGAAGCACATAAGCGGCGGCACGTTGCATGCGGTTATACTGAGAAAACCTCGAAAACGGAAATAAATTTTCTTCATTTTGCGTGTTAATGAGCAATGTGTGTGTCTCATGAGTTTTTAGCTCAGGCAAGTTCTCCGGTAAAACCTCAATCTGGTCGTCTTCCGAACTATCAAATGTAGGGTCATGCAAGAAATATGGCCCAGTGAACCACAAATTATTTTCATTTAATGCATCTACACTTTGTCCCCTCGATACTAAGTCGGCTGGATTATCTACGCCACTAACATGACGCCATGAATGGCCTTTAGTCAATTCATGTATCTCCCGGCCCTATTCTGGACGTAAGTTTTAACATGTTAGACGGAGTACGTAACCAACCTAGCACGATAGTCGAATCTGACCAGAATACAACTCTATCAAAAGTAGATCTCAGTGAGCGTGAAATTTTGTCATATAATCGCGCTCCCACTAACGCCCCGCACAGTTCGAGCCTAGGTATAGTCAAAACGGGCTTTATAGATGCTACCCTACCCTTTGAACAAAGTAGCCGCACGGTAACATTTCCTACGTTGTCAATTGTACGCACATAGGCGCAAGCACCATAAGCCGCCAGGGACGCGTCTACGAACATGTGTAATTCAGTAACTACAGGGTGTTCACACATCACAAATCGAGGCACTCGAATCTTATTGAGCAACGACAAATTGTTTACAAAACGCTTCCAAATTTGCGAGATTTCATCGGGCACTGGTTGATCCCAGCCGAGATCTAAAAGCCAACATTTTGAAACAACATCTTCGCTTGTGTTATGACTGGACTCAATAACCCGAGTGGATCGTAAATTTGTGATGCAACCGATAGTATTGTACGTTTCGTAATGGGTTGTGTTTCAGGGTCAAATTGAGTATGAAAATACAATTCGTCAGGATGTGGGTACCACCCTAAACCTAAGGTTTTGCTGTGTACATGCTCACCTAACGAAAAATCTTTTGCGTCAGTAGGCATGTCTACGTCTGAGTCTACGTCGAAATTATAAATCCATTTACGTAGAGGAAAACACCCAGACTGCAAAACTTTTGCAGTGTCATTGCAGATCTGAATTAGCTTATTTTTATCATTATTGCCACAAATCAGATCGTCAACGTAAAAATCTTCGTGAATCGTGCGTGCTACATCAGGGTCCTCACATTCTTGTGCTAATTGTTTCAGACACCTGCAACTGAGAAACGGCGCGGACGCGGTACCATAAGTCACTGTGTTTAGCTGGTAGATACCTAAGGGATCGGATTTATCATTGCGCAATAAAATCAATTGCAAGTCGCGCTGATCTTTATCTATCAAAACCTGTCTATACATTTTTTCTATGTCTGCGCAAGCTACATACTTGTTCTCTCGAAAACGCAACAGAATCGAAATTAAATCACCCTGTATAGCCGGTCCAACGTACTGTAAGTCATTTAATGACTTTCCCGTACTAGAGGCTGCGCTTCCATTGTACACGACACGTAGTTTTGTAGTCGTAGCAAGTGGCCGAAACACACCGTGATGCGGGAAAAAATAATTTGGGGACCCGTATGATGTGACACGACTCATGTGACCTAAGGTTTCATACTCATTTAAGAAATCCGAATACAACTTCTTATACTCTGGATATCGGTCTAGCCGTTTCTCCAAAGCATAAAACCGTCGTTCAGCTTGTGCAAATGAATCACCCAACAAATCAGGTTCATATTTGAACGGTATGCGTACACAAAACCTGCCCTCAGATGTGCGTTTCATAGTATGAAGGAAATGTTCTTCGCATGCACGCTCATCGTCACTGCGTGAATCAACTGGTTTGGCGCTAATAGGTAGCTCTTCGAGCTCCCAAAAGCTGCGGACTTGTTTGTCTAAAGACGGCATATCTATAGATTCTTGTATGTCTAATGTTTGCGTGAAGTTACAATTGACATATTTTAAACTTTGTTTAGTATATCCTGATACTGAGCCTCCAATGATCCACCCTAACTTTGTGTTGATTAGATAGGGCCCATTAGGTAAGCGTATTTTTCCCGCAACTACCAAGTCCCAAAATCTATCAACGCCGATAAGAATATCGACTTTTCGGCTTTCATAGAATGTGGGATCGGCCAACGTAATGTTGTCAGGTATGTACTTAAAGAAATCTTTACGCAACAATGTATGGCCTGGTAAATTGTAAGTAAGCTCAGGCAGTACTAGACATTGAATGGGTGTGGTGAAGGTTTTATCCAATGAACGCAGTTCCATATCACAACGGTATTTGCTCTGCGCCACGGAATTACCTACCCCTCGAATTTGTATAGTGGACTGTACTAATTGTAAACCTAACTTGTCACACAGCGATTGAGTAACCAAGCACTTCTCACTGCAATTGTCAAGCACTGCGCGCACTTGATGAAAGTTGCCATTTTTGTCGGATACTTCCACCAATGCAGTAGACAACAGACTCGGTTCCATAAAAGTCGACCGTGTGTTCGTATTCATGTGCGTCTCATTCCCTACTTGGACTGAATAGCTCTGCGATTGAGCCGATCCACGCGAATGAGAAGAGTTGGAACTGTTGTCAGAGGGAACCGTCGCCTCCCGCGCCTCAGCTGCCAACTGCAAACTAACCGTAGCTTTATTTACTTGGCTCGCGTTTGCATGATCACAAATCAATGTATTATGTTTTTTAGTCTCGCACTTCCTGCACGGACCGTACTTACAGTCGGTAGCCGTGTGCGTTGGGCTGTTCATACAGTTCTCACATAGGCGGTGTTTGCGCACAGTCTGAATCCGGTCCTGGATATTAAGATCAAGGAATTTTTGGCACGAATACAGAGGATGCGGCGCACTACACAGAACACACAATCGTTTGCGTGTTTGATTGTTTTTTGTGTTAGTATTAGTGCCCGCTTTTTCTGTAGCTATGTGACAATGAACCTTCTGCGCGACAGAATTGGAAGGTTTGTTCTGTGTGTTTTGCGTGTTATTCGTCCTGTGTGAAACCGAGTGTGAAAGAGTATCTAACATATCTGCCTTTTGTCTGAGAAATTTCACTAAATCATCTAATTTTATGATTTTAGAATCATCAGTCACTGATAAGGAACACTTATGTTGTTCCCACTCGCGTTCTGTGCTTTGATCGAGCTTGGAAACTATCATATAGATTATTAATGTGTCCCAATGTTCGGTACTTTCACCGAGCAATTTTAAAGCGCGTATATTTTTTAAGGTCACATCAATAAGTTTCCCTATCTGCGGCGATGATTCTTTTGTAATCGACGGCATGGTAAACAAAGACTTAACGTGCTTCTGAACTAAAAGTTTCGAATTATCGTAGCGATTAAGAAGAAGCTCCCATGCAGTGTCGTAGTTGTCTTCGCAAAACTCAATCGAATCAATAACTAACTGAGCTGAACCTTTTAAAGTTGACTTAAGGTAGTGAAATTTCTGTATTTTTGAAATTGATGGGCATTTATGGACGAGAGACTGAAATGTATCACGATACTCAAGCCAATGATCAAATGAACCGTCGAATTCGGGCAAAGATATGATAGGCAACTTAACAGACGGAGTTTGACCTGCACCAGACGAACCAGATGAACCGCTAGCTTTCTTATCTTCCTCATGGATAAGGCATTGCGCTTTGGCCAATACGGAATAATAATTGGACTCAAAGGTGTCGCGATACGCTTGTTCCTTCTCAGTATCGGCTTCCGATTCTCTCGCTAGAGTTTCAATTTTCTGTTGAATATCTTGAAAAGAGTCATACAAACTCTTAACGTTTGTAATACGCAGATTTAACTCTATACGCTGCTTTAGTGATAAAAGGTTGCCTAACTCTACATGACCTTCTAAACCCTCTACATGTTTCGTAAAATTGGTGAGACCCTTTTATAATACCCTCTGGGCACTCAACTCTGTTTTATCAGTCATTTTGGAGGAGTGTAGAAGTACTCACATTCAACGGTCGCAGATCACGATGGCTATTGCGGTTATACCTTTGATTCCAACACAATATCTCAACTTGAACGTGCAGCAGGACAACGCAATTTTACGCCGAGATAACACAACACTGAAAATAAACGCAAACTAAAACACACGGAATAAAGGGAAATGTGAATAAGAATGTATGAAAAATGGTTGGCACGTCAGTCATATGAGCGCTGCGTGATGCGTCTCTTGCCGACGACGTGGATCCTGCGTAGATCTATCCTCAACCAGTTCCTAGATCACGCTGTGGTCTGGTTTTTCATCCATTCGTTTATTCCATCTGCGACATGTTCCTAGGTCGCTGTTGCGCGTAGGTATATGTACTTTTACGGATTAAATAATCCGAGGCTCGAAGAGCCAGACAACTTATGTTGTAGTTTTTTGTGTGTCTAACTACACATAAAGTCTGGATTGCGTAATAATTTGTAAATATATTATTATAATACCATTTTTTCAAGAATTAACAAAATGAGTGCAGAAATTGAAGTCACGTCACAACGACATAATAGATATAGAAAACCAGCCAGGTCAGCTGTCAGTCCAAAGAGTTCTTGTGCTCGAACAACGTACGTACCCTTTTCCCCAACTTAGAAAACTTTAAAACCACTAACTCCAGAGTCTAGACCAAAGAAGTGTGTGTTACAGGATAAACCGCCCATTTAAAGAGATTTAAGGGTCAATTCCCACAGAAGGCGACGAGACGAGACGCGACGCGACGCTGCAATGTCATTTTCAAGCGGCATCAAGATGCAACGCGCGGCGCCGCTCGATGCATCTTGAAGCCGCTTCAAACCCAGACGAGACGAGACGCGACGCGACGCGACGATGCAATGTCAGTTCAGGTGACGTCACTTTCGGCCGCCTGTCAGTCAGATTCCCACGCTCAGTGTTGCCGCGATGGGAAAAAAATCCTACAACTTTTGGAAACTCGATACAAAAAAAATGCAAAGTAACTTGGTTCTACTTGGTACCTATGAAGGGTAGGTAGTTGTTATTGAACTAAAAAAAGACCAATCATTCGCAGTAGTTCAATTGAGTATAGTTTCATGGAACTACTGCGAAGTTTTTTCGCACTAGTTCCATTGGGCCAGGTCAGACAATGGAACTATCGCAAATCTTAGCTTACGATCATTCGCAGTAGATCCGTTGAGTAGTTGTCAGTGATCCACCTTCTCACGAAATAGTGTATGCTAGACTATCAGATTGTTTGAGAAAATGGTAGGTCTTGAAGTGATCTTTCAGATGACAGCTGTCGAAAATAAGATCCGTTAATCTCGGAAACCATAAATCTTAGACTATCAATTTCTTTAAGGAAATGGTAAGCCTTGACGAGTTTTATCAAACGACAGCTGTCAAACTAAAATCACATTTATCTCGGCAATCATTCATGCTAGACTATCAGTTCGTTTGGGAAAGTTGTAGGCCTTGAAGAGACCTTTATTTTATGTGACAGCTGTCAACCTAAAAATAGTTTATCTCAGCAATCGTTCATGCTAGACTATCAGTTTGTTTGGGAAAGTTGTAGGCCTTGAAGAGACCTTTATTTTATGTGACAGCTGTCAAACTTAAAACTCGTTTATCTTGTCAATCGTTCATGCTAGACTATCAGTTTGTTTGGGAAAGTACTTGGCTTTCATGAGACCTTTATTTTTAGTGGCAGCTGTCAAACTTCAAACTCGTTTATCTCGTTAACTATGCATGCTACACTACTAGTTTCTTTAGAATAGTTGTAGGTCTGGACGAGATCTACATTTTAAGTGACAGCTGTCAAACTTCAAACTCGTTTATCTCGTTAACTGTGCATGCTACACTACTAGTTTCTTCAGAAAAGTTGTAGGTCTGGACGAGATCTACATTTTAAGTGACAGCTGTCAAAATTCAAACTCGTTTATCTCGTTAACTGTGCATGTTACACTACTTAATTGTTCAGAAAAGTTGTGGGTCTGGAAGAGATCTACATTTTAAGTGACAGCTGTCAAACTTCATACTCGTTTATCTCGTTAACTGTGCATGCTACACTACTAGTTTCTTCAGAAAAGTTGTAGGTCTGGACGAGATCTAGCATGCACAGTTAACGAGATAAACGAGTTTGAAGTTTGACAGCTGTCACTTAAAATGTAGATCTCGTCCAGACCTACAACTTTTCTGAAGAAACTAGTAGTGTAGCATGCACAGTTAACGAGATAAACGAGTTTGAAGTTTGACAGCTGTCACTTAAAATGTAGATCTCGTCCAGACCTACAACTTTTCTGAAGAAACTAGTAGTGTAGCATGCACAGTTAACGAGATAAACGAGTTTGAATTTTGACAGCTGTCACTTAAAATGTAGATCTCGTCCAGACCTACAACTTTTCTGAAGAAACTAGTAGTGTAGCATGCACAGTTAACGAGATAAACGAGTTTGAAGTTTGACAGCTGTCACTTAAAATGTAGATCTCGTCCAGACCTACAACTTTTCTGAAGAAACTAGTAGTGTAGCATGCACAGTTAACGAGATAAAAGAGTTTGAATTTTGACAGCTGTCACTTAAAATGTAGATCTCGTCCAGACCTACAATTTTTCTGAAGAAACTAGTAGTGTAGCATGCACAGTTAACGAGATAAACGAGTTTGAAGTTTGACAGCTGTCACTTAAAATGTAGATCTCGTCCAGACCTACAACTATTCTAAAGATACTAGTAGTGTAGCATGCATAGTTAACGAGATAAACGAGTTTGAAGTTTGACAGCTGTCACTAAAAATAAAGGTCTTTTCAAGGCCTACAACCTTCCCAAACAAACTGATAGTCTAGCATGAACGATTGCTGAGATAAACTAGTTTTTAGGTTGACAGCTGTCACATAAAATAAAGGTCTCTTCAAGGCCTACAACTTTCCCAAACGAACTGATAGACTGGCATGAATGATTGCCGAGATAAATGTGATTTTAGTTTGACAGCTGTCGTTTGATAAAACTCGTCAAGGCTTACCATTTCCTTAAAGAAATTGATAGTCTAAAATTTATGGTTTTCGAGATAAACGGATCTTATTTTCGACAGCTGTCATCTGAAAGATCACTTCAAGACCTACTATTTTCTCAAACAATCTGATAGTCTAGCATACACTGTTTCCGAGAAAACGAGTCTTAAGATTGGCAGCTTTCACCTGTAAGGTCAAAATAAAGACCGAGCGCGGCGACCTCGTAGTGCGCCGTCAACGTGACAGCGTCGTTCATAGTATTGAGGGCGCGACGCGGCGTGTCACCCTTTTTTCTGGCATCCCCATATAAACCCATACAAACCAGTCATACTATGAACGACGCTGTCACGTTGACGGCGCACTATGAGCCGCCGCGCTTGGTCTTTATTTTGACCTGAAATATAGATTTTAACCAAAATAAACCAAAAAAAATTAAATACTGTATAGAAAGGGAAGATCAGAGGATTTTACACACAATTCTGTAATAATTAGCTAAAACGGCAACACTCTACTTTGCAATTTACCAAGACTGAAAGCTGCTTCGCGCGGCGTTGCGCGGCGTCGCGCTACAACAAGCTGCAACGAGCGACGTAGAGCGGCCTTGTGCTCGGCAATTGAGCAAAAATGCCGCGTCGCGTCGCTCGATGTAGCGCGGCGTAGCGCTACGCCGCGCGCTGCATCTTGTTGTAGCGCGACGTCGCGAGGCGTCAAGCGGCATCGGGATGCATTGGGATACAACGAGCTGCAATGTCAAGAGGCCGCATGATGATGACTGACATTGTCCATCAAATACCTGTCACTTTATGGTCTACGAGCCTGAAGTTGGGAAAGTCTTGAAACATTATAGCATATTATGGTGGCCTAGTAGCCCCATACAATAAATCTACATTTATATCTACGCTTCAACACTATCTACATCTACACTTATATTATTATCTAGACTTCTACATTATCTACACTAATCTACACTAATATAATAAAGAGGAAAGATTTGTTTATTTGTATGTATGTCTAGGTAAGGTACACTATCTACACTGATGTAATAAAGAGGAAACCTTTGTTTGTTTTTTTTTTGTTTGTTTCTTTGTATGTAATCGATAAACTCCGAAACTACTGGGCCGATTTCGAAAATTCTTTCACCATTAGAAAGCTACAACATTCATGAGTAACATAGGCTACTTTTTATCACGGGAAAACGGTTAACAGCAGAAAAAGCGGGAAACAAAGCGGACATTACCCAAATTAGCCAAACCGCTTGACCGATCTTCGCGAATTTAGGCACTGATATTACTAGCATATTAAAAACGGACATGGACCACTTTTTGTCAGCCCTCGTGGATCCGGAGTACCTGATGAAGACCACCAGCACCCCATCAAAACTACAAGAGATACGGTCATGTTTTCATAGAAAAAGTTGTTTACCATGACGGGCCGCATCTGCTGGCATATGGTCATCGAGGATCTGAGGTACCTGATGTAGACCACCAGCATCCCATCTAAACTATACCAGATACGGCAATAGCTTCAAAGTAGAAGTTACTCAGCATGGTGCCCTTCGGCCGCGTACGAAACCCAAGTTTCGAAACTGGTTTCGAATCAAGATTAATATTTCTTTAATCGAAACTAGTTTCGTAATAAGGATTATTTTTCTTGATTCGAAACCGGCAGCGTAAAAAGAATAATATTTCTTCTTACGAAACTTGTAAATAATACTTTATTGAAATCACTGCACCACAATCATGAAGTTGACTTTTACCCACTGGTTTTGAGCGGGATATCTGTACTTATTAACACGTTCAGTGCGGTACCAGGTCAAAAAGACGTGGTTTATGACTTGCTTAGCGTGCGGCTAAGAAAAGTATAGACTTCTCTGTCGTGCGGAGGACATAACTTTAGATTTGATCGTTGTGGGAAGGAGACAAATATATTTTTATGTTGTGTTACTAACGTAGAGATCGAAGAAGTGGTCAGCATATAACTAGGTTTTTTAGACCTGGTTCCGCACTGAAGAATTAAAATGTTAATGCAGTGCGGCACCAGGTAGAATACGCCTGGTTCCTCCGAGCACCTGGTGCCGCACTACACGCGAGCTTCGCGCGGCTGCTGTTGTGATAGTATTCGATAAAATGCATGCGGGACCTTTTTTTTAACCAGAAGGCTACGATAAAAAAGATCCCACAAAAAGATCAATTTATAAAAAGGCGTAAAAAATAATTGTGTTGGGTGTTATGCAAAATTGAGAGCCAATCCAAACCACAAAGAAGCCGTAAAAGTAAAAAAAAATACGAGATGTGTTGAGTGTGAAAATCAGTACCTACTGCCATGCTTTAATGAAAAATATTAAACTTACTTAATTGCTTTTTTAATAAAACTTACAAAAAGGTTATCGATATTTTGATTTCTCAACACTAAAATTTACGCAAAACTGCCCGTGTGCAGTGCGGTACCAGGTGCAAAAGATCCGGTATTTTGTTTTAGCTACAGCTCCTAAACCAAATTAGCAATTCACGTACGCCTTCAGATTCATATTAATCAATTCATGATTAATGTAATGATGTCAAATGATATTTTTAGTTTCGTAAGAAGAAATATTATTCTTTTTACGCTGCCGGTTTCGAATCAAGAAAAATAATCCTCATTACGAAACTAGTTTCGATTAAAGAAATATTAATCTTGATTCGAAACCAGTTTCGAAACTTGGTTTCGTACGCGGCCGAAGGGGCATGGTGGGCCGCTTCTGCTGGCACATGGTCATCCAGGATCTGGAGTACCTGATGTAGACCACCAGCATCCCGTATAAACTGTCAGAAATACGGTAATACCTTCAAAATAAAAGTTATTCAGCATGACGGGCCGCTTTTGCTGGCACATGGTCACGAGGGTCTGGAGTAGGTACCTTATGTAGACCACCAGCATCTCATCTAATTTATAAGGTTTCTGGTAATTGCTTTAAAGTTAAAGCTATTCAGCATGACGGGCCGCTTCTGCTGGCACGTGGTGACGAGGGTGTGGAGTACCTGATGTAGACCACCAGCATCCCATGTAAGTATAATAGATACGGTCGTGGCTTCAAAGTAAAAGTTATTCAGTATGACGGGCCGCTTCTGTTGGCACATGGTCATGATGGTCACTTCTGCTGAAACCTACGGGAAAAGATCCAATTTCTACGGGAAAACAGGAAAGTAGCAGCGGGTGAAACCGCTGGGCGGGCCGCTAGTAATCGATAAACTCTGAAACTGCTGAACCGATTTCAAAAATCTATCACTATTGAAAAGGTACAACATTTCTGAGTAACATAAGCTGCTTTTTATCACGAGAAGATATCATTTTCTTATATGAAAACGGTTACCAGTGGTAAAACCGGGAAATTAAGCAGATATTACCCAAACCGCTTAACCGATCTTCACGAGATTTAACACTGATATTGCTAGCATATCAAAAACAAAAATTAGTACGGACATGTACTAATTTTTGTCAGCCCTTGAGGATCTGGAGTACCTAATGGAGGGCACCAGGAGCACTGCTAAACTATATGAGATACGAAAAAGGCTTCCATCAAAATTTGCTTAGCATGACGGGCCGCTTTTGCTGGCACATGGTCATCCATCGAGGGTCTGGAGTATCTGATGTAGATGACCAGCATCCCATTCAAAGTATAGATAAGAGATATTTGATGGCTTCATTGTAAAAATTGTTCAGTATTACGGACCGCTTCTGCTGGCACATAGTCATCGAGGGTCTAAAGTACCTAATGTAGACCACCAGCATCTTATCCAAACTATAAGAGATACGGTGATGGCTTCATTGTAAAAATTTTTCACTATTACGGGCCGCTTTTGCTAGCACATGGTCATTGAGGGTCTAGAGTACCCGATGAAAATCACCAGCATCCCACCTAAATTATTAGAGATAAGGTATTAACTTCAAAGTTGAAGTTGTTCAGCATGGTGAGGCCATTCAACTGGCAGTTAGTATCCAGGATGTGACATACCTAGAATGGAACACCAGAAACCTAGTTTAACCAAAAGAGACGGGCCGCAAGTTATTCATAATACTTATATTTTAAGTATTTTTGGTATCTTTTTCGGATAAATCGATGATAACCTATTAAATTGGTCATGACATGACAGATTAACAGATTTTGTATTTTCATAGAAAAATTACGTAATACTTACTTACCTTTAATTTAAAACCCGGCGTGAACAAAAAATGCAGATTAACCCCTTTTTTCCCGATTTTTATATGAAGCCTAATAGATATTAAACAAACTGCCTAAATCTATACAAAAATGTACCACTGTTGCTACATTTAAAACAAAATTGAAAGAGCACTTTTTATCTCAGTTATAACAATTTTATTTATGTACAAACTATTATTATTAAACGTTTATCGTATTAGTTTATTTTATTTTTTATATGTGTATTCGAATTTATTTATTAGGTACCTATATATTCTTGCAACATGTTTCTGTTTTATTTATTTAACTTAATGTATTTTATTTAGAAATTGTTCATATTTTATTTTCTAATGCTCCCGTATACTCCTCGATTTTCATCCACGCTAGGTTGGCTGAAAGAAATCTCTTATAGAGATAAGCTCGCCTTTGTTTTTGAATTCCTTGATTTTTTTTATTAAAAGTAAAAGGTAAAATAATTAAAATTGTTTTTCAATTGTATGTATAACTGTGGATTAAATGGTGAACAATAAAGAATTTAATAATAATATTATTTAATTGACATTGGCATACCGAACACACACAACCTGCAGTCAACAATCACAGAAAAGCTATCCATTTCTATGGATGAATATCAGGATTTATCCATAGAAATAGGCACACAGTGGCAAGTCCGAACAACACACATTGTTCCGATTGTTTTATCTTCCACAGGAGTAATCCCAAAAACTTTGAAGAATAGTTTAAATACATTAAATATCCCCTTACAGTTCATTAATACCCTACAGAAAGCAACTATTTTGAACACTTGCCGCATCACGCGCAAGTTTCTTACGTCTTCCGTAACCTCAGCATCACAGAACACGGACCTCATCTCACTTGGCTAAGGCCCGTGGGATGGGAGAAAACCTCCATATGGAGAGAAATAAAAAGAAACTCATAATAATAATAATATTAAAAAAAAACTCACAAGTACCTACCTTAAGGTTTATTAATTACCACAATTTTTTCCCATAATTTATTTGACTCACAAGCAAACCACAGGTCAAAAAGACGACTAAACTACATATATTGGCTTGTACTAAGTGGCTTTTAAAAGTAGTTATCTATAATATTTTGTATCGTAAATGTAGCTGTTAACTAAAATATACCTATTAAAATAAAATAAAATAATTTTGGGCTCTAAGAGAAACACAGTCTTCCGTTCCGTTCCGATCGAAGCTCATACAAAGCTATCATATCACATAACCTGCACATACATCAAGCTCTTGAACTACTAAAGTGAATTGACAAGCTGACAAGCAGCACCGAGCGGCCGGAAGCGACATGAAGATGCATCGAGCGGCGCCGCGCGTTGCATCTTGATGCCGCTTGAAAATGACATTGCATCGTCGCGTCGCGTCTCGTCTCGTCGCCTTCTGTGGGAACTGACCCTATCTTGCTCAAACAGCTCTTGCTCTTTACAACCACATATTTTATCTTGAATGCATTTCTCCGAAGCAAAAGTACACTATTTGCACTTTGTTCTCAATTCGTTTTACACTAACTTATGTTCTACTTGATAAGAAGATTGAAGAAAGTGTCGGCATTGGCAACAAGATTAGCGGCTGCTATAGAGATTTTCACGAAGCCTATACAATTTTCCCGGCCAGTCTGCTCGGAGCGTCGTTTTTCGGAAAATATGGGGATTATTGGATACTTTTCTTTTTCTTCTACTTCGAATGGGACACCAAGTCGTCCAACGACTCGATGAACCCTGGTGTCTGTGTTTTTCAACCGCCTACATGTAGTAGGTCTCTGACATGGTTGTGTAACGACCGCCTTCATAGACAGCAACCGGGACCGACGGCTTAACGTGCCCATCCGAAGCACGGAAACTCTAATGTTTATTTAAAGACAATTTTTGCAAAGCCAGAAAAAATTTAATGCCCTCTTAAGATAGAGTAGCCAAGAAACTTTAGTTATGTAGGCAGCCCACTTACTCGAAAAAGTACTAGGGTACCCTCTGCTAGCCGCTTTCCCGTGGTAAAGTGTCACCTTAGTCGTCACGATACCCATTAACCGACTTCAACGTTTCCTTCTAGAAAATACTGGTGAATAACAAAACGAACTTTAAATATAAAATCTGGCTGTAAAGTCCAGTTTTCCAGGAAAACAGTGCAAGAAAACTGTGAATTCCGTAAAAGAGTGCAATTTTTATGCGCCCCGTGCGAGCAGACATTGGACATTGTATTTTACGGCGCCAGGAGTCCAATAACACTGCATTACTGCACTGCTTGTCTCGAGAGGTTTGGGAAACTCTTTTGTTAGAAGAGAATCCAAGAAAATCGGTTTAGTTGGTTCGCCAAAGTAGACCACGTCCAGTCTGCACGACTAGTAGGAATACGGGTTTGTGTAATATAGTGCGTCCGAATTATAGTAGTAGATTTGAGCCCTTCATCCCCGTGGTCCACGTGGTGGACCACGGGTATTTCTTTTTTCTCCGTGGGCCACCCTAGTCCATGCATTTGAAAGTGAAGACATATGACATGTAGCTGCTATCTCGCGCGGATAGTATCTTATCATCATCATCATTTTCCTGCCCTTATCACAATTACTTGAGGTCGGCGCAACACGTTTCGTTGACCTTATCAACGTTTCAAATACTGAAATTACAGCAGCGTTATAAAACCCTACACTGCGCTCTGTAATCCGCCTGCCAAGCGTAGTGAGTATGACAATAGTCATATATAGTCTATGTCCAGCAGTGGACTGTTGTGATTGTAAAATGTAAAATCTACGTATTCCGACTAAATAATTCCAATCCAACATAGCAAAGCATGCGACCGGATGTTAGATTACGCCATGTTGCCAGACGCCGGAAGTGGCAACGCGACGTATGCATGCGGGATACTGCCGGCTGCAGGCGGCTGTCAGTCGGTTTGAATTTAGAATTAATATTACAAGCCGCAAGGCGGTGAAGATACTCATGAAACTGAACAACTTTCTTCATGAAAATAGGTGGAAATATAAAAAAAAAAATAGACCTCTCATCAATCAGCTGATCAGCGATTTGTGTGGAACGTTCATTCCTCCGTAGTCCTGTGGGGAAAGTTGTTCAGGTTCATGAGTACCTTGACCTCCTTTCGGCTACCCTACCCTTTCCGGGAGACCCTTTAAGGGTATCCGAAAACAGAAGAGTATAAGTAAGTAAGTACGAATAAATAAACCTCTATGTTACAATCCGCTTTACAGCCTAATAACAAAACACTCCGAGATTTACTTTCCTCCCGACCGGAAATTCCCTACAAATTGCTACAGATGTAACCGAGGGCCGCCGGAAGTGGGACCGGATGCCAAGGAAATGTCCACGACGAGTAGGTACATGGCGAGTCCTCTCTTTTGACGTTTCCGGGGGATAAAAGACTGTTTACTGGCAGCGACCGTGATAAGAATCTAAGATTATCTAAGTATCTAACGATCCACCTAGTCATCTAGACAGACATATATACATACGAGTATATCACGCCTTTATCCTTTTCGGGGTAGGCAGAGCGCAAACGGCTGTAAAAAAAGGTCATTAACACCACGTCTGACAAAAGTTTGAGAGTAATTCAGAAGAATGTGTATCATCATAGTGATACGTTGTCAGCCTCTTGCCTAAAATTGTAATAATACGGAACCCACGGGAAAGATATGGGGTGATGCTGTTCGAAGCTGGCACCATACGGCGTACAGTACCGCTGTTCGAATAAGCCATATTCGACCTACAAGATCAAGTTAAAAAAATTTGGACCTCTCATAGTAAATCAATCAGCTGATCGGCGATTTAGTATGGGAGCTCAGAGGTCCAAATTTTATTTCATTTCTTGTCCCATGTTCCATGGGGAAAATTGATCAGTTTCATGAGTACCTTGACCTCCTTACGGCTTGTTATACCTTTCGTTTCTCGCTGTAGATACAAGAAGAAAAGCCGTGATCTATTCTCAGCTAATAGACAATCATCTCTACAAAACGTGTCCACGATGGGGCGGCTTAAGTGAAACATTTGCATAAATCCAATATCCCCGTTAATAAAGCAACTAATTCTGTTACCTTACAAGATTGAAACACAAAATAACTTCCAAAGAGGGTTGATTACAGGCAGGCTGGTCGTAAAACTGAGGTGGGAATCACAAGTAACGTACGTTTGTGCGTTATTTTAAAGCATGCAGTATGCGTTATAAAAAGCTATAGTCTACCTTTTTCTTTTTTTTTTTTTGCTCTGGCAACCCCGAGCTGAGCGGTCGTCAAAATCAGCTGTTAATCAAATTTTATTTTAATTAGTGTTTTTATACGTTTTCTTGTATAAAAAACCCTGTGAAGTAGTGAAAGTGATAAGTTTATAATATATCGGATGCTGTCCGATACAAATTTGAGTGGAAATACTTGGATTTTCGACTGTCTGTCATAACAGACAAAGGATTTGAATCAAGATTTGAACGAGCAACGGATTATCCCCTGGGAGTATCGTTTCTTTGATAACTTTTATACGATTCACAATCAATTACCACATTAGTATCATATAATACCATAATACACGACAGCACAACTCACTTATTGTGGGAATTTACTACCTATACATAACACAGCCGCGTGAACTTGCCTCAGGTTACTTTTAACGAAGTATACTTGACGGGAAGGTCAACTGCCGCTCAGACAAGTTATTCAACAAACACTTTATACCTATAGGAACTCAAAATCTTACTTCTCCTGCTAGTTTCGTTTTAGTCTAGTCTAGTTCTTACAGTGTCTCAGATCGCTTGTCAATTTGGGAAGGGAAACTGATGACACTTGACCAGGTTATTTTACCTACATAAACATATCACATTGCTTAATTAGTTACAGTACCTACTCACTAGCTTGTGAGCAAGTGTATATTGTGTATTAAGTAGTGTTTTATATATTTCAGCTGAAGCAGCAGCATCAAAATGCCTACTGAAACACGTTCTATGGCTAAAGAACAAAAGTTACAAAGACTAATGATAGAAGTAAAGGACTATGAAGCTCAGGTTGACCGGCTGGTCGATGAAAGGAATAACTTAGAGTGTGACATGCGAATGTTAAAGTCGAGCAAGGATACGATTAACCTGAAACT
Source organism: Phthorimaea operculella (assembly GCA_024500475.1). NCBI lineage: Eukaryota > Metazoa > Arthropoda > Insecta > Lepidoptera > Gelechiidae > Phthorimaea > Phthorimaea operculella. The sequence goes on from JANFCV010000017.1 coordinate 3,927,180, forward strand.
CACAAATGCCTACTGTTTACTTGAGGAATCTAAGGCAGATATTGATCACAAACAAGCTCTCATTGACATCCTGCGAGCAGAGATCTCTAAGCTACAAGTTACTTCAGACCGGGTTGAACTTTTAGAACAACAGCTTCGTGAGGCACTAAGCAGCCTAAATATCTTACAAAATGAGAAGCAAAATACAGCTATAATTCAGTCACAATCACTCCACAATGAACTGTCATTTGCCCTACAAGAGGAGCTTTCTTTTGCAAATGTGACAAGTGATCAACGATTTACTCAATGGACTGCACAAACATCTACTATAAATGTACATAATCATCCAAGACCAAAGAGATCTCAGCAGATTAAGGCAAAATTACTAAGAGCTTTGAATGCAAATAGATTATTAAGGAGACAACACAAAAATAAATATAAGAAACAAAATAGTCAATTGAAACGAGTAGTATTATATCAGGAGATTGACTCACTCAAGGCAGCTTATTCAGCTTTATCTGAGCAGCATGAAGAAGCAATGACCAAGCTAAGCCAACAATCTTCTACATTTGCACCGCCAACAAATAAAAATTTAATCAAACAAAATGCAATGAAATCATGGCCTTGCTACAAGATGATACAGACAAGAAACATTTGTCATTGCTAAGTGACACAGGAGACCCGTCTGAATTTTCATCAAATGACAGCGGGTCACCCAAGACTAAAAAGAAGAGAAACCGTCATTCATCAATGAAAAGAAAACAGTGAAGGAGCACCAAGCTGTTTTAATACCACAACACTGCTCTCACCAATCTGCACGGTGCCCCCCCACCCCGCAGGAGGTTGACCCTCAGTGGGGCTGTGGCACTGTGTATTGTCAGCAGTCACAGCGAGGTCAGCATGCTACGATGGATTTGGAGCCCAGTACTCCTAAATCACGAGTCGAGCAGTCTGGTAGCGCCGCGCAGGGACTACATAGCTTGGACGCGAGTGCACTCACCACGCCACCGCGCGCTCCACTGGACGTCCCGAGCGCCTCGCAGCCGTGCGCCCGCGGCCCCGCCGTGCGCATCGCAGCCATGCGCTCCGCACGCCCCGCTGTGCGCCCTCGCCTCTCGCTGTGCGCCCCACGCCCCACCCTGTGCGCTCCGCACGCCCCGCCCCGCGCCCCGCACGCCTCGCCATGCGCCCAGCCGCCTTCGTGTGCGTGGTCAGGTCTGCTCACGCCGCGCGTCGCCGGGCAAGGAGCCCAGGGTGCGCCGCTGGCGTTGCACACTAGCACGCCTACGCCCAGTACTCGTACCCAGCACGTTCAGCAGCTGCCCAAACCCGTGGACACTAATCTCGCTAAGACGGTCATCTTTAGTGACAGAATAGGAAAAGGTTTAGGTTACTTACTGCACAATCAACTTAATCAGGTTGTTGAAAATGTTTGTTTACCCCAGGCCTCGTTTGAACAAATTACTAATAGAATGTTAAACTATAACTTCTCTGAAAACACTACAGTGGTGCTATTATTAAGTCACAGTAGCGGTGTCGACAAGCGAGCCTTGACTAATTTTATTAATTCTTGTGCCACCCTAAATGTCCGTAACTGTATTATAGGCACATTACCTTATATTAAGGGACAAGTTGAATATAATAGTAGAATATTTAATTTTAATACTATGTTATATAAATTGACATGTAGTCATAGTGACAACTTATATACAGTTGACATTAATCTATTTGATAATTTTATATTGACAAACAGTACAATGTACTTATCTCTTTATTACCGCAAACTTTTAGCTAATTTGTTAGCTATGAACATTTCTGACCCGGTTACACATTGTACACCAGATCATTCTAGACTTAGGCCTCTTGCATCCAGGAACAATAAATCTCAACATTTAAACTAAACAATGAGACAAAGGAAAGCCGCTTAGTATTATTCATCAGAATATTCAGGGCTTTCCTGGCAAGGAGCTTGAGATTGAGTTGTTCCTGGAGTCAAGAAAATGTGATATTTTATGCGTTTCGGAACACTGGTTGAAGGACTATGAGATGCTCATAAATTACGAAAATTATGAAATAGTCAGTGCCTTCAATCGAAAGTCCACTATTCGCGGAGGCACTTTTATTCTTGTTAATAAAAATATCAAAGCTAAAGAGCGAAAAGATATTGTTGGACTTTCGGTTGAATGTGTGTGTGAACTGTCATGCATTGAGTTGGAGAAACATATTATAGTGTGCGTATACAGACCCCCTAAAAATAGTAACTATGAGAGTTTTGAACTAATTATGGAAGATGTTTTAAAGATATTATTAAAATCAAAGAATAAATTTCATATTGTGTGTGGAGATTTCAATATAAATTTATTAGAAAATGTTGCTTTTAGAAGTCGATTTATCAGTTTGTTTAAGTCATTTAACCTAAACAACATATTTAAAGAACCTACTCGAATAACTGCAACCACAGCATCTTGTTTAGACAATATCTACTGTGATTGTGACTATTCAGACCAAGAAATAGTAAATTGTTGTAAATCAGACCACAATGGACAATCTGTGCTTTTTCCATGTCGTCCTAAAGTTGAAAAGATTGTTATTAGTAAAAGAATTATAAGCTCCAACCAAGTAGACAAACTCCATACTGCACTATCAGAAAAACTACCAGTTCTAGACTATGATACTAACAATCCAAATAACTTTTATTCAAAGCTTTTATAACGATACGTGATGAATTTGAAGACAAATTCAAGGTAAAGAAATTAACAATTAATCCTAAATTTAAATTCAGCGACTGGGCAACTGTAGGGATTCGAACAAGTAGGAATAAGTTATTTGAGCTGTATGACGAAAAGTCTTATAATCATAGTGTAACTTTTGTTGAACATGTTAAAAATATTCTAAGATATTCAAAAATGTTTGCATACAAGCTAAAGCAATTTTCACCAAAAATAAAATATACTCTGCTGAAAATGTTATTAAAACTGTTTGGAAAGTTGTCAATTCAGAGACTGGTCGAAACAAACCAATTGAAAAATCTCATTCTTTGATGACTGGTCAGGGCATTGTTACTGCAGACGCTGATGTAGCTAATGAGTTTGAAACTTTTTTCAGTAACATCCCATTCAAAACTACTGAGTCACTTAACTCTTCGCCAATCATCGCGTCAAATCTTCTTAAAAACAATGTTCAGACTTGTGTTAATATATTTGAGTTTAGGCACATTAATGCGAACGTAATATTAAAAACTTTTAAAGATATAAAAGTAAAAACTACAGAGGATTTATGGGGCATGTCAGTAAGACTATGTAGTTCTTTAATTGATACATTAGCACCATACTTAGCCTGTATATTTAATGCTTGCATTGATCATGGCGTATTTCCTGATCTCATGAAGCACAGTAAAGTAATACCTCTTTTTAAAGCAGGAGATAAAACGGATCCCAGTAACTTTAGGCCAGTATCTGTACTACCAGTTTTGAGTAAAGTTTTGAGAAAATTGTACTTAATCAAATGCTCCTACATTTCAACTTAAATAAATTACTACATGATCAACAATTCGGTTTTACGAAAGGGCGCTCGACAACCGACGCTGCTGTTAACCTCCTACAACTTATTTACGGTGCTTGGGAGGAGTCGCAGGATGTCATAGGGGTGTTCTGCGATTTGTCCAAGGCATTTGATTGCGTTGATCATGAGACACTGTTGCTGAAACTGGACCATTATGGTATAAGAGGAAAAGCGCTTGATTTAGTTCAATCTTATCTCGGAGATAGGACGCAGACAGTGCAGATAAATGGTGTGAAGTCGATAGGATCTGCCGTCAGAATTGGTGTACCGCAAGGATCAATTTTGGGGCCGTTTCTATTTTTAGTATACATAAACGACTTGCCGTTCATGGTACAGAATCTAGCCAAGATAGTGCTTTTTGCTGATGATACTTCTTTAATATTTAAAGTGGATAGAAAAGCTGTAAATATTGACGAAGTAAATGGCGCACTTGATCAGGTTCATAAATGGTTTACGTCAAACAATTTAGTGCTGAATTCTAAAAACTAAATGTATTAAATTCTCTTTGCCTAATGTAAAAAGTATTAAACACGATGTTGTTCTAAATAATGAAAAGCTTAATTATGTAACTGAAACAGTTTTCTTAGGGATTACACTCGACGCAACCGTTCAATGGGATCCACATATACTAGCACTGGCTAGTAAACTTAGCTCAGCGGCATACGCTGTTCGAAAAATTCGACAATTGACCGATGTTGCTACAGCCAGGCTTGTGTATTTTAGTTACTTTCACAGCATAATGTCCTACGGATTATTGTTATGGGGGCAAGCCGCTAACATTGAAACTATCTTTGTGTTACAAAAAAGGGCTATAAGAGCAATATATAAACTGCGAAAATCTACGTATTCCGACTAAATAATTCCAATCCAACATAGCAAAGCATGCGACCGGATGTTAGATTACGCCATGTTGCCAGACGCCGGAAGTGGCAACGCGACGTATGCATGCGGGATACTGCCGGCTGCAGGCGGCTGTCAGTCGGTTTGAATTTAGAATTAATATTACAAGCCGCAAGGCGGTGAAGATACTCATGAAACTGAACAACTTTCTTCATGAAAATAGGTGGAAATATAAAAAAAAAAATAGACCTCTCATCAATCAGCTGATCAGCGATTTGTGTGGAACGTTCATTCCTCCGTAGTCCTGTGGGGAAAGTTGTTCAGGTTCATGAGTACCTTGACCTCCTTTCGGCTACCCTACCCTTTCCGGGAGACCCTTTAAGGGTATCCGAAAACAGAAGAGTATAAGTAAGTAAGTACGAATAAATAAACCTCTATGTTACAATCCGCTTTACAGCCTAATAACAAAACACTCCGAGATTTACTTTCCTCCCGACCGGAAATTCCCTACAAATTGCTACAGATGTAACCGAGGGCCGCCGGAAGTGGGACCGGATGCCAAGGAAATGTCCACGACGAGTAGGTACATGGCGAGTCCTCTCTTTTGACGTTTCCGGGGGATAAAAGACTGTTTACTGGCAGCGACCGTGATAAGAATCTAAGATTATCTAAGTATCTAACGATCCACCTAGTCATCTAGACAGACATATATACATACGAGTATATCACGCCTTTATCCTTTTCGGGGTAGGCAGAGCGCAAACGGCTGTAAAAAAAGGTCATTAACACCACGTCTGACAAAAGTTTGAGAGTAATTCAGAAGAATGTGTATCATCATAGTGATACGTTGTCAGCCTCTTGCCTAAAATTGTAATAATACGGAACCCACGGGAAAGATATGGGGTGATGCTGTTCGAAGCTGGCACCATACGGCGTACAGTACCGCTGTTCGAATAAGCCATATTCGACCTACAAGATCAAGTTAAAAAAATTTGGACCTCTCATAGTAAATCAATCAGCTGATCGGCGATTTAGTATGGGAGCTCAGAGGTCCAAATTTTATTTCATTTCTTGTCCCATGTTCCATGGGGAAAATTGATCAGTTTCATGAGTACCTTGACCTCCTTACGGCTTGTTATACCTTTCGTTTCTCGCTGTAGATACAAGAAGAAAAGCCGTGATCTATTCTCAGCTAATAGACAATCATCTCTACAAAACGTGTCCACGATGGGGCGGCTTAAGTGAAACATTTGCATAAATCCAATATCCCCGTTAATAAAGCAACTAATTCTGTTACCTTACAAGATTGAAACACAAAATAACTTCCAAAGAGGGTTGATTACAGGCAGGCTGGTCGTAAAACTGAGGTGGGAATCACAAGTAACGTACGTTTGTGCGTTATTTTAAAGCATGCAGTATGCGTTATAAAAAGCTATAGTCTACCTTTTTCTTTTTTTTTTTTTGCTCTGGCAACCCCGAGCTGAGCGGTCGTCAAAATCAGCTGTTAATCAAATTTTATTTTAATTAGTGTTTTTATACGTTTTCTTGTATAAAAAACCCTGTGAAGTAGTGAAAGTGATAAGTTTATAATATATCGGATGCTGTCCGATACAAATTTGAGTGGAAATACTTGATTTTCGACTGTCTGTCATAACAGACAAAGGATTTGAATCAAGATTTGAACGAGCAACGGATTATCCCTGGGAGTATCGTTTCTTTGATAACTTTTATACGATTCACAATCAATTACCACATTAGTATCATATAATACCATAATACACGACAGCACAACTCACTTATTGTGGGAATTTACTACCTATACATAACACAGCCGCGTGAACTTGCCTCAGGTTACTTTTAACGAAGTATACTTGACGGGAAGGTCAACTGCCGCTCAGACAAGTTATTCAACAAACACTTTATACCTATAGGAACTCAAAATCTTACTTCTCCTGCTAGTTTCGTTTTAGTCTAGTCTAGTTCTTACAGTGTCTCAGATCGCTTGTCAATTTGGGAAGGGAAACTGATGACACTTGACCAGGTTATTTTACCTACATAAACATATCACATTGCTTAATTAGTTACAGTACCTACTCACTAGCTTGTGAGCAAGTGTATATTGTGTATTAAGTAGTGTTTTATATATTTCAGCTGAAGCAGCAGCATCAAAATGCCTACTGAAACACGTTCTATGGCTAAAGAACAAAAGTTACAAAGACTAATGATAGAAGTAAAGGACTATGAAGCTCAGGTTGACCGGCTGGTCGATGAAAGGAATAACTTAGAGTGTGACATGCGAATGTTAAAGTCGAGCAAGGATACGATTAACCTGAAACTCACAAATGCCTACTGTTTACTTGAGGAATCTAAGGCAGATATTGATCACAAACAAGCTCTCATTGACATCCTGCGAGCAGAGATCTCTAAGCTACAAGTTACTTCAGACCGGGTTGAACTTTTAGAACAACAGCTTCGTGAGGCACTAAGCAGCCTAAATATCTTACAAAATGAGAAGCAAAATACAGCTATAATTCAGTCACAATCACTCCACAATGAACTGTCATTTGCCCTACAAGAGGAGCTTTCTTTTGCAAATGTGACAAGTGATCAACGATTTACTCAATGGACTGCACAAACATCTACTATAAATGTACATAATCATCCAAGACCAAAGAGATCTCAGCAGATTAAGGCAAAATTACTAAGAGCTTTGAATGCAAATAGATTATTAAGGAGACAACACAAAAATAAATATAAGAAACAAAATAGTCAATTGAAACGAGTAGTATTATATCAGGAGATTGACTCACTCAAGGCAGCTTATTCAGCTTTATCTGAGCAGCATGAAGAAGCAATGACCAAGCTAAGCCAACAATCTTCTACATTTGCACCGCCAACAAATAAAAATTTAATCAAACAAAATGCAATGAAATCATGGCCTTGCTACAAGATGATACAGACAAGAAACATTTGTCATTGCTAAGTGACACAGGAGACCCGTCTGAATTTTCATCAAATGACAGCAGGTCACCCAAGACTAAAAAGAAGAGAAACCGTCATTCATCAATGAAAAAGAAAACAGTGAAGGAGCACCAAGCTGTTTTAATACCACAACACTGCTCTCACCAATCTGCACGGTGCCCCCCCACCCCGCAGGAGGTTGACCCTCAGTGGGGCTGTGGCACTGTGTATTGTCAGCAGTCACAGCGAGGTCAGCATGCTACGATGGATTTGGAGCCCAGTACTCCTAAATCACGAGTCGAGCAGTCTGGTAGCGCCGCGCAGGGACTACATAGCTTGGACGCGAGTGCACTCACCACGCCACCGCGCGCTCCACTGGACGTCCCGAGCGCCTCGCAGCCGTGCGCCCGCGGCCCCGCCGTGCGCATCGCAGCCATGCGCTCCGCACGCCCCGCTGTGCGCCCTCGCCTCTCGCTGTGCGCCCCACGCCCCACCCTGTGCGCTCCGCACGCCCCGCCCCGCGCCCCGCACGCCTCGCCATGCGCCCAGCCGCCTTCGTGTGCGTGGTCAGGTCTGCTCACGCCGCGCGTCGCCGGGCAAGGAGCCCAGGCGCGCCGCTGGCGTTGCACACTAGCACGCCTACGCCCAGTACTCGTACCCAGCACGTTCAGCAGCTGCCCAAACCCGTGGACACTAATCTCGCTAAGACGGTCATCTTTAGTGACAGAATAGGAAAAGGTTTAGGTTACTTACTGCACAATCAACTTAATCAGGTTGTTGAAAATGTTTGTTTACCCCAGGCCTCGTTTGAACAAATTACTAATAGAATGTTAAACTATAACTTCTCTGAAAACACTACAGTGGTGCTATTATTAAGTCACAGTAGCGGTGTCGACAAGCGAGCCTTGACTAATTTTATTAATTCTTGTGCCACCCTAAATGTCCGTAACTGTATTATAGGCACATTACCTTATATTAAGGGACAAGTTGAATATAATAGTAGAATATTTAATTTTAATACTATGTTATATAAATTGACATGTAGTCATAGTGACAACTTATATACAGTTGACATTAATCTATTTGATAATTTTATATTGACAAACAGTACAATGTACTTATCTCTTTATTACCGCAAACTTTTAGCTAATTTGTTAGCTATGAACATTTCTGACCCGGTTACACATTGTACACCAGATCATTCTAGACTTAGGCCTCTTGCATCCAGGAACAATAAATCTCAACATTTAAACTAAACAATGAGACAAAGGAAAGCCGCTTAGTATTATTCATCAGAATATTCAGGGCTTTCCTGGCAAGGAGCTTGAGATTGAGTTGTTCCTGGAGTCAAGAAAATGTGATATTTTATGCGTTTCGGAACACTGGTTGAAGGACTATGAGATGCTCATAAATTACGAAAATTATGAAATAGTCAGTGCCTTCAATCGAAAGTCCACTATTCGCGGAGGCACTTTTATTCTTGTTAATAAAAATATCAAAGCTAAAGAGCGAAAAGATATTGTTGGACTTTCGGTTGAATGTGTGTGTGAACTGTCATGCATTGAGTTGGAGAAACATATTATAGTGTGCGTATACAGACCCCCTAAAAATAGTAACTATGAGAGTTTTGAACTAATTATGGAAGATGTTTTAAAGATATTATTAAAATCAAAGAATAAATTTCATATTGTGTGTGGAGATTTCAATATAAATTTATTAGAAAATGTTGCTTTTAGAAGTCGATTTATCAGTTTGTTTAAGTCATTTAACCTAAACAACATATTTAAAGAACCTACTGAATAACTGCAACCACAGCATCTTGTTTAGACAATATCTACTGTGATTGTGACTATTCAGACCAAGAAATAGTAAATTGTTGTAAATCAGACCACAATGGACAATCTGTGCTTTTTCCATGTCGTCCTAAAGTTGAAAAGATTGTTATTAGTAAAAGAATTATAAGCTCCAACCAAGTAGACAAACTCCATACTGCACTATCAGAAAAACTACCAGTTCTAGACTATGATACTAACAATCCAAATAACTTTTATTCAAAGCTTTTTATAACGATACGTGATGAATTTGAAGACAAATTCAAGGTAAAGAAATTAACAATTAATCCTAAATTTAAATTCAGCGACTGGGCAACTGTAGGGATTCGAACAAGTAGGAATAAGTTATTTGAGCTGTATGACGAAAAGTCTTATAATCATAGTGTAACTTTTGTTGAACATGTTAAAAATATTCTAAGATATTCAAAAATGTTTGCATACAAGCTAAAGCAATTTTCACCAAAAATAAAATATACTCTGCTGAAAATGTTATTAAAACTGTTTGGAAAGTTGTCAATTCAGAGACTGGTCGAAACAAACCAATTGAAAAATCTCATTCTTTGATGACTGGTCAGGGCATTGTTACTGCAGACGCTGATGTAGCTAATGAGTTTGAAACTTTTTTCAGTAACATCCCATTCAAAACTACTGAGTCACTTAACTCTTCGCCAATCATCGCGTCAAATCTTCTTAAAAACAATGTTCAGACTTGTGTTAATATATTTGAGTTTAGGCACATTAATGCGAACGTAATATTAAAAACTTTTAAAGATATAAAAGTAAAAACTACAGAGGATTTATGGGGCATGTCAGTAAGACTATGTAGTTCTTTAATTGATACATTAGCACCATACTTAGCCTGTATATTTAATGCTTGCATTGATCATGGCGTATTTCCTGATCTCATGAAGCACAGTAAAGTAATACCTCCTTTTAAAGCAGGAGATAAAACGGATCCCAGTAACTTTAGGCCAGTATCTGTACTACCAGTTTTGAGTAAAGTTTTTGAGAAAATTGTACTTAATCAAATGCTCCTACATTTCAACTTAAATAAATTACTACATGATCAACAATTCGGTTTTACGAAAGGGCGCTCGACAACCGACGCTGCTGTTAACCTCCTACAACTTATTTACGGTGCTTGGGAGGAGTCGCAGGATGTCATAGGGGTGTTCTGCGATTTGTCCAAGGCATTTGATTGCGTTGATCATGAGACACTGTTGCTGAAACTGGACCATTATGGTATAAGAGGAAAAGCGCTTGATTTAGTTCAATCTTATCTCGGAGATAGGACGCAGACAGTGCAGATAAATGGTGTGAAGTCGATAGGATCTGCCGTCAGAATTGGTGTACCGCAAGGATCAATTTTGGGGCCGTTTCTATTTTTAGTATACATAAACGACTTGCCGTTCATGGTACAGAATCTAGCCAAGATAGTGCTTTTGCTGATGATACTTCTTTAATATTTAAAGTGGATAGAAAAGCTGTAAATATTGACGAAGTAAATGGCGCACTTGATCAGGTTCATAAATGGTTTACGTCAAACAATTTAGTGCTGAATTCTAAAAAAACTAAATGTATTAAATTCTCTTTGCCTAATGTAAAAGTATTAAACACGATGTTGTTCTAAATAATGAAAAGCTTAATTATGTAACTGAAACAGTTTTCTTAGGGATTACACTCGACGCAACCGTTCAATGGGATCCACATATACTAGCACTGGCTAGTAAACTTAGCTCAGCGGCATACGCTGTTCGAAAAATTCGACAATTGACCGATGTTGCTACAGCCAGGCTTGTGTATTTTAGTTACTTTCACAGCATAATGTCCTACGGATTATTGTTATGGGGCAAGCCGCTAACATTGAAACTATCTTTGTGTTACAAAAAAGGGCTATAAGAGCAATATATAAACTGCGAAGTCATGAATCCCTACGAGAATTGTTTAAGGAAATTGGCATTCTTACGCTTCCTTCGCAGTACATATTTGACAATATAATGTATGTACGTAAGAATTCCAGTTCCTATTTAAGAAACTCTGATATTCATTGTCGTAATACAAGAAATAAAAATAAAATTGTACCGCCACAAACTAGATTAAGTAAGATCAGTAAATCATATATGGGTAACTGTGTACGCTACTATAATAAAATTCCAGAGGAAATTTTAAAGTTAAATGATAGGCAATTTAAAATTAAAATAAAGAATACTTTATGTTTGAAAGCGTATTACAAGACTGAACATTATCTGAAAGACAAAGATGTCTGGTTAGTAGCAACAGTTGCTCCAACACAATGCAAGAGATAGGCATTATTTAAAAATAAACATGACATTATATTTTAGTGGTTAAACTTTTATGATATGTAAATTGACATGTATAGTGGTTAAATTTGACATTTCATACTTATTATTCTTAAATTTTTGACATGTATTTTTTACATTTACTGTAAATTTACAAAACTGGAGGGAGGACTCGAGATTGACAAGTGAAGTAAGAATATTTGACCGATTTGCAAGAAGAGCAAGGGCCGAGCATTCGTTGTCTCTTTCTAAGCTACCGAGATACCTACCACGAGTTACCCCGAGTGTTTCCGAACTTTTTCCCACCATCACTTTTAGAAAGAGATGGTGGAACCTAGACTACAGGTTTAGAGGTTTAGAGGTCAAATTTCTTGACTGCACTTCTTGTTTCCGAGTGCACCCTCCAGGTTTACCTATAAGCTTCTTGAAATTTACTTTTTTGTTATGTTATTTTATTGCTCGTATATTTAAAGTACCTTTATTTTAAAGACGAAACAGTTAGAATAATCTACTGTAATATTATTTTTATTTTGTTGAGCCGTTTTTGGCTATTACTATTATACTATTAATTTATTTTCTAGCTTAGATAGGGTAGCATAGGGCCTAAAATATTGTCAACTTTAGAATAGGTGCACTTCTGGGCAGGTTTTTGGGGGGTTTTCCTGTCCAGGGGGTCCGGCTAACTATACGTATGGAACACCTTTTTAAAATATTGACAGAATGTAATTCCATTTACTTGTCAATCACTGAGGCATAAAGTTACATGCTGTGTGGTTAGCCTGGCCAGCCCCCGAGGCAGTGCCTTTATTTTTATTTTTTTTATCCCGCCCGTGCCGCGTTTAGAGTAGGAACACAAATTGTTATAAAAAATAGAAAATTTTGCATTAGAAATTTTCTCTTTTTTAAGTTTGAATTAGAATGTGACTTTCTTAAAGAGAATCTTGTAAATTCCTACTAAGAAATAAATTATTGAATTTGAATTTGAATTTTTGAATTTATTATAACGGTACCTACCTACGGTTTATGTCAAACCGTTGGACGCCTCCTTTCGCCAAAAACAGGATCCGGCAAAACACCGGATTACCATGCGGTTCGTGGGAAACCCGTCTAATTAGGTAGGTCTTCTCTGTGGTACGTACGTATGCTAGGTAAAGTAAGGTAAATAATTAATGTACCTTAAAATACAAATTCCAAGATTATTCTAAACGTGGTTTAGAATTTCTATTTATTTCTTAACCACGTTTATACAGGTTAAGACACCTTAAACCTATCAATAATTAATTTCATGCATCTACTTACTTGCTGATATGCTACCAATACGGTTTCCATGAATAATTCGACAGCAAATTCGAATAATCTGGTATTTGTACCGCGATTTGTGCAGCTGAATTTCATCTGGTTGTTATTTCAGAAGGTATACCGCCAGCAAATTAACTTATCCATTTGAGAGGTCAACTTATACTGGTTTTCTTTGTTGGTGTTGTGACAGCCGATGTGGCGCAGTGGTTAGTACGATTGTCTGCGTCGCAGAAGGTTCCGGGTTCAATCCTCGGTGGGGTCATTCACAAAGGTGATGTTTGTCACCTTGTGAATTTGTTCCCAGTCTGGTTAGGACATTGCAGCCTGAACCATCCGATTGTCCGAAATCAAGATGGTTCCGTGCTTCGGACCCGGTTTCTGTCTATGATTACTTAGACGGTGGTCGTTACCCAACTATGTCAAAGGTGAATACCAAATTTTAAAACACTTCTCGTGTTGGTCGAAGGTTGCAGGTTCAAATCCTGCCTGTGGTGGAAAGTTTTGCAAGTTTTCCAAAAATATGTCAAAGGTATTACATGCATGTATTACACATTATAAACCTATTCTCTTAAATCAGCCTATCTAATAAAAAACCGAATCAAATCCGTTGCATAATTAAGAAAAGGTAGCGGCGTCCATGACAGATAGACAAACATACAGAGACATTCAAAAATCTACTTACTTAATCTTGTACCTACCTACAATGTTTTGATGCCTCGTAAGTGAAATCACGTGTAAACCCCTTGGTAACCCTGAAGACCCTATAGAGTCGATAAATAGTTTCATACAAGGTGATTAATTTGCAAGCAAAAGTTTTCTCTTGCTCTAGATCCGGCCGTTCTTCCTAGAAACACCCTTTGATCCGTTTTACAAAGAAGAACTTCTAAGCCGGACCTGTGAGCAAGCCTGTATAAGCAAGCTATAGAGTGCGCCTAAAAAGTTAGAACGGTTGGCAGTAGTCAGAAAACAACCTCTCTGTCCATGCATAACGCCAGTGACATGCTCTCTACTGGGTGTTACAAAACAACCAATAAAGCTGAAAGGAGGTCAAGGTACTCATAAAACTGAACAACTTTCCCCATGGAACATGGGTCGAAATATGAAAAAAAAATTGGACTTCCCATACAAAACGAACTTACTTTGTATGGGGGATTTATTGGTTGTTTTGTAACACGTTGTATAGCTTGCTTATACAGGGTGTAAGGGACGAAAAAAAAAATTTCGACTTCCCATACAAAATCACGATCAACCGATTGCATTTAAGGGAAGTCAAAAATTTTTTTACGTTTCCTGAAATTTATTTCTATGGCAAGTTGAAAAATTTCATGGTCTGAATACACCCTTTCAGTATTCGGAGGGCTGTCTCTTACACCCCTTATATATACTCTAAGGCTGGAACCCTCAACCTAGCAACCTTATAAGGCCCAAGTTTGCATTGGTCTGGTTGTTTGAACAACTACAAAACTACCTCTGGGTGAGCCAAACATGCTTTGAAACACTCAAGTGTTCAGCTCGTGTCCAGCTGTGGACAATATGACTGTTTTTAATGCATATCATCCACACCATATCACAACGTTCACAAACTTTTTGAAAAATCCGAAAATTTTACTGATTTAGTCCGGTGGTCAGAGCCGTGGTCTGCAAAGATTCTTCTTCTTCGAGTGGGACACCAAGTCGTCCAACGATTCGATGAACCCTGGTGTCCGAGTTTTTCAACCGCCTATTTCAAGTAGCAGGCCTCTGACATGGTTGTGTAACGACCGCCATCATAGACCGCAACCGGGACCCGACGGCTTAACGTGCCCATCCGAAGCACGGAACCATCTAGCTTTTCGGACAATCAGGTGGTTCAGCCTGCAATGTCCTAACCAGACTGGGATCAAATTCACAAAGCGATAAATATAAACTTTGTGAATGACCCCACCGGGAATTGAACTCGGAACCTTCTGCGTCGCAGGCAGCCGTACTAACCACTGCGCCACATCGGCTGATACTTGATTACCTTTTCACATATGCCGTCATGGGCTGGCGGCATAAGTTCAGCAGTAAAGTTTTGTGTATGCTTTTTTGCATGACATAGGTAGGTATCTTCACAGATTCAATTTCCTTAAAATTTTCATGTCAATTTAGATTTTGACTGGCGTCTGTCAAAAGTCAAATAAACGCATAGGGCCGCCGAAAATAGAGGGCTGTTTTTATGGCCGGCGACGTCAAGTTCGCCGGCGATCAAGAGCCATTTGCCGCCGCCGGCCATTATCGCCCTTACTTCAGTTGCGTACGGTTTATTTTCCGATTACCCTGTTAAAGCGCGGAAAAGCGGCTCTCTGTGTGCGGCGGCCCTTAGAGGCACTGTTATTAATTTTAACCTGATTTTAACTTTTTATTGTCATTTTCCGTCAAATAGCGGTCTAGATAAAATTATAGATGTCATATATAATTTAGTCGCCATTGTTTTTATGGTCCAATAATTTTACGACAAAATAATAATACCTACATGCCAGTCCGCGGACAGCGGCGTGTGAAACCTACAACCTACATATAATATCATTGGGCGTGTGTGTATGTATGTCATGCGAGTCCGCCACTCCAGCGGCGTGTGTGCAAGCAGCCCTAATGAGGTTATTTTGTCGATCTAGAATCCATAGTAACATGGTTAGTCAGGATAACTAACTAGCTTTATTGATTGCGAGCAGCATGAGCTAATGTGCTAATTGAGGCGTGGTATACCTAAAGTGAGACATATAACTATCTACAGTGGTGTGTAGTCATACAAACATACAAACATATATCACGCCTATATCCCTTGCGGGGTAGGTAGAACGTGAACGGTTGTAAAAACGGCCATTTACACCACGTCTGACAAAAGTTTGAGAGTTATTCAGAAGACTGTGTATCAGTTGCACTAAAATTGCAATACACATCAACTCTCAAATCCCTTAGTCGTTTCTTACGACACTCACGGGAAAGACATGGGGTGATGCTATTCTAAGCCGGTACTAAACAGCACCGACTCTCTAATTTACTAATTAAGAACTCAGGGAGAGTTCTTAATTTCAGCGGTAACCAACATTTAGAAGAAAAGCTCATTAATCGTGCGGGATCAAAACAAATTATGTCATTAGTCAAAGTAAATAGAGGCGCCCTATGTACAACGTGAATGACTCATTGAATTAGGGCGAGCGGTGTCGCAGAAACTAACGCCATATCATTAAAAAATATATAAGGTTACTTTTAATTGACTACAAATATTGTAAGGGCATGTTCTACTTACAAAATTAAACAACTGTTATAAAAAAAAATATATGAAAAAAGATGTAGACCATCTTTTTTTCATATATGTCATTCCCATATAATTTTTTTCATATTTCGAAGAAAAGTTTCTAATAAATTTTGTTCAGTTTTGTGAGTAAAACACGCCCTCAAAATAAGGTATTCGTACTTAAAAAAAATAAGTTTAACCCTAGGTATACATATCTCTTCATGCTAACAATCTTCGAGCAATTCATCTTCCGTCCTCCAAGCTAACAATACATTACCGTGGTCTTATCATAGAGTTAAATTAAAATCTGCAAACGCCATCAAATATTTGATGCAGTTTAAATTATGGGTCGAAGTGCCAAAAATCGCGAATGTTTCATACAGTTTATTTTGGTGTTAAGGTAGTCTAAAAGGATGATCAAATCTTTGTTTGCACCATAACATTTACAAAATAAAGTAACAAATACGTCCAAAATGAATTTAACTTTATAATATAATAATTTTTATAATTTAATCGTTTATTAATCAAAACACTTTGGCGATTTACAAAATTGAGCCCGCCAAACTGTAAGAACAGTTTGTCGGCGGAGGCACTATACTCTCAATTACATACTTCAAGTTTGCCAATTTTCATTTTCTTATATATAAGTATTTAGTTTAATTACAATGATAAAGAAATATAGCATGCATTACATAAGTTTAAGGTTACTTATCTAGGATAAGCATATTAAAAACTTCTGCAAGGGGCATCTGATTATTATTTGCACGAATTTTCTTTTTCATAAATTGGCGCTGGTGTTGCGACACGACTCACCTTAAGTGGAATTCACACTTGATTGAGCCGCAAATGGAAGCAGAAAAATCTTTGCTGACCTTTCTATTAACAGTTGAACGAACTTATTGTGCTCAGGTAAGCACACCTTGCTTTCTTTATTATGACTCAGTTTTAAATTTTATTCTCGAAATTGTTTGTTATATCAGTTTTCTACATTGTGGATCTCATGATAGAATGACTCAAAATATATTGTTTTTAGCATGGCTCTTGGACGGGACAATTGAACCGCCCAATAGGTTAAAAAGCATGAATTTTATCAAAATCAAGATCAAAAATTGAGGCGTTTAAGTTAAAGTAGCACATATAATAGTAAGTCTACAACAAGTCTAACTGCAGACAGTCTTAGGACAGGACTAGATATCAGGACCTACGATGTCAGGGTTTTGTTGATCAAATATTCTTCTAGCTTTCCAAATGCACCCAAACCAGCTTTAGCTGCGTCAGTGGTCACTGGTCACACTCAATCATTATCAAGGGATCATAACCAAATCAACGACAAATTACACGTAGCTGTTCAGTGAACGTTACCATCATAAGCAAGCACTAATTATCGGGCTTGCTTGTGTGTAACGTCCCTGAGGATGAAACAATCTGTCCAGTAATAGCGACAAACTAAGATGAGTGAATACGCTATTCACAGGGTTACGGCAAGAATTTCCGGTTTTCGATAGGCAGCATGCGAATGATAGTACCTATGTGTACGTGACAGCCGCTTGGTGATGCGTTGTCGATTACCATGATAAATATGAAGTTATAGGTATTATGAATGACAATTTAGAAATTTCTTTCGTCAATCAAACCGGACTGGCAAATTACTGCAATACCTATCACTAAACTTGATGCCTGATTGCGTGGGTGTTTTATTTAAAATGAGCTAGGGTTATTTGCACATGGGCCGCAAAATATTGTGTTATAATTTGACAAGCAGTGACAAATCACAGCATTTGACATGCACGACAGCAGTGAGGTGCCAATTTCATTCATCAGATAAACCGGAGCGGCAAAATACCGGAAAATCGCCCAGCATGTGTGAGAACCTTCTTAACATGACGCAAATAGGATTATCCCCACCCTCCTAATTGGTTTGTTTTTATTTCCGCACGCGGCCAGTGACTAAATCGACATTGGGCAGATTAAGTGGATAATAGCCACCGGTCACTAAACTTGGGCACGAGATTAGGAAAACTGCCACTCAGCCACTACAGTTTAGGGGTGATTCAGCCTTGAGACGTCGGATAAGTTCAAAGTTTGAGAACCTATCGAGAAAATTTAAATTACTTATCCTGACTGACCGCAACTAAGTACTAGATCAGTTCTTTATTTCTGGAGACGGGGAGATTTGCGTTCTGAACTTTGCATGTTAAGCTAGGAATCTAAAAATCAGCATGAAAGTCATAAGTGGACCTAAGTGGTGCCAAACAAAGCGGGATGATGTCCGCATGGCATCACCCCTAGTTTTGATAAGCAGGTCAAGAAGTACCTTCATAACGATTCTCAGCGCTCTGCCTTGATAAGCAAAGCACTAGTACAGTCTCTCCCGCTTACTCATGAAAAATCAAAAAGGTTTCGATATTTTTCACACTGTCACATTTAACAGAAATAATTGTTACTTTTCTAGATATAGCAACTATTTAGTTAGCATAGTTTTTGTCCAACTTGTCGGTATAACATCGAAACATTAAAATCAGAATTGTTCAGGAGTTAGCGTGAGAGACTATACACAGAAATTGGAACTGCTACTTGCGTAAAAGAACCCGGTACCACCAGGGAAACATAATCCGTACAGGTACAAAACCTCTATTATGGTAAAGTGTAATACTTGGAGTTAGACATCAAAACAATACACTTCTCAACCCACATTCAAAGTCAGTTGCTATAGGGTGGGATTGAAACCCTATCACAAATAGCTGCTATGTATTGCCTGATAAACATCAAACAATATGGTACGTAAAGTCTCTCACGCGTTAAGGTTTAGATTTTCTTGAGCCGGACAAAAACTATGTTGTACGATTCAGTAAATGTTGCTGCATCTAGAAAAGTAACAAATATTGCTGTAAAATGTGACTATCTGAAAAAAAAAGATTGTTTTGTTCATGAGTGAGCGGGAGAGACTGTATACGTATACCGGGAGTAACGGAAAGGGTATAACAAGCCGAAAGGAGGTCAAAGTACTCATGGAACTGAACAACTTTCCCCATGGAACATGGGTCGAAATGTCAAAAAAAATTTTGGACCTCCCATACAAAATCGCCGATCAGCCAATTGATTTACTATAGAAGGTCCAAATTTTTTTTTCACATTTCGACCCATGTTCCATAGGGAAAGTTGTTCAGTTTCATGAGTACCTTGACCTCCTTTCGGCTTGTTATACCCTTTCCGTTACTCCCTGTATACTAAGTACCTAAGTATAAAACAAAGTCGCTTTTTGAGTTTGTCTGTCATGGACACCGCAGCGCTATCTCCTTTTAAAACACAAAACAGATTATAATGCGACTTTTGATACATAGAGTGATTTAAGACGAGGGTAAAACATCTTTTCCTCGCTGGAAAATGATTTACAATCGCTAGTACCTTACAAACAAATGTCATAAAACGTAAACAGGAATAACGAATCCTCGCTCGCTTCCTGCCTTAGACACACATTTCATAAAAGGTAGACATGTAATACGAGCATGATATTGCTTTCATAAACAAACATGCGGTCTGCAAAAACTCCGTTTATGGTGTTTTCCCCTTTTACAAACGACTGCAAATAAAGAACGACTTTGAATGCGTGTTTGCCGTTCCATCAAAGTCACCTGTAATGATCGGCAGAAATAAAATCAATGTATGCAAGGGGGCCAACTTTAGAATTGAGTAAAAACAAAACTGGAAAATGCTGAAATCTCGCCTCATTCCACAGACACATTAAAATCAGAAAGAGGTACTGAAATGTATAACTTTTGAATATTTCATTAATACTTATGTAGGTAGGTACAGTCAGGTACACCGCATATGTAATAATAACACGATGACTGGCCAATTGTCCTGGAAAACATGGGTTTCGCACCCTACAGTGGAATATGAGTTTTACGTACGTGATTCATTTAGGTACGTTTATTTAGGTTCATTTACCTACTTGCTCGTTCAGTATTCGCTAAGTACTAGAGGTACTTCTACCTATATTCGTAATTTAATTTATAATAATGAATTCTTTTCCGTGGGTGTCGTACGTGGCGACTAAGGGTACATAATTTCTGAAACGACTCTTAATTATCTGTCGTCAGACATGGCGATAATGACCTATGTTAAGGTAGGTTAATAAATATTTTTTTGCATGTAACATATAGGTACGAACATAATCAACTTACATCTTAAGCGAGAAACACATGTAACATCGGTTTCTACGTTATTTTTGCGCTGCATAACGCATTCGTTAGAACAAATACCTACTGAAATCGACCTTATTTCCATTAATATAGGTACGTTTTACGTCAAACGGTTTGACAGACTCATCCTTGTCTGTTGATGCAGCGTTGTGCGGGTTGTGCGCAATTTTTGCACTTGCGGATTCGTTTATCGAACTCTTTGACATAAACCGTATTTGTTAGAAAATTGTGGAAAATCGCGGCGATAGCACTGCGCAAAAATAACGCAGAATCTGACGTTACTTGTGTTTTTCGTCAAACATTACAAAAATAGCCAGCTATCCGCTACTTGACTGACAGGTCAAACGAGCTAGTTTTTAAGATGGCCGAAAACGATATCTTGTACGAGATTATTGAAATATGACGTCATATTTCAATATTTTGAATGGAATTACTTTATATAATTTTTATGTTTAATTAATTCTATCTTTTAATATTTTGACCAACGATGAAAGAAGTTTTTAGTATTTTTGGACAATAATTTTAAGCAAAAATCTTTTTCATTTAATTTACGACCCATTCAAGTAGCGAATTAGCCACTCAAAATGCTGAAGATGGTAAATGCCTATCTACATTATTACACCATGTAGAGTTGAACGTAGGGTTGAACGTTAACAATATTGTAATGAGCGACAGATGCTGGCAGCCTGTGACATGTGGTTACCCTTGTAACTTGTAACTATGTAGGTAACATAGGAAACAAATGGATTTTCGTACCTTCCTACATATTAATTAAAACACCCAAGTTCCCCTTAGGATCCGGAAGTCATATAATGTAATCCGATCTGAAGCTTACACGAAGTTTACATTTGTAAAACAATTTTGTGAATTTGTTCCCAGTTTGATTTGGAAAGAGTAGGCTGAACATGATTGTCTCTAAGAAAGATGGTTTTCTGCTTCTGAGGGCACGTTAAGCCCTTAGACCTGGTCTCTCTCTCTTCGTGTGTAACATCGAATCGTCCAACGACCCGGAAACACCTGGTGTCAGAGTTTTGCAACCGCCTACTACAAGAAGCAGGCCTCTGACATAATTGTGTAACGACCGCCGCCGTCTAAGTAATTATAGACAGCAACCGGGACTGTCAACTTAACGTGCCCTTAGAAGCACGGAACCATTTATCTTTTCGGATCCGGTTGCTATCTATGATAACTGAGACGGCGATAGTAACACAACCATGTCAGGTGCCTAGTAGTAGGCGGTTTACAATCTGTGAAACCAAGGTTCATTGATTTGCTATACGTCAGAAGAAGAGAATGAAACAAACAATAAACGAATATAGTTTGACAATTTGTGTTTGTCGCAATTTCATTGGTGGAAAAATAAAATACAAATTACGTTAATTCCACAATACCACTGTATTCCCAAAGTGTTTACTGTTCGGTAATAAAATTTAATTTCATAAGTAAACATTGTTCCAGTTAGTGCTGTTAAAAATATTATGACTAATTAATTATCGATAAAAAGAAATACCTAGTTAATAACTAGTAATTTAGGTAAGTCTTGCGTAATGTAGAAAATTACCGATATAAATATTTGTATCCTTAGATTTGGCTTTGATTCTTTATCAAGTGCTGCTCACGAAAGTAGGTATGGATGACGTGACGTCTATTTCTTGCGTCACCTCTTGCAGGCCTCGCATCAAAGCCAAAGTTAAATAATTGTAAGTAAATAGAGTGTTTAACAGATTATAATTAAATTAGGACAGAATAATTGAATGCTAAAGTTGTATCGTGTATTTCGTTCTAGATTCGTTATCTTCGGTAAGAAATGTGAAAAGATTCACATCCTCGGAAAAATCTTTGGTTTATCTAATAATACTTAAACTTTTTGTTAATTTTTGTTTCCCTGTTTTGTGCATTAATTGCCGTCGCCCGGTATCCGATATTTTATATTGCTATCGATGCGCGGCGTTTTTTTAGACCTGCAATGAACCATTTATCCTGAAGCCTTAGGGACTAACATACCTAATGAGATCTTTACTTTTTACGATTTAACATACCTACATCCGGATCGCAAAT
Source organism: Phthorimaea operculella (assembly GCA_024500475.1). NCBI lineage: Eukaryota > Metazoa > Arthropoda > Insecta > Lepidoptera > Gelechiidae > Phthorimaea > Phthorimaea operculella. The sequence continues at coordinate 3,949,471 of JANFCV010000017.1, forward strand.
GTTTCAAAGTAGGTCAAATAATATTAACGTCAAAAAATGAATTTATCGATACTTTTTACTGGCCGCACTATTTATAGTTAATATATTGCTTAATCGCTTCATGCACATTTACCGATTATTCCGCTGCAAATATGTTGAAATATTGAGTTTTAAACGTTAATAATTTATGCAGATTTAAATCTGCGTCCTTAATGAAATCATATTTCAGAAGAATGTGCAATTATTATTGTTGCTGGTATACCGGTTTCAGTTGTTTTTATAGTAGAAATTCATGCTGTTTTAAATGCAAAATCGTAAATACAGACACAAGCCAAATCACAAATTTGTATCCTGTAGGGTAAACAGAATATTAAAGCCCATTACAACAGACTTGCGACGATAGTCACTAGCATTTACAGGGTTATACGGGGTATAGAAGAGACAGCTTTGTACATAATCCATGATCCATAATGAACTCACTATCAGCTGACTTTACAATGATAAGTCGTTTTTTTTCACCTCTCCTGATTTTTTATTATGGAAAGTTGTTGTTTTATGGTATGTATGGAACCTATTCGTATTCGGAGATCTGTCTCTTAAACCGTATATTTCATAAATCAAGTACCTACTTATCATCACTGTAGTGTTGGTAGGTAAATATTATACTTACATGCTGGAGATTAACCTAGTTATCTCTAAAACAGTCTTTCTACTTATTTGCTTTAATCTAATTCTAGAAGCCTGAAGAAAAAACGGATAATCACATAAAAATATTTTTTCCGTTGTTGTGATGGTTATGCCAGATTTCCTTCGATAAGGATAAACCTTTCACAGTAAATACGAATTTTTAATATAAATGCCAAGTACCTGCACGTGTAGGAAAAAATCAATGCCCCCATTAGATTTACCTTACAGAAGAAAATAAAATCTGCCATTTATGAACAGGAGACCTTTTTCCAACGAGTTGACGAGACATTTCCAAAATTAGACGGAAATTGGGGACAGTGCGTGGTTCACACGTAAAGTCCATTGCAGTGCAGTTTTTTTAGCGCAGCCCTAACGCATGCGTCCATCAGTTGCTTAAGGCGGCCCGTTTCCCATACAAAAGTTCAATGGACTTACGTCTGTAGATAAAGGAGACAAAAGTCTGATTAAAAAACTTGTTGGGGAGCCCCGTGGCTACTAACATTTTCCCAAAGTACTAAAAATATTTTATTGCCATCAGATTTTCTGTTAAATACAGATACTCGTATTATCTTTTAACCATGTCATATTATATTTTAGTCATGCGAGAATTTTTCGTATGTTTTCATCATTTCACATAAAGTTTTTATAAAAATTTGCCCTGCAACTCATGCTTAATTCGATAGAAGTGCAGTTTTTCGATTGTGACGTGTCGTTTAGCTGTAGGTAGGTACACGAATTTCAGATACCAAAACCGTCTTTAAAATAACGTAACTCAAGTTTCTGCGCTGTGTTATTTAAACTTCGTTTTCCATATGATCCATCCATAACAGACGCAACAGACCACTGCTGGACATGGGCCTCCCCTTATCAGGGGTAATGCCATACTCACCACGCTTGGCAGGCGGATTGGTGAGAACAGTGCAAGATGTTGCATTCACAGGGAACGCGTTGCTGCCCATTCATTGGATGATAATCCCTAAGTCGCATTTTACGACACCCACGGGTAGAATTGGGGTGATGATATTCTAAGCCGGCATCACACGGCCTTAGAGACGAGGTATGGGGATTAGAAATTTGGGGCTGTCAGGTGACAGGCGCATGCGTTAGCGCTGCGCTAAAATACGGCAGCAACGGACGTTACGTATGTACCTCGCTATAGTACTAATTATTGTGAAAGGGCTCAGATGAAGGATTCGGGATTTACCCGGGAATAAAATATAATTCACTTACATATTTAGGGCCTCTTCTTCTACCCTGTATCTACCTACACGTGTATACTTACAGATAAACGCAAAAATTAAATGTCCTTCCTGTATTTATTACATCTTTATGATCAGATTGAAGATCCGTACTAAAAGAGCTTTTTAGCCAAGCATTTTGTGCAATAGCATAATTGTGATTAATGTGATTATGATATGACAGTTTTAAATCTAAGACATACCTAACATTAAGACATTTTCCTGCTTGTCATAGCACAAGTAATTTTTTAAAGTTTTACAAGACATTCAGCTATCACATTCAAAATATGCGGTGTAATTACAAAATAAGTTAGGCGCGAGTTTAGACAGTGTTTAAATTAATTTTCCATGCGATTTGACATTGTCAAGCGACTTAAACCACGTCTAACTTTTTTGTAATAAGTAAATAACACGGATGCTATCCTAATCCATATAGGTATTTAGATAATGTTAACGTTATTAAGTTCCTAAATATCCAACCCACCTTTACAAAATCTTAAAATGAGTGGCAGAAACCCGCACAAAATTAGTCAAACGTAGGCGCGCCTTTTACGCAAAAAGAGGTTAATCTCTACTCTTTTAATTTAGGTCGGGCAATTTGGATTAGGTAGGTAAGTAATTTATTTAAAAGCATTAATCACAAGCAGTTAATTAGTCAATCAAGTAAGGGACAGATCACTTAATTGATGGATTACTTGGCCTCTTAGAGAACATAAATAAGCATGCGTCTAACCAGGTATGAACGGTTGGCACGGGTATGAATCTATATTTCCCCTAGACTAATAGAACTTTTTGGTACGCTGAAAACAATGTCCTAGAGCGATGAGCGCACTCTAAAGTTTAGTTTATGGTACTCTGAGCTTGGCCTAAATACGTACCTATCACTTACCTACCTATCTATCTAGTTGGGCTTTGGTGGGTTGTGGATAAGTTCCCAGAATGGCCATTATTTTTAGTGCTACTTTAAAAGTTTTGTGCTATAAAATAAAATAAGTTTACTCGTATTTTAACGAACACACTTACCGATAGTTTCATGCTATGGCTGGTAGGTATGTAAAAAATATGAGTTCGTCCATTATCTTTGAAATTATTCTAGCGTGCTTACTGATTTACATAAATTTATTTTGCGTTTGATTTCCATCTGAAAATATTAACTCAGTGACGTTTGGTTTTTTTTAGTAGCATCGATCGAGGAAATCAAAAACCTTACCACGGTAATAATCCCGTTCAAAACAATATTATAAATCTTGTCCCCACTTCCCGTTTAAGGAATCTATAGATCTGGTTTTCCATAGGTACAAATAACAGATAAGAATATCCAACATTTGTTTATCCCGTAAATCTAAGTTGTTATGCTGCCTAGTCTCGTCACGTGCATAAGCTTTATTGCAGTGTCTAGGTGCCTACATACATAAAGAGTATAATAGCCATGTCTTGTCCCAGCATTTTATAGTCCTCTGGAGAGCCATCCCTCGCTAGACGCAAGACAATACTCAAGTGTGTCCCACGTAGCCCATAAACAGACTTTAGTGAGTATACCGGGAGTAACGGAAAGGGTATAACAAGCCGAAAGGAGGTCAAGGTACTCATGAAACTGAACAACTTTCCCCATGGAACATGGTTCGAAATATGAAAAAAAAATCTGGACCTCCCATAGTAAATCAATTAGCTGATCGGCGATTTTGTATGGGAGGTTCATTTTTTTTTTTCGTATTTCGACCCATGTTCCATGGGGAAAGTTGTTCAGTTTCATGAGTACCTTGACCTCCTTTCGGCTTGTTATACCCTTTCTGTTACTCCCTGTATTATCGTGTTGTGGCCGAAGGTACTTTCGTACTGCAGCGCGCGCTACCATAGTCTGCTTATGAAGGTTGTGTGTCTATCACGCATAGGGGCAAACTTCACAGAATAGGCGTTTTACACACATAACGTTTCGACGTTAGTTTTGCGCGTGCCGTGTGGTGCCGGCCTAGAATAGCATCACACCATATCTTGCCCGTGGGTGTCGTAAAAAGCGACCAAGGGATTTGATTGATGTGTATTGTAATTTTAGGCGACAGGTTGACAATCTGTCACTATCGTGATACACAACCTTCTTAATAGCTTTCAAACTTTTGTCAAACGTGGTGTAAAAATCCGTTTTGTACAGCTGTTTACGCTCTGCCTACCCCGCAAGAGATAGGGTATACTTAGCATCTCCATACAGCTAAGAATATCCAACATTTGCTAATACCGTATAAAATGTGTAAGTTGTGATGCTGCCTAGTCACGTGCATAAGCTTTATTATGTCTAGTCTATGTAGGTACATACATAAAGCGTATAATAGCCATGTCTTGTCCCAGCATTTTATAGTCCTCTGGAGAGCCATCCCTCGCTAGACGCTCGACAATACTCAAGTGTGTCCCACGTAGCCCATAAACAGACTTGAGTGAGTATATTATCGTGTTGTGGCCGAAGGATACTTTTGTACTGCAGCACGCACTACCATAGTCTGCTTCTGAAGGTTGTGTGCCTGTCTCGCATAGGGGCAAGCTCCATAGAATAGACGTGAGACGCGACACGCAACATGACGTCTGTCAGACAAGCGATCGGCAGTCACTATCGATGGGACCCGCGTCTGACGTGTGTTGCTTTGTCTCTAATGTTTTATACATTTTATATGGAAACGGTTTCAAGCGTCGCGATGTCACACGTCTCCGACGATCAATTGTTTGACGGATGTCATCTTACGCCTCGTCTCACGTTTGTTCTTTGGAGGGATCTGGATTTAGTTCCCGGCCCTTATTTTTTCCGGGGTTTTCTGTGTGCATGTTTCTGTGTATATTTTGCACTGCGATACAGGAAATCAAAGTGGGTATGGATTTTGGCCTCTGATGAAGCTACACAGCACCATCTATCCCCGAACTAAGCAAAGCTTTTAAAAGCTTAGCATTAGTAGGCGCTCTAAGCCTTTTAGTCTCAAAGTCCAGCCAAGTTAAGGTCCACTTTGCAGCATGAAAGAAAACTTTAACTACAAGTTTCAACAGCTCGTTTTACACAAAAGCATGGTGCTTCCTACAATAAGTCTACAATGACGTCTATTTACATAAATTTTTGAATCAAGAGAGAGAACCAAAAGAGTACCAAAATAATACACCGTGTGCAGGGGGAAATGCATTAAATTACCTAAACAGCATCGCACTGAACAATTTTCAAACAAGTATGGGAGCCATGCCGAAAATCGAGAAAAGAAATTCGACCTACCAGTCAGCTGATCGTGAATTTTGTATTGGAGGTCGAATTCTTTTGATTGTTTTTCAGCCTTGGTCCCATACCTAACTAGAGAAAATTGTTCGGTACGACGATGCCGCCGAATGCTTTTCCTCCTTAAAATCTTAAAATAGGCCTAGTATTATCCCAAATCGAACCTAATCAGGCCAGTGTGAGCTATTTGTCTATTTTAGTTAGAAGCGCCTGGCAATACGTAATTTATGTGTGGGGTGAGTCAGTCGAGTGGGAGACCCAAAACTATTTACTTGCGTGTAACAATCGGGTACTGATTGAGGGTTTAGATTGGAGAGGGCTATAGTTAGAAAAAGTTGTGGATAAAAGTCTGACTGTGATTGTAGGGTTAGAATGAAAATCACCATAATTACGAGAAATTAGGAAAGCGGCGCGCGGGGCTCCTTTACAGATGGCTTACTTAGTAATAGCGACGTTTTTGACGATTATTGACTTTATCTGGAAATAATTGGAATCTCAGAGGAACTCAAGGTAACTAAGAAGATGGTTGCCACGAACGTCATATTTCTTGGATTAAAATTGGATTGGAATCATATGACTTTCTTGTATCAGATTTTGCTGTTTTGATATTCTTCTACTTTGAGGTTTTTTACAGTAGCAACCCTGGCTATATAACAATTGACTTGTGTACTTCTGTAATTCTGTATACCTACTCTGTATCTTGTGATATCTGTCTAGTTTAGATAGGCGCGCCTGCCAATACGTAATTTATGTGTGGGGTGAGTCAGTCGAGTGGGAGACCCAAAACTATTTACTTGCGTGTAACAATTGGGTATAGATTGGAGAGGGCTATACTTAGAAAAAGGTTGTGAATAAAAGTCTGACTGTGACTGTGGGGTTAGAATAAAAATCACCATAATTACGAGAAATTAGGAAAGCGGCGCGCGGGGCGCCTTTACAGATGGCTTACTTAGTACCTAATAGCGACGTTTTTGTCGATTATTGATTTTATCTGGAAATAATTGGAATCTCAGAAGAGCTCAAGGTAACTAAGAAGATGGTTGCCATGAACGTCATATTTCTTGGATTAAATTTGTATTGAAATCAATATGACTTTCTTGTATCAGATTTTGCTGTTTTGATATTCTTCTACTTTCAGGTTTTTTACAGTAGCAACCCTGGCTATATAACATTTGACAGTCGCGAAAATCCTGATCATAGGGTCGAGTGTACTTCTGTAATTCTGTATACCTACCCTCTATCTTGTGATATCAGTCTGTTTAGCTAGACGCGCCTGCCAATACGTAATTTATGTGTGGGGTGAGTCAGTCGAGTGGGAGACCCGAAACTATTTACTTGCGTGTAACAATTGGGTACTGATTAAGGGTATTTTAGATTGGAGAGGGCTATTCTTAGAAAAACGTTGTGAATAGAAGACTGAGATAGATAAAAATACTGGATGCCGTGTGATGAAAATCACCACATTACGTACAAACTTCAAATCATTCAAATAAAGTGAAATCAATAAAGTAAAGGATAGGACATTAAATTGTGGTGCCGACTAGCATCACTCCATTATTTTCCCGTGGGTGTCCTATCTAAGAAGCGACTAAAGGATTTGAGAGTCGATGAGTATTGCAATTCCAGGTGACAGGCTGACAACCTGTCACTATGGCGACACGCGGTCTTTTTCGCAGTCTTCAGCGCCGACTTGATCAGAAGTTTGTCGCCATGGCCGAAATCGGCCGGAGAGAACATCAGGTAGGTAAATAGCCACTTTTTACAGTCGTTTGCGATCTGCCTACCTAGCAAGGTGATTTATGTGTGTGTGTTAATTCAGCCGGTTCATTACCCGTATGCCTGTTTTTTAGTACAATGTAATGTAGAGCTATTAGTGTAATGCTATTAGTTTTTAGGCACATCACGTATTACATTATTCATACTTCAACAATTAAGAACAGAAGTGACCTCAATTCTGAAAACGCTTATTCTAACCTCTAAATTAGAGATACGACTCGTATCCCATTTTCTACTACTCGAAATTTTGTGTGAATGAATTTCTTCAGTTGAATGTGTGTATTAATTAACAAGCACAATTAATAGACGTTTGCATGCCAAAATATAAACACAGAGCTCCTTAATAAGTCTTTCCTTATGTCGTGTATGATATCCAGGGATAATATAGCTTTCTAGTTACTACTGAGAACTTCATCATCATCATCATCATCTTAAGTACTGCCCTTATCCACAATCAGTTGGAGTCGGCGCAACATGTTTTGTTAGAACACAAAATCATGTAGCAAAACGTATATGAAATACGTCTACTTACATAGGTGATTTAAGGGCGCCACACACTGGGCCCGTATGCGTGACGTTCATGCATGATTGATTACGCTCACGCATACGCAGGCAGTGTACGGCCTCTCATACGATCCCATACAATACAAGGTTTTCTCTACGCTCGTGATTACGTGCACGTCACGCATACGGAACCGGTGTGTGGGGCCCCTTAAGTAAATTACATAGTTTAGAAGTATTTTAGTTAAGAGTGCCAGAATCGTCGGCTCCAGCCACCTACCAACAGATACAAGTTTTACGGCACGTAGAGCATTAGCCGAAGTTTAACAATTAAGTTCAGAATGCTCACAAACTTTGTGCTTACTTAGTTAACTAATGTGTTGAATTATAGCGTCTGGTGGGGCTGGCAGATTTATTCGTTTTGTCGTGGTAGCTGGTTCAATGTTGGCTGGTTTTAAATCTAAACTCTTATTTACTGTGAAATTGGTAACTTGATATTGCTTCTTCCTTGCTTTCTTCGTCAGTCTCGTTGAACTGTAAGCTAGTCAGCCCAATACACAAAGAAAGATCATTTTTACTCATCATCATCTTCCAGTTAGGTATCCCAAAGCAGTCAAAATCTTGTAGCAAAAGAATTTGGCAATGTTTTATGACCGGCCACCTGCCTGACGTCAACACTCTTTAGGTGTAGGTGGTACCATATTCGACAGATATTCAGTTGAGGTCAAAAATTCTACGTCGTCTTTTACGAAACACCCTGGGTGCAATATTCTAAGCCGCAACCACACGATATTTCCTTTTTGCTCTAAAAAAAAACAATTAGATTTTACTTTTCAGCATTTCAGCTATAAACAACTACATGGCCACGGCACATGTATACAGGGCATACGGTAGCATGCTCCTATATTTTTTGCTTTTTGATATGCGAGTTCGGAACCATAAAGTAAATTTTAATTTTTTTTCCGCTAACTGAAACTGCGTCCATCCATTTTTCGTGCGTTTTTATGTCGCTGACCAAAGCGATAAAGGGTAGTTGGATTTTAGCCAAATGGTCCACATATATCTCTTTTTAGCACTTATTTGTCGAAATTCTTTTTTCTTCAACAACCCCCTTTAAGTACTTACCCTTAATTTCTCCAATTACCTATTAGATTTGGGCATTTAAGACGATACCCGAGTGGTGTCTATTTCTTGCCTTTTCATACAAACGTTTTCTTCTCGAATAATGCATGTAGAGCAATAATTCATCTTTTATTAAATTTGGGCCTGTGATAGGCATGCCCTAAATTTTTTATTTTAAAGCATTGATCCCTTACTGAAAATTGTTCAATACGATGCCCTAAACAACGTGTCCAATTTAATGCATGCCCCCCGGGAAACGGTGTATACTATAGGGTGGAATATTAGTGAAAACTCAGAACCAGCTGATAATATGGAACGACTTTCCTCAATGAACAAAATAGTCGAAATATGTAAAAACAATTGGTCCCATACTAAATTACCAATTAGCTGATTTGAGTTATTATGGGAGGTCAATTTTTTTTTCATTTTTAGTCCTATGTTTCTTTGGGAAGCTGTTTCTTATCATCAGTTATCACCGGCCGGTTCTGAGTTTTGTTATCGGTCAAAAGCAAAACTTAATTTTTCAAACCCTATAATTATTAGATTGTGTAGAGTACGATTTAATATAGGTACCTACGTACGAATCACATTGTATCGGTAAGTACATTTCTCCTTGTACGATTTCGTATTACATGTAAGACTTCCTTATGCTCCTTAAATAAGATATTCGAGAAGCATTGAGAAAACGATTATTTCCTTACAGGAAGTAAATGATAATGCTAAATGAAATAACGATAAGCTTTTCGACCCCATTTAATATAGGATAATATTATTTGCACATTTATTCCACCCTCATAGGTAAGAAGTTATTCGGACGTCAAATGTGATACACAACGTAGTCACAAATTAGGGAAATGGCGCACGGGGCTCCTTTACAGAAAGCTTAGTCAGTATAGCGACGATTTTAACGGTTACTGACCTCCTGGAAAAAACTAGAATCTCAGAGGAATTTAAGGTAACTGAAGATGGTTGCAACGAACGTCATATTTCTTGGATTAAAATGGGCTTAGAATCATATGACGTTCTTGTATTACCTAGATTTTGCTGTTTTGATATTCACCTAGGTACTTTGAGATTTTTACCTACATTAGCAATCCTGGCTATGTGATAACTGACAATCGGGAAAATCCTAAACATGGTCAAGTAATAGGTACTTCTGTAATCTTTCTATTTTGTGACGTAGTGCAAAGTTTAACCTGTTGTTTTTTATGGGACACCAAGTCGTTCAACGATCATACTGATAGGATAATAAAACAACCAAATATTTTATACACTTTATTGACGTAATGACAGCGAATTGAACATAATTTCTCCATTGACATATGATTAAAGGCATTTTCATATACATAATTATCGTTTTTAACAATAATCAAATTAAAAAAATAATTTATCCTGGCTCTACTATCTAGGTACATACCAGCTATGTATAATTTAATATCTATGCACATCTACCTAAATATACATAAATTATATTTGTGAGAAAAAGTACTTCTATCAATGGGCTCAATAGTTCCAATTATTTTGAAACAAAATTGATAAAAACACTTTTTTTATTTGCTTACTTCGATTCACTACCTAATTTCCTAATAAACATTACAATTTTTTGCATATTTACAATTTTATTTATCTTATTATATTATAAGTAGGTAGGTATATTTCTTCTATGTTTATACAAACATACATTTTCATAAATTGACTAGCCGTTAATATAGAAAAAATATTTACATACTATATCTCTTCGAACCCATTTTAGGAAAATAATATGGCATTGGGAAAGCAAACATTCCAAAATACGAGTACTCTTCTTCTATCATGCATGTCGATCCTTTGAACCCTGATATCATAGGAATATTAGAGCTTAAAAAAGCATCACCCCATATCTTACTCGTGGGTGTCGTAAGAAGCGACTAAGGGATTTGAGAGTTTGATAATATGTGTATTGCAATTTTATGCGACAGGCTGGTACACAGTTTTCTGGGTGACTTTCAAACTATTGTCAGACGTGGTGTTAGTGGTCGTTTTGTACAGCCGTTTACGCTCTGCCTACTCCCCAAGTGATATAGGCATGATATATGTACCAATGTACGTTTTAGTTCTAGATTTTAGGAGCGCAAGGTTCATAAATCGCAAGTTTGCAATAATTTTGCAATGTGTACCAAGTTGTGTACTATGAACACAAGTTTGCATGATAAACATAACAAGCTCCTTCCTTCCGGCAAATAAACTTGTTAGGGTTATTATATAACGTACAATATTTCTCCATTTTATATATTATAATATTCTATTTACAAATTAAATACACTGCCCTCAGTAACGAAGTTTATGTGGAATAAAAATTACTACTAGAGCGAAAAATTTGATAGAATTTTCTCTTTTTTTTACTTAGTTTCTGTAACGTTAAAAAAGACTTGTTATTTTACTTGATATGACAGAACAACTAAAATTAAAATGAACAACAAAATAAATAAATAACAATGAAGTTCATAACTTTTTTAATAACACCAAGCACAGAAACACAAGCTTTATATGTAAAAACTTAAAAAGTGTTTGTTATCAAAACAGCTTTTAAAATAGATTTTGTTTACTCAGTAGGTTCATTAAGCAGAATTGATATGACACGCAGAGTATTTTTCGACTCGGAACTGATTGACGTATACATTAACCTTGTAATTAGGCCGAAACATATATTTGCGAAGACGCAGTTTTTACACAAAACAGAGAGTTTACAGAAGGTTCACTTGGCTCTATTTTGGATTTAGGTACGGGCACTTGTTACATAACGAGGGTTGCTACTGTCAAACATCTCAAAGTATAATAATATAAAAAAAAATTTTTTTTATAAAGAATGTCATATGATTCTTAGCCAATTTTAAATTAAATAAATATGACGTTTGTGTCAACCACCTTCTCAGTTACCTTGACTTCCCCTGAGATTCCGGTTATTTTCAGTTAAAGTTGGTAAGCGTCAAAATCGTCGCTAGTACTGAGTGAGCCATCTGTATAGGCACCCCGCGTGCCATTTTCCTAATTTGTTATTTATGGAAGTCACTCAGTACTAGCGACGATTTTGACGCTTTATTTGACTTTAATTGCAAGCTCAGAGAAACTCAATGTCACTAATAAGATGGTTGCCACAAACCTTAAATTTTTTGGATTAAAATTAGGTCACAATTATGTGTTCGTGTATCAGATTTTGCTGTTTTGATATTCTTCAGTAGCAACCCTGGGCCCCGAGTCCGCTAAATGAAAATCGTTTCAGTCGAGTCTCGATGGCATCTCAGTTGGATGGTTTCGGCCATTTCGTAGTCTGCTAACAGTTTTTAGTATGGAAAATCACAGAGGCAGTAGAATGACAGTTGAGTCTCGCTGGCATTACAATGGCTAAAAATTAGCAGACTTGGGACCCACGTGATCCTTCCGTAAACTCTCTATTTTGTGGTTCAGTCGCAGGATTTCAATTAGTTTCACTATTGATATTTTTGTCAATTTTCATACAAATTTTAAACTCCGCAAACGAACTATACACAGACTACTTCCATTTTACCCATAACCACGTTTTATTTTCTCTTTGTTCCATTCAGACTTCAATTCATAATGCTGCAGGATATACATGGGACCAAATAGACACGAGGCATCCTTTGACCGGTAAAATTGGTTGAAATAGATAACCTGAAATACTTGTAACTGAAACGTCAGCTTTAAAAGCAAGGAACAGGTATCGAAGACCGTGCACAGATCGTTCAATCAGTAATAGTGACGATTTTGACGCTTATCTACTGACGATTTCGACTAATCCCTAATTGGAATATCAGGGGAACTCAAGGCAACTAAGCAGTTTTGTTTTGTTGAAGAGGTTTTGTTTATATACCTGTTACTTTTTATTTAATATTTTACAAAGGAGATGGTTGTCACGAACGTCATAATAATTTACTCTTGTATCAGATTTCGGTGTTTTGATATTTTTATACTTTTAAAATTTTTGACAGTAGGTAGACACCCTGGCTATGTAACAAGAGACGGTCGCGAAAATCCTAAATAGGGTCGATTGAACCTTCTGTAAACTCTCTATTTTGTGCGCACACTGTCAAATCGCAAACAATATAAAATTCTCCCAAAAATTCTTCACAGGTGAGTTTTGAACTTTAGATTTGATATTGGTCTCTTCGCTTTGTTCCGGTCAGCTTTCAATTAAAAGCGCTTTAGGCCATACACGGACCCACCTAGCCAGAATCCGGAAAATCTCAAGCTCTATTTTAGAATTTTCGCATGCGAATGTCTGCTACTCAATTACTCATTGTTCTTGTATCTACTACTCACACCCTAATAAACTGCCATCCATATATAAAAAATAACTAGTAGAAATTTTAATGATCTCAATTTCTGGTCTAACCTCTCGTATCACAATTTCTACTTCTAAATTTTTTTATGGTCAAGTGTATGTGTGAATTGAGGAAATCTATTTACACTTGCCCTAAGTGTGAATAGATTTGAGCAGTAGAACGTGTGATACAAGCACAATTAGAAGCAACATTTGGCAGACAAAAATTCCAAACTAAGCTCGAGTGGTTGTGGACTTCGTTGAACGATTTCGGAAATCACACTTTCAAAACTCGAACTCCTGGTGAAATACGCCAAATAGCTGAAACGCCAGCTTAAAGCGGGATAACAGCTGGCTGAAAATGTAATTATTCCACCGTAATTACAGTTTTAGAAGTTAATTTGTTTACAGGCTTTATAAAAGGGTAGAATTTTATGAATGTGATTTTTCACTTTCCCTTGTCGGAATATTTGTGAAAATCGGACGTGAAAAGGGCTCGACAGTTTTCAATCTACCGATGATGTAAAACAGTTTGAGTATAGACTGAAAGCATACTGCATGCATAGCAGCTTTACAGATGGCTCACTCAATGCTAGCGAAGATTTTGACGCTTTCTGACTTTAACTGGAAACAACCGGAATCTCAGGGGCAGTCAAGGTAACTGAGAAGTTGGTTGCCACGAACGTCATATTTCTTGGATTAAACTCAGAATCACATGAGGTTTTGTATCAGATCAAATGGGATTTTACCTTGCGTTAAAGGTACCACTAACCGCGCGTTCACACTGAGGAGACTTTGGCCTGCGACTTATATCTGTCAATTCTTCAAACGTGGACCAAAAACCGAGAGATCCATGTTTAGCGCGACAAAAAAAAACTGCGCGGGGCGCCTTTGCAGATGGGTCACTCAGTACTAGCGACGATTTTGACGCTTACCAAGGTAAATAAGAAGATGGAACGTCATATTTCTTGCATTGAAATCGGCTCAGAATCATTATGATGACGTTCTTGTATCAGATTTAGCTGTATTTCGTCGTCGTATTAAATCTAGCAATCTTGGCTATGTATCAAGTGACATTCGCGAAAATGTATCAGATTTAGATGTATTTCGTCCTAGCAACCCTGGATACTATGTAATAAGTAACGATAGCTCAAATCCTAAACAGGGTCAAGCAGACGTAATCCACGTCTGCTTGACCCTAAGGCAACCTAGGCAATTGCCTAGAGCATCACGCCTAGGGCTTCACCAGAAGAGCCCTCCTGAGGGTATCGTATCATGACTCACGTCGTCATCAAAAATGACCTACCACTACCAGAAGTTTAGTCAGGTTGCTCGCCCGTTTGTAGTGTGAAAAGTCGAGCTCGCTTCGCTCGCGATACATGTGCGCGTCTGTCTGTTTACAGTCGTGGCTAGTGTTTTGACTGCTCGCCCATTTATACCATGAAAAGTCGAGATCGCTTCTGCCTGGTCTACAGTCGCGTCACGGCTAGTGTTTACGCTGCTCGCCCGATTATAGCATTAAAAGTTGAGCTCGCTTCGTTCGCGATGAAAAATTGCTACCTACCTAACGTAAAAAAAAACATGTTTCGTTCCGATATGTTAATTCTACGGAAAGGCGGGCACCAAGGTGTGGATGGCCTAGGGCATCAAATGGTCTTAATCCGCCACTGGGGTCAAGTGAATCTTCTGAAAACTGGCATGTGTGAACGCGGTCTAAACTGGGTAACTTAACGTAAAGTACAAAAGATGATAGAGATTGTTTGCACTACCGATGGAAAGTAAACCACTTTACCTGGCTGCCACTTTTCTATCTTCATAAGGCGAGAATCACACGCAAAGTCTGTTTGTGCGTTATTTTTGCGCTACGCTATCGAATGCTCCTGACTTTCACCTTCCAATTTTCCGCCTTATTTTCATACTATTTGTATGACAAAAGCCATCATCATCACTGGCCTCATACGTCTGTGACAGACGATTTATTCAGTGTCTGAGGCAAGATTTTTCATGGCTGTATAAGCCGATACGGGAGCGGCATGACTCTCCGCACGCTCTACAAGTGAAGGTGGAATTTGAGACTGGCACATGCATGTTTAGATGTCGTTTTTGCCTTTTGTTTGCTATGACAAAAGTAAGACTTGTGTAAAAAGTTTTCACAGACGCATTCGCTAGCACTGCGCATCGCACAACTCTGCATCGATAGATGCGTCTGTCAAACTGTTTGACATAAACCGTATTTGTATGAGAATTAGGTGGAAAGTGCTACAAACGCAAAGATAACGCACAAACGTACGTCTCGTGTGTTTTTCGCCTAAGGCTTCGTAGGTCTTTTTTAAACATTTATTCGGGACAGTGAAACTTGTTGACTTGGGATTTTTGAGGCAAGACATTTTTTCTTATTTTGCCCTTTTGTAGCCCAGATTTGGTAGACATTGATCTATGTGGTCTCCAAGTTAACAATTGGCTGGATAGTAGATCAGTAGAGAGCTTAATTTGAAGGCCAAGATGCAATAGGTCATGCACTTTTACACACTAGATTTAGACATTTTAGATCTTATGTAGGTCCTCAAAGACGATGTAGGTATAAGCCGATATCTCTGCCTAGCCCGCATTAAACACGGGAATGACTAAGTATGTGCGTTTCATCACAGGTATTTTTGGAACTTACTGTTTCCATTTTTTTATATAAATGGTTTGTTAAACTAACAAATTAATGTTCATGTAAGTAATTGTTCCTTGCTTTTCCTTGTATTTGAAAAAGAGGCCAGAATTGTAAGAAAGAGACAGCTGCTGAAGGATAGGTAGTTATTTGAACGACTGGCTGAAACCCATTGGATTAGCTGGCTTATTTCAGGTTTTAGCTTAATTTAACCCGGATTTTCTGAAATCTTCAATAAGGAAAAAAGGTCATACGGTCAAAGTCAACACGTGTTAGTTTTATGAGTACCAAGGTATATTATTTTTGTCATACTTAACTCAAGGTAACTAAGAAGTTGGTTGCCACGAACGTAATTTTTCTTGGGTTAAAATTGATTCAGAATCATATGACGTTTTTGTATTCAATTTTACTGTTTTGATATTCTTATAAATACTTTAAGACTTTTTACAGTAGTAACCCTCGCTATGTAACAAGCGATAATCGCAAAAATCCTGAATAGGATATAGTGATCCTTCTGTTTCTAGCGTTTTTTGTATGAAGTTTTATTTTAGACACGCATTCAAAACTTGTCTAACTTTTTTGTGGTAAGGCCCAGAATGCTAACTTTTTGCCGGGACACTGCACTTTCAGAAATAATACGCAACAGAAATTTGAAAATATAGAACAGAGAGTAATCTTTATCATATGTAATTCGCCAAATACACCGCCATATCTATTTTTCCGCCGCCATCTAATCGAACCGCTTATGTGCGTTTCATGCCCACATAGATCATTAGATTCTGACCACAATACAGTAATGGACAATACACAACGGACCCACAGAAGCTTTGCAAATCAGGAACAGGTGAGCACCATAATTACCTTTGTTATATTCTAACGAATTCATGTCCAAAATGACATGAGTGTATATGACGGGTTTGCTTTAATTAGACACAAAGAACGGAAGGAATAATTTTGTTCTCAAGAAATATTCTCGTTACTTTTGTAAAGGTGCAAGTTCGTCATGTGCGGCCGATCGCAGGCGTGCGGCCGATGCGGCTTTAGTCGTAACTGAACAACTTTTCCCATGGAACATGGGTCGAAATATGAAAAAAAGATTGGCCTCTCATACAAAATTGCCGATTAGCTGATTGATTTACTATGGGAGGTCCAAATTTTTTTTTCATATTTCGACCCATGTTCCATAGGGAAAGTTTTTCAGTTTCATGAGTACCTTCACCTCCTTTCGGCTTGTTATACCCTTTCTGTTACTCCCTGTATAGGACAGAAAGTAATTTTTGACATATTTATACAATTCGCCAAATACACCGCCATATCTAATTTTCCGCTTCTGTCTAATCGAACCGCTTATGTGCGTTTCATGCCAACATAGAACATTAGATTCTGACCACAATACAGTAATGGACAATACACAACGGACCCACAGAAGCTTTGCAAATCAGGAACAGGTGAGCACCATAATTACCATTGTTCTATTCTAATTTCTAACGAATTCATGTTCAAAATGACATGAGTGTATATGTCGCAGTACGATAGCAGAATTAGGTTTTTGGCCAAAAACCTAGGTTTTTGGCCAAAAGCCGGCATATGGCAAAATCGTAGACTTCTTTCGGCCATCGTCCTAAGCTGATCCAGGTTTTTGGCCAAAAACCTAGGATTTTGGCCAAAAAACTAGGATTTTGGCCGAAATCCTGGATTTGTTTAGTATTTTGGCTTTTTTTGCATTTAGGGGAAACTCCTTCTTCTTCGAGTGGTACACCTAGTCGCCCAACGACCCGATGAACCCTGGTGTTAGAGTTTTTGAACCGCCTACTGCAAGGAGCAGGCCTCTGACAAGGTTGTGTAACGACCGCCGTCTAAGTGATCATAAAGAGCAATCGGGACCGACGGCTTAAAGTGCCCGTGTAGTTCGGGCATACACCTCGAAAGGCAGGAGGTAGCATTGGACGTTCTGGAGGGTGGGAGGTAGCGTCAGACGCTCTGGAGGGCGTGGGTAGCGTCGGACACTCTGGAGGATGTAAGATGACGGGCGTTGGATTTTTTCGGGGTCCGACGCTACCTCCTGGTCTCCAGGGCGTCCAACGCTACCACCAATCCTCTAGAGCGTTCAGTGGTACGTCCTGCTCTTATGGTGTCTGATGCTCCCCCCTGCCCTTCAGAGATTCCGAGGCAATCCTGCTGTTCAGACTGTCTGATGTTACCCCCCGTCCTTCAGGGTGTCCATTTACGGTGTCCAAAAGATCAGAGGGAGATGCATAAAGTACCTCTCCACTCCTCGTTCCCCCGAACCACACGGGTACGGTAAGCCTTCGGTCCCGATTGCTCTCTATGATCACTTAGACGGCGGTCGTTACACAACCATGTTAGAGGCCTGCTACTTGCAGTAGGCGGTTGAAAACTCTGATACCAGGGTCCATCGGCTCGTTGGGTGACTTGGTGTACCACTCAAAGACGAAGAAATTCCCCCGAAATACAAAAAAGCCATAATACTAAACAAATCTAGGATTTCGGCCAAAATCCTAGTTTTTTGGCCAAAATCCTAGGTTTTTGGCCAAAAACCTGGATCAGCTTAGGACGATGGCCGAAGGAAGTCTACGATTCTGCCATATGCCGGCTTTTGGCCAAAAACCTAGGTTTTTGGCCAAAAACCTGATTCTGCCATCGTACTGCGACATATATAACGGGTTTGCTTTAATTAGACAAAAAGAATGAAAGGACTAACTTGTTCTCAAGCACTACTTATTCACTTTTCTAAAGCTCTATTCGAACAGCGATTTTATTTCGCGTGAATGTTTCTCGCTTTTATGTAACACAATGCATCTTTATGCAAGTTTTCACACTGCCGAAAAAAGTATCGCTTGTTAAGCGCTGACGTTTTAAACGTTTTAGACCAATCTCAGAAAAAATTCACAGTCTAGAGTGCGGCTAAGTTAGATACCCTTTGTTTAAAAATTATTTTTTCCTATTTTTGGAAAACATGCAAAATTTTCCACAGCAGGCAGGATTTGTACCTGCAACCTTCGGATTTGTACTGCCGACACCACTACCACAAATTAGAAAAACGGCGCGCGGGGTGCCACTACCAACCAACTTTGCTTTGTAACGAAATTGACCACCTGAAAAATTCTAAACCTTTTGTTTGCAATTGTGTATGGAAAGTAGAGTAGAGTAAAATGAAAAATTCCTCTAAACGTGTTATTTGTTACCTACTAGCTTGTGTTTCTGGCTTCATTTCCAATGTAACCGTGAGAAAAGTTACTAAAACTAACATAACACAGGTTTTCGTTTAGAAGTGTGTTCCGGTGTGGCCGACTCGCGTTCCTGCTGTGCCTGAAACAAATGAAAGATTTCGTGAATATTAGAAACGCTGGTGGTAAATAGCACAAATTAAGGAAACAGCGTCTATACAGATGGCTTACTTAGTACTAGCGTAGATTTTGACGCTTACTAACTGTAGGTACCTAACTGGAAATAACTGGAATCTCAGGGAAAGGTGAGAAATTAAGAAGATTGTTGCCACGAACATCATATAAATTTCTATGACTTTCTTGTATCAGATTTTGTTGTTTTGATATTTTTCTACTTTGAGATCTTTGACTGTAGCAACCCTGGGTAATGTAACATGTGACGGTCGCCAAATCTCGAATAGGGTCGAGTGAACCTTCTGTATGTAGTGAGACTATTCGAAAACTTTCGTGTTCCTTTTTCATGATTTTTAAATTTAGGTACCAAAGAATTATAATCGATGCTTACAAACAAAGTCTGTTAATTTGATGATCGAAATAGTGAAGTTGTACTTTCGTGAAGGCTCTTTTGCACAAGGGACTGGACTACAAACTTTCCAACAGCAAAACTTATGCAACATCTTGTAACAACGTATCGGTATGCGGCTAGGTGAATCATACGCACGCTTCACGCTATATTACGGTTTGTCATGACTCATGATAGCTAGCACAAAATATACAGGGTGTAAGGAAAAGCTCTCACTCACTCAGACCACGAAACTGAACAACTTCCCCCGATAGAATATTTCAGGAGACGTAACAAAATTTTTGACAGCCCATAGTAAATGTAGTCAGCTGATCGTGATTTTGTATGGAAAATCAGAAAGTTCTTTACGTCTCCAGAAAAAAAAAAACTTACAGGAACTTGTACAGTTTAATGGTCTACTCTGTCAGTATTCGTAGAGCTATCTCTTACACCCCGTATAATAGTGTGAAGAAAAAGATTCCTGTGACAGCTCTATAACCCTGCGGCATCCAAGGTTTTTCTATAGTATTTCATAGACTCTTTGAAATTGAAATTTGGCAAGGGTCAGCCGCCGTCGATAGCTCTGTGGCAGAATAATGGGACCACAAGATGGGACGGTTCGCTACGTGTTCCGGGTTTCAACATAATATTTGCAATATCTATCTTATTTTTATTCATAAGTATAAGGCTTAAAATAAACGTGACGTCCGTTTGTTTGTGTATTATCGCACACTTTAGAAAAATGCGATTTTTAACCCTTTTACCTTTACAGCTACAACAGTCCACTGCTGGACATGGGCCTACCCCGTATTGGGAGGTATTGCCATACTCACCACGCTTGGCAGGCGAATTGGCGAGCACAGTGCAAGATGTTAAATTCACAGGGAACGCTGCTGCCCATTCCCTGGATAATTATCCCTGAGACGCGTTTTACGACACCCACAGGTAGAATTGGGGTGATGCTATTCTAAGCCGGCATCACACGGATTTTTTACCCAAATACGGTTTATGTCAAACGAATCTGCTAGCGCTACGCATCGAAGTTACATACTAGAATTCAACGCTGCGTCGAAGGATGCGCCTGTCTAACCGTTTGATATAATCCGTATTTGTTTGACAATAAGGTTGAAATTCGTGTTGATCAGCGTTACGCAGCGTGATGTTCAACGTTACGCGCAAAACTAACACACGAACGGACGTTATATTTGTGTTTTTTGTCTAAACTGCATTAGGCAAAATACCGTAAAATAATGCGGTGCCTGTTATTTTCTTTCTGTTTTACTTAAAGCAGAAATACGGGAAACAAAATTCAAACTCTTCTATTTCACTGCTTAAAATTCTCCAGTTGCCCGGTTGATTGCAATTCAGTTCAATTCAATTGCAACTGAGTTTATTCTGAAACGAAACGAAGAGAAAAATCTAGACTAGGCGATAATACTGTTTGAATTTATATAAGGCGAGAAGAATCACACGTAACGTCCGTTATGCGTTATTTTAGCGCAGCGCTGTCGCATGCGTTAGAAAAATACCTTATCTTCATACAGATT
Source organism: Phthorimaea operculella (assembly GCA_024500475.1). Taxonomy (NCBI): domain Eukaryota; kingdom Metazoa; phylum Arthropoda; class Insecta; order Lepidoptera; family Gelechiidae; genus Phthorimaea; species Phthorimaea operculella. Next base: position 3,970,289 of record JANFCV010000017.1, read on the forward strand.
TGGTTTATGTCATGCGGTATGACAATAGCATCTGCTAGCGCGAAAATATCGCTCAACGCTGCGTCGACGGATGCGTCTGTCCATCAGGGGCCCGTTCAATAAAACTGACAATTGTAATTTACAATTACAATTCGATTTACATTGCAAAGCTTGTAAGGATAGTTAAGTTCTTGGTAGCGAATCGGCTCGCTTGCGCCGCAATGTACATTGAATTGTCATTGTGAATTACAATTGTCAGCTTTATTGAACGGGCCCCAGTTTGACATAAACCGTATTTATCATTTACTAGCTGCCCGTCAGCGGTTTCACCCGCTGCAACCCATCTTTTACCCCTGTAGGTGTTAAAAATTGAAAATCCCTGAAACATGTACTCAATTTTTAAGCTGTTTGATCTAATTGCAAGTTTTGAAACAGATCGTATTTAAAAATCATGATCTTTCATACAAACTTTTAACCCCTTTATTTACCCCTTTAGAGGTCGAAAACCGAAAACCCCGGAAACACGTATTTCATTTTTTTAGCTTTTTCATCTAATCGCAAATTTTGAAACAGATCGCATTTAAAAATAATGATTTTCCATGCAAACTGTTAACCCCTTTTTTACCCCTTTACGGGTTAAAAATCGAAAATCCCTGAAACAAGTGCTCAATTTTTTCAGCTCTTTGATCTAATCGCAAATTTTGAAACAGATCACATTCAAAAATAATGATTTCCCATACAAACGTTTAAACCCTTTTTACCCCTTTAGGGGTTAAAAATCGAAAATCCCTGAAACACGTACTCATTTATTTCAGCTTTTTGATCTAACCGCAAATTTTGAAACAGATCGCATTTAAAAATAATGATTTTCTACAAACTTTTAACCCCTTTTTTACCCCTTTACGGGTTAAAAATCGAAAATCCCTGAAACACGTGCTCAATTTTTTCAGGTCTTTGATCTAATCGCAAATTTTGAAACAGATCACATTTAAAAATAATGATTTCCCATACAAACTTTTAAACCCTTTTTACCCCTTTAGGGGTTAAAAATCGAAAATCCCTGAAGCACATATTTCTTTTTTTAGCTTTTTGATCTAAACGCAAATTTTGAAACAGATCGCATTTGAAAATAAAGATTTTCCATACAAACTTTTAACCCCTTTTTTACTCCTTTAGGGGTTAAAAATCGAAAATCCCTGAAACACGTGTTAAATTATTTTAGCTCTTTGACTTAATTACAAATTTTGAAACAGATCGCATTTAAAAAAAGTGATTTTCTGTACAAACTTTTACGCCCTTTTTTACCCCTTTCGGGGTTAAAAAAATTTGAGGTAAAGAATATTTTAAAACCTGCCCCTTAACTTACTCTATATACTAAAAAAAGGTTTTAAAGATATAAGGAAACATACATACAGACACGGGAAGGGACTTTATACTATGTATGTATTGATTAATACACTAGCAGCTCTTTTGAGCTGATGCGTGTATATCACTGCACTTGTGTCTTATTTTTTTTGATAGTTCGATCTTCAAACGTTGGTCAAGTCTATATTTTTGAAACTATTTACACTCGGTGCACTAATCACTATTTCTGGGAGAGTGTTCCAGAGATCCACAACACGGTTAGGCAAGAAGTGTTTCCTAGCACTTTTGGTCTTCATTAGCTTCATAGAAAAAATAATATCGAAATTCGTATTGTGCTATTGCATGCGTTACGCAGCGCAAAAATAACGCACCAACGGGCCTTACGTATGTTTCTCAGTTAACAGAGTATTATAGCGCCAAACCAGATACTATTGCGTCAGTTTTTAAACAAGAATAAGTTTTATTTGAGTTTGAAAATACGACGGATTTTGCAACATTTGGTATCTATTGGGATTGTAATGCACTCACAGTGCTATATTATTCTCACAAGTGAAAATAAGAAATAGATAAAATGACATGCATCGACCGGGGATCGAACCCGGGCCGCATGGGTAAACGCCCCACCGCTCTGCCACTGAGCTATCGATGCACGGCCGATGAACGCCAAATTATCTATCTCTTGATGCTCGTCTCCAAGCGACGATCCAGCGACATCTGTAGAAAGTATTTAGAACTTACTACATGGTTAGTCCACATTATGAGTGGAATTCAAACCATATGATGAAGCTTGCTTAATCAATCTATTGGGATTGTAATGCACTCACAGTGCTATATTATTCTCACAAGTGAAAATAAGAAATAGATAAAATGACATGCATCGACCGGGGATCGAACCCGGGCCGCATGGGTAAACGCCCCACCGCTCTGCCACTGAGCTATCGATGCACGGCCGATGAACGCCAAATTATCTATCTCTTGATGCTCGTCTCCAAGCGACGATCCAGCGACATCTGTAGAAAGTATTTAGAACTTACTACATGGTTAGTCCACATTATGAGTGGAATTCAAACCATATGATGAAGCTTGCTTAATCAATCTATTGGGATTGTAATGCACTCACAGTGCTATATTATTCTCAAGTGAAAATAAGAAATAGATAAAATGACATGCATCGACCGGGGATCGAACCCGGGCCGCATGGGTAAACGCCCCACCGCTCTGCCACTGAGCTATCGATGCACGGCCGATGAACGCCCCCCGATTCGATCCCCGGTCGATGCATGTCATTTTATCTATTTCTTATTTTCAACATTTGGTATGTAAAAGTCATGACATGACAATTTAGCAGGAAAGTCATGGCAGCTTAAAAAGTACCCAAGGCGCTTCCTCCACTTGACGTCCGTTTCTGAGCATTTTAACACATCTCTAACGCATGAGTCTGTCTTATTTCAGATGTCCCACACTAAAACGTTGGCATAGGGGCAACGCAATAACTTGCTTTGGCATTTGTCTCTGTTGCACTTAAGGATGATGCAATATAATTATATCTTTTGCAATAACATACGTTCAGGTGTGGGACCCGGCTAAGTTACCGCTAAGATCTTATCTCAGTTACCTACTAAAAGAGAAGAGACCTATACTCAGTGGGTAGATGTGGGCTGATATAGATAGAAATAGTTTTTTCTTTTCATATTTGACGCACTAGTGAAATTCCACACTAAAGAAATAAAACCAGAACGTATCCCACCCCACCAGTAAGACCGCCATTTTACGAGCCAAATATTGCAATATTGAAAACTACAATGTGGGCTATTGGAAACCAGCGAGACCTGTCTCAAACGCCATTACGATTTCCATTCGGCTGAACGGAACAGATAAACGGCGGCTAGGTTGGTCCACTGTGCTCCAGAACATTATACCTATAACATGATATAGCATAGCAAAGCATGGCATAGCATAGCATCGCATAGCTTAGCATAGCTCAGCATAGCTTAGCACTTAGAATTAAGGACTACAATGGCTATTGGGAACCAGCGAGACTTGAGCGAGACCTGTCTCAAACGCCATTACGATTTCCATTCGGCTGAACGGAACAGATAAACGGCGGCTAGGTTGGTCCACTGTGCTCCAGACCATAATACCTATAGCATGACATACCAGAGCAAAGCATGGCATAGTACCTATAGCATAGCTAGCATCGCAAAGTTTAGCATAGCTTAGCATACTACATAGCTTAGAAAAGCTCAGCATAGCTTAGAACTAAGAACTACAAAGTCTATTGGTAACCAGCGAGACTTGGGCGAGACCTGTCTCAAACGCCATTACGATTTCCATTCGACTGAACGGAACAGCGGCTGGGTTGATTCACTGCGCTCCAGAACGTAATATCTATAACAAGACATACCAGAGCAAAGCATGGCATAGCTAAGCTAGCATCGCATTGCTTAGCATAACTCTGAAAAGGTCCAGGATAGCTTAGCTCTTAGTTCTTAGAACTAAGAACTACAAGGGATATTGGAAACCAGCGAGATCTGTCTCAAACGCCATTACGATTTCCATTCGGCTGAACGGAACAGATAAACGGCGGCTAGGTTGGTCCACTGTGCTCCAGAACGTAATTCCTATAACACGACTGACACATCAGAGCATAGCATAGCTAAGCTAGTATCGCACAGCTTAGCATAGCTCTGAAAAGGCTCAGCATAGCTTAGCACTTAGAACCAAGAATTACAAAGTCTATTGGTAACCAGCGAGACTTGAGCGAGACCTGTCTCAAACGCCATTACGATTTCCATTCGACTGAACGGAACAGCGGCTGGGTTGATTCACTGCGCTCCAGAACGTAATATCTATAACAAGACATACCAGAGCAAAGCATGGCATAGCATAGCTAGCATAGCTAGCATAGCTAGCATAGCATAGCTAGCATCGCATAGCTTAGCTCTGAGAACTAAGAACTACAATGGCTATTGGGAACCAGCGAGACTTGAGCGAGACCTGTCTCAAACGCCATTACGATTTCCATTCGGCTGAACGGAACAGCGGCTGGGTTGATCCACTGCGCTCCAGAACGTAACACCTATAACACGACTGACACATTTGAGCATAGCATAGCATAGCATAGCTAAGCTAGTATCGCATAGCTTAGCATAGCTCTGAAAAAGCTCAGCATAGCTCTGAAAAGGCTCAGCATAGCTTAGCACTTAGAACTAAGAACTACAATGGTTATTTGGAACCAGCGAGACCTGTCTCAAACGCCATTACGATTTCCATTCGGCTGAACGGAACAGATAAACGGCGGCTAGGTTGGTCCACTGCGCTCCAGAACATAATACCTATAACATGATATAGCATAGCATAGCATAGCCTAGCGTAGCGTGGTATAGCATAGCATCATAGCATCGCATAGCTTAGCATAGCTCAGCATAGCTCAGCATAGCTCAGCATAGCTTAGCTCTGAGAACTAAGAACTACAAAGTCTATTGGTAACCAGCGAGACTTGAGCGAGACCTGTCTCAAACGCCATTACGATTTCCATTCGGCTGAACGGAACAGATAAACGGTGGCTGGGTTGGTCCACTGCGCTCCAGAACGTAATACCTATAACACGATTGTCACATCAGAGCATAGCAGAGCATAGCTAAGCTAGCATCGCATAGCATAGCGTAGCATAGCATAGCTTAGCACTTAGAACTAAGAACTACAATGGCTATTGGGAACCAGCGAGACTTGTGCGAGACCTGAAGAGAGAGAGAGAGTTGAAGTGTATTGCTATTTTAGGAGACAGGCTGACACCTGTGCCTATGATGATACTCGGTCTTCTGAATGACTCTCAAAATTTTGCCAGACGTGGTGTAGTAAATGGCTGTTTTTTACAGAGTTAAAGAGGCGTAAGCATGTATGTGGTAACGTTGAAGCAAACTTTGATTTTTATTTCATTCTTTGGTGCGCAGCGGAACAGCCCAGCGACCATGTGAAAATGGGATGGACTGCAAATTTTCCGAGCAACGTTTTACCGAAATACCAGATGAGTGGTTAGCTTTTATATTCAGGTTGGATTTCTCATAAAAGGTGTATAGTCCATATAAATTTTATTTTAAACTGGTTTGTAGTCGTATTGAATTATAAACTAAAAATCAAAAAGCTTTTAATGACCTAGGTATTTGAATATTCAGATCTTTATTATTTTCCTGTGATGTATTCATAAAGTGGAATAAAAGATTTCTAATATTTTACTTTGACAGTTTGTTCCGTTAACTCGTATCATAATCGTAATGCTTGAAATATCTGCCTAATCCGAATATTTCACAAATTGAGAATTAGGTTTGGTCGTTTCGATGTCAGTTTGCTCCGCACATCTCAGCTTCCGATGCTGTTGAAAAGTATTTGATGGTTAACACAAGTGGGAAAAGGAGCGCCATACAGCTGTCATTTGGCGGCGCATGCAGAATAAAATAGTCAAATTTTCCGCACCAATTGTCAAACATATACCTACATTTAATTATAACAGAGTTTCCGTTACGAAACTTTGCGCAGGTGATTTCAATTTCAACACTCAATACAAAACTTGAAATGTGTCCTATTTATTCTATTCCTATCTCGCATTGCTTCGGTATCTCTGCATGACTGAAAGTTTTCCCCGAAAATTTATATGAAGCTCGAGTATAACTAAGTTATAATTGGAGAAATTATTATTTTGAGAATCGTGTGTAACTAATTTTCCTGGAAAGTTAATGGCATTTACAATTATGTTAAGTACGAGTATATCGTCTGTCTGTAAAGTTTAAATAACGAATGTGGTCGCAACTCACCTTCAGCTAAAGTGCAGACACGATGGGCTCCTTATCAGAATTCGCTACAGTCTTATCAACAAACATGTACATCTTAACACAGTCTTCATTGGGACTCGGGTTGTCCTCCGGTTTCTCATCCGGACTCACATTCTCAACTTCATCGTATTCTTTCAAGTTATCATTGAACTCAATCTTATATCTAACTGATGACGGCATTTTAGCTGTCGATATCAAAGACTCTTGAATCGTCTGCTCATTCCCATTACAAGTCTTCTCGGAGCGGTACATCCCTGTCCGCTCTGATTGGTTGAAATTTCTCTTCGATCTCTTAGTTACAAACGCTCCTAAACACGGCAGAATCTGCTTGAACTCTTTTCGGAAGTTCTCGTTCAGCCAAGCGTAAAGGAACGGGTTGTAGCACGTGGAAGACATCGCTATGAAATGTGTCACGAAAAATAAAACCATGTAATAAGTCCAGTGTTCGGCGAACGTATAGAAATCACTACTTATATTAATAACGTTTAACGGCAGCCAAGATAGACCGAAGATAGCCACCATTGCTATTAGCATTCTATTAGTTCTTCTCTTTCTTTCCCTTTCTGCGTCTTCTTTTTTGCTATTTTTACTACCCGGCCGGGATTTCAGCCGGTCATTCAATTTAATACTAACACAGGTGTAGCAAAACGCCATGACTATAAATGGGATCACAAATTGCATAATAGTTGTAACGCCTCCAAACGCCTTACGCATTTGATCTGTAGGCCACTGTTCGTTGCAAAATTTTCCTTCTAATTTCATATAGTACCCGTAAGGGAATGTGACTGTTAGCGAGAAAACCCAAATAAATATAATAAGGCCTATACATGTTTGTATTTTCATTCTGGGTTTAAAAGGATAGATGATGACGAAAAATCTGTCGATCGCGATTGAAGTGAGCGTTAAAGTAGAAATGTAGACGCTGCATCCTTGAGCATAAGGCATGATTTTGCACAAGAAGCTCCCAAACACCCATTCTCCTAAAAACGTGTAAAGTGGTGTAAATGGCACTGCAAATATGCACAGTAATATATCTGATAATGCAAGATTCGTGATGAATAGGTTAGTGACAGTTTGCATGGCTCGGTTTCTTATGACTGCGTAACATACTAGAGCATTTCCGAAAATTCCTACGACGAAAATGATCGTATATGCCATACAGAAGACGGCCTGGATGCCTTTATCTTCGATGGGGTCGTGGGTGTCATTTTGGAAATCACTGTCGTTCTTAAATGTGCCATTTTCAGGAGTCAGGGCCCATTCGGTCGGCATAGTTCCTTCTTTAATGTGGCATCATAACCTTTGCAGGTTTTGTCGTACCATCTCTGTGTGGCTCATAGACTCTTTTGTGTGGTTTTATATTTATCACTTAAGCTATTCATAGCGTTTCTACATCTGTTTTAAAGTTTCTCCAGGCTATTGTTGTGTCTTCTTCCATGACGTTGGCTCGTAAATTCTTCTTGGGTTTGCAGTATCTGAAACAATATGAAAACACCGTTAAAAATGCATTTTGGCTACACCTCGGGGGGCAATATTCGAAATTTGCATAACCAATATATCAGCCGCCGGGCTCGATAAAATTATATTGCCATTAAATCGAGTCGTATCTTCTTATACTATCAGCACCACATCAAGTTAAAATTAAAGGATCATCTTATATTGGTTCTGTGTACAGTTACTAAGATTATCCGGCCGGTAGAAGTAGGTCCCTTAAATATTAACTCGAGGTGCTGACTTACAGTGCTCTCATAAATATCGGTAAATTGGTAGTAGAGTCAGTTACAGTGTCTGTACGTATTTAGGTTTCTCTATAACGATCAGTTACAGCGGGTTACGACGTATTAACGATGGTATCGTAATATCAAATTACATATTGCCGAATAATTGGTTAGTGAAGAATTTATCATAGTTAAGTCATCATAAAATTGAAATATTGGTACAGTACCCGGCTTCTGTGCCAAAAATTTCACCAATTTTTTTTTATGTCTCCGGCCAGATGGATCGATGATGGCTGGTAGCGACTGGATGGCGAAAACGGGGAATCGTGCCTTTTGGCATACTCTGGGGGAGGCAGCAGTTCTGCAGTGGACTGCTATAGGCTGATGTGATCTTTTGAGGTAAGTAGGTAGTTTTTTACATAGTAGGCACGCAGGTACAACCTAAAGAAAAACAATCGTCTACATGAAAATGAAAAAAGAATTTTCCGCGAAAATTTTCCAAAACAGTTTGGTCCAACACGATTACACAATTCTGAGACCTCATTTAAAAAGGGCCGTCTGGAGATGACATGATTAATTTGAATCCGACCTGAATCTCATGATTTACATTCGCGAATTCCTATTCTAAGCGATTTAACTTTACGACCGTAGAATATGAAGCGACCGTAAAGTTTCTATTACTTCGCTGACAACAGAGCTATACATTGCTGATAATCTTGAATTACTTGCAATGATACCCGTAAAATAACCTGCAATCTATGCCGAAGAGGGCAATGTAATCGCAGCGTATGAAGCAGCCATAACTTCCTGCTGACGCCACGGCTATGGTCGTGTAACTTTTATTTAAATTCGGAAATGGGGTATGTCGGGCCGTGCATCAGTAGCTCGTCAACCCAGCCATTTAAGGGACCATGTTATACTGGTTTTCTATACAGTCACTTAGAATAACCAGTATAACTTGACACCTTAAACGGATAGTTTGATGTGCTGCCGATACCGATTCTAGGGTACATTTAGAATGTTTGGATCAAACACATTTGGTGATATAATATGTATAGTTTCTAAATACATTCCCAAAACGATGAACACAATAATGTCGTTTTCTATTCTATTCTAAATAATGTACCTACTCCAAAAATACTTAAATGCGATAGTCATATGACACCATGATAATTTGCATGGTAAGGACTGGAAAAGTTCTGAGCTAGAAACGGTAGATTGCTCTGTCTTTCTAAAGTGACCGGAAGTTGTAGACAACACTGGAAATGTAGGTTTTCAACTTTCGGATAGTTTCGGGTAGGTATAAGATTTAGTCATTTTTAGCATAGGTAGGTAACCTAATGACCTGCTGTCGGCGCCCATTTCATTGTGATAGCATATTTAATATAAAATAAATAATATAAAATAACTTACTCATATAAATTTGGAGCGGGCTTACCGACCATCTGATGTGTCATAGTAATAGGTCTCTAAAGAACACTGAAAGCATTTCAAGTACCTTAGTGTATACCAACTAGTTGTATGTATAAATCTGCCAGGACTGGGGTTAGGAAAACTTAATCAAAATAAAATGTACACTGCAGCCATGTGCAGCAGCTGCTTTTCTGCTTTAGAGAAATATCATTTGAAGTATGTAAAAGTTTGCTAAGGGAAGGTACTTTTACCTGACAGCCTCAGAAGGAAGGCTATGTTTTTCAAGAGTATGTACGTGGGTAAATATTTACCTACAATGGCAGATTTTCGTGTTAGAATGAGTGAAATCATCATTGTTTTTTAATCTTAGGCACTATGCACACGTAACGTCCGTTGGTGCGTTATTTTTGCGCAACTCTATCCGTTGCGTTAGAAAAATACCCTATTGTCATACAAATACGGTTTATATGAAACGGTATGACAGATGCATCCGTCAGCTCAAAAATAACGCACAACGCTGCGTTGATGGAAGAATTAATTTGGCAAACTATTTGGCATAAATCATATTTGTATGAGAATAAGGGTGACACTCGTATTGTCCCAATACAGCGCAAAAATAACGTCGAAACGGACGTTAAGTGTGTAAAGCGCATTACTGGTCAGTATTTATTTACGAAACAATATAGAAATTAAAAATGACATTGCTATTTTTCGATAGGTATTTCAGACTGATCACAAAACCGGACCGCATTATTATGCGTTATTTACAGGTCAGGTTTTATTTACGAAATAAGAAATATTATAAATAGATGACACTGCTATTTTTCGATAACTATTTCAGGTGGTTCTGTAAAATCCATTCTCGTGGCTGAGTGTTGCTTTAAAGTTTAAATATACACGAAACTTTTACATCCAATGTACCTGAAATAGATGTCCCACTGCCCTGTCTGAAATAATGTTCCCAATAACATCAATTTTTATTGCTTCAGATTTCATCATCAACGTGCGTTGCCAAGAGGATGTTTTGTTTGTGAAAAAGTTATGGGAAAAGATTGACGTGATTATGATAGTTTACAACATGACGTTACAGCCAGATTGAGTTTAGTGACTATCTATTTTTAAACACTGATATCTTGCTGATATCACAATTGCTGTATGGTGCCGGCTTAGAATAGTATCACCCTATATCTTTCCCGTGGGTGTCGTAAGAAGTGACTAAGGGATTTGAGAGTTGATGTGTATTGCAATTTTACGCGACAGGCTGACAACCTGTCCATTACACAGACTTCTGAATGACTCTGAAACTTTTTTTAGACGTGATGTAAATGGCCGTTTTTACAGCCATCAACTCTAAAATCCCTTAGTCGCTTCTTACGACACCCACGGGAAAGATTAAGTCGGTTTAAACCGGCCCTACACGACTTATCCTACTTATATAATATTATATAATAATATTAATGTATTGTAATATATATATAATATTAATATTTATTATTTTTAATATATTTAATATTTTAATATAATATTATAAAGGCGGATGTTTGTGTGTGTGTTTGTTACGACATCACGCAAAAACGGCTGATCAGATTGACATGAAACTTTGTAGAAATATAAAAGGGCATCTGGAATAACACATAGGCTACTTTTTACCCCAGGAAAATATCTCATTTCTACGGAATCACGCATATTCCAAAATTTTTGACGTAGGTGGCGTGACTGAGCTGATTCGCGTCTTTGTGGGGAAGCATATCCGTTAATTCAACAGTCATCTTAAAGTCATGGTAGCTGCGGCGATAATGGGCTTGCCTACCAAACAAGGTGACTCGCGTTCGAATCCGGATAGTGTTCTACTTATTTTTGTTTTTATTTTTTCGAACTTTTATTTAATTTAAGTTTTGTCTTACATCATCTTCCTGCCCTTATCCCAATTGCTTGGGGTCGGCGCAACACGTTTTGCTAAACACAAAATCGTGCTGCAATGGATTCGGCTTAATTTTACGACCGGCCGCCTAACAGACGTCAACTCTCATTGGGAATGCTTTTGTGGTGGATTAACCACCACCATACGGTTGGCCTGGCTGTTTGGGTCGGGTTTATCCCTCGGTCGCCTCTTACGACTCCCACGGGAAGAGAGGGGGTGGTGCTATTCTACTCTGCCGGCACCACACGGCGTTAAGTTTTGTCTTACGATATTGGAAAATCTTACACACTGGTCTTGCTATACTTCCTACGTGTGTGTTTGTTACGACTTCACGCAAAAACGGCTGATTAGATTGACATGAAACTTTGCAGAAATATAAAAGGGCATCCGGAATAGCATATACTTTTACCACGGAAAAATGTCTCATTCCCACGGGATCACGCATTTTCCAATATTTATGAAAAAGGTGGCCCGACTGAGCCGATTCGCGTTTTAGAAACTAACAGCGTCATCTCTTGGCGAGTAGGTAAGGCAAAATTGATGTATATCCCACAACACATGTACGTACAAAAATTACTTGCCAATGAAAATGTTTTAACAAGATTTTGAATCCCACAAATTCTACTTCCTACTAATCCTATCCTACTAATATTATAAAGGCGGATGTTTGTGTGTGTGTTTGTTACGACATCACGCTAAAACGGATGATTAGATTGACATGAAATTTTGCACAAATATAGAAGACTATCTGGAATAACACATAGGCTACTTTTTACCACGGGATAATGTCTTATTCCTACGGGATCACGCATATTCCGATATTTTTGCAAAGGTGGCGTGACTTAGCCGATTCGCGTTTTAAACGTTTTCGCCGAAAACTAACAGCGACATCTCTTGGCGAGTAATGCTTTCTTCCCGCGTAATAATAGGTTGCAGCGGGTGAAACCGCTGACGGGCAGCTAGTTCATTATAATAATTAATATTCGGAGTGGCCTCAAATGTGTTAAACGCCGTGAAACCTGCTTTTACATTATACTACACAAATCACACACAATCACAGCTGTCCCAAATCACAAGCTTGTAATGGTTTGAGCCACAAGGGAGCAAAGTAAACTAAAAGCCACTTACTACGACGCTGCAATGCTACATTTACCTAGCTCTCATCTTGTTACGCAAACATACTGGTCACGTTCTAAGGGCTCTTAGGCACCCACACTTGACGTCCGTTGTTGCGCATTTTTAACGCATCCGTAACGAATGCGTCTGACAGATGCATGAGAATTTCAAATTCCTATACTTAAAATCGACGAAGATGCTGGAGTAATATAAAAAGTTGCATTGGCATCTGTATTGCCGTGTGGTAGCGCCATACCATCTACTCCCAATTTAATATGGTTGACGCTAGGCAGGCGGTGTCGCGGATCTTGTAAATATCGCGATTGAATCAAATCCTAATAAGTAAGGGTAAGGTAAGTTATCAAATCCTAATTAAGTTCTGATGCTTGATATAAAGATCCTTTTATTTTTCTTGAGTGTTCTAGAGATGAAAGTTATTAACTAGCTGAAGAAGTGTGAAGAAGAGCAGAGGTGAAGGCTACTCTCTCTGGACTAAGGAGGGAGAGTGGTAGAAGTGGAGGTTAGGGTGGGCTGTAAGGGGTGGTAGGAGGCCCATCGAAGGGACAAGGTCCCAATTAAGTTGAAGTTGAAGCAAGGTGCTGGAGAGTGCTTTGGGTATATGAGAGATTTGAGAGAGAAAGAGAGTCAATGTTGCCTGTATGAAGAGTTGAATAACCAGGCGTGGCGACAGGCGGTCGGTCATAAAAAACATTGTCAAGTCCTTAAATAACATGATTTTGTGCTCTAATTAAACATGTTGCGCCGTCCCTAACCGATTTGGGATAAGAGCAGGCAGATGATCTGTTACACTTATTAAGGTAAATGTATTATACCTTCCTTTATTGCACATACGGATGTCAAATGTGAGACCAACCTTAACAGACGGGAGTCCTAATTCACTGTGATGATAGTATCTAATTTTCTGTGTTTCCTTGGATCAAGGAACAATGTTAAATTTTCGTTGACAATGTAGCTGGTGGAGATACTAGTAGGTGGAAGCCACGTCCGCAAAATAGAGAGTTCACAGAAGGTTCACTTGACCCTATTTAAGATTTTCGCGATTGTCACTTGTTACATAGCCAGGTTTGCTACTGTCAAAAATCTCAAAGTATAAAAATATCAAAACAGCAAAATATACAAGAATGGTATATGATTCTGAGCCAATTTTAATCTAAGGAATATGGCGTTCGTGGCAAGTTCCTCTGAGATTTCAGTTAAAGTAAGTAAGCATCAAATTCGTCGATATCCGTAAAGGCGCCGAGCACGTCGTTTCCCTAATTTGTGACAGTATTAAAATCTCGTTGACAATTTAGCTGGTAGAAATGATTTCATACATTTTATATGGAAACGGTTTCAAACGTCGCGATGTCGCACGCCTCACGTCTCCGACGATCACTTGTTTCACAGAGAGCATCTTGCGTCTCACGTCTCTCGTCTCCTCTATGGAGCTTGCGCCTAAAGCTCCAAAAAAGTAAAAAAATGTACGTATTTTTATTTGCAAATGTCTAAATCGACAGCATAATTTCTCGCTCGAATGTTTCAAACTTATAATGATTCGGTAAATCAATTTTATTTCTACACTTTTATAAATTCGAAACAGGCGAAACTCCCAAGTTGCAAATTAGCTGTCAGTTAAACAATTTTGTTTCTATGAAAACGTATTAAAAGTTTCTCTGGAGCTTAGTCGGACGCGAATGTAGAGCTTATTTAAACAGGAATCTAAATATATCAATATCTACTCTAAAAAGATTATCAAAGTAAGTAAACTTTTTCTAAGCTTAATCGAAGTTCGACTTGTTACTTTTCGAATGAAAATTTTAACAAGCATTTTTGTTAAAACACGAAAACCCGACTGCAGTAATTTCAAAGTTAGGCATTTTTAACGTTTAAAATCTGCCATTTTTATTTTATTAAATTTTAATGTAGCCCATGCCACTTGCGCTGCTGAGATAAATCTAACGACACTACGTTATTATGTCAACGTCCGTCAATCCACTTAGGTTGTAGCCCCTCTGTAGCCTTTGAAAGAGAATTTATTGTAACAACGAACGTACGCATTGTTTTAATAACTCACAAACGGAAGGTACATAAAATTGTCATAATCATAAACAACGAATTGTCATAAAACTTCTGAATAAAACTGTAAGTATGATTGGTTGACTTAAAACAACAATGAATTAAATATAATTTTAATTATTCATCGTGTTTCTCACACCAGCGCTACAAATATTTCACAGGAAGTTGTGCCTTTGAAAATTAAACACAATTTATTTTGCACCTTTTAAATTATTAACGTAAACTTGGAATATAGGGTGTTAATTTAAATACGTGCCTAAGCTTAAGGGTATATTAAGAATTGATAAAGGTGGTATGATGAAAAAAATAACCTGTTTTACACTTAGCTAAAATTTGTTTAAAATGCCTATATCGTCCAAGATTCGTTCAAACTCTAAGTTGAATAGACGGAAGTACTTGTATTGTCGTACTGTACCTAAGTAAGTGTAAAAAAATATTCTATCTAAATAATAATAAAAATATCTTCTAAGGAAAAAATACATTTTAAGCCCAGAATTTTTCAATAAGTTTTACAGCATCTTTTACCGATAATAAACATACCCTGAAGCTATTGCACGCATTCGAATTAACACCCTGTATAAATACACTCGTTGATGTATAAATATTTGTTTGAACGTTTAATTTGTTTAGCTTTCCAAAAGAAAACACATTTACTGGCGGGAAGTTTAAAGAGCCTCTTGTTTTTTCAGCTCTTGAAAAACATTAATTCAGACGAGAGTTCATAATTTTTGCATAGGAAGAAAGAAAACCGGAAAAATGTGTCGGGATTTTATTTATGGGAACCAGGAAATGTTTAATCGCCAGCATGATGTACTTACCTGCCTATTTCGAAAAGATCAACTTTAACCGCTTTTATTAGTATTTGTATGAAAGACCAGTATAAGATGGTCCCTTTTATTGACAAGTAAGTAGATGTGATAGATAACGAACCTCTTTTATCGTCGTAGTGAAGTACGAAAATAATATCGAATCAAATAATTAAAAGTAAATTGCATCGAATGACTATTCAAAATGTGGCTGAAATCTATAAAATGATCAGTGATTGTCTGTTACAAATTTTTTAAGTCAGTTTCTATAATTTTTAGAAGAGATTTACATTGCAATTTAGGCAACAGGCTGACAACCTGTCCCTATGGTGGTACACAGTCTTTTGAATGACTCTCAAACTTTTGTTAGACGTGGTTTAATTGGCCGTTTCTCCAGCCGTTTACGCTCTGCCTACCCCGCGACGGATATAGGCGTGATATGTGTATATATGAATGTATTTTCATTGCACATAGCAAGCTCTAAAATTGACCTTACAGAAACAATGTCCAACAAGGTTTGTCCTACAAAAACATCAAGTTGCAAGTTTGCCCAGCAAATGACTTCAGAGTTCCCGACTCGGCAATTGGCAAGTTTTTCCAGCTGGTACGGCTACTCCAGCCAGGGATGTGATTTTAGTGATAAAAATTGATTTTGAAATCGATTATGTTAGGAAAAAAACGATTTTATCCGAAGCAAACATCGATTTTTAGGGTTTCGTAGTCTACTAGAAACCCTTATAGTTTCGTCAAGTCTGTCTGTCTGTCTGTCTGTATGCCGCGCCCTCATAACTCCGTCAGTTTTAGAGCTATCGACATCAAATTTGGTGTGAAGATAGATCGTGTTGACCCAAATTTAGAAATGTTGAGAAAAAAAAATTATTTGTTTTTTGGACCCCCTTCCCATACATGTGAAAGGGAGGCAAATTTTTTTTCTCTTTGAAACAAAGAAGACTTTGTTTGTGAAAATTGCATAATAGATTATAAAAATCGATTTCTGTCGGAAAAACATCGATATTTTAAATAATCGATTAGTTTTTCACATCTCTAGTTCCAGCTGATTCGTCGAGTGAAGTAAGATGGAGTCGTGTTAGAACTAGCCGAGTAACAGTTGAGTAACAGGTACGAACTCTAACTGGTATTATACGAAACTTTTGCGAGCTAGTTCTCTTTAAATTGGAAACTAGATGTTACTTTTTTGATAACAACGTGAAATGGAAACTACTTATGTAATGTAGGTAATCAGAAAGTTTGTGCGCAACATTGTAACTTTTCAATCGATATAAATGTTGTCTATAGCGAGTAGCACACGTGACGTTCATTTGTGCCTTATTTTTGCGCTACGTAATGCATGCGTCAGAACAATAGGAATTTCGGCCATTTTCCGATAAAAATACGGCTTATGTTAAACGGTCCGCCGTGGCAGCGTAAGCGCAACGTAATAGCGAATGCGAAATACTTACTTAAACCACAAATTAGGTAAATGGCCAGAATGGCATCACCCCAATTCTACCCGTGGGTGTCGTAAAAACCGACTAAGGGATACTTATCCAGGGAATGGGCAGCAGCGTTCCCTGTCAATGCAACATCATGCATTGCGCTCGCCAATTCGCCTGCCAAGCGTGGTGAGTATGGCAATACCCGCCGATAGGGGGAGGCCCACGTCCAGCAGTGGACTGTTGTGGCTGTTATGGTTATGGTATGGTGGTAGGTAAATGGCGCGCGGGGGTGCTTAAACCGTATTTTGTATAAAAATAAGGCGAAACAAAGCTTTTTTTTCCTAACGCATGCGATAGCGCTACGTAAAAATAACGCTGAAACGGACGTTACATGTGTTTCTCACCCTTCCCTGTCTCGATTTGCGTTGGGCCCAACACAAAGTAAATAAACTTCTTAGTTTGTGAAGTTTGTTCCCAATTTGGTATAAATATTACAGACAGAACCACCTGGTTGTCTGTAACAAAGGTGGTTCCGTCACAAATTAGGGAAACGGCGCACGGGTGCCTAACCACTCAGTACCTACTAGCGACGATTTTTACGCTTTCTGACTTTAACTGGAAATAACCGGAATCTTAGGGGAAGTCAAGGTAACTAAGAAGGCGGTTGACACGAACGTCATATTTCTTGGATTTGAAATTGCCTCAGACTCATAATTATAATATGACGTTCTTTATAAGATGTTGCTGTTTTGACATTTTTGACAGTAGCAACCCTTGTCATGTAATAAGTGCCAATCGCGAAAATCCAAAATAGGACCGAGTGAACCTTTTGTAAACTCTCTATTTTGAGGTTCCGTGCTCCAGAGGGCGCGTAAAGTTCTCTTCGTAGTTGTCTATGATTGTTATTGATTTGATTATGTACTCAGATGACAGCCGTTAATTGAGAATAATAGGTATACCCTGTCGTTAAGTACGTGACCACGTCATAGGTCTTCTAATTATAGCTTGATAATTAAGTACATAACATAAATACATTTTAAAAGGCATTTGACACCGATCCATTTGTCGTCGCAAGATGAACCTTTGGCTTAAATATCTACCTACTTACACAAAATAGAGAATTTACAGAAGGCCAGCTCGCCCCTTCTTTCGATCACTTATGCCTACTCTTTAGGGTTGCTACTTTTACTTTCTGATTTTTTAAATGAAGGTACCTATCTTTTGTAATTATAAATTAGGCATATGCAATTAATAAACTCCTAAATTACCTGGCCGATATGAAATATTTTTTACCATATGGAAGTAGATACCTACCTGAGTAGAAAATCATATTTCTAATAGCAAATAAGTGGTAGGTCCACACCTATATCAGTAGATAGGCAATGGGTTTGGGTCACGAGACTAGGTGGTGAGCGAAGCGACCCATAGGTAGGCAGGTAGGTAAGTAGGTAGTAGGTAGTAGATAGCGATGACCGACACGACAAAGGGTTCCTCACGTCGTTCGTCGGTGTTTCCCACGGAAAACAAGCATAGGTATCTACCTAAAAGAAAGGCCTAAAAATACTTATCTTGCCGTCACGAACTTAAATAAATAGGTTAGGAGGTACCTATGGTAGGAAGGTAGGTATTTTTGAACAGGGAGTCAAGCCATCATGAAAGTCAAACGTACCGTCACTAGTCAGTTGCACAGAGATTACCTACCTACCAATGTATTGGCGGGCGGGCGATAAGCGCTGGGAACGGTAGGTAGGTAGGTTGGTAAGTACCTATCATGACATAAACATGACGACATGAAAAACGCGGGGACGCGCCCGGAAAAAATGTGGGCGTCGAAGCTGAATCTGTAGCTGTAAGTTGATAGGTAGGTAGGTACCTACCTTAGTTTCGAAGTATACCTACTAACCTACTATAGTTCCGAAGGTCACTAGCTGCCGTGACAAAAAAATTAAAAAATATCCAGGATCGTAATAGTTCATTTAGACTACCATCTATAGGTTATGTACCTACCTGATAATCGGAAATGAAGATGACATAACCTGGACCTTTTGCTATCATCGGTACTCATCCTCAAATGCTGACTAGGTAGGTATCTATCTACTGTGGGTAAGTAGGTACCTATCTAACCCCATTTAACCTACCAAACAAAACTAAAGCGCAACCTACCTAATTTTACGTACGTACCTAAAACGCTATTAAGCACATATTACGAATGAAAAATAAGATTTTTAGAAAAAAATCTCTTTATTTCTAGTGTTTTGAAGTAGGTATCTATTTATTTATCAAATAAAAGAGTTCTACTTACTTTTCATTATTGCGTGGGAAACTGAAAAATGACAATGCACAATTTTCTGTGGTGTTATTACACCCAAACACATCACAAAAATATTTTTCTTTACTCGCCATGTTTCCGTCCGCCCGCACCGAACGCGCCGTTCACACTCAACCATTACCGGTTCGACACGGTTCCACAGAGCGCGTAAACGACGCGTGTGGATGTCTGAGTGAGTTTAGCCGCGTTTGCTCGAAGCCGACTCTCTGGATTGCGCTAGCCAATACTTACTTTGTGCTACTTACATACAATGTGTGGCCCACAACAGAATCAAATATTTTCTGTCGGTTGTGTTCATTTTGTATGTGATGTCCAATGTTTTTTAATATTTCGACCTATGTTCCTTGGGGTAAGTGGTTTGTGAGACACATTTTCTAAATTTTGTAGTTTCTAAGGAGCTAGCAACTGAACTCGAAACCACAATATTTTACCTGGCACCGTATTTTCACGTCACTATTCTAAGTGTGTACTTAGTATTCCTTATGGTATAAAGTCCATTAGACGGTCATAAAGAACAAGTTAAACTCGTCTGCAGTCTGTAGACTTTCGAGCTGGCAACATTACTGTTGAAAAGGTTTTAATTAGCTGAATATACACTGTGCGCCACACTGAGTAGGTATACCTATTATCGTTGTAAATTAAAAGTTTGACAGACGTAGGTGGGTAAAGCGCTGTGTTGTGCCGGCTTAGAATAGAATCACCTTCTTTCTATCAATGGGTGTCGTTAAAATAGAATAAGGGATATTTATATAGGGAATGGGCAATAGCGTTCCCTGTGAGTTTCATACACACTGCGATCAGTTATCCGCCTGCTAAAAGTGGTAAGTATAGGAAACCTTCGGAATGAGTGGGCCATGTCCAGAATTGGACTGTTGTGGTTGTATCTAGCAAAACCAACTTGTGGGGGGTCGTAACTTTGCCGCGGAAAGTTCTGTATACCAATAAATACCAAGTCTAATACTCTTTTTAAAAGTTCAACCAGAACGACATTGAAATATTACACAAAGCAACGACATTTTACACCGCACAACTAGATTTATGTATGCGACGGTTTTACCTTATTCCCTTGTTGTATTTTGTTTGTTTGCTTAGGTACATCGCACACAGTGAGGGAAATATATTCCTGTCCGAAAAGTATTGCATGTTTTAAATTGTCGAAGGGAAGCAGAAAGATTTCCATTATTTTTGACTCTTTATAAAATACATTTGATTCGTTTTGTCAGTATAGCGAGGATACAACAAATCTAAAACAAGACTTGTAGTAGGTAGTATCAATTTCAAAGTAAGATATTCAGTGTCTCTATCATATGAAATCACACCTACATCACTTTTCTCAAAATTATTTAGATTTTGCAAAGCGATCGAAACCAAAAGAAGAAGACTCATGCATTATTATGATATAAATAAAGTGAGCTAGCTGTTTTGTGTATAGGTAAGGTAGATAAATGTTTGAATTGGTCCAAGCATTTCAATCGTTTTGCTTTTTATTTGCCAGTGTTTTTTTCATGAGTCACTAAGTGGGAACTCATACCTAGTAAACTAGAAAATACACCGCCAAATACAAAGTTCCCACAAATAAAATTATACCTTAGCTGCTCCTGTGCGTCATACCATATTTTATCAGCTGGATTTGGTGATTTGTACAGCACTTAAGGTTTTATGAGTATTAGCGGTAAAACGAATAGTTCAGCATTTTTGGTGATAATATTAAGTGATACGATAAAATTAAATGACAGTATTAGGCACAAAGATACGTCACTATCAAGTGCACTTCAACCGACACATTCGAGAGTTCAATTTATGCTTCATGTTCTTAAAAACTGAATGTACAACCAGAATTAGTTGACCCTTTAAATCGTTAGGCGTAACTCAATATTGTTGCACATGTGATGATGATGTATATGTCGCAGTACGATGGCAGAATTAGGTTTTTGGCCAAAAACCTAGGTTTTTGGCCAAAAGCCGGCATATGGCAAAATCGTAGACTTCCTTCGGCCATCGTCCTAAGTAGAGCCGAAATCCTAGATTTGTTTAGTATTATGACTTTTCTTACAATTTGGGAGAACTTCTTCATCTTCGAGTGGTACACCAAGTCGCCCAACGACCCGATGAACCCTGGTGTCGGAGTTTTTAAACCGCCTACTGCAAGTAGCAGGCCTCTGACATGGTTGTTTAACGACCGCCGTCTAAGTGATCATAGAGAGCAATCGGGACCGACTGCTTTACGTGCACATGTAGTTCGGGCATACACCTCGAAAGGCAGGAGGTAGCTTTGGACGTTCTGGAGAGTGGGAGGTAGCGTCAGGCGCCCTGGATGGAGAGCGTGGGTAGCGTCGGACACTCTGGAGGATGAAAGATGACAGGCGTTGGATTTTCTGGAGGTCCGACGCTACCCCCTGTCCTCCAGAGCGCTCAGTGGTACATCCTGCTCTTATGGTGTCTGACGCTCCCCCCTGCCCTCCAGGGCATCCGAGGCAATCCTGCTGTTCAGACTGTCTGATGTTACTCCCGTCCTTCAGGGTGCCCAACGCCTTCACGGTGTCCCAGTCTACCCTAAAAAAATCAGAGGGAGGTGCATAAAGTACCTCTCCACTCCTCGTTCCCCCGAACCACACGGGAACGGTAAGCCGTCGGTCCCGATTGCTCTGTATGATCACTTAGACGGCGGTCGTTACACAACCATGTCAAAGGCCTGCTACTTGCTGTAGGCGGTTGAAAAACTCTGATACCACGGTGCTTCGGGTCGTTGGGCGACTTGGTATACCACTCGATGCAAAAGAAGTTCCCCCGAAATGTAAAAAAAAGTCATAATACTAAACAAATCTAGGATTTCGGCCAAAATCCTAGTTTTTTGACCAAAATCCTAGTTTTTTGGCCAAAAACCTGGATCACCTTAGGATGATGGCCGAATGAAGTCTACGATTCTGCCATATGCCGGCTTTTGGCCAAAAACCTGATTCTGCCATCGTACTGCGACATATACACGTATTAATTCTGTCACTTCACATACCTACCTTACTTACTTACTTACTCCTGTGGCTCAGGGACCCAAAGTGGATCTTGGCCTCCGAATATCGCGCTCCGTCCTCGCGCTGGCCCTCACGGCGTAGAGGAGCGTCCCCTGGGTGGCGGATAGGGGAACGGTCGGTAGTACAGCCTAGCTACACTATCCGGCTAAGTCCGATGGACTCGCTGACCAACGACGGGTGTGGTCCTCCAGCATAATGGGGGTTGTGCGTCGGGTTAACAGCCCTCCCATGTAAAAAAACCGTTGTTACGAAACCGACAAGAGAAAAAGAACGACCTGATCCCATACCTACCTTAACCTATGCTGAATTTGTTAACAATTCGCCACTTGATTGGGTCGTAAATAAATAAAAGTTGTTTGTTTGTTCAAAAATACTACAGACTACAGTCATCGATTTTCGAAATACAGTAATAAATGTTAGAATTTTTAAACACCAATAACTATACAAAAGTTATTGTTTTGACTCCATCCAAAATATTGAATTATGACGTCATATTTCTATAATTTCATACAAAATATCGTTTTCGGTCGTCTTAAAAAGTAGCTCATTTGACCTGTTAGTCAAGTAGCGGATTGTAGATTTGTAGAGTCAAAGGTCTGGCACCAGAGTTTATTGGGTCGTAAGACTACTCGGTATCCAGCACAGAAAGTAGAATTTAGAACTTGTATGATCTTATTTCAATTTTCAATGCAAGGTAAAGTTGGCTCGCTCACCCTGGTGCAGCACTATATCCTATAACCTACCTTACCTATTGTGGGTTTTGACAGTCAGCATGCAAATGACGTATCTATGGAATATGATATGCGACGTTCTAACACCGCAAAATCGCGTGAGTATAAAATCCCCTTAAGATGCTATGCTGCAGTTATTTTTAAATTACTCTAGTTTTTTATTCGTGTTTACGTGATATAAGAGAGCTGATCCACTAAAAGGAATGGATGAAAGACAAATGGATGTTGAGATATATGTATGGGTGTGACAAGGATGGATAAAATAATGAACGAGTTGATCAAAGAAAAGTGACAGCAACGTTGAGATCTTTTGTCGCAGTACAAGCATGACAACATGATGAGGCGAGACGTCAAAGATTAATCGTGCCACTTGTCATCCATCATACTACTTATTTCATCTTATAGGCAAGTAAACTACATTTTTATATAGGTATATTCACAACTGGTAAACAAGAACTTAAACGTTTTGAAACGCTGACTGTCATACCTACTTAGGTCCTTCTTTTTACATCATTTAATTAAACTAAGTAGTAAATATAAAAGGTAAAGAAATAAGTATCTACCCAAAAGAATACTGATTCATTCAAAAATTCAGTCGCTGGTATTTTTTTCTTAATGCCATAATACAGTATGTAAAAAAATCAACTGCAAATGCTATAAAGGGTGAATCAGCCCATAAAACTGAACATCTTTCCCTAGAAACATAGGTCGAAGTGTGAAAAAAAAATTTGGACCTCCCATACAAATTGACTCGGCTGGCTGGTACATTTTTTATGGGAGATCTAAATATTTGCAGATATTTGCAGTTGATTTTCTTACACTTTATCGATTGTCGACTCGGCGTCCCACACGAATGAAAAAAATAAATATTATTTTATCAACGTTATAAATTGCACTGATTAGTAGTAGCATTAAGAATATAAGTATAATTTTAAAATTTATTGCTTACTTTGATAATGACGGTTTGCTTTATCTATTGCAAAAATTGATACACACGCATCATTCTTATTTTCAGTCTCGATTCACATAGATATTATTTGAGTCTTTAGTCGTATAGCTATTAGGTACCTATGTGTTTTCGTAACTAAACTGAGAACAACCTTATAAAAGACGCTAGTTCACCGGCGGAAAAATCGGCAGCGGGCTTATAATTGTTTAGATGAGACAAATTACCGTACCTCTTAGGAATCGCCAATTTCGTTTCAGTTTTCATTTTCACGCGTTTAATCAGATTCTTTCTTGTTTATTTACACAAAGTAGTTACTTATGTACTATGTACAAACACATACTTAGTTTATCACAGAATATCTACGTTGTATAGTTATAATTATAACAATTGATCAAACAGTTTCAACTGCTTTGGCGAGTCGCACACACACTGCACGATATAGCGGTTCCTGATAGTCACCATAATGGTAGGCTTAAAAACCAAGCGACAGCGACAACGACGCGCGTCGTTGTCACTGTCAAATGACTGGTTTGTATGGGTTTGTATGGGGAACCAGAAAGACCGAGCGTCGGCGTCGTTGCGGCGCGCCACGACGCCGTCACGTTGACAGCGCGCTTAGAAGCTTAGAGTTTGTATGGGATGCAGTCGGGTTTTTCTACAAGACCGCAGCGACAACGACGCCGTCAAAATTTGACGGCGTCGTTGATACGCGTCGTTGTCGCGACGCTTGGAAAATAAGGGTACCATAAAAATTATTACCTTTGACAGTCGCAAATGTTAATTTTGTTCACACCTATCGGGTTTATGCGTCGGCGGAATGATTAGTAGAAGGGAATATAAATGGCGGCTGTGGAGGATGGAGGTCATGCTTTCTCACTCACTCTAAGGCTCTTACAAAGACCATGCGATCATGATTTCTCCCTTCCACTTATGGAACCGCCGTCATTTATATTTCCTTTCTTCCGTAAATCAGATAGTAGTAAATATGCGGATATTTACTTCTACGTTTCGAACGGGTTGCACTAATCCTTGTCGCAAAAGCAACTAATGATAATGATGCAGGGAATTGCAGACCGCAGCGTCGTGAGAGTATCAAACAACCTTCATTTTAAACCAGTCGTACAAAATTCGGACTTCTGTCGTACGATATTCGTGTGGTATCGGCCAAGAATATTGCCACCCTAGTCCACTCAGGGTATTTCGTCAAAGACGAAGTAGAATTTTTGACCTCGGCTTAATATCTGTTGATCATGGTTACCGCATGGTTGCTGTAATACCACCTACGATAGCATTCGAAAAGAGGGTTTATGTCTGGCAGGCGGCCGGTTATAAACCATACCCAAATCTTTTTGCTACATGATTTTGTGCTCTAACTAAACATGCTGCGGCAATCGCAACTGATTTGGGATAAGGGCAGGAAGATTATGAGATGATGATGATATTTGGTAAAGCCCACATAAAAACACAGGAAAATCTTGCGGTGTATGTGGAAACCTGCTTATCAATCAAGCTACGCCCGCACGGATGTCGATAGTGCCGGGTGAAAGAACTGACAAGTGCTGTTCACACAACCACGAGTGGGTATCCACCATGATATAGAGAATGTTGAAATAGCTGGGTCATCAGGGACACTGAGTCACAAAATTGAGAGTATACAGAAAGGTCACTCGACCCTATTTAGGATTTTAGCGATCGTCACTTGTTACATAGCCAGCCACACTGTCAAAAATCTCAAAGTAGAAGAATATCAAAATAGCAAAATCTGATACAAGAACGTCATTATGATTCTGAGTTGATTTTAATCCAAGAAATATGACGTTCGTGGCAACCATCTTTTTAGTTAAGTTACCTTGACTTCCCCTGAAATTCCGGTTATTTCCAGTTTATGTCAGTAAGCGGCAAAATTGTCGCTAGTTCTGAGTGAGCCATCTGTATAGTCAGTAAGCGTCAAAACCTGCGTTCATAGACAACTTCATGCACTATCCTAGAGTTATCGTTCTTTTACTGCGATATAAATGTTGAAAGACTGAATGTTGCCATAAATATGCTCCAACATTCTCTACTATTTACGAATAGAATAATATACAATAAAAATTCAAATTGTGTGGTAAGTGAACAGAGCGAGTGCAACAGCTGATGTTCCTTGACATGGAAATATGGCCCCGACTTACTAACTCATAGAATTGTAGATGCCCTTCTCTAGACACTGAAGGAGTACGTAAAATTGGTACGCGGGTCAATTCGTTTCAGTTTTTGTCAAATACTATAAATCGAGTTACTTTATGTAGCTGCCAATGATAGGAAAGCTTTTTTTTAAAGGCTACATATTTATAAAGCAGTTCATAACGAATCTACTTTCGATTCTGTAAAACGAATATTACGAATTGAGTGCAGATAAATCATTGTAAATTGATTAAGACATGGGAATATGGCCCCGACTTACTGACTCATAGAATTGTAGATGCCCTTCTCATGAATTTCTTAATCTAGTCTAGACACAAGGAGCCAACCCTCCCATCTACATTCCTTATAGGCACTTCATTATGTTAACTTTGTAACCAAAAAGTGTTTGATTAAAACACCGAGTATTCGAAAATTTCTACCACATAGTAAACATACACTTTATTATGTGTTACTAATTCATAATTCAATTATACCTAAATTAAAATTGGCCACCGGCTCTTCTTTTGCCCCCGACTTACTAACTCATAGAATTGTGGATGCCCTTCTCATGAATTTCTTAATCTAGACACAAGGATCACCCATCTACATTCCTTATAGGCACTTCATTGTGGTAACTTTTAGGTTACAAAGTTAATACAAAAAAAAAAAACAAATGGGAAAAAATCCTATTTGTTTGTTTTGTATTAACTTTGTAACTAAAATGCGTATGATTAAAACATCAAGTATTCGAAATTACTATCTTGTGGAAAATTTGTACAACATACTAAACATACCTACACTTTATTATGTGTTACTCATTCATAATTCAATTCTAAATCAAAATTGCTCGATACTTTTTGGTATCTGTTATGTATGAGCTTAGCTCTTTTATTTCGTGTGGGACACAGAGTCCAACGACCCGATGAACCCTGGTGTCGGAGTTTTTCAACCGCAAATCACAAGTAGGGTCTGCGATAGGTTTGTGTAACGACCGCCCTGTGCCGCCGTGTAAGTAATCATAGCGAAGTTTTTATTCTTTAATAAATACTGTAATGGAACCACAGCTTGTGCTAACGACCACAAAACATAGATAGAGCTACCTTTTTGCGATTTTCGACCATCAACTACTGTATTACCTAGTCTTCTTGATAAGACTAAACGTCAGACTAGTGGCGCCCGCCAACAGGAAAAAAACCCTGGCTGAACGAACACGCTGGTCTTCTAAAAACCAATTTATGAATTGCCGACAATAACTAACCACAAAGATTATTTTAATCTAATAAAATAGATAAGAGTTGGTATCCATGAGTTATGGATGTCAAAATTGCTTTAAATGGCCAAGGTTTTACTAATTCTAAAAATCGAATAAAGTTAATAATAGTGTTCCAATCACTTTGTTAGTAAAAACGTAATACTGTAATGGAACGTTGTATCGGGTCGTTTAACAACCCGGTGTCCCACACGAAGAGAGAGTAAAAACGTAATAAAAATCGCAATTATTTTGTATGATTTAACGTCGGTACCTACCCAGGTAAATATTTAGGTACACCTAAAACCATCCGGTTAAATGATCGTAAGGTGTTAATTTATTTGGATTTCCAACTAAGTAGTTACATAGGTACCTATTTTATATTCCGTGGAAGAAATAGTTCAGATTCATGGAATGAATAACTTTATCTGATTTGACTTGTCGTACCGTGATTGCTAAGTCATACACAGGTATGCATATTTTAAGTAAGTAATGATATGAATCTTTGGAAAACTATATATGAATCAATAAAGAGAAAACAAAGATTTGAAGTCTGATAGAGATGAATGGAAGAAAATAAGTTTGATAAAAAGTGATGAGTCTTGTACTACTACTACAATCACGCCAGTCGACTGTTGGACATGGGCCTCCTTCAATCGGCGGCTATCTATACTTACCATGCTTGGCAGGCAGATTGGCGAGCGCAGTGCAAGATTTGTGTTGTGCTCGCAGGGATAGCTGCCACCCATTCCCTGAATCTTCCCTTATCCCTTAGTCGTTTTTATGCCACCCACGGTGTAGATAGAATTTGGATGATGTTATTCTAAGCCGGCATCACACTGCATAGCCCGCATCATGATTACGATGATAATATCATCTAATTCTCTGCGTTCAGTACCTGCTGGTATATATCTACCTATTTCAATTCTGTGCTCGACTGATGTCAGACAGTTCGAGAGTAGTTGAAAATTTACCAAAGGGACTTCTAGCAGTACACATTGCCGGTAACAAGTACAAAGCTACTTTGACTCTACAGCAAAGTGAGCTCGGCAAATATGCTGTACCATGCACAGCATATGCTGTAATATGAACAGTTTATGCTGTATATAAGGTCCTATTAAATTCACTGCAAATATTTTAAGGGCATGCGTATGTATAAGAAAAACATCCAAGGCATTTTAAAAAAAATCTGCACGCTAGATTTTTTTTTCATTTTCAAACAAACTTTTTAATTAATCATGTGAACACCTTTGACTGACCCGACTGACGTTCCGCCACGTAGACAGGATTCACTTACACGGCACGCACACTGACAACCAACCAATCACAGCACGTTTTTTTTTGGCGCGTAATTTAAATTCATCGAAGTGTGTGTTTCTAGGACAAACAGGGTGCACTTTTTTCATTTTGTGTTTTTTTAGTTAAATGCAATTTTCTCGAAAACTAGCTTGTAGATTTCTTTAAAAATTTGCCTAGTTCATGCTTATATTTTGTTTGATCTGCCCCTAAAATATTTGCAGTGAATTTAATAGGACCTTATATGCACAGTAAATATTACCTACACCACCGCTTGGAACTTTGGTTCGGAACGCAATAACTATTGCATGCCTATTTTGCACTTTTCCTTCCGTGTTCGTTGTAGTTAAATTAAAAAGTTAATTATGAAGTAGGTAATCAACATATGTATAGAGCATAGCAGTCAACAGTTCAAGCGCCAGACATATTTGACAACTCACGCGGAAAATTCTGATGCCATATTCAAACAATCCCCAATTTTGCGTCTGGACGCAACTAAATTCTAAGCAGTACAAGTTGGGATTTTTTGGCGATATAGTACCACAAAATAGAGAGTTTACAGGCAGTTCACTCGGCCCTATTTCGGATTTTCGCGATTGGCATTTGTTACATAGCCAGGGCACAGCCAGGGTTGCTAATGTCAAAAATCTCAAAGTATAAAAATATCAAAACAGCTAAATTTGACATAGAACGTCATATGATTCTGAGACATTTTAAATGAAATAAATATGACGTTCGTGTCAACCACCTTCTTAGCTACCTTGACTTCCCCTGAGATTCCGGTTTTATCCAGTTAAAATCAGTAGGTACGCGTCAAAATCGTGGTTAGTACTGAGCGAGCCATCTGAATTTGTGATAGTACCTAAGTACCAGCACTTCTGATTTTAGGTAGAAATCGTTTACAAATTGCTATGTAGAGCGGCAAGATTTTTCGCACGTTTTATCATTGGTGACTGATAGATGTCGCTACGGTAGGCTTATATAATGTCGTGAAAAATCGTGCCCCAGACACTGAATAAATCAACTGTCACCGTACTACGATACTACCTGGTTCAATAAAGAATGGAATTATAAATGACGGCGGTTCCGGAAGTGGGAGTGGAAAGCTTGAACGTCTGGTGTACATATGTAGGTCTTAGTGCGAGCGAGAATAACCTTTAGCCGCCATTATAATACCAGTATATAAGTATTGATATCACCTATCTAGTTCCGCTTAGTTTGGTTGTGGCTAGATGGCGCTGTGTGAAATGACCAGGATATTTATTTATTATCATTATTGAACCAGTAGTATCCAGTGTTTTACAATATACGAACCTATTTCTCAGAACTACGAACAATAAAAGTCATAAATTCGTATTCGTAGGAAAACAACCTTCGGTATTACGATCCAGACACATTATAATGTTGTCAACCTGAAAATATTGTTTTCAAAGGAAAAGGGTGATATTAAAATTACCTTCGCAGCAATATCAATCGGTATGACACACTTTTCGGCTTTTGTAATAAGAACGCAGATCTCGTACCCGCATTTCAATTGTTCGGCTTATCATGTTCCCCTCCCACGTAGATTGTTCCTACAGGGATCAATTTATATCGGCTTAATATACTTCCATGCTGGTCTGGGAGCGAGAGAAAAACTTAGAATGTGCCAGCTGCCTTTCATCCCGGGCATACTGTAAAAGGCAGTAAAAGGACTGAAGGTCATTATTAATGCAGAATATTGACTAGCGAACTGACAAGGGATCTCCCTCAACAGTGATAAGCCGACTAGCTGGCTTGCTGCATACCTGCCAACCCGTTTTAGACAAGCGTGGTGGGTTAATTGTCTACTCCCCTCGACTCACATGAATGAACACATCTAACAACCGGCCCCAAGTGCCCGGCGCCTCCGGCGGTGGCGTTGTCGCTGACGGTAGGCAAAACCACCCCGGAGCAGGGGGTGCGAAGAATCCCCGGGCGAGATCTCTTACCCGTCAAACGACCCAGGCTAATCACACAATGGACTTCGAACTTAATGTGCTAACATACAATATACAAACTTTAAGAACAGAAGAGCGTTTGTTGGAATTAGAACATGCTTTAAAAACAATCAATTGGGACATAGTAAAAGTAAAGTAAAAGTAAAAAAGTATTTATTTTCTTTCACAAAGGTTCAATTAAGATACACAATAAAAACATCACTTAAATAAGATCCTTTGTGAGAGACTGGTATCTATACTAGGGCGTACCCTGTCAGACAGATTACCAGGCCCCCACTCCTTGGAAATTAGGTATCTAGTCTATATCATGAATTTTGAAAATTAAGTATGTAGAATTAATTACAATATTAAATTTAAAAAACAAGCAAATAATTATATTGACTTTATAAGAATTTAGAAAAATGTTAGTAGGAAAAGTGTTGTGTTTGTGTTTGTGTAAAGAGGATGTGTGTTTGTATTATTAGGCTACATAAGGCAATGGATTCATTGAATAGGAAGAAGCAGATCTTCAGTTGAGTCAAAATCGAATGCTCGCAACCAACTAGTCACCGCTTTCCTGCACTCTGATTTAGACAGGGGATAAATAGTTAAAGCTGAGTTAGCAAGATTGTATAAAAAAGGGACCAAGGAAGCAGAAGAACCGATGCGCAAACATTGTTCTGAAATTCCTCGAAGGGCATACTCTATTTCTGCGTCGATTATTATTTATAGAAGAATCGAATTCTAATAGACAGTGCTGTTTAAGAATAATTTGGCCAATAAATAGTTGTCGTACTGTAAGGACCTCATATGCGTTATACACCTGTACAGTTGGATGTAGGTAGGGAAGAAAAAGTCCAACCTTGAGAACCGCTCTCTGTGCACGTTCAAGCTTCATGAGATGGGTTGTACATGCTCCGCCCCACGACATGATGCAATAGGACAAAACTGATTGACATAATGCAATGTAAGTTGATCTAATTATTTTCACATCAGCCACATGCCGTAAGTTTTTAAAAATATATATAAGTTTTCGTGTCCTTTTGGTTAACTGTTCAATATGCAACTTGAAATTTAGGTTTTATCAATTACAACACCTAGGTATTTAATACTTTCAGCATATTCTAGACGAGGGCAGAGTCCCTTGCAATCAACTAAGTTATCGCAAGTATGAGCTGTAATATAATTATGTAAGTCGGCGTGGTTTGGAGCGTCTCTCAGGGTGAAGCAAAGATACTTGGTTTTGTCTACATTTAGAGTAAGCATATTGGTCCTCAGCCATTCGGTCACTGTATTAAAGCCCTGTTGTGCGTTATAGTAAGCTTCGTCCCATGTGTTTCCACTAAACAGCAGAGCCGTGTCATCAGCAAATGTGACGATCCTCCCGTTAGTCAGCTGTAGTTGGCACAAACTGTTTATATATATGAGGAACAGCGTTGGACCCAAAATACTGCCCTGCGGCACTCCGTAAGTGACTTGAAGGTCATCACTAGTCCAATCCTCAATTCTGACACACTGAGTGCGGTCTGACAGATAACTTTTGAAGAATTCCAGTTGCACACCTCTCACTCCAATATTTTGCAATTTACTTAGAAGAAGTGGTACAGAGACCGTATCAAAAGCCTTGGCCAAGTCTAGGAAGATCGCTACAACTTTTTTCCGTCTGTCCAGGTTAGATACTATAAAATCAGTGAGCTCATGCACAGCATCGCTAGTGGATCTATTTGAGCGAAATCCGTATTGAGCATTATGTAAAAGATTTTTTGTCTCAAGAAACCTTACCAGACGGGTATTCACGATCCTCTCCAGGATTTTCGAGCAGGCAGGTAGTATCGAAATAGGCCTATAACTGTTGACAAGATCTCTGTCACCACTTTTGTGTACAGGCAAGATTATAGCACGTTTAAATTCCCTCGGGAATACTCCAGCACTCAGCGATATATTACATATATGCGTAAGCGGTGGAACCAAAAGGTTAGAATATCTTTTAAGTAGAGAACCAGACACGTTGTCAAGCCCCGAGCACACTCTTTTAGTCTTTTGACCAAAATCTCAACCTCTGACTCATCAGTTTGGAGTAGGCCAAAGGAGTAGGTTGGCACAATTTGGGTATTTACCTGGAGTGAGGGGTTTATAAGTGGTACCATCGACTCTGCTAGTCTCTTTCCTATATTAGCAAAAATAAATTAACATCATTTACAGAATCCCTGGGGTGCTGATTATTAATTAACTCAACTGCAGGAGCTTTTGGTTTATTTGTGTAAGTAATTGTTTTGATTACTTCCCAAAGTTTTTTGTTATTATTTTTAGCATTTCTTATTTCCGATTTCTCATATTCACGCTTAGCCTTTTTCAAAACATCGTTACAGTAGTTTCGATAACGTTTGTAGGTTAATTTAAAAACTTCGTTATTAGGATACTTTTTACACTTAAGGTGCAGTTTATCTCGATTTTTCATGATTTTTAATAAACCAGTAGTAATCCAAGGTTTAATAATACGTTTACGTCTAGGAACCATTATTGTTTTAGAACAACTAGTTATGATTTTAGTAAGCAAGCCAAAAACTAAAACTAAGGACATCGTGGGTCTTGCAGAAGTGCGTCGAGAAGGCGAAGATACGCTTGAGCGTGAAGATACCATCTTTTTCTATAACGGCATAGCTGGTGGACAATATGGAGTAGGTTTCCTAGTTGCTAAGCGCTGGAAAAGCAACATTGAAGAATTTGTAGCCTACTCAGAAAGACTAGCATCGCTGAAGTTCCGCCTTAACGAAAAGGAAACATTAACCATAGTTCAAGTGTATGCACCAACGTCAGACCATACCGACGCAGAGGTAGAAGCCTTCTACGACCTCTTGAATAAAGCCCTTGACGAACATCGCGGCACATATAACTTAGTACTAGGTGATTTTAACGCCAAAGTCGGCAAAAGGCAAATTTCGGACGATGAACATTTAGTTGGACCACACGGTTTAGGTGTTCGCAACGAAAGAGGAGCACGGCTCCTGCAATTTGCCTTTGGACAAGGTTTACGCCTGGGGAACAGTTTTTTCTACAAGAAGTCACATAGAAGGTGGACCTGGATGTCCCCAAACGGTATCACTAAAAACGAAATTGACTACGTTCTCTCCTCCAACATGCATATCATTAAAAACATTCAAGTTATAAACAACATTAGTTTCAGTTCGGATCATAGACCACTACGAGCCAAAATAGCGTTTAAACAAGAAAATTTTGAGAAAATTCCAATTTAAAGCCAAAATCAGGAAAGTTAGCAAAGTAGACCTCATTGATAATGCTGATCAATTTAACATCGATTTAAGAAACTCTTTCTCGGCTCTTTCTTTAGAAGGAGAGAAAACGGAAGATGTAGAAGAGCAATATCAAGCATTGCAAAAATGTATCAGGGCTGCATGTTCTAAAATCAGGAAAAGTAGTCACAAAATTAAAAAGCTTTCTAATGTATCCCTCGACCTCATCAAGAAAAGACAAAATAGTAAAAATAATGCTACAAATGAAGAATACAGACTCATAGATAAGAAGGTAAAGCGAAGTATCAGAGCAGATTTAAGAAAACATAATAAAAAACTTATAGAGACTGCGCTGGAGACAAACAGATCACTTAGGATTGCAAGACAGGGAATCACTAAGGGAAAAAGCTGGATTACAAGGCTAAAGGACAGCAATGGAGTACAACAGGGAAACCGGGATAAAATAATGGAAATCAGTACCAAGTTTTATGAAGACCTCTATTCTGATAGTAATAATCCGATAGTTCACAACTATGAGTACAATGATACCATCCCACCCATCACAGAATTGGAAGTGCAGCAAGCGCTACGAAGAATGAAATACAATAAAAGCCCTGGCGAAGATGGTATCACGACTGACGCACTTAAAATCGGAGAACCGACTCTTATTCCATATTTAAGTACTTTATTCAATAATATATTAAAATCCGGAAAGCTGCCAAACAAATTTTGTCACTCTAACATAGTTTTATTACACAAAAAGGGCGACAAAACCGACATCAATAACTACCGACCCATTAGCCTTGTATCACACGTTTATAAAGTATTTATTAAAATCATTGAGCGCCGTATCGGTGGAAAATTAGATCTCCATCAACCCCCTGAGCAGGCTGGCTTTCGACCCGGTCTGTCCACCACTGACCATCTACATACACTCAACCAACTTATCGAGAAGCACCACGAGTTTAACTTTCCGCTTTACCTTGCTTTCGTCGACTATTCGAAAGCCTTCGATAGTCTACTCCACTCAGCTATGTTTGACGCCCTCCAAAATCAAGATATTGATAAAACTTATATAGATCTCCTTAAAATTATATATTTGAACAGTACAGCTTCGATTAAGCTAGAAAATACCGGACCATCCTTCAAAATCAGTAAAGGCGTCAAACAAGGCGACCCTCTCTCCCCAAAACTTTTCACTAGTGCATTAGAAGAGGTGTTCCGAAGGCTTGCTGACAAATGGAATGGGCGAGGTGTTGACGTCGGCGGAAGGATGCTGACTAACCTTCGTTTCGCCGACGACATCATCCTCTTCTCAACAACGGCGTCAGAGTTACAAACAATGCTCCAAGACCTGAGCTCGGCGAGTCTTGAGGCGGGACTAAAGATGAACATGTCGAAGACCAAAATAATGACAAACAGCACGAAATACAGTGTGATGGTGGATAATGGGAGAATGGAATATGTCAATGAGTATTTGTACCTGGGCCAAATAGTCTCTTTCCAGGCGAGACAAGATAAAGAAGTTGCTCGACGCACCGAAAACGCCTGGAAGAGCTATTGGTCCATGAAGGACCACATGAAAAGCGACCTGCCACTCTCGCTAAAACGGAAACTCATGGACATGTGCATTCTCCCAATCCTCACATACGGTGCTCAAACTTGGTCTTTGACGGAAGTTCAGAGGTCCAGCCTTAAGATTTGCCAGCGAGCAATGGAGCGCAGTATGCTCGGTCTTAAGCTGACAGATCGCGTCAGAAACACCACACTGCGCTCTAAAACGAAAATATCGGACGCAGCCCGAGCAGCAGCCAAGCTGAAGTGGGACTGGGCCGGTCACGTCTGCCGCATGCCAGAAGACTTATGGGCAAAAACAGCTACTAAGGTAGACCCGGGTAATAAGGCCCACCTAACAACAAACCGAAATATAACCTTTATTTTATCACCCTCAGGTAAAACAACGTTTGCAACGTATAGCAAAATTTACTACTAATTGACCTATATGATTTTTTTATGATTTTGTCAATAAAAAGTTACAATTTTGATCATTTTTCAAAACATCGATTTTTGGCCTTCCTAAACTGGGCATGTGTTATAAGGCCCCTGCCAATTTTATTACGTTTGGAGTTAAAGTAAACTTTAATTACAAAAAAAGGTACACTTATATGAATGTTTAAACATTATTGAACCTAAATAAAAGCAAAAAGTTGTAAAATCATCAATATTTTCCAAAAAGACTTCACTTTCTCAGTGAGGAAGAAAACAGCTTGGCTATCGAAATTTCAGGAGCTAAGTGCAAAAAAATTGCCAATAATCCCAATAGTATTTTTGTTTAGCTTAGAAAAAGGTATTTATTTTTAAAATTACTTGATTTTAAATTTTCATACATTGGGCCTTATTACCGGTATTTGGTTTGGATAGCCTCGATTGCGGGTTGCAAGGCCCAAAATAAAAATGTGGTGTCAAAACTTATTTTTATTAATAACATAAGTGGATGTAAAGTTAATTTGAATTCCAAAAATTTATTGGCCTTATAAGACAGCAACAGTGTAGAGAGGCCCCAACAGGGCTTGTAAGGCCCAAGCAACTACCCTGTGGGGCCTTCCTAACCGATCGGGGCCTTGCAACCCGTATTCACAAGTTATGAATAAAATAGCGTTAAAACCAGACGTACCTACACGAATATCAATGGAATGATGAATAAATAAACACATTCAACAATAATCTACTAATAAATTGCAGTATTAACTATTGAAAACTACTGTTTAGTGGGAGCGCAAAATAGCAAAAACACTGGCCGTGCCCGAGGTCACCGAACAACCAGCCGTCACTGGCAAAATAGCGGCCGCACGCGGTCCGCTCCCACGTCCCTGCGTTCCTATTGGTTCATTTTACGCTTGCTATGAATTTGGCGCCAACCGAATGTATTTTAAACGGTTTTCTGCGTTTGGGCCTTCGAAGACTGGGGGCCTTACACCCCCGATGTACCTTATATGGAAACCACCCACTGCAAACAGACGCCGCGGCAGACCCCGTCGTAGGTGGCGCGACGAGCTTGACACTTTCTTGAGGGACTGGCACACGGAGGCCCAGGACAGAACTAGATGGAGAGAGAAGAGGGAGGCCTTTGCCCAGCAGTGGGATGACATAGGCTAGATAAGATAAGATAAGATAAGATAAGATAAGATAATATACAGTTACTAAAAATAACCAGAATAATTTGGTCCTTTAAACTAAAGTGTAGGTCGAAGGGGTCAACTTAAATTAGTTTTTATGCACTTACTAAGAACATCCAGAATAAGTTGATCCCTTAAATACTTTGATGTGTGTTTCCACCTACGTCCAAAAACCCGATACATAAAAGACATACGACGTCGTATATCTCGTCAAAGCCCGTTTTATAGACGTACTTGTACGTTTATAGCCGTCTTCGTTTCAATTGTCTTTATTTTAAATAGAGGATCCTCGTAGTTAATAGTGAACACTCTCTTAAAGGTTCGAAACACGGTTTAACAACAAATTACTAACTCACTCAGTACTAACGACCATTTTGACATTTACTATTCTAACTGGAAATAACTGGAACTCCAGAGAAACTTAAGGTAACTAAGAAGATGGTTGCCACGAACGATCATATTTCTTGGATTAAAATTGACTCAGAGTCATATTACGTTTTGGTATTAGATTTTGTAGTTCTGATATTCTTGAACTTTGAGATTTTTGACGGTAGCAACCCTGGCTATGTAACAAGTGACAATTGCGAAAATTCTCAATAGGGTCGAGTGATCCTTCTATAAACTTTCTATTTTGTGGTTTAACTATGATTAAATTCTAAACTATGACGATATAGGTGTTTATTTAACATATATCTTTTAAAAAGACTAGGTATGTACCTACTCTTTTCGCCGAACAGATGAACCACGTTAGGTAGTAGTTTCACAAAAGAGAGAGTTTACATGACCCTATTTAGCAAGTTAATTTTAGTTATATAGCAAGGGTAGCTAGCTAATATCAAATATTTCAAAGTATAAGAATATCAAAACAGCAAAATCAGATACAAGAACGTCATAATATGATTCTAAGCTAAGAGTTGAGAGTCTTCAGAAGACGGTGTATCACCATAGCGACAAATTGTCGGCCTATCGCCTAAAATTGCTATACACATCAGCTCTCAAATCACTTGTTGCTTACGACACCCATAGAAAAGATATGGGGTGATGCGCTATTCTAAGCCGCCACCACGCGGCATACAAACTAAATCCGTAATTTTAGGTTTGCTGTTATATCTAAGCACATACAATCAATCCGTACTACAAATCCTATCTTTCACATTCCCCTTATCTTGCGAATATCTCGAACTGCGAAGGTATGCGATTTTTATCTCAACCCAATATTCATGCGACCCAGATCTGTTTCCTATTAAAGGAGTATTGGAAAATATAAAATATTGATACTAAACGGGAAATGCATCATTCTGCATTTTGTATCGGAGCGTACTTTGGTCAGAGGACCGACTATTGTTACGAATCTTTGTTGTAAATTTATTGAAGAATAAAAATTGAATGCCTGCATTTTTATGATAAGTATAAAACAAGGTGAATACCTGTGGGAAGAGATTTTCTTTTATGCACCCCCTGTGCAGAATTTCGAATTGTTTGAATGTAGGTACGTAACATTGAGAGTGGGTATTTAGATTTTTCCTAATGGGTAACTGAGAATTTGCGATTATTGTCAGTTTTCGCACACATGTCGATCCATAACTATTATTTTGTCATCGACACGATGTGAAGAAGATGGATTGGAGCTAGTGTGTACGCTCTCGCTTTATGTACATTTTTGTCTTTAAATAATATGTATGTCGGAAAATAATCAAACTCTGTCGGTATTTGATGAAATAATTTGACAGTTGACAATTCACCTTTTGATAATTTAACTTTCCTTTCCATTGCTAGTTGATTCTTGCAGAAACGAAACGCTACTTTTAGTACTTAGGCGCTGTGCTAGATGGCGCCATTTGCAAGGCAAAGGCTTTAACTGGTAACACTGGCATACAATCGTGGTTGTGTAGTAAAATAAGGAGATTGACTCATTGAACGAATGAAGTCATTCGAATGGGATTGATGATTGACGATTGACGAATTGATGAGCTTGAGAGTCGAATGCGATTGATTCAGTCTCGCTTTGGCCGCGCTGCCGTAAACTTGTCTTTTTGAGGTTAGATTCTGAATCCGGCTAAATCTTGGGAATCCTGGACTATTTGGAGAACCTGTGGTCATCAGGCGATGGCGGAGCCCTAGATCCGTACGGGCAACGGAATATTTGTGGAGATCGTGAAGTGTGTGTTCATTGTTATCGTAATACCATCAAGAGGTTGCTAAAATGCTGAGATCGTACGAGAATGGTGACAACTGCTACTGGTTCTCTTGGTAGCCATGCAGGGCTGCAGGCAGCCAGTGGACTTCAGTGATATTCATCGGAATCTGATAGTTGGTGAAGACGCACCAGCTTGGAACAGTGTGTATCTAAGGTTCTAAGGTTGGCTTGCTGGAGGCGTGGTGTTACTGTAGGCGGACTGACTGTCGTACGGTGACACCGTGCCTGACGAGGGCTGCTAGCCCGAAACAGTCTCAACGGATAAGCTGACTACGAAATGGTATGTATCACTTTGTTTATCGGCCAAATTCCCAGTAGTCTTTAGATATCGTACCTATCCTCTTTTACTTCTTCTGTTCCTTCTTCGTCATCAGAAGTGGGATAGTAATACCAATTTGCTTTCTTGAGCAGGAATACGTAATTCCAGCTATCTTCATATAGCTGTTATGTGCCCTGCTAGGATAGGAAGCTAAATTGCAAAAAAAAAGGGAAGAATCATGAACTTGACTGTGACTATGACTTTTATTGAGAACTTTTGTGTTATGAAGTATTACTTTGGTGAGATGCCTTAGTAATGCCGATTTACTTTCTTGAGCAGGAATACGTAATTCCAGCTATCTTCATATAGCTGTTATGTGCCCTGCTAGGATGGGAAGCTAAATTGCAAAAAAAAAAGAGAAGAAACATGAACTTGACTATGGCTATGACTTTTATTAAGAACTTTTGTGTTATGAAGTATTACTTTGGTGCGATGCCTTAGTAATGCCGATTTACTTTCTTGAGCAGGAATACGTAATTCCAGCTATCTTCATATAGCTGTTATGTGCCCTGCTAGGATGGGAAGCTAAATTGCAAAATAAAAGAGATACACGAATAACTTTATTATGACTTTTATTAAACAGTATTGTGTTATGAAGTATTACTTTGGTGAGATGCCTTAGTAATGCCGATTTACTTTCTTGAGCAGAAAAACGTAATTCTAGCTATCCTCATATAGCTGTTATGTGCCCTGCTAGGATGGGAAGCTAAATTGCAACAAAAGAGACACATGAATGACTTATGACTTTTATTGAGAAGTATTGTTGATGAGATGCTTAAAATTTGATGATAAAAAGATAACTCTCTCAGATTTATGAAAACTTTGAAAAACTACAGCTGTTATAAATTCATGGAAGCAAAATTTTTTTATTAACAATTGCTATTTTCATTTGAATTTGTGTAATACCTAATTTGTCAGTGAGCCTAAATTAGTTTCGCGGTAGTTTTGTAGCTTGGTGGTGTTGTGTTGATATCTATCAGATGCTGGTCGAGTTAGTTATCTTGAGATTTAATTCGGCATCTACCTAAGGTCTATCAGATGCCGGATACTGAGCAGGGGCTCGTAAAGTCTTGTCAATAGCAGACTAGGTTTATCTTGAAATCCCGTTTACACGTTTGTGGGTTTTGACTTGACGATTAGCACCTATCAGATCTCAGACTGAGATTATCTAGCTAGTGGTAGATTCTGTGTTTGATAGTAATATGGTTCCATTTGTTACCCTTGGCGGACGAATTTCAATGACTACTACTTATAGTCAGGATGGACGAGCGGCTTTCTTTTCTTATTGTCTGATTTCTTTTTCCATAATCATTGTATGGCGGTTTCCTTCCATACGCATCAGCCGAGGACGGCTGACTTGTCAGAATGGCCGTGTCGGAAAATAATCAAACTCTGTCGGTATTTGATGAAATAATTTGACAGTTGACAATTCACCTTTTGATAATTTAACTTTCCTTTCCATTGCTAGTTGATTCTTGCAGAAACGAAACGCTACTTTTAGTACTTAGGCGCTGTGCTAGATGGCGCCATTTGCAAGGCAAAGGCTTTAACTGGTAACACTGGCATACAATCGTGGTTGTGTAGTAAAATAAGGAGATTGACTCATTGAACGAATGAAGTCATTCGAATGGGATTGATGATTGACGATTGACGAATTGATGAGCTTGAGAGTCGAATGCGATTGATTCAGTCTCGCTTTGGCCGCGCTGCCGTAAACAAGCCGTAAACTTGTCTTTTTGAGGTTAGATTCTGAATCCGGCTAAATCTTGGGAATCCTGGACTATTTGGAGAACCTGTGGTCATCAGGCGATGGCGGAGCCCTAGATCCGTACGGGCAACGGAATATTTGTGGAGATCGTGAAGTGTGTGTTCATTGTTATCGTAATACCATCAAGAGGTTGCTAAAATGCTGAGATCGTACGAGAATGGTGACAACTGCTACTGGTTCTCTTGGTAGCCATGCAGGGCTGCAGGCAGCCAGTGGACTTCAGTGATATTCATCGGAATCGGATAGTTGGTGAAGACGCACCAGCTTGGAACAGTGTGTATCTAAGGTTCTAAGGTTGGCTTGCTGGAGGCGTGGTGTTACTGTAGGCGGACTGACTGTCGTACGGTGACACCGTGCCTGACGAGGGCTGCTAGCCCGAAACAGTCTCAACGGATAAGCTGACTACGAAATGGTATGTATCACTTTGTTTATCGGCC
Source organism: Phthorimaea operculella (assembly GCA_024500475.1). NCBI lineage: Eukaryota > Metazoa > Arthropoda > Insecta > Lepidoptera > Gelechiidae > Phthorimaea > Phthorimaea operculella. Next base: position 4,011,800 of record JANFCV010000017.1, read on the forward strand.
AAATTCCCAGTAGTCTTTAGATATCGTACCTATCCTCTTTTACTTCTTCTGTTCCTTCTTCGTCATGTATATGGTAAAAAATCAAAACAAGTTTAAAAAAATATTATAGTTTTTCATGGGTAAACGTGCCAGAAAGTATTCTTAAAAATTTTCGTTACTAATTTAACCACCTAATCGCAACTGATTTCAATTTCGGCATGCTTACAAATTTTCACTAGGCGTCTTCCAGATTACGAAATTAAAATCTAAGAAGAAGTCCTCAATTTAATTTGGTACAATATTAAAAAGATTTTTCGGTGGAAATGTTTTGTGGTCACCCATCTAGGTAGGTATTACTTAATCCATAAATGTCTGACTGAAAAAAAGTGGAATAATTGAAAATGTAAATGCTATGAATGGATGAACGAATATTGACTGGTAGATGAATGGCGAGTTCAAAATTAGTCTGTCAATCACAACACTTGATTTATGCTGCGAAATTTGAATTTTAAAACAAAACCTTCGATGAATGAAAATTTACGGTACTTTATAAGTTTTTGATTTTGTTTGAAAAACCAATCAATTAGTAATTTTATAAAAGTTGGAAAATATAAGTCCGAACCTGTACTTAAAGTATGTCATAGAGTCTGTTGCGCATCGTACCACAGAGAGTCACATCATCATCATCATCTGCTGCCGGGCTAACAACCTGTCGCTATGGTGATACCCAGTGTTTTGAATGATTCTCAAACTTTTGGCAGTCGTATGTATATGGCACTTTTTTCCAGCCGTTTCCGCTCTGCCTACCCCGCAAGGGATATAGGCGTAAATGATGGTGCTGCTCTATACCTTATGTACTCCATTTACAACTCTGTGTAAATTAAATACTGTCCAAGTTGATTTAAAAAGTTGAGATCGATTCGAGTTGGCAACTGTGTCTTACTTGATATCCAACTAGCAGCCCGCCCAGCGGTTTCACCCGCTGCTACTTACCTGTTTTCCCGTAGAAATTGGATCTTTGCCCGTAGTAAAAAGTCCATTACTCCGATCCAGCAGAGGTAAATGTGCGAGCAGAAGCCGGCCCGTCATGCTGAATAACTTTTACTTTGAAGCCATTTCTTTTATTGTTAATATGGGATGCTGGTGGTCTACATCAGGTACTCCAGACCCTCGTGACCATGTGCCAGCAGAAGCGGCCCGTCATGCTGAATAACTTTTACTTTGAGGCTTTTACCGTATCTCTTATAGTTTATATGGGATGCTGGTGGTCGACATCAGGTACTCCAGACCCTCGTGACCATTTGCCAGCAGATGCGGCCCGTCATGCTGAATAACTTTTATTATCGTATCTCTTATAGTTTATATGGGATGCTGGTGGTCTACATCGGGTACTCCAGATCCTCGATGACCATGTGCCAGCAGAAGCTGCCTGCCATGCTGAGTAACTTTTACTTAAAATCCATTACCGTATCTCTTATAGTTTAGATGAGATGCTGGTGATGTTCATCAGGTACTCCAGATCCTCAATGACCATGTGCCAGCAGAAGCGGCCCGTCATGATGCACATTTTTTTCTATGAAGCCATGGCCGTATCTCTTATAGTTTAGATGGGATGCTGGTGGTCTTCATCAGGTACTCCAGATCCTCGATGAGCATGTGCCAGCAGAAGCGGCCCGTCATGGTGAACAACTTTTTCTATGAAGCCATGGCCGTATCTCTTATAGTTTAGATGGGATGCTGGTGGTCTTCATCAGGTACTCCAGATCCTCGATGACCATGTGCCAGCAGAAGCGGCCCGTCATGGTGAACAACTTTTTCTATGAAGCCATGACCGTATCTTTTATAGTTTAGATGGGATGCTGGTGGTCTTCATCAGGTACTCGTACTCCAGATCCTCGAGGGCTGACAAAAAGTAGTCCATGTCCATCTTTACTATGCTAGTAATATCAGTGCCAAATTTCGCGAAGATCGGTAAAGCGGTTTGGCTTATTTGGGTAATATCCGCTGTATTTCCCGCTTTTCCTGCTGCTAACCGTTTTCCCGTGGAAATGAGGAATTTTCCCGTGGTAAAAAGTAGCCTATGTTACTCAGGAATGTTGTAGCTTTCTAATGGTGAAAGAATTTTTGAAATCGGTCCAGTAGTTTCGGAGTTTATCGATTACATACATACAAAAAAACAAACAAACAAACAAACAAAAAACAAACAAAGTTTTCCTCTTTATTATATTAGTGTAGATACGGTAGAAAAACTGCTAACTACTTCGTGGTATTTTTTACCCGACTGCCTCAGAAGGAGGTATAATGATTCGAGAATATGAATACACGTATGAATAATTATGTATGTATGTATGTGAAAACGAAAATAATTTTTCACGAGCTTACAGCCCAAACGGTTAGACAGATTTTTACATTGAGGTGTCGTTAGATTCATCTTAGCAGCGCAAGTGGCAATACCAATATTCAATTAATTTAATTTAATTTTAAACGCAAAATATAACTTGGAAATAAGCGCAGCAGGATTTTAAATTTTTAATACATTTGCTTGTTTTGCTTTATTCTTGATTAAGGCTGTGTTGGACACCAAAATAGTCGGTCGGTCTGGTGAGCTATAGTGAAGTAACAAATATTTAGATGCACCAACTTTCAAAGAATTAGATAGATAAATATTATCGCATGAATAGCAAAAATATTTACACATTAGCTATAAATCAAACTGAAATCGTAGTTCATGAAACATTGTCTTTGCAAAGTTTTGGCGAGCGGTGATAGAAAGTTGGAAAGAAGTACAAAAGCATCAACAAAATATAATATTCTCAAGGGAAAGTTTATCTTATTACTTTAGCACACAATGTAGATAGGAGGTTCTTATTTTACTTTTCGCCGATGGTGTTTCTTTTACTATGAAACCCACAATAGTCCAAAGAGCTTTAAAATTCATTGCAATGAAGATTTTTTGCACAAGAGTCCGAACTTCTTCTTTTCGTGTGGGACACCGAGTCATTCAACGACCCCATGAACTAAATGGCGCTCTTAACTTTCTGAGATTGAGGGATCATCAATCAAATTTACCACCATGTCATGACAGTTTTGATGATATAAAACATAATGTTGCCACTTTTTAAACTGTAAGTTCTTACAAATATAGATTTGGCGTATATCTTTGATATGAGGCACGCGAAATAAATGTCTTAAATGATTATAATTTCTACAAAATATTAAAATGAAACATAATAATTTGATACAATTTTAATGCCCCTTCTTTTAGGAAATGCTACTGAACATTTCCATCATTAGCACGAGCGCCACCTACAAGGAACTAAACGAGCAGATTAATCCATTACTCAAAATGAGAAATAAAACGTTTCGCCTGGCCGGAAGAGAAATGTTTAAACTCAAAATTGAAATTCTTCATAATTGAGGAGCATCCAAAGTATGTTCCGTGATTTTGCGCAGTTTCCGAGTTCATCTACTTGCCTTTTTTATTTGATGGCATAACCTTTGTTTTAAAGGTTTTTTTTTTGTATTAAAATAAGCCATCTATAATCAAAGGAACCTGTGTATTGGACTGTTGGATTAATGAGTTGGTATTAGGATGTTCCATGATCTTATTATAGTGTTCGTGATGAATCTAGGCTCGTCACAAAAACTGAGGTATGAATGATACCTATACACTAGAAACTAAACAAAAAATTCATGATGTTTTTAGGAAAGGGACAGAAGGTACGGTTTCATATACTTAACGGTTATATGGAACTTTTGTCCCTTTCCTTCATTAAAACTACTAGGTTTAAACAACGCCTCGGGCTATCATGAGTTAATTTTACTGCCGAGTTGCAAACGTCTAAATCTGTTGAAAAGGTTAGACGAGCTATCGAAATAGGCCCTTACATACATCACGCCCATATCTCTTGTGGGGTAGGTAGAGCGTAACTGGCTGTTTAAAACAACAATTTAAACCACGTCTGACAAAACTGTGAGAGTTATTCAGATCAGAAGATTGTGTATGTCAGGCTCTCTCCTAAAATTGCAATATCTGTATTTTGCCAGACAACTCTCAAAATCCCTAAGTCACATGTTATGGAACCCACGGTAAAGATGTGTGATGCTATTCTAAACCATCGCTACACGTCACAAAATGGAACTTTAATTGAATTCTCGTAGCTAAGGTCTACGGTTTTAGATTCGTAGACCACTGTAGCAACAGATGCTACGGTGTCATAAACTATTGCTACGACTTTAGTATTGATGGTGACTGGTTAGAATTTATATTCGTAGAATTAAATCAACGTATATTAAAATACCGATTTATTTAGTTTTGGCTTGCTTTTTAAATAAATACTTAGTTAAGGCACTTATTTAGGACTTAATGGAAATTGTCTAGTGAATAACAAATTTTTAATTTGTGTAAGCCAATATTTCATGGAAAATATTGACAAGAAGATTCAGTATTTATGGGTTCATCTGAATTAATTTTAACACCCTCTTTGATCTTCGCAATGAATTTTCATAAAAGTAATTTGTAAAATTCTTCTGTCTGTTTGATTTCTAGGAATATAGAAATTACTTATGATATTGTTTGACTTTGACGACTTGACTTTGATTTATGTTTTTTTAATATTAATACTTTTTTTATTCATTGTTTCTAAATGTCTAATATTTCGGTACATGAAAATCCACGGCATGACACAATTCTCAGTCACCAAAGAGATTGGGTCTCTCAAAAGGAGAAATATTTATTCAATATAGCTGTATAACTTTTAGTCAAACTTACCTATAGTTTATATCTTTTTTAAGTTCTAGCTCTACAAAATGCGTTTAAACAATTTGCAGACGTCTTAAGATCACCTGCGCAAATAGAAAAGGTAGTCTTGAAAACTATCGCGGAATTTTATATTACGCTCATATTACGTGAGATTAGATTTCAAACAATAGATATAGACAACTCGAATAGATATTTTTTAAGTTATTTCATTACAATCAAACAAAAATTCACCATACTTATTTATAAGCAAATCCACCTACACATTTAAGGGTCCATCTTATACTGGTTTCTCATATAAATACTAAGTCAAACCAGTAAAATGTAAGTTAATCCCTTATATGGGTAGATGTATTTGCTGGCGATAATACATACCTATTTGAAAACAAACCATTTTTATACGACAATAAATAACACATTACACGATTTAACGTCTCAATTAAAACACGGTGTGAAAGTGTCACTACATTTTTATAGTGTTTTATAACACCACCGAGGAAAGCGTGTCATCATATCCGATGGGAAAATACACTATCATTTATGGGCAATGAAGAATACTCGACTACAGCAGATAGATACGAGACAACGGTATCTCGAGTAGCTGATAGAGTAACAGGTTAAATAACAGTTATCTCGGTCAGGCTTGTGAAGGACGTTGATAACAATGTTTTTGTTGTAGATGTTTTGGGTTGTCTGTCTTATTTAATATTGAGTTTTTTTTGTATTTTTAACAATATTCAAAAGACTTTGGAATACGTAAAAAAGTCTTTACTTGGCGATATACCTCATGTTTACAATACCTCAATAATTTTGTCTGTTTTAGCCAAGTTTTAGCAACTCAAACTCAAACTCAAACTCAAAGCATTTATTTCTCAGTAGGAATTACAAGATTCACTTTAAGAAAGTCAAATTCTAAATCAAACTTAAAAAAGGGAAAATTTGTAGTGGAAAATTTTCTCTTTTGTATAACAATTTGTGTTCCTACTCTAAACGCGGTTCGGGCGGGATAAAAAAATAAAGGCACTGCCTCGGGGCTGGCCAGGCTAACCACACAGCATGTGTCTTTATGCTTCAATGAATGACAACAAATGGAAAGGGATATCTATCAATACAGTTTCTTCAGTCTTTCACATAAAATAACGTTGTTTATTTTCTCGATCGGTGCTTGACTAATCTCGTAGAGACAAATTAGTAAACTACAAAAATTACAAATTGTACTATACAAGCTTAGCTTTCCCGATATTAGCTAGAAGTAGCTCATAAGCAAACTGTGTCAACGCGCACATTTATCAGTCATTATACGATCGTAGCTAAAAACAGATGTTTCCTTTACGAACCCTCTATAGCCCACATTGCATGGCGGTCCTGCCAGGATTCAAACCTGGAATCTTCATTATCTTCATCTTGTTATTTCATCAGTGAGGGCATCTCTATTCTACCGGCGATTCACTCAGGAGGCTGTTACTGGTAATACATGGCCTGTATTACTTTAAGATGGAGCCGTTTACGATACGATAAAACTTTGAACGTATCTTTTATACTAGAATTAATACACTATCATCGGTAAGTATGTAGCCGAGATAATGTTTGATACATAATACACAAAGAAAGTGTACATTGGCCACATTTTATACCAGCTAGCATAATACTAAGTGGTTAACGAAAATGTCCTTATTTCTAAAATGTCATTTTCTAAATGGATTCAGTACATAACAAGATGTAGGTATTAACTATTTAAGCATTCCTAAAAGAATTTATTCATTATTCAAAATAAAATGTGTTCATCTAAAAAAGTAAATTAATATAACATAAGACCTACGAAAAAGAGGAAAGATCGCCAGTTTCTAGTAAAGAAACTGTTAGTCATTTTTCCATGTGAACGTTTTTATCGCAAAAGCGCAACATATTTTTGCGATCGTTACAAAGTGCATCTTCAGTGAGTGTCGTATACTTACATAAAGTTTTGGAGTTATTTAGTCTGGTCGGAGAAGTAGTGCATATCGATTTCACCCTTTAAGAGGCCAACATAAACTGGTCTTACATACATTTATTAAAAGTAACCAATATAACTAGATCCGTTGGGATGGTTTATGAGCTGATGATAGGACATTATGTATTTCAAGCCGTATGTCAAACAGCCCATTTGGGCATCAATTTATCTTGAGTTGGGTTACGAAATGATGATAAATCTGAATCGTTTATCAAACTTAATGTCTTGGGCGTGAGAGACGCATGCACAGGAAGAAGGCATATTTGATTTTCACTATCAATATATAGATACTGCGTGTTAATTTACGTGGAAACATAGTTTTCCACACGACGGTTTCACCGAAAGCTGTATTCGTTGGCCCGTTTATAGTTTCTTTTTAGTTTGGTGGTCTTACTTTTCTTATTACTTTTACTATACTTATACTTGTTTTGTTTGATGAATTTTCTGAACTGTTACGTGTGATAAAACAAACTTTTAAACATTATTTCAAAGTTTCTGTGATCTGAGTATTTTCTCTTTTTCAGTTCGTTTCATGCAGTTTGAAAAGTTGCATTTAGTTTTCCTATCTCTTGCAGGTCATTAGTATTTTGAGTCATTATGAACGGGAAAGTTTTTGCACTCATTAGTCAAAAGTTGTTGTTGGTTTGGTATCTAAATTATACGTTGGTATCACATTTCTATTGCCGAGAAGCAAGTCTACTCTATGCGGTCTAAGGCACAGTAATGTCCTTTTGTGCGTCGTTTGTTCGATTTGCCACCTTATTTTCATACCAACACGGTTTATGTCAAACTGTTTGACAGACGAATCGGTTGGCGCACCGTTGTGCAATAGGTACGGTTTGACATAAACCGTATTTGTATGAAGTTATGGTCACAAAGTAAGCATTGGCGGCCGCCCAATACAGAGGGTCAGCTTCAAGGAAACGTCACTACGCTCATACATACAATACATCTACACGCAAATGCAAACATTTTTGTGTTGTGTGTTTAAGTTTGATATAATATTATAAATAATTTACCTAAGTATGTTTAATCCGGGTACCACATTTGAAAATTCAGAAATAAAAGGTAGCAACCCTAGCGCATAGGTATAAGATCGGGAATAGGGGCAAGCTGTCCTTCTGTAAATTCTCTATTTTGTGGTAGGGTGGAGAATCGAATAAATGACGCACAAACGGACGTTGCGTGTGATTCTCGCCCAAGAATGATATTTCTATTTCCTTGTTTCACCCACCCCTGCGGCTCACCGTGCCTCTTTCACTTGAGACTCTCGCATTTATAATTCAATCTATTTATCTGTCTTTCCATGTCAAAACCCATGAAACACGACGTGATCTTTTACTAACTGACAGTTGGGTGGAAACAGGAAGACAGGAAATTGGTTCGTTCTATTATGTCCAAAAATAGCATGAAAATTACGTTTATTGCATGGCTCACGTCTTTTCCTTTTTTACCCGACCGCCTCAGAAGGAGGGTTATGTTTTTCGAGAGTATGTATGTATGTGGACAAGAAAATTCTTTTTAACGGGCTACAACCCAAACGGATAGTTGGATTTTGACTTATGAGGTGTTGTTAGATTTGTCTCAGCTGCGCGAGTGACACTGGCTATATAAAAAATTATAGATTCAAGATGGCGGATTTTTACAGCACAATACTACTTTAAAATAACTGCAGTCGGGTTTTTTGTTTTTTAACACATCTACTTGTTATTTGTTAACAGCGGCAATAGTAGGTAATTCACGTTCTGTAAAAATTTCACAGTAAACTATTATGGTGCAGCATTCCGCGCAACTTCGATTTTCTCTACATCTATCAATGGCGAAGGGTGTCATTTTAAGGAGGATAGGCCGGAGCAGAAAAAGATACTAAATGAAACTAGATTGATGTGGAAGCATGGAGAGTATGGATTCAAAAAAATCTGAAAGGGAAGCCGATGGGAATCGGCATGTATTCTATCGCTACTGACACTTACCTATATGTATGTCAAAACGCATGAGAAATCTTCTCGCGCGCTAGTTAAGTCTCTACAGTAAACATGCTAGCCCGGCTGATGACAGACGGACAGAAAGCGAAGTCTCAACTCAAGTAATAGGATACGGTTTTGACTCAGGACCACTCTAAAAAGAATATGATGCAAATTTTGATGGTCATCTTAATGCTCTCAGGAAAATAACTGAATTTTTAACCTTTCTTATTGTGCGTTGAAATATCAACAGATACTTACAAGATTTTGCTTAAGCTATTTTTTTTTGTTCGTGTATCCAACATACCTGTAACAGAAAATAGTATATTATGAGAAAATAGTATATTGGGCTCATAGGAGAGGCTGTAGGTGCAGACGAAGCGCGCTTGCGCGCGGCTTCGCAACCGGAATCTGGAGTGTGGCTCCAGGCCCTACCTTCTCCACACATAGGCACCCTATTAGACAATGACTCCCTAAGAGTGGCTGCGGCATTGAGGCTGGGTTGCGCTGTTTGCGAGACACACGCCTGCGTTTGTGGAAGCTTGGTGGATTTTACCGGGCACCACGGCTTGGCCTGTGCCCGCAGTGCGGGAAGAATATCTCGTCATCAGGCCCTTAATGAAATTATACGCAGAGCCATAGTGTCTACAGGGGTGCCATGTGTGTTGGAGCCGCCTGGACTCTGTCGTACCGACGGTAAGCGGCCGGACGGATTGACTTTGATGCAAAAGGGCAGGTGCCTCTTATGGGACGCCACATGCGTAAGCACCTTTGCGGCTTCACACCTAAGAGGCACCAACAATACTGCGGGGTCTGCCGCTGAGGCGGCTGCCGGATTGAAGCATACGAAGTATGCCAGCCTCGAATCCGCATACGACTTCCTGCCGTTTGCCGTCGAGACATCGGGTGCGTGGGGCTCCGAAGCAAAAGCTTTTGTCCGCGAAGTGGGCCAGCGGTTGAAGCGTAATGGCGGCGACCCGCGGGCCGGCAATTTTCTAGCCCAGCACATATCTATCGCCATCCAGCGTGGTAACGCCGCAAGTATAATGGGCACGTTCGGGAGGGACGCGTTGCGGGGAGGTCTGTTTGACTGAGAGCAGAGCCGTCGCTCTCGTGTATATTAGTTTTAAGTTATTTATTGTATTGTTTATTGATGTATTTTGACATAATAAATTTTAACTATCTCATTATGAGATGAGTAAAAAGATGGTTATCTTTAAAAACTGTTAAACAAGTAAACGAATTGGTTTAGAATCAAATGACGTTCTTGTATCTGATTTTGCTGTTTTGATATTTTTATACTTTGAGATTTTTGAGAGTATGAACCCTGACTTTGTAACAAATGACGATCTTGAAAATCCTAAGTCTTGTGAACCTTCTCCAAACTCTCCATTTTGTGGTGCGTACTTCTTTTTTCATTGCACTTTGTGCCGCTAGGTACAACCGATTTTTTATGCTAGTTATACATAAATGCCAGTTTTCTCCGCTCTACCATCAAGCACCACTTCGTCTCATGACAAGATAAACCGAAATAAAGTTATTGTCATTCAATATCAGATAATATATCAGATTTCCCTCCACAGCGGATGCTGAGTAGATTCGGTAAACATGCGAGAACACTTGAGAAGATCGTCTATGTACTGTCAGCAGCAGTTTAGTATTCAACCTATTATGTCTCACTTTATGTCCTACGTCTTATCTTGTCCAGCCGTCTAGATCCCACTGTTGGAGAAAGGCCTCCCTCTCTTTCTTCCATTGATCACGATCCTGTGCTTCCGCCTGCTAATCTATGAAAAAACCGTCTAGTTCGTCTCGCCATCTGCATCTGAGCCTTCCGCGACGACGTCTACCTATCGACTGTTGGTTTCCAAATGGCTTTAGTTTGGCCCATATATCGTAAGGCATGCGACAGACGTGATGTCCCATGTATTACGCTTAAATCTACAGACATAGTGGTCTACTACTGGACAAAGCCTTGCCCCTGAGAGAGGTGGCTATCGCGCTTTGTAAACATGATTTGGATTAGTTCGGGTCTACTCGCGGAATGGGTACGTAGTAGGTAAACATGCGGACATTTACCTTTTTTCCAGGCAACGTTATTTGCCGTGTGATGCCGGCTAAGAATAGAATCTTATCAATTGCGCTACTATATTACCCGTTCGTTCCCAGAATTTGCTTTTCACGACAACCACTTAGAACGGTAGAGCAGTAGGAATAAGATGATGCTCTTCCACACTGCAAATTTATAGCTAGCTCGAGCGGCTTCTGATAGTACTAGCACAAATCGTACGTGATTGTATCTCGAAGGGCTTACTTCCGCAACATGAATATGTCTATTTTCGTGTTATCCATTTACCCACGTCAAATCACGATCAAACTCCACATCCTGTGTGGTAAAATACTGTAATATGATTAAGGAGAAAGAGTTTCCTTTTTGTTGTACTATTTATATTAGAACCTACCGAATCGATCCAAGAAAGTTTAAAAAATCTTTCAACTATACAGAAGACTTTTTTATTCTATCGCCATAACTACTACTTTCTTATTTGGTTCGTTAAATGTTCTATTCAATAAAAACATTTTAAAGACAAATGCCTAAGTTTTAGATTCACTCGGTCCTCAACAAGCTAGGATCACTCTAAACTGAATCAGTGAAAACTAGTTATAAGGATCGTCTGACCTAGTACTTGGTAGAACTTTTTATCCAGCCGGCAACTATATTTAGAAAAATCTGCATCGGTAACAAAAAGCTCTCAAATCCGTAGGATGTTCCTTTCTAACGCCTGATTATTGAAGGGAAAGTATCATCCAATGTAGCTAGCAGCTATATTTGGTTCTATTTGCATTGGCGGGTGTCTTGTTATGAGTCCTCTAACGCTAAATGTTAGAGAGCATGATACATACATTCAGTCTAGCTGAGGGCTATATCATATAGGTACAGATGGCTTACTCAGTACTAGCGACGATTTTGACGCTTACTGACTTTAACTGGAAATAACCGGAATCTGAGCGGAAGTCAAGGTAACTAAGAAGGTAGTTGACATGAACGTCATATTTCTTGGATTTAAAATTGCCTCGGAATCATAACATATGACGTCCTTTGTCAGATTTTGCTGATTTGATATTTTTATAGGCAACCCTGGCTGTACAACAAGTGCAAATCGCGAAAATCCGTAATATGACCGAGTGAACCTTTTGTAAACTCTCTATTTTGTGCCTATATGCATCGGCCTCTGACGCTTGAGCATTGATTTCCATAAAACGCTCTCATAAGATTTTTTCATCTAACGTCCGGTACTTGAGAGGAAGTACCATCTTATATATCCGACGGCTATATTCTGTCGTATTTGCATTGCCTTTTGACGTTTTCGGATTGATTTTCTGGCAAAGCTTTTCATCCCGTTGGTAGGATCCTGTTACAAGCATATTACAAGGGGCTCTTATTAAGCGCTCGATGCTTGAGGGGATTAAAAGGGACTTAATATAGCCTCCGGTTACACAGGATGCTTCCAGTGTCACCGGAACGGAGGCTATATTCAGTCACAAATTGTATAGGCTTCTGACGTTTAAAAAACAACTCAAAACTCAACCTGTTGGGTCTTTTTATAAGGGCTCATGCCCTATACTGTTGTATGAGATGAGAGGATATTCCAAGCAGTTTGGCCAATGGTTATATTCAGTGCCATTCACATTGAATTCTGTCATTTTTGGATAAAGCTCTCAATCCCATTGTATCTTGTAACGAGCATTATGGTGAAATTTTACTTGTGACCGATAGCAAAACTGCTGGATTGGCTGGTGATAAAGAATCACTTTCCCCAAGTAACATAATTAAGTTGAAACATGAAAAAAAAAACAACATTGAAACATGACAAAATGGCCGATCACCTCGAGTTATTCTGCAAGCTTCAAATATTTTTTTTGTAGCATCGACCTATGTTACTTGGGGAAAGTTGTTCCTTATGACCAGCCTGTCCTGCATTTGCGATATCATACTATTTCAATTTCGCCCAATAATAATACACGGTGCTTGAGGGGAAGTATCGTCCAGTTTTGCAAACGGCTATATTTAGTTGCATCTGCATCGGCTTTCGACGTTTTATAAACAGAATCGGTAGGATCTTGTTCTGAAGGCCCTCTAAAGCTCTCGGTACTTGGGAGAAAGTTTCATACAGTTCACCCGGCGGATATACTCTGCCCGAACTGCATAGGTTTTATGACGTTTAACCTATTATAGACGGAGTTTTTGAAAATACGAAAGGGTGTGATATTTCAGGAACCAAATTGACTAAGGTACGTGCGAATTGGGGTTTAAAGGTGTGAATATCTTATAACCTGATTTCAGCTGCCATATGGCACCGCTAGTCTAATATGGGTCAAGTTTGATACTCAACCCAAATTCGGATGATCTGAAAAAATCTGGTCTAAAAGATTGCTGGTTCAAAGAAACGAAAGATCAAGAAAGATCACTGAACAAAAGAACGTTTGAATGATCGCAGGACCGAGGATCCCCATGGCCTAAATGAAAGCCATTACGATTACCGAATGGATTTAAAAAAGGCTCTATATTCACTGATCGGATCTTGTTATAAGGGCCCTCTAATATCCGGTGCTTGAGTGAATGTTCCACATTGTGTAGCCATCGGCTATACTCGGTTACATCTCTGTTGGCTTCTGACGTTTTCAGAAAATATCAGTCGTTTTGTTTCAGAAAAATATTTCATCCAAGTGTGTTTACACAAATAAGGGAGACGACAAGCGGGACATCGTTTCGCTGCCATGCTTAAACGAAAATAATTATTTGTCATGTCTTTAAGAATATGACAGGCATTACAAACGTATAATTTGTTATTACCCGACTGCCTCAGAAGGAGGGTTATGTTTTTCGAGAGTATGTATGTATGTATATAAGGTCCTATTAAATTCACTGCATAATATTTTAAGGGCATGCGTAAATATGTATAAGAAAAACATCTAAGGCATTTAAAAAAATCGACACGCTAGTTTCTTTTTTTTTCATTTTCAAACAAACTTTTTAATTAATTACGAGAACATCCTGTGACTGACCCGACTGACGTTTCGCCACGTAGACAGGATTCACTTACACGGCACGCACACTAACAACCAACCAATCACAGCACCTTATTTTGGCGCGTAAAGGGTGCACATTTTTCGTTTCAATTTTTTTTAGTTAAATGCAATTTTCTCGAAAACTAGCGTGTAGATTTTTTAAAGAATTTCCCTAGTACACGCTTATCTTAATCTGCCCCTAAAATATTTGCAGTGAATTTAATAGGACCTTATATATGTGTGTATGTATGTATGTATGTATGTGGACAAGAAAATTCTCTCGAAAAGGGCTACAGCCCAAACGGGTAGTTGGATTTTGACATATGAGGTGTCGTTAGATTCGTCTCAGCAGCGCTAGTGACACTGGCTATATTAAAAATTCATAAATTCAAGATGGCGGATTTTTATCGCAAAATACAACTTCGTGATTACCGCAGTCGGGTTTTTGTTTTTTAATACATCAGATTGTTTTAGTTATTGTTGGTCGAATCAGATGTGTTTGGGGAAGCGCTAGGGTTTGCAAATTTCTTTACAAAGGGGCAGCTGTCAGATGCCACTATACAGTGCCCCGACTACATAGTAAAATGACCGAGCCTCTATATAAGATTTCCCGTATCCAATTTGTATTCTTTTGTTCGCCAACCCTGACAGGTCCGTTTTATTCAATCGTATGTGTTCTTTGTTATCTATTGTTCACAGTACTCTAACATTTTCTTTCGAAGTATAATTTAGGATAATTGGGTCTTTTCTACAAAACCGTCGCTAGGGTGTGGAAACCGGAATTCCGGGATATCAAAAAAACGGTTTTTATTTGACAATTTTGTTGAATATTTCCGATTTTCAGAGATGTTCAGCAAATGAAGCGGAATAATGGTCGCACGTAATTCTTTTGTTCCTTCCATACTGGAAAAATTAATAATTTTTACAATTACAATTTTTTATTTCTCAAAAATTATGAATCGGAACTATTTGGATAAAACGTCAGATTATTAATTCATTTGCGTCGATTCTACGACTTTACTTTTGCGACTTTACTTTTGATAGGATTTAAGTTTCTTACCAAATCTTCTCTGTCACTCAAATGAAAAATCGCTTATCATGTAAACCCGCGTGATTTTTTCCAAATAACTTAAAGATTAAGATCTGATCTGAGATTTTGTACCTTTTTCAAGTCCAACACCATTATGCACCGTTAAATGATTAAAACCGGTTTTGAGAACCTTCCGATTTGGCACACACTACCCAACGTTAGGTACCTTAATCACATTTCAACGACGTGAAGGCTTCAGTCCTTATTAAAATGTGGTTCGCGTTTTTGTACTTCTTTTTTCGTTACAATAGAATAAAAGATCAATTTACGTAAAATTTTAGGCAGTTTTCTCTACAAATATACAATAGGAAACCTAAGTGGTTATGGTAACCTGAGAAACTAAAGTACGTACTTTCCTACCTACTTGTTTTGGTAAGTAAAAGTAAACTATTTCGATGATATGAAACTGCCTCCAAGGTAAAGTGGTCTGGATTCAGTCCCAAGATCTGGAGGGCCCTAGTTTGATATCTAATAGAGAAGGAGAACCCCACACACAGTCATTTTTCAATTTGTGGGATTATTCCCAGTTTCTTTAGGAATTATTGACTGTTACTGTAAGGAATACGATTTTGTGCCTCTCAGGGCAACGTAAAGTCCCCATGATTGCTCTCTTTGGTTACTTAGATATCAGCCGTTATCTAAATAACAAGCATACAAAAAAAAACAATTTTGATGCAAAACATTTAGGTAAGCCAAATAACTAAAAACTATAAACTTAATTGACTGTGTGAGCTTTCGGCGAACCACAATCACGGAGCTTTGTGGAAGCTGTTATTTAAAAAAACCAACGAAACCCCTATTTTCCACGTCGTCGGGTACGCGAATGAATTTTTAACAAAAACTCAGCCAGAAAATTACACATAGAGAGAGCTCATGAAATCACTTTGTCTTTTTGCCCGAAGCCGGTGGGACCCACACTCGACGTCCGTTTGTGCAAAATAGATAGGTGCCGTGTGATGCTAGCCTAGAATAGCATCACCCCAATTCTACCCGTGGGTGTCGTAAAAAGCGACTAAGGGATAATTATCCAGGGAATGGGCAGCAGCGTTCCCTGTGAATTAAACATCTTGCACTGCGCTCGCCAATCCGCCTGCCAAGCGTGGTGAGTATGGCAATACCCTCCAATACGGGGGAGGCCCATCTCCAGCAGTAGACTGTTGTAGCTGTTAAGGTATATTGCATCTACCATGTCTTCAAGTTTTTGAATTGAAATTTTCTTACAATTGACAGAGGCATGCGTTAGCGCTGCGCTAGACATGCGCTGCAGCATTGGACGTCAAGTGGTGGTACTACCTGCGACGCATAAGGTTCCGGGTTCGATTCTCGGGTGTGTAACTCATGAAGATGATATTTCTCAGTTTGTGAATTTGGTTACCAGCCAGGAGGGCCATGTTAAGCCGTTGGTGATGGTTGCTGTCTGTGATGATTACCGATACGTTTAGATACCTATACTTAGAGGGCGAAGATTCGGTGTCCTGCTCAAAAAGAGAATAAGAGATGGAATTGCGTTAGTTTCTTGCGTCTGAAAACCGGATCCGACAAAACACCGGTAGAACATGCAGTAGATGTGCGAAGCCCCACAGAGAGCAATAGAGAGGGCTCATGAAATAACTTTTGTCTCTTTGCGTAAAGAAAAGGTTCATGACATTTAGTCGTTAGTATTCTTTGTAGGTTTAGTCTCTCTGTAGGAACTGAGTAGATAATGGTCTGGTACAAAAGTGTTCTAAATGTATTACTGCGCTTAACTTCTTGCTTTTGTATGATGAAATATGAGTGAAGAGATACAAGCCATATAGGTATCACACTTCTAGTATAAAAGCGTGCTTTTTTATGTGTATACGTTATTAGATGTTAATATCCATTTGGGAACAGCCTTCCAATTTGTTTTTTTTAAAAAAAGTGTTGTCTTGGATCGCCAATAAATGGCAATACACTCTTTAGGATGCCTTAGAATGGAAAAGCTTTTGCATTTGGGCCAAAATGTTCAACCCACGATGTCAGTAATCTAAATTTTCTAAAGCACGATTTAATAGCATCTTATATTATCGTATGGAGGACTATTGAACATAATTAAGTACTAAGTAGGTACATAGATGATGTTTCCTTTTAATCGTCATTAGAAAAGGTCTCATTAATTCACAGCGCTCATCGCTACATCTTTAAACCTACACGCTGAAAATCCAACATTTCTTTTTTCATTCATAATGTGGTAATTTTTCCTAAACTTGTTTTTGATGTTAACTGAGTACCTATTATGAGATGTTTGAGGAAAAGCTCACAAAAGAAAATAAGGAGTCGTTGTCTTGCCATTTACATACCCAATGATTCTATTATTCTTCTCAAAAGAAAATTATATTTGTTTTGTTTTTCATAATTAGGCATTATTAGGCATTTTCATCGTACTTTACACACGATTTTCTGTTGTAATAAACATAAAAGGAAAATGTTTTTTTCTTTTTAATGACAATTTTCACACACACTGCATAAACTTCCGGTATCTCCGCTTTTTAAACGAAAGGGATTTTTTTACGAAGGCTCTGTGGCGGCGCGCATGCGCCCCACATGCCAAGTCCTGAGCTGCCTAGCAACTGTATAACAAGCTACGTCACACTGTCAGAGAAGACTAGCCAATCAGAAGACGAAGCCTGAAACGCGGTATCGAAGTGTTTCCGTCGATCGCTATAAATTCAACTTCCAAACATGTCCGGTTGGAACAGTCGTTCCCCTGGTCACAACTTTTTCCCTCCTCCGTCGTCACTCGGCCTACTGGCCTCATCACTATTTTTTTTTATCTATGATGGGCTTACTCTTGACCCCAATCTTACCCTAGAGCAGAGATGGGATCTACGGTGGAGCGAGCTTGCCCAGAAGATGCCTATTCACTCTAGACTTAAAGAGATTCAGGTTATATGCACTCGGAAATACAGACGCAGGCAGGGAATTCCATTCTTTAGCCGTGCGCATAATGAAAGATGATTTGAAGCGCTTAGTGCGTAATGTGGGTATATCAACTAAGAACGGATGGTAGCCAGCCGTGCGTCTGGATGTCCGATGGAAGAAAGGAGACGGTGGTATGAGCTCATGCAGCTCACGCGCACACTCTCCGAAGTACAATCTGTAGAAGACCGATAGGCAAGCAACCTTGCGGCGGTGAGCCAGGCTGTGAAGCTTGGTCGCCACCAGTTTTTTATCGCCTATTAATCTCTTGGCTCTGCGTTCCACCGAATCCAGTGCAGCAAGTTGGTATTTAGCCGAGCCATCCCAAAGGTGACAGCAGTACTCCATGCAAGATCGGACTTGAGCTTTATAAAGAGTTAGAAGCTGTTCAGGCGTGAAGTACCGCTTGACTTTATTCAGGACGCCCAACTTTCTAGCTGCAATTTGAGCCTTGGACTCGATGGTGGTGCCGAAGTTGAGGTCAGAGGACAGCTCCATGCCAAGGAGTTGAAGAGTGTTGGTCACTGGAACAGATGTACCCCGAAAAGTAGGAGAAAAGGTGAAAGGACTCCTTTTTGCGGAGAAAAGACACGCCTGCGTTTTTGAAGCATTGAAGCTGACGAGATTGTCATCGTCCCACTGGGAGACGTTACTTAACGTCAGGCTCGTACGCTCAATCATAGCCTTTCTCAATCTTTGGATTTCATCACCACCGGCTCCTGCGCCGGACAGATATTTCTACATCAAATTGTGATGGTCACAGTTTGTCATTTCTGAAGTGACTGTCGCTACCCACTTTTTTGGTACAGTACGTTGTAACCAAATAAGTCTCGTTTTCCATTTAAAATAACTTGTGGAGCGAGTCGTTTGTATTCATGAGAAGTTCCGACCCCTAGTTCTTGGCAAAATTTGGGTCTCCCGTATCGTGAAACAGTAAACACACTATCAAAAATATATTTCTTCCGTTTGGCGAGAAACAATTGTAGCATAAGTTTGGGCGTTATATATGCGTAACGCATGCGTTAGGACACTATGTACTTCGACCTTCATCATCATCTTCCTGCCCTTATCCCAATTACTTGGGGTCGGCGCAACACGTTTCGTTGAACACAAAATCGTATTGCAAAAGGATTTGGCTGAATTTTAGGACCGGCCGCCTACCAGACGTCAACCCTCCTTTTTTCTATACAAATACGGGTTATGTCAAATAGTTTGACAAACGCATCTGTCGACACAGCGTTGTGCGATGTACGACGCCAGTGGATGCGCCTATGAAATCGTTTGATATAAATCTTATTTGTATGAAAAGAAGGTGGAAAATCACATTTTTTTAACGCAAACAAAAGCGAAAAAGCGATCTTTGAAAATAACCCACAAACGAATGTTACGTATGTTTCTTGCCTTAAACAAACTATCAAAACTATATTTCTTCTATGTTTTTGTTGGCAAAGGAAATATCTGCATACTTCCTGACGGCAACTTTAATATTCTAGCCGGTCTGTTGCTACAAACTTTAGCGATATCGGCCATCGTTGGCTCTTGAAAAATAAAGTTTCATAGCCTTTGCAACACTTTGCATAGCAAGTGCCAGAGATTTTGTGTTCTTTAGGCTAGTTTTGTGTGACTAAACTAGTTCTATACAGTAATGGGTAAGGAGTTGTTGCTTGTTTGTTTTGGCTTCGATATTCGAAAGGGGCGAAGCATCGGGATGGAAAAACACATAGTTACTAGTAGTTTCTATTGATAAAAGTTGGGGTATAACGACATTCTGCGATGAGTATTCGTTTTGCGAATCGTACATTATGCGTCAAGGTATTCGATCTGGCTTTATATGATCAACCACTACTGAAAGGCCGACAATGTCATATTGGTTGTCGCATTTGTTTTTTTTTTTTGTATAAGGTATAGCAGCATTCTTTTTCTCATGCGGCGCACCACACTTTTCTGCTGGTTTTGACAGCCATAATGTTGCATATTGATGCAGCAGCAGCACTTATAAAGCGGGTTGTTTGTCGTTATATACGTGCGGTCTAAGGTATTTCTAAACTAGTTTCGCCTGACCAGTGGATCTTGAAAATACCGTAAAACTACGAGGTGCGTTTGTTCTCCACCATACTTACAATAAAACTTTGTTAAAACATCGATTCATCAAAGAACTAGCTGCCTTCTAGCTAGGTCACTATAAAAGCTTAAGTCAACTGAAAAACTTGTTTACCAATAAAATGTTTCCAATGACTTGGCCTGTATCCAATGCTCTTTGGCACTCCATCACACCACTATTCACCTGTTAACACTCGAACATCAACCGATACTTTGATCGATCGGAAAAACAAACTCATTTTTACCACCAGTCGATAATGGCGCTTCTATGTTTGGATCAGGAACAACGTTCTGTGCTTTAGTGAATCTGTGGATATTAGTATTGTTTTGAAGTGTGAAACTCCGTGAGGTAGCCAGTAAAAATCCTGCCACCCCTAGTCCACTCAGGGTGTTTTGTAAAAGGCGACGTAGAGTTCTTGACCTTGGCTGAATATCTGTCGACTATGGTCCACCGCATGGTGGCGGCGTGGATACTTACAATAGCATTCCCAAAGAGGGTTGACGTCAGGCAAGCGGTCGGTCATAAAATGTTTCCAAATCCTTTTGCTACATGATTTTGCGTTCTAAAACACTTTATCGATGAAAGACCCAATACACCGCCTATTTTAAACCTCTGACATGTTTATTGTCAGACGTTTACTGACGCATTCCGTCTAACTCAATCATATTATATGTAGGTTCTAGGTTGGTCTAACTAATCGTAGAATACATCCGAGATGGTTTAACTTGCTTTCCGTAGTACAAAACCATCTGTCTTGTAATCAGCCAGTTGGTTAAGCCTGCAATGTCTTAAAGAACTTGAAAGAAATTGACAACTGTGTTTATTTCTTCTCTAAATTCGAATCTGAGACCACCAGATTCTGAGGCTAACGCTCAGACAGACACTCGTACATAACATCAGCACTATGATCGATAGCGAAGGAAAAACAAACTTATTTTTACCGCCAGACGATAATGGCGCTTCTATGTTTGGCTCAGGAACAACGTTCTGTGCTTCAGTAAAATGTGAGTATTGTTATCCTTCTGGTGTGTGGATTAGTCAATGAAAGACCCAATGAACCCTGGTGTCGGAATTCTTCAACCACCTACTTGACTACTAGTAAACCTCTGACATACTTGTGTATCAAGGCTGCAATCAAGATGGATTTAACGTGATTCCGTAGGACAAAACCATCTGTCTCACAGACAGCCAGGTTCATACTGCAACAACGTTTTATCGAAACTTGAAAGAATTTGTTTCCGAGAATCGAATCTGAAGCCTCCAGATCGTGAGGCTAACGCTCAGACAAACTCTCGAACATAACACTATGATCGATAGCGAAGGAAAAACAAACTTATTTTTACCGTCAGTCGATAATGGCGCTTCTATGTTTGGCTCAGGAACAACGTGCTTGAGTGAATCTGAGAAAGTGTTGTGATGGATTGAATCTACTCAATTGAATCTGGAACTCTGATACGTAATGCGCAGTAGACGAATGGTTGAAGTTCGCAAAATGCGTAAAAGGCAAAGAGTAGGTGCGAGTAAAGTAATCAGTTAGTGAGGCGAGTCAGGTAAGGATTACCACTTTTGGACTTGTTTTCAGCTTTCACATGCAGTTACTCATATTGTAAAAGACGGTGTACCAAAAACTTTGCAGGTATGATCAATGAAACTAAACTTTTACAATACAGCCTATATTATTATTAAGAAACGAAAAAAGCAGTCGTTGGGTTTTGATATAAAAGTCAGCTGATCGAATGTCGTGTTACTTTTATATTTATTTATATTTATAGTTCAAAGAAACTATTTTGAAATATCAAGTATCCACTAATTCGCAACTTGGCACAACCCTACTAATACATCGGAACCTCCTAGGTGAATCCTGCAGTGAAACCGCTAGCCACTTAGGGCTGAGAGATGCGGTAACCTGCCATTTTAGCGAAGAATAGCAACTAAGTATCTACAGCTTCAAGTATCTGTGAGTTCTTGAGATGTTTTTACCCGACCTCAAAATGGAAGGGATCTGATTTCGATGAAGTCAGCACATTCTGGACCTATTTTGAAAATGCTTTTATTTGTAAGAGCGTAGGTACTAGCACTAATTTTTGGTGGGTGATCAAGAGCTTTTGTTCGGATCCACAATTTCATAAAAAAGTTTATGATAACTTTCAAAATTGTTTGCGAACCGCCTTAAAACCAAACAACTCAAACATTATTGTGTATGAGTGCTTTAAAAGGATAGCCGATTGATTGCGTATTTTCCGACTTTTTCCAAAAACATATTCCTTTGTTTCCTTCCCGAATAATGCATGTAGAGCTATAAATCACTGTTTTTTGTTAAATTAATAATTTCTATAGGGATTTTTAAATTTTTCGAAAAAAGAATCATTAAACAAAATAATTTTTTCTCACCTACTACTACCAGGCTTTAAATTAATAAAAAAATATTAGCTCTGCACGTTATTCTAAAAGAAAACAGGGAATACGATTGTATGAAAACTTGGTTCTAGTTGAAAATGATATCATACTGAAGTTTGAGCACTGCCCCTCTGGCAACGGGCATAATTAGGTACCCAATCTTAATGTCTTAGTTATACTTGTTAAAGGTTCTTTTAAGTTTTACCCGTTTAATTTAAATTATTCATAACCATTATTAACATACGGATACGGCAGATTCCGTTAAAAATTAAACTTTTAAATATCTTTCACATTAGGCGGCCATTTTGAATTTGAAACAATCATCCATAAAAATATTTTTTGCCTGAAGCTCAGTCTTGAACTCTAATTTTGAATGTAAGTGGATGAGGTAGACACCTTATTTCATACAAATATTAAGAAAAGTCAGAATAAGTTTATCCCTCACATAAGAAGGTTGACGGTGGCTGGGGACGAGGGGTCAGATATCCCTGCAGGTGACCGCACTACCCAATCCTTTATCTGTCAAAATTGGCAGATTATATGTAAACTTCGGTCAGTCTAGTCTAGATTGATAGTTTCCAAAACCTTAAATCAACTAGACAATTTGGATAGGCACTGGAATTGGGTAGGGTGTCACGCTGCTGATTGTACCTCAATCAATCAATTTATTCATTTAACGTATCAAAATAACTTTTTTTTTCGAGAGTATCTGTATGTATGCAGATTAGTAATTTTTTTAAGGGGTGCAGCCTAGGTAGGTATAGCTTGACGGATGTTGAAATATTATGAGGTGTCGAGATTCGTCTTAGCAGCACGAGTAACACTGGCTCTATTAAAATTCCATAATTCGACATTGCGGATTTTAAACCGTAAATATAACTTCGGCACTTCTTTACACACATAAGGCCTTTTTTTAATTTTTATGCCTGTTCATGCAGTTGTCAAAAAAACAGTGCTAATTGGGGCCAAATGGATGTTGCTGCTGACAGTACCTCGCTCACTCATCTCAAAGGAAAATAACACCGCAGTTGAATCAGGTATTTGCCATCATCTTAAAACGATTGCTGGTTTGAGGAACGAGCACCAAACGACTCGTTCACTCAATGGACCTGCTCCCAATAAGACCTAGTGGGTCTGCATACAACATGTCAAAATAGCTATATATATCTGAAGGGGTGAACCAGTCCATGAAACTGAACAATTTTGCCTATGTTCCTTAGGGAAAATTGTTCACTTTCATAGACTGGTTCACCCATAAAATATTTTCAGTTCATTTTTTAAACTTTATAGGTATATCCCATAATATAATTATAAGCATTTAGGCATAGTTGCGCCTGCTGCCATCTGCAATAAGCTCTCAGTTATCCTCCTGTCAGATCCCTTACACCACTTGTGTGATGTCCCGTGTTATGCCGGCTTAAAATAGCTTCATAAATAGCCCATATCTTTGCCATGGGTGTCGTAAGGAGTGACTTGGACATTTGGATGTTGATGTGTATTGAAATTTTAGTCTGCTAGCTTATAACCTGTCTGTCACTACGGTGATACACAGTCTTCTGAATGATTCTCAAACGTTTGTCAGACGTGGTTTAAATGGCAGTTTTTACAGCTATTTATGCTCTACCTACCCTGCATGGGAGCATCATCATCATCATATCAGCCATAGGACGTCCACTGCTGAACAAAGGCCTCCCTTAAATATTTCCTCCTTGTCCGATTAGAAGCGGCCTGCATCCAGCATTTCCCCGCGGACTTGACCAGATCATCTGTTCATCTCGCGTGGGGTTGTCCTACGCTGCGCCTGCCGGTATGTGGTCTCCACTCGAGAACTCTCCTGCTCCACCCATTATCAGTTCTTCGAGCAACGTGGCCTGCCCATTGCCACTTCAGCTAATTCCCTTAGCTATGTCAGTTACCTTGGTTCGTCTACGGATCTCCTCGTTTCTGATTCGATCACGTAGGGAAATACCGAGCATAGCTCTCTTATCTCGCTGAGTGACTCCTAGTCTATTTAGGAGGCCGACAGTTAGAGACCACGTCTCGGCACCGTAGGGACATACGGGACATACTCTTGATATAATATGTATGAATGTTATTTGGACCTACTAGGTCTAATACGTAGTGGGTCCAAAAACATACCAACTCAACGGAACAGCAAACACTGGGGTACTGTAAAGTATCAGCTCAGAAGATTAAAGCTTTTTATGCTTGCAACGGAACGTTTTCTGTAAAGACTTAGCTTCGTTTCCTTTTGAGAGATATAAACATTCAGAAGACTGCCCGCATTAAATGCAACTGAGCTTGGAAGCTTAAAGCAATTTAGATATTAATATGGGTATTCAGGTCGTTAGACAGCTCAGTGTCCCACTCAAAAAGAAGAAGAAGGAGGGGTCTATAAAAAAACTACATTTTCTCTTACTTGGTTTGCATACTGAATATTTTGTCATTACATACGTACGACTTTGTTTTTATCATTCTTCGCTACGTCGTCGTAGCAAACGTAGCAATGTGCTACAGCTTTAGAATCGTCGCTATAGATCAAAATAAAGATGAAGGAAATATTGTTTTAATCTATAAAATGACAAACTTAATATTATTAATAGAGAGGTTTTTTGTAAATTTATCAAGTAGATCGGTATATACGTGGTCAGTACAAGAGGTGAATAAAGCTAGCGTTTTTCCTCGTAACGCGCAAGTTATTTTAACGCTAACTATGCTGTCCTTTAAGAAAAATATTGGGCTTAACGAGGTAGCTGAAAGGCAGTAGGTAAACAGTAGCCAAATAAAAATTAACATTATTTTAGCGGTATTATCCGATATTTTGGGTCAGCGCATTGACCATTTACCTTAATTCTAGAATTATCACTGAAACCCAGTGAGCTGAACTTATAACTAAATTCTAGAGGTAACGCTAATTCAGTGAGTGGTCGAAACCATTTTACGTGCAAAGTTAATTAGTATGACATGCGATGCGAGCTGTACGTGGTCGGAATTCGAATGGAAATTTAGATGGAAATCGAGCTCATTTGAACAGTTTTTTTTGGTGGCACTGTGAATTTTGTACTTACATACAGGGTGTAAGGGATCAGAAATTAGGGAAACGGCGTGTGGCCTTTATAGATGGCTCACTTAGTTCTAGCGGCGATTTTGACGCTTACTGGCTTTAACTGGAATCTCAGGGTAATTCAAGCACAAATTAGGTAAACGAAGCACGTAGTTTGTGAAGAAACGGTGTACCTAACTCTCTGCAGGCATGATGAGACAATGAAACTGAACAACTTTCACTATGGAGCCATGCTAGGAACGTTAAAAACGGGAAAGATTTTCTGAAACTAAAACGGCAGCTTTAGCGAGATTTTTATATTTTGTTTGCACTGTAGAAAGACTTATTTTTCGCGCGAAAATACTTCAGATGCTTTCAGGGTTTAAAATTTACCAAAACAAGCGAATATTTTTGACATACAGGTGTAGAGAAAATCGGAGTCGCACGGGCGGGCGGGAAAAATGTCTAAAAAGTTGTACCTACTAGCCTTACTAGCCTACTTGTATAGGTACAATAGCCAAACGGTGATATTGTTCTCACTACTGAAACCTGCCCGAGCCATATGGCGCTAGATGTATCGGCCATCAGGCGCCTTTAGCAAAAGCGTAAAGAAATACTCCCTAAAAATACGGCAGTATCTAAGGCAAGTACAGACGCTAAAAATATTCCGTAAAAATACGGCAGTACCTAAGAGAAGTACAAATGTCCAAGATCTGAGGTTCAAATCCTGCTTGGGGTG
The DNA here is from genome assembly GCA_024500475.1 of Phthorimaea operculella. Lineage (NCBI taxonomy): Eukaryota > Metazoa > Arthropoda > Insecta > Lepidoptera > Gelechiidae > Phthorimaea > Phthorimaea operculella. Next base: position 4,037,869 of record JANFCV010000017.1, read on the forward strand.
GAAAATTATGCAAGTTTTTCAAAAATTGCATACTCTTTCCAAATTTGGTACTTATTTGAAATAGTCCGTTTGTTTGAACTGCCTGTGAAATGTATACTTAACTGACATGGTTGTGTACCGACCGTCTAAGTAATTAATAGATAGCAACAGGGACTGACGGCTTATGGTCAAATTTTGACGGCGTCGGTGTTGCTGCGGTCTTGTAGAAAAACCCGACCGCATCTCATACAAACCCTGAGCTTCTCAGCGCGCTGTCAACGTGATGGCGACGCGGCGGCATCGTTGACGCTGACGCCCGGTCTTTCTGGTATCCCCATCCCATACAAACCAGTCATTTGACAGCGACAACGACGCCGCCGCGACGCCGCGACGCTTGGAAAATAAGGGTACTATTAACGTACCTTCCGAAGCACGGAACCAAGTTATTAAGCCTGCATTATTATACTAAACAGGGAGACAAATCACTAAATAAAAATCTTCAGCTTTGTGTGTTTCTTCTCGCGAATTGAACCTGGGCCTTTCGGATCTCGAGACAAATGCTCACAGAAGCAGTTCAGTGGCGATCACATGTAACGTCCGTTTCTGCGTTATTTTTATGCTACTTAACGCATGCGTTAGGACAATACAATCCCACCTCTCATTCCCATACAAATACGGTTTAGGTACCTATGTCAAACGGTTTGAAAGACGCATCCGTCGACACAGCGTTGTGTGAGTCTGTCCAACCGTTAGATATAAACCGTATTTGTATGAAATTAAGGTGGAAATTCGCATTTTCCTAACGCATTATTTACGCAGCGCACCAACGGACGTTAAGTGTGATTCCCGCCTTAAGGCAATCGCTTTCAATTAATCACAAGCCGAACCAATACGGGCCAAGTCCGAATCCGGAAGTCCGAGGAAACTCCAAATGAATAGTCAACTCAATTGCCAATAAACGGTAATAAATTATTCCTTCAATTAGGTTCTTGTTCAGGGAAAGAGATAGCAAATTGAGAGCCTTGTGCAATAGCTGAAAGGCAAAAATGTATACAAACAAAGTGTTAGGAAAAGTTCAGCGTTCCTTTAAACCTTTCGGGGAGTGTGCACAGTCTCTCCATGAGTTCTATCTCCGGTGCACGAGACGCCGGTTGGAATTCCACCCTTATATCGTAGACATCCCGCAAATTCGCACAAAGCGCTTCGCTTCTACATTTTTAATGCGAACTGCTAAGGAGTGGAACTCCCTGCCATCCGGATCTGTTTCCGGAACGCTATAACCTGGGCCTTTTCAAGGCGAGAGTGAATAGGCATTATCTGGGCGAGCATGTTCCATCATCGTCTGCATCGTCGCTTAACATCAGGTGAGATTGCGGACAAATGCTTACCCATTGTTTATATAAAAAAAAAAGTTTACAAGAAATATGGCGTTTGTTGCAACCATCTACTTAAAGTTACCTCCTCTGATATGCATCATTCAGCTCAGCTTCAAAATCGTCGCTAGTATCTACTGAGTGAGTTATCTGTAAAGGCGCCGGCGCCGCGCCGCCTCCGAATTTGTGGTAGATAATCCCAGTCTGGTTAGGACATTGCAGGCTGAACCACCTGATTGTCCGCAAGTAAGATGGTTCCGTGCTTCGGATGGGCACGTTAAGCCGTCGGTCCCGGTTGCTGTCTATGATGGCGGTCGTTACACAACCATGTCAGAGGCCTGCTACTTGCAGTAGGCGGTTGAAAAACTCTGACACCAGGGTTCAACGGGTCGTTAAACGACTCGGTGTCCCACACGAAAAGAAGAAGAAGGATAGGCGCATTTCCTGGAAGGTATACCACTTATTAACGTTAACTACGAAAATTGACGCTTTTGTATATCAATATTAAACCTGAAGCCATCACAAGTTCCCTTCAATGTTGATTGCTTCGCTAATTCGATTAAATCGTAAGTATCGCGTTCCTATAAGTTGGTAATTCAGATTCCTTGAAATAGGCGGGACTACTCGTAATATCTATTGCTGCAAATTTTTAGCGCAACGCTAACGCATGCGACTGTCAAGAAGTGCAAGGAAATTCCGAATTCCCCTGCGTTGCGTTGTTTCAACGTCGCTTTTTAGTATGGAGAATACGACTTAATCTATCCTTGCATCGTACATGATATAAAAATCAACTGCAAATATTTAAAGGGTAAACCAAAAAACGTCCCATACAAATGTACCAGCTAAGCGAATCAAGTAGTATGGGAGGTCCAATTTTTTTTTCATAATATTTCGACCTGTGTTTCTTGGGGAAAGTTGTTCAGTTTCATGGGTTGGTGCACCCCTTAAAATATTTGCAGTTAATTTTTTACACCTTTTATATACACATGCTTTAGCGCTGCGTCAAAAATGCGCAGGACTTTAGGCGGGGATCATACGTAACGACCGTTGCTGCGATATTTTACATCAACCTTATTATTGTGCGAGAATAAAGTGGAAATTCGCATTTTTCTATCTAACGCATGCGTTACTTGGTCGTTACGTGTGATTCCCGCCTTGGGTAGGTACTTCCTTGAAATACACTCGACATTTTGTCAACAAGGGCTTCAAGCCAGAAGGCTTCTAAGAGTACTAGAATTATTAATTCACGGAGCTGGTTGAACTATTTCAAGATTTCACTTCTGGTTCTAGGTAGTAGAACACTGCTGTAGGGTTCTGGACAGACGTTCGTCCTACTTGTCATAAATATCAATATACTACGCATACTACTTATACTCATGTAACAGCTTTTTAAAATTTTGACTGAATGAAATTTTATTTACGTTTGTCGTTGAGGCATAAAGTTACATGCTGTGTGTGAGCGTGGTTAATCTTGCCAGCCCCGAGGCAGTGCTGTACTCTTTTTTTTTATTTTATTATAATTTAATTTAAATAACGTGGTCTTGGTACACCAGAGTCATATGCAACATGCAAATGTCTCCAGTGTTCCAAAATAGGACAATCCGGTTTTTTAGTAATGACATTTAGGATGCTGTTGCTACTTGCCCTAGTTCAAGTCATCGACATGCGCCTCGGCAAACATGCCTGACGCACTACAGAACCGGGGAAGGTGCATCAGCACCCTGAAAGCATTATTATATATTGTACTCGGAGAGCATTGTAGGTCTTCTTCGTGTATCTTACCCACAGGTTGCACGTGTATAGGGGCTGGCAAAATGCCCTAAAAAGTGTAATTTTAACATCCTCAGAACAGCGTGCAAACCTGCGGGCAATCATGTTGCATCGTACCGCCAATGCTCTCCTTTCCCTCTCAATGTCATCATCATCTGACAGGTCCTCGTTCACCACATGGCCCAGATATTTGAACTTGGAGACTCTATTAAGAGCGACCCCTCCAATGGTGACAGGTGGAACTTCTGTGACCTTCCTAGCCTTGGTTTTAAATACCAGGACCTCGCTTTTTTTCACATTGTAGACATTTTTTATCCCGCCCGAGACGCGTTTATACCAAAAACTCAAAATTGATATAAAAAGGAGAAAATTGTGTTTATCCATTTTATTACGAGATCGAATTAACTAGAATGTGATTTTCTAATAGAAAATCATAAAAAAATACTACTGAGAAAATATAAATGTTTTGTTGTGGACTTTAACTTTGACTTTGACTTATCATTATCAATTAGGCTCTACCATAGCTCTACTGCCATATTAGGCCATATTCAATGATATTATTTCACATCTGTCAAATATTCGAGGACTGTTTCAGAAAATTAAGTATCACCATACAGACACGTTGTCAGCCTGTCGCCTAAAATTGTAATACACACATGAAACCCTCAAGCCTTACTTTCGTCTTACGACACTTGCGTGAAATAATTGGGGTTATGTTATTCTAAGTCGGCGTCTTGATATACTTGCTCTAAAAAAACAAGTATGTTCAGTACCGCTCAAGGGCATGGGTAGAAGCACTTCCTGTGAATACAACGTTTTGCACTACGCTCGCCTCCAAGCCTGGTTAGTAAGGTTAGTACCTCTAATAGAGAGAGACACATGCCCATCCAGTTGAGACTACCTATTAGACAGACCGTTGAATGCCGTGTGGTGCCGGGTTAGAATAGCATCACCCATATTTTTCCCGTGGGAGTAGTAAGAAGCGACTAATGGATTTGAGAGTTGATGTGTATTGCAATTTTAAGCGACAGGCTAACAACCTGTCTCTATGGTGGGTGATACACAGTATTTTTAATAATTCTCAAATTTTTGCCAGAAGTGGTGTGGTGTGGGTCGTTTCGTTCAGCCTAAAACGACGCTCTGCTTACCCCGCAAGGGACATAGGCGTGATATATGTGCCTATGTTAAAGTAAAAACCATACATGGTTACGTTGAGAAGATGAATGAAAGAAGACCAACGAAACAATATAATGGTGAGTGTGGATGGGAACGTTGGAATGGAAATACCTTGACGTACAGACATGACCAGATCGGGGATGATCTAAAGAAAGGTCAAGTCAAACCGACGAGCTTGTATGGAAACAGGCTGATCTCTCTTCTCTTTTCGTGTGGGACACCGTGTCGTTCAACGACCCGGTGAAACCTGGTGTAAGAGTTTTTCAACCGCCTACTGCAAGTAGCAGGCCTCTGACATGGTTGTGTAACGACCGCCATCATAGACAGCAACCGGAACCGACGGCTTAACGTGCCCATCCGAAGCACGGAACCATCTTACTTGCGGACAATCAGATGGTTCAGCCTGCAATGTCTTAACCAGACTGGTAACAAATTCGTAAAGTGATAAATATCAACTTTGTGAGTGACCCCACCGGCAATTGAACTGTCAATATCGAAGAAGCGAAAGAGGTGTGTCAGAATTGTAGCAAGTGGAACGTATGTCTACCCTATTCTTGTAGTTACTCTCTCAAGGTCAAATAAATAAACTTTGCGAAGAATTTGTCTAGCCATTTCCATTATGTAACGAAATAAAGGCACTCAGGTACATACCTATGGATAAGTTATGTTCCAAATAAACGAGGTTCTAACTAACTAAACAAATACGCAAACACAGTCAACGTCTTGAAGGTGTTCCATTTAAATAAACAAATACCTCACGAAAGGTAAATAACAATTTTGCTGCTTCGCTTTACAAGATGTTACAAGTCTAGGTACCTACTTCTAATTGTTATGTAAAACATTTCAAACATTCAACACACAGGTAACTTAGGTCCAATTCGAGCAAGTAATTAAATGTTATATGATCAATAGGCATAAAAACACAGAATATCATCATTTTGTACCTGTGATATTATAGAAATATGACGTCACAATTAAATATTTTGGATTTGGATATTAATTATTAATTAATTATAATTATACTGGTGTTTAATAATTTCTAACTTCTAATATTTTGAAAAACGATGAATGGAGTCTGCAGTATTTCTGGACAAAAGCCTTAAGCAAACACTTTTGTATTTTATTTACTACTCAGTCAAGTAGCGAATACGGTGTACTTACTATCAAAGGGACTTAATTTTCAGGCATGCTTACTTTTGAGTTTGCGTGTCGAGTTCGTTAATATGCACCACTGGAGTTTGCGCTACGAAAATGGACTTCGAATCAAGAAATACTTACAGCGTTGAAAGACTTTACCACCTACTTAAGTTCTTTATCTTTTTCCGTTTTAAACAAGGTGATGAAACAGAAAGAGCCAAAAAACCAAACGAAAGTCTTTCAAGTTCATATCTCGTGTCTTCAGTTCAATTTTCATAGAGCACAAACTCCAGTAGTTTCTGAAGCATAAACTAGCACTTCACAGAAAATGTTGCAAAGGAATTTGGCCGCTAAGTTAATAGCTTGGTAACAGAGTTTGCTAATAATTAAAATTAAATCCCAAACCCTCCCTTTAAGCGACCACATCTGACCTCGGGCGTGTTTTGACGAGATGAGGGCTGCATTTTCGCGGTGTACCTATTTTGAAAATTAAGATTTTATTATAAGGGTGTTTTAATTTAAGTAGTGTTTAATAAATAAATATCCCTGGACGAGACACACAGCGCCATCTAGCCCCAAACTAAGCAAAGCTTGCGATCTATGGGAACAAGACAACTGATATAATACTTAAATACTTTTTTTTTTGTAAATAATTAAAACATTCAGACTAAACACAAATATTTGAAAATTGACTTTTCTAATATTTGTGTCGGTGGGAATCGAACCCACGACCCTTGGCGTAGAAGGCAGGGGTACTATCCACTACGCCAACGGGACAGTCGAAGCCGTCCAAGCCAACTGTCTAAGCTAAGACAAAACAACTTTAATCTTAAATTAACATATAATTGGTTACACTTTCTGATGGACTACATGTAGCTAAGTTTATTTTATTTTTCATATATCTAAATGACGACTCATATACGATTAACTCCAGCTGTGAACTGGCTGTTGATAGTAACTACACAAATTAGGGAAACGGCACTAATACAGATGACTTACTCATACTAGCGACGACTTTGACGCTTACTGACGAAAACTGGAAAAAACCGGAATCTCAGGGGAAGTCAAGGTTACTAAGAAGGTGGTTGACACGAATGTCATATTTATTGGATTTAGAATTGGCTTTGAATCATATGAAGCTCTTTGTCCGATTTTGCTGTTTTTATATTTTTTACTTCTAAAATTTTGACAGAAGCTACCCTGGCTATCACTGGCTATGTAACAAATGCCAATCGCGAAAATCCAAAATACGGCCGAGTGAACTTTCTGTAAGCTCTATATTTTGTGGGTACTAGTAACTACCATACCAATTGAGATGTTGTTCTAATTTGACAACCTTTTTTACTGTTTTTCGCAAAGCTGTAACAAAAACATAATTAAACATTAATAGCCAGCCCAAGTGCCCGCCGTTTTAGCAAAACAAACGCAATAATTACACCTTGCCCTTCAAAACAGCCCTTAAACCGAATTTTTCAATCAGTAGAATGTTGTTCGCGTGCCCATGCTCGTCTGCGTTCTACTGCAAGAGTTTATTTGCACAATGTCTGCCCTTGACAAGAATGAATTCGTACGTTTGTTCGAATAGGCCATATTTGACAGCTATTAAAAAACAAATTATGCTCTAACTTTTATCTTCGTTCACATATCTTCAAGTACAGGTTCGACTACTTTCAAATGTGGTCTACTCGGACGTCCTAATTTTTTAGTTACATAGTAGGTAGAACGTCCGTACATTGGTTAGACCACTCTGTGAAGTTAAAACCTATACTCTTTGCAGTTTGACGCATGCGAAATATGAGTTCTACAGATTCAAAAATACACCTCCTGGCCTAAACAATAAAACCGGAATAATGATAATAAAAGAGTGGAATTATTAATAATGCTGAAAATAATGTGCTTTTCACAAAAATAATGACACGATCACGACCGGGGTGGTAATATCGCTCGTTTAATACAGAATGTACGAGTAAATTGCCGTGTGATGCCGTCTTTGAACAGCATCACCCCATTTCTACCCGTGGGTGTCGTAAAAAGCGACTAACGGCGTGTCCCCAGACCAACGGCACGGCGCCGGCGCCGTGGATAGTCACGGCGACGGCGGGCACCGTGCCGTGCCACGGTGTACACCGTGCTATGGCACGGCGTGCATCACGTCGGCGTCACGGCGTGCGTCACGTTAGCGTCACGGCGACAAAGCTGATGCGGGTATTATATATTCTTTGGTTGTTGCTACTGACACTGGCCACTAAGACGGGCAAGTATTATCTGGGGGCACGGTCGCGCTCCGGCCAAGACAAGCCATGCAAAAATCATTATATATAATAAAAGTAAGTTGATAAAATGTACGTGCCGATAAAACTTAAAAAGGATTCCCGGTACGATAAAGGGACTTATACTGTGCAATAGCCCTTTATCTCCCCTCGAACAAGAAAGTTCCCATTTTAATTTAAAGGGCGTATTTTTAAAGATATTAGGTGAGGGCTTTTACAATCCCTAAAGCAGTGGCGCCATCTGTTGTCGTGTAGTCGAAATCCACTTCGAGTTCGTGATTTTTGATGCAATCTGTTGCGAAATTTTGGATTTTAAATGTATTTAAAACATTTTTATTAGACCAAACAGATAAATACCGCGAGTGAAACTGCGGGCGGAAGGCTAGTATGAAATAGATATCGCGAGGGCAAAAGCATGAGAGTATGAGTACGAGACTATCATCAAAAGTATTAGACTACCTATCATCTTAATTAAATTATAACAAAATAATGTCACATTCTGAAATTAAAACAAAGACTATGTGGTCAATCATAAACAGAAAAACTATAAAAAAACGACATAAAGAACATAAAACTAAATTATAATAACAAATCCATTGTATGTCCCAAAGCTGTTGCTAACTGCTTTAATGAGTACTTCTCGACTGTGGGTGAGTCACCGACTCCCACAACAGATGCTACGCTGAGTTGTGGCAGGGATAGCGGCCTGCTCGCCAGCTATCAACTCCCTATACTTACTTGCGATTGGTTTCTGAGCGGGAAGTATCAAATATAATAAAAAAAATGCCAAACAAGTATTGCAATGGTGTGGATGATATTCCACCTATGCTGATAAAGAAATGTGCAAACGTACTCACACCTCCGCTAACCCTTCTAATCGACCAGTCATTTGAATCAGGCATTTCTCCCGACGCGTTAAAAATAGCTGTAATTAAAACTATCCTCAAAAAAGGCGGCGCTGCTGCAAATAATATTAGTCAATACAGGTCAATTGCGATTTTACCATCAGTATCAAAAATATTCGAACGGGCAATGGCAAATCGAATCAACGATTTCCTAGAAATATATAAATTATTGGATAATGATCAGAACGGCTTTCGGAAAAAATGCACCACAACTCTGGCTGTCTACACTTATATTCAAGAGGCAATGAACTACATTAGAAATAAAGATTACACTGTAGGAAGTGTGCTAGAATGTACCTTATTTCTAGTATACATTAACGGCCTGCCTAAAGGGGTCGTCCACAAATTACGTAACGCTCTTTAAGGGGAGGGGGGGGTTCCGACCGAGCGTTACGGTCCCGTTACTATGGGGGAGGGGGGGGTCAGAGACAAGTGTTACGTAACGCTTTTTTTATATTTTTCAAGTCCTTTTTTATATGTTTGTAATTCAGGGACTACCGAACTAATGGAATACCATTTTTTTTTATCTCTTCCAGTGCCAGTGTCAGGTGGAACGTAGAATAATGAAAAATTCTTAGAATTATTGCAAAATTTTCTTCCGCAGGGAGGATTTGAATTAAGAACCTCATTTCTTAATCGCAGATGAAAAGAAACTGAAAAAATATATACGTTACGTAACGCTAAGGGTAGGGGGGAGGGGTCATGATCAAGCGTTACGGTCCCGTTACGTGGGGGAGGGGGGTGGTCAAAAAGTTAGGATTTTTGCGTTACGTAATTTGTGGACGACCCCAAAGTAGTTGACTGTCACTGCACCCTCTTTGCTGATGATATTTCCCCTTCTATTCCAATGTCACAAAAATGACAATGACTACAGGACAACAATTTGGAAATTAACAGCGATAAAACTAAGATAATACAGTTTCGGCACTATCAGAGACAACCTATTAGCTTGGAAGCCACCACGGCAAGATTAAAAATCGAAGAGGTACATTCGTGCACGTTGTTGGGTGTTACCATTGATACCTACGTTTGCTGGAAATCAAAACTATCCCAATTTATTTACGCCCTAAGTGTACTAAAATCCAACGCTAACATTGAATGTGCCCTTTCGGCCTATTACGCTTATGCCTTCGCGTGGTTAAGTTATGGGGTAATATTGTGGGGCTGCACATCGGTTGCAAAAAATATGCATGCGCATCTATATTAATAATTTCGTGCAGGGGTAACGGTTACCCCCTGTTTTCTGTTTTCTAAATAATCACACATAAAAAATTATTGTTTTTGAGTCGACAACATATATCTAAATTTAGCGGATTATCGAGAATTTTATAAAATTCTAGCGATACTGACAGGCAAAATATAGTATAGGCCCTGCCATTTTTGTAAGTATGCCGTATCCAATATTATTAATTAATATAATTATCATAAGTGCATTTCTTGCAATTTTATATAAAAATGGGGTTCACCTTTTTTATCACCGTGTACAATGCATACATTTTATAAATCTAATACTTTTTGTCTTACGCAGATTTTGTTACTCACCACTAACTCACTGAGACACTGAGGATCATCAAATTGTTAGGATACTTTCTAAAGTAATAAGAAGCTGAAATTTTGTGTGTAGACTAAAATTTATCATTATCACTATGCGAGTGGCAAAAAAAACAACTTGTATTAATTTCTCATCTCCTCTTCACCACCCGGTTGTTATGAAGGTTTCACTTTTATGCTAGAGTTCAACTAGGGTTCAGATAATAGCTATGCAGACACATGTAATAGTGTAATAGGGCGTATAAATTGAGATGCTTGACTCTGTTTATGATTTATATATCTTTTTTACAGAGTATACTCCATTCAAAATGATAGTCATGTTATGTGTCATGCATGACTAGCCTAAGCGGAAGGCCAAGTTACGTTGGACGCGTAGTATCTAAGTATCGCGACCACCGTAACTTGGCCTCCCGCATAGGCTGATCATGATGTCATTTCTTCAATAAATGACCCAAAGATTGCGAATTGACTGTATGCTCTTGCCCGGCAACATTTTACATAAAAGTGTTTAAAAGGAATCCATGTTTTCATTTTGAAAATGGAACGATAGGGTTGCCTTTAATTTATCGATATGTCGCAGTACGATGGCAGAATTAGGTTTTTGGCCAAAGGCCGGCATATGGCAAGATCGTAGACTTCCTTCGGCCATCGTCCTAAGCTGATCCATTTTTTGCCAAAAACCTAGGATTATGGCCGAAAACTTAGGATTTTGGCCGAAATTCTAGATTTGTTTAGTTTTATGGCTTTTTTTTGCATTTCGGGGGAACTTCTTCTTCTTCGAGGGGTACATACACCAAGTCGCCCAACGACCCGATGGACCCTGGTGTCAGAGTTTTTCAACTGCCTACTGCAAGTAGCAGGCCTCTGACATGGTTGTGTAACGATAACGACCGCCGTCTAAGTTACCCTCTTTACTGTGGTAACTGTGACCTCATAAAATGTACGACGTAAGAAATGCTCTGGAGCAAATACTATTTTTTTCTTGGCTTGCATAATGTTTTTGGAATAAAAAAAATCACAAAAACAGCAAAAATAAAAAAACTTTGATTCAATATTTATGTAACATTAACTAACTATTTTCCTTACGTTCATTATAGCAAAAGATTCCTCATTTAATTCCCGAGCGCTAATACAGTAAGGTTTTAGCAGATTAACTAATTTTAATTCAACAAACCCATTTTTATTCAAAAATTCGGACGGTCCTCGCGGTGAAACCAGCCTCCCGCTGACCTCCCGCCCGCATCTCACCCCCTTAACCCTAATCTTGAAATCGTATTTTTTGGCGTGGATCCTCGCCTTAAGAAATAGTTATATGTTTACGGTGAAATTTTACTAGTGACCGATAGCGAAAACTCAGAACTAACTGGTGATAAGGAACAACTTTCCCCAAGGAACAAAGGTCGAGATACGAAAAAAAAAGTTACTGAAATAAGCTGATCGGCAATTTTGTATGAGGGGTCCAAAATTTTTTTCGTTTTTCGACCTATGTTCCTTGGGGAAAGTTGTTCCTTATCACCAGCCGGTTCTGAATTTTTGCTATCGGTTACTAGTAAAATTTCACCCCATATAATCAATGTCATATGCGCTGCTTAGACAAATCTAACGAATGTATTTACTTATGCAACCCATACATACATAATAACTCCCGAAAAGCATACTCTTCTTCAGAGGAAGAACAGTCCTCACCAATCGATATTATCGATATCGACAAATCTGTTATCGAGGGCGAGGGTATATCACATTTAATTTTTTCTTATTTTGGCATAATTGTTACAGCGCATGTCAGGCCACATGACAAGCTACGTCAGTCATAATTAAGATATTGTTCTTTAAAGGACTTGGAACATTTTTGTATGAGAACTATGCTCTTCCTCTAACTAAATATAAAAAATCTAAAAAAATATTGATCAGCAGAATTAAATTGTATGAACATAGAACATAGTCATTCAAGTGTTTATATTTTACTATCGCGACATTTCTCTAGCATGCAGGATATTCTGAAATCTTCTGGTCTTATCTTAGTGTCATACACTAATGGGCGTCGGCAACCACCATCGCAAAGTCGTCTCTACTCTTCGCCAGTCGTGCCTTTATTCTTAAATCCAATTATGTTATTAGTCGTGCCTTTATTCTTAAGTCCAATGTACACTTAGGTAGATATGATAGGTACCTACAGGTAGTTAGTAGGTACCAAGGGTTTAAGGCGTGATTTACGTACATACATAAATCACGCCTTAAACCCTTGCAGGTAACAGAGCTTCAACGGCCGTAAAAATACGGTCGTTATCGCCAGCTTTATCAATATTGAGGGCCATTTGAGTTATTGTCGTGTATCACTATAGTGACAGGTTGTCAGCCTGTCGCCAAAAATTGCAACACACATGTTACTTTCAAGTCGCTGCTTACGACACTCACAGGCAAATATGCAGTGATGCTATTCTAGGCCGGCATCACACGGCAGAGTAGCAGGTAGGTACATAGGTACCTACAGATAACTCACGCACGAACTGTAAGTATGTACTTACTTGGTTTAATTCAGTGTAGGTACCGTAACTCGAACCGAGGTAGGTATAATAGGTACCTTTGAAATTACCGCTGTCGGGTTTCGTTTTTTAATAATTTTGATAGTTATTTACTGCTTAGTTATTTCTGAACCACACATTTTACGTTTTATAGCAAAATAGCAAAAATAGATACGTGCGAATCGCACGGCCGCTGCAGAAATACTGATCTGCAGTCACGGCAGTTTTTCCGACAGACATCATCATCATTTCATCCACCACATTTTTTTTATTTGACTTCATGTCGTTCCCTGTCGTGAAGCCATTCCTTTTATTTTCATCAGTCAGCTACCAGTAGGTTCTAGCTATGAACATCCAACAGACGATTTATCTGCATCATAGACCTGAAGACAGTGTTTTGTCTTTTAATATTTCATTATTTTCTATTTAAATCTACTCACATGGAGGTTCATCATGCATAATAATAATATCATCTGTCAAACACTTTGCCTGCGGTTTCACTTGCGGTTTTTAGCTGCTTAATCTAATCACAAAGTTTGAAACAAATTGCATTAAACATCCTTGATTGACCTACGGTAAAACTAGTTACCCGTTTAGTTTTTTTATATTGTAAGACATTGTTTTAGCTGGGAAGGATGCGCAAGTGGATAAGTTTGCCTTTTACGCAAATGAGTCTCCCTTAATTAAGTTTTCAATGGGCCAGTAGCTTTTCCATGCATTTTCTATTCGCGCTTGGCGTTAAGCGTAAAAAAGAACTAAAAGAGTGGTTTTGGATAGAGACTATGTATCTAACTGTTCTAGTTCTATTTTACGCTTAAGGCGCTTAGTTATACAGTTTATAACCTACTATTTAAGCTACTGTGTAGATGTCAATTTCTGGAATAATTGCTCTTATGTCTAGGTAAAAGCGGATTTCCTTGCTTGCACCACGTTTAATAGAGGAAGCTTGCTCAACAGACTGTAATTTAAAACTTATTCAAAAATAGTTCCATATGTTTCATTCGTGGTCATAGTTACATATGTGGAAGGCTTTAGCATAATCAACAAGTGCTTAAATACAGCTGTTTGTAGTATTCTGTGTCGTAATATGAATACGTAGTAACAAAATTTGATTTTTCTAGGAATTATGCTACACATTAGAGAAATGTCAGTATAGTAATAAATGAACTTCTTACTATGTTCTCTTTATTGACATACATCACAAACCTGTTGGTCAATATTTTACCATTTGTTAGCTTTGGGGCACATTTTGACCATCATTCTTTCCATCAATGAAAAGCAAGATATTTCGGGTGTTATTTAAGCAGTAAGCAAAAAATGCTAATTGTAATGCTAAAAATTAACTTTGTTAAGCAGAAATTGCCAATCGTTAAGCAACTCTTGGACAGTAAATATTTCTGAACAACAATATATTTTATCAGACATGTGAACATAGGTAATAAGAAAACTTCAATGCGCGTATCATACGTATAAAATTTTTGTTATGCGATTACACAGCACGTAAATATATATATTTTTTAAATTTAAATAGCAACTTAATAATCAATCAAATATGTCGAGGTCGAGCCTCAAAAAATACACAATGGTAGTGTTTTTAATTGCTTACGGCAGTCTTCCTCTTCCGTCCAAATAAAACGAAAGTCAAAGTACTTGCTAAGCACAATATTATCCGTGTCAGAGGCCATGTCAATCATGTCGATGGGCATGCTCAACTATACTTACAGTCCAGCAAAAAAGATTAGACAAAAAATGAGGGCGCCACTGAGTAAGAAATTTCAAAATTATATTGCAATATTAACTATGAATGGCAACAATTTAGTATGAAAAATTTTTAGTTCCATTTTATTTAATTTCTACTCTTTTTTGCTGGACTGTAAATATGTTAGAAGTCAGGCCTCTGTCATGTACTTAATCATGTCAGAGGCCTACTTTACCATAATAGAGGCCTAGTCAACGTTGAGATAACCTTGACAGAGGTCTCCTGGTTCGTCAAGTCGTTCGTTGACCTAATGTACCTTAGGTAGGATAGAAGAAATGAGAGATTGCCCGCATGACACTTAAGCTGCTTGTAAAAACTTGCTTCTCAAATTATTATTTTGCTGCCCCGATAATCACTTAATATTATTTGCAGCCCTAATGTTATTTTTCGGACTAAGTTATTTCATTGTTGCCCAAAGTTTGTAAGTCGCTTTTTGTCGCCAATCGAAATTTATGGCATACCAATAATTATTTCTCTTTTTGAGAGACCCAATCTCTTTGGTGACTGAGAATTGTGTCACGCCGTGGATTATCACGGCACGGCGTCGTGGTCCGGCACGGCGCAGTGCCGTGGCACGACACGACGTCGTGTCGTGCCACGGCGTGCACCGTGACGTTCCACGGCGCCGGCGCCGTGCCGGAGGTATGTGGACACGCCGTATGAGGTAATGTTGTGAGCGAAGGTGTTTCCTGTGATAGGTATGTAACATGCATAACTCACTGTGTAGAGATATTATCAAAAAGGTCCTTGTCAAAGTCCTATAACGTCCACTAGAAAAGCTTTAAAGTTTTTTTTTTGTATTTGTAACTTAAAAGCTATTTTTGGTATGCTAGGTAAGAGTAGGTTATTTCAAGATGGTTCAGAGTGTCAAAACGCCCTACCTAATCTGGGGTCAAAATATAGAGCATATTTTTTTTGACCTTGTGATATAAAACCACGATCAGCTGACTTCATTTACTTTTATTTACGTTTCTTGAAATATTTTCTTATGGGAATTTGTTCAGTTTCACGGTCTGAATGCACCCTATTATTATTCGGAGAGCTGTCCCTTATACCCTGTATAAAGTGTCCTACCTATCCTAGATTCGAACCAGAGACCTCCAGACCCCTGACACCTAACGTTCCACTTAAAACAATCCGTTTGGGAAATAGGCATCATATATCTCGCCCGACGTTTACCTAAATACATTATTACGTATTCCATAACGTATTATCACCAGTACATCTACATACCCGTTTAAGGGATCAACTTATACTGTTTTTTTTTTACAAATACTGAGAAAAACCATAAGTAAATTTTCACTAGCTCTTTGTTTCCCTAAACACAGGACGGGGTAGCAATAAGGAACAGCTAAGGAGTGGGATTTCCTGCCGGGGGATCTGTTTCCGAAACATTATAACTTGGGCCTTTTCAAGACAAGAGCGACGAGGCACTATCTAGGCAAGATGCTGCATCCAACATAGTCTGCATCATCAACACTTACCAACAGGTGAGATAGCAGACAAACGCGGCTCCATCTTATTTACAAAAGAATAACAACTCATTACTAGGAGCATAGATCGAAACACAAGAAAAATAATTTGGACCTCCGATAGTAAATCAAATAGGCTGATTGGTAATTTACTATGGGACTCAGAAATTGGTGTTTCTATTTTCACTTTTCTGACTTGTGTTCCTATGAAAATATTGTTTCTTATCACCATGTCCTGCATTTTTGCTAACCGGTCACACTAAAATTTCATCCTTGTTGATCCCATGTTGCGCCGACCCCAAGTGATTGGGACCAGGGCTGGAATATGGTGATGATGTTGATTCCTTCAATGGTAGGTTGGTGTGCTGGCGATAGTACCTACCTACGTATTCCAGCATTGTATATGTCTGACTTATCATGTCAGACCGAAACCAGACGGGCACATGATTATAAAATTAATCCTTTCATTTTGATATCTGATGCGAAAGGTAAGGCTCGTAAATATTTTAGTAATTTACATCAGGCAGGGTTCATTGTGTTGTTCGTAGACCTAGTTTCACTTATGTATGATATTACAAATAAAAAAAGAATATATTATAAGAATACAAGAACCTCACAATGAAAAACGTGGATTTGACTTACAATTTTTATGACGATTTCCGTTGAGGTTTTCGGATTTTATCCCGAGACAGTCGGATACATTTTTGATAACCAGAACGGCTACTTGATGAGATAAAACATGTTGTAATTTAGATATTTTAATGATTAGAGTGATGTTTTATTTATTATTGTTTTTTTTTTTCATATTTCGGAGCTTTTTTCAGCTTCATTACTACAGTGACTTGTTTTCGATTGTGTTTTAAATACATTTTATTTACATTAACATTGACAATAAAACTGATAATGTCGTTCTCGGTCGTCTTATTTGACCTGTCAGTCAAGTAGCGAATTTCACTAAATTACAAAAATATGTCATTTAATAAATGAAATAAGACAACTCTACACAAGCTGGAAATAATAAAATATTTGATGTCACATTCATACAAATCAAAAGTCCGTCATATTTGTTTCCGTCGACGTTAGGGAAATACCTATTGTTCTTATTCAAACAAATTGAAAAAAAAATACAGTCGATTTATAAATAATGCCCATCTGAAAACCCCTGAAAACCCTTTTTTATTGACAGTAAAACATTGAAGCGGATGGCACGGCAACGGCACCCTTATCTTTTAATACTCATATTCCAGAAAGTTATGCTTAGGTACTTTACACATGGAATGATGCCAGCTTAGAATAAATTGACCCTAATTCTACCAATGTGTGTTTTAAAAGGTGACTAAAGTTAAATCTATATGCAGAAACTTATTTCAAGTACTTATTTTTTAAATAAATCCAGGAACAAAATTTTTGAAATAAATAAAGGTCGTTTCACAGAATTATATAAAGTAACATTTACTGAAGTGTCTTTTCTTCGAAACATGAAAAAAAGAACTGGGTCTCCCATAATATTAGTGACACTTTTTGAACATTTTTGTATTCGGGAAGTCAAAATTTTTCTTTTCGACGAAAATCTTCCATAAAAGTTAATCAGTTTAGTGAGTAGAACACACCTTTAAGAGATTTGTTCTTCATTAAATTTAACCCTTTATGTATTTTAAATAGTAAACATTATGCTTAGGTGTCTATAAACTACCTACGACTTGGGTTAAGAAAGCTTGTCGTAAATTTTATTAAGACGGCACAGTGCAATCATCAATCACATCATTGAAAAACTTTTCCCTAAAGCAAACTTCACAAATGAAAAGGGAAGAAAAACACTCAATCTCGGCAAAGACGTAAAGTTCCCCCCATCAATACTAAGTGAGTTCCGGACTACCCCATGTCCAAACAAATCCAATATCTGATTTGAACCGATCACTTCTTATGGCATTTTAATATTCCTCCAGACCCTCGCAAGATGTCGACAAAATATTGATTTGAAAGCCCTCTTGTAAGGTTCTTCGTTCTCCATACAGTACATTTCTGTGTCGCCTTTGAAACTGTAGATACAACGCCAAAACAGGCAGGCAATGTATAGCAACATCGTTTGAAATCGGATAAATCCAGACGCACGGCCGGCTACCATCCGTTCTTAGTTGATATACCCACATTACGCACTAAGCGCTTCAAATCATCTTTCATTATGCGCACGGCTAAAGAATGGAATTCCCTGCCTGCGTCTGTATTTCCGAGTGCATATAACCTGAATCTCTTTAAGTCTAGAGTGAATAGGCATCTTCTGGGCAAGCTCGCTCCACCGTAGATCCCATCTCTGCTCTAGGGTAAGATTGGGGTCAAGAGTAAGCCCATCATAAATAAAAAAAAAAAAAAAAAAATGAGGTTACAGCGAATATTATTCCAATCTTATATACTCCTTTTGTAGGGCAGCAGCTGGTGGCAGCAGGTTTATTTGGATATGTAAAATGTCTGACCAAGTAAAACAAAACTTAGCTTACTATTGACTGACGGTGCCATAGGCACCCGAAATTCTATTTTAAGTTAATCACACTTTTGAACCCCATTTGGGTAATCATTTTCATCATAATCATCTGCCTGCCCTTATCCTTTATCCCCAACTGGAGTCGGCGCAACAATTTTGATAGAAACTTTAGCTGCTAAAGGATTTAGCTAGGTATGCTTTATGACAGGATGACTGCCTGCGGTCAACCCTCTTTGGGAATGCAATTGTAGGTGGTATCACCGTCATGTGGTTGACCATAGTCGACAGATATTCAGCCGAGGTCACAAAACTCTACGTTGGTAAATCAATTTAGTTCCTGAAACATCACACCCTCTTGTTTTACAAACTCTATCTATAAAGGGTAAAAGCACTTTATAATGGAGAAACACATAATCGTACCATACTTGGAACTTTTGGGGGTTTTCATGGTAATGTTTAACACCTACGCATTGCAATATTGAATTCTGAGAACTTTTGGTCCTTTGAAAATTCAAGTAATATAATATTCGTAGTACTATAGTGAAATAAACTTTTTCGTGAGGTACGGATTCAGTACCTACTAACTGATGATGATAAAGATAAAGATCAAGCTGGAGCTACCATATAAGGCGTAAAATTATAGTTTTTCAAAATTACAAAGAAATACCAGTGTATGATTAATCCTTAAATGGTGGTTTCAGGTTGCTGCATAGGGATAGTACCTATCGACGTAGATAGCACTTGCTTATCAAGGGGTGTCAAACGACACTTGAAAATTTTCAAAGGAGTTTCAAGTGCATTTGAGATCAAAACCCAACCCGAGCTGGGACCCACTTGAATGTACATTATTCAAAAATTCTCGCCCGATATCGGAGATAATCAAATCTTGCATCATCTCTCAGTTTACTTTTATGACGTCTTTTCTATGATTTGTTACTGCTCAATACACATGTTTCGAAACATGTCGTAAGAAACAAAAGTCACAAAATAGGTGTGGAAGAGAATTAAGAACGTAAAAATTAACATTACTATTAGCCAAATCTAAACTAGAAAATTATACAGCTGTAGCTCGACCCTAAAATAATAAGCCGAAAAGTCTGAAACCCACCTACGCAATGTAGTGTCTGCCTATCGACCGACCAATGCAAAGGTGAACACTTTTTCTCCTTCTTTCGTGTCGATGACTCAAATATATTTCGACCAGATATTTGTCACGGCTACGGCACTGTTGGTGGCCTCATATAAGTCCGACAAAGTGCAGGTAGTAGGGCACTATCAAATAATGTCGTTCATCAGCGTTATTTCAATCTCGTGCTACTTTATCACTCATTCATAAAATACATGACGTTTTAGCATGTGATTTTATGAGTAGGCAGGTGATAAAACTACGCTGATTCTTAGCACTCTCTAATGAGCAAAACAAATCCAAAATTATATTTTACGTTTCAAATCCGCCATTTTAAAATTAGTAAAGCCAGTGTCACTCGCGCTGCTGAGACAAATCTAACGATACCTCATACGTCAACATCCGCCTAGCAGTTTGAACTCATGAAAAAGAATTGATTTTCCACATACCTACATACCTCTCAAAAGACATAACCCTCCGTCTGAAACATTAGGGTTAAAACAAGCGCGCAGCCCTTACTTTCTTGAAAGAAGGGCCTCTAAGTGGTATTTTTTTTTACTAAACACTTAGGTCGGAATTGAATTTAACTCTTTATTACTCAAATCAGCAAAGGATATTGTAAACAAATTGGAAATGGTTAATTTGCCATTTTCAATTACATTGCGAAATGCTGACCTTCGTTTTCTATAGCTTTCATAATAGAAGCGTTTTGTTTCTGCAAATTGAAATGAATTCACTCGTTATTAGGGGAAGGTGGTATAAGATGGGGCCTTTAAGGAAAAACGGCAAAAACACCAAGAAAATCTTATTCTATGACACTGAAATTTGAGTAATGAAACAAACACTCTTTCTTCTTTCATAATTCAATCAGCAATTACACAAAAATATACAACGTCTAGTGAAAAAGCAAGATTTTTAAAAATAATGTTTTGCCCCATCTTGCCTCCACCTGTGAGGTAAGACAGGGTATAGGGACGTCTAGGGGCGCTGAGGCATGATGGGGTACAACTCAATCAATCAAGATTCTCACAATAGGAGTAAATATGTACCGCCTCATCATAATTTGTCCTTAACAACTTTACACCAATTTACAGAGACCATAGGTGTACGCATGTTAGGAGAAAGGGGGTACCCCATTGTGCCCCATACGACAACTAAAAAATAAATATTTTTTTCGTGATTATGGATCAAGAGCTGCCACCTAGAAAAATTGCTTAATAATTAGTAAAATATATATGTTTGGTGAAAAAAAATATGCACCAGTTCTATCCGTCACGAATTGTATGCAGTTACGTAGTTAAATTTCCCATATATTACATAGAAAGTCCTAAAATCATTAAATTGCTCATAAAATCATAATGACTGCACTTTCCTCCATAGCACTTGTGGCAATCAATAACTTGCCCAAAAGGCCGTTAGATGGAGTTAGTAGTATTTTCAGAGCATGTTAAGAACATGCTTTTTTTCCGGGTCCCCGTCTTTCCCACCTACCCCGTCTTATACCACTTTCCCCTACGGACTACGTTGTTTAGTAGGTACTAAAATAGAGTTATATTTTTAAAGTATCTTGAACATAAAGTAAGGTTATTTTCGATACTGGTTGGTAGGTAAAATGCAGCACTATTTACTATAGTACGTCTACATTAAAATTATGACAAAGAAAGATTTTTTTCTGTATGAGTAGGTAACCGATAAAATCGAAAATTACTATACCGGTATCTTTTTTTGTCATATAAGCTGTAACTTCTTTGGGTAACAAAGGCTACTTTTACCAACGTAAAAATGTTTACAGGAAAACATTTGGGCTGGCAGAAAGTAATAGTTTACCTACTAAACAACATAGAAATCCGCTCCTCTGCCGAAACCGGAAGTAAAGTTAGTGGGGTTGAAACCACATCCTTTCACTTGTTACGATCTTCGTACAATGTACCTACATGAAAACATGTACAGGGATTCTATTCTATAGTACCAAAAGACTAAGTACATCCGCTACTTGACAGAGAGGTCAAATGAGCTCCTTTTAAAGACTACCGGAAACGATATATTGTATGAAATTAATTACTGAAATATTACGTCATAATTTAATATTTTGGATGGAGTCAAAACAACAACTATTAATATTTTTAAAAACGATGAATGTAGTCTGTAGTATTTTCCACAATAAAGCATACAACAATTGCATTTTATTTACAACCCAGCCAAGTAGCAAAGTTGATCCCTTAAATTGATGCGTTGAAGGTCTGCTAATGTAGGTAGAAAAACATGTCGTCGTAAAGTTGTATCAAATAAATCCAACCACAGACAAGTGACGTCAACATACCCGCCCCGGTGACATGAATGAATTCTTTTCTCTATGAATATACAGTTTTATCCACGCGCACCGTTTCTATAATATTTTGTGGTTTTATTACGCCAAAATCACTGAGCTAAACCTTTGACAGCGATTATAGCTAACTTATCAAGCGAAAAAACTCACGACTAATTTGTATCAAGCGAATAAAACGAAATACTCAAAACTTAAATCCTTTTCTTAATAACAAACTAGAAACTACAAAGTACCCTTAAATTTTAACCCGAACGCAATTTTCTACAATATTTTAGACAAAGGAGAATATAACTAACCGCCACGGTCTTAATTATGAGATTGGATTGGCGAAACCTTTCAAAGTTTGAACTGTTGAGGTACTTTGAGTTAAATGAATCGTTCTGATGGTGGTTAGCGAGGATGACAAAGGTATCTTGCAGACGGGCGGCTAAGCCGTCAAGTCCAAATTTTGCCCGTGTGCATGACCTCACTTTCTTTTTTGCCTACTTCGGCTTCTAACATCTGTAGTGTGGGTGGATGAATACAACGTAATTAGCTTTTTGTTATACCAAAAAGTCTAGTTCCTGCACCGTCAAAAAAGCACGCAAACTATCATCCCTCAGAAATGTAGCATTGAAATTTGTTGTGATCTGCGATAAAATACCTAAAATACTTGCGATAAGTAAGAAGAATTTCACTTTGCGGTTTTAACCGCATTTGTTTTTCGTCTCTACTATACGAATAGCATGCTTTCTCGAGGTAAAAGTGCGTTATTTGAGGTTATACCTACTCTGTGTCTCTAATTTCATCTAAACTCATCAGACCGTTTGAGCGTGAAAAAGAAACAAAACATATACCAATCTCAGGTTTATAATTATTAACTTAATAAGGTCAAAATAAAGACCGAGCGTGGCGGCATCGTAGTTCACCGTCAACGTAACAAAGTCGTTCATAGTATGGAGGCCGCGCTACGGCGTGCCGCCAGGTCTTTCTGGCATCCCCATACAAACTTTGACGCCGCACCACGTCGCGTCAAGCTCAGTCTTTAAGGACACTTTTAGTTTAAAATAAAGATTTGCGTTTATAATGTGCAGCCCGTCTGTCACGTCCATAATCTCAAGTAGTCTTCATCTTAAGCAGCTTTGCCGACACTCGGCTAAGTATGACAGGAACACCTTTAACTTACAACTTTATGATAATTTCGCACGAGTGGGTACGGGAAATACCGTATATTTAGTCACAAATTAACCAACGTTCTATGTTTCGCCGGAACGAGGTCGGAAGTCACATGAATTCTGTCTTAAATATTGTATGTGGGTACAGTATCTCCCGCTAACTTATGAAGAAAAAAAATATATACGTTTTTTTCAGATTGTCACATTTGAAAGCAATAATTGTTACATTAATTTTAAATCCAGCAACATTTACTGAATCGCACAACATAGATCTGTCCGGCTTGTCGGTATCAATCACGAGAAAATCAAAACCTTAAAAATAGATTTGTTCATGAGTTAGCTTAGCACAATACAATCTTTAAAGTCATATTTCAAAAAAAACTCTCTTTCTCTTCGTGTGGGACAGCGAGTCGTCGAATTCAATGGCAAAGTTTTGTGATATGATTGAAATACCTACCTATACCTACGCATTTAATTCAGAATGAACAACAACATTTTTTTTTTACTTCAAATCGGAATTATAAATTTTCGTTAAAAGGTTTGTTGTAAAAGGGTTCAGGTAGGGAAAAAGTGATTTTTAGGCATATAAAATCTGGAGATAAAAATGGATTGGGTTGGGAAGGTAGGATCTACAAAATTGATTACCTATGCAAAGTAAGTAAATTTTACATAGTGCTAAAAATAATGCTTCTATGAATCAATCAAATATACCAATCATTAAAGTTTAAGGGTTCATTTTATACTGGTTCTTTACCTATACAAATACT
This sequence comes from Phthorimaea operculella, assembly GCA_024500475.1. Lineage (NCBI taxonomy): Eukaryota > Metazoa > Arthropoda > Insecta > Lepidoptera > Gelechiidae > Phthorimaea > Phthorimaea operculella. Next base: position 4,061,635 of record JANFCV010000017.1, read on the forward strand.
TTGAAAAACCAGTATGAGTTAATCCCTCTTGATTAAATAGATAGGTCGATGTGCTGGCTATAGTACTTAGCAATCAAGTATTAATCTTAGTACATATTCTTAAAAACAAAGGTTACCCGTTCTGAGTCAGTCAGGTGAAAGTGAGGCTACGCTACACAATAAATTATGAGCGGTCGTCACACTTGAAGAAAATTGTTGCGTACTTTTAGCGCATCCATAACACTAAAACGGACGTTGAAGCAGGAGCCACGCAACTTGCGTTGATTGATAGACGCACCTGTCTCTCTTACATGGTGAAATTAAACTTGAAGCGCACTACGCGGCTTTATGCGCCAGTCAATGTGACAGACAAAGGCATGGCACACCGCGGTACGCGCGTGGTGACGTGCACGCATACGCAGGCAGTGAGTCGCCTCTCATATAATCCCATAGGTACATTACAATCGACACGAGCGTAATGACACGCACGCATACGTCCTGCATAAGGAGGCGGTGTGTTCTGCCCTTTATATTTTTTATACCAACTCGTAAAGACTAAGTGTGGGATCTGCCATAGCATAAATACTAAATGCACCCGACAAGATTCTCCACTGAATCACATTAAATATGAAAAACGGTAAGCGGCGCAGGTTAGCGCAAATAAAATAAATGTTTTAACGCAGAAGTTTTGACAACCAGCACTTTACGTTTTCAGACGCGTAAGTGAAATAAAACATTAATCTGTAAAAAAAGTCTTTACACGTGCTTCTAAAATGTATTTTTGAATACGAGTATTGGGTACTTACGACTGGGTAAATTACTGCGCTGATTAAAAGCTTTTTCAATGTGCGAAAATCATCATCATCATCTTCCTGCCCTTATCCCAAATAAGTTAGGGTCGGTGCAACATGTTTTGTCAGAACTCAAAATCATGTAGTAAAAGGATTTGGCTATGTTTTATGACCGGCCGCCTGCCTGACGTCAACCCACTTTAGGAATGCTATTGTAGGTGGTATCACCGCCACTATGCGGATTAGTGGATATGTTGCAGGGATATTAAAAAAGCCGTGACATTATAATTTCACTAGTGCCATTATAATTGCACTGATTTATTGTCAATCGTTTGCATTACTTACAATGTAACGGGCTAGTTTCAGTGATATTATAATTTCACTAGACCGATACTTTTTTTTCCCTAACTACCGTCGATAAGACAACATAGCTTAAATTAGCTCCTCCGATTTTAAATAAAATTAAATAGTTAATTTCATCCATATTACTACATTCAGCGTTTTTTTGTAATAAAGGACAACAGTGCTATATAGTCAACAGAAAATTGAAGTTTTGTGTAGTGACTGTGACCTGCGTAACTGTGACTTTGTGCTTGCTTTGTCTAACGGCCGCGCCCGTATCTTTGTTTACGTTCGTCATATAAATAAAATGAGTAACTCAGGAAAAGGCAACGCTGCGAAGGGTGCTGGTAATGTCAACACTGACTCGAAGAACAAGTCACCGGCAGTACATGACGAGTACGTTACTAAGAATAACCTTCGGGACGTAATTCGGGAAGAGTTCAAAAAGTTATCTCTTTCCATGCGCGAGGAACTTCAGCAGGTGAGGGAAGACATAGCAGGCATCAAAAAGCTAAGGTACCACGATAGGCTAGGTTTGGATCGTTAACCAAGACTTAAACAAGTCGTATGACCCAGGTCTGCCAGAGCCAATCCTGCCGAAACATAAAAATAATCGATATTTTTCAGAGTCATTTTTTCGTAAAAAATATGTCATAAGGTACCACAATGAAAGTGCTGGCATCAGTTAACCATTGAAAAATTATGTAAAAAAAGCTTGGTCTGCCACTCCGCACCCTGCCGGAAGTGCTTGCCAGATCTCTCCAAAGATGCCCTTCCGACACCCCTAAACTATCTCATCGGGTATCACGACGCGACCACCACAACATAATAGCCAAGATCACTCTGACAATAGATCACAAGGTCTGCCAGGCCTAAACTTGCCGCATCCTAGTGTTTCAGACATTTGAAGTTGTAGGTTCAGTGTATGAAAAATTACCTATATCTTTTTCCCCCCGTGTTTGATTTTGATGGTGCCTTAATACGAAATGCTCTCCATAATAAGGAGCTTCGAGTCATATAGGACAGTTGGGTGGAGGGTTTCAGTATTGAACGCAATCCTGTCAAAAAGTTTGAAATGGAGGTTTGGTCTATGAAAACTGGCCTATATCTTATTCCCCCCGGGTTTGATTTTGATGGCGCCTTAATATGAAATGCTCTCCATAACTAGGAGCTTTGAGTCATATAGGTCAGTGAGGAGGAGGGTCTCTGTATTGTACACAATCCTGTCAAAAAGTGTGAAATTGTAGGTAAAGTGTATGAAAACTGGCCTATATCTTTTCCCCCACTGGTTTGATTTTGATGGTGCCTTGGTATGAAATGTTCGTAATGATTAGGAGATTCGATTTGTATAGGTCAATTGGATAGAAGGTGTCCTAAATATGAAAATATTGGATATGTTCTGCAGATTTTTGCCGTTAATATTGTCATATCATAAGGTACCCGAATAAAAGTGCCGGCATAAGCTTACCATTGATAAATTGAGTTAAGAAAACTTGGTCTGCCATTGCGCACTCTGCCGGAAGTCCTTGTCAGACCCCTCCAAATATGCACTTCCGACACCCCTAACCTATCTCACCCTTACCTAACCACTACTGGTTTGATTTTGATGGTGCCTTGGTATGAAATGCTCGTAATGATTAGGAGATTTGATTTGCATAGGTCAATTGGATATAAGGTCTCTGTTCTGTGCACAATCCTCCTAAATATGAAAATATTCGATAACTTCTGCAGATTTTATCAGTTAAAATTGTCATATCATAAGGAACTCGAATAAAAGTGCTTGCATCAGCTTACCATTGACAAATTATGTTAAAAAAACTTGGTCTGCCACTGCGCACTCAGCCGGAAGTCCTTAGATGAGATAGGTTAGGGGTGTCGGAAGGGTATATTTGGAGGGGTCTCCCAAGGACTTCAGGCAAAGTGCGCAATGGCAGACCAAGTTTTCTTAACTCAATTTATCAATGGTAAGCTGATGCCGGCACTTTTATTCGGGTACCTTATGATATGACAATATTAACGGCAAAAATCTGTAGAACATATCCAATATTTTCATATTTAGGAGGATTGTGCACAGAACAGACACCTTCTATCCAATTGACCTATACAAATCGAATCTCCTAATCATTACGAACATTTCATACCAAGGCACCATCAAAATCAAACCAGTGGGGGAAAAGATATAGGCCAGTTTTCATACACTTTACCTACAATTTCACACTTTTTGACAGGATTGTGTACAATACAGAGACCCTCCTCCTCACTGACCTATATGACTCAAAGCTCCTAGTTATGGAGAGCATTTCATATTAAGGCGCCATCAAAATCAAACCCGGGGGGAATAAGATATAGGCCAGTTTTCATAGACCAAACCTCCATTTCAAACTTTTTGACAGGATTGCGTTCAATACTGAAACCCTCCACCCAACTGTCCTATATGACTCGAAGCTCCTTATTATGGAGAGCATTTCGTATTAAGGCACCATCAAAATCAAACACGGGGGGAAAAAGATATAGGTAATTTTTCATACACTGAACCTACAACTTCAAATGTCTGAAACACTAGGATGCGGCAAGTTTAGGCCTGGCAGACCTTGTGATCTATTGTCAGAGTGATCTTGGCTATTATGTTGTGGTGGTCGCGTCGTGATACCCGATGAGATAGTTTAGGGGTGTCGGAAGGGCATCTTTGGAGAGATCTGGCAAGCACTTCCGGCAGGGTGCGGAGTGGCAGACCAAGCTTTTTTTACATAATTTTTCAATGGTTAACTGATGCCAGCACTTTCATTGTGGTACCTTATGACATATTTTTTACGAAAAAATGACTCTGAAAAATATCGATTATTTTTATGTTTCGGCAGGATTGGCTCTGGCAGACCTGGGTCATACGACTTGTTTAAGTCTTGGTTAACGATCCAAACCTAGCCTATCGTGGTACCTTATGAGATAGCCACTTACCCCCTGGGCTCTCGAACTATAAAACAAAATTGTAACTTCAATACAAAACAATTAGGTATAACACTACAATAATCGCAATAAAGTCTTATGTTGCATCTGGCCACCGTATTAACAGTCACAGAGATGAACCCCTTGAGAGCCACTCCGCACTCTGCTGTCAATCACGGACACGGATCCCCGCCCGGATCCCAAGGCCGACACCACCACCTGTGGCACGCCTCAAACGCGTCAACAAGACACCAAAAACGGCGGAACGTGAATGCTACTGCAGCTAGCCTTTCACCAGGTCAGATCATAGTTCCCCGGGCTATATCTGACCCCAGAGACCACACTGTCTCCACGATGGCCCACGCCTTTCCTCCCCAAAAGTCAAAGTCAGAGTAAATAGGTAGTTATAACGTGCACAATCCGTACACAGGTCACACTCATAGTCTATCGTCAGGAGGAAAAAAACGCGCCCATCAAATCAGCCAGCAACAAAAGAAACTTTAACTGCAACTTATAAACTTCAGAGTCATTATTTAAATCTATGGGTACTTCACTTTTAGTCATTTTCAAAGTAGATTGACTTACATCATGAGCATTTCGTAAGTTCAATTTCCTTCAAAGGAATTAACAACTTATTGTCGATAATCTTAAATGGTCTTTGTTCTTTTCTACTTCGAGACACCGACACCGATTAGCCCAACAACCCGATAAACTCCGGTGCCAGTGTTCCCCAAATAGACCGGAAACAAATTCACAAAACGACAAACTCTTATCAACTTTATGAGTTAACCCACCAGGAATCGAACCCGCAGGCAGTCGCACTACCACTTCGCAACACCGGCTGTAATAGACCTTAGGATTAAACTTGAGATTGAATTTAGTTTGGTATCTTTCCTCATTTCTTATTAGTAAAACATAATCTCCAATCTTTTAATTTACAACTCTAGCTTTCGTACGGTCGAACCGTTCCTTATCATAACGAGCATTTTTTTTTAATGTTTCTCAAAGCTCGGAAATATTTATGGGTTCTTCGTTAACAACACTTAAAAGCGAAAGTGGCCTTGCAACGCGCCCAATTATAAGTTCTAAGGGACTCGCTTTTGTTACCCTATTAACTGTAAAATTTATTGCCAAGACCAAACATATTTTGAAAACACTCATAACTCGTTCCACTTGTCCGTTCGCTCGACTTGAGCCTGTTGCAATCAAGTGCAGTGAGTGTTATACCGTGAGAATCACAAAAGTCCCCAAATTCCTTCCCAGCAAACACATACCTACTCGAGTGCCAAACAGGGAAACAGATGACTTTAGGAGCTTAAAAAAAATAACTATTTACAAAAACTGCAAGTTATACAATTGTTAAAAAACTCACGAACAATATTTTGGTATTTAGTCATTGGAGTTCGTACAGTTTTCTCCAAGACGCAAAATCACTTCATACATGTGATTGTTCCTGTAAGTATTAGATTCAGCCGTATTGAAGTAGAAAACTGATAACACGTTTGTTTAAAAAACCACGTCAGAACCAATTTAGGCTCACTGACAAACCATCACACGGATTGAAATGAAAATAGCAATAGTAAATTTTCCGCTTTCAGGAATTTATAACTGTTGTTTGGCAAGTCATCATAAAGCTGAAAAAGTCTTTCTTTTGTCATCGAATTTTAAGCATCTCATCAACAAATTGCTCAATAAAAGTCATTCGTGTGTCTCCTTTTTTTTGCAATTTAGCTTCCCATCCTAGCAGGGCACATAACAGCTATATGAAGATAGCTAGAATTACGTATTCCTGCTCAAGAAAGCAAATTGGTATTACTAAGGCATCTCACCAAAGTAATACTTCATAACACAAAACTGTACAATAAAAGTCATCATAAGTCGTTCGTGTATCTCTTCTATTTTGATATTTCTCCACGTTGAGACCTTTTTTAACAGTAGCAACATGTAGGTACCTATAAATCGAGTCAAGAGAATCGAAAACCCAAAATAGGGCTAGCGACTCCTCTGCAAACTCTCTATTTTGCTTTCCTATTCTACTGGTAATCAATTGTCAGAAAGGTAACAATCGCAACATGTTTAGTTCAACTCTATTATAGGAATGTCACCATCAACACAATCTTTACAAATCGAATACAAAAGTGATTCTCAAACTGTGAGTCAACTTGACCCGTTAATCTAATAGCATCGCCGCCGTGATCTTAAACCAGTAACCAACTGTTCGTCTTTTGAACACGATTAATGGAAGCCAAATAGGCATACCTACTCAATAATAGGATTTCTGTGTTAAAACTCAAATACTGCTGGTTATAAAGTACACAAAATTTTAGTAAACCAACTCACCACACTAATGTCTACATTTTATTTCAAAAGAATAGCACAAAATGCAACTCTCTAACAGGTAATATTTCGTGTCCATCCCAATAAAGGTTGAGAACCGCTATTTCCAAATCGAAGCATAACGTCTGACGCTTTGGGTCTCATAGAGGTACTTAAGGACCCTTTTTTTACGTTTCCGTTCATAGCAAACAAGTCTCTTAAATTGACTAAAAGTGTTTGTTCTAAATATGACTGCGTTTTATCGTTTTCCAAAAAAAAAATTAAAACACGTCAATACATTATATTACCGTAACAATTTAGGAACTTACACCTAATTTTGTTTAAAAGATTAGATGTAGGTAGGCATAATGCAATACCTAATTACATTTTCTTGTTCACAAACGAAACTACGTAATTTGAACATCAAGACTAAGCCAGGAATTGAACCTGAAACTTGACAAATATGCAACACAAAACTCAATACGTATTGCAAATAAACCACAGTACTTTATGCACTAAACTGAGTGCAACAATACTATGATAACTTTCTTATAATTAACTGTTTCTGATATTTAAGACATTTAACGCTTATTGACACACAAAATAATTATTTGCTCATGTAAAAATCTCACATGTTAATCAAGATGATAATTTTACCAAGCGATTTTTCATCTAACAATAACGTTAATTGAAACCCAAATAAAATTATTTCATCAGTCTCTATTCCATCTCAGGTTCACATTTTATGAACAAACTAAGAAGCGAAAAAGTTCACATACATGTGTCAAAATAATAAATTATAACTTCTGACACATAGTAACTTGATATTGTCATTAGTCGCAAAAGATGATTACTAATGCGGGATAAATAAATCATCATCTTCCTGCACTCGTCCCAATCACCCAGGGTCTCGGCGCAACATGTCCCGCCTAAACACAAAATCATGCTGCAAAAGTATTTGACCCAATTCCACGACCGGACGCCCGCGTGACGTAAACCCTCTTTGGAGGCAAATAAATATTCCAACCAATAATATCAATTGAAAAATAAAAACAAATAATAGTATGGAAAGAACTGGCCTGAATCATCTGTGGTCCAACAGCACACTCTGCAATCAGGATCTTCGCCCAGCACAGCTATTTTCACCACAACAGTCAATATTGTACCTAAAGTCCACAAGTCTTTCGCGATAGCACTGCGTAAACACAGGTATTTTATCCCACTTCTGATATCGAGACGGCAAGATAATCAGAAAGTGGGTTAGCAGCTAATATTATTATTTACAATTAATTGCACGTGAAGTTTTAAAAACTAAGGAATGCTGAAAGGTCATTTGAGCCATGCGCTACGCCCGATCGCCCAAACAACACTGATCCAAAATCTCTCTCTATTTCAAAAATGTCCTTCACACAAGGAACCTCTTCAAGTGTCCACATGTCGGCTACATGCCTCGACAGACGACGCGGCGCTAGCGCATACTTAATGCTCTCTCCATAAAATACAGCAAATATGCATTTTACTTCATTTCTCAGTATTTAAATACTTCACGCTCCGACATATATATTTTCAGAGTTGAGCAGAATATTTATAAATGTTCTAAGCATTTTTGGTCTTATGTGGGCTCCAAGAAATCAACTTCCGGTATCCCTGATAGTATTTATTTGGAGAACCGAATAGGATATGATGGACAATCTATAGCAAACATTTTTAATAGCTTTTTTCAGTCGGTTTTTGAAGTTGATTCCGAGCAAAATGTTATGGGTACTAATAATAATAGTAACAGTAATTTAATTAGTTGCATAGTAGTGACGAGGCAATTAGTAGAAAAATACCTAACACGCTTGGACGTCAGTAAAGGGTGTGGTCCTGACGGGATACATCCATTGTTTTTAAAAAATTGCAGTAAACAACTGTCTATACCTATTTCTTTCTTATTTTCTAAGTCATTGGAGTCGGGTACTATGCCTAAAATATGGAAACAATCACTGGTAGTGCCTATTTTTAAAAATGGTGACAAGCATAACGCTAAAAACTATCGTGGTATCTCAAAGTTGTCTATAATCCCAAAAATGTTTGAAAAAATTATTTATGATCAAATTTTCCCATTGGTAAGGCCACTTTTAGTCGATAATCAGCATGGATTTATAAATAGACGTTCAACGGAATCAAATTTATGTGAATTTGTTGATTTAGTTTTGGAGTCCATGGATAAAGGATATCAAGTGGATGCCGTGTATACCGATTATTCTAAAGCTTTTGACAAAATATCGCATTCTTTATTAATTAAAAAAATAGAATTAATCGGTATACATGGGGACCTACTACGATGGATGATATCATATCTCCGGGATCGAACTCAAGCTGTTGCAGTAAAGGGGTACACTTCAACTTTCATTCCCATTACCTCTGGGGTACCCCAGGGTTCCCACCTCGGTCCACTTCTATTTAATATATTTATTAATGATGTTGTTGGTGAATTAAAAAACTCAAATGCCCTATTATATGCTGATGATACCAAAATATTCACTATTATAAAAACAATAGATGACTGCGAAAACCTTCAGCATGATCTTAATGCGCTAAGTCATTACTGCAGGCTTAATAAATTGAATCTTAATGTTGAAAAATGCCATATAATTACATTTACTCGAAAAAAATCCCCGATAGTATATAATTATAAAATTTCTGAAAGGGATTTGAAACGAGTGACTGAGGTGAAAGACTTGGGAGTACAGTTGGATAGTCAGCTGCTTTTTGGCATCCATATTGATTCAATTACTGCAAAGGCATATAAAATGCTAGGTTTTATGTTCAGACAGAGTAAGGATTTTAAAAACGTTCGTACCTTGTTATTGCTTTATAACTCACTCGTGAGATCCCATCTTGAATATGCTTCAACTGTGTGGAACCCCCAATACTCAGTTCACATTGATACCATAGAACAAATACAAAATAAGTTTATCAAGCGAATTAAATTTAAATTCCCTGGTTGTAATCTTGATAGCATACAATCACTAGAGGATCGCCGAGAACAAAGAGATCAATTGTTTCTATACAAAATAATTAATAATAAAATCGACTCATCTAATTTATTAAGCAAAATATCTTTAAAGTGCTCAAGAGTTAATAGTCGCTCTAAACAAGTATTTGCTCCTCAATTTTGCAAAACCAATTATGCACAGAACCGTTTTCTTGTAAGGTCATGCAGAAAATATAACGCGTCTTATAGTCATATCGATATATTCTACGAGAAATTCCACAAATACTCTATTGCAATCAAAAACAAGTTAAATGATATATAATTTTTAATTTTTTTTTTTAATAATCAAAAATATTGTTAGAAAATTAGATTTAAGCATTCATTTATTTAATTTTGGTTTTTGTCTCGGCATGTTTTGTATTTTAAACACATATTTTAATTTAAACTTTCTAAATTCTAAATTTCTTAAATTAGTTGTCAACATCGACGATTTTGTATTAGTTAAGTAGTGGAAACTTTGCTGGCAAATGTATTACCTAAGTTTGTTTATTATCACACATGTTTAATAATGCTGTTTGTTTCTCAATGATAAATAAAATAAAATAAATAAAATACAGTGAAATTGTAAGGCAGTGATATATTGACAATAGCACTGGTTTAAGAAAGCCGTTAGATTATCAGACCTATCGCTGATTGGTCCGTTTTCGTTACCACCATTAGCTACAAATATTAAGCATAGAGATAGGAAATAAAAGATAGGTTTTTAAAAATTATTTCTATTTTGAATTTATTTGTAACTTTTTTATACTTATTTACTACTTATAACACGACATAAAAAAAAACATAATAACAAATTAAACATTAACAATGTTAGGAAGTAAATGTCTGGAGACTAGTAAGTAGGTATATGAGCAATTTTTCATACTTTATAATTAGCAATAATAACGAAACCAAATCCATTCACTGGAATGGTATGTTTTGTACTTTATCTATACAGTCAAACTTGGTGTTTAAGTTTTGACCAATCAGATCACGCGGGGCTCCCACCACAAACATAACTCATAATAAATCTAGATTTATTATAATATCACTTTTGCGGTCCAGTGAAATTACAATATCACTGAAATAAGCCCGTGAAATTATGCAAATCTGTCGTTATTGACAATAATCAGTGTAATTACAATTTCACTAGTGAAATTATAATATAACGTCTTTGACTAAATCCCTGCGACAGATATAGTCACTATGCGGATGAGGTCAAAAACTCTACGCCGCCATTTACGAAACACCCCGAGTAGACTAGGTGTGGCAGTGCTACTTAATCATCCATTAAGCTTTTTCAATTGGCGAAAATACTACGATGAAAAAAAGAGGCTTTAATAGCAATATTTGATAAATGTGGAACCTAAATTGCTACAAATGGCTACATATTACAAACGATGCACGCTTACTAAGTTATCTAACTACGAGCCAGACAAAGTTTTGGGAATGGATCTTGAACGGTTCAATATAAAGTTATTGTCATTGACCTCAATAATGTTTTATGTACGGATTATTATAATATCTCATGAAGGGTTTGACAGATTGAAGGCCATTAATCTTGTAAGCGAGCCTGGGATTCAAATCCTTTAGATTAAACTAGATAATATCTATACATACCTAGTTTAAAATTAAGTCGCTTTTCGCGTTTCTCTGTCTGTCCGTCTGTCTGTAGTGGAAGTCACTAACTCTTCCTAAAATACGCAACGGATTTTGATGCGGCTTTCAGCAATAGATAGAGTGATTTAAGAGGGAAGGTTCATAAGTATAAAAGATGACGGAAAAATGCCTTTTTTCCCCGCGAGTAAATGAGTTGCACTGGGTAAAACAAACGGGCCGCTGCGTTAGTTTAGGATAAAAGGATTTATTTCCATGAAAAAACCATGTAACTTTGGTATCCGTCGATCCTCGGAAAAGTATGCATTTTTTTTACCATTTTAGAATTTTTTGTTGTTCATCTATTGCTCTTGTGTAACCCCTACAAGTATTATTATGTAAGTAGTTTCAGAAAACTTCAGGAAGGAAATGATTCCACAACATAAGCGTTCTCGGAAATAGCTTCAAATATTTTCTCTTTTTCATGAAAAATATCGAAAACTATCATATTCTTTCGCAAATTCGATTCCTATTTATGTTCATTGCATCATAAAATAAGCTCGGTTCCGTGGTTCCGAGGATACCATTTTATAGAAAATCAGTGAACTGTGTATTAAAATTCAGTACACTTGCCAGAAAATGTATCTGACTGATACCTAGCTTAAAATAGAAAGTGCATGTTTGAAAATACGGTAAATCTAGAAAGATAACCAAGTTAAACTGTTTTTTTAGGGTGCTCTACCCAAAAAGTACAACCCTATTACAAAGTCTTCGCTGTCAATCCGTCTGTCTGCAGTATGATTGTATCTGAAAAAGTTAGAGAGTTGGAATATTCACAAATGCTGCGCTACTCCGACTCTCACTTGGTCGTTTTTTTTACTGGCTGTGTCATTTTAAGGCTAGAATGATATTCTGAGTCAACAATGAGCGACGTTTTTTATGGATGCCATTTTGTAAAACGAGGTAAAATATTTTAAGACCGTCGTCGGTGCCATCAAATCAGAAGCACCCTGTCTCCTGCGTGGGGAATGAATGATAAAGATAAAACACACACACATCAGAGAATACACGGCTAGGCCACAAAATAAAGAGTTTACAGAAGGTTCACTCGGCCCTATTTCGATTTTTTCGCTATTGGAACTTATTACATAGCCAGGGTTTCTACTTTAAAAATCTCAAAGTATAAAAATTTCAAAACAGCAAAACCTGATAAAGAACGTCATAATAATGATTCTGAGCCAATTTTAAATCCAAGAAATATGGCGTTCGTGTCAACCACCTCCTTAGTTACCTTGACTTCCTCTGAGATTTTTATTATTTAAGTTAGGTATTATATTCTTATTCCTACTAAAGTAAGTAGGTAAACGTCAAAATCGTTGTTAGTGCTGAGTGAGCCATCTGTATAGGCGCCTCGCGCGCCGTGGTTCTAATTTTTGGCTAGGCGGGTATCACACGTAACGTCCGCTGATTCGCCGTTTTAGCACTGCGTAACGCATGTGTAGGAGAATACGAATTTTCACCTTATGTTCATACAAAAACGGTTTATGATTGATTATGAGATGACTAACGTTTGACAGCTCATTGTTGTGCGATGCGCTGCGCTAGCGGATGCGTTTTTCAAACCGTAGGTATTTGTATGAAAATAAGGTAGAAATTCGCATTTTTATAACGTATCTGTTACGCTAAAATAGCCTAGCAACAGATTTTGCGTGTGATTTCCGCCTTAAAGTTAACAACTTTCTTGTCAGAGTGTAACAACACAAACAGTTTATGCCTATTGATAAGTAGGTATGTTACAAAGAGTGTAGATAATACTCTGCGACAGCTATTTTCCATTGCCCGAATGGCCCGAATTTTCATTCTGTTAGCTCAGCAAAAACCAAGTAGATACAGGAAAAGCATTGACTTTTAGAAAAACGTTGGACCTATCACTGGGGAAAGGCTTTCCTGTCGGATAATATCCAGATCTTTTTACTGAAAATTCACCATGTTGCAGCGTCTACCTTCAATCCTAGGCGTTCTCTGCCTGCTGGCTCGATTAGCAAAAAGCAAACAATGAACAGGAAATTTTAGGAAAATGCCGGACTCATCATTGGAAAGGCTTCTTGTCTGATAAAAACGATGTCTGATTTTATCTAACATTGTGTCTGGCACACCATACATAACAAAACCATACAAAAACCGGTTACAATGAATGTACCTAACACATGTCACCACACCAAAACTGCGGCTGTCAAATGTTGTAGTGGCTGTCACGAATCGCAATGCCGTGATTGTGACAGTACCTATAAGTGCTTCATATAATATGTATGTATTCACCTATAATGCAAAGTGTCTAACTAGCAGCGATGGCTACTTTTCATCCGGAGCGCTCTTTGTCAGCTGACTAAGCAAAAAAGCTTTCGTTTAGGAAAAATGTCGGACCCATCACAGGAAAGGCTTCCTGTCTGATAAAATCCAGATCAGGATCATAAATTCTGACAACATTACCATACAAAAACCGGATACCATGACACACGTCGCCACACTAAAATTGCGGCTGTCAGATGTTGTTACAAATACAATATTGTCGTGTGGTTTGGGTGCCTCATAGAAACCGCATCAGCTGGACGGCTAGTATAGCCTTGATACAAAGTGTCTAATATACTACAGCGGCAACTTTTTGTCCCACAAGCTCTCGGCCTGCTAGCTTAGCAAAAACCAAAAAATACACAGAAAATATTAGGAAAATGTCGGACCCATCACTTTAAAGGCTTCCTGTCTGATAAAATCCAGATCAGGATCATTATTTCGGACAACATTGTGTCTGGCACTCCGCCAGCATCGCTAGCGCCGCCTGTGTGTTTATGCGACATACCTATGCTTGCGAAATATAAACTTAATATGCACCAGGTTTAGTGTTTTGAGAATTCAGTATGGAAAGTTACTTTTGTTACTCGATGATAAAAGTTATTTAAATTTCGAAACAAAACTTTTGAAATTATTTAGCCAACTGATAAATAAATTGCGTTTTGTTCGATTACGTTACGATTTGAACGCGTTTTTTAGGGTTTCGTAGTCTACTACAAATCCTTATCATTTTGTCAATTCTGCCTTGCACGCCGCCAGCATCGCTAGTGCCGCCTATGTGTTTACGCGACGTATGCTAGCAAAATATAAACTGAATGTGCACTGGGTTAAGGCGAAGAACACACGCAACGTCCGTTCCAGCGCATTTTTAGCGCAGCGTCAAAATAGCGCACAACGCTGCGTTGAAAAACAAAAGAGGAACGATTTTTGTGCGTTGCGGCGCAACAAAGATAGTTGTAGGCATTTAAAACAATAAGAGCAACAAAGACAGGAAAAAATGTGTCAAGATTAAAATTTGTAGAAGCGACATTATGTATTTATCTTCTGTGTGTAAATGTAGGTACGCAAGAATTTTGAATTTAATAAACAAGTTTTTATTATTTAGTAGGTATGAACTAGAAGATTAAACCGTCCAAGAGCATCTCAGACACACCTTCAACTAGGGTTTTGTAGTCAACGTTTCGATATACATAACAAAGTTAATTATGCTGTTGGTTTGCTTGCAGTGGTATGGTTACCAACCGCAAATCGAAAAACTTTTGTGTTTCTTAAAACTTAAGTGGTACAGCATCCGTTATAGTATTCGTGATAATCTCGGGTTGAGAACTATATGTAGCTTAATTCAGTTTTTACGCTTAACTATTGAAAGAGAACGGATAACGATCAGTGTATTTGCAAAATAAGTCGACAGCTAAGTATTTTGTTTTAGTTCATCTCTTCAGTGACCTTACGACAGTTGAAATTTGAAACTGCGTCTATATGGACTACTGGTGCGAATCTGTGAAGCATCGGTCTCATGTGTGTCTTACGTCAACTCGGTATGAGTTTCGTCCTCTACGATAAGCTTCTTGTACCCAATCGGGGCAATCGCTAAACTTAATGTAGCTTAATTTAGTTTTTACGCTGAACTAGTGAAAGAGATCGAATTCCATTCCATTCAAAGTTACAAAAATATATGAACGAATCAAGTGGTTCACAATTTCGCTGCCTGGGTTAGAGCTACCGTAGTGTAGCGGTTTATTTTTGTTATGTGGCACTGCACTTATCGGCCCCGGGGCCGGTTAAAGCTACACCTAACTATTTTGTGGGGAGCGAGGGCTCATCCGGATGTGTGTGGGTGGTTGTTCAAACAACCAGCCCAATCACGCCCTTGGGGTAAGACTGGGCTTACGAGTTTTTCTGGGAAGAACGGGTCGGACTGTGTTTACCCGGTATGTGCCGGTAGTTGCCAAAGAATAGCACAAGTGAGGGGCCTCTGTGTCCTACTCGCCGGGGACGAGGGTTGCTTAAGGAGGCTTGTAGAGTGTGATCTACCTACTCGCAATGGCTGCATCAGCTGCTAATGTGATGGGACCGTCAACATCCGAAAGGACGTGCCTGGGGCAAAGTCGAAAGTTCGAAGTTGGATAGGGGTAGTAGTTAGACGCTGCAACTATTAGGGGAGCTCCAGTAGCCCTGCGCATGAAGCGGTTTTGGATGACTTGCAGCATATTCAGATGGGTCTTAAAGGTCATGATTGGCCTGACGCAGTTAGTGTAGATTCTCACCTTTTCTAAGATAGAGTTTGCTCTTGTAATTGAGCATCGAATGTATTCTGCCCAAAACTGTTATGTGGCTAAGTTTAGTCTGGAGTCGAGTATAGCGCTCAAACACATCTGACCCGGTTTGTCCGAAAACGTGGGTTCGAATCCCATCAGTGGCGCGAATTTATTCCATTTGCTTCATTTGTTTTAACTTTGTAACCAAAAAGTTTATGTCAATATCTAGTGTTTAATTAAAACACCAAGTATTCCAAATTACTTTCATGTGGAAAAATCTACAAAATTCTAAACATTCATATGATACCTACTTTATAAGGTAGACAGACACTATGGATATTCGATATCCATGTGTCAGCAGAAGCGGAAACAAATTTGACGGTACCTACAAGATAAGAAACCATCTGTACAATTCGTATTGTTTGATAATTGATGAAATAAAAGATGTGGCGATTGCATGTGAAAGAACGAGATATAGTACTTCAAAATTTGACAATACCACTCTTTCTTTTACATAGGTTTGTCTCTTTTGCGCACGTGTGGCGGACAACCTTGTCAAAACAATATTTGTTGATAGGTGTTGCCACGTACATATTTTTACCATAGAAGTTGGGTGAATGAAGTAGGAAAAGCGAGAAATGTTACGGATATTGCCAAAATGAATCAAACCGATGATTTAGCGATCCTCGTGAAATTTGCCACTGATATTGCTGGCATAATATTAGGGACGGACATGGACTACTTTTTTTCATCACTAGAGTACCTGATGATGGCGGGCACCAGAAGCACAGCTAAACTATAAGAGATACTAAAATGGGTTCATTGCAAAGTTGTTCAGCATGACGAGCCGCTCCTGCTGTCACATGATTATCGAGAATCTGGAGTAGGTACCTAATGCAGATCACCAGCATCCCATTCAAACTATAAGAGATACGGTAATGGCTTTGAAGTAAAATTTGTTCAGCATGACGAGCCGCTTTTATTGGCACATAGTCATCGAAGGTCTGGAGTACCTGATGCAGATCATCAGCATCCCATCTAAATTGCAAGAGATAAGATATCTCCATCAAAGTAAAAGTTGTTCAGCATGACGGTCGCTTTTGCTGGCACATGGTCTTGATGAGTCACTTCTGCTAGAACGGAGTAATCGACTTTTTGCTAAGGGCAAAGATCTAATTTCTACTTGGAAACAGGTAAGTAGAAGCTGGTGAAACCGCTCAAAGGGCCGCTAGAAGTATAATAGGTACACGGTCATGTAGATACATTCTTTTTCACGGAAACAGCCTGAACGGCTGGGAGGATAGTGACATTATTATGAAGTGTCACTTTTGTAGGCCAACACTCAGATCCATACATGACGACAGGTCTGACCACCGTCTTGTAAATCTTGCCCTTCAGTTTGAGGGGCGTTCGGGGGTCGCACACTGTGCCCGTGACCTGTCGCCAATTCATCCATCCTGCATTTATTCTGTGCTTGATAGTCCGGTTTATCTCACCATCGCCTTGCAGAAGTGAACCGAGGTATCGGAAATCGGAGCAGACTGGTAAGGTTACGCCATTTAGCGCTACCGGAGCATAGCCGGAGAGACCGCCGAAATCACAAAACATTTGTACAGTCTTCAAGTTGCACTGACTATATTAAAATTTTATCAATTCAAGATCGCGGATTTCAAACGTAATAAATATCTGCAGTCTTGTTCTTAAAATTCACTAATAATTATTATTGTTGTTTTCTTAGTATTCAAATATTTATCTTTGTATTATTTTTATTTGCCGTGTGGTGTTGGCCTGGAATAGCATCATCACATATCTATCCCGTAGCTACCATATTTGATAGTTGCAATTTTAGGCGACAGGCTGACAACCTGTCACTATGGTGATACACAACCTTCTTAATAACTCTCAAGTTTTTGTCAGACGTGGAGTAAATGACCGTTTTATTATAGCTGTTTACGCTCTGCCTACCCTGCAAGGGGTAAATAAATAAATATGCCTGAATAAAACACAC
Source organism: Phthorimaea operculella (assembly GCA_024500475.1). NCBI lineage: Eukaryota > Metazoa > Arthropoda > Insecta > Lepidoptera > Gelechiidae > Phthorimaea > Phthorimaea operculella. The sequence goes on from JANFCV010000017.1 coordinate 4,079,236, forward strand.
AGCGCCATTTAGCCCGAAACTAAGCAAAGCTTGTATTATGGGAATTAGGTAACTGATATAATACATATTCTTTTACTGCTGGTCCGACAATAACCTAACAACATTTAATGACCAATGTGGAGTAAATTTATTTTTATGTTCCTGGCAACACTTGCACTAGCCTGACATTTTACCTGACATTATGTATGAATGAGCGAGCGAGAAAAGTACTGGTAGACGTAGCAACATGATATTGTTCTTTTGATAATATGCGACATTGTATTTCAAATGAGTTTCCCGTACAGGATGTCGAAATGAATTTGGCCGTTTCACTTGACGTCGAAAGAGCAATTGATCTTACTGCTGCTTATCGAACAAAATAATATCAGAGCGCGGCTGGTCAATCAAACTTAAAAGCACAATCTAGAAGCACGGTCGTGTCCCGCCAAGACGAGCCAAACAAAGTGTCTTTACTACGGAGTAAGGCATAAGATTACAAAAATAGTTTTCTACGTTGAGTAGGGTATTATAAGGGTTCAAAATGGAGTGCACGTTTGTGTGAGATATCCTTCCTTTCGTATAATATAATCACCGTTTTATACATATAAGTTTGATGGGCATCTCCTTGTCGCACATTGCACCTGCGAGTTGTCTCCACTTCATCAATCCCGTTGTTTTTCTAAAGGTTATCTTTAGGTTACATGTAGGTCGATTTTGCCGTAATTTCTAATGATTGGCCCCAAGTATTTAAAATGGTAAAACTGTAGGTATAAGTTTTCTTTAAGCTAAAAGTTTTGTCTTAGACGCGTCTTTGTGGCCCTCGACTATAACATTTAAATGTTTAAAACTTTATTTACAAGTAGATTCACAAATAATTCTTTTAGAATGTCAAATACAATCAATATACATAAACAAAATAGAATTTCAAATTAAATTTTGTCATTCAAGTGTGAAAATTAAAATCATACAATTATTATTATTTCAATTGTAAATGCACGTCCCGATTTGGTATTAACAACGCGTTCATGTTTCTTTTGATGAGCTGAAACTTCAGAGGTCCATGCTTTTTGTCATTAATGTAATCATCTAACTTATAATAGGCTTTATAATATAATGTTTTCTTAAGGGGGACCTATAGTCATTATTTTTCATACAAACGCTCTCAACCAATCCCTCTGCCAATTCGCAACCGATCGACTCAAATTTTGCGCGGTAACTCTTCTGGACTACATCCATGCTCCATATTCTTTTTCTGGTTGTAATAATGCATTTAAAAAAGATATGGCCGTCGCAAAGTGCTCTAAACTTATCAGCAAGTTTACGCCTTGGTATCTTCTAAATATGACAATAATTTCAGCAACACAAACGATAGGAGCATAGAATATTTTATTGGCAGCAAAATAATGCCACTATCAAGAAATTTGATAGAGATTTCGAACGTTGAGCCTAGTACACCCAGAACGCAAATTTTCCGGTAGCGAGCTACAACTGTCTCTTTTATAACTGCGGGACGGGTGGGATGCATAAATGAAATAGAAATATTTTTATCAACTAACAGCTCACGAATTTTCAGCTCGGTATAGTAGCCTCTTAATCACAGATTAAAATTTAGTTTTTGATTGACTTAATATATTTTCCGGTATATTTTTATAGTATCGTATACTTAGACCATCAAAATGAAGACTTAACTTTAGCTAGTCTGTACTTTGGTTGATCTATTTTATTTGTACTTCTTGTATTGCGGTTATGCCTGCCTGTCATAATTTCTAGTATAATTATTTATATTTTTTCTTACATACTAAATGTTTTCATGAATATATTGACATAAGTATACGACATATGCTCCGTTTTCTTGCATTTAATCTTGAGACCCATGTCTTATAGAAACTTCAACCAACGGTCGAATTCGCCCTGCAGGTCTTCTACAGAGTCATAAGAGAAACATCATCTGCATACCTACAGTATTTTCCACGGCACGGACTTCTGACAGCCGCGGCTAGTAAGACGATTGGCTCAGTACTGAGATTTGTTGAACGCCAAGTTTAATTTCAAATTTATCACAGACTTCTGATGGTGACAACTTCTGTTGTAATACCATTGTACAATGAATGAGACGTATATTTTTTACTTATGAATGATATTGAGATTGATATTGCGCCTCACTGTTTCATATTGTATGGAATTGTAATACATTGTTGCAGATTATATTGCTTTGTACTCTATTATAGTGTCGGTTTCGATTATTAACGCTTGGGGGTGCTGTTGAAAATTAGTGATTAAAACCTGTCTTGAAAAAAGAAATAATCTTTCACTCGTACTACTAATTACCCAACATAACTATTATAAATAAAAATAAAAAAAATACTATACAATTTAAATATAATTAAATACTCTACGACCGGACCTATGCGATGAAATTCGGCGCCATTACGCCAGCAATGTTATTTGCATTAGAGATGACACACTTCAGCGGAAATTCCGTCGCCGACTAAATGTACCCACTGAATATACACAGAAAATGTCCTAATTATTCCAAGTATCAGGCTCAGCTAAGGGTTAATAAAACGTCAAAAATCTAACGTCCGTTGCTGCGTTACGTGTGCCATACCCTGCGTTATTTTAGCGCAACGCACAACGCTGCGCATTTTTAGCGTCGACGGATGCGTCTGTCAATACCGTTTGACATTAGGGTGCGCAACGCAGCGTTGGGCCTGCGTCGTCGTATTTATATGGGATTAAGGTGGAAATTCGCATTTTTCTAACGCTGCGCATCGCAGCGCTAAAATAACGTCGAAACCGACGTTGCGTGTGCGAAAGGCCTTAGGTTTTTTGCCAAGTGATGCCGGTTTAAAATAGCATCATCTAACTATATTCTACCCGTTGGTGCCGCTAATAGCGACACAGGCTTAATTATCTAGAGAATGGGCAACAGCGTTCCCTGTAAATTTAATCTTGCACTGCGCTCGACAATTCTGTCTGTCAAGCGTGGTGAGTATAGTATAGCAATACCCAGGGGTTAATCGGGTCGTTGGACGACTCGGTGTCCCACACAAGAGAGACACCCCTATAGGGCGAGGCCCATGTCCAGCAGTGGACTCTTGGGTCACATTGGGTCCGGCACGACGCTAGCGCCGTTTGTGTGTTTAGTTTACGCAACGTACCTAGTAGGTATGCTTCTAAATATAAACTTAATGTGCTCTGGGTTAATGTTTAGAGAATTTTTGGTGAATACTGAATTCGGTATCAAAATACCTACGTCAGCCCGAATTAATTAGGAGCATAATTTAAGCCACAATATACATATTTTTATAAACCTACTTGATGTTGTTCAAATAACATTCAGCAGACAAAGTCTTTTGATATGATAATTAGGTGTGTACTTAAATTTTTGCTACTGCATAAGTAAATACCTACGGAGTTCTTTAAAAACTAAATTCTTTCTAAATAATGAAAATATATGACCCAGATTACCAAAGATGATATTATGTGTGTAAAGAAATGAGAAAATTTACATTTCTAAGTAGGTACCTACTATTATTCATTCTGTGTTTCTAAGTACGTATTAAGTTATTTTACTAATCTATCCTTTCCTAAAAAAACTGCGCAACAATCACTCACAGTCTTAATATAAATATGACAACGGAATACTTAAATAATTATGTATGACATAAACCCATCTGAAGTTACAATGTCATTCATAAATTCATAATAACATCAAAAAGATGTAGGAGCTATTAAAACCAGTTATCGAAAGTAAACTAGCATACAGACGAGCAATTCGTAAACACAAGCTTGCTACTAAAGCTTAGTGATATAATTTTCATTCGATAATTCTGTCTAGACCTCATTCACAGAGATTGGACGCCGTCAACTGAAACGGAATAGGCCTTTCGCACACGCAACGTCGGTTTCGACGTTATTTTAGCGCTGCGATGCGCAGCGTTAGAAAAATGCGAATTTCCACCTTAATCCCATATAAATACGACGACGCAGGCCCAACGCTGCGTTGCGCACCCTAATGTCAAACGGTATTGACAGACGCATCCGTCGACGCTAAAAATGCGCAGCGTTGTGCGTTGCGCTAAAATAACGCAGGGTATGGCACACGTAACGCAGCAACGGACGTTAGATTTTTGACGGTTTATTAACCCTTAGCTGAGCCTGATACTTGGAATAATTAGGACATTTTCTGTGTATATTCAGTGGGTAGATTTAGTCGGCGACGGAATTTCTGCTGAAGTGTGTCATCTCTAATGCAAATAACATTGCTGGCGTAATGGCGCCGAATTTCATCGCATAGGTCCGGTCGTAGAGTATTTAATTATATTTAAATTGTATAGTATTTTTTTTATTTTTATTTATATTAGTTATGTTGGGTAATTAGTAGTACGAGTGAAAGATTATTTCTTTCAACAGCACCCCCAAGGGTTAATAATCGAAACCGACACTATTAATAGAGTACAAAGCAATATAATCTGCAACAATGTATTACAATTCCATACAATATGAAACAGTGAGGCGCAATATCAATCTCAATATCATTCATAAGTAAAAAATATACGTCTCATTCATTGTACAATGGTATTACAACAGAAGTTGTCACCATCAGAAGTCTGTGATAAATTTGAAATTAAACTTGGCGTTCAACAAATCTCAGCACTGAGCCAATCGTCTTACTAGCCGCGGCTGTCAGAAGTCCGTGCCGTGGAAAATACTGTATGCAGATGATGTTTCTCTTATGACTCTGTAGAAGACCTGCAGGGCGAATTCGACCGTTGGTTGAAGTTTCTATAAGACATGGGTCTCAAGATTAAATGCAAGAAAACGGAGCATATGTCGTATACTTATGTCAATATATTCATGAAAACATTTAGTATGTAAGAAAAAATATAAATATAAGTTTTTAGGTTTTCACGGTTGTTCACAACACTAAAATTATTGTAGTAGACTACTCGTGACCATGGGGCGTGCAACCGCCCCGAAATATCGGGATCAACATAAAAAATATTATCACGGTAATAATCCTGTTTTAAACAATAAAATATAAATAATTATACTAGAAATTATGACAGGCAGGCATAACCGCAATACAAGAAGTACAAATAAAATAGATCAACCAAAGTACAGACTAGCTAAAGTTAGGTCTTCATTTTGATGGTCTAAGTATACGATACTATAAAAATATACCGGAAAATATATTAAGTCAATCAAAAACTAAATTTTAATCTGTGATTAAGAGGCTACTATACCGAGCTAAAAATTCGTGAGCTGTTAGTTGATAAAAATATTTCTATTTCATTTATGCATCCCACCCGTCCCGCAGTTATAAAAGAGACAGTTGTAGCTCACTACCGGAAAATTTGCGTTCTGGGTTTACTAGGCTCCCCGTTCGAAATCTCTATCAAATTTCTTGATAGTGGCATTATTTTGCTGCCAATAAAATATTCTATGCTCCTATCGTTTACGTTGCTGAAATTATTGTCATATTTAGAAGATACCAAGGCGTAAACTTGCTGATAAGTTTAGAGCACTTTGCGACGGTCATATCTTTTTTAAATGCATTATTTATTACAACCAGAAAAAGAATATGGAGCATGGATGTAGTCCAGAAGAGTTACCGCGCAAAATTTGAGTCGATCGGTTGCGAATTGGCAGAGGGATAGGTTGAGAGCGTTTGTATGAAAGATAATGACTATAGGTCCCCCTTAAGAAAACATTATATTATAAAGCCTATTATAAGTTAGATGATTACATTAATGACGAAAGGCATGGACCTCTGAAGTTTCAGCTCATCAAAAGAAACATGAACGCGTTGTTAATACCAAATCGGGACGTGCATTTACAATTGAAATAATAATAATTGTATGATTTTAATTTTCACACTTGAATGACTAAATTTAATTTGAAATTTTATTTTGTTTATGTATATTGATTGTATTTGACATTCTACAAGAATTATTTGTGAATCTACTTGTAAATAAAGTTTTAAACATTTAATGTTATAGTCGAGGGCCACAAAGACGCGTCTAAGACAAAACTTTTAGCTTAAAGAAAACTTATACCTACAGTTTTACCATTTTAAATACTTGGGGCCAATCATTAGAAATTATGGCAAAATCGACCTACATGTAACCTATAGATAATCTTTAGAAAAACAACGGGATTGATGAAGTGGAGACAACTCGCAGGTGGGCACTTCTACAGCTACGGTGAAATTTTCTCAACTCCGTGAACAAATTTTTTTATCGCCTTTTCTGGTGTAAACAACAATGAAAAATTGCCAAAAAATGTGTTTGATGAAATGGTGCTAATTTGCCACCAATTGCTTCACTAGAATCAGATTTAGAATTTGTATGGTCACGGAGTTGAGAAAATTGGTCACGGAGTTGAGAATTTTCGAAATTATTTAAATTTTCAGAGTAATATTAAGGTAAAATAATATTGAAAGTAAAGAAAAGGAACCAAAAAATCAAGTCGAGTTACAAACAGCACATTTGCAAACACTTAGTTGATTGTGTTTGCTGTTTTGTTAATTTGATGTAGCTAATGTAAAATCGTGAAAATAACTATTAGAAAACGGCAAATGTATATTCCTGTGCATTATTATACTGTATAAACTATTATTTGAATATTAAGTGCTAAAAAAACTTTAATTTAGTTTTAAAGTCTCATCTCCGAGTGCAATTTTCTCAACTCCGGATACAAAATGTACACGGAGTTGAGGTTACGGAGTTGAGAAAATGTTGTACTATCAGGAAAATCTCATTTTCTTTTTAACTTGGGTCAAACTTATTAAGACTTCTGTACTTATATTCAGGCGAACTATATTTAGGCAAAGAATAAACTCATATAAATAAATAGTTTGGAAAATATTGACGATCCGGAGTTGAGAAAACACCCTGCACCAAAAATCGGCACCATAATCAGCCTATTGAAAATCGTAAAAATCTGTAAAATTACGCAATTTTACTCAATTAGTCCTCATGGGAACAATGCCTAGTTTACGTGAATCTATTGACAACATGCAAATTGTAAATATTTCATGAAATATTCAAAGTAATATGAGAAAAATTGAAAAAAGCTACCGCGTGGGACAAATTTTTGAATATTTGAAAGGATATCCAAATATACATTTAATGAAATTTTCATGAGCTACACCTCTTCACTATATTTCTCTCCATACGTGAACAGTAAAACATTAAAGAAAACTGTGCGACTTATTATTTTACAAAACAAAATTCTTATAATTTCGGCAACGGGACAGGGGTAAACTAACGAAATTTCACCAATTTCTAGACTTCATAAATTATTTCGGTTTCGGGCTAAATGGCGCTGTGTGTTTTATTCAGGCATATTTATTTACCCCTTGCAGGGTAGGCAGAGCGTAAACAGCTGTAATAAAACGGTCATTTACTCCACGTCTGACAAAAAATTGAGAGTTATTAAGAAGGTTGTGTATCACCATAGTGACAGGTTGTCAGCCTGTCGCCTAAAATTGCAACTATCAAATATGGTAGCTACGGGATAGATATGTGATGATGCTATTCCAGGCCAACACCACACGGCAAATAAAAATAATACAAAGATAAATATTTGAATACTAAGAAAACAACAATAATAATTATTAGTGAATTTTAAGAACAAGACTGCAGATATTTATTACGTTTGAAATCCGCGATCTTGAATTGATAAAATTTTAATATAGTCAGTGCAACTAGAAGACTGTACAAATGTTTTGTGATTTCGGCGGTCTCTCCGGCTATGCTCCGGTAGCGCTAAATGGCGTAACCTTACCAGTCTGCTCCGATTTCCGATACCTCGGTTCACTTCTGCAAGGCGATGGTGAGATAAACCGGACTATCAAGCACAGAATAAATGCAGGATGGATGAATTGGCGACAGGTCACGGGCACAGTGTGCGACCCCCGAATGCCCCTCAAACTGAAGGGCAAGATTTACAAGACGGTGGTCAGACCTGTCGTCATGTATGGATCTGAGTGTTGGCCTACAAAAGTGACACTTCATGATAATGTCACTATCCTCCCAGCCGTTCAGGCTGTTTCCGTGAAAAAGAATGTATCTACATGACCGTGTACCTATTATACTTCTAGCGGCCCTTTGAGCGGTTTCACCAGCTTCTACTTACCTGTTTCCAAGTAGAAATTAGATCTTTGCCCTTAGCAAAAAGTCGATTACTCCGTTCCAGCAGAAGTAACTCATCAAGACCATGTGCCAGCAAAAGCGACCGTCATGCTGAACAACTTTTACTTTGATGGAGATATCTTATCTCTTGCAATTAAGATGGGATGCTGATGATCTGCATCAGGTACTCCAGACCTTCGATGACTATGTGCCAATAAAAGCGGCTCGTCATGCTGAACAAATTTTACTTCAAAGCCATTACCGTATCTCTTATAGTTTGAATGGGATGCTGGTGATCTGCATTAGCTACCTACTCCAGATTCTCGATAATCATGTGACAGCAAGAGCGGCTCGTCATGCTGAACAACTTTTGCAATGAACCCATTTTAGTATCTCTTATAGTTTAGCTGTGCTTCTGGTGCCCGCCATCATCAGGTACTCTAGTGATGAAAAAAGTAGTCCATGTCCGTCCCTAATATTATGCCAGCAATATCAGTGGCAAATTTCACGAGGATCGCTAAATCATCGGTTTGATTCATTTTGGCAATATCCGTAACATTTCTCGCTTTTCCTACTTCATTCACCCAACTTCTATGGTTAAAATATGTACGTGGCAACACCTATCAACAAATATTGTTTTGACAAGGTTGTCCGCCAGACGTGCGCAAAAGAGACAAACCTATGTAAAAGAAAGAGTGGTATTGTCAAATTTTGAAGTACTATATCTCGTTCTTTCACATGCAATCGCCACATCTTTTATTTCATCAATTATCAAACAATACGAATTGTACAGATGGTTTCTTATCTTGTAGGTACCGTCAAATTTGTTTCCGCTTCTGCTGGCACATGGATATCGAATATCCATAGTGTCTGTCTACCTTATAAAGTAGGTATCATATGAATGTTTAGTATTTTGTAGATTTTTTCACATGAAAGTAATTTGGAATACTTGGTGTTTTAATCAAACACTAGATATTGACATAAACTTTTTGGTTACAAAGTTAATACAAATGAAGCAAATGGAATAAATTCACGCCACTGATGGGATTCGCACCCACGTTTTCGGACAAACCGGGTCAGATGTGTTTGAGCGCTACACTCGACTCCAGACTAAACTTAGCCACATAACAGTTTTGGGCAGAATATATTCGATGCTCAATTACAAGAGCAAACTCTTTCTTAGAAAATGTGAGAATCTACACTAACTGCGTCAGGCCAATCATGACCTTTAAGACCCATCTGAATATGCTGCAAGTCATCCAAAACCGCTTCATGCGCAGGGCTACTGGAGCTCCCCTAATAGTTGCAGCGTCTAACTACTACCCCTATCCAACTTCGAACTTTCGACTTTGCCCCAGGCACGTCCTTTCGGATGTTGACGGTCCCATCACATTAGCAGCTGATGCAGCCATTGCGAGTAGATCACACTCTACAAGCTCTTTAAGCAACCCTCGTCCCGGGCGAATAGGACACAGAGGCCCCTCACTTGTGCCATTCTTTGGCAACTACCGGCACAAACCGGGTAAACACAGTCCGACCCGTTCTTCCCAGAAAAACTCGTAAGCCCAGTCTTACCCCAAGGGCGTGATTGGGCTGGTTGTTTGAACAACCACCCACACACATCCGGGTGAGCCCTCGCTCTCCACAAAATAGTTAGGTGTAGCTTTAACCGGCCCCGGGGCCGATAAGTGCAGTGCCACATAACAAAAATAAACCGCTACACTACGGTAGCTCTAACCCAGGCAGCGAAATTGTGAACCACTTGATTCGTTCATATATTTTTGTAACTTTGAATGGAATGGAATTCGATCTCTTTCACTAGTTCAGCGTAAAAACTAAATTAAGCTACATTAAGTTTAGCGATTGCCCCGATTGGGTACAAGAAGCTTATCGTAGAGGACGAAACTCATACCGAGTTGACGTAAGACACACATGAGACCGATGCTTCACAGATTCGCACCAGTAGTCCATATAGACGCAGTTTCAAATTTCAACTGTCGTAAGGTCACTGAAGAGATGAACTAAAACAAAATACTTACTAGCTGTCGACTTATTTTGCAAATACACTGATCGTTATCCGTTCTCTTTCAATAGTTAAGCGTAAAAACTGAATTAAGCTACATATAGTTCTCAACCCGAGATTATCACGAATACTATAACGGATGCTGTACCACTTAAGTTTTAAGAAACACAAGTTTTTCGATTTGCGGTTGGTAACCATACCACTGCAAGCAAACCAACAGCATAATTAACTTTGTTATGTATATCGAAACGTTGACTACAAAACCCTAGTTGAAGGTGTGTCTGAGATGCTCTTGGACAGTTTAATCTTCTAGTTCATACCTACTAAATAATAAAAACTTGTTTATTAAATTCAAAATTCTTGCGTACCTACATTTACACACAGAAGATAAATACATTATGTCGCTTCTACAAATTTTAATCTTGACACATTTTTCCTGTCTTTGTTACTCTTATTGTTTTAAATGCCTACAACTATCTTTGTTGCACCGCAACGCACAAAAATCGTTCCTCTTTTGTTTTCCAACGCTGCGTTGTGCGCTATTTTGACGCTGCGCTAAAAATGCGCTGGAACGGACGTTGCGTGTGTTCTTCGCCATAGGTAGAGTAAGTATGGACCGGCCTCCGTCCATTAAAAAAGAGATAGAAAAATATGAAAATGAAAAAGATCATCGAGATTTTATACATAATTATAATACAAAATCACAAGCTAAAGAGATTTATGTAAGATTGGATGCCGCGCCGTCAACTGAAGAAATAGATAGAGTAAGTATGGACCGGACTCCGTCCAGTAAAAAATAGATAGAAAAATATGAAATTGAAAAATATCATCACGATATCATACCTACATATAAAAAATCACAATCTAAGAGATTTTTGCATCCACATGTACAGGCGTTTCAGCTTGATAATGATGAATATGAAATAATGATAAAGATGATGTCTACACTAATATAATAAAGAGGAAAACTTTGTTTGTTTTTTTGTTTGTTTGTTTGTTTTTTTGTATGTATGTAATCGATAAACTTCGAAACTACTGGACCGATTTCGAAAATTCTTTCACCATTAGAAAGCTACAACATCCCTGCCCTGAGTAACATAGGCTACATTTTACCACGGGAAGATTCTTTATTCTCACGGGAAAACGGTTAGCAGGAGGTAAAGCGGGAAATACAGCGGATATTACCCAAATTAGCCAAACCGCTTTACCGATCTTCGCGAAATCTGGCACTGATATTACTAGCATAGTAAAGACAGACATGGACTACTTTTTGTCAGGCCTCGAGGATCCCGGAGTACCTGATGAAGACCACCAGCATCCCATCTAAACTATAAAAGATACGGTCATGGCTTCATAGAAAAAGTGTTTACCATGACGAGCCGTTTCTGCTGGCACATGGTCATCGAGGATCTGGAGTATCTGATGAAGACCACCAGCATCCCATCTAAACTATAAAAGATACGGTCATGGCTTCATAGAAAAAGTTGTTCACCATGACGGGCCGCTTCTGCTGGCACATGGTCATCGAGGATCTGGAGTATCTGATGAAGACCACCAGCATCCCATCTAAACTATAAAAGATACGGTCATGGCTTCATAGAAAAAGTTGTTCACCATGACGAGCCGTTTCTGCTGGCACATGGTCATCGAGGATCTGAAGTGCCTGATGAAGACCACCAGCATCCCATCAAAACTATAAGAGATACGGCCATGGCTTCATAGAAAAAGTTGATCACCATGATGGGCCCCTTCTGCTTGCACATGGTCATCGAGGATCTGGAGTACCTGATGAAGACCACCAGCATCCCATCTAAACTATAAGAGATACGGTAATGGCTTCAAAGTAAAAGTTATTCAGCATGACGGGCCGCTTCTGCTCGCACATTCACCTCTGATGGAAAGGAGTAATGGACTTTTTACTACGGGCAAAGATGCAGTTTGATTCTACGGGAAAACAGGTAAGTAGCAGCGGGTGAAACCGCTGGGCGGGCTGCTAGTCATATATAAAAAAGATGATATCTATCACAAGTGGCTGACATATCTATATCTATTTTGTTTGAATGAGTCATCTGATCAGTAAACACAACTTACACCATTAAAATGTGACATTACACAGTCTCTTTTCTCTTCGTGTGGGACACCGAGTCGTTCAACGAGCCGATGAACCCTGGTGTCAGAGCTTTTCAACCGCCTACTACAAGTAGCAGGCCTCTGACATGGTTGTGTAACGACCGCCATCATAGACAGCAACCGGGACCGACGGCTTAACGTGCCCATCCGAAGCACGGAACCATCTTACTTGCAGACAATCAGGTGGTTCAGCCTGCAATGTCCTAACCAGACTGGGAACAAATTCACAAAGTGATAAATATCAACTTTGTGAGTGACCCCACCGGGAATTGAACCCGGAACCTTTGCGTGGCAGGCGATCTCAAAACGTCACACTTCACATCAAGTGTCGTATTGAGAAGAGATTAATTTATCTATTATTTTTGGGCTCTTACGAGTGCTATTCATAAAATTTAACATACTGAATAATTCATAAAAGCAGTATTCAAATCCTTTCAACGTACTGGTAGCTTAATAATCATACATAATCTTCTTCTTCTTTTTCATGTGGGGCACCGAGTCGTTCAACGACTCGATGAACCCTGGTGTCAGAGTTTTTCAACCGCCTACTGCAAGTAGCAGGCCTTTGACATGGTTGTGTAACGACCGCCATCATAGACTGCAACCGCGACCGACGGCTTAACGTGCCTATCCGAAGCACGGAACCATCTTACTTGCGGACAATCAGGTGGTTCAGCCTGCAATGTCCTAACCAGACTGGGAACAAATTCACAAAGTGATAAATATCAACTTTGTGAGTGAACCCACCGGGAACTGAACCCGGAACCTTTGCGTGGCAGGTAGGCATACTAACCACTGCGCCACATCGGCTGTCATACCTAGTTATTTCTATGTAAGTATGTCAATTAATCAAAATTCTTAAACACAAACTGCTTACTTATTTATACCAAATCATATTACAGTTCAATATTGCCTCTAGAATCTCGTGCGGAACGGTTTTGGTTATTTAAACATCCTATCAGTTCCTCTAATTGATCAAAGGTTAAAATTTAATATCAATTAGTTGCAAAAGACGAAGACAATCTGAAAAGCCTGAAACCAACGACATGTTTACAAATGGACTAAGCAATGAAATAAAAAGTTTTGGTTTCGTTTGGTGTATTTTCTTCTAAAATCTAACAGTATCAAGTTCTTTGGCACTCATTACATGCACTAATTTGATTTTACGGTGTTAAGACGAAAAGAAGGAAAAGTAGAAGGAAAGAGAGGCAGGTAGAGAGGCAATTATTTTACCCAGATAAAGGAAAAAGTCAATATTATCGTGTCATATCAGGAGATTAGGGCACTAGCAGAGAAGAAGGAAGATTGGAAGTTGCCCCACCAACTATAGTTTGACTCTTGTTTTTAAATGTATGTATGGTGTTACTAAAATAAATAATTAAATAAATAAATATCCTGGACATTTCACACAGCGACATCTAGCGTGCTATGGGAACTAGATAGCTGATATCATTACTTTTGTAAATACATACATATAATACATACAAAACACCCAGACTAAACACAAATATTTGAAAATTAACATAACAAGCATTTGTGTCGGTGGGGATCGAACCCACGACCCTCAGCGTGGCAGGCAGGGGTACTATCCACTACGCCATCGGGCCAGTAAAAGACGCGTCTACACATCAATAGTCTATCATTTGAAAGAGCTGTTACTAGAAACTCTATTAGCTCCTCTTTGTAGCGTCTCCATATTAATTTCATTCAGCCATCTCATTTAAGTACTGTTTTTCATTACAGAAATAACAAAAACGTTTTTGTTTATTTACAAAAGAATTAAGTAGTCTCATTTGGTGTTTAAATGGCGATAAGAGTGAGTTTAGAAGGGTGAGAATAGTCAAAACGAGGAAAGTTTTCTAGGTCTTTTTTCGAGGGAGAGTAAAAAGTCCTTTCGTTGTGTTTACTTTAGTTATTCACATATTTTGAGAGAAAATGCAACTAGATACTCTACTCTAAACTCAACTTAACTGTAGGCACTTACTTTATTTTTCTTTCCATTATTTTACCTTACGTTCAATTTCATTCTTTTACCGTTGCTAGAATCTGGAAGCACTACAATGCGCCCCTGCCCGACTGCACCCTAGAGACTTAGGTAGGCGTAAGCTCCATAGAATAGAGGTAAGACGTGAGATGTAAGACGACATCTGCCAGCCATCGATGCGAGGCACGTCTCACGTTTGTAGTTTTGGCGTTTCTGTTTCATACATTTTATATGGATACGGTTTCAAGCTTCGCGATGTCGCACGTCTCATGTCTAATGTGTAGAACTAGAGCCTTATCTGCTTTATGTCGCGCGCGAAAGATTTGTCAAATAGTAGGTAGGTACAGATTCATAGACTCTAATCAAAACCAGTAAAGAATTTGATATACAGGTGTAGAAAAAATCAAGATGGGCCAAAATGAGGCCAGCCCGCGCGGCATTACCAACCTTTTTCAAAGCAAATGAACCCATTCAACCGCGTCTGTGGTTTACGACACGAGTACATAATACATCCTGCGATTAACACTGATAATGAGAGTGTCTTCAGAGTGTAGTCCTTTAATTAATTACAGCGTGAGGTATCCCTTTACCCGGTACCCTAACCTTTTCAACAAGAATGATTGTGGTAAGAAAAAGACCGCAAAGTCCCGTGTGTCGTGGCTGGGATGGAAAAGTAGGGTTCTTTTGTTGAATGAATGTGTAGTCTTTTTTTGAAGAATGAAATTTTTACCTTTCCAGCTAGAAAAATCAGTGTAGAGAAGTTGCTTTTGTTACTTTGTGATAAAAATTGATTTCAATTTCGAACATCCTATTAAAAACAAAAGTTTTGAAATTTTTCAGCCTTGACTTTTTAGATTGCGTTTGTTTGATTATTAAATGTAATTTGAACGCGTTTTTTCTCTCACCTTTTGACGAGAAATAGGCAGGCATCTTATATGCTTTTCTGACTGTGGTTACCGTAATTGTGAGAAGGTAAGTAAGTATTTAACCTTTTTCATAGCTGTCCTTTTTATTTGCTATTCTTTTCATCCGAGTGTTCTGTGACCAACTTACCTGTAACAAAAAACAAAATGATTGTAAGAAAGTCCGCTTCTGTGTCATTTTTGCGCTGTGCAACTTAAGTATATAATGAGGCCAATTATTTGAGAAATAAATTTTCAGATGCTTAGGAATAGATATAACATCTTTGATCGGGTCGTTTTTTACATCTGTATAGACTAAAAATGTTATACTAAGCATTTGAAAAGCACCATCTATATTTTCTTTCAATTATAAGGCCCTGGACAGTTCCTCATTATCTCAAGGGACGCGTGTATTCAAAATTCTATTTCTAAAAATATACTCGCAAAATAATGAGGGTCCATTATAATGATAATGAGCTTAATTTTAAACCAAAGGTTCAGGTATCAGGGATAATCAGAAAGAGACCCCATTACTTCCCTGTTTATTTTTACTTACTACTTAACTTAATATAACTTAATCTATACATAATGTAAGTACGTAGATACAGAGGGTCAAAAGTGGTTCGAAGCGGTTCGGGTAAAAATAGTGCACGGTTTGTGCTCGGCTTGTGTTTCAAACTTTGGCCGGTGCACTGTCGTGCGCTTTGATTTGATAGATATAGGTAAAATTTCCTCTTTAATAACTTTATGTTTAAAAAAATATTCAAATCCGTTGCCTGGTTTAGGAGGAGTTAGTCGAAGACAGACAGACAGTAAAACGCAAAAACTACCTAGATACTTCAATTATTCCCACTTTGTACCTATACCTACTATAGCCAGCTAATTTAAATCTTTCACCGCAGGCAGGATTTGAACCTGCGACCTTCGGCATGAGTACTGCCGAGTCTAATACATTTTAGGTTGGATATAAAAGTTATGGTAAAGTAATTAAAAATCATACTCTGTCAACTCCTTAAGATATCTTAAAATATGTCATACATAGAAGAAGAGAAAGCAATTTAACTTCGATATTAAGTTGAAATCAGTAAAACAAAAGGTTTAGGTACTTTAAATTACACCTGCCTAGCTTCAAACGTGCTTATACCATAATTGGATTGGTAGGTACTATCTCCAGCACCAAGTTATATTTAAGGGGGTCTACTCATTCTGGGTTTGCATATTGTTACTTAGAATAGCCAACGTAAGCTGATCCCTTAATACGGCAAATTGAGGAACTGCTGAAGTACCCAACTTTCCCGCAAAGGAAACTTTATAAAACAATAATAATGTCTCGAACACGGTGCTTGTGGAAATAAACTTTAACCGTCAACAGAATAAGTAAAATATGATATTGTGAAGGGAAACCTATATGTAAACGATATGTAAATAAGTTACAACTGCCTTATAATAAATGTGTCAGCCTACCGAATGCTTGTGTGTACGTATATGAATGAACAACCATTGCCAATAAATTTAAGGATCGATCTTTAAATATTCATTATTACTTTTTGAAGTTTAAAAAGTGGAATTAAACGGTCTGATTACGGGTATAGCGTCGCACCAGAATTAAAATTACATGACCAATAAGGTTTATTACTGTCAAACTCTATCAGTATCTTCAAGAGTTAAGTCCTATTTATGAGTCCATTACGCCTTTTGTTGGTCAATCTATGACCGACTCCTGCTGGGAGCGTCCAATAGATACGCTTGATTATTGTCAATCTGCCGCCATTGACAGCGACTTATTTGCTGCCTCTTGGGAGTCAATTGAGATAGATTTATCCAGATTTGTTCGGGCGACTATAAGGGCTGTCGCACACACATCTAGTGCTGTTTGGCGCAAACTGGTTTCAAAACTGTATCGTGATTGAAAATAAAGCAGACATAAACGAATTTTTCCAGCAAGACCAACATGAGTTAAATGTGAGCTTTTTCAAGTAGCAGCCCAATAGGCTTTAAAAAGGTTATGCTTCTTCAAAATAAAGTAGATTGTAGGTAGGTATGTATGCTTTCTTTGTCACGAAAACTTATGAAATGCCTCTAGGAAAATTTATTAATTAAAAACTCAAATGTATACTTAAAAGCTTTATTGATTTACTTAATAATTACCGGATTTTAAAGCTAAAGTATTTGGTTGAAATTGGGTCTCAACTACTTATTAACACTATAGCTTTTCGAGCGTATTTGGGCGTTACAGAGTTAAATTAAACTACAGGCTCATTTTTAATATTGCGTAGTAGTCGGCTCGCTCAAAATGGCGTAGGTACCATCTAGGGTTTCTGACTTCTCGAGCTTTTTCATTTCCCGGGAATCGAGAATTCTCGAGCGTCACTTCTCGGGTTTTCTCGGGTCTTTCGAGAAATTTCAATTTACGTATATTTTTCCATGTAAATCACGAAAAAAGTTCACACATTCTACTCTTAATACGTTTTTTCATGGATTTATTGAAATTTTAAATCATAAACACGTTAACAAGAACTTTTTTTGTGCATTAAGACAGAGATCATCATCCGTCTAACAAAATATAAGATATAGACGAAATCGAGGCGGCTCTCAGACCTCTGAGCTACTTAAAGCTGCTGAAAACTATGTCATTGAAGGGCTGAAAAGGCTATTCAACTCTGTGATAGCCAATACGACAACCTTGAATGATAAACAACCTAATGAAACAGCAGTGTTGTCGCTTTTTTTTTAAGAAAGGAGACACAACGCTCTTCAAAAACTGAAGTGCTGTAGTGCTCTCCAGTCTAGATATGGTTTCGAGGCGTAGTGGACTTGCGATGAACTTGGACGGGACCAAGGACATGTTCAATCAACATGTAATCCTTGAGCCAATGTCGACGGTGTAGACCATGAAGTTTTCCAGAATTTTGGACGCCTCGCCTTGAGCAAACTTAGCAGTAAGGATGAGCATTTTGAGGGACGTCATATTCTGGAGTCAACTTTGCCACAATGCTCAAGACCAAGTTCTATCCAGTTATGACTTGTGGGGCCTAGACGTAGAACCTGATAGTAAAACTGGCCCACCGGCTAAATGTCACGCAGAGAGCTATAGAAAGCGTTATGCTGGTGATGTCGCTAATGATAAGGTCTCGAACGAGACAAATGGACCAAAGTAACGGACATGATGACCCACTTCAGTGGTGGCCTGGTTGGTCACATCTGTCGTGGAGTAAGCAGGTCCTCATGTGAAGGAAACGCCTCGGCAGGCGTAGCGTTGGGCGTCCTCCGGCCAGATGGACCAGAGATCGAATGGAAGGCAAAAACGGAAGATCGTGCCTTGTGGCGTACCCTGGAAAAGGACTACGTCCAGCAGTGGACTGCTGTGCCGCACTGCTAGCAAAGGACAGCGCTGCTTGTTTATAGGCCTAACGGACAAATAGACCAATATATAGAAGTAAGATCAGCAAAATTATCTCATTTAAAAAAGTTGATGCCATGTTATGATTTCTCGACTTCTCGATTTTTCTCGACACTAATTTCCCGGGAACGAAGTTAAGAAAGTTCCCGGGAATTCTCGCCTCGAGAATTCCCGGGCAGAAACCCTAGTACCATCCCCAGCAAATCCGTCTCATTCAGGGCACAAATAAGGGGAAACTAAGGGGGAAACCTATACAGATGGCTCACTCAGTACCAGCGACGATTTTGATGCTTTCTGACTTTTACTGGAAATAATTTCAATCTCAGGGGAACTGAAGTTAGCTAAAGATGGTTGCCACTAACGTCATATTTCTTGGATTAAATTTAGTCAACATTATTATGACATTCTTGTACCAGTTTTTGCTGTTTTGATATTCTTATACCTACTTTTAGATTTTTGCAATTTTTGACAGTAGCGCAACCCTGGCAATGTAACAAGTGACAATCGCAAAAATCCTGAATTGGATCGAGTGAACCTTCTGTAAACTCACAATTTTTTATTTAGGGGATCAACATTAACTAGTTTTTCTCAGAAATTTTATAAAAAATTGTGTTATAATTTTAGTCCCATAAATGGGTAGGTAGATTAGTTGGCGATAGCTACAGCTTGTAAAAACTTCGCAATTTCTAATGGAAATGAAAATGGGTCTAAATATAACTACTAAATAAACTTATTACATTACGAAATTACTCATATTTTATGCTTCACGAGTTTTTGGCACCATAAACATACAACTTATTAGGGAAATAAATTTTTGTCGCGCAAAAATATGTGTCGTGATGACTTTGCTTATTAGACGAACAAATATAATAAAACTTTTGTACAGAAATAAACATGAAAATGTTGATAATTTGTTTTGTCATATTTTTTGCTTAATATAACTTTGCTTCTTAGGGTGTTACGATGTAAAAAATGAAACGTGGACAAAGTTGATAAATTGGTCGAAGTTTGATTTTTATTTTTTATTTGAGGTAGTATTTTCATGCCCATATTCTAGTACCCTCAATCAACTCTAATCACTTGTTTGGTACGATATTGCATTTTCTTAATTTTCATTATTTTAACCACTTCTTTTAAGTAAACCAACAACAAGAATAACAACAACAACTTTGTACGGGAAGTTCGTTTACCCGTAAAAGCATTATCAAAACATATGAGAAATGTTTCATCAAAAAGTTTAACCAACATTTTGTTTGAAATTATAATTATTGTTTTATTTGTTAGCTTCAGAAAGTTCGAAAGTTAGTTCTGTCTGAAAAACAGGATGGTTGTATTAATTTTAACTCAATTTTCAGTTTGATACAAATAGGTTATTTAGGAAGAACCGCCTATTTCTTCAAATTCCTAAACGTAGGCCAAAAAATGGTATGATATAAGGTCTATTTTTCATGGTTAACTTGTCTTTTAGTATGTGTTTGACAGCTGTCAAATATGGCCTTTTCAAACGGGCGAACATTAATATCATTGCATCCTAAGCGATTCTACTAGCTCTACGTCGTTTCATAAGCTCCGGCTTACCAAGGGGTTTGAAAATGGGTTTGCTTTCAGTATAAGGGCATTTCAAAGAGGTCTTGGAAAATATCGGAATTCTGTTTTTTCAAGCTTACTTTGCGATACAATGCTATGAAAATAGATTTCAATGTATCTTATCTTAAAAATAAGGTCTTATGAAAGTGCATGTGGGTTTGCTTTACCTAAATAAAATACAGATTGTGAAAATGGCTGAAGTTTTATCAAGAAGATATCCTGTTCATGAAAATATGAAAATGGCTGTACTGTAACTATGCTGAATATGAATGGCTGTCTGTATATACCGAATTGGATGTTCGTTTGCGGAGCACCTACAAATTACAGGAAAATCTTTCAAACGAGCTTTTTCTCTCGATATCGGATCAAATAAATCTGTAACAGGTCGTACTCTGTAGCCTATAGTGTAATGTTTGTCTCTAGGGGCGATAAATAAAGGCTACGCGGCCTCAATTGAAAATAATGGAGTTTAACCAGCGGGGGTTTGGCGCCAGGCGAGCTTTTTTTTACCCGACTGCCTCAGAAGGAGGGTTATGTTTTTTGAGAGTATGTATGTATGTATGTATGCATGTATGTATGCATGTATGTCGACAAGAAAATTCTTTTTCACGGGCTGCAGCCCAAACGGATAGTTGGATTTTGACATTTGCGGTGTCGTTAGCAAAGTCGCTAGATTTGTCTCAGCAGCGCGAGTGACACTGGCTATATTAAAAAAATATAGATTCAAGATGGCGGATTTTTACAGCAAAATATTACTTTAAAATTACCGCAGTCAGGTTTTTGATTTTTAATACATCAGCTTGTTTTAATCAGAAATAGATGAAGTAGTTCTCTCTAGTGCTTAGCCTAGAGAGTTTACAGAAGGATTGCCCTTTTAAGGATTTTAGCGATTGTCACTTGTTATTACATAGCCAAGGCAGCTACTGTCAAAAATCTCAAAGTCAAAGAATATCAAAACAGCAAAGTCTGACCCAAAAAAAACGTAATTGAGTCTGAGTAAATTTTAATTCAAGAAATATGACGTTCGTATCTACCATTTTCTTAGTGTTACCTTCAGTTCCTCGTGTGGTGGTTATGTGTGACACTTTATGTCAAATATATAATGACAAAACTATTGATGAAAGACGAAAATTAGAAGACACTCGCTGCATTCGCATTTTGCGGCTGTATGGCGCTTCCTTTCTCACTTCAGTACTACCATGTGGGAAAGGGAGAACTATCGTAAGACTATCGTGCTATACAACTGTCATACGGCGACGAATGCAGCGAGTGACTTTCACAAATAAAGCTATGTTTTAACACTTTCTGTCCAAAATCTATGAGAAAACTATTGTAAAAATTAAACTTTACCCATAGGTACTACCAAGGTCATACATTATTTTAAACATTATCTGTAAAAAAGTTTGAAACGAGCAAAACCGAAGCCGAAAAGCTTGTCTCGTACAAATTATCTTGTTTGCGTGTTTAGCTTATTTATATTTGTATTGTATAATCAGTTTCTGAGTACATACAGCATTGAATAGAGCACGTAATTTATGATCGTTAACTCCATTCAGAACGCGAATATTTATTGACACCAAATTGACACGATATAATTTGTGGGTTTACAAGAAATAATTATTGAGTTTTGACACAAATTTATAGTACCGTCATTCGAATAGACCATATTTGACAGCTGACAAAATTATGTTAAAGCTATGACATAAGGTCTATTTTTCTTTGTTGACATGTTTCCTAGTAGTATGAATTTGACAGCTGTCAAATATGGCCTATTCGAATGACTATAGTAAACTGCGCGCTCTTATACTGATGGCTCACTCAGTACTGGCGACGATTTTGACGCTTACCTACTGACTTAAACTGGAAATAACTGGAATCTCAGAAGAACTCAAAGTAACTTAGAAAATGGTTTGCACGAACGTCATATTTCTTTCATTATTAGCTTAGTATTATATGACTTCTTGTATCCGATTTTTCTGTTTTGATATCCTTATACTTTGAGATAGTTGACAGCAGCAACCCTTGCTATGTAACAAGTGACATTCGCAAAAATCCCGAATAGGGTCGAGTAAACCTTCTCTACCTTTTCTATTGTGGTAGTACCTGGTTGCAGGAAGCCAGTTAGGTATATCAAAGGACTTCATTGTAAGGTAAAGAGAAAGAGACTTGTTAGTTTGGTCAAACGGTTAATATCTGAAGACGTAGACTCTACGTAAGTAGATGTGTTTATAGATAGAGAAATCAAAATCCCTGTACTCCCATACCTACTCCCATACATATCATGTCTATATCCCTTGTGGGGCACGCAAGCCGTAAATAGCTGTAAAAAACGGCCATTTAGGGGAGACCGGGGCAAGTTGGGATAGCTAACACTAAAACATTCATAGAACGAAAATCAACTTGTTTATCAATAAACTTTTAGAACAATAATAATACTTATAGTATTAGTTAACATGATAGACCCCTTATATGGCACTAAATCATATATTTTTTTGAGAAAAAGGAATTAAGTGTAACAAGTCAAAAATCCCATCTTGCCCCATGACCGGGGCAAAATGGGAAATGACATGGGGCAAAACGAGTACACATTTAATCTGGCTGGTTTAATGTTCCTTGTCGGCTCTACGTTTGTAATTACGTACCATTTCAACTGCAAACAAGAAATTGGTTAATCAATTAATGGTTCCGTACAAGGGAAGGCACGTCTAACCTTCGGGCCTGGTTGTTGTCTATGATAACTTAGATGGTGGTCGTACTAGCAATAGTAGACGGCTTAAAAACTATGACACCAGGGTTCTTTGAGTGGATCGCCCCATACGGTAGAAGAATACAAGAGTTTAAACTGATTTCTACACAAATATGAAACAACATTTTACATTCGCACTTAGGGCAAAACGGGATACCCACTATCCCATTATGCCCCGACCATCTTGCCCCAAAAGACAAAATTTACAAAACTTCCAAGCACTTCTAACAAACAAAATAAATGCGCCGAAAATCAATCTGAACGGGAACGTTATTCACTGTTACAACTAGTAAATGGCAAACTATTACGTAAACACTTACACATACCTTCATGCACATCGATCTAGAACCCGAAAGCTCGTAAAAGTACTTCAAAAAACAGTTATTTGTCGCTGAAAACCAACAACACGTCGCGACACGCACGCATCGCTCGGACCCCAATGAGGCGACTCTACATCTTACGAATGGCGCTGTATTCGGTGCCCTTGTGTTCACCAGTCACGCAAAAAAACAAACTTCCCGTCTTGCCCCGAGCTTCATCTTGCCCCGGTCTCCCCTACACCACATCTGACAAATGTATTGAATTTTTTTAATGAACTCACAGCGCAATATTATTCTCATAAATTGAAAATGAAAAAATTGAAAAATGCACTAGCGACCGCCGGGACCTTAACCCAGGACTGTCGCTTCGAGACGAGCATCAAGAGGTTGAAAAATATACCAGGGTCCGCTAGGCGGCCGTAGCTCAGATGGTAGAGCGGTGGAACGGTAATCCACAGTCCCGGGTTCAAGTCCCGGCGGTCGCTAGTGAAATTTTCAATTTGCTCATTTTCAATGTACGTCTGACAAAAGTATGAGGGTCATTCAGAAGACTGTGTATCTCAATAGTACTGTAAGTAACAGGTATTCAGCCCGTAGCCTAAAATTGGAATACACATCAAAATCTCAAATCCTAAAGTCAATTTTTACGAAATCCAAGGGAATTATATCGGGTGATGCAATTCTAAGGAACAACCACACTCAGCCAGCACCACACTCTTTTAATATTTACACTGCTTCTTATATTCCTGTTTGACATCAAATGATCAATCAAGATTCTAAAATGTATTCTGAAATTATACAAACTTCAACTAAGCAGTCAACAAATAATAATGGTAGAGTCGACCGATGCAGTTCTGCAAATCTATCTATACATAATGAGGACGAAGAGGGCTTTCAGGAAGTGCTCAGCAAAAAAACACGCCGTGCCAGGTCTCTTCGCTGCGTTGCTGGACCGTCTGTCACCAAGCTAAAGGCGGCTGAAACCCTTAAATTTATGCACCTGTGGAACATGGCTTCGGATTTGGGAGACATCAAGCAGTACCTCGGTGAAATCTGCCCTAGCTGTGTCTGCACCATAGAAGAGCTGTCGCCCCGTGGAAAGTATAAATCATTCAAAATAGGGGTTCCAGAGGAAAACTTCGACTTGTTATTTTCTGTGAACATGTGGCCTGAAAACGCAAGATTAAAGCAGTGGATAAATTACCCACGACGCAGCTGGGCCTCACAACAGCCCTTTCGAGTTAAACCCAATCAGCGTACAAGTAAATAAACTTGTAGAGTCGGACAAAGAGTTGGACATATCTCCTCTTCACCAGCATTCTCTGGGTCATCTCCCAGTGACCACTCGACCCACACCGCCGTCTCTGGTTTCAAACAATAACGATAAAACAACGATGACATATCTGCACCAGAATGTTCAATGCCTGAGGACCAAATTAGACTTACTACAATGTACAGCAAATAA
This sequence comes from Phthorimaea operculella, assembly GCA_024500475.1. NCBI lineage: Eukaryota > Metazoa > Arthropoda > Insecta > Lepidoptera > Gelechiidae > Phthorimaea > Phthorimaea operculella. The sequence goes on from JANFCV010000017.1 coordinate 4,103,913, forward strand.
AATAAAACCAGAGATAGTGGTATGTTCCGAATCTTGGCTTGAAGAGTGTGAAGTTCCCTGCATACGCCTCGATGGGTATGTTGTGGCGAATAGTTTCTGCCGAAGAAAACGTATACATGGCGGAGTAATTATCTTTGCCCAAGAAGAAGTTGAATGGACAAAGTTAAATGTTGAATCATTAACAGAAGAATTCCACTTTGACTGCACTGCAATATTGTTAAAAAAATATGACTTTGTTATTGTAGGATTTTATAGATCCGGAAAAGGCGACTTTGATAAGTTTTTGTCAATACTAAACAACATTTTGCTTGAGATTACAAGCAAATATGCGAATATATTAATAACTAGCTGGTGCCCGCGAACTTCGTCTCGCCAAGGGATGCTTGTGTGCCAACAGGCCCTCCAGAGCTGACAAAAGTTATCATCACTTATCTATCACCGATGTTGATCAAGATATTTGTGCGCAAACATTCTAAACATCAAAATACATCGCTAAGTTTTGTAGTGATAGATATGCATGCACGATCTACGGCAGATGAAACGGATGTTACGTTACGATTGAGCCTACCATCGGTCCACACTACAGGTAGAATGACATCTTTGCACTGCCACACATAAGGTGGGGTGGGGTCTGCTCTCCAAATTTTTCTGCGCCATGGTCTTCTGTTTGGGGTTGTCGAGTAGGTATACGCAACCGGATTCACAATACAATTAGTACAACTCCATTTTAAAATACCGAAAAAAATAAACAGAAAGTAATTACTTACTTTACTAACAAAAAAAGTAATGCTTAATTATTTTCTTTAAATAAGAAAAATTGCCTTGAGTACTTACTTACTAACACTGCAAAATATGAATCACAAAAGAAGGTACTACACAGGTAGTCGTGACAATAATACTCACTAATTCAGCTCTACATATTTTAATCAATAAATAATACTTACTGCGTTTATATTTACATTATTAATGTACTAAGTATACAGTAATAAATAAACTTAGTCTGGCAAGCGCTCACTAAAAACTCAGAAGAGACCAACTTGCTGTCTCTTAGACTGGAGCGTCATGAAGCTTTCCTAAGAAGAAAGGTCTTCTGTTCCATGGGGTCGCTGAAATCAAGGATGAAAGGTTAGCTGAGGTTATTGCAAAATCTCTACACGAAGACGCGTCTAGTACTCGTTAGGTTCTACATACTCTTTGAGCTTGTATTATTTAATTTCAGCGATGCAGATCTTTTCTTTCTTTCCCATAATCAATTCATTACACTCTAAAAAAGTTCCCTTCGCTTGATAAACAGTAAAGACTCATAATACGAAGCATCATTTCTTCACATATACCTACTCATACACACTCACACAACATACACATCATCATAACATTGGCCTCATACGTCTGTGTCAGACCATTTATTCAGTGTCCGAGGCAAGATTTTTCATGGCTGTATAAGCCGATGCGCTCTTTACAGACACTGCGTTGCCTGGGACGCAATTATGGAAAACGCAGGGCTGCCCAGGACCTGCGCCACCCTCTCGGCCTTCCTGGCTGACTCCACAGGAACAACGGGTCGATACGTGCGGACTGCGGAGCCAGATCAGCTGCAGGAGTCTGCCGCGCGATTTATTACCAGTCACTCGTGGAGTCGTTTTTGTATGGAGATTTCCTTCTCCAGGACCCTGATCAGCTTGTGTCGGATTTATCCCTCGGTCGCTTCTTACGACCCTCACAGGAAGAGAGGGGGTGGTGCTATTCTGCCGGCACCACACGGCTAAAAACATACACAATAAGCAACATAATAAGTTTCTTTACATTAGCTTACCCATGATATGTTCATTTAATACTATGTTAAACTATGTTATTGGCTATTAAAGTTTTTAAGGTGTATTTGTAATAACTTGGTTATTATAATATGTGCTGTTGAGTTTACGAATAAATAAATTAAATTATTTATTTATTATTATTGTGGACTTCTTCCCATTCTGGCAATAAATGTCAAAACTGATGTTTTTACGGTTTGTCAAAATCAAACAAAAACAATAAAAAACGGAGGTTTCAAGAAGAGGTTTCTACTTTTTGACAGCCGATGGACTGGGGTAGATGATGTTCACAATATATTTTAATCGTATTTCACGTAGGAATAAACGTTTTTCCCGCGATAAAAAGTATCCTAGGTGTTGACCAGGGCTAGTAGCTACACACCACAAAGAGTCTCATGTACACACGTACTATATTTTCGAAGATTATCGCGAACAAATGATTTGGGGTAAAATATTTTTCAATAGGTGTCGCTTTTCTATGAAGATGAGGTTTTCTAAAACGCGGTATAGAGGTGTTTTCTGAAATCTATAAATGTACCCCTGTACCCCGAACAGTTGTGATTTTATTAGATGTATAGATTGGGGACTGGAATCTATATGCACTTAAACAAGATGCAAAATACATAAAGGTATGCGATCTGTTGCAATGCCACGGCTTGCGTAATATCGTGGATTTCCATACACGAATAGATAAAGGGTCGAGCACTTCCATTGACGCCGCAGCCACAAACATTTGTAAAGATAGCATACGAGCTGAATCCGTAACAACCGGTATAGGCGATCACCTCGCGCAAAAAATAACTCACAAACTACCACAGCGTGAAATTGTTCCGGTAGGCCCACCCATATCACGAAGAATTTTTAACAGTGAGAATAAATAAATACTTATTCCGGCGTTCCCTCGAGTTTTACTCCTGGAACGATTTAATACTTAGTAATTTGAGTATAAATTCTAAAATCGAAAAGTTCACAAACGTTATTACATATTATTACGAACTATACTTTCCGTTAAAGTTATTAAAAACTAAAAAATATAAGCAAAAATGTTCATGGCTTACTAAAGAACTCATAGAATGCAATCGAAGTGTAATAGGCTATTGTGAACTGCTTCAAGACTATCCGCATGAACCCGTGCTAAAAGAATGTCTAAAATTACATAAACTTAAATTTAAAGACCTAGCATTACGCACAAAAAGAACAGTTATTTCGGAAAGACTCCATGCCAGTACTAATGTCAAAAAAGAGACGTGGAAAGTTGTAAGGGAGGAAAGCAACAAAGGCACAAAGAAAAACAGCGATATCCGTTTGAAAGTAGGCGACGCCTTTGTAAAAGATGTCGAAACACCGAATGCATTTAACAATTATTTTCTTGGTGTAGGCGAGTCATTCTCGAGGTTGTATCTACCAGACGAGGTTAAAGCTCTGAAATATGTGGACACTAATGTGATTTCGAGTAGTTATGAGTTACCAGTTGTACATCCCAAATTAATTGAAAAACTCATCTCTAATAAACTAAGCAAGAAGAACACGAACGATTTGTTTGGTATTTCCGGTGGGCTACTGGCGGAATATTCTGATATACTTCTGCCAGTGATTACATATCTAGTGCACGAGACCATACAAGCCGATCAATATCCACTGATTCTAAAAGCATCACGTGTGTGTCCGATCTTCAAAGGAGCAGGAGACAAACATGAACCTAATAGCTACCGTCCTATTGCCATTGTTCCAACTATTTCCAAAATAGTAGAGTCAGTGTTAGCCACCTCCTTGTGCTCCTATTTGGAAAGCAACAACATTTTGTCTCCGAAGCAATATGCCTACAGAAAAGAACACTCCACAACATCTGCAGGCATTAACCTTAATGACGCAATTATCAGCGCCTTGGATAAAGGTCTCAAAGTCGCAGGACTTTTCTGCGACCTGTCCAAGGCTTTTGACTCCGTCAATCACAATTTGCTATGGAAAAAATTAAGTAAAGTTGGCATCAAAGACAAGGCTCACTCTCTCCTCTCATCTTTCTTGGAGGATCGGACTCAGACTGTAGAAATTCAGAAGGGCAGTAATAAAATGCAATCATCCCCGGGTGCCATATCTGTCGGTATCCCACAAGGATCGGCGCTCGGCAATGTCTTCTTCTTGATTTTTGTGAATGATTTACCAGTGGCTATTGACGACGGACAGGTCATCCTATTTGCTGATGATACTAGCGTAATTGTAACTGCTGACTCACTTCAAACACTTCAGACAAAAGTCAATAAAGTCGTTGCTGAATTGCAGGAATGGTTTGGGTCTAATGGTCTTAAACTAAATACAGAAAAGACAAAGTGTATACATTTTAGCGGTTGTATAGTCCCAAATCGAATCCACTTATCGCATGACATTGAAGTGGTGAAGCTGACTAAGTTTCTGGGTTTTAAGTTGGACAGCACACTCACATGGAAGCCACATGTCGATTACATCTGTGGAAGAGTATCTACCGCAATATACGCCTTGAGTAAGTTAAGGGAACTTGTAACCCCAGAAGTACTTTTAGAAGTATACTGGGCGTACGTCCATTCTCTCATCGCCTATGGCACAATTTTATGGGGTGATTCTACCGACTCTGAAAGGGTGCTTATACTCCAAAGCGTGCGCTCCGTATTATAGCCAATATTCCCAGGAAGCAGTCCTGCAGACCAATTTTCAAGGAAAACGCATAATAACGGTATGCGGGCAGTATATTCTTGATACAGTTGTATACGTCAAACGAAATATACACACATTCAGCCGAAATGGGGAAATACATGCACGAAATACTCGAAACGCAAGTCGTCTAGCTTCTATTCCTAGAAGATTAGCATTAGCAACAAAAAATGCGCGAGTAATTGGCCCGGACCTTTATGAACATTTGCCAAAAAATATTAAAGATATTGAAAGTGTATCTAGATTCCAGACTCAAGTAAAATCAATACTTTGTGCTAATCCCTTCTATAAATTAGAAGAATATAGAAAACATAATTTTGTCGTTTAATAATTTAATTTTGTAACTTTTCGTGTTATTGTGTCTTATTTAAACCATTTTTATGTGAAACATTTTTATGTTAACAACATTTTTATAATTATATTTGAATTGACATGTCTTTTTGATATCATGTTTTACTAACTTTGTAAAATACTGTTTATACAATTTGATGAATAAATGATTCTATTCTATTCTATTCTATTCATTATAACTGTAGGATGACTTCTCGTTATGGAAATTAACGAACTCATCAGGCTCGAAATTATTGTCCTTATTTCTCTATCTCCGCTTGTTTGAGACTCAGATCAAAGAAATATGGTAGAGAGTGTTCGAAATGCCTTACCAATAACCAAAAACCAGAAGAAATATCATGCATCGACCGCCCTGCCACTGGTCGCATTAAAGAGTAAACAAAATGGGCCGAATTTTCATTTATGAGAACTATAAGTGCATTTAAAAACCCAATAGATAAACTAGAAGCTTTGAAAACCTCGACCAAGTCAGTCATCATGCTGTAAATACTACCCATTGATGTAAATCTGCGAAGCATCAAACTTGCGACAACGTTTTACGATGAGCTCTACTTTAAGTACAGTCAAGATCATGTCCCGTTATAGATTTGAACTGCCTATAATCAGGCCAAAGTCCAAACTGCCTAACCTTCGATGAGTTTGACTGTATCAGCGGGTAAATCCCTATTTACATAGTCAGCTTCTAAACTGAAAACCTTTTGGGATAGATTTTATCCTTGTCTAAAGGATGTCTTAGGTCTTACGGACCCTTTATATCTGATGAGCCGCAAATCTTCAATTTGGATCACAACCCCTTAGGATAGGTATTGTAGGTACGTACGGTAGACGTATAAGAACTTTTTATCCTAGATATTTATCATTTCAGCTTAAATGCTGACAAAGAGTCTCAAAATACATCAATATTTTGTAGAGAATTCAACATTTTGTACATCCCGTAGCAAAATATTGAATTCTCATAATGTTGAATTTTCAAAAAAGTTCATTATGCTTTTTTTTTGAGCAATATATCGAATTTTTCGATGCTCAGAAAATAAGGTTCTTTTATCTACACTTCATACATAATGTTCCTATTACAAATTTGAAAGCAAATGTATAAGCAACTGCTTTACAGCCATTCAGCCTTTAAAAAAAAATGACGATATCATAAAGTAAAATGTCGATGTCATAAAGTACTTTTTTCTGACTTTATGATATCGACATTTAGCAGTAAGATAATAAAAAAAAACAAATGTCACGACACAATCAAAGAATGGGACGACACTTGAAATTATGAGGACTTATTTATTATTAAATCTTTGCTTCAAATCATTTTTCGAATTTTTTAAAATTCACCGATAAATGCTATTTAATTTTAAAAGTTGTTCAGTTTTTAAGAGCCTCCATTTTAACGTTTAGTTAAAAAGTTACTTATGTATAAAAGTCGTTCAGTTGGTGGTCCAGTAGATAGGCTTGCAATCGCCATAGTGCAGTGCGGAGGTTTGAAATAATTTTCATAGTTTTTCTTGTAGAGTGTAGATAAAATAGTGTATGCAACTGCAAATAATTAGGTTTTAGAATGCTCGTGTCAAACTTTTATCACACTCGGCTGCGCCTCGTGTGATAAACAGACACTCTCATCCTAAAGCCTCTCATTATTAGGCAGTTGCATAAACTACTATTGCAAACCAGTTTCGACTTTAGCAAAAAAGTAAAAAGTTTAGCTGTAAATTTCAGTAGGTAAAGTCGTTTTCAGTTTCGAAAAGGTGTGGTTTTGTGAGTTATTTGCTGCAGTACGATAAATAAGTTTAACAGGGGCCATTACGACCGCTTACTGCTTGCATTTCCCCATTTATCTACCTAGTGAATTCTATCTACCCTTAATCTAGGGTTTTAGCATCCGAATTACCCATTTAAGTCTGTTCTGTTGATCACTCCAACTCCGAAGACTGGTTTACTTAACCCGCGCGCCATTTCCCTTTCACCATCTAACTACCTATAGCTTCCATAGTACTGTCAAATTATGATAATCAAATATAAACAAAGTAAAATTAGCAACTTTTATCTTTTAGCTGGTGCGTAAAAAGATGAAAAATCTAGGGAATATGCAACAGCGTCAGTAGCCCAACACAATTGAAATGGTACCTACTTAGTTTTTCACTTTGTGTTGGAAGGATAGGTACTATCGCTAGCAAATCCACCTACCATGGAATGAAATTATAGGTACTTACTGGTTTTTCTTAGTATTTGTACAAAATGTTTAGATGGATTTGCCGGCGGTAGTACCTAAACTAAAAAAGCGGCCAAGAGCGTGTCGGAACAAATTATGGCTCAAATACGCCCCTCTTGAAAGCAAATATCAAAGGTCTGGTCAAAGGAATGGCTCATTAATCAAAATGCTGATAAGTGTACCATACTTCATATAGGCAACAAAAATCCTCACTTGTCATACAAGCTGAATGGTGTAGAACTGCGAGCAGTCAAAGAGCAAACTGACCTGGGAGTTATCATTAAAGACAACCTAAAGTGGGAGGATCACATCACCACAATCACAAAAAGAGCGAATAGTTTCAACTATTTAATAAGAAAAGCCTTTGGAATCCTTACTCCAGACATGATGCTTAACATACATAAGACCTACATAAGACCATTACTGGAATATGCTTTTCAAGTTTGGAGTCCCTACTTTGTCAAGGACATTGAACTTTTGGAGAAAGTCCAGCGCAGATTCACCAAAATACCAAGACAACTAAATTTTATTTTATTTTATTTTATTAGAAACAAACAGTCATATATAGTTATAGGTGATACAGTGTAACCTTATCAGATTATAGACCTACAGTTTCCTTAATTATTTATACAAAATATTCTTAAACTAAAAACGAAATACAAAAGTTTGAGATAATGATGAAAAAATTCCGATGAAACAGAAAAGATACGGAGTAACTAAACAATATTAGAAAGATGCTGCAAAGATAATTTTTTAAAAACCTTCAAAGAATTACTAAATATATCGACATTTACAATTTTTTCATTATACAATCTGCAAGCCCGTCTTATGAAACTATTTCTAGCATAACAAGTGCGACTGCGTGATATTTGGAATAAAGGTTTACTACGGCAACCACGTTCACGACGTCTAGGCACTCTAAAAGATAGAAAGTGTAAAAGCGTGGGGTCGTCAATAATATTGTTGATAATTTTATATATAATTGACACATCTATACATTCACGACGGCAGTGTAGCGAAGTAATGTTAAGTCTTTTCATGGATGTAACATAGTCTAAATAATTGTGACCAGTGCGATACTCAACAGCCTTTACAAATTTCTTTTGGATCCTTTCTATTCTGTTTATATGGACGTTATAAAACGGATTCCAAACAGAACTTGCGAACTCTAAACGACTTCGTACGTAACTATTATAAAGCACCTTATAAGTTAGAATTTTCTTAAATGGCTTACCTACACGCAGTATAAAACCTAATTGTTGAAAAGATTTATTAATAATGTTATCTATATGAGGTATAAATGTGAGTTTCGAGTCTATAATAACTCCAAGATCACGGATCTGATTAACACGTGTTAATTCTTTTGACAAAGGCTATAGTGGAAGCCCACGTCCACTCTCCTACGGCTAAAACTAATGACAAAGCATTTATCAGGGTTTAAAACAGGTTGTTTGATTTACAAAAACTTTCAAAGTTATCTAGGTCTCTCTGTAGGGCAATACAATCATCGGTGTTTTTAATAACTCTGAAAATCTTTGCATCATCTGCGTATAGAAGCAAATTTGAGTTAGATATGCATTGGGTAACATCATTAAGGTACAGAACAAACAGTAAAGGGCCTAAATGTGACCCTTGCGGGACCCCGGAGGTAACGACCTTATATTGGGATATATAACCCCCAACTGCTACAGCCTGAGAGCGGTTTTCAATGTAGGACTTTATCCATCTGAAAAGATCCCCGTGTATACCGAGCTGCCAAAGCTTCAACAGTAACCGTTCGTGACAAATTTTATCAAAAGCTTTGGCAAAGTCGGTATACACAGCATCAACTTGGTGATTTTTATCTAATGCATCAAGTATAACCTCAGTATATGAGATAAGATTAGTTTCAACGCTGCGACCTTTGAGAAAACCGTGCTGAAGAGACTACCATATGAAGAAAGACTAGAAGCATTGAAACTAAGCACTCTAAAAGAGCGAAGAGACCGAGGAGATCTCATAGAAACTTACAAGATCTTATATGGGCACTACAACCTCCAAAACTTCCAATCTATGCTCAAGAAGGATATCAACACCCGTCTAAGAGGCCATCACCTAAAACTAGAAACTTGTGCTTCACAAAATCTTCCTCATAAACACTTCTTTGCAAATAGAGTTGTCAATGAATGGAATAAGCTACCAGAAGATGTAGTTTCAGCGCCAAACATCAAAATATTCAAGAATAGACTCGATGAACATAAAAAACAAATCAAAATAAAACAAATGAAAACTTACTATAAATAACTGGATACAGGCATTATCAGTCGTACATCGACTGCCTGCCTGCTCAAGAATAATAATAATAATAATAAAATATCTTGAGACAGAAACATTTTAGAGACTTTGTTTCAAAGTAACCTCCCCTTAGTTTTAAAATACCTATTCAACAATACCCTACGCAATATTATACAGAAGAAAATTTTGATTTTGCCCCCCTTTCACATGTATGGGAAATTCACAATTCAACACTTCTAAATTTGGGTCAACACGATCTATCTTCACACCTTTGATGTGGATAGCTCTAAAACTGACGAAGTTATGAGGGCGCGGCATACAGACAGACAGACAGACAGACTTGACGAAATGATAAGGGCTTCTAGTAGACTTCTTCTTTTCCGTCGATTCCTCATGACTGAGGGTCGTGACCACCGTAAGTCGCACTATTCTGAAGGGCTCTCCATGTTAGCCGATCTTCTGCTAAATGTATAGACCCTTGGAGATTAAGGCGGGTCACTGCTACTATAGCGTCGGTCCAGCGAGATGGTATTCTACCTCTGCTCCTCCTCCCTTCCACGTGGCCAACGAGTATCAACTTTTCTAAGCTGTCAGGTTCTCGCCGGGCCAGGTGTCCAAAAAAGCCGAGAGTTCTTCTCAGGCAGATGGTAGATAGGCGAGTTGTTATGTTAAGCTCTTCCAAAATAGACACGTTGGTGCGATGCGCAGTCCAGGGAATGCCCAACATCTTACGCCAACACCACATTTCGAACGCGTCTATTTTTTCCTTTATGCGAGCTTTCCAGGTCCAGGTTTCAGACGCGTACAGGAAGATGGAGAAGACTAGAGTTCGCATAAGACGTACTTTCGTGCTGCGTTTGATGTTACGATTTCTCCAAATCTTCTCCAGGCGCTTAACGGCTGATTTGGCCATCTGAGCTCGTCGCACGACCTCCTTCACACAGTCCCCACTGTTGCAGATGAGTGACCCCAGGTACACAAACTCCTGTACCGTGTCTAGGTCACGTAACTCAAGGGATCTGGGCGTTTTTCCTGCGCGATCAACAAACATAAGCTTGGTCTTGCTACGATTGATGAGGAGTCCGTATTCCACACTAACGCTCTCAATTTTGTGCAGCAGCTCGGCTAGTTCAGTCTCGTTTGTGCCAATTATGGTGGTGTCATCAGCAAAACGAAGGTTGTTTATTAGGTGACCGCCTATTCGAACGCCTCCCTCCCAATCCTCCAGCACGCGACGCATGATGTGTTCCCCTACAAGATTAAATAACTGTGGAGATAGTATGCATCCTTGCCTTACGCCTCGTTCTAATCGGAAGGGTTGCGATTCGGCATCTTCCAACCTGACTTTAGATCTGCCGTCTAAGTAAAGGTTCTGCACTAGAAATACCAGGTGTTGAGGTAGACCCATTTCTAACATTACCTCAAACATTTTCGACCAACTGATGCAGTCGAAAGCCTTTGCGTAATCGATGAAGCAGAGCGCCATCGGTACGTTAAATTCTCTGCTCTTTTCTATGAGTTGCCTTATGTTGAGTATTTGCTCACGCGTGCCTCTACCTTTCACAAAGCCAGCTTGTTCTTTCGCTATCTGTTTGCGTATAAAGTTCTCGAGTCTTCTATTGATGATGTGAAGAAGGACTTTGCCTGCATGAGAAATGAGAGAAATGGTCCGATAGTTTCCGCATTTGAGCGTGGATCCTTTCTTGTGTAGAGGAATGATGGTCGATTCAGTCCAATCCTCAGGCCAACTACCTGTTCTCCAGACTTTGAGGCATATTGAGTGCATAATTTTTATGCCATCTGTTCCTAGGCGTTTTAACATTTGCGCAGTAAGACCATCACCACCACTAGCTTTGTTCTTAAGTTTAGCGATTGCAGACTCAACTTCGTGCAATAATATATCGGGCTCTCTCACTGAGTAGTCTAGCCTATCACTAGTAGAGTCTTCTTCGTTTACGCTGTAAAGCTTTTGGCAGTAATCTCTCCACCTTTCCAGCACAAGTTCTCTATCCGTGATTGGTTTACCTTTATCATCCTCTATAGACCAGCTTTTCGGTTTAAATTCCCCTAGCTAGAAATTTCACTTTTTTGAAACATATCCTTAGTATGCGCAGAGTAAGCATGCCTTTCAATATCTTCACACACCAAGTCTATGAAGTTGTTCCTGTCTTCTCTGCACAACCGTTGGACACGCGTGTTAAGTTGGGAATATTGTTCGCGATCTTCATTGGAGGATAAACCCTGCGTCTTCAAGGCTTTTCTTTCCTCAACAGCTTTCCAGGTATTAACGCTCATCCAATCAGATTTAGGTCCTACTGATGTTACATCTTCGGAGATAGCTTTTGCCGTGTCTAAAACTACCGATTTGAAGCTGTTCCAGGAGGTATTGGCTGTTTCGAAGGGGTCAATTTCCAAATGGGACAGCCGGGACATTACCAAATCTTCAAATGGTTTTACTGCACTTTCCGGCAGAGTGATGACACGCGTAGGTTGAGAGTGCTTGACAACCTTTAATCGGGCTTTGAATTCCGCTGCCAGAAGTTGATGGTCACTGCCGCAATCAGCGCCAGGCCGAGTTTTTGTGGACAAAATTGATGATCTCCACCTCCTACCGATAATGACGTAGTCAATCTGATTCCGATGCCCATTAGGGGATGTCCAGGTGTACAATCGCCGGGGGTGTTGTTCGAACCACGAATTCATTATTGTTAAACCAAATTCAGTGCAGAAATCCAATAGTTTCTCCCCGCGATCATTTCGTAAACCGAGGCCATGCTTTCCCACAACCTCTCTTAGATGATCGTCCTGCCTAATACATCCAATTTTGGCATTAAAATCCCCAAGCAATATAGTTATTTCTTTACTTGGTATTTCGCGGTATAACTTCTCTAGATCACCGTAAAACTGTTGGATTTTCTCTTCAGATGAGGTTGACGTTGGTGCATAGACCTGTATGAGAAGAATTGGATGTGGATGGGCCGCAAGCTTGAGGGTAACAATTCTATCGCTGATGGCGTTATAGCCTATGATCTTATTACGCAGCTGCTTAGACACAATGAATCCCACACCGCTGAAGATGTTTTCTGGACTACCGGCATTGATCCTTAACAAGCCACTTGGTGATATGGAGTGGCCATTTTCCTTTATATGAGTTTCACTCAGACCTAACACGTCCAAACCGTATCTCGCCATCTCCCCTTCAATTATTTCCGCCTTTCCCGCTTTCAGCATCCCACGCACATTCCAGGTGCCAATTTTAAGAGCAGTGTCCTTCATGGTCAGTCGACTTGCTTGAGGTGGTATTGGTCCTGCAGTAGTCCAATTTCTACAAGCGGCCTGCGGACGCACACGCTTGGAGCCGGTAGCCAATTTCACACCAGGAGACCCGGAACCGTCCTGGCGCCGGGGGTCAGCCGGATGGCATGACAAGTCACATCTCAAGGTCGTACTACTCATGGTGGTTTTCTTGGGATAATAGTAACGGTAGATTCCCATGCCTTTCCGTACCAGTCTTTTTGAGGGTATTTAGTCCCCAGGGCTACTGTGACCGAGGTATCAGGTTATCATTTCCGCCGCCTGAGATTCGGCGTTGTTACTCGTTTAGCACCACCCAGGGGACACGTGCAGGGCAGTGGAAGGTATCTCCTGCGGACGCGAGCAACCATCATCCCCCCTCTAGTAGACTACGAAACCCTAAAAACGGGCTGTAACTAGAAAGGGTTCGCCATATTTCACGCGCCGAAAATTGTGCAGATAGATATGAGGACTCAACAAATAGCCGAATAACACACGCTCGACGTGACAAGAATCCGATATTTCACATGATTGGCTCTCCATTTCACAACTCAGGATGTAATGCCTTTTATGAGTCAAAGTTACATAGTAACTATTAATGTACCTACTATCAACGGCACATCAACAACTAACCCTTTTGGGGAATGAACTGAAACTGGTTTTTCATACAGTTTATGAGAGAAAATCAGCATATCTTATCTCTTAAAGGAATACGCAAATTATTTTTTCTGTTAATGAACGAATATGCGTGGTAGAAGCTACGAATACTGCCCCCCCTAGTCCACTCAGGGTGTTGCGTAACAGGAGACGTAGAGTTTTTGACCTTACCTTAATATCTGTCGACTATGGTCAACCACCTAAAATAGCATTCCCAGTTCCCAGTGGGTTTGTGGCAGGCAGGTGGTAGGTCATAAAATATTGCCTAATCTTTTTGTTAATGTGCTTTAACAAAATATGTTTCGCCGACCCAACTGATTTGGGATATCTAATACCTACTTAGTACCCCCTGGTACGCTTGCTATACAATTGTTTTGTATCAGTTAAAGCTGGACGGCAATTAAAGAAAGGCTGCGTCATATTTTACGTACTGAATATTGTAGTAACGAATGTACGAATTACATACGCTCGACGTGACGAAAATCCGATATTACACATGATTGGCTCCATGATACTCGCACCAATTTCACAATAGAAGATAAATGCCTTTTCCTAAGTTACACACTTGGATGGAAACCAGATTATTCGGAAAAGTTTTATTTTCTGTGTAAAGGGGAAACCTTACATTACATAGCATCTTTTGTATTTTTTATGTTTTGCATTTCAGTTATAAATGGATGAAGTCCGGAATGAGGCCATCCGAAAAAAGACCAAAGTGACGGACATAGTCTGGAAGTGTAGCTAGCTGAAGTGGCAGTGGGCTGGCCACATTTGTCGTACAACCGACGGACGGTGGAGTAAGCGAGTTCTCGAGTGGAGGCCACGCCTCGGCAAGCGAAGCGTTGGACGCCCTCCGGCCAGATGGACCGATGACTTAAAAAAGGCGGCTGGTAGCGACTGGATGCAAAAACGGGAGATCGTGCCTTATCGTGGACTGCAATAGGCTGAAATAGAATAGTATTTCAGTTAGAAGTTCTAAACCAACTACCTCAGAAGGAGTTATGTTTTTAAGAGTTTGAATGTATGTATGTACGTAAAATGTAGACTAAAAATTCGTTTTCACGGGCTACAACCCAAACGGCTGGGCGGATCTTGACATGTTTGATGTCGTTATATTCGTCTCAGCAGCGCGGGTGTCACTGGCTATATTAAAGGTTCATACATTCAAGATGGCGGATTTTTATTACAAAAAAGGTACAACTTTGAAATTACAACAGGGTTCTTGTTCTTTGAAATAATCTAGCCGTTTGGGCTGTACTCTTTAATTTCTTATGTACATCATACATACCCACATACCTACATACCTACACTCGAAAAACATAACCCAGGCAGTCGGGTAAAAAGGTAAATAATTTTGGTAAGCTTTTACAAGTTATGTATGACGATTGATGAAATAATAAGTACACCGTGAAAAATAACAGACTCAGAAAATTCGGTTGTGTATTTAAAATGCAGTAGGTACATTAGATAGTAAAGTAGCAAGAAAGATCAAATAATGCTACTAGAATTATGGTTGTAAATGTGGTATTAGCAATCTAAATAACAGCTTTGAGATAGTTGAGACAAAAATAACATTTACTCTAGAAAAATACAGTAAGTTTACATTTTGTCTGAATGATGTAATTGCTTTTTTGATAAGTAGGTTACTGTACCAATATAGTTACCAACGTACGTATTTGAGTTTATTTTTTCTAAAGCTTCTAGTCAAAGTATAATCTTTATGTTATTGGCTTGATAAGTTAGCTAGGTATATTTCATGTACCTATATTAGGTATACCTATCGAATATCACTTGAAGATTAATTAAGTACGTCTTTTATAATATATATTTTTCGAAAACCGTATACGGGCAGAGACATTTTTTCACTTGTTTCGATGCACGCGTACTTACTTCTTTCGCTTCCTCTACATCCGTTAATCTTTTCATGCAAGATCATCGGTTTAGGATACCCTTAACTTGATCTGCTCTTCAACATACCTGTGCAGGATAAATTTATTTTTATGAGATACCCGTAAAATACGCACCTATAAAATTACCTCATTGTTATAATATTATTATTGTGTAATAATTAACGAGATGGTTTATTACAATATATTTTCAACAACATTCTTTATGCACATTCTGTACAAAAACAGTCAAAAATATGCCCCCGTGTTTTGAGTGGTGAAAATGAAAAATGAAAAATGAAAAATATTTTATTCAGTAACATAATTTCTTATATCTAATATAGTGCTGAGACCAACCCAGTAAGTATACCAGGATACCTGTAGCGGGAGGTCTCGCTCTTCCTCGTAGGACCAAAACAAATATGTTACCTAGGCACTAAAAATATTTCCATCGTGGTGCTACAAAAAAAACTAGTGTGGAAAAGTTACTGAGACACTATAAACGGAGTACGCGCGGTAAGCCAACTTGCGCGTTTTGCAAACCGGCGCGATTCGCCAACTCGCTTTCTGCCGACTGGCGCGCTAGGCCTACTTACGCGATTCGCCGACTGCGCGGTTAGCAAACTGTCATGATGTACAGTGAACATAATAATAGTTTATGGATCTGTTTTATTGTACAAAAGAAAATTTTATACGAGAACGTAATATGACATGATATGAAATTTTGAATAATTACTAGGGATAAACTTATCAAGAGAACAACTGAACAACTTTTAGTTTATGGATCTGTATTATTGTACAAAAGAAAGTTTAATACGAGAACGTAATATGGCATGATATGAAATTTTGAATAAGTACTAGGGATAAACTTATCAAGAGAACAACTGAACAACCTTTTAAATGACTTGTTACATATAAAATAAATTAAAGCGTAAGCTCCACAGAGAAGACGTGCATCGTAACGCGTTGTATGGCATCTGTCAGACAAGTGACCGTCAACCGTCTTCGATGCGACGCGCATGGACGCGCACCTCAAATATGTAGCTTTGTCTCTACGGGGCAAGCTCCACAGAATAGACGCGTGATGCGACGCGCAACATGACATCTGTCAGACAAGTGATCATCGGATACGTCATCGTTACACATGCATATGCATAGCCATAGACTTACAATCTCATTTGTGATGTTAGCGCTTAAATGTTGCTTATTTTATTACTGAACAACTTTTAAACTAAAAAACATTTAAAACTGAACAACTTTCAAGTTTAAACACCTTTCAAAACTGAATAACTTTTTAAACTGAACAACTTTTAAGAACTAAATAACTTTAAAAACTAAACCACTTTTTTATACAGATGCAAACCAAAAAAAATTTAAAATTCCCTAATGCCGAAATATGCAAAATGTTTATAAAATGTGTAATTGACTGTACACTGTAGCTATAGTTTACTAATAGCTCAGTCGGCGAATCGCGTAAGTAGGCCTAGCGCGCCAGTCGGCAGAAAGCGAGTTGGCGAATCGCGCCGGTTTGCGAAACGAGCAAGTCGGCGAACTGCTTCCAGACCATATAAAGCGATACCTCCTGTCTTTTTGCAACAACATCGACAAAACTTAATACCTATAATAAAACTTATTTTATGACAAAAAAAGAAAGAAAAATATGTGTTAGAGCAAATGTACGTGTGTATGTATGTGTGTGTGTGTGTGTGTTGTGTGTGTGTGTGTGTGTGTGTGTGTGTGTGTGTGTGTGTGTGTTCGTGTTTGTGTGTGTGTATATTAATACATAATTATATACCCCACTAGATAATAATACCTTTCAAAGACATCGTATCAATTTTTCTGTTTGATCATAGGAAATAGTTTTTAACCATTTGATTAGTGGTGGTTCAGTCTATCCAACCAAACAACTTTTCCAGAGGAACATACGACGCTATTGGCAACTATTGGGAAAAATTTTGGACCTCACACAAATTTTCCTGGCTGCACTCATATCTTATGGAGGCCTGCGTTTCTTGGGGAAAGTTATTCAGTTACATGGACTAAATAAAGCTAAGTAAATCTGGTAAACCTATTATCAAAAATGTTGGTTCAGGTTAAAATATTAGCAGATATTTTCTTATCTATATTTTGCCGACCAATTCTACGGCATAGACTGCGAAACACCTACACAAGTGTAACTCGACCGTACATCCACCTCTTTCATTATGGATTATCCCATCTGTAACTCTCTGTATAATCGCTGGAGTTATGTGCTCGTAAATTATGCGCTATTCAGAAAGACCGCCTGAGTGTGAGGTACTTTAGGACTCCAACTCGGACGTACACGTACCTACAGGAAGTGTATATTTTGGGCAAAAAATTATCTTGCAAAGGATGATGCCAAGTATGGATGTCCATCAAAGGCTTGCAGGCCCCGCACTAAAGTCAAAGACAAATAATTATGGAGCTTAATAATTGTAGCTTAACGCTTTAACATTAAAAGGAGTGCCTTTACAGATGGCTCACTTAGTACTAGCGACGATTTTGACGCTTACTGACGACGTCAGATAACTGGAATGAACCGGAATCTCAGATTAAGGTAACTAAAATGGTTGCCACGAACGTCATATTTCTTGGAATAAAATTGACTCAGGGTCATATTACATTCTTCTGCCTATAATATTTTTTGTTTTGATATTCTTATAGGTACTTTGATATTTTAGACAGCAGCAACCCTGACCATGTAACAAACGACAACCGCGAAAATCATTCTAGTCTAAGCGGGTACGGTCAAATTTCACCCGAAAGCTGTTTTGCCGGCACAGTTGATGCCGCTTTGTTCAGTGATACTAGGGACCATTGTGAATGATTCCATCCGAGGAAATGAAAAATCCGTCCACTGGATTTCAAGATGGCGGACCTTCGTTTTTTTGTATGGCACTAAAAAAATATTCTTCTGGAGCCCATCGTGTGGGGTATCAAATGAAAGGGATTGACGAGACAATTTCAAAAATATATCGTTTTCATACATTTCAGTTTCCCTCTTAGAAAAAAATCAAGTTACATTTTTAAAAGTAGTCAAAACATGCCAAGTTTAAGGTCCAGTAGGTACAAAATTACTGACATATAGTTTCTTAAAAGTATGCCAAATGATCCACCATATCCTGAATTCTAACGTGACGAAAGGAATTTCGAAAATAATAAGATTTAATGTATATTTTGCAATGGAAAGTAGATCATTGGGAACTGCAGTAGGTCAGTAAGAACTGCTTGTGCGCCTCCATAAATGTTTAAGATGCAATTCTTCTCATGATTGCTTTTACACTTAAAGCATGTGCCGGATCATTTTGAATTTGCAGGCACGGTTGTGCCCCCGCCAAGTCGAGTAAAAAGGGGATTTGCCTTAGGTACCATATTGCTCTACTCATGAATGCTTTAGTAGGCCTGCTGTAAGAAAAATTCTAGTTAGAAATAAGTATTGCCTGCTGTGTCGTTTTTATTTTTGTATTTGTCCTGTCCCTATTTGTTTTTGTGTACAATAAATGATTAAATTAGATATAAATGTTTCTCTCGAAACAGTTCAGGCCAATTTCGAACACCCGAACAACGATATTTTGGATAACATTTCAAACCTGTGTTTTATGGACCCAAACAGTCATAAAATAAACATTGAATATTTAAAAAAAAAACATTCAATTCCCTTAAATCTGTTACTAAGTCGACCGACCATAAAACTTCTAAAGCACTTTTAGATGAAATGTACCTATAGGTATGAATGAAAAGAGATCAAAATAGCCTTAAAGATATGAGATACCATTACAACACAACTGAAAAAATAGGAAGTCTCACCACTACTCATCTTAACACTACATCTACATCTTCCGCAAAAAATGAGAGTTTTCGTACATAAAATATTGACTTAGAGTATGGTCGTTCCAATAGGCCATATTTAACAGCCCATACTAAAAGACACAGCATCAAAGAAAAATAAACTTATATCTCAAAATTGACAAATATGGCGTATTTGAGCGACCGTATTTAAACAATTGCAAAAACAAATAATCATTTTCTTACTACTTGCAAGATATTTTTTTTTAAAGATAGCCAAGTTCGCCACTCCACCGGAAAAGCTGTGCAATACTGTCGTCGGTACGAAATAACTGTAGCATCATTGAATTTCATATTTATACACTAAACACTAACAAGATTCGTCCAGGGATATTTATTTATTTTATTTATTTAACAAGATTCTACAATTAAAACTGCAACGAATGCTGTTTCGTTGTAAATTTAAAATGGTAATCGTGTGTATTTATTTACCTACATAGAATCACATAGTTACTTGTTTTTTTTATTCTTAAACTTAACACTTAAGTATTTTACTCCATTTAGAGCTTCAATATCTGCTAAATGAAATATTTCAATTTAAGGAGATATCGTTAAAGGGGTCTCATCTTTGGCCGAAACTGCTTTAAGAGAAATATGGTACGGCAAAGCCGCTTTTTACTGGACATGGCGGAGGCACAACCGTGCCCGCACTTTCAAAATGATCCGACACATCATAATCTAGCTTAAAGTGTAAAAGCAATCATGAGAAGAATTGCATTTTAAACATTTATGGAGGCGCACAAGCAGTTCTTACTAACCTACTGCAGTTCCCAATGATCTACTTTTCATTGCAAAATATACATTAAATCTTATTATTTTCGAAATTTCTTTCGTCACGTTAGAGTTCAGGATATAGTGGATCATTAGGCATACTTGTAAGAAACTATATGTCAGCCATTTTGTACCTACTGGACCTCAAACTTGGCATGTTTTGACTACTTTTAAAAATTTAGCTTGATTTTTTTCTAAGAGTGCAACTGGAATGTAATAAAACGATATATTTTTGAAATTGTCTCGTCAAGTCCTTTCATTTGATACCCCACACGATGGGCTCCAGAAGAATATTTTTTTTAGTGCCATACAAAAAAACGAAGGTCCGCCATCTTGAAATCCAGTGGACGGATTTTTCATTTCCTCGGATGGAATTATTCACAATGGTCCCTAGTATCACTGAGCAAAGCGGCATCAACTGTGCCGGCAAAACAGTATTTTTTTGCTAAGGACCATGACTATTCTGTAACTCTCTGTTTTGTAATACAATACAATCCTACATAGGTAAAATACCATAAATATACCTAGGTACAACATATTTGACGTCTCGTGATTGATGATTGCCGCTAATAGCTCGATCAACCCTTACATGATGTACTGATTGATTATACGATTACCCACCTACATATACATACGAACGTATTAATTACTACGTTGATTATCTACATCTAATTAATAGGTAACATATTGACTACCTACATACATGCCTATTAACTACTTGTACTATATAGTCAGCGACTCGCTACAGTCGGGGTCATAAAACGTGGAGTGATAATCAATCACTTAAGCTTACCTACATAAAAAAGTATAGTCTAGTCAGTCAGTCAGCTGACCGTTAGTTTTTATGAGAGGATATTTTTGGATGCCGTATGGTGCTGGTTTAGAATTGCATCACTCCTTATCTTTCCCATAGGTGTTGTAATAAGCGACTAAGGGATTTGAGAGTTGATGTGTCTTGCAATTTTAAGAAACAAGCTTACAACTTGACACTATGGTGATACACACTTTTCTAAATGACTCTCAAACTTTTGTTAGACGCAGTGTAAATGGCCGTTCTTGCGCCTACTCCGCATGGGATGTAGGCGTGATTATTTATAATATAATTATATTGTTTAAATTCCTGCCATTTCCTAAATATATCAGTTTCAAGAAGGGCTGCCAAGAAACCTTGTATAATCTAAATCTTTAGGTACTAACTAGGTACATTAATCTACGCATCTTCATTCACGGATCTTTTAGACAGCAGATAAACACATTTCTACGTAGATATTTATGTTATCATATTTATTTTTAACTGCTTTTGTGGTTAAGCGTATCAAGATTACTTTCAGAGTCTGGTTCTGTATTCTTTAAAAAATATATTAAGTAGATATTTGTCAAATAACCACGAATATTTTCTTATTTTAGAAGAAGTACCTAGTGGGAGGCCTTCGCCTTAGTTCAGCAGTGGAATGACGCAGGCTAGTTAAGACGTCATTTTTCCTTTTTGGCATAGGTTAGATTTTTCCCAGTTTGGCATTTTTGGCATAGGTAAGATTGTTCTTAGTTTGGCATATAGCCCCTAATAAGGTGAGGCCCTTATCCATAAGATGAATGTTGTTGCTATTTATGATCATGATGATCTCGAGTCGGATAAGACATTGCAGTCTAAATCACCTGGACCCTGATTCTCTTTTGTTTTAGCCATTGTTATGCCAGCGACACTCAACTGTGATTCTATTGCCTTGCTATTGCCAGTGTGACCTTCTATACTTCAAACTGTTTAGAATCGGGCCACCCCAATAGGTCATCTTGACAGCTGTCAGTTTCATAACCAAGGCGCAAACTCCACCAAAAAGACGAAGGGCATAGGACGTAAGAATGACAGTTGACAGACAAGTGATCTTCAAATATTCTTCTAGTTTTTGACGCTAGCTGTCATAGATGCGACGCTTCGGCGACGCTTGTGTGTGCCTCTGTCAATACTTTTTTCGTTCATTTTGTATGGAAACGTCGCGATGTCAAACGTCAAGCGTGTCATGCCCTACGTCCTATGTCCTCTCCATGTTCTCTCTGTGGAGTTTGGGGCTAAAGGTGATCTCAGAAAAGGAAAATAGATCTTATGTCAAAGCGTTATCCTGATTTTGACATCTGTCAAATATGGCCTAAAGAACTGGAGTGGCCAGAGATTAGTTAGCGGAAAAGGAAACTGCCACCAGCCAAATGAATACTGAAACGATTTTCATTTAACAGACTTTGGCTCCTAGAGGCGCAGATGCAGATCACACGTGACTTCCTTTGCTGTGCTTTTTTATGGCATCCGTAACGCATGCGTTAGGAAAATGTGAATTTCCACCATATCCCATACAAATACGGCGTTGTATATATTACGGATGCTATAAATAACATTGTAAATTTAAAATTTAAAAACACGCCTGCTTTTGTGGAAAAACAATTTTCCTATACAAAATATGGCTTATGACAATCGGGATAATGTAAGAGTTCTTCTCACACAATTCCCAATCGAATCTGTTCAGTGGTTAAAGAGTTAAAGTAGAAACGTACATACCTAAATGTATGCATGAACTCTATAAACATTACACTCCTTATTTGTGGGCAGTCGTGTAAAAAGCGCAGCAACGGACGTAAAATTGTGATACCAGCCTTAGAAATATTAGCGCGTTACGCCATCGGTCCTGGTTGCAGTCTATGATTAGATGGCGGTCTACTAGTTACCTTGTAGGCGGATTAAAACGACTCTTCGTGAACTCGGTGTGGGTATGAACAGAGGCGCTACACTCATAACTTTCGTTTCGAAGATACGAGTATTTTTGACAATAAACCAAACCGTTTGACAGACGCATCCGCTAATGCAGCTTTGGGCATGCGTCGTCACATTAATATGGAATTACCTAAGGTGGAAATTCCGCAGCGCAAAAATACCTAACGTCGAAACGGAAGTAGGTATGTGTGTAAAGGCACCATAAAATGAGTAACTAATTTAATTTTTTGCAATGTTTTTTGCATTGACTGGTATTAGGTAGTTACAAAAGTATGTTGGTAATTGTCTAAAATCCTATTGTTAAATCTATTATTTAAAAGTAGATAGATAAATCATTTTTTTTGTGTATCCAGTCAACAAAGAAGTTGGATGTGAGTGACAAGTTGTCAATAATATTTTAGTATATTGCAAAAACTTTTGCAATTTTAAATATCTAATAGATATTTTATTTTACTTCTTGTAAGTTATACGGATGATAGCATTTCCTCAAGTCACCTATCCATTTATGGGTTTAACATGTTTATATCTCAGTACAGTGTTAAAACTTCAGGTTGACTTGTACAATATTCAATAACTATGTCCACAAGTAGGTAAAGTTTTCTATTTGTGAAATTCGTTTTTATTTTTTGTAAGATCATCTGTCGAGCAAAAAGCGAAACGATATCAGACACACTCGAGGCATGCCATGCATCTTCTTTTTTACGAGTGGGTCACCGAGTCATCCAACGACCCTATTGACCATGTCTCCTACAGGTAGCGGGCAGTAGATATATTTTAGGCTGATAAATTGTCACTATAAGGATAAAGGATTGTTCTGATACTGCCTTCAAATAATTCTAAGACTTGGCAATAGCGACCGTACTCTAACGGCCATAATGCTCTGCCTAGCCCGTAAGGGACAAAGGCTTGATATGTGTATGAGTGTGTGTTTATGTACATGTAGGTATGTATGTGTGGCATCCATTTGACATCCATTAGTGGGTTCGACATTATTTATTTTCAGCTTCTGCTTTCACATTCACATTACTTTTGGTGCCCCTCATACGAGGCCTTTGATCTTAATATCTTTGCATACACATTGGGTGATTTCATTTTCGTATTCTACATACGTAACAAACCTTCAAAATATTATATTGAAGTGTGTTTCGGAGTAAATGCATCAAATTGAAGACAATAATCAAATTAAAAAAGTTCGCCTTTCATACATTTATGATCAGCTGATTGACTTTAAATGGGAGGTCGATTTTGTTTCTTATTTATACAGTGTTTTTTGCAATTTTCCCATGAAAATTGTTTAGTAAGAATGAAACCATGAATAACGTCTCCAATTTAATGCATTTCTTTCGATGTTAATGTAAGTACAGTTTTATTGCCTAAACTAATGATGTACAATATTTTCTGTTTACCTATAGATAGGTTAGGTAGGTACAGTCGTTACGTTTTATTCCAAAGCTAAACCTGCCATATTTTTTATCTTTTTAAAACCAGAGCGATTAACAAAAGCCTGTTTATCAACCTAAACAAAAAAAAACTACTTAATATAATTATCGGCGCAAAATATTGATTTTCTAACTTTGAAGTGACTTAGGTTCTAATCCTATGCATGATTTGGGAGGTTCTCCCTATAAAAGTTTTACGAGTACTGAACGTTTGTCCATTTGGGGTCCTCAATAGCTATAACTTTGATATAAGACCCTTAAAAACATTCCCTGCACCTACGCCACCTAATAAAACCGCGCGGTCAGCTAGCTTCCAATTTTTATTATCTTCTTTCAGGTTTTTATGTAGAAACAGGCCTTACATACTTATTGAAATTATTGCTGTTCTTTTTTAATAGGTGTATCTACAAAGTATTAACTTTTTAGAATACAACCAAAAAGTTGTCTTAATCCTGTCAAGGTAGAGCAGCGGCGGCGTGACGTAAAACGTGACCTCAAAAATCACATCATCATCCATTTACGAAAATTATCCGTCTACAAACAAGAAAAGATCACTCACCAAAAAAATCTCCTGATCGCCCAAAAGTCGGCAAAATGCGAACTCCTTTCTCAAAACTTTCCAGCCAGTTCCAAAGAAAACAATACACACCGGGGAGTTCCAAACTCAAACTAAATAAAGACCGATGATCACTGATTAAAAAGTTAGCGAATGCCAGCGAGAGCCAAACAAAAGACGGATTTTACTTTTTAAGAACAAAGTTTTGAATTGTGTTTTCGCGCGCTTCGTAGCAAAATTGCGACGGCCGTGCTCGCGCTTCCGAGAGTAGACACAGACTGGCTGGCTGGATAAGATTTTGTGTTTGAGGCATTTGAAGCTTGTCTGATATTCGAGACTGCGATATGATAGCGAGGATGGCACTGGCATGTTTTTTACGACATTTGAAACATCTGTTTTTGATAGCGTATATCGTATCGGTGCAGAGTTCGATATGATTTTATTTGTTGAATATCTGTTTTTGCGAAAAAAATATGTAATTTTTATTATTTGAGATATTTGACTATGTTCGTTTACTGTTTACAGAGGTACTTAATTTAACTCCAGTTTTCCTTACACGAAGAATTTCAGATAAATTCTTCAAATTACCTACAGGAATTTATATTAATGTTTTGATAGGTAGGTAGATTCTTTTAATATTTATGCTCGTATTTAGGTATTTTCTGGGATAAAAGAGTTTGGTTAGTACGAGTATTTAGGTAATTATATTATTTGGATTTTATCACTTTCAATCCACCGTGGATTACTTTTATACCATTATCAAAGTACCTAATCAGGAAACAGATTAAGCTTTACGACGACAGCGATAAAAATCATAATGACGTTTCGATCTTTGTAAAAGTCGGCGCACATCTACAGTAGTTCAGAGCGTCGTTAATAGTAACGAATTGATAATGAACTGTAGGTCAGCACTGAAACTGAAATAATGTAGAGTTTGGCTGGAAATAGTTATTTGTACAACAAGAGAGCAAAGTTGATTTTTGCTGCGATTGCTAATTTTGAAATCCGAGGTAGCGAAAGATACAAAAGTTGTATCCTGAGCTCAATGAGGGATTCAAAAGCACGAGTTGTAAATGTGTTAGATTTCGTGTGGTAGGCAAACACAACTTTTTACCTCTAACAGTGAGAAAAGTATTTGGTTTTAACTAGATAGAACAGAAAAACAACTGGTACAATTTAAGTACGTTTATTAATTTATTTTAGTTCTGAAATCGCCGCCATTATTACTACTAGTTTTTGAAAACTTTAGTGTATTTAGATGTTCGAAATTCAAATCAATTTTCTCCACTACTTTTCTCAACAACTTGAGAAATGTGATTTAAATTTCGAACGATGGATGAAGACGACCTTTGCCCACTAAATTTACGCAGCAAAATAGTTATTTTCAAGCTGGTGACGTGACAACAATATTGTGCCTTTGCGAGCTAGGTTAGGTTAGGTTACCTTAGGTTAGATAGCTAGAACTTAAAATTAGAACGAACGAAACTTGAAACAAACTTTGAAGTTCGATCAAGTTTAAAAATAACATTCCAAATTACAGGAGGAAGCATCTGAGAGAAAATAATAGAGATAAGATGAAGGTCCCTTAAAGAAAGTTCCTAACTAATCCACTTAAGATAAATACGTGATCTGACTGAAAAAACAGGAACAAAAAGATGTACTTAAAAACAAAAACCCAACTGCGGTAATTTCAATGTTGTATTTTGCGATAAAAATCCGCCATCTTGAGTATTTTAAAATAGAGTGTCACTTGCGCTTGTGAGACGAATCTAACGACACCTCACATGTCAAGATCCGCCCAGCCGTTTGGGCTGTAACCCATGAAAACGAATTTATTGTCTAAATAACATTTTCAAATATTTTAAAATACATAAGTACATAACATTCTAAAGTGCCTTACTGATTTCCAAACAAAATAAAGATTCATGAAGCTACCAAATAAATTACTTGGCTTTCTTTTTAATTATTTACTTCACGCAAATAAAAAAGTTTTAAAATATGCGGGCGATCTTCAACGTCCTGCTTTGAATTAATTAAGACTAGCGACCTGTCCCGTATTCTCCCGCTGCTAACCAAATTCCCGTCTTCATTCAAGGATCCCTAGTCCCTACTATCAGCATGCATTTAAAAACACCGAATGAAAATAAAGTATCCAGGTGCCGTGTGGTGCCGGCTTAGAATAACATCACCCCATTTTGTTCCCGTGAGTTTTTAGGAACCTTCTAAGGGATTTGAGAGTTGATGTGTATTGCAATTTTATGTGACAGGCTAAAAATATGACCCTATGGTGATACAATCTTTGAGTGACTATCAAACATGGCCGTTTTACAGCCGTTTACGCTCTATCTACTCTGCAAGGGATATAGGTGAAATATAGGTACACTCGAGATCAAAAGTGCATACCTACCGTAAGGTTCATAATCCTTTGAAGTAGCTCATGTTCCTCAACCGTAGTAGTTCATAAAATATAAATGAGATGGCATTAGTTCCATTCACAGACAAATGAAACCTTTTTCGCGCAGCGCTACTAGACACGCCTTTTGTCAAAATTTCATACAAGACAAGCCTGTCATTTTTGAATGTTTTTGAACGAGTTTGTCATTTGAGGCAATTTGAGGTGATAGCTCATTTAACCGTTCCGTACGCGTCATATTTTCAAATATTGTATGAAATTCTATGCCACTTAGGGTGCTGTGCGTACGGTTCGGAACAGAGTGCGTTCACCCTAAAGTGTTGACACAACCGTCTTTTCAAAATACACATATCCGTCGCCAAAACCTAAATTTGGAGTGTATGAGATTGAATAAAAAAAAGGGACTGAAAATGGCCCCTTCATCCCCGTGGTCCACCTCCTGGTCCACCTGGTGGACCACGGGTACGTTATTTTTTCCCTGTGGTCCAGGACAGGTGTCAGCCGTCACACAAAAAAGTGGTTTATATCGGAAACTATGCATGCTAGACTATTAGTTTCTTTGGGAAAGTTGTAGGCCTTAACGAGATCTACATGACAGGTGTCAGCTGTCACACTAAAAAGTCGTTTAAATCAGAAACTATGCGTGCTAGACTATTAGTTTCTTTGGGAAAGTTGTAGGCCTTAACGAGATCTACATGACAGGTGTCAGCTGTCACACTAAAAAGTGTTTTAAATTGGAAACTATGCGTGCTAAACTATTAGTTTCTTTGGTAAAGTTGTAGGCCTTAACGAGATCTACATGACAGGTGTCAGCTGTCAAACTAAAAAGTCGTTTAAATCAGAAACTATGCGTGCTAAACTTAAATCGTTTTTCATAGTTAATAGTAGTTTATGCAATTGCCTTATAATGAGAGGCTTTAGGATGTGAGTGTCTGTTTATCACACGAGGCGCAGCCTAGTGTGATAAAAGTTTGCCACGAGCATTCTAAAGCCTAATTATATGCAGTTGCATACACTATTTTATCTACACTTTACAAGAAAAACTATGAAAATAATTCAAACCTCCGCACTGCGGCGATTGCAAGCCTATCTACTGAACCACCAACTGAACGACTTTTGTACATAAGTAACTTTTTAACTAAACGTTAAAATGGAGGCTCATAAAAACTGAACAACTTTTAAAATTAAAAAGCATTTATCGGTAAATTTAAATTCGAAAAATGATTTGAAGCAAAGATTTAATAATAAATAAGTCCTCATTATTTCAAGTGTCGTCCCGCCCGGGTGAAATTTGTTTTATTTTTATTTAACTTACTGTTGGCCAGTGTTGGCTCAGGAAATAAAAAAGCGGAATATTCGTTTAGTTTTTTTTAAATACTAGACATCACGTTCCATTACGATTCAAATTTCAGTATGGAAATTATATTTTAAGGCTGCATACTTCTTAATGCAGTTCATTACGTTGGTGCTTTCGATTCTGTAAAACGAATATTACGAAATGAGTGTAGATAAAATTATTTACCTACCAGCTTGCTATTACCTACATAAAATGGTTTTATAATGGTAAAAGAACTGAGTAGCAAGCGAGGCTTAGAGATTTAATATGTTAATGTTTTTGATTGGATCAAGTTTATTGGGTGTTGCACTCGTTTTCCAAAAAGGATCGCAAATCAATCACACCAAGCCCTACAACTTACGTAAAGAATTATTATAATATTATTATTCAAAGTTGCTTTCAGAAATAAGGTGAACCGGGTGAACCATTAGTAAAACCCCTGCCCTTGAGTCCACCTATAGCAGGTGGACTAGGGTGCACCACGGGGAAAAAAGAAATACCCGTGGTCCACGTAGGCATTTTCACCTTTTCTTGTGGACTCGTACTGATAGATGACTGAATGTCAGTGTTCTAGAAACTGACATCCTCTGATGTTATAAAAGATTAAGTAAGTGTCAGCCAGAAAAAAATTCAATGAGTTGAATGAGACAACTTTTGTCTGTCGTGTTTATTTTTAGAATTAGGTACATAGATAGGTAGATAACAGCTACGTAAAAAAATATTCTCATTTTTTGTTTAAGTAGTTTTTTCACCAAATCACAACAAAGATCCAGATAATAAATAGGTATATTGCCGAGTAATGTTGGCGTTGAATAGCATCACCCCATCTATCTACCCTTGAGTGTTAAAAACCAATTAAGTCGTTCCAGAGAATGGGCAGCAAAATTCTCTGTGAATACATCACCTTGAACTGCGCTTGCCAATCCACCTGCCAAGCGTAGTGAGTATGGCAAATACCCCCCTAATAAGGGAAGGCCTATGTCTAGCAGTGGACTGTTGCGGCTGTTATAGTACAGCATGTTTTATTGTATCATAAGTATTAGAGTAAGGGCGATTTACAAACAAAATGGTAAAATTACAAATAACACGTGGGAGTCAAAAAAGGACGTCAAGTTCGAGAAATATAAGCTGGTGGCAACACTGGGAATGGCAATTCGGTAAACCAAATTGGCAGGCTATATTGCTCAAAGGGCGTCTCTATCGGGGACCGCGAATGACGTTTTGGTTCTCTGTGGTTCCATTAATATTGTCAGCAGCAACAAAATAGAAATTCTATTTGTCAATCATTGTAGGTTTTCTATGATTACTCTACTCACTATTTCACATGTTACTTCAATGACTGCGTGGTGTAATGGTTACACACAGTGCCTTCTGAGCGCGTAGAACTGGGTTCAAATCCCCAACTCTGGATAAAACTATTTTATGCTACTCAAATATATTTTTTAAATGCATAATGGAATATATTTTTATTAATAAGTGAAAATAAGTAATATTTTTATAAATGATTAATAAAACATGTCTTATTTCTTAAGAATTTTATTTTCTTATAATGAAAACAAAACAGCGATAGTAAATAACAACAAAATCCAGTTATAAATATATATTTTTCAAAATCACGCAGGTAAACGCTTAAGTATTCGTTTTCCATAATATTTGAAAAGAGGATTGAAACGTAACCTGCTTTAATTAACAACAGCAAATTAAGGTTCCTACACACTGTGCCGACGGCAGATTCATAGTATTTTTAATAACAATACGATACGAGTACGAGTAACAAATAAGCTATAGACGGTAGCACGGGCGCCTCGCGCGACGAGGTTATGTGCTCTATAACTTGGCCGCCAGTATAGTGTGCAGGAAGCTTTATATTACAGAAATAAATAATTATACAAAATTTATATTCGTATGCAATAAATTAATATTTGCTTATAATAAATGTCCGCAAAACTTTAAAATCAATAAATAAAATTAAAATAACCCATGGGCCCACCGTTGGGTAATTACGCCTTGCATTCATTGATAAAACCAGTTTATATAGTGAAACCACAAATATTTTCCTGTCTTCAAAATTTCTTCTGTCTTCTTATTTCTATTATAACATCTTTGAACCTTGAAGTTCCATAAGTTTTCGTTGTGATTTAAAACCAGTGCTTTGAGGGCTAATAAATAATTTTCACGTCAGTATGTTGTTAAAACCACTCCTTGACGACCTATGATCGGTGAATATGAGGCCTTTGGTGCGACTGGATATTATTAACGGTGCTAAGTTCGGGATTGCATTAGAAATTCGCATCCTGATTTAAGGGTTTTTTTGGGTGGCGAGGGGTGGAGGGGGAGAGACCCCCCGTTTGGGGGGTCCGACCCCCCCTCACAAATGACCTGTAAGTCACTGTTTGCGGCGGTTTTATAAAAGAATGTATAGGGGGGGGGGGCAGGACCCCCCATGGGGGGTCTCGCCCCCACCCGGGGGGTCCCCACCCCCCATTTTGAGGGATGACATGTGTCGGTTCTGGCACTTCGCCGGCCCCTGCCGGGGCACGCTCGCTCCGCTCGCTCGGCTCGTGCGTTGTGGTCACCGTTCTAACCTAACCTAACCTAACCTGGCGTTGAACGCCAGGTTAGGTTAGGTTGTGCCTAACAGACCTATTGCTGAGGCAATATTGTCTCTGCTTCTTAAACCTTGAACCTAACCTAACCAATTCGGGGTGCCCTGTAGTGACTCCCACCCGGGGGGTTCCCACCCCCCCATTTTGGGGGATGACCTGTGTCGGTTCTGGCACTTCGCCGGCCCCTGCCGGGGCACGCTCGCTCCGCTCGCTCGGCTCGTGCGTTGTGGTCACCGTTCTAACCTAACCTAACCTAACCTGGCGTTGAACGCCAGGTTAGGTTAGGTTGTGCCTAACGGACCTATTACTGAGGCGATATTATTCCAAGGCTATAATGGTCAAAAAATGTTATAATAAAACAAATATTTCATTACAAATACATTTATTGATGATTGTAGATCTTTTTAATCACCTTAATCAATTCACAAAATGGATCCCTCTTATATTTAATATTTTCCCTCCTCCACATATATTCAACAATGGTATCCGCAAAGTTTTCTGGGTGATTATAATTGTCTTTATAAAAAAATCTTTTTACTACTCGCCACTGGGACTCGATCCTTTGGGTATGAGTCCCGTCATTGGCCACAAAAGGATTGTCTGGATCACTATGGTTAACCTTCTTATGTATATAACCATACTGATCCAGACAATCATATGCGCGCCAGTGATCCGTGTGGATAGTTGTTCCAACTTCCACATGTTTTTGTATCAGGGGAATCAACACATCTGCTGATCTTATGTTGTCCGGGCATACCTCTAGCCGCAGGTCCTCGCTCCCGTCCTCAATGAGACCGAGGACCCAGTGCCCCTCCACTCTGCGACCTTTATTATACTTTCTTTTCCCAAACTTACTTTCGTCTATTTGAACGATTTTTCCCGCACCACCAATCTTTCCTTTTTCTTCTTGATGGTCAATTTGGTATATTACCACAGCTTCTCGACAATATGAATACCAATCAGATATTGTGGCGCGGGATATACATACTTTTTTTTCTTTTTTATATGGTTCTTCATGAATAACCATATCATGTGTATAGCGATATGCGAAACAATACATTAAGTAATAAACTTGGGTTAAGTCCATTTTAACATTCTCAAACCATGTTCCTTGAGTCCTCGATTTTCTGGTTTTGCCCCGGCAAGTCTTCTTGGCACAATAAAATTGCCCGACTGTTTTATTGGCTGTCAGGTCGACGTGCATTGGGACACGATGGATACGGCAATTGGGGGGAGAAGTTATAAGCCCTTGCTCCTCGGCAAAGGCAATACCCTGCTCACGCGTGCCCAGTTCACGCACGAGTTGGGTGAGGTTCCACATATTAATCACCTCGTCGGAGTAGAACCTTCTTTTAACTGGCGGTTCTTCACCATCAACAGCAACATCTAAAAAATAGAACAAACAGTATAAGTATAATAAAAAAATGAGGTTCAACAATGTAACAAAAATGCAAGTAACTTAACTATAACTAATATTTTTATCGACTAATTCTTACCTTGAGTTGCAGCCGGAATATCCCGACTACAAGATGGCTGATCAGAAAATTCCATTTCGTCGGCACCAAAAAGTCCAGTAAACACGCCAGGGTCAAATCAGTAATGCAAAATCCAGAGTCCAAGTACAAAAATCCAAGTCAAACGGGTATGTAGAAGATATCAGAGTCCAAAAGCACAGCGAAAATTGTCAGAAATCCACGAAAACTCACGAAAAACAGCAGGAGCACAAAAACAGTAGGGTAGTACAGATTCACGTATCGACATACAAAAGAAACGGAATGACAGACGCTTTTCGCGCGCTACGAAACTAGATGGCGGATCACGTTCCATTTTATAATTTTAGTATATTATTTGCTAAAATAATAATAAAATATTGTAAATTACGATAAATTATAACATATTAAATAGTAATATAAACATAAAATGATAAATTGGTTGTTTAAATGTGTTATAAAACGATAACAATACATACTTGTAACGCAAAATACGCTCCGTCACACGTAACTTTAAATAAGTATAAAAAAAAAACTACGGGTCTCCTCGGGTGGGGGGGGGTGTCGTTTGATAGGGATTACCCCCCCCTTTAAAAATCAACCCTCATCAACC
The DNA here is from genome assembly GCA_024500475.1 of Phthorimaea operculella. Classification (NCBI taxonomy): domain Eukaryota; kingdom Metazoa; phylum Arthropoda; class Insecta; order Lepidoptera; family Gelechiidae; genus Phthorimaea; species Phthorimaea operculella. The sequence goes on from JANFCV010000017.1 coordinate 4,136,929, forward strand.
CTAAATTCGGGATGCGAATTTCTAATGCCAACCCCTAAGTTCTCCCAGGCAATGATCACCAAAGCAAATAGCGATATATTTTGTGGATTCTTGGATCTTAGACTTATAGTTTCATAGTGTTGATCTAAAACAAAATGTTTGTTAAAATTTCATCGTTTGTTATAGTAGTTATTGATGCGAAACAAAAATTAAACTGTATTCACTTCACTTACCGTTATTCTTAGTATCCTAGATAATTCCGAATAATGTTTATATTGGCTGTGAAATGCAACTGTTTATTATTTTTAAGCAACACTCATATTTCACAAATAATTCATTATTATAAACAACCAACGTTGTTAGATTATAAACACAACCAAATGATTCACACAATGTCTTTATACACCACTACCCTCTTTTGGCCTTATTACCTACAGTCATAATTGCAATGCCGACAGTGAACCGACTTATTATATTGACGTTTTTCAACATGAGTCACTAAGCAGACATAGCCCAGCGGTATAGGTTGATGCTTTTAATCTGGCGACGTCTGGGTTCGAATCTTGCCTGGACCACTGCTTTTTATGATTGGCAAAATCAAAACCATAACGAAAAAGCTATGGAAAAAGTGTTGTGTGAGATACCAAGTTGTTGACCGTAATAAAATAGCCAGATTAAGTATCTCCGGATGGACGGTTAGAATAAATAAAAACATATTTTTTCATTTGGGAACTGATTGCAGCGCCATCTAGAGAAATAATTTAGTATCAAGATGTGCCTATGCAGTTACATAGGTGAAACTATTAATAACAGTGAGATGGCGTTCAATTTCTTGTCATAGAACTAAAAATCCCAACTAGGTATGCTCTTTTGGCCCCGACTGTACTTATTTATGTATGTGTAGGTATGTATGTATCAAAATCCATTGCGTTGCGTAGTTTTAAGATCTATGCGTAGGACAGACAGCAAGAAGTGACTTTGTTTTGTATTATGTAGTGATTTTAATTTCAAAGTTGAGGGTCCACTGAGGGCCGATTCTGTGTGGACATGTGGCTATTTAGCATAAAACAGCTTTGGTGTTTTGATTGGAAATTCAAATCAGACCTCAATAGGTACCAACTCGGTGTATGATGGATGATCAAGTGTGTGCGGTAACGGAGCTGGCCGATCAAAAAGTAAAAACAAATTCAAGTTTTTGTAAAGACCCACGAAGGTTTACAACAGCTCTTAGTCAGTTGTTAGCATTGGTTTGCACATACCTACCAAGCATACTTTCAAATTCAATAGTATACCTACTCAAGTAGTTTAACTTTTATATGAACTTTATCTAGCTTTTCACACGGATTATCAAGTTGTTCAGAAAAGTCACACAGCAGTGATAGTTAGGGGGCAAGCTTCATACAAAAGATGCGCTGCGCTATATGCAAAATGACATCTGACAGCCAAGCGATTGTCTCACGTGTGTAGCTTTGTTTTTCTGTTTCATACATTTTATATGGAATCGGTTTTAAAAGTCGCAAAGTCCCACGTCTCACGTCCCCGAAGATCACTTGTTTGACAGATGCCATCTAACGTCTCCCGTGTCATATCTTCTGTGGGAGCTTACGCCTTAGTTAGATGAGTTATGTAGAGCCGCCGTACCAGTCGCAAATTAGGCACCAATTTTGGATCAATTTTGTTTAAATGAGAATATCATGTCAAGCATCCATATTTCTTAACGTCTGCTGTTATGGAGAAGTAAAAGCAAAAGTCCCTAAAAACATTAAAGCAACGAAACATTTACTAACAGATGGTTCCAACTTCCTTCAGTTAATCGGTCGAGTTTTGAATTTAAGTACACAACAACCCAGCCTTCATTTTTCAATTTTGGAATACAAGAATAAAAGTAACCGCTTCAGAACTTCCGCAACATTATAATTTGAGACTTTTCGAAGCAAGAGTGAATAGGTTGGTACTATAAATACCTGGGCAAGCATGTTCCAACGTCGTCTGCATCATCCATCACTTACGAACAGGCGAGATAGCAGACTAAACTAAGCCCACCCATCTGAAAGTAATTAATAAAGTGTTTGATTCCGAAGCTGATCTTAGCGCAGTGGAAGCAAATTAAAGTTATCTTAAAATCTAAAACTAAATGGTCGATCAGCCTCGGAACAACATTTGACTACGGTTCGTAGTGCTCTTTACTATAGCTAAATAAAATAAATTTAATGAGAGAATTTTGTTCCGGAAAGTTTCCGGCCGAGAAATTCTTGTTTCCAAAGTCTACTTAAACAGGGCCTAGCAGCGAATTGCTTACCGTGCGAACCATGACGCCGCCGTTTCCTTGTAAGTCTAGTTTTTGACAGGAAAAAAGGTATCAGGTTTTGGAGGAAGACATTTGGATCTGGATTTAGACACTAGACTTACTGCACCCGGGTACCAGCTCGCGTGGTACTCCGTCCAACAATTTTCACCAGCACTTGAGTTCACTATTTCACAGTTCAACATCGAATAATGTTTTAACACACTAATAACAAAGATTTCTCCCGCACACTACTGCTCGCGACAGCAACACGTTTTACTGTACAATACGCGAACCAAAGGACTTCTCCCGCATGGAGAAATTACTTAAAAATATGGCTAACACTGGACGCGCGAGTGACTAAAAGTAAGGTTATATTTTCCGACGGCCGCGTGGTTATCGAACCGACTGACAATCAAAGCGCCGGAACCAAATCCACTTGGTTCTCTTCCCACCGAACAGGAAAACCACACGAGAAAACCGAAAGCACACTAAATTACACCATTTATAATTAAAATTTGCATCAACGACGCGCGCGCGCGGCCACAGGACGAGACAATGACGAACAGTGTTGCCAGCGCCGCGCGCCCATTTGATACGAAACTAAACATTCACCCGCCCCGGACCGACCCATCGGTCCGCTCTATGCATGGCAGGCGTGATAATGTAGCTACTGCTCGCTTAAGGACTGAATCCCCCACCTGAACTTCTGCAACTCGAGGAGTGCCGTCACTACCCGGAAACAGGTTGAGAATGCGCCCCCGGCGCCAACGCAGTGGCGGTAGGTTGGCATCCTTAACCAGAACGAGATTCCCAATGCAGGGGGGTTCAGTCCTGTCCGTCCACTTAAGGCGTTGCTGCAGAATGTGCAAGTACTCAAGCGACCAACGCTTCCAAAAGTTTTGAGTCATTTGCTGCAACAACTGATAACGCGACAAACGATTGCTATTCACCTCCGTATAGGGATATTCCGGCAAGGCGTTAAGTGGGCGGCCAATTAAGAAATGCCCTGGCGTCAGGGCCTCTAAATCATTTGGGTCTGAGCTGAGCGGACACAAAGGACGCGAATTGAGTACAGCCTCAATTTTACAAAACACGGTCGCCAGCTCCTCGAAAGTCAAAATTGTTAACCCTACGACGCGCAACAAATGCGTCTTAGCGGACTTTACAACCGCTTCAAAAATACCACCCCAGTGAGGGCACGCTGGTGGATCGAACACCCAGGTAATGCCCTGACGGGAGAGGCCCGTGCTGATGGCTTCTTCGTTCTCCCGTAAGAACGTTACAATTTCTTTCATACACCGATCAGCACCCTTAAAGTTGGTACCACAATCCGACCTGATCAGCGCTGGTCGCCCTCGTCGCGACGTAAATCTCTCCAGCGCTGCCAAAAGGCCTCCGTAGAAAGGTCGGCCACGAGCTCCAAGTGGACGGCCTTGGTGGCTAGGCACACGAACACGCACAAGTACGCCTTGATAGACTTTGCGTTCCGTAGGCGTGATGCCTTTACCATGAAAGGGCCTGCGAAATCCGTTCCCACACCTGCAAACGTCCAGGCCTCCGTCACCCGGTCCGGTGGAAGATCTCCCATCTGTGGCTGCATTGTGGCTGCCTTCAAGCGGTAACAAGGCAAGCACCTAAACACAACGCTACGTACCGTTCGTCGTCCCGATAAGATCCAAAACTCGCGCTGTAGAATGGCCAATAGCGCATTACAGCCCGCGTGCGAGTTTTTCTCATGACGATCCCTGACTAAGAGCTCAACTAAGGGTCCCCTTTTGAAGTAACAGTGGATGCCGAGCCGAAAAGGGCAGGCTAGCGTTCCGAAGTCTGCCTCCAACCCTGAGCATACCTTGCTCATCCAGGAATGGGTTGAGGCGCACAATTCCTCCCTTCAGCTTTCCACGTCCATCCCTGAGCAGCCTGACCTCCTCTTCAAAATGATCCGCCTGGACGACTCTAACTAATGAGCATAGAGCCGCATTCCGTTCCGCAGGCGAGAGGACTGGTGCAAAGTTCCGTTCTGCTTGAGGCTTCCTGCAGTTGTTCACGAACCGTTTGATCCAACCTGTCACCCCAAGAAGTTTGTCGAGGGAGCTATACCGTTCCAGCAAGAAAGCTGGGTTAGGCTTCGGTACGAGTTGCCCCACGTTCACTCGCAAACCTCGATCAGGTGGCCCAAGCGGCGCCCTGCACTCGTTGAATGGCCATTCCTGCGGCGACTCAGTCAGCCATTGAGGTCCCCACCACAGTGGGTGACTCACCAAATCAGGTGCCCTGCACCCGCGCGAAGCGCAGTCCGCTGGGTTCCATTCTCCCGGTACGTGCCTCCACACTAACGGAGTTTCCGACCCCGTAATCTGTGACACCCGATTTGCCACGAAAACCTCAAGTGTATGTACCGACGTCTGCAACCAGCATAGAACTATCCGACTGTCAGTCCACGCGTACACCGTTTCATCCAAGTTGATGGTACCACGCAGATTGCAGGTTACATGATTTAGCAAGCGCGCTAGAAGAGCTGCCCTGCCAATTCCAATTTGGGGATGGTCCATCTAGTTCTGACTGGTGCCACCTTACTTTTGGCCATAACCAGACGCACGTGCACAGTTCCCGTTGAACTTGCTGTCCGAAGGTATACAGCTGCCGCGTACCCTCGCTCCGAGGCGTCACAAAACCCATGTAGGGTAGCCTTACATCCCACCGATGGGACTAACTTGTGGGGTATCGCGATGTGCACAATCCCTGGTAAGGTGGTCACAAACTTGAGCCAATCCTTCAACAACTCTCCGGAGAGTTGGTCGTCCCATCCTAAGTTGGCTAGCCACAACCTTTGTAACAAGCACTTCGCCATGAACGTAACCGGGGCGATCCATCCGTTAGGATCGAACGTTCTAGCGATTGTCGACAGTACCGACCGCTTAGTCCAAGTTTTCTCCAAAAGGTCGGGCTCGATCTTGTACGTGAATACGTCATGCGTTGGCCTATATTGCACCCCGAGGATGCCCAACGTATTTGGATTGTCCGGGTTCTCAAAGAGGTGCGGGTCCTGATGGAACTCGCCTGGCAAACCAGCCAGGAGCTCTGGGCAACTGGACAACCATTTCCGCAACTCGTAACCTCCTGAACCCATGATCGCGATCAGCTCGTCTCGTAGAATTAGCGCCTGCTCCACGCTATCAGCACCCGTGCAGATATCGTCCACGTAGACGTCGCGATCCAGTACTGCTGCGGCTCGAGGGTATCTTACCCTTTCCTGTGCGGCCAACTCTCGCAGCGTACGTACTGCCAAATACGGACTTGGCTTAAGTCCATACGTCACCGTGTTAAGTTCGTATGTGACCATCGGCTCATCTGGGCTCTCACGCCACAAAATCAGCTGATACCGACGGTCATCCGGATGTATCATGGTTTGGCGAAACATCATTTTGACGTCTGCGACGAACGCTACCTGGTGCAAACGAAAGTCTGTGAGAATGTCCACAATGTCCCGGTTCAATTTAGGACCCGCGTGCAAACATTGGTTCACAGACACACCATTCGAGGTAGGAGCAGAACCGTCAAACACCACCCGTATTTTCGCCTCAGGTGACTTCAAGACAGCCAGGTGTGGAATGTAATAATGCTCGACACACCTCCAATTCAGGCTGGACACCGACATGTGGCCCAATTGAATATATTCCCGCATGAATTCTATATACTTCTGCCGAAGTGCTGGGTCTCGCCTCATCTTCCGCTCCATTGCGAGTAGTCTCCGTTCCGCGAGCTGTCGCGAACTACCTAAAGCGGGGCGGTTTGGGAGAAAAGGTAGCCTGGTCACGAATCTGCCTGACGGGCATCTCGCAGTGTTGTATTGATAGAACAACTCGCACTCGTCATCCTCTGGCTTCCGTCTGTCCGCCGTGGGCGGCTCTTCAGACTCCCAAAACCTCTGCAGCACCTCTGACAGCACACTACCATAGAGGACCGTATCCCTTCTGGTAGGTCCTGAGGTCTCCAAACTGGGCCGAAAACAACATACCCCCCTGTGGTATCTACGGCCACCAAACCAGTTTCCTGGAGTACCTTCTTCCTACTGCACCATAATCTCCCGAGGACGTCTGACCCGAGAAGTACGTCCACCGTACCAGGAGTATCAAAATCAGGATCAGCCAACTCCAACCCTGTGGTTAACCCTCGTACCGTTGGTGGTAACCTAACCTGAGGAGTTTCCCAACCACTTCATCCAGCACCACGGCTGAGACTTGATAGCTGACCCTGTACATGTGCTACCTAATGTGAACTCAAAGTTCGTCTGACCCCGAATGTCAGGCACATTTAGGCCCCCGATGCCTACAGCTTCCTCCTCACTTGGCTGTAGATTTAGGCCTAGCCTACTCACCAGCTTACTCGATACAATACATCCCTGAGCCCCTGTATCCAGTAGGGCTCTTACTTGAATGGTCCGGCCACCGTATCCCCATACCCAAATCTTAGCCGTTGGCAAAAGTACCGTGATTGGACGGGGAGCCGAAGCTGATGAGTAGGCGGCGATTACCTAGCGGGAATCTAAACGCGGTGAGGCCGCGTCCCGCGGGGGTATCCCCTCGCTACCCAAACCCGTGTATGGGTCCCACTCCTGCTGGTAGGGAGGTCTGCCCATAAAGGCCATGGCTGGAGTTCTATAGTACCCCGACGGCAAACGTCCGTACCGAGGTTGCGCCTGTAGCCGCGGGTACTCAGGCATAGGCGGAGGCATGCGTGGGTCTTGAGACCCAACCAGGTGGCTCAAGCCCACAGAATACTGCATGTACCCTGGTGGCTGCCTAGTGCTCCCCTGACACCCGCCCGTTTGATCCCGTACCTGGGATGGGTGTCCTTGGCCATGTTCCTGTGCCGTTCTTCCCCAATCCGGCACCTGCTGCCGTGGTGGGGATCGTCCCCACGTCCTTGGGTAAGTGGGCTCCGTCTGTTGACGTCCCCCTGCCTGTCCCTGTGACCGATGCGGAGGTGGGCTCCTCCTTGGAGGGGGTGGGGAGCGTTGCTCCCTCCCTTGGTGGGCAGGCTCCCTTCGCTGATCCGATCCAGCGCTGCCCCCGGCGCCTCCGGAGCGATTCATGCAGAGCAGCGGATGGTGTGCACCCTGGCAGTACCTACAGTTGGTGCTTGAAGGGCACTCTCGCACTTGATGCGGCCCCAGGCACCGAAAACACCAACGCCTCTGCTGTGCCACACCCCGTCTCCTCTGAACCCGCTGCGCAGCAAACTCCTGACACGCTGCCACCCCGTGGCCTGTCTCCTGCAGTAGGCACACCCTGATTCCAATGCGGTGTTGTACCGCCTGGGTTGCCTACTGTTGTCTCCTCGCGCCGGTGCACCCGGCCGTTCCGGGTGGCGAGGGCAGAGGTCTCCTTGCGAGGGGCTTCACCAGCCTGGACGTCCACTCGCCTGCTTTCGGCCTCGAGGAACGACTTCAGATCCTCGTAGGTCGGGAGGTGGTCCGAGGACTTGCCCCATGGAGCTGCTCGAATCGAGCGACCATTTCGCTCGGCAGGCGGCGAAGCACTGTGTGGACCAAGATATAACCGTAGCCCGCCACTGGCAAACCCTGTCGCTCTAGTGCGCTGACCGCGACACTGACTGGGTGGAAGATTTTCTCGCGGAGGTCCGTACCTCGCGTTATGGTTGGTATTGACAGCCACTGGTCTAACAGCCTGTCTACAATCAGGCGCTTGTTTCGATACCGGTCGGTAAGGATCTTCCACGCCACCTCATAATTGCTATCCGAGACAGCCAAATGCGTCAGCAATTCATGAGGCTCTCCATGTAGCCTGGACATCAGCTGAGCCATCTTGTACGCCGGCGTTATGTCCGTCCGTGTGTGGACCACACTGCTATACAGGTCCTCAAACGCCGGCCAGTCGGCGTAATCGCCTGCAAAGACTGGAACCGTAACAGGCGGAAGAGGCACCTGTAATCCTTGTCCCACCTTACCACGGAATGGCTTTTCCTTTCCGTCACGTCGCTTAGATATGTCCGCAGCTGCCTGCGCAATGTCCTGTGCCAGCTCCAAGCACTGGCTTACATCGCCCTCAACCAGCTCCTTATCTTCAGGGTTAGGAGCTTCCTCAAGGAGCATGAGGCACTCTGTGAGGTGTTCCGACACAACCCGAACCCGTTCATCTGCCTGTAGTGCACTTTTCAAGAGCGCGTCCTCCCGGTCCTCGCGGCCGATCATTGCCGCTGTGGTAGTAAACCACCTTAATTCTGTCTTTATAGCAGCCTTATACCTGGCGATCGAGGAGCCATGGTACCAACTTTTACACACTCGACTTAATAAAACGAAAACCAATAAACAAATACCACAAAATAAATGTTAGTTGACTGGCCTAGACCTTACCGATAAGGTACCGTTCACGAGGCAAACAATACAGTCACAAAAAAAAACCGAAACAATATTTTCCAAAATTAATAAAATATGTGGGTAATATAAAAAACACGCTTAATACTAAATTACGGCTAACTATGTTGCAATAAAGCAACCACGCTCTGCTACCAAAAAATGTTTGATTCCGAAGCTGATCTTAGCGCAGTGGAAGCAAATTAAAGTTATCTTAAAATCTAAAACTAAATGGTCGATCAGCCTCGGAACAACATTTGACTACGGTTCGTAGTGCTCTTTACTATAGCTAAATGAAATAAATTTAATGAGAGAATTTTGTTCCGGAAAGTTTCCGGCCGAGAAATTCTTGTTTCCAAAGTCTACTTAAACAGGGCCTAGCAGCGAATTGCTTACCGTGCGAACCATGACGCCGCCGTTTCCTTGTAAGTCTAGTTTTTGACAGGAAAAAAGGTATCAGGTTTTGGAGGAAGACATTTGGATCTGGATTTAGACACTTGACTTACTGCACCCGGGTACCAGCTCGCGTGGTACTCCGTCCAACAATTTTCACCAGCACTTGAGTTCACTATTTCACAGTTCAACATCGAATAATGTTTTAACACACTAATAACAAAGATTTCTCCCGCACACTACTGCTCGCGACAGCAACACGTTTTACTGTACAATACGCGAACCAAAGGACTTCTCCCGCATGGAGAAATTACTTAAAAATATGTGGCTAACACTGGACGCGCGAGTGACTAAAAAGTAAGGTTATATTTTCCGACGGCCGCGTGGTTATCGAACCGACTGACAATCAAAGCGCCGGAACCAAATCCACTTGGTTCTCTTCCCCACCGAACAGGGAAAACCACACGAGAAAACCGAAAGCACACTAAATTACACCATTTATAATTAAAATTTGCATCAACGACGCGCGCGCGCGGCCACAGGACGAGACAATGACGAACAGTGTTGCCAGCGCCGCGCGCCCATTTGATACGAAACTAAACATAAAGTCTTAAATTCTAAGATAAGTTTATAGAGGGTGTTAGGGACGGTGTACCGAAAACTTTGCAGGCATGATCAGACCATCAAACTGAACAACTTTTACTATGGAGCCAATGGTGGAAAACGAAAAAAAATTTCATTCATTTTCATTTTTAAATACAAAGTCAATCAGCTGATCGTGAATTTTGTATGGGAGGTCGGAATTTTTTTTTGTTTCCCACCATTGGCTCCATAGTAAAAGTTGTTCAGTTTCATGGTCTGAGCACGCCTGCAAAGTTTTCGTTACACCATCCCTAACACCCCGTATTTGTTACCTATCCGCAATATTCCGCAACAAACCGGAGTCAATTCTGACCACCCTAATCTGTTTCGGACACTGTTTTGGAATTCAAACTTGAACATTTTCGAATGTTTTGTTTTACTTTACAACAAATCTTTATCTACCCCATTACCAACTTTGCAACAAATTATCACGATTTCCAGAAGAAAAATACGAATATTTTGATCAGATTAACCCAATTTCTCTGCAGGGGAAGGATTTTTGCTTGCATGACTTTAAATTGATTTATTATTTGATCTTCTTTGCAATTTGTTCATTACGATGTGATTTATGCCCAGTGGGTACCTAGATAGGTATAAACAGAGTGAAATTTTACTAGTTACCGATAGCGAAAAGTCAGCACCGGGTGGTGATAAGGAATAACACAACAATAAGTAAAAGGACAAACAACTAGGCTTCCCATACAAAATTGCCGATCTTAGACATTTGATCCACGCGGGGACTGCCATACGCTACGCTGTGATGATACTGATGATGTTGAATTAATATTATGTTCCTAGTGGAAAGATGTTCCTTGTGGAAAGTTGTTCCTTATCACCAGCCGGTTCTGAGTTTTCGCTTTCAGTCACTTGTAAAATTTCAAAAAGTATCTATAAATCACATACAAGTTATAGATAGTGCACATAAAGAAGTAAGAAGAACTTCTTTGTGATTTGATCATGCGCGTGTTCATGTACCATTATAGTAAAATACACAAGGCATACAAAGACGCGCCTCGTTAGTCGCAGAGTAATGAAAATCGACTAAGCTCGTGTAACAAAATGAGAATAATGTCATTTACATAACCCTTTCTTATAGGTACTACTGTAAGGCAATGTAGATAATGGAACTTAAATAATAATTCTATACCGAATAAACCGAAAATAGATACCTAACTTAGTAACGTTACTGAATACTGCCACCCTCCACTCAGTGTGTTTCGTAAAAGGCGACGTAGAGTTTTAGACCTCGGCTGAATATCTATCGACTATGATCAAGCGTATGGTGGCGGTGATACCACCTACAATAGCATTCCCAAATAGGTTTGGTTTCAAGCTGGTGGCCGGTCATAAAACATAGCCAATCCTTTTTCTACATGATTTTGTGCTCTAAAAAAACATGTTGCGCCAAACCCAACCCATTTGGGAAAAATGCAGCCACATGATGATGTCTTGCTAACGATATTAATTGTCCTATTATGATGCTAGCTTAGTTAGGCGAAGCCACACGTAAAGTCATTGGCTATTTTAGCGAAACGGTAACCGGTAACTCATGCATTTTTCAAAAGAAAATAACGAATTACCGCAAGTTTTTGCGATGCGCTGTTACAACGCAAGTTTCTGCGTTTAAATTTTGTCTTTTGACTTCACTGTCTGTTTCACGCTGTACAAAGAACAAATCGTTAAAGTTACTTAAAGTAGTAGGTAAGTATCTCATTGATGAACATTTGCAAACTCTGTTCAAGCACACGTGAACAAGTTTAGTTAGTGATCAACGTGTGTTAATTATTTACACTCGCTTTGGTTGGTTCGAAGGATTACACACGGCGACAAGTTGTAACTACTTATAGGTAGTAAGTTGTTTGTGTACTAGTTAAAGTGTAAGAGGCTTGTATTGTTTACTGGGTGATTTTAAAGTACTTTAACATTAAGTATAACTAGTGTTTTTGCTATTGTTGGAATGAAAGTACCTAAATTATCATGACGGAAATGTTAAAATTACGTAGGGTAAAGGGATTAAGCATTATACTAAGCCGATCTTCATTTAAGCTCGTCAAAATGGTAAAAAATTGTATGTACAGTCGGTAGTAAAAAGTGCATAATAGTCACGCTGAAGTTATGCACTTTTAAAATCGCTTACACGCCTTACTCACACACTTGCAAAACAACGCGTGCTCCTCAATACTCACTCTTAATTGAACCGCTTTAAATTAAAAACCACAGAACATTCGCTACAATATCGGGTAACGTCAATGCTATATGTCGCAGCGATGTTAATAAAACCAGGTTTTTGACCAAAAACCAAAGATCAGTAGATAACAAAATTAAAACTCTTTTTTATCATAAACCTTAATTAATTTTAGGATTTTGATCGACAACCTATAACAATATAGGTTTCCGATCATGAACCTGGGCCCCAAGTCTGCTAATTTTTAGCCATTGTAATGCCAGCGAGACTCAACTGTCATTCTACTGCCACTGTGATTTTCCATACTAAAAACTGTTAGCAGACTACGAAATGGCCGAAACCATCCAACTGAGATGCCATCGAGACTCGACTGAAACGATTTTCATTTAGCGGGCTCGGGGCCCTGAACTAGTTTAGCATTAAGTATGATAAAGTTATTGCCAAGAACATTAATACGGGGTGTTAGGGACGGTGTAACGAAAACTTTGCAGGCGTGCTCAGACCATGAAACTGAACAACTTTTACTATGGAGCCAATGATGGGAAATTCCGACCTCCCATACAAAGTCAGTCAGCTGATCGTGAATTTTGTATGGGAGGTCGGAATTTTTTTTTCGTTTCCCACCATTGGCTCCATAGTAAAAGTTGTTCAGTTTGATGGTCTGATCATGGCTGCAAAGTTTTCGGTACACCGTCCCTAACACCCTGTATAATGTAGTTATATCCCGGTCTTTGATTAAGAACCTGAATTGGTTTAGGTTTATGATGAAAAGAAATGGCAAAACATAAGTTAAAATTTTGTCCTATAAGAGCCTAGCTTTTTGGACAATAACCCAGTTTTGTCATAAGCCTACGACATAGAATGTTGCTGAACGCTGCACGCTGCTGATCATTCCCTGGATTCATTCCTTAGTTGCCTTTTACGATACCCACGGGTAGATAGCAATGGGGTGATGCCATTCTAAGCCGTGAAAATAACATTTTTTCAAAATAAAGAAAAAACTTAGTTACTTATAAAATGTATTAAAAAAAAATCTCAGAGGTTTAGTTAAAAATAATTCAATTAAAAAAATACTTACTCAATTACTTAAAATGTAAAAAAAAAACGTAAAAAATCCTCAGAGGTCAATCATCATATAATTATATAGTCAAAAGTCAAGGTGGAAATTCCACATTACACTTGCCTTTACTTTGGTTTAATTACGATAAAAATTCTTAAAGCTAAAAGTTAAAATAAAAAGTAATCGATCCATGAAGATACGAACCATAACATCCGTGAATGCTATTCCGCTATTATACATAACCAATCCGCCACTCGAACAACTAACACTGAGTGCGAAATTTTGTTACCCATTTTACTATTAGTCTTTAATAGAACGTGCTTGATTAGTCATCTTATTATTTTGCTACACTCCGGTTACTACGCGCTTCTTCATATGTGTGAGTAGGTTTTTGCTTCAAAAAACTTTGGAATCAAAGAACGTGTGCATAACTTTGTCATGTCTATATGGAGTTTCGTCAGTGATAGTACCATCGACAAAGTTACAAAACCGAAGACAGCTAGGCGATCTCATTGAAACCTACAAAATATTACGAGAACATTACAATGTCCTAGAACTCAATGGTATTTTCGTCTTCTACCAGAACAAGAATCTAAAATTGTCACCTAGTAAGCACCGCACTCGAGGCAAGCAATACTAGGCACCACTTCTTGCCATATCTTGCAGTGGACTCGCGGAACAAACTACTGCAATCAAAGATCAGTGCTCCCTCAGTGAACTCTGTTTAAAACAGACTAGACAAACAATTGACTCCTAAGTGCAGTGATAAACACGCATCAGCACAATGTGCTGCTAGTGTATCAATAATAATAACAAGTAGAATTGTTAAAAAAACAAAAACCCGACTGCGGTAATTGTAAAGTAGTATTTTGCTGTAAAAATTCGCCATCTTAAATGCGTAAATTTTATATAGACAGTGTCACTCGCGCTGCTGAGACGAATCTAACGACACCTCATATGTCAAATCCAACAATCCGTTTGGGCTGTAGCCCGTGAAAAAGAAGTTTTTTGTCCACATATACATATATACTCTCGAAAAACATAACCCTCCTTCTGTGAGGCAGTCGGGTAATAAAGTAGTCAGAACATACTTATTTACGTGAGCCTACTTAGCTGCTGATTATATTCCAATCAATATGTATGCCTGTTTCGGGAAAAACAATTATATTCAAGATCTATTTCCAGAATGAGGGCCCTTAATCATAATTGCCAGAAAATCTTCTTGGAGTGTATTTCCGTCCGATTGTGTATTGAAACGAACTTCCTTCCGGTAACTTCCAAGAGGGTCTTGAGATGCAAACTCTACAAAATAGAGAGTAGGTATACAGAAGGTTCACTCGAACCAATTTAGGATTTTCGAGACTGTCAATTGTTACTTAGCAAAGGTTGCTACTGTCAAAAATAGCAACGTAGTAGAATATCAAAACAGCAAAATCTGGTACAAGAACGTCATATGATTTTGAGACAATTTTAATCCAAGAAATATGACGTTCGTGGCAACCAACTTCTTAGTTACCTTGACTTCCTCTGAGAATCCAGTTATTTCCAGTTAAAGCCAGTAAGCGTCAAAATCGTCGCTAGTACTGAGTGAGCCTTCTGTAAAGGCGTCCCGCGCGCCGTTTTCCTAATTTGTGCAAACTCCTTCGACTTGTTAACAAGAGTCGAGACTTACCAGTTACGAACCATTGTTCCAATGTTAAACCAAAATTAAGTGATCTGTTTTAACTTTGATAAATAGAAAAAATACATATACAATGAATGGTAACAGCAAAGAATGGGATCTTAATATTTACCTGTAGTAGCGAGTGGCTATGTCGAGTGCTCTTTTGGTAGTAGGAACGTATGAGTAAATAACGCATGAGGCGTAAGCTCCATGACATCTGTCAGACAAGTGATCTGTCGTCTGACAGAATGTACTTGTCACACGTGTGTTAGCTTTGGCTCTCCTGTTTTTTTTTTTTTTTTTTTTGCGTTGGTAGGGGGAAATCATCAATGATACCATAAGGCCCGGGCGTTTATGGTATGCCCGACTCCGCTGGGTTACCCCCAGGCGACCTACGGACTAAAACCCCCACCCTGTGACTTATCGTTGGTATGCAATCCAACGTTTTAGACTGTAAATGTTATTAGTTAATACTGTGACTTAAATTGTGTGTGTATGTGAGTGTGTTAGTAAGTTAGTTAGTTTATTTTATTTTTTTTGGCTCTCCTGTTACGTACATTTTATATTGACACGGTTTGAACCGTCGCGATGTCGCACGTCTCATATGTGGAGCTAGGGCCTATCTAACGTTTTCTCTATATTTCAAATATAGGTAATTTGTCGTAAGTAGCGATGACGAACGTTTTTTGCGGACACTTACGCTCTGCCTACCTCGCAAGGAATAGACACGTGACACGTTTTTAATGGAACTTCCACGAATTCGGCCAATTTCCTTATGAATATCACATTTAGGTACCTACCATTAGCGATAACGACGTCTTTTTGCTGTAAGAGCCAATTAAAAATAATACTGCCTTGAAAAATAAAAACGAATGAATGAATACAAATAATGTCGGAAAGATATCGGGCCCACACGTGGCGTCCGTTCCTGCGATATTTCATCGCATCAATCAATAACGCATGCGTCAGGATCATGCGTCAGTTGTAAATCATCTTATTCCTACTAATATCACAAAATAGAGAATAAGTGCGCAAAAAGTTCACTCGACCCCATTTAGGATTTTTCCGACTGTCTATTGTTACATAGCCAGGGTAGTTACTGTCAAAAATATGCGTGTTACATACCGGGAGTAACGGAAAGGGTATAACAAGCCGAAAGGAGGTCAAGGTACTCATGAAACTGAACAACTTTCCCCATAGAACATGGGTCAAAATATGCAAAAAAAATTGGACCTCCCAATCAGCTTATCGATTTACTATGGGAAAGTTGTTCAGTTTCATGAGTACCTTCACCTCCTTTCGGCTTGTAATACACTTTCTGCTACTTCCTGTATATGTAGGTAGGTAGGTAGGTAACTATGTATTAAAAAGGTCTCATTTCCCGGTAAGGATATGCAACTAGTTAGTCCAGCGGTCCGGTCTAGGGGCTGTTTACACTAACTTGAGAACAGAGGGCGCTCGATAGTTCTGCTTAGAGTGTAAGTACACTGGACAAACATTCATCTCTCTCTAGGTACAGCTCAAACTGTAATCTAGAACAAGGATATTAGTTAAATGGTGTAGATACAAGACGGAATCCTAACTTCAATGGAAGAAGATAGAATTAATTGGTTGATTGCTTGATCGTTTATGTTTTGCCTACCTCGCAAGGGAAATAGGGGGGGTATATCGCTTTCGCTTTGGTACATGTGTATTACAAAGGTTTCATTTCCCGGTAAGGATATGCAACTAGTTAGTCCGGCGGTCCGGTCTAGGGGCTGTTTACACTAACTTGAGAACAGAGGGCGCTCTCGATAGTTCTGATTGGAGTACTTTATCTACGCAAGTTATAGTTACTTACGTACATGTGTATTAGGTAACAAAGGTCTCATTTTCCGGCAAGGATATGCAACTAGTTAGTCCGGTGGTCCGGTCTATAGTCGAATTTCTAATTCAATGCACTGAAATGACAGATGTTGACAAAATAATGATACCAACTCCATATCGCTAGTGACGTACTTCAGTTCGAATTTTAAGTTCAGGTGAGCTGATTCATTTGAACCTCATACTCTGGTCACTCAGATTATTTATTGATTCTGTACTGTACAGTTGCCGACGACAAGAAAGATGAGCTCTGACCCAGGACTGGTGGGGTGAACCCGTATAGTCATGCTCATAATAACGTTTTGCTTATAATAATATTTGTTTTTGTAATATCCTTTACCTACTCACATAGATACTTTTTTAGAAAACCATACCTTAGTTGAAACTGTCACAATCTCCACAAATATTCCGTAGCCCATACGAATCTAGGGCTCCGCCATCGCCTGAAAACCACAGCTCCTCGAAATACTCCAAGATTACCACGATTTCGCCGGATTGAAATCTAACCTCAAAAGACAAGTTAACGGCAGCGCGGCCAAACCAAGAATGAATCAATCGCATTCGACACTCGAGTTCATCAATTCGTCATTCGTCAATCCCACTCGAATGAGTTCACATTAGTCTTCCGAAAAATATCTACACTGCATTTAACATTATTCCGGACTAAGTGGAATAAGAAAAATCTCATAATAGTGTTAGACATTATAACTTGGACCTTTTCATGGCACTACCTAGGCAAGCATGTTCCTGTTACGGGCAATTTGATAAGTCCGGGCACTATTAATAGTGACCGGTCAGTATTAATAATGCCCGACCTAATTGGACAATGTGATTAAAACAGCATGATTAATTACTTTTCCCGGTCAGTATGAATAATTCCCACCCTACCTTGGGCAAAGTAATAAAAATAAAGAAATGTAATGTATTTTTTCATTAAATAAAGTTAAAATTACATTATTTCAAAGAAATGTTATCAAAAAACAAAGTATTGAATATAGAAGTTGAATAATTAACAGTTAAAAATGTAATAACATTAGTAGCTACCTACTTTTTGTTGATAAAATTACTTATGAACAATAGATTAAAAATTGGTACCTGAGGAAATGAAATTAAACTAACATAATTTTTATGAAAAGCTATTAAAAATAATTAAAACATGAAAGTAAAAAATAAACAGTTAAAAATTTAATAAAGTTGCCTACTTTTTTAGAATAAAAATATTACTTAAAAACAACATTTTAAAAAATTGGTAAATGAAATTAAACTTACATAATTTTCATTATAGTTATCAATAAATTTGAACATATGTGTTAAAAAACAAATAGTTATAAATGTAATAATATCAGCAGCACTATTTTTGATAAAAATATTAGGTACTTCAATAGTTTAAAAATTAGTAGACTAAGAAAAACAAACTGAAATATTTCATAATTAAGGACTGCAAGCTGATTTATTACATGGACCACGGGCACTCGGGCACTATTAATACTGACCGGTCCAAGTGATTAATTAATCACTTAGCCCTACGTTTTTGGGCACTATTAATAATGACCGGTCAGTATTAATAGTGCCCGATTAATCACGTTGTCCGTAACATTCCCACATTGTCTTCATCATCAATCTCTTACCAAGTGACATAGGTAACGACCGTGGTGGGTTTTATTTTGCAGCTCTATCCGTTGCGTTTGAAAAATACGATTTTCCACCTTATTTTCATACAAATACGGCTGCAGCTGCGTTGACAAAATCATTTGTCAAACAGTTTGAAACATAAACCATACATGTCAAAATTCATGTCCCATCGCATGCGTTACGCAGCGCAAAAATAACGTCAAAACGGGCGGTGCGTGTATTTTTCGCCAAATGCGGGCATATGATATTTAAAAAAAAAAACAAATGCACCATTCATCGCTCGCACCATTTAACGTATCCTGAGTCGAACATTTTAATAAAAAAAATTTGAACAATATTATGTTTTAATTTAAATATTTTTGATAAGTTTTTTAAATAGTGCTCAAGACACTTTAATTATACCTACATACTACCCATTTCACAAAAGAAAGGGAATATAAATAGCGAGAAGCGACAACTCTCATCAGAAACTTTTCTTCGAAATACGAAAACAAATTTTAGGACTCTCCATACAAAAATGTTGAAAAATCTGTCACTAAGTATGGGAAATCCAATTTTCCTTTCATATTTCTAAGAAAAGCTTTTCTCAAATGTTATTCAGTTTTATGAGCAGAACACGCCACCTAAAATTAATGCACTTACCTATATAAATGTAACGGAATATAGGTACTTAGTGATTTGAGTACAGGAACGAACAAGTCACTAGATGAGTGATTGAATTAACTCTTTTTAGTACATCACTATTTATTTTTCCCAAAAAAGCGGCCACCCACCAAACGTCAATTTAGTGCATTGAATTAGAAATTCGACTTTAGGGGCTGTTTACACTAACTTGAGAACAGAGGGCGCTCTCGATAGTTCTGCTTGGAGTGTAAGTACACTGAGCTCAAGTTCACTGGACAAACACTCGTCTCTCTCTCTTCGTGTGGGACACCGAGTCGTTCAACGACCCGATAACCCTAGTTTACACTAACTTGAGAACAGAGGGGGCTCTCGATAGTTCTGCTTGGAGTGTAAGTACACTGAGCTCAAGTTCACTGGACAAACATTCGTCTATCTCTGAAACAGTAATCTAGAACAAGGATAATAGTTAAATGCTGAAGATACAAGACGAAAACAACTGGGATGAAAGAATATAGAATAAATTGATTGATGACCATATTATGACACATTGATAGTAAAAATGTAAAATGATAAAGAGGTTAAATAGTGTTGTAACTGGCGTTTTGCTACTGATACTAAGATAGAGAGGTTGTGTGCTTACCGTCTGCCTACCGTTCTAAATTTTTATTAGGGTAAGTCCGGGATATACGCCCAAGCGGGATATGTGCCTCAGTACAGTTGTGTGAAAAGTAAAACACACACACAAAAATGACTCTATACCTAATATAATTGCACATCCTCCCCTCATCAGTCTGCCACAAAGCGTTGGCGCGTGCTGATATGCGTAGGAGTGTTTTAGACGGCGACGTGACAAACAGTCGGAATTTTACTTTATGGACGAATTTTGGCCTTCAATAACTTTGGATTTACCAGGTAAGTGCACTTTCTTTTTATATACAAATAAGGACTAGGGTATGTAGTTTGGTAATAAGGCAATTTTTTAAATAAAATATTAGTATTTATATTTATTTGTGATAAGGGCAAATATCCCCGTGAAAAAGTATATGTGCCCCGATATTTTTTGGGATATGTGGCCCTAGGGCACATATCCCTGGCCTAACTTTAATGTTTGTTTATATTTCAGATTGGAAATGCCCAGCAAATATAAGCGTAAAACTGACGTGCAACCGCGAATTATTGCTTGGACCGAGGATGCAGCCAGCCTGAGCGACGATGCAGCCAGCAAAAGAGACGACGCAGCCAGCTAAAGAGGTGACGCAGCTAGCCAAAGAGACAACGCAGTTAATCAGACAATCAAAGCAGCCAATAGCCAAAAGAGAAAACGCAGCCAACCAGAGACAAAGCAGCCAGCCAAGGAGACAATACAGCCAACCAGATACAAAGCAGCCAGCCAAGGAGACAACGCAGCTAACCAGAGACGATGCAGCCAGCCAAGGAGACAATACAGCCAACCAGATACAAAGCAGCCAGCCAAGGAGACAATACAGCCAACCAGATACAAAGCAGCCAGCCAAGGAGACAACGCGGCCAACCAGAGACGATGCAGCCAGCCAAGGAGACAATACAGCCAACTAGATACAAAGCAGCCAGCCAAGGAAACAATACAGTCAACCAGATACAAAGCAGCCAGCCAAGGAGACAACCAGAGACGATGCAGCCAGCCAAGGAGACAATACAGCCAACCAGATACAAAGCAGCCAGTATCCCCAGCATGTATCCCCACCAAAGGCATATATCCCCATCAAATAAATCGCTCTGGGGCAAATATACGGCATGCGAGGCATCTATCCCGGTTTGCAGTTTTATTTTTAACTTGGAATATACTGATCAGTAATAGAATTGTTTTCAAAAAACCATTCAAAATCAATAAGTAATGGTTCAAAGTTTGGATATTTATGAAAATCATGTGCTTATTATTTTTAAACAAAAAGATATGAAAATAATAAAAAAAGTTGGGCATATATCCCGGAATTACCCTAAGTATATACTCTAAGATACCGCCCCTATATTGTCCGCCATCTTGAGCCATCAGGTCAACAGTAGAGAGCATTCCCTGATTGCAACTTCGACTCAATCTGAACCTCGGCTTCGTGTACATAGCCTCCAGATACTGCGCTCTATTTTTTTTAAATGAAAGATGACTTAATCAATAAAACTATGTACTTATTATGAATTTAAAAGCAAAATATTATTTTGGGCAGCTTAGTTTTGTTGCGATTATGATGTTTTTCCGAAAGAATGGTAGCGTTCCCTGTGAATGCAATGCGCCCCTCAAGCTGCCTGACAACTGAGATGCGGGATTGGCAAGTACACTGTAATAGGGGGAGGCTACTGGGGAAGGCCCATGACCTGAGACGACTGTTGGGGCTTTTTATTCACGTCAATCACTCTAAAAAAAATACCATTTAGGTCTCTAACTTGAGTACGAAATCCTTATATCTGGAGGAGGGTAGCGGCAACCTTCTTTATGAATAAATATCCTACCAAATCATTATATGGAAATCCTTTTCCACTTTCAGCAAATAAGGTGCAAATCTCTCCCTACGTTTAGCAGTAAATCAGTAGATTATAACTTTTCTTTTATTTCCACGTAAAGTGTCGCTGCCAGGCCGTGACCCGTATTTTTTGAACTTATTAAAGTGACTTTACCTTTCATTCCTTTTGAAAGGCTTTTATTCGCTTTTATTATACTTGCGTTGACCCACAGAGTGAATATTTGAGAAGGTCGCCCGTGGAATTAGGAAAGGTATGAAAGAAAAAAAGCACAAAGAGGGAAAAGGTCAAAGTACATACTTATAGTTCTTTTTAGGCGTTGTGGAGAGATAACGTTGTCACGGTGCTCTTATAGTGTGCAATAGCCCTTTATGTGTAGTCGCCTACTTTTGCATTTTGCGGTTCTATCATGGCCTGCGAATTATGCAAACAAAGTAAATTTTGGAATATTATTTGAATTTATGTGTAATGCCTACACCTTAATCTGATTTAAAGTGTTAAACAATGCAAATGGTCCCACCTAAGGGTCCCACTGTTCACTGTTATAAGAGTTATGTTATGCTTGTTTAATTTTAGCCGAGCAGAATATTTAGTTGAATATGCAATATACAGCTGTTCATGTAAATCCGTCAGCTGGGACTGGGACCAACTGTTGCATTGTAACTTGTGCATTCGTAGTCGTGCATAGCCACCTAACTAAGATTTACTTTTCAGACGGTTCATTCACAAAATAAAGAGTACCTATACAGAAAGTTCACTCGGCCCTATTTCGGAATTTCGCGATGGGCACTTGTTATTGTTACATAGCAAGGGTTGCTGCTAAAAATCTCAAAACAGCAAAATCTGACAAAGAACGTCATAGGTAATTATGATTCTGAGCCAATTTAAATCCAAGAAATTTGACGTTCGTGGCAACCACGTTCTTAGTTACCATGATTTCCCCTGAGATTCCGGTTATTTCCAGTTAAATTCAGTAAGCGTCAAAATCGTCGCTAGTAGGTACTGAGTGAGCCATCTGGTAAGGCGCCCCGCGCGCCGTTTCCCTAATTTGTGGTTCACTCGATACTAGGTATCTAGGATTTTTGCGACTGTCAATTGTTACATA
Organism: Phthorimaea operculella; assembly: GCA_024500475.1. NCBI lineage: Eukaryota > Metazoa > Arthropoda > Insecta > Lepidoptera > Gelechiidae > Phthorimaea > Phthorimaea operculella. Next base: position 4,159,231 of record JANFCV010000017.1, read on the forward strand.
GCTATGGTTGCTACTGCCAAAAATCTCAAAAAGAAGAATATTAGAACAGCAAAATCGGAACGTCATATGATTCTGAGACTACCTACCTATTTACACTTGTTAATTTTAGCCGTGCAGAATATTTAGTTGAATATGCAATATGCAGCTGTTCATGTAAATCCGTCAGCTGCGACTGGGACCAACTGTTGCATTGTAACTTGTGCATTTGTAGTCGAAATAGCCACCTAACTAAGATTTACTTTTCAGAAGGTTCACTGGATACTAGGTAGGTATCTAGGATTTTTGCGACTGTCAATTGTTACTTAACTTTGGTTGCTACTGTCAAATATCTCAAAGTAAAATGCCAATTTTAATCCAAGAAATATGACTTTTGTGGCAACCATCTTCCTAGTAACCTTGAGATCCCCTGAGATTCCAGTTAGGGCCAGTAAGCATCAAAATGGTCGCTAGTACTGGACTAATTCTTTGTCTACCTATATGAATTCATTATACAAATATACATACATACTCTCGAAAAACATAACCCTCCTGAGGCAGTTGGGTAAAAATAAACCGTAAAGAAACCATTAGAACAGTTTTAAATTGTTCCATGCACGCAGGTCATATAAACTTAAACCTAAATTGATTGAATTTGTTTTTGTAGAGCACGCTACTCAAATCAGTTTCAACTTTCAATTAAAATGCACTACATTTGTATTTTACCAACATTGTTATAAAAATAATACTGAAAAATTCCTGCAAGCTTCATGTTAATGCACTAATTAGTGAACATAAAATAAAAAGTCATAGCCCACTTTGTGGGTAACCTACTTAGCATAAATTGCATGTTACGAGTAAAAAATGCACTAAATTGTAATAAAAAATGTGCAGCTAAGTGCTTATTATGCTGTTAACTGGTACTGAGGTCGTGTATATTCAATATTTTACAGTCTATTTATTAGGTATACCTACTTTGCTAGATTTTTTTTAAAATTGTACCGTTGTTTTTTAAGATGAGTCGTCCAACGAGCCGGCCAACCCTGGTATTTAGAGTTTTTCAAGCGCCTACTACAAGTGGCAGGTAAGATCTGTAATATCAAATTTACCTTCTAGTCATGGTCCTTAGCAAAAAAATACTGTTTTGCCGGCACAGTTGATGCCGCTTTGCTCAGTGATACTAGGGACCATTGTGAATGATTCCATCCGAGGAAATGAAAAATCCATCCACGGGATTTCAAGATGGCGGACCTTCGTTTTTTTGTATGGCACTTAAAAAATAATTCTTCTGGAGCCCATCGTGTGGGGTATCAAATGAAAGGGCTAGACGAGACAATTTCAAAAATATATCGTTTTAATACATTTCCATTGCCCTCTTAGAAAAAAATCAACTTACATTTTTAAAAGTAGTCAAAACATGCCAAGTTTGAGGTCCAGTAGGTACAAAATGGCTGACATATAGTTTCATAAAAGTATGCCAAATGATCCACCATATCCTTAACTCTAACGTGACGAAAGGAATTTTGAAAATAATAAGATTTAATGTATATTTTGCAATGGAAAGTAGATCATTGGGAACTGCAGTAGGTTAGTAAGAACTGCTTGTGCGCCCCCATAAAATGTTTAAGATGCATTTCTCATCATGATTGCTTTTACACTTAAAGCTAGATTATGGTGTGCCGCATCATTTTGAATCTTTGGGCACGGTTGTGCCCCCGCCAAGTCGAGTACAAAGTGGCTTTGCCGTACCATATTTCTCTTAAAGCAATTTCGGCCAAAGTTGAGACCCCTTTAACGATATGTTGGATAAAAATAGAAATATTTAATTTAGCAGATATAGAAGCTCTAAATGGAGTAAAATACTTAAGTTTAAGAAGAGAAAAAAACAATTAACTATGTGATTCTATGTGAATACACATGATTACCATTTTACATTTACAGCGAAACAGCATTCATTGCAGTTTTAATTGTAGAATCATGTTAGTGTTTAGTGTATAGATATGAAATACAATGATTCTAAAGTTATTTCGTACCGACGACGTCGTGGATTGCACAACTTTTCTGGCGGAGTGGCGGACTTGGCTGTCTTTAACAAAATATATCTTGCAAGTAGTAAGTATATGATTATTTGTTTTTGCAATTCTTTAATTTCGGTCGCTCAAATAGGCCATATTTGACAACTTTCAGATATAAGGTTATTTTTCTTTGATGATGTGTTTTTTAGTAAGGGCTGTCAAATACGGCTCATTGGAACGACCGTACTCGTAGTCAATATTTTATGTACGAAAACTCTATTTTTTTTGCGGTAGATGTACCTAATGAGTGGTGAGACTTGCTGTTTTTTGAGTTGTGTTTTGATGGTATCTCATATCTTTAGGTACATAAGGCTTTTTTGATCTCACTTCATTCATATACCAAGGTACATGTAATCTAAAAGTGCTTTAGAAGTTTTATGGTCCGTAGAATGAGTAACAGATTTAAGGGAATTGAATGATTTTTTGAAATATTGAATGTTTATTTAATGACTGTTTGGGTCCTTAACATACAGGTTTCAAATGTTATCCAAAATATCGTTGTTTTGGGCATCGAAATTGGCCTGAACTGTTTCGAGAGAAACAATTTTATTTAATTCAATCATTTATTGTAGGTACCTACACAAAAACAAATACAGGACAAATACAAAAATAAAAACGGTAGGTACGGTAGGTACAGCAGGAACTACTTATTTCTAACATGAATTTTTCTTACAGGCCTACTAAACTGAGATAGCATTCATGAGTAGAGCAACATGGTACCTATGGCTTTTTACTCAACTTGGCGGGAGCACAACCGTGCCCGCAGATTCAAAATGATCCGGTACATCATAATCTAGCTTTAAGTGTAAAAGAAATCATGAGAAGAACTACATCTTACATATTTATGAAGGCGCACAAGGAGTTCTTACTAACCTACTGCAGTATACAATGATCTACTTTCCATTGCAAAACATACATGAAATCTTATTCTTTTCAAAATTCCTTTCGTCACGTTAGAGTTGAGGATATGGTGGATCATTTGGCATACTTTTATGAAACTATATGTCAGCCATTTTGTACCTACTGGACCTTAAACTTGGCATGTTTTAACTACTTTTAAAAATTTAACTTGGTTTTTTTCTAAGAGGGCAACTGAAATGTATTAAAACGATATATTTTTGAAATCGTCTCGTCTAGCCTTTTCATTTGATACCCCACACGATGGGCTCCAGAAGAATTATTTTTTCAGTGCCATACAAAAAAACGAAGGTCCGCCATCTTGAAATCCAGTGGATGGATTTTTCATTTCCTCGGATGGAATCATTCACAATGGTCCCTAGTATCACTGAGCAAAGCGGCATCAACTGTGCCGGCAAAACAGCTTTCGGGTGATATTTGACCGTACCCGCTTAGACTATTCCTAGGGCAAAGAAAAGATGTTCGTGTTTCAATTTAATTTGACAACCGAACGAAAGAAAAATAATATTTCAAAAAAGGAATGTAACTTGCGTTGCGATACGAGCCTTAGTGACCAGCATTGAGTAACTTCTGTGGCCAGTGTCAGTCAGCTACAAAAGGACGAACTAAGTACAGTCCAGCAAATAAGAGTAGACAAAAAATGAAGGCGCCACTTTGTATGAAAGGACCCCGCACGATTTGTTCGGCAAGGGCCGTCCGGTCAAATTGGCTGAAATTTTGGGGAAAGGTAGTACGTAATGCTCTTACCAAAATGTAAAAAAATCTGCGAGCGGAAATGACCAGTTTTTGAGATATAGCTATTTTAATGTTGAAGTCGCTAAACATACTTTAATGTAAAAACGTAACTCGTTAAGTCATATGTCATATTCTTACTTATTTTTTATGTTGCTGCAGGGTTATATTTCAGACTGGTTTCAAATCCCATCAGGTGTACCCCAGGGGTCTCTCCTGGGCCCCTTATTATTCAATCTGTTTATTAATGATGTCAAAAGTATCTTTATGCATTCCGAAATATTATTATATGCTGACGATATGAAAATTCTAAAGAAAATTCGGAATATTCAAGATGCTCAAGATTTACAAACTGACCTTGGTCGTTTCCAAACTTACTGTGTTAACAATAAATTAGATCTGAACATATCGAAATGCTACCTTATGTCTTATACTAGAAAAAAGAATATTCTTAATTTCGACTATACATTACACGGCTCTAATATTACTAGAGTCTCCTCCATCAAAGATTTGGGTGTAACGTTCGACACAAAACTGCTTTTTGAGAGTCATATCGACAATGCAGTCAATAAAGCATCTAAAGCCCTAGGTTTCGTCATGAGAATATCAGCAGACTTTAACAGTTTAAAAGCTATTAAGGTCTTATACTGTGCATTTGTGCGTAGTCATCTCGAATATGCCTCTACAGTCTGGAACCCCCAGTATGAGACTTATAAGTCACGTATTGAGGGCATTCAGAAAAAGTTCTTGCGTTTCCTGGACTATAAAGCCCGAGTTAAAACTTCTGGTTACCTACAGAGATGTAAAAGGTATCACTTTTTGTCTCTAGAAACTAGGCGTAATATTAGTGACATATGTTGCCTAGTTAAAATTCTAAATGGCAGTATAGACAGCCCAGAACTTTTGTCAAAAATTTATCTGCGAACTAATCAACTTCGTTTTAGACAGCGCCCACTGTTGTCAGCAACTTCTGCTAAAACAAATTATAGGAAAAACTCGTTTCTTATCCGCACTTGCCGTGCGTTCTGTGACTTACCAAAAGATATTGACATAGACTTATTCTGTACCAGCGTTCCAGCCATAAAGCGACTTCTAGCCAGACATGCATTCGACAACATGTAGATTTATTTAATCTCCTTTTTTTCACTGCTCTTTCCTTTATTTCTAAATTTCAAAATTTGTAAATGTATTCAAAATTTAAATTTTTCACTTTGTTCAACGGTAATACACTATAGGTGGAGATTTGTTATTAGTCCGATATAATTTATTATTCTGTTCTAACTATTGTATAAAACTGTTAATCTCCCAAATAAAATAAAATAAAAATAAAATAAAAAATAAATGTTCATCTGTATAAAACCATCCCACGAGGTTATTATTTCAATCGGAAAAGTGTCTGTTTCGGGTATATTACACATAATACATATATCAGCAAGGCAAGCTAGATCGCCTAAGCTACACGAGATACAGAAATGGCTCCAAAGCAAAAGTTGTTTAGCATGATAGGCCGCTTCTGCTGGCACATGGACACCAGGAGACTGGAGTAGACTACCAGGACCTCATCTAGACCATAAAATATACAGAAACGCCTCTTCAGCAAAAGATCTTCAGCATGATGGATCGTTTCTGATAACAGACTGACGCCGTAGTTCTGGAATACCTGATGTAGACCACCAGGACCTCATCTTAACTATAAGAGATACGGAAATGCTTCCATACCAACAGTTATGTTAACACTTTGGCTAATTCAACTGGGTGATTAAATCACAGCTAGCTCCTTATTCAACCATAAATCTAATTCTTTAGTTGGGCATTTCATGGAATGGAATGAACTGTAGAACGTTGTGTTCAACCACTTAGGTAACGAACGTTCAGTGGTGTGGTTGAATGGCGCCGCTTGGTTAAAGAGCAATCTGTGTATTTGAACAGCGTTTTTGAGTAGTTGGCCGCAACATATTCATAACTGGAACTGTTACTTACCCACTTTCCCGTAGGAATAGGATCATTGCACGTTCTACACCAGGATCTCCAGACTCTTGATATCAGAGTGCCAGCAAAAACGGCTTAACCCTTATTAGAACATAAGGAGAATAGTTCCCACCATACCATAACTCAAAAACACACATTTATTTATTTTTGTCTATGGTTTTTATTTGAAAAGTTTGAACGCATCTATAGTCTATTATTTTTCACATTTATATATGGCAACACCTTTGTCAAAGATGTCACCTGTCACTGTCAAACGAACTTCAAGTTGTTGGAATGCCTAAAATGGCCAAAATTTGCAGTTATGTGGTGTATTTTATTCTGTAACTCGGAAGAAAATTCTTTGTAAGTACATCTTATGGTAATTTCCACTAAAAAAACAATCTCTCGTTACGTTTATGTGAAAAGATCGTGCCTAAGTTGGTACTATCGGCAAAATTTTACCTTTTAAACAAAGTGGTAAATAGTTTCCCTATGTTCGTTTAGGAACTGACTAAGTGGGAAATTATTTCCCTCTGTCCGTTCCGAGGAATTTATTTAATATCTAATATTAAAAAAAACACGAGAAATATGACATTCTAAGCCGGCATCATATGGCATTACTAAGTAGGTTCCTAAATTAAAACACTTACCTCCATCTTTACATAAAAAGAATTAATAAAATGAAAATAGTTCGAGAGGTAAACCCGTAAAACACAACTAGTTATGCAGCGAATCGAATTCGTGTGGACATAGGGAAATAATTTCCCACTTCTTTTTTGTTCTAAACGAACATAGGGAAATAATTTCCCACCACAAAAAAACATACTTCCAAAGGTTGATTATTATTTATATGTATTTTTATGACGTGCCATAACTTTTAATAATCGAAACCTAGCCATATTTCCAGAAACCAAACAAAAATTTGTCGTGTTCTAATAAGGGTTAACTGTTGAACAACTTTTGATATGAACGCATTTTCGTATCTTTTATGGTTAAGATGAGGTCCTGGTGGTCTACATCAGGTATTCCAAAACCTCGACGTCAGTCTGTTAGCAGATTAAGCGGTCCATCATGCTGAACAGCTTATGCTGTAGAGGCGTTTCTGTATATTTTATGGTCTAGATGAGGTCCTGGTGGTCTACTCCAGACTCCTGGTGTCTATGTGCCAGCAGAAGCGGCCTATCATGCTAAACAACTTTTGCTTTGGAGCCATTTCTGTATCTCGTATAGCTTAAGCGATCTAGCTTGCCTTGCTGATATATTATGTGTAATATACCCGAAACAGACACTTTTCCGATTGACATAATTACCTCGTGGGTTGGTTTTATACAGATGAACATATAAAATAAGTAAGATTAATTGACATATGACTTAACGAGTTACGTTTTTACATCAAAGTATGTTTAGTGACTTCAACATTAAAATAGCTATATCTCAAAAACTGGTCATTTCCGCTCGCAGATTTTTTTACATTTTGGTAAGAGCATTACGTACTACCTTTCCCCAAAATTTCAGCCAATTCGACCGGACGGCCCTTGCCGAACAAATCGTGCGGGGTCCTTTCAAAATTAAATGGCATCATTGACTATGAATGGCAACAATTTAGTAAGATTTTTAGGGTTTCGTAGTCTACTAGAAACCCTTATAGTTTCGTCATGTCTGTCTGTCTGTCTGTCTGTCTGTTTGTCTGTCTGTCTGTCTGTCTGTCTGTCTGTCTGTCTGTCTGTCTGTCTGTATGCCACGCCCTCATGTCTTCGTCAGTTTTAGAGCTATCGACATGAAATTTGGTGAGAAGATAGATCGTATTGACCCAAATATAAAAATGTTAAGAAAAAAATATTTTAAATGTTTTTTGGATTTAATTTCTATTTTTTTTTGTGGACTGTACCTACTTTGTTTGTCAGTTCTGTCAGATCAATTTTCCAACTACGGCCAACGAGAAAAATGATTTCAGGTTTTCAAATTTGATTTGACAACCGAACAAAAGAAAAATAGGACTACGAAAATGGAATTAATATGGAATATTACTTGCGTTGTGATACAAGCCTAACTTGTATGTGGCCAGTGTCAGCTTCTATACGAAAGGACGAACTAAGTAAAAACTCACCCAAAAAAAACTTCCTCTCTCTCTACTCTACCAACCTCCCAAGTCTATCAGCTGCTATTTATATGGCATGAAATGCATTCCTATTTTCAATAAAATCTGATTTAAAAATTCATATCCAAGGACTCAGCTCGTAGTGAGAACTGGCTTGAAAATGCGAGCGACCGCAATAATGTTCCTTGGAACTTCAGATATTGCCGGCTTCAGTCCGGTTTTCACTTTTGAGCGTCATTGCAAATTTTTCCAGCCTAGAAATAATTTTAAAAGAGCTATGGACGAAATATATTCAAATACTCCAAATTAGAGGGATGGCGCGCGGGGTGCCTTCAATGATGGCTCAATCGGTACACTAGTGATGATTTTGATGCTTTCTGACGTTTACTGGAATGAACTGGAATCTCAGAGACACTAAGAAGATGCTTGCCACGGAAGTTATATTAATTGCATTCAAATCTGCTCAGAAGTCTCAGAAGAGTATAAGATTTAGAGCTGTATTTCGTTTTCGTATTACCTAGATCTAGCAACCGCAAAATTCAACAAGCGAATTAACAAATGACAATCTCGAAAATCCTATATGAGGTCGAGTGATCCTTCTGAAAAGGACATAATCAATTGGCCATACAAGTTTAGGCCCCTCACAAATGCCTCGAAAATTTAAATGTATGGTCATACTACTATCTAGACACACGGCAGTGTGTCCGCCAAGTTCGAGCAAAGAACCAACACACCGGCCGTGGGTTATATTACACGAACCATTTCGGGCCAAGTTCGACCTATCTATAATTAAAAATTTATTTTACCTACGCATATGAAATTTCTAGTATCTGTCGAGATCTACTTACTTATCTAAAATACAAAATTTCATTAATGTACCTATTGTAGGTCTTGAGATATTGACGTCAGAAAATCACTATTTTTACTATACACTCACTGACTGACTGACTCACTCACTCACTCACTCACTCATCAAAAACCTAGACCACTTCCAATGGTCGTATTGACTTGAAATTTGGCGTGGAGGTAGGTCTTTAGGTCAAGGTAAAGGAAAAAATTTGAAAATGGCCAAGTGTGAGTCGGTTTTAAAAATAATGAAGGTGTAAATTCATACCCCTAAGAAACTAAAACAAAAAAATTATCTATATCTTCCAATGGTCGTACCGACCTAAAATTCGTTACGAAGGTTTGTAATTTAGTCAAAGTAATGTAAAAATTGCTATAATTGCTATGCCGTGTGATGCCGGCTTAGAATAGCATCACCCCAATTCTACCCGTGGGTGTCGTAAAAAGCGACTAAGGGATACTCATCCAGGGAATCCTCGCCAATCCGCCTGTCAAGCGTGGTGAGTATGGCAATACACCCCGATAGGGGGAGGCCCATGTCCAGCAGTGGACTGTTGTAGCTGTTATGTTATATTATGTTAAGTAAAAATTGAATATATCCGGCTACGTACATTATACCGCCCTGACTTGGCAAGCTTATCAGTAAATAGAAAACATATAAAAAAAAACCAAGATATTGAATGGGCAATGCGCTCTAGCGTGTCAGTCGTACAAGACAGCATACAAAATGACAAAACAAAAAAGTTTCCTTTGCCACGCAAACGTAGAAAAATTTAATAAAAAAAACTAGTCCATTTCTTTGTAAGAAGCATAGTCCATATTCAAAAATCTGAAAATTAGTATAAATGAGACATTTCCTTAACTAACTTAATCATAAGAAAAAAAGAAAATAAACCTTACAAAAATAAATGAAATCCCACCCAAAACATAAATGTGAAAGGCTGCCAAGTTCGATAATATTGGAATGCTTCGCCTATAAAAGAAGTGAGATCTAAATAAGTACCAAGTTCCATACACAGACCTCAGTTAAAAATAGTTACAGGAATGCACACTTGATTTTCCGCTGTTTGGAAAGTAGATTCTGAATAAATATCATATTAAATACCTAAAATTCTAATACTTACAAAAACGCAAACCTGTTTTTTCAGCAGTTTGCTTATAACATTTTTTTTCTGTACTTTTTAATGATATAACTTGGCAAGTTTTAATAGAAAATTATATACTTGACTCATTGCGTTTAGTAGGTTTATAACAAAGTGTGTGAAAACTTGCCAAGTTATATCATTAAAAAGTACAGAAAAAAAAAAAAAAATGTTATAAGCAAACTGCTCAAAAAACAGGTTTGTGTTTTTGTAAGTATTAGAATTTTAGGTATTTAATATGATATTTATTCAGAATCTACTTTCCAAACAGCGGAAAATCAAGTGTGCATTCCTGTAACTATTTTTAACTGAGGTCTGTGTATGGAACTTGGTACTTATTTAGATCTCACTTCTTTTATAGGCGAAGCATTCCAATATTATCGAACTTGGCAGCCTTTCACATTTATGTTTTGGGTGGGATATCTATACATATAATAAAACAGTAAAACCCGTGTGTCTGTACATTGAATAAAAATACGAAAAACTAATTGGGGGTGATGTAAAAATAGCATTAGAACACATTTCAGTAATTATCTAAATTTTTGTCTGTTTGTCTGTTTGTCCGTTTGTCTGTTTGTCTGTTTGTTACCGCTAATCTCCGAAACTACTGGACGGATTTTAATGAAACTTTTTGTATTGTGTAGCTACTAAACCTGGTCAACATCTTAGCCACTTTTTACTGCGGGAAAATCGCTCTTTCCTACGGGAAAAAGGATAAAGCGTAAAATCTTTACATTTTTAAGATAAGTTAACCGCTAATCTCTGAAACTACTGGACGGATTTGATCGAAACTTTTGTATTGTGTAGCTACTAAACCTGGTCAACATCTGAGCCACATTTTACTGCAGGAAAATCGAACTTTCCTACGGGAAACACGATTAAACGTAAAATGGACTCTTCGACCGGTTGGACTTGAATGAAACATTTTGTCGTGTAAATTGTGCTCAACATCTAGGACACTTTTATTGCGGAAAAATCGTTCATTTTCATGGGAAATACGATTACAAGTAGAATCTTTAAATTCTTTCAAAACATTTAATCTTTAAACCTTTCAATATAGTTTTTTTGTCGTGTACTTATAGTTATTAACTTATTAAGCACACAAGGTCAAAGTATAAACTACTTATTACTGCCGGAAAATCACTCATTTGCATGCTGAAATGAAAGGTCTGGGTACCACGTAGATGTGGACCTCAAAATCAGTAATTATGATTTTTGCCTAAAACTATTCCGTTTTTTTGTTATCTATATCGACACATTTAATGTCAACAGTGAAAGGTCTATTTAATAAAACTGTAAAAGTTTAGTGCTACGCAACCCTTTATACTTACTTTGAAAATACAAACCTACAGCGGCTTCATATTTGAATTCTCGCGATGTTTGTTTGTACGCGATAATCTCCGAAAAGAAGTAAAATATACAGGGAGTAACAGAAAGGGTATAACAAGCCTAAAGGAGGTTAAGATACTCATGAAACTGAACAACTTTCCCCATGGAACAAGGGTCGAAATATGAAAAAAAAAATTGGACCTCCCATACAAAATCGCCGATCAGCTAATTGATTTACTATGGGAGGTCCAAATTTTTTTTTCATATTTCGACCCATGTTTCATAGGGAAAGTTGTTCAGTTTCAAGAGTACCTTGACCTCCTTTCGGCTTGTTATACCCTTTCCGTTACTCCCGGTATTGATGAACCTTTTTGTAATATGTAGCTTCTAGCATTGGTCAACATCTAGGATTTTTACCGCGGGAAAGTTGCTCATTCCCCCAAAAAATACGATATTAAATAAATATTTGTATGGCAGCCCCCTTTGAATTTTATTTTATTTCTGTGTTAAGTATTAATTGTTTTTAAAGCGGCAGCAGAAATATGACATTTGAGAAAATTTCAACTCTAACTATCACGGTTTATGAGATACAGCCTCCTGTATCCGACTTTTCTAAACTACAGGCTACTATTCTACAGGCAAAATTCGATGTACATTGCGTAGCCGGTTTATTAATGAAATCATAATTGCTAATCGGCTACATCGAATTTCACCTGTAGAATTGTAGCCTATAGTTTCGTTGCATGAGCCACTGGTGATAGATGGATGAACAAACAGACAGTGAAGTATCAGTAACTGGGTACCCTTTATGAAATAAACCCTGAAAAATAATTGGAGGGAAAATTCTTTTCGTGTGGGACACCAAGTCGTTCAGCGACCCGATGAACCCAGGTGTCAGAGTTTTTCAACTGCCTACTCCAAATAGCAGGCCTCTGACATGGCTGTGTAACGACCGCCGTCTTTTTAATCATAAACAGCAACCGGGGCCGAAACACGGAACCATCTTGGTTTTCTGACAATCAGATAGTTCAGAATGCAATGTCCTAAACAGACTGCGACTAGGAAATAAAAAACACTAAGCGAAAATATCAACTTTTTGAGTGTCCTACCGGGAATAGAACCCGGATACCCGACAACCAACCAACCAACCATTTGAAATTGGTATGCATCTTACAGATGCATGCGTTAGCGCTGCGCTGTGGGCGCCGCCATAGATTGTGCATGCATCCATTTTGATGTTTGAAATGGTGGCTGACAAATGTTTTGATTAAGGTCTTCATCAACGTTTATGATGATAGATAAGTGATGATAACTTTTATCAGCACTGGATGGCCTGTCTACCTACCTGACGAGGGACACAAGGAGCATGGCTAAACTAAATACGAAATAAATATAACATAAACACGAAACACAGGAAAACATCGCTTGGCGAGACGAAGTTCGCGGGCACCAGCTAGTATACTATACGTACATACGTACTCGTAGTACATATTCCTTGTAGGTACTATCTAAATTATGCTGGTACCTACCTTTTAATTATGAAACGGGAAACTGATAACAAGTAGATGTGTTACAAAACAAAAAACCCGACTGCGGTAATTTTGAAGTGGTATTTTGCTGTAAAAATTCGCTACCTTGAATCTATATTTTTTTATATAGCCAGTGTCACTCGCGCTTCTGAGACGAATCTAACAACACCTCATATGTCAAAATCCATCTATCCGTTTGGGCTGTAGCCCGTGAAAAAGAATTTTCTTGTCCACATACATACCTACATACATACTTACATACATAGGTACATACTTTCGAAATACATAACCCTCCTTCTGAGGCAGTCGGGTAAAAAGATGCAAAATACAACATAACCTAAAAATTACATAGGCAATCCAAAAATAGCCGTTTTGACAGAATTTGCTCCAATGTGAACTAGTATCGATTTTTACACACACAAAATCACACCTACAGCCTTTATGATGAAGGCAGAGAGATGAAAATATGTGGCTAGATAACAATGCTAGCCACATATTTTCAAAGAATGTAAGAATATCTTTTAATTTTCAATTTGGGATTCCTGTTTCGTTTATAGATGACTAGCTGCCCGTCAGCGGTTTCACCCGCTGCAACCTATTATTCCGCGGGAAAAAAGCATTACCTACTCGCCAATAGATGTCGCTGTTAGTTTTCAGCGAAAACGTTTAAAACGCGAATCGGCTCAGTCACGCCACCTTTGCAAAAATATTGGAATATGCGTGATCCCGTAGGAATAAGACATTTTCCCGTGGTAAAAAGTAGCCTATGTGTTATTCCAGATCCTCTTTTATATTTGTGCAAAATTTCAGGTCAATCTAATCAGCCGTTTTAGCGTGATGTCGTAACAAACACACACACAAACATCCGCCTTTATAATATTAGTAGGATATTTGCAAGACTGTGTTAAAAAATCAATCATAATTTATACTAGAGGTAGTTTTAGTTAGGTTTTCATACAATACCGTTTTCGGAATTCAGAAAAATCGGAGTGGGCCGAAAATTGATTATCACCCAAATACTCAATACTCAATATCTTTATTGCTCTTCTTGTGTACCTACATATTAAAAGATCTTAAAATTATTTTAGTACCAACAAGACCCTGTAAGGGCACAGCAATGTTATAAATAGAATTAAAAGCTAAAACAAATCAAAAAATTTTAACACTAAGAAAACTTAAAAAGAATGAGATCAAAAATATAAACTTATCAATATCAAATCAACAACAAACAACATACTATTTGAGTTATTTACAAAATAAAAAACTTATTTTTCGTCATCTCCCATAAACTCTTGCAGCGTGTAATATGCTTTTTTTAATAAGAAGTTACCGAGTTCTGTTTTAAATGTACTAATTTTTTCTATATTTTTTATAGAGTGTGGAAGGGCATTAAATATTTTTGCAGACATGTAGTGGGGACCGGCATTTACCATACTCAACTGTGAAGTGGATATAGCTAATCTATTCTGTTGTCTTAAATTTTCCGGGCGAACATGTTGGGGAAAAAGATGAAGATTATTTTTTACAAATATACATACTGCAAAAATATAAATACAATCTATTTCTATTTCAGCCTATTGCAGTCCACTGCTGGACGTAGGCCTTCCCCAGGGAACGCCATAAGGCACGATCTCCCGTTTTTGCCATCCAGTCGCTACCAGCCGCCTTTTTCAAGTCATCGGTCCATCTGGCCGGAGGGCGTCCAACGCTACGCTTGCCGAGGCGTGGCCTCCACTCGAGAACCCGCTTACTCCACCGTCCGTCGGTTCTACGACAGATGTGGCCAGCCCACTGCCACTTCAGCTTGCTACACTTCCAGACTATGTCCGTCACTTTGGTCTTTTTTCGGATGGCCTCATTCCGGACTTTATCCATTACTAGCAGCCCGCCCAGCGGTTTCACCCGCTGCTACTTACCTGTTTTCCCGTAGAAATTGGATCTTTGCCCGTAGTAAAAAGTCCATTATTCCGATCCAGCAAAGGTAAATGTGCGAGCAGAAGCGGCCCGTCATGCTGAATAACTTTTACTTTGAAGCCATTACCGTATCTCTTATTGTTTATATGGGATGCTGGTGGTCTACATCAGGTACTCCAGACCCTCGTGACCATGTGCCAGCAGAAGCGGCCCGTCATTCTGAATAACTTTTACTTTGAGGCTTTTACCGTATCTCTTATAGTTTATATGGGATGCTGGTGGTCTACATCAGGTACTCCAGACTCTCGTGACCATTTGCCAGCAGAAGCGGCCCGTCATGCTGAATAACTTTTACTTTGAAGCCATTATCGTATCTCTTATAGTTTATATGGGATGCTGGTGGTCTACATCGGGTACTCCAGATTCTCGATGACCATGTGCCAGCAGAAGCGGCCTGGCATGCTGAGTAACTTTTACCTAAAAACCATTACCGTATCTCTTTTAGTTTAGATGGGATGCTGGTGATGTTCATCAGTTACTCCAGATCCTCAGTGACCATGTGCCAGCAGAGGCGACCCGTCATGATGCACAACTTTTTCTATGAAGCCATGGCCGTATCTCTTATAGTTTAGATGGGATGCTGGTGGTCTTCATCAGGTACTCCAGATCCTCGATGACCATGTGCCAGCAGAAGCGGCCCGTCATGGTGAACAACTTTTTCTATGAAGCCATGACCGTATCTTTTATAGTTTAGATGGGATGCTGGTGGTCTTCATCAGGTACTCGTACTCCATATCCTCGAGGGCTGACAAAAAGTAGTCCATGTCCATCTTTACTATGCTAGTAATATCAGAGCCAAATTTCGCGAAGATCGGTGAAGCGGTTTGGCTTATTTGGGTAATATCCGCTGTATTTCCCGCTTTTCCTGCTGCTAACCGTTTTCCCGTGGAAATGAGGAATTTTCCCGTGGTAAAAAGTAGCCTATGTTACTCAGGAATGTTGTAGCTTTCTAATGGTGAAAGAATTTTCGAAATCGGTACCGTAGTTTCGGAGTTTATCGATTACATACATACAAAAAAACAAACAAACAAAGTTTTCCTCTTTATTATATTAGTGTAGATAGAGATACCAAGCATAGACCTTTCCATAGCTCTCTGAGTGACATGTAGCCGGTGGGCCAGTTTTACTGTCAAGTTCCACGTCTCGGCTCCGTAGGTCATGACTGGTAGGACGCATTGATCGAACACCTTGGTCTTAAGGCATTGTGGCAAAGATGATTCGAGGATGTGACGCAGCTTTCCAAATGCTACCCAACCAAGCTGCACTCTTCTGGTGATTTCAGCCTCAAAGTTGTCTCTTCCCATCTGCAAAGTTTGCCCAAGGTACACGTATTTCTGGACAACTTCAAGGACTACACCTTCGACGGAGACCGGCTCGGGGATTATGTGTTGATTGAACATGACCTTCGTCTTATCCAAGTTCATCCCAAGTCCAACACGTCTCGAGGCAGAGTTAAGACTAGATAGCATTTTTTGACTAGATACAAATTAAAGTTAAAATTTTGAATTTGATAAAATATGGCCTACAACTCGTCATGGAATCTACATTAGCAAGTATTCTTATGCACCTTTTCTGAAGGATGAATAGTTTGTCGGCATCTGTACTGTTTCCCCAGAGAAGTACTCCATACCTAAGCCAAGCATTTCCATATGCAAAGTATGTAGAAGTTGCCGTTTTCAAATCTGTGGTTTTCTTAAGTTCAGAAAGTGCATATGAAAAACTTGAAAGTTTACTAGATACTTTTTTGATGTGTTTTTTCCAGTTCAAATTAATATCAATGTTCAAACCTAAAAGACAATATGAATTAACTGATTCTAACTTGTGATTTTCAAATGTGTAATCGATAGTAAGAGGTTGTTTTTAACAATTTTTAACACAAAGTGGTCTGGTCAATAACAGGCTACGCTACAGTATGCTACGTGAAAAATGTTTGCCATTGTAAAGCCCTCTATCTCTCATATCAAACGCTGGTTTTGCGAGATATAGTGTATTTGATTACCTTAGATTATCATCATTATCTGCCTTTGGTTCGTTGGACGACTTGGTGTTCTACTCGAAGAGCGAGAGATCATCTGCCTGCTCTTATCCCAAATCAGTTGGTGTCGGCGCAACATGTTTTGTAAGAGCACAAGATTATGTAGCGAAAGGATTTGGCTATGTTTTATGACCGGCCGCCTGCCTGACGTCAACTCTCTTTGGGAATGCTATTATAGGTGGTATCACCGCCACCATGACTTTGACCATAGTCGATAGATAATTCAGCCGAGTTCAAAAACTCTACGTCACCTTTTACGAAACACCCTGCGTGGAATAGGGGTTGGCATTATTCTTAGCCGCTAGCATACGGTTTAGCTACATAATATATTTAGATTTAAAAATCTTTTCAAATTCAAGGAGTAAGTTGTCGGAAGAGTTAGCGCGAAAATTGGAGCAACTGCAATAATGCTGCAGCTATGCTGCAATGTCAGTTATTGCAAACTTTAGAACGTTTTGCACTTTTGTGAGTCATATTCGTCATAGCAACCTCCTTGAAAAATTTCAAAGACATATTTCAAGTACAGAAGGTATTTTGAAAGAGTATTTTTCAGCCGTGTGGTGCTGGCTTACAATAGCATCACCCTATACATTTCCCGTGGGTGTCGTAAGCAATTGTTGCAACTTGAGGCGACAGGCTGACAATCTGACTCTATGGTGATTCACAGTCTTCCCAATGACTCCTAAACCTTGTCAAACGTAGAGTAAATGTTTTTTTTTTACAACCGTTTACGCTCTGCCTACCCCACAAGAGAAATAGGCGTGATATAATTATGTATGTATGTATTTTTCAGTATCTCAGAGGCCTCCTACTTGTAGTAGGTAGGCGGCCGGCTACTTGTTGTAGATGATTGAAGAACTCTGACAACAGGATTCATCGGACAGATGGACCACTCAGTCAAAATAGACTTTTGGCAAATATCAAACTACCACGTTTTGATATTTTCAAAGTAGACAAATCTACGAATTGTCAAAAACGACATTTCTAGCCGTAGCAGCGTAGTACTTTAGCATTTCCATTTAGGGGATCAGCCTGTGCTTCTATAAACTGTATTAGGAACCAGTCTAAGTTGATCCCTTAAAAAACAAGCTGCAGTGCTTCTGATATTACCTGTTCTATTAAAAGAGAACGTCCATTATTCCACAGAGCATTCACTTTGAAGTCTCCGCATCAAACGGCATTAAAAGATTTACGAGCAATATCTACCAGGAAAAGTAGGTTAACACGTACCTACTATGTGAACGGCCGTAAAATAGAACTTGAAAACATGCTCTAGTAGAAAAAAAAACCTTTTGTCTTATACACCGTGTCTTGGAGAAAAATGCATTTAAATGAAATTTTTCCTTATTTAGATGTTTTCACACCCGAAGGCACCCGTATGTATTTTATCTCTGTTTACCCTCTGGTTGGTCGATAGACAATGCCTCGTGGTATTAGGCCCGCCTTTTATCCTATGTGCAATAAAGTACATATAAAAATCGTGAATGTTTACTATTTTGAAGAAATTTTTCCACAAGATAGTATTTTTTGGAACACTTGGTGTTTTAATCAAACACTAGATATTGATATTAACTTTTTGGTTACAAAGTTAATACAAACGAAGCAAGCAGAAAAAATTCACACCGCCGGCGGGATTCGAACCCACGTCTTCTGACAAGCCGGGTCAGACGTGTTAAGCCGCTACACCACGGCGGGTTCTGCCCGAGGCGGCGAAATTGTGATCCACTTGCTTCGTTCATATTGCTTTGTCACTTGACTACTCACGGGTAGCTTGAGCGCCATCTATGACTTTGTAGTAGAACTATACAGTCACTCAACTGACAACATTACGTATGTACAAGTTGACGAGAGATGGAGCTTTTTCCGATTTGTGAATGTTTACTATTTTGAAGAAATTTTTCCACAAGATAGTATTTTTTGGAACACTTGGTGTTTTAATCAAACACTAGATATTGATATTAACTTTTTGGTTACAAAGTTAATACAAACGAAGCAAGCGGAACAAGCTCCATCTCTCGTCAACTTGTATGACTGAAATTATCGTTTTAATACCAAAAGGCTTCGTGTTTTTTCAAAAAGCGACAGCTGTATACAGACCTGGACACACCTCTTACCATGGCCGAACAGTCCCAGCACATGTACGCTTCAGGACCTGCTGGAAGCAAACCCAAAAGGAATACCTATCTCTCACCAAACGTTGGTCAAAAATTGTACATGGCGTAACAAAACGATATAACAAGCTGAAAGGAGGTGAAAGTACTCATGAAACTGATCAACTTTCCCCAAGGAACATGGGTCGAAAAATGAAAAAAGTTGGATCTCCCTTACCAAAATAAAGATCAACTTCAGATTTATTAAGGTATTTTTATTCATATTTCGATTCGTTCCATAGGGAAAGTTGTTCAGTTTCATGAGTACCTTGACCTATTTTCAGCTTGTTATACCCTTTTTGTTACTCCCTGTATAAAGTTTCTGTTGATTTGACGCAGAAGAAAGAGCAAATAATGGAAATCCTACACTCTTTGGAAATCACCTTCACATCTTAATGCGACGTAATGTGAATGAATTGCTTCCAATTCCACGGAAATTGAGACGAGCACGTCGTGAGCTCCATTTCCGGCGTTTTATTGTTTTTCTGTACGGGTCATGATTCAATACACGCGAAATTATAAATAATCTTCCAATGCAAAAAAAAAACTGAAATGGCAATGGGCAGGCCACGTTGCTCGAAGAACTGATAATCGGTGGAGCAGGAGAGTTCTCGAGTGGAGACCACGTACCGGCAGGCGCAGCGTAGGACGGCCCCTGCGAGATGGACAGACGATCTGGTCAAGTCCACGGGGAAATGCTGGATGCAGGCCGCTTCTAATCGGACAAGGTAAAAATAATTAGGGGAGGCCTATGTTCAGCAGTGGCCGTCCTATGGCTGATATGATGATGATGATGGAGAGCAAAGTTTATAATATTATGTATAGCTTAAGTCGAGAAAATGCCCCGAAAACCCAATCGTACTCGACGAACGACTCGATGAAGCGGACTTACAAAACCAATATCTCTGCAAAACCATAATCTGTCACAGGAGATTGAAATTCGCTTTTGATGGTATTAGTGCTGCGTAATGCTCGTTCATCAGTAATCAAATCACATTGGTTTATCCTACGGCGCTAAAAGCAAGCTTGTTACTATACCTCTAGAATAATAAGTAAGCAAGTAAAAACACTCTTAGCAACACCACATACACTTCACAGCAGCATATTAAGTAGATCTCAAAAACAGAAACAGTATTTTTGGAAATCCACCGTAGGCAGGATTTAAACCTGCGACTTTCGGAAGCTGGTAGAGCACAGATGCCGAAAGACGCAGGTTCAAGTCTTACCTGCAGTCGAATTATGCCACATTTCCAAAAAGCGTGAAACTAATGACGGTTTTGGTATTCTGAAAGGGTACCTAATTTCCGCTAACACTCTGATGAGACTTTCTACTATTAATTTTTTTTTCAAGCTTATGTATGTGTGAATGTATTTATGTTAGTCAAACGTATGTTACAAGCACGACTATACCTAGTTGAGAATACCATTTGTGGCATTACCACTTGGTAGTAAACTCAAGAGAGAAAGAGAGCGCCAGAATATGGATGCAAATGCAGCGAGTGGTCTTCGCGACTATAGTATCAGATTTTCACATACGGAAGTTCTAAAATATCATCTACTTTCAGATTTTTGAGACTGCCCAACTAGTTACTAAAAAAGTATCTTTAAGGTCGTGGTTATGCACCGACTGTAATTTTAGACTGTAACTGGATTTGGGGTTGATGCTATTTTAAGCCAGCATCACATAGCAACGTTTCTGTATCTGGGTCTTTTTTTCATTCAATACGGCCAGGCAACAAATCAATCGGCTATATACGGGGTCACACGTGAGCAAATACTTTAGCGGCGTGACCCCACTGCTATGGGCAATAAACACCCCTTAAACTATACAGGGTCCCAGGAACTGTTGGCATAGTAGTCTTTCACGGTGAGTGTTGAAACATTTCGCAATCAAATCAAAATTGATTATTCACGGAAATTCTCATACATGAAAATACGAAATTGAAAAAAATATCATGCATCGATCGAGGCTCGAACCCGGGCGCATGGGTCAACGCCTTAGCGCTCTGCCACTGAGCTTTCGATGCACCGGTAGATGCCTGCTAAATTTTTTGTTCCGTTGATGCTCGTCTTCAGACGACGATTTCTCTAGAAGCTCGTTTTCATTTTTGAGAAGCACTGTGAGTGCATTAAAACTACGAATAGGTACAAAGTTATTTACGTAATATACCTAGAAGAAGCAGTCTTCAAAGCAGAAGGATTGAATCTCATAGCGTATACAGTAGGTATGTAAAAAAACTGCATATCAAGGAGAAAACCAGCCTATGCTAAAGCCTATGTACCTCATTTCAAAAATTCAGAAACAACGAGTAGCATTCCTAGAGTGTAAGTATAAATTATCGAAACAGGGGTAAATCTGTCCGTCTGTTGTCTAATCTGTTGAAAGACCCTGTATAGGAAAGGCCAGCGGCTATAAATCAGGACGCCTCCTAATAAAGATCTTCTTCAAATTGCGGAATGTGTTACATACGATGAAGGGCTATTTTATTCAGGAATGTTATTTCCGTCTTTTGCTCTCACTTTGTGTGGGACACCGAGTCGTCCAACGACCCGATGAACCCTGGTGTAAGATATTTGCTATTCTTATCGTCCTTATATTTGTGATTTATGTTGATTTTCTGGTCGATGTTGTAATGGTGGTCGTTTGTTGAAACAGTTTTAAAGCGGGTTTAGTGTTGGATGGTGAGATAACAATAGAATATCGATATTTAAGAAGAATGCTCGGAAAGATATCATCGCTGTTAACAGATGTTATCGATAATGTGACAGTTTTTTATTTTTTTCCATAAAAATATACTCTTGCTGCTTTACTAAACCGGTCGCTCATTTGTGCCCGTCTTTGGCAACTACCGGTACATACCGGGTAGACATAGTCCCATCCGTGCTTCCCAGAACAACTCGTAAGCGCAGTCTCGCCCCAAGGGCATGATTGGGCTGGTTGTTTGAACAACCACCCACACACACTTCCGGGTGAGCCTTCTGCTCCCCACCAGAAAGTTTGGTGTAGATTTAATAGCCCCGTAATAGGCTGAAATCGTAGGGTCAGTTATGAAAAAAAAGCTGCTTCTCTAAATCTGTGTCAGTCACACGATCGTTTAGTTTGTAGTTATGTACACAAAAAGAAACTTTATGAAAAGAAACTTAGTAAAAATAGAACTATTACTTAGGCTTTTTAATTAAGCTAACTCTATTAACAAATCTTATAATATAAAGAAGGGGAAACATACTACTTTTTGAAAACGGATATCGATAGCCAATCTATTAAATGTAACATGGCAGGACTATTGGATTCTCGATGGAGGAATTTGCTGCAGTCAATCAAGTGCTTTTCAGTGCTAAACTCGTCGAATTTGAAGTTGAAAAAGTGTGAATGTGCAACAGCTTTTTTCCAAAAATACCTACGGCTCGTAGCAAAGAGCTACGAGCTTTCTTTCTTCTATCTTTTCGTGTGGAACACCAAGTCGTCCAATGACCTAATGAACCCTGACGCAAAATTTTCTACCGATTCCTGTAAGTAGCAGGCTTCTGACGTGATGTGTTACAACCACCGTTTAAGTTATCATAAACAACAACCGGGACCGATAGTTTAATGTGCCCTCCGAAGTACGGATCCATTTTTCTTGTCGAACAATCAGGTGGTTCAGCCTGCAATGTCCTAACCGGACTGAAAACAAATTCACATAGTGAAAAATATCAAGTTCGTGAATGTTTCATCGAGAATCGAACCCGAAAACTTTGCGCACACTACCACTGCGCCACATCGGTTGCCTGCTTTGATGAAGTACCGAAACACGTCCTACGGCAGTTCTTGATATTTTGTCAAGCGAACTCGAACGCAAAAATGATGTTGTGCGTGCGCACGAAAAATATTTCCTATATTTATTGACTTGGTGAATACGACACGTAGTCAGTTTATTTACAGCTAAACTAACTTATATTCAAGAGACAGTGATACCTACTAAGGACCTTCGCAGACTGAGGGCAGTTTTACGCTTACATAAACTAAAAAATGGTTATATTCTGGAAAAATGAGTGTATTCATAGTGTGTTTTAAAATATTCATAATTTACCTGTGTCCCGACGTTACAACACAGTTTCATGTGTGTGGTTTAATACTTAAAATGTGGGAAAACAATCGCGAATGCTTAAAATGTCATAGTGTCTTTTTCTCGTATTTTATTGATATAGCCATACTTTGTTACAAAAAGGTATCGAAAAGTTGAACAGTTTCTACATAAAGGTTAGTATTAAGTTATAATAATTGTACAAAATTAGGTATAACGTTACGTAGAACTTTGATTGAGTTTTTCATAGCCTGCACAAAGATGTGATCTGATTGGTCGGCGAGCACGATAGATTTCGATTTCTTGGACGTTGTTCACCGCTTGATTGCTTAAAGGATTTCATGCTGCAAGGAACACGTAAAGTCGACTTTGGTCTGGTACGCCAGCCAATACCAATTTTATTTCAATCACGTCCTAGTTCATTTGCTATCAATGCTTGTATTTAAAGCTAATCTAGCTGAAACGAGCGCTGAATTAATTAAAGCATGGCCATTTCCAGTCTGCAACGACCCTTATAGTTCAACTCACGTCAAAACTTTACCAAAACCCGATATTTTTTAAAGCAAAATATCTGTCATCTGTGTGCTATCTCACTTGTTGGTAAGTGATGTTGTAATGATGCAGACGATTTTAGAACATACTTATTTAGTGCCTATTCACTCTTGCCTTGGAAAAGCTCAAGTTATAATGTTCCGGAAACAGATCCACCGGCAGGGAATTCCACTCCTTAGCCGTTCGCATGATGTTAGTTGACAGAAAGAGAGGTATTTCAGCGACATAAGGGTAGAATCTCCGTCGCCGCGAGCCCCGGAGAATATCCGCCTAGAGCTTGCATAAAGCACGCTTGAATGACGCGTAAAACACGCGTAAAGCACAACAAGGAACTGTCCAGAACAACGTTATAAAATATAGATGGCGCCCTATACATGCTTAGGTTTTACTATAATGTTATGAATGTTATCTCTTTGATCGAACCGTTTTATACTTTTCAGTATGCAACAAAGGTATGCAAGTAAAAGTTTGAACCTTTATTTTATTATCTGTGGTTTGAATTATGCATGTAGAGAGCGCCATCTATGTATATTCTCTCACAATAACGTGGCCCAAGACAGTTCCTCATTGAGTCATTTATAAAGCACGCGTAGAGCCTTCGTAGAGCACGCGTAGAGCCTTCGTAGAGACCGCGTAGACCATGCGTAGCTCTTTCAGTCTACGACGACCCTCAATCACACAGGTCACGTCGCAACTCTAACCACGTACCGAGTTATTTCAAACAAAACTTGTATCGGGCTTAGCGGAAAAAATCTTGTTCAGAAACTGATAAAAGTATACCGCAGTTTTAGAACTTTCTTTTTAGTCATAGTTGGTCGGTTTGGTAGGACAAAAGAATTCATTCAAGTAAGAAATGCCGGTAGGTTTTTGAATTTTTCATCATCTACATATTGGAATTTGTCCTGTCTTTTTGAACCCATATTGCATCCAACGGCTGCTCGCATTCTGCCCTCCTCTGCAACAAAGTCATCACACATTTCGTGCGAATGTAATCAATCATAATGCCTATTTGGTAGCTATTTATTGACTTTTGTAGATGAGCTACTAACTCACTATCTAGCCTATACACGGTGAAATTATTTTACTCGTGACCGATATCGAAAAGTAAAAACCAGCTAGTGATAAGAAAGAATTTTCTATAATACAAAATTGCCAATCAGCTGATTATAGCAAGTAGGTTCAAGTTTCTTTTTCATATTTCGACCTATGTTCCTGGAAAGTTGTTTCTTATCGGAGGGCGTTCAACGCTACGCTTGCCGAGGTGTGTTGTGTCCTTTCTTAAATGAATAGTGCCAATTGAAAAGTAACGATAAGTAAAGAAAGCTTACCCTGTAATGGGTAAAAGTGGTTAATCGTAGAGGACGAAACTTGCAAGACACACGTGAAACTGATGCGTCGCAGATTTGCATTCATAGTACACCTATCCTAAAAGGTTGTCGTATGGACACTTCCATACCAGATGATCCGAAATGAAAGTGAAACAAACTTTTACCATCGGTACTTTGGCACTCAACGTTTCAACTTAAATAGGTACTGACTAAGTAACTATAAGGTCCTATTCAATTCACTGCAAATATTTTAGGGGCAGATCAAATGAAATAAAAGCATGTAGGTACAGACGCTGATAGCAGTTACCTGACCCCCAACGATTTAAAACAAACATTCGAATATGGCCTTTATTTCTCAGTAGTTCAATTGGCAGTTAGATTCTGTTTATCCGTTCCGACACAGAAATGCTCAAGTCAGACTTGATGAAAAAGAAAAAAGCAATAGCTTGTTTTTGATTTACGCTGAGATTTGAACTCGAGTCCTCAGGTGTCACGAGCGCTCAGCAGGCCGCTAGGCCAATTGACCTGACGTATGGGGTCGTGAATTTTTGCATAGCGTTCTTCCCCGACTTATTTTGCGTCTCAAGTAATGTTTCAATGATGTGGGTATATTCAGAGTTTTTGATGCGTTAAGACTACTTTAGCTATTAAACCAGACTGAATACCGTGCACTGTCCGGCATACATTGCTGGTTATCTTTACAATAAACTCACTCCGGACACAGATTAACGAATAGTTAAGATAACCAGCCAGCAATGTATGCAGGACCTATAGTGTAATAGTTACTTTTAAAAACGATAAACTAAAATGATCAGTCTACGTTTCGACAGTGACTACTTGAGCTGTATTTTTCATTTACTTACCTATTATTCAAATTCTAATTATTCTAACTGTTTATTGGTTTAAATTCTAAATCATGTCGCGTTTGACCGATTATCAAAAATATAAGATTATATTTTTGTATGAAGATAATACTCCCATCAAAAGATTGCTCGTGAGCTCAATATAGCGGTAAGTAGTTTCTAATTATGAAAACCGTTATTTATCATTCATTATCATATTCTTTGTTTGCTATTGTGATCTACCTTATGCGTTTATTTAAAAATGGGAAAGTTTATAAGTAAGGTGATAGATTACATTATTTATGTGTCCATCCTTTTTTACAGAGAAATACCGTAAAGCTTTGGATACGCCGTTACGGTGAAACAGGAGTGTGCAGCGAAACCGTACTGGTCCAAAACCCATAATGTTTACTGATCAATCGGAGCGGCATCGGGCTATTGTTGCACAGCATCAGGAGCACCCATTTGCAACTACACGATCCACTGCAGTAAGCCATGGAGTTTCTGTGCAAACAGTTAGACATCATTTGCATGCCGCTGGATTTAAAACATATAAACCAGCCCGGAAGATTAAGTTATCACCTGCACACCGCCAAGCAAGGGTTAGATTTGCACAAACGTATCAGAATTTTGATTGGATTAATAACGTCGTGATTTTCACAGACGAGAAGGTATTTAAATCAGACAAAGACGGAAAACAAATCTTATGGCGAAAGAAAGGTCAACGATATGAAGAATCTTGCATGTTACCTTGTAGAACGAGCGGGAGGATTTCTTTAGGCTATTGGGGCTGGATGTCGTCCATGGGACCTGGTGAGCTGATAGAGGTGGGTGCTCACTTTAATAGCCGTGAATATATAGAAATACTCAGGGATGTTATGTTGCCATCAGTGCGTATCGCCTACCCAACTCAAGAAATTTATTTTGTCCAAGATAATTGCTCTATACATCGTGCACACATTGTTCGTCAATGGTTAGAGGAGCAGGAAGGCATTCATGTAATAGATTGGCCATCCAAAGTCCCGATCTCAACCCCATAGAAAATTTATGGGGTCTGATGACCCAATTGGGACCCTACTGAAGTAAGAAATAAAAAAATTTGGCTGCAGTCGTGACATCGACCTGGGATTTCATGAGAGGACGTGATCACTGCTGGAACATGGTGAATGGTATGCCTGGTCGTCTGGAGCAAATCGTCGATAAAGCAGGTGGATCACTACGATATTAACCCCACCCTGGTGGCGTTTGATTTATCAAAGTGGTTTATATTTCTTTTACCGAATTTCCCCTCAAGCCTCTATGTTTTTGATTGTTTGATGTAAATACCTACTCACAAAATCTATTAAACTTGTTTAACATAAGTAATGTTAGCTAGCAGTGATGTTATTGTTATGTTATGACATATGACATGTTAATTCACTGCAGTCTGCATAATATTATTAGATGTAAACAAGGTTTTAATGAGGTAGATTCATTTTATCAAGTATCGTTAGAAAAGGTCAACTATTTATAACGCAACCATAAAATAACGTTAATCATAGTATTTCTATTAGGCATATGAAGTAAGTAGGTATTTACCTTTTTAACTATACGTATCTGTTTATTTTGGTAATAAACTGTTTTTTACAAGATCTTTTGATTGTTTTGCTTATTTTATTGCCCCCAAAAATGTGCGGTAAAAGAATGGCTATGGCAAAGTAAGGCACTTCTGTCCCTCAGTAGGTAATAAAAGATGTCAAAAATCTATGATGAAATGTATAGTTCACTTTTTTCCCACGCCTATTCTTTAACCGCACAGACTTATCGTATCATATCACCTTAATCATCCCACCAACATCCCACAAACACTTATTATAATAAAAAACAAAAAACTAAAATTAAGCAATCGTGGTGGGTATCGAACCATGGTGTCAGTTCACTATTTTCCTCTCCGCAAGTAGTCCACTACTCTGACCACTACACCACATTAACATGCTCAAAACTTGTGAAATTAAGGGATACTTTATAGACTTACCATTTGTGAACAAGTATGCTAGGTTAATATCACCCGTATATTCACAACATAAGATGTATTATCCGTCCATGCTATAAGCAAGCATTACTCATGGTTCAGTGGCGCCCTCTTCTGTTTATTTCTTAATTCAAACCACTCTTATACCCGCAATTCATTATATTCTTTGTTACAATAGCAGTAAGAACGAAATTACCTACGAACCTACCAATTTTGTAAGGGGGGTCAGATAACTCATATAGCCGTCTGTACTAGGCAAATTTTTAAAAATGTCTACACGCTAGTTTTCGAGAAAATTGCATTTAACTAAAAAAAAGTGCACCCTGCTGTTTGTCCTAGAAACACACCACCAAAATGAATTTACGCGCCAAAAAGAAATAAGTGCTGTGATTGGTTGGTTGTTAGTGTGCGTGCCGTGTCAGTGAATCCTGTCTATTTGGCGGATGGTTAGTCGGGTAAGACAAAGGATGTTCACATAATTCATTAAAAAGTTTGTTTGAAAATGAAAAAAAAAATCTAGCGTGTCGTATTTTTCTAAAATACTTTAAATGTTTTTCTTAAACATATTTTGCAGTGAATTTAATAGGACCTTTTATAAGCAATCTACATTCTGTTTTGACGGCATTTTCGTCAACAACCTCGAAACGTGATGCCCGCATCGCCGCTATCGCAATTTTATCAGTATTGGCTTATTCACTAAAGCACAGATATGTTATCTGGGCTGTTATGTGTAATATAATGTAATACGAGACGAAAAGTGACAAAATATGTTGCGTGGGTGGCATAAGTGCTTCGGTTTTGTCAAGGTGTCCTATAAGTTTACCTCTGTGCTTTAGGGTTTTTGCACTCGCTGTACTAGGTTTATTTTCATACTAGGTAAGGTAGATATTCTAAGCAATGCAAATTAACTTTTTACTTTTTATAAATAGTACTTGATTCATGAAGTCACTGTGGTGATACAATCTTCTGAATGAGTCTAAAGTTTTTGTTAGATGTGGTGTAGGTAAATTCCCGTTCTTAAAACCGTTTACGCTCTGCCAACCCTGCAAAAGCTAAAAGCACGAATATATTTTTCTTTTTACCGTTTATAAAGAGGACATGATTCATAAAATCAGTTTCTTTTTGTTGTTGCTAACTTTACATTTTCTTTTGTTGTTTTTGCTAACGACGAACATCATTAGATTTTAATAAAACACGGATAGGTAGATTTGACTAATAGAAAATGGGCCTGACAGCACGAACAAGAGTGTCTCTGATTCAAAAATACGTCTCCAAACCCAATGAAATTCAAAGGCATGATTCAGTCAGTGATACCTTTTCTTAAAAGAACTTCAGCTGTCTGCTGTAACATAAGGCGCAAGCTTCACAGAGTAGACGTGAGTCGTAAGACGTATGATGGCATCTGTCAAACAAGTGATCGTCAGACACATGAGACGTGCGACATCGGGACGCCTGAAACCGTTTCCATATAAACATTGTATGAAACAGAAGAAACAAAGATTTTATATGTCAGACGCGCGTCCCTTTTAAAAACGACTGTCGATCGCTTGTGTGGCAGGGCAGACGTCATCTTGAGCGTCACGCCACATAATAGAGAGTTTACAGAAGGTTCATTTCACATTCACAAAATCGTCACTATTACTTAGTGAGCCATCTGTATAAGCGCCCCGCGCGCCGTTTCCCTAATTTGTGATCACGCCTCGCGTCTTTTCTGTTAAGCTTGTTCCTAAGAAAGGTTAAAGTGTAAAAGTTCTGTAATGGGCTCCCAAAATCTCGTTTGCGGACCCATGTTCCTCGGCCCGTTCGATTTTATGGGAAAAGTTATACTCACACCATTTGTTACACCTGGTGAAAGATAGGTTTCGTACCATTTAAGTACCTACTTTTATACCACAAATCGACCCTCTTTGGGATTTTTGTGATTGTTGCTAGCCAGGGTTGATAGATTCAACACGAGGACGAAATTCAGATACAAAAACTTCATATGATTCAGAGCCGATTTGATTGCAAGAAGTTTGGAATTCGTGACTTTACGGCACGAATTAGTGAGCCTTCTGGCCAAATATATTCTTGTTTTTGACTTGCGTAGTTCTGAATTTTGTGACAGGATGTCGCTGTTAAATTCTTGAAACATG
This sequence comes from Phthorimaea operculella, assembly GCA_024500475.1. Lineage (NCBI taxonomy): Eukaryota > Metazoa > Arthropoda > Insecta > Lepidoptera > Gelechiidae > Phthorimaea > Phthorimaea operculella. Next base: position 4,188,935 of record JANFCV010000017.1, read on the forward strand.
ATTTACTAATAGTAGTTTATGCAATTGCCGAGAGCCTAATTATATGCAGTTGCATACACTATTTTATCTACACTCTACAAGAAGAACTATGAAAAATAATTCAAACCTCCGCACTGCACTATGGCGATTGCATGTCTGTCTACTGAACCACCAACTGAACGACTTTTGTACATAAGTAACTTTTTAACTGAACGTTAAAATGGAGGCTCATAAAAACATAACAGCTTTTAAAATTAAAAAGCATTTATCGGTTAATTTTAATTCGAAAAATGATTGAAGCAAAGATTTAATAATAAATAAGTCCTCATAATTTCAAGTGTCGTGCCGCCCGGGTGACATCTGCTTTTTTTATTTGACTTACTGTTGGCTCAGGAAATAAAAAAGCGGCATATTCGTTTCTTTTTTTTTTAAATACTAGACATTACGTTCCATTACGATTCAATTTTTTTTAATTTAGAAAGGAAATTATTTTTTAAGGCTGCATACTTCTTAATGCAGTTCATTACGTTCTTACTTTCGATTCTGTAAAACGAATATTACGAGATGAGGGTAGATAAAACACATTTTAAGCAGTACAAAACATTTCTTTTTTGTGTTTTTAATGTAAAGCCTTTGTTTTATTCCAGTTAGATTCCAATCCATAATCAGATAAAATAGGTAAGTAGGTACCTAAGTAGTTCATCTCTTTTTTTTAATGTAGAGATCGTTGGAGCAGAATATATCTCATTATTTTCGTAAGAAAACAGTCTGCCTCATTATGGAAACAAGAATAAATCTTAGAGTATATACAAGTAAGCCATAGAGTGTGCCTAACCAAGTAAAAATGATTGGCACTGGTATGAACATAACCTCTCTCTCCATCAGTAGAAAAGCAACAGAGACACCAATGAAATTTTACTACCGACCGATAGCATATTGAAAAAAAGAATTTTGAATAAACAATTTGGACCTCCCTTAGTATAACTCGAATCAGCTGATCGACAATTTTATATGGGAAGCCGAAAAATATTTTTCCCAATTCGACCGATGTTCCTTGGGGAAAGTTGTTCCTTATCAGCAGCCGGTTCTGAGTTTTTGCTATCAGTCACTAGTAAAATTTCACCCTAAATAGGAGGTATATTACTCCTACATTTGGCGTAAATGTCCTTATGCTAGGAATAACGCCTTAGAGCGATACTCGCACTTTATAGCTTGCTTATGTATACTCTAAGGTATGGGTATTATAAAGTATTACGAAGCAAGATTAGGGGATCTGTTACTCGGGATCTCGTTATCAGAGGAAAGATTTTATCTGTCATCGTTTGAAGGTCGATGCTCTTGATAGGACGAATTTTTATCTGACCTCTGAACAAGTAGGTAATCCTACGCAAATAAATGGAAATATATCAATTAGGTATGCTTGACTTGCAGCTAGTAAAAAGTGGCAAGTTGCAAGATTGGTCTTGTCATCAGCCTTCTCCTATTCAAGTTATAATTTTTAGAACCTAGAGTAGGACTTTGCAGGCTTGCCTATACCGGGAGTAACGGAAAGGGTATAACAAGCCAACAACTTGTTATACCCTTTTCGTTACTCCCGGTAGGTATACTTCGACCCACGTCTCTTGGGGAAAGTTGTTTAGTTTAATGAGTAAGTACATTGACCCTCTTGCGGCTTGTTATACCCTATTTATTACTCCCTTTAGATAACTGGCGTGGTTTTGAAGCTTTCGCTTAGTGTGGGAATGAAAACTGGATGACTACCACATAAAATATGACCTTTATCACTTTTGAATAATCTACCTCTGTATTTTGGGCGTATTATCAAAACACTCCTACAATGTTTATACCTACAAACATTACATTTAGGTAGGTACAACGAGAATTTTAATCATAAACTAATATACGTAAACACACGCTGTTTTAATGCTGTGTAATACCCCGTCTCATCCTTGTCTCCATAAATTACAACGAGTAAGCTGTAACGTGGCGTCACAACCTTCACTGACTTTCGGATGGGGATCTGGGCGCACGGCAGTGCCCCCGCCAAGTCGAGCGCGACGCAAACACTGCAATACCTTTCTCTACTGAAACCATTTCGCCACATTTTCAGGCCCCTATTTGAGAACTTTTAAATAAGACTAGAACGCAAAAATTCGTCATCTAGTAAACTATATTAACATACTTACTCCAAAATTTCAAGTCTATAGGTCGTTTAATTCCGAAGTTAAGCGAAACCAAAGTTTCGCATTTATGTCAAACACTCACTCATGATCATCAAAATAGAACTAGTACTTCCCATAAACTTAGAGAGTTGAAATTTTGTACAGAGTTAGGTTTTAATGGCTACAAAAACTAGGATGATCAAAGGTTTAGAGTACCACCAGGCATACCACTAGGACCTCAGGTAAACTATAGGAAATACAGATATGACTTCAAAGCAAAAAATGTTCAACTTGATGGGACGCTACTACAAAAAGTACGGGCGCTAAAGATGGCCCACTTAATTTCAAACCCCTCAAATTCAAATAAATAATATACAATTTAGAAAATAAATTAGGGCTTGGTAACATAATTTGGAACCTTATAATATTTGGCATGACTTTGTCTGGATTTCATTACTTTTTAGAGATAAACAAGCAGCTCCATCGAGACTTGGCTAGTTTTTTACAGAATGTTTTTGGTGGGATGTTATATACACGATACATTGAAATAAATGTAGAGGTATATACTAGAGTAAAAATTACGCCCGTGCAGCATCATTACATTACAAAAATACTATGATTTAAAATTTTACCGGTCAGTCGTCCGAAAATAAAAATTGAAGACCCGCTAGGCTGGTAATTAATACAATTAATTTTCTACGAGGTTCATCCATAGTAAGCAGTTTTTTTAGCTCTCTACAGATTTGACGATCAATTTGATCTAAATTAGTACCTAAGTAGATGCCTTACCTACCGAGGGATGTTAAGATATTCCTTTCATTATTTCGATCTTTTTACTTAGGGAAAGTTGTTCCTGATCAGCACCATGCCTAGTATTTTGTACACATCATAAACCTATAGGCGTAACCTGTCTTTAAGAGGAGGGAACCACCTGTTGAGTAAGAGGGTAGTTCTGAGGGGCTCGAGTGTGTCAGAGCCTTTGGAGGGCGTGATACGAAACACACCCGGCTTAGAAGTTCGAGACGCAGCATTTAGATGGCGCTGTTTGAAATATTGTACAAGAATTTATAGGATTGTGAAGTGGCTGAAAGTTGTTGAAACTTTGTAGTATGATGTAATGAGTAGGTTAGTATGTTAAAAAAAGTCCCGTAAGTTTTTAAAAACGTGAAACTCAAAAACGTTTTCTTGAGAACATAATATTTTCAAATCTTTCAGTTTCAGTAGGTTCTAAGTGATCATAACTTCTTTTATATCATAAGTATAAATGTTTGTAATTTTACGCACCTGCCTGCCAACAGAATAATCAATTGAAACTAATTTATTCCCGGGAACAAGATGAGATATTAGGTCTAAAAGAAAAGTCGAAACAGGTAAGATTGTTGATGAACAATAAAAAGTACCTACTTCAGTGTAAAAACTTATGAATAGCTAAACGTACCGTAATTAAATTCCAATTTTTCAGCTCCCACTGCCATCAAACACAGAAACAAATAGCCGTCGAGTTAGCCAACAACACAAAACAAATGAAATACGTCATTCAGTGTTGCTGACGTCACTGCGACGGGAAACAAATGAAGAACGAAATACCTAAACGAGGAAACGACCACTTAGGTACTAGCCAAGGGATCATCTGATACTGGTTTGTAGACTTTGTAGTATTAGCTGTACGAAAAACCAGTGTAAGTAGATATATTTATTTGAAAGTACGTTAAAACAAAAAATCTACTTGTCAACTTGTCAATGCTTCGAAACGTGTGTATGACGCAGTGCACAACCTGAGTCGTTCCCGTGTATGATGTTTTAAAAGGTGATTATAGGTGATTGCTTAATAGCATATCCTGAACATATACGTCATGTCCTGTTCCACAACCTAAAGGATAAAGGATTTTTTAATTCATTTCTGTCCTATAATTATTACAGAGAACGTAGAGCAACGATCTTATAAAAGGTTCTATATCGAGACCTTTTACAAAATGACAGGTCCAGTCATAGTACTGTGTTTAAGTGTTTAAGCCATAATATTCGAACCGGGGTTTGCAAGATTGCGAGACCAACGTTCAGATCACTAGAGTATGAAATCTCTGTTGCGTCAGCTGCTTTTAGCTGAAATTCGAAGCAAAGCCAAATATTGTTCAAAATTTGAACCTGCATACATGAGAACGCGCTACACATTTAAGCAAAATTCCCTCCAGTCCTCATACCTACTTATAGTAATAAGGTCCATTTTACGACCATGGATTAATATTATGACGACACGACGTGCTATAGTGGCGCCCTGCTGCGCCCGTATTCTGAAATTGCATATAAACTTGAGCTGCTAATTTAGGTCGCGTTTTACGGCATTTTCCACGAGCATAATAATATAATTTTGTTCTTATGTCTTCATAATCGTGGTCTGTTGGGCTCCTTTACTTATTTGATTAGGCATTTTCCACAAGCAATACATTTTTTTAACGTTTTCATAACCGTGGCTACAATTTTATTCTCAGGTCTTCATAATCACGGCTGTTTGGTGTCATTATTCACGAGATGGTTGTGTTGCTATTAGTGGTCTAGGCTTGACATGGCCTCAGCTTTAGATCTATTTGTCTCAGCGTATTTTTAAAAGATCATACCTTATGATGTAGATCACAAAGGAAGCTTACGCCCAGCTATGGTGATGATGAGCTTTTACTCTGCGACGCTTGTGATGAACATAGAATTGGTTCATCTTGGAGACTCATCATCATCTTCCTGCCGTAGTCCAAATCAGTGACGGCGTTTTGTTAGAGAACATGAGACGACTTGATTTGTGCATTTTCTGCCACAAAATATTGAACTCAAATTTTTTCCTGAGTAAGTTTATATTGGGAAATTGGTTTATTTATCTGTAAATAAAATCATTTTTCTTGCAGCTTTACTTATAACAGTTTTTCCATCTCTGAATATGGACCAAGCTACTACCGCCCGCTGCCTCTACCATACCACTACCGCTTGATTTCGTGAACGTGACCTAGAACAGTTTTTTTTTCGTTTCTAAATATGCACTACCTACTTGAATCTCATGAAATCTCATCACATAACATTATGTTCATTAAGAATGAAATGCTCTGCACTGCTTGCGTCATCCGGACGTTACAAATATCCCCTTACTAACGACACTACGCTTATAGAGTGCGTTTCATCATTATAGTTCCTTTGTCATGTTAGTAGCATTGTAAATTAGATGAAAAATAGATGCCTTCTTAATTCGGATCGGATGGATTATACGGCGGCCATTATATTTTATGCGGCTCAACATTGTCGCCGTATAACCCGTTCGAATTAAGAAGGCGCTCATTTCCAATGCTACTAACATGGCGCCAGAGGAACGCACTCTAATTCTTGAGTGTGCCTTTTGAAAATGTGTCAATTTCACAGTTTAGTTACTTCTTTTTGGTTGTCGTTTAGGCTCACTTGCGCCTGCTGCCGTCTGCAATAAGCTTTTCTCCAATGTGCTCGGAAATAGCTTCATTACTTTAAAAAAAGAATACGTCAATGGGCTCATTTATGTTGTCAAGGCGCAGAGGACTGTAATAGAAATTGCCGGACTAGGCCGGTAATAAAAGGGTTCTTAAACTTCACACTTTCGTGATTAGGTGTTTTATGGAACACAATTTGTTTGAAGTTTGAAGGCTGAATGTGAATTTCCCGCGCATTCTTTATAAAACGGAACGTAAGCAAAACCAGCGCCAACGCTTTGCGAACTTTAAAAGTTACAAAGTGACAATTTTATCACGATTTAAATATTTGTTTCCTTGCAAATTGGAGAAAAGCACTATACAAACCTCGGCCGAAATAACAATTTCTGGTCTCGTTTACTTTAGAAGGCCTCGACTTCGTCTCGGCCTTCCAATGCCACTCGACCAGAAATTGCTATATACTCGGCCTGTGACGTAATGTACTATTGAGTTTAACTCCCCATTTCTGCTACCTCTATCGCATCTGCTGGATTCGCGAACGTCTTATAAGAACAGATTTATTCCGTTTCTGAATATGCACTACCTACTTGAATCTCATGAAATCTCTTCACATAACATTATGTTCATTAGGAACGAAATGCTTTGCAACTTGCGTCACCCGGACGTTTGCTTACAAATATCACCTTACTAACGACACTACGCTGATAGAGTGCGTTTCATCAAATAGTCCCTTTGTCATATTGGTAGCATTGTAAAGAGATGCCTTCTTAATTCGGATGGAGTATACGCCAGCCATAATATTTTATAAGGTTCAACAAGGTCGCCGTATAACCCATTCAAATTAAGAAGGCGCTCATTTCCAAAGCTACCAACATGGCGCCAGAGGAACGCACTCTAATTCTTGAGTGTGCCTTTTGAAAATGTGTCAATTTCACAGTTTAGTTACTTCTTTTTGGTTGTCGTTTAGGCTCACTTGCGCCTGCTGCCGTCTGCAATAAGCTTTGAGTTTAACTCCCCATTTCTGCTACCTCTATCGCATCTGCTGGATTTGCGAACGTGTTATAAGAACAGATTTATTCCGTTTCTGAATATGCACTACCTACTTGAATCTCATGAAATCTCTTCACATAACATTATGTTCATTAGGAACGAAATGCTTTGCAACTTGCGTCACCCGGACGTTTGCTTACAAATATCACCTTACTAACGACACTACGCTGATAGAGTGCGTTTCAACAAATAGCTCCTTTGTCATGTTAGTAGCATTGTAAATAGACGCCTTCTTAATTTGGAAGAATTATACGGCGGCCATAATAAGCGGCTCAACATGGTCGCCGTATAACCCGTTCGAATTAAGAAGCAAATTAAGAAGGCGCTCATTTCCAATACTAACATGACGCCAGAGGAACGCACTCTAATTCTCGAGTGTGCCTTTTTTGTGATTGTTCGAAAATGTGTAAATTTCACAGTTTAGTTACTTCTTATTGGTTGTCGTTTAGGCACACTTGCGCCTGCTGCCGTCTGCAATAAGCTTTGAGTTTAACTCCCCATTTCTGCTACCTCTATCGCATCTGCTGGATTCGCGAACGTGTCACAAGAACAGATTTTTTCCGTTTCTGAATATGCACTACCTACTTGAATATCATGAAATCTCATCACATAACATTATGTTCATTAGAATGAAATGCTTTGCAGCTTGCGTCATCCGGACGTTTGCTTACAAATATCCCCTTACTAACGACACTACGCTGATAATTTGCGCATTTAATTTACAAGTGTACTGTTTGTTTTGGCACGAGCAGCCAACTGCCAGTAAAGTATGGCCGTTGGGATTGGCCATATTTGACAGCTATCAAAATCATGTAATGCCATGCTGTGAGACCTTTTTTTATTTATTAAGAAAACGAACAGCTTTTTGGAAAAAAATTAAACTGTACACATTTATAAAACTTTAGCTAATAACAAGTTTCCCTAATTTAATTTTACCTTGTTGACATGTCTTCTACTGTGGGTTTGACAGCTATCAAATATAGCCCTTTCGAACGGCAGTACTTTAGGTATTCGCATTTTTTGCGGTAGTACTCCGGTCCGGTTTTACTAACGAAAGGATTTGTATGAAACAGCATGTTGAGACCTCTAAGGTTGAGACACACACACACATTTACATGATGTCGCACAGCCATGTGGCTGTCATAGGCTATCAAATGTAATTTGACTATCAAATAACGCAAAATACGTATTGCGGCACGTTTAAAATGCCTTCGAAAACTTATTCAAATGCAATTGTACGTATGGACAAGCAGATGTATTAAAAACAAAACCCGACTGCATTAATTTCAAAGTTGTACTTTGGGATAAAAATCCGCCATCTTAAATTTATGAATTTTTAATATAGCCAGTGTCATTTGCGCTGCTGAGACGAAACTAATAACACAACACCCAACATGTTAAGATCCGCCTTACTGTTTGGGCTGTAACCCGTGAAAACCATTTCTGGATACTTCTCGAAAAACATAACCATCCTAAGCTTCTCCTGAGGCAGTCAGGTAAGAAAACAATGAAGTAATGTGTAAAAAATGATTTCTGAAATAAAAAAAAGTGTTTGACTTTGCTTAAACCACTGAAAATGTTTTCTATTTTATAAGGAAAATTTGAAAGATTCTTTCTCTCTTTTCTCTATTTCGTTAGCAATTTTCTAAAATTAAATTCTTTTAGGTAAAATTACGTAGCGAATTTCTAGCAATCCTCGCATCTTTTTAATTGAATTAGGAAAAAGAGTTAATGTGATGAGGAATTCAAAACATAATTTTAGAAGAGTGTGTTTTTGCTTTTGTGCAAGCGTCTCGTAATTTGTTCCGGAAAAGGCAGGAGCTTTTCTTAGAGTATAATATAGAGTGCGCCTAAAAAGTTAGAACGGTTGGCAGTAGTCAGCATATTATTATAACCTCTATGTCTATCAGTAGCAAAATGCCAGTGACAACAGTATTAAACCTGTATAACGCTTCTCTTAACATCGGTATCGGTAAGTACCTATCTATGGAGCAACTGTTTACGTTTTAACAGTACGGCGTGGGGCGATACGCACACTCTATAGCTTGCTTACTTATAACTTCAATGGTTTAATTTATACGTATGTTACACCTATCGCATGACTAAAAAGGTCAGCAAGTACCTACTTGTGGGAGAAAGAGAAGACTGGGAATTCCCTACTTCACCGACAAGAGTGTACAGTTACATGTAGGCAGAGATGGGCAAAAATTATTCGCCAAATAAATTGCCCGGCGAATAAATTTTTGATGAGTAGGTAATTTAATTAAACGAGGAATAAAATGCAAGTTTTTTATATTCTTTATTACAAGATACTTGTGTACTCTCAATTTCATCCAAAAGTTTTTTTATGAGTCATTGCCATTTGTCTATATTTTACTCGTGAAAAATTTATTCGCCAGGCAATTTATGCGGCGAATAATTTTTGCCCATCTCTGCATGTAGGTACGTAGGTACAGAAAGACATCTGTTTAAAAACAATATTAGGAATGTAGCGCGCAGGCCGCCTTTACATATGGCTCACTTAATTCTAGCGACGATTTTGACGCTTACTGACTTTTAACTGGGAATAACTAGAATCTCTCTGGGTAACTCAAGGTAACTAAGAAGTTGGTTGCCACGAAAATAATTTTTCTTGGATTAAAATTGGTTCAGAGTCATATGGCGTCCTCGTATCAGATTTTGCTTATACCAAATAAAATAAGACAGTAGCAATCCTGGCTATATTTAACAACTAGCTGGTGCCCGCGAACTTCGTTTCGCCAAAGAAGTTTTTGAGCCAACAGAAGCTGCACATCATGCTAAACAACTTTTTCAATACAGACATTTTCGTATCTCATAAGGGCGCCACACACCGGGCGCGTATGCGTGACGTGCACGTCATCACGCGCGTAGAGATGATGTTGTATCGTATGGAATTGTATGAGAGGCCTGCCTGCGTATGCGTGCACGTAATCACGCGAGTAGTGCGGTATGCGGTGCCTCATACAATCCCAGACGATACAACGTCATCTCTATGCGCGTGATGACGTGCACGTCACGCATACAGACAGGCCCGGTGTGTGGCGCCCTTTAAAATTTTGCCGACTTCCTGGTGTTACGTCACGTAGGTACAGACAGTACCTCCAGTGCTGATAATAGTTCTCACTAATAATCAAATATGATCAGCACGTTTATCTTCCACCATACCAAACATCTAAAAACATTGCTTAATTTTGAGTGATTCATGCACAGTCAATTATACCACACAGACAGTTTGAACTCTTCTTCCTTGCCACCTTCCCACTTTGTGTGGTGCTGGCTCTCCTATTTTTTTGGTGCCATAACGTTCTTTCTGAGGTTCTCGAGTCAGTTAGGTCTTCTTTTTTTTTTGAGCCTGGTCATACACACTAACTGACAACATTTTCAAAAATAGGTAGTGCGATATCGATATTAATTGTTTACTTATTTGATTACCCGCCCATTATTTTTAGGGTTCCGCACCAAAAGTGTACCCTATTACTGAGACTTCGCATCATTGTCTGTCTATAACCATGTTTATCCTACTAAAAAGGCGGATGTTTGTGTGTATGTTTGTTACGACATCACGCTAAAACGGCTGATTAGATTGACATGAAATTTTGCACAAATGTAGAAAAGTATCTAGAATAACACATAAGCTACTTTTTACCACGGAAAAATGTCTTATTCCTACGGGATCACGCATATTCCAATATTTTGCAAAGGTGGCGTGACTGAGCCGATTCGCGTTTTAAACGTTTTCGCCTAACTAACTGCGACATCTCTTGGTGAGTAATGCTTTTTTCCCGCGGAATAATAGGTTGCAGCGGGTGAAACCGCTGACGGGCAGCTAGTATCTCATAAACCGTGATAGTAAGACAGTTAAACTTTTAAATTTAAATTACAGATGTTGTATTTCTGTTACCATTGCGGCTCCCATACAACTAACATGATTTTTATGCCATTTTTACACATATGGTACTGTTATATCATAATTATATAGAGTACACGCGCATAATAAAATGCTGAATGCGTATACCTATTGCATTGTCGTCAATGCAATAGGAAACCGCTGTTTTCATAAAAGCTAATAAATCATCGCAAATTCAGATTGACTTGGACATCCGTCGGGCGCACACCTCTTTATTATATTTCCCGTGTTTTTCTTTAAAATATAATTTCAGCTAATTAAAATTTGTTTTTAAAAAGTAAATCCTGACCCATCCCGTAACAGTGGTGTCAGAAGTGGGATACAGCATTGATTTTCCCGTGAAATCTGCTGTATTCCATAAACGCGCGTCGCGTAAAATAAAAATAAAATTGACTTTGTGAATAAACTGTGCACGTGTACCGCTGCTGTGTGACGCCGATCAATCTCCGGGGCATATTTTTCCTAGCTACTTCGCCGTTTCCTGCCTCGTCAAATACCTGCTGTCCCTGGTCATTGGATAGTGACCGCCATCATCATCTTCCTACCTAGCTACAGGAAGTCTACACTGCGTTCTGCATCCTGCCGCCGCTGCGCTGTAGCCTGTAAACCTGACAAATCAAGAAATCTCTGCATCCTACCGCCGCCATCGCCGTGTCCTGAAAACCTAACGACTAGCTACTCCGCATCTCGATACTGCCGCTGCCGTGGCATCGTCGCGCCGCCGTCCAGTGTTACGCGCTGTTGTAACACTACGCCACTGTCGCCGCCGTCTCCGCCGTCTCCGCGTTACTCCCATTGTCGTCGATTCCGCCGGAAAATTCCCTCGTTACCGGCACTACTCGCCGACACCGCCGCTGTCGCCGCATTCGCTCCTGACACTATTTGCTGCTGCCGAAGAAATGAAAATACGTCTTCTCGTTTTCCTGTTGACTCTGTAAGTGAAACATATAATTATCCGTTGTCGCTACTATTTTATATTTCTTGTCCTTTTCTCTCCCTGGTTCGATAAATCGTACATTTTACATATTTTTATTATCACTTCCTAGATTTTTCTCTAACAAATACTTACTATTTTCCTTTTTATTACGCTGCTATCCATATTTCCGACCTCTTACGAAGATAAAGACCATCAAAATGCCGCCTAAACCGGAAACTAATGATCAAGATCAAGACAAGACTAACCCTGATCCTACCCCTGCTTTTGACATTGGTATTTTGTGCAAATTTATCACCTCCTATAAAGGCGACCGTGAAACCCTCACAGCTTTTCTAACTAATTGTCAAAATGCGTTAGATTTGGCATCAGCGAGTCAAAAGGTCTTACTATTTAAATATATACTCGCCAGGTTGGAAGGCAAAGCCCAAATCGCTTGCTCCAACAAAATCTTTGAAAATTTTGATAGCCTAAAGACATTTCTAAAACAGAACTTTGGAGAGAGAAAACACTACAATCATCTTTTAATCGAATTGCAAGCCTGTAAACAACAGCCGAATGAAACGGTTACGCAATTCGCCCTTAGGATTGAAAGCTGCTTAACCGATTTACAGTCCGAGATACATAACTCGGAGTCTCTCAAGAAAGATTTACCGGGCCGAATTGCGATGACCGAAGATCTGGCTCTCCACCTTTTGTCTCGGGTTGCATCCGCGTCTGGGCAACAATGTAAGATGTAGAAGCCCCAAAAATTTGAATAATGCGATTAACATTGCTGTAGAAGAAGAGAAAATCCAAAACCTTATCTTCAAAACAACCTCAGCTAAACCAAAGTGCAGAATTTGCGGAAAACATGGGCACTCCGAACCAGAGTGTCCGAATAAACGCCACTTTGTCCCGCCGCGTAGACATTTCGAATCGCAACCTTCAACCTCATTCCAAAATTCCAATTCACAGGCAAAAGTTTTCTGCAGGTACTGCAAGAATCCGGGACATGACATTTCACAATGCCGCAAACGTAAATTCAATAATGACAAGAACCGGAATTCTAATAATCAGAATGTTCAAGCGGTGCATCATGTTACACTCGACCCGCCGTCCCTAGCTTCGTCGCCGACACCTGAACATGTGTCGGGCGATTACGGATACGATTCTAATAATGATTTAAACTAAGTGACCGGGTTACGAGTTCGTGCCGTCGTATTCCGAAGATTCAAGGCACAAAATCTTTTACTAACAGCCGATCCAATGCTTGTAATAAGGTTTTGAAATCTAAATCTAATGCACCTCAACCCTCCTTTTCAGGAGCCTCTGTTTCGTTGAGTCCTAACTCTAAAGCACCTCAACCCTCCTTTTCAGGAGCCTCTGTTTCGTTGAGTCCTAACTCTAAAGCACCTCAACCCTCCTTTTCAGGAGCCTCTGTTTCGTTGAGTCCTAAATCTAAAGTATCTCAACCCTCCTTTTCAGGAGCCTCTGTTTCGTTGAGTCCAAAATCCAAAGCATCTCAACCCTCCTTTTCAGGAGCCCCTGTATCGTTGAGTCCTAAATCTAACGCATCTCAACCCTCCGTTCCAGGAGCCTCTGTATCGTTGAGTCCTAAATCCAATGCATCTCAACCCTCCGCTTCAGGAGCTTCTGTATCGTTGAGTCCTAAATCCAATGCATCTCAACCCTCCGCTTCAGGAGCCTCTGTATCGTTGAGTCCTAAATCCAATGCATCTCAACCCTCCGCTTCAGGAGCCTCTGCATCGTTGAGTCCAAAATCGAACGCATCTCAACCCTCCGTTTCGGGAGACACTGTGTCGTTGAGTCCTAAATTAAACGCATCTCAACCCTCCGCTTCGGGAGCCCCTGTATCGTTGAGTCCTAACTCCAAAACATCTCAACTTTCCTCTTCAGGAATCTCGGTCTCGTTGAGTCCTATATCCAAAACGTCTCAACCTTCCATTTCAGGAACCTCTGCTCCGTTGAGTCCCAATTCAGGTAAAATCTCTGTTTCGGGAGACGCTGTCTCGCTAACTACTAAATCTAATCACTCTAAAACTATTAACCCTGAAAATACTTCTTACTTACCAACTTCTAATTCTAAGCCTACTAATTCTTATGCATCCGCTGTGTCAAGGAATTTTAAATCCAATCTTCGACCTTCCTTACCAAATCATAACTCGCCTCCATCTCAACCTTCCTTATTGGAAACTTCTAATTCGTTGAGTCTCAACAATGCAAACAAATCTCGAAAATCCATTCCAATGTATGAGATTAGCTCCTCGATTAAAAGAACAACTCTACCTTTCGTTGTCATAGAAACAAGATATTCTAATAAGCCTTTGCGATTTCTCGTTGATTCAGGATCTACCGTCAGTATCGTAAAGTTTGCAAGCTTTGACACTAAACCTTCACTCTCAGACGAAATAGTAAACCTCAAAGGCCTAACTAACAACAACTCTTGTTGCGAAACTTTAGGATCACTGCAGTTAAAATTAAAATTTACAGAATCTGAGCAGGAGACATTCCTTTATTCCTACAACTTCCATGTCATTGCAGAAGACGTGGATTTTAATTATGATGGCATCCTCGGAAATAACTTTCTGAAACATTATCTTGCCGATATCCGATACTCCATCGACCGTCTGGATATAGAAGGACACTTATTCCCAATGTTTTATGATCAACATACTTACATTGTTCCTCCTAGATCAGAAGCCATCATTGAGTGCCAAATTGCAAACCCTACATCAGAAATTTATAACCTAACAGAAGGCTTAATTCTTGACCAACAAATATCCGAAGGAGTCTATCTCGCGAACTGCATAGTCAAACCCAAATCAAATCGGCGAGTCAATGTTTCTGTCCTAAATACAACTGACGAAGAAATCGTTATCAAAGACTACCAGGTTCGCCTGTTACCTTTCGACATTAAATCAGCAAAGCAAATAGCTCGTGACACTGTAGACGTCCATAACATCGAAGTCCAGTCGTTAGTCGACAGAACTCAAAAGGTCCTCGATCTAATTCGAACTTCTCATCTTAACGATGAAGAAATCAAAGCTCTCTTAGAATGCTGCTCTGACTACACCGATATATTTTACCTTGAAGGAGAGCCTCTCACTCATACTAATGCCATCGAGCATTCCATTAACACTAAAGATGCTGCTCCCATTCACGTCAAATCCTATCGATTCCCCGAGTGCCACAAAAACGAAGTCGAAAATCAAGTTAAGAAAATGCTCGATGATGGAATCATTCGACCTTCAATTTCTCCATGGAGTGCCCCTGTTTGGGTAGTACCCAAAAAACTAGACGCGTCTGGAAAACAAAAATGGAGGATCGTGATAGATTACCGAAAACTTAACGATGCTTCGGTCACAGAAATCTATCCTCTTCCATTAATCACAGACATCCTGGACCAGTTAGGTCATTCGAAATATTTCACGACGCTCGATCTAGTTAGCGGGTTTCACCAAATCAAAATCAAGTCTGAAGACGCTCCCAAAACAGGTTTTACGGTTATGACTAACGGCACATCTGGTCACTATGAGTTTACTCGTATGCCGTTTGGGCTGAAGAACGCTCCGGCTACTTTTCAGAAACTCATGAACACAGTCTTAACTGGCTTACAAGGCCTTCACTGCTATGTATATTTAGATGACTGTATCATCTACTCACATGACCTTCAGTCCCACATGGAGAAACTTCGACTAGTCTTTGACAGACTACGTCAATATAACTTAAAGTTGCAGCCCGCCAAGTGCGAATTCTTAAGGCGCGAAGTTGCCTATCTTGGCCATATCATCACCGACAAAGGTGTCTCCCCGAATCCTGACAAAATCAAATGCGTTTCTGCATTTCCTATCCCAAAAACTCCTAAAGACATCAAATCATTCTTAGGGCTAGTTGGCTATTATCGCCGCTTCATTGAAAACTTCTCCAAAATCACCAAACCTCTAACTTCACTTCTCAAAAAAGATGCTCAGTTTCTTTGGGGTCCTGAACAAGCGAAGTCATTTGAACTTCTTAAGCAGAAACTGACCACAGCCCCTCTTCTCCAGTACCCTGATTTTAACAAACCGTTTGTACTTTCGACAGACGCCTCAAATTACGCTGTGGGAGCTATCTTATCACAAGGCGAGATCGGAAAAGATAAACCGATTGCCTATGCATCACGCACACTAAATAAGGCAGAAGGTAATTACTCCACCATCGAAAAGGAGCTTCTAGCTATTATATTCGGAGTAAAAACCTTCAGACCATACCTATTCGGCCGCACCTTCCAAATCGTCTCTGATCATAAGCCCCCTCCAATGGCTTATGAATGTAAAAGACCCTAGTTCCAGGTTGCTAAGATGGCGCCTGAAATTAGAAGAATACGATTACAAAATTGTATACAAACAGGGTAAATTAAATGCAAATGCCGACGCCTTGTCCCGCTTTCCTATAAACACACTAACCGACTCAGTAGAATCAGGCACCCCACATTCAATGTCATGTAATCCTACACTTGATGCGCATGTCGACGCGCATGATGACTCAATAATGCCCTCTATTTCAGAAACATATGAGCAATTTCTACAAATCAGCAAACAGCCTGGAATAAAATTCGACACTGAAATTCAAGAACATAACGATTCTTTACTTAAAGCTAAATGCAAACTAATTGCTTATCCTACCTCGATAGATTTAGATGACTCTGTTCCATACTGCTCCGAAATTATTAATGCTTCCACAAGTCAACCGGACATTCGCGAAATCGAACGCGAATTAAACACCTATTCCTCTACTTCCAACGATAAACATGTGTTTACCCATTTATTTGTCCGTGTCAACCATTTCGACGAAATGACCTACAAAGATATCTTCAACGTCCTTCGCGAATACAGAGACATGATTAAATATTGGTACATAGAAGAAAAAGAATTCGCTATATCGGATTTCAATGATCCATTCAGCAAACTGTCATTTACTAAAATATACAACATGTTAGCCTTTCTATTTCATAATACAAGTATCAAGGTCAATATCTTTCATAATAGTATCAAATATCCTACACCTGATGAAGTAAAGCAAATCTTAAAAGAAAATCATGACTCTGCATCCGCCGGTCACCCCGGTATTACACGTATGTTGGACAGAATAAAATCGCAATTCTGGTGGAAATCCATGCGACAAGATATCGAAGATTACGTAAAAAACTGTCGATCTTGTCAAATAAATAAGCCATTACGTCAAACGAATCGTGCTCCTATGATTATAACGTCAACTTCCACTAGACCTAATGAGAAAATCTTTCTAGACCTAGTCGGCCCATTGCCTGAAACCCATGAACATAAATTTAAATTCATACTTACCATACAAGACGATCTCACTAAATTCTCGCAAGCATACCCGATGCAAACCTGTTCCGCTGAAGAAACAGCCAAGACGTTTGTTATCTATATATCTCATGCAGGTATTCCAAAACTCGTAGTATCCGACCAAGGCACTAACTTTTGTTCTGAAGTCTTCAAACAACTAACTAAGTTATTCGGCATAAAACACATATTCGCATCCCCTCATCACCCTCAAACTAGTGGTGCGCTTGAAAGAAGCCACTCTACTTTGAAGGAATATTTAAGGTCTTATATCGGAGAAAACCAACATACTTGGGATCTCTATATTCCCAGCGCTATGATCGCCTACAACTCTAATGTGCACAGCACAACTGGCTTTTCTCCTTGGGAACTTCTATTCGGTTTTAAGCCATACATACCCAGTAGTATCGATACCTTGGATCATAATACCTATACCGATTACATTCGTGCACTTAATCATCGGCTTTACTATTGCCGCCAAAAGGCACTTCAAAATATAAGTGCATCCAAAGAAAAGTCTAAAAATTACTACGACTCTCACACAAAACCCGTAACATATCAAGTAAACGATACGGTTTATGTTCGATGTCACCACAAACAAAACAAAGCCTTATTACCAGTTTGGAAAGGACCATTTAAAATAATCAAGCTTAATGGTAAACACACAGTCACACTGCTCATGGGCCGTAGACACGTACGTCATCACTTTGACGAAATAAAACTTGCTGCACCGCTCACGTCATCGTAAACAGAAGACTCTATAGTAAATAAGCACCTATAGTTAGTCATTGTATATCTATTTCAGATGGGCCTCAACAGCTGAGAGCAACTATGTGTCACCGATTAAAGGAAGCCCAGGATTATATTTCGATAAGCTTTTAGACGTTAAATTCACTAATAACGATTGGAATATTATTACATATGTCGACATTAGCCATATTAAGCCAAACTTAGACAAAGTAGACTTTCTGTTCGAAAGAATAAACATTCTTTGCAATTCCTTTGCGTCATCAAAAATACAAAATGACTGTAAGAACTCTCTCTCCAGTTTACACAACTTGCATAATAGCAACATTAATAAATTTTCTTCTATCTCATTCTTACTCGTTGATGACAAACCTAACAAACGTGTAAAAAGAGGACTCATAGACTTTGGTGGTTCTTTATTAAAAACCTTCTTTGGCACTTTAGATTCGGAAGACGCAATAAAATTCTCTAATGCGATTGACGATGTACAGTCAGATGAAAAACGCCTTGCTCACCTTATGAAAGACAACATTCATGTCATTAAGTCAACTATGTATTCATTTAATAACTCGATATCTAAGGTTACGGAAAACGAAAAACACCTTTTGAAGAACATGGAAGTTATACATGAAACCATGGATAAAATCACAACCACTAATGACAAATTAGAAATCTCAACTCACTTAAACTCACTTTTAAACTCGTTAGAATCTATCATAATGACACTATCTCTTGATATTGACGATATTAATAACGCTATTCTATTTTCTAAATTAAACATTTTGCATCCGACTGTACTCAACCCACATCAGCTGTACAGCGAACTTGATAAACACCGAAACAGCCTACCTAAGCACTATGAGCTCCCCGTCTCTCTCACATTACAAAATATGCATGAAATTATAGATATCTCTAAATTAATTTGTTATTATCACTTTAATAGAATTATAGTTGTAGTAAAAATACCTCTTGTGTTGCCACATGCCTATAACCTATACAATGTAATTCCTTTACCTGTGCCGTACGATATATCGAAACCAGATACTTACGTACTCATTGCCCCATCTGAACCTTACATAGCAATAACTGTTGATCATATGTTTTACTCGCAGATAAAAGACATAGACAAGTGCAAGCTTATCAGTGAAAAGTGCTATTTGTGTGTGTTGGTGAATGTGTACTCGACTATAGCAAACCCGATTTGCGAAACGACACTCTTAACTGAGGCAGTCAGTAGTCTGCCTGAATCGTGTTCCTCTAGGTTTATTCACGGTTCTATAGATTTATTTCATAAAATTAGCGGTAGTCGTTGGATTTACGTGCAATCAGAACCTGGAAAATGTCATATTACCTGTAATAATGAACCAAATAGTTCCGATGTTATTTTATTTGGAACCGGTATTCTAAACATTCCAAAAACCTGTAAAGCGTTTTATAAGACACAACAGTTTGTTCCTGCTTACGAAATACCTATTGTTAATGTGACCAGCGTAGTTTCAGATTTTAATATAATTATGGATGATTGCTGCGAAAAATCTAAACTTAATAAAACGTTAGGTAAATTACCTTTTAATAAATTAGATAATATTAATAATTTAGATTCCCTTGTTCATGCAAGCGTTACTTTAGATTCTTTTGAGAAGGAATTAGATAAATTAGAAAACCCCTCTCACTTTCAAAAATACGGTATTCACTACATGTCATTGAGTTATGTTTTTACTGTTATATTCTTTGTTTACCTACTTTACAGAAGCAGAAACATGTTTTGTAAAAATAATACATCTGGTTGTTGCATACAGATTTTCAATCAATGTCATAATAACAAAACCACTAGAGAAAAGTCTGTTATGCCCATGGTAGTAGTTCAAGATAAGAATGTAGACATTTCAGAATCTTCTTCAGATGAGAATGACACTAGAATCACTCCTTCTCCAGTTAAAAGAAACATCTTTATTGCCAGCAAAAGCCATGAACAGTGAAACTTAGTTTTAATTACTTTTAAGATTACCTTTTTATATAACTTTGTATTCTTTTAGTCAAACGCTTGTCCAAGCCCATTAGAGTCAAATCTCTCATCACTTTGAGATGTGATGATCGATCTTAACGGGGGGGTTGTTATATCATAATTATATAGAGTACACGCGCATAATAAAATGCTGAATGCGTATACCTATTGCATTGTCGTCAATGCAATAGGAAACCGCTGTTTTCATAAAAGCTAATAAATCATCGCAAATTCAGATTGACTTGGACATCCGTCGGGCGCACACCTCTTTATTATATTTCCCGTGTTTTTCTTTAAAATATAATTTCAGCTAATTAAAATTTGTTTTTAAAAAGTAAATCCTGACCCATCCCGTAACAGTACGTTCTCAATTTCGATGTTTGTCCCATAGTTAGTATTTTATGCGTGATTGGTACGATTGGAGCAGGCAAATGATGATGGTGATGACGATGATGATGAAATAACCTGGAAAAACCCCAGACTACCGCCGATGATTCCTCCTGTTTCAAACTCTGAGCGCAAGAGTCACACCTTGATATAGGTAGTTGGCTACAGTAGGTACCAACGCAACGCCAGTTTTTCTTTAAAATTTTATGTGAAGGAGCAAACCCAGCTTAACCCATGTCGATGGATGCTTGTTTCTTTCTATTTCTTCTAATTAGTGAAATAATCACTTCTGTTTTTGTTTTCTTATTAAAAAGTTGTGTAGGTACTATACTTTTTAAAATTCCCTTAGGACCGGTATGCTACCAGTCCCGTTAAGGTACCTGCAAAAAGTGATAGGCCTGCAGAAGCAGCCCATCACAGTTGTACAGTTTTTTTTTGTAGCTGTTTCTGCACTTAGTTCCTACTATAGATGTCGCTGCAGGTTTCTAAGACACGCTATCGAAATGTTCTTTTGAAAACTATTGCAGGGGGATGGGTGCATTCAGACCATGAAATTGAACAACTTGCCATAGAAATAAATTTCAGGAAAAGAAAAAATGTTTTCGGCTTCCTTCCCATATAAAATCACGATCAACTGATTGCATTTATATGGGAAGTCAAAAATGTTTTTACATTTCCTGAAATTTATTTCTATGGGAAGTTGTTCAGTTTCATGGTCTGAATGCACCCCTTCAGTATTCGGAGGGCTGTCCCTTACACCCTGTATATTTTGCGCCCGAGTAATTCACTCCACTTTCCATCACCCTCTATGAGAGTATAAAAGGCGCCTCATATTTTATTGCAATATCATACTTTCACTGTTACTTGAACTAATTTTTAAAAAGATAAATAAAATTCTATCAATCGTGTATTTTTTGCTGAAAATTACGGATTGTAATTCGCGCGTAGGTATGTTTTTTTTAGTTCTGTCGGGGCGGTGCGACTATGGGCCGTCGTCCCATACAACCTTTATTCGAACAATATTTGCATTCCATTTCTTTGGCGCTGACTGAACATCAAGCAAGATGTTCTAAATTCAAAGTAGTTTTATTCGAACTTGTTAAGTTCTTAATTTAAAAAGTGCGAATAAAAGAACTTTGCGGCGCGTTCTTTTCGAATAGATAGGATGAAAACAACTTTACCAAGGAACATACCTAGTTCAAAATATAAGGAGTAAAAAAATAACTGCCAATATTTTAAGGAGTGAACCAGCCCATGAAACTGAACAACTTTCCCCAGGGAACATAGGTAGAAATATGAAAAAAATTTGGACCTTCTATACAAAATGTTCTGGCCGGCCCAGGGCAAATTTTTTTTTCAAATTTTGACCTACTTATGTTTCTTAGGAAAAGTTGTTCAGTTTTATGGACTGGTTTACTCGTTAAAATATTTGCAGTTATTTTTTTACATACTGTAGGAAAGGATAATTGTACCTCCCATACAAAAAGCTCCAGCCCATAGCCGACCGTGTTAAATTTGTAGGGAAGGTCAATTATTTTTTCATTATTCGACCTATGTTCCTTGGGGAAAGTTGTTCAGTTTCATGGACTGGTTCACCCCTTAAAATAATTTGAGTAGTTTTTTTACATCTAATACTTATTCCTTTACCGCACGCAACGCGATATCGATTTATGTGCAAACTTATTTCAAGTACAGTGGCAACCCCCCCTTTTAGGGGTTGATTTTTTTTAGCCTATAACCTGGTCAGTAACTTTCCCGACATTTTGGTATAATTTGCATCAAAATCGGTTCAGTAGTTTTTGCGTGATGCTTCCTCATACAAACAGATAAACAGATAAACAGAGAAACAGATAAACAGATAAACAGACAAACAGAAAAAAAATCTAAAAATTGCTGAAACGTGTTCTGTTATCAATTTTAAGTATCACCAAACACTTTTTTTTGGAAAATCTTCTATGTACAGACTTTCCACCCTCTACAACTTTATTATATGTATAGATTCAAAATAGCGAGTAAACCTGCTGTATATTCTCTATTTCGTTTCGTGCTTTAGTCAACATTTGTTAATTGTTGTATACCTACCTACCTATACAGGGTGTAAGGGACAGCCTTCCGAATACTGAAAGGGTGCATTCAGACCATGAAACTGAACAACTTCCCATAGAAATAAATTTCAGGAGACGTAAAAAAAGTGTTGACTTCCCATAGTAAATGCAGTTTCCTGAAATTTATTTCTATGGGAAGTTGTTCAGTTTCATGCTCTGACTGAATGCACCCTTTCAGTATTCGGAGGGCTGTCCCTTACACCCCGTATAATATATACTGCTCATCAAAAAAATCGAGACACTTTCGTTTTCATAGTTAAACAAACTAGATGTAATTAAATGTTGAATTTAGAACATTGTCATTATGATTTAAAAACCTCGTAATACAAACTATTGAACGATATTAGCCATTTATTTCTAAATAAACAGGTATCTCAGATAATGTGATTTGTACAAAACGTTAACTTGATAAGCGTCTCGATTTTTCTGATGGAAAGTGTAGTTCTGTGGATTCCCGTGACACCTAGTTCCAAGAATTCAAGAGGCACAATTTGATATGCGCCATTGCAACTCAATACTGAAATTGTTTCGTACCTCCATCATTCCAAATCAATAATACCTATTATATGTAGTTCCAAATAATATTGTTACGCGAAGACACTAGAAATAGCATCATCTACGGCGCAAGCTCCACAAAGTAGACGTGAGAGGTAAGATGGCATCTGTCAGACATGTGATCGTAGGAGACGTGAGACGTGCGACATCGCGACGCTTGAAACCGTTTCCAATAAAATGTATGAAACATAAAGAGACAAAGCTATCTGGCTAGACTCGTTACATGTGCGTCGTCGCATCATGGTCTCATGAATAACGGCTGTCAATCGCTTGTCAGACAGATGTCATGTTGCGCGTCGCATCGCGCGTCTATTTTGTGGAGTTTGTCCCTAGAGTAGCAATATTAAGTAGAATGGGCAGCAGCGTACCCTGTCAAACGTAATAGCAGTTGGAAATGAAGCAGCAAGCAGTTAATCCAAATAATACAATTTCTATTTATATAATGACGAGTGGATTTCAATTCATCGCAAATCTGAGTTACAAAATATACAATGAGTAACAAAAAGGGTACAACAAGCCGATAAAGAGATCAAGGTACTCATGAAACTGTGTAACTTTCGCCAAGAAATAGTCGAGATATGAAAAATCGCCTCCCATACAAAATTGCCGATCGATGGAGAAAGTTTTTCAGTTTTACGAGTACCTTGGCAACCTTTCAGCTTGAACCATTTTTATTACTCCTGGTATAATGACGAGTGGATTTCAATTCATCTCAAGTCAAAGCTACACAATGTATACATACTATGCAAACGCGTGGTTGTATTCGTAGGCGTAATTATCTTACCGATGCGTAGTTCTGAGGAAAAAATCTCTTGAAATAGGAGAAAAGTACCTACCGTACCATAATACCTTCGTCAACAAGCCTCCCAAATCGCAAACAACTGACAAGCAGATAACAGACTCCTACGTCATAATCTCCAGCGTAATTTACTTTTAATCCCCAAAAGACGTTACATTTTATTACCAGCCAGTACAGCCAGCCGGTTTTTATCAGCGCAGATTTTCAAAATAAGAATGTGTAAGCTGTCATGGCGTCGCCCCCGTGGAGCAGTCAGTCTGCTGAAAACCCGCGTCGAATGCGCACGGAGAGGCCGCGCCGTATTTCGCCGTACGAAAACTAGCGGAAAACTTATTTCTTGAGCTCCTTCGACGGTTCTTAGAAAAAGAAACTACAAATCTACTGACCTCTTTATAAAACATTTAGTTTTACTGGCTGGAAAGAAAAAAGTATCTAGTTACGTAAAGAGTACTTGAAAAGTTTTTGAAGTGTGAATTCGAGATTTGAAAAAAGTTCCCAACAAAAACAATGAAGCATCACTAAATGTAAAAAGTTGTAGTGTGTGTTTTGCGAAATGGACGTATTAAAACTTTGAAGTACCTGAAGTAGCCATTTAGGTATATTTTGTTTGAAACTTTTGGAGTGCTATATTGTGTTTACAGGAGTTTTCGCCTAAAAAGGTAAGTGCTAAGCATATCACACTTCACACTATCAAACTTTTTTATAGTCTACGTTGAATTTGCTACGTTTGTTTTGTACCAAAGTTTTTGTGAGGGGACCTATTAAGTAGACTTTTGTTGTTTTATCACTGCTGTGTTCATTATTAAAGGCAGCAATAGTTTTGAAGACCGAATATCAAACCTCTTAGTACCAGAGCTCTATTTAGGCCTTAAGCAAACAAGGACTATGTATATTAGCGAATGAAACGGTTATCTTAAATTCGTGAACAAATGAAAAATTTGATATGGGACAAGACCAAAATAAGTATACCATTTAAAACTGAATTGTTTATATATAACTTGAGATTTTATTTTATTAAAATCGGTGTAATATTTCCAGAGATATTGCTTTCTATAATAAACTACGCTTTTTAAAACTTTCTTCACCGACGATAGTTTGACTCTCAGGCCTCTTGACAAAAAATACCAAATGAAAAATTGAAACTCGCTATACAAGCTTCCGGGACTTCACGTTGCACAATTCATACGATCGCCGCGCCGGTACGAAAATTTTGAAAAAGCTCTGCTGATTTTGTAACGCTTTATCTCTGAAAATACTACTGGACCGATTTTGATGAAATAAAAACTAAAGTATTCAGAAATTACTGTAAATTAGTTTGTGATATGTTTAAGTGTTTAATTTTGAGCCTGTACTAAGGCTAATTAGTAGCATTTTATACTATGTTTGGAGGAAATCATGCTTGTGAGAAATCTCAACAACTTTTTGCAATGCAATGCATAAAATAAATATCCCGTTAATAAGAGTAAACGAGAAGGACACCTAACCATATTAAAACTTGCAGAATTCATAAGCCACAGCACAGTTTCAAGATTTTTATTATTGTCATCCATCATCATCTGCCTGCCCTTAGCAAAAATCAGTTGTGGTTTGCTCAACATATTTTTTAGAGCACAAAGTCGTGTAGCAAATGGATTTGGCAATGTTTTATGACCGGCTACCTACTTTGGGAGGGTGATGTGATGCTTTTGTAGATGGTATCACCACCGCCACCATGCGGATGACGTTGAAAAACGTATTCAGCCGAGGTCAAAAACTCCACGTCTTCTTTTACGAAACACCCCGTGTGGTCAAGGGTAGTATTTTTCTTAGCCGCTAATACACGGTCAACTTTTATATTATTGTATGCATCCATTTTGGCTATTTATAAAGCTACATTTTAAATTGTTTCCGACAGCACCTATGTGTTTTTGGCCGTGTGGTGCCGGCAGAGTAGAATAGCACCACCCCCTCTCTTCCCGTGGGCCATAAGAGGCGACTGAGGGATAAACCCGACCCAAACAGCCAGGGCCAACAGTATGGTGGCGGTTAATCCACCACAAAATCATTCCCAAGGAGGGTTGACGTCTGCTTGGCGGCCGGTCGTAAAATTCAGCCAAATCCTTTTGCAACACGATTTTGTGTTCAACGAAACGTGTTGCGCCGACCCCAAGTAATTGAGATAAGGGCAGGAAGAAGATGAGTACCAATGTATTTTAGAAATAAGGGATTCTCATTGATCATGCCGCAACCTAGTGAGATTTCGCACTATAATGATATTTATGTTTAATATCATGTCCACTCTGGATAGTAAGCAGTGTGTCACGATCACTCACACCTATTATCTAAGTGTTATCATTACCACTTATCATGCTGATATTGATTTATTGGGTAAATATTGCTCTGTTATGGCATCTTTAGTTTAGACTAGTCTACTTACTGTGGTACTTACCTATAGCAAAAGAAATTAGTGTAATGCCACAATTTGTAGTTTTTTAGTTGTAAAACCATAATAATACGCGTACGAAAACAGGCGCTACACATGATGTAAGGCATGGTAAGTAAATCGAAAACTTTACAAGTATGAAAGTATCAGACCATAAAACTGAAAACCTTCCTTGAAAAAGAAAACGAGGTTCCATACAAAGTCAGTCAGCTGATCGCAAAATGAGTATGGAAGGTGGAAATATTTTAGCCGCCTTCCAACATATATTAAAGCCTCCTTCAGAAAAGCTGAGCAATCAATTTCATGGTCTGAACATGCTTGAAAAGTTTAGGTACACAACCCCTTACTTTCGGTACGTACCTACTTATACCTTGATACATCACCGATGTATTAAATTTTAGTTCGCTGCCACAAAACACGATCAAAAATACTGTCAGAATTACCATAAGGTAAGGAAATGATGAATCACCTTTACAGTACCCCTAATGCAGTGCTGAAAGACCCCAACCATTATTACCCAGTTCGCTCTCAAACAATTTGTAGGCTGTCTGCGTTTTGGAGGCAAAAGATTGATGATATCTTGATGATATGCCGACGAGGGAGTATGGAGGATTCCACCAAGGTGATCTCGTGGAAAAGGAGGCTTATCCTCCTGTCTTCGATGAAATGGATTTCGGAAATAAGACTGTGACTGGAACTTCCTACAAATGCCTACAAAGTAATAAATCTACAGAATTTAAATTGTTCATGCGATTGATTTGTGTGCAAAAGTCATCGAGAGTCAAAGGAACAATAAATTTATTTATTTATTTGCGGTAGCTTATAATTGGCTCATACTTACCTACTAATATGTTATTCATTGTGTAAATTATGCTGTTAGCTCCCCGAAAAAAATAAAATAAAAGTTATAACTGTTTTCAGTGCGTAAGGTACTGTACTAACTCCTTTTGGACAGTATCACTTACTTGTTTTACACTAAGGTGTCTGAGAACAAATAAAGTAATACCGTAAAATAAACCTAGTACGCGAGGCAGTGTCTAATTGCCTATATTACATTTTTTGCCGTTCTTCTGACTTAAATGGATGGACTGTTACTTGGTACTTTTTTGCGTTTTACCAAAAGCTATCAAACAGACAACACTTTTTGTGAATTTCCCTCCAAACACCCTCCATATGGGTACGTGAATTCAAAATATGCTTGTACTTGTCTATTTCAAAATCCTACATAATTCCATGGGGTGATTGATGATAAGCGGTAAACTGTGAATATGAGGTTGCATTTTCAGGTTATGATTATGAGGGTTAGTAGTTATCTGAAGTGTGTCGATTATAGCTGTTATAATATGTCTCTCGTATATAGGAGGTATACCTATGTATCCAGTACGAAGTTAGGTATAACATTATGCAAATATGTGGTAGTATACTATTTGGTATTCTTTGGTTATACACAGGTAGAGAGGTACAAAAAAAAAATATTTCCTATCTTTCCTTAGATTCCATTTTGGACTTCCGTAATTAAATTGAAAAATGGCAAATCCCAGGAATATATTTCGTGGATAATGTAAGCTAGGATTTTGGTGTTTTTACCCGACTGCCTCAGAAGGAGGGTTATGTTTTTCGAGAGTAGGTATGTATGTATGTATGTATGCGGACAAGAAAATTATTTTTCACGGGCTACAGACCAAACGGATACTTGGATTTTGACATATGAGGTGTCGTTAGATTCGTCTCACGTAGTGGCTATATTAAAAATCGTAAATTTAAGATGGCGGATTTTTATCGC
Organism: Phthorimaea operculella; assembly: GCA_024500475.1. Lineage (NCBI taxonomy): Eukaryota > Metazoa > Arthropoda > Insecta > Lepidoptera > Gelechiidae > Phthorimaea > Phthorimaea operculella. Next base: position 4,216,579 of record JANFCV010000017.1, read on the forward strand.
AAAATACAACTTTAAAATGACCGCTGTAGGGTTTTTGTTTTTTAATAAATCTGCTTGTTATCAAAGTTTTAAAAACTTTATTTTTCTATAAGTAAATAACGAAAAGTAAATTACTGTGGTACGTACCGTACATAGCTCAACCTATGTAGTTGTTGCCTACCCCTATAATATTTCCTGTGATTGATGATCTACTATGATAGATAGTCCCTTTACATATAAATAACATATGGGGGATATGGTAAATATGCGTGACACCTACATAATTTACCTTTTACATGAAAGTTAGTAAATACCGTTGGGAAATGTTTTTTTTTTAAGTCTATTGGTAAAGAGTTAATACAGGCTCTATCTGCCCTTATCCCAATTACTTGGGGTCGGCGCAACACGTTACGTTGAACACAAAATCGTGTTGCAAAAGGATTTGGCTGAATTTTACGACCAGCCGCCTACCAGACGTCAACCCTCCTTGGGAATGCTTTTGTGGTGGATTAACCGCCACCATACAGTTGACCCTGGCTGTTTGGGTCGGGTTTATCCCTCGGTCACCTCTTACTGGTGCTATTCTACTCTGCCGGCACCACACGGCAACAGGAAGATGATGATGACAGGCTCTATCTATCCAATTCTTAAAAGAGCCGCCATTCCCTTTGGCATAATGTGAATTATCGACGCGGATACAAACATTGATACAATAGCTATCTAGTAACATGATATACTGTAGTATTATGTAGGTACGTTTACGGTTATCTCACATGAACTTCTTATCTAATTTTAATATTTTCAGCATCGAGTTCAGAAGCGTGCTTTAGCTGCTTTACGTGGGTTGCACCGCACCAAAAAAAAAACACGCATAGAGCCTGCATATCTACTTTTAATCTGTTCGCACGGTAAAAACATTACGATAAATCAATCATGTAGGTAGGTACTTATATGGTTACCATAAATTATTAATGAGAGGTCTGTTACAAGTAATAACGATAGTAATTAGTGTAAGAACTGCTAGTAATTAGTTGTCTTTGATGTAGGTACCTTTGAGCCAACAAGTAGCTAAAATCCTTGCTTACATGTATAATTCATGTTGCTTAAAGCCTACTTGTCGATACGTAATAGGTATATGGGGTGAAATTTTACTAGTTTGTACCCAAAAATACCAAAAACTCAGGAAGGCTGGTAATAAAGAACAGCTTTCCCGATAAACATAGGACGAAATACGAAAAACAAAATTGGATATCTTATGCAAAATGTATAGCAACCATATCAATTTGATTGGCAGGTCAAAACTTTTTTTAATATTATGACCTATGCTCCTTGGGGAAAGTTGCTCCTTATCAACAACTCGTCTTGAGGTGTCGGTTTCGGCCACTAGTAAAATTTCACCCTATATACCTAAGTTAGTGAATAATTTTCCTCTGGAAATTTATATTATCGGTTATTTTACATGATTTGTAGAATTAATTACATAGTTCCACGCCATGTTATTAATTCTAAGTTAATTAATTAATTACGATACACTCGCTGATTAGAAAACATATAGTTAGGTAGGAAACAACCCATTAAATTTTAACGTAAGTTACAAGTATTAGGTATTTTGTAAGTACATATTCGTATTCAGTTATTTTTACCTGATATTTAGTATTGGCCGTGTGATGCCGGCTCGGAATAGTATCACCAATAGGGTGATACTTTTCCTAACCGTGGGTGTCGTAAGAAGCGGCCACAAAGTAAGTATAAGCGGCTAAGGAATTTTTGAGTTATTGTGTATTGCAATTTTAGGCAACAGGCTGAAAACTTGTCACTATGGTAATACACTGTCTTCGGAATGACTCTTAAACTTTTGTAAGACGTGGTGAATATGGCCGTTTTTTGCGAACGTTTGCGCTCTGCCTACCCCGCAAGGAATATACAGGGTGTTAGGGACGCGACGGTGTACCGAAAACGTTGAACAGAACAGGCATGATCAGACCATCAAACTGAACAACTTTTACTATGGAGCCAATGGTGGAAAACGAAAAAGTTTTCGACCTCCCATACAAAATTCACCATCAGCTGACTGACTTTGTATGGGAGGACGGAAATTTTTTTTCGTTTCCCACCATTGGCTCCATAGTCAAAGTTGTTCAGTTTCATGGTCTGAGCACGCCTGCAAAGTTTTCGTTACACCGTCCCTAACACCCCGTAGATGTCATATACATGTGTATGTGTGTATCTACACTAATATAATAAAGAGGAAAACTTTGTTTGTTTTTTGTTTTTTTGTTTGTTTGTTTGTTTGTATGTAATCGATAAACTCCGAAACTGCTGGACCGATTTCCAAAATTCTTTCACTATTAGAAAGCTACAACATCCCTGAGTAACATAGGCTACTTTTTACCACGGGAAAATTCCTCATTCCTACGGGAAAACGGTTAGCAGCAGGAAAACGGGGAAATAAAGCAGATATTACCCAAATTAGCCAAACCGCTTTACCGATCCTCGTGAATTTTGGTACTGATAGTAGTTACTATCATATAAAAGACGGACATGGTCAGCCCTCGAGGATCTGGAGTACCTGATGAAGACCACCAGCATCCCATATAAACTATAAGAGATACGGTCATGGCTTCATAGAAAAAGTTGTTCACCATGACGGGCCGCTCCTGCTGGCACATGGACATCGAGGATCTGGAGTATCTGATGAAGACCACCAGCATCCCATATAAACTAAAGAGATACGATCATGGCTTCAAAGAAAAAGTTGTTCACCATGACGGGCCGCTTCTGCTGGCACATGGTCATCGAGGATCTGGAGTACCTGATGTAGACCACAAGCATCCCATCTAAACTATAAGAGATAGGGTAATGGTTTCAAAGTAAAAGTTATTCAGCACGACAGGCTGCTTCTGCTGGCACATGGTCACGAGGGTCAGGAGTACCTGATGTAGACAACCAGCATCTCATCTAAACTATAAAAGATTCGGTAATGGCTTCAAAGTTAAAGTTATTCAGCATGACGGGCCGCTTCTGCTCGCACATGGTCACGAGGGTCTGGAGTACCTGATGTAGACCACCAGCACCCCATCTAAACTTTATTAGACTCGGTAATGGCTTCAAAGTTAAAGTTATTCAGCATGACGGGCCGCTTCTACTGGCACATGGTCACGAGGGTCTGGAGTGCCTGATGTAGACCACCAGCATCCCATCAAAACTATAAGAGATACGGTAATGGCTTCAAAGTTAAAGTTATTCGCCATGACAGGCCGCCTCTGCTGGCACATGGTCATGATGAGTAGCTTCTGCTAGAATGGATTAATGGACTTTTTACTACGGGCAAAGATCCCATTTCTACGGGAAAACAGGTAAGTAGCAGCGAGTGAAACCGCTGGGCGGGCCGCTAGTATATAATAAAACTAAGTTGATAAAATGTACGTGCCGATAAAAGTTAAAAAGGATTCCCAGTACGATAAAGGGACTTATGCTGTGCAATAGCCCTTTATCTCCCCTCGAACAAGAAAGTTCCCGTTTTAACTTAAAGGGCGTATTTTAAAGATATAAGGGCTTTTACAATCCCTAAGGCAGTGGCGCCATCTGTTGTCGAGTAGTCGAAATCCACTTCCAGTTCGTGATCTTTGATGCAATCTGTTTCGAAATTTTGGATTTTAAATGTAATGTATTTAAAGCATTTTTATTAGACCAAACAGATAAATACCGCGAGTGAAACTGCGGGCGGAAGGCTAGTATTAAATATAGTGGCTCATAAAATAGAACTAAATCTACCTACGTTTATTGCAAAACTTTTCTTCATTATGAGAACCTACGAGAACACTATAAAATGTCAGGTTCAACCTGTACAGCATAAGATAGGTATTTGGCCACGATTCGAAAAATAAAATCACTTTCCATCAAATTGGTTTAGAAAAGGACAGGAAATGAACTCGACTAAACTTGTTTTATAATTATGACGCAAAATGCGCGTTATCTCTCCGAATAGGGCGACAGTGAAAACATTGGTAAAGAATCTATTGACATGACAGGACTAATATACCTCTTAGTACTTATCCCCTTCTGAACTGATTTGTCGGAAAGTGCCATCATTAATTTAAGGGGAATCAGAAAGGCTACGCGTTTGATTCTGGGTGGGTCAATTTGTTCCCAGTCTGTTTACGACATTGCAGGCGTAACAACCTAATTATACGTTCTTCGGAAGGTACGTTAAGCCGTCGTTCCCAGTTACTGTCTATGATTATTAAGACGGCGGATGTTACACAACCATGTAAGAAGCCTGCTACTTGTAGTAGGCGGTTGCAAAACTCTGACACCAGGGTACATCGGTTCGTTGCACGACTTGGTGTCCCACACAAAGAGAGAGATTGAATTCGTCAATAACTATAAAATATCCCAAACTTAGTCAGAAATAAATAAAATTAGTCGACCGAGTAATAGGCGGTATAACCTTACAACCCATCTGAACAATCATTTGGAAGAGGCTTCAGTGGCCTTGGGGTCTAAATAACTCCTCAAATATCTGGTGCAGAAGGCAACGGGAAACCACTGCACTACTTTCCCACGAGAGTCATGAAAAGGTCAACTAAGCGTAAGGATATGCTCTGTGATCCGAGTTGCGACCGGCGCCCTAGGTTGTCCGGGAATCAGGGTGTGAAATGGGTTACCGGCCATGGGATGGCAGGCGACCAGGCATCCCACGGAAACTATGCGACTGGAAGAACAAAACTCCAACTTCGAAATAACATCCGAGTTGGAACCTGGAATGTAAGAGGTCTTAATGACGGAAAACTCCATATTGTAGATCACGAACTAGAACGATGCAAATGTACCATTACCGGCTTAAGCGAAACACATTGGAAAGAGAGCGGTCATAGAGACTTGGAGAGGCATTGTATCTATTTCTCTGGAAATGAAGCGTCAAGTTATACTGGAGTAGCCATCGCAATACCAAAGAACTGGAGTGGCGCTGTCTTAGGCTATAACCCAATAAGCGATAGAATCATATCACTAAAACTTAGCGCAACACCAACACCACTCAACATAGTCCAGGTGTATGCACCTACCAGTAATTCTTCTCAGGATGAGATTAAAGAATTCTATCAAAAACTTGAAGATAGTATAAACACCATACCAAAGAGGGAACTACTGGTTGTAATGGGCGACTTTAATGCAAAAGTCGGAAATACTACTATGGACGCAGATTTGCGCAATGTAGTCGGACTTTATGGTCTTGGCGACAGGAACGATAGAGGAGAACGTCTCATTGAGTTTGCAGCCGAACATAATCTTACCATAATGAACACCGTTTTTAAACATCACCCGAGGCGATTGTACACTTGGACGTCCCCAGGGGGTGCGTATCGCAATCAAATAGATTATATTCTTATTAGGACTCGATGGAGGAGCTCGATAACAAATGCCCATACTCTACCCGGAGCAGATTGCTCTTCTGATCACGAGTTACTTGTAAGCAGTATGAAGATCAAACTAAGGAATTCTATTCGCAAAAGAACAGCTAAGAGATTGGAGATAAAAGACAGAGAGTCATTTACTAGAGCTCTAAGGGAAAACCAGCACTTAGTGCCAAACAATGAAGATGAGACAGCTGATATTAACAACATGTGGATAAAAACTAAGAACTACATCAAAGTGTCAGTAGAAAAGTCACAACCCAATACCTTGATGGCGAAAAGACAACACTGGATGTCAAAGGACACATGGGATCTGGTCGAAGAGAGAAGGAATCTCAAGGCAAGTGGTGCCTGTGCACGAGACCTTAACTTGATGAACTCCCGAATCCAAGCATCTTGTCGTAAAGATCGAAATTCGGCCCTCAACGCCATATGTGACGAAGTTGAGAAGCACTCCCTTAAATCAGAAACTAAGGATCTCCATATGAAGATACGTTTCATTACTCGCCAATTCAAACCTAAGACCTGGGCTATAGAAAATGCAGAAGGTAATACTGTGACCGAAATCCAGCAAATAGTGACAGTCTGGAAAGATTATTGTTTTTCACTCTTCTCTGCCGGTTCCATTACAGATCAGAATGCGGTTTCCAACAATGGTCCAGTGGAAATGGAACCAGCTCCATTGATTGACGAGGTAAGACTTGCAATCAAGTCACTCAGGCAAGGCAAAGCTGTAGGAGTAGATGAAATCCCTATTGAGATAATTAAAGCGATGGGGGAAATCGGAGTAGAGATAATGCACACTCTTTGTTGCCGCATATGGGAATCAGGAAATTGGCCAAGTGATTGGGCACATTCACTATTTATACCACTGCATAAAAAAGGGTCGACCAAAAAGTGCAGTAACTACAGACTGATATCCCTCATATCTCATGCCAGCAAAATACTTTTACGCATCATTAACACCCGACTTCAAGCATTTCTATCACCTGAAATTGCACCGGAACAGGCGGGTTTCGTAAAGGGAAAAGGAACCAGAGAACAAATACTCGTGTTACGACAGATTATTGAAAAAGCACGAGAGTTCAATGTCCCACTCTACATATGCTTCGTAGACTTCAGCAAAGCTTTTGATACTGTTCAGTGGAGTAAGCTGTGGAAAGTCCTTCTCACGATGGGTGTACCGACACATTTAGTAAACCTAATAAGGAAACTGTACGAAGACGGCACAGCTGCTGTTCGGGTAGATATTCTAGACTCGATGAAATTCAAAACTGAAGCTGGAGTGAGACAAGGTTGTATACTTTCGCCATTACTTTTTAATATCTACACGGAATGCTTGATGCGGATCGTCCTTGAGGATTGGGACAAGGGTGTCTCTTTGGGAGGTCAAAAAATATCTAACTTGCGTTACGCTGACGACACCACGCTGCTCGCTACTACCAAGGAAGACATCGAGAGCCTTCTTTGACGTCTTGAAGCTACTGCACTGGAGTTTGGCCTCGCGATCAATCGCGAGAAAACTAAAATGATGGTTATAGACCGAGCTGGAAACAATCACCCAGATGTGAAAGCCATCGCAAACTGCGAAGTCGTTCCGGGCTATATTTACCTGGGCTCTAAAATTACAAACACTGGTGGTTGTGAAGAGGAGATCCGCAGACGTTGTGCAATTACGAAGTCGGCCGTTACAAAGCTCAACAAAATTTGGAAAGATCGCAGGATAACCAAAAACACAAAGGTACGCTTAATGAACTGCTTGATCTTTCCAATTTTTCTCTATGGAGCGGAAACATGGACGTTACGACTTAATGAGCGACGCAAAATAGATGCCCTGGAGATGTGGTGCTGGAGGCGAATGTTGCAAATCCCGTGGACTGCTTTTCGCACTAACGCATCTATTTTGAAGGAATTAAACATCAAAGAAAGGCTGCTAACGACCATTCATAGACGAATACTTAAATTCTTCGGTCACATAACACGCAACGAGAATTCTATGGAACGGCTGGTTGTACAGGGCAAGATTGATGGAAAAAGGGCCCGCGGCCGCTCACCGACTAGATGGACAGATCTAATAAAATCTGTAACTGAGCACACCATCAACGAATGTTCGCGCGAAGCCACAAGTAGAGCAAAATGGAGACGCATCGTGATGAAATCCACGCAAGATACGACCAATTCCTGACCACGACCACTCTGTCAAGAGTGAACGACTGAGAAGAAGAAGTCAGAAATGAAATAAAGTCTAGCCTTGAAAACGGGACATTTATCTGTCTGGTTTCTACAAGATTTGTGCGCATTTCAAACATCTTTATCTAAACACTGGCTAAAATTATGATTACGATTATGGTAGAGAGAAATATTGGTTTTTATTTTTGTTAAAAACTTTTAGGTATCTTATTTAGGTATTACAGGCTTGTCGGTTTGGTAGCGGATCTGTAGTGGAGCGGATGCGCGGCGGATGTATAGCGCAACGCATTCGTCAGCAACGAATTCGTTGCGGATCGTCCGCATGTACGCTTCGAGCATCTTCCGTCCCGTTCCGGCCCGAGGGGAGTCGTTATAGCTACTTTACTCTATACAAATATTTCTGCCATTTTTTGCGGGGGGAGAGGTAAAGCTGTCAAATCAAGCTAGTGTTGGAATCGACAATATCGATACTTGACCTTTCGATTAATTACATCAGTCTACTCAATATTGTGTCATATTATTGCATTTTCAAAAGCAACTTAGTTCTTGAGAATAGGATTTTGTAGTAAATAGAAATATAGGCGCAATAACATCATTTTAAATATTGCATAAGGTATAAATTAACCAAAATATGAATTTCTTTCCCCATAGACCAGATAATACAATTATGTAGGTACAATCAATGCAATACCTACCTTCTATTTACTGATCATTAAGTATCATAGGATATTATGTAAGGGAATTTACTAAAAAACCATCTATACAACAAGTCATACATAATAACTTCGACTATCTATCTGTCTTCTACGCCGAGGCTCGTGGGTTCGATTTCCACCGGACACAAATATTTATAAAGTAAATTTTCAAATATTCGTGTTTTGTCTGAGCACTTCGGCTGATAAAAGACCACCGACTGGACCGAAACGGTCGCGAAACCGCGATGTAATAAGAAGTAGGTAAGTGCGAAATCCTTTTTATATATGTAATTAAAGTTAAAATGTCGCACTTAAGTTTAAACAGTTTAAAGGACACCAAAACGTCCAACGACCTGATGAACCCTGGTGCCAGTGCTTTTCAACCACCTACTGCATGAAGCAGGCCTTTGAAATAGTTGTGTAACGACAGCCGTCTAAGTGACCATAGACAGCAACCGGGAGCGACGGCTGAACATGGCTCCAAAGCACGGAACCATCTTGCTTCTCGGACAATCACGTGATTCAGCCTGTGTGGTGTCCTGACCAGTCTAGGAACATATTCACAAAGTGATAAATATCAACTTTGTGAGCGAAAGGAATTGAACAGGCAGTCGGACTAGCCATTGCACCACGTCGGCTGACATCCGATGTCACCCGATCAGCTGAGACTGACATTAATTTTCAATGAAACTCGAACAAAATCAGGGTTTCCCAAAATCCATAGTAAAAGTTGTTCAATTTCATAATCTGATCATGCCTGCAAAGTTTTCGGTACAGACCGTCTTTACATAGTATAGGTTTGTAACTATGGCGATAGAAAAAGTATCGACGTTTTGTATTACTTGGGTCACTGCACTAGCTTGGGTTGAGTGTGGCTCGATACTTCAAGTTAAAATTATCGTTTTTTCATTGAATATCGACTGGAAATGACCATCATTGAATAAGTAGAACAATCCCAAACTAACATTCTAATCTTACTTAGCAAGCTATTTACTGTTTTTAAAGGCATCAATAAACTAAGATCGTTAATTGTTACCCATTATATGGTGGAATATTATAATCTTTATTTGTAAATTAACGATACTATGATTAACGCCATTGTTCGACACAAAATAATAACAAAAGGAACAAATTACAATTATTTTATTGTAGATCCACCTACAAAAAAACTCCACATCAGACATTTTGTACGACTTACTGGCAACACTTATGTACAATTTTCAATCGCAAATTTTATATATTATTTAGTGATATTGTACTAGAGGAATACTTTCAGATGAAAAGTGATATTGTTTTGTTGTAAATTTGTATTTTTACATATTTTTAAAGGCATTATTATCTCTACAATTCGGCTTTTTATCGGAGCTCATTTGACATGCGCGACTGGACTCGTTCTAGTAAAAGATCTGACAGCAACTGGTTTTTGTAATAAGATAAGCCCAAGTGGGCATAGGCCGTGACAGAGGGGAAGCTCTTCGTATGGCGTCTCCATACCTAGCCTTCCTCCAAGGCATGTACGCAACGAATTCTATGCGCAATCTCCGCATGTCCATAAAGAATACGCTACGCGTTTGCTGCATTTCCGCAACGAATTCGTTGCAAATACGCCGCACATCCGCAACGAATTCACTGCGTATCAGCCGCATGTCCGCAACGAATTCGCTGCGCTACGCATCTGCTAGTCTGATGAGAATCTTATGTTGAATAGAATTTGATAAAGATTAGTGTTGCCGAACTATCGATAGTTTTACTATCGATAGTTTTCATTCATTAAGGCCCATACAATCGATAGGCCTATCGATAGTATCGATACTATCGATACTATCGATAGTATCGATAGTTCAAAGTGAAGCAATACTATCGATAAGGTGCAATACTATCGATAGTATCGATACTATCGATAGTTTTAGACTATCGAAAGTCCCAAGAATATCGATACTATCGATACTATCGAGGTGCAATACTATCGATAGTATCGATAGTTTCGGACTATCGATAGTTCAAAAACTATAGATATAGATAATCGATTGTTTTTGAACTATCCATAGTATCGATACTATCGAAAAACAATCGATAGTTGAACGATAGTGAAAACTATCTATTGTCTATCGTTTTACAATCGATAGTCCACTATCGAGCGGCAACACTAATAAAGATAATTTGGAGGCATGGTGAAACAAGTCGGGCCGCATTTTTATGTTCCTGCACACATAAATTTTATAAAACTTCATTTTAGTACACCTTTCATTCATGGTAATTTATAATGATGAACGAAATATTTGTTATTGTGACGGATATCATACACTTGAGTCTACATATCCTCCTGAGACCCTCGGTATCACCAATGATACTTAGATAAATTTTTTTTTATTCCACAATTGTTGATAAAATTCATTGTATAATTCTTATAAATCGCTTGACTAAGACCTTTTCTAACGATAAAATTAAATAACAATGCTAAATAAAATTTTATAATATTTTATGGGCACTGAAAAACAAGGTTTTTAAAATTTCGTCTATGCCAACATTGAGACGAAATTTTTTTAATACCAAAATATATATTTTAGTAATTTTATATTAATTTTAGATCAATGAATGTGTGAAAAATAAGGACTGATAAGAAAATAAAATATAACGAAAGTATTTTTTTTCCCTTGCGTATCATAGGTGATACTTTGGGCATTTACGGGATACCAAATTCGTGTTTTTCAAAATAAGTGATTGTATAAAAGACCTATTAATGTTTACCTCTTGGGTCTCAGGAGGATATTGTAAAGTAATCTTAATTCAAGGCTGCGACGGCCATGTTCAAAGTTATACTATGTGCCAGGTAGTACTAGTTCTTTTTAGATTTGCCGCCCGATAGTAGACTATCATTTAAATAGTTCACATACATAGATATCTAGGTACAAATATCACGCTTGATTCTCAAAATCTTGTCACACGTGGAATAAATAGCTGTTTTCCACAGCCGTTTACGCCCTGCCTACCCCGACAGTGATACAAACGTGATATATGTGTGTAAGTATGTAGGTATGTTTTCAAGTGCGGAGTAAATTATGTCTTTGAAACGAGCACAATTGGAATAACAACCTTTTTTCCATAAATTGATGTGAAATGGAGGAAAAGAAGGTCTGGTGTAGATGAAACGAACGTAACATTTTTACCCGAATGTAAATTAGAAGAATTTGAAATGAATTTTTCCTACATCCATCGAATAATTTTGTGTGAAAGTATATGGCCAAATAACGTTCATTATTTCCATTGAGAATAACCATAATGGTAATTGAGGCACTACCTTCAAATAGTACTATATACCTACTATTGAATATTCTACTATTATTTGACTAGGAGTAGAAGTGGTTGCAATAGTCGAAATCGGTCGAAGAGATTCTCATCATCATCACTTTTAGATATACTATTTTCGTCCGTAAATTCTTTTCTAAACGGGTGTACAATGGAACTACTACTTTCAGGGAAAAAATCATGTCTCAGTATTACCACTGACAGCAATGGCTAATGGAAAAAGGGGGACCGACCCACAAATACCTATTTACATTCGCTTTTCACCTATAAACTGAGGAAAATTTAAGGTGCCGTACAAAGTTGGGGCAGGCTGCAAGTTATTATTAGGTAATAGTCTGAGAATTTGCCCTCAAAGGCTGGTTGCATAACGCCATTACCTAAGTATATTATTGCACGTGACCTAACGAGGCACAGTCTCTCGCTGGGAATACACTTGGTAGAGCAGCTTTCAATTTACAATATCTTGTACCTTTAAACGAGAATAGTATATTATTTATTTTCAGGATCTGGAAAACGGCTCTACAGATTTTCACAAAATTTCGTAAACAGGGTTTTTGGGAGCGATAAATCGATTTTGATAGGTTACATTTTCCAAAAATCGTTGCTTCATACTTTTTTTGTAAGTTGTTTTAAAACTAATAATCACATCTATTGGACTACAAAAACGGTTATTACTAAGTTAATAGTATCGACAAGCCGGACAAAAACTATGTTGTACGATTCAATAATTGTTGCTGCATGTAAAAAAGTAACAATTTAAATATTGGTGTACAGTCTGAAAAATTCGAAACCGTACATTTTTGATTGTTCTTAGGTGAGCAGGAGAGACTGTACATAGCCAGCATTCCATCGGGATCACCAAATACAGTAAGCTTTGCTACTATTCAACGCAAATATTGCGTTTAATCAATGCCTATTATGCGCCTATTGCCTATCAATTTGCCGTCCGTAGTTATAAAGTGTCCTGTGTCGGGGCAGAAAATAATTCTATTTCTATCCATCGGTTCGTAAAAGATTACAAACATTCTAGGAAATGGGCAGGAGAATTCCCTGTGAATTTCCTAGTATCGCCAGCCCATCAATCTATAAGTGTAAGAGACCAACTTTTTCTAGTTAGCTGTACAAAGACTAAGAGATTTCAGTATAAGTTGGCCTCTTAAATGGGGAGGTAGATTTGATGAGCTGGCGATAAAACAACACTGCATTGTGCTCGCAAATCTGCCTTCTTGGCGCGTTGAGTAGTGTTTAAACTTGGAACAAATCATACATAGGTAGGTAACCATGACGTTCTTGTATCAGATTTTGATGTTTGGATATTCTTTCTTTAATATTTTTGATAGTAGCAACTCTGACTATATAACAAGTGTTAATAGCGACATTCCTAAATAGAGTCAAGTGATCCTTCTGTAAATTTTGTGCCTCTACTATTTACTTAGCTCATAGTTGCAGGTGTTCCTTTTCTTAGGTCTAACAGTGGTTTATCTCAATATACTCCAAGTCATATATTTTTGCACAATAACCCTGATGCCCCTTCTACAGACACATAGGTCAATAAACTCTACTGGGTAATTTATGTTATGAGCAAACGTAATAAATTGCTCATAAATTGATTGATTGACTAATATTTTCCTCATTCGCATTCTCTTCAGGGAATGTTGATGAGATTCTTGCGTGCGTTGACCTTCTCAAATAATGTCATGTAATTTTGGGCTAAAATTATATTTTAAGGATAATTGTTAGGATAAGATTCTTTACCCTTGAATACTTGAACATGCTAGCAGTAACAGCTGCTGGTTTTAAAAAAGTTCTCTTTTACGCATAATTAGTTGGAAAAAAGTGACGACCGAAAACTTTCTACCCAGGTGCGTATAATCATAAAACAATGGTAGACCACAGTACCTACTTAAATATAATATACTAAGCTTGAGCTATATGTGACAGTCGGTCATATCCGTCAGATCCACATTAAAACAGGAAATACACAAACGAAAATGAACTCTTCGTCATAGCATTTGCTTGAATGAGTCTGCTGTCATATTAAGTCACAGGTGGTATCAAGTTTGATTTGACAGAGTGTAGAGTGGTAAAATGCCATTGTAGCCGTAAAGTAGGAAAATCTTCTCGTGAAGGACATCGAATCGTCCATCGACCCGAGGCTCCGTAGATACCTAATAAGTATTCATCTAGCAAAAGCAAATTTATTTTGAGCCAGACATGTCTCACTGCAGGGCAAAGGCCTCCCTCTCCTTCTTCCACTTTTCCCTATCTTGGGCCGCCTTCATCCAGTTTTGAGCGTAGATGGGCAGAGCGTTAATCGTCGTAAAATAAGATCGCTATCGCCTCTGTTAAATATTTGAAGGCAGTTTCAGAAAAATCGCGTATCATATCAATCACAAGCAAGAAATGGGCTAAAATAGGCTGTTAATTATGATAATAGGGACAAAACGGGACGGAAGATACGCATTAATCAATGTGATAATAACATTATGTTGTTACCTGTTACCAATACTCATCTATCAAGATAATAAGAGGCAAACACAAAATCAGTTCGGCGTTCAATCACTCCGTGCAAATTCCCAGGACAAATTAGAACAGATTGCTTACATTACGAAAATCTATTGGAGATTTTGTCGGCCGTTCTTCCCCAGTGATTTATGGTTGTCGTGGAAAGAATTTTGATGGACTGTAGCGATTTTTATGATTGATGGGCAGTAGATCTGAACTGAAATATTATGGTGTCTATCTATGAATGAAAAAGTAGAGTAGCAGCCGTGGAATATAAATAACTGAATAGCTTACCGATATGTTGTAATGGTAGCCTGCTAAACAAGCGCGTCAGATTCTGTTCCTAAGAGCCATACCTATCACACACACCGGTTTTCGAGCGGATACGAAGCGGATCGTAGCACAGTGAATTCGTCGCGGACGCCCGGCAGACGCGATGCGGATACCGGCATTATTTATACCATAATTTTGCGAATCCGCCGCGCGTTTGCGATGAATTCGATGTGGATTCGCAGCATATTTCTTTTGGAATTTTGGAATTGCTGCGCGTCCGCGACTAATCCGCTATGCATTCGCCGCAGGTTTTCGGTCCGCTCTGCATCCGTTCGCAAACCGCTTGTCTAATAAGGTTCCAGTAGTGGAGGCAGATCTTCGAAAAATTTACTTAGCCATTTTGTTATGAATCTCGGCACGTCTCGGTCACGTTTGGGTAACCTAATTATAGAACCCCTTGAGATCAACTTTCAATGTTGTTTTTTACTTAATTATACGAAAAACCAGTATGAATTAATCACTGAATGTTACGGTTGATGAAAAAGTTACCTTATCAATCTTATTATCATGACGTAACTATTTCAGTTAATTAGGTTCGATTGGTGGGTTTCAATTATATTTTTAATACTGTTAGGCACTGCCATGAAACTTGATGGTCTTGATTGTCTCGTATAGCGAGATAAAAATAACGGTATCAAATAATGATTTTTGAAATAAAATACCTACTTACTATTTTGGTGTTATTATACAGGATGACTTATGGAGTGACGCCTAAAAACGTATATTGAGGGGTATCCCAATCAACCCCATGGATTTAACGCGATTTTTTTGTAATAGTTTCCGAGTTATACGACTTTTAAATTGGTATTGGAAAAATTCGGCTGGTGGAGAGAAAAAGATTCTCCTTTTTTTACTTCTGTAATGAATTTTTCAATCGTTTAATTTAAGTATCGGTATATAAAATAGAGTAGGAGATATTTGGAACGTGGAACGATCCTAGTTTCGTTTTAATGATGAAAGAAAACCTCGTGAAAAAACCTCCCTATAAATATTTTCGCTTTATTGATAGCCTTAATGAGTTTTTTTGCCTTAATGATTGACGGGCTTCATTAAGCAAGAAGCGAAACAAAAAACTGTGCAAAAACAATCGTTACGTTGCGAAAAATTACGCAACAGATTATTTTGTAGGTACATACATATATCACGTTTATACATCTTGTGGGATAGGCAGATTTGAAAACGGCCATTTACACCACGTCTGACAAAAGTTTGAGAGTCAATCAGAAGACAGTGTACCTTAAAATTGCAAATACACATCAACTCTCAAAACCTTATAGGTAGTGGCTTCTTACGATAAAATCTCACACTTTTCTAACGTTTTTGTATTGCAGGTCAATTTCCTTTTCTTTGTTTAAAGAATAGTTTTTAATTAAAGTTCTTCAGTTTAGTAAGTAGGTAGAGCACACTCTGTTATATTAATTGTATGGAGTAGGTACCAAAGTGAAGTTAATCTTTTAATTGAAGCGTTTTGGTAGTACCTAGCGAGCCAAGCCATCTTAATCTTGTCGGTCAGTCATGATCTTGAATAATTATCAAGACCTCGTTCTATCACTGGTCGCTGAACTTGTTGAAGGGCACTCAAAGTGACAGATTGGGTCCCTAATTGCTTACATAGAGTCTTCTTCTTTTGGTATAGGACAACAAGTCAACAAACGGCCTTATTAATTTTTTAAACCTTCGGACACAACAAACTCAGTCAGAGTTTTTTAAACCATCAACTTGGGACTACTAGTTAGTATCTTGGCCTACAACAAAGGTATTGTGTAAGTTATCAAAAATCGCCGTATAGTTACTTATGTTATCATAGATAATATGATTATCAGGATCCACGTTTTGACGTGCCCTCCGAAGTAAGGTACTATATTTCACACAATTAGGTAGGTCCGGCTTGCAACTGGCAAAATATTTACATAATGATGAATAGTTAATATTTGAACCCCCTCGAATCTAACCTAGAACCATCGGATTCTGCAACAAACGCTCAAACTACAAGACCACGGAAGCAGCAAAGGGTTGAAAGGTAATCAATGTATCAAATTCACTCCCTAACTACCTTACAGAGGGCTTAGTTTAAACTGTAACGGAAAGATAAACAGATCTGAACAAAACAAGCAATCAGAATCAAGGGTTCATTGAATTAAATTAACCTTTTCCGAAAAACTTTTGAGAGATGGACGCCCTCCGGCCAGATGGACCGATGATGAGGGCGGCAGGTAGCGAATGAAACTGGATGGCGAAAATAGGAAATCGTGCCTTATGGCGTACCCTGTGGAAAGCCTACATCCAAAAGTAGATTTCCTATTTCCTATTCCTATATACGTACCCACATATATCACACCTATATCCCTTGCGGAGTAGACAGAGCATTTACTCCAAGTCTGACAACAGTTTGAGAGTAATTCAGAAGACTGTGTATCACCGCATAGTGACTGTCTGTCAGCATGTCGTCTAAAATTGCAATACACACAACTCTCAAATTTCTTAGTCGTTTCTTATGACACCCACGGGAAAGATATAAGGTGATACTAGGTATTCGAAGCCAGGAGGAGTAAGAAATGCCGGGGTAGCCTAATCTAACTTAGCCAACAATTTTTTACTCTTAGTAATGGATACTAGTAGGTTTTTACTAAGATTACCTTTATGAAGATCTACGTTCTATCTACGTAGTTTATTCAGGAAGATCACGTAGGTAACCTATTGGGGTGCAGCTCTCATTTACGTCGTAACAGATACTTTGGACGTGATGTGCGTAGATGTTTGGCATCGTCGGTTAAGGATGCTTTCGTGGCACGCAACTTATTCATGTGACGCCGGCTTAGAATGTCATCATCCCAAATTCTACCCGTGGGTGTCGTAATACGCGATAAGGAATAATCATCCAAGGAACGGGCAACACAGTTCCTTGTAAATGCAAAATCTTGAACAATACTCTCCGTTCGGGGGAGGCCCAAGTCCAGCAGTGGTCTGTTGTGGCTGTTATTATGGTGGATATGGTATGTTGCCGCAGCGAACAACCGGACAATTTGTGATAGCCATATCGATCTATACCTACAAATGACAACCACTGACAGCCGCAATTTGATATGCTAAGGCGTGTGCCATGGTAGGTATCTGATCTGGTTTTTGTATATGGGGTCTGGGGTTATAAAGAGCAAGTTGGGTATTAATATGTGTTCAAGTTGTTAATTTAAGGATTTCCAAATTGTCTTTACTCTTAAGTGATGCTGTGATGGGATTAGCAATGTACGTTTGAGGTCAACGCCCCATTATTCCGTCTGAATTTAAAATTGAGCCTTTTTTCCCCAACTTCAAAACGTATTACTTTTTTATGAACCAGCCGACTTACAAAGTCCATTCAGATAAGCTTTTTGAAGTCACAGCGGATCCAGAATAATAAAATTTGAAAGGATGTCACCGACTGAATAGCCTATCTGAATAAATTAAGTCCAACTGAGGACAGTTTGAAATTGGTAACTGGTCGTCTTTATGGGTCTGAAAATGTTGTTTTACGTGAGTTAACTTTTAACTTAAAGACAAGACACTCATGTAACGTCCAAATAGGTAACACATTGTGACGTTAAGACACAATGTGTTACCTATTTGGTGCCGTCTTTTTGATGGACAGGAGTAATGTTCATAATGTAAGTGAATATTACTAGGTTATAAAACATAATAGAGTCGTAAACTTTTTCGTCGTTCGTGAAGTGTAGCTAGTGCTCGTCAAACTATGAATACTGCCTTATGAACAGTGTTCGAGCAAGGATTTCTAGAGCCAAGTTTTCATACAAATCCCCCGTTTTCTCTCCAAATAATGAATGTAGGTAGAGCTATAAAAACTACAAGCATCGGGAAGAAAACAGAGAAATACGTTTATTTGCTTTGCTTTTACCTAAAAGTGGAAAACAGGCATAATTTTGGTATTATTTTAACTGCAAGCAGGTGGCATGGAAAAGTGGATTAAGACATGAATCCAGCGAATCATCAGCCGCGTTCCCTGTAAATATCCGCAAAGCATATAGTATGCGCTGTTTTTATTTATTTAATCTTTATATTTACTTATCCCTTCTCCTTGCATGTTATAGGCATATATGTTTTGTAATAAAATCTCTTAATTAACATATTTTAACTTAACAAACATAAACGAAAAAAAAAATATAAAACATTACTTTGCGCTCGCCAATCTGCCTGTCAAGCGTAAAGACTAGTATGGCAAATATCCCCCTACTAGGGGAGGTCCATGTCCAGCAGTGGACTGTTGTGGCTATTAATGTTGTTGAGTCTATTAGGTGACACATTACAATCTCGTTACCAGATTACGGCATAACTTTATAACCTCTATAGCGGTCATTTCGCACGCCATTCCACTGATAAAAGTTATAGTGATATGATAATGTTAAGGTGCAACAAAGCGAAACTAGCGACGCTCAACAGAAAATATTCAGGGTGTCAATTTAAATGCATGCTATAGCTTCAGGGTAGGTTTAGTATTGATAAATGATGCCGTAAACAATATAAAAAACAATTCCTGGGCAAAAAGAAAATACGGCACTCTGTATCGATAGTATTACTTTTAAGGTACCTACGGCAGGAATTTCGATGAAAACCCTGTATATTTACTGTTGGCACACAGAAATCGTGGGAAAACAAAAATGAGTTGGCGTAAATTGTTAGAAATAAGATCTTATAAAACCTTATTGAAATAGAGCACTTAAGTATGTTACTAACCAATCATAGCTGATAGTGTCTGTATGGCATAATCAGGAGATGTGCCATGGTGTACCATAATATGGAGGCCTACATTAAGCAGTAGACTACTGTAAATAGGCTGATGTTAACTCATGGGTACCCTTTTTTATTATGCTTCTAAAAATAATCCTTTGCTACATTTTCTTGTGCTCTAAAAAAATAATACTCGTATGTTGCAACCCCAATTGGTTTGGGAAAAGGGCAAGCAGATGAAGAGTTCTAATAATATAATTCTGGATGAATAGCGCTAGAAATGTTTTTCTGTTTGAGGGCGCCACTGGTGTAACGTTTGACCTTAAGTGCGACAACGATAAACCATAATCTTATACAGCTTTGATCCATGATAATGTATCACTCTGTTTGACGGTTTTGGTTTTATGCGGCTTAATTTTATCTTTATGGCCTGATTATGAATTAGGTGGCTTACTGACTATAGTTTGGTTAGTAGATTTGGGTAGAGCATTGACAATTTTCTGCTACAACCAGGATAAAAAATAAATAATTCAAGTTTGCAGTTTTAAGGTAGGAGTAGGACAGGACGCTTGTGGAACGATTCCCATGCGATAGTTTAATGAACCGACGTCTGTAATGGAGGCAAAAGTCTGATTAAAAATAAGATGAGAAGTCAGGTGTTTGTAAACATTTTCGCAAAATAATAAATGAAAAAACGTGCCATCATACTTTACGTCAATAGATGGAGCTACTGCTGCAATAAATAGATTTGATTTTATGGTGAAGAAAATATTCAATATTTTTTCACCTATAGTAGTTTAGCGACTAATCTACGTGTTACAATTTTAAACTTGTCACCACCTGCCACAGTGATTTGTGATTTTTCTGAAACGGCCCTTAAATATTTATCACACGTGACTTTACGGCTGTAAATAAAATACGTTAATGTTTTGCCTATCCCGCAAGGGATAAAGGCGGCGTCATATGTGTAGGTATGATCATATACTCGCTACGCCTTTAGTTTATTGGATTAGGTATTGCATCAACATAACAATATTGAGATTTATCAAATTATCTTCTACCCTCAATTTTCTTATCAGTCCCTTGTAATAAGGTTGAAATTCATGTAATTTGCGAAGAGGGTACACACACAACAAACGTGACATGACTTTGATCTAATAAAGTCATATCTTACGTATTTATTTTATCACGGCTTGGAATAAATTATGCTTCTATTTTGTTTTTTGGATAGTATAAATACACGTTATTTATAATTCTACGTATAAAAAAGTACGTGTTTTTGTAGATGTGTATCCGCAAGTTTGCCCATGCCGTGTGATGCTGGCTTAGAATAGCATCACCCCAATCCAATCCTTCGTCTGGGTATGGTAAGAAGCGACAGATAAATTCATCCAGAGAATGGGCAGCAGCGTGTCCTGTGAATGAAAAATTTTACACTGCACTCGTCAATCTGCCAGTCAAATGCCCAGAGCGTAATATCAACACCTACGTACCATACCAAAACAGACACAACAGTCTACTGCTGGACATGGGCCTCCCCCTATCGGGAGGTACTGCCATACTCACCACGCTTGGCAGGCGGATTGGTGAGCGCAGTGCAAGATGGTGCATTAACAGGGAATGCTCCTGCCCATTCCCTGGATGAGTATCCGTTCGTCACTTTTTACGACACCCACGCCTACTAATTGAGTGATTAACTTGCGCTAGCAGTATTAATTTGATCCTTTAATTGGCTGGTGTGCCGGAGGTCGTACTTAGTAAAATAAGCACATTATAGTAGAGATATGTTTTTATTTGTATCGAGAAGTAATAAGGGTTAATATTTTTTATAGTTCCGCCCGTACGGGGTTAAACACTGAACTCTACATACATCCAGCCATATATCAATCTGTCAACATTATCCCAAGGAAGTAAAGTCGAAAATCCCTTCCAGCAGTAAATCCTCATTCATTCGTATTGTGTGTGGACGGAATAAATTGAGGATTATCTACATTTGCACAATAGAGACGAATAAATCTTGCGAGTTTGTTGACCGCTGGATCTGTATAAATGAATCTACTTAAAGAAGAGCAGAAAATGGTATTAGTATTTCTTATTCTGTGACTTGTATTGCAAACGTAAGTAATACTATTACTGTAATATTACTTCAAAGTATCGTTTTGTAACACATGTCGTGTAGTGTTAGCCGTGTGGTGCCGTCTTAGAATAGTATCACTCCATATCTTTTCCGTGCGTGTCGTAAGAGGTGACTAAGGGATATGAAAGTTGATGTGTATTGCAATTTTAGGCGACAGGCCGACAACCTATCTCTATGGTGATGCAGTTTTCTGAATGACTCTCAAACTATTCTCAGACGTGGTTGGTGGTAGTAGCCGGAAAGATACCTAACTAACCCAAATATGGCTTTGATATGATACATTTACTAATACTACAGAGTACCACAAAGCTTGCTTGCATTTTGACGAGATAAACAAAACCAGTGGGTAACCAATCATATAGTTGAGTCTCTTGGACAAATAAACGTGCTGATCCTTCCTTGGTGAGGATTTGAGGTATCTCAGATTGTGTTGACTCCATATCCGATTCGCTGCAAGGTATTGTTAGAGTTGCAATGTCATCTGACAAAACATTGTTAATATTTTGGGAGACCCAAAGCTATAATAGCTATTTTCCTTTTTTAGTGAAGGTAAATGGATTATTTCGGATGTATCCGATCACGTGCTTTTGATGTAAGAACCTGTTGGTAAAAATAAACCCGTCTTTGTCGCACACGCCGAGATACTAGCAAATGCGATAGGGGTGCGCATATTTCAGGATGGTAATGAACTGTAGTTTTTCTCCTTGGGCTAGTTTTTTAAAGTTATTTCAGTGTGAGAGAGTTACAAAATAGAATGCCAATGAATAAAAACAATACATACTTATCGGCCAAAGCAATCTCTTTAAAACACAATCTTGAAACATTTTACCATTTGTTTAAAAATATGTAAACTGCAGAATTCTTTCGATTGGACTATTCATTTTTATCTCATAAATGATTTGAGCCATAAATCGACTCAAGAATAATAAACTAAACTTCTAAAGAATGGATGCTGTTTATGATACCGCGATAGCGTTCGAACTACGTTTTATGAGCTTTAATATTTTTAGAAGGTATAAAAATTGAAAATTAAAACTATTGTTTACGAGTTTTCGAAACAGCTCTGCTGTTTTACAGGATAAAGTTAGAAGTTTCAATTCTAACAAGAGATAAACAAAATCATGACACTAAACAGAATTCTCCAAAGAACTTATCTTGCCAATCGATAGTTAGCCGATTAGTTTCTCAACATTGAAAAACTATTGATAGTGTAGATTCACTACAAAATTGATACTTTTAATAGTATCGATAGAAATTGAACTTGATGATAGTATTGCGTTTGAACTATCGTTTGGCCTATCATCTTTAGCAGTACCAAAGATGAATCGACCAAGAATAGAACAAAAACAAAAGAAAAACAAAATCTCGCTTTGAAAAAACTGCTGACCCACAAATCCATAATTGTATTCCACTTGCCAATAATTTTCATGGAAAAAGTTAGTCAGTTTAATGGACTGGCGCCAAAAGTTTCCGAAAATGATGCTGATTGAAACATAAACTTAGAGTGCTTAGAGTTCAGCTTACGAACGCGAGCATTTTTCAGCAGTTTTTTTTATACGACTGCCTCCGAAGTCCGAAGTATGATTGTGTTTTTCGAGACTACGTATGTAATTGGACAAGTAAATTCGTGAGGTGTCTTGACACTTTAGCTATATTTAAATTTTATTTATTTAAAATGGTGAATTATAAGTTTATAACGTGAAAAATAAAGATATGACAATAGTCGAGTATGCTTGATTCTTTTCCAAATTATAAACGTGATAGTACAGGGTGTAAGGGACGGTAAAGTATTTGTTACACCGTCCCTTACACCAGGTATAGGGTACCTCTTAGATAAACTAACTAACTCCGCTGGATCAGCGACCCGAAATGGATCAGAGCAAATTAAAAAGAAAACTGTTCAAGTAACACCTGCTGCGTGACTTTAATAATTTAATAAATCAAATAGATTACTGTCTGTGGAGTCACTTGTAAACTTAATGGAACTTTGCAATGAGCCAATATCTGAGAAATCCATTAACTTATACCTGCGTTTTATTGAGACAAAAGGGCAGATGAAGATTTTGAATCCGTTGGAAGGTTTATTAAATCTGTCTGGTACTGACAGCCTATCTGCATTATAGATTACCTAGCTGGTCGCACAGCGGTTACACTATTTTCTTATTAAACTAACAAATAAAAGATTTAAAATAAATAGGGCCGTTTTGCCGATGAACTGATGGAAGACCAATTTTTATTATTTACTTGGTCTTGTTCCTTGGAAAAGTTGTTCCGTATCACAGCCCGGCTTGCATTTTCGCTATTGTTTTTTTTATACTTGGATGACATATATAACGTTCAATCTCAAAGTTGTTTAAACGAAAGTACTTGTATGGGCATTCTCTAAACAACAACAATGTCAAAAATTGATATAAAAGGTTTGTGACTAAATTCGAAAAAAAAAAACGTTTTTGACTGGGATTTTTTTTTTCAATGTTTTAACGGCATCTATAACCTACCCTGAAGCTATGGCACGCATTTAAATTAACTCCTTGTATAATTATTTTTGCCAGTATCATAATATCATAATACCATCGCAAGAATTTCACCACATTTTACCGCAAATAACCATCTATTGAGCTCCTCAAGAAATTGAAAATAAAACCTGCTGATTACTTCCGTCTAAAGCCTTAGATTCTTCCCGTAATCTATTAAATTTGAGCGGGATATCCCGTTATCCCGATATCATTAGCTGCCAATATCAGGATTATCAACAATCCGGGATCTTTTCCACCAGCGAGGAGGTAATCTAGATGAAATGAGGAGAGTAACCTCGATTCTCGTGTACGCTTTTCATGTTTGAGTTTACTAAAAAAATACTTATTATTAAGAAGAATTTATTATCATTAAAAGCCTTTTGTATCCCACTGGTGGGCAAAGGCCTCTCATTTCTTCCACGACCCACCAGTCTATATGGAATAATTTGGTAATTAAGAATTTTATCGTCCCGTGATTACAAACTCTCCAATACTTTAACTCATTATTACTCTACCAATAATAAAAACAATCTACCTTCCTATTAATTACTCATTTCAACCTTTTTCCTCGCAATTATAAATTGCGGCGATATTTTTAAGGGGTGAGGTTGCAAAAATATAAACTATACAAAATATTTTTGTGTTTACATTTAATTTTGTGCGTATACAGGCAGAAAATATTATTAACCAACAGCTGTAGAGTTTCTCTCTGTTTCTGACCCTACCGAGTGATGCCTATTTTTTGCCTGTTCATACAAATGTACCCCTTGTTTTTTTTTCGAGTAATGCAGGTTGAGCTCTACATTTTATTATCACATCAATGCCGACTATTTTAGGCATGCCTTTATTTGTAGGTATATTTTTTCAAAAAACAATTATGAGAAGAAAATATGTGAAGTGTGTTTTATTATTATTTTTTCGGAAAAGTTTAAGAAATAAGGACATGCCTATTATAAGCTTTCATTTAATTACAAAAATTATTATTTGGAAAGCAAATACGGGAACAATATGTATGAAAAGGCGGAAAACAAGCTTCTCTGGTATCCTATAAAACCAGCGTGGAAAATGTCCCAAAGAATCGATGCCTGCAAAGCCTCATTGTTTATTTAATATATTAGCTTGGTTTATCTAATCGTGTATTTCAGTTTGAGTTCACATGAGCGGGTGGATCAGTAGGACGATCGGTACGATTGTTTTATGGTAAGCCGACAACTGTTTACCTATCAGTTGTCAGTTGTCACATACAGATTAATGTTTTTATGACACTTACGATTCTACTTACGATTCTGAACAACTTTTTCTATGGGGCCCCCTGCGATTTCGCAAAAAATATTTGGATGTTCCATTGAAAAATTCATACCTTCTCGGCAAAAATGTATAGGTAGAGAAACAATTTTTTTTGGATTCGCTTGTGGCCCTATAGTAAAAGCATAAAAGTTGTTCAGAATCATGAGTAGAATCACCCTGCAAATTTTTCTGGGTGATAAGATAAAAATATTACCCTGTATTAGGGTCACTGCTCTCAAATATTGTCAGACTTGGAGTAAATGGCCGTATTTTTTACAGCCGTTTTTCGGGGGGTACCGAAGGTTATATCCATGCATGACATATATCTATGTATGATGTATTCATGTATATCTAGTAAGATGTAAAAGCAATTTGACTTGCCTAACAATTCGAAAGTCGAGGTAGAACATCGCATTATACCTACCTAATCATCATCATCAAGTTCCTGTCCTTATCCCAATTACTTGGGGTCGGTGCAACATGTTTTATATGAACTCAAAACCATGTTGCAATAAGATTTGGCTTAATTTAACGACCGGCCGCATGCCTGACGTCAACCCTCTTTGGGAATGATATTGTAGCCAAGGTCATAAACTCTACGTCGCGTCGCTTTTTACGAAACACCCTGAGTAGAATAGGGGTGCCAGAATTCTTAGCCGCTGCCACTGGGCTAAGAATTATAGCTCCCTACTATTGTGTTCAATTTCATCACTACGTTAACTTTGTCTGTTACAAGTAGTCAAAGCCTCCTCACTGCAAAGAAATTAATAAGAAAACTACTGCCTCGACTTTCCACCCTACTCTCATACCATAAGTCCTAAGTACTCATTACATTGCAAGAAATTGTTTTCTACAGATTATTTTTGTTCCTTTGTTGAATGCTGAGTTGTTTTAAGTTTGTTGAGATTCTAACAAAGAGGCAGCGATCTTTGAGAAACAATAGCGCCTGGAAAGTGCCTTTTGTTTGTGATAAATTGATAATAGATATGTTAGAAATGTGTCGATTTCAAAGCTTTATTACTTTTATTGGTCTAAACAGTCAGGGCCAACCGTATGGTTAAAACCACCACAAGAGCATTTCCAAGGAGGGTTGACGTCTGGTCGTAAATCTTCTAAATTCTGCCAAATCCTTTTGCAACACGATTTTGTGTTCAATGAAACGTGTTGCGCCGACCCAAGTAATTGGATAAGGGCAGGAAGATGATGATGATTACTTTATATTGGTACCTACTTTGAGACGCTGGGGAGACATGAGACTGAGACGTAAGTGGTGCCACATCGCGATGCTTGAAACCGTTTCCAAATACATAATTAATACGAATGAAACAGAAGAGACGCCGTCTACACTCGTGAGACGCACGCTGCATCAATGGCGGCTGACGATCACATCTGACAATAATGACGTCATCTTAAGTCTAGCGTCGTACATCTCACCTGTGAAGATAGCCCCTTAGACATAGTCACATCTGATGCCATTTGCGATGAGCTCGAATTTTAAACAAAGAATATCATGAATTCGACATGCCTATTCTTACTGGCTAATAAATCAAAGTCAGACATATTGATTCTATTTTTGAATAGAGTTTGAATAACGAACGTCCCGACCGTTATTTGATCTCTTGTTTTGATCGTTTTGTGGCATCATCACATCACAAAGATAAATGCACTCCATTTTTCGGGTTTCCCCATCGAACTCTAACCGTAAACACAAACCGTCATTTAATAAAAATTAAACCGACTTTATAGAAAAGAAACAGTGTATCTTGAAAACTGCAAAATATTTATTTCTAATTTCTGAATAGGTAATGAAATAACTCGGGCTCAGTGCTTTTGATACTTACTAAGATAAGCGAGGACACAAATTACGGTCACTAGTTCAAAAGCCCCCAGATGCCAACATGTCGAAACATTTTTAGAATACCGATATTACACATTCTCATACCTACGTCATAGAGGTCAAGTTGATAACCTCTTTTTCAATACGGTTAAAAATGAGTGCTTTGGAACGTGGATGCGTATTTCTGCGGTTAGTTCAACACCGCGAAAAAAGCATGAATTTTGAGCACGCTGAAAATAGAAACGAATACCGAATGAAAAAGGTGGTTCGCACACACATCCTATGAATTTGCGGTATTTTTCCGAAACCAGCTTTTTTCAAAAAACGTTTACCAAATCTCATTGTAATCATCATTAACAGTCACAAGAGTCCACTAATGAAAATGTTCCTTCTTCTGGGCCCTAGGGCCTATTGAAGGGTAGGTATTTGCCCTGTTACTCATACTACGTTTGGAGGGTGCACGAGTGCAATGCAATTTATAGTATTCATAGGGAACGCTGCTGTCCATTCTCTGAATTCAGTCTTTAGTCGCCTCTTAAGATATTTTTGCCGTGGGTTATATTTTTAAACTCAGTTAAAATGTGGTGGTGCTATACTGAGCCGGCAGCACACGCTGGCGAGGCGTCATTTGTTTGGTGTTTGTGACGAATCGCAATTTCGTCAGGTGCGTGTGCGAATCACAAAAGCGCATGAATTTTTATTT
This sequence comes from Phthorimaea operculella, assembly GCA_024500475.1. Lineage (NCBI taxonomy): Eukaryota > Metazoa > Arthropoda > Insecta > Lepidoptera > Gelechiidae > Phthorimaea > Phthorimaea operculella. Next base: position 4,244,200 of record JANFCV010000017.1, read on the forward strand.
TCTATTGTTTATTTACGCGCGGTAGAGTGACTGCGGTATGATAGGTGTCGATTGTTAGCTCGCAGAGTTGGCCAGTGCAAAAATATAAATTGACGTTATAAAAACATACACTTGTTCACACGAAAAAATATGTGTCTGAAAATATAAATTGGTAGGTACTTTATAGGTGCTTTAGAATTTGTAGAGAGCTCTATTCCATATTGCTAAAAGCTTTAATTAAAAATACAGGTGATGGCTTCGAAGCGAAGCCCAAGAATTTACCGCGTTTTGCTGTATACGGTGTTTTGACAAAAAGAGTCTATGAAATCCCATACAAACACCGGACATCATCTCATAGCACCAAATTGCGCTCTTCATTATTATAGTGGCTATCAAAAATCGCAATTTCGTCAGGTGCGTGTGCGAATTACAAAAGCGCATGAATTTTTATTTCCTATTGTTTATTTATGAGTAGTAGACTGACTGCAGCCTGATAGGTGTCGATTGTTAGCTCGCAGTGTTGGCCAGTGCGAAAATATAAATTAACGTTATAAAAACATACACTCTGAAAAAATGTGAGTATGAAAATATATTGGGTGAAATTTTACTAGTGACCGATAGCGAAAACTCAGAACCGACTATTCCAGAAACAGTAATATTTTGGCCTTAGCTACAATATCTGCAGACCATGGTGAACCGTATGGTGGCGGTAATACCACCCTAAGATAGCATTCCCAAAGAGAGTTGACGTCAGGCAGGCAGCTGGTCGTAAAATTAAGCCAAATTCATTTACAATATGATTTTGTGTCCATACAAAACATGTTGCGCCGACCCTAATTAATTGGGGTAAGGTAGACTGACTGCAGCCTGATAGGTGTCGATTGTTAGCTCGCAGAGTTGGCCAGCGCAAAAATATAAAATAACGTTATTATATAAAAAAAACTAACTAATTGTAACTGTCACAAAAGTCATTATCATTAATAAAAACCTTTTAAAATACAATGGGTAGGTGATGGCTTTGATGCGCACCTAAAGATTTTACCGCGTTTTGCCGGATCCGGTTTTTTGACAAAAACATTGTTCGAAATCCCATAAAAACACTGGAAATCACCTAGCACCAAATTGCGCTTATCATTGTTAAGGTGGCTATCAAAAATCGCAATTTCGTCAAGTGCGTGTGCGAACAACAAAAGCGCATGAAATTTTATTTTCTATTGTTTATTTACGCGTGGGAGAGTGACTGCGGCATGATAGGTGTCGATTGTTAGCTCGCAGAGTTGGCCAGTGCAAAAATATAAATTAACGTTATAATATAAAAAATACTAACTAATTCTAACTGTCGCAAAAAGTCATTGACAAAAAGCTTTAATGTAAAATACAATGCGTACACAGATGATTTTACTGCGTTTTGCCGGATCCGGTTTTGTTAACAAAAACAGTGTACAAAATCCCATAAAAACACTGGAAACCACCTAGCACCAAACTGCGCTTGTCATTATTATGGTGGCTGTCACGAATCGCAATTTCGTCAGGTGCGTGTGCGAAATACAAAAGCGCATGAAATTTTATTTTCTATTGTTTATTTACGCGTGGTAGAGTGACTGCGGCCTGATAGGTGTCGATTGTTAGCTCGCAGAGTTGGCCAGTGCGAAAATAAATAAAAGTTATAAAAACATACACGCATTCACACGTAAAAATATGAGTCTGAAATTATATAGGATGAAATTTTATTAGTGACCGATAGCAAAAAACTCAGAACCGACTATTCCAGAAACAGTAAAATTTTGGCCTTGGCTACAATATCTGCCGACCATGGTCAACCGTATGGTGGTGGTAATACCACCCTAAGTTAGCATTCCCAAAGAGGGTTGACGTCAGGCAGGCAGCTGGTCGTAAAATTAAGCCAAATCCTTTTGCAATATGATCTTGTATCCATACAAAACATGTTGCGCCGACCCTAATTAATTGGGGTAAGGTAGACTGACTGCACCATGATAGGTGTCGATTGTTAGCTCGCAGAGTTGGCCAGTGCAAAAATATAAATTAACGTTATAATATGAGTCTGAAAATACAAATTGGTAGGTACTTTATAGGTGCTTTAGAATTTGAAAAGAGCTCTACTCCAATATCTCTTCTGTTTAGTCTACTGTTAGTCCATTGAATGAGTCCCTCCAAGAGGGGTCTAGAGTGCGTGAGTTAGTAACGTAAAATGTTTCTTCGGAAACATGTCAAGAGTCCCTAGGTAATAAACATACTAAAACTTCGGGACACTAGGAGGAGCCCAGGAGTGGGGAGAGGGGGGGAAAGACTTCATTTTTTCATTTTTCTGTTAGAGAAAAATCTCAAAAACGGTACATGTTAGAGAAAAACCTTAAGGAAAAGTTGAAAGGCCATAAAATTGTCTACAAGTTGTACCTTAATAATTTTTCCTATGTCCTACCGTTTCTGAGTTACACGCAGTAAAAAATGATTTTGGCGTCTTCTTCACCACTGATTAAGGCTTCGTCCCCAGACCTACGGCACGGCGCCGGCGCCGTGAAAAACCACGGCGACGGCGGGCACCGTGCCGTGCCACGGTGTACACCGTGCTATGGCACGGCGTGCATCACGTCAGCGTCACGGCGTGCGTCACGTTAGCGTCACGGCGTCAAAGCTGACGCGGGTATTATATTCTTTGGTTGTTGCTACTGACACTGGCCACTAAGACGGGCAAGTATCATCTGGGGGCACGGTCGCGCTTCGGCCAAGACAAGCCATGCAAAAATATACAATAGATGTTGCGAGGGCAAAAGCATGACAGTCTGAGTACGAGACTATTATCAAAAGTATGAGACTATCATCTAAATTAAATTATGACAAAATAATGTCACAGTCTGAAAATAAAACAAAGACTATGTGGTCAATCATAAACAAAATTAACAGAAAAACTAAAAAAAAAACGGCATACAGAACATAAAACTAAATTATAATAACAAATCCATTGCATGTCCCAAAGCGAGTACTTCTCGACAGTCAAGTGGGTGAGTCACCGACTCCGACAAAGGATGCTACGCTGAGTTGTGGCGGGGGTAGCGCATATCAGCGGCCGCCGCCACCTGCGCCGCGCGGGCGGCCGGCCTGCTCGCCAGCTATCAACTCCCTATACTTGCGATCGGTTTCTGAGCGGGAAGTATCAAATATAATAAAAAAATTGCCAAACAAGTATTGCAGTGGTGTGGATGATATTCCACCTATGCTGATAACGAAATGCGTAAGCGTACTCACACCTCCGCTAACCTTTTTAATCAACCAGTCATTTGAATCAGGCATTTTTCCCGACGCGTTAAAAATAGCTGTCAATACAGGCCAATTGCGATTTTACCATCAGTGTCAAAAACATTCGAACGGGCAATGGCAAATCGAATCAACGATTTCTTGGAAAAATATAAATTATTGGATAATGATCAATATGGCTTTAGGAAAAAATGCACCACAGCTCTGGCTGTTGTAACAAATCGCGCCTTGACGCCTACTAAGACTACTATAAGCGCTAGCCTACTTTGTTATGAAGATGATGTCTTGAGTTCTAGCGTTCATAGAAACTCAGACCTCAAGCATAGTGTAAATAAGTGGCTCGTGATATAAAAGTGATCATCTAGAAAGTTATTGACCCATACGTTGTGTTAAAATAATGTAATACTAGGGTGAATTAAAACTCGTACTTGCGTAATTCTCAAAATTATTGAAGCAAAGCAGGAGTGTATAGCGGGAAATCGACGTAACCCTATCTCGACAGAACGCTATCTCGATCACAGTAAATATATAGCTTCTTTGGTCTCAGCAGTAAAGAAATTTCATACGAACGCTCAAACTCACTCACGCAAACATACGGCGCCGCTACATGGAATCTCGCGGTGATAGCGATGACATAGTGACAACCCGAGAGAAGTGAGAGAGAGACAGAGAAGGTAATAGGATAGCGGATTTGGTAAAGATTCTTAACTGCTGAGCCCAGTAAAACCGATCTATTTACTGTGACTCGATGCTAATTTAAGCCATCATTATACAAACTGCTATGGGTTGGAGCTGATTTAAGCCGACATCACATTAATTGCAATGGAGTGACGTTATTCAAAGCCAGCGTGACATGCATGACTGATCTATAAATTTAAATAAAAATTGATATAAACCTTTTGTTGAGATAGCGTGTGTCGAAATAGCGTGTAGTTGAGATAGTGTCGAGAAAACATGTGTCTAAATAGCAAGATATATCTTAGGTCTTTCATTGTGTTTAACAAATAAATGTTTTACTAAAACTTCAAGTAAATACACTGTGATGATTTAGAATCGGGTTCATAGATGACTTAAATTAAAACCAAAGCTTAGTGATAACCAAGTGGTAGTATATTGTCATAAGATCAAACTGACAAGCATAACAAGTTTTGTGTGTATATACCATTGGCCAATATCGTAAAACAGAGTTAAATGAAATACAAATTCAAAAATAAAAACAAAAATATTCAAGAGACTTCCGTCCGGATTCGAACTCGAGCCGCTTTGTTCGGAAGGCAAGCGCACTACCGCTGCGCTGCGGTGGCTTCAAGACAACCGTTGAATTAACGGCTATGCTTCGCCTCAAGATGTCCGTAATTCCAATTATGCAAATTATTGCCGTCCACGCAAATAAAAGGGTGATTGCCAAAGAGTTAAAGGGCGTTTCGAAAGACTGGAACAAATTACGAGAAGATTACTTACAGAAATCCAGCAGGAAGTATTAAGGAACTTAGCGATCGTTGATCACGCACTAAAACTCACCCCGTGGCCGTAAACAACACTTAAATTAATGTAGCGGAAGAAATTATTGAAGTTGCCTAATATTCAGACAATTTTGCCAATGTTTAGATAGTAAAATCAAAATTAATCGCGGAGATCTGTCGATGGTCGTTACTCCATGACGCGAATCGTTCGAGAAAAGTGATAACACCCTCACATAAAATCTAAACGTAAACATATCAAGCTACGTTAAAACGCGCATAGTAGCGCCATCTATTGAAAGTGCGGAGCATTACAACACAAAAAAATATGTTTTATGTTGTATTATGTTTGTGTTGCTTCAGTTGTAATCGGTTCTTTTGGTATTTTGGTACTTCGCTTGCCAAGCTTGGTGATTGTGTTGTGGCAAAAACCGCTCCCTAATAGGGGTAAACCTCTGTCCAGCAGTGGACTGTGGTAGTTATACTGGGTGTTAGGAAAAGTACTGCGTTTCTTTAGAGGGATGAACCAGCCCATGAAACTGAACAACTGAGGCTACTTTTGTCAGCACTTGAGGGTCTGCAGTACCGGATGTACCAGGAGCATGCGTTAACTACAAGAGATTAGTACAATAATAGCGCCATAGCAAATCTTTATAAGCCGCTTTTGTTGGCACATGGATATCGAGAATCTGGATAGGTACCTGATGGTCTGTTGATCTCGTTAAGGCCTACAACTTTCCCAAAGAAACCAATAGTCTAGCAAGCATATTTTCCGATATAAACTACTTTTTAGTATGACAGCTGACACCTGCCATTTAGATCTCGTTAAGGCCTACAACTTTTCCAAAGAAACTGATAGTCTAGCACGCATAGTTTCCGATATAAACGACTTTTTGGTATGACAGCTGACATTTGTCATGTAGATCTCGCTAAGGCCTATAACTTTCCCAAAGAAACCAATAGTTTCCGATATAAACGATTTTGTACATCTTTCGTGTTATTTAGGTATTGACAATTTGTGACAATGAAGGATGACATTTTGGGATGACACGACAATCCAAAAATCCAAAAAGATACTAAAAAATATCATTGATCTTTGGCCTCCTACCGTTCGGTGCAGCAGCGCTGAAATCCTATTATACTGAGACTGGCAGAATTACCCTAATTGGGTAGAAGTCCGTGTTAATAAATAAAAATAAAATCAGAAGCTAGGTGGTAGCTAGACAACAGGTTGGCGACGGGATACTAACAAAAATGGCAGGACTTATTCTATACTAGCTTTCCGCCCGCGGTTCCACTCGCGGTATTTATCTGTTTGGTCTAATAAAAAAGTTTTAAATACATTGCATTTAAAATCCAAAATTTTGAAACAGATTGCATCAAAGATCACGATCTGGAGTGGAGTTCGACTACTCGACAACAGATAGCGCTACTGCTTGAGGGATTGTAAAAGCCCTTAGGTATATCTTTAAAAATACGCCCTCTTAGTTAAAACGGGAACTTTCTTGTTCGATGTGAGATAACGGGCTATTGCACAATATAAGTCCCTTGATCGCACAGGGAATCCTTTTTAAGTTTTATCGGCACGTACATTTTATCAACTTAGTTTTATTATATACTAGCTTTCCGCCCGCGGTTCCACTCGCGGTATTTAGGTGTTTGGTCTTTTAAAAAAGTTTGAAATACATTGCATTTCAAATCCACGATTTTCATAAAATCTTCTCACCTTGATATTCCACAATAAAGGCTCACAGACAACTTTATTCTTCTCGGTTTCAAAGTCGAGAATTAATTTAACACACTTTTAAAAATACTCAAACACGTAATACTTCAAATTAAAAGCTCACAGATAACTTCTTTCCCCTTTCGAATTCGCTTTTCATATCGAACTAACTCTGGCGTGTAATATTACCCCCGGGGATATTCGGGAAAGTTTGAGAATATTTTCTTTTACACCTTCTAGAATGTACTCGACATTATCGTCCGCCGTAACAATAAAGGTGAACGAACATTTTTCAGTACAGCCGCACCGCACGCGCTGCACACCTATACGCAGTCACTCTGAATGGAGTTCAACTACTCGACAACAGATGGCGCTACTGTTGAAGGATTGGAAAGGCCCTTATACTCGTATCTTTAAAAATACGCCCTTTAAATTAAAACGGGAACTTTCTTGTTCGAGGGGGGATAAAGAGCTATCACACTATATAAGTCTCTTTATCGTACCGGGAATGCTTTTTAAGTTTAATCGGCACGTACATTTTGTCAACTTAGTTTTATTATATATAATGATAATGATTTTGCCTGTCAGCATCGTTAGAATTTTATAAAATTCTCGATAATCATCTAAATTCAGATATATGTTGTCGACTCAAAAACAATATTGTTTTATGTTTTTATTTAGAAAACAGAAAACAGGGGGTAACCGTTACCCCTGCACGATATTATTAATATAGATGTAACCCAAAAGTAAGTTATAGGTAATTGAGGCATTTCTATACAAGTTATTATAATCATGGAGATTCCGCTGAACGGGAAAAAGGAAGGAAGCCATATGAGTTCCGTCAAGCCCCCACTTCATCGCCTGTGGATATACGACCGCTCTCCAGAGATACCTTTTTTGTATCCATAAACACTCCGCAGCCATCTTCACATATAACCAATTTTTGTATGCAAAGATAACCATTAGAGTATCTACCAAATACCGTAACTTGCCCTTCCGCATAGCTGATCATGATGTCATTTCTTCAATAAATGACCCAAAGATTGCGAATTGACTGTATGCTCTTGCCCGGCGACATTTTACATGAAAGTGTTTTTAATAGGAATCCATGTTTTCATTTTGAAAATGGAACGATAGTGTTGCCTATAATTTATCGATATATAAGGTTACATTTATTAAGTGAAAATCTCTTAAGGGTGTGTTAAAGATAAAGATATATTTATTTGTAAAACATGAGTAATATAAGAATACAGATGTCACTGTCAAACTCTGTTTTACTCACAAAACTGAACAACTTTTGTTAGAAACATTTCTTCGAAATATGAAAAAAAATTTAGCCCTCCCATACTAAGTGACACACTTTTTCAGCATTTTTGTATGGGAAGCCAAATTTTTTTTTTATATTTCGAAGAAAAGTTTCTAACCCAAGTTGTTCTGTTTTGTGTGTAGACCGACCCCTTAAGAGATTTTGTATTTAATTAAATGTAATCCTGTATAGGTAAGGTATTCATCGAAAATACTGCTGTGTATCTAACCAAAAAAGTAGGTCACCAACAAATCTACCTACACATTTAAGGGTTCAACGTATACTGGTTTTTCTAAGTATGTATATGAAAACCAGTATTAGATGGAACCAAAAATGGGTAGGTGGATTTGCTGGCGATAGTATATCGTTGACCCTGTGATGCCGGATCTATATGGCATCACCTATTTCTACCAGTGGGTGTTGTAAAAGGCGACTAAAACATGAAACCAGAGAATGGGCAGCAGCATTTCTTGCGAATATTTACAACAGCTATGTATCAGTGGGTGAAACTGCTAGACAAGCCGATAGTACTTAATTAGCATAGGATTTGAAAAAACTATAGATTGGTACTTTCAAAAGTTAATTTATTTAAACCTAACAATTTTGTTTTTCATTTACAAATCAGATTGTAAACATGTTTAAGTTCATGAGCTGGTATAGCCAACAATTTGATCGTTGCATATTACCAGTAGCCTGTTTGTATACACGAGTGTGTATAAAATGTGATAAAGATAATCTAGTAATGGACGACTTGATGTCCCAGTCGAAGAAAAAAATACAAATGAAAATGCTATATAATACTAGTATGGGCATGAAAAATACTCTCCAGTAATATCCATGACTTCCTGTGTAGCCTGATGAAATGTTACTTTATTAAATCAATCAATCAATGCCTAGCGAATTCACCCGCTGCTACTTTGGTACCTACCTACCCGTTTCCCCTTAGGAATTGGATCTTTGTCTGTATAATAAATTGTTCTAATTGTTAACCGTTATTTATGGAGAATTAGCTATCTTTCCTTAGTAAAAATATCCATAAAATCAATTAAGAATGTTGTAGCTTTCTAATTGATAATAGACACACAAACTAACAAACAAATCTTACCTCTTTACATTATATTAATAATTAGTGTAAACGATCATAACAAAAATACAGAAACCCGATTGCAGTAATTTCAAAAGTTTGTTTTTTGTCTCAAATTGGCCATTTGTAATTTTAATAAATAGTTATATACGAGGAAATTTTACTAGTGACCAATAGCGAAAACTCAGAACTAACTGGTGATAAGGAACAACTTTCCCCAAGGAACATAGGTCGAAATACGAAAAAAAAATTGTGAACTCCCATAGTAACTCAATGCAGCTTATCGGCAATTTTGTATGGAAGGTCCAAAATTCTTTTTCGTATTTCGACCGAAGTTATTCCTTATCACTAGCCGGTTTTGAGTTTTCGCTATCGGTCACCTAGTAAAATCTATGTAGACAAATCTAATGAATATATTTACTTATGCAACCCATACATACATAAAGACTCCCAAAAAGCATACTCTTCTTCAGAAGAAAAACAGTCCTCACCAATATTATCGATATCGACAAATCTGTTATCGAAGGCGAGTGTACATCACATTTAAATTTTTCTTATTTTGGCATATTTGTTACAGCTCATGTCAGGCCACATGACAAACTACGTCAGTCATAGTTAAGATATTGTTCTTTAAAGGACTTGGAACATTTTTGTATGAGAACTATGCTGTTCCTCTAACTAAATATAAAAAATAAAGATCAGCAGAATTGAATTGTATGAACATAGAACATAGTCATTCAAGTGTTTATTTTTAACTATCGCGACATTTCTCTAGCATGGGGGATATTGTTAAATCTCTAATGGGCGTCGGCGGCCACCATCGCAGGGTCGTCTCTACTCTTCGCCAGTCGTGTCTTTATTCTTAAATCCAATTATGTTTTTCAGACTATGTCTTTTTTTTTACAGTTAACCTACAAGAAATCCATAAAATTTCGTTTTATGTTAGCTAATAATCCGTTACCATCGTGCGTGTCAACTTTAAGCTGCCGACAGCACATACTGCAAGGGCCGCAGCTATCGGCAGTTGCAGCACATGCTGCGGCAGTTGCAGCAGATGCGATTCCGAAGGCACCGGCCAACAGCCGACAGCCGACGGCACATGCTGTGACTGCTGATGGTTGCATGTACACTTAGGTAGATATAATAGGTACCTACATGTGGTAGAGACATACGTACATACATAAATCACGCCTTAAACCCTTGCGGGATAAGCAGAGCTGCAACGGCCGTAAAAATACGGTCGTTATCGCCACCTTTATCAGTATTGAAGGCCATTTGAGGTATTGTCGTGTATCACTATAGTGACAGCTTGTTCATGACATGTATTGTTTACATTTACTGTAAATCTACTTTTTATTTTTATGCTATGACATTCTGTTGCTCAAATATTAAAGTATATTATTTTATAGACGAAACAGTTAGAATAATCTACTGTATTTTTTATTTTGTTGAGCCGTTTTTGGCTATTACTATTAATTTATATTCTAACTTAGCTAGGGTAACATAGGACCTAAAAGTATTGTAAATTTTAGAATAGGTGCACTTCTGGGCAGGTTTTTGGGGGGTTTTCCTGTCCAGGGGGTCTGGCTAACTATACACATGTAACACCTTATTTTAAAAGATTTATAGAATGTATTTCCATTTACTTGTCATTCATTAAGGCATAAGGATAGGTACATGCTGTGTGGTTGGCCTGGCCAGCCCTGAGGCCAGGCCAGTGCCTTTATTTTTATTTTTTTATCCCGCCCGAGCCGCGTTTAGAGTAGGAACACAAATTGTTATAAAAAAAAGAAAGTTTTACACTACAAATTTTCTTTTTTTTAAGTTTGAATTAGAATGTGATTTTCTCTTGTAATTCCTACTGAGAAATAAATACATTGATTTTGATTTGATTTTGTTCCATGTCGTGAAGTCATTTCTTTTATTTTCATCAATCAGCTACCAGTACTAGCTATCAACATCCAACAGACGATTTATCTGCATCATAGACCTGAAGACGGTGTTTTGTCTTTTAATATTTCATTATTTTCTATTTAAATCTACTAACATGGAAGTTTATCATGCATATCTTCTTTCAAGCATTTTGCCTGCGGTTTCACTTGCGGTTTTTAGCTGCTTAATCTAATCACAAAGTTTGAAACAAATTGCATTAAAAATCCTTGATTGACCTACGGTAAAACTATTTACCCGTTTTGTTTTTTTTTATATTGTAAGACATTGTTTTAGCTGGGAAGGATGCGCAAGTGGATAAGTTTGCCTTTTAAGCAAAGTGAGTCTCCCTTAATTAAGTCTTCAATGGACCAGTAGCTTTTTCAGGCATTTTCTATTCGGTGATCTTTTCTTGCTGGTTTTGGTTTACGCTAACGCGCTTGGCGTAAAGCGTAAAATAGAACTAAAACAGTTAGTGGTTTTGGATGGAGACTATGTATTTCACTGTTCTAGTTCTTTTTTACGCTTAACGCGCTTGGTTATGAGCTTATAAGTTTATAACCTAATATTTAAGCTACCATGTAGATGCCAGTTTCTGGAACAATTGCTCTTAAGTCTGGGTAAAAGCGGATTTCCTTGCTTGCACCACGTTTTATGGAGAAAGCTTGCTTAACACACTGTAATTTTAAACTACTTCAAAAATAGGTACATATTACATCTATTTCTTGTTGGCGAAGAGCATTGACGGTGGAAGGCTTTAGTGTTTGTCAACAACTGCTTAAATACAGCTGTTTGTAGTATTTTGTGTTGTAATATGAATGCGTAGTAACAAAATTTGATTTTTCTAGGAATTATTCTACATCTTAGAGAAATGTCAGTATAGTAATAAATGAACTTCTTACTTTATTCTCTTAATTGACATACATCACAAACCTGTTGGTCAATATTTTACCATTTGTTAGCTTTGGGGCACATTTTGACCATCATCCTTTCCATCCATGAAAAACAAGATATTTCGGGTGTTATTTAAGCAGTCAGCAAAAAAATGCTATTCGTGATGCCAAAAATTTACTTTGTTAAGCAGAAATTGCTATTCGTTAAGCAACTCTTGGACAGTAAATATTTCTGAACAACAATATATTTCATCAGACATGTGAACATAGGTAGTAAAAAAACTCCAATGAGCGTGTCATACGTATAAAAATTTTGTTATGCGATTACACAACACGTCGTGAATATTTTTTAAAAGTTTAAATAGAAATTCAATAATCAGCCAAATATGTCGAGGTTGAGCATCAAAAAAATACACAATTGTAGTGTTTTTAATTGCTTACGGCAGTCTTCCTCTTCCGTCCTAATAAAACGAAAGCCAAAGTACTTGCTAAGTACAATATTAATTGTGTCAGAGGCCATGTTAATCATGTCGATCGGCGTGCTCAACTATACTTACAGTCCAGCAAAAAAGATTAGACAAAAAATAAGGGCGCCACTGTGTAAGAAATTTCAAAATTATATGGCAACATTGACTATGAATGGCAACAATGTATGAAAAATTATTAGTTCCATTTTATTTAATTTCTACCCTTTTTTGCTGGACTGTAAATATGTCAGAAGTCAGGCCTCTGTCATGTACTTAATCATGTCGGAGGCCTACTTTACCGTATTAGAGGCTTTGTCAACGTTGAGATAACCTTGACAGGTCTCCTGGTATAAGGGTTCGTCAAGTCGTTCGTTGACCTAATGTACCTTAGGTAGGATAGAAGAAATAAGAGATTATTTTGCTGCTTTGAGACAAATTATTATTTTGCTGCCCCCATAATCACTTAATGTTATTTGCAGCCCCAATGTTATTTTTCGGACTAAGTAATTACATTGTTGCCCAAATAGTTCGTAAGTCGCTTTTTTTCGCCAACCGAAATTTATGGCATACCAATAATTATTTCTCTTTTCGAGAGACCCAATCTCTTTGGTGACTGAGAATTGTGTCAGGCCGTGGATTGTCACGGCACGGCGTCGTGGTTCGGCATGGCGCCGTGCCGTGGCACGACACGACGTCGTGCCGTGCCACGGCGTACACCGTGACGTTCCACGGCGCCGGCGCCGTGCCGGAGGTATGTGGACACGCCGTAAAAAGTCGCGATTATTTGTGAACTTTCTCTTTTTTTTTTAAAGTCAGCTAAAAACAAAAAGTATTATTAGAATACAAAGCAAGTACTTAAGCAAAGAGTAACAATAAAGACTCGACACCATTTGAAAACACGAAAAATAATACTTACAAATGCCAAAAAAGAAAAATTGAATTACTTTTTCGCGTCGGAAATGAAAAGCATGAATTGAATTTGCAGAATATTGAAAGACGTCTCTACATTAGACGCTCAGAGTAAAGATATGTTCAAGAGGGATTATGGATAAGCGAAATAGTGAAGTCATGATTAATTACTTGCGTTCAGACTTGGCGCGCGATAAAACACAAAAAGTTATTTATATGTGCTTAAAGAGCTAGGACCGCCTGAAAGCCTCGTATGGTTGACATACCTACATACATGTATCACGTCAATATGTCTAAAGGGGTAGGCAGAGCGTGGACGGGTTGTAAAAAACGCCTATTTACACCACGACTTACTAATAAAGTTGGGGAGTCATTAAGGACACTTTGTATCACCATAGTGACAGGTTATCTCAGTCAGTTTGTCGCCTAAAATTGCAATTATCATCAACCCACAAATCCCTTAGTCGCTTTTTACGACACCCTAGCGAAAAATATAGGTAATGCAATTCTAAGCCGGCATCACACGGCAAATCTCATGTTTGACTAAGGTACTATTTCATATATCTGGGCATTTTAGTCTTAGCGCCTGGAAAAAGCAAAGCTAGATCTTTTCATAGCTTCGTTTTCGTTGTTTGTAGATGTAGAGCTCTTTCTGCAAGATTTTGTATCTCTGAATTTAGACGCTTCCGAAAAACCGCCCAAACTCGGATTATCCCAAATGGAAGGTCAAAAGTCAAACCGGGGTGTGCATATTTCAGTGTCACGTGTATTGAAACGTCATCGTTCTTCTTCGTTCGCAGTAGTTCCATTGAGATTAGTCCAATGGAACTACTGCGAACGTTTTTTTCGCACTAGTTCCATTGGCTCTGACAATGGAACTATCGCGAAGCTTCGTGTACGATCATTCGCAGTAGTTCCATTGAGTAGTCATTTGGTCTGTGCATCCACCTTCTCAAATATGTCTCAGTGCGCATAAAAGTTTCTTTAAAGGAGTTGTAGGTCTTGACGAGACCTACATTTAATGTGACAGCTGTCAAACTATTGGTTTCTTTGGGAAAGTTGTAGGCTTTAACGAGATCTACATGACAGGTGTCAGCTGTCATACTAAAAAGTCGTTTATATCGGAAACTATGCGTGCTAGACTATTGGTTTCTTTGGGAAAGTTGTAGGCCTTAACGAGATCTACATGACAGGTGTCAGCTGTCAAACTTTAAACTCGTTTATCTCATTAACTATGCACGCTACACAACTAGTTTCTTTGGAAAAGTTGTAGGCCTTAACGTGATCTACATGACAGGTGTCAGCTGTCATACTAAAAAGTCGTTTATATCGGGAACTATGCGTGCTAGACTATTGGTTTCTTTGGGAAAGTTGTAGGCCTTAACGAGATCTACATGACAGGTGTCAGCTGTCAAACTTTAAACTCGTTTATCTCATTAACTATGCACGCTACACAACTAGTTTCTTTGGAAAAGTTGTAGGCCTCAACGAGATCTACATGACAGGTGTCAGCTGTCAAACTTTAAACTCGTTTATCTCATTAACTATGCACGCTACACAACTAGTTTCTTTGGAAAAGTTGTAGGCCTTCACGAGATCTACATGACAGGTGTCAGCTGTCATACTAATAAGTCGTTTATATCGTAAACTATGCGTGCTAGACTATTGGTTTCTTTGGGACAGTTGTAGGCCACAACGAGATCTACATGACAGGTGTCACCTGTCATACTAAAAAGTCGTTTATATCGGAAACTATGCGTGCTAGACTATTGGTTTCTTTGGGAAAGTTGTAGGCCTTAACGAGATCTACATGACAGGTGTCAGCTGTCAAACTTTAAACTCGTTTATCTCATTAACTATGCACGCTACACAACTAGTTTCTTTGGAAAAGTTGTAGGCCTCAACGAGATCTACATGACAGGTGTCAGCTGTCAAACTTTAAACTCGTTTATCTCATTAACTATGCACGCTACACAACTAGTTTCTTTGGAAAAGTTGTAGGCCTTCACGAGATCTACATGACAGGTGTCAGCTGTCATACTAATAAGTCGTTTATATCGTAAACTATGCGTGCTAGACTATTGGTTTCTTTGGGACAGTTGTAGGCCACAACGAGATCTACACGACAGGTGTCACCTGTCATACTAATAAGTCGTTTATATCGGAAACTATGCGTGCTAGACTATTGGTTTCTTTGGAAAAGTTGTAGCCCTTAACGAGATCTACATGACAGATGTCAGCCGTCATACTAAATAGTCGTTTGTATCGGAAACTATGCGTGCTAGACTATTAGTTTCTTTGGGAAAGTTGTAGGCCTTAAAGTCAGCTGTCAAACTTCAAACTCATTTACCTCGTTAAATACGTTTTGTAAACCACTAGTTTCTTTAGAAATGTTGTAGGTCTTGCTAAGATCTACATTTTAAGTGACAGCAGTCAAACTTTAAACTCGTTTATTTCGTTAACCATGCATGCTACTCTACTAGTTTCTTTGGAAAAGTTGTAGGTCTTGCCAAGATCTACATTTTAAGTGACAGCTGTCAAACTTTAAACTCGTTTATCTAGTTAACTGTGCATGCTACACCACTAGTATCTTTGGAAAAGTTGTAGGTCCTGCCAAGATCTACATTTTAAGTGACAGCTGTCAAACTTTAAACTCAGTTGTCTCCGCAGTTATGCATGCTAGACTATCAGTTTGTTTGCAAAAATGTCGGTCTGAAAGAGAAGTACAACTTTCCCAAAGAAACCAAAAGCCTATCACGCATAGTTTCCGATATAAACGACTTTTTAGTATGACAGCTGACACTTGTCATGTAGATCTCGTTGAGGCCTACAACTTTCCCAAAGAAACTAATAGTCTAGCACGCATAGTTTCCGATATAAACGACTTTTTAGTATGACAGCTGACACCTGTCATGTAGATCTCGTTGAGGCCTACAACTTTCCCAAAGAAACCAATAGTCTAGCACGCATAGTTTCCGATATAAACGACTTTTTAGTATGACAGCTGACACCTGTCATGTAGATCTCGTTGAGGCCTACAACTTTCCCAAAGTAACCAATAGTTTAGCACGCATAGTTTCCGATATAAACGACTTTTTAGTATGACAGCTGACACCTGTCATGTAGATCTCGTTAAGGCCTACAACTTTTCCAAAGAAACCAATAGTCTAGCACGCATAGTTTCCGATATAAACGACTTTTTAGTATGACAGCTGACACCTGTCATGTAGATCTCGTTGAGGCCTACAACTTTCCCAAAGTAACCAATAGTTTAGCACGCATAGTTTCCGATATAAACGACTTTTTAGTATGACAGCTGACACCTGTCATGTAGATCTCGTTAAGGCCTACAACTTTTCCAAAGAAACTAGTCGTGTAGCGTGCATAGTTAATGAGATAAATGAGTTTAAAGTTTGACAGCTGTCACTTAAAATGTAGATTTCATCCAGACCTACTAACTTCCCAACGAAACCAGTGGTGTAAAATATGTATTTAACGAGTTAAAAGAAACTTTTATGCGCACTGAGAAGGTGAGACAACTACTCAATGGAACTACTGCGAATGATCGTAAACGAAGGTTCGCGATAGTTCCATTGTCTGAGCCAATGGAACTAGTGCGAAAAAAAACTTCGCAGTAGTTCCATTGGACTAATCTCAATGGAACTACTGCGAATGATTGTTTTTACAGTCTCTGACGCTAATTCATGAACAATTCTATTTTTAAGGTTTCGATTTTCTTTTGATTGATACATACAAGCCGAAGAAAAACGATAATTTAGGATTCAATAAATGTTGCTGCATATAGAAAAGTAAAAATTATTGCTGTAAAATGTTCTCGGTGTGAAAAAAATCGCAACCTTAATTTCTTTTGGATTTTTCATGTGTGAGCGGGACACATGTACATGGATTGCGAATGGACTTATTGCGACATACTCGTAGATATTTTGCGGATTGGGTATTTTGAGAATTGGACAGTATGAAAATATCGTAATGGCTATCCATATCTTGCACTCTATGTCCCAGTCGCACCCTCTGTTTGACCGAAAGATAAGGCCTTACCACAAAAAAGTCAGACAAGTGAAGAATTTCATACAAAAAAAACGGTTCTGGTTAAAAATTTGCTCAGAATCGTATGACGTTCTTGTATCAGATTTTGCTTTTTTGATATTCTTATACTTTGAGATTTTTGACACTAGCTACCCTGGCTGTGTGACAAGTGACAATCGCACAAATCCTAAATAGTGTCGAGTGAACCTTCTGTAAAATCTCAATTTTTACTATTTGAGATAATAGGCGATGAAGCGAACACGTGCTGTAGAGATAGAGATACTAAAATTCTTGTAATATTATGAGCTAAAAGTAGTAAAACTCTTACGAGGAAGACTCTCGCGGGTAAAACTCGGCTAAGCTTATCGGTGATAGTTTTGTTGTTTAAGAAAAGTCGTACGTTGGGAACAAAGCCCAGTATGATAGGAAACATTTTGCTTGTTTACCTATGCATTTGTGGGGAAAGTACGGCCGTTCGAATAGGCAATAATTGACAACTGTCAAACCCATTCTGAAATACATGTCTACAAGGAAAAATAGACCTTATGTGATAATGCAAACATGATTTTGACAGCTTTCAAATAACATGGCCTATTACAACGGCCGTACTGCAGTTCTTTATATTTCTCAGGAAAATGTGAGAATATAATTAAAATATAAAAAAAATCGCGATGAATAGAGAACCTCCTATTCTTTTTGATTTTCGTCGGTTAAAAAGAGCATACATTTTGCGACTTAATGAAAGCACGTCATTATTATCGAAAACAAAATATACACAATCAGATTTTCCTTTTTCGCATTATTTTCACGATGATAAAGTAGTATTACAACAGTCTGTTCGAATATACGATAACGAGGTATTGAATGGAAGCTGAAAATATCTACAAAACTCGTTTTTTGTTAAAAATAGCTACTGCAAAGGATTTGGGGTTATTGAGAGTCAAAAATATCGTACGACGTGACCAAAAATAACGTTATGAAGAGAGTGTGATTCTATAAGGAGACATAAAAGTATTTTTAGTAGCACCTCGAATAGTTTACCATGCAAAGTTCAAAATAATCAGTATCTATAAATTGATGCCATGTCGTGCCTGCTTAGAATAGCATCACCCTGTATTTTTTCCGTGGGTGTCGTAAAAGCCAAATATGGGATTTGAGAGTTGATGTGTATTGCAATTTCAGGAGACAGGCTAACAACCTGGCTACAAGTGATACACTGTCTTCTGAACTACTCTCAAACTATTGTCAGATTTATACAGCCTTTTAAAAGTAATATACCTAGGTGTGTTTAACCCAGATACCTCATTTCAAAAATTAAGAAAAGCAATCCTAGGTAGGGTGTAGTGTAGGTATACTAATCGGCAAAAGAGGCAAACTCTCTGTAAATTCTCTATTTTTCTGTACGTAGGTGAGACGTGCTCCAATGTAGGTAAATTCGCGATCAACATTACTTAGTATTCAATGGCGAAAACAGGGAAAACTTTTGGCACTGTCTTCGCAGAACAGTCGATAAACGAAATCAGATCCTGATTACTCAGCAAACGAGAGTCGGGGGTGGAAGACGACCTCCCTAATTACAAGGAGATTGGATGGGCAGGGCGCGCCGAATTGATTTCCTAAGAAGGTTGCGACAAGTCGTGCTAGGCTCGAACAGGGTAAGCAGGCTTTCAAAGGCAGCTTAGAACAATCTTCAATATTTCATCACAGCAATTTACTCCGGTTGTGGGCCGTCTACGACATGATGACCTTCTAAAACCTACCTATAACCGAAGGAAATACTGAGGGAAGAAGAGAGAGAGAGCGACCTAAAAAATCGTCCAAGTAAAAGAGAGTATTGTGATGTCAAAGATAAGGCTGAAAAGAGGCTAGATAGGATAATACTCCGCCGACAAGCGAAAAGCTCGCGAGATAGGGGGGGCGTTTGCCATACTTCCTTTGTCAGATAGGTTGACGAGCACAGTGCAAAAGATAATAAAAAAATGGTAAAACTGGTAATGTACAGAAGAAATTGTGGTATACGCCCGGTAGTTTTTTGACCACACGTACGGGTATCTTCTACCACACTTACGGGTAGATATGGGTAAAGCTGAAAATGAAAATTGAGGTTATAAGACGACCTCACCTAATTACAAAAAGATTGGATAGGCAGGGCGCGGTGGTTCGGGAAATCGTGTTCCTAAATAGGTTACAAAAGCCTAGGCACTGTCCCGCAGAGGTCGAGCAGTGTTTTTTTTTGCAATGTGAAGAAAATGTGTCTCTGATGTCTAGGGGCTGCCTGCGACTATGTTAAAGTGCCATATTTTGACCCCTTAAAAAGACCCCTTTCGTTAGTAACACCAGTGTGGCAAAAAATATCGGCACGTGTTGCCATGGGTGATTTGGAAACTTTCTCGAAGATTTGGCCTAAAAACTTGTAATAGGCAATTATTGGGACGGTCGAGGAAAAAATTCATCCACTTTCAAACTTATCCGTCAAGCTTTCAGAGCCCTAAGTAAATGAGGGTTATTTTACCCGACGGCCTTAGAAGGAGAATAACGTTTTTGGTATGTGAGTATACCTAGGGAGTTAGGGACAAGTAAATTCTTTTTCACGAGCTACAACCCAAACAGCTGGGCGGATGTCGAGCTGAAAGCGGCACGGCCGTACCATCCTTTTCATAATCGCACACTATTTGCTTGTGGGATACGATGGTCTGGTGCGATGGCGGGGTCATTCTAGTTATTGTAAATATAAAAGTTTTTAAATATCGATATGGTATTTAATATCGATAAGATGATGATATAATATCGATAAGATGATGTCTGTTACCTAATTACGCAATAGCTTAAGATGAAAGTTCCCTGAAGTAGTCCTTGAATAAATCAATAATCGACTTGGCATCACATGGATCTCACAACTTTTTACAGTAGAATAACTGAGAGGCGAGACTTGGTTCTTTTTACAATTGAATGTTTTTGTGGGATGTTATATTACAAAATCTCTTTAGCTTCATCGCAGCAACGTTGTTTTTTCTTATATTCAAAATGGCGGATTTAATAGGTACGCAAGATCTAACTTTAAAATTGCTTCAGTCGGTTTTTGGTATTTTAATAATTAAAACTTGTCTGCTCTATTAATAGTTATCATGATGGATAACTGTAATGGAACTTTGTAATACTTTTGATAGTTTAAGGTCTCTTCAGAACTAAAACACCTCGACTAATTTCATCACGAACCATTTGCAAACTTACCGACTTTGATGGACTGTCCAAGTTAGTTGCTTAAATATCTACCTAATTAAACTGGGTTTAAATGAATTTTAGCTCTTTCGTGGTAAGCATAATTTATTATTAAAAAAAGTCACCACAAGCAAAAATAAAATCAGTCATAAATACCACGAAATAGAGAGTTTACAGAAGAATCACTCGACCCTATTTAGGATTTTCGCGATTGTCACTTTTTACATTGCCAGGGTTGCCACTGTCAAAAATCTTGGCTATAGGTAAATAATAGTAACGGATTTATTTTCATAACAATTAGATGGTTTCGCGGAAATGTAATTATTTTGTTTTTGCTTGCTTTCCATTTAGATAATCAGCATAATGTTTGGCTTTCTTGTTTATTTCTCTTGTATAACCATTTTTAATGGAATTTGGACAAGCAATGTACTGTATTTTCATGTAAGTATTTCTGTATAATAAGGCAGTGGTTCTGGATAATTTCTTGGAAACTTACCTATTTAGAGTTTCTTTTGGCCATTATCTTATTTAAGAAAAGTTTTATTAGGTACGTATTTAATTTGATAACTTATTTATTAGGTCCCTTGTGGTACCGGCTTAGATTGCCGAGTGATGCTAGCTTAGAATATAGCATCACCCCGTATCTTTCCCGTGCGTGTCGTGAGAAGCGACTAAGGGACTTGAGGGTTGTTGTGTATAGTAATTTTAGGTAATAGGCTGACAATCTGTCACTACAGTAGAACCTAGTCTTCAGAAAGACTCTCAAACCTTTGACAGGTTTGTTGTAAATGGCCGATTTTCACAGTGGTTTATGCTCTACCTATCCCGCAAGAGATACAGGCGTGATGTATGTATTATGTACTTGTAAGAAAGCTACCAGAGTTGAACCTTTTAATGATTCCTAGTACTGCTGTCCCTACAAATAGTAACTACCTAACTTTTAATGTTTTTGTAGCAATTAAATCAAGTATTACACTACATATGCCAAAAAAAATAATGCTATGTAGGTAAACCTTTTACTTAATGAAATGACTTAGACCTAGATACCTCTTTTACTGTTTTTTCGGGTTTCAACATGTCAATAACCTTTGTGGACTTATGTTTGATTCCGAAGCTGATCTTAGCGCAGTGGAAGCAAGTTAAAGTTATCTTAAAATCTAAAACTAAATGGTCGATCAGCCTCGGAACAACATTTGACTACGATTCGTAGTGCTCTTTACTATAGCTAAATAAAATAAATTTAATGAGAGAATTTTTGTTCCGGAAAGTTTCCGGCCGAGAAATTTTTGTTTCCAAAGTCTGCGACGGCTCTCTCACAATCTCCTACTAATATTTAACTGCACCACCACAGCTCATATCTAAAAAAAAGATTTTACCTAGACAATCCTGGATATCTTCTGACATTCTAAATACTAAATTATTATTGTTCGACCTAATCGACCTATTAAATAAATTTCCCTCCAACATAATTCTAAAAAACCGAGTCGAGCAGTTACATAAAAAATATAATAACTTAATAAAAAACACGAAATTATCATTTTACACAAACTATATATGTAATAGTAAAAATACTGGGAAGGCAATGTGGCATGTGGTTAATAAGGAGAGAGGAAGGAGTGTGCGTCATGTTGACTTCACAGAGATAGCGTTAGATCCGTGCGGCAAAAAATATAGTTGTCAGTTGGATGTGGTCAATGCAATGAACGCTAGGTTCGCCGGTGCGGCGGCGGCGTGCGGCGCCCCGCGTGCTGATCTGCAGCGCGTGAGCTCCATGCTCCTCGCGGCCCGTCCGCCTGCCGACCGCTGCATGCGACTTCAAATGTTCACACCGAATGAAGTCCACCGCATTATCGTACAGCGTATACCACACAAACCTACGAAAGACGCATTCGATATTTCAATGGAACTGGTAAATGTTGCTGCTGTTTCGCTGTCGCCGGTGTTGGCTGACTTGTATAATCAATGTCTGAAAGAAGGAGTAGTACCACCACACCTCAAGTTGAGTAAAATCTCGCCGTTGTTTAAAGGAAAGGGTAAAAGAGAGGATATTGATTGTTATAGGCCTGTGTCAATTATCCCGGCGATAGCGAAAATATTTGAAAATGGCCTAAGCGCGCGACTTACAGAATATCTGAATTCATCGAGTGCCCTGTCTGAGAAGCAGTATGCGTACCGGGCAGGTCGATCAACAACCGATCTGACTCGTAGAGTTGTGCACAGCATTATGGATGCGCGTGAACGAAAGTTCCAAGTAGCAGTACTTTGCTGCGACCTGTCCAAAGCATTCGACGTTGCTGATCACGCAGTGCTCGCAGCCAAGCTGCAACACTATGGAATTAAGAAGCAAGCTCTGTCACTTTTTCTGATCTACTTAGGGACAGGTCGCAGGTAGTGGTCGGTGGAGGAGGGGCAATAAGATCTGACCCAACAACAACCACAATGGGTGTTGCGCAGGGTTCGTCAGTATCGAACATACTGTTTTCCCTTCTACTGAACGACCTACCAGAAGCTGTGTCGACCGCAGAGATCTTTATGTACGCAGATGATGTCGCCTGTATAATAACAGCATCCAATATCGAAGAGCTGGAAACACGCATCAATGCTACTGCCAATCTTCTATCTGGGTGGTTTAGCGTTAACGGGCTTAGTTTAAACCTTAAAAAAACCCACTTCCTCCATATACACCTCGGAGGAAGAATACCCAGAAGGATGACTGTTATCGTGGGTGGAGTACCACTAGACCAAGTGGATGTGACGACATTCCTGGGTTTCGAGCTTGACAGAGGGCTCACGTGGGCATCCCACATTGATAAGTTGTGCGGGAGACTCGGTGGTGCATGTTTCGCACTCCGTCGCTTGGCGCGTGTGGTCCCCAAGGAAGTGGCTCGATCGTCTTACTTCGCTACTGTGCACTCGCTCCTACAATACGGTGCTGAGCTGTGGGGGCGCGCTGCGGATTGGGAGCGCGCATTCCGTATGCAGAAGAGAGCCGTACGAGCGATTGCACAAGTGTCACAAGATACCTCTGCAGTGCCTTATTTCAAGTCACTGGGAATACTGACTTTGCCCTCGGTGGTCATACTGCAAGTTGCATTACACGCATACTCCCACAAGGACACATATAAGACGCCTGCGAGCATGCACAGCCGTAATCTGCGTCACAAAAACAGATTGCTGCCGGTGAGGCATACACTAGCTAAATCCGATAAGTTGACCCACGTGATGGGCCCTGCGGTATTTAACAAACTACCGCAAGATGTAATCTCGGCTCCCACTGTCGCATGTTTCAAAGGGAGACTAAAACGTTTATTGCTTGAGCACACATTCTACGATTTTAATCAATTTATGAAAGCCAAATTTTAAATTCTGTATAACTTTTTTATTTTTTCTCCAGCTCGGAGAATTATTTTTTTATTTTTATGTTATTTAAAATTATTTATTATTTTACTTTATTATCTTGACATGTAAATTATTTTATGAATAAATGAATATGAATATAATATGAATATACCAAGTTCCGGTTGTACTAAAGGTCATCAGGGTGGTGACCTCCACGTAATGTTGCTAAATCACTGCAATGAACGTACTTATACAGGACCTAGCAGCGAATTGCTTACCGTGCGAATTATGACGCCGCCGTTCCCTTGTAAGTCTAGTTTTTGACAGGAAAAAAGGTATCAGGGTTTGAGGAAGACACTTGGATAGGGATTTAGATACTAGACTTACGGCACCCGGGTACCAGCTCGCGTGGTACTCCGTCCAACAATTTTCACAAGCACTTGAGTTCACTATTGTTCATAGTTCGGCCACGTTGGCCCTCAATCAAGAAACCTGCCCAGTTCGCATTCAAAGCGCACTACAAAACCACTATTCACTTGGTTTTACTACCGCACAAGAACAGGGAACTCTTCCCTGGCAGCAATTGCGCATGCGAAAAAATAAAACCCAGACTACTTAAAATATGTGCCTAACACCGGTCGCGCGAGTGACTAAAAAAAAAAGAGGTTATATCGCCGACCGCGCGATTCGCGTGGTTCGCAAGCGAGAGACAAGATGGCGTCGACCGAGCAGCCGGTGTCAGACGAAATGGCGCGAAACAATAAAACGCGCGTATACATGATGCGAAACTAAACAACTTAAAAGCTGCAGGAATATTGCTAGTTTCAAAAATTCCGTCGAGAAGCCTGCAAATTTTTCGTATTTTCCTAGCACTTATATTGCGTGCAATTTTACTAGTGGCCTCCTCAGAAACGGTTCGTGACAAGGAATAACTTTAAGTAATATAGGTCGAAATGTGGAAACTGAAATCAGCTGATCGACAAATTTTGTATAGAAGGTCCAATATGTTTTCCTTATTTTGTCCTATGTTTCTTGGGGAAAGTTGTTCCTTATCACCAGCCAGTACTGAGTTTTCGCTATCGGTCACTAGTAAAATTTCATCCTTTATTTAGGTATGGAACTTCTATGAAGTCGAAATGAAACTGGAAATACTTTGCTCTAAAATGAGAAAATGAGAAAGTATTGCAGTACGAGCATTTTTACTGCAAACTATTTCTAAAGACATATTTTCCTGTAGTTTCATTCAAGTGCTTTATCTTTTCAAAGTAGTATCTGTTGTATTATTTCATAACTGCCTTCTTGGTTTCGCAGTCTCAGAGTTGGTCTTAGATTTGGATGTCTGAGGTTCGATTCTTGAGGGACACTCACAAAGTTGATTTTATCACTTTGTGAATTCGTTTTTAGCTGTTAGTTCCATCCAAGTTTAGCTAAGACATTGCAGGCTGGACCTACGGTTTAGTGCCCTGAAGCACGCTAAGCCAAAGTACCAGTTGCTGTCTATGATAAGTAAATAACTTAGATAGGTTTTAGGTTGTTGCAAAGACCATGTCAGGGGCCTGCTAAGTAAGTAGAAGTAGGCGGTTTAAAAACTTTGACGTGATCTTCATTGAGATTGAGATGGGTGCCCATTGAATTTGTTTGTCAGCTCCGTTTCCCACACGACAAAAGGAAATAATAAGAAAACTGACGCTAGCTCTAAGGCCGAGCACAAGTACCATCGCTAGCAAATCCACTTACCCATTTAAGAAATCAGTGTATATCGGATTTTCATAAAATCACTTAGAAAAACCGGTAAAAGTTGGTCGTCGGGTTTGCCGGCGATAGTACCTGTACCTACATACATACATACATACATAAATCACGCCTTTATCCCTTGCGGGGTAGGCAGAGCGTCAATAGCCGTAAAATACGGTCGTTGTCGCCACGTCTGACAAATATTTGAGGGCCGTCTTAGCTACTGTCGTGTATCACTATAGTGACAGGTTGTCAGCCTGTCGCCTAAAATTGCAATACACATCAAACCCTCGAGTCCCTTAGTCGCCTCTTACGACACCCACAGGAAAGAAATGGGGTGATGCTATTCTAAGCCGCCATCACACAGCACCTGTACCTACATTCTATTGGAAAATAGCTGTTAGAGAGTTATTAAAGTTTGAAACTGTTACAAACTAAAACAATGCGTTATTGTACTAGGGTCGTTATAGGAAGCGTATTACATGCCCACACATCCCGTGCTTTTGTATTGACTTTGCTAGACAAAGCAGAACTTTGGTGCTTGCTGATATTTGGCACGGAAAAGGTTACTACGTGTAGGTTTCTGTTGTTTGCATAGCCAGGCCAGAGTAATCGATTCGTTGTGCTTGTAGTGTATAAAGTTGAAAAGAAAAATATTATCGCGCGCAAAATTTTGGCGAGCAAAATTATCACATCAGCCTATAGCAGTCTACTCCCCTCAGAATACGCCATAAGGTACGATGATCTCCTGTTTTCCCATCCAGTCGCTACCAGCCCCCCTATTAAGTGAACAGCACATCTGGTTGGAAGGCATCCAATGCTACGTTTGCCGAAGCGTGGCCTCCACTCGAGAATCCGCTTACTGCATCGTCTATCGGTTACATCTAAGGCAGATGTGACCAGACTTTGACCATTTGTACTTGTTACGCTTCAAGTGGCAGTTTAGTTTAAACATACATACGTACATAATATATCACGCCTGTATCCCTTGCGAGGTACGCAGAGCGCAAACGGCTGCAATGAACTGCCATTCACACCACATCTGACAAAGGTTTGAGAGTCATTCAGAAGACTGTGTATCACTTTAGTGACAGGTAGGTTGCCACCTTATCGCCAAAAATTGCAATGCACATCAACTCTCAAATGCTTAAGTAGCTTCTCACGACACCCACAGAAAAGATATGGGGTGACGCTATACTAAGCCGGCATCACACGGCAAATAGGTTTTGAAATTCTAAAGTAAAATTTTACTATGCAGTTTGCATGCAGTGGCCGTCCACAAGGCGTGTGGCAATATCCCAGCTGTTCTATTTATCTCGACATCGTGGCTGGAATCCCGACCGTCTCAGGTGTGCCGTTATGTAAACAGGACCAACATAGTGCAGGTTTTGTGTTTGTTGTGAACCTTGTTTGTGTTGTGTACGGGGGTACTGCATCTGAGTTGGTTATTGCTTTTGGAAAACTTGCAAAATTTTCCACCGCAGGCTGGCTCAACCAGCGATCTTCGCCATCTGCACTGGCGACCTCTCTACCATCTAGGCTACAGCGTTCCAAGCCAGCGAATTTTGCAAGTGTATCTTGACCACTAACGCGTGGAAGGGCTCCATCTACTGGGATAGTTATTGCAACTAATTCCCAGCGACTAGTCCATTACTTACAGATTGTATGTAGCCAAAGCGATGAAAACCCGCGATAAATTGAGTACCCAATTAATATTATGCAGTGGCCGTCCACAAAGCAGTGTGGCAATATCCCAGCTGTTCTATTTATCTAGACATCGTGGCTGGAATCCCGACCGTCTCAGGTGCGCCGTTATGTAAACAGGACCAACATAGTCTTGGTTTTGTATTTGTTGTGAACCTTGTTTGTGTTGTGTACGTGGGTATTGCATCTCAATTGGTATTGTTGTTTGAAAAATGCAATATTTTCCACCGCAGGCTGGATTTAAGTCAGCGACCTTCGCCGACTGTACTGGCGACGCCTCTACCATCTGGGCTACAGCGGCTCACTCCAAGACAGCAAATTTTGCAAGTGTATCTTGACCATTAACACATGGTAAGGTTCCATCTACTGGGATAGTTTTTTCAACTAATGCCCACCACCGACTAATTCATTCTTTACAGATTGGATGTAGCCAAAGCGATGAAAGTCCGCGATAAACTGAATACCCAAATACTATGCAGTTGTCGATCTCCCACAAGGCAGTGTGGCAATATCGCAGCTGTTCTATTTATCTAGACATCGTGGCTGGAATCCCGACCGTCTCAGGTGAGCCGTTATGTAAACAGGACCAACATAGTCTAGGTTTTGTGTTTGTTGTGAACCTTGTTTGTGTTGTGTACGGGGGTATTGCATCTCAGTTGGTTATTGCTTTTGGAAAACTTGCAAAATTTTACTACCGCAGGCTGGATTTGAGCCAGCGATCTTCGCCGTCTGTACTGGCGACGCCTCTACCATCAGCGACTCACTTACAGCCCAAGAATTTGACAAGTGTATCTTGACCTCTAACGCATGGTAGGGCTCCATCTACTGGGATAAATCCATTCCTCACAGATTGGATGCAGCCAAAGCGATGAAAACCCGTGATAAATTGAATACCCAAATACTAAGCAGTGGCCGAGCTCCCACAAGGCGTGTGGCAATATCGCAGCTGTTCTATTTATCTAGACATCGTGGCTGGAATCCCAACGTCTCAGGTGCGCCGTTATGTAAACAGGACCAACATAGTCTAGGTTTTGTGTTTGTTGTGAACCTTGTTTGTGTTGTGTACGTGGGTATTGCATCTGAGCTGGTTGCTTCGTTATGAACAAATATTATCGTTAAGGAAATAGTGCTATGTTGTTTTACTCAGTAAAAATATCCTGTAGGTCTCCCTAATATCCTATAAGGCACAATCTTCCGTTTTCACCATCCATCTCTACTAGATTACCCTTCCATCGGTCCATCTGTACAGAGGGCGTCTAACTTCAGATACACTACCGTCTATTGGTTCTACAGCCGATGTGACCAGCTTACTGCCGCCATATCAATTTGTTACACTTCCAGACTAAGTCTTTACCTTAGAAAACTTCAGAATAATTTTACTATGCAGTTTGCATGCAGTGGCCGTCCACAAGGCGTGTGGCAATATCCCAGCTGTTGTATTTATCTAGACATCGTGGCTGGAATCCCGACGTCTCAGGTGTGCCGTTATGTAAACAGGACCAACATAGTCTAGGTTTTGTGTTTGTTGTGAACGTTGTTTGTGTTGTGTACGTGGGTATTGCATCTGAGTTGGTTATTGCTTTTGGAAAAATTGCAAAATTTTCTACCGCCGGCTGGATTTGAGCCAGCGATCTTCGTCGTCTGTACTGGCGACGCCTCTACCATCTCAGCTACAGCGGCTCACTCCAAGCAAGCGAATTCTGCAAGAGCATCTTGACCATTAACGCATGGTAGGGCTCTATCTACTGGGATAGTTTTTGCAACTAATGCCCACCGACTAATCCATGATTTACAGATTGGATGTAGGCAAAGCGATGAAAGCCCGCGATATTGAATACCTAAATACTATGCAGTGGCCGATCTCCCACAATGCAGTGTGGCAATATCGCAGCTGTTCTATTTATCTAGACATCGTGGCAGGAATCCCGACCGTCTCAGGTGCGCCGTTATGTAAACAGGACCAACATAGTCTAGGTCTTGTGTTTGTTGTGAACCTTGTTTGTGTTGTGTACATGGGTATTGCATCTGAGTTGGTTATTGCTTTTGGAAAACTTGCAAAATTTTCTACCGCCGGCTGGATTTGAGCCAGCGACCTTCGCCATCTGTACTGGCGACGCCTCTACTATCTGGGCTGAACCCTAACGCATGTTAGGGTTCCATCTACTGGGATAGTTTTTGTAACTAATGCCCAGCGACTAATCCATTTTTGACAGATTGGATGTAGCCAAAGCGATAAAATGAATACCCGAATACTATGCAGTGGCCGATCTCCCACAAGGCGTGTGGCAATATCCCAGCTGTTCTATTTATCTAGACATCGTGGCTGGAATCCCGACCGTCTCAGGTGTGCTGTTATGTAAACAGGACCAACATAGTCTAGGTTTTGTGTTTGTTGTGAACTTTGTTTGTGTTGTGTATGAGGGTATTGCATCTGAGTTGGTTATTGCTTGTGGAAAACTTGCAAAATTTTCTACCACCGGCTGGATTTGAGCCAGCAATCTTCGCCGTCTGTACTGGCGACGCCTCTACCATCTGGGCTACAGTGGCTCACTCCAAGCCAGCGAATTATGCAAGTGTATCATGACCACGCATGGTAGAGCTCCATCTACTAGAATAAATTTTGCAACTAATTCCCAGCGACTAATTCATTCTTGACAGATTGGATGTAGCCAAAGCGATGAAAACCCGCGATAAATTGAATACCCAAATACTGAGTTGGTTGCTACGTTATGAACGAATATAACGGGAAATAGTGCTGTTGTTTTACTCAGTAAAAATATCCGGTAGGTCTCCCTAATATCCTATACGGCACAATCTTCCATTTTCACCATCCATCTCTACTAGATTACCCATTCATAGGTCCATCTGTCCGGTCCGGAGGGCGTCCAACTATCGCTTACACTACCGTCCACCATTGGTTCTACAGTCGATGTGACCAGCTCCCTGTCACTTCAATTTGCTTCACTTCCGGACTAAGTCGTTACCTTAGAAAACTTTAAAATAATTTTACTATGCAGTTTGCATGCAGTGGCCGTCCACAAGGCAGTGTGGCAATAATAATAATAATATATCATTTATTTCAGATTATAAATCCATAGTATTTGTTAGTAACACTTAATTCTAATTGTTAGTAAAAATTTAAATTAAATTAAAATACTCTAAAACTATTTTGAGGCTCGTGATCTTGACCCTGGAACTGTATGTGTCGTGATCCAGTGCCTCAAAATAGGTCCATCTGTCCGCTCAGCTATGGTAAGTAGGAGGCTGTTGGCGCTGCCCCGCACTCGCGTCATCAGGGAGGCAACTCGCTTACGCATAATGGCATGGAAACCATCTACTCCCCACTCCGCGAACATTCCTGATGCGCTGCAGAAGCGTGGCAGCCCCAACAACGACCTAAACGCATTATTGTAAAGGACACGCAGGGCGCTCAGCGCTTTTTGAGTATAGTCGATCCAAAGGCTGCAGGTGTAAAAAGATTGGCAGTAGGCCCTAAAAAGTGTTACTTTGACTACGTCTGAGCATTTTGCAAACCTTCGGATCAACATATTACTCCGCACTGCCAGCGCCCTGCGTTCCCTCTCAATGTCCTTGTCATCGCCCAGTGATGCGGTTACCCAGTGCCCCAGGTATTTAAACTCTGTAACCATCTTAAGAGGAGTTCCTTTTAGAGTGACTGGTGGTGTATTCTGGTAGCATTTCGAACCCGCCTTGAACACTAGCAACTCGCTCTTTTTCTCATTATACCTGAGGCCGTGGGCCTCCGCATACTGCTCACATATTTTGAGAAGTTTTCTCAGGCCAGCAATCGAAGGGCTCAGCAACACCATGTCGTCAGCGTAGCTAATGTTATTTATAAATTTACCGTCTATGGAACAGCCTACCATGGCGCTGCTCAGCTCCTCGATTAGCTGATTCACATATAAGCTGAAGAGCCGAGGCGAGGTTAACCCCCCCCCTGCCTCACCCCGCACTCCAGCCCATACGGATCAGAAAGTGAACCTGCCCATCTAACCATATTGCGCTGGTGGCCATACCAATATTTAAATATGTTTACTAGCTCACCAGGCAACGTAGATTCCTCTCTGAGTTTCCGCCACAGAACATCATAAGACACCAGATCGAAGGCCTTGGACAGGTCAAGAAAACATGCGTAAATCGGTGTTTTCCTATCTGTATAGTACCGGACAGTGTGCTTAAGACAAAGAACAGCTGTTTCTGTTGAAAGTCCTGTTCTAAACCCAAATTGGGCGTCGTTAAGAGTAAGATGTTTATCCAGATGTTTGTCAAGCACACTGTCCAGCACCTTAGCCATGATGGTAGCCAACGATATGGGTCTGTAGTTGCTCATGGCGGAAGCATCTCCCGTCCGGTTCTTGATTATTGGCACGACTATGGTTTTCATTAAATCATCTGGCAGGTAACTATGATTAATGCAGAGTGTGAAGAGCATGGCGAGTATTCTGGGCAAATGAGCACCTGCATGTTGCAGATGTTCGATGCTAAGTGAATCATGCCCAGGCGACTTCCCTCTCCTCATACCCCTCACTACCCTTTCAATCTCTTTAGCAGTGATTTTAATGATCGGATTAGAGTTAGAACGGGGATCCGGTGCCGTATCAACTGATGGACCCAGAGAAGAATCAATTTTAAAATTGTTTTTAAACATTTCAGCAATTTTATTTGGTTCACTAATACCTTCAACACTCGCGGGTATGCTCGGCTTAGGATTTAATTTATTAGTTTGCTTCCAGAAATTCCGAAAATCTTTTTTCGAATGGTGTGATGCTATAATGTCCATTTTTATTTGTTGCGCATTATCTTGGCACCATTTCAATTTTCTTTTAAAAAGTTTCCTCGTCTCTAACATAGAAGCATATATCGGGCCAGTTTTCGGTTTACCGTATAAAACCCAGTATTGAAAAGCCATCCGAGCATCCCCATGAGCTTGTTTAACATGCTTGTTCCAGCCTACTATGTGGTGTTTTCTCTTTTTAACACTTACTCTACCATAGCTGAGGGTGGCGGCGTCACTTAATATACTAACAGTTTCACTATATATTTTATTAATTATCAATTTATGTTCTTCATTATTACAAATTTTGTCACTGCAGCATTCTAATTCGATTGGATATTTAATTACATTTAATTTATCATTACAAAATTCTTCATACATTTTTATTTGATCAAAATCTCTTTCCCCCCACACAACTGTATTACAGGCTATTGTTTTGGTAACAATTTTGATTTTAAATAAATTTATATTACATGTAAGCTCTAATGGATAGTGGTCTGACCAATATATATCATATAGAATTTTAATGTCCAAAACAGATTTCCACGCCGCTTCCGAAACTAAGCAATGGTCTAACCAGCTCCTAGTACCGTGAGCGTCACTCACATACGTGTGAGCTACCGACGACAAGCCGAGGAGTTCCGTGTCCGCACACATCCATTTTTGCTCCTTACAAAAACTACTAAGTTCATAGAAAAACCTTTTTCCAGGACTAGCATTAAAATCTCCTAGTATAAAAAAGTTTTCTACGTCGCACTCCTCTACAATAGCCGATAGTTCACCAAGACACTTAGTAAAGTCGGGTAAATTTTCCGCTTCGTCGGTAGGCATGTACACAGTCAAAACCAGTATCGACTGTTCAGGTAGTACGATTTTTATGCCCGCTATACGATCACTTTTACACTGAACTATCGAGACCGTATTAAAAACACTTTTTCGCCACAATAGTGCCACCCCGCCGTATGATCTTCCACGAAGTAGCCCTGCGCCAGTGTCCACAGCTGACTTGCCAGTGAAGTCGAAATCAGGATCAATAGTGCCTAGAAAACTTAAGTCGTGTGCTAATAACCAGGTCTCTTGAACCGCTATTAAGTCAGCTGTTTGACACAAATTCCTTATGCAGTCAACCGAACGTTTCACTGATCGGCAGTTAAAACTTACAAGTTTTGTACTTGTATTGTTTACGTTTGTGTTTGTGTCTATCATTAAAGGATTTTATTTTTCTCGTCATTAATCACCTGATCAACTCCGTTCTGCTCATACGTGCTTCTATTGAAGTAAACAAAACGCCGGAACTGAATACCTTCCGGCCATAGGCCGTCATCTAGAAACAGTGATAGTTTGGTGTGTGGTACAAGTATTTTGTAAGCATCATAGCGTTTTTGTCTCCTCATTTGAATTTTCTTTAGTTCGATAGAAACATTCGTCTTCTGCCGTATATAATGGATAATGTCGCTTTCACTGGTCAACTTATCTACGTTGTTGATAAATAGCGGAATTTTGTACTCAGCTGCTTTGAATTTACCACCCGGTACAGTCGCCGCCTTCCCTTTACTCCCGGTTAATCTGTTTGCAGACTTTTTCTTACTTTGAACAATTTTCCACTGTTCTTGTTGACTATTTTTCTGCTGTTCATGTTCAGAAGTGTTAGTCAATACTAAGTTTTGTTGTGCCTGTTCAACGTTCATCGCCATCTCTTTTGACTTGGACCCCCGGTCCTCTATGTCGTCACAGCGGTCAGACGGGTTTTGTTGCGTTGTCTCGCTTCGCACCTTAGTATTTGAAAGTGTTGTTGTCTCTTTCTCCCCTCGCACGCGCAGCTGATCGTCATATGCAGATGAGACCGATTTATGCATTTCTTGCGTGGAGGAAAAAGGTACAATTGATGCTTCTACGCTACTCCGCTCTGTTGATTTATTGTTGTAGTTTGGCGTGCTTGCGTTACTAGCCGTTGGGTCATTTGAGATGTGGGGTAGGCCCATCGGACCACTTCCATAACAAAAGCTATCTAGTTGTCTACCGCCGCCGCGCTTTTTATTGATATTACAATCAAAATTATTTATGATCGATGCGTGTTTTAGGTTTTTAATCTCATTTTTAAGCTGGTTTAGTTGTTCTTCGGTAGCATAGCGATTTTTAATATTTTGCAATTCGCTTTGTATGTGCAAAATATCCTTTAATAATCTGGTCGCATCTATGTGATCGAAGGTGACCGGCGGGAGTTTTTGCAGTTCCTTCGCTACGAAGATCGGTACGTCCTCAGGATCAGCCTGCTTAAGCAAAGAAATCACATCCGACAAATCACGCTGAGACTTGCCTTTTCCCTTTCTAGGAACGTTACGTTGTAATTTATTTATGTACTTCCTTTGTTGCGTCGCGATTGAGTCGAAAAGTAAATTTTTCGCAGCCGTAATCTCTTCGGGTGTGAATGCAGTGACACAGAGACGTGCCAAGCTTTCCTCGTCCATCACGTCTACTTTGTTTTGAACAAATGCTAACAGTTCACATATAACTATGTTGCAAGTCGAACACTTAATCACATTAGAGGCCATTGCCCCGGCTATGAGTCACTCGTCCTTACGTACAATACACGTCCGATAGAAAGCGCGCGCATCAGCTGACTCTGGCAATATCCCAGCTGTTCTATTTATCTAAAAATCGTGGTTAGAATCTCAACCGTCTCAGGTGCGCCGTTATGTAAGCAGGACCAACATAGTCTAGGTTTTGTGTTTGTTGTGAACCTTGTTTGTGTTTTGTACGTGGTTGCCGGTATTGAATTTGAGTCTGCTGCCACAAAATAGAGAGTATACAGAAAGTTCACTCGGCCCTATTTCGAATTTTCGCGATTGTTACATAGCGAGGGTTGCTACTGTCAAAAAGCTCAAAGTACAAAAATATCAAAACCATATAGACGAACATAGTGTGCAAAAGAGAAGAAAATGATTTATGGAAACTCAGTAAGATAGAAAAGAATAGCGAACCTTATGTCACTGTAACCTGTTTTGTATGACAGATCGTCCCAATTCAACCCGCTGGTTTTTACTTGTACATTATTTTGGTGTTTTTTTTTCAGAAATCCTGATTTATTTTTATAATTTGATTAGTGTGCAACGATGGTTATGTATTCAGGATGCGAATTTGATGCGAGTCTTCACATTTACCCGGAAAACTGCACATTTTACAGGTAAATTCTCAGAAAGTCGTCACTGGGATTACACGTGAATTTTTTGTTTAAATGTGCCTTTTTTTGTAAGTAAAATAATAAAATACGCAAATCCTTATATTTCCTTTCGTATTTTCGATATGTAAAAGTGTATTAGTTAGTAATTTTCATAATATTTGGGGATAAAATAATTTCGCAATTAGGCCAGGGATTGACTGCAATTTATCGACAAAGTTATCGATAGTTACCTAGAGGTACCTTACATACTTTGAATAGTATGACAACAAAAAATATGCAAATTTTAAAGATTCGCTAAATAGTTACTTGAACAATTCAGACATAGTTTTTTACAAATACATATAACATTATTTTCAACTACATCCAACAGATACACTTTAGATCCAGTTATTAGAGATCGACTCGGTGACTCATGCGAAATACTTATTAATACCTATTATTTTCAGGGTCGTATTAACGAGAGATTCGCATCATCGTACGTAAACCGTGACATAGGCATAGACTTATATATATAAACTAGCGTTTATAGACCAACTGACAGCTCGATCTCGCGTGACCAATTTTGGTTTTGGCGCGCTTACCTCAGCTAGTGATGTACATTATTCAATTTGGAGGGTTATCGATAATTTCAAATAAAAAATGGTATGAAGATTTCAATTTTATTTATTTGTTCAATTAAAATGTTGACATAATGCTTTCTTTGCTGCGGCGGGTCATTTCCTTTTTTGCAGTCAGCGTATTTCCTACGTAGGTTTCTTTATAGAATTTGCTGAGAAGGTTGTTCGTAAGAATCCTGGTCAATAGGCGCTATCTTCACAAATAAGACGTGCGAAACCAGAAATAGAATGACATCTGTCAGACAAGTGATCGCCAGTGGTCAAACACATTTTTCTTCATCCTTCAATGTTGAGACGTAGATGGGCCTATGTCACGGTTTACGTACGATGATGCGAATCTCTCGTTAATACGACCCTGAAAATAATAGGTATTAATAAGTATTTCGCATGAGTCACCGAGTCGATCTCTAATAACTGGATCTAAAGTGTATCTGTTGGATGTAGTTGAAAATAATGTTCTATGTATTTGTAAAAAACTATGTCTGAATTGTTCAATTAACTATTTAGCGAATCTTTAAAATTTGCATATTTTTTGTTGTCATACTATTCAAAGTATGTAAGGTACCTCTAGGTAACTATCGATAACTTTGTCGATAAATTGCAGTCAATCCCTGCCCTAATTGCGAAATTATTTTATCCCCAAATATTATGAAAATTACTAACTAATACACTTTTACATATCGAAAATACGAAAGGAAATATAAGGATTTGCGTATTTTATTATTTTACTTACAAAAAAAGGCACATTTAAACAAAAAAATCACGTGTAATCCCAGTGACGACTTTCTGAGAATTTACCTGTAAAATGTGCAGTTTTCCGGGTAAATGTGAAGACTCGCATCAAATTCGCATCCTGAATACATAACCATCGTTGCACACTAATCAAATTATAAAAATAAATCAGGATTTCTGAAGAAACACCAAAATAATGTACAAGTAAAAACCAGCGAGTTGAATTGGGACGATCTGTCATACAAAACAGGTTACAGTGACATAAGGTTCGCTATTCTTTTCTATCTTACTGAGTTTCCATAAATCATTTTCTTCTCTTTTGCACACTATGTTCGTCTATCGTTTCTATGTCTATGGACATAGGCCCATCTACGTCTCAACATTGAAGGATGAAGAAAGATGTGTTTGACCACCGGCGATCACTTGTCTGACAGATGTCATTTTATTTCTGGTTTCGCACGTCTAATTTGTGAAGATAGCGCCTATTGACCAGGATTCTTACGAACAACCTTCTCAACAAATTCTAGAAACCTACGTAGGAAATACGCTGACTGCAAAAAAGGAAATGACCCGCCGCAGCATAGAAAGCATTATGTCAACATTTCAATTGAACAAATAAATAAAGTTGAAATCTTCATACCATTTTTTATTTGAAATTATCGATAACCCTCCAAATTGAATAATGTACATCACTAGCTGAGGTAAGCGCGCCAAAACCAAAATTGGTCACGCGAGATCGAGCTGTCAGTTGGTCTATAAACGCTAGTTTATATATATAAGTCTATGATCAAAACAGCAAAATCTGACAAAGAACGTCATATGATTCTGAGCCAATTTTAAATCCAAGAAATTTGACGCTCGTTTCAACCACCTTCTTAGTTACCTCGACTTCCCCTGAGATTCCGGTTATTTCCAGTTAAATTCAGTAAGCGTCATAATCGTCGCTAGTACTAAGTGAGCCATCTGGTAAGGCGCGCCGCGCGCCGTTTCCCTAATTTGTGCCGCTGCTGTTTAAAGTGCATGCGATTTCGGACTGACGCATGCGGCCGTTGCGGATATGATGATGATCTCTCCGGCTGGTTTCGGCCATGGCGACCACTTCTACTCCTGATAAAGTCGGCGCTTATTCGCCCGTAGGTGACTATTGTAGCCGATTTTAGAAGTAAACTTCCGTGCGCTATCTAGGCAGTTTGACTTCCCATACAAATTCAGTCAGCTGATTGTGAATTTTGTAAGGGATTTTTAACTTTTTCCATAGGGAATTTATTAAGTTTAGTTTCATGGTCTGAGCGCGCCTGCAAAGTTTTTGTTACACCGTCCCTTATACACTGTGTAGTGCAGTCGTAGTATGAAAGTGCATGGTGCACGGTCACAAGCATCTGTCGTTCCCTCGAACGTGGCGCCATAGAACTTCATACTACGGTTATACCCGCATCGGCCGCACGCGATATGGCCGCACCTGACGAACTTTTCACTTTTAGAGCAATATAAACTGGTCATGGCGATTATCATGATTTTCTAGCGTTCTACTGTATGAAGTTTTTATACGTAAACAACTGTTTGCCATATCCTTTAAAAAAATCGTATATCATACATGTCCCAATGTCACCGCACCGTTTCGATTCAATACTGTCACGGCCAGCACAGGTTGTCATATTTAGACAACCATCCGCATTATATTTCTATGCGTGTGTGTGCACCCATTTGAGATTGTACCTACTATGCAACTGACTTCTCCTTATTTTTGTGTGAATTTTGTGTACTTTTTCAGATAAAAAATTATTAAAACTTAAATTATTTTCATTATTTTCAGATATCAAAGACAGCGGACCAGATTGCGCTACTGAATAAAGGTAGGTTTACGCTTATTTTCACCTAACTAAAGCCCATTAGCGCTTCAAAATCAGTCAGAGCCTTATCTATCAAAAAGCATGCAAGATTTGGATTTTAATTCATGCATGCCGTATATCAATTATATTAATTAGAAAGTGATATCTTTTATGTAGATTGACGTGTGTTTTTCTAAAATTTGTTTCAGCTTCTATTCGTGGTATCAAATAAAGTCGCTTTTTGCGTTTCTGTCTATCAGTCGTGGAACGTCTTAACCAAGCAACGGACTTTGATGTGGTTTTTGAAATCGAAAGTGACTCTAGAGAAAGGTTTATGTATAACTCAAAATGAGTTGCAACGGGTGGAACCACAACGTAATAGACCACTAGTAAACTATAAAGTACCTTCGATGAAGCGCTATGTAAAATAGTCCAAGAGCATCCAATCCAATTTACATTTTGAATACCCAATTTTCTTATCCGCCGCTGACATTTAAGACCCAGTATTAATCGTGATATTGCATACTGATGAGGGGCGTTACAGCCGATATTGATAATTTAAATGGCAAAGCTGACGGAGTAGACCGCGTTATCTTAGTGTCACAAACTAGGTACAAAGTAAGCTTGACTCCTTCAAAGCTAAGTTCTAAATCTGTTTCATTAGTGACTGATACCTACTGTAAATTGAAGATAAGTGGTGGCGGCTAAGAATTCTGCCAGTCCTATTCTACTCCGGGTGTTTCGTAAAAGGCGACGTCGAATTTTTGACATTGGCTACAATATCTGCCGACCATGGTGAAACGATGGCTTTCCCAAAGAGGGTTGACGTCAGTCAGGCTGCCGGTTATACAATTAAGCCAAATTATTTGCAACATGATTCAAACAAAACATGTTGCGCCGACCGAAGATGATGACTGTAAATTAAAGATAAGGTAAGAGTGGATCCTATGACATACCTAATATCCTAGAACATAAGCTGAAATCATCAAAATAATCATAGCACTCCACTGCTGAACATAGGTGTCCCACAAAATTACCTACGCTATACGCTCTTCAGTTTTCACCATTCAGTTATTTTTTACAAATAATCTTTTTGTTCGACATAACATAGCCTAATAGTAGGTAGTTCCACTACATGATATATTCCTTCCTATATCTAACAACTAGCTGGTGCCCGCGAACTTCGTTTCGCCAAGGGAAGTCTATAACAAGTCTATAACTACAACAGAAGCGGCACATCATGCAAAATATTTTTTTCTCAAACATGCTACGAAATATGTTCATTTCTTTCAAAAAAAGAATACGCAAAGTTTCCCATTGTGTGTCATGTCTCCGACCGCGCCAGCAAAGTTGTATGGAAATTCTTTGCTGGTGTCCGGCAAAGTAAATTCGTTACACGCTAAGCCACACAGGTAATTAATTCCAAAATAGATATCTCTATGAATCTTATAAGAACGGAACGTAATTTTGTATGAAAAGTTGATATGAACTAACTCAAGACAAGGCTGTATAATTTTATAACCCTTGCCTATCCTAAATTGACAAATAGAATAAAAAAAGGAATGAACTAAACTTACATATAGAATGGCTGAATAGCAATGAATACTGTGCCTTGCTAAAGGCCTATTTATTAAAAAAATACACAATTGGTGGAAAAACAAACAAATTGGGTGGGAAAACGTGAAAATTTTCATGATTGGGGCTGTATTGTAGTCTTTTTTGTTTAAAACGGAATAAAGATGAGAGTAGGTAGTACTGAAATGGATTGCACGCCGCCAAACATAAGGGGTGCATAAGGGCTGAAGCCAAACTGACCGTGGAAAACATTTTTTATAAAGTACCTACTTAGTGTGTTATTTCCTAGCATTTTTTGAGAAAAGCACTATGTAAGCCTCGGGGAAAATGACTTTGCTTGACTCGTATAATTGAAGTCCTCGCCTACGGCTCGGACTTCAAACTCTACTCGTCCAGCAAAGCCTTGTTTTCCCGGCCTCGACAACAATGTACTATTTCAATACATTCATTTTCATATCCCTTAAAGTTTTGCCGAGCTCCTGGTGTTCCGTCGGGTAGGTAGACAGACAGGTCCTCCAGTGCTGCTATAGGTTCTCACTAATCATTGAATATGTTCTCACCATATCAAACATCAAACAACATCGCATTCTTTTTGAGTAATCCATGCACAGTACTACACTGACAGATTGACTTCCTCTTTTACCTTGCACCTTCCCACTTTGGGGGGTGCTGGCTCTCCTAATGTTTCGGCGCCATAACGTTCTTTCTGGGGTTGTCGGGTCAGGTAGGTGTCTTCTTTTTTTGTGAGCTTAGTCATACACACTAACATTAATTACAACTTTTTCAAAAATAGATGATAATGTTAGTTTACTTATTTATTACCAGCCCATTATTTTTAGGGTTACGTACCCAAAGCTGAGACTTCGCTTCACTATCTGTCTGTAACCAGACTTATATCTCATAAACCGTGATAAGAAACATGTTTTTTATTAATTTTTTACACTTAATGGTGCCGATCACGTATATTTTTCTATTTTCATATTCAAACTTTGTCTAATGGTAAGTATTTTATGCGTGATCGCTACGATAAGGGCAGGCAGATGATAATGGCGATGACGATGATGATGAAATAACTGGAATACCGCCGTTTTGTGTGTGTTACTTGTCTATGAAGGGAAATTTATGAGGCCATAGAAGCAGCACACCATGCTAAACAACTATTTCAATACAGACATTTTCGTATCTCTTAAAATTTTCACCCCTCCTGTTTCAGCGCCTGAGTCACATCTTGAGGATATAGTTGGTTACACTACCAAAACCGATGTTCCTTTATAATTTTTATGTCAATTTGCAAGCACAGCTTGACCCACTGTCGATGGATGGATGCTTGTTTCTTTCTACTTCTTCTGCTTACTTATTTCACTTCTGTTTTTGTTTTCTCATTGAGAGTAAGCCTCTTACTATGTTACTTGGGAAAAGTTGCTTAGTTTCATGGACTGGTTCGCCCCTTGAAATTATTTCAGTTGCTTTTTTTACATCTTGTACTTAACCAATACTTAACTTATTCCTTTACCGCAACACAATATCTATTTACGTGCATACTTATTTCAAGTATAGCGGCTACCCATCCTTTTAGGAGTTCATTTTTTTACCGTATAACCTGGTATTTTGCATATCTATTTGTTTTATACATACAAACATCTACACAGATAAACGTCTAAATATCTAAAAGTAAAAGAAAACAGAAAATTGCTGTGAAACGTGTTCTGTTATCATTATCAATTTTATATACCTACCTATTACCAAACAAAAGTCTTTTATGTACATTTATGTATGACTTTCGACCCTCTACAACAAATACAAATTACAAATACAATCCATTTACCTTAACCTTAACAGCCACAACAGTCCACTGCTGGACATGGGCCTCCCCCATATTGGGGGGTATTGGCATACTCACCACGCTTGGCAGGCGGATTGGCGAGCGCAGTGCAAGATGTTTAATTCACAGGGAACGCTGCTGCCCATTCCCTGGATAATTATCTCTTAGTCGCTTTTTACGACACCTACGGGTAGAATTGGGGTGATGCTATTCTAGGCCGGCATTACACGGCATCCATTTATTACAACTTTATTATGTGGCTTCGGTGGTGCGCATCTTCTATTCTAAGCTAGCGGCAAGCGTAAGCATGGCGGTCAATTCCTCGTATGCAAAGGTGTTCAGAAGAGACGCATGAAAAGATGCAACATTGACCCCTCTAAATTTGAGGTTTTGGCAGCTCAACGGCCAGAATGCCGCGATCTTGAAAAGAAACGAATGAAAAGACTTTTAAAGCAGACCCGGACGCTAAACACGATGAACTGGAGGTTCGTCCTCCCGCCGCCATTAACTACAATTATATCAATGACGAACTCATGTGCCCACACTGTGCACGGGAGTTTACTGCCATAATCGGCTATAATGGACACCTATGGGCGCATCGTCACCGACTTGATCAGAAGAAGAAGTAGTCGCCATGCCCGAAATCGGAGCCCAGAGAGATCATCATCATCATCATCATAATATGACAGATCAATAAGCAAAATCAAAGTGTTTTCAAATTCAAATTATGGGAATGAAACTGTGATATTTCACAGGATAATAAAATTAGCCGCCTGCCAGTGGCTCTTTTTATAGCTTGAAGAATAACAAACATTTTGATACCGCGTTTTATAAAACTATCAGCGACATCTATGAAATTACTTTTGTACTAATTTTCTTCTCGAACAACTTTTTAAACCTTTTTTTCATTATTTTTCATTAAGGAGCGACTTTTTTTGCAGAAAATAAATAGTATCAATATATACCCTCGTTTCTATATCAGTAAATTTGTTAAAAATGTTTCTGGATGGTCGAGCTTTGCCGAACCAGTTAATGGGTTTTCCCATGAGATTGAGACATTTTCCCGAAGTAAAATGTATCCTAGATGTTGACCAGAGTAATAAACAATCACTGTACAGAATTTGGTAAAAATCCGTCCAGCAGTTTTTGCGTGAAAGAATAACAGACAAACAGACAGACATACAGACAGACATACAGACAGACATACAGACAGACATACAGACAGACAAACAGACAAAAATTTAATTAGCTGTTGTTTCGAGATCTACATCTTGAACACAATTTACTACAACTACTCATTTTTTAAACAATTTCATGTACAGACTTAGTTTCGTTACTGTTTTATTATATGTATAGAAGTGCAGTATAATGTTCCCGTTTTCGCCATCCATTTATGCATCTTCATTCCATCTGGTGGATAAGCTTAAATATGGAAAAAAAGTTAAGGAAAGTTGTTTCTTATTAGCAGGTGTAGCTGAGTTTTTAGTATCAGTGACTAATAAAAACTTCAGACTTTAATACACAGCTTGTTGAAAACTGTAGCCATCTGTTGCTATTTTAAAAATTCAATTTTCAAAATTGATTTCTGTTGAAAATCATA
This sequence comes from Phthorimaea operculella, assembly GCA_024500475.1. Classification (NCBI taxonomy): domain Eukaryota; kingdom Metazoa; phylum Arthropoda; class Insecta; order Lepidoptera; family Gelechiidae; genus Phthorimaea; species Phthorimaea operculella. The sequence goes on from JANFCV010000017.1 coordinate 4,287,417, forward strand.
AAAGCATTTTGCGTTTAAGTCATTTTGGTGAATTCTATTATTGAATTTATACTCAATTTTCTTCTAAAGGGACATAATAACTTAAATTTTGGGTCGCTTCATAACTATTATTAACTGAAATTGAATTGAAAAATTATTGGTAGTTATGTTAATTAAGTTTGCGTTGCTTTTGTTATTTAAATTTCCAATCCCTTTTCTAGAAATTCAATTTCGATTGGATCCATAAATAGATACGTTAATTGCTTGCTCAAATTTAAATCAATCTGTAATATACCTACCTAACACGTAACAAACATAACGATATTGTTGCCGTGTGGTGCCGGCTTAAAAAAGCATCACCCCATATCTTTGGTGTCGTAAGAAGCGACTAAGAAATTTGACAGTTGATATGTATCTATTGGAATATTAGGTGACAGGCTGAGACCCTGTCGCTATGGTGACACAGTCTTCTGAATGACTCTCAAACTTTGGCAGACGAGGAACGTTCCGCTAAGCCCCAAACTCCACAGAGAGGACAAGGAGAGGACATAGAACGTAGGGCATGACGCTTGACGTTTGGCATCACGACGTTTCCATACAAAATGTACGAAAAAGTATTGACAAAGGCACACACAAGCGTCGCCAAAGCGTCGCATCTATGACAGCTAGCGTCAAAAACTAAGAAGAATATTTGACGATCACTTGTCTGTCAACTGTCATTCTTACGTCCTATGCCCTTCGTCTTTTTGGTGGAGTTTGCGCCTAAGGTTTGCATAGGGCTTAAAACACTACCTATTATTATTGCATGCAATGCGTGCTAGATCCACGCCATACATAAATCTAAGGTGGTTGGCGTTTATGTAAATAAAGCGGTATCTATCTCGCTATCATACAAGATTTATAGCTCAAATGGATACATTAGTTATACTGCTGACTTTATAATTCAAGATGTTGGGGTTAGGATTAGAAACTTTAGTTTACACCAACTTAAAGATAGGAATTTACTTTACAGGAAACTTGGAAACCCTTGGAAGATAAGACGGGCTAGTGATAAAGTACAACTTTCCTTATGGAACTTGGGTCAAGATGGTCAAAATATGGTTAAAATTTGGACCTCGCATACAAAATTGCCGATCACCTGATTTAAGTTACTATGGACAGTAGTCTAAAATATTTAGACCTATGTTCCTTGTGGACAGTTGTTCATTATCATCAGCCCGTCCTTCATTTTTGCTTACATTATTAAATCTTCACTACAATAGTAATGCGAACTATTGTAGCACAGTTATCTCACATCATTCACATCAGTAGATCACAAAGCCAACCAAAATGCCATTGATCACAATTTGGGTTCAAAAAGTGTAACCTAGGGTCCTATGCCATTGACGCGAAAAGAAGAAGTATACAGGGTGATTGGAAATTCGATGCATTCCCTGAAGGTGGTTAGAGGGGGGGCCATTTCCAACATATTCTTCCATGGAACCAGGGGTCGGAAATGATTGGTTACAAAATTATTAGGACTTTTGATTTTTTAAAGAAAATTTCCTAATGCAAAAAGCGGCGTGCGAAACAAGGCAATTGACTATGGTCGGTCGACTACGCCAAAGTCAGCAAATGCTGTTTAGACAACTTTTTCAAGTATTTTCGTGGTCTAATGGGTGGAGCATTCTCAGAGTCTGTGGTTCCAGGTTCGATTCCGTGAGTTGACCTACAAGGTTGATATTCAACACTTTGTGAATTTTTCCAGTTTGGTTTAAAATCACGTTGAACCACCTGATTGTCCGCAAGAAAATATCGTGCTCCGGAGGGCATATTAAACCATCGGCCTCGATTGATGTCTAATAAACGCAGACGGTGGTCGTAACACTACCATAGCAGAGGTCTAATACTTGTAGTAGGTGGTTTAAAAACTCCGACAAAGATTTATCATTTCAGTTTTTTTTTTTAGGCTCCATTTCTGAATTGTCGTAATCCTAATCGTGCGAAAATCTGCTACTAATTGTGCTCGTATCACATGTTCTACTAAACTTATTAATTTATGCACACCCTAATAAATTCACACAAACCCTTAACATTTAAAGTGTCGAGTAGTAGAACGTGTAATACGAATGGTTAGACCACTCGTTTTAGATTTCCGTGCACGGATTTGGATTACGACAATTCAGAAATGGAGCTCCTGAGCTTTAAACAGCCTAAAAAACTGAAATGATAAATCTTTGTCGGAGTTTTTAAACCACCTTCTACAAGTATTAGACCTCTGCTATGGTAGTGTTACAACCACCGTCTGCGTTTATTAGACATCAATCGAGGCCGATGGTTTAATATGCCCTCCGGAGCACGATATTTTCTTACGGACAATCAGGTGGTTCAACGTGATTTTTAAACCAAACTGGGAAAATTCACAAAGTGTTGAATATCAACCTTGTAGGTCAACTCACGGGAATCGAATTTGGAACCACAGACTCCTGAGGGGAATGCTCCATCCATTAGACCACGAAAATACTTGGAAAAGTTGTCTAAACAGCATTTGCTGACTTTGGCGTAGTCGACCGACCATAGTCAATTGCCTTGTTTCGCACGCCGCTTTTTGCATTAATGCTAATTATTTTTATGAAAACATGTTTGATTGTAGATTATTGTACCTTTTGGGTTAGCTAATGCAACAGAGAACTCTGTTATGAAGTTTTACGGATTATTCCATAGTGATTTTTACAGTAGATTACTATGAATGTTGAAAAAATCCTTTCCACCAAAATATTTTCTTGTTTTGGCGCTGTATTTTAAAAAAGAAGAGTATTTCTAACTAAACTTGTAACTAAAATGATTGTCCTATTCATTCACTATGAGATCATGTCAAAAAACTATGCATAAAACGGTTTGGCTAGCTTTCGCATGACTTTTAAAGTTGAAATCGGGAAATTTTCTTTAAAAAATCAAAAGTCCTAATAATTTTGTAACCAATCATTTCCGACCCCTGGTTCCATGGAAGAATATGTTGGAAATGGCCCCCCCTCTAACCACCTTCAGGGAATGCATCGAATTTCCAATCACCCTGTATAATGTATTATTATTTTAGCTAGCATTTCGGTACTAGGCGTACCCCAGGATACGCCAAAAGGCACGATCTTCCGTCTGCACCATCTAGCCCCTACCTTCAAGTCATCGGTCCATCTGCATAGCAAAATTTGATTACTTCTTTCAATTCCTACATGGTAGGATTTTACACTAAAACTTTTCAGCGGTTTCAATTTCTAGCTAGTATTTCTCGCCATTCCTTCTAAATCTCACCAGAAAAGCTCGCATTCTGAAACAGACTGGTATTTGAATTGAAAATGTTCGCACATTTATTATTGCCGGTGTCCAAAAGAGAGTGCGGTCACAACCACAGAGCATTTATAATGTTCTGTGGTCGCGACACTGGACAAATCCCCCACTGGTAGAAATAAATTATGTGGTAAGCACTTTTTTATTGGAGCATAGTGTTCGTGCCATTTCTTTTGTTGAACTTTAGTCCCGAACTTCATAGGTAGACGTGCGACGTGATGCGTGGTATCTGTCAGATAAATGATCGTCAGACGTCATCGATGCGACGCGCGTCTCACGTGTGTAGCTTTGTCTCTTCTGTTTCATATATTTCATATGGAAATGGTTTCATTCAAGCGTCGCAATGTCTCACGTCTTCGTCTTACGTCTTTTGTCTCTTCTGTGGAGGTTGCGCTTAATGTTCTATCACAATGTCTCACACCGCTGCTTTATTCGGAAAAGTTTTTTTTGGCGACAACAAACCTTCTCATTTTTCATACACGCACTACATAATTCTGTGGTATTTATCTCTGTAGGGACCTAGATACGTTGTACATTGTCAGTAAATTTGTATAAAGTCGCGGCGGTGGCGAGCCCCGCTCGCCAGTCGTCTCACCTAAACCGTGCGCGTGCACCACACACCATCAACTATGTAATACGGAAATCTAAGTAAGAGCAACCTTCTGATACGGAGTCAAGCCTTTTATTCCACAATGGCCTTCAGCTTCCATACGGTATGCCTACCACCATGCCATACCCAAAAATCTGGTTTGTTCTATTATCAAAACGTGAAAACGCCACCAATTCATGATACAGGTCGCCGCATAGCCGTGAGGCTATCGCTGCACAGATTGTCATTTTGATAGCAATTAAATGCCGCAAATATCGTATACGAGTGCAGTGCAGTCCAAGGTCGACCGTCACTCTAAATCTAAATAAAGTCCATAGGTACAAAAAGTATTATCCTTTAGAATTGAGTTAGACTTCAGCCGGTGCTTTATTTTTCACAATCTACCTTGTTTGAACAAATTGATAACCGCTGCTTCGTGTAACTAAGTTGTTAATATAATATTTCTCGCGGGAAAGCTCTGAGGGAAGCAATTAATAAAAACGCTAGCTGTCAGTTTATTTCTGGATTATTGTTATTTATTACCGTAAAATAAAGTCCAAATTTCTTTTGGTAAATACCTAGACTAAAAAGCTTCTTATAAAAAAAACTTTACGAAAAGAACAGGAGAAAACCAAACAATTAAAATGGTGAACAGTAAATGTTCTAAAAACTATCGGTGTGGTAAAAAAAAGTTAGGCGCGCGTTTAGACATTGTTTAAATTAATTTTCTATACGATTTGAAGTTGTCAAGCGACTTACACCATGTCTGACTTTTTTTTTTGGTTATAGCACGGTATTTGTTTAATCTAGGAACAAGCCCATAGCCTTCCCTGTCTTAATACAACACACCAAACTGCACCCAAAAACCCGTCTTCCAAGCGTGGGAAGTATGACAACGCCTCCCCCAAATAGAGAGAGGCACAAGTCTAGTAGTAGCTGTTGTGACTGTTGATCAAACAATACCTATACCGGGAGTAACAGAAAGGGTATAACAAGCCAAAAGGAGGTCAAGGTACAGTGATAGTTTTAAGTGGATATAGGCACGCTGAAGTTATGCACTTTTAAAATCGTTTACACGTTGTGTTTACTATACACACACATGCAAAACAATGCGCGCTCCTCGATACTCACTCTTAATACAACCGCTTTAAATTCAAAACCACAGAACAATCGCTACAATAACCGGTAACGTTAATGCTATATGTCGCAGCGATGTTAATCAAACCAGGTTTTTGACCAAAAACCAAAGACCAGTAGATAACAAAAGTAAAATTTAATTTTATCATAAACATTAATTTGTTTTAGGATTTTGATCGAAAATCTATAACAATATAGGTTTCCGATCATGAACCTAAAGTAGTTTAGGATTAAATATGGTCAAGTTATTGCCAAAAACATTAATATAATGTAGTCATATGCTGGTCTTTGATTAAGAACTTGATTTGGTTAAGGATTTTGATAAATATTTTGGCAAAACTTATGTTAAAATTTTGTTATCTCAAGCGCCTAGCTTTTTGGACAAAAACCTAGTTTTATCAAAAACTACGACATAGAATGACACTGAACGCTGCACAATGTTGCGCATTCCCTGGATTCGGCCCTTGGATACCCTCGGGTGGAAATAGAGTGATGCTATTTTAAGCCGTGAAAGTAACATTATTTCAAAATTAAAAATAAAAATACTTAAAATGTGTAAAGAAAGCTTAAAAATCCTCAGAGGTCAATCATTATTTTATATAGTGAAAGGTCAAGAAGAAAATTTCACATTACACGTGTCTTTAATTTGGTTTAATTACGATAAAAATTCTTAAAGAAAAAAAGTTCAAATAAAAAAGAATCGACCCATAAGGATACGAACCATGACATCCCTGATTGTTAGGCCACTGTATTAACCAATGCGCCATGCGAACATTTAACACGGTGTGCGAAATTTTGTTACCCATTTCACTATTAGTCATTATTGGAACGTGCTTGATTAGTCATCTTATTCTTTTGCTACAATCGGTTTACTACGCGCTTCTTTGTATGTGTGAGTGGAGTTTGGCTTCAAACGACTTTAGAATTAAAGCTCATGTGCATGTCTCTGAAAAGCCTATATGGAATTCTGTAAATGTCTGTACCTACTCATGAATCTGAACAACTTTCCCCATGCAACATGGGGAAAGATGTATGGGAGGCCCAAAAAAATTTGGGCCTCCCATACAAAATCTCCGATCAGCTAATTGATTTACTATGGGAGGTCCAAATTTTTTTTTCAGTAATTTAACCTCCTTTCGGCTTGTTATACCCCTTCTGTTACTCCCGGTATATGCGGAATTTTAAATTCTCGTGCAGAAGATATTCGATCTCAAATTTTAACTAAAAACTGAGTTCAGACTTTTACTCTTTGTCTCTACCAATATGTGATGTGTGAGTGTAAGGAATACTTTTTAATTTGTTTTGTACTGCTAAACAACTGTTTCTAGAACAAACAATGTTCGACTATTCTTTTGCTTTCATTTCAACTTCAAAGGTTGCATTTCACCCGTTCCAATTTCACACTTTACTTTCTCATTAGTTCATTGAAGTTTGTTATTGATAGAATCTAAAACACTGAAGACTTCGCTTTAAATTATATTTATACTACACTTGCAGAGATAATTACCTATAGTTTTATGAGACGTAGGGAACTATGGAGGAACTTGAGTCATCGTTTTCGTTTCAAATTGTGTTTTTGCTTTGTGAAGTTAAAAGTTTTATACCCAAAAAATATCGTTGGATTTTTCGGGAATATTTAGATTTGTTGAACTGCTTTGGTAAAACCAAACCAACCAACTATAGAGATTTGGTACACTGTTTGCATTTTTTTTATTCTATCAGGTGTAGTATAAACCTCTATGTATCACCTCCGATTATAAACTCAAAGTGTGTATTGAAAAACAAAATCCACCATCGGTTCAAATCCCATCACTGATTTTTTATTTGTTTTCATGCATATTTTAATGCAGCGAAGTATTTTCCTGTTAGTCCATCGAAAAGCATATCGGCCCACGTGCATCACTAACTTTGCAATAAGCACTTGTACCGGGAGTAACAGAAAGGGTATAACAAGCCGAAAGGAGGTCAAGGTACTCATGAAACTGAACAACTTTCCCCATGGAACATAAGCCGAAATGTAAAAAAAAAATTTGGGCCTCCCATACAAAATCGCCGATCAGCTGATTAATTTACTATGAGATGTTCAAATTTTTTTTTCATATTTCGACCCTTGTTCCATGGGGAAAGTTTTTCAGTTTCATGAGTATCTTGACCTTCTTTCAGCTTGTTTTACCCTTTCCGTTACTCCCTGTATATTCGATGCCTTCCACGAAATGGCTAGCTTTGACGTCGCACCTCGTACTTTACAGGTTTGTAAACGTTGTTATTGGTACGTTGGTTATTCAGTGTTACGTTGGTCAGGAATGGTGAAAATGAAAATAATAGTTTATGTTTCACGCAAAAAAAAGCTACCTAGGCACTTCATTTTAAACTATTTAGGTATTGTTCCCCATGATTGACCATGTCATTATAATTTTACATATTATGCAAACGGGTCAGAGACCATGTCTGCGCTTCGTAAGTGAGAATGGGCAGGATACACATATCGACAAGTTTACGTTTTAAGCACAGTGGGAAGTCTCCCACAATTTTACGTATTAGCTGATATATATTACATGATAATTAGGATAAAAATAAGTAGTACTTAATAAAGGTTTCTATTGGTAAATGAGTTTTAAAACAAATAAAAATAAAATAGAATAATTTCTTTCTGCTATTAACCCATATAGACCCTTTTCATACTAACCCCCTCTACTAAAGTACTCGAAAGACACTCGAGAGCTGAGAAGAAAACGATTTGTCAAAACAAGACGCTCTGGCAACGCTGATTCTGACACTGATGGCTCTGCGAGTGCGTTCAAATATTCTGGCGACGTATTTTTGAATCAGTAGAGTTTTCCTTGTGGTGCCGGTTTAGAATAGCATCACTTCGTATTTTTACCGAGGGTGTCTTTAAATTGCAACTAAGAGATTAATTGAGAGATGATCCTGGATTGCAATTTCAGGCGATAGGCTGACAACCTGTCAGTATGGTTTTACATAGTATTCTGGATGACATTCAAACTTCAAACGTAGTGGTAATGGCTGTTTTTACAGCCGTTTACGCTCTGCCTACCTCGCAAGAGTTATAGGCGTGATATATGTATGTAGAGTTTTCTTTTACAAGTACCAATGCGCCAGTCTGTAACGAATGGTCTAAATCATATAAAACACATTCAGCTGCTCAAATGGATTTTTGCAAAAACATCTCACTAATATATTCGCTCGTCTGTGGCAAAGTCCCATATGGGACTTTGCCACAGACAAGGCCTACCTATAAAAAATGGCGCCACAGAGGAGAGGATATACGGTGAAATTTTACTAGTGACCGATAGCGAAAACTCAGAACCGGCTGGTGATAAGGAACAACTTTCCCCAAGGAAGATAGGCCGAAATACGAAAAAAAAATGTTGACCTCCCATAGTAACTCAAATCAGCTGATCGGCAATTTTGTATGGGAGGCCCAAAATTTCACCCCATATAGGCTTTATTCAAATCACTAATGTTTTAATTTTGTGTACGCCCGAATACGCGTACTTACTCATACTTGTATCATACATACATGTTCTACACCCGCATATTATGTTCTGTTAAAAATTGTTAAATGAATTTGTGATAGAACAAAATGTTCGAAACGAGGCCAGTCGTCGAGGTGGTGTATTCAAAATCAAATTAATATTTATTGATTTAAAAATACTGCCCCAGATTTGTGTCAGGGCCTCATCTGAAAGACAGTTGAGTTGAGAGAGTGGTTATTTGTACAAGATAATAGATTTCACCCACTGTTTAAGTGACGAGACTAAAATTAGAGCTATCTTTGTCACTTTCAATCAATTATGATTTAAATAAATTATAAGTAAAAAACATTTTTAAAACAAGCTTTTATTTGGATGCGCTAAAAAGCATAAAATAATCTATTTACTAAAACTTTAACTTGTTACTTATATTGGCATTAAATCTACGTCTTCATAATTTATACGATATAAAAGCTTGTCGCGAGATTTAAGTAGGTACTCGTGTGGTGTTAGGTTAAAAGTTTGTTCAAGATCATTTACACTGGTTACCTAATTTATTTATTAATATATAGGTACACAGGTTAAATCTCGCGACAAGCTTTTATATCGTATAAATTATGAAGACGTAGATTTAATGCCATTATAAGTAACAAGTTAAAGTTTTAGTAAATAGATTATTTTATGCTTTTTAGCGCATCCAAATAAAAGCTTGTTTTAAAAATGTTTTTTACTTATAATTTATTTTTTACTTTTTAGCAATCTCTGGAAAACAAATATTTTATGCCATAGTTGATTATGTACGTTGTGCGATAGAACCTACCTACTTATTGCATTCATGAACATAATAGGTATAAATTGACAACATTCTTCATTGACAGTGCCATGAACAGAAGACTAAAAACCCTAACACAATATAACCACTCGAATATAAATTTAAAATCTTGCGAAGCGACGTTATTTAGCTCACACTAGTATTTACCTGTAATTTTTCTGTGTTTGTCACCCACTATTAGTAAGAAAACATAATAAACTTAATACGCCATCTTACTTTAAGTCCGCCATATCAGGTTTTGTTATGATTATGAGTGACGTAAACGTCACTTTATTTTTCGAGTTATTCTGAAAAATTCCTTTCATTTGACATCCATATTGTAAAAAAGCATAAAAATGATATTCTGCCATCTTAAGAAGTCCACCATAGTTAATTTAGAGTGACGTCAACTTATAATTCGAATAGGTAATTCTCAGCAATACCTTTCATCTGACACTCATATTGTAAATTATCTTAAAAGGCCATCTTTAGATGTCCGCCATATTATTTTCTGAATTGTACTCAGCAAGACCTTTCATTTGACACCCATATTGTAGGAGTGCGTCAAAAATTACTTGTCGGCCATCTTGGATATTCCGCCATGATAGATTTAGAATGACGTCATATAACAAATCATGCATTGTCATCCGAACTAAACGTGTATACAAAATTTCAGCTCAATCGGTTGAAGATATCTGCTTCTAAATTGAGTTGCAAGATTTGCCCCGAACAAACATATTTACTTACTTACTTACATACACTGCAAGTTAAATAAAAGCTTTTAAAAAGGATAGGAGGTACAAGTAAATTTTAACTTTGTGTGACCCACCGAGAATTGAACCCGGAACCTTCTGCTTCGCAAGCAATTGCACTATCACTGCGCCACATTGGCCGTCAAATAGTCCGATTACCTACAGTTCGGCCGTTTCAATAGGCCAGGTTTGACAGCTGTCAAAATCATGTTAATACTATTTTGGAAGGTCTGTTTTTTTTGTTGTCAACAAACTTTGTTGTCTTCTGTATGGGCTCTCAAATAAGGCCTTTTCGAACGATTATACTTTACATACATTACACACCATAAATTTTGCTACGGTCGCTACGGCGTAGCAAGAGTCTACGTAAAAATATTTTCTAAATTATTTTTTTAATGAAGTTACTGCTAACAGAGAGAATAAAACTTAAGTTCCTTTATTTTGTCGTTGGAACGAGGTTTTCCTTTGGCAAATAAACTGCCCTCGGAAAAAAGTTCTAAAGAAGTCGGTAAAATGAAATAAAAAACGAGTAAGAATGTTTCCTCGTGGAAAACGAATATAAATATTTGTCACAAAGAATAATAAAACACAGTCTTGTTATTCCACTGCACTACATTACCTAAGTACCTACATATCGTACATTCAAGATTTTTATCTTAGTGAGAAACACACGTAATGTCCGTTTGTGAGTTATATTTGCGCAGTGCTATCCGTTGCGTTTCAAAAATACGATTTTTCACCTTATTTTCAAACAAATACGGTTTATATTAAACGGGTTGACAGACCATCTGCTAGAGCAAAAATATAGCTCAACACTGCGTCGCCGGATGCGTCTGTCAAACAGTTTGACATCAACCATATTAGTGTGAGAATAAGGTTGAAATTCATAAATTGTCCCAACGCATGCGTTACGTAAAAATAACGCTCAAACAAACGTAACGTGTGTTTCTAGCCTAAATAATACGCGCACTGGACAACATACCAACAACATTTTATATGCATGTAACCGTTTTACTGCAGCGTATAACTGTTAACCATAAAATATTCCGTAGCTCTGTGAAATTCAGTACAAAGTGTCTACAATATACATCTTAGAAGGAGGTCTGTGCTTGCTTGCATCTAAAATAGAATACCTCTGTGTAACATAGTAAGCTTCAGTGCTAACGTGCATATACTAGTCGGGAAACCTACCTGACTGACAAAATGTCTCGGATTTTAGGGTGGTATAAAACCTTATGCAAACTGGATCGGTCGGCAACGGTGTGGTAGATACGTGGATACGCGGTAGTCTGATTGATACAAATTATCAAGCGTTTGTGTTCCACGTATACTGTGGCGATACCTTACAAGCTTACATAAATCTTAAGCAAGGTTCTTCAAATAATACGACTAGAGAGCAAAAACTTGTTATGCAGTATCATTCAAAACCTTAAGTTAACATACTACATTTTTGTGAATGTGTTTAAAAATCTTTTTATGTTGTTAAAATTTTTGCATTCTCCTTGCACACATTTTCATGCAAATAAATTAAAGACAGTCCAATCTTGTCGTTTCGGCGCTACACACGTAACGTCCGTTTCGACCTTATTTTTACGCTACGTCACGCATGCGTTGGGACAATACGAATTTCGACCTTATCCTCATACGAATATGGTTTATGTGAAATACTTCCGTCAACGCAGCGTTGTTTTGGCGCTAACTCACAGAGAACCAAAACGTCATTCGCGGTCCCCGATAGAGACGCCCTTTGAGCAATATAGCCTGCCAATTTGGTTTACCGAATTGCCATTCCCAGTGTTGCCACCAGCTTATATTTCTCGAACTTGACGTCCTTTTTTGACTCCCACGTGTTATTTGTAATTTTACCATTTTGTTTGTAAATCACCCTTACTCTAATACTTATGATACAATAAATATAACAGCCGCAACAGTCCACTGCTAGACATTCCCTTATTAGGGGGGTATTTGCCATACTCACTACGCTTGGCAGGCGGATTGGCAAGCGCAGTTCAAGGTGATGTATTCACAGAAAATTTTGCTGCCCATTCTCTGGAACGACTTTTTAGTGTGACAGCTGACACTTGTCATGTAGATCTCGTTAAGGCCTACAACTTTCCCAAAGAAACTAATAGTTTAGCACGCATAGTTTTTGATTTAAACCACTTTTAGTGTGACAGCTGACACCTGTCATGTAGATCTCGTTAAGGCCTACAACTTTCCCAAAGAAACTAATAGTCTAGCACGCAGAGTTTCTGATTTAAACGACTTTTTAGTATGACAGCTGAAACCTGTCATGTATATCTCGTTAAGGCCTACAACTTTTCCAAAGAAACTAATAGTCTAGCACGCATAGTTTCTGATTTAAACGACTTTTTAGTATGACAGCTGACACCTGTCATGTAGATCTTGTTATAGCCTAAAACTTTTCCGAAGAAACTAATAGTCTAGTACGCATAGTTTCCAATATAAACGACTTTTTAGTTTGACAGCTGACACTTGTCATGTAGATCTTGTTAAAGCCTACAACTTTCCCAAAGAAACGAATAGTCTAGCACGCATAGTTTCCGATATAAACGACTTTTTAGTTTGACAGCTGACACCTGTCATGTAGATCTCGTTAAGGCATACAACTTTCCCAAAGAAACTAATAGTCTAGCACGCATAGTTTCTGATTTAAACGCCTTTTTAGTATGACAGCTGACACCTGTCATGTAGATCTTGTTAAAGCCTACAAATTTTCCAAAGAAACTAATAGTCTAGCATGCATAGTTTCCGATATAAACCACTTTTTTGTGTGACAGCTGACACCTGTCCTGGACCACAGGGAAAAAATAAGGTACCCGTGGTCCACCAGGTGGACCAGGAGGTGGACCAAGGGGATAAAGGGGCCATTTTCAGTCTCTTTTTTTATTCAATCTCATACACTCCAAATTTAGGTTTTGGCGACGGATATGTGTATTTTGAAAAGACGGTTGTGGCAACACTTTAGGGTGAACGCACTCTGTTCCGAACCGTACGCACAGCACCCTGAGTGGCATAGAATTTCATACAAAATTTCTAAATATGACGCGTACGGAACGGTTAAATGAGCTATCACCTCTTTGCCTCAAATGACAAACTCGTTCAAAAACATTCAAAAATGACAGGCTTGTCTTGTATGAAATTTTGACAAAAGGCGTGTCTAGTAGCGCTGCGCGAAAAAGGTTTCATTTGTCTGTGGTCAAACTAATCATCTTCCTGCCCTTATCCCAATCACTTGGGGTCGGCGCAACACGTTTCGTTGAACACAAAATCGTGTTGCAAAAGGATTTGACTGAATTTTACGACCGGCCGCCTACCAGACGTCAACCCTCCTTGGGAATGGTTTTGCGGTAGATTAACCGCCACCATACGGTTGACCCTGGCTGTTTGGATCGGGTTTATCCCTCGGTCGCCTCTTACGACCCCTACGGGAAGAGAGGGGGTGGTGCTATTCTACTCTGCCGGCACCACACGGCAAAACTAGTCTGTTACACATAAATCTCATTCGTATCGTATGCAAATAAGGTGGTATTTTCAAATGCAATGGATAGCTCTGCGCAAAAATAACGCACAAACCGACGTTATAAGTGTAAAGCTTCTACAGTGTATCTATATACCTAGTACTAGAAAATAATATGCAAAATGCTTGGCTGCAGCTTGTAACATTGTCGCAGGAAGTGCAGCCGGATGTTTATCAACTCTGTTAGCTGCTTGCTTCATGTAACATACGTAACAGTTGACTTTGTAACATTACTAGTTTGTTTCTACGTACGTATATCACGCTTATATCCCTTGCAGGGTAGGCAGAGCATAAAAGGCTACAAAAACGGCCATTTACACCATGTCTGCCAAAAGTTTGAGAATCATTCACCATAGATACAGAAGGCTGTGTATCACCATAGTGACAGGTTGTCAGCCTTTCTAAATAGAAAATAATATGCAAAATGCTTGGCTGCAGCTTGTAACGTTGTCGCAGGAAGTGCAGCCGGATGTTTATCAACTCTGTTAGCTGCTTGCTGCATGTAACATACGTAACAGTTGACTTTGTAAGAATATTATATTGTTTCTAGAGGAAAAAAGGTAAATTTGTGATTATACAATGAGCTCTTAGGCAAAATTGATCAGTTGCATGATTGGTACATACATACATACAGGGTGTTAGGGACGGTGTACCGAAAACTTTGCAGGCATGATCAGACCATCAAACTGAACAACTTTTACTATGGAGCCAATGGCGGGAAACGAAAAAAAAAATTCCGACCTCCCATACAAAACTCACGATCAGCTGACTGACTTTGTATGGGAGGTCGGAATTTTTTTTTAGTTTCCCACCATTGGCTCCATAGTAAAACTTGTTCAGTTTCATGGTCTGAGCACGCCTGCAAAGTTTTCGTTACACCGTCCCTAACACCCCGTATATCATGCCTATATCCCTGTTTGATAGGTAGAGCGTAAACGTCTGCGAAAATAGTAAATAATATGCAAAATCTTTGTCGCAGAAAGCGCAGCCGGATAATATGTTTATCAACTCTGTTAGCTGCTTGCTGCATGTAACATATGTAACTGTTGACTTTGTAACATTACTAGTTTCTGGGGAAAAATAAAAGCTAGGAGTATATCACGCCTATGTACCTTGTGGGGGAGGCAGAGCATAAACGGGTGTAAAACGACAACACGCCTGATAAAAATTTGAGAAACATTTAGGAGACATAGTAATAAGATGTCAGCCTATTGCCTAAAATTGCAATAGACATCAACTCTCTAACTAATCTCTTTTTCGCTTCTTACGATACCCATGGGAAAGATATGGGGTGATGCTAGTCTACGGTGGCATCACAAGGCAATATAAAATAGAAAATAATGTTATGCAAAATGCTTGGCTGCAGCTTGTAACCTTGTCGCAGGAAGTGCAGCCGGATGTTTATCAACAGCTGCTTGCTGCATGTAACATACGTAACTGTTGACTTAGTAACATTAAGATAAGATTAGATAAGAATAAAAATTAGATAAGAATATACTTTATTGCACAGAAAGTTACAAACAGACAAGAAACACACAATATCAGAGAAATGTACAAATCGGCGGCCTTATTGCTCAGAAGCAATTTCTTCCATTACTTTCTTGTTTCTACTTATGTTTATCACGTCTATATTACTTGCGGGGTAGGTAGAGCGTAAATGGCTGTAAAAAACGACCATTTGCAACACGTCTATCAAAAGTTTAAGAATCATTCATCACTATAGACACAGAAGGCTGTGTATCATCATAGTGACAGGTTGTCAGCCTTACTAAATAGAAAATAATATGCAAAGTCCTTGGCTGCAGCTTGTAACCTTGTCGCAGGAAGTGTAGTTGCTTGCTGCATGTATCATACGCAACTGTTGACTTTGTAACATTACTAGTTTCTAGGGAAAAATAATGCTTGTAGGTACAATGAGCCCTTGGGAAAATGGTAAATATCTAAAAAAATACCGACTTAGATTAGCATCACCCCATTTCTTTCCTGGGAGTGTCGTAACTAAGGGACTCGAGAGTTTCATGTGTATTACAACTTTAGGCGACAGGCTGTCAACCTGTCATTATAGTGGTACACGGCAGTAGCCCAAACGACTCTCAAATATAGGGTGTTAGGGACGGTGTACCGAAAACTTTGCAGGCATGATCAGACCATCAAACTGAACAACTTTTACTATGGAGCCAATGGTGGGAAACGAAAAAAATTTTCCGACCTCCCATACAAAATTCACAATCAGCTGACTGATTTTGTATGGGAGGTCGGAAAATTTTTTTCGTTTCCCACCATTGGCTCCATAGTAAAAGTTGTTCAGTTTCATGGTCTGAGCACGCCTGCAAAGTTTTCGTTACACCGTCCCTAACACCCCGTATTTCAGACGTGGCGATGACGACCGTATTTTCTTTACGATCGTTGACGCTCTGCCTACCCCGCAAGGGATAAATATGCGTGATTTATGTATATCTACAATTTCAATGTTTATGAGCAATATATACTTATTTAAATGTCAATAAGCTTGGTAAGCATAGTCATAATCAATGTAATGAGAATGATATTTGTGTATTTGTTGATAAAAAGGAATTTCAAAGAAACATAAAAAAAAACAAGGAAATGAGAATAAATTACCAATATAATTGGATTGCTTCCTCCTACGTACGATATTATTGCTCAAAGCATTATTATATTTTACAAAGATGTGAACCTGGGTTTTATTTATCAAATAAAATAAATAATCGTAATATAAGCATATTTATTTCTTTATGTAGGTAAGTAAAGCAGGATATAAAATGAAAAAAGAAATGTCTTCTCTAACGTTGATTTACGAGCTGAAAATATTTTTTTCCATGATAACCAGCAAAATTCTCTAGGGTAATATTTCATCCTTTCTTCACGATAAAGAAACACGAACAACACTTACTTATACAAAGCTCGACTAGGATTTACTATATCCGGATGCCATAAAATACCTTAGACTATATAGAATGTTTGAAAAGTAGGTAGTACGTTTCTTCAAACCACACGTTCTATATCTATTTGCCAGCTAAGTCAGTCTATATGGGAGGGATAATTTTTATTTTCCTAGTTCGACCTATGTATTCGAGCGTGGCGGCGTCGTAGTGCGTCGTCTACGTGATAGCGTCGTTCATAATATGGAGGGCGCGCCGCGGCGTGGCGCCCGGTCTTTCTGACATCCCCATACAAACCAGTCATTTTGACGGCGCACCATGTCGCGTCAAGCTCAGTCTTTAAGGACTCATTTACTCACTTTGTTAAATGCTATGTATTCAACATACAGCGGAAAATTCTAGGAAAATACAAACATACAAAATGCATAATGTTGTCAGCAGTGCTGGCTGGCATGCGTCCAAGAAACATGATCCAGATAACGAAAGTGCTAAAAGCGCTGGCTGACCTACTGCATATTGCTTCACGCCATTGTATATCTTGATTGTGCTCTGTGGCAATTAGTTTTGTATTTAATTGGACGAATTGGACACTTTCGGTATAACGATGCATGCAATGCACCCTAGCCGCTGCACATAATGTCAACGTCCGTTTAAGGGTTTCTGTATTATTTTTGGATAATGCTATCAAGTGTTAGGAAAATGCGCCTTTCTCCCTTAGTTTTGTGATATGGGTGATGCTATTCTAAGCCGGCATCACACAGTTTTGTGTTTGTGTGCCGTATATCATACAGTTCTATACTTTCAAACTTTACAGTACGCGCGTGACCATGTTCACACATACGAGCTGCTTACGCAGGCAGTGTGTGCTGTGCCCTTTACGATGGTACGTCCTATCTACTGGAAACTTAATAACCTCTCTATGCTGTGACTGTGCAGTTCTCTGATAGAACCTAGCCACGTCCATTTGAACTAAGTGGTCTCTATCAGTCTGCTACCCGATGCTGACATAGGAAGTATGTTTCTTATGGCCAAAACACACCTAGATACCTGTGCATGGAAATTATAAAAAACTTTGTTTGAAAACGATGACAAAGATTTTTCGCACAAGTAGTCTTTCCTCATAAAATGTATACTATGACTGAGCTAATCAACTATCAGCGCACATTACCTACGCCTTCAAGAGATCAATTAAACTGGTTTTCTTTACAGTTATTATGAATAAACAGATTGATCTCTTATTGAGGTGCTTGCCCAGCAGGGAAATTGCGGCCCACAGTGAATCAATTATCCAAATTGGGGTATTACAATATAACAAATCCATAATTGAACGCAAATTCACTTCCAAAAGAGCAATTGAAGCAAAAGCTTGATACTTTAATTTTGTTTTCTTTCATTCGGTTTGCGTTCTAAGCCTCTTTTCCCAATTCTCTCCGATAACCTGTTTGAAGAACAAATTATTTTAAAAGCAATCAGGAAGTAAAATCGAAGTAAGTAGGTAATTGTGCTAAGTGTGCACTACGCAGTTCCTCGGGTATTCTTCTTTTAAACTTAATTAAGTACAAATATTTTCAGGCCATGATTCCAATCACGAATCTGAACAATTTTTATTAGAATTTCGTAATAATATCGCACGTTGAAACCATTATCGTCACTATCCAAAAAACCTTGTTTTGAGAAATGGACAAAACAAATTTTGAATGATTTCAACTGTCATTATTACATGACTTAAAAACTTACAGACTTCGGTGTTTTTGATAAAAATAAGATTATTTTATTCTTTTTAAGCTGTATAAATATCGAACTGATATCTAAATAATTAAATTATTTATTTATATTTTTCTTGTATTTTTTTGTATAGTGACAGTATTGCACTCAAACTGAGTATAATTTTCGTTTAGTGACATAAGTATAGTGAAACAAGATTCATTCATGCAGAAAGGTAAACCTAGCTAAATTATATAAAAAAAAACAAATAATATGTCACGTGATGCCAGCTTTTAATAGCATCACCCCATTTCCCATCATATTAGGTGCTGTCAGAGGCGAAAAAAGGGTGTATCTGGTCCAGAGGTTAAGATTTTTGATAGTTTGATTATATTGGACATTAGTGCTCGTTTCACAATGTGCTTACGTTTAACCATAACCATAACAGCCAGAACAGTCCACTGCTGGACATTGGACACCTAGCGGGGGTATTGCCATACTCACCACGCTTGGCAGGTGGATTGACCAGCGCAGTAAAAGATGTTGCATTTACAGGGAACGCTGCTGCCTATTATCTGGAGAATTGGGGCGATGCTATTCTAGGCCGGTATCATACGGCATATAATTTATGGTCCTTACGTTTAAAAACCATATGTTATTTTGTATTCATTAAAAGTATTACAGTTCGCCTTTGTATATCAATGTATCTTGTTGGGTTTTAGATGTATCATTATAAGTTAAGTGTAAAATTAAAAATTTAAGAATTGCTCCACTTACGGACTAAAATACCCTAACCTATCAATATTACTTAACACTTCTATTAACGGAACACAGATAAGATTAACGATTCTTACTAATACAGCTAACTCGTAAAACTTCTTCTTTTCGAGTGAGACTCTGACTGAGAAACGAACCAGCTGATAAAAAATGTTTGATTCCGAAGCTGATCTTAGCGCAGTGGAAGCAAATTAAAGTTATCTTAAAATCTAAAACTAAATGGTCGATCAGCCTCGGAACAACATTTGACTACGATTCGTAGTGCTCTTTACTATAGCTAAATAAAATAAATTTAATGAGAGAATTTTGTTCCGGAAAGTTTCCGGCCGAGAAATTCTTGTTTCCAAAATCTACTTAAACAGGGCCCAGCAACGAATTGCTTACCGAGCGAACGATGACGCCGTTTCTTTGTGAGTTTAAGTATGACAGGAATCAGGTATTCAGGATATTGTGAGGAGCACAGGAATAGGGAATAACCTAAACTCACGGCACTGGAACATCCGCTCGTTCTCGAACTCCTTTCCTCCAATCTGCACTATAGTTCACAGTTCGACATCACATAATGTTTTTTAACACAAAATAACTAAAAGATTTCTCTCCGAATGAGAAATCGGCCCCGTTGGCCTCCAATCATTTATAATTAAAATACGTAGCTATCGGCAGCCACGACGCGAGCCAACGAAAAGTGAGGTTATATTTTGCCGGCGGTCGCGTGACTCTCAATCAAAGCGCCGGAACCAAAATCACTTGGTTCACTTCCCCACCGAACAGGGAAGACCACACGAGAAAACCGAAAGCACGTTAAATTACACCATTTATAATTAATATTCGCATCAACGATGCGGGCGACGGCAGAGGACGAGCAATGACAGAGCAGTGTTGCCAGCACCGCGCGCCCATTTTATACGAAAACTAAACATTCACCCGCCCCGGACCGACCCATCGGTCCGCTCTATGCATGGCAGGCGTGATAATGTAGCTACTGCTCGCTTAAGGACTGAATCCCCCACCTGAACTTCTGCAACTCGAGGAGTGCCATCACTACCCGGAAACAGGTTGAGAATGCGCCCCCGGCGCCAACGCAGTGGCGGTAGGTTGGCATCCTTAACCAGAACGAGATCCCCAATGCAGGGGGGTTCAGTCCTGTCCGTCCACTTAAGGCGTTGCTGCAGAATGTGCAAGTACTCAAGCGACCAACGCTTCCAAAAGTTTTGAGTCATTTGCTGCAACAACTGATAACGCGACAAACGATTGCTATTCACCTCCGTATAGGGATATTCCGGCAAGGCGTTAAGTGGGCGGCCAATTAAGAAATGCCCTGGCGTCAGGGCCTCTAAATCATTTGGGTCTGAGCTGAGCGGACACAAAGGACGCGAATTGAGTACAGCCTCAATTTTACAAAACACGGTCGCCAGCTCCTCGAAAGTCAAAATTGTTAACCCTACAACGCGCAACAAATGCGTCTTAGCGGACTTTACAACCGCTTCAAAAATACCACCCCAGTGAGGGCACGCTGGTGGATCGAACACCCAGGTAATGCCCTGACGGGAGAGGCCCGTGCTGATGGCTTCTTCGTTCTCCCTTAAGAACGTTACAATTTCCTTCATACACCGATCAGCACCCTTAAAGTTGGTACCACAATCCGACCTGATCAGCGCTGGTCGCCCTCGTCGCGACGTAAATCTCTCCAGCGCTGCCAAAAGGCCTCCGTAGATAGGTCGGCCACGAGCTCCAAGTGGACGGCCTTGGTGGCTAGGCACACGAACACGCACAAGTACGCCTTGATAGACTTTGCGTTCCGTAGGCGTGATGCCTTTACCATGAAAGGGCCTGCAAAATCCGTTCCCACACCTGCAAACGTCCAGGCCTCCGTCACCCGGTCCGGTGGGAGATCTCCCATCTGTGGCTGCATTGTGGCTGCCTTCAAGCGGTAACAAGGCAAGCACCTAAACACAACGCTACGTACCGTTCGTCGTCCCGATAAGATCCAGAACTCGCGCTGTAGGATGGCCAATAGCGCATTACAGCCCGCGTGCGAGTTTTTCTCATGACGATCCCTGACTAAGAGCTCAACTAAGGGTCCCCTTTTTGAAAGTAACAGTGGATGCCGAGCCGAAAAGGGCAGGCTAGCGTTCCGAAGTCTGCCTCCAACCCTGAGCATACCTTGCTCATCCAGGAATGGGTTGAGGCGCACAATTCCTCCCTTCAGCTTTCCACGTCCATCCCTGAGCAGCCTGACCTCCTCTTCAAAATGTTCCGCCTGGACGACTCTAACCAATGAGCATAGAGCCGCATTCCGCTCCGCAGGCGAGAGGACAGGTGTAAAGTTCCGTTCTGCTTGAGGCTTCCTGCAGTTGTTCACGAACCGTTTGATCCAACCTGTCACCCCAAGAAGTTTGTCGAGGAGCTATACCGTTCCAGCAAGAAAGCTGGGTTAGGCTTCGGTACGAGTTGCCCCACGTTCACTCGCAAACCTCGATCAGGTGGCCCAAGCGGCGCCCTGCACTCGTTGAATGGCCATTCCTGCGGCGACTCAGTCAGCCATTGAGGTCCCCACCACAGTGGGTGACTCACCAAATCAGGTGCCCTGCACCCGCGCGAAGCGCAGTCCGCTGGGTTCCATTCTCCCGGTACGTGCCTCCACACTAACGGAGTTTCCGACCCCGTAATCTGTGACACCCGATTTGCCACGAAAACCTCAAGTGTATGTACCGACGTCTGCAACCAGCACAGAACTATCCGACTGTCAGTCCACGCGTACACCGTTTCATCCAAGTTGATGGTACCACGCAGATTGCAGGTTACATGATTTAGCAAGCGCGCTAGAAGAGCTGCCCTGCCAATTCCAATTTGGGGATGGTCCATCTAGTTCTGACTGGTGCCACCTTACTTTTGGCCATAACCAGACGCACGTGCACAGTTCCCGTTGAACTTGCTGTCCGAAGGTATACAGCTGCCGCGTACCCTCGCTCCGAGGCGTCACAAAACCCATGCAGGGTAGCCTTACATCCCACCGATGGGACTAACTTGCGGGGTATCGCGATGTGCACAATCCCTGGTAAGGTGGTCACAAACTTGAGCCAATCCTTCAACAACTCTCCGGAGAGTTGGTCGTCCCATCCTAAGTTGGCTAGCCACAACCTTTGTAAAAGCACTTCGCCATGAACGTAACCGGGGCGATCCATCCGCTAGGATCGAACGTTCTAGCGATTGTCGACAGTACCGACCGCTTAGTCCAAGTTTTCTCCAAAGGTCGGGCTCGATCTTGTACGTGAATACGTCATGCGTTGGCCTATATTGCACCCCGAGGATGCCCAACGTGTTTGGATTGTCCGGGTTCTCAAAGAGGTGCGGGTCCTGATGGAACTCGCCTGGCAAACCGGCCAGGAGCTCTGGGCAACTGGACAACCATTTCCGCAACTCGTAACCTCCTGAACCCATGATCGCGATCAACTCGTCTCGTAGAATTAGCGCCTGCTCCACGCTATCAGCACCCGTGCAGATATCGTCCACGTAGACGTCGCGATCCAGTACTGCTGCGGCTCGAGGATATCTTACCCTTTCCTGTGCGGCCAACTCTCGCAGCGTACGTACTGCCAAATACGGACTTGGCTTAAGTCCATACGTCACCGTGTTAAGTTCGTATGTGACCATCGGCTCATCTGGGCTCTCACGCCACAAAATCAGCTGATACCGACGGTCATCCGGATGTATCATGGTTTGGCGAAACATCATTTTGACGTCTGCGACGAACGCTACCTGGTGTAACCGAAAGTCTGTGAGAATGTCTACAATGTCCCGGTTCAATTTAGGACCCGCGTGCAAACATTGGTTCACAGACACACCATTCGAGGTAGGAGCAGAACCGTCAAACACCACCCGTATTTTCGCCTCAGGTGACTTCAAGACAGCCAGGTGTGGAATGTAATAATGCTCGACACACCTCCAATCCAGGCTGGACACCGACATGTGGCCCAATTGAATATATTCCCGCATGAATTCTATATACTTCTGCCGAAGTGCTGGGTCTCGCCTCATCTTCCGCTCCATTCCGAGTAGTCTCCGTTCCGCGAGCTGTCGCGAACTACCTAAAGCGGGGCGGTTTGGGAGAAAAGGTAGCCTGGTCACGAATCTGCCTGACAAGCATCTCGCAGTGTTGTATTGATAGAACAACTCGCACTCGTCATCCTCTGGCTTCCGTCTGTCCGCCGTGGGCGGCTCTTCAGACTCCCAAAACCTCTGCAGCACCTCTGACAGCACACTACCATAGAGGACCGGATCCCTTCTGGTAGGTCCTGAGGTCTCCAAACTGGGCCGAAAACAACATACCCCCCTGTGGTATCTACGGCCACCAAACCAGCTTCCTGGAGTACCTTCTTCCTACCGCACCATAATCTCCCGAGGACGTCTGACCCGAGAAGTACGTCCACCGTACCGGGAGTATCAAAATCAGGATCAGCTAACTCCAACCCTGTGGTTAACCCTCGTACCGTTGGTGGTAACCTAACCTGAGGGAGTTTCCCAACCACTTCATCCAGCACCACGGCTGAGACTTGATAGCTGACCCCTGAACTCAAAGTTCGTCTGACCCCGAATGTCAGGCACATTTAGGCCCCGATGCCTACAGCTTCATCCTCACTTGGCCGTACATTTAGGCCTAGCCTACTCACCAGCTTACTCGATACAATACATCCCTGAGCCCCTGTATCCAGTAGGGCTCTTACTTGAATGGTCCGGCCACCGTATCCCCATACCCAAATCTTAGCCGTTGGCAAAAGTACCGTGATTGGACGGGGAGCCGAAGCTGATGAGTAGGCGGCGATTACCTAGCGGGAATCTAAACGCGGTGAGGCCGCGTCCCGCGGGGTATCCTCGCTACCCAAACCTGTGTATGGGTCCCACTCCTGCTGGTAGGAGGTCTGCCCATAAAGGCCATGGCTGGAGTTCTATAGTACCCCGACGGCAAACGTCCGTACCGAGGTTGCGCCTGTAGCCGCGGGTACTCAGGCATAGGCGGGGGCATGCGTGGGTCTTGAGACCCAACCAGGTGGCTCAAGCCCGCAGAATACTGCATGTACCCTGGTGGCTGCCTAGTGCTCCCTGACACCCGCCCGTTGAATCCCGTACCTGGGATGGGTGTCCTTGGCCACGTTCCTGTGCCGCTCTTCCCCAATCCGGCACCTGCTGCCGTGGTGGGGATCGTCCCCACGTCCTTGGGTAAGTGGGCACCGTCTGTTGACGTCCCCCTGCCTGTCCCTGTGACCGATGCGGAGGTGGGCTCCTCCTTGGAGGGGGGGGAGCGTTGCTCCCTCCCTTGGTGGGCAGGCTCCTTCGCTGATCCGATCCAGCGCTGCCCCGGCGCCTCCGGAGCGATTCATGCAGAGCAGCGGATGGTGTGCACCCTGGCAGTACCTACAGTTGGTGCTTGAAGGGCACTCGCACCTGATGCGGCCCCAGGCACCGAAAACACCAACGCCTCTGCTGTGCCACACCCCGTCTCCTCTGAACCCGCTGCGCAGCAAACTCCTGACACGCTGCCACCCCGTGGCCTGTCTCCCTGCAGTAGGCACACCCTGATTCCAATGCGGTGTTGTACCGCCTGGGTTGCCCACTGTTGCCTCCTCGCGCCGGTGCACCCGGCCGTTCCGGGTGGCGAGGGGCAGAGGTCTCCTTGCGAGGGCTTCACCAGCCTGGACGTCCACTCGCCTGCTTTCGGCCTCGAGGAACGACTTCAGATCCTCGTAGGTCGGGAGGTGGTCCGAGGACTTGCCCCATGTAGCTGCTCGAATCGAGCGACCATTTCGCTCGGCAGGCGGCGAAGCACTGTGTGGACCAAGATATAACCGTAGCCCGCCACTGGCAAACCCTGTCGCTCTAGTGCGCTGACCGCGACACTGACTGGGTGGAAGATTTTCTCGCGGAGGTCCGTACCTCGCGTTATGGTTGGTATTGACAGCCACTGGTCTAACAGCCTGTCTACAATCAGGCGCTTGTTTCGATACCGGTCGGTAAGGATCTTCCACGCCACCTCATAATTGCTATCCGAGACAGCCAAATGCGTCAGCAATTCATGAGGCTCTCCATGTAGCCTGGACATCAGCTGAGCCATCTTGTACGCCGGCGTTATGTCCGTCCGTGTGTGGACCACACTGCTATACAGGTCCTCAAACGCCGGCCAGTCGGCGTAATCGCCTGCAAAGACTGGAACCGTAACAGGCGGAAGAGGCACCTGTAATCCTTGTCCCACTTTACCACGGAATGGCTTTTCCTTTCCGTCACGTCGCCTAGATATGTCCGCAGCTGCCTGCGCAATGTCCTGTGCCAGCTCCAAGCACTGGCTTACATCGCCCTCAACCAGCTCCTTATCTTCAGGGTTAGGAGCTTCCTCAAGGAGCATGAGGCACTCTGTGAGGTGTTCCGACACAACCCGAACCCGTTCATCTGCCTGTAGTGCACTTTTCAAGAGCGCGTCCTCTCGGTCCTCGCGGCCGATCATTGCCGCTGTGGTAGTAAACCACCTTGTTACAGAATGTAAATAATACCACTAAAACCGAGTTTAGATGTAAGCAAGACAGCTTATTTTATTAGAGTGATGTTTTGACTGATGTTTCTTATATTCTATTCACATTGACAAAGTCAATTCAAAATATACAATGGACAGGGTGTGCCATTATCTAAAGAGTATTTACAACACCTCCCCGTAATGGGACATCCTGTACCTATATACAAATAAACAACATATCAAAGTTCACTGTACAAACACACGATAACACAACACAAAATTTACAATATACACAAACAAAAATAACATCAACCTGTATATACACTTTATCAAAAAATTCATCCTGTATATACACCTAACCTAGAGAACTATTTACATACCTAACGATGATCTGAATCCTAGCCTAATCCTAATGCACATGAAAATTTACAATGTTTGATTTTTGGGAGAGGCTTGGTGAGGATGTCTGCGATCATGTTATTTGTCGGTATGTATGAAATGATGTAGTCCTGTTCTGAGAGTAGGCGTATGAAGTGATGTCTAATGTCGATGTGTTTTGTGCGAGCGTGGAATGTGTTGTTGCGGGTGAGTTTGATGGTGCTTTGATTGTCTGTATGAATGGTGATTGGCTGAATGACGTTATAAACTTCTTTAATGAGGGTGCGGAGGTAAATGGCTTCTTTACAGGCTTCGCCTAGAGCCATGTACTCTGCCTCTGTGGTGCTCAGGGCAGGGGTGCGCTGTTTCTTGGATTCCCAAGAGATCGCAGCACTGCACATCTTGAAAACGTACCCTGTGTACGAGCGTCTATCTATAACGTTGCTGGCGTAGTCGGCGTCAGCAAAGCCGGTGGGATACCCTTCACCATTTTTGTACGTTAGTTTAAGGTCCTTCGTAGCCTTCAGGTACCTTATAACCCGTTTGGCAGCCCTAAAATGCACCTCCCCGTAATGTCCATTGAACTGGCTTAGATAAGATACAGCGTAGGATATATCTGGTCTGGTGCCAATTGCAATGTACATTAGAGAACCAATAAGTTGTTGGTATGGCAAATCGGGTTTCTCGTCATCCTTTTCAGGGATTGTGAGCTTCATACCAGGTTCCATGGGTGTTGAGACAGGGATGGCATCAGTCATACCAAACTTTTCAATCACCTTCTCGATATATTTAGTTTGATCGAGAGATATGTTGCCAGGCTTTTGGACAACACGCATTCCGAGACAGTCTTTTACAGGACCAAGGTCTTTGACCACAAATAGTTTCTTTAAACCGAGTTTAAAGGTGTCCTTCATGCTGTCGTTACTACAGAGGATAAAGAAATCGTCGACGAAGACCGCTACTACAAGCAGGTCGTTGCCGTCGCGTCTGTAGTATAGGCAATGCTCGTTAGAGGCTTGCTGCAGGTCAAGCTTCTTCATTGCTTCACAGACTTTCAAGTTCCATTGTCGTGGAGCTTGTTTAAGACCATATAGAGCCTTTTTAAGGAGACATACTTTTCCTTTCGGGTCTGTGGAAAATCCGTCTGGTTGTTCCATATAGATTTCCTCATCGAGGTCACCGTTGAGGAATGCAGTTTCCACGTCTAGGTGGTCAACTTGCAGTCCACGTTGAGCCGCAAAAGCCAATAAAAGTCGAACTGACGACAGTCGAGCAACTGGTGCAAATGTTTCACCATAGTCTATTCCTGCTACTTGGGTGAAGCCTTTTGCAACTAATCTGGCTTTGTATTTGGTTATTTGGCCACTGGTGTCCTTTTTCAGTTTGAATACCCATTTGCATTTCGTTGTCTTTCTACCGGATGGTCGGTCAACGAGAACCCATGTTCCATTTTTGATTAAGGAATTATATTCAGCTTTCATAGCTTCTAGCCACTGTTCTTTCTCGGCGTGATCTGTTACTTCTTTGTAAGATTCAGGTTCCAGGTCTGAAGTGAGGTAGCCAAAGCGTTGAGGAGGGTTCCTTATACGGGCTGGGTACCTGCGCTCAGGTTCAATTGGAACATCTGAAATAACAGGCTCATCCGGTTCAGAAGTAGCTGACAGATACTCTGGTGATGCTGGTTCAACAGTTGCAGATGTATCTAGCTGTGGTAGAGGTGGGTGGGGTTCAATGCTTTGAGGGGTTATATCAGACTCGGGGAGTGGAACTGGAATTTCTGAGATCTGAGGTGGCGGTGGACTTGGCTCTTGTTGTGTCGTTGGTGTTTGTGATTGTTGTTGGTGTACTCCTGTATTTACGATTAAATCGTAAGTGAGACTATTGTTTGGGATGGTGGGTTGCTGCGGTTCAGTAACTCCAGGTTTATCTTCAATGAAGACTACATCCCTAGACAATATGATCGCTCGTGGGTTACGGGGATCTATAAGGCGATAGCCTTTAGTCTCGGTAGAGTATCCAACAAATATGCAAGACTGGGTTTTTGAATCCAGTTTGCTGCGCTTTTCTTTTGGTACAAAAGAGTGCGCTTCACAGCCAAAAACACGAAGGTGCGAGACGTCAAGTCGTTGACCGTACCAAAGTTCGTCAGGAATTTTATTGTGTAATGCTTGGGTGGGCGAAAGATTTTTTAAGTAAATTGCAGTATTTACTGCCTCACCCCAATACGCTTTTGGGAGTTTTGCGTCATGCAACATTGCTCTGGCCTTTTCTATAATAGTCCGATTAACCCGTTCAGCGACGCCGTTTTGCTGAGGGTTGTAGGCTACAGAGGTCTGATGGATAATTCCATTCTCCCTTAAAAAGCTAGACATCGGTCCGTTAACAAATTCACGACCGTTGTCGGTGCGAAACTTTTTAATTTTTTCGCCTGTTTGGTTTTCTACAAGTTGTTTAAATTCAACAAACTTTGAGAAAACTTCACTTTTTGACTTTAACAAGTAGCCAAAAGTTTTGCGCGTAAAGTCATCTGTGAAAGTAAGTAGGTATAGAGCACCGCCCCACGAATGTGTACTCATTGGTCCACAAAGGTCCGAATGAATGAGTTCACACTTTTTGAATGACTTACTCTTTGACTTTTTAAATGGCTTTTTTGCCAGTTTACCTTGGAGACAAGGGACGCAGGTTTCATTCAAACCTAAACTATTTATTTGGCAATTTATGCCAACTGTTCTCTTTTGTAGAGTAGCTAGCGCTTTGACATTTAGATGTCCTAAGCGTCTATGCCACAGAACAGCTGTCTCATTGTTGACATTTGTCAGCTGTGCTTGTTGTGGCTCCGAGATTTGTAATTTATACATGCCCTTATAATTTTGCCCTGTTGCGACTAATTCCCCCGAAATTTTTAAGCTATTTTCTATAAAAATTTGAGCACCCTTACTGGTAAAAACTGTAGCAAAACCCTTCCCCGCCATGGAACTAACAGATAATAAATTAGCCGAAAGTTGTGGTACCAAAAGAGCGTTAGAAATTTTGTTAATTTTGCCACTATTTACAGAAATTGTACCTATACCTTCGCTGGTTATCTGTTGGTTATTGGCTACGGTTACTGTATCTGACTGGGGTGAAAAATGACTGAATGAATTCCTATCATTACACATATGTGATGTTGCACCCGAGTCAATGAACCAATGTGAGGAGTAATGAGGTGTTTTGGAAGAATGACAAGATGAATAAAGTGTAAAATGTGTACTAAAATTAGCGTTATTCTTCTTGCGTTTCCGGCACTGCGAGACGAGGTGTCCATGTCGCTTGCAGAACGAGCAGACGAGCTTTGGGCGCGGTGGCACAGGCGTAGGCTTGGGAGCAGGCGTAGACGTCGATGTCCGAAGAGCAGTCGATGTCGCTGCCGATGGTCTCTGGTCCTCTTTGAGTAGCAGTGTAGCTACGGAGTCCGACGAGATTTTGCTTCCCGATCCTTCCAGTGCCATCACCATAGGGTTGTACTTGTCTGTTAAACCGGTTAGCATAATCACTCCTACGAACTCATCGTCGACAGGAGCCTTTATTTCCGCTAGTTGCTGCTGCGTGCTGCGAATTCCGTTGACGTATTCTTCCATGCTTGAACAGTTCTCCAGGCGTGTGTTGAAGAGCCTGCGTAGTAGATGTAGGCGCCGTAGAAGGCCGCTATCTGCGTAGGCAGTTTGTAGTTTCTTCCAGGTCTCCTGGGCTGTTGGGCAGCTCGTTACTACCGGGTATACGGAGGTAGATACAGATAGGCATATCTTTGCCTTTGTCTTGGCATCAAGACGCTTGAACTGCGCTTCTCCGAGCGTGTCTTTCATTGTACCTGGGCTTTCGACGAAGTCCCATAGGTCACTCACTATGAGTATATTCTTCATAGCGAAGCTCCAGCTAGAGAAGTTTCTTGCTCCTTCCAGCTTTTCGATATTCGGCACGCCGATTTGCTGCATTGTTATTAGATGCTGCGGCTGTGCACCTGGTGAAGCTTGCGCTGGAGGTTGTGCCGACGGGTTGTTGTCCGCCGATGGAGAGTCGTTTTGGTTCTCCATAGCACTTTTGAATACACTCGAATCTAAACTTAGGTTAGAGGGGCATGATGAGGCCCATAACCTGTTATAAAATGTAAATAATACCACTAAAACCGAGTTTAGATGTAAGCAAGACAGCTTATTTTATTAGAGTGATGTTTTGACTGATGTTTCTTATATTCTATTCACATTGACAAAGTCAATTCAAAATATACAATGGACAGGGTGTGCCATTATCTAAAGAGTATTTACAACACACCTTAATTCTGTCTTTATAGCAGCCTTATACCTGGCGATCGAGGGAGCCATGGTACCAACTTTTACACACTCGACTTAATAAAAACGAAAAACCAATAAACAAATACCACAAAATAAATGTTAGTTGACTGGCCTAGACCCTACCGATAAGGTACCGTTCACTAGGCAAACAATACAGTCACAAAAAAAACCGAAACAATATTTTCCAAAATTAATAAAATATGTGGGTAATATAAAAAACACGCTTAATACTAAATTACGGCTAACTATGTTGCAATAAAGCAACCACGCTCTGCTACCAAAAAATGTTTGATTCCGAAGCTGATCTTAGCGCAGTGGAAGCAAATTAAAGTTATCTTAAAATCTAAAACTAAATGGTCGATCAGCCTCGGAACAACATTTGACTACGATTCGTAGTGCTCTTTACTATAGCTAAATAAAATAAATTTAATGAGAGAATTTTGTTCCGGAAAGTTTCCGGCCGAGAAATTCTTGTTTCCAAAATCTACTTAAACAGGGCCCAGCAACGAATTGCTTACCGAGCGAACGATGACGCCGTTTCTTTGTGAGTTTAAGTATGACAGGAATCAGGTATTCAGGATATTGTGAGGAGCACAGGAATAGGGAATAACCTAAACTCACGGCACTGGAACATCCGCTCGTTCTCGAACTCCTTTCCTCCAATCTGCACTATAGTTCACAGTTCGACATCACATAATGTTTTTTAACACAAAATAACTAAAAGATTTCTCTCCGAATGAGAAATCGGCCCCGTTGGCCTCCAATCATTTATAATTAAAATACGTAGCTATCGGCAGCCACGACGCGAGCCAACGAAAAGTGAGGTTATATTTTGCCGGCGGTCGCGTGACTCTCAATCAAAGCGCCGGAACCAAAATCACTTGGTTCACTTCCCCACCGAACAGGGAAGACCACACGAGAAAACCGAAAGCACGTTAAATTACACCATTTATAATTAATATTCGCATCAACGATGCGGGCGACGGCAGAGGACGAGCAATGACAGAGCAGTGTTGCCAGCACCGCGCGCCCATTTTATACGAAAACTAAACACTATCAGAGTTTCTTGAAACAATTGTCTTCAATATATTTTCCGTCTACTGACTTAAAATCTTTCCTGTAGACAATCTCATCTGAATGATGCAAACAGAAAAGAACTTTCAATGACAAAAACTCGTTAATTTTATTCATGTTTTTGTTACCAATATAACTGCACCAGGTACCTGCTTGCAGTGGTAAAACCATACTTTTTGATATTTAAAACAACGTACGCTTTATTATTTAGTTTAATTCAGTATGATAAGAGATAATAAGGAATCTAGCATGTGTACGAAAATTAATAATACCTTATAAATAAAATAGAAGAATGGGCATTACTGTACCTACTATTTACTTAAATTAACTAACTGAAAACGGGGACTATGCCACTAGTGTTGGCAGACAGCAACCTATATTGGCAGACAAAAAGAACGTTGTGAAGCCGTCGAACAATTAAAACAAAGTAAGGTAAGGTCACGCGGCCCGGGCTGGAGCCCCGGTCGATTAGTGATTTTTTTCAATTTCTTATTTCCATTTATAAGATTATAAAGATGTGGAGTCAACAAACGGAATACTTCTTCAAATTAAGAAAAATTTGTATAATTTTAACGTTCACTTTGAAATTACGCGGTACATAATATTACAAATGCCGTCTGCCTTTGTATGTACAGGCAGAAGTTAATAAACTTAGCTTCTTTACTAATTTAGCTGCTGAAAGAGTTAAAAGAAAATCTTGCGGATTTTCTTCGCACTCTTATTACATTTGTGCAAACAACGTTACTACGTTGAATAAATAGTAGAGTTAACCGAACGAATTGGGCTATATTGTGATTGAATGCTAAGTATATTTCTTCGGCGTATAACCCATCGTCTGAGGAGACAGTTCTTAAGTCAGTGTTAACCATTCATTAGGGGTTTCTATATCACATCAATCCACCTTAAAAACACAATAAATTACTTACTGATTTCAAAATAGATTAATAAATCTACTTTGTATTAAAGGAATACTGGCTTTAAACTAAATCAAACTTTATGAACTAAATTAATAGTAAATCAAACCAAAATTTATGAGATGTAAAGTTATTATCACCAAAATGTCCATTTTGTTTTATTTGGTTGAATACATTACTTCAAAAGTGTTAAAGAAAGTAGGACTGTATGGATACAAATACACTATTGATTTAAAAAAACTAGTCATTGTGATCAATTAACTCAATTAACACTGACCTAATGCATAAAATGTCAGGCTTACATTAAGACATATTCTACAAAACTTTGAATATTTATAGAACAAAGTGTCACTAAACGCAAAATAACATAAATTTGAAAGCTAAACATAATTCTGGAATATTTCAAAAACACACTAAACGTAAAAGTTCTATTTAGTTTGTAATGCATGTTCCAATTCTAATAAAATAATAAAAGGAAAAGTGGCACTAAGCCTAAAATGACACTTTGTTTCCAATGTTTAGTATAAATTTGTGAAGTAACATAGACACTATAATCAAAATGACGCTTTATCTTTAACTCTCAACTTCATTTCTGAACAAAATTTAAACGTAAAACTGTCACTTTATGGATAATGACGTTATTGTAGAGAATCTCTATCGCGTCGTCAAGATAAAATAAATGTAATAGTGTAATTATACAAAATGTGACGTTTTACCTCTCAGCATATACTCGAGGTTGTTTGGCATACGCGTCACTATACAAAATATTTCACTATTACACTTAACGAAACGCCAAAATGGTAAAAAATACATACCGTCACTACTTTACCGAGACATTTGTAAGATAGCTAGAAAAATAGGTGTTTTTGCATTATATTCTTTGAAATAAACGTAATGCGATTGCGCTTTTAGTCAAAATCATGCAAATTTTGGATAGTTACACTATTGCTTTCAACGTGCGATATGAAAATGAAGTTTGGACCTACCAAACCATTTTTTTTTCAGTGTTGCGGAAAAAGTAGCAAATAAAAGTTCTTCAGTATTGAAATGAAGTTTGGACCTACCAAACCATTTTTTTTTTCAGTGTTGCGGAAAAAGTAGCAAATAAAAGTTCTTCAGAACAGTGCCTTAAAACATTTGTACTTAATTCCTTAAAGGACATAATGCATGTTCAAGTCTAGTTCAAATATTTAATTTGCTAATAAATAATTTTGCGCCATTTTTAATAAATAGAGCTAATTAGATACGTACTTTTTTGCGGCCGCTTAAAAAAAATGGCAATACCTACATAACTGCCAAAGAAAATATAAATAGAACTTTCTATGACTGGAAGTGACAAAAGTTTTTCTGCGCTATTTTGTATGACAAGACAACACATACCTACATAATAGAACTCCTTACGTCTGCAATTTCCCGACAAGTTCTGAGATGACATGCCATTCATGAAACTTCACGACATTTCTTAGTTGTCAAATTGCTGATTGATCTGATAGATATTATTAAAATAGCTGCTGTGAATCTGCTGCAGCCATCGTTTTACGAATAAAACCACAACCATAGGTATGTGTGGTTTTGTGGGATTTTCATTATAACTCCGACAACTTTATTCTCAATAATTTACCACCATAAGTTTTCACAGAATTTCACAACACGAAAACAAACTCAACAAACACGTGTAAAGTCGCTATTATTAGTAAAACCGCATCGTAAATAGTATCGTAAAGTTATTGTTTGATATCTTCCATAACGTCGAAACGCAACTAAATATAACTATCAACTTGTTGTTACAAAACAATAATTTGGTATTAGTAGGTTCTACTAGTAGGACCTACTGTATTTTGAAAAGTAGACACTAAAAAATATGTTTCCGGCATGTGATACACATACTGGGTGAAATTTTACTAGTGACCGATAGCGAAAACTCGGAACCACTTTCACCAAGGAACATAAGTTACATGAAAAAACTTTTGAACCTTCGATACAATATTACCGGTCAGCTGATTTGAGTTACTATGCGAGGTAATTTTTTTTTTGTTTTCTTTATCACCAGCCGGGTCTGAGTTTTCGCTATCACCAAATCCGTTGCAAGTGAATTCCACGATAAACAGAGTAGAAAAGTGTCTTCATTTGGTACTACGCATTGATGATGTATTTGATTGATTCAGGCTAAGTAAGACCAAGAATTTTATAGCATAGAACATTTTATTTTAAGAACCTACTTGTAGTGCAAATCTTCAATTGATCTGTAAATATGCAGAAGAGAAAAGTTTTCTTAAATAAACTAGGTATTTCTATTCTGACGCCAAAGGGTTCACTGCATAGAAGTTTTATTTACGTCTTGAGTTACTAATAGTTCTGGGAAGCACATGCATAAAAATAAAACAAACTTTGCAGAATTCAGAATAAAAATAAATATGCCTGAAGCTGTTTATTCGCAGACCGAACTCTTTTCAACAGAACCCTGGCAAGTTAATGAAAGCTTTTGTTAATGAAAATAACTTTGATCCCACGGGATTTCCGCTTATACTTACCGGCTGGTAAATATGGCTCAAATATGGCTTTTGAAAACAATGTACGGGTACCATAGTCGAAAAGACCACTCGCTACATTCGTGGCCGTATTGCGGTCGTTTGGTGCTCCTCTTTTAACTTGAGGTTTAAAATGTGTATATTCACTGTTTTAAGTAGGTTACGTTCATAGCATTCTGGACTGATTTGGTAAACTATTCGAACACAAGTGTTATGCTCATAAGCTCTAGTATAGCATAACACTGTAAATACATACATATATCACGCTTACATACCTTGAGCGGTAGGCAGAGCGTAAACGGCTGATAAAACGGACATTAACACCACGTCTGACAACATTTATTTGCGAGTCATTTAGAAGACTGTGTGTCACCTTAGTTACACGTTGTCAGCCTGTTGCCTAAAGTTCCAATACATCGGCTCTCAAAATCTCTTAGTCGCTTCTTACGGCATCACACACACGGCAAACACCTTAAATTAATCCTTAATATTTGGAAAGCAATAATTTGAATATATATCTTGAATGATTGAAGTTAATTATAAAACCGCTTTGAATAAACCAAATGTTTACACGAGTTAACATAATTTACTCAGGTGTGTTGCGAAGGGACTAGCTTATTAGAATTATAATTTATGGATTATGGAAAATAAGTAGCTGTATTTTATAAACATTTGAACATTAAAATTAGGTATTTGCATGGCCCATATAGATCAGAGAAATTAGCCTAATCTACGACAATTAGGGTGCAAGCTGAAAAGAAGAGACAAGGGGCAAGCTACATAGCATGAAATGTAGTCGCTTTTGCGTTTCTCTGCCTGTCTGTCGTGGAATTCGCTAACTTCTCCTAAACTACGCAACGAATTTTGATGCAGATTTTTATAATAGATAGAATTATTAAGACTTAGGTATCTATGTGTAACACATATCGGAAAAAATCCTTTATGACGCGGGAAATGAGTTGAAAAGAAATCCAAAGCAGAAACTGACGCTTGGGACTTTCCGATAACTTTAGAACCAATCCGATCAAAAGCAAAAGAGGGCATAGAAATTATCAAGAGTACACAAGCCAATAAAAAATAGGAAAACGGCGCGCAGGGTGCCTATACAGATGGCTCACTCAGTACTAGCGTCGATTTCGACGCTTATTGATTTTAACTGGAAATTACTGTAATCTCAGGGGAACTCAAGGTAAT
Source organism: Phthorimaea operculella (assembly GCA_024500475.1). NCBI lineage: Eukaryota > Metazoa > Arthropoda > Insecta > Lepidoptera > Gelechiidae > Phthorimaea > Phthorimaea operculella. The sequence continues at coordinate 4,323,343 of JANFCV010000017.1, forward strand.
TATGAAGATGAATGTCACAAACGTCATATTTCTTGGATTTAACATTTGCTCGGAATCATAATGACGTTCTTATATCAGATTTTGCTGTTTTAATATTCTTATACTTTGAGATTTTTGACAGTAGCAACCCTAGTTATGTAACAAGTGACAATCACGAAAATCCTGAATAAGGTCGAGTTAACCTTCTGCATTAGGCATTAAGCTTCAAGATCGGGTTCGTAATGATGAGATAAGACGCCGAACTAGAGTCGTCGATGTCGGAAAACGAATCACGAGACTGAAGTGGGGGTGGGAGGGACACTTGGCTCGTCAGGAAGACGGACGGTGGACCAAGGCGGTAACGGAGTGGCGACCAAGAACAACTAAACGTCCAGTAGGCAGACCACCAGCCAGGTGGATGGACGATATAGAGGTAGTGGCCATTGCCGGTAAACAGTGGCTGCGGGTCACGACCGGAGGAGCTGGCGTAAAAGAGAAGAGGCCTATACTCAGCAGTGGGTAGATGTCGGCTGATATAGATAGATAGATATTAACAGCCGATGTGGCGCAGTGGTTAGTATGCCTGCCTGCCACGCAAAGAATCCGGGTTCAATTCCCGGTGGGGTCACTCACAAAGTTGATATTTATCACTTTGTGAATTTGTTCCCAGTCTGGTTAGGACATTGCAGGCTGAACCATCTGATTGTCCGCAAGTAAGATGGTTCCGTGCTTCGGATGGGCACGTTAAGCCGTCGGTCCCGGTTGCTGTCTATGACGGCGGTCGTTACACAACCATGTCAGAGGCCTGCTACTTGCAGTAGGCGGTTGAAAAACTCTGACACCAGGATTCATAGGGTCGTTGAACGACTCGGTGTCCCACACGAAAAAAAGATATAGATAGAACCTTCTGTAAACTCTCTATTCCGTGAACCAATGCAGCCACGCGGGCAGTATTAAGCAGCTTATGCTGGCCAATTTCCTAAAGAGGATTAATTTCCCTTTGATAAGTTTGCAGCTTTAATTTTCCCCTTCCAGCTTAAAAGCTCTCAGGCTGATGGACAGCCAATAGACTGTATTACCCAATACAGGTTGTGCTGCCAGAAGTTACGGGGCACAAATATTGATTCTTGTGAAAGTACCATTACAGGCTTTCCAAAACTTGTTTTTACGAGACGTCTACTCGACCCTATTCGTGAGTTTTGCGTTTGCCACTTGTTTGTTACACAGCCAGGATTGCTACTGTCAAAAATCTCAAAGTATAGTATAAGAATATCAAAACAGCAAATCTGATTTAAAAACGTCATAGGAGAATTTGAATGCAAGAAATATGACATTCACGAACACATTCTTTGTTACCTTGAGTTCCCCTGAGATTCCAGTTAGAGTCAGTAGGTAAACGTGAATATCGTCGCTAAAAATTCTCACAGAAAAAAGATTAGCAGCAAGCGGAATAGCTGGGAAGGCCACTAGTTTTGATATACCTAAAACCCAGCAGGCTGAATTTGAACCTGCGACCTTCGATAGCTATGTAAGTACTAAGGCAAGGCTCAGTCTACCTACCGGGATAGTTTTTTAAATAATGCCCAGTGATTCATTAATTTTTTACAGATTTACCTCTAATGTAGTCAATAGCGATAAAAACCCGCGATAAATTGAATATAAAGTTATAATATTTATAATTGCCATTAGGTAGCTTAGAAATGTGTAAGTAATGCAATAATGGACGTGATCTCTATTAGCAAAACAGGTTTCAGCGCGATGGAGCGAGTTAATAGCTCGCGAGCCGGTGGACTGCACGGAATCAATTGCCAGAGGGCATGGTGGAACGTACAATCATCTGCGTAGGTTGTTCTGTACTATCCACTCTATAGTAAAATGTCAAGTCAACCTATACAGGGTGTAAGGGACAGCTCTCTGAATACTGATAGGCATTTAGAACATTGAACTGAACCTGTAAGATTTTTTATCAGAAGACGTAATTTTTTTTTACTTTTCCATACAAAATCATGATCAGCTGACTGCAATTGCTATGGGAGGTTCAAAAATTTTTTACGTCTCCTGAAATATTTTCTTATGAGAAGTTGTTCAATTGCGTGGTTTGAATACTCCCTATCAGCATTTGGAGAGCTGTCCCTTACACCCTGTATAGAAGGTATAGAGCATATACGAAAATTCCATACATTTATTATGAGAAATCAGTAAATTTCGATCTCTTTAATCGGTAACTCGAGGCGCTTCTAAAAAGTCTAGGTTACAATCTGCCTCCGAGGTTTAATGTTGTGAGTGTTGCCAGAAACCTCAAGTTAGATTGCTTTAAAAATAGTTTTAATTTTACAATCGAATAAATCGGTACACCAACGATTTGTAGGGGACATTTTATTTACAATCCACTTAATGTAGTTACGGGCTACGAGGCGTGCTACGAGATGCCTACGGCGTAGCCAGTTATTTGCATTTTAAGTACCTAGCCTTTCATAGCTAATTCTTTTTCATAAATTAGCAGAAAAAGCGAGACAGGTAATCTACAGCTCTGAATATTGATTCGTAACCTTGACCTTTATAATTTTTTTTACATTTAGAGAATAACATAAACTACCTAAGTTATCCAATTTTGTGTTATTATGCAAATGTTTGCTACTAAAGGCTTTAGAATACGAATAACTTAAAACTTGTGCTGTGCTGATATCACGAAATTATAAGGGGTTAGGAGATGGAGGTAGGTACTTTCGAAGAACTTTAATCGCACCCGACCAAGCCAACTGGGTCTAACGATAATTACATGTTAAATCATAATTTATAAGGGTTCTCTTATTAGGCTTCACACACATAACGTGCGTTTATGCGTTATTTTTGCGCCGCTAACTGTTGCGTTTGAAAATAACCTACGATTTTCCACCTGATTTTCATACAAATTCGGGTTTATGCGAAACAGTTTAACAGACGCATCCGTTAGCGATAAAATATCGCACAACTTTGCGTCAACGGAGAGTTTGTAATATTTGTATGAGAATAAGGTCGAAATATGGCAAGCTCTGCTGGGATCAAATGTCTAAATCTATGTTTTTAAGCGAGCTATCAGCACCTAGGGAAAAAAATATTTAGTTCAGTTCAGTAATACCACCGAGAAAGCAGCATTCACAACATGGGACAGGGTCTAGTTAGATGCTCTACAATCACAAATTGTGACTTTTAATCATCACTTTGTCCGACTTATCCACTGAAACCTTTACATTCTGTAGTTAATTAGTTAACTAACCATGCTCTGTTACTTCCTCATTATAAAACTTTTTAATGTTTTTACTTTCTCGTGTTTCAATATTGGCAAAATTTGGAAACAAATTCCGTAATGAAAAAAGTTTCGAGAACGTGGCAAGAATAGTAAAATATTAAAGAGCCAATATGGGTGTTTCTTCCGCGTCCTCTGGACCAAGGCAAATCATGCACCCTAAAGCCTATATTTCTGTTTTCTTTACGAATAATAGAGTAGAGCTATTATTCTTTTTTTATTGCATCAAGGCCTAATGTAGGCATGCCCCTTTTTTTATTTTGACAAAAACATTATTATTAGATATTAGAAAAAAAATTAACATTACTTCTGCCATAGAAAATTAAATTCTTCCGTTTAATTTTTTTAACTAATAAAAATTTGTGCATGCATAGAGTAGGCCTTAACGTAATAGAAAAAGAAGAATTATAGCTCTACACTATATGCATTATACGGAAAGAAGACAGGGGAATACGTTTGTATGAAAAGGCGAAAAACAGGCATCACTCGCGTAACCTCTTAATTGTTAAGAGCACTGCAACCAACCTTCAGAATGTTCACTCGACCCTATTTAGAATTTTAGCGATTGTCACTTGTTACATAGCCAGGGATGCTATAGTCAAAAATCTCAAAATATAAGAATACCAAAACAACAAAATTTTATAAAAGAACGTCATATGCTTCTCAGCCAATTTTAATCCAAGAAATATGACGTTCTTAGTTACCTTGAGTTCCCCTCGCTAGTACTAGTTATACTGCATTTCACATAAGAAGGGTAGGCTGACGTTTTGTGACATAGTGTTGCCGGCACTCGACTACAAAAAATTTGAGAACTATTCTGACGGGTTCCAATCGGATCCGATTTTACCCAGAAGGGTCGATTAAAATTTAACTATATTGAACCCTTACTTTTTAACCACATTCCTTTCTTACACTTGACTTGTATATTTTTTTACGATTTTCGTTGTTTTTTATAATGTTTTACCCATGGATACCCATCCGTTGTTTACAACACGCCAGGTGTGGCGAGCGCGTAAATGCACGCGCTAACCCACCACTTATGTGATGCCACGTTAAGATCCGCTTATACTTAAAAATATCCGAAATCGCATCTAATGATCCGCGCCGGCAACTTTACTAGAGATGTAGAAGGGTGAAAAGAAAATCGAACGAAAAAGAAACGATTACCTATATCGAGTATTATTACCCTAATAACCTAAAAAAGGGTATAAAAAAGGGTGTAAAAATACACCCTATATAATATTTAAGATTTCTTTAAAAATTTGCCTAGTACATGCTTATATTTTATTTGATCTGCCCCTTAAATATTTGCAGTGAATTTAATAGGACCTTATATAAGACTAGCTGGTGCCCGCGACTTCGTACGCAAGGTGTTAGAGGCTTTGTGTTAGCTATATTATATCTACATGTTTTTACACTGTAATCAGTGATTTTGAAATCAGCCACAAGTTAAATGTGCGGCTAGTGCTGAGTCAAATTTCGCCGGGTGCGCGAACTAAGAATAGGTCTTCTTCTTCTTCCTTAGGGTGGGATGCCTGCCTTGCTTGGCAGGACGCTCGCAGACGGGTAATCAGCTCCACTCATTGGCATTTGCTGTGCCTACAAATGGCATTAAATGTGAAACGATATACCACCTAATCTAGGATATTATTGTACCATTTGAAGGCAAATAATTAAGTATAGGGGTATGAATATGAGTATCCCCAGAACTAAAAGATCTTAGACAAAATCTTGGAAGCCCGAGACTCAGTGCGGCGCTTGCGATGACCTGGTAATCTTGTTGGTTGATCTCATGTTCTTTGCTAACTTATATTTACCAGGATGGTGATTGTGCGACTTTTAGCCGGGACTTACATCGCGTTTTGGGTTAGAGGGCAGGGAAATTTAGCCTGATTTTTTCGAAAGTTTTACATCCTTGCTTCTTGTAGCACTCAAAGGAACGAATTAAGCTCATCACCGTAGCAAATTTTGTTAAGGTTGCTATAATTTAATGGTTTACTTGTAACCGATTATTTCTATAAAATCCTAGCATCGTAGACTGACAACCTTTCAGATACTTAGGTACACGTTCCCAAATGATTATCTCTCCGACCGATTTTGGCCATGGCGACTACTTCTACTACTAATCAAGTCGACACTGATTCGCCTGTTGGTGGTTTTGTATCCTACATCGTAGTCCATTAGGTCAGTTGCACGGGATATTATTAAGGTGCACAGACGTTTACGCAAACGCAAGTGCAGGCACTTACTCGTCTCCTCCTTGATTCAGCGGAACGGAGAACCGCTGCGACTGACGAAGAGGTCGGATGCAGTGTCTGGCCGACAGTAACTGCAAGCGCCCTCTACCTTCGCCCTAGCTAGGTTGTCCAATTTGCCTTGATGACTGAGTCGCCGAGACCACCAAGCCCATTCGCACTATCTGCATTGGGCTACTTTTTTCGCCGAAACAGATTTTGCAGGAGCGAGCTGCTTTTGTTGGATCTAGGAGAGAAGGGAAAGTAGGAACAGGAGTGGAAAGGATTGTGGTGAGTTTGGGACAGGAACACAGGTAGTAAGCTGTAAGATTCTACTGGAAGGTACTTAAACATAGACCGAAGCTCGGGAAGCCGGAGTCGCGTACTCGTATACCACATCTAAACTTTCGATCCAGAAGCTGAGATATAATAGGGTACCCCTGGCTGAAACAGTCATATTTTACTGGTATATAGTTATGTTTCTGTTTCTAGTTATTATAAGCAGAACATCTGAATTTTGAAATTGATGTTATATTTCAGTTTGCACCAAATCTATAGCTAAATTGGCCTAAAAACAGCTGCTTTCAAATTAACTTTCAGTATTAGAAGAAGAAAAACGACTACGCAGACATACACACTCAAAGGTTATTTTTCTTTATGTGTCATTATCAGTTTATATCGCCTTATCGATGACCCGCTGCAATGTAAACAGCCGCTGTTTTTGGAGACAGTTAGACGTAATGCACTTATAATATAATACGGCTGTTAAAACAAACTTGCTGCAATATAAAGTTAAGATATTAGAACTACCTAAACAAATAACAAAATCTCAGTCAGTAATGTGATAATTTACCTATACAACACGGTACGTTCATACACGTATCACGGTATTGCCCTTGCATGGTAGGAAAAAGGCTAAAACCAACATTTCTCTTGTAATTGACAACACGTAATTATTAAATGAAATACATACTTTGTATGTAGTTAGTTACGCTCGTTTTTGGGCATCAGCAACTATTTATTCTGGTATCGAAAACACTGGCTCGTCTGTAGTTCTTGCTGTTATTTTCACCTTTCACTCTCTTGTTACTACCATAACATTACTAAACAGCCACAATAAAGTCCACTAACTGAACATGGGCCTCCCTCTAGTAGGAGGGTATGTGCCATACTCACCACTCATGGCAGGCTGGTTGGTGAGCGTTATGTAAGATGTTGCAATGCTATTGCGAAAATTATCCAGGGATTGAACCCCTGGATGAATTTATCCGCCTCTAACGACACCCACGGGAAAGATATGGGGTGAAGACATTCTAAGCCGGCATCACACGGCAACATAACATAACCATCAACAATACCCACATAGACACTACCTACACCTAACTTTTTAATCTACCAAGCATTCGTATCCACGATGGTTTTCATACTAATTTTCCCAAAGCAAACAAATGTACTACAAATTAATCATTAGAAAGAAATATCTCGAGACAGAAACATTTAATCGATTTTGTTTCTAAGAAACTTGCACTTATTTTTGAAAGACCTATCCAACGATACCCCACTCAATAAGATAGACTGTAAAAAGCTTTGCTGCGTTTTCCCGTGGGAATGAGAGCTTTTCCCGAAGTAAAATGTGTCCTTAATGTTGACCCGGGTAATAAGGTACCACGGTACAAAATTTGGTAACAATCTGCTCAGTACTTTTTGCGTTAAAGAATAACAACCAAACAGACAGACAGACAGACAGACAGACAGACAAACAGACAAAAAATTTTTTAGCTATTGTTTTGAGATCTCTATCTTCAACATTATCCAAAACAAAAATCCTTTTTTGGATTTCTTTCATGTACAGACTTTTTACTTGTTACTGTTTTATTATATGTATAGATGTAAAAAAATCAACTGCAAATATTTTAAGGGGTGAAGCGGCCCATGAAATTGAACAACTTTCCCCGAGAACATAAGTCGAAATATGAAAAAAAATTTGGTCTTCCCATACTAAGTGTGTTGGCCGGCCGGGTCAATTTGTATGGGAGGGCCAAATATTTTTTTCATATTTCGACCTATGTTCCTTGTGGAAAGTTGTTCAGTTTCATTGACAGAACACACCCTTAACGGATCCGCCACTAATAAAAATACACCCTATATACTACTTAAATAGTTATTCTTCAGCAAAAGAGTCGCTTTAATTCACGCTTAAATGTATGACTAATTGGTTGTCAATAAGATTATTGATTTGTATAATGTCTCCCCATCCCCCGACCCCCAAACGTGGAGCACAATTTTCTTTGTCTTTTTCAACCACTTTGCTCCAGTTTCATCGTTTTGGTAGACAAAAACCGATTATTTTTTCGTTCGATTAAACACTACTAAATCACTAGTTATTTCAAATTTTAAACGTCACAGTACCCATCGGCTGTGAAATATACTATAGCTATCTGGATACCTAGGTGTCCCGCGCGCCGTTTTCCTAATTTGTAACCCAACTTATTTAACAACTAACAATTAAGAGGGATGAAATTTTTTAAATTAAGTTGCAGTGCTTTTACGTGCAGAAGCTTGCATTTTAATGGCTTAATTTACTTTCATTTTAAACTTTCGAGTGCTATTTTTGCCAGCAGTTGTGGGTTAATTTATGCACAAGGTTATATGGAAGCTCTCAGACTTTTATACTGCGGAAGTGGTGCGAGGACATTTTCAATTCCAACGCATTCTATAAATAATAAAAATTAGTTTCTTTTTCTTGAAATAATATTATTATCACTTACTTTCTTTAGATCGCTTTGTTCTAACAAAACTGGCAGGAATTCACAAAGTGATACCTAGGTACATAAAGTTTTTACAATTTCTGGCGAGTGTTAGGTATATTTTACGTGCGTTGCTGCGATTTTTTATCTTGTGCGTTAGGAAAATGCGAATACGCAATACGATGCGTCGACGTATGCTACTGTTTAACCATTTCATAAATGCCGTTTTGGTTTCACGTATGATCCCTGCCTCTTTTTGTATACATCGAACCTGTACTCATCCAATTCATGGCTCAGTCGAGTTTGTTCCCACCAAAAAGACTGACTTCTCTCTCACCTCTCGTAATCACCTCTATAGAGGTAGGTTGAAATTTTACTAGTGACCAATACCGAAAAAGCAGAACGGATTGGTGATAAAGAAGGAACAACTTGAGGATCATAGGTCGAAAAAAAAACAAAAAATTGTGATTTGGAAGATCAAACTTTATTTTCATGTTTCGATTTTATATGAAAGTTCTTCACCTGTCCTGAATTTTTTGATATCATTCACTAGGCACACCCTATATAAATTACCTCTACACCCAATTCATAATGATAACGCACACTGAAAGAAGATTAGCCGATACCTAATGGCGATCAAGTCATCATAACTACTAGCCGAATAGCCAATAATGATAGACTATAACAGTTAATAAATCCTGCAAATAACGTTCATGGCTCACTAAATACTATTTGATCGGAAGATAAAATTGATAGAGCAACCGCATAATTAATTAATACAAATGGTGAGGGTGGCATTATAACGAAGGTAGGACGGAGAGAAAAATGTACTAACTGAATATAGATTGAAGTGAGAGTATGGATTTGTAAAACTTTGATTGAGAAAGCCGATGGAAACGGCATGTTTGGACCTTTCACCACTGATATAATCGGTGTCATGTAAAAAGAATGCTGAGTAACAATTGCCGAATTATCTGTCATCTCTTTCTCGTCGCATACCTATTGGTAGTAAGATAGTATAAAAGAGACAACCACATCCCTTCAGTGATTACTCAGCGTTCTTTTTACGTGATGGGAACTGTAACTAGTCTAACTAACGATGCGTAGAAGTAGATTATTTTGTTACTAACTAAATAAATTCTTATTTGACAAGGAGAACACTGGATTCTTTCCCTTTGCATTTAACAATCTGTCTTGGATATACGCTCAAAAGACCCTCTTCAGTGCGCCCGGAGACAAGTTGACAACAGAATAGTATTTGCGGAAGAATTTAATAGCTTCAACTTTTGTTTGTGGACGCGGCTCTACATACATACATACATACATCACGCCTTTATCCCTTGCGGGGTAGGCAGAGCGTCAACGGCCGTAAAAGTACGGTCGTTATCGCCACGACTGACACATATTTGAGAGCCGTTTTAGCTATTGTCGTGTATCGCTATAGTGACAGGTTGTCAGCCTGTCGCCTAAAATTGCAATACACATGATACCCTCGAGTCCTTTAGTCGCTTCTTACGACACCCACAGGAAAGAAATGGGGTGATGCTATTCTAAGCCGGCATCACACGACCACGCGGACGCGGCTCTAGAACATGTTTAATTCAAACTAAAGTATGGTCGTTCTAGTAACTAAATTTGACAGCTGTTAAACCCATACTAGAGATAGAAGACACGTCAACAAAGAAAAATAAACCGCGTTACGTAATCTTTTAGAAATAGCCAACGAAAATTTTTCATAATTACAAATGCGGTTTATGTCAATCGGTTTGACAGACGCATCCGCTAGTGCTTTGTATCGCACAACGATGCGTAGGTAGATGCGTCTGTCAAACCATTTGACATGATCCATATATGAACGGGAATAAGGTGGAAATTCGTAATGTCCTAACGGATGCGTAACGCAGCGCTATCATCATCTGCCTGCCCTTATCCCAATTTATTTGGGGTCGGCGCAACATGTCTTTTTCTTCCATTCATCTCTATCACCAGTCAAATCCTCACTTACGCCTTTATTTTTCATATCGTCTTTTATACAATCCATCCGAACTTTTTTAGGCCTTCCTCTTGGATGTACGCTCAAAAGACCCTCTTCAGTGCGCCCCGGAGACAAGTTGACAACAGAATAGTATTTGCGGAAGAATTTAATAGCTTCAACTTTTGTTTGTGGACGCGGCTATAGAACATGTTTAATTCATACTGAAGTAAGGTCGTTTGAGTAGCTAAACTTGACAGCTTCTTCTATCGTGTCGATGACAATTTTTCAAATGTGCCCAGACCAGTGTGTAGCCACGCGGACAGCCTCATTGGTGGCATCCCAAAGGTCTTCAAGTGAGCAGGTGCTGGAGCAAGCCGGGCAGGCCAGCAGGTGTGCCATGTCTTGCGGTGTGGCACCACAGGCACAGGATGGGCTATTGGAATAGCCCCACCGCACGAGATTTTCCTTACAGCGGCCAACCTGTGATCGGAGATTGACTTGACAGCTGTTAAACTCATACTAGAGGTAGAAGATACGTCAACAAAGAAAAATAAACCGCGTTACGTATGCTTTTAGAAATAGCCAACACATGCTTTCAGAAAAAAATTCATACTTTCACACGGTTTGACAAACGCATCCGCTAGTGCTTGGTATCGCAAACCGATGCGTAAATGGATGCGCCTGTCAAACTATTTTACCACATGAACTATGGTTCCAAACTATCTTTTAATCTAGTAATCTGACGGTAGTGATATTAAATCGAGGAAATCTTTGTCAAAATTTAAGTATTTTGTTCTTTGGTTGTTACTTATAAATATTACAAACAAAATGTTACAATCATTTTTATTTTTTTATTACTGTATTTTATACTGTCCCACTGTAGGAGAAGAGGGAGGCCTTTGCCCAGCAGTGGGACAACTTATAGGCTTATTAAGATAAGATAAGATACTGTATTTTGCTGATTCCCTAAAGTTCATAAATACCTTTGTTGTGGGAAGCATCGATGTATGTATGGGAATAAGGTGGAAATTCGTATTGTACTAACGTCCTTAGACAATTGTGTTACACAGCGCTAAAAGAGCGCATTAATGGACCTTACTTGTGACCCTCGCTTTATTCTGGAATTAGAACTTTCATTAAAAAATAATGACATTGTCTTAGCGGTGACTTCAAAGACCATTTTCTGTTGATTATCCATTTACATCATTTTCTCAATCTACTGGTTTGCGGCTTTTTGTTTCAAATTACACCGCAAATGGTGTAGTTATTGGCTAAAAGCTTTTCTTCGCTTTGTTTTTAACTTGAAATTAGTCTTTAGAATTTAGAGAACTGATAATAATTGTGGGAGTAAAATTTTGAATTTGCTTTAGAACGGTGCTTATTTTTTCTAAAAGTAAAAGCCTTTTTGAACTGGTTTCATTGACTTTTGGCTAACTACAATGTTAGGGTGAGAATCCACCAGAGCTGTGCGAGGAAAATGTGTCGTACGAGGATGCGTAGCTGTGCTGTGGAAATGTGTAGGGGTTTCCACCAAAGCTGTGCGAGTAAAATGTGCCGTACGAGGATGCGTAGCGGAGCTGTGAAAATGCGCATTAATGTGCGGAGCGAGGATGCGTTGCGAAGCTGTGAAATGTGTGAGCGGGGGGAATGCGATGTAGTGGAAACCTCGCAACACATTTCTCGCAACGCATTCCTCGCAACGCATTCCTCGCTACACATTCCTCGCAACACATTCCTCGCACACATTTCTCGCTTGTTTTGTATGTAGAATGGCCTCGCTTCGCTCAACCCTATTCCACCAGAGCTGAGCTGAGCGAGGCTAGGAAAATGAAGTGATTCTATTGGTGGATTTTTTCCTCGCTCACCGCCTCGCTACCTCGCACAGCTCTGGTGGATTCTCACCCTTATTGTATCGAATGCCTCATTGATGATTTTATCTATAATAACTACTATCATTCAAATAGGTTATATTTGACAGCTGACAAAATCATGTTAATGCTATTGACATGAGGTCTATTTTTTTGCTGTCATGTTTCCTAGTATAAGTTTGACAGCTGTCAAAAATGGCCTATTCTTTTTACAGTAGATAAAAGTTCAAAATTAAAAAGTTACGTGTAAATATTTAAACCCCGAAAACCAACCACATTCTATAAAATATTTTAGGTGTTTTTTAATCTCTATTCAGACTACCCCTGACTAAAGTGGGTCACAGAACTGTCAGATAGCATGTGACCTGCGACAAAGATTTTCTCTACACTCATATGTCAAACGACTTGACGTCGCGCGCGAGATAAGTCCCCTAGAGTGCATATGCTAGCCCGGCTGGTGAAAATCTTACTTCTATCATCCCATATTATCTCACCTCACTCATCCATCAGCAGCAGTTCACTCGGAACGTAACGTAAGTCAGACTCGATCTCCGAGTTACACCGTCCAGTCACTACCAGCTGTCCTGTGTAAGTCATCGGTCCTGGCCGGAGGGCAACCACTCGAGAACCCGCTTACTTCAACACCCTAATAAAAATAATTCAAGTCTCACCACAATACTGTTTGGATAGGCCGTTGAATAAAATCACTTCTATAGAATCACTTAAACCCGGTCTGGCCCAAGTTTGCTGATATCATTAATATTGGACTTGACGAGGGACCGTGTACACAATCATTTACTTGGTGTGTGGTTGAATGTTTGCTAAGCTCTTGGATTATAACGACCACTGGAAAAAAATGCGCCACTATTAGGCATTTTTATTGCGCAGATTAGATCTTCTTCTTCGAGTGGGACAATAAGTCGTCTAACGACCCGCTGAACCCTGGTGACAGAGTTTTTGGGACCTTCTGCATCGCAGGCAGTCGTACTAACCACTGCGCCACATTGGTTGTCAAGATTAAATGAAAGGGTTTCTAGTTACCATAAAAATATCAAAACCAGCGATCAAAACTCTTTTGTAAAAGTGCGTCATAGATTTGGGAAATGTGGCCCATAGACATAGAAACGATAGACGAACATAGTGTGCAAAAGAGAAGAAAATGATTTATGGAAACTCAGTAAGATAGAAAAGAATAGCGAACCTTATGTCACTGTAACCTGTTTTGTATGACAGATCGTCCCAATTCAACCCGCTGGTTTTTACTTGTATATTATTTTGGTGTTTTTTTCAGAAATCCTAATTTATTTTTATAATTTGATTAGTGTGCAACGATGGTTATGTATTCAGCATGCGAATTTGATGCGAATCTTCACATTTACCCGGAAAACTGCACATTTTACAGGTAAATTCTCAGAAAGTCGTCACTGGGAATACACGTGAATTTTTTGTTTAAATGTGCCTTTTTTTGTAAGTAAAATAATAAAATACGCAAATCCTTATATTTCCTTTCGTATTTTCGATATGTAAAAGTGTATTAGTTAGTAATTTTCATAATATTTGGGGATAAAATAATTTCGCAATTAGGCCAGGGATTGACTGCAATTTATCGACAAAGTTATCGATAGTTACCTAGAGGTACCTTACATACTTTGAATAGTATGACAACAAAAAATATGCAAATTTTAAAGATTCGCTAAATAGTTACTTGAACAATTCAGACATAGTTTTTGACAAATACATATAACATTATTTTCAACTACATCCAACAGATACACTTTAGATCCAGTTATTAGAGATCGACTCGGTGACTCATGCGAAAAACCTATTATTTTCAGGGTCGTATTAACGAGAGATTCGCATCATCGTACGTAAACCGTGACATAGGCCCATCTACGTCTCAACATTGAAGGATGAAGAAAGATGTGTTTGACCACCGGCGATCACTTGTCTGACAGATGTCATTCTTTTCTGGTTTCGCACGTCTTATTTGTGAAGATAGCGCCTATTGACCAGGATTCTTACGAACAACCTTCTCAGCAAATTTTATAAAGAAACCTACGTAAGAAATACGCTGACTGCAAAAAAGGAAATGACCCGCCGCAGCAAAGAAAGCATTATGTCAACATTTCAATTGAACAAATAAATAAAGTTGAAATCTTCATACCATTTTTTATTTGAAATTATCGATAACCCTCCAAATTGAATAATGTACATCACTAGCTGATGTAAGCGCGCCAAAACCAAAATTGGTCACGCGAGATCGAGCTGTCAGTTGGTCTATAAACGCTAGTTTATATATATAAGTCTATGATGTGGCCTAATTTTGGCCGAAAAACATCAAAACTTTTACGTCAAACTTCTACAAATCGTAGCTACTATAAAATAACCTACGTGTGTTATATATAAATAGTTTGAATATATGTAGGACGTTAATTGTATTAAAATTATGTTCAACAACAAAGTTTTCGTTTTTATTACCGTACTCAAATATTGATATTAAATACGCAAGTGAAACTTCGCAAAGGAGCTGTCTCGTTAAAACATTTTATTACTTCGCAAGTACAAGAAAAACAAGCGAGTCCCGAGAGAAACAAAACGATTTTAATGGAGTTTTGAAACGTGTACTTTGTGTTTCCAACGAGGATAACCTTAGGCGGCTCGTTTAATTACAACAGTTTAAGATTTTTATTCGACCTTAATGTGCAGTTTTTCCCCGGAATCCTGAAAAAGAACTCAAAAGTTCGTAATAGTTCCCTAAGAATTCTAATTAGGTTGCGTAGCATAATTTTTGTCACGCGCTACGTACGTCGTAGGTCTTTGCTAGGTACAAGAAGCGTAGCAAAGAACATCATACGACAAATATGTACTATCGGCAACACATCAACTTTTCCATAGAACATAACTTTTATAGTTTTTTTATTACGAACCAGTATAAGTTGGTCTCTTAAATGGCTAGTTTGATGTGTTAGTATGAAGTCTTGTTGTTATTCATAAAATATGGTGTGCAAAATAATACTACATCAGTTCCATTTTTAGATTTCTAGGATATCCAATAAAAGTATCAATATAGATACATGTTTCCCACTATTACCCCATATTTTGAACAGCCAAATCCAGTCAGTAAAACGGGTTTACTGAAACTCAAAAGAGATTCGAGCCAAATCCAGGACAAATCCTCACCCGGGTATGAAAAGAGGTTGTGATAAAACCGGAGTGGAATACCGATGTTTTGTCGCACATTTTAGTTTTTTGTTTCGATGTTTATCAGTTTTGTCTAATAGTAGGTGAGAATTCCTATACAAAAAAATTTTGGGAGTTCCCGTGCGTGTTCCAGTTTGGCCCCGCCTTGGAAACGAATTTTTAGGCTATTCTTTAGCGATTCCGAGCCGGGGCCTTGCTGGCATACTTACAAAAAAAAAATGGCAGCCATTTCAAACTTTTTTTATTGGCCAAAATTTTGTTATTTTGTAATAACTCAAAACTGGTAAGTGCTATAAATAAACATTCTATGGAAGATATGTTACGCGTAAATTTCTGCACAACATTGCCCTTAATAACATTTTTCATAATCTAATACTTTACGAGTAAAACGCTACTCAAAATGGCACTTTTTGCTGGAACCTCACTAACTCAAAAGTATGAATTTGGTCGTGAAGTTGAGGATTAAAAAGCTATTACTATGTGGGCAGACCATGCTGCGGTGTCCTGGCTGACATTTAGTTACATGTTTTCCGCTCAGACCCACCTCATTTTTAAGCAAACCATCAAGTTTCATGCAAACTTTCATCCTCTGTCTTACCACTCTAGAGGATGATTTTTTAAAAATCCTTTCGTAGTCATAATTTACCTTCTCCGGTGTAACTCTGTGCAAAATTTCAAGGTCCTTTGTCTAGTAGTTTTGCCTGTGCATTGTATACAAATTATTGCAAAAAGTTTGTAAGTTCGTAAACTCGAACGAGTAAGACTACGGTTACACAAGCGACTTAATTGCTCGGTGACTCTCGGATATCTGGTTTTTTTAACGTGTGCGAGAGGTACTTTCGATAAGTTGCCGACAAAAGTCGCCTCAGAGGGCACGCCCGGAACTTGACAATTGTAGTGTTGCTACTTTCTTACATTTATCAAATAGTCATGTTGTTGTTGTCGATATTATTGTAATGCGAAATTTGTAATCTGTTTATTCTAAGTCTAGTAGGTGGCGCTGATGGCGAATCATGGAAATGCTCAGTTTCAGCTCAGCTCAGCGATTTCCCTCAAGTAGGGGTAATTATTTTATATTAAATGATACATTTTATTTTCACGTTTTGTAAAAATTACATATTTTACTAAAAATAAACCATAACTTATAAAACCGCTTATTTCCCGTACCTACCTCAAATCGAGGATATAAGCCAAATCTATACTTTATAAGGACTCACAGTTTAGAAAGCGGCAACATTATGTTACGTATAACCTGTGATGTCATGGTGGTGAATTTGATATTTACCAGCTGACCTCCCTATTTTAACAGCGCCATCTACTTCGGACTCGTGTAGCTATCAGAAAGCTTCAACTCACTACATGAACACTGAATCTAACTACAACAATATTGATAACTAGCGGCCCAGCCAGTGGTTTGACCCGCTGCTAGTTACCTGTTTTCCCATAGAAATTCAATCTTTGCCAGTAGTTAAGTCGATTACTCATCGGTAAAGCGGTTTGGCTAATATGGGAAATATCCGCTATATTTCTGCTTTTCCTGCTGCTTAACGTTTTCAGGTGGGAATAAGGAATTTCCCCGTGGTAAAAAGTAGTGTATTTTACTCATGAATTGTAGCTTTCTAATAGTGAAAGAATTTTGAAAATCGTAGTTTCGAAGTTTATCGATCAAATACAAAAAAAACAAACAAATCTTTTCTCTTTATATTAGTGCAGATGTAGATAACTACATGTCTGTTTGAAAAATATAAGAAAGTAGCAACAATACAATTGCCAAGTTCAGGGCGTGCCCACTGAGGCGACTTTTGTTGGCAACTTATCGGAAGCACCTCTCACCCACGATAGAAAAACCAGAGATCCGGGAGTCGCCGAGCAATTAAGTCGCCTGTGTAACCGGGGTCTTACTCTTTCGACTTTACAAACAAATTTTGGTAAGTCCCAACAATTGTATAACAGCGCACAGGCAGGACCTAGAACTTTGAAATTTTGCACAGAGTTACACCGGAGAAGGTAAATTATGACTACGAAAGGATTTTTAAAAAATCATCCTCTAGAGTGGTAAGACAGAGGATGAAAGTTTGCATTAAACTTGATGGTTTGCTTAAAAATGAGGTGGCGCTGGGCGGAAAACATGTAACTGAAAGTCAGCCAGGACACCGCAGCATGGTCTGCCCACATAGTAATAGCTTTTTAATCCTCAACTTCACGACCAAATTCATACTTTTAAGTTAGTGAATTTCCAGCAAAAAGTGCCATTTTGAGTAGCGTTTTACTCGTAAAGTATTAGATTATGAAAAATGTTATTAAGGGCAATGTTGTGCAGGAATTTACGCGTAACATATCTTCCATAGAATGTTTATTTATAGCACTTACCAGTTTTGAGTTATTACAAAATAACAAAATTTAGACCAATAAAAAAAGTTTGAAATGGCTGCCATTTTTTTTTGTAAGTATGCCAGCAAGGCCCCGGCTCGGAATCGCTAAAGAATAGCCTAAAGATTCGTTTCCAAGGCGGGGCCAAACTGGAACACGCACGGGAACTCTCACTTAAAGGTTCTAGCGTACTATAACAATCAGCACACATAGATAAATGGGAGAAAGCGAGGTAAAGACTAGTGGGGTATAAGAATTATTTATTATCTTTACTTCCTTCCTTGTAATTGGTATCTTATTTTTTGCGTTGGTGCTCGCAATCTGCTAGTTGACAAAAACAGAGCCAGCGGTGACTTGGAATGTAGGTGGGATTTGATGGCAAATACTTACCTATAGTCGAAATGACCACTCGCTGCATTTGCGGCCGTATTAAGGTCGTATGGCGCTCCCTTTCCCACTTAAGTAAAGGACTAATAGTCGGCAACTTGGTTTATATTCTAGGTACACCTAGAACATGGCTAAAAGTACTCCTTCGGACGCCTTTTTTGCTTAACCACTATCAATGTCAATAGTTTATTTTTTTCAATTTCTTTCCATTCATTTTAAACGTTTACGTCACGCAGTACATGCATGTAAATTACTTTGTACCTATCTCATGAAACGTTTTTACATTTGTATGAAAATAACCATTAAGTAAAATTTTGAGCAGGATTTTGTCATATTATTTCAATCCGCTTTAATGAAATTTTGTATCGTACGTTGCACACAAATGTGAATGTATGGTGTTGCACTGCAGGTTGGAAAATATTTCAGATTTTCTCTTTCATTTAATTTTTCTAGCTTTTTGTGAAGTTACGATTTCAATTTGTGCTCCGGTATTATTTTTGCCTTTATGTTGCGATAAATTTCTGAAACCACAAAAATGATTTCGAATAGAAAATAATATAAATAGTGTTTGACTATCAAGCTATCTAAAATACATTTTATAAACCACTTTCAATAATGCCATGAATAAATATAAATAAAAATGATGTACCTAATTTGGTACCGACCCACACAATCATAAGCTCGATCAATCAACTTACAAAAATACGGGATGAACAACTATCCCTATGAAGAATAATTCCATAAGAGAATATATTCAGTAGAAAAAAAAAGAATGTTTGCCCTCCCATACAAAATCACGATCAGCTGACTGCAGCAATTATTATGGGAAGTCATAAACTTTTGTAGGTACGTCTCCCGAAATATTTTCTAATGGGAAGTTGTTCAGTTACATGATCTAAATGCACTCTATCAGTATTCGAAGTTCCCCTACAACTTGTATAATAAATGTAGGTAACTATAGGTATAGTGTATCGAGGTACATTTTATTTGGCTAATCTGTAGTCAAGTCTTTCAGATCACATAAATAGGGCCCGTAAAACTCCCGGCTCATAATAGGTCTGAAACGTTTTCAGAATACTGAGCTAAAAGGTAGGAGTGCTTCCAACATAAATGGAAGAATAAATAACCATTGTACTGGCAGTGAATCACGAAGCTTTCTATCTGAAACAGCGGGAGATCTAAGTAATAGAACTATCAGCAGGATATCGAATTAACTACTTGAAGAGTAAGAATAATCTGGACTTTCACACATTTATAAAGAACTAGACCACAGCAGTTTCATTCACTACCACTAGTAGAAAAACGTTTTACTTACAAAAAAGCCCATGTTTATACAATGTCAAAAGTTGCCCATGTTTATAGAATGTCAATTTTGTCGTTGACAATATTGTCGGTAACAGCATAAATGAACAGAGTGTAGCTTTCTGACAGTGAAAGAGCTTTGTAGTTTTCTGTCAATTAGTTCGAAACGTTAAACAAAAACAAAGTTGCCTCTCAATTTATAAAATCGATCAGATCAAAGGAGTCTAAATATTGCACAAAATATTGGTTAAATTAAAGTATTTTTCTATTGATTTTGTTTTTTTTTTATCATCAAAATCGGTCTGCTATTTCTATTATAGCGATGTAAAACCAAATACGCTTTTTGAAACTTTCTTTACAAGCGATAGAATCAACAAACAAATGAAATACTACTATATATATATTATCGGACCTCCCTATGGGCCATACAAAGCCATACAAGGTTCTGGAATGGTGATGTCAGAAGGCACTACCTATTTATACGACCGCCGGTACAAACATTTTTAAAAAGCGTAGTTGTATTTACAACGCTATATCTTTGGAAATACTGGACTGATATTGATGAAATAAAAACTTTAATGAAAAAATACTATTGATTTGATGTGATTTGCTCATAATTTTGATCTTACACTATTGTTTATTGTACAGTAGATAACCAGAGCATGTTGATTCAAGCTGCTGACGATATTACCTTCCTACAAGGGAAGTGTTTTCAATCTGTAAGGTCTCACAGCATTACGTAATCGCTACTTACGACGTCATTAAGATATTACGAAGAAAGCTTACTGCGTCATCTTCTATGCCTACCTACTTACATATTAGTTAGGTAATTGAAATGTGATTGTATGGTGCCGGCTTAGAATAGCATCATCCCATTTCTCCCCGTGGTGGAAGGCCAATAATCATCAAAATATTAATGGTATCGAATACATCTATTTATATTTATTATAACTTTGGATTGTGTAAATATGACATCAATGTTTTTCCATTTTCCCCGTAAGTTGTCATATATTATCATGCAAAGTAAAATTCCGCGATAAAATTAAAATCTAAGTGACTTAAAAGTTTCAACTAATGGTCTCCATCTCAGTTTTTTTTTGCTCAATTTATTGTAAGTGACATATTATTATTTTATTTCTTATAAATATATTAAATCCATTAATTAACCAGCTTGGTAAAAGTCGTTGTATAGCTGGATCCTATACTATAAAGTCCATTGTTTCAACAGATAACAGAGGCCGTTTTTTAAACACGTAGCGTAAGAAGCGGTATAAAACCTCTCAACCATAAAACGCATTACGGGAGGACGTGCATGGAGATTTTAATCAACTTTTATGTTTGCATTTTCTTGAGTCGGGTAAATTACGCAGCAAGAGAAATCCCACAATCAAATTAAATTATGCAGCGTACGAAGTATTCACTTTATTATGGCTTGAGTATACGAGTGGTTTTAATTTTATTATTATTAATAATATGCTAAGTATTTATGAGCACGTAGATTCCTTTTTATCGTCTCGTAGTTTTATTAGTGCTTTAAAATATTGCGTGTTGACAGTTTCTATTTCAGCCTATTGCAGTCCACTGCTGGACGTAGGCCTCCCCCAGGGAACGCCATAAGGCACGATCTCCCGTTTTTGCCATCCAGTCGCTACCAGCCGCCTTTTTCAAGTTATCGGTCCATCTGGCCGGAGGGCGTCCAACGCTACGCTTGCCGAGGCGTGGCCTCCACTCGAGAACCCGCTTACTCCACCGTCCGTCGGTTCTACGACAGATGTGGCCAGCCCACTGCCACTTCAGCTTGCTACACTTCCAGACTATGTCCGTCACTTTGGTCTTTTTTCGGATGGCCTCATTCCGGACTTTATCCATTATAGAGATACCAAGCATAGACCTTTCCATGGCTCTCTGAGTGACATGTAGCCGGTGGGCCAGTTTTACTGTCAAGTTCCACGTCTCGGCTCCGTAGGTCATGACTGGTAGGACGCATTGATCGAACACCTTGGTCTTAAGGCATTTGCTTATCCAAGTTCATCCCAAGTCCAACACGTCTCGAGGCAGAGTTAAGACTAGATAGCATTTTTTGCAGGTCCTGCAGCGATTCGGCCATTATGACTATGTCGTCGGCAAAGCGGAGATGCGTGAGACTTTCGCCGTTGACGTTGATGCCCAGTCCATCCCACTGTAGAGTTTTGAAGACATCCTCCAATGCGTTGGTGAAGAGTTTCGGGGATATAACGTCACCCTGTCTTACACCACGGAGCAGTTGGATGGGTCTTGTATTATGGTTTTGTACTTGAACGGACATCGTAGCCATTTGATAAAGGCTTCTCAGCACCTCCACATACCGCCAGTCGACTTGGCACCGCTGCAAGGACTCCAAAACAGCCCAGGTTTCGATAGAGTCGAAGGCTTTTTCGTAGTCCACAAAAGCCATACACAGTGGTTGGTTATACTCCTCTGTCTTCTGTATAACCTGCCTTACAGTATGGATGTGGTCCACGGTACTGAAGCCCTTACGAAACCCGGCCTGTTCCGGTGGCTGAAAGGCGTCAAATCTTGATGCCAGACGATTCGTGACGACTCTCGAGAACAGCTTATAGACGTGGCTCAGAAGTGTGATCGGCCTATAGTTTTTGAGAAGCGTTTTGTCTCCTTTTTTGAAAAACAATGCCACTACACCTCTGCTCCACGTCTTCGGGGTTGTCCCATTGGCTATTACAGAGTTCTTCTTCTTCTTCATCTTAGGGGCGATGCCCCCGTCGTTGCAACAGCCACCATTTATCTCTATCAAAAGTCGTCTTCTTCAGCTTCTGGTACGACTCACTACAGCTCCATTCTTTTATTGTTTGTATGTATGTAGTTCTGGGTCTTCCTCTCTCTCTTTTGCCCTCTAATTTCCCTTCTATTATTTGTGTGATTAGATTGTGATGCCGGAGTACATGACCAAAGCAGTTAGCTCTTCTATTCTCTATCGTTCTTATGATGTTTCTCTTTTCTTTAGCCCTTTCCAGCACTTCAACGTTAGTTACTTTTTCCCTCCAACTTATCTTTAACATTCTGCGCCAGCACCACATCTCGAAAGCTTCTAGGTGGTCTTTATCTTTCTTTGTTATATTCCAGCTTTCACTGCCATACAGAGCAACACTCCATATATAGGTTTTAATTAGTTTTTTTCTGATGTTAATGCCTATTTTACTACTGTATATGTATCTATTTGATGTAAATGCTTTCTTAGCTATAGCGATCCTTGTTCTAATTTCCATGTCACTTCTACCTGCCTCCTCAATGATGCTTCCTAAGTAAGTAAACTTCTTTACTTGTTGAATGAGTAGGTTGTCTAGTTTGACATTTAACTTGGGATTGTTGTTTTTCGCTGTGACAAGTACTTTGGTTTTAGAGACATTTATCTTCAGTTTGTAATTTTGAAAAATTGTGTTCATGATGTTCATGTTGCTCTGCAGCTGTTCTTTGGATTCTGCTATAAGGGCTATGTCATCTGCGAACCGTATCCAGTGTATATGTATGCCGTTAAATTTTACTCCTTCTGTTTTTTCTCTAATTTCATTTATGGCTTCTTCGATGTAAAGATTGAACAAGAGGGGTGACAAGCAACAACCCTGTCTTACGCCTTTTTTAATCGTGCCTTTCTTACTTGAGTTGTTTATTGTCACTTCAGTCATCTGTCTTTTGTATAACTGATAGATTACCCTCCGATCTTTCCAGTCAACATTTTTATCCTTTAAGATTTTGAATAGTCTGGTCCAGTCGACATTATCGAAGGCCTTTTCTAGATCTATAAAACCAATGTATGTATTTTTGTTCAGTTCCAGCCGTCTTTCAATTATTAACCTTAGAGCTATTATGGCCTCTCTTGTTCCTCTATTTTTTCTAAATCCGAACTGATCTTCGCTGAGATTTTCTTCAATTTTGTTATTAAGTCTAAGTTGTATGATCTTAAGAAGGATCTTTGATACGTGCGTAAGAAGGCTAATTGTTCTATAGTTATTGCATTCAGTTGCATTTCCTTTTTTCGGAAGAAATATAGTTTTACTGGTACAGAAGTCTTCCGGTAAGTTGCCCGTTTCATAACAAGTACAGATGATATTGTATAGTTGTTTTTTGGTGTTTGTACCACAGTATTTGAACAATTCGGCAGGAATGTCGTCTTTGCCTGGCGCTTTTTTGTCTGATAGACTTTTCAAGGCCTTTACAAATTCATCCCAAGTTATTCGTGGGCCTTTGTTATCCTCTTCTTGTGGTTCATCTTCCAGGCAGTCTTCCCCCAAGTCTTCCCCCCAGTAAAGTTCTTCAATGTATTCAATCCACCTCTCTGTAATATCATCGCTATCGTAAAGCAGATCTCCTTTCTTATTTCTTATAACTGTGCTTTTAATCTTGTGTTTTTCTTGTAATTGTTTAATGATTCTATATCCCTGCTCTATTTGCCCCGTTGATAAGAACCTCTCTATGTCCGCACATTTCCTCTCAATCCATTTGGATTTTTCCTCGTCACATAGTGTCTCCACTTTGTTTCTAAAGTGACGGTACCTCTTGTCGTCTCCTGCTACTGTGCTCATTCTATATAAGTTTCTTGCCTTTATGGCATCTAATATTTCTTTGGTGGTCCATCTTTTTCTTGGTTGCATTTTCGTAGTTCCCAGTAAGGAAATGGCGGATGTTTTCAGCTTCTCTTTCAGGTCATTCCAATCCGTGTCTACAACTCCCGTATCTGATTGGGTTATATTGCTGTCAGTGTAGAAAACAGAGTTACAGAGTTGAAAAGCCTTTTCAGCTCCTCGAGGACAGGTTTTCCACCGGCCTTAAGTAGCTCAGAGGCCACTCCGTCTTCCCCGGGAGCCTTCCCATTCTTAAGCTGTCTGAGAGCCGCCGCGATTTCGTCTATATCTACGTCCGGGAGATCTTCTGTAAAGTGGCGGGAGAGAGGAGCTCTTGGGTCTGGGGTCGCATCAGGTGGAGGCTTTTTCGCATGTGAGGCATACAGATTTCCATAGAAGTCCTCAATTTCAGCTAGAATCTCTGGAACCGATGTGACAGTTACACCATTCGAGGTAGTTAGCTTTGCCAGATGTTTCCTTCCCAGTGTCTTGGTAAAAACTTTCGACCCTCGGTTTTTCTCAATCGCCTCCTTTACGAGTCGAGTGTTATAGCTTCGGAGGTCGCGTCTTACCATACTTCGGATCTTTTTGTTAAGTGACTGGGGATCTGGCAATGCATCCTCTGGTGTTTCCCGTCTAATTCGCATCAGTTCCAGGGCCTCGCTTGAAAGTTTGGACTTCTTGTCTGTTCGCCTTTTACGAAAATGCTTCGTCCCCACTTCGCGAATAGCCCCGACTATTTATTTATTTTATTTATTAAACTTTATTGCACAGAAAAGTACAAAGGGCGGGCCTAATGCCACGCGGCATTCTCTACCGGCCAACCAAAAGGTAAATTGAGAGAGTCAAAAGCGGGTGCAGTGATAAAAAACACATAAAAACTGGTTTAAAAAAAAAGTAACACATTACATTAATAATATATACGATAAATAACAATATATACCTACGTAATACATAAACATTATAAAAATATATATAAATATATATTTAATACATATAAGTAAATAAATATGATATACCTCTGACTAAAAGCAAACAGAAAATAGTAAGTCACAAATACATACAACGCCATCTACCAGAGAAACAAAGAAAGAGGGTGGCAGGAAATCAAGATAAATGACAGTGGACGGTGGTAACGTGATTTTCGTTTGACGTTTCTCGGGAACGCAAAACAAAAAAAAAAAAAAGCTTGAGTGAAGTACACTGCGAAGTAACTTGACAAGTGTAAAAAAAGAAAAATAAATGTGGGTGGAGATAGAAAATTATTTTCGACTGCGTACACCACTATTCATCATGTTCATTATTTAGAACTTTGAGAAGTCGAGTGAAGTGATTATACACCAGCCTTTTGAAAGCACCACGGTCACCAGCCTTCCTGATCTCAACAGGCAGAGAATCCCAAAGTCGGACAGACGCTACAGTAAAAGAGTTGTTGTAGAAAGCTGTTTTACAAACGCGTGATGCAAGCTCGAGGGTATTTGAGGAACGAGTCACTCGAGAGTGGTCGTCGCAGAGATAACGAAAACGGGTCTTAAGGTAATCTGGGGCAAATTTATCGTTCAGTACCGTGTATAAGGTCATCAGAACCCTAAGATTTCTCCGATACCGTATAGGGAGCCAGCCTAACTGTTTGCGAAAACTGGACACGTGGTCATATTTCCGGAGATTGAAGATGAAACGTATACAGCGATTCATGAGCAGATCAAGTTTGTTAAGTAATTCTGACGTCAGGTCGAGATAGCACACATCAGCATAATCGATGACAGGTAGACATAGTGATTGTACTAACATACGCTTGGTGTCTGTTGGAAGAAAATTTTTAAAACGATATAGTAGCCGTAATGTGTATATGACTCTGCGACTGACATTGTCCACCTGATTCGTCCAACTGAGCGTGCTATCAAGAATAAGTCCTAAGTCCTTAACATGGTGACAGAGCTCGATTTTGCTGGAGTTATACGTCACATCATCGATACCTGACACATCGATGTTGGCAAGCTGGCGGGTACTACCCAAAATGATGGCCTGGCACTTACCAGGGTTCACGGAAATGCCAAACTTAACGGACCACTGACAAATACTGGCCAGATCAAGATTAACAAGACGCACAGCCTCATTAATGTCATCACTGCGACACTGAGCGTAAAGCTGGAGGTCATCCGCGTAGAGGTGGTAAGAGCAGCGAAGAGATTTGGATATTTCATTAATAAAAACTGAGAAAAGCAATGGCGATAAAATCCCGCCTTGAGGAACGCCAGCAGTCAGATCACACCAGTCAGAGATTGTCTGACCGACACGAATAGCCTGCTGACGACCACGCAGATAGGAAGAGAACCAGAGCAGTGCCTGGGAGTCAATTTTAAGGTAAGAAAGGATAGCTAATAGAATGTCATAATCTACATTGTTAAAAGCATTTGAGAAATCAATCAAAACCAGTAAAGTAACCATTGTTTCCTCCATTCCAGATCGAATGTCATCAGTAACCTTCAGAAGAGCAGTGGCTGTACTGTGACCCTGGCGAAAACCAGACTGGTAAGGATTGAGCAGATAATTGGAGAAAAGGAAAGCAGTAAGCTGCTTATGCGCAACAGCTTCAAGAATTTTGGATAGAAAAGGTAAGATGGATATTGGTCTAAAGTGACTAGGAAGGGTAGGGACAGAGACTTTAGGAAGGGGTCGGACATAAGCCTTTTTCCATAGAGAAGGAAAGAAACCTGTGGAGAGAGACGCATTTATAACGTGTGTTATAGCAGGTAGAATGGCATCAATGATAGTGACTATCATAGTACGACTCAAATCGTCATAGCCCGTAGCTTTAGATTTGATGCTCATAATTGTCCTTCTAACCATCTCCTCGGAAACCAGACTGAAAGTGAAGGAAGGGTGGGAAAGAGGAGACATTGAGCTGATATCAGCAATTGTGGAGGATTTGGTACTCGCATCGAAATCAGGAACAGTTACAAAATGCTGGTTCAGCTCATTCAAGGGAAAGTCAACAGTAGAGGTAGAAGAGTTTGAACGGGCCTTTCCAAACCCAAGCGAGCTAAGAAATTTCCAAACATCTGGAGGAGAAGAGTTGGTGATGTTGTCCGAGAAATAGCGGCGCTTCGCTACTCTTACCATCTGATTGCATCTGTTTCTAGCAGTTTTGAAAGCAGTCCAGTTTTCATCGGAGCGATCTCTCTTATATTTGCGAAAAGCGCGGTCCCTTCTTCTCATTGCCATTCTGACGCCCCTCGTGATCCAGGGAGCAGGAGGACGTTTGACCCTAACAGCTTTAATAGGGGCATGCTTATCATACAGTTGGGTGATTTTCTGATTCACTAGACTGACCTTAACATCAACCTCAGGACTGTCAAAAACTGGTGTCCAATCAATGGAGGACGCATCCTCTCCAAGCTTCTCCAAGTCCATTCTGGCAAAGCTTCTCAGGTAAAGAACTACTGGTTTCAGTTTAGGAGTTTTAACCCTATAAGACAAATAGAGAAGATCATGGTGAGAGAAAGCAGGAGCGAAGATCTGTCCATGGGAAATAACATGATCAAGAGAAGATGTCAGAATAAGATCTATGAAGGTATCAGGAGTGGCTGTGTTATGATGAGTTGCTGATAAGGGAAGGTAGTTTAGATTTGTGGCAAAGAGAAGGGATCTGAGTTTGGAAGACCGCGCATTGTCCACCAGAAGATCTGTGTTGAGATCACCCATGATTATAATATGGGAATATTCTGGTACAAGAGTCAGAAGGACGGCCTCTAGGTCGGCAAAGTAGTTGACCGTGGGAGGAGAGTAGACAACGCCAAGAAGGGTACGAACACTATTCACAACCACTTCAATGAAGCAGTATTCTGCAGAGTGACTATATTTTGAAGGAGACAATGCTAAGATTTTGAAAGACAGATCGCTCCGCAGGTAAACAGCTACTCCACCACAACCCTTACCGAGGCGGTCGTTTCTTATCAGTGTGAAGCCTGGCAAAGAAAAAGCAGCTGAGTCGAGGCAAGGCTTGAAGAAGCTTTCAGAAATTAGGACCCCATGAATGTAAGGAGAAGAAAATGACTCAACTAGATCAGTGTGGTGCTTAGGGACACTTTGAGCATTGATGTGACATAAATTTAAATAATTTTTAAGATCTTTAAATGTATTGTGTAATTGGTTACCGAGAGTGTCAAAACTATCACAGGATTCAAATGAAGTATTACTATCCTCACTATTCTCCTGTGCAGAGTAGAATGAATCATTATTAGGTATATCAGCCATATAGATATAATAATAATATAAATATATATAATAATAATAATAGATAAGTTGAAGTTGTATAAAATACTAAAATTAAGGTCTTTATAACTTATTTCAATTTATCCCGCTGGCCAGCCGTTTACACATCAAGAAAACATTAGGTTCTAAAAATAGAATTACAATTTGGGCCAAAACAATACAAATCACAAAAAAAAAAAAAAAAGTAACAACGAAACGCAATTTGACATCCACGGTTCTTTTCATCGAATGAAAGGCACATAAAAAAAAAAAAATTAAGAACAAACTTGCAAGATTGAAACAAATTTGTGCGTGAAACGGAAAGTAGCACATTGACAAATGACATTACAAATAAATAACCTAAAAGTACAAAGTGTAAACATTGTTCAAGTACCAGTGCGAAAAAAAACATAAATTTGTTCCAACTACCGTGTACTTATTGGTGAAACACTGCTATGATGAGGAGCATAACTTCACGACGTCCACGCTTATTTCGGAGGCCCACCTGCATTGTTTGGGTTTCGAGGCTGCTCTACCGGCGACGGGAACTTCTTAATAACCTCATCAAAGTCACACAAAGAGTTGATAATGCGCTTCTCACCACTTGGCAACTAGACATTGATATTGCCCTCCATTGACCAAACCTGTCTTATGCCGAAATGTTTCCGTGCTTTGACGAAAATATGCTGTCGTGTGTGCGTCAGAAATTCCGCTAACGACACCTTAGTGTCCCTGAGCTTGGTCTTAGATTTCCAAACAGCTGACTTGGTTGATAGGTCAGAGAACCTAACAAGTATCGGCCGAGGCCCATCCTGTCGCAGTCCCCCAAGCCGGTGACAGGTCTTGATTGTGCTAGCAGTCACATCCTTGAGCTCCAGCTGCTGGTTTACTATATTGAGCACCATTTGTTGAGTGTTTTCGTTGGTACCTGCCTCTGCCATACCATTGAAAATTAGGCACTTTCTACGCTGCCGCATCTCAATTACATCTACAGACTTATGCAGAGCAGCTATTTGGTCTCGTAGCATATTCAGTGTGCCAAAAACCACATCTTTGAAAAAGGAGAAATCTGTCCGTATCTTGGCCATGGAGTCCTTGTCCTTTCCGGTGACTGCTTTGTTCAGGGTTTCTGTGAAAGCATCCATCCTCTCAAGCAGTGATTTCTCCAGGCGGTGTTGAGTTTCAAGAACAACTTGGATGTCCTTTTGTGCCATTGTTTACCAAGTGAAGTGCAGTGACAGTGGGTAGATATGTAGACAAGCTGGCCAGCAGGTAAGAATCCTTTGTTAATCTTCACATATAGAGTAGATAACAATTGTACTGTATTATCTGATCTCTGTTAACCAAAAACTTGTAAAATCAAATGATTTTAAACTGATAAACTAATTTTAAATAAATATAATATAGAGAGCTACTTGTTGCTAATTTGACTTGCTACCCGCAAAAAAGAAAAGACTATGCTCTCTAGGTCCTCGTCAACGTTTGCCGGGGTCTCCAGGGCAGCGAATCGATTTTTCAGTTCAAGTTGGAACTCCTCATGTCCGGTTTGGGGCAGATTGGGACGGAGAACTTGCTTCACCATGCGGTTTCTTTCTAGCTTGAAGTTGATATTTAGGGTGCCTCTTACTAGTCGGTGATCACTTCCGGTATTGAACCTACTGATCACTGAGACATCCCTAAATATATGCCGTTTATCCGTCATGATGAAGTCGATCTCGTTCTTCGTCCTGCCGTCAGGGCTCTTCCAGGTCCACTTCCGTTGGGGCTTTTTCTGATAAAAGGTGTTCATACAGAACAGCCCCTGCCTGCTAAGAAAGTTGACTAGCATTTGGCCCCTCTGGTTTCTGCTCCCGTAGCCATGTGGTCCCAAGCTTGATTCGCCGTGCTCCTGTCCCACTTTAGCGTTGAAGTCCCCCATGACAACAGTGAAGTGGGTCTTAGTGGTTTGGTGTATGGCTTTCGACACGTCGTCGTATAGGGCCTCCACCTCTTCATCTGAGCTGCTCGAAGTCGGCGCATATACCTGTACGACCTTAAGAGAGTACCTCTCGGTCAATTTCAGTACGAGGTACGCTACCCTGTTCGAGACGCTGCTGATCTCCTCCACGTTGTCACAGAGAGCTTTATTGACAAGGAACCCTACGCCACCCTGGGATTGTGCGCTCCCTTCCCTGAAGTAGAATAGGTGACCTGATTCTATCTAGTTATCGTGTCCTCCCCCTCTCTTCGGATTTCTGACAATCCCAGAACATGCCACCGTATCTTATCTAATTCTACCTCAAGGATTTGGAGACTTTCGTCCAGCCGCAGACTGCGTCCGTTATACGTCGCCAGGGTCAGTCTATGGCAGCCGTAGTCCGTAGCCCGGGGATTCTTCGCACCCCCTGCCCTACCATTACCCGGGCCGCTACCGTAGCCCGGGGTAGTAAGGCGGCCGGGAACTAGGGGCCGGTTTTTTCTCGTCCTGTCCATGGGGGGTTTTGCCCATAGTCACCACGCTGGGCAGGCGGGTTGGTGACCGCAGTTTGCGTTTGTGGACTATGTTGTCAACACGGGAGGCGCTGCTACCCACCTCCCGGAAGCCCTTTATCGCCTCTTACGATACCCACGGGCAGATTTGGGGTGGTGAGATTCTACTCTGCCGACACCACACGGCATGTTGACAGTTATTGCCGTTAAACTCGTTCCTTTATCGCCAATCGCCTTGCGATGCATCATGCATCTTGAAGAAGAACAGATCGCATTTAAAAATCATGATATACATACCATACCATACAAACTTTTAACTTATTTTTACCCCTTTAGGGGTCAAAATTTGAGGTTAGTAAAGAATATTTTAAAACCCGCCTCTTGATTTACTTTAATAAATATTAAAAGAAACCGCATAAAAATCCGTTAAGGTATTATAAAGATATAAGCATACCTACAGACAAGGGAAGGGACTTTATTTTATACTACGGATAGATAGACAACGATGACTCAGTAATAGGGTTCCGTTTTCATCCTTTGGGTACAGCACCCTAAAAAATAACAACGAAGTTCAGTCCTTCCGATCTAAATATCGAACTCTGACTGCTGAACCAAGTAACCAGTTATTACCTGAACGTTATAACCTGGGCCTTTTCAAGGCGAGAGTGAATAGGCATTATCTGGGCGAGCATGTTCCATCATCGTCTGCATCGTCACTTAACATCAGGTGAGATTGCGGACAAAGGCTTACCCATTGTAAATAAAAAAAAAATAAGTAAAGTCCTTCCGTCCGATCTAAATACCAAACTCAGACTGCTTAACTTAGTAACCAGTTACAAATAATTACGTAAGTAAACCTCGCCATTTGCCAGAAACGAAACTTTGTAAGATCCTGAGTTATTTAAGTGCCCACGATGACAACCTAGTCAAACAATCTTAAGTGCTTTCAAACATTGCGAGTGAGTCCCTGATTTAATACTGAACCCTTCTCAAATATCAAGTTCATAGTCATGTAATTATTATAACTATTAAACTATATCAATGATTGCCCATCTTGCCCTAACATAAATTATGAAGGTAATTTCGCTATTGGTGGGGTCACATTTGGTGGTTCTCACAAACACCAATCACTTAGACGGTAGTCGTTACACAACCAGTTCAAAGGCTTACTTGCAGAAGGCGGTTGAAAAACTCTGACACCAGGGTTCATCTGGTCGTTGGATGAATTTAGTGTCCCACTTGAAAATGAATAACAAGCACCGATGATTTTCTAGGGATTTGCTGATTCCAGCTTTTCGACGAAAATATTTCACGAAATCTCATACAAAATCCGTATATCATGGCATGGCACACGTCGTCGCATCAAATTGCAGCTGTCATAGGTTCTCATGCGGACCGCAAGAATGTTCGGTGCGTGTGCGGTTTGCCTCACTTCCACACACGATATTGTCAGCAAGCAAACCCATGCCAAACAGTGCTGCGTGATGCCGGCTCAGAACAACATCACCCCAATTCTACCCGTGGGTGTCGTAAAAAGCGACTAAGGGATAATCATCCAGGGAACAGAGAGCAGCGTTCCCTGTGAATGAATTATCTTGCACTGCGCTCGCCAATCCAGCTGCCAAGCGAGGTGAGTATGGCAATAATATATCCGATAAGGAGGAGGCCCATGTCCAGCAGTAGGCTGCTGTAGTTGTTAAAGGCGCTATACACCGGGCTGCACGGCGTAGTCATGGTGTAGTGATGGCGTGATCACGCTCGTAAAGATAGCTTTGTATCGTATGAGAGGCCTCACACAGCGCTACGCGCGTGATTACGCACACGCATGCGTAGCGCGGTGTGCTGTGTCCGATACAACGTCATCTCTACGCGCGTAATGACGTCGTGACTGCGTGCACGTCACGCATACGGGCCCGGTGTGTAGCGCTTGTTATGGAACCTTCCGTCCCGTTCCGGCCCGTGTATAAAACAAACTTTTTGTAGTTGACAAGTTGAATGTTGACATGACAAGGGTTCTATTGTTGTGGAAGGATAACATTTTGTGATTGTAATA
Source organism: Phthorimaea operculella (assembly GCA_024500475.1). NCBI lineage: Eukaryota > Metazoa > Arthropoda > Insecta > Lepidoptera > Gelechiidae > Phthorimaea > Phthorimaea operculella. Next base: position 4,356,084 of record JANFCV010000017.1, read on the forward strand.
CGTATCCTTAAGTGCTTTTATTTATGTTGTTTGGGAATTAAATACCAAGTATATGTTGTCCACATCATCAATAGTGCATAAAAATTAGGCTTAAGTCCAGCAGTAAATAGCTATAATATCAGGACGAAAACCTCACCCAGGTTTTTTGTTTTTTTTTTTCGCGTAAGTAGGGGGAAATCATGATGATTAATAATGGGGCATGTTATTGGGTTACCTCCAGGCGACATACGGACTAAAACCACAGAATATATAATAGTACTCTAAAACACCCTCCCTGGGTATGCAATCCAACGTTTTAGACTTACCCACAATCACAATCTTACATGTTTGCGATCCATTTGCAACTGGTCTCTTTAAGTCATCGGTCCTCTGGCCGGGGGCGTCCAACGCTACGCTTTCCAAGTATCCAATTTGACCAAATCCTAAAGGGCACCAGTACCCAATATCGACATGACCAATTCCCAGCCCAGCATCACAGAAGCCTTCCGGGCTAAGTTGAGGTAGTGCCGTAAGTCTAGCGCCACTTTTACCAATCAGAACAAATCTTGAATACCAAATTTTAAAACACTTCCCGTGTAAGGTGTAAAATTGTCGAAAAACTTGCAGAGTTTTCCACCGCAGACAGGAATTCAACCTAAGACTTTCGGCGTCTGTACTGCTGACGCATCTACCAAATGGGCTGCTGCGGCTCAATTTAAGTCCGAAATAGTGCAAGTGTATCTTGGTCATAGCTAATGCAAGTTTCAGGTTCTAATCCTGCCCAATGATCCTCTTATCTACGCTTACCACAAAACTATAGCAATATCTCTAGTTAATTAAAACGTATAAATTAAAATGTCTTAAGCTTAGAGTGTAATTGATAAGAAGGATTTCTTATCAATTACACTCTAAGTTTTAATTTTATTTGCAAGTTTCGAGATATTTTTAAAAGAGTACCAATGAAAATGTTCAGTAGGTATCTACATTAACTTGTTGTAGGTACTATTTGAGTAAAAAAATGTACTCGAAGTGGCACTAGTTTCATGGCACTCCTCCCCTTAATTATGGCTCATGTCATCCTTTGTTTAGCTCCATAGAGAGAATTTCCGAAAATTGGTTCCGCACTATGCTGCTACTCATTTACGAGATGGGTAAAGACAGCTATATACGCTGCATTGCTGCACAAATTCTCAGAAAATCTCAATATGGTTCTCACTATGGTTCTTTTTAAACAACAGATAGCTTTCTACTTTCAATTAATTAAGTACCTATATTTGTACATGTTCACGATTGATATTAATGTTTGCTTTGAGGAGTTCGTTCATCAAATGTTTTATTAATTAACATGTTGTAAACATTAAATATGAGCGAAAAGCTATTTGCATTGTGCCTTTTTGATATTTGGGGTTGTTGTTTTAATTTATTTTTGATTGATACCTAGATTTTACTCAAGAATATTTATAATTACTTTACTAGACTGAGCCCTTCATGTGTAATTTTACCATTTTCATTTATAAATTCGTTGAATTTTCTGCTAGACAATTAATTTACACTTTTGGAAGGCCGTTTTTGGCAACACTGGTGTCACCCCAATTCTACCCTAGAATGCTTTAAAAAAATCTAAAAAAACAATCGGTCCGATATAGTCTTAATATATAAAGAATATATCGTATTTTTTCCATGTATCATAACTATCAAATATCAATCGGCCCATATCTCAAAATGCACAAGTCGTTACATAAACTAGGTCGTAAAGCGACTAAATAGGAAAACGACCAAGTGGCAAAATAACTAGTATAATCAAGTTGACTAGTACAATCAAATATGCAGAGAATATTAATGCCTCCAATAGGAGGAGGTCTATAATATGCAGAGCACAGTGGTATGTTGTGTTTGTGAAATTAATACTGATTTCCTTACCGAGTTTTCGTACAAAACGATCTACAGAAGTGATGTCTGGTCGTAATAGCATTACCCTATCTCGTTTTCACGAGTGTCGTAAAAGGTGAACAAGAGAGTAAATCCCAGGTTATAGGCACCAGCTTTATCTGCGAGTAAACATTTTGCACTGCGCTCGCCGAGTTAACTACGCCGAGTGCGACGGACGTAATTACGAATGACAATAGGGCGACCACAATGCGACTATGTACCCTAATTTGACGCGGACACACACGGTGTAGAATGGATGTTTAATTTGAATCTACATGACTGCCTTTTCATCGTGGTGCCGGCAAAGTAGAAGTTGTGTGGTGCCCAGCAGAGTAGAATAGCACCACCCCCTCTCTTCCCGTGGGGGTCGTAAGAGGCGACTGAGGGATAAACCCGACCCAAACAGCCAGGGCCAACCATATAGCGGCAGTTAATTCAACACAAAAGCATTCCCAAGGAGGGTTGACGTCTGGTAGGCGGCCAGTCGTAAAATTAAGCCAAATCCTTTGCAACACGATTTTGTGTCAACAAAACGTGTTGCGCCGACCCCGTGTAATTGGGATAAGGGCAGGAAGATGATGATGACTGCCTTTCCACATGACATACCTTAGCACAGCGAAATAATGGCTTTGCTCGCGCTTAGCAGTGTGAAAACTTCATACAACACATGCAACATACATACAAACGCTTGAAACTGATCCAGTCTCACTCGAGGAAAATGTTCCCCGAATGCTCATGGGAAAGGAATAAGGTGTTTTCCTACAGTAATAAGTAGACTTTGTTACTCACAGAATGCAGTTTTTAAACGTTATAGGGACAATCCTTGCAATTCAACATAAACGGGACGAGTTTCTTTACTGTAACCTATACAGGGTGTTAGGGACGGTGTACCGAAAACTTTGCAGGCAATATCAGACCATCAAACTGAACAACTTTTACTATGGAACCAATGGTGGGAAACGAAAAATATTTTCCGACCTCCCATACAAAATTCACGATCAGCTGACTGACTTTGTATGGGAGGTCGGATTTTTTTTTTCGTTTCCCACCATTGGCTCCATAGTAAAAGTTGTTCAGTTTCATGGTCTGAGCACGCCTGCAAAGTTTTCGTTACACCGTTCCTAACACCCCGTATACTGAGACGTTAGTATAAAAATGATAAAAAGAAATTGAAAAAATGTCAAGTGCTGGCCGGAAATCGAACCCGGGGCCGGAGATATGGGGTGGTGCTATTCTAAGCCGGCATCACCCAGCAAAGTACAGAGAGTACAGTGCTGTAAAATAAAGCAATGAGGTAACAAACGCAAATTAACTAAAGGCGTCACTCTGGCTGGAGTACCTAGGCTTTTTAATATCATTGGTCAACGATGCGACATTGTCAAAGTTTAGTTACTTCATATTTCTGTTACACAGTGGCAGCAGGCCATCTGCAATAATCTTTTTTTCTCTCCCGATACACCGATTACTGATATATTTAATTGTATGTATACTGTTTGATTCCGAAGCTGATCTTAGCGCAGTGGAAGCAAGTTAAAGTTATCTTAAAATCTAAAACTAAATGGTCGATCAGCCTCGGAACAACATTTGACTACGATTCGTAGTGCTCTTTACAATAGCTAAATAAAATAAATTTAATGAGAGAATTTTTGTTCCGGAAAGTTTCCGGCCGAGAAATTCTTGTTTCCAAAGTCTACTTAAACAGGACCTAGCAGCGAATTGCTTACCGTGCGAATTATGACGCCGCCGTTTCCTTGTAAGTCTAGTTTTTGACAGGAAAAAAGGTATCAGGTTTTGAGGAGGACATTTGGATTGGGATTTAGATACTAGACTTACTGCACCCGGACACCAGCTCGTGTGGCACTCCGTCCCTTCAGCAATTTTGGTTTCACATTAGTTTATCACTCTATTATTCACTAGTTCACAGTTCAACATCGAATAATGTTTTAACACGGGAACTCTTCCCTGGTGGTCAAAGCACACACAAAATAATAAAACCCAGACTACTTAAAATATGTGTCTAACACCGGACGCGCGAGTGACTAAAAGTGAGGTTATATTTGCCGGCGGCCGCGTGGTATCGAACCGATTGAACGAACAAAGGGAAAAAGATGGCGTCGGCCGACTAGCTGGCGTCAGTCACAGGCCACGGTCTGTCAGACGAAAATGGCGGGAAACAATAAAACGCGCGTATACCTGATGCGAAACTAAACATTCACCCGCCCCGGACCGACCCATCGGTCCGCTCAATGCATGGCAGGCGTGATAATGTAGCTACTGCTCGCTTAAGAACTGAATCCCCCACCTGAACTTCTGCAACTCGAGGAGTGCCATCACTACCCGGAAACAGGTTGAGAATACGCCCCCGGCGCCAACGCAGTGGCGGTAGGTTGGCATCCTTAACCAGAACGAGATCCCCAATGCAGGGGGGTTCAGTCCTGTCCGTCCACTTAAGGCGTTGCTGCAGAATGTGCAAGTACTCAAGCGACCAACGCTTCCAAAAGTTTTGAGTCATTTGCTGCAACAACTGATAACGCGACAAACGATTGCTATTCACCTCCGTATAGGGATATTCCGGCAAGGCGTTAAGTGGGCGGCCAATTAAGAAATGCCCTGGCGTCAGGGCCTCTAAATCATTTGGGTCTGAGCTGAGCGGACACAAAGGACGCGAATTGAGTACAGCCTCAATTTTACAAAACACGGTTGCCAGCTCCTCGAAAGTCAAAATTGTTAACCCTACGACGCGCAACAAATGCGTCTTAGCGGACTTTACAACCGCTTCAAAAATACCACCCCAGTGAGGGCACGCTGGTGGATCGAACACCCAGGTAATGCCCTGACGGGAGAGGCCCGTGCTGATGGCTTCTTCGTTCTCCCGTAAGAACGTTACAATTTCTTTCATACACCGATCAGCACCCTTAAAGTTGGTACCACAATCCGACCTGATCAGCGCTGGTCGCCCTCGTCGCGACGTAAATCTCTCCAGCGCTGCCAAAAAGGCCTCCGTAGAAAGGTCGGCCACGAGCTCCAAGTGGACGGCCTTGGTGGCTAGGCACACGAACACGCACAAGTACGCCTTGATAGACTTTGCGTTCCGCAGGCGTGATGCCTTCACCATGAAAGGGCCTGCGAAATCCGTTCCCACACCTGCAAACGTCCAGGCCTCCGTCACCCGATCCGGTGGAAGATCTCCCATCTGTGGCTGCATTGTGGCTGCCTTCAAGCGGTAACAAGGCAAGCACCTAAACACAACGCTACGTACCGTTCGTCGTCCCGATAAGATCCGAAACTCGCGCTGTAGAATGTCCAATAGCGCATTACAGCCCGCGTGCGAGTTTTTCTCATGACGATCCCTGACTAAGAGCTCAACTAAGGGTCCCCTTTTTGGAAGTAACAGTGGATGCCGAGCCGAAAAGGGCAGGCTAGCGTTCCGAAGTCTGCCTCCAACCCTGAGCATACCTTGCTCATCCAGGAATGGGTTGAGGCGCACAATTCCTCCCTTCAGCTTTCCACGTCCATCCCTGAGCAGCCTGACCTCCTCTTCAAAATGTTCCGCCTGGACGACTCTAACTAATGAGCATAGAGCCGCATTCCGTTCCGCAGGCGAGAGGACAGGTGTAAAGTTCCGTTCTGCTTGAGGCTTCCTGCAGTTGTTCACGAACCGTTTGATCCAACCTGTCACCCCAAGAAGTTTGTCGAGGAGCTATACCGTTCCAGCAAGAAAGCTGGGTTAGGCTTCGGTACGAGTTGCCCCACGTTCACTCGCAAACCTCGATCAGGTGGCCCAAGCGGCGCCCTGCACTCGTTGAATGGCCATTCCTGCGGCGACTCAGTCAGCCATTGAGGTCCCCACCACAGTGGGTGACTCACCAAATCAGGTGCCCTGCACCCGCGCGAAGCGCAGTCCGCTGGGTTCCATTCTCCCGGTACGTGCCTCCACACTAACGGAGTTTCCGACCCCGTAATCTGTGACACCCGATTTGCCACGAAAACCTCAAGTGTATGTACCGACGTCTGCAACCAGCACAGAACTATCCGACTGTCAGTCCACGCGTACACCGTTTCATCCAAGTTGATGGTACCACGCAGATTGCAGGTTACATGATTTAGCAAGCGCGCTAGAAGAGCTGCCCCTGCCAATTCCAATTTGGGGATGGTCCATCTAGTTCTGACTGGTGCCACCTTACTTTTGGCCATAACCAGACGCACGTGCACAGTTCCCGTTGAACTTGCTGTCCGAAGGTATACAGCTGCCGCGTACCCTCGCTCCGAGGCGTCACAAAACCCATGTAGGGTAGCCTTACATCCCACCGATGGGACTAACTTGCGGGGTATCGCGATGTGCACAATCCCTGGTAAGGTGGTCACAAACTTGAGCCAATCCTTCAACAACTCTCCGGAGAGTTGGTCGTCCCATCCTAAGTTGGCTAGCCACAACCTTTGTAAAAGCACTTCGCCATGAACGTAACCGGGGCGATCCATCCGTTAGGATCGAACGTTCTAGCGATTGTCGACAGTACCGACCGCTTAGTCCAAGTTTTCTCCAAAGGTCGGGCTCAATCTTGTACGTGAATACGTCATGCGTTGGCCTATATTGCACCCCGAGGATGCCCAACGTGTTTGGATTGTCCGGGTTCTCAAAGAGGTGCGGGTCCTGATGGAACTCGCCTGGCAAACCGGCCAGGAGCTCTGGGCAACTGGACAACCATTTCCGCAACTCGTAACCTCCTGAACCCATGATCGCGATCAGCTCGTCTCGTAGAATTAGCGCCTGCTCCACGCTATCAGCACCCGTGCAGATATCGTCCACGTAGACGTCGCGATCCAGTACTGCTGCGGCTCGAGGGTATCTTACCCTTTCCTGTGCGGCCAACTCTCGCAACGTACGTACTGCCAAATACGGACTTGGCTTAAGTCCATACGTCACCGTGTTAAGTTCGTATGTGACCATCGGCTCATCTGGGCTCTCACGCCACAAAATCAGCTGATACCGACGGTCATCCGGATGTATCATGGTTTGGCGAAACATCATTTTGACGTCTGCGACGAACGCTACCTGGTGCAAACGAAAGTCTGTGAGAATGTCCACAATGTCCCGGTTCAATTTAGGACCCGCGTGCAAACATTGGTTCACAGACACACCATTCGAGGTAGGAGCAGAACCGTCAAACACCACCCGTATTTTCGCCTCAGGTGACTTCAAGACAGCCAGGTGTGGAATGTAATAATGCTCGACACACCTCCAATCCAGGCTGGACACCGACATGTGGCCCAATTGAATATATTCCCGCATGAATTCTATATACTTCTGCCGAAGTGCTGGGTCTCGCCTCATCTTCCGCTCCATTGCGAGTAGTCTCCGTTCCGCGAGCTGTCGCGAACTACCTAAAGCGGGGCGGTTTGGGAGAAAAGGTAGCCTGGTCACGAATCTGCCTGACAGGCATCTCGCAGTGTTGTATTGATAGAACAACTCGCACTCGTCATCCTCTGGCTTCCGTCTGTCCGCCGTGGGCGGCTCTTCAGACTCCCAAAACCTCTGCAGCACCTCTGACAGCACACTACCATAGAGGACCGTATCCCCTTCTGGTAGGTCCTGAGGTCTCCAAACTGGGCCGAAAACAACATACCCCCCTGTGGTATCTACGGCCACCAAACCAGCTTCCTGGAGTACCTTCTTCCTACCGCACCATAATCTCCCGAGGACGTCTGACCCGAGAAGTACGTCCACCGTACCAGGAGTATCAAAATCAGGATCAGCTAACTCCAACCCTGTGGTTAACCCTCTTACCGTTGGTGGTAACCTAACCTGAGGGAGTTTCCCAACCACTTCATCCAGCACCACGGCTGAGACTTGATAGCTGACCCTGTACATGTGCTACCTAATGCGAACTCAAAGTTCGTCTGACCCCGAATGTCAGGCACATTTAGGCCCCCGATGCCTACAGCTTCATCCGCACTTGGCTGTACATTTAGGCCTAGCCTACTCACCAGCTTACTCGATACAATACATCCCTGAGCCCCTGTATCCAGTAGGGCTCTTACTTGAATGGTCCGGCCACCGTATCCCCATACCCAAATCTTAGCCGTTGGCAAAAGTACCGTGATTGGACGGGGAGCCGAAGCTGATGAGTAGGCGGCGATTACCTAGCGGGAATCTAAACGCGGTGAGGCCGCGTCCCGCGGGGTATCCTCGCTACCCAAACCTGTGTATGGGTCCCACTCCTGCTGGTAGGGAGGTCTGCCCATAAAGGCCATGGTTGGAGCTCCATAGCATCCCAACGGCAAACGCGCGTACCGAGGTTGCGCCTGTAGCCGCGGGTACGCCATAGGCGGAGGCATGCGTGGGTCTTGAGGCCCAACCAGGTGGCTCAAGCCCGCAGAATACTACATGTACCCTGGTGGCTGCCTAGTGCTCCCCTGACACCCGCCCGTTTGATCCCGTACCTGGGATGGGTGTCCTTGGCCACGTTCCTGTGCCGTTCCTCCCCAATCCGGCACCTGCTGCCGTGGTGGGGATCGTCCCCACGTCCTTGGGTAAGTGGGCTCCGTCTGTTGACGTCCCCCTGGCTGTCCCTGTGACCGATGCGGAGGTGGGCTCCTCCTTGGAGTGGGAGCGTTGCTCCTCCCTTGGTGGGCAGGCTCCTTCGCTGATCCGATCCAGCGCTGCCCCCGGCGTCTCCGGAGCGATTCATGCAAAGCAGCGGATGGTGTGCACCCTGGCAGTACCTACAGTTGGTGCTTAAAGGGCACTCTCGCACCTGATGCGGCCCCAGGCACCGAAAACACCAACGCCTCTGCTGTGCCACACCCCGTCTCCTCTGAACCCGCTGCGCCGCAAACTCCTGACACGCTGTCACCCCGTGGCCTGTCTCCCTGCAGTAGGCACACCCTGATTCCAGTGCAGTGTTGTACCGCCTGGGTTGCCTACTGTTGCCTCCTCGCGCCGGTGCACCCGGCCGTTCCGGGTGGCGAGGGGCAGAGGTCTCCTTGCGAGGGGCTTCACCAGCCTGGACGTCCACTCGCCTGCTTTCGGCCTCGAGGAACGACTTCAGATCCTCGTAGGTCGGGAGGTGGTCCGAGGACTTGCCCCATGGAGCTGCTCGAATCGAGCGACCATTTCGCTCGGCAGGCGGCGAAGCACTGTGTGGACCAAGATATAACCGTAGCCCGCCACTGGCAAACCCTGTCGCTCTAGTGCGCTGACCGCGACACTGACTGGGTGGAAGATTTTCTCGCGGAGGTCCGTACCTCGCGTTATGGTTGGTATTGACAGCCACTGGTCTAACAGCCTGTCTACAATCAGGCGCTTGTTTCGATACCGGTCGGTAAGGATCTTCCACGCCACCTCATAATTGCTATCCGAGACAGCCAAATGCGTCAGCAATTCATGAGGCTCTCCTTGTAGCCTGGACATCAGCTGAGCCATCTTGTACGCTGGCATTATGTCCGTCCGTGTGTGGACCACGCTGCTATACCTTTATTCCCAACTGCCACCCCCCCTGTCTGCCACCGGGTGGCCGTTGGGAATATTTCGCCACCCCCCTTAGAGCAAGGCGGAGGTTGATTCTACTAGTGATTAGTATTTGATTATTACTATTTTCTTAAAGATATTTAAGTCATCGGAATATCTATACGCATACTTACTTATATATAGTTGTTGTAACCTCATAAAGATTAGCAGGTACTTAATGAAATTTAACCCTATTTAAGGACTTATAACACTGGACTGCAAAATGACTTTAAATCATGATAACTGTTTCAATAATAATAGGTAACACACATACAGAGTTGAAAATAAACAGTTTATTTTAAAAAGTGCTTTATTCTTTCATTGGTATCTATCTCTATCTTCGTACCGCTTGAGAATAAAGGATATAGTGCTATCTCTCTCTTTTTAATCTAACAAGCTTTTCTGAACAATAGGTGCAATAAAAATACATAAGGTACAATAGCCATGCGCTGACCAATAGCTACTTACTATGCTCCTGGAAAAACCCAAAAATCCTTTTGGCCTGCTAATTTTTGTTATTATTTACTCAGTTGCGCGCACGCTTTTTAACATGGCGGAACCGCAATGTGGTGGTAGTTCCCAGTCTACTACGGACCTTTCATTTATTAAAAAAAATGGCGGCATTTTGTTAATACGTGCGTGCTATCAGTACATAAAGAAAAGATATATAATCAAACTGGTTTAGTGATATGGGAGTGCAATCAAAGAAAGAGAAACAAACAAAACAATTTATCTACTTAATTATAAATTCCGTATATATTAGTAGAATCACCCGCAGATAGGGTGGCCAACTATTCCCGATGGCCACGGGGTGGCCGTTGGGAATAGTCGCCACCCCGGTGGCAGACAGGGGGGGGTGGCAGTTGGGAATAAAGGCCGGTGGCAGACAGGGGGGGGTGGCAGTTGGGAATAAAGGCTGCTATACAGGTCCTCAAACGCCGGCCAGTCGGCGTAATCGCCTGCGAAGAGTGGAACCGTAACAGGCGGAAGAGGCACCTGTAATCCTTGTCCCACTTTACCACGGAATGGCTTTTCCTTTCCGTCACGTCGCCTATAGTAAAAACGCGTTAGCTTGGCAATACCGGGCGTTGACCTTTTCTACCACTGTACTCAATATTTGCGATAGCGATATATCGTTTTTCTTAGTAAATGTATGCGATATGAACATTGCTAGAGTACAGTAGTACAATAGTAAATTCACTCAAGATTATTGCAGAGGTAACAGACATTTTCAGTTATAACCCTATTTTTAACGTAATTCTGATTGATGGTTTTTATTTTAATTCTATGAGATAATTATGTTTTAAGGTACACTGTACAGCTCCGGATCCGGGTTTGATTCCCGGCCGGGGCAGCTATTTGAATGATGAGTTTGAATATCTGTTTTCAGATCTGGGTATTAATAGTGTATGTTTCAGTGTGGTCTATAAAGTGAAATAAAAGGAATGAAATATTTTGACCATAGGTTTATTAACAGCAGTCGTAGTATAGTCGTAGGACTAGGTGGTGGCTCCATCGCCACTACACTCCACACAACAAAACATAACAAATAAAAATAACAAAACGTGACTGGCTAACAAGTACTTACTATAGTCGAATTTCTAATTGTATTCACTGATTTGACGTTTGGTGGGTGGCCGCTATTTGGAAAAAATAAATAGTGATTGTAACAGATATTGTCTAGTCTGTGGTAGTTTATACTTTTTAATAAAATCAGACTGACGCGACCCGTCGTACAACCAACATGTTGTTTTATTAAATATACAGAATCTTATAAGAAATCCTCCCCTGACCTATCGGAAAACCACATTACATGGTGTCATCGTGGTCTACGCCCAAAGAAATCGAAGTTTTGACCAGCCACTACTACAATGTCACAGGTACCAAACATAGTTTTAGCTAACAATGTGAAGCCGCTCATATTAAATGGCGGCAATGACGGAGCAAATTTCTATGAACTATGGAAGAAATGGAAACAAAAGTTCATGATCTATTATGAAGCGAACGACTTAGAAAAAGTGCCAGAAAAAAAGAAAATCGCGATATTTTTAAATTCAATTGGTGACACGGGAATAGAAATATATAACTCATTTAACATACCAGAACAAGATGGCGATGACCAAGCACATGCCGAGACTTTCAATTCTATTATCAAAAAATTTGATGCCAAATTCAACCCGTGCAAAAATGTCACCGTTGAGCGATACAATTTCTTCACAAGATATCAAAATGATGAAACATTAGATGAATATGTCACAATCCTAAATAATTTGTCAACAGGGTGTGATTTTGGTAACCTAAAAGAGTCTATTGTCAAAGACATGTTTATAATAGGAATCAAGAACACTAAAATAAAACAAACTCTACTAGAAAAATGTACATTAAAAGATATTGATGAAGCCGTCAAAATAGCAAAAAATATGGAACTTTCTCAAGAGCGGTCAAAACTTCTACAGAACGGAAATAACAGTAATGCTGTTCAAGTCCAGGCAATAAATAACAAAAACGGTCAAGGCCAAGAAAAAGGGAGGTCAAGGTCACAAACAAATTATAGAAGTCAGTCAAGAAGTCGCAACAATAGTCAAAATTCTTTTTCAGGCAAACCTTTTTCAGGCAATAATTTCAGGTCTAAAAGTCAAGAAAGAAATGCCAATTGTAGCAAATGCGGTCAACAGCACCGGTGTTAATGAAATAAACTACATGGTTGATATTGAGCAGTAAGACTGTATATTTAAATAAATTATAAGTTTGGCATGGCCGTACGCAGAGGGCCAGAAAAAAGATGGACGTTTTTAGCGGAATACAATATTACCAACACAACGTACAAGATATTTGAGTTGCCATATGTAATAAAGTTACAATCAGGTAGCATTGATTGCTTTATGTTGAATATTTATTTAACAACCGGCACAGATGCCCAGCCATAGGAAAAACCTGCCATATATGCAAGAAGATGAATCATTTCGCAAGTCACTGTTTTTTCAAGAACTCGGACCAACGTAAGAATGTAAGTCTAGTAAACAACTCATCGGACAATCCTGAAACTCAAGAAAAAATTCACTATTTAGACTGCCCTCAAAATGATTTAAATAACTCTCAAAATGATTTTGTTATTAGTGAAATTAGTTCTTTATCTGAAAATAAAAGTAAATGGTTAATTGATGTAAATATTTATGACAATATAATTAAATGTCAGATTGATACTGCAGCAGATCTCAATGTCATGTCAATAAATACTTTAAAAAATTTAGAAAAAATGTGTAACAAAAATTTTTATTGCAAAAACAGAAAATAATATTCATTCATTTTCAGGCCAAAGAGTACATAATTTAGGTTCTGTCACACTTGATTGTTCTTTGCACATTCACAAAAATATACCTATTCAATTTGATGTTGTAAACTGTAATTGTTCTACAATTTTAGGTTCAAAGACCAGTGAGGAAGTTGGCATTGTGAAACGTGTTTTCAAACTAACAAGTAACAATCTCACCACTAACCTAACACAACAAAGGTCAGTACAAACACTAATTGACAGTTATTCAGACACTTTTGAAGGATTAGGTTGTTTACCAGGTAGTGTTCATTTACAGATAGATACAAGTGTTCCTCCTAAAATCTGCCCTGTCAGGAGAATGCCTTATGCATTACAGTCAAAATTAAAACAAGAACTCGACCGTATGGAACAGTTACAAGTCATTGAAAAGGTTACAAAACCCACCGACTGGGTAAATGCAATTGTACCAGTTGAAAAGCCTAATGGAGATATTCGGGTATGTCTTGATCCTAGAAATTTAAATAAAGCAATAAAACGACCTCACTTTCCATTCCCTACCTTTGATGATTTGCGTTCACAGGTAGCGGGAGCCTCAGTATTTTCAAAACTTGATGCAAACTCAGGATACTGGATGCTTAAATTAGACACAGAAAGCAGCGACCTTTGTACATTTAACACACAGTTTGGCAGGTATAAATTTCTCAGATTACCTTATGGAATAAATTCTAGCGGTGAAATTTTTCATCGAGTCATGACTGATGTCTTTGGAGACCTTCCAGGCATAATAATATTTGTCGATGACATACTGGTCTACGGTTCTAATCAAAGTGAACATGACCAGAGGTTAGAAAATGTCTTTAAAAAAGCCAGAGAAGTCAATTTAAAGTTTAATAAATCAAAATGCAAGTTTAGTCAGTCAGAAGTCTCCTATGTTGGTCATATTTTTAATAAAGATGGTATTTCCCCAGATACTTCAAAAGTCGAAGCCATCATGAAAATGCCTAGTCCTGAAAATGTCAAAGACCTTCAAAGATTCCTAGGTATGATTACTTACCTTGGTTCTTATATTCCTAACTTGGCAAATGAAACTACTATCCTTAGAGACCTTTTAAAACAACAGAATGCTTGGCAGTGGACTGAAAACCATGAGCAGCAATTTAATAGATTAAAATCTCTTATTTGTCAGTCACCAGTATTAACTCATTATGATGTCAACAAGCCTGTAAGAATGTCAGTAGATGCCTCAAAATTTGCTGTAGGAGCAGTCATTTTTCATGAACAAAATCCAATCGCATATGCTTCTAAATCACTTAATAAGTCTCAAGAAAACTATGCTCAAATAGAGAAAGAATTGTATGCAATAGTCTTTGGTTGCAAAAAATTCCATCAATACATTTACAGGAAAAACAACTTATGTCGAAACGGACCATCAGCCTCTTGTAACTTTGTTTAAAAAACCTCTTTCAGATGTCCCGGCACGTCTCCAAAGGATGATGATTGCCATTCAGTCATATGATTTGATAGTCTCATACAAGAAAGGTACTCAAATGTATGTTTCTGATACTTTATCTAGAGCTCCTATTTCAAAAACTAATGTAGAAAAGTTTAGTTTTGATGAATTGGATAGCAATGTTGTTTGTCAAGTAAGATTACTAACCTCAAATTTGTCAATTACAAAAGAAAAACAGGAAAAAATTATTTCCCATACTAAGTCTGATTTAACTTTGCAAAAGCTTAAACAATATTACATGCAGGGATGGCCAATTTGCAAACAAAATTGTGACCCAATTGTCATGCCATACTGGAACATTAGGGATGAAATTCATGTTGTTGATGAAATAGTTTTCAAAACCAGTCTATAATTATTCCAAAGTCATTGCGATCAGAGATGCTTTCTATTTTACATGAAGGTCACATGGGCATAGAAAAAACAAAAAATCTAGCCCGTGGAACTATTTTTTGGCCTAACATTTATCATGACATTGAAAATAAAGTAAAACAATGTGAAACTTGTATGACATTCAGCTCAAACAAAACAAAAGAAACTTTATTGCCTCATGAACAACCCTCTTTACCCTGGCAAAAAAGCTACAGACTTATTTGATTACAAAAATAAAAAATACTTATTGGTAGTAGATTTTTATTCTAATTATATTGAAGTTGAAAAATTAAATACAGATTCCAGAGCCCAGACAGTCATTAGAGAATTAAAATCAATGTTTTCACGTCACGGCATTCCTTTACAGTTAGAAAGCGATGGTGGACCCCCATTCAACTCAAAGGAATTTGAAGATTTCTTGAAAGATTGGGATATCCAGCATCTTGTGTCAAGTCCTCATTTCCCCAGATCAAATGGTCTTGCGGAAATATCTGTAAAAATAATAAAAAACATTCTTAAAAAATGTGAAGACTCTGGAACAGATTTTTATATTGGTTTATTACAATACAGAACAACAGAGAGAGGTATCTTAAAATCTCCATCAGAACTACTTATGTCAAGAAAACTAAGAACTAAATTACCTATAAAGTCAAGTCATTTAAAGCCTAAAGTAGTACAATTTTCATGTCATTTCAAAAACAAGTCTAATTTAATAGAAAAAAGAAAGTTCTATTATGATAGAAATGCAAAAATTCCACAAGAATTTAAGTCGAATGATATAGTATTTTTCAAAAGAAACACAAAAGATAGTACATGGTCTAAAGGTCAAGTCTTGTCAAAAACTAAGTTTCCCAGGTCATATTTGATCAAAGATAATAATGGCTCAGTCTACAGGCGAAATACAGAACACATAAAATTGTTCAAGTCAAGTCTGTCACAGTCAAAGTCTCACCAAAATGGAAGTCAAATACAAACCAATAATAATACTAACACATGCATGTCTAATATTAACAACAATGTCAAGTTTTCACATAGGTCAGGGTCAAATAATAATGGTAAAATGTATGAGTCAAGTAAAAGCCAGTCAAGTCTAAAAGGTGAGGATGAAAGGGAGATGATACAATATTATTATATTCCAAACTACTTAATAAGCCAAAATGAAAGAGAGAATGAAAATATGAATGAAACATATGAGTCAGCAGAGTCAAGTCAGTCTTCTAGTTTAAGTAGTCCTAGTCAATTAAATAATTCTTATGAAATGCAATCGCCTGAATTTGTAGATATTGATAATAATGTAAGTGACACTGAATATTTGTCAGAAAATCCAATATCATTTTCACAGTCTGAGTCAAATGAAAATAGCTTACCTGAAACGCTTGAGATGTCCTTCAGCTCAAATATTCCTGAATTAAGGTATTCGTCTCGCGGCAGACTGTTGAAAGCCCCTAAACGCTTTAATTTGTAATGTTATCAGTGTGAAATTGTATTGTATATTAATAAATTTTATGTAGTTTGATGAAAATACAACGATTTAAAATGACATTTTAAAGTCCAATTTCCACTCTCATTAATGAACAATGGTAATGTAAATTGCCATACACATAATGTCAGAGTTATGTCGTATTGAATTAATGTATGTTATAATGGTATTTTGTGTTTATATCCAGAGTTTTTTGATAAATTTTTGTGATGTAAACAATTATAATTTTAAGGTTATTATTATGTCAACGTCAAGTAAATGTCAAAGTAGAATTGTAATGTTGCCATTTTTTAAAGAAAGGGCATGTAACAGATATTGTCTAGTCTGTGGTAGTTTATACTTTTTAATAAAATCAGACTGACGCGACCCGTCGTACAACCAACATGTTGTTTTATTAAATATACAGAATCTTATAAGAAATCCTCCCCTGACCTATCGGAAAACCACATTACAGTGATGTGCTAAAAAGATTAAATTAAATCACTCACCTAATGACATAGTCCATAGTTATTAAATCAATAAGTGTATTCACGATCCTCCCCTATTCTCTCGACATGTCCAAGCCAGCGAAGTCGGGCAGATTTAATTTCCCCGATGACTAACAAGTAATGTAACAAAAATAAACTTATCAAACAATCAATAACCAAAACACCGAAAAACAGCTAGAAAGACTTCCAAACGTGAACGAACGCAAACGCACTTCAGAACGGAATGCGACGACGATCGATCAAAATGAAAACAAATGCGAGCCTACGGGTCCGCACCTCTGGCCAGCTAGGCTCATACAAGGCTCATTACAAAACAAAGTAACTCAAAATTTTTTGTTTTAGTGTCAACAATTTTGCTTTATATTTATTTATGGCAAAAATGTATTTTGTAAAGCTTTTTGGCTTCCTATTTGCTAAAATTATAATAGCAACACAGAATATTTTTTATTTTTACGGTATTATACCTTTATTAGAGAATAAATTTGGGCAATATTTTAAAACGTATGTTATAGAATTGAACTCGTTTCAAAAGTTTGCAAAAATTATCGACATATAAAAGTAATAGTTAAAATAACAACTTTTCGAATTGGCTACAAATACACTCATTTTTGAAAATTTTGGGTATACATGGTTGTGGAATGACGCCGGGTTGTGCCGGGGGAATACCCGGAATTGGCCGGTATTATGATACTTTAGCGATGTGAATTCTAGCGATAGTTTGTATGGAGAGCGATAATTATCGCCCAAAAATGTTGTTTTTGGTACCGGTCGTGTCAATGTACGCTATTGCCAAGCTAACGCGTTCTTACTATAGTTATATCCGCAGCTGCCTGCTCAAGGTCCTGTGCCAGCTCCAAGCACTGGCTTACATCGCCCTCGACCAGCTCCTTATCTTCAGGGTTAGGAGCTTCCTCAAGGAGCATGAGGCACTCTGTGAGGTGTTCCGACACAACCCGAACCCGTTCATCTGCCTGTAGTGCACTTTTCAAGAGCGCGTCCTCCCGGTCCTCGCGGCCGATCATTGCCGCTGTGGTAGTAAACCACCTTAATTCTGTCTTTATAGCAGCCTTATACCTGGCGATCGAGGAGCCATGGTACCAACTTTTACACACTCGACTTAATAAAACGAAAACCAATAAACAAATACCACAAAATAAATGTTAGTTGACTGGCCTAGACCTTACCGATAAGGTACCGTTCACTAGGCAAACAATACAGTCACAAAAACCGAAACAATATTTTCCAAAATTAATAAAATATGTGGGTAATATAAAACACGCTTAATACTAAATTACGGCTAACTATGTTGCAATAAAGCAACCACGCTCTGCTACCAAAAAATGTTTGATTCCGAAGCTGATCTTAGCGCAGTGGAAGCAAGTTAAAGTTATCTTAAAATCTAAAACTAAATGGTCGATCAGCCTCGGAACAACATTTGACTACGATTCGTAGTGCTCTTTACAATAGCTAAATAAAATAAATTTAATGAGAGAATTTTTGTTCCGGAAAGTTTCCGGCCGAGAAATTCTTGTTTCCAAAGTCTACTTAAACAGGACCTAGCAGCGAATTGCTTACCGTGCGAATTATGACGCCGCCGTTTCCTTGTAAGTCTAGTTTTTGACAGGAAAAAAGGTATCAGGTTTTGAGGAGGACATTTGGATTGGGATTTAGATACTAGACTTACTGCACCCGGACACCAGCTCGTGTGGCACTCCGTCCCTTCAGCAATTTTGGTTTCACATTAGTTTATCACTCTATTATTCACTAGTTCACAGTTCAACATCGAATAATGTTTTAACACACTAATAACAAAGATTTCTCCCGCACACTACTGGTTGCGACAGCAATGAGTTTGCTGTACAAAACGCAAACTAAAAGATTTCTCCCGCATGAGAATTCCACACAATTAAAATATAGGATTAACTTCCACACTGGACAGGGAACTCTTCCCTGGTGGTCAAAGCACACACAAAATAATAAAACCCAGACTACTTAAAATATGTGTCTAACACCGGACGCGCGAGTGACTAAAAGTGAGGTTAGATGCGAAACTAAACATATACTGTATCTTTCGTCTTAGTAAACTGAGCTTCCTTGTAAATTTCTACTCAGCCTCATTACTTTGTGGAACAGGTAAACAAGTGCTATTCACATTGTGAACATATAAGGTACTTTTATAGACCGGGCGTGCCGTGCGTCATGCCGATGTCAAGATGATTGGCTCGTATGGGTTTGTATGAGATACAAGAAAGTCCACGCGGCACGACTCTGTCACATTGACAGCGTACTTCCGCCGCGTACAGCGCCCGAAGTTTAATTTTACATTTACTCCCCTCCAGCAGTACCAAAATCCAATTTTCATGAGTCGCTTTTTCATTACAGGCAGATAATTTGTTCACAAGTAGCTTTATTACTTACGGTTTTCTTTGTAATAGCAATTTTGGCACTTGAGTGCCTCATACGATATACTGAGTGATTAAGTAACATTTTAATTTAAAGTTAAAGGATCCACATAAAGTGCCTCATATGATAACAAAGGTATGTTAAGTAGCATTTTGATTTAGAGTTAAAAGATCCATATATACTGGTTTCCCATGAAATCGTTACAGGATGCCAGTTTTGGTAGATCTCTTAAATTGCTAACTTGCTAATGCTAAAGTAGGTACCTATTTTTGTTATTTAATATCGTTGTGTGTCACAACACAATTAATTTCTAATATTATGCTGCTTCAGAATACCAAATTCTTCGACTTGATATTAATGTATTTATATTACAAAAATTGGTGTAGGTATTTGCAGAACATACATACATATAACACGCCTATGTATATCCCTTGCGGGTTAGGTAGAGCGTTTAAGGGTCAGTTCCCACAGAAGGCGACGAGACGAGACGCGACGCGACGATGCAATGTCATTTTCAAGCGGCATCAAGATGCAACGCGCGGCGCCGCTCGATGCATCTTCATGTCGCTTCCGGCCGCTCGGCGCTGCTTGTCAGCTTGTCAATTCACTTTAGTAGTTCAAGAGCTTGATGTATGTGCAGGTTATGTGATATGATAGCTTTGTATGAGCTTCGATCGGAACAGAACGGAAGACTGTGTTTCTCTTAGAGCCCAAAATTCTTTTATTTTATTTTAATAGGTATATTTTTGATGTTAACAGCTACATTTACGATACAAAATATTATAGATAACTACTTTTAAATGCCACTTAGTTCAAGCCAACATATGTAGTTTAGTCGTTTTTTGACCTGTGGTTTGCTTGTGAGTCAAATAAATTAAGTATTCTTTAAATTTCTGGGAATAAGCAACAGTTTTCTGTGTGTACAACACCTTGCACTACGCTCGCCAATATGCTTGTTTGCCAGAAAATAGCTCATGTCCAAACAGTGTACTGTTGTGGCTGTTAGTGTTAAGTTTCTAAATTTAAAGTAAAAATGCTGTCAGATAGATAGATAGTGTAGCGTTATCTACATCTTTCTCTTCGTCTAGGACACCGAGACGTCCAACGACTAGATGATCTCTGGTGCCAGAGTTAACGACATGGATTTTTATACGTCCATGTTAACGACCGCCGCGCCGTCTAAGTAACACAGCAACCGCGACCGACGAATTAGCGCCTGTTAATTTATCAATTATCATATAATTCATAACATATGAGCCTTTGTACGTGGCGGGCGGAAGAATGACATATGTCCATGAATACATATATCTGAGCCAAATAGTCTCCTTCCAGGCACGAGAAGACAAACAAGTTACGAGAGCCGCGAAGCTCGAATGGGATTGGGCTGGTCATGTCTGCCACATGCCAAGCGAAACTATGGGCTAAAACCATCACTGAATGGAACCCCAGTGCCGGTACCAGTGATGAAGGGGGGCCTTTGCCCAGCAGTGGGATCCTGACGACTAAATAAGTTAAGTTTTAATGGTTGATAATAGCATTTGTAGAGCAAGGTAGGCGTAGGTTACAGACAGGGTGTAAAGGTGTAAGTTCGTCAGGTGTGGCTATAGTCATATGAAAGTCGAACGCGTCTGTCGCACTCCTTGAATGCAGCGCCGTATACTTTTATACTACGGCTATAGCCGCACAACGTGGTGACCGAAAGCTTTGCTGGCATGATTAGAGCATAAAACCGAAAAATCTTTCGTGTATGTCAATTTTGTCCTCACGTACAATTCCCGATCAGCTGTTAATACGCTATTTAATTACTTAAAAAAATTAACTGTTAATAAAACAAAGAGCATTCGATAAAAGAACGCTCGTTGGAGTTTAATTCCTTTCTACACAAAATGGGAAAAATTGTGGTAATTAATAAACCTTAAGGTACTTGTGAGTTTTTTTTTAATATTATTATTATTAAATTCTTTATTGTTCACCATTAAATACACAGTTATACATACAATTGAAAAACAAAGGCGAGCTTATCTCTATAAGAGATTTCTTCCAGCCAACCTAGCGTGGATGAAAATCGAGGAGTATACGGGAGCATTAGAAAATAAAATATGAACAATTTTTTATAAAATACATTAAGTTAAATAAATAAAACAGAAACATGTTGCAAGAATATATACCTACTAAATAAATTCGAATACACATATAAATCATAAAATAAACTAATACGATAAACGTTTAATAATAATAGTTTGTACATAAATAAAATTGTTTTAACTGAGATAAAAAGTGCTCTTTCAATTTTGTTTTAAATGTAGCAACAGTGGTACATTTTTGTATAGATTTAGGCAGTTTGTTTTATATCTTTTAGGTTTCATATAAAAATCGGGAAAAAAGGGGTTAATCTGCATTTTTTGTTCACGCCGGGTTTTAAATTAAAGGTAAGTAAGTATTACGTAATTTTTCTATGAAAATACAAAATCTGCGAATCTGTCATGTCATGACCAATTTAATAGGTTATCATCGATTTATCCGAAAAAGATACTGAAAGAAACCTACCCTCTGGAGGTCCTTATAAGTTTAGTAAAACAGTTAGACTGTTTACTTAGAATTGAAGATGGCCAATATTAAGTGTGATCGTCTATTGGGTTAGGAATACATTGCGTTAAAGTAGTGACTTGTTAGTTCTTACGAAGTGGAGCAGTGTTTTGCTTGAGATGTATAAGGAGGAAACATTTAAGTTTAAATACAAAAAAAACTACAAGAATACGGGGCTCCCATCCATCCTACACACCCGTCCGAAAGGGGCCAAGACGCACTCATACGACTTTCCTAAACGACCGAAAAATTTTGAATTACACGACGCTCTGCATATTGAAGAAGAAAACCAAAAGATCAAATACTCCTAATATTATGAAAACTAACGAAGTTAATTGTGCTCCACTAGGAAGCAAGTTAAAAGGGTCTAGGTTGGGGAACCAGGTCCGGAGATACCTGGTCCATGGCAACCCTGGGATAGTCCCGTGGCCAACCAACCCGGATTCCTACCTATCTAAGCCTACCTAACTAGCTCAAAGTCAAGAGACTGAGCATCCGCGTACCCTAAGGCCGAAAAGTATTTTGGGGACAATCTTTTACAAGAAACCCAGAAGGTGAACTGTAGAATAATGGGTGGGTGGCCAAACCCTTCGTGTTGTGTGTCTTTGTTGAGATATGGAAGCTTTCCTCTAAGGCACCAGGGCCGGAAAGCTACGCACCTCAACGCGGGGTAGTCTGGACTAGACCATGTATAGTAAATTATGCTTGCAATACCAACCCAGGAACTTAGAAGTAGATCTTGTAATACTAGGTGTTGTGGCAACTAGCATTACCTCACACCCCTAGTCCGAGAACAGGTATAGAGTGTAGCGCTTACTCTACAGTTCAAATCAACCTCTGTACGCGCGGTGGCACTTCACAGCATACATACACAGGTTAATAAAATTTAATATTTAAATTAAATTAGAAAATTCGTCAGTCCCCCTTTTAAAATTTGTTAAAACAATTTTTATTTTAATTTGGAAGATTAATCCGATTTAAGATATATTAGTGTTATAAAAAAAGTTGTAACGTTTGGAATAATTAAATCATTAATTTACAAAGGCATTCCTAGCTGAAGAGTAAGAAGATCTTGGCATTGAAGTAAGTATGTTGTGACTGTCCTTCATCCATATCCATTCACAGAAAACGTTCATATATCAGCATCCATGAGTCTCCTAGATAAAAGATATAAGGTTGAAAACGTTCACTCCTTTCCTTTCTTTCCGATTTTATCAAAATATTCCCAGTTCCAATTTAGAAAAAGGAAATCTCAACGTTGGATTATTATCTAATCTAAATATAAATAAAATTGAAATCATAATTCAAAAATAAATTAAAAGAATTTATACTTACATTTTTCCTCTTTTAATTCACTCCTATAAAACACGAGTATATTGTTGCACTCACTTTCAAAGAATGATATAATTGTTTGTTGTCAAAAGGCCGAGTTGACGCAAATTTTCAAATTTGAAATAAAAGAATTATAAATAAAACTAGACATCTGAATGTCAAAGTGTCAAAGATAGTTTATTAAAGAAAGAATAAAAGTGTCAAAATTTGAAATATTTCAAAATATTTTAACTTAAGTGTCAAACTTGTGAACTCTTGAAATATTCTATGTTAAGTGTCAAACTTGAAAACCCTTGAAATATTCTATGTTAAGTGTCAAACTTGAGAACCCTTGAAATATTCTATGTTAAGTGTCAAACTTGAAAACCCTTGAAAAATATTCTATGTTAAGTGTCAAACTTGAAAACCCTTGAAAAATTCTATGTTAAGTGTCAAACTTGAAAACCCTTGAAAAATTCTATGTTAAGTGTCAAACTTGAAAACCCTTGAAATATTCTATGTTAAGTGTCAAACTTGAAAACCCTTGAAATATTCTATGTTAAGTGTCAAACTTGAAAACCCTTGAAATATTCTATGTTAAGTGTCAAACTTGAAAACCCTTGAAAAATTCTATGTTAAGTGTCAAACTTGAAAACCCTTGGAACCTTAGCTAAATAACTAGATTGTAATATCACACAAAAGGGAAACCACTCAAAAGTAAAATCTAAGTAGAACACTTTAGTTTCTCAAACTTAAATTACACAACACTACACTTGCACGATATCTCCAGCTCAACGTTAGGTTCGGGAACCGCTGCTCCTGCGGAATATGACACGAAAACCAAAGGGTTCACAGGACGTTACACGTACAATAATAAATTAACACAACGTTACACTAGTTGTATGTCACTCGCACAATAATGAATTCACAAAACATTATACACGCAGAATGTCACTCGCACAATAATAATTTCGCAAAACGTTAGACACACGGGATGTCACTCGCGCAATAATAAATCGCAAAATGATGTACACGCGGATTGTCACTCGCACAATAATAATTTCGCAAAACGTTAAACACGCGGGATGTCACTCGCGCAATAATAAATCGCAAAATGTTAGACACGCGGGATGTCACTCGCGCAATAATAAATCGCAAAATGTTAGACACACGGGATGTCACTCGCGCAATAATAAATCGCAAAATGTTAGACACACGGGATGTCACTCGCGCAATAATAAATCGCAAAACGATAGATTCGCGTAACACATAACTTTACGATCACTTTGCCTAAGCATTAATTTTGGAATTTCCTTCACGCTTATTTGATACAAATGGTAAGTAAACACTTACGTCTGCAGGTTTGGATCTCAAACCTGGCATTCTCAAAGTAGTTGCCCCATCATAATCCAGTTCTATATACAGGATGATTTTTCATTGTTACAAGACATTTTTTTTACTTCTTCCTTTACTCTGAAAAATACGAACAATATTAGTATTTCTTATATAATATAGATAAAAACATAATTCTAGAAAGTTACAATAAACAATTTTTGTCAAATTCACGTATTCCAATTTCATACCACCCTTTGTTCGATCTCCGCCCTACAAATCCAAATGAGATTGGTCACTTTATAGGAGCACCCTAGCAGCGATCTGCAATAGAAGATATTACTCCATTCTATCTTTCCTAGATATAAAAAAAATACTTATCTTTAAAATAGAATTTCACAATGCTCCCAGGCAGGTGGAGCACCTCCAGTTTAGCAGTTTTCACCATTTTTTTGACTTTGTTGAGCACTGCAAACACGTTTTTTTCAGTAGCTCCATTTTGCTCCTTCCTTCAACACGTCCAAAATTTGACTCCATTTTTCCTGTTCTAAAACTGTCAGAAAAACTTTCAAACCAAAAACGTCACACACATTTCAATTTTCTATGCCGCCTACAACATTTGTCGCCTTATACTTTGACATGAAGTCTTCATAAAGAAGTTCCTTACTCCAACACGGAATATAAAACCAAAATTAGGGTTCGATCGGTCAAATGGGTCAAATATTTAATGTTTTAGCAAGATAAACATTTTCAATTTTTATGTCGAACGACGTGGTTCTCTACAATCCTCCCCCAGATTTTGGTTCTATACCCATAGATTCAAAATCTTATACCTCAAAGAGAGCTAGTCGTTTATCATAAAAATAAAAGAGGAGAAAAAAAATTTAAAACTTTAATTATAATTAGAAAATTAACAAATATTAAATATTTATCTCAATCATTGACAATGCTAAATGGGTTTCTCTAAACATAATATCGAGATAAATGTATCGCACTAAAAGTTCCTCGAACTGTTAATCTATCTGGATCAACTAAAACATAAATATTTCCAGGCTTCCTAATTAAAACTCTATAGGGACCTTCGAATCTAAGTTTAAACTTTTTGAATAAAGATTTCCTAGTATCTGATTTATTTAATTTTCGAATTTTCACTAAATCTCCCACTTGAAATTCTATCAATCGGTGTGTCTTATTATAAAATTCCTTCTAATTTGTCCTGCCTGCCTTAAATTTTCCTTAACCTCTTCTCTAATAGTCTCAACATCCCTAGTATTTTCAAAATGAGGCAAAACCCGATCAATGGTTAACCTGGCCGAACTCCCGAAAACTATTTCCTTTGGGGAATATTTTGTCGAATTGTGATAAGTGTTGTTATATAGCTCTTCAACATCTCCCAAAATCTTGTACCATCCTTTATGATTATGATAACAAAAAATACGAAAGTATTTGGATAACTCCTTATTCACCCTTTCTGTAGTATTGGGTCTCGGATTCCTAATCGAAGTATAAAGTGCACGAATTCCCAATTCTCTTAATCCAGTTCTCCATATCATACTAATAAATTGTCTTCCATTATCTGTCATAACTATTTTGGGCTTGATGATTCTAACAAACTCTTTTAATTTCTTTAAAACCGCTCTAGAAGTAGCCCTGTTTAAACCATACAATTTAATGTATTTGCTAAATGAATCTTGTAATACAAAAATATAAGAATATCTTGATTGAGCTCTAGGTAATGGTCCGTACAGGTCTCCCATTACAAGATCTCCTATCCCTTCTGTAACAATCGAATTACAAGGTCCAACATATTTAATAGGATCATCCTTCGATAATTGGCAAACTCTGCATTTCCGAATAACAGATCTAACTGTTGTTTTCATCCCAATCCAATAAAACCGTTGCCGAATGTAATGATAAGTTTTATAAACTCCCAAATGTCCCATCTCAATATGTACTTGTTTACAGGTTTCCTCCCGTAAAATTTCCGGTAAGAAACTCACTTGACGATCAACATTAGGTGGGTCATAGTATAGAATTCCATTAATCAAAGAGCATCTGGATGCGATTCTACCCAATCGGTCCTCCCCCAAACCATTCAATTCTAAAACTCGTTGTCTAATATTCATAATAATATTATCCATCATTTGATATTCATTCAAGCGTTCTAATTTCTCATTTAAAGACCGGCTTGAAGAAACTCCCATATACATAATGTTTGGGCATTTCACCTTTTCTTCCTGAATAACTCCCCCAACAGGATACCTCGAAAGTATATCCGGTACTATATTTTCCGTCCCTTTAATATGTTCGATTTTATAATTGAACTGTTCTAAAAACAAGATCCATCTAGTTACACGGGCATTAAACAATTTAACATTTTTAATAAATATTAATGGTTTATGATCGGTCTTAATAATTATCGGTACTCCTTAAATATGTCTCAAACTTTTTCAAATTGTAAATTATAGCCCACAGTTCCTGTTCAGTAACAGTCCACCTCAACTCCGGTCCACGTAAAGCTCTACTACAAAACCCAAGGATCCTCATATTTCCCTCATCATCAATTTGATATAGCACTCCTCCAATCCCTATTCCCGATCTATCCACTTGTAAATAATATTCTCTGTTTTGATCTGGATGGTGTAGTAAAATAGTTGACAAGAATTCCTTCTTCAACTCATCCATTGCCGATTGTTCCTCTTGACCCCATTTCCATCTTTGTTCCTTACGTAAAAGATTATTAAGAGGAATCGTCAAAAGGCTATAGTTAGGAATAAACCTCCGATAGTAATTACATAACCCCAAAAAGGCTCTTAGTTGTTTAACTTTCTTAGGTTCTGGGAACTCTTGGATCGCTTCGACTTTAGCCGGGTCAGTCCTAATCCCATCTATTGAGACTATATGTCCTAACATTTTAACTTCTTCACAAACAAATTTACATTTTTCTATGTTACAGGTCATACCAGCCATTTCTAACCGATTTAAAACCTCGTCTATATGATGAAGGTGTTCAACCCAAGTCCCTGCTGTCAGAATAGCCAGATCATCAAGATAATTTACGCAAAATTCTCTAACTTCTATCCCTAGAATTTTATCCATGGCCCTGCTAAAACTTCCAACCGAAGTTTTCAAACCTTGGGGTAATACGTTATAAACATAAGATTTCCCATTTACTGTAAATCTTGTGTACCTCTTACTATTTTCCGAAATGGGAATTTGAAAATACGCGTTATTTAAATCTAAAATCGTAATAAATTTCACCCCATGGAAAGCATTCAAAACATCTATCTGAAGTGGTGGTGCTTCCGACTCTGCAACCATGAATTTATTTATTTCCCTTGCATCTAGAAGAATACGAACTGAACCATCAGGTTTTATAGCAAAGGTTAGCGGACTACAATAAGGAATTGATGCTCTTGAAATAATTCCCATTTCAATCATTTCGTTAATTTTATCCTCGACCTTTGATCTATAAGCATAAGGAATTGGATAAGTTCTATTAATCTTTGGTGTTGTTGTTTCCATTTTAATCTCATGAACGTAACAATTCGCCCTTCCTAATTTTTGTGAAAACACCGCTTTGTGTTTCTCCAAAAGTTTAAACAAAGAAAGTTTTTGTTTAGACGAGATTTCCATTCCCAATTTAACTTTCTTTCTATAGCTATTTGACTCAATTGTTTTAGTTTCCTTTTGAAGTACTTCTTTCTGAAGATTCACTCCTGGAGAATCCTCGTACACCTTCTCTAAAATGGTACAACAACCTTGTTACCTCCCCCTGTGTTTAAGATTAGCGCCTTCGGATCACCTAAATCAATCTTAGCCTCATTTGCTATTAACCAATCAAACCCAAGGATCATATTTTTAGCCAATTTGGGAATAACTAATAATCCGATCTCAAATTCACAACCCTTAATCTCCAAGGTTATACTAGTTAAGAAATTTATTTTTAAGCTTTTCTGTCCTACTGCCCCTTTTATAAATAAAGGCTTTATTGGGAGCTTGGCCAAGTTTTGAATTGAATTCAGTTTGAAAAAGAAATCCTCAGCTATACAAGTTATTTCGCTACCCGTGTCTACTAACACCACAAAGACCTCCCCCAGAAATTTCACTTTTTTAACTCAATATAAGGTCTTATTATCTCATTTAATTCTAAATATCCAAGGCCACACCTATCATTTCCTACTCTATAATTTTTATTTTCAACAGGGTGACGCCTTCCTTGTCTTGATCTTCCCAATCCATCTCCAGGCTTCCATCCATTCTTAATGAGATAATTTACTGCAAAGTATTCTTTATTGCCTCCCCCAATCCCAGCTGACTCCGAGGCCAAAGATCCAGCCGCATCTAGTTTAAATCTATACAATCAGGTTCGGGTTCCATCTCCAGCTCACCCTCATTCTGAGTCATAATATGATTCAATGTTTTCGTTCTCTTGACTCCTGGTTGAGTCTTGTTTTGAACTGTACTTGCAACACGCTTTAATCCTCCTTGGGGATGATTCGAAACCTCCACATGGGTCTTGCATTGACGTCCCACATCATCAAGTTCTCTAAGAAACTCAGCTGCTTGTATAATTTTCCCTGACTTCTTCTGTCTCCAGACATATTGTACCTCTATCGGGAAATGATTCATTAGATCAGCCACCAATTGATCCTCAGGGATATTCCTTGCCAACATTTTTGCTTGACTCGCCAGATTTATGAAATAACTCATCATTGAAGGTTCTCTCTTCTCACTCCAAGTGCCACAGACTATTGACCGGCGAAGTTGATTTTGTTCTGTTTCAGACCAAAATGACTCAAGAAAATCTCTTTTGAAGTCTTCTTCATTCATCCACCTGTCCTTATAAATCCTTGCCCATTTACGGACTTCCCCTTCCAGACAAGCTATAATCTCTTCAATCACCTGGTCTTTTCTTGAAATTCTATTCAAATAGGCAAAGAGATCTTCGATGAACGTTACCGGATGCATATTCGCTTTTCCGGGGTATTTCGGTCTTTCTAGTTTTGCTTCAGTCGCATGATAAACAGTTACAGGTTCCACGGTGCTCCTGGAAGTTTCTTGGTTTTCTTTCTCCTCATTAATCTTGCGTTCGAGCTCGCTTATCTTGTGCGACAAACGACCAATAGTAGTCCGCATCAATTGGAATAAATTCCTCCCTCTATTGGTTTTCACGACAGCACGTTGAGATGTTTCTGTCCGTCCTTGGAGAATGCCCTCCTGGGATAATCCATCAGTTTGTTGTGACCCGCCTGGCTGTCCTTGAGGTCCCTCTACTTGGTGTTCAATCATTTGTTGAGAACCCTCTGCCTGTTCATCTTGAATCTCTGGTTGTTGTGGAAGGTCTACCATTTCAATCTGATCTTCTTGCTCACGTTGTCCTTCTCCCCGTCTACCGACGACATTCCTTGTAATTCTTTTGGCATGCCTATGATTTCCTTTTATCGAATTGACTGCAACAAAATTAAAAAAATTCAACCTTCCATATTAAAATCTAATATTTTCTTTAGGATCTTCCAATGTTTCTAAAATCTTGAAAAAATCTTTTAGAACTTCAGTTTCATTTTGATTCCCATCTATTATTTTTACTTCTGTATTATTGATTTTTCCATTCATTCTTCCTTCTAGTAACCATGCTTCATGACTTTCGTGTATTTGTTTTAGATAAGACAAGGTTAGTGAATTTTCGCCTTCTCTTTTCCTTGATGAGACTCTCTGTAAAGCTATCTCTGGAGTGGTTCTAAGATAGACTATCAAGTCTTCTTGAACCCAAGCCTTTTCACATATAAAGTCATACCAATAGTCTAACATTGTTTTCTCAACATCGTTCAAATATCCTTCTTGAATGAGTGTTTTAATGAAACAATTCTTCGCAGAAAAATACTTCGCTCCATGATCCTATATTTAGTAGTTATAGGTTCCCGGTGGTTCTCTAATAATGTTAGGAACACATAATTTTGGAAAGTATAACTCCATCGCTCTCTATCTTCCGAAAATGCTTTAAATAGATTGACCCCTCCAACATCTTGCCATTTTTCAATAGGCTCTTTCAAAACAGTAATATCCTTTTGTAATGCTAGGCCATCTAATAATGAAGATTTCCCAGAAGCAATATTTCCTTCTAATAGGATTTTGTATTTCTCATGAATATAAATTTTATCAAATTTATATCAAAATATTTAATATTTGTTCTGTAACAAACAAAAGCTAGCATCAAGACCTATACACTATAACTAACTGATTTTTCTTATTGTTTTCTCCCAACATCTCAAAAATACACCGCTCACTTGCGACTCCGATATCCTGGTCACTATGGCGCCATTGAAAGAAACCTACCCTCTGGAGGTCCTTATAAGTTTAGTAAAACAGTTAGACTGTTTACTTAGAATTGAAGATGGCCAATATTAAGTGTGATCGTCTATTGGGTTAGGAATACATTGCGTTAAAGTAGTGACTTGTTAGTTCTTACGAAGTGGAGCAGTGTTTTGCTTGAGATGTATAAGGAGGAAACATTTAAGTTTAAATACAAAAACTACAAGAATACGGGGCTCCCATCCATCCTACACACCCGTCCGAAAGGGCCAAGACGCACTCATACGACTTTCCTAAACGACCGAAAAATTTTGAATTACACGACGCTCTGCATATTGAAGAAGAAAACCAAAAGATCAAATACTCCTAATATTATGAAAACTAACGAAGTTAATTGTGCTCCACTAGGAAGCAAGTTAAAAGGGGTCTAGGTTGGGGAACCAGGTCCGAGATACCTGGTCCATGGCAACCCTGGGATAGTCCCGTGGCCAACCAACCCGGATTCCTACCTATCTAAGCCTACCTAACTAGCTCAAAGTCAAGAGACTGAGCATCCGCGTACCCTAAGGCCGAAAAGTATTTTGGGGACAATCTTTTACAAGAAACCCAGAAGGTGAACTGTAGAATAATGGGTGGGTGGCCAAACCCTTCGTGTTGTGTGTCTTTGTTGAGGTATGGAAGCTTTCCTCTAAGGCACCAGGGCTGGAAAGCTACGCACCTCAACGCGGGGTAGTCTGGACTAGACCATGTATAGTAAATTATGCTTGCAATACCAACCCAGGAACTTAGAAGTAGATCTTGTAATACTAGGTGTTGTGGCAACTAGCATTACCTCACACCCCTAGTCCGAGAACAGGTATAGAGTGTAGCGCTTACTCTACAGTTCAAATCAACCTCTGTACGCGCGGTGGCACTTCACAGCATACATACACAGGTTAATAAAATTTAATATTTAAATTAAATTAGAAAATTCGTCAGTCCCCCTTTTAAAATTTGTTAAAACAATTTTTATTTTAATTTGGAAGATTAATCCGATTTAAGATATATTAGTGTTATAAAAAAAGTTGTAACGTTTGGAATAATTAAATCATTAATTTACAAAGGCATTCCTAGCTGAAGAGTAAGAAGATCTTGGCATTGAAGTAAGTATGTTGTGACTGTCCTTCATCCATATCCATTCACAGAAAACGTTCATATATCAGCATCCATGAGTCTCCTAGATAAAAGATATAAGGTTGAAAACGTTCACTCCTTTCCTTTCTTTCCGATTTTATCAAAATATTCCCAGTTCCAATTTAGAAAAAAATCTAAACGTTGGATTATTATCTAATCTAAATATAAATAAAATTGAAATCATAATTCAAAAATAAATTAAAAGAATTTATACTTACATTTTTCCTCTTTAATTCACTCCTATAAAACACGAGTATATTGTTGCACTCACTTTCAAAGAATGATATAATTGTTTGTTGTCAAAAGGCCGAGTTGACGCAAATTTTCAAATTTGAAATAAAAGAATTATAAATAAAACTAGACATCTGAATGTCAAAGTGTCAAAGATAGTTTATTAAAGAAAGAATAAAAGTGTCAAAATTTGAAATATTTCAAAATATTTTAACTTAAGTGTCAAACTTGTGAACTCTTGAAATATTCTATGTTAAGTGTCAAACTTGAAAACCCTTGAAATATTCTATGTTAAGTGTCAAACTTGAGAACCCTTGAAATATTCTATGTTAAGTGTCAAACTTGAAAACCCTTGAAAATATTCTATGTTAAGTGTCAAACTTGAAAACCCTTGAAAATTCTATGTTAAGTGTCAAACTTGAAAACCCTTGAAAATTCTATGTTAAGTGTCAAACTTGAAAACCCTTGAAATATTCTATGTTAAGTGTCAAACTTGAAAACCCTTGAAATATTCTATGTTAAGTGTCAAACTTGAAAACCCTTGAAATATTCTATGTTAAGTGTCAAACTTGAAAACCCTTGAAAAATTCTATGTTAAGTGTCAAACTTGAAAACCCTTGGAACCTTAGCTAAATAACTAGATTGTAATATCACACAAAAGGGAAACCACTCAAAAGTAAAATCTAAGTAGAACACTTTAGTTTCTCAAACTTAAATTACACAACACTACACTTGCACGATATCTCCAGCTCAACGTTAGGTTCGGGAACCGCTGCTCCTGCGGAATATGACACGAAAACCAAAGGGTTCACAGGACGTTACACGTACAATAATAAATTAACACAACGTTACACTAGTTGTATGTCACTCGCACAATAATGAATTCACAAAACATTATACACGCAGAATGTCACTCGCACAATAATAATTTCGCAAAACGTTAGACACACGGGATGTCACTCGCGCAATAATAAATCGCAAAATGATGTACACGCGGATTGTCACTCGCACAATAATAATTTCGCAAAACGTTAAACACGCGGGATGTCACTCGCGCAATAATAAATCGCAAAATGTTAGACACGCGGGATGTCACTCGCGCAATAATAAATCGCAAAATGTTAGACACACGGGATGTCACTCGCGCAATAATAAATCGCAAAATGTTAGACACACGGGATGTCACTCGCGCAATAATAAATCGCAAAACGATAGATTCGCGTAACACATAACTTTACGATCACTTTGCCTAAGCATTAATTTTGGAATTTCCTTCACGCTTATTTGATACAAATGGTAAGTAAACACTTACGTCTGCAGGTTTGGATCTCAAACCTGGCATTCTCAAAGTAGTTGCCCCATCATAATCCAGTTCTATATACAGGATGATTTTTCATTGTTACAAGACATTTTTTTTACTTCTTCCTTTACTCTGAAAAATACGAACAATATTAGTATTTCTTATATAATATAGATAAAAACATAATTCTAGAAAGTTACAATAAACAATTTTTTGTCAAATTCACGTATTCCAATTTCATACCACCCTTTGTTCGATCTCCGCCCTACAAATCCAAATGAGATTGGTCACTTTATAGGAGCACCCTAGCAGCGATCTGCAATAGAAGATATTACTCCATTCTATCTTTCCTAGATATAAAAAAAATACTTATCTTTAAAATAGAATTTCACAATGCTCCCAGGCAGGTGGAGCACCTCCAGTTTAGCAGTTTTCACCATTTTTTTGACTTTGTTGAGCACTGCAAACACGTTTTTTTCAGTAGCTCCATTTTGCTCCTTCCTTCAACACGTCCAAAATTTGACTCCATTTTTCCTGTTCTAAAACTGTCAGAAAAACTTTCAAACCAAAAACGTCACACACATTTCAATTTTCTATGCCGCCTACAACATTTGTCGCCTTATACTTTGACATGAAGTCTTCATAAAGAAGTTCCTTACTCCAACACGGAATATAAAACCAAAATTAGGGTTCGATCGGTCAAATGGGTCAAATATTTAATGTTTTAGCAAGATAAACATTTTCAATTTTTATGTCGAACGACGTGGTTCTCTACAATACCAAAAATACTTAAAATATAAGTATTATGAATAACTTGCGGCCCGTCTCTTTTGGTTAAACTAGGTTTCTGGTGTTCCATTCTAGGTATGTCACATCCTGGATATCTAACTGCCAGTTGAATGGCCTCACCATGCTGAACAACTTCAACTTTGAAGTTAATACCCTCTAATAATTTAGGTGGGATGCTGGTGATTTTCATCGGGTACTCTAGACCCTCAATGACCATGTGCTAGCAAAAGCGGCCCGTAATTGTGAACAATTTTTACAATGAAGCCATCACCGCATCTCTTATAGTTTGGATAAGATGCTGGTGGTCTACATTAGGTACTTTAGACCCTCGATGACTATGTGCCAGCAGAAGCGGCCCGTAATGCTGAACAATTTTTACAATAAAGCCATCAAATATCTCTTATCTATACTTTGAATGGGATGCTGGTCATCTACATCAGGTACTCCAGACCCTAGATGGATGACCATGTGCCAGCAGAAGCGGCCCGTCATGCTAAGCAAATTTTGATAGAAGCCTTTTTCGTATCTCATATAGTTTAGCAGTGCTCCTGGTGCCCTTCATTAGGTACTCCAGATCTTCAAGGGCTGACAAAAAGTAGTACATGTCCGTCTTCGATATGCTAGCAATATCAGTGTTAAAATCTCGTGAAGATCGGTTAAGCGGTTTATCTGCTTAATTTCCCGGTTTTACCACTGGTAACCGTTTTCATTTAAGAAAATGATATCTTCTCGTGATAAAAAGCAGCTTATGTTACTCAGAAATGTTGTACCTTTTCAATAGTGATAGATTTTTGAAATCAGTTCAGCAGTTTCAGAGTTTATCAATTACTAGCGGCCCGTCCAGCGGTTTCACCCGCTGCTACTTTCCTGTTTTCTCGTAGAAATTGGATCTTTTCCCGTACGTTCCAGTAGAAGTGGCCATCATGACCATGTGCCAACAGAAGCGGCCCGTCATACTGAATAACTTTTACTTTGAAGCCACTACCGTATCTCTTATACTTAGATGGGATGCTGGTGGTCTACATCAGGTACTCCACACCCTCGTCACAGCCACGTGCCAGCAGAAGCGGCCCGTCATGCTGAATAACTTTAACTTTAAAGCAATTACCGTAAACCTTATAGTTTAGATGAGATGCTGGTGGTCTACATCAGGTACCTACTCCAGACCCTCGTGACCATGTGCCAGCAAAAGCGGCCCGTCATGCTGAATAACTTTTACTTTGAAGGTATTACCGTATCTCTGACAGTTTATACGGGATGCTGGTGGTCTACATCAGGTACTCCAGATCCTGGATGACCATGTGCCAGCAGAAGCGGCCCACCATGCTGAGTAACTTCTACTTTGAAGCTATTGCCGTAACTCGTATAGTTTAGATGGGATGCTGGTGGTCTACATCAGGTACCTCAGATCCTCGATGACCATATGCCAGCAGATGCGGCCCGTCATGGTGAACAACTTTTTCTATGAAGACATGACCGTATCTCTTATAGTTTTGATGGGATGCTGGTGGTCTTCATCAGGTACTCCATATCCTCGAGGGCTGACAAAAAGTGGTCCATGTCCGTTTTTAATATGCTAGTAATATCAGTGCCAAAATTCGCGAAGATCGGTAAAGCGGTTTGGCTAATTTGGGTAATGTCCGCTTTGTTTCCCGCTTTTTCTGCTGTTAACCGTTTTCCCGTGATAAAAAGTAGCCTATGTTACTCATGAATGTTGTAGCTTTCTAATGGTGAAAGAATTTTGGAAATCGGCCCAGTAGTTTCGGAGTTTATCGATTACATACAAACAAACAAACAAAGAAACAAAAAAAAATAAAAAAACAAAGGTTTCCTCATTATTATATTAGTGTAGATAGTGTACCTAGAATACCAAATTTTAAAACACTTCTCGTGTTAGGTAAATAATTTTTGGAAAACTTCCAAAATTTTCACCGCAGGCAGGATTTGAACCTGCGACCTTCGGCATGAACGAAGGTCGCAGGACATGCCGAAGGTCGCAGGTTCAAATCCTGCCTGCGGTGAAAATTTTGGAAGTTTTCAAAAAAAAAAAAGTGTACCTAGACATACATACAAATAAACAAATCTTTCCTCTTTATTATATTGGTGTAGATTTGTGTAGATAATGTAGAAGTCTAGATAATAATATAAGTGTAGATGTAGATAGTGTTGAAGCGTAAATATAAATTTAGATTTATTGTATGGGGCTACGGGGCCACCATATTAAGCTATAATGTTTCAAGACTTTTCCAACTTCAGGCTCGTAGACCATAAAGTGACAGGTATTTGATGGACAATGTCAGTCATCATCATGCGGCCTCTTGACATTGCAGCTCGTTGTATCCCAATGCATCCCGATGCCGCTTGACGCCTCGCGACGTCGCGCTACAACAAGTAGCAGCGCGCGGCGTAGCGCTACGCCGCGCTACATCAAGCGACGCGACGCGGCATTTTTGCTCAATTGCCGAGCACAAGGCCGCTCTACGTCGCTCGTTGCAGCTTGTTGTAGCGCGACGCCGCGCAACGCCGCGCGAAGCAGCTTTCAGTCTTGGTAAATTGCAAAGTAGAGTGTTGCCGTTTTAGCTAATTATTACATAATTGTGTGTAAAATCCTCTGATCTTTCCTTTCTATATAGTATTTTTTTTTTTGGTTTATTTTGGTAAAAATCTACATTTCCGGTCAAAATAAAGACCAAGCGCGGCGGCTCATAGTGCGCCGTCAACGTGACAGCGTCGTTCATAGTATGACTGGTTTGTATGGGTTTATATGGGGATGCCAGAAAAAAGGGTGGCACTCCGCGTCGCGCCTTCAATACTATGAACGACGCTGTCACGTTGACGGCGCACTACGAGGTCGCCGCGCTCGGTCTTTATTTTGACCTTACAGGTGAAAGCTGTCAATCTTAAGACTAGTTTTCTCGGAAATAGTGTATGCTAGACTATCAGATTGTTTGAGAAAATAGTAGGTCTTGAAGTGATCTTTCAGATGACAGCTGTCGAAAATAAGATCCGTTTATCTCGGAAACTATAAATTTTAGACTATCAATTTCTTTAAGGAAATGGTAAGCCTTGACGAGTTTTATCAAACGACAGCTGTCAAACTAAAATCACATTTATCTCAGCAATCATTCATGCCAGTCTATCAGTTCGTTTGGGAAAGTTGTAGGCCTTGAAGAGACCTTTATTTTATGTGACAGCTGTCAACCTAAAAACTAGTTTATCTCAGCAATCGTTCATGCTAGACTATCAGTTTGTTTGGGAAAGTTGTAGGCCTTGACCTTTATTTTATGTGACAGCTATCAAACTTAAAACTCGTTTATCTTGTCAATCGTTCATGCTAGACTATCAGTTTGTTTGGGAAAGTACTTGGCTTTCATGAGACCTTTATTTTTAGTGACAGCTGTCAAACTTCAAACTCGTTTATCTCGTTAACTGTGCATGCTACACTACTAGTTTCTTCAGAAAAGTTGTAGGTCTGGACGAGATCTACATTTTAAGTGACAGCTGTCAAACTAAAAACTCGTTTTTCTCGTTAACTGTGTATGCTACACTACTAGTTTCTTCAGAAAAGTTGTAGGTCTGGACGAGATCTACATTTTAGGTGACAGCTGTCAAACTTCAAACTCGATTATCTCGTTAACTGTGCATGCCACACTACTAGTTTCTTCAGAAAAGTTGTAGGTCTGGACGAGATCTACATTTTAAGTGACAGCTGTCAAACTAAAAACTCGTTTTTCTCGTTAACTGTGCATGCCACACTACTAGTTTCTTCAGAAAAGTTGTAGGTCTGGACGAGATCTACATTTTAAGTGACAGCTGTCAAACTAAAAACTCGTTTTTCTCGTTAACTGTGTATGCTACACTACTAGTTTCTTCAGAAAAGTTGTAGGTCTGGACGGGATCTACATTTTAAGTGATAGCTGTCAAACTTCAAACTCGTTTATCACGTTGACTGTGCATGCCACACTACTAGTTTCTTCAGAAAAGTTGTAGGTCTAGACGAGATCTACATTTTAAGTGACAGTTGTCAAACTTCGAACTCGTTTATCTCGTTAACTGTGCATGTTACACTACTAGTTTCTTTGGAAAAGTTGTAGGTCTTGTCAATATCTACATTTTATGTAACAGCTGTCAAACTAAAAACTCGTTTTTTTCGTTAACTGTGTATGCTACACTACTAGTTTCTTCAGAAAAGTTGTAGGTTTGGACGAGATCTACATTTTAAGTGACAGCTGTCAAACTTCAAACTCGTTTATCTCGTTAACTGTGCATGCTACACTACTAGTTTCTTCAGAAAAGTTGTAGGTCTGGACGAGATCTTCATTTTAAGTGACAACTGTCAAACTTTATACTCATTTAACTTTTTTCTGAAGAAACTAGTAGTGTAGGATACACAGTTAACGAGATAAACGAGTTTGAAGTTTGACAGCTGTCACTTAAAATGTAGATCTCGTCCAGACTTACAACTTTTCTAAAGAAACTAGTCGTGTAGCATGCACAGTTAACGAGATAAACGAGTTTGAAGTTTGACAGCTGTCACTTTAAATGTAGATCTCGTCCAGACCTACAACTTTTCTGAAGAAACTAGTAGTGTGGCATGCACAGTTAACGTGATTAACGAGTTTGAAGTTTGACAGCTGTCACTTAAAATGTAGATCTCGTCCAGACCTACAACTTTTCTGAAGAAACTAGTAGTGTAGCTTGCACAGTTAACGAGATAAACGAGTTTGAAGTTTGACAGCTGTCACTTAAAATGTAGATCTCGTCCAGACCTACAACTTTTCTGAAGAAACAAGTAGTGTAGCATGCACAGTTAACGTGATAAACGAGTTTTCAGTTTGACAGCTGTCACATAAAATGTAGATATTGGCAAGACCTACAACTTTTCCAAAGAAACTAGTAGTGTAGCATGCACAGTTAACGAGATAATCGAGTTTGAAGTTTGACAGCTGTCACTTAAAATGTAGATCTCGTCCAGACCTACAACTTTTCTGAAGAAACTAGTAGTGTAGCATGCATAGTTAACGAGATAAACGAGTTTGAAGTTTGACAGCTGTCACTAAAAATAAAGGTCTCTTCAAGGCCGACAACTTTCCCAAACAAAGTGATAGTCTAGCATACGATTGCTGAGATAAACTAGTTTTTAGGTTGACAGCTGTCACATAAAATAAAGGTCTCTTCAAGGCCTACAACTTTCCCAAACAAACTGACAGTCTAGCATGAACGATTGCTGAGATAAACTAGTTTTTAGGTTGACAGCTGTCACATAAAATAAAGGTCTCTTCAAGGCCTACAACTTTCCCAAACGAACTGATAGACTGGCATGAATGATTGCCTAGATAAATGTGATTTTAGTTTGACAGCTGTCGTTTGATAAAACTCGTCAAGGCTTAATATTTCCTTAAAGAAATTGATAGTCTAAGGCCCGTATTAATAAATCGCACTCAATACCGCACTCAATAGCGGTCTCAGCTGATACGCACTTAAGTTTTAATCATTATCTTAAGATCGACACATATTAATAAACCGTCATCAAGTGCGTATCAACTGAGATCGCTCTTGAGTGCATATATCTGGCATCTGGCAACAATATATCTTCATTAAACGTGATAAAAGTGAATTTCTCACACAATATCCTCAATATCCATTTTAATCCGTAGAAACTGCGCAAAAATCAACAAAAATCATGATTTTAAGTGAAGGTTTGACAGCACTCAAAAAATCAGCTCTTGAGCTCTATCTCATGACCGCACCTAAGTCCTGAAATAGATTTATTAATATGGCGTCACTCACTTGAGATGACGTTCCTAAGTTAGATCTTTAGTTCAGTCTATTAATTAAAGCAGCAACTTAAGATCGATCTTAAGTGTGATCTCAAAGCTGAGTGCGATTTATAAATACGGGCCTAAATTTATGGTTTCCGAGATAAACGGATCTTATTTTCGACAGCTGTCATCTGAAAGATCACTTCAAGACCTACCATTTTCTCAAACAATCTGATAGTCTAGCATACACTATTTCGTGAGAAGGTGGATCACTGACAACTACTCAACGGAACTACTGCGAATGATCGTGATTTGCGATAGTTCCATTGTCTGACCTGGCCCAATAAACATGAAACTATCCTCAATTGAACTACTGCGAATGATTGGTCTTTTTTAGTTCAATAACAACTACCTACCCTTCATAGGTACCAAGTAGAACCAAGTTACTTTGCTTTTTTTTCGTATCGAGTTTCCAAAAGTTGTAGGATTTTTTTCCCATCGCGGCAACACTGAGCGTGGGAATCTGACTGACAGGCGGCCGAAAGTGACGTCACCTGAACTGACATTGCATCGTCGCGTTGCGTCGCGTCTCGTCTCGTCTGG
This sequence comes from Phthorimaea operculella, assembly GCA_024500475.1. Taxonomy (NCBI): domain Eukaryota; kingdom Metazoa; phylum Arthropoda; class Insecta; order Lepidoptera; family Gelechiidae; genus Phthorimaea; species Phthorimaea operculella. The sequence goes on from JANFCV010000017.1 coordinate 4,396,422, forward strand.
GTTTGAAGCGGCTTCAAGATGCATCGAGCGGCGCCGCGCGTTGCATCTTGATGCCGCTTGAAAATGACATTGCATCGTCGCGTCGCGTCTCGTCTCGTCGCCTTCTGTGGGAACTGACCCTAAAAAGGCTGTAAAAACGGCTATTACACCACGTCCGAGAAATAGTTAGTCATTCAAAAGACTATGTATCACCATAGTGACATGTTGTCAGCCTGTCGCCTAAAATTACAATACTCGTCAACTCTCAAATCTCTAAGTCGCTTCTTACGACACCCACGGTAAAGTTATAGGGATCGCCCTATAACTTTACCATCGCCAGACGGCAGCTTATTATACCTATCACAAAATCTGACGTGTTTGCAGAATATTTACATGTCTTTTACGAAAATACCACCTTGTTAGCAAAATACCTTTGAAAGAGAATAATTTAAAACCAATCGAATACCAAATTTTCATACCCGACTCCCGCAGGTTAATTAAGTTTCTGATGGAAATCACATATTTCATAACGGATTGGAAAACAGGTCGACATAATTTCATTCAAATGTCAGGGGCTTGTATCTAAGTGATGCCGGCTTTGGATAGTATTACCCCTATTCTTTCCCACGGCCTCTGAGGACTTTATGTTAATTCTAATTTTAGGCAACAGACTGAGAACCTATCACTAAAGTGATACACGTTTGTTTGGGACTGGAATAAAAAATGTGTCAAACGCAACATTAAAGACTGCACTTGAACGGTTTTTTCACGCTCTGCCTACCCTGCAGGGCCTAATGTATTTACCTAATTAGGATTCTAGTCGAAATAATATACGGGGTGTAAAGGACGGTGCGACGGACGGTAAACGAAAACATTATTTTGACTTCACATACAAAGCCAATCATATTTTTGTATGGGAGGTTGGATTTCGTTATCGTTTTACGATTTTAGTTTGTATATTGTAACCTACTGAAAAATAATTCCTTGAATTGTAATACGCGTGTGTGTGTGTGTGTGTGTGTGTGTGTGTGTGTGTGTGTGTGTTTGTGTTTGTGTTAGAATATTTGAACGGGTTACAATTCAGCGCGATGGATTAACACCTAATCTAGCGTTGTTTATTATTTTATGGCATAGACTTATATATATAAACTAGCGTTTATAGACCAACTGACAGCTCGATCTCGCGTAACCAATTTTGGTTTTGGCGCGCTTACCTCAGCTAGTGATGTACATTATTCAATTTGGAGGGTTATCGAAAATTTCAAATAAAAAATGGTATGAAGGTTTCAACTTTATTTATTTGTTCAATTGAAATGTTGACATAATGCTTTCTTTGCTGCGGCGGGTCATTTCCTTTTTTGCAGTCATTGTATTTCCTACGTAGGTTTCGTTATAGAATTTGCTGAGAAGGTTGTTCGTAAGAATCCTGGTCAATAGGCGCTATCTTCACAAATAAGACGTGCGAAACGAGAAATAGAATGACATCTATCAGACAAGTGATCGCCGGTGGTCATCGATGCAATGCACGTCTTACATGTATAGACGGCGTCTCTTCTGTTTCATAATTATATTTCATATGGAAACGGTTTCGAGCGTTGCGGTCTTTCACATCTCACGTCGAATCTCTCATTAATACGACCCTGAAAATAATATTAATAAATATTACGTATGAGTCACCGAGTTAATCTCTAATAACTGGATCTAAAGTGTATCTGTTGGATGTAGTTGAAATAATGTTATATGTATTTGTAAAAAAATATGTCTGAATTGTTCAAGTAACTATATAGCAAATCTTAAAAAATTTGCATATTTTTTTGTTGTTATATCATTCAAAGTATGTAAGGTACCTCTAGGTAACTATCGATAACTTAGTCGATAAATTGCAGTCAATCCCTGGCCTAAATGCGAAATTAATTTATCCCCAAATATTATGAAAATTACTAATTAATACACTTTTACATATCAAAAATATGAAAGGAAATATAAGGATTTGCGTATTTTATTATTTTACTTACAAAAAAGGCACATTTAAACAAAAAAATCACGTGTAATCCCAGTGACGACTTTCTGAGAATTTACTTGTGAAATGTACAGTTTTCCGGGTAAGTGTGAAGATTCGCACCCAATTCGCATTCTGAATACATAAACCATCTTTGCACACTCAACAAATTATAAAAATTAATCAGGATTTCTGAAAAAAAACACCAAAATAATGTACAGGTAAAAACCAGCGGGTTGAATTGGGACGATCTGTCATACAAAACAGGTTACAGTGACATAAGGTTCGCTATTCTTTTCTATCTTACTGAGTTTCCATAAATCATTTTTTTCTCTTTTGCACACTATGTTCGTCTATCGTTTCTATGTCTATGATTTTATGGTGACTTTCCAACACAGATTGTCAACAAATTCGACATCATTTCATTCGAATGTCAGGGGCTTAGCCTCATTATACGAGTTGGCTAGTTAGCTATCATTAGCTTTACGCATGACAAACGCAATGTGCGTGTGACTTACACGTGGGAACAGCTGAATGTAAACCACTGCTTAGGTTGGATTCCGCTTGGAATATTGGGTAGCGCGGTAGCCCGCGCGTTATTTGTATGGCATTTCTGTGTGTGTCGTGTGATGCCGGCTTAGAATACAATCACCTCAATTCTACACGTGGGTGTCGTAAAAAGCGACTAAGGGATAATCATCCAGGGAATAGGCAGCAGCGTTCCCTTTAAATGCAACATCTTTTACTGCGCTCGGCAATCCGCCTGCCAAGCGTGGTGAGTATGGCAATACCACCCGTTAGGGGGAGGCCCATGTCTAGCAGTGAGAAATGTTTCTTTGAAAACGCAATACCGTTCTAAGTGTTTGACTATCTGCACGTGGGATAATGTATAAACTTCCACGGAAAAGTCCGAAATCTATGATTTCTTGCTTAAAACTAAGTACCCTAAAGGTTTCAGTCAAAGGCTTTGGCCAAAAAAATACCCAGTATCGCCAGCAACAAAATGCATATAAATGAGTTCACTAGAGTATTGCTATTTTATTAAAAAAATATACAGGGTCCTAACTCATCTAGTATAGAAAATATTAGATAAAATAGATAAACTTGTACGAGAGGCCCGTATAGAGGTAGTGGTTACTCTTACCCCCGAGTATATATTGTACTCAGTTGTAGGTAGGATGTCAAATAAGTAGGTAGATAAAATATAATCGTGTATCGAGTAAAATGACGACTAGGAAAATTATGTTTGATTCAAAGATTAAATATATTATAAAATATCTTGGATGACTTTGCTAATGTTTATACAAGAAGAACCCAGATTTGTCTGGAACGAAATGTATGTATGCATAATGTAAAAAATCAACAGCAAATATTTTAAGAGATGAACCAGCCCATGAAACTGAACAACTTTCCCTATGGGATATAGGTCGAATGATAAAAAAAATGTTGGCTCTCCCATACAAATTGTCTCGGTCGGCTGGTACATTTTGTATGGAAGTTCCAATATTTTTTTTCATATTTCGACCTATGTTCCTTTGGGAAAGTTGTTCAGTTTCATGGGCTGGTTTACCCTTTAAAATATTTGCAGTTGTTTTTTTTAGATCCTGTATACATAGGTAGGTTTCGTTCCAGACAAATCTGGGTTCTTCTTGTATACCTAAACATTAAGCAAAGTCTTCCAAGATATTTTATAATATATTTTATCTTTGAATCAAACATATTTTTCCTAGTTGTCATTTAACTAGATACACGATTATATTTTATGGATTTATTTGACATACTACCTACAACTGATGTACAAGATATACTCGGTGGTTAGTAACCACTGGACCGACCTCTCGTATAAGGTTTATCTATTTCATCTTATATTTTCTATACTAGATGTGGTAGGACCCTGTATATTTTTTTAATATAATAGCAATACCCTAGTGAACCCATTTAAATGCATTTCGTTGCTGGCGATTCTGGGTTTTTGTTGTATGAACTTTTAGCCAAGCCCTTTAAGGCTCATACATGTCGCGTATTAAATTATCCCTTATAATACGATTTAGCTTTTTGAAGTATCAGCCAATTTCAAATTCAACATTGCGGTCTCTCACAAAGTGGCAAACTTTGTAGCGTTGCCAGACCGTCATAAAATGGACGGTTTTCCATCTGTTTTTTCGACAAACCGTTCCTTTTTTGTCCTTCACATTCACTCTTCGAACGGTCTATTACTTGACAGACGTTAATTTAGAAAATGTAGTGAATTTCGAGCTTATATTGTATTTAAAAAAACGCATATATCTGACGCGTATTTGTTTGTTGAAGTATCTAGAAAATTATTCATTTTAAACGGTTTGACAGACACATCAGCTAACGCTAGGCATCGCACAACACTGCGCCTGTCAAACAGTTTGACATAAACCGCTTTTATGGTTTAACCGTTTATGTTGAAATTCGTATTGCCTCAACGTTTGCGTCACTTATTGCAATGGACGTTGCGTGTGTTTTCGCCTTACTTGGTCCATGGTCTAAAAAATGTAAAGAGAAGCGCCATACAACAACCATCCGGTGGCAAATACAGTGAGTGGCCGTCTCAAACATAATTTAGGTACTTTAAAAACTGCTCCTTCAAAGATCTATTTTTTCACATAAACTCAGTAGAGCAATCTGGCAGCACTAAAGCCTGTTAGAGTTAATTTAAGGTCTTTTGTGCTGAATAAACTTTTTTATTAGATTTGGGAGTTAATATAGTGATTTTCTTAAAATCAAAAGACCGAGAAAGTACCTACTTATGCAATTTGATATTAAATATTAGCGTCAGCTGTTTGCTGCTGGATGATGAATCTGAAAAATATTAAAAGATACAAGCATACACACGCATATCACGCCTGCCCATCCTTTGCAGGGTAGGCAGAGCGTTTAAGTCATTCAGAAGACTGTGTATCACCATAGTGACAGGTTATTAACCTGCGATACACATCAACTCGCAACTCCCTTAGTCGCTTTTTACATCATTCACGGCAAAGATTGGGTGATGCTATTATATGCCAGCATCACACGGCAATTTATCTCGGCACATTAGATTATAAATTGTAACATACAACGATTTAAAAATAAGTAGTATGTTATTTAGTTAGTCAACAAAGTAAAAAAATCCGCTTTTAAAATAAAATTACATGTAATACGTAAATTTAACTAATGCACTAACTCCGATTAGTACATAATATACCAAGTACAGCTTTCTATTTTAAATATGACTTGTAACTCTTGTAAGTGTCTGTCAGGTACTCTCTAGACTGAAATTAATGAAGACAAGCTTGTCAATCACTTTGAGAGGTATAAGTTCCACATGCCTCGTCGAGACCTAGCTGATCTTGTACTATCGTCAGCGAATCCACCTTCGCATTTACGTACTTACAGTAAATAGAAATATGTAAAAAAACGTATAGAAAATGCACTAACAATAAATGTTTTCATCGCGTGCCTCACAATCAATGTTTGGAATCGAACCTATGAATTTTGTATGGGATTATTAACCGCTCCACTGCCGCGCCGTTCACCACGTGCCGGCTATAATTATTAGATGCTATCGTGCGAGCATTATGTTTGAACGGCTCTTTACTTTTATTGTATACTATTTCATTGACATTTTAAGGACAATGGAATGTTGGTTTTATGAAAAATAACACAAAAGAAAAAAGTGTGGTGAGGCCATGTCTATAGGTCTTAAAAATTGGAGCTATGTGTCAGTCAGTCAGATCCATACGTGTCTCGACACACTACGACCGAAATTACGCGACGAAATTCGGCGCAATTACGCCAGCAATGTTACTTGCATTACAGACACACAAAGATTCCGTCGCCGAAATTACGTTGCCGGATGTCAGTCCGAAGTAATTAGGCTTGATTTGTACGTAATTTCGGCGCTTACCTATAGTGTGTCATCCCAACCAAAAACGACGAAACCTGACGGAACGGAATTCAGCCGCCGAATTTCGGTCGCGTAATTTCGGTCGTAGTGTGTCATCATCTGCCTGCTCTCATCCCAATTTATTTGGGGTCGGCGCAACGTGTCTCTCTATTCCATTCATCTCGTAGTGTGTCGGCTACACACTTAAACCGAAGTGAACAAAAGAAAGTGGACCCTATGACCCTAGCATTTACCCGAATCTGTCTGCTTTCAATAGCAGCTAGATTTCAAAAGTATATCAGTATTATGCTGTTTACGTCACATTTGCCGACGGCTTAGCGTGGTAAGTGTGAAAAGTACCCCTAATTAGAAGAGACTCGTGTCCAGCAGTGGTCTGTCGTGGCTGTTGATGTTAGTCACGTGGGCAATTAACGTGTTGTGTCACTATAATGCGCCCCACGCTTTCTAATTTGTGCTATAATGATGTTAACATGACCGATTGATGACATGATTCACAATATGATGTAGATTGTTTTGGTAGTATAAACGTCGATTAATTATTTGATTTTCATTTTTAATATTTGTGTAACTTACAAAGTAGAAAATAGTTGCGTATAATTGAGTATTTTAATGGTTAAAAATAATTCTGTCCGACCGTAAGTAAATTTTAAAACAAATAAACAACTTCTTAGACAAGTGTCGACCCACAATATTATTATGAATTATAAGAAACATATTATTATTATTATTACCCAACATATACCATTTAACCTGACCTATTTTACTTATTAGTAGAGTAGAAATTACATAAAAATGAAATACTACAACGTAGCAAATACTACGATATATTGAGATCGTAGCAGCCAATAGCTACGTCATTTATTTCTCGCCTTTTCAAGTTCTGCAGAATTCGTTTTTCGAATTCCAATATATTTTATATTACTCTGCCTGCAATATATTTGAGATTTGATTTAAAAAAGCTATTATAAAATTTATTTTTATTTCTATTTCTATAATATATCTACATAATATAGACCAAAAAGTGTTTTCTATGATGGATAAAAAATAAAGGATTTTTATACCTAGTTTTTACGAATCTCTTTCATAAATCTCGTTGGCAAGCCAAGTTCTTCTTGTCTGTTTATTAAGACTTGCCTAATTAAGTTCGAAGCAAAGGGGGAAAAGACTCAAGTTATATTAAGTTCCAAAATATAACGAAAGTCATCAAAAGTTAATGTTGGTTTTGTTAACAAATGTTACTCCTCATACTTATCTTGTCACAGACTTGTAAACGCAGAGATTGGCTTATACCGGGAGTACTAAAAAGGTCAAGTACTCATGAAACTGAACAACTTTTCCCATGGAACATTTCCCAATACAAAATCGCCAATCAGCTGATTGATTTACAATGACAAATCCATTTCTTTTTTCATATTACGACTCTTGTTCCACGGCAATAGTTGTTTAGTTTCTTGAGTACCATAACCTCCTTTCTGCTTGTTATACACTTTTTGTTACTTTTACACACACCCAAATACTCGTTGTAATAATCTTTAATCTCATTTTCATTTTGTCGTTTGTGTAAGTACCTAAGCACCTGTATTTGTTTATACTTTGGTCTATATATCTATTTGCAAGCTTTGTCTTTTAAGGGTGAATGTGTCGATGCCTCCAGTCATTAAAAGCAAATTGTGTAAGTAAATGAGAGTTGGTTAAATTAGCAGTAAGAATGTCCTTGGAGCGGGCTGTATTATACTTTATGAACTTGTGATGGGCTGCTTTATTACTTAGCTATGACGTCATTGTGCGATGTTGACTTAAAATAAATTTAGCTATTCTGCCTCAGGAGGGTTATGTTTTTCGAGAGTATGTATGTATATATTTGTGTACCTATGTATGTATGTATCCAAGAATTTCGTTTTCATGGGCTGCAGCCCCAGCCCAGTGAGGTGTCGTTAGATTTGTCTCAGCAGCGCAAGCGACACTAGCTATTTTAAAAATCCATAAATGCCAGGTGGCGGATTTTTATCGCAAAATACATGAAATTACCGACGTCGGGTTTTTGTTTTTTAGTACATCCGCTTGTATGCAAAAAACGTTCACAATGTGATTTCTATAGATACATCTTCTAGCATACAGGTTACTTTTTAATTAAAGCATATTATATTTAATCTCTCAAAAACAATTACTATAACAATCCCACCATTGGAAATAGGATTCGTTTTTTGTCGTGCTCGCTATGAATTACAGATAGATTAGTCAGGAAAGTTGCAGGGAATTGCATTCACGAAACAATATACAGGGTGATTGGAAATTCGATGCATTCCCTGAAGGTGGTTAGAGGGGGGGCCATTTCCAACATATTCTTCCATGGAACCAGGGGTCGGAAATGATTGGTTACAAAATTATTAGGACTTTTGATTTTTAAAAGAAAATTTCCCGATTTCAACTTTAAAAGTCATGCGAAAGCTAGCCAAACCGTTTTATGCATAGTTTTTTGACATGATCTCATAGTGAATGAATAGGACAATCATTTTAGTTACAAGTTTAGTTAGAAATACTCTTCTTTTTTAAATACAGCGCCAAAACAAGAAAATATTTTGGTGGAAAGGGATTTTTTTCAACATTCATGGTTATCTACTGTAAAAATCACTATGGAATAATCCGTAAAACTTCATAACAGAGTTCTCTGTTGCATTAGCTAACCCAAAGGTACAATAATCTACAATCAAACATGTTTTCATAAAATAATTAGCATTAATGCAAAAGCGGCGTGCGAAACAAGGCAATTGACTATGGTCGGTCGACTACGCCAAAGTCAGCAAATGCTGTTTAGACAACTTTTCAAGTATTTTCGTGGTCTAATGGGTGGAGCATTCCCCTCAGGAGTCTGTGGTTCCAGGTTCGATTCCCGTGAGTTGACCTACAAGGTTGATATTCAACACTTTGTGAATTTTTCCCAGTTTGGTTTAAAAAATCACGTTGAACCACCTGATTGTCCGCAAGAAAATATCGTGCTCCGGAGGGCATATTAAACCATCGGCCTCGATTGATGTCTAATAAACGCAGACGGTGGTCGTAACACTACCATAGCAGAGGTCTAATACTTGTAGTAGGTGGTTTAAAAACTCCGACAAAGATTTATCATTTCAGTTTTTTAGGAAGCTCAGGAGCTCCATTTCTGAATTGTCGTAATCCTAATCGTGCGAAAATCTGCTACTAATTGTGCTCGTATCACATGTTCTACTAAACTTATTAATTTATGCACACCTTAATAAATTCACACAAACCCTTAACATTTAAAGTGTCGAGTAGTAGAACGTGTAATACGAATGGTTAGACCACTCGTTTTAGATTTCCGTGCACGGATTTGGATTACGACAATTCAGAAATGGAGCTCCTGAGCTTTAAACAGCCTAAAAAACTGAAATGATAAATCTTTGTCGGAGTTTTTAAACCACCTACTACAAGTATTAGACCTCTGCTATGGTGTTACAACCACCGTCTGCGTTTATTAGACATCAATCGAGGCCGATGGTTTAATATGCCCTCCGAGCACGATATTTTCTTACGGACAATCAGGTGGTTCAACGTGATTTTTAAACCAAACTGGGAAAAATTCACAAAGTGTTGAATATCAACCTTGTAGGTCAACTCACGGAATCGAACCTGGAACCACAGACTCCTGAGGGGAATGCTCCATCCATTAGACCACGAAAATACTTGAAAAGTTGTCTAAACAGCATTTGCTGACTTTGGCGTAGTCGACCGACCATAGTCAATTGCCTTGTTTCGCACGCCGCTTTTGCATTAATGCTAATTATTTTATGAAAACATGTTTGATTGTAGATTATTGTACCTTTTGGTTAGCTAATGCAACAGAGAACTCTGTTATGAAGTTTTACGGATTATTCCATAGTGATTTTTACAGTAGATTACCATGAATGTTGAAAAATCCCTTTCTATTTTCTTGTTTTGGCGCTGTATTTTAAAAAGAAGAGTATTTCTAACTAAACTTGTAACTAAAATGATTGTCCTATTCATTCACTATGAGATCATGTCAAAAACTATGCATAAAACGGTTTGGCTTTCGCATGACTTTAAAGTTGAAATCGGGAAATTTTCTTTTAAAAATCAAAAGTCCTAATAATTTTGTAACCAATCATTTCCGACCCCTGGTTCCATGGAAGAATATGTTGGAAATGGCCCCCCCTCTAACCACCTTCAGGGAATGCATCGAATTTCCAATCACCCTGTATATCTCAGCTAAGCATAGAATTTATTTACTGCGAAATTACATGGTCGGTAACTACTTTTTGGTATTCAATATAAAAACATAACAATCCTGCCAAACATATATGAGTCAAACGTTACCACTTACTTCTAGTGGTAGGCCTTTGACAGCTCGTAGTAATGTGAAATACAAATGTAAGTTTATATTCCTGTAATATCGAAATGGGGTCGTAAAATATTCAATTTATTCTGACACGAACACCGACGGATGGGGCGCGGAGGGCCATAAAAAGGTAATTTAGTGTCTTAACCTTATTTCATTAGCCAAAGCCATTATACTTAAATTTCAGACAGAATTGGCTGTGGATGAAACTAGTACTTACCAAAAGTACTAAGTATAAATATAAGAAGCGACATTCCCACCCTCTCTGATATAAATCGCTCTGCTCGTAAGCGATTTTGTCTACACCCTTATATCAAAAAATTTCACTTGTTTTGATAAATGCCATACGATTTGATACAACTGTCTTTTCGCGCGAAAAAAGTTTTTCAGTGCACATGCTAGCCGGGCTGTAGGCGGCCTACGTCCAGTTGTTTATTGCTTTACTTAGGCTAAATGTGATGTGATGTAATAATATATAATAGGTATATTTTCCCTAGGTATGACGACTTGGTTGACCTTTGATCATGTTCAAAATACTCTGAACTCCGGACTTTCACGGACTACGTCCATGAATGTAGTTAAATTTGAAATTCGCACTGCAAAGCGAACGGAATTTGGAGCTGCTGTTAGAATTTAGAATTTCCAACAATTTTCATTGTTCTGCGCCTGAATTCGGAATTCAGTATAATTACTAAATTCGCTCAAAAGCTCAAAAGTTAAAGTTACGCACATATTTTGAGAATGCAACGAAAAAATACTCGCAACGTTTTAATAAGAGACTTTTGAACTCAGTTTTTGCATTCGCCGGATGATTTTCCGGTAGAACTTTTCGGTTTTTTTTTCGAAAGAATTTTTGGAAGTTACATGCATAAACCCTATCAAGTTGAGGCTCTTTCAGGTTTTCATGTGAAAAATTATCTGTCACGCCTTGATGCGTATAATTTTAGTTGGAGTGACTACAGTAGCAAATTTGTATAGGTATTTGATCAATATTTAATTGATGTTATTTGAAAATGGCGAGGACTTTATAAACCTCTTAGGCAAGAAACACATGGTAACGTCCGTTCGAGTGCGCTAGCCAATACTTACTTTGTGGTTCGAGCATAGATCCATTTTCCACCTTATTCTCATACGAATACGGTTTATATCAAATGATTCGACAGACGCATCCCTCGACGCAGCGTTGTGTGATGTTGGCATAAACCGTATTCGTATAAAAATAGGATGGAGAATCCAATGAATGACGCAGAAATGGACTTTGCGTGTGTTTCTTGTATTAATTTAGCGGTTTATGACTGTGTATGTCTGAAGTCTGGTCTCTAGAGGTCTTTAAGAAGATTAATTCTCACGGGGATACACAAAGTTGTAAACGCAATCTGTAAGATATTGTTTGGTTTAGGGTAGATTAGAACAATACGCCGTTGTCTTAGGTAACATTATTTCTTACTTTGGGGAGCAAAGACACAAAATAAAGGCGCCACGCGTCTCCTTAATTTCTGTGTTCTGCCTGTATGTCGACTCCTTCTGAATAATCTATTTTGTAAGAAAAGCAAAAAAATATCAACTTAAAAAAAACACGGAATTAAAAGGACCGAGTACGTTATGTCGATACACCCTCCATTTGTTTATGACAAGCAACCGTATCAGCTGTCAGTTGCAGATAAAAAAATGTCCTTTATACATGTTACCGTCATTTCGCCTTTAATTCACATGGAAACCGCTGATTGCGGTGATTGAAAAGAAAATACGGCTCCATTTGTTGGAATAATATATAAAATTGCGTGAGTGTGGTGAACAATAAATTTGTTTTTGTTTTTTTGGTATTTCTGCTTATTCTCGTAAATGGAAATAAGAAATTGAAAAAAATGTCATGCATGAACCGGGTATCGAACCGACATGGGTAAACGCCCTACCGCTCTACCACTGAGCTATCGATGCACCGGTAGACGCCTGCCAAATTTTTAAATCTATTGATGCTCGTCTCATCTGCTTAGCTCAGTAGAAAAAGTTTAAGGCAGGTAAGCGTTAAAGTCGTCGCTAGTACTGAGTAAGCCATCTGTAAAGACGCTCCGCGCGCCGTTTACCTAATTAGTGGTTTTGGTTTGCGGCGTTTTAAAGGGGATACTACAAGGTGTTTACTTTCAGCAGACATACAGCAACATTTTGGAGACAGCCCTACGCAATTTAAGGTGTTTATTTTCAGCAGGCATACAGCAACATTTTGGAGACAGCCCTACACAATTTTTAAAGACGGCAATTGTAGGTACCTTGCTTACCCGTAGATATTACATTTACGAAGAAATATTTCAACAAATAACAAAATAAGAGGAAAACGCAAACACCAACGCAAATCACTCGTTTAAAAAACATGACATATTTCGTTGGGCCAATTTAATAAAAAAAGGTAATATTGCGGCAAGTTTATTGAAATAGAAAAATAAGGAAACGGAAGAAAAGGGTTCAAGTGGGTACACGTTTCAATATCTTGACGTTGGTTCATGAATATAGGGTGTAGGAGGTGTAGGACGCTACCTACACACTGAAACAAGAGACGTAGAAGTCAGACGGCTGACGATTATTTGTCACACAGTTGTCATGTCACGACTCACGCGTGTGTAGATAATGTGAAGAGTTGATTAGGTACGTACGCGAATGGTTCTGTCGCAGAAATTTTGACATGAATAGCAGAAATTTTAAAACTTGCGAGGAACTCTTTGATGTCATATAAAAACAATACGAAATTATATTACGCAAATAAACTAAAACTGAAATGTAAATTCCATCTCATGACCCTCGGTCTGATACCTAATGATAATGACTAATTATGCCGATTTTTCATATAGATTGGAAGGTTGAATTATATATAGATAACATACAAAATAAATACATAATTGTTCCACCATTTCCGTGGAAAATAAACTAACGCTAGGGTGATGGTACCATAAACGGAAATATAAAATATCTTACAGCCTTCTTTTATCCGACAGCGACTTTAATAACGGTGGTGATCCGATTGTTTGGGACATTTTGCAATATTTCACACCCTGTGTTATATTTCAATCTGCACTTTTTGTAAAAGGGACAATGTTTTGTTTGAAGGTAACTACGCCAGCGTGAACATAAAAGATTTATTACAAAGACAAAAGACCTGAGGCTTTTTGGTCCGAATTCATTAAGTTTCGTCTCATAATGTCCCTTTCAATTATCGAGAAAATTATCAAAGGCTCTCGACTCGAATAACCGCTGAAAATGATATTACCCTCAAGCTGTCATTCGAATACAAGGGAAAATTAAACCTGTCAGAGCCGACGTAATTCATTGTCCATTGAATTGTAACAGTCATTAATAACATTAATAATAGACGAATTTCAATACCTCTGTTCCGCCCAGCGGTTTCACTTTCTGTTTCCGGTTTTCCTTTTCGGCAGTAAAAATTTCCCTTTTTACATTTAATGGTCAAAGAGGAGTCTCAGTGTTGATTTGTGCTACGTCGTACAATTCTTACGTACTACCTGTCTTTATATTAATAAAACTGAACAAAATCATTATACTTTCGAGAACATATAAATAAATTTCTAAATTGTCTAATAATGTAAATATTTCTATTGTTGCAGATGGATTGGAACCAGCAAGATCTACTGAAAAAGATGATAAGAAGACTTTAACATGCTAGCTGTGAACCAAACTTTCAACACAACTGCTAAATATGACCCGCCTGCGATGTCAATCAACAGCTCATACCTCGGAGGAGGCGTCCTCATCCTCACGAAAACCTTAACTGGAGAATCCTTTGAGATCCTCGACGAGCCCAAAAACAACCGAACCTCAGACATCGTTGACCTCAAAATCGTTCAAATCGCTTTCAGTATCTTATACTCCCTCATTTTCATATTAGGTGTGTTCGGAAATGTCCTAGTCTGCTATGTCGTCTTCCGAAACCGGGCCATGCAAACTGTGACTAATTTATTCATAACTAACTTAGCACTCTCGGATATCCTACTATGTCTATTAGCTGTTCCTCCCACTCCGATGTATACATTTCTCGGAAGATGGGTTTTCGGACGCATTCTCTGTCATATAGTACCTTATGCTCAAGGCACCAGCATTTACATATCCACCCTAACCCTCACCTCTATAGCTATAGATAGATTCTTCGTTATAATCTACCCCTTTCACCCTCGAATGAAGTTAAATACTTGCGTTTTTATCATAGTCTTCATATGGATATTCTCACTAGTCGTCACATGTCCTTATGGCCTATTCATGGGCATTCAAATAACGAATCAATCACAAATATTTTGTGAAGAAAGCTGGCCCTCAGACAGATCTAGAAAAATCTTTGGAGTGTCAACGTTTGTACTCCAATTCCTAATACCATTTTTAGTCATAGCCGTGTGTTATACATGCGTTAGTATAAGATTGAACGACCGTGCAAGGTCTAAACCAGGTGCTAAAACTACTAGGAGGGAAGAGGCAGATAGAGATAGGAAAAAAAGGACTAATAGAATGTTGATTTCAATGGTTGCTATCTTCGGTATTTCTTGGCTTCCGATCAATCTTATAAACATTTTCAATGACTTCTACGCGTCTATGACAGAGAGCAAATACTATCTGATCTCCTTCTTCTTCGCCCATTCGATGGCGATGGCATCAACCTGTTACAACCCGTTCCTCTACGCGTGGTTGAACGAGAACTTTAGGAAGGAGTTCAAACAGGTCCTTCCTTTTTTCGAGTCAACGGGGGGAGTCAGGAACAGTTACCATTCGGGGCGAATGCCAACGCATAAGTCCGACAAAATCTGCAATGGTAACGACACCATCCAGGAGACTCTACTGGCTTCCTCCGTGAACCGAGGACCTTCTTTGAAGAACCGGAATCTTGACTTGAAGAAGGATGGAGTGGAAGTGGAGAATATCTTGTTGGAGGAGAAAATCTCGGCGAGTTTTCATACGAAGAGTGAAAACTTGAACCTGCAGCTGATTGATGAAGAGTCGCAGTTCACTGAACCCAAAGCCAGTAAAGGACCTCCAGTGTAACTGTAAGTACCTATGCTCTAAGTTTTAGTACATACAAACTCACGTCCGGTAAGACACCCGTACAGCTAATGATAGTCACACGCGAGCGACATAAAAATAGTCCAAACATCAAAAAGTCTAGTCTAAACCAACCGGAGCTTCATTGTAATTTATAAAAATAAACTAGTGTTTGAAGAAATCTTCACTATTAGGGTGGGCTTAAAAACCAAGCGACAGCGACAACGACGCGCGTCGTTGTCGCTGTCAAATGACTGGTTTGTATGGGTTTGTATGGGGAACCAGATAAACCGAGCGTCGGCGTCGTTGCGGCGCGCCACGACGCCGTCACGTTGACAGCGCGCTGAGAGGCTAACCAGGCCAGTGTTGCCGGATAAACAGAATTACTGCTATTTGGACATATTTAACAGCAAGGTAAATGTAGTTAAAAATATAGAACAAGCTTTATGTAAATTCTGAACTATTGTTGCCGTACTACCGATGGTTTTACTATCGATAGTTTTCATTTATTCAGGCCTATACAATCGGTAGGCCTAATAATAGTATTGATAATTCAAAATAAAGCAATACTGTTGACGAGGTATAATACTATCGATAGTATCGATAGTGCAGGATATCGATACTATCGATTGTCTATCGTTTTACAATCGATAGTCCACTATCGAGTGGCAACAATATTCTAAACACATGCTTTTTATGTTACAGTTTATCAAATTTTCACAAATTACACGCTGAATTCCGACAAGCTCTGCCTACCCCGCAAAAGATAAAGGTGTGATATATGTATGTATGTATTCCAACAATATTGATGCCTGAGCAGAATTTGCAAAAGAAAATGTAATAATAATGCAAATATATTGTAAACCTCATTTTGCGTTTTGCGGCGCTAAAAGTTCTGTTGTATTTGTTGTTATACATTATAAGGAAAAACTGAACTAAACCCATGAACTATTCTACACGAAAAGTTATATTATGAATTATATTATATTACTTGTCACTTGGTTATGCGTCTGTCAAGACTCCTTTTTTCGGGATCGCGTTAAGATATCAACTTGAAATAAAACCATTCCATAGTCACCACACCAACAGGGATGATGTTCTCTCCGGCTGATTTCGGCCATGCCGACCACTTTTAATTCTGATCAGCAGCTTCCTAAATACTGCAGCTGCCACACTGATTCTGCTATTCATCTCATTATCAAGGTCACATTAAATATCGAAACTTCTCAACTTGTGTCATCATATCTTCACCAAACTTAATTTTCAGTATCTCACGACCTTGTATTTCCATTAAAATTACTTTTGTGAATGATCTGATCACTAAGACGGCGGTCGTTACACAATAATGTCAGAGGCCTGCTACTTATAGTAGGCGGTTGGAAAACTCTGACTCTAGGTTTCATCGAATTGTTGAACGACTTGGTGTACTACTCGAATAAGAAGAAGTTATTTTCCCATACAACTTTAAAAGTTGAATAACTCGGAAACTAAAATTAATCGCGGAACATACATGGGGTATTTTCGAATACCCTAAGATGTGAGGAATCTAATTTCTTTTTATTGACGTCACTCCATGGACCACCCTTAATAAATTTAAATTTAATTTTATTATATAAAAACATAATTAAAAATACGTAAGGTCAATGCTAATGTTTGATGGCAGTAACAACCTCATCACACGACAGGGGCTCATGCATTTGGTGGTTAAGGTGAGATGAGGTAACAATTGATGTGGTGCGGTGGTGCCGATTAGCTGTTCGTCTACGTTAAGCAGATCGATAAAATATGACCAAGAAACAAGAGTATAAACAACCCCAAAAGTTCGAGTTTAAGTATTTATATAGGAAAACCTGCTAATAAAAATAAAAAAATTTAGAGCAAACTATAGCAAAGACCCGGCAACACTGTAAATTAGTGACATTCAGATATTCTCTTGTCTTCACCGTTGGTCGTATCACGAAGTGATGTAACCAAAAAATTACAATTTTTAGTTTGATACACCATGACAATGGAATTCTAAAATTATATTTTTTGGCTTAATCCACACCACAACACGCTTTGTCTGAACTTTTTTCCTAGGAGACGGTAGGTATTTTTTTATCACGAATAGTCTTTATCGTCATTTAAATAATATATGACGATTGACGGCGCGTGACTTAAGAGTAGCTAAGAAGAGCTAAGTTTATTTTATTTTGGCCTAATAATTTCTGTTATTGTTTCGTTAATATTTGTTTAGATAATCTTCAATACTGCAAGCTGTAGTGCTGATTGTATTCGAATCTTCGAATCTCTTTGGTTGGAAAGGGTTTGTGAACGAATGGAGTGGTGTTGATGACATTATTGGCACTGACATGCCTGACTTGGATTTTGATATGTGTCACGGTGGGCTATCTACTATGTAGGATTTTTATTCAGATAGATAGACTAAACTGACAGCTAAGATCAGCCTTTTGTTTTTAAAATGTTGCAAGCATCAGGCTAGTGTTGTGGTTTGACTCATTCATTATAATCATTGAACTGTTGTCACATGATTCCTCGATGTATTTGTTTTAGTAAATAAATAGGCTCAATAAATACTTGCGTATATATTACGTACTTACTTTACGTTACGTAAAAGAGTATACGTTACGCGTATACTTTACGTTTATACGCAAAGTTTTCGTTTGGTTTACAACCTGTTACATAACTAACCAAAAAAAAGAATATTTTTCATTATCATCAGTCGATAAAATAATCCCATTACTAGTCTAGGTCAGGTGCTACACTACCTGGCGAACAAAGTCCGCTTCGGCGTACATTGCTGGTTGACTTAGTTTCTTGTATTGATGACATTCATGTAATAGCCAGCAATGTAGACCGAACTGCGCTTCGCCGCGTCGGTAACTTCATTTGAACTTTGAGCTGTCAAAATTAGTGCTGCGATGCCACGATTAAAAATAAGTGTAATTGAATAAAAAAATATTTATTTCGTAGTTTTCAAAAACGAATTTTTTGTACGGCTCTAATTTTTTGTTAAATTGACTCCTTGCAACGGACCTTTCCACACCCTTTCAGCTGTATTAGTTGTTTTGTAACACGTTGTATAGAAAGCAAAAATGAATAACACCTATTGAAATTTAAAATGTAATGTTGAATAAATTCACATTAATGATATCTGACTGTTACTAGTTATGTTCTCATTAGCTTTCAAATAAACATTTCGTCAGACAGGAAATAGTTTGTTACACACAATTGTAGTACCTATGTTTGTCTTATAGGGCAATTAAATATTGAAAATTGAAATAAATTAAATTTATTTTCATAAAGATTCAATCACAATCTTTGATTCACGTAACTTGATCATTTGGGTACAACACTATGTTATTATTATTTTAAAATACAAAAACGTGGCAACCCACCAAACGTCAATTGAGTCTATCTGTATAAAAATCCTACTATATTTCATTATTCTAATCGAATAATATCTAATAATACGACTTCATAACCTGTATGGGGGTATGGTCCCATTCGGCAAAAAGCATGAAATTTGGCATGTGTGTAGCTTATATAATATGTAAGCTTCAGGAAAAGGGAAGCAAGTTGGACCCCCATGCTTTCCTCCTTTACCCCATTTATATGTCCCAAATTTCAGTTATCTTTATTCTTCTCGGAAACTATTAAAGATAGTGTAATTATAGTGACTATTAAAGATAGGGGTGTAAGGGGCCTTACCAACACCTTCGGGGCCCAAGCCAACCTTACCTGCCCCTGGTGCGCCCTGCTGGTCAACGGACGAGGCAATGGCGACCCGACAACCCGCACTGGATCAGCGTGGCGGGTGACGATCTAACCCCCCTAAATAAACATGGCAGTACAAGTCAAACCATGTTCTGCTGTAAAGTTTAAAGAAACTAGTTACGCCCTTTTTTGGTGCGACCAGTGGTATGCGGGTATGGATTGCAAAAAACCTGGAAGATCCAAGACTGGAACAATAAAATAAGTAGATAAATTTTTCAATTCTGGTTACTGTCGCAAAATTATTCTTTGCTTCAAATGTAAAACGCTCCATCCGCATTAGAGTGGTAGGTAAATGAATGAATGGTTCTAGTTGGAAAATCCTGAACTACAAAATTAACGACGGAACTTTATATGGGCTATGAAGGAGACAAAAATATTAGGACAGTTCTCAAAAAATTGGCCGCAAGATTTCATTTTTGCGTGTTTTTAAAAAGTTCGTGTTTTCGCGAAAAAAAATATCTTGCTAGCTAGACTAATGGTTCTTTATTACATATTTAGTGGAGGGAAGCAATTTTTTTGATTACTTTAGGAAATATGGGCAATCTAAATTACGAGGGAGGCAGGTGAACGACAATGTCGCCAGGTTAAGGACAATAGGTGCAGGTTAACGACATTTTAGTACAAATTTACTAAGTAACGTCAGCAGGTTAACGACTACGGGTACGGGCTGTAATTTCTCAGCAATAAAAACACAAAATACCTAATCATTTAGTAACTTAAATTCGTACAGCACACATATGAACATTTTTGCACTTCAACTAAATCAAACTTTTAATAAGTATAATAAAGTATCTCTATGAACAATTCAATGTTTTTTAGAAAAATCCTTCTAAAATTATTGTTTAATAAATTTGGGACTGCTTTTATCAAATTAGTAAAATATTAAGCAATGAATTAGATCATTTATTTTATATTATTAATTACACATTTGTATGATAATTGTCGCTAACCTGCTATTTGGTCGTTCACCTGCATTTTTGAGACAGGTGAACGACCGGCAGGTTAACGACTAAATAGCAGTTATTTCGTCATCACAGGAAAACCATTTTGTACAAGGATTGCTCACTTAGACACATTAAAGCAAACACTATTTTACACATTATAACTTGAAATGAGTGCAACGGGTAGCATAGTTTTTACATAAAGAGGCATAAAACGACTACATACCCGTTACAAACTCCAGAATCCTATATATAGCTCGCCTTTTCTCCGGAAACTGAACAACTGACAAGGCCTTCTCTCAGCAGATGTTTGCTAGTGAATGGCTGGTTCAGGTGTTGCAGAGTGAGACGGGAGAGGTGAAGTGGTACCCGCGGTACGATCGTGTTTTCACATTTGCAGATTAACGACAAAAATGTTCGTACAAAACTTTAAATTGTATTTTATGTTATGAATAATGAATATTAGGTTATTATATTGTGTGATTCTTCTCCTATGGATATACGTAAATAGAAACGTTTGGTAGAATATTTTATTTTTGCGCAATAATATATTTTTTTAATGCTTAAACTTAAGCACATCGTGAAAAGACACGCAGGTTAGCGACCAAATATACGTAAAAATCAGAATAAAAGTATTTAATATACCTCGAGCGATATTATATACACATGGCCTTTGTGTAAGAACTGTGTTTAAAAACGAATATGGCAAAAGTTATCAGCTGGGTGCATAAATATAAAAAATATCTGACGTAAACTGATGCACAGGTTGTGCGGCCAATTTTTTGAGAAATGGCCATTAAAATATCTCACGGAAGCGCATAGAAGGTCAGAATTTTGGTTCATCATCATCACCCTCAGCCATCCACCCACCCTCATGGTCCCGTGCCAGCCTGTGCCAGTGAGGTCATATTATAAGCTTGATGATATCGTCGGACCATCGAGCAGGTGGTCTGCCCACTGACCTTTTCACCAATCTTGGCCACCGCTTCGTGGCTGCTTTTTTCCACCGATCGTCACTTCGTCTTACAAGTGTCCTGCCCATCTCCACCTTAACCTCGTCACTCGCTTACCTATATTTTTGACTTTGGTTTTACGTCGACTTTCAACTTATGGTTTTGGACATGTTCATCCTGAGACCGACCTTCAGGGAGGCATCATGCAGATGCGATATTTTGCTGGAGACCCAGAAAACGTTCGGCAAAAAGGATGAGATCATCTGAAAGTCTCAGGTGCGACATGCGTATTCCGTTGAAATTGTCTTCTTTCTCGCTCCAATCTAAAGTCTTCAAGATATCTTCTAGTACGTTGGTCAAAAGTTTACCCGTTTGACTCCCGGAGGACATCCACACATCACCTGTCAATACCGCAGCGATGCAGAGAGTGAAACACTGACAATACATTTTGATTGTTTGTCAGATGACGAACAGTCGAATGCCTTTTCATTAAGCTTTTCATAGTCAACGAAGGTGAAACACAAGGGCCGGTTGTAAACTTTGCACTTCTCCGTTAGCTGCTTGACGGCGTGAATGTGATCCATGGTTGAGTATCCACTCCTGAAGCTAGCTTACGGGTTAGTACTCATCCAGGTTGGCAGTAAGTCGGTGACACAGGACAGGACAAGAGAATTTCGATTATCGGCTTATCACTCGAAAACGATACATTGTACAGAATGTTGTTGTTATTTTAAAAAACCGGCCAAGAGAGTGTCAGACACGCCCACAAATAGGGTTTCGTAGTCAACGTTTAAATATCAGGCTTTTCAGCATTACAAACTTAATTTTGTTGCTGGTTTAATAGCAGCAGTATGATGACCAACCGCAAATAGAAAATCTCAATTTTTTCTGAAACCTTTAAGGGTACGATATCCGTTATAGTTTTCATTGTAACTTCAGATTGTAAGCTATATTCCATATTTATTTCAAATTTTTAGCGTTTATACTTTAGAAGTTACAGCTGGAACAAATTATGGGTCAAAATCGCCCTTTTTAAAAGCAAATATCTCGTGACAGAAACATTTTAGTGACTTTGTTTCAAAAAAACCTCACCTTAGTTTTAAAAGACCTATTCAACGATACCCTACTTAATATAACAGAAGAAAAAAAAATTTTTTGCCCCCCTTTCACTTGTATGGGAGGGGGTCCAAAAAACATTTAAAATATTTTTTTCTTAACATTTCTATATTTGGGTCAACACGATCTATCTTCTCATTAAATTTCATGTCGATAGCTCTGAAACTGACGAAGATATGAGGGCGCGGCATACAGACAGACAGACAGACAGACAGACAGACAGACAGACAGACCGACAGACAGACAGACAGACAGACAGACAGACAGACATGACGAAACTATAAGGGTTTCTAGTAGACTACGAAACCCTAAAAATTAAATCTAATAAACTTCTCTAACATTGAGTCTTGATAGCTTTTACTAAATCTATGTTATATGGGTTGGAATTTACAACCCATATAACCACAGAGAACCAAAACGTCATTCGCGGTCCCCGATAGAGACGCCCTTTGAGCAATATAGCCTGCCAATTTGGTTTACCGAATTGCCATTCCCAGTGTTGCCACCAGCTTATATTTCTCGAACTTGACGTCCTTTTTTGACTCCCACGTGTTATTTGTAATTTTACCATTTTGTTTGTAAATCGCCCTTACTCTAATACTTATGATACAATAAAACATGCTGTACTATAACAGCCGCAACAGTCCACTGCTAGACATAGGCCTTCCCTTATTAGGGGGGTATTTGCCATACTCACTACGCTTGGCAGGCGGATTGGCAAGCGCAGTTCAAGGTGATGTATTCACAGAGAATTTTGCTGCCCATTCTCTGGAACGACTTAATTAATTTTTAACACTCAATGGTAGATAGATGGGGTGATGCTATTCAACGCCAACATTACTCGGCAATATACCTATTTATTATCTGGATCTTTGTTTTGATTTGGTGAAAAAACTACTTTAACAAAAAATGAGAATATTTTTTTTACGTAGCTGTTATCTACCTATCTATGTACCTAATTCGAAAAATAAACACGACAGACAAAAGTTGTCTCATTCAACTCATTGAATTTTTTTCTGGCTGACACGTACTTGGTACATTCTCATCGGCCGCATTTTTCACACATTCCGCTGAAAAAATGAATCTTCCTGTGGGTAGAGGGTTATAAAAAATTACTATAAAATACTTTAACTCGTCACACATGTGGTCAAATGTTTAAATACTCAAATATGTTGACAGTTTTTTGTAAAATTGCTGTCAAACATGCATTCTCTAACGTCCATGGCGAAGAACTTTGCTACTTTGTGACAGATAAACTGTTATAGATCCTAAAATATCTGGGTTACATCATGTTTATCCTTCTTATCTTCCAATTAGTTATATTTTCTATCTTTACAAAATGTTTTTATGAGTAAAAGATGCCAGAAACTTTTTTAAACACGGTTTTTAGCGTTGAAGCCTGACATAGGCAAAAATTTCCTCACGCTACCTTCTCACTCATATTTTCATGACGGTGCAAGCTATCTGTCTAGTTTATTTACACATGAGTAGCGGATAGTACTGCCGACAATATCGTAAGAGAAGCACATGCCTCTCGCTGCTGCATTTTTGCTGGCGAAGGTAATTTCCACACATTTACGATTTGGTTCAGTACCCACCTAACTTCCATGCTCATCGATAACTAAGTATTCAGTTATCAGGTAATACTGATATTTTTCTGGTTAATACCTTTGTTATGCTCAAAACAAGAGGCGGTGTTGTAAAAAGTATGGTCTTATAGTTTTTCCGTAAACCGCAAAATAAACTTTCGTTCTAACGTCCATGTCCTTTTTTCCATGTCTTTCCATGTTTCGCGGTGACATGGACGTTACAAAATGTCATGGACGTTAGAGAATGATTAAATTTTTGGCCCCACTGTTGGACAAAGATTTTAAATGATATATATTTTTTTTAATTTAAACCAATGCATGTCTTAATGGAAAATTTTGTGAAAGTTATTCATACTTGAATACCAAATTTTTAAAACACATCTCGTGTTAGGTATACAATTTTGGAAAACTTGCAACATTTTACACCGCAGGCAGGATTTGAACCAGCGACCTTCGGCATCTGTACTGTTGACGCCACTACCAACTGGGTTACCGCGGTTCTAATCGAGCCTGCGAATTTAGCAAGTACATCTTGTCCACTATCGCGTTTGCAAGTTTTCCAAAATAATTCATACTTTTTATGTCATCGTCATCATAATTAGCCTAGGTAGGTAGTATACTACTGAACATCGGACTCCACTAAATACTTCCACCTTGACCGATTAGAAGCGGCCTGCATCCTGCATTTCCCTGCCGCGGGCCGCCGCTCCTCCACCGATTATCAGTCCTTCGAGCGATTGGCACTTCAGCTTGCTGACTCTTTTAGCTATGTCGGTTACCTTGGTTCGTCTACGGATCTTCTCGTTTCTGATTCGATCACGAAGAGAAACACCGAGCATAGCTCTCTCCATAGCTCACTGAGTGACTCCTACTCTATTTAGGAGGCCGACAGTTAGCGACCATGTCTGCGCACCGTAGGTTATCACTGGCATGACACACTGTTCAAAAACGTTGTACGTACGTGTTGGACGTAAAGACGCTGCGTTAACTTCCCGGAGCTGCCCAGCCGAGCTGGATCTTCCTAGTTGGACTGTTTGTCCTAGATAGACGTATTTGTCTACCACTTTGAGTGTCGGATTCCCTACCGATATTGGGGTGGGCGTTACATGAGAGTTGGCCATGACTTTTGTCGTGTCCATATTCAACTTGAGGTCCACTTGTTGGGAAACCTCGATTAAAGTCCTGTAGCATTTTGCTGAGTGATGTTTTCGCTATTGATATTGATGTTAAGTTCATCCCATTCCAGGAGCTTGAAGGCATCTTCCATCGCATTGGTGAAGAGCTTCTGAGATAATACATCTCCTTGTCTTATACCCCTGTGCAATGGAATTGCCGCTGTGGTCTGATCTTGTATTCGAACTGACATTGTGGCGTTTTTTTCTTCGTTTATGAATATTTCAACACTTCGATATACCTGTAGTGTATAATATCGCTTCTGTTTCATACTTCTGGCGTCACACCTCCTAACAAGACAAAATTAAAGAGATTCTGAAAGACTTTAAGTACTGGTGTTTCACCCGCTTTTAGTAGCTCTGATATGATTCCGTCCTCGCCCGGCACGTTGTTGTTTTTGAGCTGTTCAAGGGTTATCTTAATCTCATACAAGCTGATATCCGGGTCATCCTCGGTCTATACCGAGGTCTAGACACTGTTGTCGGGTAAGCTTTGCTCTAGGGTCTGTTGAGCTAATAACAGGTTTTGCGACTGAAGTGTACAGCTGTCCACAGAACAGTTTGATCTCCCACAGTACCTCTCTTTGCATGGATACCACGCTGCCATCCTCCGTCTTCAGCTTTGTCAGCCGGCTCTGTCCAACAGACAGGTGCTTTGCGAAAACTTTGGTACCATTGTTTCTCTTAATAGTTTTTTTAATATTTTTAGTATTAAAGTCATTGATCTACAACAACCCTAGGTTTAGCGCTCCATACAAAATTACGCTAAGATTTTGTCACTCTTGTCACCTACTCAACTATACATTCATACATAGCCATATATAGATTCATTGCGTCCGCCCGATTCAAAATACCACAACGAACCCTCAGCATAGTTTATTGAACTCAGCCTTATTTGTCCACTATTACGGTCGAAATTCTAGTGTCTACGCTCCCAACTTACGACCATTCGCAAATACTTTTCTAATATAAGCAGCAATTAGGCTAACCTTTAACTAGACTTCATACACTGCTGCTTACATTGAGTAGTTCACTCTAAGTAAAACCAGTGCAGCAGCAATGTATATTAAATCGGAGCCTACTTTTAGAGTTTTACTCCGTCTTTTTCACACGCAACGCTGAGTTGTCGAGTAAGAGAAGGACAGCTGCGAAGTAGTTGTTTTAGATTATTTATGATTAAAATCATTACTTTTATGAGTATTACCGCATAAATTGCAATAATTATACCATAATAAGATGAATAATGTATATACTTGCTTGAAATACGAGACGCCGTCCTGTTTTTTGTACTTTGTACTGACATTTTTCCAGTTTTTAGCGCGCACTTGGTCATGTTAACGGCTTCGCGGCCAGCCACGCACTGTGGAAAAGGAGTGCTCGCTTGCAAATTGTGCACCCCTTTACCGGCCCACCTTTTGAGCGTACGCGCGTAATCTAGAGTTGTTGTAGATCAATGATTAAAGTTTTGAATATCACACCGCAGGAACTAGCATATCTGTCTGTTGAGCCGCCGATATCACATACGAAATAAACGATAAATAATGTGTAAAAAAATCAACTGCAAATTTAATATTATGAGGCGTTGGAAGAAACGTAGGTCGTAATGTGAAAATAATAATAATGGTGGGGCAATACAAATTGTAGCAACCGCCCGAGGGAGTCCAAAATTGTATGGGAGGTTCAAAATTGTTTTCCACATCTCGACCTATGTTCCTCGAGGAAAGTTGTTCAGTTTCACGGGCTAATTCATTACTTAAAGTATTTGTAGTTGATTTTTTTACATCTTGTATAAAGAAATAAAACGTATTTTGTTTAGTTTTCCGACGTACCAAGTAGTGGGCATCTAACTTCCATGTCAAAAAATAGTGGCCTTCCATTTTTTTCGTTATTGATAGTCATATGTTATATATTTTCACTAAAATACCTTGTATAAGCTCTAAACAACATTACTTACTAGTTTTATATTTAAAATACACTTTAATTTTTTCATTATTTACAAAAAGAAAATAAGCCACGGAATTCTCTAACGTCCATGTTCGTAAATAGTGGACATCAAATAACTCTTAAACCAGTTGTCCGAAAACCGGGCCTTTTAAATTCTATCTTAGAAATGAAGAAAACTTTGATAAACTGTATAATATTTTCCAGAAAATCTAAAATTAAAAAAAGACATGGAAGTTAGAATTTTCCGTGGCTTTAGGAGAATGAGCCACTTAATCTTTTATAATATCAGAGGATGTCAGTTTCTAGAACACTGACATTCAGTCATCTATCAGTACGAGTCCACAAGAAAAGGTGAAAATGCCTACGTGGACCACGGGTATTTCTTTTTTCCCCATGGTGCACCCTAGTCCACCTGCTATAGGTGGACTCAAGGGCAGGGGTTTTACTAATGGTTCACCCGGTTCACCTTATTTCTGAAAGCAACTTTGAATAAATGTTTACACTAATATTATAATAATTCTTTACGTAAATTGTAGGGCTTGGTGTGATTGATTTGCGATCCTTTTTGTAAAACGAGTGCAACACCCAATAAACTTGATCCAATCAAAAACATTAACATATTAAATCTCTAAGCCTCGCTTGCTACTCAGTTCTTTTACCATTATAAAACCATTTTATGTAGGTAATAGCAAGCTGGTAGGTAAATAATTTTATCTACACTCTTTTCTTAATATTCGTTTTACAGAATCGAAAGCACCAACGTAATGAACTGCATTAAGAAGTATGCATTGCAGCCTTAAAATATAATTTCCATACTAAAATTTGAATCGTAATGGAACGTGATGTCAAGTATTTAAAAAAAAAACTAAACGAATATTCCGCTTTTTTATTTCCTGAGCCAACACTGGCCAACAGTAAGTTAAATAAAAATAAAACAAATTTCACCCGGGCGGGACGACACTTGAAATAATGAGGACTTATTTATTATTAAATCTTTGCTTCAAATCATTTTTCGAATTTAAATTTACCGATAAATGCTTTTTAATTTTAAAAGTTGTTCAGTTTTTATGAGCCTCCATTTTAACGTTTAGTTAAAAAGTTACTTATGTACAAAAGTCGTTCAGTTGGTGGTTCAGTAGATAGGCTTGCAATCGCCACAGTGCGGAGGTTTGAATTATTTTCATAGTTTTTCTTGTAAAGTGTAGATAAAATAGTGTATGCAACTGCATATAATTAGGCTTTAGAATGCTCGTGTCAAACTATTATCACACTAGGCTGCGCCTCGTGTGATAAACAGACACTCACATCCTAAAGCCTCTCATTATAAGGCAATTGCATAAACTACTATTAACTATGAAAAACGATTTAAGTTTAGCACGCATAGTTTCTGATTTAAACGACTTTTTAGTGTGACAGCTGACACCTGTCATGTAGATCTCGTTAAGGCCTACAACTTTCCCAAAGAAACTAATTGTTTAGCACGCATAGTTTCCAATATAAACCACTTTTTAGTGCGACAGCTGACACCTGTCATGGAGATCTCGTTAAGGCCTACAACTTTCCCAAAGAAACTAATAGTCTAGCACGCATAGTTTCTGATTTAAACGACTTTTTAGTGTGACAGCTGACACCTGTCATGTAGATCTCGTTAAGGCCTACAACTTTCCCAAAGAAACTAATAGTTTAGCACGCATAGTTTCTGATTTAAACCACTTTTTAGTGTGACAGCTGACACCTGTCATGTAGATCTCGTTAAGGCCTACAACTTTCCCAAAGAAACTAATAGTCTAGCACGCATAGTTTCTTATATAAACGACTTTTTAGTATGACAGCTGACACCTGTCATGTAGATCTTGTTATAGCCTAAAACTTTTCCGAAGATACTAATAGTCTAGCACGCATAGTTTCCGAACAAACGACTTTTTAGTTTGACAGCTGACACTTGTCATGTAGATCTTGTTAAAGCCTACAACTTTTCCAAAGAAACTAATAGTCTAGCATGCATAGTTTCCGATATAAACCACTTTTTTGAAAGACACCTGTCCTGGACCACAGGGAAAAAATAACGTACCCGTGGTCCACCAGGTGGACCAGGAGGTGGATCACGGGGATGAAGGGGCCATTTTCAGTCCCTTTTTTTTATTCAATCTAATACACTCCAAATTTAGGATTTGGCGACGGATATGTGTATTTTGAAAAGACGGTTGTGGCAACACTTTAGGGTGAACGCACTCTGTTACGAACCGCACGCACAGCACCCTAAGTGGCATAAAATTTCATACAATATTTCAAAATATGACGCGTACGGAACGGTTAAATGAGCTATCACCTCGAATTGCCTCAAATGACAAACTCGTTCAAAAACATTCAAAAATGACAGGCTTGTCTTGTATGAAATTTTGACAAAAGGCGTGTCTAGTAGCGCTGCGCGAAAAAGGTTTCATTTGTCTGTGCATATAACATACCTGGAAAACGATTGGGAATGAGTAAAAACTGTCAAACTAAATATTTATAACATTTCTTAAGCTTTCATAAACTAATACAATAATAGCATTGCATACGATGCAATATTATATCGTATACAGTATTGTTGTATTAGATATACAGATCAAAAACTAGGACTTTCTATGTAATTTCTCCAAGGCGCCCAGACTCTGAGAGGTGACGTGTTTTAATATGTTTGTCTACCTAATAGCCCAAACAAAGTTCCACCGAAAAATTTGTGATTCAGGATTTTCCAACTAGAAACCCTTATCAGCACTCGTATACCTTTTTTGTCATCAGTACCTTTCCTTGCGAATGACATAATTTTTGACAGGGTTTTAGAAGCCGAGTTACATCCTAAACGACGTATCTGACATCAACAATTCATAGTAAATTGAGATGAATGTCAAATGTGTTAAGAGTGAATTTTGCTTGAGTGAGATCCATGTCCCAAGTAGCAAACAGTTGCCTTAAACAAAACTTGTTATAAAACCCTTATAGGAGCATTCTGTAAAAAATTCCCGGACAGAACCCTCTGGTTTCTAGTAATTCCGTGTAGGTAATATACAATGATATTGCAGATACGGTATTGTAAGTAACTAGAATGCATTTCAGATCTTTTCAGTTGTCAAGAATAAGATTCGTTTATGTCGGAAACTATAAATCTTAGACTACCAATTTCTTAGCAAAAATGGTAAGCCTTGGCGAGATCTATCAAACGACAGCTGTCAAACTATAAACACGTTTATCAACACTCGTTTAGTAATGTTGGTTTTATATCCCACCCAAAACATAAATGTGAAAGGCTGCCAAGTTCGATAACTTTTGGAATGCTTCGCCTATAAAAGAAGTGAGATCTAAATAAGTACCAAGTTCCATACACAGACCTCAGTTAAAAATAGTTACAGGAATGCACACTTGTTTTTCCGCAGTTTGGAAAGTAGTCTTATTTCCAAACTGCGAAAAATCAAGTGTGCATTCCTGTAACTATTTTTAACTGAGGTCTGTGTATGGAACTTGGTACTTATTTAGATCTCACTTCTTTTATAGGCGAAGCATTCCAAAAGTTATCGAACTTGGCAGCCTTTCACATTTATGTTTTGGGTGGGATTTCATTTATTTTTGTAAGGTTTATTTTCTTTTTTTCTTATGATTAAGTTAGGTAAGGAAATATCTCATTTATACTTTACTTTGACTAAATACAAACCTTCGTAACGAATTTTAGGTCGGTACGACGATTGGAAGATATAGATAAATTTTTGTTTTAGTTCCTTAGGGGTATGAATTTACACCTTCATTATTTTTAAAACCGACTCACACTTGGCCATTTTCAGATTTTTTCCTTTACTTTGACCTAAAGACCTACCTCCATGCCAAATTTCAAGTCAATACGACCATTGGAAGTGGGTTAGGTTTTTGATGAGTGAGTGAGTCAGTGAGTGTATAGTAAAAATAGCGATTTTCTGACGTCAATATCTCAAGACCTACAATAGGTACATTAATGAAATTTTGTATTTTAGATAAGTAAGTAGATCTCGACAGATACTAGAAATTTCATATGCGTAGATAAAATAGATTTTGAGTTATAGGTGGGTCGAACTTGGCCCGAAATGGTTCGTGTAATATAACCCACGGCCGGTGTGTCGCTTTTTTTGCTCGAACTTGGCGGACACACTGCCGCGTGTCTAGATAATCGAATGCAGTTTCGTTATGAACTCCTTTATAAAAATGCAACCTTAAAAAAAACTTATCACCACCAGCTACATAAATTAACTCAATTCCAAGTGTGCTTCAAAAAACTTAAATGATTATGCAACTTTTTTAATTCCAGTGCCAAAAGCAACCCAATAAAAAAAACCGGCCAAGAGCGTGTCAGACACGCCCACAAATAGGGTTTCGTAGTCACCGTTTAAATATCAGGTTTTTTAGCATTACAAACTTAATTTTTTGCTGGTTTGTTAGCGTATGATGACCAACCGCAAATAGAAAAACTCAATTTTTTTTGAAACCTTTAAGGGTACAATATATGTTATAGTTTTCACTGTAACTTCAGATTGTAAGCTATCCTACTAATATTATAAAGGCGGATGTTTGTGTGTGTGTTTGTTACGACATCACGCTAAAACGGCTGATTTAGTGTTGCCGAACTATCGATAGTTTTACTATCGATAGTTTTCATTCATTAAGGCCCATACAATCGATAGACCTATCGATAGTATCGATAGTTCAAAATGAAGCAAAACTATCGATAAGGTGCAATTCTATCGATAGTATCGATACTATCGATAGGTTTGGACTATCGATAGTCAAAAATCTAAAGATAGTATCGATTTTATCGATAGTTTTGAACTCTCGATAGTCCAAAAACTATCGATACTATCGATTGTTTTTGAACTATCGATAGTATCGATACTATCGAAAAATAATCGATAGTTGAACGATAGTGAAACGATAGTGAAAACTAACAATCGATAGTTTTCACTATCGTTCAACTATCGATTGTCTATCGTTTTACAATCGATAGTCCACTATCGAGCGGCAACACTAGGCTGATTAGATTGACATGAAATTTTGCACAAATATAGAAGACTATCTGGAATAACACATAGGCTACTTTTTTACCACGGGAAAATGTCTTATTCCTACGGGATCACGCATATTCCGATATTTTTGCAAAGGTGGCGTGACTGAGCCGATTCGCGTTTTAAACGTTTTCGCCGAAAACTAACAGCGACATATCTTGGCGAGTAATGCTTTCTTCCCGCGTAATAATAGGTTGCAGTGGGTGAAACCGCTGACGGGCAGCTAGTATTCCATATTTATTTCAAATTTTTAGCGTTTATACTTTAGAAGTTACAGCTGGAATTGCCATTTTTAAAAGCAAATATCTCGTGACAGAAACATTTTAGTGACTTTGTTTCAAAGAAACCTCACCTTAGTTTTAAAAGACCTATTCAACGATACCCTACTCAATATTACAGTAGAAAAAAAATTTTTTTGCCCCCCTTTCACTTGTATGGGAGGGGGTCCAAAAAACATTTCAAATATTTTTTTCTTAACATTTCTATATTTGGGTCAACACAATCTATCTTCTTATCAAATTTCATGTCGATAGCTCTAAAACTGACGAAGATATGAGGGCGCGGCATACAGACAGACAGACAGACAGACAGACAGACAGACAGACAGACAGACATGACGAAACTATAAGGGTTTCTAGTAGACTACGAGACCCTAAAAATACAAATGTCACCCGGGCGGGATGAGCCTTGAAATAATGAGGACATATTTATTATTAAATCTTTATTTCAATTAATCATTTTTCGAATAAAAATTTACCTTTACCTTTTGATTTTAAAAGTTGTTTCGATTTCTGAACCTCCATTTAAATATTTAGTCGTTTAGTTAGTTAGTGGTTCAGTTGATAGGCTTGCAATCGCCATAGTGCAGTGCGGAGAGCTTAGAATTATTTCTCATAGTTATTTTTTGTAGAGTGTAGATAAAATAGTGTATGCAACTGCATATAATTAGGCTTTAGTATGCTCGTGTCAAACTATTATCACAATCGGCTGCGCCTAGTGTGATAAACAGACACTCGCGTTCTAAAGCCTTCCGTTATAAAACAGTTGCATAAACTATTATTATCTTGGCAATTATTCATGCTCGAAAATAAGTTTGTTTTGGAAATTTGTAGGCCTTGCTTTGAGGCCTTTATTTTATGTGGTAGCTGTCAAACTAAAAACTCGTTTATCCGGGCAATCATTCAAGCTAGACTACCGGTTTGTTTGGGAAAGTTGTAGGTCTTGGTGAGACCTTCATTTTATGTGACAGCAGCCAATCTTAAAACTCGTTTATATCGGCAAATTTTCATACTAGACAATAAGTTTGCTTGGGAAAGTTGTAGGCTTTGATGAGATCTTCATTTCATGTGACAATTTCAAACTAAAAACTCGTTTATCTCGGCAATCATTCAAGCTAGATTACCAGATTGTTTGGGAAAGTTGTAGGCCTTGATGAGACCTTCATTTAATGTGACAGCTGTCAAACTTAAAACTCATTTATCTCGGCAAATTTTCATGCTAGACAATATTATGTTTGTTTGGGAAAGTTGTAGGCCTTCATGAGACCTTCATTTTATGTGACAGCTGTCAAACTAAATACTCGTTTATAGCGGCAATCATTCATGCAATACTATCAGTTTGTTTGGGAAAGTTATTACCTTTTTCAATTGACAGTCTAGCATAAGTAATTGCCGAAATAAACGAGTTTCTTGTTTGACAGCTGTCACATAAAATAAAGGTCTCATCATTTGATACAACTTTACCAAAGAAACTAAGTCTAGCGTGAATAATTGCCGAGATAAATGAGTTTTTAGTTTGAGAGCTGTCACATAAAATAAAAGTATCATCAAGGCCTACATCTTTCCCAAAAACGATATTCTAGCATGCATAATTATCTAGATAAACGAGTTTTTCGTTTGACACCTGTCACCTCAAATATAGGTATCATCAAGGTCTATAACTTTTACAAACAAACTGATAGCCTAGCATGCATAACTTCCAAAATAAACAAGATTTTTGTTTGACAGCCGTCATTGGAAATGCTCATCTTATCAAGGCCTTCACTTTTTACAGATAAATTGATAGTCTTGCATGCATAACTATATAGATAAACGAGTTTTTAGTTTGTCAGCTGTCACTTCAAATGAAGGTCTATCAAGGTCTATATTTTACCCAATAAAACTGGTAGCCTAGTTACCAAGCATGCATAGTTACCAAGATATAGTTTTTAGTTTTACAGCTGTTATCTCTAATGTAAGAAAGAAAGAAATTAAATTTATTTCGGTCACAGCACAACAAAAATCTAAGATTTAACAATCAACAAATTACATTTGTATATTAGATCTTGTATAGCTGACAACTTCCCTAAGAAAACTGATACGCATAGCCTGTATGACCGGGGTCGAGGAGTGTAACAGACGCATGCCATGCGGGCATTTATCCACTAGAGAACACTGAAATGGATGACTACAGAACTCTGGAATGGACGAGTCTGACAAGCCCTTGGTCTTTTTTAAGTACAATAACAACCACCTACCCTGCATAGTAGGTATCAAGTAGAACCAAGTTACTTTCCTAATCTATTTCCTATCGTGTTTCTAAGAGTAGTAAGTTCTTTTTTATCACCGCAACACTGAGCGTGGAAATCAAACTGACAGGCAGCCGTAGGTGACGTCACCAGAACAGACATTGCAGCGTCGCGTCTCTTCTCGTCTCGGTTTCGTGCGGCTTCAAGATGCATCGAGCGGCGTCGCGCGTTGCATCTTGATGTCGCTTTGAACTGACATTGCAGCGTCGCGTATCGTCTCACCTCGTCGCTTTCAGTAGAAACTGACTCTTAGGGCGCAAAAAGATGGTCTCAGTGAGCAGGGTTCGCAAATATACAATATTTATCAAACAGTAAAGCGAAAAGATAAATCGAGCGGATGTATTTATCTCTTAAGAGTCAATCATCCTATACATTTATGTCCATATTATGCAGTATATTATGCTCTACCAAATTAATCATATACCACGCAATACCAAAAACGAAATTAATTTGTACAAAAGAACAAATGTAACAAAAAATTATGAGTTTATATTTTTAGAATGAGTGTATCATAAGCAGGAAAAAAAGCAGCTGAAAAAATACGTTAATTTGTCGTGCACAAAGACAGAGGGTTCTACCATACAACTTACTAGAGGCATGTTTTAAAAGAGTTGTTTTAGTCAACTTTATCGTAATAATGTATTATTTTCAACGAAGTACCTATGAAAATACATATCCAAAAATAAATATCATAATATCAGGAGATAAATTAATAACACAAGCTATAGGGTGCGCCTTACTGGGTATGAACGGTTGACACTGGTACGAAAACAACTTTTGTTCATCAGTAGTAAAACGCCAATGGCAACACTATTATGCATCTATATTTATCCTAAACTTAATGCAGGTATCAACAAAGAGGTTCGCAAAAAGTGCTAAAAGTCGATTTGGGATTCGTGTATCAAATGCTTAAATTTTGTGCCGTTTTATAAATAAAATTATAAAAGACAACTTTTTGTTTTAGCTAAATCAATCTTTACTCTTATTAAAGACTAGTAAGAATTTACTAACATTCGTAATGCTACTTGGGATCTGCTGCGTGGCGCTGTCAGTTGATGCGGTCGGGTTTTTCTACAAGACCGCAGCGACAACGACGCCGTCAAAATTTGACGGCGACCACCCACGCGTGTCGTTGTCGCGTCGCTTGGTTTTTAAGCCCACCTTTAACAATTTATAAATTTCTAAGAAGTTACTTCAAGAAACTTGATGACAGCCATAGATAAAGCTAGGTGTTATTTAGAGAGATCTGATACATTAAGCAAGTGCGCCTTAATTGATATGAACTTGTGGCACTAGTACGAACACAACCTCTCTGTGTGTAGCAAAACGACGACAATGACAACACTTTTGAACCTCTATACTTCACATAGAGGTACATTTGACGTAGGTATCTATAGAACTACTGCATACGCTTGACAGTACGGCGCGGGTCAATACGCACACTCTATATAGCTTACTTATATACTCTTAGAAGAGACCTTTTCAGAATCAATTTCACGATCTCCGGGCTCAGTAGAAACTTTGAAAACTTAAAGGAACGAAATAGTCCAAGAATAAATCTAATTAAACTGGCTGATATTTTAAACTGTATGAAAAACCATTTTATGTTGACCCCTGGGTAACACGAGGAGCTGGGACAAAAGACACGCGTTAAGTAATAACTAGAGAATTAGAGATGCCAACAAAATATTCGGAATTTATTCAGAATTCGGCCTATTCAGCCATTTTGTTGATAAATTGGCACTCAGCTGAGTAGTTGCCACTTCTTCTTACCTGTATTTAAGAGTTGGAAGAGTACTTGCCAGTTGTTCTTATCGGTTGCCACTATTTGGCCTAATACCGATTATCTAGGTACCTGATATATGAGAATATGGTATTTTTTCCAAAAATTAAGCTTTTAACAAATGTGTAGTATCTTTTATCTTTGAAACAAATACATTTTTCATAAGCTCCATTTTGATAGATACACAATTTGGGTTTCATGTACTTATTTGACACCTAACAATATGTCCAAGATATAATACCCACTTATACCAAAAATTTAAAGTTATTTGGAAATTAAAATTTTATTTGGCCTAGGGATTTTACATGACATACACTTTACATAGCTACTTCGCGTTGGGCGGCTGGAAAAGTATGGAGGCTCTGCATAACGGTAGCTTTTCCATTAAGCGCATTGCCACACCATGGAATATTCAATATTCGTCGAAATAAATATTCGTTGCATCTCTAGTAATAAGTTACGTGACTAGATATAAAGAGAACTATAGTTTGATTCTGACGTTTAAAATGGCTGTCACTGGTATAACGAGGGTTCTACCTTTGCGACTGATCTCACTTTGATGATTATTATGTATTCAAGTCTTTGACCTTTTACATTGTAGACGAATGTAATTATGGATTGGAATGTAGCAATTTTAAGATACATCATATTATATTGGTATCATTGTTACGCAAAGGTCCCAGGTTCAAATCGAAGTGTGTTTTTCAAGTAAAGCGAGAAACACACGTAGGTAACCTCCGTTTGTGCGTTATTTTTTCCCTTATTGTCAGAAGTAATAGGTGCTTTACACACGTAACGTATAATTATGTTTATATATTTATTTTATTTTTATTTAACCATATATTGTACACAAGAAACATAACAGAACAAGACATAAAGAAAATAGACACAACAGGCACTCTTATCTCTAAAAAAGAAATTTCTTACAGCAGACCTAACGGAGAGAAATGGCATTTTGATTATAATATAATGTTTGTGTCAAATTGTTTGACAAATGCTTCCGTCAATGCAGCGTTGTGCGATAATTTTGCGCTGACGGTTGCGTCTGTCAAACCGTTTCACATAAACCGTATTTGTATGCAAAATAAGGTGAAAAATCTTATTTTCCAAACGCAACGGATAGCGCTCCGCAAAAATAACGCAACAACAGACGTTGCGTGTATTTCTCGCTACTCTGTCAGTGTTGTTATGCAAACAAAAGAGGAAATTTATCGAGCCATAAACGAGCAAAAACTACCCACGCAAACTTTGTAAAACGATCTACATCACCATCACACTTTATGTAGTTACTTACAACTTCAGAACTTCTTGTTAACGCTTCTGTTGGCATTGAATAAGGAATATTCATTCATTTGTGTTTTCAATTTTGAACGTTTGTTGCTATGAAACCTTAATGGTGGAGAAGGCCGCTTGTAGAAAAAAAAAGGCAGAAGTTTAAGATGATTCTTTCCTACTAAGGCGGGAATCACTGTTTAAATTAATCAACAGAATCAATATTTTAGCGCTTCGTAACGCATGACCCGATTATTTTCATACAAATATAGTTTAAACAGCGCTGTGTGCTGTACAAGCCGTTTGACACAAACCGGATTTGTATGAGAATAACTAAAATAACATATTGATTGCTAAAAATTTCAATACTCTAAAAAAAGTAACACAAATTAAAGAGTTTTCAGTAGGATCACTCGACTATATTTTATGATTTTCGCGATTGTCACGTGTTCCATAGACAGGTTTGCAACTGTCAAAATACGAGGACAAAATACAGTTAAATCTGATACAAGAACGTAATATGATTCTGAGACAATTTTAATGCAAGAAATATGACATTCATGGCAACCATCTTCTTAGTTACCTCAAGTTCCTCTGAGATTCTAGATTTCGGGTATTGAGTGGGCCATCTGTAAAGGCGCCCTGCGGGCCGGCTCCCTAATTTGTGGTAGAAGTATCTTCAGATCCTTGTTATCCATTCCTGGCTTAAACCAAGATTATACCCAACTATGAACTAATAACGTTGTATTCAATATGGGACTATAGAAGGTAGGATTAAAATAGTTTTGAGTCATCGAGATGCTTTCAGCTCGCCCCCACCTGAAACTTAATCTTGTTATCATTACAACACGCCCACGGTACATACTACCAGCAGCACATCAGCTTATCCATTTTATAGGACCATTTTTCTTTATCAATACATACACTTCCCATCAAAAAAATCGAAACACCTCGGTCTTTCTTGTTTTTGGCCGAATTAAACACCTAAAAGAATTGTTTGCGTTAAAAAAATTATATGACTGTGTAGCTGGCAGTTTTGTCTTTTTAGTGTGTATAAAAAAAATCAATATTCAAATTTGGAACCCCACCTGTTTGTTTTGTAAATGAGATGAAAGACTGAGACACGTTTGCACTTTGCGCCTTTTAACCATTTATTACATTTTCAACATTAAAATTTAGAGCTTGTCTTAGCTTATCTTAAAACTTTTATTTTTTTATTTGTTTACTGTGACTTTGGATCGCCTGAAAAAAGATAGATTTTATCTGAATCATGGGTATTTTGCCCGTAGAAGCCGCCCAAGTGGTGACATTGCCAAATTTTGGACTTGGTCATCGTTTTGTGGCTGAATGTTTGCATTTAAGCCTCATCTCTGTTCATAAAGCTTACAAACGCTATCAGAAGACTGTTCTGTTTACGCGACGTTCAGAATCTGTCGGAAATCGGGTCAGTTCTGACCGACATGATCGAATTAATGTTAGGAGTTCTTTGCAAAATCGACGCCTTAGCGCTTTTCAACTGCGGCAAAAGCTATCAAATGTACAAAAGGTGGCTGAAAGCGGTTCTACAATCAGAAGAAGGCTAAAGCAACGTATCCTGGTACCGCAATAGCCAGGAAACGGGCCAAAATCAACTGAAGACAATTAAATAGCGCGCCTTAACTTTGCAAGTGAGCACCTAAACTGGTCGTATACCCAGTGGATCAAATTCCTCTTTTCTGCTGAGTGTATAATTACGCTGAATGGTAACCACGGAAGCACTATGGTTTACAGAAGGGATTAAAAATGCTTTACACAATGCTGCATTCATGAAAAGGTCAGTTATGGTGACAGTTCGTGAACGGTTTGGGAAGGAATCAGCGCCGACGGCATGACAGATTTTGTCTTCGTGTCTGCAGTTGATTTGGGCCCGTTTCCTGGCTATCGCGGTACCAGTTTACGTTCCTTAAACCTACTTCTGATTGTAGAGCCACTTTCAGCCACCTTTTGTACATTTGATAGCTTTTGCCGCAGTTGAGAAGCGCTAAGGCGTCGATTTTGCAAAGAACTCATAACATTAATTCGATCATGTTGGTCAGAACTGATCCGGTTTCCCACAGATTCTCAACGTGCGTAAACAGACCAGTCTTCTGATAGCGTTTGTAAGCTTTATGAACAGAGGTGAGGCTAAAATGCAAACATTCAGCCACAAAACGATGACCAAGTCCAAAATTTGGCAATGTCACAACTTGAGCGGCTTCTACGGGCAAAATACCCATAATTCAGATAAAATCTAACTTTTTTCAGGCGATCCAAAGTCACTATAAACAATTAAAAAAACAAAAGTTTTAAGATAAGCTAAGACAAGCTCTAAATTTTAATGTTGAAAATGTAATGAATCATTAAAAGGCGCAAAGTGCAAACGTGTCTCAGTCATTCATCTCATTTACAGAAAAAACAGGTGGGGTTCCAAATTTGAATTTTGTTTTATTTTTATACACACTGAAAAGACAAAACTGCCAGCTACACAGTCATATAATTTTTTTAATGCAAACAATACTTTTTGGTGTTTAGTTCGGCCAAAAACGAGAAAAACTGAGGTGTTTCGATTTTTTTGATGGGAAGTGTAGTATACAATGAAGTCGCTTTTTGTGTTTCTCTGTCTGTCATAGAATTCGCTAACTATTAAGCCACGCAACGGATTTAGATGCAGTTTTTTGTTATTGATAAAATGATTCAAAAGAAAGGCTTGCACGTATCCCACATGCTGGGAAAATGCCTTTTTCTTGCTGGAAAATAGATGAAACGGGTGAAAATCGTTAGGGTCGCTAGTGTAGTTAAATAAAAATAACCACTATACGCGAAATATGAATTTGTTCCCAGTCTAGTTAGGACTTTGCAGGCTGAACCACCTGATTATTCGAAAAGTAAGATGGTTCCGTTCTTCGGAAGGCACGTTAAGGCCTCGTTTTCGTTTGCTGTATGTGGTTATTTAGATAAGACGGCAGTTGTTACACGACCATGGCAGAGAGCTGCTACTTGTAGTAAGCGAATGTAAAACTGACACCACGGTTCACCGGGTCATTTGACGGCTCGGTGTCCCACATGAAGAGAGAGACTATAAAGTGGTTTCTTAAATGGTTAGGTGGATTTGTTGCTGATAGTACTATCGGAAGCTTGTATATTTTAGTAACTACTAATAACATGACAAAAATTTTAATGAACAGACAATTATAATGTTACCTTTCTTTTGAAAGCGCTGACTTACACCTACTGGTTTTTCATACATTAAATAGGTACACGTGTATAACTTGATTTTGCTGTACACTCTCTCCCGCTCACTCATGAACGATCCAGAATTTAAGGCTTAGATTTTTTCAAACTGTCACATTTTACAGAAATAATTTTACTTTTCAAGATGCAGCAGCATTTACTGAATCGTACAACATAGTTTTTGTCCGGTTTGTCACTCACAAGAAAATCGAAACCACTGATCGAAACCTCAAAAATAAGCGTGAGAGACTGTACCAGCCAGACGTGCCAGACCTAAATCTCCGGTTTAAAATAGTGGCGTGTGTAGCTCTAATTATACGGCTGAAGGGTATAATGCAATTTCCTTTGGCACGATTAATCTTTAGGTTACTGAGATGGATTTTCGAAGTGGGGCCACCTGGATTTTCGCTGCAGGTGGGGGGAGGGGGGGTTTTAAAGTACAGTTTTAATATTTTCTTTGAGTGATTTAGTTTATAGTCATGTTTGGTATCGTTTTTGATTAAATCATATGTCAAAAAGTCAATTCCGTAATAAAATTTGGGTCATGAGATATTAAAATTCAGTTTTTAATCTAAATAATAAACAAGAATTGGTGATCAAAAGATAGTAAAATATCAACGCACAGATAAACTAGGAACTTGAATTATTGCGCAAAGGATGTTAAAATAATGCGAAAGAGCTATAAGGAATAATTTTCATAAAAACTCATCCCTAAAGGGGGTAAAACAGGAGATGAAAGTTTGTAGGTAACTTTTTATTCCTTTGATAAATGTCGCTGAATTTTTGTTCAGTTATTAAACATGGCAAATCATAAAATACATGTGTTTTAATTTTTTGTAATTCACCCCCTAAATGTTTAAAATATAGGATGACATTTTGTATGAAACCCTAAAGAAACTGGACTATTTTTCTTAAAAAAATTACAATAAAAATTGAGGTGGCCCCACTTCTTAAATGGCTCCATGCACCTTAAGGACCAATCCTTTCGAGAGGAAATCTTGTTATCAGCATCAGCCGTATTTTCCGATTTTCACCGGTGTACACACCCGACTAAAATCATATCTCAGGAAATAGTACATTACGTCACAGGCCGAGTATATAGCAATTTCTGGTCGAGTGGCATTGGAAGGCCGAGAAGAAGTCGAGGCCTTCTAAAGTAAACGAGACCAGAAATTGTTATTTCGGCCGAGGTTTGTATAGTGCTTTTCTCTAATTTACAAGGAAACAAATATTTAAATCGTGATAAAATTGACACTTTGTAACTTTTAAAGTTCGCAAAGCGTTGGCGCTGGTTTTGCTTACGTTCCGTTTCATAAAGAATGCGCGGGAAATTCACATTCAGCCTTCAAACTTCAAACAAATTGTGTTCCATAAAACACCTAATCACGAAAATGTGAAGTTTAAGAACCCTTTTATTACCGGCCTAGTCCGGCAATTTCTATTACAGTCCTCTGCGCCTTGACAACATAAATGAGCCCATTGACGTATTATTTTTTTAAAGTAATGAAGCTATTTCCGAGCAAATTGGAGAAAAACTTATTTTGTTCCTTTCTTTTTATTTCAGGTAATGTTTACTGTGAACTTCTTACAACGAGTCACAGAGAACACTGTGCATCGAAGAAACTTCGTCGCCTCCACTTCCATTTTTTTTGGAATTTGTAATACGTAGGTAATTTAAAACTACCCACTACGCTAATGCTTTTCCTGAATCTTATAGCAAAGAGATGATGCAATCTTCATGTAGAGACTTGAAAATAATTTATTCGACTTTCTAAAGTTTTATTCAGCCTATGTAAAAAACGAGTCACGAGTTTAGGGCAGTCGTGTAAAAAGGTGACTTTGTTTTTTGACGATCATCGTAAGTTTCGAAACATTGTTAAAACTTTTAATTGCTATTTCATGATTGTTTTAAAAAAACAATGTTTATTGTTCAATTAAAATTGTTTAGATATTGTTGTTTATAAATATTGGAAAGTTTTATTGTGAATCCCAAAATAATTATATCTAGGCTAGTCAATGATGAATTATTGTATATATTTCCATAAGTAATGCAAGTATTCGAGAGGCCTAATTCCTAGAAATCGCTTTAAATCGAAATCTGTCTTATTTTTTTTGTGAATGTTTAAATTGTAAAAAAAAATAACGGTACTTAAATATTTTGATAAGTGTTTTCTTAACTAACGATTGAGCCCAATTTCAAACCTACATCGTCTTTTAGTCAAATCAAGTTATTAAGCTCGATTTAGCAGTTAACGAAATATGGTTTGTGTATGATTTTGATATATTGTTTAGCTTCTTCTTCTTCTTCGAGTGAGACACCAAACTAGCTCTTAAACGATGTGAATGTCCCTGTGTTCGTAGCAAGGAATCAATTATAGGATTTAGGTATTTTTTTGCTAGTGTAAAGGGTCAAATTTGTCTAGTGACCAATAGCGGACAATGGAGAAAAGGAATAACTTTCCCCAAGGAACATACGACATACGTCGAAATATGAAAAAAATTGTAATTATAATCAGCTGATCGGTAATTTTGTATTGGAAGTTCAATATTTGCTTCATAATATGTTTCTTGAACAAAATTGTTCCTCATCACCAGCCGGTTCTGAATTTTCGCTATCGGTCACTAGTATAATTTCACCCTATTGTTTTTTTAAACCTGCTACATGCACAAGGATATAAAGTTTGAAATTTCGTTGTTTTTTAAACACGTATCAAAATTTTCTATTCGAGATTAGCATATAATTTATTGTATTTTAATACGAATTCGTATGTACAGATTTGTAATATCTATTAAAGTAGAGATCTTGTAAATAACATAATTTAGCATAAAAAACGGAATCAGTCAATGATAGTAAATTATTAGAGAATATCGCTTACCTAGTTTAATTTACTACCTAAGTTTATAGAATCTATAGTAAATAATTTATTGTTAAACTATGAAATGGAGAAATAAATGAGAGTGTTTGTTTTGTATTTCCTTGTATTATTTTAACATCCTTAAAATTATACAACGTGTTACAAAACAACCAATAAATCTCCCATACAAAGTGAGTTCATTTTGTATGGGAAGTCCAAATTTTTTTTTCATATTTCGACCCATGTTCCATGGGGAAAGTTGTTCAGTTTCATGAGTACCTTTACCTTCTTTCAGCTTTATTGGTTGTTTTGTAACACCCAGTACAGACAAATAAGAAAAAGCAATTTTTTTACACATTATAAATTACAGGATGTAAGAAAGACAAAGCAGTGGTCGGTATTTTTTCAAGCTTCGAAGCAGATGGTTACTAACCAAATAATGTCAAAAAGTTATGAAACTTTTAGGGTGGGCTTAAAAACCAAGCGACAGCGACAACGACGCGCGTCGTTGTCGCTGTCAAATGACTGGTTTGTATGGGTTTGTATGGGGAACCAGATAAACCGAGCGTCGGCGTCGTTGCGGCGCGCCACGACGCCGTCACGTTGACAGCGCGCTGAGAGGCTAACCAGGCCAGTGTTGCCGGATAAACAGAATTACTGCTATTTGGACATATTTAACAGCAAGGTAAATGTAGTTAAAAATATAGAACAAGCTTTATGTAAATTCTGAACTATTGTTGCCGTACTACCGATGGTTTTACTATCGATAGTTTTCATTTATTCAGGCCTATACAATCGGTAGGCCTAATAAAAGCATTGATAATTCAAAATAAAGCAATACTGTTGACGAGGTATAATACTATCGATAGTATCGATAGTTCAGGATATCGATACTATCGATTGTCTAT
This sequence comes from Phthorimaea operculella, assembly GCA_024500475.1. Lineage (NCBI taxonomy): Eukaryota > Metazoa > Arthropoda > Insecta > Lepidoptera > Gelechiidae > Phthorimaea > Phthorimaea operculella. The sequence goes on from JANFCV010000017.1 coordinate 4,440,916, forward strand.
CGTTTTACAATCGATAGTCCACTATCGAGTGGCAACAATATTCTAAACTCATGCTTTTTATGTTACAGTTTATCAAATTTTCACAAATTACACGCTGAATTCCGACAAGCTCTGCCTACCCCGCAAGAGATAAAGGCGTGATATATGTATGTATGTATTCCAACAACATTGATGCCTGAGCAGAATTTGCAAAAGAAAATGTAATGTATATTTGTAAACCTCATTTTGCGTTTTGCGGCGCTAAAAGTTCTGTTGTATTTGTTGTTATACATTATAAGGAAAAACTGAACTAAACCCATGAACTATTCTACACGAATAGTTATATTATGAATTATATTATATTACTTGTCACTTGGTTATGCGTCTGTCAAGACTCCTTTTTTCGGGATCGCGTTAAGATATCAACTTGAAATAAAACCATTCCATAGTCACCAACAGGGATGATGTTCTCTCCGGCTGATTTCGGCCATGCCGACCACTTTTAATTCTGATCAGCAGCTTCCTAAATACTGCAGCTGCCACACTGATTCTGCTATTCATCTCATTATCAAGGTCACATTAAATATCGAAACTTCTCAACTTGTGCCATCATATCTTCACCAAACTTAATTTTCAGTATCTCACGACCTTGTATTTCCATTGAAATTACTTTTGTGAATGATCTGATCACTAAGACAATAATGTCAGAGGCCTGCTACTTATAGTAGGCGGTTGGAAAACTCTGACTCTAGGTTTCATCGAATTGTTGAACGACTTGGTGTACTCCTCGAATAAGAAGAAGTTATTTTCCCATACAACTTTAAAAGTTGAATAACTCGGAAACTAAAATTAATCGCGGAACATACATGGGGTATTTTCGAATACCCTAAGATGTGAGGAATCTAATTTCTTTTTATTGACGTCACTCCATGGACCACCCTTAATAAATTTAAATTTAATTTTATTATATAAAAACATAATTAAAAATACGTAAGGTCAATGCTAATGTTTGATGGCAGTAACAACCTCATCACACGACAGGGGCTCATGCATTTGGTGGTTAAGGTGAGATGAGGTAACAATTGATGTGGTGCGGTGGTGCCGATTAGCTGTTCGTCTACGTTAAGCAGATTGTTTGATTCCGAAGCTGATCTTAGCGCAGTGGAAGCAAATTAAAGTTTTCTTAAAATCTAAAACTAAATGGTCGATCAGCCTCGGAACAACATTTGACTACGATTCGTAGTGCTCTTTACTATAGCTAAATAAAATAAATTTAATGAGAGAATTTTTGTTCCGGAAAGTTTCCGGCCGAGAAATTCTTGTTTCCAAAGTCTACTTAAACAGGACCTAGCAGCGAATTGCTTACCGTGCGAATTATGACGCCGCCGTTTCCTTGTAAGTCTAGTTTTTGACAGGAAAAAAGGTATCAGGTTTTGAGGAAGACATTTGGATTGGATTTAGATACTAGACTTACTGCACCCGGGTACCAGCTCGCGTGGTACTCCGTCCAACAATTTTCACCAGCACTTGGGTTCACTATTGTTCATAGTTCGACATCAAATAATGTTTTAACACACAATAACAAAGATTTCTCCCGCACACTACTGGTTGCGACAGCAATGAGTTTGCTGTACAAAACGCAAAAAATATGTGTCTAACACCGGACGCGCGAGTGACTAAAAGTGAGGTTATATTTGCCGGCGGCCGCGTGGTATCGAACCGACAGTCAATCAAAGCGCCGGAACCAAATCCACTTGGTTCACTTCCCCACCGAACAGGGAAAACCACACGAGAAAACCGAAAGCACACTAAATTACACCATTTATAATTAAAATTCGCATCAACGATGCGAGCGCACGGCCACAGGACGAGACAGTGACAAACAGTGTTGCCAGCGCCGTCTGCTCAAAAAGAAATGGGTCGAAACGCAAATCGCACCGCGCGCCCATTTGATACGAAACTAAACATTCACCCGCCCCGGACCGACCCATCGGTCCGCTCTATGCATGGCAGGCGTGATAATGTAGCTACTGCTCGCTTAAGGACTGAATCCCCCACCTGAACTTCTGCAACTCGAGGAGTGCCATCACTACCCGGAAACAGGTTGAGAATGCGCCCCCGGCGCCAACGCAGTGGCGGTAGGTTGGCATCCTTAACCAGAACGAGATCCCCAATGCAGGGGGGTTCAGTCCTGTCCGTCCACTTAAGGCGTTGCTGCAGAATGTGCAAGTACTCAAGCGACCAACGCTTCCAAAAGTTTTGAGTCATTTGCTGCAACAACTGATAACGCGACAAACGATTGCTATTCACCTCCGTATAGGGATATTCCGGCAAGGCGTTAAGTGGGCGGCCAATTAAGAAATGCCCTGGCGTCAGGGCCTCTAAATCATTTGGGTCTGAGCTGAGCGGACACAAAGGACGCGAATTGAGTACAGCCTCAATTTTACAAAACACGGTCGCCAGCTCCTCGAAAGTCAAAATTGTTAACCCTACGACACGCAACAAATGCGTCTTAGCGGACTTTACAACCGCTTCAAAAATACCACCCCAGTGAGGGCACGCTGGTGGATCGAACACCCAGGCAATGCCCTGACGGGAGAGGCCCGTGCTGATGGCTTCTTCGTTCTCCCGTAAGAACGTTACAATTTCTTTCATACACCGATCAGCACCCTTAAAGTTGGTACCACAATCCGACCTGATCAGCGCTGGTCGCCCTCGTCGCGACGTAAATCTCTCCAGCGCTGCCAAAAAGGCCTCCGTAGAAAGGTCGGCCACGAGCTCCAAGTGGACGGCCTTGGTGGCTAGGCACACGAATACGCACAAGTACGCCTTGATAGACTTTGCGTTCCGTAGGCGTGATGCCTTTACCATGAAAGGGCCTGCGAAATCCGTTCCCACACCTGCAAACGTCCAGGCCTCCGTCACCCGGTCCGGTGGAAGATCTCCCATCTGTGGCTGCATTGTGGCTGCCTTCAAGCGGTAACAAGGCAAGCACCTAAACACAACGCTACATACCGTTCGTCGTCCCGATAAGATCCAAAACTCGCGCTGTAGAATGGCCAATAGCGCATTACAGCCCGCGTGCGAGTTTTTCTCATGGCGATCCCTGACTAAGAGCTCAACTAAGGGTCCCCTTTTTGGAAGTAACAGTGGATGCCGAGCCGAAAAGGGCAGGCTAGCGTTCCGAAGTCTGCCTCCAACCCTGAGCATACCTTGCTCATCCAGGAATGGGTTGAGGCGCACAATTCCTCCCTTCAGCTTTCCACGTCCATCCCTGAGCAGCCTGACCTCCTCTTCAAAATGTTCCGCCTGGACGACTCTAACTAATGAGCATAGAGCCGCATTCCGTTCCGCAGGCGAGAGGACAGGTGTAAAGTTCCGTTCTGCTTGAGGCTTCCTGCAGTTGTTCACGAACCGTTTGATCCAACCTGTCACCCCAAGAAGTTTGTCGAGGGAGCTATACCGTTCCAGCAAGAAAGCTGGGTTAGGCTTCGGTACGAGTTGCCCCACGTTCACTCGCAAACCTCGATCAGGTGGCCCAAGCGGCGCCCTGCACTCGTTGAATGGCCATTCCTGCGGCGACTCAGTCAGCCATTGAGGTCCCCACCACAGTGGGTGACTCACCAAATCAGGGGCCCTGCACCCGCGCGAAGCGCAGTCCGCTGGGTTCCATTCTCCCGGTACGTGCCTCCACACTAACGGAGTTTCCGACCCCGTAATCTGTGACACCCGATTTGCCACGAAAACCTCAAGTGTATGTACCGACGTCTGCAACCAGCACAGAACTATCCGACTGTCAGTCCACGCGTACACCGTTTCATCCAAGTTGATGGTACCACGCAGATTGCAGGTTACATGATTTAGCAAGCGCGCTAGAAGAGCTGCCCCTGCCAATTCCAATTTGGGGATGGTCCATCTAGTTCTGACTGGTGCCACCTTACTTTTGGCCATAACCAGACGCACGTGCACAGTTCCCGTTGAACTTGCTGTCCGAAGGTATACAGCTGCCGCGTACCCTCGCTCCGAGGCGTCACAAAACCCATGTAGGGTAGCCTTACATCCCACCGATGGGACTAACTTGCGGGGTATCGCGATGTGCACAATCCCTGGTAAGGTGGTCACAAACTTGAGCCAATCCTTCAACAACTCTCCGGAGAGTTGGTCGTCCCATCCTAAGTTGGCTAGCCACAACCTTTGTAAAAGCACTTCGCCATGAACGTAACCGGGGCGATCCATCCGTTAGGATCGAACGTTCTAGCGATTGTCGACAGTACCGACCGCTTAGTCCAAGTTTTCTCCAACAGGTCGGGCTCGATCTTGTACGTGAATACGTCATGCGTTGGCCTATATTGCACCCCGAGGATGCCCAACGTATTTGGATTATCCGGGTTCTCAAAGAGGTGCGGGTCCTGATGGAACTCGCCTGGCAAACCAGCCAGGAGCTCTGGGCAACTGGACAACCATTTCCGCAACTCGTAACCTCCTGAACCCATGATCGCGATCAGCTCGTCTCGTAGAATTAGCGCCTGCTCCACGCTATCAGCACCCGTGCAGATATCGTCCACGTAGACGTCGCGATCCAGTACTGCTGCGGCTCGAGGGTATCTTACCCTTTCCTGTGCGGCCAACTCTCGCAGCGTACGTACTGCCAAATACGGACTTGGCTTAAGTCCATACGTCACCGTGTTAAGTTCGTATGTGACCATCGGCTCATCTGGGCTCTCACGCCACAAAATCAGCTGATACCGACGGTCATCCGGATGTATCATGGTTTGGCGAAACATCATTTTGACGTCTGCGACGAACGCTACCTGGTGCAAACGAAAGTCTGTGAGAATGTCCACAATGTCCCGGTTCAATTTAGGACCCGCGTGCAAACATTGGTTCACAGACACACCATTCGAGGTAGGAGCAGAACCGTCAAACACCACCCGTATTTTCGCCTTAGGTGACTTCAAGACAGCCAGGTGTGGAATGTAATAATGCTCGACACACCTCCAATTCAGGCTGGACACCGACATGTGGCCCAATTGAATATATTCCCGCATGAATTCTATATACTTCTGCCGAAGTGCTGGGTCTCGCCTCATCTTCCGCTCCATTCCGAGTAGTCTCCGTTCCGCGAGCTGTCGCGAACTACCTAAAGCGGGGCGGTTTGGGAGAAAAGGTAGCCTGGTCACGAATCTGCCTGACGGGCATCTCGCAGTGTTGTATTGATAGAACAACTCGCACTCGTCATCCTCTGGCTTCCGTCTGTCCGCCGTGGGCGGCTCTTCAGACTCCCAAAACCTCTGCAGCACCTCTGACAGCACACTACCATAGAGGACCGTATTCCCTTCTGGTAGGTCCTGAGGTCTCCAAACTGGGCCGAAAACAACATACCCCCCTGTGGTATCTACGGCCACCAAACCAGCTTCCTGGAGTACCTTCTTCCTACCGCACCATAATCTCCCGAGGACGTCTGACCCGAGAAGTACGTCCACCGTACCAGGAGTATCAAAATCAGGATCAGCTAACTCCAACCCTGTGGTTAACCCTCTTACCGTTGGTGGTAACCTAACCTGAGGAGTTTCCCAACCACTTCATCCAGCACCACGGCAGAGACTTGATAGCTGACCCCTGTACATGTGCTACCTAATGCGAACTCAAAGTTCGTCTGACCCCGAATGTCAGGCACATTTAGGCCCCCGATGCCTACAGCTTCATCCGCACTTGGCTGTACATTTAGGCCTAGCCTACTCACCAGCTTACTCGATACAATACATCCCTGAGCCCCTGTATCCAGTAGGGCTCTTACTTGAATGGTCCGGCCACCGTATCCCCATACCCAAATCTTAGCCGTTGGCAAAAGTACCGTGATTGGACGGGGCCGAAGCTGATGAGTAGGCGGCGATTACCTAGCGGGAATCTAAACGCGGTGAGGCCGCGTCCCGCGGGGTATCCTCGCTACCCAAACCTGTGTATGGGTCCCACTCCTGCTGGTAGGGAGGTCTGCCCATAAAGGCCATGGCTGGAGTTCTATAGTACCCCGACGGCAAACGTCCGTACCGAGGTTGCGCCTGTAGCCGCGGGTACTCAGGCATAGGCGGAGGCATGCGTGGGTCTTGAGACCCAACCAGGTGGCTCAAGCCCGCAGAATACTGCATGTACCCTGGTGGCTGCCTAGTGCTCCCCTGACACCCGCCCGTTTGATCCCGTACCTGGGATGGGTGTCGTTGGTCCAGCGCTGCCCCGGCGCCTCCGGAGCGATTCATGCAGAGCAGCGGATGGTGTGCACCCTGGCAGTACTTACAGTTGGTGCTTGAAGGGCACTCGCACCTGATGCGGCCCCAGGCACCGAAAACACCAACGCCTCTGCTGTGCCACACCCCGTCTCCTCTGAACCCGCTGCGCAGCAAACTCCTGACACGCTGCCACCCCGTGGCCTGTCTCCCTGCAGTAGGCACACCCTGATTCCAATGCGGTGTTGTACCGCCTGGGTTGCCTACTGTTGCCTCCTCGCGCCGGTGCACCCGGCCGTTCCGGGTGGCGAGGGGCAGAGGTCTCCTTGCGTGGGGCTTCACCAGCCTGGACGTCCACTCACCTGCTTTCGGCCTCGAGGAACGACTTCAGATCCTCGTAGGTCGGGAGGTGGTCCGAGGACTTGCCCCCATGGAGCTGCTCGAATCGAGCGACCATTTCGCTCGGCAGGCGGCGAAGCACTGTGTGGACCAAGATATAACCGTAGCCCGCCACTGGCAAACCCTGTCGCTCTAGTGCGCTGACCGCGACACTGACTGGGTGGAAGATTTTCTCGCGGAGGTCCGTACCTCGCGTTATGGTTGGTATTGACAGCCACTGGTCTAACAGCCTGTCTACAATCAGGCGCTTGTTTCGATACCGGTCGGTAAGGATCTTCCACGCCACCTCATAATTGCTATCCGAGACCGCCAAATGCGTCAGCAATTCATGAGGCTCTCCTTGTAGCCTGGACATCAGCTGAGCCATCTTGTACGCTGGCATTATGTCCGTCCGTGTGTGGACCACGCTGCTATACAGGTCCTCAAACGCCGGCCAGTCGGCGTAATCGCCTGCAAAGACTGGAACCGTAACAGGCGGAAGAGGCACCTGTAATCCTTGTCCTACTTTACCACGGAATGGCTTTTCCTTTCCGTCACGTCGCCTAGATATGTCCGCAGCTGCCTGCTCAATGTCCTGTGCCAGCTCCAAGCACTGGCTTACATCGCCCTCAACCAGCTCCTTATCTTCAGGGTTAGGAGCTTCCTCAAGGCATGAGGCACTCTGTGAGGTGTTCCGACACAACCCGAACCCGTTCATCTGCCTGTAGTGCACTTTTCAAGAGCGCGTCCTCTCGGTCCTCGCGGCCGATCATTGCCGCTGTGGTAGTAAACCACCTTAATTCTGTCTTTATAGCAGCCTTATACCTGGCGATCGAGAGAGCCATGGTACCAACTTTTACACACTCGACTTAATAAAAACGAAAAACCAATAAACAAATACCACAAAATAAATGTTAGTTGACTGGCCTAGACCCTACCGATAAGGTACCGTTCACTAGGCAAACAATACAGTCACAAAAAAAAACCGAAACAATATTTTCCAAAATTAATAAAATATGTGGGTAATATAAAAAACACGCTTAATACTAAATTACGGCTAACTATGTTGCAATAAAGCAACCACGCTCTGCTACCAAAAAATGTTTGATTCCAAAGCTGATCTTAGCGCAGTGGAAGCAAATTAAAGTTTTCTTAAAATCTAAAACTAAATGGTCGATCAGCCTCGGAACAACATTTGACTACGATTCGTAGTGCTCTTTACTATAGCTAAATAAAATAAATTTAATGAGAGAATTTTTGTTCCGGAAAGTTTCCGGCCGAGAAATTCTTGTTTCCAAAGTCTACTTAAACAGGACCTAGCAGCGAATTGCTTACCGTGCGAATTATGACGCCGCCGTTTTCTTGTAAGTCTAGTTTTTGACAGGAAAAAAGGTATCAGGTTTTGAGGAAGACATTTGGATTGGATTTAGATACTAGACTTACTGCACCCGGGTACCAGCTCGCGTGGTACTCCGTCCAACAATTTTCACCAGCACTTGGGTTCACTATTGTTCATAGTTCGACATCAAATAATGTTTTCTCAAACATGCTAGGAAATATGTTCATTTCTTTCAAAAAAAGAATACGCAAAGTTTCCCATTGTGTGTCACGTCTCCGACCGCGCCAGCAAAGTTGTATGGAAATCCTTTGCTGGTGTCCGGCAAAGTAAATTCGTTACACGCTAAGCCACACAGGTAATTAATTTCAAAATAGATATCTCTAAGAATCTCATAAGAACGGAACGTAATTTTGTATGATAAGTTGATATGAACTAACTCAAGACAAGGCTGTATAATTTTATAACCCTTGCCTATCCTAAATGGACAAAAAAAAAGGAATGAACTGAACATACATATATAATGGCTGAATAGCAATAAATACTGTGCCTTGCTAAAGGCCTCATTTATAAAAAAAAAACACAATTGGTGGAAAAACAAACAAATTGGATGGGAAAACGTGAAAATTTTCATGATTGGGGCTGTTGTATTGTATTCTCTTTTGTTTAAAACGGAATAAAGATGAAAGCAGTATCGAAATGGATTGTACGCCGCCAAACATAAGGGTTGAAAACTGACCGTGGAAAACATTTTTTATAAAGTACGTACTTAGTGTGTTATTTCCTAGCATTTTTTGAGAAAAGCACTATGTAAACCTCGAGGAAAATGACTTTGCTTGACTCGTATAATTGAAGTCCTCGCCTACGGCTCGGACATCAAACTCTACTCGTCCAGCAAAGCCTTATTTTCCCGGCCTCGACAACAATGTACTATTTAACACACAATAACAAAGATTTCTCCCGCACACTACTGGTTGCGACAGCAATGAGTTTGCTGTACAAAACGCAAAAAATATGTGTCTAACACCGGACGCGCGAGTGACTAAAAGTGAGGTTATATTTGCCGGCGGCCGCGTGGTATCGAACCGACAGTCAATCAAAGCGCCGGAACCAAATCCACTTGGTTCACTTCCCCACCGAACAGGGAAAACCACACGAGAAAACCGAAAGCACACTAAATTACACCATTTATAATTAAAATTCGCATCAACGATGCGAGCGCACGGCCACAGGACGAGACAGTGACAAACAGTGTTGCCAGCGCCGTCTGCTCAAAAAGAAATGGGTCGAGACGCAAATCGCACCGCGCGCCCATTTGATACGAAACTAAACACAGATCGATAAAATATGACCAAGAAACAAGAGTATAAACAACCCCAAAAGTTCGAGTTTAAGTATTTATATAGGAAAACCTGCTAATAAAAATAAAAAAATTTAGAGCAAACTATAGCAAAGACCCGGCAACACTGTAAATTAGTGACATTCAGATATTCTCTTGTCTTCACCGTTGGTCGTATCACGAAGTGATGTAACCAAAAAATAACAATTTTTAGTTTGATACACCATGACAATGGAATTCTAAAATTATATTTTTTGGCTTAATCCACACCACAACACGCTTTGTCTGAACTTTTTTCCTAGGAGACGGTAGGTATTTTTTTATCACGAATAGTCTTTATCGTCATTTAAATAATATATGACGATTGACGGCGCGTGACTTAAGAGTAGCTAAGAAGAGCTAAGTTTATTTTATTTTGGCCTAATAATTTCTGTTATTGTTTCGTTAATATTTGTTTAGATAATCTTCAATACTGCAAGCTGTAGTGCTGATTGTATTCGAATCTTCGAATCTCTTTGGTTGGAAAGGGTTTGTGAACGAATGGAGTGGTGTTGATGACATTATTGGCACTGACATGCCTGACTTGGATTTTGATATGTGTCACGGTGGGCTATCTACTATGTAGGATTTTTATTCAGATAGATAGACTAAACTGACAGCTAAGATCAGCCTTTTGTTTTTAAAATGTTGCAAGCATCAGGCTAGTGTTGTGGTTTGACTCATTCATTATAATCATTGAACTGTTGTCACATGATTCCTCGATGTATTTGTTTTAGTAAATAAATAGGCTCAATAAATACTTGCGTATATATTACGTACTTACTTTACGTTACGTAAAAGAGTATACGTTACGCGTATACTTTACGTTTATACGCAAAGTTTTCGTTTGGTTTACAACCTGTTACATAACTAACCAAAAAAAAGAATATTTTTCATTATCATCAGTCGATAAAATAATCCCATTACTAGTCTAGGTCAGGTGCTACACTACCTGGCGAACAAAGTCCGCTTCGGCGTACATTGCTGGTTGACTTAGTTTCTTGTATTGATGACATTCATGTAATAGCCAGCAATGTAGACCGAACTGCGCTTCGCCGCGTCGGTAACTTCATTTGAACTTTGAGCTGTCAAAATTAGTGCTGCGATGCCACGATTAAAAATAAGTGTAATTGAATAAAAAAATATTTATTTCGTAGTTTTCAAAAACGAATTTTTTGTACGGCTCTAATTTTTTGTTAAATTGACTCCTTGCAACGGACCTTTCCACACCCTTTCAGCTGTATTGGTTGTTTTGTAACACGTTGTATAGAAAGCAAAAATGAATAACACCTATTGAAATTTAAAATGTAATGTTGAATAAATTCACATTAATGATATCTGACTGTTACTAGTTATGTTCTCATTAGCTTTCAAATAAACATTTCGTCAGACAGGAAATAGTTTGTTACACACAATTGTAGTACCTATGTTTGTCTTAATATAGGCCAATTTAATATTGAAAATTGAAATAAACTAAATTTATTTTCATAAAGATTCAATCACAATCTTTGATTCACGTAACTTGATCATTTGGGTACAACACTATGTTATTATTATTTTAAAATACAAAAACGTGGCAACCCACCAAACGTCAATTGAGTCTATCTGTATAAAAATCCTACTATATTTCATTATTCTAATCGAATAATATCTAATAATACGACTTCATAGCTTGTATGGGGGTATGGTCCCATTCGGCAAAAAGCATGAAATTTGGCATGTGTGTAGCTTATACCGGGAGTAACGGAAAGGGTATAACAAGCCGAAAGGAGGTCAAGGTACTCATGAAACTGAACAACTTTCCCATGGAACATGGGTCGAAATATGAAAAAAAAAATTGGACCTCCCATAGTAAATCAATTAGCTGATCGCCGATTTTGTACGGGAGGTCCAAATTTTTTTTTCATATTTCGACCCATGTTCCATTGGGAAAGTGGTTCAGTTTCATGAGTACCTTGACCTCCTTTCGGCTTGTTATACCCTTTCTGTTACTCCCTGTATAATATGTAAGCTTCAGGAAAAGAAGGGAAGCAAGTTGGACCCCCATGCTTTCCTCCTTTACCCCATTTATATGTCCCAAATTTCAGTTATCTTTATTTTTCTCGGAAACTATTAAAGATAGTGTAATTATAGTGACTATTAAAGATAGGGGTGTAAGGGGCCTTACCAACACCTTCGGGGCCCAAGCCAACCTTACCTGCCCCTGGTGCGCCCTGCTGGTCAACGGACGAGGCAATGGCGACCCGACAACCCGCACTGGATCAGCGTGGCGGGTGACGATCCAACCCCCCTAAATAAACATGGCAGTACAAGTCAAACCATGTTTTGCTGTTAAGTTTAAAGAAACTAGTTACGCCCTTTTTTGGTGCGACCAGTGGTATGCGGGTATGGATTGCAAAAAAACTGGAAGATCCAAGACTGGAACCAAAAATAAGTAGATAAATTTTTCAATTCTGGTTACTGTCGCAAAATTATTCTTTGCTTCAAATGTAAAACGCTCCATCCGCATTAGAGTGGTAGGTAAATGAATGAATGGTTCTAGTTGGAAAATCCTGAACTACAAAATTAACGACGGAACTTTATATGGGCTATGAAGGAGACAAAAATATTAAAATATCTCACGGAAGCGCATAGAAGGTCAGAATTTTGGTTCATCATCATCACCCTCAGCCATCCACCCATTGCGGGGTATAGGCTTCCTCTCTACTAAGCCAGCCCTCATGGTCCCGTGCCAGCCTGTGCCAGTGAGGTCATATTATAAGCTTGATGATATCGTCGGACCATCGAGCAGGTGGTCTGCCCACTGACCTTTTCACTAATCTTGGCCACCGCTTCGTGGCTGCTTTTTTCCACCGATCGTCACTTCGTCTTACAAGTGTCCTGCCCATCTCCACCTTAACCTCGTCACTCGCTTACCTATATTTTTGACTTTGGTTTTACGTCGACTTTCAACTTTTGGTTTTGGACATGTTCATCCTGAGACCGACCTTCAGGGAGGCATCATGCAGATGCGATATTTTGCTGGAGACCCAGAAAACGTTCGGCAATAAGGATGAGATCATCTGAAAATCTCAGGTGCGACATGCGTATTCCGTTGAAATTGTCTTCTTTCTCGCTCCAATCTAAAGTCTTCAAGATATCTTCTAGTACGTTGGTCAAAAGTTTACCCGTTTGACTCCCGGAGGACATCCACACATCACCTGTCAATACCGCAGCGATGCAGAGAGTGAAACACTGACAATACATTTTGATTGTTTGTCAGATGACGAACAGTCGAATGCCTTTTCATTAAGCTTTTCATAGTCAACGAAGGTGAAACACAAGGGCCGGTTGTAAACTTTGCACTTCTCCGTTAGCTGCTTGACGGCGTGATTGTGATACATGGTTGAGTATCCACTCCTGAAGCTAGCTTACGGGTTAGTACTCATCCAGGTTGGCAGTAAGTCGGTGACACAGGACAGGACAAGAGAATTTCGATTATCGGCTTATCACTCGAAAACGAATGTTGTTATTCTAAAAAATTAAATCTAATAAACTTCTCTAACATTGAGTCTTGATAGCTTTTACTAAATCTATGTTATATGGGTTGGAATTTACAACCCATATAACATACCTGGAAAACGATTGGGAATGAGTAAAAACTGTCAAACTAAATATTTATAACATTTCTTAAGCTTTCATAAACTAATACAATAATAGCATTGCATACGATGCAATATTATATCGTATACAGTATTGTTGTATTAGATATACAGATCAAAAACTAGGACTTTCTATGTAATTTCTCCAAGGCGCCCAGACTCTGAGAGGTGACGTGTTTTAATATGTTTGTCTACCTAATAGCCCAAACAAAGTTCCACCGAAAAATTTGTGATTCAGGATTTTCCAACTAGAAACCCTTATCAGCACTCGTATACCTTTTTTGTCATCAGTACCTTTCCGTGCGAATGACATAATTTTTGACAGGGTTTTAGAAGCCGAGTTACATCCTAAACGACGTATCTGACATCAACAATTCATAGTAAATTGAGATGAATGTCAAATGTGTTAAGAGTGAACTTTGCTTGAGTGAGATCCATGTCCCAAGTAGCAAACAGTTGCCTTAAACAAAACTTGTTATAAAACCCTTATAGGAGCATTCTGTAAAAATTTCCCGGACAGAACCCTCTGGTTTCTAGTAATTCCGTGTAGGTAATATACAATGATATTGCAGATACGGTATTGTAAGTAACTAGAATGCATTTCAGATCTTTCAGATGACAGTTGTCAAGAATAAGATTCGTTTATGTCGGAAACTATAAATCTTAGACTACCAATTTCTTAGCAAAAATGGTAAGCCTTGGCGAGATCTATCAAACGACAGCTGTCAAACTATAAACACGTTTATCAACACTCGTTTAGTAATGTTGGTTTTATATCCCACCCAAAACATAAATGTGAAAGGCTGCCAAGTTCGATAACTTTTGGAATGCTTCGCCTATAAAAGAAGTGAGATCTAAATAAGTACCAAGTTCCATACACAGACCTCAGTTAAAAATAGTTACAGGAATGCACACTTGATTTTTCGTAGTTTGGAAATGAGAATCTACTTCCCAAACTGCGGAAAATCAAGTGGGCATTCCTGTAACTATTTTTAACTGAGGTCTGTGTATGGAACTTGGTACTTATTTAGATCTCACTTCTTTTATAGGCGAAATATTCCAAAAGTTATCGAACTTGGCAGCCTTTCACATTTATGTTTTGGGTGGGATTTCATTTATTTTTGTAAGGTTTATTTTCTTTTTTCTTATGATTAAGTTAGGTAAGGAAATATCTCATTTATACTTTACTTTGACTAAATACAAACCTTCGTAACGAATTTTAGGTTGGTACGACGATTGGAAGATATAGATAATTTTTTTGTTTTAGTTCCTTAGGGGTATGAATTTACACCTTCATTATTTTTAAAAACGACTCACACTTGGCCATTTTCAGATTTTTTCCTTTACCTTGACCTTAAGACCTACCTCCATGCCAAATTTCAAGTCAATACGACCATTGGAAGTGGGTTAGGTTTTTGATGAGTGAGTGAGTGAGTCAGTGAGTGTATAGTAAAAATAGCGATTTTCTGACGTCAATATCTCAAGACCTACAATAGGTACATTAATGAAATTTTGTATTTTAGATAAGTAAGTAGATCTCGACAGATACTAGAAATTTCATATGCGTAGATAAAATAGATTTTGAGTTATAGGTGGGTCGAACTTGGCCCGAAATGGTTCGTGTAATATAACCCACGGCCGGTGTGTCGCTTTTTTTGCTCGAACTTGGCGGACACACTGCCGTGTGTCTAGATAATCGAATGCAGTTTCGTTATGAACTCCTTTATAAAAATGCAACTTAAAAAAAAACTTATCACCACCAGCTACATAAATTAACTCAATTCCAAGTGCGCTTCAAAAAAATTAAATGATTATGCAACTTTTTTAACTCCAGTGCCAAAAGTAACCCAATAAAAAAAATACAAATGTCACCCGGGCGGGATGAGCCTTGAAATAATGAGGACATATTTATTATTAAATCTTTATTTCAATTAATCATTTTTCGAATAAAAATTAACCTAAAAATACCTTTTGATTTTAAAAGTTGTTTCGATTTCTGAACCTCCATTTAAATATTTAGTCGTTTAGTTAGTTAGTGGTTCAGTAGATAGGCTTGCAATCGCCATAGTGCAGTGCGGAGAGCTTAGAATTATTTCTCATAGTTTTTTTTTGTAGAGTGTAGATAAAATAGTGTTTGCAACTGCATATAATTAGGCTTTAGTATGCTCGTGTCAAACTATTATCACAATCGGCTGCGCCTTGTGTGATAAACAGACACTCGCGTTCTAAAGCCTTCCGTTATAAGACAGTTGCATAAACTATTATTATCTTGGCAATTATTTATGCTCGAAAATAAGTTTGTTTTGGAAATTTGTAGGCCTTGCTTTGAGGCCTTTATTTTATGTGGTAGCTGTCAAACTAAAAACTCGTTTATCCCGGCAATCATTCAAGCTAGACTACCGGTTTGTTTGGGAAAGTTGTAGGTCTTGGTGAGACCTTCATTTTATGTGACAGCAGCCAATCTTAAAACTCGTTTATATCGGCAAATTTTCATACTAGACAATAAGTTTGCTTGGGAAAGTTGTAGGCTTTAATGAGATCTTCATTTCATGTGACAATTTCAAACTAAAACTCGTTTATCTCGGCAAATTTTCATACTCGACAATAAGTTTGCTTGGGAAAGTTGTAGGCTTTGATGAGATCTTCATTTCATGTGACAATTTCAAACTAAAAACTCGTTTATCTCGGCAATCATTCAAGCTAGATTACCAGATTGTTTGGGAAAGTTGTAGGCCTTGATGAGACCTTCATTTAATGTGACAGCTGTCAAACTTAAAACTCATTTATCTCGGCAAGTTTTCATGCTAGACAATATTATGTTTGTTTGGGAAAGTTGTAGGCCTTCATGAGACCTTCATTTTATGTCACAGCTGTCAAACTAAATACTCGTTTATAGCGGCAATCATTCATGCAAGATAAATGAGTTTTTAGTTTGAGAGCTGTCACATAAAATAAAAGTATCATCAAGGCCTACATCTTTCCCAAAAACGATATTCTAGCATGCATAATTACCTAGATAAACGAGTTTTTCGTTTGACACCTGTCACCTCAAATATAGGTATCATCAAGGTCTATAACTTTTACAAACAAACTGATAGCCTAGCATGCATAACTTCCAAAATAAACAAGTTTTTTGTTTGATAGCCGTCATTGGAAATGCTCATCTTATCAAGGCTTTCACTTTTTACAGATAAATTGATAGTCTTGCATGCATAACTATATAGATAAACGAGTTTTTAGTTTGTCAGCTGTCACTTCAAATGAAGGTCTATCAAGGTCTACATTTTACCCAATAAAACTGATAGCCTAGCATGCATAGTTACCAAGATATAGTTTTTAGTTTTACAGCTGTTATCTCTAAAGTAAGAAAGAAAGAAATTAAATTTATTTCGGCCACAGCACAACAAAAATCTAAGATTTAACAATCAACAAATTACATTTGTATATTAGATCTTGTATAGCTGACAACTTCCCTAAGAAAACTGATACGCATAGCCTGTATGACCGGGGTCGAGGAGTGTAACAGACGCATGCCATGCGGGCATTTATCCACTAGAGAACACTGAAATGGATGACTACAGAACTCTGGAATGGACGAGTCTGACAAGCCCTTGGTCTTTTTTAAGTACAATAACAACCACCTACCCTGCATAGTAGGTATCAAGTAGAACCAAGTTACTTTCCTAATCTATTTCCTATCGTGTTTCTAAGAGTAGTAAGTTCTTTTTTATCACCGCAACACTGAGCGTGGAAATCAAACTGACAGGCAGCCGTAGGTGACGTCGCCAGAACAGACATTGCAGCGTCGCGTCTCTTCTCGTCTCGGTTTCGTGCGGCTTCAAGATGCATCGAGCGGCGTCGCGCGTTGCATCTTGATGTCGCTTTGAACTGACATTGCAGCGTCGCGTATCGTCTCACCTCGTCGCTTTCAGTAAAAACTGACTCTTAGGGCGCAAAAAGATGGTCTCAGTGAGCAGGGTTCGAAAATATACAATATTTATCAAACAGTAAAGCGAAAAGATAAATCGAGCGGATGTATTTATCTCCTAAGAGTCAATCATCCTTTACATTTATGTCCATATTATGCAGTATATTATGCTCTACCAAATTAATCATATACCACGCAATACCAAAAACGAAATTAATTTGTACAAAAGAACAAATGTAACAAAAAATTATGAGTTTATATTTTTAGAATGAGTGTATCATAAGCAGGAAAAAAAGCAGCTGAAAAAATACGTTAATTTGTCGTGCACAAAGACAGAGGGTTCTACCATACAACTTACTAGAGGCATGTTTTAAAAGAGTTGTTTTAGTCAACTTTATCGTAATAATGTATTATTTTCAACGAAGTACCTATGAAAATACATATCCAAAAATAAATATCATAATATCAGGAGATAAATTAATAACACAAGCTATAGGGTGCGCCTTACTGGGTATGAACGGTTGACACTGGTACGAAAACAACTTTTGTTCATCAGTAGTAAAACGCCAGTGGCAACACTATTATGCATCTATATTTATCCTAAACTTAATGCAGGTATCAACAAAGAGGTTCGCAAAAAGTGCTAAAAGTCGATTTGGGATTCGTGTATCAAATGCTTAAATTTTGTGCCGTTTTATAAATAAAATTATAAAAGACAACTTTTTGTTTTAGCTAAATCAATCTTTACTCTTATTAAAGACTAGTAAGAATTTACTAACATTCGTAATGCTACTTGGGATCTGCTGCGTGGCGCTGTCAGTTGATGCGGTCGGGTTTTTCTACAAGACCGCAGCGACAACGACGCCGTCAAAATTTGACGGCGACCACCCACGCGTGTCGTTGTCGCGTCGCTTGGTTTTTAAGCCCACCTTTAACTGTGTGTTCTAGTACCATATCACAACTTTTTACAGCTATTACAAATGAAAACAGAGATATTTTTTTCCTCACTGACCCAACCTAATGGTTAGCCCTTAAATTTTTTCTGACTGTTTTCTTTGCATTTTCTGTACAAAAGTCGGGCATGCGTAATTTTATAACTACTAGGTAACAGCAAATCTACTTACCGATTTAAGGGATCAACTTATGGTTTTTATACTATACTAAGAAAAACCAGTATTAGTTCACCATTACATAGGTAGGGACTTGCTGGCGATAGAACAGTGTACGTGTCGAAAATTAAATTGTTAAATGTGTCATCAAAGATTTTCCGTGTAAGTTGTCATAAATTTTAGATGGGTCACATGAATATCTTTCATATCATATTCAGACAATCTGAAGTTTTAAATCTTGTAAGTAAGTATCTTACTATAGTCCGGCAAGTTCGTGCGCGACCCTCCCTAGGGGTGACAGACGTTGGGAGGGGTGATGTCAGCGGGTAGCGGGAGGTGTAGCGGGGAAGGGAAATGCGCGCTTCCGCGCCGCACGTCATATTAAAATGACGTGCTTACTCGCCCCCCACCGTCTGTACCCCGCAGGAAGGTCGCGCACGAACCTGTCGGACTATAAAAGCTTACAGACATAAATAGGTACCCTCCTACCAACTTAAGTATGACGTACACACATAGCGTCTGTTTCGACTTTCGACGTTATTTTGCAACGCAATGCAGAAATTGTCATTTTCCTAATGCTGTAATTGCGCAGCGCTAATACAAGTAGATGTGTTAAAAAACAAAAACCCGACTGCGGTAATTTTAAAGTACTATTTTTCTGTAAATATCCGCCATTTTCAATCTTTAATTTTTTAATATAGCTAGTGTCACTCGCGCTGCTGAGACGAATCTAACGACACCTCATATGTCAAAATCCAACTATCCGTTTGTGCTGTACCCCGTGAAAAAGAATTTTCTTGTCCACATACATACAAACATACATACATACTCTCGAAAAACATAACCCTCCTTCTGAGGCAGTCGAGTAATAACGTCGAAACGGACGTTACGTGTGAAAAGCTGATACACATACCCGCGTATGATGATTGCTGCAAAGTTAACTGCTCATAAATTCAGCCCATATGCACAAGAATGGGCTCCAATCATTCTAAATTTGAATACGAGAGAGATTGCCGGAAATTGTAACAGTTTTTTTTTTCAGTGATATATAGGCTTAGTATACGGAACGCAATAAACCTAACGTTTGTCCAGTTGGGCAATTTCAGATAGTATTGGATATAGAAACTTTTGATACTGACCTACCTACAAACAAAAAATATTTTTTCTGCTACATTGGTACAAGAAATTCTCTACATCTTAGTCGCAAGCTCCACAAATGAGACGTGCGAGGCAAGACGCAAAATGACATCCGTCAGACAAGTAAACGACAAAGATGTGACATCGCGACGCTTGAAACCGTTTTTATGATGATGATGATGATTTATCCGGCCGATTTTGACCATGGCGACCAAAATCATTCGGTCATTCGAAGTTAAAAATCATTCGGAATTGAAGTTGGTCATTCGGTACCTCTCTATTTTATGATAAAACAATATGAAATTCCACGGCCGAACTACACGTTTGCATCCTGTGACGGAAGAGTTGAATGCAAGAGACTTATATTATATATAACAATAAAATGATGGTTCCAGTTCGTATAATTTGCCACTAAAACTCATCTAAAACCGTAATGAAATGTTTGTCTCAATGTCGATTTGCGATAGATGACGCATGGCGCCGAAAAGTCCACGGCCTTATTCTGATTAATATGGGATATTCTGAAGCTGAGCTGGTACTATCGCAAGCAAAACCATCAACCCGTTTAGAAAGCGCCACACACCGCCTCTGTATGCGTGCACGTAATCACGGGCGTACCAGTTGTAATGTCTGGGATTGTATGAGAGGCTGCACATAGCCTGCGTATGCCTGCGCGTAATCACACGCGTTCCGCTGTGTGGCGTGTCACATACGGTCCCATACAATACAGCGTCGTAGCTACGCGCGTGATCGCGTAAACGTCACGCATACGGAGGCGGTGTGTGGCGCCCTTAAGGGACTTTTTTCAATATGCATTGACTTATACTGGTTTTGCATACAGATACTAATAAAAACCAGTATAAATTGATCTCTTAAATGGGTAGGTAGATTTGCTGGCGATAGTTTCTACTCGTACATGTTTCAGTTTTGATTCCAGCTTTTACGAGGCACGTGAATCGACATAGAGTGTCTAGTTTCTAACTTTACATCAAAAGATAGAAAACTCACTTTAACAAGTTTAATATTTTGAATACAATATCTTTATGATTTCGATACAGCAGTTACATGTATTGACACTGTAACTCGAAACCTTAGAGAAAATATATACTGAGCAAGTGAGCAAGCTACAGAGTGCGCCGTTCACAGGATATGAACGGGTGGCACTAGCACGAATACAACCTCTGTCCATCAGTAGCAAAACGACAACAGTGACAACATTATTGAACCTTTTTATTTCTCATACATTTGACGTAGCTGTCTATGAAACTATTGATTGGTACGGGGCGATACGCACATATCTTTCTTAAATACAGGGTATTTTTTTAGTCAGTGCGCAAACTTTGCAGCGTGTTTCTACTCGTGATTATGATCAATTTTTACTATGGGACCTCCTGCAAATTCGCGGATGTTCCATAGAAAAATTCATACCTACTCGGCAAAAATGTATAGAAAACAAAATATTTTTTTGATTTTTCTCATATGGCCCCATGGTAAAAGTTGTTCCCAATCACAAGTAGAAACACCCTGCAAAGTTTGCGTACTGACTAAAAAATAGCCCTGTATACACAAAGCTCGAAATGATAACCTGAATAACCCTTCGTTGCTAAGCAACAGACGCGTAATACTATATCCCTGAACTAACACTGCTCCAAAATTCTATTGAGTCCAAGTGGAGAACAATTTGGCAACAACTTCAATAAAGAAACATTTGAGATTCTTGTTCTACGTATTTCATAATTGGACTGGAGCTAGGAGGAAGTTTCAAAAGGAAACTACGTGGTACCTAGAATATGCCTATGAATTAGGTAAGTACTCCGGTGTTACCGGCAAGCGGGCATCTATGAATAACTTTAACTATAGGACATCTGTAAAATCACGAAAAGATACGTACTCAAGCAAAATGTATGGAACTATGGAACAACTGCTTTATTTTCGTGTTTTTACAGATGGTATACAGGGTGTTAGGGACGGTGTACCGAAAACTTTGCAGGCATGATCAGACCATCAAACTGAACAACTTTTACTATGGAGCCAATGGTGGGAAACAAAAAAAATTCTGACCTCCCATACAAAATTCACGATCAGCTGACTCACTTTGTATAGGAGGTCGGAAATTTTTTTTCGTTTCCCACCATTGGCTCCATAGTAAAAGTTGTTCAGTTTCATGGTCTGAGCACGCCTGCAAAGTTTTCATTACACCGTCCCTAACACCCCGTATAAGTAAGGTTACTTTTATTGTGAGAGTGTGATCTATTCTCAAAGCTGAACAACTTTTATTAGAAACTTTTCTATGAAATATGAAAAAAGAAATGGGTCTTATATACTGGGTGACACAGTTTTTTCACAAGACTGTCTCAAGCTTATTCATTTAAACAGCCTTGTATGCGGTGCCCAATTCTTTTTAGAATTGTGAGTTCAACACACACACTCTTAAAATATACAGGTTAAATGTTACTATACTATACAGGATGCAATCGCTGAACATACATGAGGTAATTATAGCGTCAAATATTTACCAGCCCTTCCATAACTAGAGTCACAAATCGTGGAATAGGGATCTAAAAAACGGTCATCAGGTCCTCATAGAAGACATTAAGTACAAGTAAGTCAGCATTTTCTTCGTTCCTCGTAAAATCCAAAGAAACGGTCACTCATGTACTCCCACGTTTACAGCTTTTTTATTAGGAGGTTTATTTGTACGAGCTAGTTAATGCGTCGTCGTTCTTTTAAAGTCCTTGACGAGAATGAGGGACAGTTAACTTTCATTCTTGCCGAGAACTTTCGTCAAACATCAGTAAAATGATAGTCTTAGAATCTCACCACATATTTTCAGCTTATAGTCACATCATAACGTATGTCATGATCTCCCGTTTTTGCTAGTCCGATCACGGAATCAGTACGTCTGCCCGAATTGCATCTAATGCTACGCAGGTAAAATATGTCAATGACACAGCCACAACCATTCCATGAAAATGAAAAAATACTTCCAAGGAAATATATGCTGAAATGTGAAGAAAATCCTACCTCAAAAGCTTTTAAATATTGGGTGAAATTTTACTAGTCACCGATAGCGAAAACTTAAAACCGGTTAGGCAAAACTTTTACCAAGGAAAATCAAGGCCAAAATAAATAAATAAAATTTGGACCTCCCATAAAAAATTGAGGTCAGCTAATTTGAGTTATGATAGGAGATCATGGTTTTTTTTTCATATTTCGTCCTACCTATGTTTCTCGGGAAAATTGTTCTGAGTTTTCACTATCGGTCACTAATACATTTTACCGTATATTTTAGGTACTCGTAGGTGTTGATAATCACAATAAATGACACGTGTTAACCCAGTTTCAATTTGAAGATGGCGCTTTAAAACAGGTTGGCAGGAAAGCTTGCGAGAGGGCCCTCTTTACCCACAAACAGTGACTAGGGCGAAACAAACTGAGAAGTAGTTACTTATAGGTTTGTTCCGCCCTTGCAAGTACACGTTCCGGAATGTGCAGCAATACAGGGGCATACTTAACTGAGCTATAGTTGAAGCTAACTGGATATATCACGCCTATATCCCTTGCGGGGTAGGCTGTAAGAAAACGGCTATTTACCTATCAAAAGTTTAAAAATCATTCAGAAGACTGTGTATCACTATTGTTACAGGTTATCAGCCCGTTGCCTAAAATTGCAATATACATCAACACCCACGGGAAAGATATGGGGTGATGCTATTCTAAGCTGGATTACACTCTGCCTATCCTGCTAGGGATTTAGGCGTGACATATGTATGTAGGTATGTCTGTTTGTTTAAAATAACATATAACTAGGTAACAATGAGAAGTAGTTGCTTAAAGGTTTGCTCCGCCCTTGCAACTACATGTTCCGGAATGTGCAGCAATACAGGGGCATACTTAACTGTAGCTATAGTAGAAGCTAACTGGATATATCACGCCTATATCCCTTGCAGGGTAGTCTAGGTAACAGTGACTATAGGGCGAAACAAACCCAGAAGTAGTTACTTATAGGTTTGTTCCGTCCTTGCAACTACACGTTCCGGAATGTGCAGCAATACAGGGGCATACTTAACTGAGCTATAGTTGAAGCTAACTGGATGTCGCTGGCTGGATGTAGGAAGGTAACACACGTGCCTTATGATATGCGGTTTTGGATCTCCTGCAAGCAAATCACATCCTGTCATAGCCGAGTGGGCTATGCCATGCGGCGTCGAGATTTGTCACAAAAGAGGGAGTTTACAGAAGGATCACTCGACCGTCTCGAGTGTCGACACTACTTCAATCTAAGAAATATGACGTTCTAGGCAAACATCTCTTTACCTTACCTTTATTTTGAGTTCCTTGACTTGAGGAAAAAAAAAACTGGAAAATCGTTTTTATGAAAAAACGTCGCTTGTAGTGACGGTGACAGCCAGTAGCTATATTTAGCATTCTTTGCCGTGACAGCACTCGAATCTTTCGGAAAACCGCATATTTTTCAGTACGTATGAAAGCTACCGTAGCAAGCTGGATGTAGCCGACTGGCAGGAAACAATGGTCGAGTTTGAAAGGGCGTTCCAGTTACTCGACCAATTGTTTGACTTGGTACCGGGGCGGCACAGCGCGTGTTATACAACTTGCGAAATTGAGTGAATGAAAAATGAAAAAGTATTGGCACCGATTAGATAAACGGCGCGCGGTGCGCCTTTACAGATGGCTCACTCAGTGCTTGCTACGATTTTTAGGCTTACAGACTACAACTGGAAACAACTGGAATCTCAGAGGAACTCAAGGTAACTAAGAAGATGGTTGCCACGAATGACATATTTTTTAGATTAAATTGGTTTAGAATCATATGACGTTCTTGTATCAGATTTTGCTGTTTTGATATTCTTATCATCATCATCATTATATCACCATAGGACGTCCACTGTTGAACATAGGCCTCCCCTAAATATTTCCACCTTGTCCGAATAGAAGCAGCCTGCATCCAGTATTTCCCCGCGGGCTTGACCAGATCATCTGTCTATCTATTTACGTATGAAAGCTACCGTAGCAA
Source organism: Phthorimaea operculella (assembly GCA_024500475.1). Classification (NCBI taxonomy): domain Eukaryota; kingdom Metazoa; phylum Arthropoda; class Insecta; order Lepidoptera; family Gelechiidae; genus Phthorimaea; species Phthorimaea operculella. Next base: position 4,465,058 of record JANFCV010000017.1, read on the forward strand.
GCTGGATGTAGCCGACTGGCAGGAAACAATAGTCGAGTCTGAAAGGGCGTTCCAGTTACTCAACCAATTGTTTGACTTGGTACCGGGGCGGCACAACGCGTGTTGTACAACTTGCGAAAATGAGTGAATGAAAAATGAAAAGGTGATGGCAACAATTAGGGAAACGGCGCGTGGGGCGACTTTACTGATGGCTCACTTAGTTCTAGCGACGATCTTTACGCTTACAGTCTTTAACTGGAAATCACTAGAATCTCAGAGGAACTGAAGGTACCTAATTAAGAAGATGGTTGCTAAGAACTTCATATTTCTTGGTTTAGAATTGGTTCAGAACCATATGACGTTCTTGTATCAGATTTTGCTGTTTTGATATTCTTATAGGTACTTTTAAGATTTTTGACAGTAGCAACCTAGGCTATGTAACAAAACAAGTGACAATCCATTTTATACTAAGTATATTGTATTGATTTACCGTGACCGAGCAAAATACCGCATATTTTCTAGCACGTATGAAAGCTACCGTAGCAAGCTGGATGTAGCCGACTGGCAGGAAACAATAGTCGAGTTTGAAAGGGCGTTCCAGTTACTCAACCAATTGTTTGACTTGGTACCGGGGCGGCACAACGCGTGTTATACAACTTGCCAAATTGAGTGAATGAAAAATGAAAAAGTAATGGCACTAATAAGGAAAACAGCGCACGGGCGCTATTACAGAATGCTCACTCAGTTCTAGTGACCATTTTTACGCTTACAGACTTTATCGGGAAATAACTGGAATCTCAGAAGAACTCAAGTTAACTTAGAAAATGATAAATAATAGGCGTGCGTTCGAGCAAACGTTTATTGTAAGACTGATTTTGAAAGCCTACCCTACACTTCTAATAAGTATACACCAATACCTCCACCCTTAATTAATAATAAGTAAATAACATATTATCAATATTATACAATGAGCTTATTATATAAAGCTAGGTAAATGATTGTGAAAGGCCGCATAATAAACATTCTAACTTATACAATAATAATATGACTCTAAAGAAACTTATCTCCCTCTTATAGAACTAATAAAGTTTGTATTCTCCTTAACCTAAAAGTAATACAATTCAAAAATATTCATCATAACCAAAACGTACAGGAGGTTTAAGCAATCTCTTAACCCTATCTGTTAACGTATCAGGCCTGTTATCGGACACACTGGGCTGTACCGTCCCATCAGACCCCTCTCCCGATTGCGGACACTCCTCTGGCTGATCGTTCACTCCTACCGGCAGGACTAACGGCCTGGACGCCTCTTTACTACGTGTCGTATTGATACCTTCTGAAATACGTGCAACCCTGTGTCTTAATTGGTCAACATGCCTATGTACCTCGGTTCCATTGTCACACCTCACCTTATAATCCGTATTACCTATCCTTTCTAATATTCTAGCAGGAACCCATTTGTCCCGCGAACGGAAATCACGGCACCATACATCTTCGCCAGGCTCGAGCTGCCGCAATCTCACCGCGCTCACTTGGCCGCCGCCGCCGCCGCCGCCGCCGCCGCCGCCGCCGATCAGCTGACGCTCGGTTACTCTGCACCCGCGATCCGGTTTTATTTTGTCCAGACGCATCCGTAAATTCCTACCTTGTAAGATTTTGGCTGGGCTGTCCCCTGTAGTATAATGTTCAGTATTTCTATAAGCTAATAAAAAACGATTTAAAGCCGTATCAATATCTAATTTTTGCTTAACTGCTTTATTTATGGCCCGCTTACAAATTTTAACAGCGTTTTCTGCTGCCCCATTTGATGCTGGATGGTATGGAGAAGAGAATAAATGAACAATTCCATTACTACTTAAAAAGTTTTCGAACTCGGCACTAGTGAACGGAGGGCCATTGTCACTGACAACTTGCTTTGGCAACCCAAATCTTGCCCACATGTCTCGCAGCACCGCGATCACTGAACCAGCTGTAGTGGTTTTCATTTTAATGGCCTCTATCCACTTAGAGCATGCGTCTACTACAATGAAATATGTGGTACCTAATATAGGTCCTAGAAAATCCAGGTGCAATCTGGACCAGGCTCGATCAGTCCAGAGCCATGGACATGGCACATGGGCGGGCGGTGCAGCCGCCACGCTGGCGCACACCTCACACGCGCGGCAAGCTGCCTCTAGTGCCTCATCCACTCCCGGCCACCAAACGTAACTTCTGGCTAACGCTTTAGTTTTAACTATGCCCATATGTGACTCATGTAACTCATTGATGACCTTCGACCTACATGATGATGGTATGACTACTCGGTGTCCCCATAAAACACATCCCAGCTCACAATATAATTCATTTTTCCTATTAAAGTACGGTTTAAGTTCTTTAATTTCCATTTCCGACGGCCAGCCATCTGTTAAATAACTTAAGACCCTACTAAGTAAAGGATCTGACGCGGTTTCTTTTTTTATAACTTTATAATCTAACAAGAGTGCTTCAGTTGCGAAATGTAAGTATGTTTGTTCAGGTAGTTGCTCCTCGGCTGCCACAACCCCTTTGTGAGTTTGTATCATACGCGAAAGCGCATCCGCGGTATTTTTGTCTGTATTAATATACTCGATTTTAAAATCATATGCAGAAATTTTAATTGCCCATCTTTGAAGACGACTAGCCGCCGTGGTAGGTATTCCCGTATTTGGGCCAAATATACTCACTAAGGGCTTGTGGTCCGTACGTAAAACGAATTTCCTTCCATACAAGTACTGGTGAAATTTATCTATCGCAAATATTATTGCTAAGGCCTCCTTATGTATCTGGCTATAGTTCTTCTCCGCCGTGGTGAGCGCGCGTGACGCATAGGAAACCACCCGCTCCGTGCCGTCGGGCGCGCACTGCGCCAGCACGGCGCCGACGCCATTCGGACCGGCGTCGCACGTCACCACTGTACGTCTCGAAGTGTCGTAGTGTACCAACACGTCCGCACCACATAATACTTTTTTTACTTGCATAAAAGAATCATTTTGTTCTTGTCCCCAGATATATTTTTTCCCTTTCTTGAGCAATTCATAAAGTGGTACTAAATAACTCGATAAATTCTTTACAAACTTCCCGTAAAAATTTACCATTCCAAGAAAAGATTTTAATTCTGAAGCATTTTGTGGTGGGGGCATGTCCACTATTGGCTTAATTTTATCTGGATTAACACTCAATCCGTTACTGCTCACTACAAATCCTAAATACTCCACTTTTTCAGAAAAGAAATCGCATTTGTTCCTTTTTATTTTCAAACCATTTTTTTCCAAAATATCCAAGACCTGTTCAACCGATTTTAAATGACTACTAAGATCCTTACTTTTTATTAAAATATCATCATAAAATACGATCACATCTGACACTTCCTTGAACAAGTTTTCCATAAATTTCTGAAAGATTCCCGGGCTTGAAGCCAGCCCATAAACCAACCTATTATATTTAAATAATCCCCTGTGTGTGTTGATAACTGTAAATGCCCGGGATGACTCATCCAGCACTAACTGATTGTAGGCTTGCGACAAGTCCAACTTCGTGAAATAATTATTACCACACAGATTACTGAACAGATCCTCCATTCTAGGAACCGGGTATCTATCGACCATTAAGACACGATTGAGGGTTACTTTGTAGTCCGCACAAATACGTATACCTCCGTCCGCCTTACTTGCGATCACCAGAGGAGTAGCCCAGTCCGAGCGCTCCACCGGCTCGATGACGCCGGCGCGCAGCATAGCGTCTAGCTCGGCGTCAACGCGCGGGCGCAGCGCGTACGGTACCGGCCGCGCTCGGCAGAATATCGGCTGAGCATCTTCTCGAATGTGTAGCTTAATGGGAGCTCCGGTGTACCGACCCAGTGTGCCGTCGAACAGCGCCTCATGCCTGGAAATAATTTTATTTATCGAATCAGTTTTAAAACTGGGTGACAGGTTATACACAGTAATTTTAGGTATATCTATATCTAACTCCGCGATCCACTGACGGCCTAACAAAGTAGTCGTACCATTATCAATCACATAAAGGTCTAATATTTTAACATTATTTTTATAATGCACAGTAACCTGTAAATAACCTAAGGGTCGGACCACTGAACCGTCATAAAACTTTAACTTCAATCGACAAGGTTTTAAAGGTAAATCACTGTAACATTCATAGTAGGTACTACTACTTATACACGATAAGGCCGACCCGGTGTCTACTTCCATTTTTAAAATCCTATTATGTACCAACAGATCCATACATACCGGTCTGTAATTAGTTAATGACATTTGATACACAGGCTCGTCGTAGTCATCAGTATCGGGATCATTGCCGCTGTTTCCATGAATCAGCTGTTGACCGTCCGTTATAGTTTCCTCCTGCACACAATGGTTGTGTGCGCCGCTCCCGGGCCCCGCGCGCCAGGCGCCCCGCCCGCGCGCCCCGCCGCCCGCTCGGCCGCTCCCGCCGCCGTAGCCTGCTCGGCCGCCGCGGCCGCGCCGGCCTGCGCGACCTCTACCGCTCCTGCCACGTGATTCTCGTGCGTTATTACCGGCTGTTCCCGCCATTCCGAGTCTTACAGTCTTACTGGGACACATTCTTCTTAGGTGGCCTAGGGACCTACAAAAGCTGCATTCGTAGTCCTTATAGACGCAGTTTTCCGTCTTATGAAAGTCATCTCCGCAAGCCATGCACTTGTGATTGTTTTGCATCTTATTTACTGGGATCGTGTTATCAATATTGCGTTCGACCACACCTGCGTTTTTCTCCGCCGCTTCGATGGTCGTAGCTAACTTGAACGCTTTTGCGTAGGTTACCGTGTCGTCTTCTGCGAATAATCTTTGACGCGTTGACTCGCTTATGATGCCACAAACCATTTGGTCCCGCAGGTTTTCTTCCAGGTTAGTTTTAAAATCACAAGATTGGGCTAGTTTTTTTAGCTCCGCCACGTAGTCTGCGATTGATTCTCCTTCTACCTGCCGCCGTTGCCGAAATTTGTAACGTTCGGCTAATATTGATGGTTTAGGTTGTAAGTGGTTTTTCAGCAAGGTCACGGCTTCCGTATAGGTCAGATCTTTAGGCTTCTTCGGACTTGCCAACGTTGATAAAAGAAGGTAAGCTTCTTCACCCATAACAGCTATTAACGTAGGTACTTTCGACGGGTCCTTCACATCGTTCACAAGAAAGTACATGTCCAACCTCTCACTATACACTGTCCAATTCCCCGATTTAATATCAAACTCCTGCATCTTCCCGATCCCCATTTTGCACAAGTACTTGCAACTTTCGATAATAAAAACCAAACTCGTTCGCCAGTGATAAATAATAGGCGTGCGTTCGAGCAAACGTTTATTGTAAGACTGATTTTGAAAGCCTACCCTACACTTCTAATAAGTATACACCAGTTGCCACGAACGTCATATTTCTTGGATTAAAATTAGTTCAAAATCATACGACGTTCTTGTATCAAATTTTGCTGTTTTTATATTCTTATACTTTTGAGATGTTTAACAGTAGCAACCCTGGCCTGGCTATGTAACAAAACAAGTGACAATTTATTTTACACTATGTATTGATTTACCGTGACCAAGCACGAACCTTTCGGCAATGTACAAACCTTTCGGCAAAACACCGCAAATTTTCCAGTACTTATGAAAGCTACCGTAGCAAGCTGGATGTAGCCGACTGTCAGGAAACAATGGTCGAGTTTGAAAGGGCGTTCCAGTTACTCAACCGATTGTTTGACTTGGTACCGGGGCGGCACAACGCGTGTTATACAACTTGCGAAATCAAGTGAATAAGAATGAAAAATTAATGGCACCAATTAGGAAAACGGCGCGAGGGGCGCCTTTACAGATGGCTCACTTAGTACTAGCGACGATTTTTACGCTTACAGACTTTAACTGGAAATAGCTGGAATCTTAGACGAACTCAAGGTAACTAAGAAGTGCCACGAACGTCATATTTTTCGAATAAAATTGGTTCAGACTCATATGACGTTTCCATTGTCTGGCCCAATGGAACTAGTGCGAAAAAAAAACTTCGCAGTAGTTCCATGGAACTAAACTCAATCAGATTTTGCTGTTTTGATATTCTTATAATATTACCTACCTACCTGTAAGATTTTTGACAATTAGTAACCCTGGCTATGCAATAATATTACCTTTCGGCAATGTACAAACGGACCGGCAAAATACCGTTTATTTTTCAGTACATGTGAAAACTACCGTAGAAAGCTGTATGTAACCGACTGGCAGGAAACAATAGCCGAGTTTGAAAGGGCGTTCCAGTTACTCAACCAATTGTTTGACTTGGTACCGGGGCGGCACAACGCGTGTTATACAACTTGCGAAATCGAGTGAATAAAAATTTAAAAGTAATGGCACTAATTAGGAAAACGGCGCCCGGGGTGTCTTTACAGATGGCTCAGCCACAAGCGACGATTTTGACGCCTACTGACTTTAACTGGATTCTCAGAAGAACTCAAGGTAACTAAGAAGTGCCACGAACGTCATATTTTTTGGATTAAAATTGATTCAGTATCTTATCACGTTCTTGTATCAGATTTTGCTGTTTTGATATTCTTATAATACCTGTAAGATTTTTGACTGTAGCAACCCTGGCTACAAGTGACAATCCATTTTATACCCTGTATTGATTTATCGTGACCGAGCACGAAACTTTCAGCGATGTACCTACAAACAGACCGGCAAAACACCGCATATTATTCAGTACGTATGAAAGCTACCGTAGCAAGCTGGATGTAGCCGACTGGCAGGAAACAATAGTCGAGTTTGAAAGGGCGTTCCAGTTACTCAACCAATTGTTTGACTTGGTACCGGGGCGGCACAACGCGTGTTATACAACTTGCGAAATCAAGTGAATAAAAATGAAAAAGTAATGACACCAATTAGGAATACGGCGCGAGGGGCGCTTAAACAGATGGCTCACTCAGTACTAGCGACGATTTGTACGCTTACTGACTTTAAATGGAAAATAACTGGAATCTCAAAGGTACTAAGGTAACTAAGAAGATGGTTGCCACGAACGTCATATTTCTTAGATTAAAATTGGTTCAGAATTATATGACGTTCTTGTGTCAAAGTTTGCTGTTTTCATATTCTTTTCTAATAATTTGAGATTTTTGGCAGTAGCAACCCTGGCTTTGTAACAAGTGACAATTCATTTTATACTATGTATTGATTTACCGTGACCGAGCACAAACCTTTCGGCAAAATATTTCCCAGTACGTATGAAAGCTACCGTAGCAAGCTGGTTGTAGCCGACTGGCAGGAAACAATGGTCGAGTTTGAAAGGGCGTTCCAGTTACTCAACCAATTGTTCGACTTGGTACCGGGGCGGCACAACGCGTGTTATACAACTTGCGAAATCAAGTGAATAAAAATGAAAAAGTAATGACACCAATTAGGAATACGGCGCGAGGGGCGCTTAAACAGATGGCTCACTCAGTACTAGCGACGATTTGTACGCTTACTGACTTTAAATGGAAAATAACTGGAATCTCAAAGGTACTAAGGTAACTAAGAAGATGGTTGCCACGAACGTCATATTTCTTAGATTAAAATTGGTTCAGAATTATATGACGTTCTTGTGTCAAAGTTTGCTGTTTTCATATTCTTTTCTAATAATTTGAGATTTTTGGCAGTAGCAACCCTGGCTTTGTAACAAGTGACAATTCATTTTATACTATGTATTGATTTACCGTGACCGAGCACAAACCTTTCGGCAAAATATTTCCCAGTACGTATGAAAGCTACCGTAGCAAGCTGGTTGTAGCCGACTGGCAGGAAACAATGGTCGAGTTTGAAAGGGCGTTCCAGTTACTCAACCAATTGTTCGACTTGGTACCGGGCTGGCACGACGCGTGTTATACAACTTGCAAAATTGAGTGATTGAAAAATGAAAAAGTGATGGCACCAATTAGGAAAACAGCACACGGGGTGTCTTTACAGATGGCTCATACTGTACTAGCGTCGATTTTTACGCTTACGGAGTATCCTACTTCCTACTAATATTATAAAGGCGGATGTTTGTGTGTGTGTTTGTTACGACATCACGCTAAAACGGCTGGTAAGACTGACATGAAATTTTGCACAAATATAGAAGAGTATCTAGAATAACACATAGGCTACTTTTTACCACGGGAAAATGTCTTATTCCTACGGGATCACGCATATTCCAATATTTTTGCATAGATGGCGTGACTGAGCCGATTCGCGTTTTAAACGTTTTCGCCGAAAACTAACAGCGACATCTCTTGGCAAATAATGCTTTCTTCCCGCGGAATAATAGGTTGCAGTGGGTGAAACCGCTGACGGGCAGCTAGTAATGGATATAACTGGAATTTCAGAGGAACTTAATGTAACTAAGAAGATGGTTCCCATGAACGTCATATTTTTTGGATTAAAATTGGTATTATGAGGTTCTTGTAACAGATTTAGCTGTTTTGATGTTCTTATAGGTACTTTGATCTGTTTGACAGTAGCACTAGCAACCCAGGCTATGTTACAAGTGACAATCCATTTTATTCTAGGTATTTATTAATATACCGTAACATTCCAGCGATGTACAGACCGACAAAATATCGCATATTTTTCAGTACGTATGAGAGCTACCGTAGCAAGCTGGATGTAGCCAACTGGCAGGAAACAATAGTCGAGTTTGAAAGGGCGTTCCAGTTACTCAACCAATTGTTAGACTTGGTACCGGGGCGGCACAACGCGTGTTATACAACTTGGGGTTAAGTATTCTGATAAAATTTAAAATTTTGGCTCTTCCCCTTTTAAAGTGTGACACCGAGTCTTCCAACGACCCATTAAACCCTAGTGTCAGAGTTTTTCAACCGCCTACTAGGTACAAGTAGCAGGCCTCTGACATGGTTGCGTATCTAACAACCGCCGTCTACGTGATCATAGACAGCAACCGGAACCGACGAATAATCTTGGACAATTATGTGGTTCAGCCTGCAATGTACTTACCAGACTTGGAACAAACTCACAATGTGAAAAATATCAACTTTATGATAAATAATATCAATTTTACTATCCACTGCCGTACGCCACATCAGCTGTCGATTCATTCTGGCACCAAAATTCTGGTAAGTACTTATATTAGGCACAAAATTTAAAATTCTACCTCAAAGTCAACATTGTAAAGGACAAATTTTTCAGATTAATAGCGGTCGTGGAATCACCAACAGGTTGAACACAAAATCTAGGCGCTTTACACACATAACGTTCGTTTTGACGCATCTCTTAACGCACTGTTGGGCATGCGTCGTCTTAGATATTTCTATGGAAAGAGAGGGGGTGATGCTATTCTACTCTGCCGGTATCTAACGGCTTATTATGGTATGCAAAATCTCCAAAAACAAAGTCCAGCTATAGTTAACGTACAGCTACGTCTTTAGTTCAAGTCTCTCGAATCTTTCTCATGTGGGTAATTGCCGAGGCCATTAATTTTAATAACTAGATCTTGACATACTATTCTAACGATTGGAACACTCTCTAGGTGTAACACGGTAGGAACCTAATGAGAATTTCAAGAAGTAAAGCAAGAATTTAATGAAGTATCTGTTAACAAACGAAACGACCCTCATGTATTCGTCAAGATAGCGATTTTCGACTTAGAAGCTTCATTTAAATTAGACGGATTAGACAATTTACAAATAGTAGATGGAGGTCACGTTTACTTCAATTAAGTCCAACATGTCCAAATTGATCGTATCATAAAAGCTTTCGGACAAGTTATTCAGAAGTTAATTATTAATATGGTATGATATTTATCCGACTAACTTGATAGTGAAATTGAGTTAGACAGACGGGGTGACCCCGGTGACAGTTTAGTACATAAATTGCCACTTTTGGAAATGAAAGTCTTTATCGTCTCAATTATAAATAACTACCTATCGTTTGGCAAAGTGGCCAGAATACGAAATTTTCCGTTCTTATTTGTTGTGTTAGGTCTGATTAATAGCTATTATAAGATTAAGACAGACTGCCTCCTCACTTTTGCAGTGTAGTGCCAGCTTAGAATACCCCATCCACCCCATATCTATCCGTAGGGAGTGCCAACGCTAAAACTGCATAGGATAGATCTTGATTGACTTGTCAACAATGTTTTAAGAGTGATTCCAGAGCCTGATGAAAACTACTCTCATCGTCGTTATCTTTTTGCTCTTGTCACAACCCAGTCAAAGTGAGAAACTCTATGTCACCTATTACGAAACGAAAGGCACCAATCAACATCATCAGACATTCGTCTAATACAGCAGTCAACTGCAAGACGAAGGTCTCCCCCAGAGTACGCCAGAAGGCAAGGTATCCCGTTCTCGCCATCCAGTCGCTACCAGCCTCTCGTTAAGTTATCGGACCTAATAGCCGGAGGGCGTCCAACACCATGCTTTCCCAGGCATGACTTCCACTCCACTTAAGGTAAGTTAAACAGAATAAGAATGAAAAATCGACTGCCCATTGTAAAAACTCAAAAGACTAGTCCTTTCAAGAAAACGCAAAAGTAAGGATGACAAATTCATCGAATCCATCAAAAGATAAACGAGCAGTTCCGCCCTTCCCCCGCCCTTTCTTCTGCTTGACCGACTTTGACAAACTTAGAAAAGGGACCCGTTTGATAAAGCATTAAGCGAGAAACATACGTAATATTCGTTTCTGCGTAATTTTTGTGCAGCGCTATCGCTTGCGTTTGGAAAAACCAATTTTCCTCCATGTTTTCATACATAAACGGTTTATGTTAAACGATTTGACAGACACCTTTGCCAAAGTAGCGTTGTGCGATCTGAGCGTCTGTCAAACCGTTTTGCATGTATCGTAATTGTATTGGAATAAGGTCGATATTCGTATTGTCCTAACGCATGCATTACACAGCGCAAAAATAACGCAGAAACGGATGTTACGTGTGTTTCTTGCCTACTTGGGCACAGTTTCTACACTTTCTCATAAAAAGGATGCTAGAAAACACTTGTTTGATTTGGTGGGAAGTGGATCTCAACTTAAGTCTTATTTTGGCTCGATTCTATCTAAAGTAAGGCCAACCAGACGAGATAAAAAGTGTTAACAAATCTGAAAGAGACAGCTAACATTATACCATATGACAGATAAGGACAGATTGTAATAACTGTCACCGAGCCATACAAAAGTTGTTTACAATAATTATCTCGTTTCGTTGGCCATACTTTAACAACATTTTCTCGTTGCTTAATAAAATAAGCTTTAATAAACATACACTGCATATTTATTTATTTTTAACTTAACAGCGTCAACAGTGTCTGTGTAATATTGACTATCAATAAGTGATATTTTATATTCTGTATAGAATAAAATATTTTGTATTTGTATAGTCCAATGTATCAGCCGTGTGGTGCCGGCCGAGTAGAATAGCACCACCCCCTCTCTTCCCGTAGGGCTCGTAAGAGGCGGCCGAGGGATAAACCCGACCCAAACAGCCAGGGCCAACCGTATGGTGGCGGTTAATTCACCACAAAAGCATTCCCAAGGAGGGTTGACGTGTGGTAGGCGGCCGGTCGTAAAATTAAGCCAAATCCTTTGCAACACAATTTTGTATTCAACAAAACGTGTTGCGCCGACCCCAAGTAATTGGGATAAGGGCAGGAAGATGATAATTTGTATAGTCCAATGCTGGACAAGGACCCCCCTTATTGGCCCCCCTCATTCTCACCACGCTCGGCAGACGAATTGGTGAGAGCTGCAGTGCAAGCCTAGGTGTTGCATTTACAGGAAACGCTGCTACCCATTCTCTGATGATTTATTTGATTACCCTTAGTCACCTTAGAGTAGAATTGGGTGCTATCCTAATCCAGCATCATACTTAAAAATCGTTTGGTTTGTAATTTTCTACTATATTGCTAGAGTATTTTATTTCAACAATCAACATTCATTATGTTTTTATTCGTAAAAGCAAAATGATTCGACGGACGTGAAGCATAACTTTTCACCGGAACAAAAATGCAAAGTTATTGGACAATTATTATAAAAATAAATGAACATATTCCTGAAAATAGCCATTACTAATTATCTACTATCTACCTACATATCTTTAATGACGGCCGTAACGACGCACTAGAATTTACCACTGTTTGAATTTGTTACCAGTCTAATTAAGATATTACTGACTACCTAATGGTTTGAAAATAAAGATGGTTCCATGATCCGAAGGGCGAGGTAAGTCGTCTTGGTCCCGGTCGATGTCTATGGTAAGACGGCGGTCATAGGTAATATAGATCAGTGCGGCGGTCATAAAATAACACATCCAATACAACCATGCTGTAAGATTCCTTCTACTTATTAATAGTAGGCGAACCAGGATTCATCGGGTCGTTAATTAACACGATATCTCATACAATAGAAGAAGATTTCTATAATTTCAACTGAAAATTAACCCTACCCACCCAGCATTACTTGATTAGATCAGTAAATGGAGAAAGTTTACGGAGAGTTAAATGAAAATACTCTTACCCTACTTAAGAAAATTAAAACGGGTTGGGTTTGGGGCTGAAGGCTGAATAGGGTTACTCAAAACTATTTGACGACTGGATAACGTAAATAGAAACTTTTTATACTTATCGGACAAGATAAGAATGTGGGCGAGTTTGGGAAATCAATGAGACAGAAAAGTGGGTTAGTTGTGAAATTAATATGTCGTGAAAGTGGACAAATGTGACGCAATGTTCGTATAGAAGGTACTACCACCTTAAACATTTTTTTTTATTAATTCGCGTATTTTTTAATTTGTTTTATAAATTGATCAATGACAACTTTGAAAACAATTTCACAGTGCCTATGTTAGTTTTGTACGAAATATGACGAGTAAAGGAAAAAATCTCGCATATCCTATTACTGATCTTTATTTAATTTTATTCAAAAGAAAAAATTCGGTTTACAGTATTCTCCAAAACATTTTGCACTTTCGGTATTATCCTCTGATACAAACAATAATAGTCACAAATCATGTCAAAATTGAGTTAAGTTTTAAATTGACGTCACATTTCATACAAAAAATTCAAGTACTAGAGATTGTCATAACATTCATACAGTTACAAATTCTAGGTACAATCATACTTATCCGGTTGTAGGTGCGATCATAAAATGCTGTACCAGTAAAGTGGTAAGTATGATTAAATTGAATTGCTAAGATAACTTCTAAAATGTCAATCGCAAAACTACTTTAAGTTTAAAAGCGTATTTTAACGGCTAAAGCACAAGCTAAAGTTATATTTAGACGACTTTTACCCATCATGGCTCTAAAGTAAATTCAATTTATGGTTCAAGCTTGTTCAAGCTAGTTTTTGATCTTGGCTCTATGACAAGTTTATCCACTTTACAGACAGACGACGCCTTTTCAAAGGCAAGGAGAATCAAACTCAAACCGCAAAATAGAGAGTTGACGAAAGTTTTACACGACTCTATTGAGAATTTTCGCGATTGTCACTTGTTACATAGCCAGGGTTGCTACTGTCAAATTCTCAAAGTATAAGAATATCAAATCTAGAACGTCATATGATTCTTAACCAATTTTAATCCAAGAATTATGATTTTTGATACCTTGAGTACTATAGGGAACTCAAGATGATATTCCAGTTAAATTCACTAAGCGTCAAAATCGACGCTAGTACTGAGTAAGCTATCTGTAAAGGCGCCCCTTTGTGTTTCCCTAACTTAAAGTTGAAGCTTGTTCAAGCTAGATAGTTTTAGATCTTGGCCCAGGTCTATGACAAGTTTATCCACTTTACAGACAGACGCAAAAGCAAAGAGAGTCAAACTCAAACCAAGCAAAATTGCATAGGTAAGACTAAAAGAACTTGTTGTTTCTTCGTCAATTACTCACTTGTTTTTCGCCAATTTCTAACTTTTTATCGTTATCGGAACTTTTGTTTTGTAAATGCAATGAAAAATTTCAGGTAAGTAACAAACCTATATGACCGAAGTGTCTATGACATGGTAAAAATGGCTGTTTTTTGCACTCTGCCTGCCCCCCACGGGTAAAAACATAATATGTATGTATATATGTATGAATGTCTATGACGTGAATGTGAGTGTAAGGTGAGCGAGCACCGCGAAAAAGTAAATTTTAATAAAATAAAAATCAAACAATACTTGATTCAGAGATATTTTCAATTTGAATAAATCCCCGCGTACTAATAACATACTGCCATAACCCTCAAAACGACTGGATCACGTATTCTTTTCGCTTTTCCAAACCATTACAAAACGACTAAGGCAATCTCCATAAACGCCGGAATAAGAATAAAATGAAGCCGCCGCCGTACGAACGAAAAATTACCCTAACCGCATTTTGTTCCAAGTGTGGTGTGTTATAATTTGACAGTAAAATTGAATTTACGGCCTGCAATGGGAGTAAGTAATGTGGTAAGCTTAGTAATATCCAAAGTTAATAGACTTGTGAGTGTTTTTATGGGTTTTTGTTTGAACAAATGTGCTTTACACACAAAACGTCCATTTTGACGTTGTTTTTGCGCTGCGCAATCGCAGCGTTAGAAAAGTGCGAATACGACGACACATGCCCAAGAGTAGGATGACGGATGCGTCTGTCAATCGATTTGTGGATTTGTCCAACTAAATAACCTTATTTCCTTAGCAACTTTTATCAATCAAAATACGAGTATAACAAAAATATACTTCTGATACAAAGAGACACTTTTTGTACTTAAGGTCTGCATTAATGTTTCGAAATTGTATATTTTCAAAAAATTATTTCGCTTAACCATTGTTAGGAAGATGACCTCCATTTTGGAAAAAAAAGTTACCCAAGACACAAAAGCCTCGCAGCCGAAATGAGGCGCGTTGAAGCGTACGCCCGAACCAAATAGAATGTAACACTGAGGGATGTGAAATAACAATCGATTTTTTAAAAAATATATATTTTCTTTTTACGAAAATAATCGATTTTTTATACTCGGTTATGCAATTTGAATTTCCCGGCGGGCGCTGGTAACGCGCGGGAGCGACCTGTCGGACTCCAGATGATGGTGCACTTAATGCACCGAAACGTCGAGATTCTATAAGCCTCGACTTAAAACAACGAGCTTAGTCGTGATTAACATTAATTATATGAATTTATTGTTTAATTTTAAATCGATTTTTCGAATTACCGAGCATCAAAAGTCGAGTATTTTTGTGTCAACGAATTATTTCGGGAAAAATGTTTTTTCATACATTTTTTGGATCACTTGAAATCTCTTCTTCTTCTTATTTAAGAGCTCACTGCTCTTGTCGGTGGAGTAACCGCCAGTTGTCTCTGTCTTGCGCCTTTTCCTTGACCTCCCTATACGACATGACCATTAATTTCTCCTTCACTTGGTCTAAATAACTCCTTCTTGGCCTTCCTCTCCCTCTCCTTCCTTCGATCTTGCCCTCAATAATAGTCCTGAATAATTGGTCATGTCGTATAAGATGTCCCAACATGATTCCTCTTCTTTTTTCTATTGTTTTTAGTAACGTTCTTTTTTCCTTCACAAGTTGGAGCACTTCTTCGTTGGTCACTTGAAATAATCGATTATAAAAAAAAACGATTTTTTGTTACTAAAGTCGCATCCCTAGTAACACTCCACCGGGCAAGGCTCGCCATGTGTGAATGTGTGATCAATTGGAATCAATCACTTGTGATGTGTGATGTGGGCTTCCTTTCAAACAGGACCGTTTATTGCGCACTTCTTTCGTAACGTGGATCCCACGCCTGAAGTATGTTGGTGCAGAAGTTATATTACATCTACCTTATGAAATGTAACTCCATCCGTCAAACAATCCGTCAATAATGCGTCGCCAATCCGGCTGCCTAGCGCTTGGTGAGTATGACTGCCTGACACGCAGAAGGTTCCGGGTTCAATTCCCGGTGTGGTCACTCCAAAGTTGATATTTATCACTTTGTCAGTTTGTTCCCAGTCTGGTAAGGACATTGCAGGCTGAACAACCTGATTGTCTAAAAAGCAACATGGTTCCGTGCTTCGGATGGGCGTTCCGGTTGCTGTCTATGATGGCGGTCGTTACCCAACTATGTCAGAGGCCTGCTACTTGCAGTAGGCGGTTGAAAAACTCTGACACCAGGGTTCATCGGGTCGTTGAACAACTCGGTGTGCCATGCAAAGAGAGAGAGTACGGCAATACCCCCCGAGAAAGGGAGGCCCATGTTTAGCAGTGAACTGTTGTGGCTGTTAAGGTATAGCAGATCTTTTTGCGTGTTTCTGTGTTTACCCATAGCAGGAAATCCTAATGAGAGCTTTCAGATCAACATTCTTTTTCTACTTTATGGTACACAACGTTAGAATGGGTTCTTGTTGGTCCTAGATATCCCCTACGATACGCCACAGGAGACGATATATCATTTTCACCATCCAAACGCTACCAACCGCTCTCTTTAAGAAATAAGTCGATTTTGGTCAAATTGTGTCAGAGCCATTATGCCAGCCAATATCGAAATTCATTTAATTAACGCTACAGCGTTCATTTTCAATTTGTTGCTGTAAATTGCTTGCACAAAACGGCATCAGAAATCCGCCAGCATCAAAAGTTAATTATTCTGGTATATTTAGCAGGGAAAGAGTACCTATAGGTACTGATTATTGTATTAAGCGAAGAGCACATCGCTTGCGCTGCGTATGCAAGACGTATGCGTGCGCGTCACCACGCGTGTACTGGTTGTAATCAATGGGACTCTGTATGAGAGCCGGCACACTGCCTGCGTGTGCGTGCTCGTCATCACGCGCGTACCGTGTTGTGCCGTGTCTTACGCGTTCGCATACAATACAATGACATATTGACTCGCGTGATGACGTGCACGTCACATATACTGAGGCGGTGTGTTCTGCCCTTTAACAGATCAGTCTGACTGAAAAGCTTCCATTCAAGAACTCACTTGATCTCTGCACAACGCTGCGTCTGTCAAACCGTTTGACGTAGATAATCGGTATTTGTACGGGAATAAGGTCAACATTCGTATTGCCCTAACGCATGCGTTACAAAGCGCAAAAATAACGCACGAACGAACGTTACATGTGATTCTCGCCTTGATTAGTAAGTTTCTATTTCATTCAATAGGTACAGGATCCAAAACTGTAAATTTGGAGCTGCGGTGCTAAACGAGTTTATTTACTCGAGAACAACACAAACTTACTTGCTGGGACTGAGTTCGGCGCAGTTCAGCTAGTGTTGTCCAAGTATCGATATTTTTCATTCGATAAACCCTACACAATCGATTGTTCTGATTGTTCAAACTGTAGCAATACTTGAATACAATTAAAAGTTGCAATACTATCGATTTAAAAACATTCGATAGTATCGAAGCTATGCTATGTGTAGTATGAGGCCTTTTTTCACAGCTATTTAAAAACTGTTACTTAATAGGTAATTAGTAAAATCATCAGTAGATGGTGCTGGGCCGATGTTGCTGACGAGGAAAATCGATAAATACTATCGATAGTTCTTTAATCTTTATCTATTTGAACACAAAATTACTTGTTCAGACTGAGTTTGGCTCAGTTCAGCTAGTGTTGCCGAATTATCGATTCTGCTATTGTTTGATTCCGAAGCTGATCTTAGCGCAGTGGAAGCAAATTAAAGTTATCTTAAAATCTAAAACTAAATGGTCGTTCAGCCTCGGAACAACATTTGACTACGATTCGTAGTGCTCTTTACTATAGCTAAATAAAATAAATTTAATGAGAGAATTTTGTTCCGGAAAGTTTCCGGCCGAGAAATTCTTGTTTCCAAAGTCTACTTAAACAGGACCCAGCAGCGAATTGCTTACCGTGCGAACCATGACGCCGCCGTTTCCTTGTAAGTCTAGTTTTTGACAGGAAAAAAGGTATCAGGTTTTGGAGGAAGACATTTGGATTGGAATTTAGGTACTAGACTTACTGCACCCGGACACCAGCTCGTGTGGCACTCCGTCCCTTCAGCAATTTTGGTTTCACCTTAGTTTTCACAAGCACTTGGGTTCACTATTGTTCATAGTTCGGCCACGTTGGCCCTCAATAAGAATCCTGCCCAGTTCGCATTCGAAGCGCACTACAAAACCACTATTCACTTGGTTTACTACTGCCCAAGAACAGGGAACTCTTCCCTGGCAGCAATTGCGCATGCGAAAAACAAAGATTTCTCCCGCACACCACTGCTCGCGACAGCAACACGTTTTTTGTACAATACGCGAACCAAAGGACTTCTCCCGCATGGAGAAATTACTTAAAAATATGTGGCTAACACTGGACGCGCGAGTGACTAAAAAGTAAGGTTATATCGCCGACGGCCGCGTGGTTATCGCACCGACTGAACTGACAAAGGAAAAAAGATGTCGTCGGCCGACTAGCTGGCGTCAGTCACAGGCCACGGTCTGTCAGACGAAAATGGCGGGAAACAATAAAACGCGCGTATACCTGATGCGAAACTAAACATTCACCCGCCCCGGACCGACCCATCGGTCCGCTCTATGCATGGCAGGCGTGATAATGTAGCTACTGCTCGCTTAAGGACTGAATCCCCCACCTGAACTTCTGCAACTCGAGGAGTGCCATCACTACCCGGAAACAGGTTGAGAATGCGCCCCCGGCGCCAACGCAGTGGCGATAGGTTGGTATCCTTAACCAGAACGAGATCCCCAATGCAGGGGGGTTCAGTCCTGTCCGTCCACTTAAGGCGTTGCTGCAGAATGTGCAAGTACTCAAGCGACCAACGCTTCCAAAAGTTTTGAGTCATTTGCTGCAACAACTGGTAACGCGACAAACGATTGCTATTCACCTCCGTATAGGGATATTCCGGCAAGGCGTTAAGTGGGCGGCCAATTAAGAAATGCCCTGGCGTCAGGGCCTCTAAATCATTTGGGTCTGAGCTGAGCGGACACAAAGGACGCGAATTGAGTACAGCCTCAATTTTACAAAACACGGTCGCCAGCTCCTCGAAAGTCAAAATTGTTAACCCTACGACGCGCAACAAATGCGTCTTAGCGGACTTTACAACCGCTTCAAAAATACCACCCCAGTGAGGGCACGCTGGTGGATCGAACACCCAGGTAATGCCCTGACGGGAGGCCCGTGCTGATGGCTTCTTCGTTCTCCCGTAAGAACGTTACAATTTCCTTCATACACCGATCAGCACCCTTAAAGTTGGTACCACAATCCGACCTGATCAGCGCTGGTCGCCCTCGTCGCGACGTAAATCTCTCCAGCGCTGCCAAAAGGCCTCCGTAGAAAGGTCGGCCACGAGCTCCAAGTGGACGGCCTTGGTGGCTAGGCACACGAACACGCACAAGTACGCCTTGATAGACTTTGCGTTCCGTAGGCGTGATGCCTTTACCATGAAAGGGCCTGCAAAATCCGTTCCCACACCTGCAAACGTCCAGGCCTCCGTCACCCGGTCCGGTGGAAGATCTCCCATCTGTGGCTGCATTGTGGCTGCCTTCAAGCGGTAACAAGGCAAGCACCTAAACACAACGCTACGTACCGTTCGTCGTCCCGATAAGATCCAGAACTCGCGCTGTAGGATGGCCAATAGCGCATTACAGCCCGCGTGCGAGTTTTTCTCATGACGATCCCTGACTAAGAGCTCAACTAAGGGTCCCCTGTTTGGAAGTAACAGTGGATGCCGAGCCGAAAAGGGCAGGCTAGCGTTCCGAAGTCTGCCTCCAACCCTGAGCATACCTTGCTCATCCAGGAATGGGTTGAGGCGCACAATTCCTCCCTTCAGCTTTCCACGTCCATCCCTGAGCAGCCTGACCTCCTCTTCAAAATGTTCCGCCTGGACGACTCTAACCAATGAGCATAGAGCCGCATTCCGCTCCGCAGGCGAGAGGACAGGTGTAAAGTTCCGTTCTGCTTGAGGCTTCCTGCAGTTGTTCACGAACCGCTTGATCCAACCTGTCACCCCAAGAAGTTTGTCGAGGAGCTATACCGTTCCAGCAAGAAAGCTGGGTTAGGCTTCGGTACGAGTTGCCCCACGTTCACTCGCAAACCTCGATCAGGTGGCCCAAGCGGCGCCCTGCACTCGTTGAATGGCCATTCCTGCGGCGACTCAGTCAGCCATTGAGGTCCCCACCACAGTGGGTGACTCACCAAATCAGGTGCCCTGCACCCGCGCGAAGCGCAGTCCGCTGGGTTCCATTCTCCCGGTACGTGCCTCCACACTAACGGAGTTTCCGACCCCGTAATCTGTGACACCCGATTTGCCACGAAAACCTCAAGTGTATGTACCGACGTCTGCAACCAGCACAGAACTATCCGACTGTCAGTCCACGCGTACACCGTTGCATCCAAGTTGATGGTACCACGCAGATGGCAGGTTACATGATTTAGCAAGCGCGCTAGAAGAGCTGCCCTGCCAATTCCAATTTGGGGATGGTCCATCTAGTTCTGACTGGTGCCACCTTACTTTTGGCCATAACCAGACGCACGTGCACAGTTCCCGTTGAACTTGCTGTCCGAAGGTATACAGCTGCCGCGTACCCTCGCTCCGAGGCGTCACAAAACCCATGTAGGGTAGCCTTACATCCCACCGATGGGACTAACTTGCGGGGTATCGCGATGTGCACAATCCCTGGTAAGGTGGTCACAAACTTGAGCCAATCCTTCAACAACTCTCCGGAGAGTTGGTCGTCCCATCCTAAGTTGGCTAGCCACAACCTTTGTAAAAGCACTTCGCCATGAACGTAACCGGGGCGATCCATCCGTTAGGATCGAACGTTCTAGCGATTGTCGACAGTACCGACCGCTTAGTCCAAGTTTTCTCCAAAAGGTCGGGCTCGATCTTGTACGTGAATACGTCATGCGTTGGCCTATATTGCACCCCGAGGATGCCCAACGTATTTGGATTGTCCGGGTTCTCAAAGAGGTGCGGGTCCTGATGGAACTCGCCTGGCAAACCAGCCAGGAGCTCTGGGCAACTGGACAACCATTTCCGCAACTCGTAACCTCCTGAACCCATGATCGCGATCAGCTCGTCTCGTAGAATTAGCGCCTGCTCCACGCTATCAGCACCCGTGCAGATATCGTCCACGTAGACGTCGCGATCCAGTACTGCTGCGGCTCGAGGATATCTTACCCTTTCCTGTGCGGCCAACTCTCGCAGCGTACGTACTGCCAAATACGGACTTGGCTTAAGTCCATACGTCACCGTGTTAAGTTCGTATGTGACCATCGGCTCATCTGGGCTCTCACGCCACAAAATCAGCTGATACCGACGGTCATCCGGATGTATCATGGTTTGGCGAAACATCATTTTGACGTCTGCGACGAACGCTACCTGGTGCAAACGAAAGTCTGTGAGAATGTCCACAATGTCCCGGTTCAATTTAGGACCCGCGTGCAAACATTGGTTCACAGACACACCATTCGAGGTAGGAGCAGAACCGTCAAACACCACCCGTATTTTCGCCTCAGGTGACTTCAAGACAGCCAGGTGTGGAATGTAATAATGCTCGACACACCTCCAATTCAGGCTGGACACCGACATGTGGCCCAATTGAATATATTCCCGCATGAATTCTATATACTTCTGCCGAAGTGCTGGGTCTCGCCTCATCTTCCGCTCCATTCCGAGTAGTCTCCGTTCCGCGAGCTGTCGCGAACTACCTAAAGCGGGGCGGTTTGGGAGAAAAGGTAGCTTGGTCACGAATCTGCCTGACGGGCATCTCGCAGTGTTGTATTGATAGAACAACTCGCACTCGTCATCCTCTGGCTTCCGTCTGTCCGCCGTGGGCGGCTCTTCAGACTCCCAAAACCTCTGCAGCACCTCTGACAGCACACTACCATAGAGGACCGGATCCCCTTCTGGTAGGTCCTGAGGTCTCCAAACTGGGCCGAAAACAACATACCCCCCTGTGGTATCTACGGCCACCAAACCAGTTTCCTGGAGTACCTTCTTCCTACCGCACCATAATCTCCCGAGGACGTCTGACCCGAGAAGTACGTCCACCGTACCAGGAGTATCAAAAGCAGGATCAGCTAACTCCAACCCTGTGGTTAACCCTCGTACCGTTGGTGGTAACCTAACCTGAGGGAGTTTCCCAACCACTTCATCCAGCACCACGGCTGAGACTTGATAACTGACCCCTGTACGTGTGCTACCTAATGCGAACTCAAAGTTCGTCTGACCCCGAATGTCAGGCACATTTAGGCCCCCGATGCCTACAGCTTCATCCTCACTTGGCTGTACATTTAGGCCTAGCCTACTCGCCAGCTTACTCGATACAATACATCCCTGAGCCCCTGTATCCAGTAGGGCTCTTACTTGAATGGTCCGGCCACCGTATCCCCATACCCAAATCTTAGCCGTCGGCAAAAGTACCGTGATTGGACGGGGAGCCGAAGCTGACGAGTAGGCGGCGATTACCTAGCGGGAATCTAAACGCGGTGAGGCCGCGTCCCGCGGGGGTATCCCCTCGCTACCCAAACCTGTGTATGGGTCCCACTCCCGCTGGTAGGGAGGTCTGCCCATAAAGGCCATGGCTGGAGTTCTATAGTACCCCGACGGCAAACGTCCGTACCGAGGTTGCGCCTGTAGCCGCGGGTACTCAGGCATAGGCGGAGGCATGCGTGGGTCTTGAGACCCAACCAGGTGGCTCAAGCCCGCAGAATACTGCATGTACCCTGGTGGCTGCCTAGTGCTCTCCTGACACCCGCCCGTTGGATCCCGTACCTGGGATGGGTGTCCTTGGCCATGTCCCTGTGTCGTTCTTCCCCAATCCGGCACCTGCTGCCGTGGTGGGGATCGTCCCCACGTCCTTGGGTAAGTGGGCTCCGTCTGTTGACGTCCCCCTGCCTGTCGCTGTGACCGATGCGGAGGTGGGCTCCTCCTTGGAGGGAGTGGGGAGCGTTGCTCCCTCCTTGGTGGGCAGGCTCCCTTCGCTGATCCGATCCAGCGCTGCCCCCGGCGCCTCCGGAGCAATTCATGCAGAGCAGCGGATGGTGTGCACCCTGGCAGTACCTACAGTTGGTGCTTGAAGGGCACTCTCGCACCTGATGCGGCCCGAGGCACCGAAAACACCAACGCCTCTGCTGTGCCACACCCCGTCTCCTCTGAACCCGCTGCGCAGCAAACTCCTGACACGCTGTCACCCCGTGGCCTGTCTCCCTGCAGTAGGCACACCCTGATTCCAATGCGGTGTTGTACCGCCTGGGTTGCCTACTGTTGCCTCCTCGCGCCGGTGCACCCGGCCGTTCCGGGTGGCGAGGGGCAGAGGTCTCCTTGCGTGGGGCTTCACCAGCCTGGACGTCCACTCGCCTGCTTTCGGCCTCGAGGAACGACTTCAGATCCTCGTAGGTCGGGAGGTGGTCCGAGGACTTGCCACCATGGAGCTGCTCGAATCGAGCGACCATTTCGCTCGGCAGGCGGCGAAGCACTGTGTGGACCAAGATATAACCGTAGCCCGCCACTGGCAAACCCTGTCGCTCTAGTGCGCTGACCGCGACACTGACTGGGTGGAAGATTTTCTCGCGGAGGTCCGTACCTCGCGTTATGGTTGGTATTGACAGCCACTGGTCTAACAGCCTGTCTACAATCAGGCGCTTGTTTCGATACCGGTCGGTAAGGATCTTCCACGCCACCTCATAATTGCTATCCGAGACAGCCAAATGCGTCAGCAATTCATGAGGCTCTCCATGTAGCCTGGACATCAGCTGAGCCATCTTGTACGCCGGCGTTATGTCCGTCCGTGTGTGGACCACACTGCTATACAGGTCCTCAAACGCCGGCCAGTCGGCGTAATCGCCTGCAAAGACTGGAACCGTAACAGGCGGAAGAGGCACCTGTAATCCTTGTCCCACTTTACCACGGAATGGCTTTTCCTTTCCGTCACGTCGCCTAGATATGTCCGCAGCTGCCTGCGCAATGTCCTGTGCCAGCTCCAAGCACTGGCTTACATCGCCCTCAACCAGCTCCTTATCTTCAGGGTTAGGAGCTTCCTCAAGGAACATGAGGCACTCTGTGAGGTGTTCCGACACAACCCGAACCCGTTCATCTGCCTGTAGTGCACTTTTCAAGAGCGCGTCCTCCCGGTCCTCGCGGCCGATCATTGCCGCTGTGGTAGTAAACCACCTTAATTCTGTCTTTATAGCAGCCTTATACCTGGCGATCGAGGAGCCATGGTACCAACTTTTACACACTCGACTTAATAAAAACGAAAACCAATAAACAAATACCACAAAATAAATGTTAGTTGACTGGCCTAGACCTTACCGATAAGGTACCGTTCACTAGGCAAACAATACAGTCACAAAAAACCGAAACAATATTTTCCAAAATTAATAAAATATGTGGGTAATATAAAAACACGCTTAATACTAAATTACGGCTAACTATGTTGCAATAAAGCAACCACGCTCTGCTACAAAAAATGTTTGATTCCGAAGCTGATCTTAGCGCAGTGGAAGCAAATTAAAGTTATCTTAAAATCTAAAACTAAATGGTCGATCAGCCTCGGAACAACATTTGACTACGATTCGTAGTGCTCTTTACTACAGCTAAATAAAATAAATTTAATGAGAGAATTTTGTTCCGGAAAGTTTCCGGCCGAGAAATTCTTGTTTCCAAAGTCTACTTAAACAGGACCCAGCAGCGAATTGCTTACCGTGCGAACCATGACGCCGCCGTTTCCTTGTAAGTCTAGTTTTTGACAGGAAAAAAGGTATCAGGTTTTGGAGGAAGACATTTGGATTGGAATTTAGGTACTAGACTTACTGCACCCGGACACCAGCTCGTGTGGCACTCCGTCCCTTCAGCAATTTTGGTTTCACCTTAGTTTTCACAAGCACTTGGGTTCACTATTGTTCATAGTTCGGCCACGTTGGCCCTCAATAAGAATCCTGCCCAGTTCGCATTCGAAGCGCACTACAAAACCACTATTCACTTGGTTTACTACTGCCCAAGAACAGGGAACTCTTCCCTGGCAGCAATTGCGCATGCGAAAAACAAAGATTTCTCCCGCACACCACTGCTCGCGACAGCAACACGTTTTTTGTACAATACGCGAACCAAAGGACTTCTCCCGCATGGAGAAATTACTTAAAAATATGTGGCTAACACTGGACGCGCGAGTGACTAAAAAGTAAGGTTATATCGCCGACGGCCGCGTGGTTATCGCACCGACTGAACTGACAAAGGAAAAAAGATGGCGTCGGCCGACTAGCTGGCGTCAGTCACAGGCCACGGTCTGTCAGACGAAAATGGCGGGAAACAATAAAACGCGCGTATACCTGATGCGAAACTAAACAGCTATCAAAAGGTTTTATCGATTAAAGATTATTAAAGATTTTATCGATTTGAAAATATTAGTATCTTTACCATCGATTGTGTGAGGCCTAGCAATTAGTAACAACGCACAAACGGACGTGTGTTTCTTGCTTTAATTAGTAAGTGTCTATTTTATTCAATACAGTATCCCAAACTGGAAATTTGGAGCTGCGGTGCTAAACGAGTTTATCTAGTCGCGAACAACACAAACTTACTTGTTGGGACTGAGTTCGGCTCAGTACAGCTAGTGTTGTTGAACTATCGATACTGATATTTTCATTTGAAAAACCCTACACAATCGATTGTATTGATTGTTCAAGCTGTAGCAATACTAACGAAAAGTTGCATACTAACGATTTAAAAACATTCGATAGTATCAATGCTATGCTGAGTATAGTATGAGGCTTCTTTTCACAGCTATTAAAAAACTGTTACTAAGTAATGAGGAAAATCAGCGGTAGATGGTGCTGGGCCGATGTCGGTAACGAGGAAATCAATACCTACTATCTAAAGTTCTTTAATCTTTATCTACTTGCGAACAACACAAACTTACTTGCTGGGACTGATTTTGTCTCAGTTCAGCTAGTGTTGCTTCTTGTTTTAATTAGTAAGTGTCCGATTCATTCAATACAGTATCCCAAACTGGAAATTTGGAGCTGTGGTTCTAAACGAGTTTATCTACTCGCGAACAACACAAACTTACTTGTTGGGACTGAGTTCGGCACAGTCCAGCTAGTGTTGTCCAAGTATCGATATTTTTCATTCAAAAAACCCTACACAAATTACGCAATCAATTAAAAAACTGTTACTTAGTAATGAGTAAAATCATCGGTAGATGATGCTGGGCCGATGTCGGTGACGAGGAAAATCGATTGACACTATCGAAAGTTTTTTAATCTTTATCTACTTGCGAACAACACAAACTTACTTGTTGGGACTGAGTTCGGCTCAGTTCAACTAGTGACGGCAAATTATCAATACGTACCTGCTATCGACAGTTTTCATTCGAATAATCCTACACTATCGATATTTTTCTATTGACAGTTTTCGAATCCAGAGGAATACTTCTATCGTTAGTATTGATAGTATTGCCGCATTTTAAACTATCGATATTTTTACCCAACTGCCTCTGGAGGGTAATTTTTTTGAGAGTGTATGTATGAACATGGGTATATACGTAGACAAGACATTCGTTTTCACAGGCTACAGCCCAAACAGCTGAGCGGACCTTGAAATGTGTGGTGTGGTGTCGTTAGATTTGTCTCTACAGTGCTTAAATTCAAAAAACAACTTTGTAATTAATTACCACAGTCGGGTACTAGTTTTTTAATGCATCTGCTTTTATTTTCTTAAAATCGTTGGAAACTTCTTTTTCGAAACTTTTTCTATAGTTTATCGATAGTCCACATTCGAGCGGCAACTCTAGATCCAGCTCAGCTAATGATATTTAAACTACTTAGTAGATGGATAGCGTGAGAAAACTAAGCTTTATCCGTGTCCTAAACTGCAGTTGCGAATTATAGTATCACACTAAGAACGAGTTTGTATCTTATCATCATCATCATCTGCCTGCCCTTATCCCAATTCCAATAATCTTGAATTAAACCTACAAGATAAAAAAAATGCGGATCTTTCAGACTGTATTTAAGTTATCGCTCGTGAGCTGTCGTGAGAACTAAACGTACCGATACCTCGCCCTGCTACCTATTTTCCCGTGAATATGGTTTTTCGAAAATGAAAACGTAAATTTTTCTTATAGTTTTCTGACGTAAAATATTTTTCTACATCTATTCAGTAAATCACCAACCAAGGAACAAAAATCCCTTTTATTTAATTTTTATAATTGTTATAATGGTGTTTTTCCAATTCAAGATTATTTACCAATGATTTTGCAAGAAAAACTCTTTGAAGAAGTAAATCCCTTCAATTAATCATTTATATTGAATCCCCTTTTCGCGGAAGTAAATACTTCGATGATTCGGCAAGTTCTCGACAAAGAGGGCTTTCCTTAAAGAAATTGATGTCAATCTCCGTCTTGATATTATGATAGCTCTTCGATCAATTGAGAATTGCAATTTGTCAGTTTTTAGGAGGAATAAACGTTGGGATCTAACGGCGTGTCCACATACCTCCGGCACGGCGCCGTGCCGTGATAATCCGCGGCGTGACACAATTCTCAGTCACCAAAGAGATTGGGTCTCTCAAAAAGAGAAATAATTATTGGTATGCCATAAATTTCCCATTAGTGTATGACACTAAGATAAGAGCAGAAGATTTAAGAATATCCTGCATGCTAGAGAAATGTCGCGATAGTAAAATATAAACACTTGAATGACTATGTTCTATGTTCATACAATTTTATTCTGCTGATCAATATTTTTTTAGATTTTTTATATTTAGTTAGAGGAAGAGCATAGTTCTCATACAAAAATGTTCCAAGTCCTTTAAAGAACAATATCTTAACTATGACTGACGTAGCTTGTCATGTGGCCTGACATGCGCTGTAACAATTATGCCAAAATAAGAAAAATTTAAATGTGATGTACCCTCGCCCTCGCAGATTTGTCGATATCGATAATATCGATTGGTGAGGACTGTTCTTCCTCTGAAGAAGAGTATGCTTTTCGGGAGTTATTATGTATGTATGGGTTGCATAAGTAAATACATTCGTTAGATTTGTCTCAGCAGCGCATATGACATTGATTATATGGGGTGAAATTTTACTAGTGACTAGGGTTTTCGAATACCCGACCAATTTTGATACCCGGGTATCGGGTACGATTTTTTTAAATACCCGGGTATACCCGGGTACCCGGGTATTACCTTTTTAAGTAAAAATGGTTTGGAAATTGAGAAAAATAAGATTTAAAAGTTAACTCTATTTAAAGTTAATTATTATAAATAACCTTCAGGTTCAGAAATTGATAATATTTTAGTAACATAATACGAACAAAACAAGTAGGTATACAATATATACTTCAATTAGTCTCACTTTGCATTACTTTCGTCTCCATTCGCTTCCAATAGTTTTTACGTGGGGGTAAGATATTTCGCCGTGTTAAAATGTATCTATCCTATACAATTCAAGGATAATTAAATTAGCCTAACTTTCTAAAGGTAAAAGAAACTTAGTAATCGTACGCGCAGGTTTTGAGGAAATTCGTTACAAACCTATAAAAATACTCACAGAAAATAAAACAAATATTTTCTCTTTATAATATACTACAAAACGTTAGATATAAAAGTCAATTTGTATAGAAAACTAGACATATGAGTTTTTGGAAAACTTGCAAAATTTTCACCGCAGGCAGGATTTGAACCTGCGACCTTCGGCATCAGTACTGCCGACGCCCTAACCAACTGGGCGTCCGTGGTTCTAATCGAGCTTAATTAAGATATACTTGCTTAATTTCGCGGGCTCGATTAGAACCGCGGTAGCCCAGTTGGTTAGGGCGTCGGTTCAAATCCTGCCTGTGGTGAAAATTTTGCAAGTTTTCCAAAAATTGTTTACCTAACACGAGAAGTGTTTTAAAATTTGGTATTCTAGACATATGAAGTCAATTTGTTAAAAGACATAATATTTTTGAAAATGTAGCTTAATCCTTTAATCTTTTTACTCTTTTGTTTGTATTACATCAGTCTATCTATCTCATTCTCGAGTACCCGGGTACGCACGTCGTTTGTACCCGGGTACCAAAAGTCTGAAATACCCGGGTATACCCGGACCCGGGTACCCGGGTAGAAAACCCTACTAGTGACCGATAGCAAAAATTCAGAACCGGCTGGTGATAAGGAACAACTTTCCCCAAGGAACATAGGTCAAAATACGAAAAAAATTTTGGACCTCTCATACAAAATTGCCGATCAGCTTATTTCAGTAACTTTTTTTTTCGTATCTCGACCTTTGTTCCTTGGGGAAAGTTGTTCCTTATCACCAGTTAGTTCTGAGTTTTCGCTATCGGTTACTAGTAAAATTTCACCGTAAACATA
This sequence comes from Phthorimaea operculella, assembly GCA_024500475.1. NCBI lineage: Eukaryota > Metazoa > Arthropoda > Insecta > Lepidoptera > Gelechiidae > Phthorimaea > Phthorimaea operculella. The sequence continues at coordinate 4,494,310 of JANFCV010000017.1, forward strand.
TAACTATTTCTTAAGGCGAGGATCCACGCCAAAAAATACGATTTCAAGATTAGCGGATTATAAAAAAAAAAGATTAGGGTTAAGGCGGGGTGAGATGCGGGGCGGGAGTTCAGCGGGAGGCTGGTTTCACCGCGAGGATCGTCCGAATTTTTAATAAAAATGGGTTTGTTGAATGAAAATTAGTTAATCTGCTAAAACCCTAGGTACTGTATTAGCGCTCGGGAATTAAATGAGGAATCTTTTGCTATAAAGAACGTAAGGAAAATAGTTAGTTAATGTTACATAAATATTGAATCAAAGTTTTTTTATTTTTGCTGTTTTTGTGATTTTTTTTATTCCAAAAACATGCAAGCCAAGAAAAAAAATAGTATTTGCTCCAGAGCATTTCTTACGTCGTACATTTTTTGAGGTCACAGTTACCACAACAGTAAAGAGGGTAACTTAGACAGCGGTCGTTATTGTTACACAACCATGTCAGAGGCCTGCTACTTGCAGTAGGCAGTTGAAAAACTCTGACACCAGGGTCCATCGGGTCGTTGGGCGACTTGGTGTACCCCTCAAAGAAGAAGAAGTTCCCCCGAAATGCAAAAAAAGCCATAATACTAAACAAATCTAGAATTTCGGCCAAAATCCTAAGTTTTTGGCCAAAATCCTAGGTTTTTGGCAAAAAAATGGATCAGCTTAGGACGATGGCCGAAGGAAGTCTACGATCTTGCCATATGCCGGCCTTTGGCCAAAAACCTAATTCTGCCATCGTACTGCGACATATCGATAAATTAGAGGCAACCCTATCGTTCATGGATTCCTTTTAAACACTTTTATGTAAAATGTTGCCGGGCAAGAGCATACAGTCAATTCGCAATCTTTGGGTCATTTATTAACGTAGTAACTTGGCCTTCCGCTTAGGCTAGTCATGACACATAACATGACTATCATTTTGAATGGAGTATACTCTGTAAAAAAGACATATAAATCATAAACAGAGTCAAGCATCTCAATTTATGCGCCCTATTACACTATTACATGAGTCTGCATACCTATTATCTGAACTCTAGTTGAACTCTAGCATAAAAGTGAAACCTTCATAACAACCGGGTGGTGAAGAAGAGATGAGAAATTAATACAAGTTGTTTTTTTTGCCACTCGCATAGTGATAATGATAAATTTTAGTCTACACACAAAATTTCAGCTTCTTATTACTTTAGAAAGAATCCTAACAATTTGATGATCCTCAGTGAGTCAGTGGTGAGTAACAAAATCTGCGTAAGACATAAAAAGTATTAGATTTATAAAATGTATGCATTGTACACGGTGATAAAAAAGGTGAACCCCATTTTTATATAAAATTGCAAGAAATGCACTTATGATAATTATATTAATTAATAATATTGTATACGGGATACTTACAAAAATGGCAGGGCCTATACTATATTTTGCCTGTCATTATCGCTAGAATTTTATAAAATTCTCGATAATCCGCTAAATTTAGATGTATGTTGTCGACTCAAAAACAATATTTTTTAATGTGTGATTATTTAGAAAACAGAAAACAGGGGGTAACCGTTACCCCTGCACGAAATTATTAATATAGATGCGCATGCATATTTTTTGCAACCGATGTGCAGCCCCACAATATTACCCCATAACTTAACCACGCGAAGGCATAAGCGTAATAGGCCGAGAGGGCACATTCAATGTTAGTGTTGGATTTTAGTACACTTAGGGCGTAAATAAATTGGGATAGTTTTGATTTCCAGCAAACGTAGGTATCAATGGTAACACCCAACAACGTGCACGAATGTACCTCTTCGATTTTTAATCTTGCCGTGGTGGCTTCCAAGCTAATAGTTTGTCTCTGATAGTGCCGAAACTGTATTATCTTAGTTTTATCGTTGTTAATTTCCAAATTGTTGTCCTGTAGTCATTGTCATTTTTGTGACATTGGAATGGAAGGGAAATATCATCAGCAAAGAGGGTGCAGTCACAGTCAACTACTTTAGGCAGGCCGTTAATGCATACTAGAAATAAGGTACATTCTAGCACACTTCCTACAGCGTAATCTTTATTTCTAATGTAGTTCATTGCCTTGAATATAAGTGTAGACAGCCAGAGTTGTGGTGCATTTTTTCCTAAAGCCGTACTGATCATTATCCAATAATTTATATATTTCTAGGAAATCGTTGATTCGATTTGCCATTGCCCGTTCGAATATTTTTGACACTGATGGTAAAATCGCAATTGACCTGTATTGACTAATATTATTTGCAGCGCCGCCTTTTTTGAGGATAGTTTTAATTACAGCTATTTTTAAAGCGTCGGGAGAAATGCCTGATTCAAATGACTGGTCGATTAGAAAGGTTAGCGGAGGTGTGAGTATGTTTGCACATTTCTTTATCAGCATAGGAATATCATCCACACCATTGCAGTACTTGTTTGGCAATTTTTTTATTATATTTGATACTTCCCGCTCAGAAATCGATCGCAAGTAAGTATAGGCAGTTGATAGCTGGCGAGCAGGCCGCTATCCCTGCCACAACTCAGCGTAGCATCTGTTGTCGGAGTCGGTGACTCACCCACAGTTAGAGATGAAAATTTCTGAAAGTTTCCGAAACATTGAAAGTTTCGAGGTAATTTTCAGGTAATTTACCCGAAAGTTACTTGAAAGTTTCCTCGCGAGGAAGTTTTCAAAAATGTCTTTTCAACGTAAAAAGTTAGTGATAATAAGTATGTTTAAATGAAAATAAGGTTAAAAATTAGTATTTGGTATGTTATTCATTACGTCAAAATTTATTTTTTTCTTAAAGCTGGTTGTTTTTTTTTCAAATCCTCAGATAACGCCATCTATGTTGAGATCAATGTACTTTGAGACATATCCTCAGATAACGCCATCTATGTTGAGTTCAATGTACTTAACTCCCCCTAGCCAGTTAGCCACCGAGCTGGACGAGCCCCTGTCGTGTGATGAGGTTCTTACTGCCATCAGACAGCAGCATAATAAACGGGCGGTTGGCATTGACCTTACTTATACCAGGTGAAATAATTAAATATGGTGGTGCGGAGCTGCACTCGTTGATTTGGAAACTTTTTGTTCGAATGTGGGAGGAGGAGCGAGTCCCGAATGATTTTAAAGTGTCTCGCATTAGTGCCCTCTACAAGAACAAAGGTGACCGTTCTGACTGCAACTCATACCGCGGTATTTCGTTATTATCGGTCCCCGGAAAAGCCTTTGCAAGAGTCCTATTAAACCGCTTGAAGGACTTATCAGAAAAGATTCTGCCCGAAACCCAGTTTGGCTTCCGACCTGACCGAGGCACATGTGTAGCTATTTTCTCGGTACGTCAACTGCAGGAAAAAAGCAGAGAACAAGGTCGTCAGTCGTACCTCTGCTTTGTTGACCTAGAGAAAGCGTTTGACAGTGTACCTCGTGAAGCTCTCTGGATGGTGCTAGTAAAACTAGGGTGCACGGAGAAGTTTGTGCCCTCATGAGACTCCTGCATGACGACATGCAGTGCTGCGTCTCTGTAGACGGTGAACAGTCTGATTTCTTCCCCGTCACCTGTGGGGTGAAACAAGGGTGCGTTCTATCGCTCACACTTTTCGCCTTATACTTTGCGGTAGTAGTCAAGGAGGTCCTAAATACTGTCTCCGAAGGAGTCCGCATCCGCTTCCGCACTGATGGCAGTCTTTTCAATTTGGCTAGACTTAAGGCGCGCACCAAAGTCTAGCATGCACTTATTACTGAAATTATGTATGCCGATGACTTATGCTTCCTTGCAGAATCTAGAATTCCTGCAACAACTGATGACCGTCTTTCACCAAGAATGCTGCAAATTCGGCCTAAAGATCAGTGTCAAAAAGACGGAAGTGATGTCCCTGGATACACAAGGTCGTGAGACACTGACAATTAAGCTTGGTGAAGATATGTTGAAACAGGTTGACAAGTTCCGATATCTGGGGAACACTATAACAGCTAAGTGTGACCTTGATGCTGAGATCAATAGCAGAATCAGTGCTGCAGCTGCAGCATTTGGAAAGCTGCGTTCCAAGGTTTTCTGCTCGCACGACCTTAAACTAGCAACAATAATATCTGTATATATGGCGATTGTGCTGCCAAACCTTCTGTACTCTTCCGAGACCTGGTGTGTGTATCGTAACCACATACGCACTTTGGATCGTTTCCACCTCAAATGCCTTCGCACCATCATTAAGATCAGATGGTCCGACCGAGTGCGAAACACCGAAGTTCTAAGACGAGCCAATGTTGGTGGCATTGAAGCCTACTTAATGCGTCGACAGCTTCGGTGGTGCGGTCACGTATCCCGGATGGCGGATGTGCGAGTGGCGATGCGTATCTTCTATTCTGAGCTAGAGAAGGGCAAGCGAAAGCATGGCAGTCAACTCCTCCGATTTAAAGATGTTCAGAAGAGACACATGAAAAGATGCAACATCGAACCCTCTCAATTTGAGGTTTTGGCAGCACAATGGCCAGAACGGCGCGGTCTTGTAAAGTCTTTGAGGAGCAGCGTAAAGCAGACCTCGACGCTAAACGCGATGAACTGAAGGCCCGTCCTCCCGTCGCCATTAACTACAATTATATCAATGGCAAACTCACCTGCCCACACTGTGCACGGGAGTTTACTGCCAAAATAGGCTACAATACCCACCTGCGGGCGCATCAGCGCCGACTTGATCAGGAGTAGAAGTGGTCGCCATGGCCAGAAAGATCATCTTCATTATTTATGTATTCAGCTTAGACCATTAAATAGTCTAAGGTAGGTATTTAGGCACATCTACGAGCACGACAAACTTTACAGTTACAACGTGAAAATGATTCGTATAGCTCACATTATAAAAACAAAAGAAAGTCCAAAGTATAATTTTAACGTGCTCTCAGTTGTACTTAACTATATAATTGATCTCGTACACTTTTTCATATGATTATGTAATGAAATATATTTTTTATCATTTATAGTTGTTTTTAACTTCTTTCCTAACTTGTTTATCTCCCGTTTTCGAATAAAAAGCATAAAACCGGACTTATTATGTTCCCTGTTCCATCAAAACTGTAGATACCAGAAATTTTTTAAGCAATATTAAGTTAATAATTAACATAACAACTGTTTTCTTAAGTTTAATAATCAGTTTTGAAAACTTCCTCGCCAGGAAACTTTCAGGTAACTTTCAGGAAACTTACCTCAGCAAAGGAAAGTTTCAAGGTAATTTTCATCTCTACCCACAGTCGAGAAGTACTCATTAAAGCAGTTAGCAACAGCTTTGGGACATACAATGGATGGATTTGTTATTATAATTTAGTTTTATGTTCTTTATGTCGTTTTTTTTATAGTTTTTCTGTTTATGATTGACCACATAGTCTTTGTTTAATTTTCAGAATGTGACATTATTTTGTTATAATTTAATTTAGATGATATTCTAATACTTTTGATGATAGTCTCGTACTCATACTCTCATGCTTTTGCCCTCGCGATATCTATTTCATATTTTTGCATGGCTTGTCTTGGCCGGAGCGCGACCGTGCCCCCAGATAATACTTGCCCGTCTTAGTGGCCAGTGTCAGTAGCAACAACCAAAGAATATACTATAATACCCGCGTCAGCTTTGTCGCCGTGACGCTAACGTGACGCACGCCGTGACGCCGACGTGATGCATGCCGTGCCATAGCACGGTATACACCGTGCCACGGCACGGTGCCCGCCGTCGCCGTGACTATCCACGGCGCCGGCGCCGTGCCGTACTGTCTGGGGACGCAGCCTAAGTGCCTTGACTTGACACACTACCACCGAAATTACGTGTCGGAATTCGGTGAAATGTTATTTTTGCATTACAGACGGATGACACACGTGATTTGGGCATAATTTCGGCGCTTATAGTATAAATTTATGTTCTTAATGTTATACAGCTGTTTCAATGAAAACATTTTACTATAAATTCAACGAACCAGAAGGAAAATGCTGTCCCACTTATGAAAATGGCCGAGCTTAATGGATTAAATTTACATGACAAACATTATGATGCAAAGCATGATAAGAAAAAGAGTAGGTAGCTTTTTTATAATTCTCTTCTTTTTACCCGATTGCCTCAAAAGGAGGGTTATGTTTTTCGAAAGGATGTATGTAGGTACGTTGGTATGTAGGACAAGAAATTCGTTTTGATGGGCTACAGCCCAAACTGCTGGGAAAATCTTGACATGTGAGGTGTCGTTAGATTTGTGTCAGCAGCGTGAGTGACACTAGCTATATTAAAAATTGATAAATTCAAGATGACAGATTTTTATCGCCAAATAGAACTTTGAAATTGCCGCAGAGCTTGTTGTAAGATTTTCACATTTTAGGTCTACAAGTTAATTTTAAAGAAAGAAAAATGCACAGCGGCCGAATAAAAGTGTATTCTTATCAAATGGTATTCTTATTAAGGGCCGTGTGATGTTGTCTTAGAATAGCATGGTTTCATAAGAAGCGACTAAGGGAAGGTAGGTAGAATTGGGGTGATGCTATTCTAAACCAGTATCACAAGGTAAACAAGTGATGTTTTGGTTACTATAGTAATAATCCATCAAAATGTAATACAACCGGAACCCTCTCTTCTTGGCGGGGTTACTAACCCTAGATTGGTCGCGTGGGGTCTTTAAAAGCCCTTCGAATAGGAAAATGCGTTTTTTTCTTATAACGGATTATCTGAGTAGCTTGAACTTTGTGTAACTTCCTGAATAGCATGAAGATTGTTAAAAAGTTATATTTCATTAATATCCTATCACGCGTTTACGATATATGGGCGTCGTTTTAGCAAAAAGCCTTTTAAAGACCCCACGCGACTAGAAGTTTTTGTAAACTTTACATACATATTTTTACAAAATATTATTTTTCGTTAGTTTCATTCGTGAAAAGCAGAAAACAAAAACATATATTATAATAGTTAGTAAATAAAAATATTCAAGTTTTTTTTTTATTTGGGCTTCAAATCGCGTTTATTATCTACCATGCGTCAAATTTGTAATATTTTCATTAAAAATATCATCAATTATTGGTTATTCTGTTGAGATCATATTTAGTATCATTAAATAACAAACAATTTATCAAATTTTATCATTTAATGACATCTAAACTTTGGGGTTAACAAAGACCCCACGCGACCGATCGCGTAGTTTTTTTGGCGCAACTAATCTAGGGCTAATGGGTACGTACTAATCTATCTCGTGACCCTGTAAGTGGCTGTGACGGGCCAGATTGCTTGATTAATTGCGAGCGATCTACACTAGTCTAAGTGGCAATTCTATCTGTGACAAATAAGTCTCATACTGCTTAGGGTAGACGTGCGGCGCGACGCCCAACGTGACAGACAAGCGATCGTCAGCCGTTATCGATGGACACGTCTCACGTCTCCGACGATCACTTTTTTGACAGATGTCATCTTACAATTCACGTCGGACGTTTATTCTGTGGAGCTTGCGACTAACGTTAATCTCTTAGGTAAATGGGTGGGTATCTCTTGGTTACTATGGTATTAGTCCATCAAGTAGCTTGCTTGTCGGTATTCTACAGGATACATTTCAGGGAGTGTGCACAGTCTCTCCATGACCTGATACCTCCGTCACCATTCCATCTCCGGTGCACGAGACGCCGGTTGGGATTCCACCCTTATATCGTAGACATCCCGCAAATTCGCACAAAGCGCTTCGCTTCTACATTTTTAATGTAAACTGCTAAGGAGTGGAACTCCCTGCCTGCGGATCTGTTTCCGGAACGTTATAACCTGGGCCTTTTCAAGGCGAGAGTGAATAGGCATTATCTGGGCGAGCATGTTCCATCATCGTCTGCATCGTCACTTAACATCAGGTGAGATTGCGGACAAATGCTTACCCATTACTTATTAAAAAAAAAAAAAATTGTATAGATCCGGAACCCTCTCTCCGTGGCCGGGGTACTAATCTATCTCGTGACCCCATAAGTGGGTGTGACGGGCCAGATTGCTTGATTAATTGCGAGCGATCTATACTAGTCTAACTGGAGCTATCTGTGACAAATAATGTGGTGTGCTACTGTAAAATGCAAGATCCACAATAGAAGACGTGAGACGTGAGACGTAAGATGGCATCTGTCAAACTAGTGATCGTCGGAAACGTAAAACTTGCGAACAAAATGTCAAAATTGTTTTGCTTGTTTGTATGCGAGCTTTAATTCTTTTTTTTCATATTTCTAAGAAAAGTTTTTTAATAAAAGTTATTCACTTTCATGAGCACCATCACCTCATTTCGCCTCTTATACCCTTTTTGTTATTTCCTATAGAACCGGACCCCTCTCTTCGTGACCGAGGTACTAATCTATCTCGTGACCCCTAAAGTGGCTGTGACGGGCCATATTGCTTGATTAATTGCGAGCGATCTGCACTTGTCTAACTGGCGCTATCTGTGACAAATAATGTGGCATATATAGGGTCCTATTAAATTCACTGCAAATATTTTCAGGATAAGTTCTACTCGTGAAACTGAACAACTTTTCTTAGTAACATTTTTCCGAAATATGAAAAAAATATTTGGACCTCCCATACAAAAATATCCAAAACATGTCAATTTGTATGGGAGGTCCAAATATTTTTTTCATATTTCGGAAAAATGTTACTAAGAAAAGTTGTTCAGTTTCACGAGTAGAGTATATCCTGAAAATATTTGCAGTGAATTTAATAGGACCTTATATATCACGTCTTTATCCCTTGCGGGGTAGACAGAGCGTTTGCGGCTGTAAAACGCCCATTTAAACCACGTATAACGAAAGTTTGAGAGTCATTCAGAAGACTGTTTGTCACCATAGCAACAGGTTGCGAGTCTGTCGCCTAAAATTGCAGCACATATCAACTTTTAAATCCCTTAGCCACTTCTTACGACACCCACGGGAACGATATGGGGTGATGCTGTTCTAAGCAACACAACGTGGAATATTCTAAGCATACGAAAAAAAGCATTTTGAATAATTTGAATTACAGTCCAAAGATAAGCGTAATCTCATTTGTCGCGAAACAGCTCCGACCCGTTTTAACGCGTTTTAAAGAGTGGGACTTATTAAACAGCTCACGGAAGATTAAGCTCGTTAGCGGGGCCGCGCTGTAGGTACTTACTATAAACTGTGTCTACGGTTCAGAATTCAGGCTTTTTTTGTGTGGGTCTCCGTGCCGTCCAACGACCCGACAGACCCTGATGTTAGAGTTTTTCAACCATTTACTTCAAGTAGCAGTCCTCTGGTTGTGTAATGCCAGCCGTCTAAGACGTAATCATAGACAGCAATCAGGGCCGACGGCTTAAAGTGACAAGGTAACACCTTTTTTTCGATGTTCAGCCTGCAATGCAATGTTTTAACTACAATAGCAACAAATGCACAAAGTAGGTGCTTACTTTATAAACCAAAAATCATACTGAAATTCTGCCTGTACCTGCCACACGCAACGTTCGTTTTTATACCTCGAGATTTTTGACACTAGCTAGCCCTTGTAACAAGTGCCAATCGCGAAAATCCGAAATAGAGCCGAGTGAACTTTCTGTGAACTCTCTTTTTTGTGTTTCCACCCTTGGTTTATGTTAAATGGAATCGCACAACAACATTGCGTCGACATTATAACGTCTAAATAAAACATAAAAAATGTCGCATGAAGGCGGAAAATTGAACAACCTATGCACAAACGGACGTTACAGTGGAGTTGCCACGTGGAAAGAATTACGTTCAATTCACTTAGTAGTCAAAGCAACTAGGCTATTAAAATCTTATTAAAATATTCAAGACTTCAGTAGCTCGTCGAGAAACTTCCAATTGAGAAATTGTCGAAGAGACTGAGTTCAGCAGCATACGCAATTAAAAAGATAAGATATCTCACTGATGTAGATACTGCCAGACTAGTTTACTTTAGTTACTTCCACAGCTTAATGTCTTATGGTTTATTATTATGGGGTCATGCTGCGGATGTGAAAAACATTTTTGTACTGCAGAAATGGGCTGTTCGTGCAATTTATAAATTAGGGCCTCTAGTCTCCTTAAGGGAAAAATTTAAAGAGATCAATATATTAACATTTGTGTCTCAATATATATATGAAAACTTAGTGTACGTTAAATCAAATATTATTGCTTTTGAGAAAAATTGTGATAGACATAACTTTAACACTAGAAATAAGGACAAACTTGTAGCACATACAAGCAGGCTTAGTAAAGTAAGTAAATCCTTTAAGGGAAATTGTATACGCTTTTATAATAAGCTTCCAAAAAATATCCAAGAATTACCCTTAAATAAATTTAAAGTAGTAATAAAACAAAAAATGTACAAGAAAGGCTATTATGAAATATCTGATTATATGCAAGATAAATCTTCATGGGAGTAGTTTTATATGTTTATATAAAGAATTTTTTTTAAGACGATGCAGTTAGAATATTCTACTGTAATATTTTTTTTCACTTTTAATTTAACGTCGAGCCGTTTTTCGGCTATTACCATTAATGCTTTTTTTTCTCAAACTTAGCTAGGGTAGCTTAGGGATTACAAAAATTGTAAATTTTAGAACAGGAGCACTTCTGGGCAGGTTTTTGGGGAGTTTTCCTGTCCAGGAGGTCCGACTAACAATACGCATATAACGCCTTTTTAAAATCTTGACCGAATTTTGTTTTCACTTACTGGTCGTTGAGGCATAAAGTTACATGCCGTGTGGTTAGCCTGGCCAGCCCCGAGGCAGTGCCTTTATTTTTATTTTTTTATCCCGCCCGAGCCGCGTTTATAATAGGAATAAAAAATTGTTGTAAAAAGGAGAAAATTGTGCCTTGCAAATTTCTCCTTTTTACAATGACTAATCCATTTCTGTGTAATATTGACTATCAATAAGTAATATTTTATATTCTACTAGCTGGTGCCCGCGAACTTCGTCTCGCCAAGGGACACTTGTGTGCCAAAAAACTCTTCAGAGCTGATAAAAGTTATCATCACTTATCTATCATCGATGTTGCTCAAGACATTCGTCTGCTACCATTCCAAACATCAATACATCACTAAGTTTTTAAGTGATACAGGCATGCACAATCTACGGCAGGTGAAACGGACGTTACGTTTGAGCCTACCATCGGTTCACAAAACAGGTAGAATGACTTCTTTGCACCGACCGCCTCACATAAGGTGGGGTGGGGTCTCCAAATTTTTCTGCGACATGATCTTATGTCTGGGGTTGTCGAGTATTACGCAACCGGATTAACAATGCAATTAGTACAATTTCCATTTTAAAAGACCGAATTAAAAGAAACAGAAAGTAATTACTTACTACACTAACAAAAAAAGTAATGCTTAATTAAATAAGGAAAAATATCTTATGTACCTACCTACTTACCAACACTTTGTTGTCGTGTTGAAATGATTGGCCAGCCTACGTTCTTCGTTACCGAACCTAGCTGTTTCCAGGGTGCGCCGGACGTCGAAATCTTAGAACCGATTTAATACGCCGCTCGGGGAGGCTCTTTTCGTGCACCCCAAGAGTGGGTCGCTGCAGGGCTAACTTAAGTAAGTGGGGTTATAACTCTGATTCGCTATGTGACTGCGGAGCCGTGCAGACCATGCCACATTTAATGATATGCAGCCAGTGACCTGCACTTTATCTGACCTCAACAACGCCACAGATAACGCTGTATTTTATTTATTATTTTTATTTATTTTGGCAACAAACAGTCATGTACATAGTTGTTTATAACTTATCTTATTCTAATAAAGACCTTGAGTGCCGACAATTTTTTGGGAATACATGTTTACAAATCAGACAATGTAAGAAAAAAGGAACGCGCATTGCTATCACATCAATGCGATTAACTAATAAGTAAGTGCGATAATTGTACCTATGTTTACATCTATTGACAACAACAAACAAATCCGTCTATACATGAACAAACAGTTTTCGTTTACATAACCAAACAAAATAGGTATGAAATCTATGAAATTATAAGTTGTATGTAGAACAATGATAATAGGATTTTGAAACCTCATAATACTCACTATTGAACTATATTAGGCATTTAATCCAAGATAAACTTCAGATACCTAATGTGATGCGTTTAAATCGTAAACTTGCTAAGTGTCTCGATTTTTCTGATGTGAAGTGTATATCTTAAAAATTGTGTTTTGTTGACAGATCATCAAGCAAAGATTTTTTAATTGCATTTAAGTTGGTGCTGAAGATGTCTAAATGAGACATTTGTTCATTGTACATTTTTAAGCAGCGGCGGAAGAAAGTGTTTGAGGTATAATTAGTACGGGCTCTTTTGACAGCAAATAAGTTGTTGGTTCTGCGAACACATTTAGTTGGAGTTTTAAATTTAACTTTTTCTATAAGGTTAGGGGAGTCTATTACATAGTTAAAAATTTTATACAAAAACATCAAGTCAAACTGTTTTCGTCTGAGGTGTAGGGGTAGCATTTTATGTTTTTTAAGTGAATCTGCGTAAGAAAATACACAATCGCCCGACCCAGTTCTGTATTCAAGAGTCCTTAAAAACACTTTTTGTATTCTCTCTAGTCGTTGGATATCACAAGCATAGTAAGGATTCCAGACTACAGAACCAAAGTCTAGCAATTAACGGACAAGACTAAAGTATAAAATTTTATATGTGATACAATTTCTAAACGGTTTACAAGTCCGCAAAAGAAAACCCAACTGTTAATATGATTTTTGTATAATATTTTCTAAATGTGCTTTGAATGTTAATTGGTCATCCAGTATAATACCCAGATCACGAATTTGATTTACTCGAGATATGTTGTGATTATGTAGTTTATATTGAAATTTTATTGGGTTTCTTTTTCGTGTGAAACTGACTATGAAACATTTTTCTGTGTTTAAAAATAGTTGGTTGAGGGAACAGTATTCAACAATTGCCGAGATATCATGTTGTAAGGATATGCAATCATCCTCATTATGAATAATTTTGTAAAATTTGGCGTCATCAGCATATAGAAGAACATTGCAATTGTTTGTGAAGCTAGTTATATCGTTAATATATAGGGTGAATAATACTGGTCCCAAATGGGAGCCTTGTGGTACGCCGGAAGGTACAGGTAAGAAATCTGATATGAAACCCTTAATTGAAACTGCCTGAGAACGATTGCTAATATAAGACTTGACCCAGCGAAACAGATCGCCATGCACTCCGGCCGCCCAAAGTTTCTCAAGAAGCAAACAATGATTAATTTTATCAAATGCTTTGGAAAAGTCGGAGTACATGACGTCTATTTGTAGCTTATTATCCATGGCTTCAAGTAAAAAATCAGTAAAAGTTATTAAATTTGTATCTACAGATCTACCGCGGAAAAAACCGTGTTGGTTTGGTATAATATAGTTCCGAAGCGCGAAAGTTAGTTGATTTGTCACTATTTTTTCTAATATTTTACCTAAAACACACAATTTAGAGATGGGCCGGTACTGAGTTATATCATCTTTTTTGTTGTTTTTGGGTATGGGAGTAATTAGTGATTTTTTCCAGATATCTGGGAAAATACCAGTTTTAATAGATTGTTGGAATATAATTGTTACAGGATAGGTTAGTTGCTTTGCACATTTGTACAATAATAGCGGATGAATACCATCAAATCCTGCACCTTTATTTGTGTTAATAGATTTTAATTCTTTAAATACTATACTTTCATTTATATTTATGCTACTAACATCTAAGGGCGTATTTAAATTACTATAATTATTGAGATCAGTGAATGTATCTGGATCCACGAAAACAGAGTTAAAATAATTATTAAAGAGATTACATATTGTGGGTCCATCAACAGACGAAATATTCCCATAGGTAAGCTTTTGAGGTATCCCAGATGCCGCTTTTTTAGAATTGACATATGTCCAAAAATATTTAGGGTTCCTTTTAATTTTATACTCGGTAATCCTCCTGTAAACATTTAAACAATGACTTTCCATACGCTGAGCTCGTTTTCGAAGAAGAGAAAATATGCTATAATCCATCGTATTACCGTACCGCTTCCAGTTCGAATGATACTTACGCTTTTCGTTAAGCAGTTTCCTGAGTGGTCGCGTGACCCAGGGTGCATAAAAATTTGATGATGTGATATGTGTGACAGGAACGTATATTTTTATTAACTTATCTAACACAGTATAAAAGAATTCTACTAATAATTAAGAATCAAACGAACTTACCTTGTGAAGTTTGATTCCAATTATGCGAGGGTCTCAACCGAAGACGATTACATAATTTACTTGCAGCAGCACATGAGATGATGCCGTCTCAGTCACACCTTAAAAGCCTAGTAGCCAAATCTTGGCCCAGTATCCAGTCTAGAAATTTAAAAAGAAAAAAGTATGTCTGTCCCGCTCGCACCCGTACCTGATAGAAGGGCGCTCTTTCTCCTGTCATTATTTTTAGAGCATTACTATATTTTTTGTTTTTGGGAGCTCTAGGGTTGGGAGGGCTGTATGTAATCGTCTTCGGTTGAGACCCTCGCATAATTGGAATCAAACTTCACAAGGTAAGTTCGTTTGATTCTTAATTATACTTCGGGTGCTCAACCGAAGACGATTACATAATTTACTTGCAGATGTTCAGAGACTTGCAATAAGTAAAACAAAAAATATTTAATCTTAAGTTGTACTGTAATTTAGTACTATGAGGGGACAACTCTTTTACAACAGTATAAACAAATCACATATATCTTTATCTTAATGTAAATTAATACGATAGATGTATTTGATTATGCACTAACAAGACTGTTAATTTATTTTCTAACTACTAAGTACTCTTTTAACCCAGTGGGATAAAGTTTGAGTAACCACTTTCTTATGAGGTTTTCGAAAACTGATAAACATAAAATCATCGATTTGGTTTTGACGTAAGTTGGATGTCTTAGCTACATATGCTTGCACTGCTAACGCCGGGCAAATAGATGGGTTTTCCCGAATGAAAGGTAACCTAATAAGTGGTTGGCAAGCTCCAGGCCTGGAGGTTTTGATAATGTCAGGCACTTTGATTAAGATGGTATTTTCCTGAACCATTATATTTGTTAGTTTAACTTTTCGCTCGTGAGCTGTCGTGGTGAACAGACGTGTTACATTGTTAAATCCAAATCTCGAATAAATCTAGGTCACGTTAAGTTCAAATCTGTTACTAATATAAGTGGTCAATAAGTTATATTTCTGCTTAATTATTCTGCCGTGTGTGACGAGTGCTACGTACCGGTGCCTGCCGCTACTCCGCTCCCCGCCTGCCTCGGGTGACAAGGACAGCCCGATATAATTCATCCCTTTTACCCATCAGTCCAACGTGTTAGGTACATGAATACTCAACGGTCGCCACCTCAGAAGTGCTATTCTAATCCGGACCTTACTGCCGTGATAAAAGAAACCATCGCTACTCAAGCATATAGTGAAGCCGGCCGCAAACGTAAGTTTGGCGATATGGATCCTGCCTATGTTGATGCCATCAATGCACTTAGAGATGAAATAATTCGACTTCGAGAAGAACAAACTCAGAAAATGCATCAACAAACAATTGACTTGCAACTTAGCATCACCACATCAGTCAATAACCTATCGTCGGAAATAAAGGATCTTAAGAATTCCCTGGATCACACGGACGCGGATTTGCGTGACACTAAGAGTAAGGTTTCAGCCCTGGAAACTCAAGTATCTGATCAGGACAATAAAATACTTGAGCTGTCAAACACCATAACTCGTCTTAGCCTAGAGAATAATAAGCAACAACAATGGGCGCGCCAGATGAATGTCGAAGTTGTAGGTCTACCCGAAACAAAAAATGAGAACTTGTACTCTGTTATCATGCGCTTAGCGGAAATTATTGGAGCCCCAATTCAGCGTGAGGATATTACTACTATTACCAGAGTTCAATCTGCCTCCAAAAACCACCCACGCAACATAATTATCAAATTAAACAGCCGCCTTGTGAAAGACAAACTGATTTCTGCAGCTCGTAAATACAAAGAGTTAACCTCGTACGCACTTGGATTCACAGGTGAATCTAAGAAGATTTATGTGAATGAACATCTGACGCCCGATAATAAACAGTTACTGAACAAGTGCCGGCAAAAGGCAAAAGATATTGGGTACGAGTATGTGTGGGTAAAAAACTGCAGAATCTACATGCGCCGCCAAGACACCGCTCCTTTGACAGTCATCAACTCGGAAATGGACCTTTTAAAATTAACTTGAAATATTTAATTCGTCTGTGTTTTTTTATTTTGTTACTTTTTGCATTTTTCACACTTTTTTGCAATTATAGCCAGCACACAACACACACACTCACACAAGCCACACTTACATTCACAAAACACAAGTACTTACCACTTTATTCATACCTATGTTACATTCAACCTACCATACCTAAACCTAACAGTCCCGATCAAGTAATTATACCTACATATTCGCCGTTTATTATGATTGAGGGTCGTCTAATGTACACACATATCACTATACTTTGTTTAATAATTTCGCATAGTATTGTTATCTTTTCAATTAAAAAAACTCATTTATTTCCCTACAATAAAACATATAATTGTTATGCCTCAAATAACAGTTTGTATTATTCGATTTTCAACATGAATTATAAAAACGTTTTGAAATATATAGTAAAAATTTATGGATAGTCCTTTAAATGTTTACTATCAAAACGTCCGTGGCCTTAGAACAAAAACAAATAACCTATACACTGAAATCCTTAATAATAACTATGACATAATTATTTTAACTGAAAGTTGGTTACATAGCGGGATCCTAAACTCAGAAATTTGTGACGTAAGATACGATGTTTTTCGGCGCGATCGTGATACCTCTGATACCGGTAAATCACGCGGCGGTGGAGTGTTGATACTCACACGACGCGAGCTCGAAGCGGTGGCTCATGATGACTCATGGCAGCCATGTGCGCCCATTGAGACGTTATGGGTCACCATTCCATCTCGTACCATGTTGTCTCGCTCTCTAAACGGTCGTAGAAATAAGCATGCACAGAAGTTGGATCTGCATATTATAGCCGCTTATATTCCTGGTAAATCTTCTACTCATAATAGATCAGACGATATGCATGCCCAGGATATTTTTGCTTTTTCTCAGGCGCTCACTAATACCTTTTTATTGGAAAATCTTAATAACTCCAATCTTTTGGTCGCAGGTGACTTTAACTTATTTAATGTGAATTGGGACTCAACCACTCCGACCTTTAGTAAAGAAGGTAGCACACTTCTGCAAAATATGTCTATTCAATTTGTTAACGATCTATCGCTTTTAGGTTTACAACAATATTCAACATTTAAGAACAGTTCCAATCACACGTTGGACTTAATTTTTTGTAATGTTGATATTGAGATAAATGAATGTTTATTACCATTAGTTAGTAAAGACGAGCACCATACAACATTACAATTCGATTTGGTTAACTTGTGTTTGAGTCCTTATCTTCACCCCCTATAAAAAAATATCTGTATCACAAAGCTGACTTTGCGAGTATTAATGCTTTTCTTAATGGCATTGATTGGTCTTCTCAACTTTATTCTATGTCACTGAATGGGGCAGTAGACTACCTTTATGAGATGTTATATTATAGCATCAATAAGTTTGTTCCCTGCGTGACAACTAAACAATCAAAATTTATATGGCCCGCGTGGTATACCAAACCCCTAATTAAAGTTATTAAAGAAAAGGATAAAGCTCATGCACGCTGGAAAATTTATAATAACCCTTCAGATTATGATACTTTCTCTTGTCTTCGTCAACGTGTATCCAAATTGCATGAACTTTGCTATAAAAAATATATTAAAGATATCCAAGAAAACATAATAAAGGATCCTAAATGTTTTCATTCTTACATAAAATCAAAACGGGGTAATACATCCCCATATCCTTCTAAAATTTCTTATAATGACACAACTTATACCGACGGGTTCAAAATAGCAAACGCATTTAACCTCTTCTTTCAAAGCGTGTTTTCTGAACCCCTTTCTAACTATAAGGACATAGTATTGCCAGAATCGAATTTTAATGACTCAATGTACGTGCACAGCCTTGAAATCTCAAAAGATCAAGTTGTTAAAGCTCTGAGAAAACTTAATACTCGTAAAGGACCTGGTTCCGACAGAATATCTCCTTTATTAATATCTGAATGCGCAGAAGCACTAGCTACCCCCCTTTGTATTATTTTTAACAAATCTCTCTCCCTTGGTGAATTCCCAACTTTATGGAAGGAGGCTCATATTCTGCCTATACATAAAAAAGGATCTCGTGTTAAAGCTGAAAATTACAGGCCCATATCCATACTCAATACCTTTTCTAAAGTTCTTGAGAAATTTGTTTATGACGCCATATATCCTACCATACTTAGTGCCATACCTTACAGCCAACATGGGTTTGTACAGGCCGATCTACAGTTAGTAATTTAGCTCAATTTTTGACTGACACTATTGCTGGTATGGACGCGGGTGGTCAAGTTGACGCCATATATACGGACTTTGAAAAGGCGTTCGATCGTGTTGACCACTACATTTTGATCAGAAAACTTGAAAAGATGGGTATTCATGGTGATCTCCTGCGTTGGATTGAGTCATACCTAAAAAATCGATCTCAGGCAGTAGTGATAGGTGGACATCGCTCAGAATTCATCAAAATAACGTCAGGTGTTCCTCAAGGCTCCCATCTCGGCCCGTTATTGTATAACGCGTATTTATATGACATTCATGCATGTTTTAAGCACGCATCGTTCGTTCTCTATGCAGACGACAAGAAGGTATTTATGAAAATTAAAAGTGTAGATGACTGTTTCAAACTACAAGATGATCTCAATAGATTATCTACTTATTACCGTAATAATAGAATAAATGTCAATATTCAAAAATGCCAATTTATATCATTTACTCGTAAAACTAAACCTTGTCAGTTTGTGTATAGAATGGGTGATGCCATTATTGAGAACGCTAATGCAGTGAGAGATCTGGGAGTTCTAATCGACAAAAAAGTCACGTTTAATGATCACATCGACACTATTACAACTAAAGCCTATAAAAACTTGGGGTTTATAATACGTACGTGCAAACCTTTTAACAACATATTCTGTATTAAGCTTCTCTACTTTGCATATGTTCGTAGTAACTTAGAATATGCTTGTAGCATATGGTCTCCAATTTATAAAATACACATTGAATGCATTGAAAAAATACAACGCAAATTCTTAAGATATTTAGATCACAAATCTGGATTCAAAGGTGCAGATTATGACTCACGATGTGCTCATTATAAGCTTCTAAATCTTGCAGACCGTAGAACGTTACTAGATCAACTCTTATTACACGACGTTTTACACGGCAAATTAGACTGTCCTCAACTGCTGTCTATTGTCAACTTCAATGTCCCCTTACGCCGTACTAGGAACTCATTAAAAAAACTATTTGTTACTGGTTTATGTCGTACCAATCATGCACAAAATGCACCTCTTAGGCGACTCTGTGAATCATATAATGATATGTTCTCAGATATTGATATTATCCATCTTTCAAAACCTAAATATAAAACCAAAATAAATGAAATCTTATTTACTAAGTATGCTGGTACTGGTGGTTAATTTACTGGTAGGTATTTATTCTCTTTCCTTATACACGTTCAACCGCACATGCACACTCACACAACACACACACACACACACACACACACACACTCACACACATACACACTCACTCATTAACCCAATACTTTCAGCACACTCATTTTCACTGGCTTACATTAACATCCAAATATCGTACCTACTTGTAGCTGGCTATTTAATTTAAATCTTCCATTTTGGTATTTTTATTAAGAAATTGTTTGTATTAAATTGGATCTCGTTAATTTCACTAGATAGCTTATCATGTGTTGTTAAATTAGGGAAACCTGTTATTAGCTCATGTTTTATCAATGTGTACAGTTTAATTATTTTCCAAATAGCTGTTGGTTTTCTCAATAAATAAAAATAAAAATAAAAAATTAAACTTAATGTTTGCATTCTCTGTGCAGAGGCAATAGCCAGTAATGTTATTGTTTTATGAGACAAATCAGATAAACTAATATTATCGTATGGATAATATCCAGCCAGGTATGATAAAACTTGATTAGTATCCCAAGTACAGTTATATTTGGGAATTGGTGGTCTTAACCTAAAGACACCTTTTAGAAAACGATTTATACAATCATCTTGAGAAATCTGCGTTCCTAAAATAAGGGATAGAGCTGATCTATGAGTATTTAGACTACTGTAACTAGCACCCTCTTGAAATTTATATGTTAAGAAAGATATTATTTGAGAACTGGAAGCTTGGTAAATATTTAAGTTAAGGTTTTTACAATATGTCCACCATGATTTAATAGATGAATTATATTGATTTAGAGTATTTTTAGCGAGAGATGCCATTGTAATTTCTATAGAAGATTCCGGTACTCCGCGTTCTAACAACGATTGCCTGATAATTTCGCTGCCACCAGGATAAGATCCGCATGTAGTGGGTGGTACAGCCTGAAAGGGGAATACAATAATTTTTTGTCAGGGCCGAAAAATATTTTTTCAGAAATTATTAACTTAGACCACAATGGGTACCATGGTTGTGACCTCCAGTATGGTACTATCAAAATTCCTTCTGCTCTATCAATAATAATTTTCTGTAATACCTTAGAAATCAAACTGAAAGGTGGGAAAGCGTAAAAGTAAATGTTTTGCCAACTGAAAGTAAAGGCATCTATGATTTCAGAATGGGGATCAAGCTTCCATGACGCGTACCTTTTACATTTATGATTCTGTACACTAGCAAAAAGATCGAATTCAGGCCTACCAAAATATTTGGTAACTTTAGCATACGCTTGGTTCGAAAGCTCCCATTCTGTATCGACATTAACTTTTCGCGACTCCTCATCGGCTACTGTATTGTCAGAAGATTTTATATAAGACGCAAATATAAAGATATTTCTCGCCTCACACCACTGCCATATTTTGCGAGCTAAGTTATTGAGATGTGGGTGTTGAATACCACCCATTTGGTTTATATAACATATGGCCGTGGTATTATCAATCCTTAACAAAACGTTACAATCCTGAAGATGGGATGCAAAAATCTTAAGACCGTAAAATGACGCTTTCAGTTCTAGCATATTGATATGTGAATCTAAATCATCTTTAGCCCAATGGCCATTCGCACGTTGATCGCCGCAAGCCACACCCCAACCGGTCCGCGAAGAATTGCTGAAGATTTCAGCACAAAAGTCTGTGCATCTGATAGGACAAGATGCCAACTTGATATTATTTCTCCACCACTTGAAATCTTCACTTAAATGATTTGACACGACCATCTTTTTGTTGTAATTGTCTGTGTAATTTAAGGCTAAGAACTTCTCTCTCTCAAATAATTTAGTATATAACCATCCGTAACTGACGGCTGGGCATGCGGCGGTCAACAAGCCTATAAACTCTGCAAATTTTCGAATTTAACATTTTCTGGTATGTAAAAACTCGACTGACTTATTAAATATTCTTTGTTTTTTATCTTCCGGTAAATAAATTGTCATGTCCATAGTGTTGAAAATGAACCCTAGAAATTTACATTCTGTTTTGGGTACCAAAACACTTTTGTTCATATTAATCACGAATCCGAGAGACTCTAATAAAGATTTTGTAGTATGAACATTTGACAAACAATCGTCATATGACATACCTATACATAGAAAGTCGTCTAAGTAATTAACTGATAACAGACCAGAAGATGAGCGTAGGTATTGTAAAACTGGTTTAAGCAACTTTGTAAAAACAAAGGGAGCTGTGCAAAGACCGAATGGGAGAACATTAAATTCATAAAGTTGTGAATTCCATTCGAAACGCAACATTTTTCTATCAGTTGGATCTACAGATATTAAGAAATATGCGTCTTTTAGATCTATAGTTGACATAAAATAATTAGGACCCAATAGTTTAAGCGCAGTTCGATAATCTTCCATTTTAAAATGTTCAACATGGATAAATTTGTTCAGCTGTTTAAGGTTTAGAATAAATCTATTCTCACCATTGGGCTTTGGAATAGTAAATATTGGTGATAAAAATTGACCTTGACAAGGATTACATGGTGATATAAAATTTGACTGCAGTAATTCTGCAATACATTGATCAATAATATGACTTTGTAAAGTGGACACATTAGAGTTACTTGGAGAATAAATTTGCACAGGTTCCTCTTTGAATGGAATGCTGTAGCCCTGTACCCACGATAAAACTGTGACGTCATCAGTTATATTGCACCATGCATCATAAAAGTACTGTAATCTTCCTGCTATAGGTACCTGTACATCCGGGCTCAGAGCCTCCTCGCCCTCTGCCGCGGCGGCGGTGGAGGGGGGCGCCGGGAAGTGGACGGCGGCGGTTGGTCGTATCGGCGATCCCGCGGGGCTGCCGGTCTGCGAGTATGGAGGTTCTGACGCGGCTCGCCGGCTGGTACTCGCGACACTCCCTTCGAGTTTAAAGCCCCTCTATTTTGTGTTGTCGGAGGCTGTTTGAATGGGGGTCGCTGGACAGCGCTTTTCATTTCGGAGCCAGTCTTTTGTATAGCCTTCGAAGATTTCAGATGTTCGGCTAGATCAGCGCCAAATAAATACTCGTCCAATTTAGTGTTTTTGACAGTATCTCTTGTTTGTTTATTTAATGTATTCATAATTGCGTACCGCCTGGACTGGGATTCTCTATAGTGTGAGTCACACAGAAGTCGACCTGCGTCGCTTAGTGGTTTTATTATTTCTTGTGCTTGAGAGTCCTTAGACGACAGCGCCCAGTTTAAAACTTTGGCAATGGCTGACAAACAGCTGGAAATTTGGTTTTGTTTACTCTGGCTAAACAGGTCTTTTTTGACATTTAACTCTGTCAAGGCGGCTTTGATCTCCAAATTCAGTATCGGAGCTTTCATATTTATGCAATTTTCTGATGGTAAATACTGTTTCAAGAGGTCAGCTTTATTCTCTTTTGACAATCCATTCGTCAGAATGTGCGCCCAACGAGTAGCAATATCTTTATGTAAATTCTCACCATAAGATTTTTGATCCGAAGGATCTTCCCCCAAAATTTGCAATATTTCAGGATCCAATATTTCCTGAGGTGACGATTCCTGTTTTGAAGAAGCTGGTTCCTGCTGATCCTTATTTTCCGATGATGGTACCACATCAGTAGTGGATTTTTGGGTCAATATTGGGTCTTCGTCCAATGCCATAGCTTCTGGATCTTCATTGTCTGTAAACAGACACCGTACACTTGTAGAAACCCTTCACGATTTACGTGGGGTAGATGGAACACAGTTCATACTTTCATTGGTCTCAAACACGATTTACGTGGAGAAGAAAGTTTTGCACCTCACACGATATACGAGGAGGACAGTTGCAGTCAGGTCTCAACTCGACACGATATACGTGGAGGAGTAATGTTATGTAGGTCTCAACTCAACACGATATACGTGGAGGAGTAGGTAATGTTATGTAGTTATAAATACGTAACACATAAGAATGACATGTCTAGGATACCTTATTTACTTAATTACGTAGTTATTTAAAAGGCTCGCTTAGCGTGCATTAAAGTTTAGCTTGGAAAATAACGATTTACGTTAAATTATGTCTTCATAAATGAGCCGTGAGTATTGATCGAGCAGGTAGGCATCTACCTATTTGAAATATCTAGATATAGCCATTTAGGCTGTCAGGTATAGTCAGTAGGTAGGTAATTACAACGTGACCTACTTTATAATGATATTTTTTGAACGTAAACAAGTGTATGACCATTTGCGATTTCGCAATGACAAGTGTAGGTATGTAAAAAAAGTTGCACAATGGCTGTAGAATGAAACTACAGTTTCCTACGGAAAGTATTTGGTAAAAAACAAACCTGGAATATCCTGATAGTCCGGATAGCAATCCTCATAGTATCTCCGGTCATACGATGAATAATCACTCCGATAATCCTCATCAGATGATGAAGAAAACGAGTGTCTCCTGTGGTGACGTAAACTTTCTTGAAGTCTTTTCACTTTTTTGCGAAGTTTATCATAATCACTCGAACGCGAACGCGCACGCTTGCGCTTCCTGCCCATTTTTAAACTTTTTTCCCTATTGAAATGACAAAATTTGAGAAATTTTATGCGAATTCTAAAGAAACGGTATGACTTCGACGACACAAAATCACGTAATGACAGGAGAAAGAGCGCCCTTCCATCGGGTACGGGTGCGAGCGGGACAGACATACTTTTTTCTTTTTAAATTTCTAGACTGGATACTGGGCCAAGATTTGGCTACTAGGCTTTTAAGGTGTGACTGAGACGGCATCATCTCATGTGCTGCTGCAAGTAAATTATGTAATCGTCTTCGGTTGAGCACCCGAAGTATAATTCAAAATCTTTAAGTCTACTAAACTCCGCCATCCAGTCGACCTTACTCAGTTCCAGGTTAATAGCGTCATAATCCGCCATGTGAAATAGCGGCTTACGCGATTTTTCATTATGTTTAAAATACTTAAATTCAGCGCTTATTAATTGTATGTCGAGTGCTGGATGGTTGGAGTCTTCAAAAGTTAGCGGCTGAGCCGTGCGGTTTATTTCACAATGTATGTTACTAAAAATTAGGTCAAGATACTTACCGTTGCTATTTGGTATATGATTATACTGTTTTAACTGTGTTAGGCTCATGAAATCTGCTGTTGAACGAACCAGATGATCATCGCTCAGTGACAAATTTAAATTGTTATCATCGTCCCTGTACCAAATTCCTTTGGTAACATTGAAATCACCTAAAATAAAAAATATGTCATCGGAATATAAATCCATGTAATTATAAACTCGGTCATAAAAGGAGGAAAGGCGATCGAGATGTTTAGGTCCATGTGGAATGTAGGTCAAAATAATGTGCAAGGCAGCGGGTGCAGAGGCGGTACGCGGGGCAGACGGCGCGGCACTCTGCTCCGACCGGGAACTGGCTGCGTCACTAGAGCGCAGGGACGTGCGCCGGCGCGACAGGGGAATGCTCACCCACAGTTCGTCAGCTGCAGCGTCCGGCGCGCGCGGCACCCCGCTCGCCGCCGCCGAACACAGCTCGCGGCGCACCGCCACCGCCACGCCGCCTCCCCAAGCCTTACCGGTAGCTTTAGTATTACGATCGCTACGGTAAGTTATGTAATTTTGATCAAAGTATTCACCATCGTAAAATGACTCATTAAGCCATGTTTCGCTCAAGCAAATTATACTATACTTACATATTGTTGTACTTGAGAAAAAATCATTTGATTTTGTACGTAACCCCCTAACGTTCTGACACGGGTTCTGATAAGCTATTGATAAGTTTAAATTGGCCATTTCAAATAATAAAAGGGTGTTTGTGTTCGTGTTGTATTTGCTGTATATTGCTGTCTAAAAAAGATGCTTATAGAAATGTTGGGAACAAATGTCTCTTTTAGCGCCGCACAGTAGAAAGAGTGATAATGATTATAATAATACATAGATTGTTTTTGCCCAGTAAGGCCTAATTGCCTATTTACATAAGCGATTAATGATAAGAGGTAACCTATTAATGATAGGTATGAATATGAGTATTTAGTAAACAAATGCAAGTAATACCTACAGGACATCGTAATTAGTCACTTTATCTTATTTAAATCAGTTTCGTTCGACACGTGAATAATTTTTGAAGTTTCGGATTTTCGTAAGAAGATTTTACCGTCTTTTACCCACACAAACTGATAGCCTAAACTCTTCTTTAGATCGCGTGCGTTTTTGAGAAGTGTCTTGTTTTGGGGCGTGAGGTGCTCGTTGATGAAAACTGGCTTCGAGGGTCCGTTGAAGCCGAGGTCACTCGTAGTTATGTCGCGCCGAGCTCTGCATGCCGCTAAGAAGTCGTCCTTCTTTCTGCGATTTATGAAGTGGATGATGATATTAGGTACCAGCTCCGATCCTTGTTCCGTCGCGAAGCGGCGGACGCGATGTATTTCATCAATGTCACTCGGGATAACGGTCACACCTATCTTGACGCTGAGAGTGTTTAAGATCGTGAATAGGTTTTCACCCTTAATGAAAGGCACCCCCGAGACCTCAAGGTTCTTGAGTCGGTTTCTCTGGCTGTTCATGGAGAGTTGACCACGTAGGTATTGTACACTTTCCGATAACTCCTTTATTTTAGTGAAGGCTTCAGAGTGCTGCTTATTATTATTCTCCAACTTTGATATTCTATCGTCATGTGATTTTATCTTGTCACCGACGGCTGCGATTTGCGTGAGGCACTGTTTTTGCTTTGTATCCAGGTTGGATATGGATGAGTTAAGGGCAGTGCAAGTTAAGTTTACCGCTGCTATATCATCCTTTAAGGTCTTAGCATACTCCTGAAACTTATTCATTTCCGTGGTCATATTAACTGACAGCTGATCGAATCTTGCATTCAAATCTGATCCAAGTTGAGCGATCGCTTTATTAAGTTTCTCGGTAAGAAGATCCGCCGTGAAGTTAAACGAATCGTCAGGCTGCTTACGTCGACGGCGTTGTTCATAAAGTTCCAGGTGGTCGTCATCGTTGGGTAACCCGCTGACAGCCAAATTAGGATCAGATGAACTGTGCGCTGGCGGCGCCGACGACGATGGTGGGCTTTTCGGCTGTTGTGAATCACCCATTTTACGTGCGTAGGCGTAAGTATAAGTGACTGGACCAAGTATAATAGGTATTATTAGTGAAAGTTAGGTTTTATATTGATTACGTAGGTATGTCGATCAATAATGTATCGTAAGACGGCAGTGTTAAAATGATTTGTTTGCGCGATAGATGACTAATAGAACGGGAAGAAAAATGTCTCGCTACTCCGTTCACGCGGAGGTGAGGTATAACCCCGCACCAAAGAATCCTTCTTATCACTCGCGAGCGAAAATAAACCGTATGTGATCGGTTGAGGTATTAGTTTCCGGCGTTCGCGAACGACTAGATTTTTTTGTGACAGCGTGCGCGTGCACTTCCTGAGACTGCCTGATCGAGACTGAGAGCCCTTCTGCTGAGCTCGAGCTGTAGCCGTGGCTGAGTTTTGGGCAAAACATAATATTTAATTTTTGAACCAGTCGACACGAAAGAAGAAGAAGAAGAAGGAGACTAACACTTTGCGAAATATGAATCACAGAAGAAAGAACTACACAGGTAGTCGTGATAATAATACTAACTAATTTAGCTCTGCATATTTTAATTAATAAATAATACTTACTGCGTTTATATTTACATTATTAATGCATAAAGTAATTAAGTGGCTTATCATCATTAAGCAACTAAGAATTCCAACACTGCAACCACTTTTTACTATATTTTGACCTCGCAACCAACAAAGCAGATCTTGATCAACTGTTTAACCGCATGGGAGAGTTTAAGATCCGTCCCAAGAATGCCACCGCTTCTCCTGCTCCGGTCCACACAGATCTGAAGACCCTGGCGGGTGAATATGCTGATTTTAAAAACTTAGTCTGGCAAGCGCTCACTAAAATCGCAGCACAGACAAACTTGCTGTCTCTTGGGCTGGAGCATCATAAAGCTTTCCTGAGAAGAAAGGTCCTCATGTTCCATGTGGTCGCTGAAACCAAGGATGAAAGGTTAGCTAGGATCATTGCAAAAGTAATAGGTGACAAAATGCAGCTGTCCGACATTACCAGTTCCGAGCTGCAAGCCTGCCACAGGCTAGGTCTATTAATCGTTAGGTTCCATGACCTTGACAAACGGAGGATGGAAGTCTAGGATTCGAAGACGGCACTCAAGAACACAGGAATGGTCATATCGGAGTTCTTGACCAAGTCTCGACGCGACCTCTTTGTTGCGGCACGAAAGTACTACGGCGTACAGGTGAAGAAATAAGTTGTTTCACAATTTCTCATCATCTTTGGGCGTGATCCTCAGTTTTAGTACCTACTATTTTTTTTGTTTTGCGTTAGTAATATTTTTATTATTTACTTATTTACATCCTCTTTGAGCTTGTGCAATGAATAATGTCCAAAAGTGATGTCAATGTCTTTACGATTTGTCAAAATCAAACAAAAACAATAAAAAATTGAGGTTTCAAGAAGAGGTTTGTACTTTTTGACAGCCAATGGATGATGATCACAGTATATTTTAATCGTATTTTACGTAGGAATAAGCGTTTTTCTCGCGGTAAAAAGTATCCTAGGTGTTGACCAGGGCTAGTAGCTACACACTACAAAGAGTCTCATGTACACACGTTCTATATTATCAAAGATTATCGCGAACAAACGATTAGGGGTTAAAATAAAAAAAATAGATGTCGCTTTTGCTAAAATGACGGTTTTCTAAAACGCGGTATAAAGGTGTTTTCTGAAATCTATAAGAGGTTCCTGTACCCCGAAAAGTTACGATTTTATTATATGTATAGATGTATAGATTCTATATTGAATAAAGAATTTTGTATTTGTATTTGTATTTGTATTCCAGTTGCTAGCTATGGCAACTTGCTACTTGGTGAATTCTGAGTACGGCCAGTCTATGACGGCTAGTTACAAAGTTTCTAGTTGCCAATACACGTTTTAAGTCGAATACGAGTTTCCGCCTTTGACTGGAAATTGTAAACAAAACTATATACATCAACAGTCCACTGCTGGACAAAGGTCTTTTGAGGGGTGTTTTCCATATTCACCACTCTAGGCAGGTGGGTTGGAGAGCACCATGTAAGGTAGTGTATTCACTAGGAACGCTGCTACCTTTCTGTATTTAAGTCACCTTTACGGCTAACACTTAAAAAATGGTAAAAATAGAGTGATGCATCAAATTATAAATTATTTAAGTACAAATCTCTTGAGGGTGTGGTCTATTCACGAAACTGAACAACTTTTGTCAGAAACTTTCTTCGAAATAAGAAAAAAGAATTTGGCCCTCCCATACAAAAATGTTGAAAAATTGTGTCACTTAGTATGGGAGGTCCAAATTTTTATTTTCATTTTTCCAAGTAACGTTACAAATAAAAGTTGTTTAGTTTCGTGAGTAAAACATAACCTAAAGAGATTTATACTTAATTAAATGTAACCTTATATTATGTAAGATGTATTATGCAAGATTACAGCTCTGTAAATCTCACTTCTATACACTGACAAATTTTCATTTTATTGGCGGGGCCCACTCCCTAATAAACAAAGTCAGGGTCCTTTAAAATTGAAATTTACTGAGAGTGAAAAGTGATCGCATCGGAGAAACTACCGGACTGAGCTCAGGCAGACCAAGGGATATGTGTTCAGCTTTAAATAAACTATTATTACAACTTAGTTTCATTCTGTTATTCGAAGAAATAAAAATTTCTCAAAAAAAAGTAAAAGTGATCGTACCTGGAAAACTGCCAGGCCGTGGTCAGGCAGACCAGTATTTTTCTAGGCAGACTTAAGCAAGCTATCGGTACGACATATTTTTATTCTTTTATTCAAAGAGATAAAATTTTTACTAAAAAAAGTAAAAGTGGTCGGACCGGGAAAACTGCCAGGCTGTGGCCAGGCAGACCGGAATATACGAGGTGTAAGGGACGGTGTAACGAAAACTT
This sequence comes from Phthorimaea operculella, assembly GCA_024500475.1. Classification (NCBI taxonomy): domain Eukaryota; kingdom Metazoa; phylum Arthropoda; class Insecta; order Lepidoptera; family Gelechiidae; genus Phthorimaea; species Phthorimaea operculella. The sequence goes on from JANFCV010000017.1 coordinate 4,523,888, forward strand.
TGCAGGCGTGCTCAGACCATGAAACTGAACAACTTTTACTATGGGGCGAATGGTGGGAAACGAAAAAAAAATTCATTCAAGCTATCGGTACGATATATTTTCATTCTATTCTTCGATGAGACATTTTTTACTTTTTTAAGAGGGCATACTTTTAGCTACTCCGCAAAACGTGCCAAGATAGCAGCCGGCAGACCAAGATTTATATGCTTTACTGCTCCTATCGCTACAGCCATGTCTCATTCTATTCTTCGATGAGATATTTTTAACTTTTAACAGAGGGCAAACTTTTAGCTACTCCGCCAAACGTGCCAAGCTGCGGCGCGGCAGACCACGACCAATCCGAAGTACTAGAGCTCCTCTACCCGTACATAGCTAAAATATTCTATTCTTTTGTGAGATATGGTTGAGACCTGCCGTCGCTCGGACTATTAGCGTCAAAATCGACACTTGTACTGAGTAAGCTATTTGTTAATGTGCCCTTTTGTGTTTCCCTAATTTGAAATTCAAGCTTGTTCAAGATAGATCTTATGACAAGTTTATCCACTTTACAGACAGACGCAAAAGCAAAGAGATTCAAACTCATACCAAGCAAAAGTCGCCTAGGTAAGACAAAAAAAAACTTGTTGTTTCTTCGTCAATTTCTGACTTGTTTTTTCGCCAATTACTAACTTTTTATCGTTATCGTAACGTTTATTTTGTAAATGCAACGAAAAATTTCAGGTAAGTAACAAACCTATATGACCGGACTGTCTATGATGAAGTATAAATGGCTGTTTTTTGCAGCCATTTGCGCTCTGCCTGCCCCCCATGGGTAAAAGCGTGATACGTATGTATTGTATGTCCATGACGTTAATGTGAGTGTAAGTAAGGTGGGCACCTTGAAAAAGTAAATAAAATAAAAAGCAAACAATACTTGATTCAGAGATATTTTCAATTTGAATAAATCCCCGCGTACCAATAACAAACTGTGTAACCCTCAAAACGGCAGGATCACGTATTCTTTTCGCTTTTCCAAACCATTACAAAACGACTAAGGCAATCTCCATAAACGCCGGAATAAGAATAAAATGAAGCCGCCGCCGTACGAACGAAAAATTACCCTAACCGCATAAACCTAATTCCAAGTGTGGTGTGTTATAATTTGACAGTAAAATTGAATTTACGGCCTGCAATGGGAGTAAGTAATGTGGTAAGCGTAGTAATAACCAAAGTTAATAGACTTGTGAGTGTTTTTATAGGTTTTTGTTTGAACAAAGGCGCTTAGCACTCAAAACGTCCAATGTTTCGACGTTATTTTTGCGCTGCGCAATCGCAGCGTTAGAAAAATGCGAATACGACACCACATGCCCAACGATACGATGACGGATGCGTCTGTCAAACGATTTGTGATTTTTTCCAAGATTATTCCAAATAAATAACATCCTTCCTTATTTCCTCAGCAACTTTTATCAAAACTTAGTACTTATCTCTTTGTTTCAGAACTTTTATCAAAACTTCTGAAACAAAGAGATACTTTTTGTACTTAAGTTAGATCCAAAGCATTTAATGTGTGGAATTTTTATATTTTCAAAGAATTATTTTGGTATTGGTAGGAAGATGACCTCCATTTTGGGAAAAAAAAGTTACCCAAGACACAAAAGCCTCGCAGCCGAAATGAGGCGCGCTGAAGCGTACGCCCGAACCAAATAGAATGTAACAGTGAGGGATGTGAAATAATAACCGATTATTCAAAAATCAATTATTTTCCGATTATAATCAATTTTAATTTTAATTAATCGATTCGATTTAAATCGATTTTTCGAATTACCGTTTACAAAAAGTCGAGTATTTTTGTGGCATAGGGTATATTTGCACGTGGCCGTGTGATGTCGGCTTAGAATTATTCTAGCATCACCCCAATTCTACCTGTGGGTGTCGTAAAAAGCGACTAAGGGATAATCATCCAGGGGGCAGCAGCGTTCCCTGTCAATGCAACATCTTACACTGCGCTCGCCAATCCGCCTGCCAAGAGTGGTGAGTATGGCAATACCCCCCGATAGGGAGAGGCTCATGTAAAGCAGTGGACTGTTGTCGCTGTTATGGATATTTGCACCTGATTCATACACAGCGTTCTGAAAGACGTGGCGTAAATGACCGTTTTTATAGCCGTTTACGCTCTTCTTACTCTACAAGGGATATAGGCGTGATATATGTATTAGCACCAATGACTTTTTTCGGGAGATATCGATATTTTCTTTGGATAAAATCGATTTATTTTCAATCGATTTTTTGGCTAACTTGAAATAATCGATTATTAAGAAATCGATTTTTTATTACTAAAGGCTCATCCCCGGTGACACTCCACCGGGCAAGGCTCGCCATGTGTGAATGTGTGATCAATTGGAATCAATCACTTGTGATGTGTGGTGTGATGTGGGCTTCCTTTCAAACAGGACCGTTTATTGCGCACTTTTTTCGTATGGTGGATCCCAATCCCACGCCTGAAGTCTGTTCGTGCAGAAAATATATTGCATCTACCATGAAATGTAACTCCATCTGTCAAACAATCCGTCAACAATGCGTCGCCAATCCGCCTGCCCAGCGCGTGATGAGTATGACTGCCTGCCACGCAGAAGGTTCCGGGTTCAATTCCCGGTGGGGTCACTCACAAAGTTGATATTTATCACAAAGTTGATATTTATCACTTTGTGAGTTTGTTCCCAGTCTGGTTAGGACATTGCAGGCTGAACCACCTGATTGTCCGCAAGTAAGATGGTTCCGTGCTTCGGATGGGCACGTTAAGTCGTCGGTCGCGGTAGCTGTCTATGATGGCGGCCGTTATAATATACAACCATGTCAGAGGCCTGCTATTTGCAGTAGGCGGTTGAAAAACTCAGACACCAGGGTTCATCGGGTCGTTGAGCAACTCGGTGTCCCATACGAAGAGAAAGAGTATGGCAATACCCCCCAAGAAGGGGAGGCCTATGTTTAGCAGTAGGTAAATTGTTTTGGCTGTAAAGATAAGGCGGATCTTTATGCGTTTCAGGAAATCCTAATAAGTGCTTTCAGAACATCATTTTTTTCTACTTTATGGTACACAACGTTAGAATGGGTTCATTGTTGGCCCTACGATACGCCACAGGGCAAGATATATTATTTTCACCATCCAGTCAGCCACCAGTCTCTTTAAGAAATAAGTCGATTTTGGTCAAACTGTGTCAGAGCCATTAGCTCATGCCAGCCAATATCGAAATTCACTTAATTAACTATTCAGTGTTCATTTTCAATTTGTTGCTGTAAATTGCTTGCACAAAACGGCATCAGAAATCCGCCAGCCTCAAAAGTTAATTATCTGGTATACACGAAGGCTAAAATCTTAAAAACGACAGCTTTTCGCCGGCTTATTTTGTATGAAAATCAATTCCACAGACCTTTCGTCCCTGTTTCGCCTCAAGTCGAGATGTCAAATTAGAGTTTGTCAAATAATTTCTATTGAAAACATGTCACGTCATCGGATTATAAGTTCCTTTCTACGATTATTCTGACAATTTTTCTATGCAGTACCGAGCTATGTCAGCCGCATTTTCGTCACTGTACTACCCTAGTACTATTATATATTCTGTGACTGTACCCAAGATGTAAAAAAACATTTTAAGGATGAACCAGCCCATGGAACTGAACACCAGTCCCTAAAAAACAGGTTGAAAAGTGCAAAAGTTTTGGCCCATCTCATACATCGCACAACGCTGCATCTGTCTAAGCGTTTGACGTACCTAAACCGTATTTGTATAGGAAGACAGTCACAATTCGTTTGTCCTAACGCATGCGTTACGCAGCGCAAAAATAATGCACAAACAGACGTGTCGTGTGTTTTTCGCTTTAAATTAGTAAGTGTCTATTTCATTCAATACAGAGTCCCAAACTGGAAATTTGGAGCTGCGGTGCTAAACGAGTTTATCTACTTGCGAACAACACAAACTTACTTGCTGGGACTGAGTTCGGCTCGGTCCAGCTAGTGCTGCCCAATTATCAATACTCTTATCGATAATTTACATTCGAAAACTCTGAGGTTAATTGATAGTAGGTATCGATAAATCAACTGTAGCAATACTAATGAAAAGTTGCAATACTGTCGATATTAAAACTTTCGATATTATCGATACCATCGATAGTTTGAGGCCTTTTTTCACAGCTATTAAAAAACTGTTACTTAGCTGTAGGTAATTAGTAAAATCATCCTTAGATGGTTCTGGTCCGATATCTAAATACTATCGATAGTTCTTTAATCTTTATCTACTTGCGAACAACACAAACTTACTTGTTGGGACTGAGTTCGGCTCAGTTCAGCTAGTGCTGCTGAATTATCGATACTGCTATCGATAGTTTTCATTCGAAAACCCTACACGATTGACAGTAGGTATCGATAAATCAACTGTAGCAATACTAATGAAAAGTTGCAATACTGTCGATATTAAAACATTCGATAGTATCGATATCATCGATAGTTTGAGGCCTTTTTTCACAGCTATTAAAAAACTGTTACTTAGTAGGTAATTAGTCCGATGTCTAGATACTATCGATAGTTCTTTAATCTTTATCTACTTGCGAACAACACAAACTTACTTGTTGGAACTGAGTTCGGCGCAGTTCAACTAGTGATGGCGAATTATCAATAGATACCTGCTATCGACAGTTTTCATTTGAATAATCCTACACTATCGATATTTTTTTATTGACAGTTATCGAATCCAGAGGAACACTTCTATCGTTAGTATTAATAATATTGCCGCATTTTAAACTATCGATATCTGCCTCTGGAGAGTAATTTTGTATGTATGTATATGGGTATATACGTAGAGAAGACATTCGTTTTCACAGGCTACAGCCCAAACAGCCGCTGTCTTGACATGTGTGGTGCCGTTAGATTTGAACTTTATAATTACCGCAGTCGGGTTTTAGTTTTCCTAAGATCGTTGTGTCACAACTTTTTCGATAGTTTATCGATAGTCCACGTTCGAGCGGCAACTCTAGATCCAGCTCAGCTAATGATATTTAAACTAGTAGATAGATAGCGTGAGAAAACTAAGCTTTATCCGTGTCCTAAACTGCAGTTGCGAATTATAGTACCTATCACACTAAGAACGAGTTTGTATCTAATCTTCATCATCATCTGCCTGCCCTTATCCCAATTCCAATAGATAATCTTGAATTAAACCGACAAGATAAAAAAAATGCGTATCTTTCAGACTGTATTTAAGTTATCATTTCGTTACTAAACGTACCGATACCTCTCCCTGCTACCCATTTTCCCGTGAATATGGTTTTACGAAAATGAAAACGTAAATCCTACTAATATTATAAAGGCGGATGTTTGTGTGTGTGTTTGTTACGACATCACGCAAAAACGGCTGATTAGATTGACATGAAACTTTGCAGAAATATAAAAGGGCATCTGGAATAACACATAGGCTACTTTTTACCCCGGGAAAATGTCTCATTTCTACGGAATCACGCATATTCCAAAATTTTTGACGTAGGTGGCGTGACTGAGCCGATTCGCGTCTTTGTGGGGAAGCATATCCGTTAATTCAACTGTCATCTTAAAGTCATAGTAGCTGCGGCGATAGTGCGCTTGCCTACCAAACAAGGGGACTCGCGTTCGAATCCGGACAGTGTTCTCCTTTTTTTGTTTTTATTTTGTCGAACTTTTATTTAATTTTTGTCTTACATCATCTTCCTGCCCTTATCCCAATTGCTTGGGGTCGGCGCAACACGTTTTGCTAAACACAAAATCGTGCTGCAATGGATTCGGCTTAATTTTACGACCGGCCGCCTACCAGACGTCAACCCTCATTGGGAATGCTTTTGTGGGATTAACCGCCACCATACGGTTGGCCTGGCTGTTTGGGTCGGGTTTATCCCTCGGTCGCCTCTTACGACTCCCACGGGAAGAGAGGGGGTGGTGCTATTCTACTCTGCCGGCACCACACGGCGTTAAATTTTGTCTTACGATATTGGAAAATCTTACACACTGGTCTTGCTATACTTCCTACGTGTGTGTTTGTTACGACTTCACGCAAAAACGGCTGATTAAATTGAACATGAAACTTTGCAGAAATATAAAAAGGCATCTGGAATAGCATATACCTACTTTTTACCACGGAAAAATGTCTCATTCCCACGGGATCACGCATTTTCCAATATTTATGAAAAAGTTGGCGCGACTGAGCCGATTCGCGTTTTAGAAACTAACAGCGTCATCTCTTGGCGAGTAAGTAAGGCAAAATTGATGTATATCCCACAACACATGTACGTACAAAAATTACTTGCCAATGAAAATGTTTTAACAAGATTTTGAATCCCACAAATTCTACTTTCTACTAATATTATATAGGCGGATGTTTGTATGTGTGTTTGTTACGACATCACGCAAAATCGGCTGATTAGATTGACATGAAATTTTGCACAAATATAGAAGACTATCTGGAATAACACATAGGATACTTTTTACCATGGAAAAATGTCTCATTCCCACGGGATCACGCATTTTGCAATATTTCTGAATAGGTGGCGCCACTGAGCCGATTCGCGTTTTAGGAACTAACAGCGACATCTCTTGGTGAGTAAGTAAGCCAAATTGTGGGTGTCGTAAGAAGCGACTAAGGGACTCGAGGGTTTCATGTTTATTATAATTTTAGGCGACAGGCTGACAACCTGTCACTATAGTAATACACGATAATTTGACGACAATAGTTAAGACGGTTTCAAATATTTGTTAGACGTCGCGACAACGACTGTACATTTTCGACTGCTGACTCTCTGCCTACCCCGCAAGGGATAAATTCGTGATTTATGTATGACGTGTGTATTACCGTGAAAAATGTGTTATTCCCACGGGAACACGCATTTTCCAGTATTTATGAAAAAGGTGGCGCGACTGAGCCGATTCGCGTTTTAGAAACTAACAGCGTCATCTCTTGGCGAGTAAGTAAGTAAGGTAAAATTGATGTATATCCCACAACACATGTACGTACAAAATTACTTGCCAATGAAAATGTTTTAACAAGATTTTGAATCCCACAAATTCTACTTCCTACTAATCCTACTAATATTATAAAGGCGGATGTTTGTGTGTGTGTTTGTTACGACATCACGCAAAAACGGCTGATTAGATTGACATGAAACTTTGCAGAAATATAAAAGGGCATCTGGAATAACACATAGGATACTTTTTACCACGGAAAAATGTCTCATTCCCACGGGATCACGCATTTTCCAATATTTTTGAAATAGGTGGCGTGACTGAGCCGATTCGCGTTTTAAACGTTTTCGCCGAAAACTAACAGCGACATCTCTTGGCGAATAATGCTTTTTTCCCGCGGAATAATAGGTTGCAGCGGGTGAAACCGCTGACGGGCAGCTAGTTTTTCTCATAGTTTTCTGACGTAAAATATATTTCTAAATCTATTCAGTAAATCATCAAGTAACAAAAATCCCTTTTATTTAATTTTTATAATTGTTATAATGGTGTTTTACCGACTCAAGATTATTTACCAATGATTTTGCAAGAACAATTTTTTGAAAGAAGTAAATCCCTTCAATTAATCATTTACATTGAATCCCCTTTTCGAGGAAGTAAATACTTCGATGATTCGGCAAGTTCTCGACAAAAAGGGCTTTCCTTAAAGAAATTGATGTCAATATCCGGCTTGGTATTATGATAGCCCTTCGATCAAGTGAGAATTGCAATGTGTCAGCTTTTTATAACATGAGTGAGTTACTTCTTTTTCCAGTGGGACACGAAGCTGCCCAACGACCTGATGAACCCTCGTGTCAGAGTTTTTCAAACGCCTACTACAATTAGCAGGCCTCTGACATAGTTGTGTAAAGACCGCTGTCTAAATAATCATGGACAACAACCGGCACCGGCGGCTTAACGTGCCCATCCAAAGCACGGAACCATCTTGCTTTTTGGACTATAAGGTGGTTGAGCCTACAATGTCCTAACCAGACTGGGAATAAATTCATTAAGTCACATAACTGACCCCTCCGGAAATTGAACTCGGAACCTCTTGCGTTACTACTGCGCCACATCGGATGTCATATTAATTTTTATTCTTAATCTTAAACAGCTGTTTCCGTCAAAGTTTTCATAAATACATTTTGCTACATATTCAACGAACCAGAAAGAAAATGCTGTCCCACTTATGAAAATGGCCGAGCTTAATGGATTAAATTTACATGACGAACATTATGATGCAAAGCATGATAAGAAAAAGAGTAGCATTTAATTCCATCATGTTATATTTTTATTAGATTTTTCACCTACCTATTTAGGTCTACAAAATGAGTTCTAAAATATCGCTTGTCACATTTTGACAAAAGAAGTAGTTAAAAGTTTTTTAAACCTTAGAATGATGAATTGCTGCGAGGTCCCGAAAATGAAAAATAAGCATTTGTAATGTAATTGCGACCGAATAATAGTAGTTTATGCAACTGCCTAATAATGAGAGGCTTTAGGATGTGAGTGTCTGTTTATCACACGAGGCGCAGCCGAGTGTGATAATAGTTTGACACGAGCATTCTAAAGCCTAATTATATGCAGTTGCATACACTATTTTATCTACACACTACAAGAAAAACTATGAAAAATAATTCAATCCTCCGCACTGCACTATGGCGATTGCAAGCCTATCTACTGAACCACCAACTGAACGACTTTTGTACATAAGTAACTTTTTAACTAAACGTCAAAATGGAGGCTCATAAAAACTGAACAACTTTTAAAATAAAAAGCATTTATCGGTGAATTTCAATTCGAAAAATGATTTGAAGCAAAGATTTAATAATAAATAAGGGCCCTTTTCCTGTCATGCGTATTTTCGCACGCGCGCGGATCTGGTCCGCATGCGGATGATAGCACGCTCCTCACACGCAGGACAGGGATTTCGTTTGCGTCAATCCGCGTTCCGCGCGCGTGCTAGCCGCATGATAGGAAAAACTTGTATCAAAAGATAAGATGCGTGCGGCCCGCATGCGGACCAGATCCGCGCGCGTGCGAAAATACGCATGACAGGAAAAGGGCCCTAAGTCCTCATTATTTCAAGTGTCGTCCCGCCCGGGTGACACTTGTTTTTTTTTTCATTTGACTTACTGTTGGCCAGTGCCAAATTGGAACAGATTACAATTTGGTACGCGGGTCAATTCGTTTAATTTTTTTTTCACATACTAGAAATCAAGTTACTTTATGTAGCTGCCAGTAGTATGAAAGTTTTTTTTTAAAGGCTGTATATTCGTAATGCAGTTCATTACGTTCGTACTTTCTATTCTGTAAAACGAATATTACGAAATGAGTGTAGATAAAAGTGTATTCTTGTAACGTGCCGTGTGATGCTGGCTTAGAATAGTACACCCTGATTCAGCCCGTGGGTGTCGAAAAAAAGCAACCTAGTTATAGAAGGTAGGTAGAATTTGGGTGACGCTATTCTAAGCCGGCATCACACGGCAAACAAGTGATGTCTTGGTTACTATGGCATTAATCCGGAACCCTTCGTGGCCGGGGTACTAATCTGTCTCGTGACCCTGTTAGTGGCTGTGTCGGGCCAGATTGCTTGATTAATTGCGAGCGATCTACACCAGGCTAACTGGCGCTATCTGTGAGAAGACAAATAATCTAGCACTGTATTTTTATAGAATGAAATTTTACTAGTGACCGATAGCGAAAACTCAGAACTGGCTAGTCATAAGGAACAACTTTCCCCAAGGAATATAGGTCGAAAAAACGAAAAATTTTTTTGGCCCTCCAATACAAACTTGCCGATCAACTGAATTCAGTTACTATGGGAGGTCCAAAATTTTTTTTCGTATTTTGACCTATGTTCCTTGGGGAAAGTTGTTCCTTATCATTAGTCGATTCTGAGTTTTTGCTATCGGTCACTAGTAAAGTTTCACCCTATATGTCTATGAAAAAAGTTTAAGAAAATTAGAAAAATCCTACTTTAGATTACTGTAAAGAACGCCCCCCCCTGTACCTATCCAGCCGGTCAGTACCGAGGAGGGGGATTCTTTATGCGTGTGACGAATGGCAGTCACCCCAGGCAGTGACCCCACCAATGCTACACTATGGGAGCCTCGCCTCGTATCGTGATACGGGAAGCCCCGATAGTGCAGCTGAACTGTACCCGGGGGTACCACCTGCCCTGCGATCAGGGGGAAACTAGCCTCAGCCGCTTCTGCGGAGAGCCCCTGATCGCCCTTTCTTTCTTCTTCAAGGCCGCAGATCTACGGCCCAGCCCAGCCTCACACCGACGACGTCTCGATCCTGTCGACGGCGCAGCGCACTCCGACCCAGGTCGTAGAACCGCAGCTCCAGGGGGAAGGGGGAGTGTGAAGAAAAAAGACTTCTTGAGGTAGAACTAGTTTTCGAGCGCTAGCAACTTGCTTCCTCTTCGGGATCTCGTGGCGAACTCCAGTGGCGAACTGATTTTGTAGGCCAATCGCGGCCATATTTATACTAAAACGCCCATTTCGCGGGGCTAGGGGTGAGAGGGGCGTTACGCGGGGGTACCGCGGTGAGGTGCGGGGGTGTTGCGAGCGCTTTCGAACTTGAATCTTTATTTGTTTTGCTACTACACATTTTACAGATTTCCAATAAGAAAATGATTTTCTAATAAGATTCTGATAGGATTCTAATAAGAATTGCATAATAATGTACAAAATAATGTAAGAAACACAACCTTCATACATTGAAATACCGAGAAAATGAAATTTACAATTTTGCTTTACGTAATTTCAAACCGAAAATGAGAGGTCTAATTTCTGACTAAATCTACGTTTTAATAAGCTAGATATGTCTAAGTCTAGGTAAAAAGTTAGGTTTAAACAAGTTTGAAGCCAATCGGATGAGTACTTATCGAGATATCGAGGTATTTATATAATGCAAAATCCTGAACAGAAAAGTGGCCATAAAACCTTCGCTTTACATTGTAGGTAGCAAATTACGTTGAAAATGTCTAGAACTATTGTATCTGAGTGTTTATTCCAAGTTTCAGCGAAATCTAATAAGAAATGACGGAGATATGGAGCGAAAACGAACTTAGGTATAAAACTTAGAGGTAAGGCTACCTATATCTTAGCTATGGCCATGAAATACTACAGAATCTATAGGCAGAGGGCTTAGGTCTTACAGAAAATCTAGATTTACAAGTATAAAGTCTGAACATGAATAGTTCTTAAACCACCAGTACGAAAGCTATGCAATTTACAGGTATTATACTAAGGCATAAGGCCAATCTAACGATATCACATGTATACGTGTAATAGCACAACAAGATGACATGCAAACATCATACTAGCAATATTAACAACGCCTACTTAACAAAATGCGCCAATCAGCGGCAGCGGATACTTCCTCGCTGCGTACCCTACTAATTGAGCTTAGTCAAAAAGTGAAAAGATACCAGAATTAATAACAATAAGATTTTGCCTATTTCACATTAGGTATTCTGGGCAATTTGCCGTTATCATTTACATGGTTGGACATTTAGTCTTACATGAAACTATTGAAATATTTGGTATATCAAGGAAAATGGGAAAATAAAAGACGTAAAACTAGAAAATACAGAACATAAAAACTTATCCTATAGTAATTAGACTAATTAGCTTTATTATGTACAAGAGTGCCAAAGGGCTTTATTAATTATCGTCATTTTCATTATATACAAAAGCTTCGACGTGACGTCGGTCGCCGACAATTACTGCAACGCCTCCTGCTGAGTTGTTCGCGTAACAACTAATTTCTACAATCAATTATTCACATTTCACTGAATGAACTGAACTAAATGCATCTTCAGACCAGTGGTTTTGAAGATGCTTGGTAACATTCGTTTGCACAAGCGCAGCGCCCCCTGGCGAGATTTTCACGTAATACAATCTAAGAATATATACCAATAAAATTTTAATCCATTACTGAAACCCGCATCAAAATCAAAATCCAACTAGCAGTTTTGGAAATAAATTGGCAACATAGGATTGGTTTGCACAAACACACAAACATTCACTCACCTCAAACGCATAGCTATCGTCTCCGTTCCACCGTGGTTAATAGTAGGTTGTTGACGAGGACGGAAAATAAGACTTTGACTGACGAGTAGAGTTTGAAGTCCGAGCCGCAGGCGAGGACTTTAGTTATACGAGTCTAGCAAAGTCATTTTCCCCGAGGCTTACATAGTACTTTTCTCAAAAAAATGCTAGGAAGTAATAAAGATTTTAATTTATTTTATAGTAATTTGATATAAAAAGTTGTTTTACTGATTACTAAGTCAACATGTGGATTTGGAGTTATTCTTTTTTTATTTTGTGTAATTTCTGAACGATTTTGATATCGCGCCAGAAAAGTTGTATTGGAATCCATTGCAGTTGTGTAAAAAAGAAATCGTTCAGATCATGTTCAATGGTTCAGATATTACAATATCACAGAGAATGTCAAATTTTCTGGATTGTTTTTTTGACAGAAATTGTCATATTTCCTATATAGCATGTTTGAGAAAAAAGCATTTTGAATAATTTGAATTCCAGTCCACAGATAAGCACAATGAACCATAATCTCATTTGTCGCGAAACAGCTCCGTCCCGTTTTAACGCGTTTTAAAGAGTGGGACTTATTAAACAGCTCACGGAAGATTAAGCTCGTTAGCGGGGCCGAGCCGTAAGTACTTACAATAAACTGTGTCTACGGTCCAGTATTCGCAGCTTTTTTTCGTTAGGGTCTCTGAGTTGTCGAACGACCCGACTAACCTTGGTGTTACAGATTTTCAACCACCTACTTCAAGCAGACCTGTAATGTAATGTCCGCTGTCTAATCTAAGATATAATCTGAACCGACGGCTTAAAGTGCCCTCCGAAGCACGGAACCATCATTCTTTTAGATATTCAACCAGCGATGTCCTAACCACCTGGCAACAAATGCACAAAGTACCTACTTGATAAACCAAAAATTAAACTGCAAAATAATGTCTTTATAGTAGGTGAGAATTTCTATACAAAAAAATTTTGGGAGTTCCCGTGCGTGTTTCAGCTTTGCCCCGCTTTTGTAACTAATCTTAATGCTATTCTTTAGCTATTCCGAGCCGGGGCCTTGCTGGCATACCTACTTACAAAAAAAAGGCAGCCATTTCAAACTTTTTAATTGGCCAAAATTTTGTTTTGTTGTAATTACACAAAAAGATTAGTTCGTTCGAAGATTCGTTTCCAAGGCGGGGCCAAACTTTAACACGCACGGGAACTCTCACTTAAACGTTCTTGCATACTATTAGTCTAGAAACACACGCAATGACCGTTTGTGCGTTAATCATTCAATTCTCCACTCTATCTTTATAAGAATACGGCTTGTGACAAACGGCATCGCACAACGCTACGTCGACGGATGCGTCTGTCAAACCGTTTGACATAAACGACCGTATTTAAATGAAAATAAGGAAGAAAATCGAACAAAAGATGCACAAACAGACGTGTTTCTCGCCTTCCGTTGCCACGTGAAAAGAATTAAGAATTACGGCCGTTTCACTTAGTAGTCAAAGCAACTAGGCTATTAAAATCTTATTAAAATATTCAAGACTTCAGTAGCTCGTCGAGAAACTTCCAGTTGCTAGCTATGGCAACTTGCTACTTGGCAAATTCTGAGTACGGCCAGTCTATGACGGCTAGCTATAAAGTTTCTAGTTGCCAATATGTACACGTTTTAAGTCGAATACAAGTTTCCGCCTTTGACTGGAAATTGTAAACAAAACTTTAAACATAAACAGTCCACTGCTGGACAAAGGTCTTTTGAGGGGTGTTTTCCTTAATCACCACTCTAGGCAGGCGGGTTGGCGAGTACAGTGTAAGGTATTGTAGTCACAAGGAACGCTGCTACCTTTCTATACATACCTAAGTCACCTACAACTCTCACATTAAAGTAGAAATAGGGTGATACATCGGGGTGATGCAATCCAATAAAGACTGCTAGCTGTCTATGTCAAATCATACTACTATAATAGTCTGCTAGATGAGAAACACATGTGTGAGTGTGAGGGATGGTAGTTTTTCCCGACTGCCTCAAAAAGAGGGTAACAGTTTTTATGAGTATGGCATATTCTTTTTCATGACATAAACGACTTAGGGATTGACGGATTTTGACATCTCAGGTGTCGTTAGATTTGCCTCAGCAGCGCAAGTGTCATTGGTATTTATTCCATTATTTTTAGTAAAATAGGTTTAGAGAAGAATAGATGATTTTAACTAAACTGTCTCCGACTTTACTAATTTTACGCGTTATCTTATCTGTCAAAATTAAGCGGCTATCAAAAATATGTCAGCTAAGCGTATAAGAAAATGTGCGAAAATTCCAAGAAAACAAAGATATTTTAAACAAGACAAGACTAAAAATGCTTTATGAACTCTACTATCCTTTTCTTAGCCTATTTTACTAGAAGTGACTGTTGTGTAAATTGCATAAATTAAAAAGGCTTTTAAACGTTATTTTAAATTCATATAACTTTGAAATTAAAGCAGGCTGATTTTCGTTTTATTAAGGCTTCTCACGCCTGCGTTGTGCGTAGCGTGGCGTAGTGGTGTGAAATGACCCTAAGCTCCATATAAAGTTCAGTGCATAAAGTTCACCGTCACGTTGCTAAAATCACGTGTTGTGGAATGATTAAACGCGTTAATGATATATGGCGCACATTGCATTCGGTGGGCGGCGGCGCCTTATTATGATATTCTGATATATTTCTGGATCCAGTTTTTCACGAAAGGTGTTTAGGAATTTTCCTAAAAAAAAACAGATATTTACACACGTACCGCACGATATCACAAGAGAAAGATGACTCTACCTTATTTAGGATTCTCGCGATTGTCACTTGTTTCAGGCAGGGTTGCTAGTGTCGAAAATCTCAAAGTATATTTTCTCAAAGTATAAGCATATCAAAACCGCAAAATCTGATTCAAGATCATCATAAGATTCTGAGCCAATTTTAATCCAAGAAATATGACGTTTGAGGCTACCACCCTTGTTTTCCTCAGATTCCAGTTATTTTAAGTTAAAGACAGTAAGCGTCATCATACATAATCGTCGCTAGTACTGAGTGAGCCATATGTAAAGGCGCCCCGCGTGCCGTTTTCCTAATTTGCAGTTCGTGACTTATTCAACTCTATAGTTTACAAGAAAACATCTCATTAGAACGTTCTAGCAAACTAACAGCGACATCTATCGAAGGCCAACAAAAAGTGTCTTTAACATTCCGCAAAACTGTATGGGAAAGCAAATGTCGTAAAATTCTCCCAGCTTTTGGCCGTGTGGTGCCGAGAATAGGATCATCCTGTCTACACAATTATGTCAAAATTGAACTCGAATTGAACTCCGACATTTTGGTCAGCCGGCTACCTACGTGTAAAGGATTATCAATTAGGCACGGTCAAAATTTAGCGCTCTAACATATCATAAACTAATCTCCAGTGAATTCTGAATACTTTAATTTTTATTTTATCTAAATAGGGCTAATACTTTCAGAGTTTTTCACCGACGACGATAGTACCTATGAATAGTTATGGTAGGTAGTGCCTCGTGACGTCGAAAACAAATGAAATAATCGAACCTCGCCATACAAGGTTCCGTCACAAATTAGGGAAACGGCGCGCGGGGCGCCTATACAGATGGCTCTTGGATGGCTCACTTAGTACTATGTACTACCACCAATTTTGACGCTTACTGACTTTAACTGGAAATTACTGAATTCTCTGGGGAAGTCAGGGTAACTAAGAGGTTGGCTGCCATGAACGTCATATTTCTTGGATTAAAATTTACTCAGAATAATATGACGTTTTAATCAGATTTTGTTGTTTTGATTGTCTTATACTTTGAGATTTTTGCAGTAGCAACCCTGGCTATGTAACAATTGACGGTCGCAAAAAACCTGAATAGGGTCGAGTAAACCTTCTGTAAACTCTCTATTTTGTGGTTCCGGGATGGTAAAGTCATGATTCACACGATCGCTTTTTCACAATTTTGAAACAGCGTTGTTGATTTTGAAACGCTTTATCGCTAAAAATACAATACCGATTTTGATGAAATAAAAACTAAAGTAAGAAATCACTGGTGATTAGCTTGTTATAGCTGTACGAAGGTTTATTGCAGTATGAGATTCGAAGTAAATACTGATAAATCATTGTAGATCAAGCATGCGATTCAATACGTTAGTTTTCTCTTCGGACTGCAAATACTGTAGCAAAAAGCTACGGCGTAGAAATGTAGAACGTTTGCTACGACAAGGTGTAAAAAGTAACTAAGAGAATTGAGAGTTTTGCAATTTTAGGCGACAAGCTGACAACCTGTTACTATGGCAAAACACTGCAGTCTTCTGAATGACTCTCAGATATGGTGCAATGGGCCGTTTTTTCAGCCGTTTACGCTCTGCCTACCCCGCAAGAAATATAGGCGAGATATATGTATCTAAAACTTTTTCCCCGACACTACCCCTAGTTCCACCCTGCACGGCGGGTAAAACTATAATACCCTATGAGTGGGTATTGTACCCTCCTCTTTTGTTCTACACATAAGCCGGCACTCGAACTGTGGACCAAGAGACATTCCCACTGAGTGATGCTTGCACTAGGTCAAGTGAAACGTGGTCCTATTTTTCTTTTTATAAATACTTGCATCAGTTCCGTGTGCCGTGTGCCTTCGCTGCTTGGTGTGTATTGTACGCGGGGACCAGAAACGTCAAAATACAAGACCCAAGGTAAAGATATGGGGTGTTGCTATTAATCACACGCTATAACAAAACATGTTGCACCGACCCCAACTGATTTGGTATAAGGCAGACAGAGGACTGTGGATGATATGTATATTATGTATGTTGTTTATAATGATGTAGGTACGCTGGTTCCACGGAAGACCAGCGCTTTGAGAGTGTATTCTTTTAAACCTTTTGCTGAGACACCTTTTTGTTACCTATGTGTTGTATTTATGTTAATTTTATTTTTATTGTGTTTGGAATATTTCGTAACAAATAAACATTTTTCTTTCTTTCTTTCATCAATAACGAGTCGATATATCTTTCAATGTTGTTACAAATTGCCTTCAATAATTTTATTCACCTTTAGAAAGTAACGTTAGCCATCTCTGCCTCAGTATAGGTATTATAATGTTTTGCTACAAGAAAATAATTGTAGTGCCGTGTGGTGCCAAGTGGCATCACTCCATATCTTTCCCGTGGGTATCGTAAAAAGCGACTAAGGGATTATGGTGATACACAATCTTCTGTATAACTCTCAAACTTTTTTTAGGCGTAGAGTAAATGGCCGTTTTTACAGCTGTTTACGCTCTATCTACCCCAGAAGGGGTATGGGTGTGAAGTTTGCCACAAGAAAATTGCTGCTTCCCACCACCACGTGAAAATTCATTTAACGTACGTAATGTAATTGATAAGATGTAACAATAAGGGGAAAATTTAATTAATTTCGAAGCAGTCTTTACACACCCATAATCTTGTAAATATACTTGCTTGTCGCAAAAAGCTTAATGTAACAAAACTGCTGCTTTGAGGAGATTTAATAAAGTTGGATTAGACACGACTCACTAAGATTACCTGCGAGTTTGGGTGTCGTAGAACATAAAATTTGGTCACAGAAATGCTACTTTTAGGAAAGGTATAGTCAAAATGGACAGTGAATGCAAATCTGCGAGGCATCGGACACACGAGTGCCTTGCAACAACGCTTTTTAGGCGTTATCTGCACTCATGAGACGTAAGACGTGAGATGTGTGTCGCGAGACGTCAGACTGCCAGCGCGACGCGCAAAACCGTTTGCATATCTAGCTCTGTCATCTATAATATATGATCAAACGAACTTACCAAGTGAAGTTCGATCGATATTATATGAGTCGCTCTGTTCGAAGATATAATTCTAGTTAACCATGTAGTTTCTTCAAGCTACTGGCATTCATCGCACTTTTAGAGAAAATCGATTAAATCTATCGATTTCACTCTTTTTTCTTTTTTTTTTTTTTGTCTATGGCCACCCTTTCCTGTCGCCTGACAGATGGCCAAGTACTCATTCTTTAGAGATAGCAGTAGATCTAATCTTTTTCTATTATACAACTGGGTTTGGGTGGGAGGGACCTTATATCTTCGAACAGAGCGACTCATATAATATCGATCGAACTTCACTTGGTAAGTTCGTTTGATCATATATTATATTTCGTCGCTCTGTTCTTCAGATATAATTCTAGTTAACCATGTAGATGTTCAGAGATATTGTGTTGTATTTCACAACACATTATGATAGAAAAGATTAGTCAGTTGTACAGACAGCCCTTAAGGCCGCTATAGAGCTTTTCACGAAGCCCATACAATTTTCCCTCGCAGACCTCTCGGAGCGTCATTTTGCGAAAAACATGGGGATGTTTGAATATTTTTTACAGTGATATTATGAATAAAAATAAATATATTTTTCTGCAATTAGATTAAGTACATCTTCTTAAATAACATAAATTTTTTTAAATCTTTACAACTGTTATTTTTTCATACAGAAGCCGTTATAATGGAGCATTATTTTGCAAAAAATCGAATATAAAAACGTGGTATTATTCTATATTTCTGAATAAAATTGTAAAATGTTCACTGTAGACTTTGTTCTCAAATATATACTGTATTTTTTTGTATAATTGATATTTTTTTACAGTGAACCAAAACTCTAAAACTCACGCTTGATTTGAGGTCTTTTCCTGAATTTTGGTTTTGTCGCTTTAGATATCGCTGTTTATAACAGGTTTAAAACTAAAATCTTAATATTTACATTGTACATTTTTTAGATGAAGATATGCTTGATTAAATGTTCAAGTAACATATTATTTTTACATAACGGTTTTCGAGAAACTCGCATGTTTATAAAGCTAATATTTGCAAATTTGCTAGAAAAAATTGAATGCGCTCTTAAACATAAGTTGGATTATGTGTAGGGATTAGGTACATTCACTTTAAATTATTTTATTCTAAACATATTTTTAAGTTAACTACTTAAAATAGGTTTACCACAAACCCCGATTAAGATAAAATTTCTGATTATCTTTGTTTTTGTACTTATGTCAAAAATTATACAAGCATTACACATTTGCAAGCAATTTCTAAGGCGTTGAAATAAAAAGGTGCTGAAAACATAGTTTTCTTTCTATTTCTGGTAATTAAATATTAACCATAATCTTCACATTATCATCGAGCGCTGTGAGCCAGCAGTGATGATGATGATGTTGACTTAACTAAATATAAAGTTATTAAAGATTATAAACACATCTGAAAAATGTTTTGCTTCAAAAGCTTTTTCAGGCTAAACTACACCAAGTTCGGTTTGAATGGTACATTATAGTGTACCTGTAAACTCGTATACGTGTAGGACAATTTTGAACTACACAAATATTTGATTATTGATATGGTTCACGTTATCATGGAAATAATCGCTATAAAAAGTTAATTAAGGCGTAAATTATTAATTTTTTATAAGAACTTAATTAACTGTGCTTACTTCGTGTATACTCACACACACAGCATCGAAATTTTCCAATTTAATTATTTAAACAGGAATTATAATTCTTAAATTGTAATCAATGTACATAGAATAAATAAATAGTCTTTGAATAAGCATTTAAATTATTGAAGCTATTTTTTCTCAAAGAACTTTAAAATAAACGAATTAATGATGCAGGATTTTGGTTATAAAATAATAAAACACTAAAACAGTCAAAAGTCAGACATTCAGAATTAATGTCCTAAAGAATCAATGTCTGCTTTCAAATAATAACAACACTTTGGTCAAAACGGTAATATAATTACGTTTATGTGTTTATACTTGATTTAATTATTTTTTAATAATAAAACGGTAAAATTTACGTTTATGTGGTTACACTTAATTTTATTATTATAATAATCAATAAATAAATTTAACTTTATTATTGATGACTTATATTTTTCTCATTGCTTTTATTGATAAAAAGCAATTCAAAATACTCAGAATGTTAATAGGCAGACAATTTTATTATTTTAAAGTTTTGTGTACCTGCAGAACGAGGGAAGACAGATTTTCTTCCTAACAATATTGTTATTGGTTCTAAAACTCAATATTATTTTTGTATGTCATAATAATAATAATATTGAACTATTGAAGTTTTTCACATTCTATTTTGTTAATGGTAATTTTTAATTTTTGTAAATTGCAAGGATACTCTTGTGGTGAACGTGGTGAACATAATGTTTTGATTAGGTTACTGCATGTATTTCTAATCATGACAAAATAAAATTAAATAATTTGATTTCCTTGTTAAATATTAAAACAATGTCTACTAGAATAGGACCAAATTTATTTATCACTTAACAACTTGTACTTGGTTGAAAAGCGGAAGTACAAGATTTAACTATTTTCAGGAGTACCGACTTATTTTGAAACAATGTTATCAAACATTGCGAAAAAAGATTTACTCGTTTTAATTTTTTACACGAAGTCAAGTAAAATCTAACATTTGGTTAGAATATTATTGATTTCGTAAGTAATTTCATTGAAATTGGAACGAAATACAATATTTATAATAAAACGCTTTGTCTACTGTGGCGCATAATGTATGGATCTACGTAGAACGAATTAATTGAGTATTCCTTACATTACTGTAAATAATTAACAACTTTTTTACCCACATAAAATCTAACAGCAACCTTGTTAGGTCCTGAGATAATTCAAAAGTATTTGTAAAATACGTAACAAACGAGTTATTAATAAGATTTAACATTTTAGATCCCACATAATATTTAAATAGGTTTGCTCAAAAAAGAAGTAAATAGTTCACCAATTAAGATAATTTTATTATCTTCTATTGTTTAGTATAGAAAAATATAAATGTTACTCGTTTTAACCCTTCATTTATACCGACAGGGTAGGAAATATTCATGAAATTATCTATATGACATAAGTCATTTAAGTTATTCTGTCTGAAGAATATGTTTATCCTACTACCAAAATATTTTGGTAATTTTATCCTCGCAATACGTGTTCGTAACATAACATTCCAATTGAATTGAAATTAAATAACCTTAGGACAGAGGTTACATATTTTTACAAATAAAAAATCATAATATTCAATTCCTAATAAGGAATAGTTGAACACTTAATGTATGTGCTTTTGTTAAATGTATGTGTTTGGGTAAATAAGTGTGAATCCCAAAATAGGTTTATTTATTAGTGTTCAAAATATAATGTTTTATATTTCTTGTCGTAATGTGGTAATTTATGAAATGAAATGGAATAATCAAAGTATCACATTGTAAGTAATAATTAATTTATATTAATTATACTTAATAATAATAACATACCGAGTAGGAAAATACTTGTATTTTTCAATAATAGGATATTATTTAGGTATTATCTACTTCGTTTCTTTCTGAATGATGGACTTTCATAGACCAATCGCAATATTTGCACGAATCTGGCCTGTATAGACCTACCTACATAGGTACACATGTATTCCTGCAGGCAGTACACGCTCCTCCCCCTGAAGTAAGCTTTGAGCAGGTGTCTATCATTATATGATATAATATAATATAAATCTACTAGAAAGAAGTAAACAAAATCTTGTCTTGAATCTTTTCTTTCTATAAAGAACTTACGTCCTAAAATCTTCCTGAATAACGGGAAACTTGCATAGAACACAACCAGTTAATTGGTTTTTCAAAAGTATTATAAATACAGGGTATCCAAAGTAGGATAAATACAAGGTACAAACATTTATGTTTGTACAATAAAGAAACATTTTTTCCATATGTTAAGTAAGCACAATGCGTTGGTTTGGTTGTATTTAATACGGTATTTGTATACCAATATATTTTTCTAATTCACCTGTAGGCAAATAGGTACGTGAAATTTAATTGACATTTCACTACTCAATTGCACCATGGTTCGATAAAATGTAAATCGAAAAGAAGGTAGATTTAAAAAAATATTTGTAAATCTAATATTGGTGCGTTCTTTTTACAGAATGTGACTTATATTGCGGTTTATAATATTATGCATTTGGCATTATTAATTACTTGTATTTTTGAAGGGTATATTTTAAGCTAGGGTATTACTATGGTATAAAAAACTGCGCACACTGTTGCGATTAGTTGCAAGTTTCAGCAATGACTTCAACAGTGTTATTCACAAATAGATACGTTTTTGTATAATATACAAAATTTACGTAATTAATGAAATATTCCTTGGTGATGTGATATGATATGTAGAATCTTAGCCATGTTTTAGTAGGTACATCATTATCTCGTGGCATTGCCTTCGAGTTACTTCTTTTTCGTAGGAAAAAGGGGCGCGTACCGTATATAAGAGGAAAAATAAATGTATTCCCTATCAGTAACCTTATGCGAATAAATTGAATCGCATAGGTGAAAATTATGACGCTCTCGCGTAATAACTTGACACAAATCAACAGTTGTTTTTCTGCTAGTAAGCTTTGTGACATAGTCTAGTGGTTCGAGTAACGACCAAATAACAGTCAACATTTCTATTTCTAAGTAGAAATTTTATATATACTTTTAGGAATACATTGGGTATGACACGTTCGTGTGAAAAACAGATCATAAGACAAAGAGAGGTCTATGTCGAGCTGTGTGCTGTTGTGTCCAATAATTGTTTGATTATTTAAATCGGTAGCGGGTACTTATTAGATATTCTTATAAAATTTTGTCAAGGTATAAACTCAAGACGTTACTGATGACTTTTGGGCATCGTTTAGGCTAAGATGTATTTCGTGGAAGACTGGGGTCGATTACCAACGAAATAAAGATTGACAGCAACCATTTGTATTATATAACATTTGTCTTCGTGTTAGCTCGCGGCATAACCTCCAGACGTTATATATCGCTTGGGCAAGCCCTATGCGAATATATTGCACACTTATAACATAGATCCAGTTTGAACCGTATGTTTTGCTATGCAAAAATGCCATCGTGATGACTCGCGGTCAACCTCCAGGCTTTCCAGTGGTTTGAGACCATCAAGGAAAAATGGTGTGGTTTTCCAGCGGATTGAGTCGTAGACCCACCGTCAAGGAAAAAATGGTGCATCAGGTGAAAAACACCTCAGTCAATCAATCACATCAAGACACATAAAAAAACCATAAAATCACTCACCCGGTGTATCACTGAATTTAAGTAGGGAAATAATTAGTTTTCCCATCATTAAACACTGAAGTTATCAATTATTTTACGTTTTTTGTAAAAAAACGTGCGAATCATGCCGCGCAAGTTAAAGAATGAGTACTTGGGTACTTGGCCATCTGTCAGGCGACAGGAAAGGGTGGCCATAGACAAAAAAAAAAAAAAAAAAAAAGAGTGAAATCGATAGATTTAATCGATTTTCTCTAAAAGTGCGATGAATGCCAGTAGCTTGAAGAAACTACATGGTTAACTAGAATTATATCTGAAGAACAGAGCGACGAAATATAATTCGTTGGCTCTATCTTATAAGAACTTCAAGGTGATACTCGTGGATGAATCATTCTTCTTTGAGTCTGTTCCTTCTTCGTGTTTTTTTTTTCATAATGATTGGTTGGGCGGGGCCGGGGGTGCTTGACAGATGTCAATGGACGATTTATCCTTTGACAACATTTCGTATGTTTTGGCCACAGAGTAACTTATATATTGTAGGGGGTTTTGGCTATTTTCGACAGAAATATCTTTAGTGCGTATCTCAATAATGCGCTAATAATTATTTATTTCTGAATGTTCCTTAGTGTTCTACTATAAAATATTTAAGGGGTAAGCCCCGACCCAAAATTATGGTGTGATGTGATGCTGATGAGATAACTTTATACAGAAGCTGGCTACGTTCGTACTGTAACAGGTTGGCTAAATTGAACTACTGTGAAGATAAAGTAGTGTGCAGTAGTGTGGTGCCGGCTTAGAATAGCATAACCTTATCTCTATCCGTGGGTGTAGTAAAAAGCGATTTTAGAATAGATCCAGGGAGTGGTCAGCAGCGTTCTCTGTAGATATTTACCTACAACACCTTCCTCTGCGCTCGCCATTCCACCTGCCAAGCGTGGTGAGTATGGCAATAGCAATACCCAGCAATTGGGGGAGCTACATGTCCAGCGGCTGAGTGTAGACACTATAGTGGTACAACAAGTATCTTTGGCTTTTATCCACCCACAGGGATATCCATAGGGGCTATTTTAAACCGGCATCATTGTTGTATTGTGGCTGTAGGTACTTATTTACAAAAGGTTATGTTTGTGTCTCCAGGCGAACGTTAGCTAAGTCAGCTCCTGAAAAAATCTTACCAAAACTTGTCAAGAAACCGACTAATGTTCTGTGAAAGGGGACTATCGGCGCGTGTATGTTCTCTTTTAAGAAATTCTAGGAAATCCAAAATACTGGATAACGTTCAAAGTGAACACGAACGTT
The DNA here is from genome assembly GCA_024500475.1 of Phthorimaea operculella. Classification (NCBI taxonomy): domain Eukaryota; kingdom Metazoa; phylum Arthropoda; class Insecta; order Lepidoptera; family Gelechiidae; genus Phthorimaea; species Phthorimaea operculella. The sequence continues at coordinate 4,548,342 of JANFCV010000017.1, forward strand.
AAAAAATTGTTCTAAAATCAGCAAGTGCTCCGACAAAATTTTCAATTGCTTGGATACTACATATATCACGGCTATATTCCTTGCTGGGTAGGCAGAGCACAAAAGGCTGTAGAACGACCATTTACACCAAGTCTGACAAGGTAGAGTCATTCAATTTCCTAGGAAGCTGAAAATTATATGACAAAATCTTAAAAAACTTGTAAAAGAACAGATAATGTCGAAATCAATCATGTTTTTACTGGTGGTGTGCTTAGCAATGGCTGAAGACTATTATTATAAGGACGACCCGCCTGAACCAACCGACGATCATTACAACTCTGATACTAAAGAAGGTATGTTACAAATTCATTCATTCTTTTCAACAGCCTCTCCTCTTTTCGTAACGGACACCGAGTAATCCAAAAAATTGATGAACCCTGGGTGTCGAGAGTTTTACAACCACCTAACCCCGTCTAAGTAATCGTAGACAGCAACCGACCACCGATGGCTTAACTTCCATCCGAAGCACGAAATCTTTCTTTTCGGAGAATCAGGTGGTCTGGCCATCAATGTCCTAACCAGACTCGGAACAAATTCACAAAATGAATATCAACTTTGTTAGTGAAGCTCCTACGGGAAAATGAGTTGTAATGTAATGAGTGAAAACACTGACGGGCCGCTAGTTATGTTATAAAACTGTTTTTTTCATGTCATCAAACTGTTTTTTCATAGACGTGATAGTGACAACATTAGGCCAGTATGACGAGTATGACGATGATGATGATGAAGATGATGAGCCAACAACCATGGAAAGTGAAAAACAAGTCTTAACTTCAATGAGACCTGAAGACTTTGAAGAACGAGGTGGGATATGTTTTCTTGAGTATTAAACTAATTATTTTACTTGGCGAAGTTTACGATGGAACACAAATAAAGGATTTCAAATAAATTTACATAAATACATATCATTATATCACGCCTATATCCCTTGTGGGTTGGGCAGAGCGCGGTTGGTTGTAAAAAGCAGCTATTTATACCTCGTCTGGCAAAAGTTTGAGATCCATTCAGAAGACTGTGTATCATCATCATTTATAGTGACAGGTTTTCAGCCTGTCACCTAAAACTGCATTACTCATTAACCCTTAAAAGCCACAAGGAAGTTATGGGGTGATGCTATTCTAAACTGGCATCACACGGCAAGCTAACGTCACATGGCACAAAATAAATTTGCGTCTATTGAAAACCTTTCAGATATCATACTAATAGTGGATAAGACCACTTTGTCCACTGCAGCAAGCGCTCATGTTCATGTACACGACACCTCTTCGCGAAGGAGACTATTCGACCGATGGAATCCAAATATACTTTATGATATTGTATCTCAAATAGATGAAGCCAGTAAGAGGACAGAGGCTGGTAATATATTTTTCATGTCACCTAAGGTTGATGCACGTAAGACACGTACTGGGTGTAAAGGAATTTTGTATGGAAGTTCTAAAATATTTCCTCAATTACCAACACAGCCAAGATAGAAAAAGTTGTTCGGTGTCATGATGAGATCATGATTGCAAGATTTTTGTACACCGTCCCTTACATCCGTTATAGTTAGGTCTCCTTACCTGTTTAGTTAAATACCACACTTCTTCGTCTCGTGTGAAACAACAAACCGTCCAATGTCCAATGACCCGATGAACCCTGGTGTCAGAGCTTTTCAACGGCTTACCACAAGTAGTAGTCCTCTGACATGGTTGTGTAAAGATTGCCATTTATGTAATCATAGACAGCAACCAAGAACGACGGTTTAACGTCCCCTCCAAAGCACGGAACCATGTTGCTTTTCGGACAATCAGGTGGTTCGGCCTGCAATGCCCTAACCAGACTGGGAAGAAATTCACAAAGTTATAAATACCAACTTTTGTGAGTGACCCATCGGGAATTGAACCCGAGACTTTCAGCATCGCACTTCCACTTAACCACATCATCCGTCAAATACCACACTAACTTACCAATCAACTTTAAAGCTCAGAAGTGGGTCCCAGTTCGTGAGCCAGTAGTTACCGCAGCTAAGACCCAAGAGTGGGTACCGACTCGTCATACCGCAGAAGAAATGCATCCAACAACAACCGATCTAGAGGACATCGCACAAACCTCTCCTCTTCCCACGCAATATATGGATCAGTACGCACAATATGAAATCGACAACACGTCTGTACCAGAGTGGCCCGAGTGGATGACTGGAATTTATGCACGGGAGACTGATGCAAGGCGGAAAAATCCAGGTATTTTCAAGATATTTTTAGAAGATTAGAGGCCATGATGGAGCCCTTTAACCAGATGGACGGACGACTCAACAGGCTGGAAGTGACTGTAACGGGGGCAGTCTACGTCCAGCTGTGGACTGCTTTCAGCTGAAATGATATGATGAGATTTCTAAACCAACACATATACTTTTAATTCAAAAGGAAACCTCACATTCATTTCTTGTTTCAAACCACAACTTGTTAATTTGAATACCACCATTATAATTCTTCTTATACATAAATTACTGTATATACCTACTTCTACAGGTGCTCCTAGTATCACGGAATCAACAGCAAAGGCTTCAGTGTTGAATGAAGACACACTAGCTGATCTTATTTTACGCGAAGGCGATGATGATCAAACAGGTGTAACTATAGAGACAACAGCTGACGATGGTATGGAAACAGGTAAGGGATGTACAGTTTTTTCAACTGGATGGTCTAGTTCAGACCAGGCCCATAATATCCATAATTATTAATAGTAACACTCATTTAAAAACAATATGAGGCTGTCACGGTACTTTAAATATCCAATGTTATTTGTATAACTTTATTTACAGGACCGCCACCGACTACTAGGTTAGTAAATACATTGGAAATATTTTTGACGTGTCCCTTAAAAGCACGACAGTTCATGGTTAAACTGTTCAGCGATAGAATGGATTACTACTACTACTACTACAGCCACAATAGTCATCTGCTGGACATGGGCCTTCCCCTTTCGGGGGATATTAGCATACACAATCCGCCGGCGATTAGCGACCGCAGTGCAATATTCCCGGGGAATGTTGCTGCCCATTCTCTGGATAAGTATTCCTTAGTCAATCTTTCCTACAACTACGGGGTAGAATTTTGGTAATGCAGGTAATGCTATTCTAAGCCTGCATCACACGACTTAGAGTAGCATACTTGTAAGAATTTTAAGAGAATTGTAAGTTTCCTGCCAGCGGCAACTTGCATTTTCCTGCCAGCGACATCTTGCAGTTTTCCACCACTGGCGGGATTTGGATCTGTGACTTTTACTATCAGTTCTATGAACTGATTTATCTTTCACAGGCAACGGTCGAACCACAGTAGCCTAGTTGGTATAAACGTTGCTAGTATTGATAGCCGATATCAAAGGTAGCAGGTTCAAACCCTCCCTACGACGGTGGAACATTTTACAAGATTTTTGAAAATTATCTTGGAACATACCTCACACGGAAAATTTTAAAATTTGGTAGATATTCGAAAGTAATAGCTGGTACCTATGTTGCGTGAGGAAGCGCGCTTTAACTGGCTCTTTATTTTCTTCCAGTGATATGACAACCACAACCGAATCAACCACAACGACGTCCACGACTACAACAAGGTATTCATATAATAATATACTAAAGAGGATAGATTTTACTGTTTTTGTTTGTATTTTTTCGATAAACTCTGAAAATTACGGATTGATTTCAATAACTATTTCACCATTAGAAAGCTACGAGTGCGAGAAGTTTCATGTACAGGGAACGCTTCTGCCTATTCCCTGGATGTGCAACCCTTAGTCGAGTTTTGCGACTCCTACGGATAGAATTGGGATGATGCGATTTTACGCCGGCACCACACGGCACAGCGGTATCCCTCATCATCACCATATCAGGCTACATCTACCCACTACCTACCTACTACACTGCTGCGTACAGGCAGGCCTCTTCTTTTTTTCGCCATCTACGCCAGTCGCGTGCCTCCCCACTGTCCGGCAATGGTCACCAGATTGTCTGTCCACCTGGCGGGTGGTCTGCCTAATGGCCTTTAGTTCCAGAATGTCCTTTTCCCAAAATGTCCCTAGGTTCTAAAACGTCTCTTTCCCAGAATGTTCCTTTCCCAGAATGTGCCTTACCCAGAATGTCCCTTTCCCAGAATGTCCCTTTCCCAGAATGTCCATTTCCCAAAATTGTTCTCGGCCGCCGCTCGATGTGATGTAAGGAAACAAGTAACGTACCTTGCATAGTCTGGAGGTGTAGCAATCTAGAGGAGCAGTGCGCTGGTCAAATCTGTCGTAGAACCAATAAACGGTGGATGGAGTAAGCGGGTTCCCGAGTAGAGGCCACGGCTCGGCAAGCGTAGCTTTGGACGCCCTCCAGATGGTCCGATGTCTGAAAGAGAGCGGTAGCAACTGGATGGTCAAACCGGGTGATCGGGCCTTGTTGCGTACCTTGGAGGTGGACTATGTCTAGCAGTAAACTGCTATGGGCTGATGTGAGGTTATTTGATATGCTGTGCGATATAAGGAATTGTAATTTATCTGGTTGTCTTTTTTTCCAGTACCACTACTACAACAACAACCACAACCACAACCAGGCCAAGGTAATGCATACTGGTTTTTCACAGTGACCCTCTTAAAGTGGCCCAAAGAAAAATCTAGATTCAAGCAGCCAAAGCTCAAGATTTTATAAAATGTAGTTTTGACGCGCTAATTCCACAAGTGAGATGTGAGACATACAAGACAGGTGTCATTTTACGACGACTCACGTCGCACGTCTCATGCGTGAAGACTGCACATAAGAAAAAATGTATTGACATTCCATATAAAATGCTTGGTGAGTCTTTCACCCCTTCACTTCGCTTCACTTTGTTAATAAAATATAAGACCTATCTGTGCGCAGGATTCGAAAGACAAAGACGAAATCCCGTCGACGCAAGACATACAAGTTCACGTACAGCACCACCAGGACACGTCGCAGGAGGACCAGATACCGCACCACAGGCAAACGCGGGCCGATCTACTTGGACATCCCAAAGCTTGTCCAGATCATCACCAACCTTACTATGGTAAGTACCAACTCTTAGAAATTGTACCCTCCCCTATTGCACTTCTCCTCACTATAGCTTGTTTCATTGTCTGCTCACACACCTGGACTGCTCTGCCACGTCATGATTTGCGTCAGTTCAGTTTGTATAAGGGTCAATAAAGACCCGGCGCAAGAGAACCAGATACCGCAGTAAAGCCACGCGCGGGCTGGTCTACCTGGACATCCCGAAGCTTGTCCAGATTATCACCAACCTCACTATGGTGCCTACTCAAAAAATGCTAACTCGCTTTAGCTTGCTTTTTAATTGCTGCTGATAATAGGTACTCACAAAGAAGGACATTTTGTTACTTTTATTTATTTTGCCGTGTGATGCCAGCGTAGAATAGCATCACCCCAATTCTACCCGTGGGTGTCGTAAAAAGCGACTAAGGGATAATTATCCATGGAATGGGCAGCAGCGTTCCCTGTGAATTAAACATCTTGCACTGCGCTCGCCAATCCACCTGCCATGCGTGGCAATACCCCCCCATACGGGGGAGCCCATGTCCAGCAGTGGACTGTTGTGGTTGTAAAGGTATCATTTATTTTAATTCAGCTGTTTCCGCCTAAGCTGATAAATCATTTCTTTCTCCCAGGACTACTCGAGTAACCTGACGGATATGGTGAACAAGACGCTGCAGGATATGTCCAACTTCTCCTGCCCCGTGAAGACTACCACGGAATCCCCGACTACCACCACTGAGACCCCCACCACCGGGGAAACCACCACGGTTGATCCGTATGCCAACCTCACTGGGACTATCATGGCAAAGGTTGGTGCAACAATTTTGTACTGAATTGCTCTGCAACTGCACTCACACTGTACTGAATCGATGTTGAAACACCTATTACTAAGAGCTCCACCACGATGGGCCCTCGTGCTAATCTCACCGGGACTTTGATGTCAAATGTTGGTTCAACAATTGCCAGGAATACCAGGACTTCATATTTGCTTCGTTAAGTCAATTACTCGCCAGCATCTCCTATCATTGTCTAATCTTACTCAAGTGGAAGTGACTGTACTATTTTTAGCTATGGAAGCGAGGAATCAAGACTTCTGTACCTACAGTACGCGCATGATCTGATGGCAATTCTGAAAAATGTTTTAGTCACGTGACCTAGTTACCTCAAAAGCCGGCTGCCAGATATCATGCGTCTACTGTACATGATTTTGTACTGTTGGTCCTTTTCCTTAGTGTTTTGTATGCGGTCTGGAGGAGACTACGATGCCACGCCACGCACGCTGCGCCGACGCTTTCGCTGGAGACTTCATGCCTTTAGTGCCGGTTGAAGCCGAAGCTAAGAAGAAACTCGCGTCATATAGAAAGTACTGTAGGTGGATGAATGTGTGAGTAAACCGACAACACTTTAGCTTAAAGCATAGATGCTGTCCAACGATCCCCTTCTCGTGTAGGTGCACTGAAGGATCTTCAAGAGGTGAATCGCCGTATCAACACCTTTTGGTCCAGTATACTGTAATCCTTTAAACATTGAATCAAAGACGAAAAAGAGAAGATTGGGTCGCTCCATAAGCAGAGGGTTTGCTGGAGACTTTATACCCTTATAATCCAACAATTTCGTGCGCGAAATCTGAAAGTTTACTGAAAGATGGCAAAAGATTGTATGAGCAGGTACGGCAGAAAGAGTTCGAATTACTTTCACAATTTGAGAACTAATTCGGCAAGGTCAATTGCGTTGTACAGTGCCATCATTCGGATTAGCGTAAATCCTGAGTCTTCTGGATTGTCCATACAGACCCGCAATGTGAGCATTCGTGCGAAGTTCACTCATTTCATCTGAACCGCTTCGAGTAAGTTGAACTTCGCTTAATCACTTTTCTTGAAGCGGTGCGGATGAAGTGACAATCCGGATGAGGTAGCGGCCACCTCCGCCCTTAGTTTCTTAAAGATGACGCCCATTGTTCGCAGGCCGAAGTACTATATAAACGAAACGGACCCTAAATCCATGTGGGGCCGGTGGACCGGCGGCTGCAGCGTGAGGTGGGTCGACGTCACCGGCATCTACACGCAGCGAACCTGCCGCAACCGACACAGGGCGGTGATGGGCAACCACTGGGCCAGCAAACGGATGGCGAAACTGGAAATGGCTTTGCAGGTGACTCACTACTCTATGGGCTGACTATTCAGCAACCGACACAGGGCGGTGATGGGCAACCACTGGGCCAGCAAGCGAATGGCTTTGCAGGTGACTCACTACCTACTCTATGGGCTGACTATTCAGCAACCGACACAGGGCGGTGATGGGCAACCACTGGGCCAGCAAGCGGATGGCAAAACTCGAAATGGCACTGCAGGTGACACACTATGCACTCTCCATTCCAACACACTAGGCACTGGGCAGCAACTCTCTATGCGCTCTCCATTCTAACATACTGGGGAACAACCGACACAGGGCGGTGATGGGCAACCACTGGGCCAGCAAGCGGATGGCGAAACTCGAAATGGCTTTGCAGGTGACTCACTACTCTATGCGCTGACTATTCAGCAACCGACACAGGGCGGTGATGGGCAACCACTGGGCCAGCAAGCGGATGGCGAAACTTGAAATGGCACTGCAGGTCATACACCATTCTTTATTCAAACACACTGGGCAGCAACCGACACAGGGCGGTGATGGGCAACCACTGGGCCAGCAAGCGGATGGCGAAACTCGAAATGGCACTGCAGGTCATACACCATTCTTTATTCAAACACACTGGGCAGCAACCGACACAGGGCGGTGATGGGCAACCACTGGGCCAGCAAGCGCATGGCGAATCTCGAAATGGCATTGCAGGTGACTCACTACTCTATGCGCTGACTATTCAGCAACCGGCACAGGGCGGTGATGGGCAACCACTGGGCCAGCAAGCGGATGGCGAAACTCGAAATGGCTTTGCAGGTGACTCACTACTCTATGCGCTGACTATTCAGCAACCGACACAGGGCGGTGATGGGCAACCACTGGGCCAGCAAGCGCATGGCGAAACTCGAAATGGCATTGCAGGTGACTCACTACTCTATGCGCTGACTATTCAGCAACCGACACAGGGCGGTGATGGGCAACCACTGGGCCAGCAAGCGGATGGCGAAACTTGAAATGGCACTGCAGGTCATACACCATTCTTTATTCAAACACACTGGGCAGCAACCGACACAGGGCGGTGATGGGCAACCACTGGGCCAGCAAGCGGATGGCGAAACTCGAAATGGCACTGCAGGTCATACACCATTCTTTATTCAAACACACTGGGCAGCAACCGACACAGGGCGGTGATGGGCAACCACTGGGCCAGCAAGCGCATGGCGAATCTCGAAATGGCATTGCAGGTGACTCACTACTCTATGCGCTGACTATTCAGCAACCGGCACAGGGCGGTGATGGGCAACCACTGGGCCAGCAAGCGGATGGCGAAACTCGAAATGGCACTGCAGGTGACACACCACTCTATGCGCTCTCCAATTTCAACACACTGAGCCGAAAACGATACAGGGCGGTGATGGGCAACCACTGGGCCAGCAAACGCATGGTAAACTTGAAATGGCACTACAGGTGAAACACCACTCTATGCACTCTTCATTCCAACATACTGGGCAACAACCGACACAGGGCGGTGATGGGCAACCACTGGGCCAGCAAGCGGATGGCGAAACTTGGGATGGCACTGCAGGTGACACGCCACTCTTTGCGCTCTCCATTCCCATACATTAGGCAGCAACCGGCACAGGGCGGTGATGGGCAACCACTGGGCCAGCAAGCGGATGACGAAACTCGAAATGGCACTGCAGGTGACATACCGCTTTCATGATCAGGGAATACTTACATGGCTAAACTCGCCAAGCTCGACATAACGCGCCATTTTCACGTTTTACCCCTTTTTTACATTTCTTTTATCTGTTCTTCATTGGACCACTTCTTTATTTACTTACTTCTTCATTTGCTCATTTCTTCAGTCGACCACTTCTTCTTTTGATCACTTCTTTATTTCATCACTTATTAATTTGATCACTTCTTCATTTGACCACTTCTTCATTCGATAACCTCTCCATTCAACTACTTATTCTTTTGACCACTTTTTCAGTAGACCACTTCTTCTTTTGATCACTTCTTTATTTGATCGTGTATTCATATGATCACTTCTTCATTTGACCACTTTCTCATTTGATAACCTCTCCATTTGACTACTTATTCTTTTGACCAGAGTTCTTCTTTTGATCACTTTTTAATTTGACTACTTCTTCATTCGATAACCCGTCAATTTGACCACTTTTTTATTTGACCACTTCCTCATAAGTTTGACTGCTTTGTTATTTGACCACTTTTTATTTAAACCTCTCTTCGATTTTGACATTTTCTAAGTTTTACCTCATATTCCTCTATTTGATACTTGCAGCGCGTGGACGTTGCGTGCATCATCAGCCCGATGGCGACGCTGGTGCCGCTGTCGCGCGGTATCTCACTGTACGCGCGGTTCCATGTCTGCGTGTGCACGGGCAGCTGGTGCAACCGCGCCGAGCCCGGACACACAGATATGGAACGGCATAAAACCGCGAGTACCGTGAGACACCGCGCCAAACTCACTAAGCGAGATTTCTACTATTTCATTTGACTAATTTTCCGTTTAACTTACTTTCTATTTTACCAATTTTTCGTTTGAACACTTCTCCATTTGACCAAATCTTCATTTCCCAATTCTTCATTTGACCAAATCTTCATTTCCCAATTCTTCAATTTACCAATTCTTCATATGAACTTTTCTCTTTTTGACCACTTCTTCATTTGACCACTCTTTTATTTAACCACTCCTTTATTTGACTACGTTTTCAATATACTAAATTTTTATTAGACCAATTCTTCATTTGATCACTTTTTTATTTGACGAGGAAGTCTCATAAGTTTGACTGCTTTGTCATTTGACCACTTTTTCTTTCAACCTATCCTTGATTTGACTATATTTTCATGATGATATGAACCTCATACCATATTATTTATTCTTATGTACATACTTCCAGCGCGTAGACAACGCGTGCATCATCAGCCCGATGGCGACGCTGGTGCCGCTGTCGCGCGGTATCTCACTGTACGCGCGGTTCCATGTCTGCTTAGAATAGCATCACCCCATTTCTTTCCTGTGAGTGTCGTAAGTAGCGACGTGTCCCTCAGTCGAGGGTTTCATGTGGCGACAGGCTATCACTATAGTAATACATGACAATAGCTAAACCGGCCCTCAAATATTTGTCCGGTGTGGCGATAACCCTATTTTTACGGCCGTTGACGCTCTACCTACCCCGCAAGGGATAAAGGCGTGATTTATGTATGTATGTTCCAGCGCGTGGACGTTGCGTGCATCATCAGCCCGATGGCGACGCTGGTGCCGCTGTCGCGCGGTATCTCACTGTACGCGCGGTTCCATGTCTGCGTGTGCACGGGCAGCTGGTGCAACCGCGCCGAGCCCGGACACACATACACACATGAAGCCACAAATACAGTAATATAATGTGCCAAACTTACCAATCTAGACCCACTTCTTATTTACCAAATTTTTTCTTCCTACAATTTTTTTTCTCATTTGCTTAATTTTTCATTTGACCAATTATTCATTTGACAGTTTCTTCATTTAACAATTGTTCATTTGACAGGACCACTTTTTCATTTGACCAATTCTCCATTTCATTAGACCAATTTTCCATTTATCCAATTCTTTATTTGACCAGTTTATCATTTGATCAATTATTCCTTAAACCAATTCTTCATTTACCACTTCTTTTTTTAACCACTTTTTTATTTGATCACGTCTTTATTTGACCAATTTTACAATTGATCACGTCTTTATTTGACCAATTATTTATTTAACCATTTCTTTTTTGACCAATTCTTCATTTGAACACTTCTTCATTTGAACACTTCTACATTTGTCCACTTCTTCTTTTAGCCTTTTTTTACCATTTACTGACGTCATTTTATCTCTATCTGACACGATACTTGCAGCGCGTGGACGTTGCGTGCATCATCAGCCCGATGGCGACGCTGGTGCCGCTGGCGCGCGGTATCTCACTGTACGCGCGGTTCCATGTCTGCGTGTGCACGGGCAGCTGGTGCAACCGAGGTTCGCCCAGCCACAAGGTGCCATGGAACAGCATGGAACCGCATGTACCGGGAGATACCGCACCCAACTCACCAAGCTAGACCCACTTTTTACTAACCAAATCTTTTCTTTCCATTTGTTCATTTGATCAATTCTTCATTTGACCAATTCTTCCTTAGACCACTTCTACATTTGACCAATTCTACGTTATATCAAGTTTTCATTTGACGAATACTTCATTTGACCATTTCTTTTGTGATCACTTCTTCATTTAACCACTTCTTCATTCGACCACTTTTTCGTGTAACTTTCGTTGACCATTGTCTGATGTTCAACGCATATAATTTTTTAAAGGCTTAGATTATGTATTTTCCAGCGCGTGGACGTTGCGTGCATCATCAGCCCGATGGCGACGCTGGTGCCGCTGTCGCGCGGTATCTCACTGTACGCGCGGTTCCGTGTCTGCTTAGAATAGCATCACCCCATTTCTTTCTTGTGGGTGTCGTAAGTAGCGACGTGTCCCTCAGTCGAGGGTTTCATGTTTAGGCGTGATACACGACAATAGCTAAAACGGCCATCGAATATTTGTCCGATGTGGCGATAACGACCCTATTTTTACGGCCGTTGACGCTCTGCCTACCCTACAAGGCGTAATTTATGTATGTATGTTGCAGCGTGTCGACAACGCGTGCATCATCAGCCCGATGGCGACGCTGGTGCCGCTGTCGCGCGGTATCTCACTGTACGCGCGGTTCCATGTCTGCGTGTGCACGGGCAGCTGGTGCAACCGCGCCGAGCCCGGACACACAGATATGGAACGGCATAAAACCGCGAGTACCATGAGATACCGCGCCAAACTCACCAAGCTAGAACCACATTTTACTTACCAAATTTTTTCTTTGCATATTTGCTATTTCATTTGACCAATTAATTCTATATTCCACTTTTTGCCCATTTCACCAATTCTTAGTTTGACTATTTTTCATTTGACAAATTCTATGTTAGACCAATGTCACATTTACCAATTTTTCATTTGACCAATCCTTCATTTGACCAATTCTTTATTTGACCTATTCTTCATTTGACTAATTCTCTATTTGACCGATTCTTCATTTGACCAATTCTTTATCTGACCTATTCTAAGTTTGACCAATCCTACAGTTGACCGCTTCTTCATTTGACCACTTTTTCATTCGATCACTTCCTTTTTTAACCACTTCTTCTTTTGACCACATATTTATTTGAACACTATTTTATTTAACCTCTTCTTGATTTGACTATTTTCTGATATTCACCCCATATTTTAGTCTCTATCTCATACTTCCAGCGCGTAGACAACGCGTGCATCATCAGCCCGATGGCGACGCTGGTGCCGCTGTCGCGCGGTATCTCACTGTACGCGCGGTTCCATGTCTGCTTAGAATAGAATCATCCCATTTCTTTCCTGTGGGTGGCGTAAGTAGCGACTAAGAGACTCGAGGGTTTCATGCAAAATTAGGCGACAGGCTATATAGTGATACGTGGCAGAAGCTAAAACGGCACTCAAATATGTGTCTGATGTGGCGATAACGACCCTATTTTTACGGTCTCTGCCTACCCCGTAAGGGATAAATGCGTGATTTATACATGTATTTTCCAGCGCGTAGACAACGCGTGCATCATCAGCCCGATGGCGACGCTGGTGCCGCTGTCGCGCGGTATCTCACTGTACGCGCGGTTCCATGTCTGCGTGTGCACGGGCAGCTGGTGCAACCGAGCCTCGCGTAGCCAGCATTGGAAGATGAAAGTGGTAATAATGTCGATCCTGGTCGTGATGATGACTGTTATATAGAAGGGGCAGCTGGTGCAACCGCGCCTCGCGTAGCCAGCATTGGAAGATTAAAGTGGTAATAACGTCATTGCTGTTCGTGATGGTCGTTGTTTTATAGCACGGGCAGCTTGTGCAACCGCGCCTCGCGTAGCCAGCATTGGAAGAATAACGTCGCTACTGGTCGTGATGGTGACATGACTGACTTTATAGTATTTCAAGATGGCGGCAAGTTTTACGCGTTTTTGTGAAAAATCATGATCAAGTGAACTAATGTTGCGAGTAAATTAATGTTTGAGATGTTTAGTATTAACAATGTCATGTGAATGTTTTGCTCACAATGTAATTCAAAATCAAGCATTTTGCGTATTGATCCCATGCTAATAAGATTAAATCAAAATCAAACTAAAACTCTTTTGTTTTTATCAGCTGTATTCATATATTTTTACCCACGACGGAACGGAGACGGTACAGGTATGCGTTTGGGGAGAGAGAAATATTTCTGTGTGTGTTTTTGCAAACTTATGTGGCTATTTATCTCCAAAACCACTGGTCGAATTTTGATGCAGCTTTCAATCGTTTATAGGATTTAACTGGGAAACGTTCTTAGCGAGTTGATGCAGTAAGCATTTGTTTGTGCAAACCAATGTTACCAATTATCTCCAAAAGCACTGGCCTGATTTTGAAGCGGGTTTTAGCGATAGATGAAGATTCGTCTGGGGAACGTTTTTAGCTAGATGTTACGAGAACAACTCACCAGAAGACGCTGCAGTAAACTGTCGTGAGATTTTTCACTTGTCGTATTGTTTGAGCCGCGTGTCTTATTTTATTAGAGCAAGGTGAGGGGACATCCTCTACAATAAAAGTATTAAAAAAAGGGATGATAGCTGCCACTAGTCTGTAAAAAAAACTGAGAACACAGATTGTCCTTTATAAAATTACTTTTTTAATCATGTCTGCAGTACATAGGTAACAGCTAACAACTTGCAGAAAGTAAAGAAAAACTGCTGGGGATATTCGTTTGAAGCAACAAATCCTTTTCTTTCGCTGTTTACTTGCTTATGTCTTTTAATAACCAACAAGTTGTAGCAATAAAGACTAGAAAGAAACCAGACTTATTAAACCTTCTTACCTGCAACATAAAAGACTGAAAAAGTATATTACTTCTCTTGAGGATACTTTTACAAATCCGTTTATTTCAAAATGAAGTAGAGCTTAAAGAAAATTAGAAAAAGATTCGGTAGTTGAAATACAGAGAGAACTAGCAAAGTGATGAGAGATTAGAATCTTGTTGCGGACACCAATTTTTACCTCTACTGTGAAAAAATGCTTGAACGCGCGTTCACAAATGAACAAAACACAAAATATAGACAAAATAATTTTTTTTTTTTTATTAATAATGAACTTGAAATAAGTTTGCCTGACTTTTGCTTGCAAAAATGACTTTTGCTACCTGATTTTATGTGGGAAACCTGTTCTTTTCAAATTAGAGATAATATGAGAAGTTCCTGGCAATGGGATTTTACAAGAAACTAGATTTCTTGTCATCAGTAGTTCTAAACTTGTAACATCAGTCAAATTATACAAACAAATACTATTGTCGTAGAAATGCCGATTCTCGTGACGGTATTTGCGTTAGACGTTGCTTTGTTTCATACATCGTTTATGCTCTACATACTTTGCTATTTCACAGTTTTTAAATACGTAGTGAAAGTGAAGTGAAGTGAAGTGAAAGTTTTTTATTCAAAATAGGATATTAAAATATCACTTATTGATAGTCATTACATTACGCAGAAATGGATTAGTCATTGTAAAAAGATAAATTTGCAATGCGCAATTTTCTCTTTTTATAAAACAAATTTATTCCTAGTATAAACGTGGCTCGGGCGTAATAGAAAAATAAAAATAAAGGCACTGCCTCGGGGCTGGCCAGGCTAACCACACGTCATGTAACTTTATGCCTTAACGACCAGTAAGCGAAACTAAATTCGATCAAGATTTTAAAAAGGTGTTACATGTGTATAGTTAGTCGGACCTCCTGGACAGGAAAACCCCAAAACCTGCCCAGAAGTGCTCCTATTCTAAAGATTACAATCTTTGTAGGCCCTAAGCTACCCTAGCTAAGATTGAAAAAACAAGAATAGTAATAGCCGAAAAACGGCTCAACACAAAATTAAAAATAAGTAAAAATAAAATAAAAATTACAGTAGAATATTCTAACTGTATCGTCTTAAAAAATACTGTATATAAACAAACATGTAAAACTACTCCCATGAAGATTTATCTTGCATATAATCGGATATTTCATAATAGCCTTTCTTGCACAATTTATGTTTTATTACTTCTTTAAATTTATTTAAGGGTAAATCTTGGATATTTTTGGAAGCTTATTATAAAAGCGTATACAATTTCCTTAAAGGATTTGCTTACTTTACTAAGCCTGCTCTTGTGTGCTACAAGTTTGTCCTTATTTCTAGTGTTGAAATTATGTATATCACAATTTTTCTCAAAAGTATTAATATTAGATTTGACGTAAATCAAATTTTCGTATATATATTGTGACACAAATGTTAATATATTGATTTCTTTAAATTTTTCCTTAAGGAGACACGAGGCCCTAATTTATAAATTGCACGAACAGCCCGTTTCTGCAGAACAAAATGTTCTTTACATCCGCAGCGTGGCCCCACAATAATAAGCCATAAGACATTAAGCTATGGAAGTAACTAAAGTAAACTAGTCTAGCAGTATCTACATCCGTGAGATATCTTATTTTTTAACTGCGTATGCTGCTGAACTCAGTCTCTTCGACAATTTCTCAATATGAGGCCCCCATTGGAGCGTGGCGTCCAAAGTTATACCTAAAAATACTGTTGAATCTGCAAGGTTCAACTGTTCATCCTTTACCTTAATAATTGTAGTGCTCGGTTTAACATTTGGCAATGCAAATTTTATACATTTAGTTTTCTTTTCATTTAATAGGAGATTATTTACTGTAAACCATTTTACTACATCGATTATAGTATTGTTCACGTCGTCATAGTCGAGTTGATGCCTCTTTACTTTAAAAGCAATGAGGTATCGTCGGCGAACAATACTATATCATATTTGTCTTTAACAAGATACGGTAGATCATTAATGTATACAAGAAACAGGAAAGGACCAAGAATCGAACCTTGTGGAACGCCCATGGTTAAATTAGATCCAGATGATCTTTCACCATTGATATCAACCTTTGGATTCTATTATTCAGATATGATTCCAAAAGGCTTAGAGCCTGGTCCTTTACGCCGTAATGACATAGCTTTCTGACTAGAGTTTCATGATGGACACAATCAAATGCCTTGGACAAATCACAAAATACACCTATGGCGTCATGAGATTCCTCCCAGGCATCCATTATATGGTTGATGAGGTCAAGACCTGCATGAGTAGTAGAACGACCCCGTGTGAAACCAAATTGCTGTAAGTGCATTAGGTTATTACGATAAAAATGACCTTGCAATTGAATTAGGATAATTTTTCAAAAATTTTACTGAGTGTGGGTAATATTGATATAGGTCTAAAATTAGTGGGGTCAGTTGTACTACCGGCTTTAAACAGCGGGATAACTTTGCTATGCTTCATCAAGTCAGGAAACTCGCCACTGTCAACACATTGATTAAAAATAAATGCTAGACATGGAGCAATACAATCGATTATAGAACTTATAATTTTGACAGAGAGGCCGTGAAGATCTGAAGTCTTTTTCATTTGTAAAGTTTTAAATATTTTTATAATTTCAACGTCACTAATGTGACAAAATCTAAAATATTTATCACAATGGCTTACATTTTCCTTCAGTACTGATTCAGCGAGATCGGGACAAGAGTTTAACGATTTGGTAGTCGAAACTGGAATATCAGTAAAAAGTTTTCAAAAGCCTGAGCTACTTCCGAATTGGTGTTTTTTATTTCATCATTTATCATGAGTTTAAAATTTTCGTTACGACGTTTAGATTTCCCAGTTTCGTTATTTACAAATTTCCAAGTAGTTTTTGTTATATTCGTGCTGTTTTTAATATTATTTTTAATGAAGTTAGATTTTGCTACAGAACAAACTTGTTTAAAAGTTTTAGAATAACGTTTAACATAATCAGCAAAAGCTTTTGATTTATTATATGACCTTTCATCATACAGATCGTACAATTTTTCCCTGCTTTTATGAATTCCTACCGTCGCCCAATCACTAAATAATAATTTTGTGTTAACTTTAATTTTTAGATTTAAATACATTGTCATATTCTGTTTTGGCAAGGCTGAATACTGAGTTATATAAATTATTTGGATTTACATCATATTGTAATTCGGGTAGTTTTTCTATGATATTTTCTCTAAACCGATTTAGCCTACTTTCGTTTACCGGCACACACGTAATATCTTGTTTAGGTGCCTTCTCAATGTTTATTTTGAACGTAGCTAGCTGACCAGTATGGTCAGAGCTTAATTTATTTATGATAGACGCGTCTGCGGGTTTAATATTTGTAAAAATATTATCTATGCACCTGGCTGAAGTAGCCGTGATCCTCGTAGGCACCGAAATAAGATGTACGAGGTTGTAACATAAAAATAATGATTGAAACCTCTTACTAATACTAGATTTTTCAAGAATATTGACATTGAAATCTCCACAAACAATAATTCCTTTATTAGATTTTGTTGCTTTATATAAGGCAACCTCCATAACTTTTCGAAGGAATCATATTTAGCATCTGGTGGGCTGTATACGCTCATAATAACAATATGCTCAAGTTCTACGCAGGCTATTTCGATAGTTCGCTCAACAGACAAGCTAACGATATCAGTGCGTTCTTTATATTTAAACTCATTTTTAAGTAATATTAACGAGCCGCCGCGTATTGCCGTAGATCTGTTGAACGAACTTGCTACTTGGTGATTATTAAAACTGAACATGAGCTGGTAATCTCTGAGCCAATGCTCAGTCACACAAAGAATATCAATATTATTGCAATTCATGAAAAGCTCAATTTCTAATTCCTTGCTTAACATGCCCTCGATGTTTTGGTGTACAATTTTTAAAACATGGCTATTTCGAATTTTATTATTGTGCGTACATTTTTTATTATTATTATTTTTCAAAATTTGTTTTTGCAAGATAGTCTGACTTAGGTTAGTAGGAGATGTCGAAGTACTGCCAGAGTAACTCTCTGTTGTCTTAGGCACTAATTTAAAGTACTTGGAACCGATTCCAAGGTAATAAGGTTCGTATTGATATTCTGCTCAATAAAAGCAGTTGTCTGATTAGCCAACAAATTGGCTGAATTATTAAAATAATAAGATAGTATCTCTGCTATCTGTCGTTTATAAACTTTAGATAGATAATATCTATCCTTTGTAACATTGAAATATTTTCCAATATAAATATTGGTGTCAATAAAATGAAATTTGTCAGGATTGCGACATGTCAAAGTATGTAAGTACTTGTTACACCAATGTCGAGTATTATTTTCTAAGTTAGTCATTTTTGGCTATAGGAAATGCAAAAAATAACTTGTTTGACATTTTCTATTAAATACAACTTGTTTGAAAAGAAAGCAAAGTCTTTTTTGTCGCATTTCCCTTCTACCACTAAATATAATAACAATTGAATTTTCTTGAAATTGTGATGCCAACACTGCATTTAAGAGTGTAGAAAAATCGGCGCCAGGCATGCAATGATTAATTACTGCCTGACCCATGCACTGACCAAGTTGTAAGCCCATATTTTTACCAAATTCATCGCTGAACATAACAATTTGTGCGCGTGATAAAGAAGAAGCGCTGTTATCAGTCGCAAGCGCGGGCCGCGTTGCCGCCATCGGCACCGGCCGCGAGACCGGCGCGGCGTCGTCGGCGGCAGCGGCAGCGCCGGCGACCGGCACGGGCACCGACCGCTCTCCAGTCAGCTGTGTACAGACGCGAGGTGATGACGCGGGCTCGGGACACACGGCCGGCAAGGATGAGCTTGTTGGAATTTTATTACAATCGCATTGATTGTTGGTCAAAGATTGAGCATTGTTACTATTATATTTACACGACTCCAACAAACTGTTCATAGCCAGCACATGCTCCTTTATTTCCTTACGCGCTGAATCGTATTTAATAGAAATGTGTTCTAAAGATCGTTTTAAAGCCGACATTTCTGACTGGAGGCGCTGTGTGTCACGTTCATAATTTTCCTATTTTGTTCTAATGTTGAGGTGCAAGATTTAATATCATTAATCAATTCAGTACGTTCCTTATTACAGTTTGAATTATTGCAAAATAGTATATTATTATTACGCCTAATTAGTGATTGCGTTTTCTTTATAAAATTGCTAAGTTTAACAATTTTCCTTGTTTTTTTCTTGCTATAAGACACTGAAGTTTTGTGTGAGTTATTGAATGGACTGTCACACGTTGTGAGGTCAATAGTTTCGACTACTTGTTCCTCAGTAGTCTCGACCGATTGGTGCTGGGTGAGTGAGATGGAAGAAACCGCAACTGTAGGAGCGACCAGCTCGTCGAACAGGGACTGGGTGGTAACTGCACTTTGTGCAGACTTCAGGTCTTGGATAGTCGTATTTAATAAGGTAATTTCCTTGTGTGCATCGCGTAATTCGTATTCCAGGGCAGTGATACGTCTCAAGGTGTCTTCAAACGCATTCCCGTCCCGGTCAAAGTTATCCACTATTCCTTGAAGCTGGTCCCTCTCACCTGTTACGTCTACCAACTTATGGTACATATCTGCCATTTCACTCTTTAATTGTTGATTTTTATTAATGATATCTAACATTTCTTGCTCACTTTCATCCCGTTCTCTTAATAACTGCTCATTTGTATGTTTACACTTTTGTAATTCTAACAAAGTTGTTTTTAAGTTGTCCTCTAGTTGACGAATTGTTTGAGATCTAGTAGTATGCATTTTGAAAACAAACAAATATGCAAAAACAAGTAAATATGAAAAAGTACCTCGTAGGTTAAATGAGCGGTTACCAAGGTTGAGGTTATGTTATGTATATGTCGTAATTTCACACGTATTTGTTTGCACTAGCATAAAACACACACAATAAACCCTTAAAATACGTATTACTATTCGTAACAATACTCGAAATTACTTAATAACGTTGTTGTATTCAAATATTGAAACAGCTATCACTAACGGTTTTTGCCGTTACACTCTTTACAAAAAAAAACGTGATTTGAGCCAAACTTATCCACTAAAACACTTAAATAATAAATTATAGTATAATTATTTAATGCGATGAACTTGATTAGGGCAGTAAATTATTTAAAAATTAAATATTTTAAGCGGAGCTCTAATGTTTACAACTTGGCCGTTCAGTGTTGCCACCCAAGTGTTTTCAGCTTATTCACTACATTCTGTATGTGTGGGCAGGTTGTTAGAACGTTCTAAAATTTTTTTCTGTCGTCTAGTCTTCGAACGACCAGATAAACCCCAGTGTCCTCGACGTATCCAATTCCCCGAGAAAATCATTCATTCTGTTGCATTTTCCAGCGGAATTTTCCCATTTTTACCGTATTTGTATGGACCGAGGTGGATCCCCGCCTATATTAAATTAATATTATTTTCAAAGCATAGCATCTGATGCGTCAACCCGATCGGGAGCACTGTATCTACTACTGACAGATAGGCATTGTTGGTGCCGTGTTGTTGGCGTCCAACATGAATTGTTCGTAATCGCAAAGCATACAGAGTGCTCCAGTGATGTTACTACTTACAGTTCCGATTTTCGTCGCTCTCTTATTACTACCTGATTCAAAAAAAGTTGGGATTGTAAATGACGGAGCGGTTCTATAAGTAAGGTAGTATTTTTAAAGAAGTACCTATCTGAGGCGTCAATTTGATTGGAACTACTTCTTGTTCCCCGCAAAAAGGGCAAAAGGTTCACAAATATCGAATGTTCTAGTCAGATCGGGAGTACAGTATCTGCTACTGACAGCCAGGCATTGTTGGTACTGTGTTGTTTTATTCCATTTTCTTATTATTTTGTGGTATAGCCATCTAATGCAATTCCACTTAAGAAGTATCGAATGTTCTAGTCAGACCGGGAGTGCTGTATCTGCTACTGACAGCCAGGCATTGTTGGTGCTGTGTTGTTGACAAAAGACCCTGATAGAGGGAAACCCATGCTCAGAAGTGGACTGTCGTGGATATTAAGAAGTATCGAATGTTCTAATCAGACCGGGAGCACTGTATCTGCTACTGACAGCCAGGCTTTGTTGGTGCTGTGTTGTTGACAAAAGACCCTGATATGGGGAAACCCATGTCCAGCAGTGGACTGTTGTGGCTGGTAAGAAGTATCGAATGTTCTAGTCAGAGCTGGAGTACTGTATCTGCTACTGACAGCCAGGCATTGTTGGTGCTGTGTTGTTGACAAAAGACCCTGATATGGGGAAACCCATGTCCAGCAGTGGACTGTTGTGGCTGGTAAGAAGTATCGAATGTTCTAGTCAGAGCTGGAGTACTGTATCTGCTACTGACAGCCAGGCATTGTTGGTGCTGTGTTGTTGACAAAAGACCCTGATATGGGGAAACCCATGCTCAGCAGTGGACTGTTATACTGTTAAGAAGTAGCGAATGTTCTAGTCAGACCGGGAGTACTGTATCTGCTACTGACAGCCAGGCATTGTTGGTGCTGTGTTGTTGGCGTCCAACATGAATTGTTCGCAATCCGCCGACAATTGTATCAGCGTGCAGAGCACTCTAGTGATGTCACTACTTCCGGTTACCATTTCCACCATTTTCTGATCATTTTGTGGCATAGCCTAATGCCGGCGGAATACAATAGCTTCACGCCAATTCCACTCATGAGTGTCATGGAAGGCGACTAAGATAATCGTCCAGGGAATAGGCAGCAGCGTTCTGTGTGAATTAAACATTTTGCACTGCGCTGGCCAATCTGCCGGACGTGGTGAATATGGCAAGATGGGGGAGGCCCATGTCTAGCAGTGGACTGTAGTGGCTGTTAAGAAGTATCGAATGTTCTAGTCAGACCGGGAGTACAGTATCTGCTACTGACAGCCAGGCACTGTTGGTGCTGTGTTGTTGGCGTCCAACATGAATTGTTCGCAATCCGCCGCCAATTGTACCAGCGTACACTCGGCACTCTAGTGATGTCACTACTTCCGAATACCATTTCTGCCATTTTTAAATTATTGTGAAACTTGTCTTCAATAGTCTTTGAAAGCATAGCCATCTGCCGTGTGATGTGGGCCTATCTAAGCATAGCATTACCCCATACTACGCAGGGAATGGGCAGCAGCGTTCCTTGTGAATTAAACATCTTACATTGCGCTCACCAATCCTGCCAAGCGAGTTAAGTATGTCAAGACCCTTTGTAGGGCGAGACCCATGTCCATCCAGCAGTGGACTGTTGAGGCTGTTAAGAAGAATCGAATGTTCTAGTCAGACCGGGAGTACTGTATCTGCTACTGACAGCCAGGCATTGTTGGTGCTGTGTAGTTGACAAAAGACCCTGATATGGGGAAACCCATGCTCAGCAGTGGAATGTTGTGGCTGTTAAGAAGTATCGAATGTTCTAGTCAGACCGGGAGTACTGTATCTGCTACTGACAGCCAGGCATTGTTGGTGCTGTGTTGTTGGCGTCCAACATGAATTGTTCGCAATCCGCCGCCAATTGTACCAGCGTGCACTCGGCACTCTAGTGATGGTACTACTTCCGGTTACCATTTCCGCAATATTTTTAAGTTATTCTGAAACTTGTCTTGACGAGTTTTTGAAAGCAAAGCCATGTGCCGTTTGATGCGGGCTTATCTAAGCATAGCATCACCCCAATCTACAAATGGGTGTCGTCGAAAGCGACTAAGGGATAATCATCGAGGTAATAGACAGCAGCGTTCCTTGTGAATGCAACATCTTGCATTGCGCTCGCGAATCCTGCCGGCCGTGGTGAGTAGGGCAAAACACCCCGATAGGGGGAAACCTTAGGGGAAACCCATGCTCAGCAGTGAACTATTGTGGCTGTTAAAAAGTATCGAGTGTTCTAGTCAGACCGGGAGTACTGTATCTGCTACTGACAGCCAGGCATTGTTTGGTGCTGTGTTGTTGGCGTCCAACATGAATTGCTCGCAATCCGCCGCCAATTGTACAGACGCTGATAGCAGTTACCTGACCCCCAACGATTTAAAACAAACATTCGAATATGGCCTTTATTTCTCAGTAGTTCCACAAAGATTGCTCTAGCCAATACTTACTTTGTGGTAGTTCAATTGGCAGTTAGATTCTGTTTATCCGTTCCGACACAGAAATGCTCAAGTCAGACTTGATGAAAAAGAAAAAAGCAATAGCTTGTTTTTTGATTTACGCTGAGATTTGAACTCGAGTCCTCAGGTGTCACGAGCGCTCAGCAGGCCGCTAGGCCAATTGACCTGACGTATGGGGTCGTGAATTTTTGCATAGCGTTCTTCCCGACTTATTTTGCGTCTCAAGTAATGTTTCAATGATGTGGGTATATTCAGAGTTTTTGATGCGTTAAGACTACTTTAGCTATTAAACCAGACTGAATACCGTGCACTGTCCGGCATACATTGCTGGTTATCTTTACAATAAACTCACTCCGGACACAGATTAACGAATAGTTAAGATAACCAGCCAGCAATGTATGCAGGACCTATAGTGTAGTGTTACTTTTAAAAACGATAAACTAAAATGATCAGTCTACGTTTCGACAGTGACTACTTGAGCTGTATTTTCATTTACTTACCTATTATTCAAATTCTAATTATTCTAACTGTTTATTGGTTTAACTTCTAAATCATGTCGCGTTTGACCGATTATCAAAAATATAAGATTATATTTTTATGAAGATAATACTCCCATCAAAAAGATTGCTCGTGAGCTCAATATAGCGGTAAGTAGTTTCTAATTATGAAAACCGTTATTTATCATTCATTATCATATTCTTTGTTTGCTATTGTGATCTACCTTATGCGTTTATTTAAAAATGGGAAAGTTTATAAGTAAGGTGATAGATTACACTATTTATGTGTCCATCCTTTTTTACAGAGAAATACCGTAAAGCTTTGGATACGCCGTTACGGTGAAACAGGAGTGTGCAGCGAAACCGTACTGGTCCAAAACCCATAATGTTTACTGATCAATCGGAGCGGCATCGGGCTATTGTTGCACAGCATCAGGAGCACCCATTTGCAACTACACGATCCACTGCAGTAAGCCATGGAGTTTCTGTGCAAACAGTTAGACATCATTTGCATGCCGCTGGATTTAAAACATATAAACCAGCCCGGAAGATTAAGTTATCACCTGCACACCGCCAAGCAAGGGTTAGATTTGCACAAACGTATCAGAATTTTGATTGGATTAATAACGTCGTGATTTTCACAGACGAGAAGGTATTTAAATCAGACAAAGACGGAAAACAAATCTTATGGCGAAAGAAAGGTCAACGATATGAAGAATCTTGCATGTTACCTTGTAGAACGAGCGGAGGATTTCTTTAGGCTATTGGGGCTGGATGTCGTCCATGGGACCTGGTCAGCTGATAGAGGTGGGAGCTCACATTAATAGCCGTGAATATATAGAAATACTCAGGGATGTTATGTTGCCATCAGTGCGTATCGCCTACCCAACTCAAGAAATTTATTTTGTCCAAGATAATTGCTCTATACATCGTGCACACATTGTTCGTCAATGGTTAGAGGAGCAGGAAGGCATTCATGTAATAGATTGGCCATCCAAATGTCCAGATCTCAACCCTATAGAAAATTTATGGGGTCTGATGACCCTTAATTGGGACCCTACTGAAGTAAGAAATAAAGAAAATTTGGCTGCAGTCGTAACATCGACCTGGGATTTCATGAGAGGACGTGATCACTGCTGGAACATGGTGAATGGTATGCCTGGTCGTCTGGAGCAAATCGTCGATAAAGCAGGTGGATCACTACGATATTAACCCCACCCTGGTGGCGTTTGATTTATCAAAGTGGTTTATATTTCTTTTACCGAATTTCCCCTCAAGCCTCTATGTTTTTGATTGTTTGATGTAAATACCTACTCACAAAATCTATTAAACTTGTTTAACATAAGTAATGTTAGCTAGCAGTGATGTTATTGTTATGTTATGACATATGACATGTTAATTCACTGCAGTCTGCATAATATTATTAGATGTAAACAAGGTTTTAATGAGGTAGATTCATTTTATCAAGTAGGTATCGTTAGAAAAGGTCAACTATTTATAACGCAACCATAAAATAACGTTAATCATAGTATTTCTATTAGGCATATGAAGTAAGTAGGTATTTACCTTTTTAACTATACGTATCTGTTTATTTTGGTAATAAACTGTTTTTACAAGATCTTTTTATTGTTTTGCTTATTTTATTGCCCCCAAAAATGTGCGGTAAAAGAATGGCTATGGCAAAGTAAGGCACTTCTGTCCCTCAGTAGGTAATAAAGATGTCAAAATCTATGATGAAATGTATAGTTCACTTTTTCCCACGCCTATTCTTTAACCGCACAGACTTATCGTATCATATCACCTTAATCATCCCACCAACATCCCACAAACACTTATTATAATAAAAACAAAAACTAAAATCAAGCAATCGTGGTGAGTATCGAACCATGGTGTCAGTTCACTATTTTCCTCTCCGCAAGTAGTCCACTACTCTGACCACTACACCACATTAACATGCTCAAAACTTGTGAAATTAAGGGATACTTTATAGACTTACCATTTGTGAACAAGTATGCTAGGTTAATATCACCCGTATATTCACAACATAAGATGTATTATCCGTCCATGCTATAAGCAAGCATTACTCATGGTTCAGTGGCGCCCTCTTCTGTTTATTTCTTAATTCAAACCACTCTTATACCCGCAATTCATTATATTCTTTGTTACAATAGCAGTAAGAACGAAATTACCTACGAACCTACCAATTTTGTAAGGGGGGTCAGATAACTCATATAGCCGTCTGTACCAGCGCACTTTTAATCTAGTGATGTAACGATTTCCGCTACTTTTAAATTATTTTGAATTGTTCTGAAACTAGTAATTCTGATTTTTGAAAGCATAGCCATGTGACGTGTGATGGGGGCTTATCTAAGCATAGCTTTACCACATTCTACGCAGGGAATGTGCAGCAGCTTTCCGAGTGAATTAAATATCTTGCACTGTGCTCGGCAATCCTGCCGGGCGTAGTAAGCATGGCAAGATAAGAGGTGGTCCATGTCCAGAAGAAGACTGTTTTGTTGCTGTTAAAAAGTATCGAATATTCTAGTCAGATCGGGAGAACTGTATCTGCTACTGACAGCCAAGCATTGTTGGTGCTTTGTTGTTGGCGTCCAACATGAATTGTTCGCAATTTGCCGCCAATTGTACCAGCGTGCACTCGGCACTCTAGTGATGTCAGTATTTCCGGTTACCATTTTCGTATATTTATGAATGTATGTATAAAAAAATTATATATATATTTTCATCGCTTCCTATGTCGTCAACACGACTGGAACTACTATTTCTTTCGTGTGGAACTAAAGGATTTCGAGATCTAGCTGTAGCATGTCATAGAGAGGCCCTACTTGGCACTCCAAATTCTTTATCTTCAAATGGTGTCCTGACTTTTTTTGTTTTTTGTGCGACTAATTTCGACAAATTATCAACAATTACTCCACATACTCCAGTCATGGATTTCCACATTATGGGCGTGCCATGGAGAAGCATAACTAATTTTGTTAAAAAAAATAATTCTTCTAATCAGTTGTTGTTTCTTTCTCTGTATTGTTTTCTATTATAGTTTTCATTTCCGTATTACTGTCCCCATCGATACGATTGCTTCCGTATCCGTTCTGGTAAAAAACCATTTCCGGAACATCACTAATCTAGCGGCTGATGAAACTAATGTCAGAATTGTCGAGATGTTTCTTTGTATAGTGAAAAAAGATATTTTATTTTGAAAATTATTTAGCAAAATAATATCTAGACAATTATTTTCCGTCTGAGTTGAGTGGAACTTTTGGCAAAATAAAAATATCTAAAACAGTCATTTATATGGAAAATCAAGAAAGAAAGAAAGAAAATAATTTATTTGCAGTAAATGTGGTAAAAAAAAGGTCTTACAATATTTTATACAATTTGTCGGTATCACACATTTAACCCATTCTGGGAATGCAAAAATTTAACTAGATAAGTAAAAAATAACACACTAAATAAAAACAATACAATCATTCATTATGCAAAATTAATTAATATAGTCTAATAATAATTCATAAAAATAATTCATATACCTAGTCAAATAGTAAATTAATATAAAATGTCACAGCAATTGTTATATAAAAAAATCTTGAACATTATAAATGCATTTGTCACATAAATAATTGTTGCGAGCAAGGAGTTCCCAACAAGACTACTAAATCTATGATTGTGATGTAGTAATAATCTATGATTTATTATGACACTTTGGTTCTTCTGTTTCCTCCATTGGACGCTTCTTGTGACCTAGTCTAAATAAATAACTTTTATCCCCTAAAATCTTGTATTTCTACATAAAAACAGCGCAACAGTCCACACGATCCATTCATTGGTCCTTCGAGCCGGATGGTCCTTTGAGTCTGAGAATAAGAGCACATTATCAATTTTTATTACCTTTGATAAAGTGTCATGCACTTTCTCCACTAATGTAGCCAAAAGCATAGCAGCATTAAGCTCCAGCCGCGGTATAGTTAGCCGATTAGTCAGTGGATTGACACGTGATTTCGAACAAAGTAAGTGCAATCCTACCTTACCTGTTTTGTCGACTACTCGTAGATAGATACAACACCCATAGCCAGAAGTAATCGCCGCATCTCCAAATCCTATCAACTGGACCCTCTCTGCATTCTCTGTAGGGATGTGCCGGCCTAAAAAAATAGGTTGCATAGCAACCAGGCTATCACAAAACTCGAGCCATTCATTCGCTATATCGTTAGGCAAGCATTCGTCCCAGCTTACATTCAAAGACCATACCATTTGAATGATGCACTTTGCTCTCATGATGATAGGACTAGCAAAACCCATGGGGTCATAGAACTTTGCAATATAAGACAAAATTTCCCGTTTTGTTATCTTAGATTTCTCAAAAGGCTCTAGACTGTTTATTATGAAACAATCATCAGCAACATTTAGTGCCAACCCTAAAGCTTTCATATTAAAGTTACCTTTTTGCAAATCAATCTCAGAGAAATGTTGATCTGACTCAGGCACATCAACCAGAACCTCAGGTGTGTTTGCCGCCCACTTATGCAGCCGAAAACTTCCTCTATCCAGCAACTCACACAACTGCCTTTTAGCCTCGAGCAACCTATCAAGATCAGAACATGAAAATAATACATCGTCAACATATTACAGTTCCTAATGATAAAAGACGCTATAGGAAGCTCATGCTCATACCTTTGTGCGAGTTCTGCTAAGCAGCGTGTGGCCAAATAACTTGAAGCCTTGGCTCCATAAGTGACCGTGTCGAGACGCATGCACCTAATAGGCTGACTAGGATGCTCGCGCCATAATATGTTTTGAAGAGAAGTGTGCTCCGGATTTACAAGAATATTCCGAAACATCTTTTTGATATCTGAGCTAAAAGTATACCTGCCGAGCCTAAACAGCAAAATAATATCAAATAGCTCCTTTTGCATCATTGGTCCATCAAACCGTCAAGATTTTGTGGTGGATCGACAAAGTTTGCGAATATTTTGCACTTCGTCACCGAGGCCGAAGGCGGCCATAGAAGATAACGTCACGAGTTTTTTCTTCGCGGAGGAGGAGCGAAGCGATAAGGAAGACGGAAATTCCACTACAGATCTTCAGCGCCGTGTGATTGCACCGACATCCTTGTGCAAGCACCGATTTGCTACGGGTTGGAGCGATTCATCTGTGTGGTAAAATTTCTTCCAAGATCAAGCCGGCTGTCGAGTTCCTGGGCACAGCGATACAGCAGCTTGAATCTTCGTGCAGTTGAACCAGATATCAAGAGAGCGAAGAACATTGAAAATCTCTCAGGTTTGCTGCAGAAAGCTAGATTAGTAGAAAAATCTAGAAAGCGTTCATTCAAAAAACCGATGCGAACCGTTAAACCGGTAAGCAGTTCTGGTCTACTTTACTTCGCATCCCTATTACGTCAAACGTCAAATACGTCGGTCGGCTATCGTCGTGCCAGCCAATCACGGAGCTTCGTTGTGCGCATGCGTAAACATGGCCGTTCTTACTTGGCCACCCGTATAACCACGCCAAGAGTTGTGGTTGTGTGGCGTGCGTTGACAACCGGCGTGCGAGCGAGAGGCAAATACGAGTAGCTGCGGGAAAGAAGAGAGCAGACTGTTGACTAGTGTTTCATTTGTAGTTCTTTTTAGTTTTCGAACATTAGTAGGGTTCATACTAGCTAGTCTACATATTTAAGTTCATCTGTGGTTCATACTTTCAAAATTGTTCTAAACAAACAGCGTTACAAGTTTTCTGTGTGAAAAATTTATTTTTAACATTAGATATTTTGTGATAAGAAAGTTGGTGAGCTGTAAAAAAGCGAAAATGAGCGGTGAAGCTTTGAAAAAGCTCAATTCCCACCGAGGATATTGCAAAGGTATTTTAACTAGAATTTATAATTTTGTGAGTGATGAATCAAAACTAAAAGAAAGCTCGTTAGAAGCGCTAATCACGCAGCGTGATCGGCTTTTGGCTGCTTTTAAAGACTATGAAACACACAACAAAGAAATTTTGTATCTCGACCCCGAGGATAGCGAAAATATTGATCAAAAAGAGGCACAGTATTTTCACTGTCTTACGGTTTTGAATGAGCTAATAAAGTCTAAGAGTAGTTCTGGTAGGGACCAAGAACGCCAGGAGTTAGGTGGTAATGGTTGCGCGGGTGTTTCGAGAGTGAAATTGCCCAACATAAACATACCAAGCTTCTCAGGCAGATACTCCGAGTATGTCGCTTTTATAGAGGTTTTTAAGTCGGTTATACACAACGACAGGTCTATTGACAATGTTCAGAAGTTATACTATCTGAGATCCTTTCTAAAGGACGAGCCTTACGATCTTATTAAGAGTTTGCCTTTAGTAAGTGAAAGTTATGAAGAAGCCTTGCAGTTGTTGGAAAAGCGTTTCTACAACAAATATAAGATTATGTCTGAGCATGTAGGGTGTCTTCTAGATGTTCCAAAGTTGCCGAAGTTTGCAAGTCCTAACATTATTAGGGATTTTATTTCAGATGTAAGGCAAAGCTTAGCTGCACTGAACAACCTGAAGGCTGAGGTCGACAAATGGGATCCGTTGCTAATGGGTGTCCTAACTAGAAAGCTTGACCCATATACAGCGAGAGCTTTCCAAATGGAACGTGATCAGGAGGAAGAGCCTACAGTCGTGGAGCTACTGGAGTATTTGGACAGGAAGGCTTTGTCGATGGAAAACTCAGGCTGCAATGATAAATCTGCTGCTGTTGATCAGCAGGAGAAGCGGGGGCAGCCAGCGATCAAGCCAGCCAACAAGGTGGCTCTGGCAGCTGCAATGAAGACGGCGGAGTGTAACTATTGTAATTCCACTTCACATAAATTATTTGCTTGTCCTCAGTTCAAATTAATGCCTGCAAGTAAGCGAATTTCCTTTGCAAGTGAAAAAAAGCTATGTAGCACTTGTTTAAATACTCATAATAACGGTCGATGCAAGTTCCACTTCAAGTGCTCCCAGTGCCAGGACAAGGGTCACCACACCCTTCTGCACCCAGATGAAGCATCTAACCCGGTAGTGCTGCAGTCAGTTGCTAATAATGATGTTTTACTTCCAACAGCGCGAGTCAAGGTTTATGCTAAAGATGGTAGGGAGGTGCACATCAAATGTGTATTGGATTCCTGTTCGCAGTCTTCTTTGATAACATCTAAGGCAGTTGATGTCTTAGGTTTCACACCCAAGCCGTCGAACACAAAGCTGATTGGGGTGACGGAGAGCCTAAGCCAAGTCAAATACTGCATTCCATTAGAGATACATTCCCTGACATCATCGTACAAAAGGCTGGTCAGCTTTGAGGTGGTAGATTCGATAACCTGCAATTTACCCCAGAATCCCATAGATTTGGCAGATTTTAAATTCCCAGATGGCATCAAATTATCAGATGAGACTTTCAACAAGCCTTCTGAGATCAATATGCTCATGAGTGCCGGTATCTTTTTCCAGGTGCTCCAGTTGCAGTCTCAGCCCGAGGTGCTCAGGTGTGATGGTGATCCGGCTTGCAATGATCTTCGGTCGCTGAGCATCATAGACACCAAGCTGGGGCATGTTGTAGCTGGGGACCTTCCTCATGAGTCAGGAGATCAGCAGGTAGCTTTATTTTGTAGAAGTTGTGATAGTGAGGTAAGTCATAATATCAAAAAGTTTTGGGAGGTGGAGAGTGTTCCACAATTGCTGAAAGAAGGTGATTCAGAACAGCAAATCGCTGAGGATATTTTCACAAGCACTGTCAAGCTTGTCGATAAAAGATTTCAGGTTGATCTTCCCCTGAAAGTTGAGCCAAGTAAGATAAATGAGACTTTAGGTAACTCATTTGATTTATCCCTGCATAGGTTTCTTAGCTTAGAAAAAAGGTTGCATAAAAACATCAACTTGTTATCTGCTTATCAGAATTTCATGGATGAATATGTAGAGCTAGGCCACGGCCACTACATAGACTTGAGCTCTTACAATTTCAACGAGGATCCGTTATATTTTGCGCCTCATCACCCGGTCATAAATGAAAATAGTAAAACGACAAAAACCAGGGTAGTGTTTGACTTTTCAATGAAAACGAGCAATAAAATTTCATTGAACGACATTTTACTAAATGGACCGATGGTGCAAAAGGAGCTATTTGATATTATTTTGCTGTTTAGGCTCGGCAGGTATACTTTTAGCTCAGATATCAAAAAGATGTTTCGGAATATTCTTGTAAATCCGGAGCACACTTCTCTTCAAAACATATTATGGCGCGAGCATCCTAGTCAGCCTATTAGGTGCATGCGTCTCGACACGGTCACTTATGGAGCCAAGGCTTCAAGTTATTTGGCCACACGCTGCTTAGCAGAACTCGCACAAAGGTATGAGCATGAGCTTCCTATAGCGTCTTTTATCATTAGGAACTGTACATATGTTGACGATGTATTATTTTCATGTTCTGATCTTGATAGGTTGCTCGAGGCTAAAAGGCAGTTGTGTGAGTTGCTGGATAGAGGAAGTTTTCGGCTGCATAAGTGGGCGGCAAACACACCTGAGGTTCTGGTTGATGTGCCTGAGTCAGATCAACATTTCTCTGAGATTGATTTGCAAAAAGGTAACTTTAATATGAAAGCTTTAGGTTGGCACTAAATGTTGCTGATGATTGTTTCATAATAAACAGTCTAGAGCCTTTTGAAATCTAAGATAACAAAACGGGAAATTTTGTCTTATATTGCAAAGTTCTATGACCCCATGGGTTTTGCTAGTCCTATCATCATGAGAGCAAAGTGCATCATTCAAAGGTATGGTCTTTGAATGTAAGCTGGGACGAATGCTTGCCTAACGATATAGCGAATGAATGGCTCGAGTTTTGTGATAGCCTGGTTGCTATGCAACCTATTTTTTTAGGCCGGCACATCCCTACAGAGAATGCAGAGAGGGTCCAGTTGATAGGATTTGGAGATGCGGCGATTACTTCTGGCTATGGGTGTTGTATCTATCTACGAGTAGTCGACAAAACAGGTAAGGTAGGATTGCACTTACTTTGTTCGAAATCACGTGTCAATCCACTGACTAATCGGCTAACTATACCGCGGCTGGAGCTTAATGCTGCTATGCTTTTGGCTACATTAGTGGAGAAAGTGCATGACACTTTATCAAAGGTAATAAAAATTGATAATGTGCTCTTATTCTCAGACTCAAAAATAGTTTTAGCCTGGATAAAGACTGAGGTTACAAAGCTGCAAGCTTACGTCTCAAACAGAGTAAGTGTGATACAGCAAAAAACAGGTAAATGGAGTTGGCTGTATGTGCTGTAACGCGTTATTTTTACCTTATAAAAAAAAAACCGTAAAATTTATAGATGATAGAATATAGATTCTATCAAAATAAAGAATTCTTCTCAGCGCCATCCCTTGGCCGCATATTGAAGCAAGGCGTCCGTGTGAGGTCGTCAAGGCGCTCGATTATGTTTCGACGCTCGACGTGACGATGCCTTACGTACGAGTACCGTCTGGATCCTGTAGATGGCGGGTGGGTCATTCGTGTTGCCAAGAACAACCGAGTTAGATCGATAAGTTAAAGATTTAATTTTTCCGACGAATTTCGTAATACAGTTTTTGGTTTTTCAAGGAAAATAGTAGTGCAAGGGGAAGTGGTTTTAAAATTGGTTGATGAGTCGAATGGTTCAGATACCGAAAAGTGGGAAGATACGGTGGAAGATGACCCAACTTCAGTTACAAAAAATATAACTTACGTCAAAGCTGCAAATGTGGCCTCCCTCAATTTGAAATATGACGGGTCTTCTTGTGTGTTGGTTTTCCTGGAACGTGTGGAGGAGTTGCGACGTTCCCGATCTATTAGTGCGGAGTCTCTGTTTCGCTCGGCTGTTGAACTTTTTACGGATAATGCCTTATTGTGGTATCGAGGTATTTGTGATTCGGTTACTTGTTGGGAAGAGTTAAAGAAAGAGTTGATGAACGAGTATTTGTCACCAGATTACAATTGGCGCTTACTAAACGAAATTCAAAACCGCACTCAGGGCCAAAGTGAAAGCTTTTCTGTTTACTTTGCCATCATGCAAAATTATTTTAAACGATTGTTAGAGCCATTATCTGAGTCACAGAAATTGCAAATTCTGATGAGAAATATTCGTCCGGAATACACCGAGCACTTGTCCTTGATTGCGATTGGATCGTTGAATGATCTGAGGATAAGTGTAAGCTGATTGAGAGAAACAAACTGAAATCACAGTTTTTACTGAGCCCCAAAGGTAGGCGCAAATACTATTGCGTCAGATTTGGCTTACAAACCTGTTAAGCCACAACATGTTGCAGTGGCTGCTGTCTCGGTACCAACGGATAGAATGAAGTTGTTTTGTCGTCGCTGTCGAGTTAACACGCACAATCTGAGTAATTGTACGGCACCACGTACACTGGTGTGCTTTAGGTGTGGACTGGCTGGTTATACAACTATTTCTTGTCCAAACTGTAATCGGAAAAATGGTGGATCAGGAAGTTCAAAGCCAAAAACTAGATACTGCAGACTGCAATAACAAAATTTTGATTCTGAGGATTGGAAGAGCTGGCTGGATACAGTTTCTTTGTTTTTTAACACTTATAATGTTGTTTCAGTCTGCGATGATACTAATAAGAAAAGACCATTCTTGAGTGTTAAGGTCGGTGGTGAGTTGGTCTATGGATTACTGGATTCGGGTTCTGATATTTCTATCCTGGGAGGAAATTCTGGGGATAGGTACCTCAAAAAGGAATCGAGTTACATGGATTGTCTGATGAAGGCCGGCGAATAGTTACGGCAACTGGTGGTATAGCTGACATAAGAGGTTATGTTGAGTTACCTGTGTCTTTCATGGGTTCTGAGAAGAAGATCAGATTTTATGTGATACCGGAAGTGAATTCGATTATTTTTGGTTGGGATTTTTGGCATGTATTTGATTTGGTTCCAAAGACTCTTAAAACCTTGCCTTTTAAAACGATTGAGAACGTACTCGGTGTCTCTGAAATTAGTTTCCTACATCCTATCGATAAATTAACACCGGTACAGCGAAAGGAGGCTGAGAAAATAGTGGATAAATTTGAAAATATAGCTTTTGAGAAGGTTGGCTTGGGAAAACGGAATTGATTAAACATCACATCGACGTGGGTGACACCAAACCCATTAAACAGCGTTATTATCCGATGTCACCAGATAACATAAAGGAAATGCATCGTGAACTAGATACAATGCTCGAGTTAGATGTGGTAGAACCTAGTCATAGTGCCTGGAATAATCCAACTTTAATGGTACCGAAGCCGGATGGTAAAAACGTTTCTGTCTGGATAGTAGAAAACTGAATTCAGTTTCAAAACATGATGCATATCCGCTTCCTTACATATCGCAAATTTTGGATAGACTTAGAGATGCGAAGTATCTGTCTTCTATTGATCTCAGTTCTGCATTTTGGCAAATTGAACTTACAGATGAGTCTAAGGAGAAAACAGCTTTTACTGTTCCTGGTCGTGGATTGTTTCATTTTAAGCGGATGTGTTTTGGACTGACAGGGCACCAGCTACACAACAAAGGCTGATGGATAGGCTGTTTGGCCCAGAATTTGACAATAATGTTTTTGTCTATTTAGATGACATTGTGGTGGTCAGTAACACTTTTGAGTCACCTGCAACTACTTTCAAAGGTATATGAACGGTTGAAGCAAGCGGGCTTAACTATAAAATATTCAAAATGTAATTTTTCAGGCCAGAACTAAAGTACTTGGGATATGTGGTTGATGAAAAGGTTTGCATACGGACCCAGATAAAGTAAAATCAATTCTAGAGTTTCCTACGCCAAAGAATCGTAAACAGGTGAAGGCTTTTCTAGGGACAGCGTCTTACTATAGGCGATTTATTAAGAATTTCAGTTTAATCGCCGCGCCCTAAATAAACTGACCAGCACTGGGAAGAATGCACCTTCGTTTTGTTGGAATGAAGAGGTGGAGGAAGCGTTTAATACTCTGAAACAGGCTTTAGTTTCAGCGCCCATCTTAGCGTGCCCTGACTGGTCGAAACCTTTTCGTTGCACTGTGACGCCTCAAATTTTGGTATTGCAGGAATGTTGGCGCAGGAAATAGATGGCAAAGATCACCCTATCTCTTATGCTAGCAGATCGCTGTCAAAGTGTGAACAAAATTATTCCGCCACAGAGCGTGAGGCCCTTGCTGTTGTGTTTGCAGTAGAACATTTCAGACCTTACATTGAAGGCAGTCAAAGTTTCAAGATCGTAACTGATCATGCCAGCCTGAAGTGGTTCCTAAATTTGTCAAATCCAACTGGCAGATTAGCTCGCTGGGGTTGTCGTCTTTCTCCTTACAATTTTACCATAGAACATCGTGCTGGTAAGGAGAATGTTGTTCCTGATACATTGTCCAGGTTAGTACCTTGTGTGGCTGCGATTAATGAAGTTGAGCGTCCTAAATTGACGGGTGATTCTTTCTATGATGGTCTGGTTGAAAAGTGCTGGTCGAAGCCATTGTCTTGTAGGAACCTTATGATCAATAATGGAAAATTGTATCGTTTTACAAAGTCACATTCTGGTCTGGGTAAAGAGTTTCAGTGGAAGGAAGTGGTCTGTGAGTCCTGCAAGAAAAGTATTATAGAAGAGAACCATGACTTGCCCACCTCAGCTCATCTAGGGATCTCTAAAACCTATAAAAGATTGCGTTGAGTTATTACTGGCCAAAATGTACCGGGACATTGCTGATTATGTTCGTAACTGTGAAGTTTGCTTGTCATATAAAATTCCGGCTAAAACTGTTTCTGGTCTGATGGGGGATGCAAAGCAATGTTGCAGACCGTTTCAATGCCTAAGCATGGACCTGGTGGGTCCCTTTCCGGTTTCTAGAAACCGATATAATCATTTACTGGTCGTTATGTGCTGCTTCACTAAGTACGTGATGTTATTTCCTCTTAGAAGGGCCACGGGCGAAAATATTGTAAAACATCTGGAGAACGACGTGTTTATGGTTCACGGTATACCTCAAACAATAATCTCTGATAATGGTACTCAGTTTACTGGAAACGAGGTCACTGCCCTGTTCTATAAATATGCGATACCACAAATTCACCTAGGCCCAAGGTACTGCCCTCAAGTTAACCCAGTGGAAAGGCAAAACCGTACTATAGTCACATCGATATCTGCTCTGATCAAGGATGATCATCGTAACTGGGATGTCTACTTGTCGCAAATACAGTTTGCAATTAATACGACAGTGAGTGATGCAACGGGTTATTCTCCGTTTCTTTTGGTGCATGGTCGTGAAGCGGTGGTGTCTGGTTCGCTGTATGATTCAACACCGGTGGAACTCGCCGAATTGACTTTCCCGTCTCGTGATGACTATGCTCAGAATTTGGGATCTTTAGCAGGGATTTTCCGTAAAGTTAAATCAGGTTGCTGAAGGGTCATGATAGAAATGCCAAATACTATAACTTAAGAAGAAGGCATGTAGAACTGGAGATTGGTCAGACTGTGTGGAAGAGGTGTTTTCCTCTAAGTGTCAAGGATAAATTTTTCTCAGCTAAATTAGCACCCAAATATATTAAATGTAAAGTTGTTGAAAAGAAATCACCTTTGGTTTATCGATTGGTGGATTGCAGCGGAAAAGATGTTGGAATTTGGCACATAAAGGATCTGAAGATAAATAATTAGGGGTGTTGATAGGTTATTGTATGTTTTGTTGCTAGTCGCTGGTGGTTCTGTGGGTTGAAGATGTTGGCTGACTGGTTGTTTTTTCTATTTTCTTAGATAAGTTAGGTGGGGTAGGTAGTGCTGATCATAAATTTTTCTTATCCCTGGACACAGGTTGGCTGTTTTAGATTGGTCCCGGGTTGTTGGTTGTAATAATGGAATTGAGAATGCTGGTGTGACGATATGTTGTTTTAGATGGTTTGTAGGTGCCAGTGGATTGGATGGGTTTCCCAATACACTGTTACCAGGATTGTTGGGTTAAAAAACTGATACCTAGTACTTGTGTTTTCTTGTTTTGTTTTCTAAATTTAAATATAATATTCATTAAAAATTTAATAGTTACCTATCAGTCGCTTGGTTTTGGATTTTGAAGGTAAGATGGTGTGCAAGTTAATCTTTTAATGTAACATAAAAGTTAACTACTTCTGTTGAGATTCAGTTCGTTTGTTTAAATTAACTCGAGTGATTTCATATCTAAGGAATTTATCTCTTGTTTCTTTTAAGGGTTGTTAGTGTTCAAATCATGAGACTGTAAGGCATTATAAACTGGAATCAAAGTTAGACTGTTTGATTGTGTGCGATTGAGTGAAGTTCGTTTTGAGGATATGTATGGAATTACATCTTATGCCAAATATAAATGGGCCCTTTACATTATGTAACTTACTAATTGGTTTGGCTTGTTTGAGGATTGGTGTGTATGAGGAAGTATTATAGATGAAGTATGAATTTTAAATTTTGGTCTGGAATAGAAATTCTATATATTTTTTTGGCTTTCATATTAACGATAGTAATTTAGTTTAAACAGAACTGGGTATCAATTCTTGACTCTCGCTTTTAGTATAAGATGTTGTCTGTGGTGTGTTTTGTTGCTGTTGTTGTTTTGGAGTAAGCTGTATTTTTGTGCTTTTGTTTCACTGAGATGGTTTTACGGCTGGGACAGCCGTGAATTCCCTAAGGGCAATTCTGCGTGGTTGGGGGATATTGTAACGCGTTATTTTTACCTTATAAAAAAAAAACCGTAAAATTTATAGATGATAGAATATAGATTCTATCAAAATAAAGAATTCTTCTCAGCGCCATCCCTTGGCCGCATATTGAAGCAAGGCGTCCGTGTGAGGTCGTCAAGGCGCTCGATTATGTTTCGACGCTCGACGTGACGATGCCTTACGTACGAGTACCGTCTGGATCCTGTAGATGGCGGGTGGGTCATTCGTGTTGCCAAGAACAACCGAGTTAGATCGATAAGTTAAAGATTTAATTTTTCCGACGAATTTCGTAATACAGTTTTTGGTTTTCAAGGAAAATAGTAGTGCAAGGGAATTGTTTGGTTGGGAAATTGTTAGTTCTCATTGTGCTAGTAAGCGGTGATCGTTTGGTCCAAGTTTCATTATAATTTTGTGAAGTTGAGATTTCTGTATCGTAGTGTCATAGTGACGGTATTTCGTATGAGTTGGTAGAATTTTTGGAAGGTTGCCGTTCCTTTTTCATATAGTAGAAATGCAGTAATAAGTCGGATTTTAATGCCTTTTTCGATCGGGACAGCGCGAAGAAAGGACGCTCATCACCTCCAGGTAATTGGAATGCAAATGGCGGATGTTACCGTCTACTTAGCTTACTTAGCGAAGTCTTATTCGATTTCCTTTATTTCAGTTGATTTGGAACGACACGCTCCTGATTTGAAGAGGACCGTGAGCCGTTGCCATATTCTACGGGAAAAATATTCTTTGCGCGCTTCGAAGATTCTGGAACAGCTGGTGAGTAGATAAAATTGTGTGGGAGTTTTCTTTTAAATACAGCTAATTAGTGAGTTTGAACAGTTCGGTAATTCCGTGTTGCGTTATCTTACAGTGAATATACATTGTGGTGAAGTGAGCTGAAAAATCCGCGCTGGACCGAGTGTCGTGCCACCCTGCCTGACCCGTTGCGCGCTGAGGCGCGAAGTGTGCTACAAAACCTCCACTGGTAAGTGTGTTTTTTATAAAATTCTGTTAGGGATTTTTAGGTTGATTCTTTATAGCCCTTCTGGCTAAAATCATGTTCTGGCCGTTTCTAAGCGAAGTGTTTTATTGTCAACAGGAGGTTCTTTTAATACCTAAGCAACTAAGCTGTCCATGGACTTCTACACGCTAACGTAGAACGCCTTTCCAGTCACACCCCGAGTTTTGTGAGCTACCCTCGACTTTTATTATTTCGCTTCGCGTTTTACTTTCGGATACTTTATAAATGTAGCTGTTATTACATTTTATTGTGACGTACTGATCGCACTAAGTATATGTAGGCTTTTATTTAGAACCCATGCCCTTTGAGATTGTTGCTACAGACAGTTGATACTAATATTTTATGATTAAGATAACTATTTTATTTTGGCCTATGATACAGGCCTGGCGCCCATAATTGAATATAATTTATAACCTATTTCTTAACTAAATGGATCTTATTGCATGACTGTGTAGGTGAACTATCTCAGTGAAATAAAACATCCAGTCATCTTTTGGATTATATAATTTATAACCTTTCTAATATAATGTATAACCTATTTCTTAACTAAATGGATCTTATTGCATAACTGTGTAGGTGAACTATCTCAGTGAAATAAAACATCCAGTAATCTTTTGGAAGTCTCATCTTTTATTTCTTACCCACAAGTAGGTACTTCTCACTCCGGAAAATTAAAGAAGTTACAGTGCCATCGTCGGACAACCCTGCGGATTTAATGAGTAGGGGCTGTAGTGCGCGGGACCTTCCACAATGCGCCCTCTGGTGGGAAGGGCCAGAATTTCTCAAAGGTGAGTACGATTTTGGTTGCGAAGCTTTGGATTTGCCAGCTGACTTACCTGAGATGAAAACGGCAGCGTCCGACCGAGGAAAGGTGGTGCTTACGACTACTGTACCTGGTAGTTTATTTGAAAAGCTGGATAAGTATTCGGACTTACATAAAATGGTACGAGTAACCGCATACGTGCAAAGGTTTTGTAGGAATTTGAAGGGCGGCGATAAGAACACTGGTTCGTTTAGTCCTGAGGAGTTGCAGAACGCGTTGCACCTGATAATAAGGCACGAGCAATCTCTTTTCTTCAAGGAAGATATCGATTCTTTGCGGAAGGGTAGCGGCGTGCGTGGCGCTCTAAAGTCGCTACATCCCTTTGTTGATGACGGTGGGTTGCTTAGAGTAGGAGGTCGTTTAGAGAACTCGGATATACCACTTCCTCAAAAACATCCTATTTTGTTACCAAAACAGTCTCGAATAACTGAACTTATCATACGAAGTGAGCATATAAGGTTGCTCCATGCGGGACCTAAGTCGCTCCTAGCTAATTTGAATCAACGGTATTGGTTGGTTAATGGGATGCGCCAGGTAAAAAAGGTTACGCATAAATGCTTGGTATGTTTCAGGCTCAAGGCTCGTGAATCAAAGCAGCTAATGGGTAGTTTTCCGCACCATCGCGTAGTAGAATGTGGTGTGTTTAAGAAAGTCGCTATCGATTATGCAGGCCCGGTCCAGATAAAGAATTCCAGGTTAAGGAGCGTTGTAATTACTAAAGGATACGTATGCGTGTTTGTGTGCTTAGTTACCAAGGCCATTCATTTGGAGTTAGTGTTCGATCTTTCCACAGACGCGTTCTTGGCTTGCTTTAAGAGGTTCACTGGCAGACGGGGTTTGCCCAGCGATGTATTTAGTGATAACGGAACGAATTTTCATGGTGCTCGAAATCAGCTTGCTGAGCTGTATAGGCTGTTTGCTTCGGCCAATCACCAGGCGCTTGTGCATGCTCATGCTGCCCAGGAGGGAATACGATTTCATTTTACTCCTAGTTATGCCCCTGTATTTGCTGGGCTTGCAGAAGCGGCTGTAAAGAGTATGAAGTATCATTTGAAGCGTACTCTTGTAAATACTGTTCTAACTTTTGAGCAATTAAGCACAGTTTTGTGTCAGATAGAGGCGATTTTAAATTCTCGGCCTATTTTGCCTCTCTCGGAAGATGTGAACGACTATTGCTACCTAACTCCTGGTCATTTCGTAACGGGGACTGCTTTAACTATGTACCCAGAAAAGGATGTTTCTGATGTAAACACTAATAGACTTAATTTTTGGCAGAAATGTACTCAGTTGAAACAAAGGTTCTGGAAAGCTTGGTATAAATACTATTTGAATTCTTTGCAAAACAGAGGTAAATGGTGTCAATCTATGCCTAATATTACTGTAGGTACTATGGTTCTTATGAGGGAGCCTAACATTCCGCCTTTTGTGTGGCCCATGGCACGGGTCGTGAATGTGTTTCCCGGAAATGATGGGAAGGTTAGGGTAGTAGAATTAAAAACGGCTGATGGTAAATTGTATAGAAGGTCATTGCAAAGCATAAGTGTGTTGCCCATTGAAAACTAATGTATTTTTTATTTATGAAGTGTTATATTAATACGTTGTGTGACATTTTATAAGGTGCGTGACGTTTATAAGTTGTTTGGCATTTTTAAGTTTAGCTCTAAGTGACATGTAATACTTATGGCTCTGTAATGCATTTAATTATTACTGATAACTTTATGTTCCTTTACTAAGTTATTAGAGGTACTCTGCCTAGGTATTGTTTAGGTACAAATTTACTTTCATATAAGTAATGCTAATAAGTTTATAACATAGATACCTGCTATTGGTTGTTATTAGGTAGGTAATATTTTTGATTTAATATGTGATAAATAGTTCTTAGGTTCCTTTTCTTTGTGGCAATTTAAGATACTGTTTATCATTTTCTTGGGCCGCAGCATGTTGCGAGCAAGGAGTTCCCAACAAGACTACTAAATCTATGATTGTGATGTAGTAATAATCTATGATTTATTATGACACTTTGGTTCTTCTGTTTCCTCCATTGGACGCTTCTTGTGACCTAGTCTAAATAAATAACTTTTATCCCCTAAAATCTTGTATTTCTACATAAAAACAGCGCAACAGTCCACACGATCCATTCATAATTATACAAGGCGCTTTTAAATTTTTTAACTGGCTAGTTTTTAATACTTTCTGGTATTTTGTTATACATTTTAACTGCCATATTGAAAGAATTTTTCAGCAAGCAAGTTGTGGTACCAGGAAGGGCTAACAATTTATTTGGGTATCTCGTAGAAAACCTACAGGTTTCGTGACGCCTTATAAAAAGATCAGGGTTGTTTTTCACAATGTACATGTACATTGCAGGTAGGGTCAGTAAACGGAGTTTTATGAAAATTGGTTTACAGGAATCCAGGGGTCCAGCACCACACATAGCTCTCAAACAACTTTTCTGGATTTTAAAAGCCCGATTTATATCCGCACAGTTACCCCACAAAACCAAACCGTATCTTAAGGTCGAGCACTTTGTGATATTTTGCAAATATGCAATATTGTGCCCTGCTTGAAACCAATAACAGTAAGTATCATTAATTATGCAGACCAGAACATACCTTCTAAAAAGTTCTTATACAGTTAATTCAATCGAATCAAATCTATTCATTGTATCACTGTCTATCAGTTGTCTAATTAGGTCATCTGCTGCCTAAATTAGACAATAGCTATTGATTCCACCAGATTTAGACATCCTGTCTAGTCATATCAATGTCACTCCTATCTACTTAAGAGATTCAAATTATGCTGGTTATCTAAGTAATTGTATGGAAAACAAATTTAACACTGATCCATCAAATTGGCAGATTGATATGCTGATGATAGATAGACAGTTTTACAATGGAATCCTGAATGGAAACTACAATCTAAGAACTAAGAATCTGGAACTATCAACATATGAATCGGACCCAATCACACCGCACCTAGGAGATGAAAAGGAACCAAGTAAGTTTCTTAGGGTCGATATACACCTGCAAATAGCTCAGTTCATGTTCTATTCAAAAAAAGAAAAATGTAAATGTATTGTTTAGAAATGGGTGCGCTTCTCCATGACAATCCCAATCTTGGGTTTGTTGCAATAACTTGCAGAGGAAGATCGCGGCGCCAAGAAAGGGTACCAGGGAGGACCTAGTGGTAAACGACCGGTTGGTCGTAATAGGTATCGCTGGAGCGATTGCCGATCCGACTTGCGTGACCTTCAAGCGAAAGACTGGAGCAAAGCGGCCAAGTGGTGGAAGCTTGTGTCGGAGGCCAAGACCCACTTTGGGTCCCTGATCCTCAGGAGTAGAGTACTAGGTGCCTTGGCACTCTAGATCATGGGGTTTGCTGCAGAGAGCCTCAATGTTGTTTGACCAGTAAGTGTTATCCATGTATCTCTACATCTTGCATTGTGCAAGTGCTAGAGTAGTTGAGCAGTCCAAAAGATGAGCAGAAAGCTATTGGATGTTGTTACCGTATCTATTCAACACTACCCCACTCGGTTTTCCAGGCACTTTCAAACAGCAGCCCGGAGTCAGATTAAGATGATAAAATTCTGTTAAGTAAGTATCTTTCGCTGGGACATTGGGTCCACAGAAGATTCTACCACTTACTGGTCTGGATTCTGCAAACATCATGCGAATAGCTAAGCAATGGAATTCCCTACTTTTGGCGGCGGATCTATTTCTGGAACATTGGGCGTCTTCAAGGCAAGAGTGAATAGGCGCTATCTAGACAAGCATGTTTCAACTCGTCTGCATCGTCACTTACCAACAGGTAACTGCAGGGCTTCATTAGGTATATAAAAAAATAAAAATTGTCGGAGATTTTTCTACAGTATGCGCTCGCCTTTACTCCCTTAAGGTGTTTCAATGGCGGCACGGTTCCCG
Source organism: Phthorimaea operculella (assembly GCA_024500475.1). NCBI lineage: Eukaryota > Metazoa > Arthropoda > Insecta > Lepidoptera > Gelechiidae > Phthorimaea > Phthorimaea operculella. Next base: position 4,592,548 of record JANFCV010000017.1, read on the forward strand.
AAGTTTCGTTTGTTCTGCCTTTAATTGGTTTCTCGAGGTCGGCAACTTTGCTTTGCTCTTGGTAAAAGGTAGGTACTAGGTACCTACTTTGAAATTAGCAAACATAACCTATATACCTAAGTATACAAAAGGGTTTAAGTTTGTTTTTCAATATCATTGTTTAAGAAGATATTTTGATAGATGTTCTAAAAAAGTGACTGATCATTTTAAATGCAAAACTACACTTACATATAATATGGCTTTGTTCAGACACGTCTTTTATATTAATTTGATATGATCCATTATATTATAAGTATCACTCATACTTAGACTTGCAAAGAACTAGTCCTAAAAATGTGTTGGGTTAGGGTATAATGATATAATGTTATACAAATAAGGGTTTCTAGTGGACTACGAAACCCCAAAACCGGCCAAACAGTTGGGCAAACACGTCATTTATTGCCAACTCTACTTATCGTCACACCAAATTGGATGTCGAAACTGACAAAGTTATGAGAGCGGGGCAAACAGACAAACAGATTTGACGAAATTATAAGGGTTTACATGAAACTACGAAACCCTAAAAATAGGTTCCCCTAGCTTAGCGGCTTGTTTAAAAGTAGCAACGTCTGAAACCAATGTTATTTTACTAGACAAAGTGAAGATTTTGTGTCTAAAGTAGGTTACGTAGGTAATAATATAAACTCACACCACAATTCTGTTCACAACGAAATTGTTAACTCATATAACAAAGTTTGAGTGTGTTCTTAATTCTAAAGACGGCGACAAAGTCAACGGCGACGGCAAAAGTTCAAAGCGCGCTCAAAGAGGGCAAAGTGGCTAAACAAGCAAAGAAGATACTCTTTGGTGGAACGGGTACTAAACACATACTTATTAGACTTCTTCTCATTTTGGGACTCGTGTGGGGTAATCTCTCCGACCTCTCCGACCGATTTCGGCCCCGCTGGACCTGTTGTACACTTAGATAGGGTTGCCAGGTGTTAGGATAAACGAACGAGTATTGGCGACCGGCGGCAGCAGGCCGTGGCCATCCGAGTTGATTTTGCTTTTGCTTTATTGAAATACAATTTAAAAAATTCCGTTTTTTTTTAGTTCAGACCAATATTCTTTAAAACTGCAATACAAAAATTAAGTTTTACAATTTTTATAAAAAAAGCGAAGCGTCCGGTTTTTTTACCCAAAATGACCCAAATGTCAGGCCAAACACGCAGGTCTGTCCGGATTTTGAGTATGAGGACCTGGCAACCCTACACTTGGACCATCGAGGGTATAGCTGAGACAAAATTATCCCAGTTGTCCCATGTTAAATTGTACAACAAATTACATGGCGTTGATAAAATAGGTCAAAGAAATATTCAGAGTGTAGTGGAAAGGATGTATTCCCAATGTAAAACGTACCTAGGTGGTACAAGCAGCTTTATGCAAGCAAAATGTATGATCATGATCAGCGTAAAAAAATGCAGATTTTGTTCTTTTAAATTCTTTTTACTACTTACTATGTAGGTTACAGGTAAGTAGGTATATTTACTCTATTTAACTCGATTGTAATGCATAATTAACAATACCGCAGATAGCAACCACGACCGACCGCTTAACGTGTCTTCCAAAGAACAAAAACTATAAATTAACATAAAATATCAAATTAACACAGATGGTATTTTAAGCTTTACACAGATCACGAAATAGTTACAAGTTTGTTAAGCCTACAAATACAAGCCTATTGTCTCAAATTGAATCAAAGTGTTTGGAATTCCCAAAGGTTTGGTTACTTGTATCTCCTTAAATTATATTTAGAGAGGTTGCGGTCAAGTGACTTCAATACAAAGTTAGTTGAGAAGATATACTTAGTTTTCAAAGGGAATGCGATAGATAAGTAGATACTTTAGGCACTTTTGATGTAGTAGATATTTACATGCTATTTCAAATCATTTGAGGTAGGTTTAATGCTGTTATTATTCAAAACTATTTTTGCACGATAGAGTATCTACTCACAAAACTAAACATCTTTTATTAGAAACCTTTCTTCATAGTAGGTATGGAAAAGAATTTTGGACCTCCCTGCCATACAAACTTGTTAAAAAAAAGGTCGAGTAGGTATGGGAGATTCAATTTATTTTCATATTTCGATGAAAAGTTTTTATAAAAAATGTTCAGTTTTGTGAGTAGAAAACGCCTATAGATAATTACGTGTACTTAATCAATTGTAACCCTATATAGTGCGAAATTTTAATAGTGACCGATAGCGAAAACTCAGAAATAGAACTCAGAACTGAGGACATAGGTCGAAATACGAAAAATTTGGAACTCCCAAACAAACTTGCCGATCAGCTGATTTCAGTTACTATGGGAGGTCAAAAATTTTTTTTTGTCTTTCGACCTATGTTCCTTAGGGAAAGTTGTTCCTTATCACTAGCCGGTTCTGAGTTTTCGCTATCGGTCACTAGTAAAATTTCACCCTATATTTTGTGTAGTTTTACATCTACAAGGTGTTCCAATGTAAATACATTAAATTGGAGACGTTGTGTAGGCCATCGTACCGAATATTTTTCATTATGGGGCCAAGTTATGAAAACCCCTTGTTTAGAAGTAATTAGCAACTTAAATTTGTTAAATTTAATTGAGTCCCACATTATGAAAGGAGCTTTATTTATTATGACCTTTATTTATGTCATGTTGCCGTCTTGGAAAAACTACAACTGTTGCCAAGGCAACGGTTTTGGTGGTAATTTAGTTGCCAAGGCAACAGTTGTGGCGTGTTATGGCGTAGACTAAGGTCAAATGTCATATTCGTCAAAAACTGACACAACTGACACTACAGACTCTACAGTGCGTTTCATCTTTTAGTTCCTCTGGCGTCATGTTGGCAGCATTGGAAATTTGTATGTAAATTTTAAGGCGGCAATAATATTACATACAAATTTCCAATGCTGCCAACATGACGCCAGAGGAATTATAAAATGAAACGCACTATACTGGATTCTCTGACTGGCCCTTTGTCTTAGCGTCTCTATGGGTTCTCTAAGTCAAAAGAAGTTTTTAGTTTGAGGCGGTAATAAAATAAAGTTGACAACAAGAAAGAGATCGTTTTCGTTAAATTTCAAACATAGACAACTATGTTCCAAACTTTTTCGAAGATTCAAATCTAACAAGTTAAAAATGCAAGGTTGCAATCTTGGATAAGGGGTAATACCATAGACTTATATATATAAACTAGCGTTTATAGACCAACTGACAGCTCGATCTCGCGTGACCAATTTTGGTTTTGGCGCGCTTACCTCAGCTAGTGATGTACATTATTCAATTTGGAGGGTTATCGATAGTTTCAAATAAAAAATGGTATGAAGATTTCAACTTTATTTATTTGTTCAATTGAAATGTTGACATAATGCTTTCTTTGCTGCGGCGGGTCATTTCCTTTTTTGCAATCAGCATATTTCCTACGTAGGTTTCTTTATAGAATTTGCTGCGAAGGTTGTTCGTAAGAATCCTGGTCAATAGGCGCTATCTTCACAAATAAGACGTGCGAAACCAGAAATAGAATGACATCTGTCAGACAAGTGATCGCCGGTGGTCAAACACATATTTCTTCATCCTTCAATGTTGAGACGTAGATGGGCCTATGTCACGGTTTACGTACGATGATGCGAATCTCTTGTTAATACGACCCTGAAAATAATAGGTATTAATAAGTATTTCGCACCGAGTCGATCTCTAATCATCATCATCATTGGCCTCATACGTCTGTGACAGACGATTTATTCAGTGTCTGAGGCAGGATTTTTCATGGCTGTATAAGCCGATACGGGAGCGGCATGACTTTCCGCACGCTCTACAAACGAAGGTGGAATTAGAGACTGGCACATGCATGTTTAGATGTCGTTTTTGCCTTTTGTTTGCGAGACCAGCGAACCAGGCATCATCGTGAGCTTTACGCCCATCAAACACGCGCTTTCTCCATACATCCCTATTCTCAGCAAGCTTCTCCCAGCTTTGATGGTCGATGTCAAACGCAGCCATGTCCCGCTTGGCGCAATCTTTAAAACGTAGCATCGGTCTTCCAACTCCTCTTTTGGCGTTAGCTACGGCGCCAAGCAGGACACGCCGCGGTAGACGCGAAGGTTCCATGCGGTACACATGCCTAGCCACCGCAATCGTCTTTGCTTAAGCAAAGCGGTAAAGCTAGGCAGCTGTGCAATTTCTAGAACTCGCTCGTTTGTGACTCTGTCCTGCCAAGTTATATGCAAGATGTTTCTTACGCAGCGCATATGAAATGTGTTGAGTCGACGTTCTTGTTTTGCGTACGAAGTCCAGGTTTCAGCTCCATACAAGAGTATGCTTAGAACGCAAGTTTGGTAAACAATTATCTTGGTTTTTGTGGTCAGGTGTTTATTATTCCATACTCTTGTACTGAGCCTGCCGAACATGGTCGCCGCTTTGCCGATACGAGTATTGATCTCAGCATCGAGGGTGAGATTGTTCGACACAGTCGACCCCAAGTAGCAAAAGTTGTCAACTATGTTCAAGGGAACGCCACCGAGCAAAATACGTGGTGTTTCTCCACCTTGAGCTAGCACTACTGTTTTTGGCATTAATGGACATTGAGAACAGAGAACACGCGTGGGAAAACTTATCAACAATGTCTTGAAGCTCACTTTGAGAATTAGCAACGAAGGCTGCATCGTCAGCGAACAAAAGGCTATCGACGAATAAGTCATCGCGGTTACGCTTTGACTTAAGAAGCGAGATATTGTACAGCTTCCCGTCAGCCCTAGAGTGCAGTGGTATACCCTGTTGGTCATCGCCGAAAGCAACTTTAAAAGCAATGAGAAGAAAATACCAAACAGGGTAGGAGCCAACACGCAGCCTTGGCGAACACCTCTACGCATTTCGAACGGCTCGGATGTATTGCCGTTAAAAACAACAGATCCTTTCATGTCCTCGTGGAAGGATTTAATGAGGCTTAGAAGTTTTGGAGGGCACCCGATGTTTAAAAGTGCAGTATAGAGTCCTTCTCTGCTCACGCTGTCAAAGGCTTTGTTAAGGTCGACGAACGCCACAAACAGAGGTGTTTTCTGCTCTCTACACTTTTCCTGCAGTTGGCGAAGTGTAAAGATCATATCTGTTGTGGAACGTTGGGCGCGGAATCCACATTGCGATTCGGGATTTACACGATCAGCAAGTTTCTGGAGTCTTATTAAGACTAACCGAGCAAATAATTTACCTACTATACTTAAAAGGGATATTCCACGATAACAGTTACAGTCACCGCGGTCACCTTTGCCTTTGTATAGGGTAATGATGTTAGCATCGCGCATATCCTGTGGTATATATCCCGCTTCCCAACATTTACACAACAGATTGTGCAGGATGGGTAATATGCACTTGAGCCTGATAATTTTGGCGTGGGTACCATCGTTTCCAGGTGATTTTCCAATTTTAAGCTGCTTTACAGCCTTGTGGTACTCCCTTATGGTAGGAAGATCATCTAACTCAGTCCAGGTAGCTAGTTTTGGCATGCAATCTGCAGCTTCTGGCATTATGTTCACTGGTTCTGAGTAGAGACCAACATAATGTTCTACCCATCGTTCGAGTTGGCGTTGAGCATCTGTAATAACAGTGCCGTCCGCTTCTTTAAGGGGGGCTGTTTTTTTAGGAAAAGGACCAAGGGCCTTTTTAATCCCAGCGTAAACACCACCAAAGTTTCCCATATCAGCGCATGATTGAATGCTTTGACAAAGCTCGGTCCAGTATGCATTTGCAAAGTACCGTGATGTGCGTTGTAAAGCTGATTTTGCATTCGATAGGTCGATACGCGTCTTTTCGGATGGGTTAAGGCGATGTTTTAGCGCAGCTTGTCGTTTGGACTCGAGCAGAGGTGTAATGTGCTCGAGATTTTCAGCGAACCAGTCCTGGTTTTTGGCTTTCTGATGACCGAAAGCCGTACCGGCTACTTCTGTAAGTAGCTTCTTTACTTTGCCCCATTCCTCCTCTATTGGAGCGTCTACATCCCAGGTGGCAACTTCGTCGCGTACCAGCTCTTCATACTTTTGGACCACCTCATCGTCTCTGGTTTTTGGAAGATCGAGCTTCTTCCTACCAGGCAATTTGGATGAGTGGAACTTTTTGTGAGCTATAGCAACTTGTGATGCCACCAAGGAGTGATCTGTGTCACAATCAGCGCTGTGAAATGATCGCGTGTGCAGGGTCTCGCGGAGATTTTTCTTTTTGGTAAGGATAAGGTCCAGTTGATGCCAGTGTCCAGAACGAGGATGTTTCCAGGACACTTTGCGAGTTGATTTGCCTTTAAAGTAGGTATTGGTAACACACAGTAGGTGTTTAGAGCATAGCTCTAATAAACGTTGGCCGTTTTCATTAAGCTTCCCTATACCGTGGTTACCTATACAATCTGGCCAAGCAATGTTGTCCTGTCCGACCCTAGTGTTAAAGTCGCCCAGAATATATAAGCGGTCAGATGGTTTTAACCCGCGTAGAGTCTGGTCGAGCTGGTCATAAAACTGTGTTTTGGCTTCATCTGTTGAGGAAAGTGTTGGTGCGTAAGCAGAAATCAGTGATACGTAACCATGGTCCGTATTTAATCGCAGCAACATAATGCGTTCCGAGATGCCGCAAGGAGCCTCTATAGATGTTAAGAGGTCGTTGCGTATGGCAAAGCCAACACCATACTCGCGCACAGCGCTGCTGTCCTTTCCTTTCCAGTAGAATGTATAATGTGTCTCACGCAAGGAACCCTCGTCAGAGTCTGGTCTCTTGTAAAGCGCAAACAGCAATGTTCAGTCTGTGTAGTTCGGCGTCGATTACGGCAGTTTTACGCAGATCTTGTGCGTCAGTAGAAGAACCTCCACAGGTGTCAGGAGGCCTGTCCTCATAGTACGGACATTCCATGTTGCAAATCGCATGGATAAGCGGGGTTGGTTTGTGATATTTTTATGCCTGTTAGTCGCAGGTGTACAATGTAACGGCGCCGATTGTCCAGTTGAGGCTGGTGCTCTCTACACCCTAAAAGAGCAAACCAGCACCGGGGCGGATCAGTACCTTATTGGTCGGGGGCTGCCCAACTTGGAGCGGGCGGTAACTGATCAGTGGGTCTACGATGGACCCTCCCACTGACGGAAGCGACCCCTGGCGCCCGCACTTACGCCCATACGTGCAGACTTATAACCGGTCACTGCCACTTCCCGTGTTGTTATCCGCGAGACGCGGGTGAAGTTTCCTCTCCACAGACACTGCGTTGCCTGGGACGCAATTATGGAAAACGCAGGGCTGCCCAGGACCTGCGCCACCCTCTCGGCCTTCCTGGCTGACTCCACAGGAACGACGAGTCGATACGTGCGGAGCCAGGTCGGCTGCAGGAGTCTGCCGCACGATATATATGAGTTAATCGCACCTGACGGAGACCCCATTCCGGGTTTAAGTGTGGAGTTTTCCTTCTCCAGGACCCTGATCCACTTGGGTCGGAATGAATCCCTCGGTCGGCTCTTACGACCCCCACGGGAAGAGAAGGGGTGGTGCTATTCTACTCTGCCGGCACCACACGGCTGAATCTCTAATAACTGGATCTAAAGTGTATCTGTTGGATGTAGTTGAAAATAATGTTATATGTATTTTGTAAAAAACGATGTCTGAATTGTTCAAGTATTTATTTAGCGAATCTTTAAAATTTGCATATTTTTTGTTGTCATACTATTCAAAAGTATGTAAGGTAGGTACCTCTAGGTAACACTAAAATTATTGTTTAAAACAGGATTATTACCGTGATAATATTTTTGTTGATCCCGATATTTCGGGGCGGTTGCACGCCCCATGGTCAACAACCCACATGGTCGGTTGTGAACAACCGTGAAAACCTAAAAACTTATACCTCTAGGTAACTATCGATAACTTTGTCGATAAATTGCAGTCAATCCCTGGCCTAATTGCGAAATTATTTTATCCCCAAATATTATGAAAATTACTAACTAATACACTTTTACATATCGAAAATACGAAAGGAAATATAAGGATTTGCGTATTTTATTATTTTACTTACAAAAAAAGGCACATTTAAACAAAAAATTCACGTGTAATCCCAGTGACGACTTTCTGAGAATTTACCTGTAAAATATGCAGTTTTCCGGGTAAATGTGAAGATTCGCATCAAATTCGCATCCTGAATACATAACCATCGTTGCACACTAATCAAATTATAAAAATAAATCAGGATTTCTGAAAAAAACACCAAAATAATGTACAAGTAAAAACCAGCGGGTTGAATTGGGACGATCTGTCATACAAAACAGGTTACAGTGACATAAGGTTCGCTATTCTTTTCTATCTTACTGAGTTTCCATAAATCATTTTCTTCTCTTTTGCACACTATGTTCGTCTATCGTTTCTATGTCTATGGGTAATACATAATGGTTGTAGTAAATGTAGGCATTTAGTTTGTATGGAAATTGCAACTTCTTATTTGTTAAGAATTCAAACTTGGTGCCATAATGGAATTTGTTCAGTACAATGGTCTACACAACGTCTCCAATTTAATGTATTTCCTTTGGAACACCTTGTATATGGCTAGCATGCGCACTGTAGAGAGACTTATCTCGTGCGCGAAAACACAAAGATGTGTCAAATCATATGGAATTTATCAAAACAAGTAGTGACCAATACGACCCATGTTCTATGTGGAAAGTTATTCAGTTTCGTTGTATGTATGTATGTATGTAGCCGGGTCCGGTTTTCTGACGAAAGGAGTTGCAAACATACAAATCGCATGTACCATCTCCGTTCCGTCGCAGGTAAAAATCCAGTAGGTAGTAATACTGATGCTAAGAGATTCCGGTTTAAAATAACCCTATTTAATAAAATTTCTTCCAGCGGATGTCGTATGAGGCGCCCTCGCAGTAGTAATATCATGGAACTACTCAATGGAACTTCTGCGAATGATTGCCTATAGTGATTTGAGGGCTTCATGTGCCGAATAAAATAGTCCGAGTGACGGCAGGTCTCAACCATATCTCACAAAAGAATAGAATATTTTAGCTATGTACGGGTAGAGGAGCTCTAGTACTTCGGATTGGTCGTGGTCAGCCGCGGCGCAGCTTGGCACGTTTGGCGGAGTAGCTAAAAGTTTGCCCTCTGAAAAAAGTTAAAAATATCTCATCGAAGAATAGAATGAGACATGGCTGTAGCGATAGGAGCAGTCTAGTAAAGCAAAATCTTGGTCTGCCGGCTGCTATCTTGGCACGTTTTGCGGAGTAGCTAAAAGTATGCCCTCTTAAAAAGTAAAAATATCTCATCGAAGAATAGAATGAAAATATATCGTACCGATAGCTTGCTTGAGTCTGCCTACATATATACTGGTCTGCCTGGCCACAGCCTGGCAGTTTTCCCGGTCCGACCACTTTTACTTTTTTAGTAAAAATTTTATCTCTTCGAATAAAAGAATAAAAATATGTCGTACCGATAGCTTGCTTAAGTCTGCCTAGAAAAATACTGGTCTGCCTGACTACAGCCTGGCAGTTTTCCAGGTCCGACCACTTTTACTTTTTTTGAGAAATTTTTATTTCTTCGAATAACAGAATGAAACTAAGTTGTAATAATAGTTTATTTAAAGCTGAACACATATCCCTTGGTCTGCCTGAGCTCAGTCCGGTAGTTTCTCCGATGCGATCACTTTTCACTCTCAGTAAATTTCAATTTTAAAGGACCCTGACTTTGTTTATTAGGGAGTGGGCCCCGCCAATAAAATGAAAATTTGTCAGTGTATAGAAGTGAGATTTACAGAGCTGTAATCTCTCAATGTCCAGATGAAGAAAATGTTTTCCCAAGTATTATATTTTTGAAATAATTACTACGAATACATCTGAAGTTGTAGATTCTTGAAATTAATATACTTATTCTTATAATATTTGCCAGTCGTCAGTGCCGTGACGTTCACTTTCATATTTTTTACTTGGTGCGGCATCAAATTGTGGCTGTCGCAGGTTGTCATTTGTATGGTAGCTCTTTCTCTTTTTGTGTGGGACACCGAGTCCTCCGACGACTACTGGTGTCGAGAGTTATACAACCGCCTAAAGTAGCAGATCCTCATCAGTGAGGGAACCGACAGGAAGAGAGAGAGAAAGTAGCAGGCCTCTAACATGGTTGTGTAACGACTGCCGTGTAAAGTAATCAAACAAAAGTAACCGGGACCGACGGCTTAACATGCCCTCAGAAGGACGGGACCATCTTTCTTTTCGGACAATGAGGTAGTTCTGCCAGCAATATCCTAACCCGACTGGGAGCAATTTCACACAGTGATTAAATATCAGCTTTGTGAGTGACCCACCGAGAATCGAACTCGGAACCTTCTGCGTCGCAGGCAGTCACTCTACCACTGCACCACATCGGTGATGGTGGGTGTCCTGTCAGGAACCGCAATTTTATCTGGAATGTGTGGGATCCAGCTGAGCCAAGCCATGCCATGTTGCATTCTATTCCACTTGGCCGTGTGGGAATCAAAGTCAAATATGTACAGTAATTCCAACAATGTTTGGACTGTTCCGGGAAATTTGACTTTGGAATAATAGGAGACGAATTAGCGCTGATATTGGTATGGAGTTTGGAAAATCTAGCTTCCATATGAAATAAGTACTGATGGATGCCATTATACTATTTTGTGAAGTCAAGGTACTATTCTACACCCATTCAGAAAATCCAGTGTCGAATATGGGGCGTTCTTATTTGACTTGGACATACCTTAATAATATTAAACTATTTACGGGGAACATTGCTAACCATTCCCATATTTGTTTATTATTTGGTATGTTGTGAGTGTTTTAAGGTGTCAGTCTGTCGCTTAAAATTTTAAGATAAAAGAAGAGATCCTTCCCTGAGTTACGTCCTATACAGGGTGTAACCGTGTAAGGGACGGTGTAACGAAAACATTCGAGGCGACAACTTTCTCCATGGAACATAATACCTATGGTGATAAACGAAGGAATTATTTCGACCTCTCTTACAAAATTCACGATCAGCTTACTGACTTTGCATGGAAAGTCAAAAATATTCTTTGTTTACCGTCATATATTTCTTAGGGAAAGTTATTCAGTTTTATGGTCTGAGCATACCTGCAAAGTTTTTGTTACTACGTCTCTTACACCACGTGCAAGACTAATTTTACCAACTTTCCTTTACAGGGTAGTTGGATCTTTGTTATCTTATCTTACCTTATCTTATCTTATGTAAAAAAAAACATGGTGGCTTTCAAAAATGGCGGCCAATCAAAATGGCGTTTGTGGATTTTTTTTAAATCGAGCGTATCTCGAGAGTCGCTGAAATCGGTTCAGTGCCTTATACTTTATGAGTGGAAGTGGTCGCCATAGCTGAAATTTTAACAGTTATCTTTCTGATTCAGTCGTCGTGTGATGCCAGCTTAGAATAGCATCACCCCTATTCTGCCTGTGGATGTCGTAAAAGCAAATTAGGGTTTAATATCTATGGAATGGGCAGCAGCGTTCCCTGTGAATTAAATATCTTGCACTGCACCCACTAATCCGCCTGCCAAGCAAGCGTCGCGTGGTGAGTATGGTAATACCTCCCGATAGGGGCAGTTCTATGTCCAGCAGTGGATTTTTGCGGCTGTAAAGGTATAGGTACCTAATACCTATATTTTTATTGAGCTCATAAATATACTTTACATAAAGCTGCTATACTACTAGTGAGTCTCATTGGGAACGCCGTATCCTTTCCGTTACACGCTGAATATTTCATAGACCTGTAGCGAATCGCACACTTACCCGACCACATTGCGGTTCTTGACACCCACCATAAATGACAGCCTCAATTTTGATGCGGTTTTATTTGTATAATTTCGAAGCAACCTGTTTGTCAAATATCGCGATAAGTATTTTTACGACCGTTGACATTCTGTGACTCTGCCCATAGTCTAATAAAACATGGTCTTTCCTTCCCAGAGAAACACAAGTCAACGTCACTTAGTATTGCCACTTTATTTCAATAAAATACGTTATGGGGTAAATTCTATCTCATAAGTGTTCAACGCAATCTTTAAACTATATTAGTCATCTCAGTGTTGTGAACATACATTTCAAGTATCTTGACTTCAAAATACTGGGACATATATACGACAAATAATCTAGCCGTACTAAAAATTTGAAGTGAGAATATTTTACCCAAGACAATATTCCCATAGTTAAATGTTTACGAGTCGAACTGGTCAACCGTGCCGCACCACACTGCACGCACATGTTCCCAAACCCAGCAACAACTTATCAATAAAAACAAAAGATTATTATTTTTTTGCCTGTTCTACGCGCCACTGCGTGTTAAGTTGTCCCAAACATATAGTAAAAAAGAGGTAAGGGAGAAACAAGGTATTTGAAGACAAAAATGTCATCAACAAGAAAAACCACTATTATTTGCACAAAATGTCAAACAAGAGTTTATGGACGACAGTTTTTAAAATGCTGCATATGTAACGGTGAATATTGCACTAATAGTAACTGTACGAGGATTCCAGAGAAAGTCTATTTCCTAATGAACCAAGAAAAAAAGAACAACTGGAACTGTCCTCAATGTCAGAGAATGATAAAAAGAAACTCCTTTTCACCTCTTATTTATAAAGAAAACAAGCCAGCCCAACGTAATAGTTCAAAATTCAACTTATCGCAAAAACTTGAAAAAACTTCTACACCGAAGCAAAATACGCCGCCAGCGATAAATTATAGTACCTCAAACACAAGCGGCACATTAACAAAAGACGGAAGAAAAACATCTACGTCCAACTACGATAATACGTCTAACTGCTCCGAGGAATTATTTTTATCGTCTAACACCGACCAAAGTAAAATCACAAATGAGTTAGACAGCGAAATTGAAAATTTAAGATTAAAACTAATGACCGCAAACGAAAAAATTCTGACACTACTTAAGGAAAACGAAGCTCTGAAAACAAGGCTGAAGGAAAAGAAATGTTGCATAATAAAACTTAATCAAAATACGAACAGCCAAAATAGTCAGAAAAAAACATCTACACAAACAAAACACGAATTACCTAAAACAAACCCAACTAAAAATAACCAAGACAGCACGATTCCTCCGAATAAGCAGAGTAATGGAAAATTAAACAATAGAGGCAGCACAATTTTGTATAACTCATCGGACGACGACACTCTAATAGAAAATAATAAAACGTCACTTGGCAGCAAAGAAGACCAACAAAAACCCAAACCTAGATTATCCATCATAAGCGCAAACAATAGAAACAAAGTGTTACAAATAATTGAGAATAATACTTCTTATACCTCTTATGATTATTGTCACAACATTATTTCCGGTGGTGGCATCCGTGAAATATTACACTGCATGACCGAGGAGGTAAAGTCTTACACAGATAACGACTACTGCATTTTAATGATCGGCGAATCTGATTTTGTGATAAGTAAGGACTACGTAGAACTAGTACATCTAATTAGAAAAGCCGTACAAAATCTTAAAACTAACGTCATAATATGTACACCAAGTTATATATGCGGCTCAAGAATATTTAACTACAGAGCTGAAATATTTAACCGCCTACTGCATCAAAATATAATAGACCACGATTACGGCTTCTTCTTCGACACTAACTACAACGTAACGATGGACATGTTCTCGCCAATCACTGGAAAGCTCAATAATAAAGGAATGGACGATATTATTACAGAACTACATAAAAACTAAATAACATAAACTGCTGATATGGATACAAAAGGATTTCTACAAGAAACAAAACTCAGGAGAAACCTACTCAGGAGAACACCAACAGCCGGATTTTGAGCAATCCTACATGTCGCAAACCCCAACATGCTCTTCCCGGCCGGCAATAGAAACCCGAGCTCTACCAACTGGAAAATGTTTTCGTAAATAATACTGATTTTCATATATTATACCAGAATATTCAAGGCATAAATGCCAAAAAACATTTAGTTGAAGCACTTACAGATGAAATAGGCCTACAAGCACTTTGCTCCACAGAAACATTCATTACTGAAAAAAGATTAGACTTATTAAAATTACAAGGTTTCAACCTAGCATCCCAATATTATAGGAAAAATTACGAACGTGGTGGAGTATGTATTTTTCTAAAAGAAGAAACTAAATTTATAGAACGTACTGACTTAGTTAACTTTTCGGTAGAATTTATTTTAGAAATAAGCGCAGTAGAGTTAAAAGATAAGAACACTATACTGATAGTTGCTTACTGGCCAGAAGAAAATAGAGAGTTTAAAATATTCTACGAAACCTTAAAAAAGTACTTCAACGATTAAGCGTATCACACAAAAATTAACGTTTTAGTAAATTCCAAATTAACTCGCACTGTATTAAACCTAATGAGAAGTAACAATTTTACGCAACATATAGCGGAACCAACACGAATAACTTCGACATCGTCAAAATGTATAGACCTTTTATTTACCAACTTTATTAGCTCGCAATTAGTTACTACTGTAAACGAATATGGACTTTCAGATCATAAGGGTGTGCTAGTAAGCGTCCCAGACTCCTCGAAGAATCTAAAATGCAGCCAATTTACAGAAAAACGCATATTTAATGAACAAAATATTCAATATTTTAAAGAAGAACTAGCAAAAATCATATGGAATACAGAAATCTCCACAAATAAAACTGTAAACGAAAATTACAAGTCATTTTTAACAACAATTACCCGTACTCTTAATAATTGCATTCCAAGAACTGTAATAAAAATACGACACAAAAAAAAGAAATCATGGTTAACCGCTGGATTAAGAAAATCCTGTATTCATAAGCGGCAATTAAAAATCCTTGTAGATCAAACTGATAACGATATCCTTAAAACACATTACAAACTATATGAGAAACTATTAAAAAAAACTGTCACAGAAGCCAAAAAACTACAAAATATAAATAAAGTCAAAAAATCTAACAACCTTATGAAAGCTATGTGGCAGGTAATAAATGAAAATAATAATAAAGAAAATAAGATTAGTTATAAAAATATATCTCTACAAGTAAATAATAAAATAACAGACGTACCAGAAGATATTGCAAACACATTTAATGACTATTTCCTTTCCCTAGGAGGGGGCCCAAAAGAGGTAAATAAAAATAAACCACAAGGCTTACCTGTTGTAGACCCTCAAAATAACTCATTTTACCTTTCCCCCGTTAGTGAGCTGGAAATTTATAAAATAATTAAAAATCTCAAAAATAAAAGTAGTTGTGGATATGATGAACTGCCACCAACTTTAATACGAAAATGCGCTGAGGAGTTACCTACACCAATGACTACTTTAATAAATCAGTCATTTTCAGAAGGTATTGTACCTGATATGTTAAAAACCTCAATAATAAAACCCGTCCCCAAAAAAGGTAAACAAACTAATGTAGAAAATTTCTAAGATAAAGTATGAGCGCCCAGGGAGTAGATTAAGAAATGATACTACTTAGTTGGTGGTTGAACTTAGACTGTGTACTTTATTCTAATAATTACATATCTAGAGCTCGAACGCTCGATTGCCTAATACTAAATACTGCTAAGACAAGCAATACGCTTCTAGTGGCTATGCGGCCACTACACCTCCCCCGAAGTCCCGATTCACCCCCGGGGTTAGTAGAAAAAAAAAATGTTGAAGCATATTACTTGTTCTAAATAAACATTTTTTTTTATATAAGAAACTTGTAAAATAATTACCAACTATTGCTAACAATACCTTATAATTTACTTATACCTACTTAATAGATATAGTGGGCCTTCTTTACTTACTATTATACCTAATTACTTAAGCATAGTATATAATTATCTTCTTTCTATATTTAGGACCGTATATTGTAAATAAACAGTAATTAAAATTATATTACTTGTATTAGATATAGTTACTAACTTATAAAATAAAATATATGTCAGTCGTCTCAATCCGTGTATCGATCCAATCTATTGCTATAAATTTTTAAAAACATATCCAGTTATATAACTGTCACATCCATATTTTGCACTTAATCTACACAATTTCTCAAGTTTTAATGGTAAAATCCTATTTGTATTTTCATATCTTTGTGTCATACATAATTCTTTATTTTCTTCATTTTATAATATAAACATTTTTGTTTGTTTGCTTGCATAACTTACATAAATCTCTCGCTAACACACTTACGGTAGATTACGATCGAGATGTTACGTATATGGCCGTTTTTCAGGCTCATAAATGCTTTAGCTATTTATTTACCTACCATTTTTGATGGTATTTATTTATAAGTAGTTGTCTTCATAGTACAAATTCTACTTGATACGGTAATCATATGTTACCTATTTCATAATACATAATAGTGACATCTTTGTGCCTACATAATGGGTTGTACGTTTCCTTACGTACACCCTTACAATACTGGTATGTGTAACTTATCCCACAGAGGACGGTGAGTCAAACACCATGGTCGACTTGAAAGCTCTGATCCTCAATGTACCATGTTATCATTATACAATCATTACAAAACGCATAATGTGTAAGGCATCTCATGGCCTCCTATTTTTCTACATAGTGGAATCTTATTCACACTTAAATCTGAATCATTATCTTTTCTGCTTTTGTACCTAATTCATATTGTACTTTTATACATCATCTTTCACAATACTTTCTAATACCAACTTTTCTTTCTATCGCGTCATGCTGCAGCATGTTGAATCCTTTGGTATTAATATTTATCATTACTTTGTGGATGATCAATCCATCTAGCATTTCAATATTTCTACCAAATAATTCCCAATTGTCATGGTTATCTTTACATTGCAATCCATTCATTCGATTTACTTTCTTTCAATCTTCCTGTCATCTTTTTTTATCGGAAATTTAACTAATTGTACTCTAGGTAGCAAAAGATTTTTAATAAACTTCACAATTCTTCATATTTCAAATATACCTATCCTTGAACGCAACTAATTTTATTTATAAGCAGAAAAAGATATTTGATACGTTCATAATCATATTAGTAATTTATACCTATTACTTCATTAATATCAAACTTTAAAATCTGAATTTGTCATCTTTCGAAACGACAAAAATGTTTCACAATATTGCAAGTAATTTACATGTAGGTATTACCTTTTGGCTTCTCTGCATTTTACAATCAAATCAGCAGTAATAAATTATACAAAATTCTTTGCACAAAATGACATCCATATCCAGGTCATTCAGTGTCAACTTAGGTTAGTGAACTTTATTACTATAGGTATCACCTGCATTATGCGATGTGCTACTTTACAATTTCATCGCTAGGTATTTTGAAACTAAATTTATAATAGTTTTAGACACAATTCATTCAATTATAATTTATTCTTGTTTCTACAAAACCTTCTTTCTAGTAAACGGTAATTTACTCTTAACTAAACAGTTAACGCTTCCTGTGAAATGTAGGTAACTATAATTATACTCTGGTGTCACAAAAAGATATATATTACATTTCTGCCTACTTATCATTTAAACCACTCTGTAATCCATCTTTATTATATATACTTACATTTAGTCACACTTTCGGTGAAGATAAACTTTTATACATGGGTCAATTTTATCTATTTATTGCATGATTATTAGCAAACATCTGTGGCATATTTCGGCCATGATCATTGATATACTTCATTTTCGACGTCGTTTTGATTACGCATGGATCCACAAGTCTTTTAGCCCCAAGCTCCACAGAGAGGACATAGGACATGCCCTACGACGCTTGACGTTTGATATCGCGACGCTTTGGCGACGCTTGAAACGGTTTCCATATAAAATGTATGAAAACGTATTGACAAAGGCACACACAAGCGTCGCCAAAGCGTCGCATCTATGACAGCTAGCGTCAAAAATTAAGAGGAATGTTTGACGATTACTTGTCTGTCAACTGTCATTCTTACGTCCTATGCTCTTCGTCTCTTTGGTGGAGTTTGCGCCTTAGCAATACATTATGAATGACTATACTCTTCTTTCTTAAATTTGCGTAACAATGTGTAATTAACGTTTTAATTTATTTATAATTAGTACCTATCGTGTCAGCATAGTGTCTTTATCTCTAGATTCTCAAAACTCATTACTCTATTTTTAGTTCTTTATTTCAAAATTCGTTTATAATGTGGAACTTATGTTGCAAAATGTCTAAACTAAAGCATTTACTGTTTCTCTACGGATGAAATATCTATCTGTCATTGTAAATTCTTAAAATCTCTAATTTGTATAAAATATTAGGTAAGTTCTATAAATCTGCTTTTGCTTAAAGAAGTAAAAAAAAACTGTTACTGCTTATACTGCATAAATGTTTAAGTCATGTTAAATAACTACCAAAATGTTAAGTGTTTAATTTCAAATTAACTATCAAAATCCTTTCTTCACTCTGCCTAACCTGCAAAGTAGTCACGCTACATATACATTGTCGTGTATTAGTCATACCTCTGCGCGTCCGCATAAGTACTTGTAATACCGAAAATGCTGTCGATGCATTCTGAATGTGATACACGTTGGCCAGACGTGCAACACCTCAGGTGATGCAATGTTTGCCCATAAAGCGAATGACCTTTACTAAAACTTAATAATTTGTATAATATAAATTTAATCTTAGGTCGTATGTATTTGTCGCATAAATGTTTGCAAAAATGACCAACTCTATGTGTTATCGTTACGAACGGAATTTTTTAAACATATTTTAAACAACAATTTATATATCCCCATTATGTACTTGCAAAAACTAACTCAACTCAAAATATCTTGTAGCTATTGGGATCAACTTACACCAGTGAAGGCTTATTAAATAAAATAGCACTAAATAAACGGTAGATAATGAGTAATGACACTACACACTAAACTTAGGTACTTAAATAAAAAATCATTGCACAGATCGGCTAAAAAATAATAATTTTGCTATATATTGCTAGCAAAAGAAAATGTCCTCTAATGACTATTTCTTCAATGAGAAGAATTATTTGCAATTGTACATCGGAATTGCTACTTTACTTAATTATTTATTTCATACTTTGTTGACAGGTTGTCCTTTCTCCAACTCCTGCAGGGCTAAGATTGTGTTGCGCAAAGTAGATGGAGCTTTTTAAAGTTGAACTTTTTAGATATATGAATCCTTTTTACACAGATGTATTACGTCATAAGAAAAAAAGAAGCAGCTATAGCTACTTTGACAGCTTCAAATACTCCAGTGTCGCCACTTTGTCTATATATACACATTTATTTATGTATATAGCACTAGTGTTGTGCAATGTGCAATATCGATAACTTTTCGCGGGAAATTCAAATAAAAATTATTCTGTACCTAATCAAACTGCCCGAATCAAGCATCTATTGAAGCAGATTGAAACATAGCGCAGACCGGACGCAGCATGCGTGCGTGCGTGCACGCCTGGCACCAGTTGTAATGTATGGAAGTGTATGACACAAATACCAACCAGATGCGTGGCATTTGCGGTTTGGTGCAAGATGCTTGCTGAATGGTGTAGTATGCTTGCGAGATGGTGCGGGATAGAATGGGGGCTTGCGGTAAGATGCGGGATGTTTGCAAGACTGTACGGGGTTTTTGCGACATGATAAGGAAAAGTAAAAAAGCTGCAACTACATACTTACAAAGTTTAATTACTCACCATTGATTTACAATTGTTCAATTTGTTTGTGTTTTTAAAACAATGTTTTATTTACAAAATTGTACAGAATATACCCTATTTACAGCTATACACAAAAGCAGAAATTTTTACAACTTTATGTAACCTACAAAAATGTACAGAATTTACAATTATTTACTACAACTACTATAACAGCCTTTTTCGTTGTTTCGCTTGTTTCGCTCTTCTTATATTATTTATTACCACTTCAACTACTATAACAGCCTTTTTCGTTGTTTCGCTTGTTTGGCTCTTCTTATATTATTTATCCACTTCTTTTTAGTTCGGGATCAACTGGGAATCTGGAATGATTATTAATTTTATTAAATTGATATATTATTCAAAATTTCTATACGAATTTATTCCATTTGGGTCCTATTAATAGCAATACTGCACTTATGCAGTACAAAATGTAAATATTTTATCGATATCGATTGGACGCACTTTTGCAGAATTTATGAGTAGGTAACATGTCAAATACCGGCGCTGGGAATTAGTAAATAATATTTGTATTAAATAATCTAAATTATTCACCTAATAAGAACCTGCGACGTAAATGTATTGTTTCAATGACTTCAAAGGATGCATTTAAGTAAGGATTAGTTTATTTATCGCGGAGTATTTGGAGTAGAAAACTTACCGGTGAAATGACTTTTTTCCGTTTTCATCATTTGGTTCACTTGCGTGGCTCTTGCAGCCAGGAACCACACACGACATGTTTAAAAACAGTTGCGTCCATTCACTTTAGAAAAAATCCCAAGATTTATAATTATTTTTCACCAGAAAATAGTAAAAATAAAAATCCAATGTTTGTAATCATCTGGTTACACTCAGTTTGACCTTGATCCGGCTGGTGGCGCGCGACGTTTCAAGTCAGTCACTGACGTCATAGTCGTCACTTTTTTTCTCACGAAAAAGGTTCGTAAGGCGTGAAAGAAATAAAGATAGGTTTATGAGTTCAACTTAAAAAGCGTAATCTAACTACCTATACTAAATCCTTGGTGTTGCGAGTCTTCAAAAGTTCTATACGATTTGACATTTCAACGCGCCTCTGAGGCGCGGGCCGAGGCGCGCGAAACAAACAGGAGCAAACTGCCATAGACGATCATCACTAACTAGATCACGGAGTTTTTCATTTGAGGTTATCACCCGCTCAAAACATAGTTGTATTTCTTCAATTTGCTTATTGTGCAATGAGTTTGAAGAAATCACTACAATGAAAGAAACTTTACGCCGTGACTTTTTATTGTTTATTTCTTTTAGGTGTTATTTTATTGTTAATGTCATCACCGTCTACAAAAATCTATAATTTTGGTATCACATTATTTTTACCGATCAATTTCGACCTCATTGGTTCTAATCCTACAAGCCATATAATCAATTTAAAAATACTATTTGACATTTGCCAAGATAGTGATGCCTAGCCGCACAATATTTCGCTATCGATTAATGAGTTGGAAAATGATCATTAAAATATTGCTATGGTCAAAGACGATACTTTGGCATGCTTATTATTTTTTTTGTTGTATGAAACTTAAGATAACACCTATTTCTAGTTTATATACTTAATCACTTATTTTATATTGTAAGTACCTACATTTGCAGTGTGGTGCCGGCTTAGAATAACATTACTCCATTATCTTTCCCATGGGTGTCGTAAGAAGCAATTAAGGAATTTGAAAGTTGGTGTGTATTGCGATTTTAGGTGACAGGCTGACAATCTGTCACTATGGTGATACACAGTCTTCTCTTCTGAATGATTCTCCAACTTTTGCCAGACGTGGTGTATTTACAGCCGTATATGCTATGCCTTCACCGCAACGGATGTAGGCGCGATATGTAAATGTAGATACATACGTACATACGTGTGTATGTACGTATGTATCTACATTTCTTTTCTGCGGGCGCCTGCCGCACGATCCAATGAAGGCCTTAAGGTGCCTTTTAAAATTCACGCTACAACAAGAGGCAAGTGAAAAGGACTCTCTCTCTCTCTCTCTCTTTCGGAAAGAGAAAAAGGACTTAAAAGTACGGTTTCTGATACTAATTGCACTGAAATATTAAATATTGTTATTTTGATATTGACTCTTTAAATAATAGAGCTTCATCTGAGAGATTTATTTCATGGCGCGACCTAGGTACTTCTAAAAAAAGTAGCTAGGCAGTGGAAACAAGCATTTTTTTTTTCATCTACATCAATAGCCACAATAGTCTACTGCTACTAGACAGTGGCCTCTCTTAGATGAGGAATACCATATTTACCATGCTTAGTGTAAGGTGAAAATATTCACAAGAAACTCTACTGTTTATTTTTGCTGGTGTTTCTTGTCCGAGTTGCTTTTTATGACACCTACGGTTAGCAAGTAAACGTGTAAATTCTAAGCCAGCCGGCACTAGATATACATGTAGGTAGTTTTCAATAGCATTTAAATTCACAGCTAATTCATCATGTTTGCTACAACTTTGGAACACCGGTTATCGATATCGATAGTGTCCCGAATGTTTTCTTTACTCGGCATCACTACTAAAATTGACATTAATTACGTTGTCATCCTTGGATTGATTGAAATAGTCACAAATGGATAATTGTTTACATTGTAAAAATATATAAATTTTACGCATTATTATTGTTTTGCTGTGTTTTATAATACAATAAATAGTATTATTTCTTTTACAAAATATTATAGATATCTTTCTGCTTATAAAAGTAGCCTAAAAGTGAGTTCATGTCTTATATGTTAGCGCTATTAGGTACTTTGAACTTTTATCATGTATGGAATTTTATTGTGTGTGTTTTCCTCATCTCTCAAATTATACCAATAGCCAGTAACTAGCTGTATTTACCCTTAGATTAGAAAATTTATTCATGAGTCGTCAATTTTGCAACATTTACAGAGCAAGAAGCATTACATCACATGGAAAACTTACTACTTATTGAATGGATGAACCTATCATATTTCAAAACTATTATGCTCAGCGTTTATTGCTGGTTCAGATATATACCCATTGGATGCCTCTTAGAGTATGACCGGTGGTTAGACTTTGCAGCCAGCCCGAAAATTATGGCTCTACATAGCCTGAGCTAAAGGAATCCTAACGTTTTTCAAATGGGATCTTTCAAACAGCAGCGATGGTAGGATCTGCGACAAATACGACTGATTTCCGTTAATGGTCTGAACTACATGGATGACTAAGGTGATGACTGCTTAAAAGTACCAACGTAATAAGGTTTTGTACTTATTATAGTTAGTGTGCAATGATGCAATGCTATCGAATTATTAAATATCTTACCATGATTAATCTACCATGGTTCTATGTTCTGTTAGAGAGTCATACCAATATTAATACAAATTTGAATACATACCTACAAAGTATAAAATGAAGTCGCTTTTTGCGTATCTCTGTCTGTCGTGGAAATCACCTTTCCAAAACAACGCAACCGTCTTTAATGCGGTTTTTTGTAATAGATTTGGTGATTCAAGATGGAGGTTTATAGGTATGTATATTACCTACAATGCTAGGAAAATATCTTACAATATGAGTTGCAACGGGCCGCTAGTGAACATATAAAGAGATACAGTGTCAGTCATAAGTAGTTGGTATAATAAATAACATTCTTTTTGTCTTTTCAGTGTATGCTGCCAATATTGCATTTTACTTAAAGAAGCTAGCTTCTTCTTTTTGTGTGGAACCATGAGTTGTTCAACGAGTCAACGACCAAACGAAAATAATTTCATAATCACAGGAGGATAATAACAATAACAGATTCATGAGCTTTCGCAAGTCACAGACAAGTCTTTAATGCCGCTAAATTTATAAGTAACGATAATGATAGGCACCAAGCGAGTGGCCTATTAGAGGAGTCTAAGATAAGATTTTGACGATTTTCGAATGTATTGCGTCCTAGACGTTATGCATTTTCTGAAACTGCAACTGGGGCATCTGCGCATAGCTGTTGTACATTATTCTCAAATTAAAACTTTAACTAACTGTATGCGGTATTTCCTTTAAATCTTATCAATAACCCGAGTTTAGAAAGTAACGTTCATCCGTAAAAAATAGTACTTTAAAACCATTTAAGTATAACGATGATAAAAAAGCACAATGATCTAAACTCATAATGTCGTAAACACTTAATGATTTAAACGCTGAATGTCCTACACGCATAATGTCCAAAGCGCACAATGCCTCCTTAAGATGAAGCGTGATTTTTAAATAGCCTGTAGGCAACACGAAGTTATTGCAGTTATTTCCGAACCTCTTATTCGGGCTTATCTTTTACTCAGGCAGCAAACATTGCATCGATTATTTACTATGCCACCTGCGAAATGGCAAAAAAGTGGATGCTTCATAATATAGGTACATTCGTTCCGAGTAGGCATGATTTTTTCTATGGAACATCTCAAATAAAAAAAATCACGCTTTAACTTAAGGGACCGTCTTGCGTTTAGGAATTAGACCAATGTTTTAATTATCGGTATAAAAGATTAACATAATTGATCGGTTATACAGGGGATAGGTAAAAGGGGACAGGAGAAAAGTAAAGTAAAAGAATACTACTTAGTAGGTATCTACTGATTACCACTAAAAAATGTGTCATTCCCACGAGAATAAGCATTTTCAATTATTTTTTTAATTTGGCGAGTTTTAGGAAAACTAATAGCAACGTTTTCAACGTCTTAGGAAAATTTATTGCACTACTAAACAAAGATTGATATGAAGGCTGCTTGAAATCAGACGTTCGTAAAAAGATCGAATAGTATCTAAAATAACATGGATGCTACATAAAAATGTCTTATTCCCACGGCAAAACGCATTTATCAATATTTTTAAAAAAGTTGCGCTACTGAGCCTATTCGCATTTTAGGAATACTAACAGCGACATCATGTACCTATGGGAGGTCCAAATTTTTTTCACATTTCAAAGTTAAGTTTTTTCACGTTTTAATAGTTTGCACTTTTATCAAATTGAAATGCACTGAATACTTTGACTATTAGTGAGTCTCATGTGATTAAAATTTTATACCTACTACTTACAATACTTCATTACACAATGCATTCATCATAAACCAGCAGCCAGCTTCAACACCGGCATACCTAATTCATACAATTCCAACGTTAAGTATGTTAAGTAACAGTTACGATGAATGCATGTGCATGAATTTCAAAAGCGTTCTTATTAGGAAAATACTACAATCTTGACGAACCGGAAGGAGGTACCTTCTTATGTTCTCGCAGCTATTTATACCTATGTTCCATGATGTTAGGACTTTATTAGGAAGACGCAAGCAAGCAAGCAAGAAGTGTTTAATTTAATTTAGGAATTACTAGATTAAAAACAAATCTCTATCTTTGTGTAGGACACCGAGTCGTCCAATGACCCGATCAACTTAAAGCACGTATTGCTTTGGTTGACCATGTAAACCAAGGTCAGTACAAAATTTCACAGCCGCTGTAGCAGATGTTTTAATATGACTTCAGCAAAGTTCTTGGATGTGCTTTACATGAAGAAACTATGAAGCAAAGGAAGCTATCTATATCCTATATGTCAACATCCAAAATGTTTTATAATATCTTTTATCTTTGAATCAAACATCTTTTTACTACTTGTCATTTTACACCAAAGGATACACGATTATGTTTTGTGTAGGTACTTATTTGACACCCTGCCTACAGCTTTGTATCAAGAATAGTGTCAAGAGCATACAAAATAAAGTTTTCTGTATCCAACTTATATTCAAAGCTAATTTAACTGTTTGTGTTTATATATTAATGAATAAATGAATATATTTTATAGGAGCAAATAGGTAACACATATTGTCTAAATAATAAATACATACACGTATATCATTTATGTCAAATAATACAATATTCATACTCATATCATATCAATATCAAACAGAAATTGTTACCTACCTATATTGGTTATTTTTTATAATTTTTATACCTACAGGGAGTACCAAAAAGGGTAGGTAATACAAGCCGAAAGGAGGTGAAGGTACTCATGAAACAGAACAACCTGTCCACATGGAATATGAGTCGAAATATGAAAAAATTGGACCTCCGTATAAAATTGCCGATCAGCTGATTGATTTACTATGGTAGGTCAATTTTTTCATATTGCGACCCATATTTCATGGGGAAAATTGTTTAGTTTCGTGGGTACCTTCACATCCTTTCGGCTTGTACCAGTACTCCCGGTTATCCTATACGCGATTCTTTTCCTTGTAATAAAAATAATCATTTATAGTCGACTAGCATCCCGTTAGCGGTTTAACCCGATGCAATTCATTTTCCCACAGGAATGAGCCATTTTCCTGTTATGTGTTATACACATTTCTACCTAAACTTTTTGATCAATCTGTTTATTACAAAAAACCGAATCAAAATCTATAGAGTAGTTTAGGAGAAGTTAGCGAATTCCACGACAGGCAGACAAAAAGACAGAAAAAGGCAAAAAAGCGACTTAATTTTATACTATGTATTGAAGACCACTCGCTGCATTCGCGGCCGTATGGCGCTCTTTTACTCACGGGAGTTTAAGACTCATATGAGAAAGAGAGCGCTCTCTCTCTCTGTTTGTGTGGGACACCGAGTCGTTCAACGACCCGATGATGCGCTAATACGACCGCCATACGGCCGCGAATGTAGCGAGTGATTTTCCCAACTAAAGATACTTACCTATTTTGTTTTTGGGAAACTAAGTACAGTTCCATGCAGAAAGAAAAAAATTCAAGGAGAAAGAAAGATGAGAGAGCTTATAAACCCAGCGTTAGTATTTATGTTAGGAATGTCTTTTTCAAAAGTAAAGTAAAATAAAATACCCTCACCATTGTGCGGTTTAAGATAAACACGTACGGGTCTACGAGATATCAATTCATATGCTTATTGATACAAAAGATAAATTCAAATCGTTTATCCGGGATAGGAAATGGATCGCATATCTAACTACGTCTCTTATCCTTATTTGTACCTTACGCACTTTCCTCTCTTCATATAATGGGGATAAGGTGAATAAATTAAAGTACGGTACAGCCATTACCTCCTAAAATAGTTCATTTAATTTAAATTTCAAAAGTACCTACTTAAAATCATGGATACCTACCACTACATTTATCGAATTATTCTTGTGATAGCTCGAAGACTCTCCCTGCTCTTCCGAGTCACCTCCGAGTTGGAGGAGACCCAAAATGACAGATTCATGCGCGCCGAAACTTCAGTTGCAAGTCACTTGTTTATATTCTTTATGGTTTGTATGGAAATTTGGTCAGGTTTGTGACATTTTGACAGCTCGGCGCGACTGAACGGCTTTTTTGACATCTTAGGGCTGCTGAACGTTATTCTATAATAATAAGTAATAAGTACTTACTTGTCACATTTCAATAATACAAATACACGTACCGGCGTAATAGTAGAATAAGACTACCAATAATGTACCTATAATCATTCATTAGACATATTTTCCTTCACATCTGTTTCCAAAAAAATGATGGAATTTGGTAGGTGTATAACCTTTTATAGATTTGAAAATTTATTTTTAATTAACTGATATAAAATAGACTAAATAAAAGAAATATATGTCCAATGTGACGTTAAAAACAATTTTAAAAGCTTTAGTCATAAAAATGTAAATCATTGAAATTGCTGCAATTTATATTTGTAAAACTTACATTATTCATTATCAGGTAGGTACGATACCGTTTGTACGTCGTGAAGGCATCGCTGACTCGGCGTTCTGGCTGTAGCGCGTGCAGCGAGGCGCGCGCACGGCATAGCGGTTGCTACCCTGGCTCGCATTATGGGTGACATGTTCGATTATGCTCTGCCTGGCTGCTCCTCATCGGACCCGTACTATGAAGTCTCGCGGCGCCCAGCAACATAATCCTCGCATCAACTAGGCTTGAATCTACTGCGAGCGCCCAGCAGCTACAACCTCTTGATTCTTCTTATAATTTACCACCTCGTCATGGAATATCCTCTTCATGCATGTCATCTTCTTCTATATTTTTGGTTATTCTTCTTTTCTTGATGTCTTCTATAATGGTTTATCTTCTTTCTTGAAATCTTCTAAAAGGGTAAATCTTCTTTCTTCATAATGTTATCGTTATGTTTTTTTCTTATTGGTTGATTACTCTGTCTTAGTGATTAAAAGTAGTCGTACTCCCTGCTGCACCCAACCATGGGCTATCTCTTGATACAATAGCCATCTGATCTGACGTCATCTTGTTTCCTTTATTGCGCCTTCTTGACTACATCTATCATCAAAATCTGGTCCGGTACTGCATCAACTGCATTCATTGGTCACATTAATTTTATCTTTATTACATTGTCCGTCCACGTATTCTTTGAAAAAAATTTTAACAACGCTGCACTTTTGTACAAAAACGTGTCACTTTTCTTTATAGTTTATTATTTTAATTTATTAGTTCGTTATTCACTGTTTTATACTGTCTTTTAAATTGTCTATAATTTTTATTTAAGGTAAGGTGGGGTAAGGCTAACATAGTTTATTACTATTCGGTAAAGATAGGATTTTATGACAAATTTTATTGCCCGATCTTTGAGTCCATAATGAAACTAACAAAAATATATTATAAACTTTTATATTATTATGAATAAACTTACGCCAGTGTATCAAAAACGGTTTTATTGTAAAAAATTGGAGACAGCTCAAACTGTTAGTCTTGCCCCATGAAACGGGGTAAGACAAACAGGAAATAATTTTGATTCAAAACGTTGCATTTATACAGTTTCTGAACGAAATTTATCAATGTTGAAACTCATTCACTGTAATTTCAACTTTATCACAATGCAACAAGGTTTATTTTCAAAGTAATTCACAGAAATAAAGATTTGGGGCAAGACTAACATAACAGTCGAAATCAGAGGTACAAAACCTTTGAAGGCGGTTGAAATATTAGGTAAAAAAATGCAGAACTCATAATTAAACAAACGAAACTATATCAAACTTATTTAAAATAACGTTAGCTGTAATGAAGTTGTATTTGCTTTCTTAATCATGAATAAATTATGGCACTATTCGATTTTTAATTTATTATAAATATGAAAACGTATTTGAAAATGTGTGTAACATCTGGTTTTGGGGAAAGACTAACATACGTTAGTCTTGCCCCGGACGAACTGATAGTCTTACCCCACTTTGACTTTTCTGGAGTATGTTTTGGTTTTGTGGTAAATTATTGGAATCCGTTTGTTTTACGTTAAATGTATGTAAAAAGTTGATAGCCAATACTATCGCCAAGCTAGTTACCTTTAGAACAGTTTCATTTATTAACTTTTCAAGGTCTTTTCATGATAAAATACGGTTACGCGGCAACTCACAGTTCTTTTTTACATGTCTGTCAGATTTGATTTTGTCATGGTGGTGACACTGTTGAGTTTTATCGACATCTATTAGTTAAATTCAAATTGTTTACGACTTTTCTGTTTTACCGACTCAGTAAACTAGAAAAGAAAGCAGTATTTAACGAGATATTTCAAAGTGATAGTCTTGCCCCGGTGTTAGTCTTACCCCACCTCACCTTATCATTGTCCATTTAAATCACTTCAGGTTCTTTCACTTCTTGCCAGGTTACACGTAGTTTAACACAAATACTTTACAAAGAACTACATGATACCCAGCACTGCCCTTAAGGGGCAGCCCTGGCCTAGGTCGCCATAAGATAAAGTATGAGCGCCCAGGGAGTAGATTAAGAAATGATACTACTTAGTTGGTGGTTGAACTTAGACTGTGTACTTTATTCTAATAATTACATATCTAGAGCTCGAACGCTCGATTGCCTAATACTAAATACTGCTAAGACAAGCAATACGCTTCTAGTGGCTATGCGGCCACTACATTTCCGCCCTATTTCCTTACTACCAACATTCTCAAAAATCTATGAAACAGCTATGGCAAATCGACTCTATAATTATTGCGAAAAATTCAAAATCTTTAGCGAAAGCCAAAATGGATTCAGGAAAAATAAATCAACATCATTAGCGCTATATAAATACATACAACAGACATTAAATATTATAAATAACAAAAACTATGCAATAGGAAACAGTACAACTACTCAATCAAAAGAAAAAAGTCGCGGGTGTATTCCTAGACTTAAGTTCCGCTTTTGATACCGTTGACCATGAAATTTTGATCAACAAACTGGAACATTATGGTATCAGAAATGAGGCTTTAGATTTGTTTAAATCTTACCTACACAACAGGCAACAGTTTGTGGAGATTACAGGGTGTGTTGAGGAAACACAAACTTATGGTCGATTTAACTCTAAGCTTGTTAAAGTATCCAGAAGCGTGCCTCAAGGCTCAATTTTGGGCCCAATTTTCTTTATTATTTTCCTAAACGACATGCTAAATTTTATTTATAATCAAATTCCTGACATTAAAGTAATAGTATATGCGGACGATACCAATGCCATATTGACAAGCGAAAATATAACTGACTTAAATGCTAAAGTGAGTCAAGCCCTTAGTGTTTTTAATGAGTGGTTTAGTTGCAATAATTTGAAAATTAATGTTTGTAAAACGAATATCTTAATGTTTAAATCCACAGCTCGTAACAGTGAAAAGCTGGATATTACAATGCACGGTGAACCTCTGTGTATTGTGAAGGAACTGAAGTTTTTAGGTGTGTACATTGACGAATTTTTGAACTGGAAACCAGAACTAAAAGCTCTGGATAGTTCAATAAGTTCCTCATGTTATGCATTGCGTAGCTTAAGAGACGAACTAACGACCAGGCAGTTAAAAATTGTGTACTATGCGCTTGTAGAGTCAAAACTTAGGTACAGTATCAAACTATGGGGTAAAAGTTACGATTACAATTGTAAAAGGCGTTTACTGCTCAAAAGGGCAATACGAACAATAGTTCGTATTCCACCATGGAGTCGTGTAGGATCATTTTAGATCTCTAGGTATTTTAACAGTACCATGTTTATATATTTTAGTCTTACTGACTGATGCTGTCAAACATAGACACAACTTCGAGACAGAGAGAGAAATGGAATTACGAACTTCAACCAGGCGCAAAGACCTACAAACATTGATTAAGCCGACTCTTAATGTAGTCAAACATTGCGCAAAATACCAAGCAGTGCGTCTATTCAATAAATTGCCTGTAGATTTGAAAGTTATCTCTAACGTGAAATCCTTTCAGCAAAAACTAAAAGCATATCTTTTGGAAAAATGCTGCTATAGTGTTGACGAATTCTAAAATTGTTGTTATTTACATTGTTTGATTATGGTTAAACTTTGTTTCATTCAAAGTTTTTTATTTTGTTATTTTTAGGTTAAGGCTTCTGACATTGAATTTACATTGATTTATACTTGTTTGACATTGTTTTCTATTTAATTTTTTGCTGTTGACATTAAGTTATATTACATTAAGTTAAACTTTGTTTCATTCAAAGTTTTTTATTTTGTTATTTTTAGGTTAAGGTTTCTGACATTGAATTTACATTGATTTATACTTGTTTGACATTGTTTTCTATTTAATTTTTTGCTGTTGACATTAAGTTATATACCTATTTTGTCATTTATAATTTTTGTTGATTATTTAATTTTATGCTCTGACATTGTAATTTTATATTTAATTCTATTGTTTTTGTTACATAAACTATGTTGTCTAATTTCGAACACAATATAAAAATTGTTAACGAATAAATAAATAAGAATAAGAATAAGAATCCTGCTTGATATGAGCAAGGCTTATGTATGATCGAGTTTCTCATAATATATTATTAAACAAACTGCATGGAATTGGAGTAAGAGGAAGTGTCCATAAATGGTTTGAATCATAACTAAATCAACGACTACAATATGTAGAAATAAAATACACAAATGCTCAAACTGGTGAAATTTTACATATTAAATCAGCGACTAAACCCATAACAGGATCCATACCACAAGGCAGCGTCCTAGGGTGCATTCTATTCTTAATCTACATAAATGATTTACCCCGATCTATGGATATTCCATGTACATTATTTGCTGACGACATTTCTTTAGTATTCCCCCACCAAGACAACGCCAATTCTAACTTAAATGAAACCCTAAATAAAACACTAAATGAAGTTTCTTACTGGCTACAACAACATAACTTGCAATTAAATTGCTCAAAAACCAAAATTATGCAGTTCAGACCATATCAGAAACGCGCTCTTGATATCAATTTCTCCTTCCAAAATATACCCATAAATTGCGTAGACACATCTAACCTCCTCGGCCTTGAAATAGATACTTACATAAACTGGAAACCACACATTCAAAAAATTGCATCAAAACTATCACGGTTCACCTACGCTCTCTCAGAATTAAAAAAGACAACCAATCAAACAACTGCTACATCTGCATACTACGCCTACGCTAATTCTTGGCTTAGTTATGGCATTATTTTATGGGGAAATAGCACAGACGTGGAGGATCTCTTTAAACTCCAAAAAAGATGTATTAGAATAATTACAAACATCAGTCAGGACGAAAGCTGTAGGCCGCACTTCAGGCAACAAAACATATTAACTTTAACATCTATGTATATATTTGAAACAGCCAAATTTGTAAGAAAACATAAATATATATTCCCAAACGATAAAGACCCTCCAAACTCTCGACTACGACCGAGAAATAAAATGGCTATACCCTTTTCTAGAATGAAAATGTTTTGCTCAGGTCCCTATGCAATGGGAATAAAAATTTATAACAACATTCCTAGTATGATTAAATCCGAAGAAAAGGACACAGTATTTAACTCTAGGCTCAAAACCTACTTAATTAAAAAATCTTTCTATACACTCCAAGAGTACTTTGATAATACTCTACATCATTAATTAAGTTTAATCTTTGTTTGATATAGGTATTTAAGTTTAGGATAGAATAAAATGTACCTATAGCTCTAGGTATTTACATAAATGTTAAAATAAGCTAAATATCTGAATTTCCCAGTTAAGAGAATACATTGTAATTTATATAAGTCTCTAAATTAGTCAAATAGAATTAAACTGTGTCAATATAGGTTTAGTAAAACTACTTTATAAGAAAATTGTAGTGCCCTACCACGCATGGAGCTATGTATATATTTAAGACCTTTATAAAACCCGTGAATACAATAAATGAATATGAATATGAACAATGGGTTAAAATATTTCTTAATAATTTTATAATTTAGATTTACGTGTGTATTAACTTTAACTTTACAGCAACACTTAAATTTTATTTATTAGTTAACAGTATCTTATATGATTTACAAAAAACATCATAAGAGTGGGTAATTCTGGTTACCCACAAGCATGATGACGTAGTCTTGTGTTGGTCACGTGGTTCACGAGTCTCGGAAAGAAATACCAGGCGGTGTATCTTATTATAACATGACTCTGCCCATAAAGGCGTAATGTATGTGGAGTGCGTTTCATCTTGTAGTTCCTATATGGCGCATCATGTCGGAATTTTGAAATTGAAATTTTATATTGACTGCGGCCATAATATTACATGCGGCTTTCCAATGCTACCAACATGACGCCATAGGAACTATAAGATGACACGCACTACATGGTTTCGAAATGATTTCCTTTCGTCTGAAATAGGATCCGGAGGACGACGGAACTCGAAGCGATTTGCTCTCCTGCCAAGAGTATATTGTGTTCTTTGGATCTGCTTCAACTTTCATCATGCGAACGGCTAAGGAGAGGAATTCCCTGCCGGCGGATCTGTTCCGGAATATTAAAACTGGGGCCTTTTCAAGGCAAGAATGAATAGACACTATCTAGGCAAGCATGCTCCAACATCGTCTGCATCATCACTTACCAACAGGTGAGATATCTCAGAAAAATGCGTGCAAAAAAAACACCGTGAAAACGTGCGGTAGGTGTGAATATCACCTATTCCATCAACGTCGTGTTTCGCCTATTTAATTTCCTGAGAAGCTTCTAATCCGTAGTTTAATAACCTCATGCATAAATAATACACCTTCTCTATTAGTGAGGATGATCCTCATAAGTATATCTAATAGTTCGTGTCGAGTCTTGAGCGTAATGAAGACGCTATTAAGAAATGAAACATATACAGGGTTTCCCGGTTATCGTGATACAAAGAAAAAATCTAGACTCTGGACGTCCTAAGCTACCATAATAGCAAAAAATATTGTTTTTTTGGCCCACGATAACCGGGACACCCTGTATATCACGCTTATTGCCCTTGCGGGGTAGACCGAACGTAAACAGCAGTAAAAAACGGCCATTTAAAGTCCAATTCTCTTATATAGTGCCGCGTTGAAAATGTCCGTACAAAATCTGTCGTTTCCCAAGGAAAAGACATTGTCATCGTGGCACTATCAAAACGAAATGAACTTTACACCAAGTCTGACACAAGTTGGAGAGTTATTCAGAAGACTGTGTATCACCATAGTGATAGGCTGTCACTGTTGAACTACAACACATCAACTCTCAAACCCCTTAGTTGCCTCTTACGACACCCACGGTAAAGATATGGGGTGATGTTATTTACAGCGTCACTTTTGAATTTATCGTTTCAACATTGGTCCCATAGAGAAAATTGTTCAGTACCATGCCCTAAACATCATAATATGAGGTATATGAGGTACTTTGATCATGACAACATTCATCAAAGCGCACTTGGATGGACGGTCATTCATCCAAGTGGA
The DNA here is from genome assembly GCA_024500475.1 of Phthorimaea operculella. Classification (NCBI taxonomy): domain Eukaryota; kingdom Metazoa; phylum Arthropoda; class Insecta; order Lepidoptera; family Gelechiidae; genus Phthorimaea; species Phthorimaea operculella. Next base: position 4,626,886 of record JANFCV010000017.1, read on the forward strand.
CTAGGTGGACTAGGACCGCGTTCGACTAGTCCAAAAATACTTTGATCACAATTACTTTATCAAAATTACTTGGTCCAAGTTTACTTTGATAGTACCTAGCTTTTTAAAAATAGATAGGAAGGGATTTAAATACAGAACTGAAATAAGAGATTCATTTTTTGTACTCTTCATTTGTTATTCCGATTCGTTATTTAAAATCAAAACATTTCCATTAATATTATATTTTGTTGTACTGGCCAGTACCAATTATGTATTCTGTGCCAGTATCTACCTACTTACCGATCTCGAATGAAAAGAAAAAGGGAAGGTAAGTATTTGAAATCAGTATTTTTGTAAGATCTTGAGTTGTCGAATTTATGAATACGTTTGAGCTGTAGACCGAGAAAATGAATTTCTTGTTTACATACATGCCTAAATACATACTCCCGAAAACCATAACCATAAAAACGAATAAAAAGATAACATAATTTCGGATCGACTTTGGAGCCATATTTGAACATTTTGAGAAGTTCAACATTTTGAGAATTCAACATTTTGAGATTTCAATATTTTAGGAATTAAACATTTTGATCCTAAAGGAATAGAAATAGCAGAAAGTTATGTTTCTGTCATGAGTGTAACTAGTTTGTTCCGTTCACCTCGCTCGCAACAAACTTTTACAAAACGAATTAGGTAGTTACACTTTGTGTAGCTTTGAAATTAGATCCGCTCATATTTTGTGTTGTTTATTGCAATATAGTCTCTTAACAAAACTCATACATAATCCTAAAGAAGTCTGAATTAACAAAATAACATTCATTGTAACTGTCAAGTTTTGAGCAATAATCAGCACAGAACCAATACATAATGGAGGGACGTTAAGCCGTCGGTCCCGATTGCTGTCTATGACCTATGATATGACAGCAACCGGGAGCCGTGCCCTCCAGGAATCTTTTCGGATCAGGTGGTCTAGCGACATTCTAACCAGACTGTGAACAAATTCACAAAATGACAAATAGATATCAACTTTTTGAGTGCCCCATCGAGAAATGAACCCAGAACTTTAGCGTCGCTGGCAGTTGCACTGCGCCACATCTGTCGTTGACTTTACGATGTTGGAATGTGGTAGCGGCTAAGAATACTGCCAACCCTACTCCACTTAGGGTGTTTCGTAAAAGGTGACGTAGCCTTTTTGACCTCGACTGAATATCTGTCGACTATGCTCAACCGCATGGTGGCGGTAATACCACCTACAATAGCATATCCTGAGATATTTGGCGAATAAAAACATTTCCAAATCTTTTCGCTACATGATTTTGTGCTCTAACAAAACATATTGCGCCGACCCTACTAATCTTATGATGAATGATGGACGATCGTGGTGGAAATTCTTTCATTAATGCTTAAAGCCATATTATACTTGCTTAATTCGCAGGCTAGGATAGCTAGAACCGCGCCAGCCCAGTTGGTAGTGGCGTCGGCAGTACAGACAGATGCCGAAGTTTGCAAGTTCAAATCCTGATTGCGATGGAAAATTTTGCTACATTTCCAAAAATTGTTTAAAGCCACTTTGTATGCAGACATCGCGAGCACGTTTGGGAAGGTAATCAATTCATCTCCTGCTTATTATTCTGCTGGAATAGGGTAGAACAGCGCAGAACTGTCACTTAAAAAAATATCCTTGAGTACCATAGGCTAGTTTTTACAACGAGAAAATATCTTGAAAAAGAAAAATGTTTTTAATATACTTATTCGGGAAAATTACTAACAGTGGCCACATTATTAGGTTCTTCTTTACAACAAAAATAGATTTTCATGAGACAAACACCGGATCCTCACGGGAAAACGGGTACCTACCTAATCTAAGTAACAGCGGGTGAAACCACTGGGCAGGCTGCTGGTCGTTTATTATGCGTATGCTTAATTTTGTTACATTTTGTCACATATTGTCATTATTTTTATTGCTTCTGAGGGGTTTCAGTGGGGGCTTCTGATTAGTTAAGGGTATTTTATCTGTACGTTGTACCCCCCACATACTCTATGACGGAGTTTATCAGCCGTCACCGGCGTTACCGCGTGTGCTACTTCGTTTATCTTATGCTTAATTTTGTTACATTCTGTCATTATTTGTATTGCTTCTGAGTGATGTAAGTCAGGACTTCTGACTAGTTAAGGGTGTTTTATCTGTGCGTTGTATCCCCCACATAATCTATGACGAAGTTTATCAGCCGTTGGCGACATTACCACATGCGCGACTTCATTTATCTACAGCATAATTTTGTTCTATTCTGTCACATATTCTGTCATTATTTGTATTGCTTCTGAGACACTAGTTAAGGGTGGTTCATCTGTATGTTGTACCCCCCACATACTCTATGACGAAGTTTATCAGACGGCGCCGGCATCACCACGTGTACGACTTCGTTTATCTTATGAATAATTTTCAGACGCAGTCACGGGAGTTATGTGTACAAATAAGTTTTATTTTCCTCGTGATTCCAGATTTTGTACATGTAGGTAGCTGTAGGTACTTGAGATGGTTCCTTCATAATTTAGCAGAAAACATTTTGGTGGAACATGTAAATAGTATTCTTCTACTTCATAAAAATCGATGTGAAAATGTTCTTAGACCAGTATTTTACTTTAGAGGTACATACATATATCATCCCTATATCCCTTGCGGGGAGGCAGAGGGTAAACGGCTAGGTATACAAAACGGCCACTTACACTCTGACAGTAGTTTGATAGTCACTCAAAAGACTGTGTGTCACCATATACCGACAGGTTGTCAGCCTGTCGCCTAAAATTGCAATAACATCAACTCTTGAAAGTCCCTTACGCGGTTCTTACTACACCCCCAGCCTTACACGGCAATACCTAATAGGTATTAGATAACACCTTCAGAATCAAATCTAATTTGCCTATAATCCTGTAAAGATTGTGTTTCCATAAAGATTAGACCGTAATTCGCTTGGCTTACCAAAGATTTAATCCACAATCTAATCTCCATACTAATCGAGCGCGGTAAAGGCCTCTGCTGTTTTAAACTTTGCCGGCAATATTAACCTTTATCAATATTCATAGCTTAAATTATTTTGTGTAAGCTCTCAGGGCACCAATAATGAAAGAGCCGACTGCAGAAATGCCTTTCTCATCGGGTACCACAATAGGTTAACTTGAGAACGTTAACTGACACGTAAACAAGTCGAAAGACGTAGCGCCAGGGCCAATCCTGCCGAAAGATGAAAATAATCAATACTTTTTGATAATTTTTGATCTGTAAAATTTATGTCTAAAAGTATCCGAATCAAAGTGCTGGCATATATTATGTAAAAAGAACTTGGTCTGCTGTGGCGATGATAAGATTTATTAAGGGTGCTGGAAGGGCACTTTTGGAGCGGTCTGCCAAGCACTTCTAGCAGAGTGCGCACTGGCAGACCAAGTTTTTTTAATAATTAATCAATGGTAAACTGATCCCAGCACTTTGATTGGGGTACTTTTAGACATAAATTTTACATATGCAAAATTATCAAAAAATATCGATTATTTTCATCTTCCGGCAGGATTGGCTCTGGCAGACCTACGTCTTTCGACTTGTTTACGTGTCAGTTAACGTTCTAAAGTTAGTCTATTGTGGTACCTGATGAAATAGGCATTTCTGCAGCCGGCTCTCCCACTACAAGTCTGCTAAATAAAAATCGTTTCGCTTGGATGTCGATGGCAGGTCAGTGTGATGCTTTTGGTAGTTTCGTATTCTTTAAACTAACAGTTTTTAGTATAGATAATCACCATGGTAACGGAATGACAGTTGAGTGTCGCTGGCATTAATACAATGGCTAAAATGTCCAGATCAATGGACTTTTAAAGACGAAACCCGGCAAGCAACCAAAATGAAAACTCAGAAAATTCGTCGCAACGTTACTATTTCAAAAACCCTATGAAGTACTTGCTTAATGATTTTTAGCTACAAAAACTACGAATATGCAGTACATTGGCAAATAATTCCAAATAAGCTCTGCCATCGCAAAGTGAATTTGCTATGACTAATTTATCTATTTAAAAACAATCACCAATCTACAAAAGTATTACCTACAATGGTCTGTAAATTGTTAGAATGACTAATATACACAATGTCCAGCCAGACTACCTACACCTACTTACTTACATGGACGACTTTTTAGTTTTTCTTACTAAGATTGTTTTCATCGCGTTATTTTCGTTTTTCTTAGTATGACCGTTACCGAAAACTTAGAACCGGTTGGTGATAAGGAACAGCTTTCCCAGAGGAACATAGGTAGAAATGTGAAAAAAATGGGCTGCACATACTATTACAAGATAACTCAAATCAGCTTGTCGGCAATTTTGTATGGGAGGTCCAAATCTTCTTTTCCTATTTCGACCTATATTCCTTTGAGAAAGTTATATCTTATCCTTTCTCCAGCCGGTTCTGAGTTTTCGTTTTCGGTCATTAGTAAAATTTCACTGAATATTTCCGTGTTTCATTTTATTCGCAACGCGTGTTTTATTGTGCTATGTTATATTTCAAGTTAAATAGATTGACATAATTAATATCGCTATGAAAATGCAAGTTAGATAAAAATAATGACGAAGCGTGCTATGACATTAAAAATAGTAGCAACGAGATGATAAAAATAGTAGTCATTCAACAAAGATCTGAATATAGCAGTCAACGCTACATTAAGTTTTTGTGTAATGTAGAGAGAATGTTGTGTTGTTTTTACGTTATTCATACCAAAATATCTATTGTTGGATTGTTGCGTCTATGCATCTTTAGTGTCTAGAAGAATCTTAGTGAAATTATCATCGAAGTTTAGTCTGAGCGAGTTCGTCCCATAATTAATTATTCTGTTTCAAACTAATCTGGACATTAAAAACGACGACGACGACTAAACAGAAGAGCGGTGTGCCTTATATGTTAAAAAAGTGTGTTAGTGTACGAAATGTCTGCGTACATGATTTTCAAAGCATGTTGTGCGATAATAACTTTAATTTTTTCTGTAATAACACTTATTATTGGAATAACTTCATGGACTATGATCGAAAAATTTCGTAATCTGAGAAATTTTGCGTTCCTCTGTATCATAACTACAATAGTTTCAACGTATATGCTGTTGCTTACAGAATTATTGTTAGGTTATACACCAATATTTTTGTATGTGATATATGGATTTCCCAGTGTTGCCAGATATTGCTGGCTGATTGTTTTATCGATAATAATCTACAGCGATTTGGTGGTAATTTTTGAAAGTGTCAAGAAACGAAAATTCTTAAAATGTAGTTTGTTCGCTTGGGGTCTGCCATTACTTAGCACAGGAGTCCACATGATATACATGTTTATTTCAAATGCATCTAATGAAGAAGAATTCGATGAAATAATATTTTTGGGTTCCGTTGGCAAATTGGTACTAAAAGTTATACTTTTATTAACTAGCATATCCATTTATTCGAAAGTTATGTACTCTTTGATGACAAATCGTAACATTGTGAATAGATGTCAGAAAGTACAAATTGCGACCTTGACGTTTTTCATGAGCGGTGTACTATTTCTTTTATTACATTTGATGATGTTTTGTTTGGAATTAATATGCAAAGATACATGTAGGAGCGCCAATGCTGTTTTGGAGGACATAACGTTTTTCCTTTTAAGACTGGAATATTTGTTTGTGAATCTGTTGTTTTTATTGTTTAAATCTAATCGGCGTACTTGGAAAGAATATTTTGCTAGAAGACGTAGATTAAGGGACGGAGATCACGCTGCTGTCACAAATCTGACATCATTTTCTAATTAATTTTATTATACCTTGTACCAAAAATTGTATTTACTACTTATAAGTACTAATATTTTAGACTTGCACAGGATTGAACGATTTTTTTCTTATATACCTAATTATCTACACAATTATCAATACACCTACATGTGAAAATACGAGTGTTTGTCTGTTATTTTATTATTTTACCCCGCAAGGGATATAGGTGTGATATAGATACGTATGTAGTACTTGAGGCAGATCATTGAGGAGCAGTAAACAAAAGATTAATAAACCGGGCTTATACCTATAATAAATATACTTGCTTACAGACTGGAAATGATTGCGGCCTACTATTTACCAATTCCGAGGGTTCTGAGAGGCAATATCGAGAAGAATAAGTCCAATCAAGCGCAAAAACGCAATACAATTGGTTAATGCGTGAGTGAGTACGAGAAAAATATGCCGAAACTGGCTGTTTCGCTAACCCTCCTCTGACACTTGATTTGGCAGAGATACATTGCTGACTACTTTCAGTTTTATACAATAACCAGCAATGTATTCAAATTATGTCACAGGAGTGGCAAAATAGCCACTTTTGCTACAGCTCTAGGCAGGTTGTAGAGACTACTCATAGCTACGATGAAATTTGTTACTACGTTTTTTTAAATATGAAACTTAAAGAGGAATTCGGGTAAACGAGTTATGTATTTATTGACCTCGTTTACCCGAATACATAATTCGCATGCATGTAAACTCTTCCATCAGTAGGGTAAAGTACGGATAGATGCGCACCTTTTGGAAAATGCTCTATAACTCAATAATTAAGAACTTATTTACAAAATTATCTTTACATATTAAAAGATTGATCTTTAATCTTTCATTAAAGCCCTAAGTCATGAATTTAATTTTTATTGTTTTGTTGTAAATCCAGTTTTATTTGACCTCTTGAAAAAGGGATAGTCGCGCACCCGCACGGATAGTTGCGCAGCACTAAAAAATCATGGGGGGATACTTGCGCTTTGAAGATTGCCTAGGTGACTTACTATGAAATTTGTACTTTATTTAAATCAAACCAATTTGAAATTAATTTGATTAATTACTTATTTTAAAAATCGAATAGGCCTCCGAACCTTAATATTATTACTATTTCTAAAGTTATTGAGTGGTAAGTCATTATTTCAGTAAAAAAATTGTATCAACGCGTAGGTAGCATAAAAATGCATGTTGAACAACGTCCATATCTAGACTGTAATTTAGAAGCATTTTATCCATCTGCAACATACTAAAATAAACAAAAATATCAATCTGCGCAACTATCCGTCTAAAAAACCTGCGCAAATATCCTTTTTGGTACGGATAGTTGCGCATTTGATTAAAAAAATAATGATTTGATATTTTGGAATAATTAATAAATGGGCACATACTTTATAAAGTAGTGCATATGAGGAAATAAAAATGTGAGCGATTCTACAATCGTGAGAAAAGATACCCGAAAAACAAAATGTGCTAAAATAATTTCGACGCCCGGATTGACCACGCTACCGAAGATTTTTGCTTAAACTGGCGTAAATTGTGCAATTACTCCAATAATTAACGTGTTACTCGGGCTTTCAGGAGGAAGACTACTATGTTTTAATGAGCAATAGTGCTGAAATTCACTAGAACACAGTGTTTTCGAAACCTGCGCAACTATCCCAACGGCGCATCTATCCGTACTTTACCCTATAGGATTCTTAGTAAACAGAAAATTTACGCCTTATTTTCCGAACCTCTGATACAATGTACTAAGTTTCATAGGCAAGTTCACAAGAGATAGTACAGTACTTATCCTATACCGAGCGTGGGCGTAAATTGGATTTCGGTTACGAGCACTCACTTTTTACAGCTGCTCGCGAATAAAACAGATATGTTAGAGGCCTTTCACACCAGTGATTTTTACCAGGCAATTTCTTAGCGGAGCGTCATAGCGACGATAACGCGACGTGCACGCAGCGATATCGCCGCCATTTTTTCAGTAAGTACGCGGCGTGGTAGTAGCTTTTTAATTAGGTAGAGTCAGTTTGTGAATAAAATAGACCGGCGCTCACACCAACTGCAGATAGGTAGGTACTTTCACGCTGTATCGAAATCGCGGCACTATGGCAAGAAACACACGTAACGTTCGTTCGTGCGTTATTTTTGCGTAGCACTATCACATGCGTTAGGAAATTTTGATTTTCCTTCTTATTTTTGTGCTAAAATTTTGCTAAGCTAACGCTGTGACGGGTACGTCTGTCAAACCATTTGACAAAAACCGTATTTGAATAGGAATAAAGTGTGATAAAGTCGAAATTCATATTGTCCTAACGCATGTGTGACGCACCGCAAAAATAACGCACGGACGTTACGTTTGTATTTTGCCTATCGTGTTAGTGGCATTAAGTCACTGGCGAGACATCGCCGGGAAAAAAAACGCTTGTGTGAAAGGGCTTTCAGGTTTGTTGTTATACGATACTTCAACAATAGATAGCGTTTTCCTAAAATATGTTTGATGTACTTTATATGTGTTACGTTTGCAATTCTCACCACACTTGTTAGGTTTATTGCTGCCCGTCCGATGAATTAAAGTCTGCCGTTATCGATGCGACGCGCGTCTTACAGATGTTTGTCAAAAAAGTGATCCTCGGAAACGCGAGGCATGCGACATCGCGACACTTGAAACCGTTTCCATAATATGAAATGTAAAAAACAGAAGAGAGAAAGCTACACACGGTAAGACGCGCGACCATCGATAGGTAACTGATCGCTTGTCTGACAGATAGCATGTTGCACGTCTTTTCTGTGGAACTTGCCCATAAATTCCGCAACAGAACACAGACAAATCTTTCACCAAAATCTACGTGAAAATTGTCGATAACGGCTAACGTTTAATAAATAGTTTGCTTACAAAGTGGGCAGGCTGCGGTGCTGCCATCTGCAATGCTAATAGACCGCTGAAATCCAATAAAATCACGATCAAAGGCCTGCTGGTTTGAGCGGGGAAAGTATATTAATTTGGTATCAGCTTGGGTGTTAGGACACTGCTAGTTTTAAAGGTAGGTAAATAACTTGGAGTTTATATTAGGTTACTTTTAGTTATTTTTAAGGGTTTGTTCTACTCACAAAACTGAACAACTTTTATTAGAAACTTTTCTTTGAACTGTAAAATTGCCGAGCAGCCGATCCAATTTATTTTTTTCAGTTTTCGACCTATGTTCCCTGGGGAAAGTTGTTCCTTATCACCAGCCGGTTCTGAGATTTCGCTATCGGGCACTAGTAAAATTTCACCCAGTATAGTGGGTCAGTCACTGACATCAGAGAGCCACCCGATATCTTTCTTGCCCTGGGTGTGGACATGGTTACCAAAATGAAATCAAGACACTTTACAAATAATAATTGAATTAACTTTAACAAGCCAATTTGAACCTCAAAAGAAGTGGGTAATTTTTTCTAAAAAAACAAAATAGGAATTTTTCTGAATCCATAACAGATGAGGTTTTAATTTCATTGATATGCGCATAAAATTGTTCGTGTTTTTGCGAGAAATAAGTTGCATTATTCATTTTTATCGAATCTTGTTAGGCAATATCTAGTTAGTACAAACATACATCACGTCTATATTCCTCATAGTAGGCGCGTAAACGGCTGCAAAAAAACAACAAACGTTTGAAAGTCATTCAGAAGACTGTGTATCAGGCCATAGCACCATAGTAGCAAGTTATCAGCCTGTCGCCTAAAATTGCAATACACATCGACTCAATCCTTTAGTTGCTTTATACGACCCTCACAGGAAAGTTATGGGGTGATGCCATTCTGAGCCGCCACCACACGGCAAAGCACAAAAATAACTTTAAGCACATTACTGCTGCTGGGTGTCACCCACTGCAACATCCGTTTATGCTCTGCCTACCCCACAAGGTATGAAGGCGTGATATATGTTTATGTATGTATGTACCTACTTAGAGATACTTTGCATGGGTAATGTTTGTCGATGTATGATGCGGTTGTTGATAGCTAGAACCACCACTGTTTACGAATACACCTCATGTTAGCGCAGTGTGAGTTCAAGCGATTTGTTTATAGCGGTTTCATGTGTAGAGGGGGTTTACCATTTCCGCTAAGATTACTGGAAACGAATAGTAAAATCCTCTACGTATAGTAAGATCCTCTTACGAGTGCAGTTTGGTAAAACTGCTTTTTTTAATTACTTGATTTTAATGTTTCATAAAGTCAAAGTCAAAGTTGTTCTATTCGCTTTCATTAGAGCCTTATAACCCATATTATGTACCCATTAGCAGGGCACTAGTAATTCAATCGAACAACGAGGCACAGTATTAGGAATGTGAAAAATTAATCGATTATTAAATAATATTTTTATTCTAAAAAGCTATTTTAATTGATTGATTATGCAAGTTCAATTAATCGATTAATTTAAAACTTTTTTTTTGATTACCGAGTTTTTCCACCAACAAATTATTTCGGTTCTTGTGTCACACCAATTAAAATATACGACATGTATTTAGGTCCCTTGCTTGTTACATTAGGTCACTTGTTATACCTATTGTTTATTGCAAATACACAAATTATTGCGTAATCAAGTAAAATAGTTAAAGAACGATGTTTTCTTTAAATAAAATTGATTTATTTTCAATGATTTCTTTTTTGACTAGAAATAATTGATTATTGAAAAATCAATTTTTTATTACTAAAGTCCCAACCCTGCTGTTACAACGGACAGACGAGGGCGCGTCAGTAAACAGCAAGTGTTGATGCAGTGTATATTTCCGAGAAGGCTACCGAATCAGGGCCGACAAACATTACATGACAACACGTGGCAATGATTGTGAGTATAGGAAACTACTTTGTTGGTAAATGGACATACCTACATACATACATACGAGGTGTAAGGGACGGTGTAACGAAAACTTTGCAGGCGTGCTCAGACCATGAAACTGAACAACTTTCCCCATGGAACTTATGGTGGTAAACGGAAAAAAAATTCAATCTCAATTTCAATTTATTTATTCATTTAAAATTTCAAACAATGAGGTCATAACAGGTTGGAACCCAAATCGACGTCACTTATAAAATAATAAAATAACATATGCATCAATATTTACAATTCATAATAGATAATATAACAAATAAATTTAACATGTCAAAAATCCTTAAGTTTCTACAATAAAATAAATTAATCGATATCCCATTATGTCAGTACAATAAACTAAAATTATATAATTAAAAAATAATTCACGAATGTTATAACAGTTTAATTAATATCATTAGTCTAGATAACTTCTATCATTCTTACTTAAAAAAATGTAGAGCGACTTCTGCGAATTTCGACATAGAGCAGTTAAATAAATCTATGACCTTACCTATTTCATTAAGTAAGCGTAGGGCTGTAGTCAATGGCGCGTACTTTAAAAGGTTTGTCCGACACTTTGGTATTACAAAAGTTTGGTTTCTAGGAGCCAATCTAAGACGGGTATTAGGGACCCTCAAACAAATACAGTCCAACAAAGTTGTATTGTATAGTTTGCCACGAAATACTTTTAAAATATATGTTGTGAGGGCTAAGTACCTTCGAGTGTCCAGCTTATTATACCCTACCATCCCCATCACATATAATGATGGGTACATCAGAGGGTAGAAGGGATAAACCCCATACTGCCGCCAGTACGCATATCTTAAAAATTTGTTCTGCAGTTTTTCTAACATATCGATGTACTTGGTCTCGTGCGGGCTCCATATAATTCCTCCGTACTCTAACCTACTTCTCACTAAGGTGTTATATAATGTTTTTATGGTGTTCATATTGTTGAAGTCCTTCGAATGCCGCAGTACAAATCCTAATATTTGAAACGATTTTTTGCAAACTGCAGCAATATGATCCCTAAAATTCAGATCTGCATTTACTATCACTCCCAAATCACGCACTGACTCTACCTTAGCTAACTGAACCCCTTCTATGGTATAATCGCTATGACTCGTTTTAGCACGCGTACATGTCATCTGGTTGCATTTTGTGACGTTAAATTCAAGTCTATTTTCCCGACTCCATTTGACAACATTGTCAATGTCGTGCTGTAATCTTTCCCTATCACTTACGTCCTTTACTTCTATATACAACTTCAGATCGTCCGCGAAGAGCAAACACCTGGCATGTTGAACCACTTCCGGCAAATCGTTTATCATTAATAAAAACTGTAAAGGTCCCAAATTACTGCCCTGGCTTACCCCAGAAGGTGTACGATATGGCGCTGAAGTGCTCCCAGCGTACTCTACATACTGCTCACGACCAGTCAAGTAACTAACAAAAAAGGAAAGCAACGCAGGCGTAAAGCCGAAAGTCGCCAATTTTTGTAATAAAATATCATTATTAACTAGGTCGAATGCCTTTTTAAAATCAAAGTAGGTAACATCCATTTGACCACCTACCCTCTTGTCAAGCGCTGTAGCTGCTTCTTGTGTAAAACACATAAGATTGCTATGCGTTCCACGACCAGGTCTGAACCCATGCTGGCACTCCGACAGCCTCGCTTCAACTTGAGGATAAATGACTGTGTACAAGATGGATTCAAACACTTTCGCGATGGTGGATAAAATTGCTACAGGTCTGAAATTACACACATCTGAGCCAGAGCCACTTTTGGCACCGGAGCCACTCTAGACGTTTTCCATACCTCTGGGTATGTAGCTGACGTCAGGCATAGGTTGTACAAGTATAGCAGCGGTTCGCCCAAGACTGAAGCACAATCTTTAATTAGGAATGGAGGTATGCCGTCAGGTCCTACTGATTTTTTTGCTTTCAGTCTTTCTATAGCCACCCGTACCTCTTGCAGCGTTAGTGACGGCACATGAACGCGGTCCGCACTTGTCCCGGCTTTCTCCGCCGCTGCCTTAATTGCCTCTTCTACGTCTAGTCTTGGGGCGTCCCTGTCGAAGACCGACTGGAAATATTCAGCGAAAGCTTGAGCACACTGGTACTCCTGTAGGACCACCCCATTTTTGGTTATATGTGGTTTACCACGCCTTTCCCTCTTATTATTTACATAGGACCAAAATGCATACGGATCTTCAATTAATTGCTTCTGTACCCTAGACTTAAAATTTTCATACTCTACTTCAGTTTTACGCTTTACTTGACTTCTGTAAAGAGAAACATTTCATATGCGTACTCAGATTCACTAATTTTATACTCTTTATGCCATTTGGCCTTCTCTTTTATGTCTTTTATTATATCCGAAGTGTACCACTCTGGATACGTGTATGTCGTACTCCCTGGTCTATCACACTTCCTCGGTGTGCACCTGTCAATGAGAGCATACAATACCGTATAGAAAAGATTTATTGCTTCATTAACTGTGGTTTGTTTGTAGAGTAATCCCCAATCCACCTTAGACAGAGATGAATACAAACTGTGAAAGTCACATTTATGAAAATTCCATTTTATACCTTTGGCACTCCCTACAGAAGCATTTTTAGGAGGAAAGCAGCTTACTTCTGCTAGGTAACGTTCTGACTCTACGTACATTACTAACTCGTATACTAAGAGGCGGATGAAGCCGGTCTACCCCTACTAAGTGATCCCGTTCAGCAGTTACTAAAATGTCATAATTATGTGGTTTATAAAGCACTAAGTCCAATATGCGATCATTACAATTAGTCACATCATTAAACTGTCGAAAAATATTTGACTTCCCATACAAAGTCAGTGAGCTGATCGTGAATTTTGTATGGGAAGTCGAAAATATTTTATCGTTTCCCACCATTGGCTCCGTAGTAAAAGTTAATCAGTTTCATGGTCTGATCATGCCTGCAAAGTTTTCGGTACACCGTCCCTTACACCCTGATATCACGCCTGTATCCCTTGCGGCGTTGGAAAACGGCTGTAAAAACGGCCATTTGAGTACATTTACAAAACAGCGTGAGAGCTCGGTAGCTAAATGAAGTGATTCACCTGTAGGTACATGACGTAGCAAAGATCGTTTGAATACAAAATGACGGACGCTCCATCCGTGTTATTGCCGATTTTCTGGCGATACGTGATCCGAATACACATACATAGGAAAAAGTTCCCTGTAGATACACAGAATATGCAGGGTTATTTTTTTATTACCCAGGAAAATTTGCAGGGTGATTCTACTCATGATTCTGAACAACATTTATTATGGGGCCACGCGCGAAATCTAAAAAAAAATGTTTGGTTCTCCGTACATTCACAAAGTAAGTATTGGCTAGCGCAAGTACATTTTTGCCGAGTAGGTAAGAATTTTTCAATGGAACATCCAAATTTTTTTTTGCGAATTCGCAGGGGGCCCCATAATACAAGTTCTTCAGAATCATCATCATCATCATCTTCCTGCCCTTATCCCAATTACTTGGGGTCGGCGCAACACGCTTCAGTATCGTAAGTAGAATATATTCTCTACGCCCGTTTGAATAGGCCATATTTGACAGCTGTCAAAATCATGTTAACATATTCTCTGTTTTCCGTTTGTTAGTTGACATGTTTTCTAGTATGCTTTTGACAGCTGTCAAATAATCAAACGGCCATACTTTAGAAACGCCGCATATCATAGCACCGCCGCCATATCGCCTTGCGGTTGTTTACACAAAGTTTGGCTTCTCTATTTTGTGATTGTTATTTGCACAGTGGTTATCAAAAACCGCAATATCCTGTCGCCGACGCGTGTGTAATCCTTCTAAATAAACAAAGCAAAATATTAGCAGTTTAGTTTAGTTTCAATGCTAACTGAAGTGTAACTAGAACCACAAAATAGAGAGTTTATCCTTGTTCACAGAAGGACCACATAACTCTATTTAGGATTTTCGCGATCGTCACTTGTTACATAGACAGGGTTGCTGCTGTCAAAAGCGCAGTTTAGTTTAGTTCCAATGCTAACCATAACAGCCACAAGAGGGCATTGCTGGACATGGGCCTCCTCCATACTCACCACGCTTGGCAGGCGGAGTGGCGAGCGCAGTGCATGATGTTGCATGCATTGACAGGGAACGCTACTGCCCATTCCCTGGATGAGTATCCCTTAGTCGCTTTTTACGACACCCACGGGTAGGATTGGGGTGATGCTATTCTAAGCTAGCATCACACGGCACCAATGCTAATTGAAGTGTAATGTAACTAGAACCACAACATAGAGAGTTTACCTGAGTTTCACCCCAATGATATTATATGTTACTAGCGTCTCAACCCTATTTATGCTTTTCGCGATTGTCACTTGTTACATAGGTTCACTACTGTCAAAAACTCAAATAATGAGAAAATCTGAACAGAAAAAAATCCGAGCCAATTTTAATATGACGTTGGTGGCAACCATCTTTTTAGTTATCTTGAAGTTCTTTGAGATTCCAGTTCATTCCAGTTAGCGCCAACATCATCCCTTGTACTGAGTGAGCCATCTGTAAAGGCGCTCCTCGGCGTCTCCAAACTCGTAATTTGTGCTAGAACCTTTTGTAAAAGTTGGTTGTGGTCAGTGCGAGGTGAACTCTCCACGAACTAGTTACAAACACGACAGGAACACAGGTTTGCTAACTATTTAGTCCACATATTACTGCATTTTGTATTGGTTTGTTGCCATTTTCTATTTGCTACTTAGCATTGCAATGTTGACGGCCGATGTGGCGCAGGGGTAGTGCGACTGCATGCCACGTAGAAGGTACCGAGTTCGATTCTGGGTGAGTTACTCACAAAGTTGATTTTTATCACTTTGCGAATTTGTTTCCAGTCACACATAATAATTACTTTAACGGGTCTAATTGCGATAGTTTTTTAGGTAAATAAGCGATTTACCTGGACACTCGACGTTTCAACTGGGTTGCACCAGTCGTGGTCGCGAGCAGACTGAAGTAGCAGCGAGTTGTCATCAGGGCGGTGGGCAACTAGATTTTCTGCTACCCACATATTGTCTTAATAATTTAAATTGTTTGTAAACATTACACATTATGCCGGCACACAACACTCACAATGTCCGACGATCGGTCCGATAGTGAATCGCGCGTTTTTATTTTGTCTATTACCGGACTCCATGTTGTAGACAATTTAAATCCGTCCTCCCGATTAAAATTATTGGGGTTTTTTTTTTTTGGAAAACTTCCAAAATTTTCACCGCAGGCAGGATTTGAACCTGCGACCTTCGGCATCAGTACTGCCGACGCCCTAACCAACTGGGCTACCGCGGTTCTAATCGAGCCCGCGAAATTATGGAAGTATATCTTGTCCACTATCGCGTGGATGGGCTCCATCTACCGGGATAGTTTTGCAACTAATTCCCAGCGACTAATTCATTCTTTACAGATTGAATGTAGTCAAAGCGATGAAAACCCGCGATAAATTGAATACCAAATTTTAAAACACTTCTCGTGTTAGGTAAACAATTTTTTTTTGGAAAACTTCCAAAATTTTCACCGCAGGCAGGATTTGAACCTGCGACCTTCGGCATCAGTACTGCCGACGCCCTAACATTATTATTGGGGTTCTTTTTGATTTCTATTGCCTCCCTCACCACTCTGGAGTAATAGTGACGTTCCACAGAGAGGACTTTTGGGGCATGAAGCTCGATCCAATGGTTGGCACCAGATGTCAATAGGTGTTCCGCGATTGCCGATTTATGCGTATGTCGGTTTTTCACAGCTGCGATATAGGGTCAATTCCCACAGAAGGCGACGAGACGAGACGCGACGCGACGCTGCAATGTCATTTTCAAGCGGCATCAAGATGCAACGCGCGGCGCCGCTCGATGCATCTTGAAGCCGCTTCAAACCCAGACGAGACGAGACGCGACGCGACGCGACGATGCAATGTCAGTTCAGGTGACGTCACTTTCGGCCGCCTGTCAGTCAGATTCCCACGCTCAGTGTTGCCGCGATGGGAAAAAAATCCTACAACTTTTGTAAACTCGGTCCGAAAAAAAGCAAAGAAACTTGGTTCTACTTGGTACCTATGAAGGGTAGGTAGTTGTTATTGAACTAAAAAAAGACCAATCATGCGCAGTAGTTCAATTGAGTATAGTTTCATGGAACTACTGCGAAGTTTTTTCGCACTAGTTCCATTGGGCCAGGTCAGACAATGGAACTATCGCAAATCTTAGTTTACGATCATTCGCAGTAGTTCCGTTGAGTAGTTGTCAGTGATCCACCTTCTTACGAAATAGTGTATGCTAGACTATCAGATTGTTTGAGAAAATGGTAGGTCTTGAAGTGATCTTTCAGATGACAGCTGTCGAAAATAAGATCCGTTTATCTCGGAAACCATAAATCTTAGACTATCAATTTCTTTAAGGAAATGGTAAGCCTTGACGAGTTTTATCAAACGACAGCTGTCAAACTAAAATCACATTTATCTCGGCAATCATTCATTCCAGTCTATCAGTTCGTTTGGGAAAGTTGTATGCCTTGAAGAGACCTTTATTTTATGTGACAGCTGTCAACCTAAAAACTAGTTTATCTCAGCAATCGTTCATGCTAGTCTATCAGTTTGTTTGGGAAAGTTGTAGGCCTTGAAGAGACCTTTATTTTATGTGACAGCAGTCGAACTTCAAACTCGTTTATCTCGTTAACTGTGCATGCTACACTACTAGTTTCTTCAGAAAAGTTGTAGGTCTGGACGAGATCTACATTTTAAGTGACAGCTGTCAAACTTCAAACTCGTTTATCTCGTTAACTGTGCATGCTACACTACTAGTTTCTTCAGAAAAGTTGTAGGTCTGGACGAGATCTACATTTTAAGTGACAGCTGTCAAACTTCAAACTCGTTTATCTCGTTAACTGTGCATGCTACACTACTAGTTTCTTCAGAAAAGTTGTAGGTCTGGACGAGATCTACATTTTAAGTGACAGCTGTCAAACTTCAAACTCGTTTATCTCGTTAACTGTGCATGCTACACGACTAGTTTTTTTAGAAAAGTTGTAAGTCTGGACGAGATCTACATTTTAAGTGACAGCTGTCAAACTTCAAACTCGTTTATCTCGTTAACTGTGCATGCTACACTACTAGTTTCTTTAGAAAAGTTGTAGGTCTTGCCAATATCTACATTTTATGTGACAGCTGTCAAACTTCAAACTCGTTTATCTCGTTGACTGTGTATCCTACACTACTAGTTTCTTCAGAAAAAAGTTAAATGAGTATAAAGTTTGACAGTTGTCACTTAAAATGTAGATATCGTCCAGACCTATAATATTTCTGAAGAAACTAGTAGTGTAGCATGCACAGTTAACGAGATAAACGAGTTTGAAGTTTGAAAGCTGTCACTTAAAATGTAGATCTCGTCCAGAACTACAACTTTTCTGAAGAAACTAGTAGCGTAGCATACACAGTTAACGAGAAAATAGAGTTTTTAGTTTGACAGCTGTCACATAAAATGTAGGTATTGACAAGACCTACAACTTTTCCAAAGAAACAAGTAGTGTAACATGCACAGTTAACGAGATAAACGAGTTTGAATTTTGACAGCTGTCACTTAAAATGTAGATCTCGTCCAGACCTACAACTTTTCTGAAGAAACTAGTAGTGTAGCATGCACAGTTAACGAGATAAACGAGTTTGAAGTTTGACAGCTGTCACTTAAAATGTAGATCTCGTCCAGACCTACAACTTTTTTGAAGAAACTAGTAGTGTAGCATGCACAGTTAACGAGATAAACGAGTTTGAAGTTTGACAGCTGTCACTAAAAATAAAGGTCTCATGAAAACCAAGTACTTTTCCAAACAAACTGATAGTCTAGCATGAACGATTGACAAGATAAACGAGTTTTAAGTTTGACAGCTGTCACATAAAATTAAGGTCTTTTCAAGGCCTACAACTTTCATAAACAAACTGATAGTCTAGCATGAACGATTGCTGAGATAAACTAGTTTTTAGGTTGACAGCTGTCACATAAAATAAAGGTCTCTTCAAGGCCTACAACTTTCCCAAACAAACTGATAGACTGGCATGAATGATTGCCGAGATAAATGTGATTTTAGTTTGACAGCTGTCGTTTGATAAAACTCGTCAAGGCTTACCATTTCCTTAAAGAAATTGATAGTCTAAAATTTATGGTTTTCGAGATAAACGGATCTTATTTTCGACAGCTGTCATCTGAAAGATCACTTCAAGACCTACTATTTTCTCAAACAATCTGATAGTCTAGCATACACTATTTCCGAGAAAACTAGTCTTAAGATTGACAGCTTTCACCTGTAAGGTCAAAATAAAGACCGAGCGCGGCGACCTCGTAGTGCGCCGTCAACGTGACAGCGTCGTTCATAGTATTGAGGGCGCGACGCGGCGTGTCACCCTTTTTTCTGGCATCCCCATATAAACCCATACAAACCAGTCATACTATGAACGACGCTGTCACGTTGACGGCGCACTATGAGCCGCCGCGCTTGGTCTTTATTTTGACCTGAAATATAGATTTTAACCAAAATAAACAAAAAAAAATTAAATGCTATATAGAAAGGAAAGATCAGAGGATTTTACACACAATTCTGTAATAATTAGCTAAAACGGCAACACTCTACTTTGCAATTTACCAAGACTGAAAGCTGCTTCGCGCGGCGTTGCGCGGCGTCGCGCTACAACAAGCTGCAACGAGCGACGTAGAGCGGCCTTGTGCTCGGCAATTGAGCAAAATGCCGCGTCGCGTCGCTCGATGTAGCGCGGCGTAGCGCTACGCCGCGCGCTGCATCTTGTTGTAGCGCGACGTCGCGAGGCGTCAAGCGGCATCGGGATGCATTGGGATACAACGAGCTGCAATGTCAAGAGGCCGCATGATGATGACTGACATTGTCCATCAAATACCTGTCACTTTATGGTCTACGAGCCTGAAGTTGGGAAAGTCTTGAAACATTATAGCATATTATGGTGGCCTAGTAGCCCCATACAATAAATCTACATTTATATCTACGCTTCAATACTATCTACATCTACACTTATATTATTATCTAGACTTCTACATTATCTACACTAATCTACACTAATAAAATAAAGAGGAAAGATTTGTTTATTTGTATGTATGTTTAGGTAAGGTACACTATTTACACTGATATAATAAAGAGGAAACCTTTGTTTGTTTTTTTTTGTTTGTTTCTTTGTATGTAATCGATAAACTCCGAAACTACTGGGCCGATTTCCAAAATTCTTTCACCATTAGAAAGCTACAACATTCATAAGTAACATAGGCTACTTTTTATCTCGGGAAAACGGTTAACAGCAGAAAAAGCGGGAAACAAAGCGGACATAACCCAAATTAGCCAAACCGCTTGACCGATCTTCGCGAATTTTGGCACTGATATTACTAGCATATTAAAAACGGACATGGACCACTTTTTGTCAGCCCTCGAGGATCTTGAGTACCCGATGAAGACCACCAGCATCCCATCAAAACTATAAGAGATACGGTCATGTCTTCATAGAAAAAGTTGTTTACCATGACGGGCCGCATCTGCTGGCATATGGTCATCGAGGATCTGAGGTACCTGATGTAGACCACCAGCATCCCATCTAAACTATACCAGATACGGCAATAGCTTCAAAGTAGAAGTTACTCAGCATGGTGGGCCGCTTCTGCTGGCACAGGGTCATCCAGGATCTGGAGTACCTGATGTAGACCACCAGCATCCCGTATAAACTGTCAGAGATACGGTAATACCTTCAAAGTAAAAGTTATTCAGCATGACGGGCCGCTTTTGCTGGCACATGGTCACGAGGGTCTGGAGTAGGTACCTTATGTAGACCACCAGCATCTCATCTAAACTATAAGGTTTCTGGTAATTGCTTTAAAGTTAAAGCTATTCAGCATGACGGGCCGCTTCTGCTGGCACGTGGTGACGAGGGTGTGGAGTACCTGATGTAGACCACCAGCATCCCATCTAAGTATAAGAGATACGGTAGTGGCTTCAAAGTAAAAGTTATTCAGTATGACGGGCCGCTTCTGTTGGCACATGGTCATGATGGTCACTTCTGCTGGAACCTACGGAAAAAGATCCAATTTCTACGGGAAAACAGGAAAGTAGCAGCGGGTGAAACCGCTGGGCGGGCCGCTAGTAATCGATAAACTCTGAAACTGCTGAACCGATTTCAAAAATCTATCACTATTGAAAAGGTTCAACATTTTTGAGTAACATTAGCTGCTTTTTATCACGAGAAGATATCATTTTCTTATATTATGAAAACGGTTACCAGTGGTAAAACCGGGAAATTAAGCAGATATTACCCAAACCGCTTAACCGATCTTCACGAGATTTAACACTGATATTGCTAGCATATCGAAGACGGACATGTAATAATTTTTGTCAGCCCTTGAGGATCTGTAATACCTAATGGAGGGCACCAGGAGCACTGCTAAACTATATGAGATACGAAAAAGGCTTCTATCAAAATTTGCTTAGCATGACGGGCCGCTTTTGCTGGCACATGGTCATCCATCGAGGGTCTGGAGTACCTGATAGATGACCAGCATCCCATTCAAAGTATAGATAAGAGATATTTGATGGCTTCATTGTAAAATTGTTCAGTATTACGGACCGCTTCTGCTGGCACATAGTCATCGAGGGTCTAAAGTACCTAATGTAGACCACCAGCATCTTATCCAAACTATAAGAGATACGGTGATGGCTTCATTGTAAAAATTGTTCACTATTACGGGCCGCTTTTGCTAGCCATTGGTCATTGAGGGTCTAGAGTACCCGATGAAAATCACCAGCATCCCACCTAAATTATTAGAGATAAGGTATTAACTTCAAAGTTGAAGTTGTTCAGCATGGTGAGGCCATTCAACTGGCAGTTAGTATCCAGGATGTGACATACCTAGAATGGAACACCAGAAACCTAGTTTAACCAAAAGAGACGGGCCGCAAGTTATTCATAATACTTATAATTTAAGTATTTTTGGTATCTTTTTCGGATAAATCGATGATAACCTATTAAATTGGTCATGACATGACAGATTCACAGATTTTGTATTTTCATAGAAAAATTACGTAATACTTACTTACCTTTAAATTTAAAACCCGGCGTGAACAAAAAATGCAGATTGACCCCTTTTTTCCCGATTTTTATATGAAACCTAATAGATATTAAACAAACTGCCTAAATCTATACAAAAATGTACCACTGTTGCTACATTTAAAACAAAATTGAAAGAGCACTTTTTATCTCAGTTATAACAATTTTATTTATGTACAAACTATTATTATTAAACGTTTATCGTATTAGTTTATTTTATTATTTATATGTGTATTCGAATTTATTTAGTAGGTACCTATATATTCTTGCAACATGTTTCTGTTTTATTTATTTAACTTAATGTATTTTATTTAGAAATTGTTCATATTTTATTTTCTAATGCTCCCGTATACTCCTCGATTTTCATCCACGCTAGGTTGGCTGGAAGAAATCTCTTATAGAGATAAGCTCGCCTTTGTTTTTCAATTGTATGTATAACTGTGGATTAAATGGTGAACAATAAAGAATTTAATAATAATAATAATAACTGTTTTAGTCGGTTACCGTCACCGCGTTATCTCTAGGTGATAGCTGAAAATCAGCGATTTGCCCACAAAGCAAATATAGACGCTGAGCTATGGCCTTTTGCATTGCTGCGGCACACATGCATGCCTTTATCAAGGTCCTCACAAGTAATATATATTTGATCTATTGTTACTACATGAATTGTAATTTAGATCTTGATTTAAGAGTTTATGTATGTGTGACTGTGGCAAAGAAATAAACTTTTTATCTATCTATCTATCTATCTTTATTAAAAAAAAACTCACAAGTACCTACCTTAAGGTTTATTAATTACCACAATTTTATCCCTTTTTTTGTAGAAAGGAATTAAACTCCAACGAGCGTTCTTTTATCGAATGCTCTTTGTTAAATGCTGCTTTTCTTTGTTTTATTAACAGTTAATTATTTTAAGTAATTAAATAGCGCATTAACAGCTGATCGGGAATTGTACGTGAGGACAAAATTAACATACACGAAAGATTTTTCGGTTTTATTCTCTAATCATGCCAGCAGAGTTTTCGGTCACCACGTTGTGCGGCTATAGCTGTAGTATAAAAGTATACGGCGCTGCATTCAAGGAGTGCGACAGACGCGTTCGACTTTCATATGACTATAGCCACACCTGACGAACTTACACCTTTACACCCTGTCTGTAACCTACGCCTACCTTGCTCTACAAATGCTACTTTCAACCATTTAAACTTAACTTATTTAGTCGTCAGGATCCCACTGCTGGACAAAGGCCTCCCTCCCCTCTTCATCACTGGTACCGGCACTGGG
The DNA here is from genome assembly GCA_024500475.1 of Phthorimaea operculella. Taxonomy (NCBI): domain Eukaryota; kingdom Metazoa; phylum Arthropoda; class Insecta; order Lepidoptera; family Gelechiidae; genus Phthorimaea; species Phthorimaea operculella. The sequence goes on from JANFCV010000017.1 coordinate 4,649,947, forward strand.
GCTCCATTCAATGATGGTTTTAGCCCATAGTTTCGCTTGGCATATGGTAGACATGACCAGCCCAATCCCATTCGAGCTTCGCGGCTGCACATGCCACATCGGCAATTTGCGTTTTGGGACGCAGTGTAGTATTTCTGACCTAATCTACGAGTTTCAGTTTCCGAGTCAGAGTTTTCTAGTATACTGCGCCCCATTGCTCGCTGAGATATTAAAGCTGGTTTTCTGAGCTTTTGTCAAAGGCCACGTCTGTGCCCCATAAGTGAGTATCGGGAGAATGCACATGATTTTGCGATTTCGCCTTTCATTTGTTCCCCCGCTCCTCCAGGCTTTTTCGGTGCATCTCGTAACTTGTTTGTCTTCTCGTGCCTGGAAGGAGACTATTTGGCTCAGATATATGTATTCATGGACATATGTCATTCTTCCGCCCGCCACGTACAAAGGCTCATATGTTATGAATTATATGATAATTGATAAATTAACATGCGCTAATTCGTCGGTCCCGGTTGCTGTGTTACTTAGACGGCGCGGCGGTCGTTAACATGGACGTATAAAAGTCCATCGCCGTTTACTCTGGCACTAGAGATCATATGTATAGTCGTTAGACGTCTCGGTGTCCTAGACGAAGAGAAAGATGTAGATAACGCTACACTATCTATCTATCTGACAGCATTTTTACTTTAAATTTAGAAACTTAACAGCCACAACAGTACACTGTTTGGACATGAGCTATTTTCTGGCAAACAAGCATATTGGCGAGCGTAGTGCAAGGTGTTGTACACACAGAAAACTGTTGCTTATTCCCAGAAATTTAAAGAATACTTAATTTATTTGACTCACAAGCAAACCACAGGTCAAAAAACGACTAAACTACATATGTTGGCTTGTACTAAGTGGCTTTTAAAAGTAGTTATCTATAATATTTTGTATCGTAAATGTAGCTGTTAACTTCAAAAATATACCTATTTACATAAAATAAAAGAATTTTGGGCTCTAAGAGAAACACAGTCTTCCGTTCCGTTCCGATCGAAGCTCATACAAAGCTATCATATCACATAACCTGCACATACATCAAGCTCTTGAACTACTAAAGTGAATTGACAAGCTGACAAGCAGCACCGAGCGGCCGGAAGCGACATGAAGATGCATCGAGCGGCGCCGCGCGTTGCATCTTGATGCCGCTTGAAAATGACATTGCATCGTCGCGTCGCGCCTCGTCTCGTCGCCTTCTGTGGGAACTGACCCGTGAGGGAGGCAATAGAAATCAAAAAGAACCCCAATAATTTTAATCGGGAGGACGGATTTAAATTGTCTACAACATGGAATCCGGTAATAGACAAAATAAAAACGCGCGATTCACTATCGGACCGATCGTCGGACATTGTGAGTGTTGTGTGCCGGCCTAATGTGTAATGTTTACAAACAATTTAAATTATTAAGACAATATGTGGGTAGCAGAAAATCTAGTTGCCCACCACCGCCCTGATGACAACTCGCTGCTACTTCAGTCTGCTCGCGACCACGACTGGTGCAACCCAGTTGAAACGTCGAGTGTTCAGGTAAATCGCTTATTTACCTAAAAAACTATCGCGATTAGACCCGTTAAAGTAATTATTATGTGTGAAAGTAATCGCGAGTGCTTTAAAAGTTATATTGTTTCCAGTCGGCTAGGACCACTAGATTTTACAAAAAGAAAGATGGTTCCATGGAGAAAAAAAAAAACTATACCTTTTTGGATTGTTCACTGAGAAACTGTCAGGACTACGTTCTTTGAATCGTGTAGATGTCGCAGTACGATGGCAGAATCAGGTTTTTGGCCAAAAACCGGCATATGGCAAAATCGTAGACTTCTTTCGGCCATCGTCCTAAGCTGATCCAGGTTTTTGGCCAAACACCTAGGATTTTGGCCAAAAAACTAGGATTTTGGCCAAAATCCTAGATTTGTTTAGTATTATGGCTTTTTTTGCATTTCGGGGAAACTTCTTCTTCTTCGACTGTTACACCAAGTCACCCAACGACCCGATGAACCCTGGTGTTAGAGTTTTTAAACCGCCTACTGCAAGGAGCAGGCCTCTGACAAGGTTGTGTAACGACCGCCGTCTAAGTGATCATAAAGAGCAATCGGGACCGACGGCTCAACGTGCCCGTGTAGTTCGGGCATACACCTCGAAAGGCAGGAGGTAACATTGGACGTTCTGGAGGGTGGGAGGTAGCGTCAGACGCTCTGGAGGGCGTGGGTAGCGTCGGACACTCTGGAGGATGTAAGGTGACGGGCGTTGGATTTTCTGGGGGTCCGACGCTACCTCCTGGTCTCGAGGGCGTCCAACGCTACCACCAATTCTCTAGAGCGTTCAGTGGTACGTCCTGCTCTTATGGTGTCTGAAGCTCCCCCCTGCCCTTCAGGGAATCCGAGGCAATCCTGCTGTTCAGACTGTCTGATGTTACCCCCCGTCCTTCAGGGTGTCCATTTACGGTGTCCAAGTCTACCCTCTAAAGATCAGAGGGAGGTTCATAAAGTACCTCTCCACTCCTCGTTCCCCCGAACCACACGGGAACGGTAAGCCGTCGGTCGGTTCCGATTGCTCTCTATGATCACTTAGACGGCGGTCGTTACACAACCATGTTAGAGGCCTGCTACTTGCAGTAGGCGGTTGAAAACTCTGATACCAGGGTCCATCGGCTCGTTAGGTGCTTTGGTGTACCACTCGAAAACGAAGAAGTTCCCCCGAAATTCAAAAAAAGCCATAATACTAAACAAATCTAGGATTTCGACCAAAATCCTAGTTTTTTTGGCCAAAATCCTAGGTTTTTGGCCAAAAACCTGGATCAGCTCAGGACGATGGCCGAAGGAAGTCTACGATTCTGCCATATGCCGGTTTTTGGCCAAAAACCTGATTCTGCCATCGTACTGCGACATATAGATGCCGCGTTGCATCGATACTCGAAAGTTTCACAGATAAACAATGCGAAATTCAATGTATTTGATTCACAAATTCTTAGATTTTATTACAATGTAAACTCTTTGACCGGCCCATAGTGTTAATAATTCAAAAAGTTTATAACTATAAAGTTTGTATTACCTACATCACCGGTTTCCGAGTATCTATGTAACGCGCCATCTATACATTATTTGAAGGACGTAGTCCTGACAGTTCCTCGTTCATGAATGAGTGAGCGGAAGAGACTACATCAAACCCCTCAAAATAATTAGGAAGGCTCATGCCTAACAGCGGATTGCTGTAGCCTTTGATGTTGATTTTTAAAATCCTCGGGATCATGTTTTTAATCCCTTTTAGGAAGGCATATTTTTCAACTGCTCATAACAACAAAACCATCCATTTGATAAATCTGTCCGCTATGTATTCTAGGGTCGTTCACCCACGTTAAGCCCGGCTTATGTGGCTTGTCCACAGATTTGGTTGGGTCATTCTGCGTATTTTTATAGGATGAAAAGCTTTGGCACCATGTGTAGAATGTAGCTTTTGATATCACATCGTAGCTTCCGGACGCCGAGATAGGGCTATATTCACATATTTTTTTAAAGTGAGCATAACGGGACTATAGCATATCAGATATCAGAGACGTAAAAACATACCTGTCAGACAAGTGATCGTCAGCCGTCATCGATGTCACATATCCCTCGTCTCCGTCATATGACTTATGTTTAGCCTGTGGAGTTCGGACCAAGCACCTAGACGATGATTATGACCCCACATAGACAATTATTATGACCTGGAGCTTGCATTCTGTGGAGCTTGCATCTTACGTGTTATTTATTAATTCTTTTGTGAAATGTGACAAATGATCAAGCGTGACTGTGAAACACTTTTCTAATCACGCACTCGCAGTATTAAAATATTTGCTCTCAAACGTTTAAAAAATGATTGAGCGTAGGCATTTCTACAGTGTGTAATTTTTCACACCTTTTAGGCCCTATTTCAACGTGAATACTATCCTTCTTCGTCGAATCGACGGCAACTTTTAACTTTTTTTGACCAATGTTCGCGTCAGATATTCCTTTTGTGTTACCACAGGTTACCACAAAGAACACCAGGGGGCGAATTCGCCTCGAGTAGGTCCTGAATAGTGCATGTCAAAGTCAAAGTCAGTCAAAGTCAAATAATAGTAGATTTCTTTTCAAGAAAGTCACATTCTAATGCAATCTTTTAAAAGAGAAGATTTCTTATGCAAAATTTTCTTTTTTTTATAAGAATTTATGTTCCTACTCTAAACGCTGCTCAGGCGGGATAAAAAAAATAAAAATAAAGGCACTGCCTCGGGGCTAATGTCCTGGGACTCTCGAGCATGTTAAAATGTGGGCCATAGATTAAGCCATGGTATGTACATTTCATCTGTAAACATCGCGATCAAAATTACGTTTGTTAGATTCTCCGATTTTTGTTCCAAAACTATGGCAACACCGTGGTTATGAGCTCAACAGCCACAAACATTTACACTCCGCTGCTTGCTGGTGTAATATTGTAACGTTATCGAGAGCGTCAAGCAAGTCTGGCGAGAAATTCTATGGTGAACTCACGAACCGAAAGATTTTGCGGTTCCGGCTAGCCTCCATATAAATGTGACAACCTGTGTGACATTTGTGCCAAATATCGTGAATTCCTTTGCTCAAAAAACCGGATCTGGAGACACCGAAAAATCTCGACGTAGATGAGAGAAACCTGCGTTTTTTGAAACCCTACAATATTTTTATACATACATATATCGCGCCTATATCCCTTGCGGGATAGGCAGAGCGTTAACGGCACTGCCATTTACACCACGTCTGACAAAACTTTGAGAGTCATTCAGAAGACTGTGTATCACCATAGTAACAGATTGTCAACCTGTCGCCTAATGTTGCATGCAATACACATCAACTCTCAAATCCCTTAGTCGCTTCTTACGACACCCATGGGAAAGCTAATGAGTGATGTGATGCTATTCTAAGCCGGCACCACGCGGCACGAAACGGAATATCCAAAATTCCACAATATTACTCAACAACCACAAACATTTACACCCCGCTACTGCTTGCTGGTAATATTGTAACGTTATCGAGAGCGTCAAGTAAGTTGGCGAGAAATTCTATAGCGAACATACCAAGCGAAAGATTTTGCGGTTCCGGCTAGCCACCATACAAATGTAACAATTTGTGACAGCCGCCATTTGTATCAAATATCGTAAATTCTTTTAAAACCCGATCTGGTAAAACACCGAATAATCTTCTCGTAGGTGAGAGAACCCTGCCACAAAATAGAGAGTTTACAGGAGGATCACTCAACCCTATTTAGGATTTTCGCGATTGTCACTTGTTTCATAGCCAGGGTTGCTACTGTCAAAAATGTCAGGGAAGAATATGAATACCAAAATAGCAAAATCTTATACAAGACCATCATAAGATTCTGCGCTAATTTTAATACAAGAAATATGACGTTCATGGTAGCCATCATCTTAGTTACCATGAGTTCCTCTGAGATTCCATATCAGTAGTATCATATCATATAGTAATCGTCGCTAGTACTGAACTGAGTATGCCACCTGTAAAGGCGCCCAGTGCGCCGACTTTTGAAACAATACAATAATTTTATAAGGACAATATCCAAAATTCCACAATATTACTCAACAACCACAAACATTTACACTCCGCTGCTTGCTGGTGTGATATCGTAACATTATCGAGAGCGTTATGCGAGATATTCTAAACAGTGTAAAATTTTACTATCCACTAACTTCCTTCAATATTGTCCCAACGGTGTTGAAATAAGGTTTTTCGAAGAAGCTAAATATATTTCTATCATTTTCATCAAGATGGTCTTCCGCAATGTAACGCCTGATACTATTAGTTAGTTACCGAGAGCGTTATGTGAGATATTCTAAACAGTGTAAAATTTTACTATCCAATAACTTCCTTCAATATTGTAACAAGGTTGAAATAAGGTTTTAGAGAGTACATCGCGAATAGTGTTGAACCACACCTGTGTAAAGTTCAATGGCGGATCTGTGGATGAGAATAAAATAAACATACATACATATATCGCGCCTATACACCTACACCCATGGGAAGGCTAAGGAGTGATGCTATTCTAAGCCGGCACCACACGGCAAACGAAACGGAATATCCAAAATTCCACAATATTACTCAACAACCACAAACATTTACACTCCGCTGCTTGCTGGTGTAATATTGTAACGTTATCGAGAGCGTTATGCGAGATATTCTAAACAGTGTAAAATTTTACTATCCACTAACTTCCTCCAATATTGTAACAACGGTGTTGTAATAAGGTTTTAGAGTGTACATCGTGAATAGCGTTGAAACACACCTGTGTAAAGTTCAATTGCGGAACTTTGGATGGGAATAAAATATTTTAGGCATTTTACGCATTTAACTTCCGTTTCATTTTCATACAAAAATGGTTTAACGATTTGACGGACGCATCCGTTAGCGCAAAAATATTACACAACAACGTCGATGGAATGGAAGCACTTGTCAAATAATTTAACATAAACCATATGAGAATAAGGAAAGTCAATGGCCAGTATGCCGTCAAAAAAAATGCGGCAAATTGTTGTTGAACTGAAATTATGTATCTACCTACATTTATCTAGATATCACCAAAATATTAAACAAGGCAGATCTTAGTGCGATTGAAACCACTCGCATGAATCTTTGGCTCTTATTTACCTACTCACGTTTAAAAACAAAAAGCTAGACAAAACTAAATAAACAGCTGATGTAGATGCTCTTTTATCTTTGCTCACTTCTTTCCCCACGTTTCTATTAAGGCTCAACAGCCTGGAATAACCTATGTGTTTGCTACTTTAGGCTCTGTGTCCAGTCGACTTAGTCGAGTGGTCTCTGAAAATGTTCAGTCAACCGGCGTTGGCTTTTGGTCTACAAAAATGTTCGAAGCTATTGATTCTACTATTCGCCGTGTGGTGCCGGCTTAGACTAGCATCACCCCATAATAATATCTTTCCCGAGGGTTTCGTAAGAAGCGACTCTCTCTCTCTACGTGTGGGACACCGAGTCGTTCAACAATCTGATGAACCCTGGTGTCAGAAGCGACTAAGGCATTAAAAGCACTAAAAATTTAAGGCGTAATACCTGCGGGCTCCTCTTGTTTAATACTACTAGAACTTTAATTCAGGATTTAGAGCTGAGGCTTTTAGGCAATCTGGGAGAGTAATAGACATAAATTTGGCATAACGTTAAGAAGTAAGCCGACATTGAGCTTTGTAAGAGACCCAAAATGAAAGTTGTAATGGTCAATTCACATTATTACTAGGAAGCTATTCTAGTTTGTGCGAAGAATATAATTTCGTCGCCGGGACTTAAAATTAAATTAACTCGGTTTTGTTCTGGCTACGGAACGGCTCGCTAAATTAAGGAGTAAGGCCATTCATGTTTGATACTACCAGAACTTTAATTCAGGATTTAGAGCTGAGCTTTTAGGCAATCTGGGAGAGTAATAGACACCAATTTGGCATAACGCCAAGAAGTAAGCCGACATGGAGCTTTGTGAGAGACCCAAAATGAAAATTTTGTTAATGGTCGTTTCAAACGACTAACCTATCCTAGCTTTTGAGAGCAAAGTGGTTTGTATTATAATTAAAGTCTGGCTTCAACTCATAAACTTCAAAAAAGTAAATCCTTCTTTTAGATTTTATAAATTTGTGATATTTTGTAACATTAACGTTTTACTAACCAAGAAGTTTTGCAACCATAACCACATTATTAGGAGGAATTGACTGTTATCACTAACTTTGTCTTTGTTAACATTGCCAAATTAAAGAAAATCAAATTCATGATTCAGAAGAAAAAGAACTACAAAGTATACACAAAAAATATTTTAAATGGGATTTCTATGAAATACTTCCACAGTTTTTGTCACTGGCAGCTTATTCAGTAATTTCATTATAGGATTCTCGAAATAGATTATTAATTGACATCCTGTACAAGTGCTCCATGTCTTACCTAGATTAGACATTGGCCAGTAGGCGGTTGTAAAACTCTGACACCAGGCTTCATCGCGTCGTTGCGTTGGACGACTCGGTGTCCCACTCGAAAAAGAAGATTAGACATTTGTTGGCGTTGAGAGACAAACAATAACAATAATGTTGCCGTTTCGGGATATTTTCTTTATATGCGCGAGATAACAGATAACATTACGTAGATTACCAAATTTTAAAACACTTCTCGTGTTAGGTAAGCAATTTTTGGAAAACTTCCAAAATTTCACCGCAGGCAGGATTTGAACCTGCGACCTTCTTCGGCATCAGTACTGCCGACTACTGGCAGTACTGATGCCGAAAGTCGTAGGTTCAAATCCTGCCTGCGGTGAAATTTTGGAAGTTTTCCAAAAACATTACGTAGCTTAGTTCAGTTTTTACGCTGAACTAGTGAAAGAGAACGAAAAACGAAAAGTATATTTGCAAAATAAGTAGGCAACTGTTTCGATTTCAGTTCATCTCTTCAGGTAAGGAAGTGACCTTACGACAGTTGGAATTTGAAACTGGGTCCATACGGACTACTGGTTTAGCGATTGCCCCGCTTGAGTACAAGAAGCTTATCGTAGAGGACGAAACTCATACCGAGTTGTCGTAAGACACTCATGAGACCGATGCCTCGCAGATTCGCACCAGTAGTCCGTATGGACGCAGTTTCAAAGATAACATTACATCATATTCTATAATTTTTTATTCCCAAAAGTTTCCTCTGAAATTGTAACAGGTGATGTCGAACACAGGAAGCGGCTGCATTAAAGCCGTATAAAAACAACGTTATCATTTTTATAGGACCCTTATACAACCATTACACAACGATTTAGTAATTTCCGTGACGGTTAACGTACCCCTTAACGAGTTCTACTACAGTACCGCCGTTCGAATAGGCCGTATTTGACAGCAAAATCATGTAAATCATTTGCCATCAAATGGTTTATTTGTCTTTGTTAACATGTATTCTAGTATGGGCTTAACAGCAGTCAAATATGGCAAATACGAACAGCCGGACTTTAAGTAAAATAAATTTTATAATTTTTATGTTGCGATGGACTGATTCACCTGTCATATTAAGATTTAATACATTTAAAATATATTAAGATTTTTTCTCATTTTTTGTATTAAAAATGTATAGATAGATGTTTAACAAATAAATGTGTTTGACTGTTACGTACTAATCCTAATGCTAAATGCAGTGGACTAATGATGATGTTGATTTCAATTTAGCTATCCGATTAGCAGCCCAGATGTTAGTAATATTAATTACCATAGATATACTGTTTACACAAAATAGAGAGTTCACAGAATGATCACTCAACCCTTTTACTCGATCTTTTAGGACTTTCCCGATTGTTACTTGTTACACAGCCAGGGTTGCTACATTCAATACGACGTCGTAAAACAGCCCTGACACAAGCACGTAATACCTATAATTTGAAACCATTTTGAATGCAAGAAATATGACGTCCATGGCAACCACCATCTAATGAGTTCCTCTGAGATTCCAGACGTTCGTGGATTGGAGTGAAATTGAGTAAGATTCCAATTCATTCCAGTAAATGTCTGTGATTTGTGCTATTTATGTACCCTTTCAGATAATATTGGTAATTTTATGTTCACATTTATGAATTCTTTCTTATGTACCTATTAGGTGCTTCTGCAGAGTTTGGGATAATTATATTAGCTAGCGCCCCGTTAGCGGTTTCACATATAAACCTTCCTTTCAAATCACTATCAAAAACAACCGCATGAAAATCCGTTGCGTGGTTTAAGAGAAGTTAGCGAATCCCACTAATGACAGACAAACAGAGAAACGCAAAAAGCGACTTCATTTTACACTATGTTATGTATTGATTGATAACATTATTAACATTATATAAGGTTACATTTAATTAAGTAAAAATATTTTTAAGGACGTGTTCTACTCACTAAATTGAACTATTATAAGAAACTTTTCTACGTTTAAAAAGATTATTGTTTCTCCCATACAAATATGTTGGGAAAGTGTGTCATTTTGATTCTTTTAGATTTTATCTACGTATCTGCACTCATAGTACCGTTGTTCACGTATAGGTGTGTGGTTAGCCTGGCCAGCCCCGAGACAGTGCCTTTATTTTTATTTTTTTTATCCCGCCCGAGCCGCGTTTAGAGTAGGAACACAAATTGTTATAAAAAAAGAAAATTTTGCGCTACAAATTTTCCCTTTTTTAAGTTTGAATTAGAATGTTACTTTCTTAAAGCGAATCTTGTAATTCCTACTGAGAAATAAATGCATTAACTTTGACTTTGGCTGAAGATTAGTGCAACTTACGCGCCGCCTTACCGCCTGTCCGCGCGGATCTGCGGCGCAGTGTGTGAATAGACATAGACCGGAATTTATGCTTATGCTTCCGATTATTGGAAGCAATATCCGCGCGTCTGGTTTCAATTAGTGCATGCACGTGAATAATGCAAACGTAATAATTCAGCTGAAATATACAGGGTTATTTTTTAGTCAGTGCGCAAACTTTGCAGGATGTTTCTACTCGTGATTCTAAACACCTTTTACTATGGGACCACCAGCGAAATCTAAAAAAAATTTTTGGTTGTTCCATACATTTTTGCCGAGTAGGTATGAATTTTTCTATGGAACATCCAAATTTTTTTTTGCGAATTTGCACCTGCAAGTCCCGTAATGAAAGTTGTTCAGTACCATGAGTAGAAACACCCTGCAAAGTTTGCGCACTGACTAAAAAATAACCCAGTATGTCTCAGTAGCTACGCATTTTATGTACGCCGCATATGGTTAAATATTCCGGGTACCGGGGGGAGTAACAAAAAGGTAATAACGGGCCAGAAGGAGGTGAAAGTGAAAGAAAGGTCCATAGCCTTCCCCATGGAACAATGGGTCGAATTATGAAAAGAAATTGGACCTCCCATAGTAAATCAGTCATCTGATCGGCAGTTTTGTATGGGAAGTCCAATTTAATTTTCCAAGTTTCATGAGAACCTTGATTTATCCTTTCGGCTCGTAATACTCTTTTTATTACTCCCTGTATGTCTCAATAACAACGCATTTTTTACTTTGCGCACAGTCACAGATATTCTGTTTTAGACGACTGGGTCTGCGAGCCTTTATATAACATGGACGTTGGTCTATTTTTGGGGCCAACACAATGAATTCTTTTTTCTATGTCAAATTCCAAAAATCCAAAAATTCGAAACGCCGGAAGTGTCCCGTCCAAACCGGATGTGTGCCTACTGTGATTGCGTGTCGATAATTAGAAGCTGACAGAGTTGTCCGATGGAGATATTTGACCCAAATTTGACCCGACAGATTGAATCAAAGACGAAAATATCTAAAGACCTTGGCTCTATGAGATCTATTTCTTGCTTGTTTGTCACTTGAATTCTATGAATAGTACTGCTTGATACTTACAGGATTTTTTGACTCCAGTCTGCATCCAAGTAAGTTACACTGTGTATAAACTTAGATTTATACCACATTCACACAGCTTCCGCTACATTTACATATAGAACATTTACACCACATTTGACAAAAATTTGAGAGTCAGAAGACTGTGTATCACCACACCATAGAGACAGGTGGTCAGCCTATCGCCTAAAATTGCAATACAAATAAACTCTCAAATCCCTTAATGGATTACGACACCCACGTAAAATATATGAGGTGATGCTATTCTAAGCCGGCACCACATGGCAAATAATACACTTACAGATACTTGCTGAGTCACCACACGTATTTTATGATTGATGACCCGTCACGTGGACGGGCTGTCGACAAAAGGCCGCCGGCAATTTGTATCAATCAACCTAATATTTGTTACTTTGTTTGAGAAATTGCAAAAACAAACAACAATTACTCGTAATCTACCACGCATTGCTATTCGTAGGCTTTTACTACGTAGTCAACAAAAGCAACGACGTAGATATTTTTAATCTACCTGAATGTTCTTTTAGGCGTGTCTTTTTTTTCTTTTCAAAATTGTCCGACTAGAATGCGGTTCAAAATAGTTATTCAACCTTATTTCCATACAAACACGGTTTGACGGACGCATCCGTCGACGCAGAATGGTGCGATGCGCAGCGTTAACGGATGCATCTGTCAAACTGTTTTACGTAAATCGTATTTGTATGACAAAAATGGAAATTCATATTTTCCTTACGGACGCGATAGCAATGCGCAAAAATTACGCACTGACGAACGTTACATGTGTTTCTAGCCTGTCTGACCCAAGGGATCTTAAATTTTGAACTCACTTTGTAAATATATGAAAATATAATATAAGTGTCATTCGATATGTATTTCATTAAGCCTACGTTGCAGAATATAAAATTCCATTACATTAGCACCATTTTAATTCAAGATTTTATTCTCATTCTTATATTCCTAAGTTCTAAACATGTTACCTAGTCCCTTGTGCGGTATGAAAGGATTCTTCTCCAGTTAAAGCTCGCCATTTTTCATCTTGTCACTTGAGCGACGGATTTCAGCCACAGTAGAAATAATGTAAAGTAGTGTTTCATTCACTGAGATATAAGTAGGCTACGACTACGCCTACGATTTGCTACTACTATGCCTACGACATGCTACGACTATGCCTACGACTCCCTGCGACAACTCCTAAGACTCGCTACGACCACGGATTTAATTTTCTATGACTACGGCTACGAGTTGCTACGACCACACCTACGACTAACTACGACTACGGCTACTATTTGCAACGGCTACGGCTACGATTTGCTACAACTCACTGCGATTTGCTACGACTACGGCTTACTACACTTTCTACTTCTACTATGCTAGGTCTTGTAACCTGCGAAAAGTAGACGCTGTGAATAAACCGAGCACACTCTGAGGAGGTGTCGCGAGGAGATAATGTTTCATGCATCTCTTTATCTGTTCAAGGGTGAACCACAGAGAAACACGAAGACAAATGGTATTGGGTGAGAAAAGGAGCAGAAAAATATGTATCGCAACGATTTTGAGTATTTTCGGGAAACTGTGATAAATAGGTATGACGTGTAAAAAAATAACTGCAAATATTTTAACGAACCAGTCCATATAACAAAAAAAAATCCTAGGAACATAGTGCGAAAATTGAAAAAAATATTGAACCTCCCATTATTATACAAATTGACCCAGTCAACTAAATCATTTTGTATGGGAGGTCTGTTACTTTTTTCAATATTTCGACCAAAGTCGTTCACTTTCATAGACTGATTTACCCCTTAAAATATTAGCAGTAAATTTTGTTTTACATCCTGTATTGTAACATGCGATGCCGGCTTGGAAGAGCATCACCCAATTCAGTGTGCAGTGGTTAGTATGACTGCCTGCCACGCAGAAGGTTCCGGATTCAATTGCCGGTGGGGTCACTCACAAAATTGATATAATATCATTGTGGATGTGTTCCCAGTCTGGTTAGGACATTGCAGGCTGAACCACCTGATTGTCTAAAAAGCAAGATGGTTCCGTGCTTGCTTCGGATGGGCACGTTAAGTCGGTAGTACGTCGGTCACGGTTGCTGTCTATGATAGTGGTCGTTACACAACCATGTCAGAGCCCTGCTACTTGCAGTAGGCGGTTGAAATTGAACGACTCGGAGTCCCACACGAAGAGTGAGAGAGACCCAATTCATATCCCGCGAGTGTCGTAAAAGGCGATTGAGGACTCGAAGCTCTCAAGTGTATTTAGGCGACAGAGTGACACTCGATTAATATGAAGCTTTTCACAAATATTTGTCAGACGTGACGATAGCGACCATCGTACTATATACTCTAAGGCGACCATATTCTTACGTCCGCTAATAGGGGATAATTTGACGTGATATTTGTGTATAGTGACATTGAGATTTGTGTGACGTGATACATGTGGTGTGTGTAATAAAATAAATATACGATTGAGGTAACTTCGTGTTTCTTATTTCTATAAATTGAGTTTTCATCAAGTGGTCAATTATTCAAACCGGAGATTCTATGCATCTATCTATTCCATTTCAGCCTATTGCAGTCCACTGCTGGACGTAGGCCTCCCCCAGGGAACGCCATAAGGCACGATCTCCCGTTTTTGCCATGAAGTCGCTACCAGCCGCCTTTTTTAAATCATCGGTCCATCTGCCCGGAGGGCGTCCAATGCTACGCTTGCCGAGCCGTGACCTCCACTCGAGAACTCGCTTACTCTACCGTTCCGACGGACAAATGTGGCCAGCCCACTGCCACTTCAGCTTGCTACACTTCCAAACTATGTCCGTCACTTTGGTCATTTTCGGATGGCTTCATTCCGAATTTTATCCATTATAGAGTTACCAAGCATAGACCTTTCCATAGCTCTCTGAGTGACATGTAGCCTGTGGGCCATGCATCTATCGAAGATATTTTGTGCTCAAAGAACTTTTAAGGCCAATATTGGCTACTGCAACCACATGCGAGCACATGATCACGCGGACCAACGAGACGCCAGCAGCTAAGAGATTGTCTAGCAGTCACCGTAGCCGAAACCGCATCGGACAGATTACTATATTAGGGCCATGGGACCACAAATTATAGAAACTTTGCGCGGGGCGCCTATACAGATGGCTCACTCAGTACTAGCGTCCAATTTTGACGCTTACTGACTTTAACTGGAAATAAACGGAATCTCAGGGGAAGTCAAGAAGGTGGTTGACACTAACGTCATATTTCTAGGATTCAAAATTGGCTCAGATTCATATGAAGTTTTTTATGATATTTGGCTGTTTTGATATTTTTATACTTTGAGATTTTTGACAGCAGCTACCCTGGCTATGTAACAAGTGCCAATCGCGAAAATCCGAAATAGGGCCGAGTGAACCTTCTGTACACTCTCTATTTTGTGATGGGACCATGTGAAATCACGAAAAACGAATTCAGCTGTTCTGTACATTTTACTTGAGTAGGTATTAGATTTCTCTATTGTTTTTTTTTTCGTGATTTTGCAGATGGCTCCATTATTAAAAGATGTCCATGTAGCTGCCTAGAATCACCAGTTTGAATAAATGCCCGCTTACCAATAACACACAGTGTGACCATTTAATATACCATTACATATCATTTTAAAAGTTATGTATGAAAATTCAATGAGGTGTGAGTTGCAGATAGTACATGCAGAATTAAGTAATAAATAAAAGACAAGAAAGTATTTTTTGTCATTATTGAATAATTTATTTACGAAAACAACATCAACGATAATTACTTTTGAAAAATAAACAGTAATAATGATAGACAGTAACAACTTTATGTCGTTAACAGGTACAGTTCTAAGCATAGTACCTACTTAAAACAAAATATTATAATTGGTAACATTTCTATGAAAGAACGGATATACCTAACTAAGATTTTATAAAATATATATTTTTTTCCTTTAAACTAATTTGACAACATCATTAAACAATCGTAACAATAGTCAAAGAAATACATTTTTCATACAAAGTAAACTATTTTCATAAATAGTTTTATAATTTAGTTAGGGACACAGTAAATTTTGTACACAAAGAATTCTTCAGGCAGTCGGTTTTTTACACAACAAAAAATCTTTTTTTAAGATTTATGTAGTGACGCTAGTTTGACGAAATGTACTTAAGTCACAATTGACTTATTTCTTGGCAAAGAATAACCCATTGTGTATATAAATAAAGTAATATTACGGCTATTTCTCAATATTTGTTCTTTTATAGATGTATTAATTGAAAATTCATAAGGTTTGTTCTCATAGGAACTGCTTATTTACAACGTAATGAAAATATTGACACACTTTTAAAATATAACCTAACCTAACCTAACTTTACCTAATAAAAATTATTGCTGAGTAATAGAGCAAATATTTCGAAGTTTTTTTAGTATGGCAAAATTCTTAGAGAGCAAATTGTATTATTTTTGATTACGGCAAAATACTTAGAGATCTTATTGTAATTTTTGTTATTGTGGCAAAATACTTAGAGATCTTTTTGTATTTTTTTATTCTGTTAAAGTTATTTAAAAACAATTGGATTACGAAAGACAAAGTTTATTATCTCAATATTATCGTTAACTACTGTATGTGCGTAGAGATTTGACGTTGGTGTATATTTTTAATGAAACATTAGCGATCCTTCATAAATATGTGACAAAATGTATAGTTTTCATTTAACGTGGCTTTTACGAACTGACGTAACTGCAGCCTTTACGTGTGGCTCTCTCAGTACTATAGCGACGATTTTGATGCTTACTAACTTTTACTGGAATGAACTGGAATCTCAGAGGAATGGTTACCATAATCGTCATATTTCTTGGAATAAAATTGGCTCAGAATTATACTAGGTTCTTTTATAAGATTTTGCTTTTTTGAAATTCATATACCTAGGTACTTTGAGTCTTTTGACGGTAGCAACTCTGGCAATGAACCAAGTGACAATCGCGGAAATCCAAAATAGGGTCGAGTGATCTTTCTGTAAGCTCTCTATTTTGTGACAAATACAAATACAAATACAAAATACAACAATTCGAATCTCTGTTCTATAACTTTTTATTTTAAACTAAGTTATTCCATGTATGCGTCTAAAGTACATTATGTAGTTCATAGCTCACAGCCGATGTGGCGCAGTGGTTAGTATTACTGCCTGCCACGCAGAAGGTTTCGGGTTCAATTAATTCCCGGTGGGGTCACTCACAAGGTTGATATTTATCACTTTGTGAATTTGTTCCCAGTCTGGTTAGGAAATTGCAGGCTGAACCACCTGATTTTCCGAAAAGTAAGATGGTTCCGTGCTTCGGATGGGCACGTTAAGCCGTCGGTCCCGGTTGCTGTCTATGGTGGCGGTCGTTATACAACCATGTCAGAGGCCTGCTACTTGTAGTAGGCGGTTGAAAAACTCTGACACCAGGGTTCATCGAGTTGTTGAAAGACGCGGTGTACCACACGAAGAGAGAGATTTCATAGCTAAGCATTAGTTGAATATCCCTAACCGACTACCTCGGCACACAGATACGACCGGGCAAGGCACGACCCGGATATTGGATTTGGTATCCGGTTATTACAGATATTTGGTTTCCGGTTATGGCAAAATCACTTTCACGGCGTAGAACTTTAGAAGTAGGGAATGTACTAGACAGTCATTATATTAATGTAGATATAAATAATGTAAAACTGTAAAAATCGCTCCTTGGATTCTGGTTTAATCTAAAAATTCATAGTTGGAAAAGTTTTGTATAGTTTTAGAGAGTGTTAGTGGCCAAGATATACTTGCTTAATTCGCAGGCTAGAAGTGAGCCGCGGCAGCCCAGTTGTTAGCGTCGGCAGTTCAGATGACGAATGACGCAGTTTTAAATCTTGCCTGCGGAGGAAAATTTTGCATGTTTTCCAAAAATAGTTTACCAAACACAGAAAGTGTTTTAAAATTTGGTAATCAGTTTTAATGTTATAGTCAAGCTCGAAATATCAAGGCCCCACCAGCTTTGTAGGTTAATGTGCTGCTGATAGTATTAACATTATATTAGTGAACGACAAAAATATAGCTTCCCAGAATTTCGAATTGTTCAAATAATATTTTAACACAACTTGTCATATTTCATACATCCATCGCTTATTCAATTTGACATCAAATATTTAATATATCTTGGATAAAATGGTTGTACCTACTTATTTTACTAAAGAATTCTTAACTTGGATACTCTGTATCGTTAGTTCTTATTATCTAAGGGATAAAAAAGTTTAAATCGTAGATTTAGTAATCGTTTGTGCTGGGTATGGATCCTATTCACATAAAATTTTACATTACATATTTTTTACTGACCAGTCCCACCTTTCTACTTATATACACGATATATTATACATAGACATAATAAATTTAGATTACTATAAATATATTTTCTTGTCTTACTCGGTAGTTACATATTTTATTTTCTTAAGAGATATATTTTTTACTTATCTAACTACTTAAATATTACTTCAGTTGGGGTAAAACGGACAGTGGTGATTTGTACATCAGGGTTGATTATTATTGTATAACTATAATCATTTTCTCACACCAAATAAAGATAAATAAAAAATTGTAATGTCCTTCAAAATCATAGTGTCATGCATAATCATGACGAGCCTGAGCGAGAGGCCAAGTTGCGCTGGTCGCGTAGTATCTAAGTATTGTGACCAGCATAATATGATCTCCCGCTTAGGCTGATCAGGTAATTTTATGACACTATGATTGCGAATGTACTATGTGTACTTTATGATGATATACAAACTATGGTTTAAGCGGCTCATTTCTTGACTATGGTTTGTACAAGAAACTCAAGATAATCCGAATTATGTACGTCAATCTTTACCTAGATATGTAAGGCGGCACAGTGGTACTGGTAATATAAGGAAATCTGTAAGTGGTACGAAAAAATTCTTAGCTTTCCTTATATTTTTCATAAAATACTATATTATTTAGTGCACTTATTTTTGGCTGTGGCATTCATTAATTTATTATAACTTTTACTTTACATTGACTTTTTCAGATCTTAACCGATTTTGTTCTATCTAATTACCCCATCAATCCTGAAGGTCGTTACACGAAACTACTACAAAATATAATATAGGTACACTGGTACAATACTTATGTAACTTGGCCGAAATATCGCAAAATTCAAATAAAATAATATTTTCTTACAAAAGAACCCGGTTTAAATATGTTAGTTATTAATATGTGACCGCAAAAGTTTAAAACAATATATTGCTGCAAATTGTAAATTGTAATGTTAGATTCGTGTAACAATCCCCTCCTGTTATTATATGTCTTACTAAAATTAGTAAAGGTACTTATAATAAAATATCTACCTAGAGATTATTATCTAAAACATTATTTTAGTAAAGTTATCGGGTTTCTTACAAGCTAATTACTTCATAAGTGTCTATTCGATCATTCATCGTAAATTATTATATCTTGTTACGTTCAAGTTAAAATAGTTTAAAAATAACATTCTTTTTACATGTTTCTATACCCTAATTATTGTAGGGCTGTACATTGAATTAAAATTTCTGATGATGTCGTTTTAAAAAGCTCTTGGAAAGTACTATTAGCAGCAAACCAAGCTAGCTATATAATGGATCAAAATATACTGATTTCTGCATACAGTTTCGAAGATTATAATCTTTTCAAGCGATTATTTGATTTTTATGGGGTATGGATAGGGATATAGGTGCAAAGTGTACCTATGTGGATTGGTTAGTGTCTGATTTTTTACAACAAGTCGCCATATAGAATTCTAAATTAGCATGACAAGGACAAAGGAAAAATCGTATTCAACTGGCAGCTGTCATAAAGAAAGTAGGTAAATGCCTGGAAAGATTATAACTGATCAGTATTTAAGTTTAAATATTTAACTCGAGTTGCTGCTGATAGAACAAAGTTTAATCGTAGATACCACATTATGAATCTGAAATTGTAAAATAAGATACGTGGAACTATGAGTAAATCGTTTAGTGCGAAAGACTTATGAATATTTTATCAAATATCTTTTACAAAGACTGGATTTGAAATTTCATTGGAATTGAATTAGGTATGTTTGTGAAAGATCTATCGCATAGCTTCGCAAGATCTGTTTTTTTCTTTGACTTCATTTTAATTTCAAAATTGAGTCCATGATTTATAATTTACTGCTGCAAAAGCTGCGCGTAATAGTGGCTTTAGGTTTAGATGCTGGCTCTACTTAGGGTTGCCACTTATTTAGAGTAATTCTAGTTCGGCAAATCACTAAATATTGTTTTTAAAAGATGAAAAATAGTATTC
Organism: Phthorimaea operculella; assembly: GCA_024500475.1. Taxonomy (NCBI): domain Eukaryota; kingdom Metazoa; phylum Arthropoda; class Insecta; order Lepidoptera; family Gelechiidae; genus Phthorimaea; species Phthorimaea operculella. The sequence goes on from JANFCV010000017.1 coordinate 4,669,713, forward strand.
TATCTCTTGATGCTCGTCTCCAAGCGACGATCCAGCGACATCTATAGTAAGTATTTAGAACTTACTACATGGTTAGTCCACATTATGAGTGGAATTCAAACCATATGATGAAGCTTGCTTAATTAATAATATATCCGGTGGGGCGTTTACCCATGCGGCCCGGGTTCGATTCCCGGTCGATGTACGTCATCTTTTCTATTTCTTATTTTCACTTGTGAGAATAATATAGCACTGTGAGTGCATTACAATCCCAATAGAATGAAAAATAGTATGTTTGAATGTATTGAAAAATTTGGTTTACTAGGATCTCATAATCACTTAGGAATCTAAAGGTTAGTAATTTCATAAGCGTATTGAAGTTTTTAGTCAATAATTTGTGAACAGTAAAGATATCGTCGGTACAAAAAATATACTCCAAAAATATTGGGTGGCTTAAACTTACAATATATATAATTGCTCACTTCATTTTGCTATAACACGTGGGCACTACAAATCTTAGGGAGATATTCTACAGAAAAAGGCAAATTCTCTTAATTTCTCATTTGACAATGTTATTTTAATCTCAGTGTGGCAAAAGAGTACCTATCTACTTAATAAAGTGATATAGCAAAATGATCTAGACGAGAACCATGTATTTATAAACAAAGTTTTAAAAAGTGTCTGAAATATCTCTGTGGTGGTCTACGGTGGCGGTGACACTGAAAACGAATAAAAGTTTTCTGAATATTTTTGTCCTTCTTCAGAAAAAAGCTCCGCTCATTAAAATTTCAGTCTCAGACACTTTTTAATACCTTCAAATAAACCATCAAAATTAATACCACTTTACGCGATTGTCCCACCCCGTAGCATTTAAATTACCGGAAATGAAAATTTATAATATTATAGCACAAACTAGGAAAACGGCTCGCGGGGGCCTAACCAGATGGCTCACTCAGTACTAGCACAAAATAGAGAGTTTACAGAAGGTTCACTCGGCCCTATTTCTTTCTTCTTTTTTACCAGATGCCTCACTCAGTACTAGCGACGATTTTGACGCTTACTGACTTTAACTGGAAATAACCGGAATCTCAGGGGAAGTCAAGGTAACTAAGAAGGTGGTTGACACGAACGTCATATTTCTTGGATTTAAAATTGGCTCAGAATCATATGACGTTCTTTATCAGATTTTGCTGTTTGATATTTTTATACTTTAAGATTTTTGACAGTAGCAACCCTGGCTATGTAACAAATGCCAATCGCGTAAATCCGAAATAGGGCCGAGTGAACCTTCTGTAAATTATAGCATGAATAAACGGCAACCCACTAAAGGGATCCACTTATACTGGTTTTTATTAGTATTTGTATGAAAAACCAACATAAGTTGGTCCCTCAAGTGGATAGATACTCAGATTTTCTGGCGATGGTTCAGTCACAATACCTAAGTCTTCTTCTTAATGTGGTACGACCATTGCAGAGAAGGTCGATCTCCTCCAATGTAATGAGAAAGTAATGGGACATTTATTGCCTTAAAGTGGTATTAAATTTGGAATTAAAACATTAAGTATCCTTATTTAATATTTCCTCAAAGTTGGGAGCGCTTCCAGCGTCGCACCTGGAAACAAAATAAATTAAGTCAATATCTTCTGTATTTATTTAAGGTGAAAAGTCAATACAAAAGAACTAAACTTCAAACAACTTAAACATGATGAGCTGCAGAGCAATTTTTTCAAGAAATCTTCATGTGGGATAATGAAGGCACACGTTAATTTGTCGCAAAACTACTTATGGCTAAAAGATAATGAGTATTTTCTTCACAATAAAATTCAATGTGTTAATTGCAGCAGCAGTATTTCCATCTATTATCGTAAATTGCCTGTTAAAAAACTGACGGTTAAAAAATGTTCTAAATATTTGTCAAAAATAGTATTATTTTGGCAAGAGACTTTCTATCGTGTTTTTAATAGACTTTTATCTCCTTTTGCGGACTTAAGTTTATTTAACTTTTCCATCCATCATAAGTTTTTTTTTTCTTTAAACTTGTACATTTACTTCAATTAAGTATAAACAGAAGCCGCTCGCCGCCTTAAACAATCCTCGGTATAAATCTCTGATATAAATTGTTTGGAAGGTCTAAATTCAAGAAGTTGCGGGTTTGAAACAATTAATTTTAGAACACTCATTTATAATTTATAACGCCTAACGGCTAGCTAAGTACCGCTGATGGAATCCTACTTAAAATTAGCAGAAGTTGCAAACGCGGCTAATACTGGGAATTTAATATTTTAATTTAAGAACCCCATATTTTTTCCTATGGATAGCCTATGGCGTGCAGGAAACCTTACAAAGTATTAAAAGCCGTAAGACACCCACTGCTTGACACAGTTTCTCCATAGGTAGGCACCTACGACCGGCTGCCCACAACTCTTAAAAAAGTCGTCGGTTCAAGGGTGAGGCGAGGAACTAGATAAAAGCTGATATTTCCTTACCCTCGTCATGAACCGTTATATCTGGCTCTGCGTCGGAGTCCCGTCGAATGACTCCTCGTTGATCAGCCGCAGCTTCACCGACTCCCGGCGCAGGTTGTAGCTGGTCGAGATGTGGCAGTGCTTCACGTCCACCGTAAGAAGATCCTCGTTCAGCTCCACACCGCTTCGTTCCACGTCGCAAGCAGCGCTGGGCTTCCTCTTGTGGCGGAAAGACCGCTGGTGAGAACTGGACCCAGTCAAGTAACTGTCAGTCGTCGTATTTCCGTTGAAAGTCTTCTCAGAAGGACCGACTCCTAACTGGTCTAGAGGAATATTTCCACGTAAATTAGCAGACGAGTCGATACATGGAATCAACTGTTTGAACTCTTTTCTGAAGTTCTCGTTCATCCACGCGTAAATGAAAGGGTTGTAGCAAGTTGAAGACATCGCGATCACGTGGACGGTGAAGAAGATTAAGAAATAATACTTGAAATGGATCGCGTACATGTAATAGTCATTGCAGAGGTTGATGACGTTGAGAGGAAGCCATGAGAGGCCGAAGATGGTCACCATAGCGATCAGCATTTGGTTGGTGCGACGTTTTCTGTTCTTGTCAATCTCTTCTTTACGAGAGTTCTTACTAGCGGCTTTTGCTTTCGCTCTGTCGTTCAATTTGAAGCTGACGCATGTGTAGCAAAAAGCAATGACGCAAAAAGGCAGTACAAATTGGAGAATAGACGTTACCGACCCGAATAATCTCCTCAAATGTTCTGATGGCCAAGTTTCTTCACAGAACTTCCCAATCTCAAGGTCGTAGTACGTCATGAATACAGCATAAGGCATCGTCACAGTGACCGAGAAGGTCCATATCATGATAATGACCGAGATACACGTCTCAATCTTCATTCTCGGCCGGAAGGGGTAAATTATTACAAAAAACCTATCGATAGCTATAGACATAAGAGTTAACGTGGATATGTATACGCTGCACCCTTGTGCAAAAGGCATTATGTGACATAAGAGAGAGCCCCAGCTCCAGACGCCCCGGAAAGAGTACAGAGGCGTAAACGGGACGGCAAATATGCATAATAATATATCAGACAAGGCCAGGTTAGAGATGAATAAATTGGTGACGGTCTGCATGGCCTTGTTGCGGATGACCACGAAACAGACGAGGACGTTCCCGGATAATCCGAGCACGAATATGATGGTATAGACGACACAGAATGCGGTCTGCACCCATTTGTTGTCGATGATATTGTGCACGGTCGGCAGCAGACTGTCTGGCGTCGCGTTTCTCCCGCCGCTGTGGTTGAAGGCAGTGAACGTCAGATTGGTACCGTAAGTCCTGTTCATTGTATCGATTCTGTTTTCTTCCATTGTAAACTGAATAAGGGTCCTTAAGCGGTCGTTTTACGAGCGATGGAAACTGCGAACCCGATCTGGAACAAAACAGTCGTTTTAACATTTCTTTAATAATATTTGCGAGGGTTTATGTGATTTGGGAAATTTTGTTGGGAAAGTTTAATAGGCTGTTTGAAGTGGGTAGTAAACGGTTTGGGAATATGGACCGAAAGGTCTTTGAACTCCTGGTTTCAGTGGAATTTTTGTAGATCTTTAAATGGTTCGAGAAGTTAAGTTTTTCGTAACAGTTATGTAATGGCATGGAATGGTAAGTTTAGTGACTAAAGCTTGTTCGTTTTGAACGTATTATTTCATTATTTATGATACACTAGCTGCCCGTCAGCGGTTTCACCCGCTGCAACCTATTATTCCGCGGGAAGAAAGCATTACTCGCCAAGAGATGTCGCTGTTAGTTTTCGGCGAAAACGTTTAAAACGCGAATCGGCTCAGTCACGCCACCTTTGCAAAAATATTGGAATATGCGTGATCCCGTAGGAATAAGACATTTTCCCGTGGTAAAAAGTAGCCTATGTGTTATTCTAGATACTCTTCTATAGTTATGCAAAATTTCATGTCAATCTAACCAGCCGTTTTAGCGTCATGTCGTAACAAACACACACACAAACATCCTCCTTTATAATATTAGTAGGATTAAACAATAAATATTAAACTTGGAATAAAATTCACTGAGCCCTCAAACAAACGAGGTCGTTTTTACAGCCGTTTACGCACTGCCTACCCGGCAAGGGATACATTTAGTGATATATATAAGTGTACAGTGGTGTACATTTCAATCCCGACAAGGGACGATTTAAAAATTGACACAATGGATTACTTAGAGATATGACAACTGTGGGGTAATTCTTTGATGTCATATATTCAAATAATTTGAAATCATGCAATGCATCTGTATGTAAATCGGTATTTCATGTAATCCGATTAACTTTACTTTGAAAAGAGCGCTTTAAAAGTCAAGTACAAATAAAAAAAAACAAGAAACTCTGACATTTTCGCTGATTACGAGCATGTCACACAAAAGGCCGTGAACCGTAGCGGAACGTTAGCATATTCAAATGTTGTCGTTAGGTAAGTGACATGACAAATAAGGCCCCCGGTTCCGTAGGTGATTCAGTCCCGCCCCGCCACTAATCCGATTCGTCAAGAAAAGAATATAGATAAATTGAGATCCGGCTCGTCACTTTCGATATTGATATTTTATTTCCCGGGTCGTCAAAGCTAATCGGTTTTTACAAAGACGAGACTTCCCATCAAATCATTTTATTAAGGAAGCAAATTAAAGAAGTACTATGTAAATTCACTAATCTAAAAGTCACTCCATGTTTATCTGAAGTTTAAATTAAGTACTATAACATAAAATGTATTTAATTATTAGTATGTTTAAGTAGCGAGTATCACTTGATCCTAACAGTCAAACTGTCTGTGCAGTTTTGTGGGACACTGTTTTAGTTTATAAGTGTAACACTGCTTTTTACAATCAAATAAATTATAATAAATAATTGATTAAAAAATGTAAGGGAAACGTCCCACCTTAAGCCGGGTGACTTGCACATGCCTTTCAGAAGACAAAATATCGATTACATTGTGGCGTTATACAGAAAATGAAATTCAATCATAAAATCAATCGTAGGTACTTATAATGCATGTTTTGGATTTTATTTAAAAAACACATGTCACGATTATGACAAAAAAAACCGCGAAGTTTGAAACAAAAATTATATGCTAAATCGGGACACGTTTTTTATGTGACGAACCAGGACAGGGACAAATCAGAAATCCCTTTCCGTTGAGGTATTTGCCTCGATCTACTTTCGACAAGTAAACACAAAGTTCATACAATACTCCCAAAGAGAATGACGTCAGCGCTTTTCTTCAACACATTTACTACCAAGATGAACTAAAGATGTCGATCAAGATTTTTAGAGAATAGCTTTAATAGGTGTTAACTTTTCAAGGCTTTTAAAAAATTACATCACCGACGTTTTCTTTTGTCATTTTTCTTTTTGAATACCATTCCTAATATTTAGAAATGCTCATATGACAAGCCTGTGACAAGTCTCATACCTAGGTATCTCAGGTATCTAAAAAAACTTACAAAAAAAAAAAGTTAATATGATGGCAACGAAAACTTAACTTTTAGGTTACAAAAACTCTATTACTGAGTGGCCAATGAAAGATTCCTGTGGAAAGTTCGGACCACAATTTTTACGACGGTACTTTGTTTGGGCTCTTAGAGAGACAAACATACTAAAATACCCCACCTATAGGGCTGGGCGCCTTGGGGAAAGCACGAAGAATTGATTATGCATTCTATAAAGAAAGAAGGAACTGCATTCTGTCTTTTTTGTACTTTATCCCGTCCCAAACTAAACGGGCACTAGCAATGTGTTTAAAACGGCACCTACACACACTTACATACAAAACCACTTTGTTTTACAAACAGGAACAAAAAATCTCAGCTTACGTTGTCATGGCAACTAAGATGGAGGCTTGTTGCGAAGGTGATATGTGGGGGCTTTTTGCCTTGTTTATGCTTTTTAAGGAGTAGGGTGAAACAGGATAATATAGGATAGAAAACACAGAGTCAACAATGAAATAAAGTCCATAAATGTGATATCGTTGCTTAGATCGAAAGAAGGTATCTACTATCGACTTTCAAAGAAAGGGAAATTTTTAATCTGTTCGTTTAGTTTCTAGTAGGTCTGCTAGTAGAGATTTCCCGTTTGTATCTATCTCATGGGTATCGAGGATTAGCTGATCGGCAATTTTGTATGGGGGCTCCAAATTTTTTTTTCATGTTTCGACCCATGTTCCATGGGGAAATTTGTTCAGTTTCATGAGTACCTTGACCTCCTTTCGGCTTGTTATACCCTTTCCGTTACTCCCGGTATAACTTTCAGGACTTACAGCTTAGAAAACGTCAACATTATGTTTCGTATAATCAACTGTTAACTGCTATGACTGTCATGGTGGTGAAATTGACTGTTGACAGAATGATCCGTTTATTTTAACAGTGCCATCTAGTTCGGACTCGTGTAGCTGTCAATCCAAAAATCCTCAATATAGGGAAACCGTTCTTGCTCGATCTCTTCAATGGTTGACTGTAGGTGCCATACTTTTCTAGAAATAGTTCGGCAGTGAAAGCATTATCAAGGAATGACGAATTAATAAAAGCTCGATCTAAGGAGGGAAATCATACCTACAACAAAAAAAACAGTATGAAGGAAGTCACGAAAAACTCGTCACTATATGATGTGAGCAGACGCGCACTAAAATACAACTTTATACCTACACAAAAATATACATTTCAAAAGCTTTGGCCGATGTAGTATTTTGTGGTTTCGTGCATTTAGTTGTCGCCAACCGTTAGTTGGATGCAGTTGACCTAAAATTTTATGTGTTATAGAGGCGCCTGGGACAGGTTTATGTAAATCAGTAATTAGCTCGTGTTTATTTAAATCATAATGATGTGCATGTAAGTAGATAACGAGATTTTTATGGTTTCTTTCTGTTCTGTTATCATCATTATCCCTCTGAAACATTCTCTCACTCTGTAAGCTCAGTTTGAAGCTCCCTCACAGATAGTAACATAGATATTTGCTGAGTAAAATTTTTCATGGCTTCTATTACTATCGGTGACCGTCGTGTTCCCAGGCTTAATTCCGATTGTTCCTAAGTCCCTCTTAACCTTTCCTCGGTCTGAGAGCTTTAAGTTTCCCCTCAGTGGTAGTAACATAATATTTGCTGAGCAGAGTTTCCGCTCCTACGAGATGTTTTCATGGACCGCGAGAATTCGCTGGTCACGGCCGTTTTGTTGGAAATTTCCATTCCGTTTTATAACTATTTATAACCAGTTATTTGCCGTTTGCGCCGTGTTTTGAACAGTGATGAGAATTCCTTAGGGAAAATAAAATTTTACGGTGTATTTAAGGCGATCTGTTGCTCATACAAAAATTTAATAGACGTACGACTACAAAGGACACAAGAGTCTGATTAAAAAACTTCATGGGGAACCCCGTGGTTATAGAACTTTTTCGCAATACTAAAATAACTTTTTAATCATTAGATTGAAGTGCAATGCAGTTTTCCGTATATATGACATGACGTTTCGCCTTAAGTCTATAAACGTGAAATCTCCAATAATTTAATGAAATAATGTAAATTACATCACTTTTTTAGTGAATGTTTTACTTTTTGTAGAAATTTTTCTTTTTAAGTATTTTAATGTACGAAAACAGACAATGTATTTCGCTGAAACTTGGCAAAACTTACATTTCTCGGTAGTATTAATTCTAAACATAATTATATTACACAAATAAATTATTTAAAATTAATTAAAATTCGTGGAAAGTACGAAATCTGATTACCCATGTGATTCTCTTCTGACGCTTATTGTACCCTAGTGAGCTTATATTGGAAGACAGAAATATAATTATGTAAGACACGATCATACGTCTAATTTGTATGGTAATTTTTTTATTAATAACTGGATAGATTCATTTAGTTTCATTAACTGATCCCTGACCGTGTGATACCCAAATTTTAATCGTAAGTGTCGTAAAAAGCGATTATATAGGGATAATCATCAAAGGAACGGGCAGTAACGTTTCTGAACTGCGCTCGCCAATCCGCCTGCCAAGCATGGAGAGTACGGCAATAACCTTCGATAGGAGGAGGCCCATGTCCATCAGTGGACTGTTGTGGCTTTTATGACGGTTATGGTATGAACTGATCACACCAGCACAATTTTTTTTTACACCGGTCCTTAAAACCCCTATCATCGCCCGATATCGTATCAGGAAGTTTCAGTTCAAGTTACCCTAATAGAATCCAGCTATACGATAGAATCTCAATCGATACCTATTACAGTTTGGCCAGACTCTGATACTGCAAAATATCTTCGTTAGGAACGCAAGTAGGTACCTTACCTACTGCTAAAACTAAATTGGATTCTATGACTGTAGAATCAAAGTGCATTTTCCCGTACTCTACAAAAGGGTTGGTTGATTGTTCTTCCTATCCAGATGGTTCAGTCCAAATATTTGATTATCGTTTAGGTTTTTTAATAAAAGAAAAGGGTTCTTTTATTTGGGTTGGTGATCATGATAGTCGAAAATTTTGCATGCGAAGCACAATTTTAATTGGGAAGAATTGTTTTGGGTCCGGTTATAAAGAAAGCGCAAGCGATAGCGACAAACTCATATAAGGTCCTATTAAATTCACTGCAAATATTTTAGGGGCAGATCAAATCAAATATAAGCATGTACTGGGCAAATTTTTAAAGAAACCTACACGCTAGTTTTCGAGAAAATTGCATTTAACTAAAAAAAAACCAAAACGAAAAAAGTGCACCCTGTTTGTCCTAGAAACTCACACATCGATGAATTTAAATTACGCGCCAAAAAAAGGTACTGTGATTGGTTGGTTGTCAGTGTACGTGCAGTGTAAGTGAATCCTGTCTACGTGGCGGAACGTCAGTCGGGTCAGTCAAAGGATGTTCACATAATTAATTAAAAAGTTTGTTTGAAAATTAAAAAAAAATCTTGCGTGTAGATTTTTTTTAAATGCCTTAGATGTTTTTCTTATACATATTTACGCATGCCCTTAAAATATTTGCAGTGAATTTAATAGGACCTTATATATTTATTTGTACTAAGTGTAAGTATAATCATTTTCTGATCATTACTCATTCTTCATACTGCTGGGAACATTCTAGATTATGCGTTTATACCTAAACCGGCAGCCATATGGACTGCCTTTCACGTTTCCTGAAATATATTCATCAGCATTCGTTTCGGTGGGTTTTTACAACAGTGGAGACGTGAGACGTGCGACTTTGCGACACTTGAAACACATTCCATATAAAAATTATGAAACAGAAAAGATGCGTACAGAACGTAACGCTTGTGGAAAGTTTTATCTTTGAGTTTCAAATCATACAAATAGGTATGACATCAAAGAAAGTAACTAAAATGTTTAGACATCAAAAACTCAACTCCAAAGTGACAACGTGGCAAATATGACAATGTTTCATACATGTTATGCCATGTCACCGTTTGCGAGATTCTTAAGGTTAACGAGCACAGGGCAAATTCCTAAAATATTAAATGTTTTTGTTCTAAATTGTCTCGATATGAAGAGCTACGTTATACACTAGTGGACTCAGAAAGATAATGTGATATCTACTCGTTCCAAACCATATATCCCCCATTTCACCTACCAGCATATCCTGTCATAAATTCGTTCAACCTTAATTCTAAACATAAATTCAGGTTACCTTAATTCAAAACATCGTTCTATGACAGCATAAAGTACGCTATAAACTTATATTTATGTATCGCTGAGTTAGAGACAGCTTTCCTAGAAAGGATACACCATAAAATTGTGTGAAACAATGCACTGCTTATAGTAAAAGAATTTTTAATCTCTCACATATAATATTTGTTTGTGAATGACGACTGTAAATATCACATTTTTGTCGCGGTTATGTGTTTAATTAATAAAATAAAAAACCGCGAACTTCCAATTCACAAAAAAGATATGTGTGCACGTTATTCGGATTAGAATAGCATCACCCCAATTATACCAATGAGTGCAGTAAAAAGCGACTAAGGTATAATCATGCAGCGAATGGGCAGCAGTGTTCCCTGTAAATGCAACATCTTGTAGTGCGCTCGCCAATCCGCGTGCCAAGCATGGCAAGTATGGAAATTCCCCTCGTGAGTGGCCCATGTCCAACAGTGGACAGTTGTAGCTGATTTTTTATGGTATGGTACGTTTTTGGAGACTTTATATTTCTAAGATTGTGCTGACTGTTCAGTTAATCTTGTTCTGATTCTGGAACTGATCGTAACAAATAAAGATTTGAAAAGGTTTAATTTCCAAATTCGGAAATATAACAACAAACAGCTGGCTTCAAAACTGGCGTTTTTTGCAGATTTTTTAATAGAATAGAATCATAAATATGGACCCAGAAAAAAGCACTTTGTATTCCACATTGTCATGGCAAAAATTCATTAAGTCTACGTAGGAATACCACAAAAGCGGAACCAGGATTCAAGTAGGCATGTCATGTCGCATGCATACTCTTATCTAAATGCAAATAAGTAAGAAGTACATTTACATATTATGTGAGCCTTAATTCGCAGCGTACAATTGGAGAACTTCCAAACAATGGGTACAGTCGGTGTGATAAGCTTATAAATACGTCTGTACAAAATGTTAAAAAATGATGATGATGATCTTTCCGGCCGGTTTCGGCCATGGCGACCACTTCTACTCCTAATCAAGTCGGCGCTGATGCGCTCGTAGGTGGCTATTGTAGCCTATTTTGGCAGTAAATTCCCGTGCACAGTGTGGGCACGTGAGTTTGCCATTGATATAATTGTAGTTAATGGCGGCGGGAGGACGGGCCTTCAGTTCATCGCGTTTAGCGTCAAGGTCTGCTTTACGCTGCTCCTCGAAGTCGCGGATTCGCCCCTTTACAAGACCGCGCCATTCTGGCCGTTGTGCTGCCAAAACCTCAAATTGAGAGGGTTCGATATTGCATCTTTCATGTGTCTCTTCTGAACATCTTTAAATCGGAGGAGTTGACCGCCATGCTTTCGCTTGCCCTCCTCTAGCTCAGAATAGAAGATGCGCTTCGCCACTCGCTCATCCGCCATCCGGGATACGTGACCGCACCACCAAAGCTGTCGACGCATTAAGTAGGCTTCAATGCCACCAACATTGGCTCGTCTTAGAACTTCAGTGTTTCGCACTCGGTCGGACCATCTGATCTTCATGATGGTGCGAAGGCATTTGAGGTGGAATCGATCCAAAGTGCGTATGTGGTGACGATACACACACCAGGTCTCGGAAGAGTACAGAAGGTTTGGCAGTACAATCGCCATATATACAGATATTTTTGTGGCTAGTTTAAGGTCGTGCGACCAGAAAACCTTGGAACGCAGCTTCCCAAATGCTGCAGCTGCAGCACTGATTCTGCTATTGATCTCAGCATCAAGGTCACACTTAGCTGTAATAGTGTTCCCCAGATATCGGTTATCGGTTAAAAAAATATTAAAACAAGAGTTAAGCTAGCCATGCCATGTAACTAAACAACATGTCGAATTAAAATGTGATAGCTGCAAGTCATTTCGTACATTTAAAGAGGTTTTTTATTGCCTCGACTTTTTTACTTGGGTGACCAAAAGTTCGTGAAAGCAAAAAAACTCTGGCAGAAAAATAATTGGGATAATAGGTATGCGAGTACGTAAATCTCGTAAGTATATAGGTAACATAAGGTAAAATATCTCCATTCTGTTTAATTTCAAGGCCCGTTGTCGGTTTTACCCGCTGCAACTCATATTCCCGCGGGAAAAAAGTATACTTCAAACATGTGTTATTTATATAAACCTTCCTCTTGAATCACTTTATCTATTACAAAAACCGCATCAATGTCTGTTGTCTGGTTTCGGAGGAGAAATCGAGTTACACGACACACAGACACACAGAAAATTAATGTAAAAAGCAACTTTATACCATACCTTTAACTTAAGTTGACGACTGTACATTAGAGCGGTTCTGGTTTCAGTCTCTATCAAACTCGAACGACATTGGAAAGAAGGAAACTTCATACATAATAATTATGAGGAGGTGATGATGAGTTTGGTAACCTTAGTAACTCACTAAACGGAAAATGTGCTGCGAAAATGCTCAGAATTATGGAAAGAATTCACCAAGATGAAACTTGCAGTTCATGTCCAGTGGGGAATATGAATATTATAATTATAAGTAACTCGTCGTACATACTTAGACACACCTTTTTTTAGTAAGAACTACATACCAACAGCCAACTTTCTTTTAATTATTTCTTTCTTTTCAATATCATACTCAAAAAGTTCCGGCTCTTCGAGAAACACATGTAACATCCGATTGTGTGTTATTTTTGCGCAGCACTATCGCATGCTAACGCAAATATGCTTAATAAATTCGCACTCTTTCTCGTTAAGATATGATACTGAATCATAATTTTAAATCTAGTTAAAAAATTATCCCGGTAAAATTCGAATAAAAGACGTTGCTATGAGAAAATTCAAATATGATGCTAATATGCTAAAAAATATGTGGGCGAAAAGGGAAAACCTATTATTTTTATTAAAGTCAACCTTTACAAAGACTTTTCTGATCTTTTTGTAGTATTCTCAATTTACAGAAAGAGGTGTAATGTTGTTTCGTAGAACCTATAAGCTACGCCGTAGTCCATAGCTACGCGTATATTTGTCACTAACTTCGTATATTCCATTTTTTTGTTATTTTTTGCACCGAAAAGCAGTAACCAGTTATCTGAACTGATAAAATCTGGACCAATTTACACTCTTTTTTTAAATAACCAGTATTATCTGACGCTTAAACAACAAACTAGGGAAACGGAGCGCGGAGCGCCTATACAGATGCTCACTTAGTAATTGCAACGATTTTGACGCTTACCCACTGACTTTAATAATCAAATCAAGGAAATAACTTGAATCTCAGGGTAATGGTAGGCTTAAAAACCAAGCGACAGCGACAACGACGCACGTCAAATGACTGGTTTGTATTACCCCGAGAGCAATCCTCGTTTTTTGGAAAAAATTCGATATAAGCCCAAATTTTTGGGAATGATCATTTTATGCAAATCTAAGAACCTATATTCTCGAATCTTCCGCAAAAGCGGACCGGAAGTTAAGGAAAAAAAAATGCACCCAAAATCAATGGAATTCTACAGCAATGGAGGTATAAGTAATTTTTTGGTGAAAATGTATTTATTTGCAATAACTAAAAGTATTTCAACCGAAATCTAAAAAAATATCTAACAGGAACATAAAAAATAATAATGTTAATTAATACCTTCTTCATTAATCTTGAAATCCTATCCAAGAAAATAATAGTAGAAGAATTCTGTCTATGTAATTAGAAAAGAAACACACATTTATTTTTGTTTTATTTATAATCCCACATTGTTTGCTTCGGGATAGTAGTTACTTAATTTTCTTTTATCACAATCACTATTTCTTCGAAGCCGATTTCATAAGAAGTATGTTAAGAGATTAAAATTGACTACAGCAAATTTAAAATTCAGCTGAAACCATTTTTCACCAAGCGCGGCAGACTTGGGGGACGATTCTAGTTCGCGTCCGCAGGAGTTCACCCACCGTAACCCTGCACGTGTCCCCTGGGTGGTGCTAAACGAGCTAGAAACTTAAGGCTTACAGGCCAACAAAGAAAGAAAGACAGCAAAAACCAATTATGGCCCATACAAATTTAAATGATGGTCACAGACCACGAGCAAAAGGCTCTTTTCAGAGCCCTCTGACTAAGAATGTGGGACCATCTGTCCGCATTTTACAGCTAAATATAGAAGGCATTAGCGCCGCTAAAAGTGACTATCTACTTAGAGTATTAACCGACCAAAAGATTGACATCGTACATCTACAGGAAACACACACCAAGGATTCAGCAGATCTTGAAAAGAGGGGACAATTACCAGGCTACAACCTTGTTAAGGCTATCCACCACCGTCAATATGGCATAGCCACTTACGCAAAATCATCTCTAAGTGGTGTCCAGCTCCTAAACACATGAGATGACCACCAGATATTTTCCATAACCATTAAAGTCGACGACCTGACCCTTACAAATGTCTACAAACCTCCTAACGCTATTTGGCCTCAAACCTGCCTGCCTCAGTACGCGCATCCCTGCCTGTATACGGGTGACTTCAATAGCCATCACACTAACTGGAGGTACCGAAAGTCAGACGAAAACGGGGAACTGCTGGTGCAATGGGCCGAACTCCTCGACCTTCACCTAGTGTTCGACGCCAAAGATACGGGTACTTTCCACTCGGCGAGATGGGGTAAGGACTATAACCCTGATCTCACATTTACATCAAAGGATCCATTGGAACAACCACTACCCACTACCCGCCGAATATTGTCTGCTTTTCCAAACAGCCAACATCGACCCGTAATCCTAGATATAGGTATGAAAATACCGATATCGAACTCGATGCCACTACCTAGATGGAATTTTGGACGAGCTAATTGGGAAGAATATAAAAAGAAGCTTGATACAGACCTCCTGTCCGCGGACCTAGAACCCACCGTTTCAAACTACGATAAATTCGTCAACTTTATTTTCCGCTCGGCTAAGGAACATATTCCCAGAGGCTATAGGAAAGAATATATCCCGGGCTGGAATGCTGAAAGCGAGAATCTGTTTAAGGAATACAAAAATACCGGTGATCACAGTAAAGGTGCTCAGCTCCTCCAGTCTCTTGACTGTCACAGAAGCGAAAAGTGGAGGAATGTAGTCGAGAAAATGGATTTTAAAACTTCAAGCCGCAAGGCCTGGAGGACTCTGAATAGTTTAACTGGTAAATTCCATCCGAATAATGTGTGCAAAGGAGCAAACCCTGATGCTATCGCAGCCCGCATGGTCCAGGTGACCCGAGCCAAGCGCGACAAGTTGTTCACCAAGAAAATTAAACAGAGTCTTAAAGGTCTCAAAGAGAGTGCTCCCACAAACCAACACATATCCCGACCCTTTGAGATAGCGGAGGTTATGCACGGAATCAAACTCCTAAAAAATAATAAGGCTGCCGGTACAGATAATGTCTTCAATGAGTTCCTCAAGAACATGGGACCAGTAGGAGTAAGCTGGATCACCGCTCTTTTCTCGGACATATTGGCTAACAACAATTTGCCCAAAAGCTTTAAAACAGCAAAAGTAGTAGCAACTCTTAAACCTGGAAAGTCAGAACACTCGCCTGAAAACTACAGACCCATAGCCCTGCTTAGTTGCATATACAAACTGCTAGAAAGGGTCCTGCTTGGTAGAATCGAACCATTCATTGAGGCAGTCATACCACCAGAGCAAGCCGGCTTTCGAAAAGGAAGAAACTGCACAGACCAGGTCTTATCACTCACTAGCTACATCGAGGCGGGTTTCCAAAAAACAGCTCAAGTCCACTGCTGTGTTCATCGACTTAACTGCAGCCTACGACACTGTCTGGAGACAAGGTCTTATTTACAAAATCCTGACGGTAATACCAAGCAGGGAAATAGCAAATCTCATCTCAAATATGTTGACTGAACGCCAATTTAAGGTCCACTTGGGTAACGCTAAGAGCCGTACCCGAATATTAAATGATGGATTACCACAAGGATCAGTGTTAGCCCCCCAACTGTTTAACCTGTATATTCACGACATCCCCCAAACGAAGGGTATCAAGTTTATGTACGCCGACGACATCGCGCTTGTCACACAGAGCCGTGATTTCAGTACAGGAGAGTCAATCTTGGCTGCTGACCTGGAAATCATAGGTGAATACCTGCTGAACTGGCGTCTGATTCCCAGTGCGAGCAAGACGGAAGTGACATGCTTTCACCTAAACAATAAGTTGGCAAACTACCAGCCACAGATACCTTTTCATGGCCAGATTCTAAAATATAACCCCTGCCCAAGGTACCTTGGAGTCACTCTCGATAGATCTCTGTCTTACAAGGAGCACCTGTTGAAGCTATCTCAGAAGGTCTCCACAAGGAATAACATCATCCATAAGCTCTGCGGTACTACTTGGGGCGCTACTGCCAATTGCCTGCGTACGTCCAGTATATCCTTGGTCTACTCTGCTGCCGAGTACGGCGCCCCAGTCTGGCTAAACAGCGCCCACGTCGAGAAACTGGATGTAAAGCTTAACGATACTATGCGGTGCATTACGGGAACTATCAAATCGACTCCTACTCATATTGGCTTCCCGTCCTCAGTCACATCGCCCCCGCAGACCTCCGTAGAAGACATGCTTTACAAAGAGAAGCTGATAAGATCAAATCGTTTCCCAATCTCCCGGCACACGACCACTTTTGCAGGCCACCGCCCCATCGGCTCAAGTCCCGAAATCCACCATATTGCTCAGCCAAAAACTCACCTGAGTTCAGCCTAGCAGAAAACTGGAAATCGGAGTGGAGTAGAGCAACAGTCGGGACAACCGCGCACGACCTTGACCCTACGGCCAAGTTACCGGGTTTCGAACTACCACGTAACCAATGGTGTCGCCTGAACCGCCTACGGACTGGACACGGCCGTTGTAACTACTTCCGCCACAAGTGGGGCTGGAAAGATAGTGCTATGTGCGAATGTGGTGAGGAAATTCAAACCGTGGACCACATCATCCAGCGCTGTCCATTGTCATCCTACAAGGGATCCCCCAGAGATCTGTTTGACCTTCCCTCTGACGCTGCCAACTGGCTTAAAAACCTAAATGTCTTTCTTTAGATTATTAGATTATTAGATTATTACTAGACTGTAAGCCATACGATTAAATAAATAAAAATAACCAAGCGCTTAACATTTTTTTTTAATTTACGTAAGCATATTTTTTGGCGTGGATATGTTGCATTAATAAAAATAAAAAGATTATATGTTTGGACGGTCGGAAATAATATTAAGATGAAATGTTGCAAAGTAACAATATTTATAACATTTTCGTTGTGTTTTTACGGAAATAAAATGTATTTATTACTATTATTATTGACTGTCGCGGTCATAAATATTGGCCGATTCTTTTTAAATTCAAATGAACAGTAACTTATCTAAGTAATAGCCAGAAATTATTACTTATATAGATTAATGTTTAATGCCCATACAACGGGTTAAGATTGCTCTCAGGGTATATGGGGAACCAGAAAGACCGAGAGTCGGCGTCGTTGCGGCGCGCCACGACGCCGTCACGTTGAGAGCGCGCTGAGAAGCTTAGAGTTTGTATGGGATGCGGTCGGGTACCATAAGTCAAGGTAACTAAGAAGTTGGTTGCCACGAACATCATATTTCTTGGATTAAAATTGGCTCAGAATAACACGACGTTCGTGTATCAGATTTTGCTGGTTTGTTATTCTTATAATTTGAGATTTTTGACATTCACGGTAGGCTGGATTTGAACCAGCGACCTTCGTCATCTGTACTGGCGTCGATCTACCAACTGGGCTACAGCGGCTCACTTCAAGCCTTCTCATTTATTGGCCACTCTATAAATCTACCTGTATTTAACAAGCTATTTCAAAATGCCATAAACAGCTACGCCCTCTACGCCGTAGCAAGGCCGTAGCTGATGCCTACGCTCTCGTAACCTACAAACACTTTTGTTTTCTGTCATAACTTTTTAGCGTGGGGAGTTCACTTTTTAGGCCCACTGCCGAGTAGGCCCGGTCGGTGTAAGGCGTAAGATAGCATCAGTCAAACAAATGATCGTCGGAGACATGAGACGTGCGACATCGCGACGCTTGGAACCATTTCCATATAAAATGATGAAACAAAAGAAACAACGCTACCCACGAGGGACGCAAGTCTCATATATAATGGCCTACGATTGTTTGTCTGATAGATGTCGCGTTGTGCGTCGTGTCGCGCGTCTATTCTGCATAGCTTTCCTCTTTAATTCTACCTGTATTTAGTTGGTATGCAAATCAATAATAGAAATTAAAAACATAACAAACATAAAAAAATTACAATAAAAAAGATTGTTACAAAATGTCAATTAAAAACATGTCTAATAAATACAAAACTTTAAATCGACATACCCAAATCATTAAAATAAATATTCATAAATTCCTATAAATGTCAAGTAAAAAATGTCATTAAAACCTAAGATACAAATGGACGTAGTTATGCAAAATATACGGGGTGTTAGGGACGGTGTAACGAAAACTTTGCAGGCGTGCTCAGACCATGAAACTGAACAACTTTTACTATGGAGTCAATGGTGGGAAACGAAAAAAAAATTCCGACCTCCCATACAAAGTCAGTCAGCTGATCGTGAATTTTGTATGGAAGGTCGGAATTTTTTTTTCGTTTCCCACCATTGGCTCCATAGTAAAAGTTGTTCAGTTTGATGGTCTGATCATGCCTGCAAAGTTTTCGGTACACCGTCCCTAACACCCTGTATATTATTCCAAATATATGACATATAAAATGTATGAAACAGAAGTGACAAAGCTACATGCGTCGCATTGAAAACGGCTGACGATCGGTCGTCTGACAGATGTAAGGCGCAAACTCCACCAAAAAGACGAAGAGCATAGGACGTAAGAATGACAGTTGACAGACAAGTAATCGTCAAACATTCTTCTTAATTTTTGAAGCTAGCTGTCATAGATGCGACGCTTTGGCGACGCTTGTGTGTGCCTTTGTCAATACGTTTTCATACATTTTATATGGAAACCGTTTCAAGCGTCGCCAAACCGTCGCCAAAGCGTCGCGATATCAAACGTCAAGCGTCGTAGGGCATGTCCTATGTCCTCTCTGTGGAGCTTGGGGCTAATGTTGGGCGTCACGTCACACGTCTATTTTGTGGATCTTGTCCCTTATAAACACTTTTTTCTGTCATAACTTTATTGGCGTGGGAAGTTTACTTGCCATGGCATACCACGCACGGCACGTCTACTACCGTGGACCCAGTATGCCATGTGAGGCCGGCTAAGAATAGCATCACCCCATTCTTTTCCCGTGGGTGCCGTACAAGGCGACTAAGAGATGGATCCAAGGAATAGGCAGCAGCGTTTTCTGCGAGCGCAACATCTTGAACTGCGCTCGCCAATCCGCCTGCCAAGCATAGTGAGTATGATCCCCCAATTGTGGGGGGCCCGTGTTCAACAGTGAACTGTTGTGGCTGTAAAATTGGACCCAGTAAAACAAATAAGGGAAACGGCGCGCGGGGCGCCTTTACAGATGGTTCACTCAGTACTAGCGGCGATTTTTTTTTCGGCGATGTAGATAGTTGTTGATTTGTTGGATTAAAATTGGCTCAGAATATTGATATTCTTATACTTTGAGATTTTTGACAGTAGCAACTCTGGAAATGTAACAAGTGACAATCGCGGAAATCCTAAATAGGGTCGAGTGAACCTTCTATACCTAAGCCCTCTTTTTTGTGCCAGTAGGCCTTATTGGCAGTGGGTCTAAAAGTGATCAACTTGGCGTGGGCTGTTTACGTTCCCTTTCTTCCGACTTTGTAATTGTTATTATCATAATATCATTCGCCTTGAGGAAAATTTGGATTCACTTAGCAAAAACAATTGATGAAGATTTGAAAACAAATGCCATCACGAGCCATAAATACATAAATGTAGGTAGGTATATACGGGGTGCTTGGGACGGTGTAACGAAAACTTTGCAGGCATGATCAGACCATCAAACTGAACAACTTTTACTATGGAGCCAATGGTGGGAAACGAAAAAAAAATTCCGTCCTCCCATACTAATTCAGTCAGCTGATCGTGAATTTTGTATGGGAGGTCGGATTTTTTTTTCGTTTCCCACCATTGGCTCCATAGTAAAAGTTGTTCAGTTTGATGGTTTGATCATGCCTGCAAAGTTTTCGTTACACCGTCCCTAACACCCTGTACCTATACTTACCATACCATAACAGCCACAAAAGTCCACTGCTGGACATGGGCCTACTTAGCGTACCTATACTTAGCGTAAATTTTTTTATGTGACCGATATCGAAAATTCAGGATGGGCTGGTCATAAGGAACAACTTTCCTCAAGGAACATAGGTCGAATAATGTAGAAAAGTACCTCCATACAAAATGGTCGATCAGCTGATTTGAGTTACCATGGGAGGTTCAATTTCGTTATTCATATTTTCGGCCTTGTTCCATGGGGAAATTTGTTCGTTTTCACCATCTGGTTCTGAGATTTCGATATCGGTCACTAGTAAAGTTTCACCCTTTATACCTAACAGTAATAGACTTAGCAGAAACTTTACGGTCATAATCAGTAGAAGTAACTATGGAAACAGCTTTTTGTATGGAAGCTATGTTGGTAAAAGATAAAATAAATACTACCTCCCCTTTAAAAATTCACAATCAGTCAGCTGACTGACTTTGTTTGGGAATCCGAAAAAAATTATGTTCCATGGGGAAAGTTGTTCAGTTTCATGGTCCTTTTGCAAACTTTTCGGTACCTACACCGTCCCGTATGCCATGTATAAGGCATCAAGTTACACTGAATTATCATACAGGTTAATATGAAGAATAAAATGTAAGTTGTTCTCTTAAATTATAGTTTTCAGTGCTATTGATAGTATCAATTATACAGGATGTGTTTTAGTGGCCCAAGGAAAAAATCTTGATTCTAGACATCCTTAGCTACGAATCTGGAATATTGTTTCTTTAATATTTGAAGAAAAATTTGGACCTCCCATACTAATAACGCTAACTGATTCAACATTTTGTATGGAGAGTAAAACAAAAAAAAAACGAGTACCAAAAATCAATATTTCAGATTGGTAGTTATAAAGAGGTCTAGAATCTTGATTTTTTCTTTGAGCTCAGTCCCAAAAAGTAAGTCCCTTTCATTTTCGCTGCGTTAGAGAGAAACAGACAATGACGCTTCAGTTAAGAAATCTGAACATTTCTTGTACCTAATATAAACTTATACATCGAAATATTTGGAAAAGTAGGCTCATTATAAATTTAAAAAGGAAGAAGAGGACACAAAATTCAATAATAAGTATTGAATATCAATCAAATCGTTCAGGTTTTTAGTCCAAAGAACGCAAAATTCGAGCTTATGGTAGGCTTAAAAACCAAGCGACAGCGACAACGACGCGCGTCGTTGTCGCTGTCAAATGACTGGTTTGTATGGGGAATAGAAAGACCGAGCGTCGGCATCGTTGCGGCGCGCCACGACGCCGTCACGTTGACAGCGCGCTGAGAAGCTTAGAGTTTGTACGGGATGCGGTCGGGTTTTTCTACAAGACCGAAGCGACAACGACGCCATCAAAATTTGACGGCGTCATTGACGCGCGTTGTTGTCGCGACGCTTGGAAAATAAGGGTACCTTTGCGTTTTTTTCTATCGAAGTCAACTTTATCAAATCGTGTTTTGGGTACCATAGTTTTGTAGCATATATCTTGAAAAATTTATGAAAATAAATGACATACTATGAAGATATGGTATCGTAAATTCCGAACGCTTTCTCACCTTTTCGCGGAAGTTTCTGAGCGAACGTTTCTTATTGAAGGGCAATCGAACAGGCAAGACACGTTTATTAACCGCCTTCAAAAACAGGACGAGGTTCTCAATTTGTTGATAGCTTTGTTTGTTTTGCCGTGTGATGCCGGCTTAGAATAGCATTACCTAAATTCTACCCGTGTCGTAAAAAGGGAATGGGCAGCAGCGCTCCCTGTAAATGCAACATCTAGCACTGCGCTCGCCAAGCGTGGTGGGTATGGCAATACCCCCGATAGGGGGAAGCCCGTGTCTAACAGTGGAATGCTGTGGCTGTAATGGTGGTTATTGTTTGTTTGTTTTAAGGAGGTAAGGAAAGCGAAGCTAAGGCGAGGTCATGGACGTATAAAAGGGCGGACAGAATGCCAGTTATGTCAAAACTGAATAACCGTAATGGCGGCGGATAAACTTGTGTGAGTGAATTAGGGTTGCCATGTTAGGATTCTTTTTACCAATAAAACACAGTTATTAATACGATTATATTGAATTGTTCTATTTACGACTTACATCCCATATGTTGAGTAAGTTTTTATAATACGTTCTTTTGCTTTGAGAAATTCTTGTCTCGTTTTCTAATTTTAAGATGTGGTGAAACCGAATTTTTTGAACCCACCCACCCAATAATTACCTATACTTTAGGGAAATTTATAACGTGAATAATGGCAACAGCAGCCCTCAGTTGGAGGCTAATTTAAATAATTTAAAACATGAAAATGAGTAATCAAATTATTAATTTACCTGTGAAACGTGATTCCCGAACTTTTATTCCTTTGATCTCTGCTGTTTTTCAAATTTTTACAACGCACGACATGATGTTTTATTTTTGTTTATTTTGCAAAAATCGGTAGGGTAGGCTGACGTTTGCGTTCGGAATGGCTGGGTTTGGTGTGAATGTGTGCGTGCGTTCTTGTACGTACAGCCAACTGGCTGACTTGGGGCTACACAGAGAGACCAAGATGTCAGCGAGTAGCGGGAGGTGTAGCGGGGAACCGAATGACTACTCTACCGTTGCCGTGTGATGCCGAAATTCCGCACACCTACAAAAAATCTCGATTTGCTGACTGACTGTGTGAGGAAAAGCGATTTCTTTTATTTGTTTACCAACATTTTTACATTCATACATATGTAAGCCTTGGGCCCATGCGGGGTAGGTTGAGCGCAAACGGCCTTTTACACCACATCTGACAATAGTTTTAGGTTTTAGGCTCTTTTAAAAAACTGTGTATTACCATAGCAACAGGTTGTCACAGCCTGTCGATTTCGCCTAAAATTGCAATACACACCACTAGTCTAGTAACTAACGTCACAGCTATTCGGATTGACCCATGAAGCTGAAAATCGGCATGTAGGTACTTCTTGACCTCCTGATCAAAATTAGACATGGAGCCAGCAGGCATACCCCTTAACCTTTTACCACCCGCCTCCTTTACAAGGCGTAACTTTGATAATTCACTTGGAGGGTATTTTTATTTCATATGTGTGACATCTCACTTGAAGCTTATTGTGCCCTCAAAATACCCTTCAGCCCAAGGCCAAAGCCCGAAAAGTGGGGTGTCCCGCTCTTATATGATATTTTCTTTTTTTTAAGCTATCGACTCCCAAGAGGTATCAAAAGTTGCGTAATTAAGCACAGATTGCAAAAAACCTAATATATCTTTAAAATAATATTTATCTTTAGGGCTCTATCAATCGTTAAAGTGTTGTGACTACGAAACAAATATCTTATTGTTTTTAATGTTCGGCAAAGCCTTAAAGATGAATATTATTTAAAGATATTTTAAGTTTTTTGCAATCTGTGTCTTATTCCGCAACTTTTGATACCGCTTGGGAATCAATAACTTGAAAATAAGAAAATCTCATACAAGGGCGGGACACCCCACTTTTGAGGCTTTTGGGCTCCCCGGGGGCCTAAAGGGTAATTTTGAGGGCACAATAAGCTTTAAGTGAGATGTCACGCACGATATGGAATAGAAACTACCCTCCAAGTCAATTACTTCAAAAATTGCGCCTTGTTAAGGAGGGGGGGCGGTAAAAGGTTAAGGGGGGTGGTGCCCGCTGGGTTCCATGTCTAATTCTGATCAGGAGGTCAAGAAGTACCTACATGCCAATTTTCAGCTTCATGGGTCAATCCGAATAGTTATAACCAGCTATTGACGTTAGTTACTAGACTAACTCTCAAATCCTCTAATGGACTAGTAACTAACGTCACAGCTATTTATAGATATTTTAGGTCTTTTGCAATCTATGTCTAATTCCGCAACTTTTGATACCGCTTGGGAATCGATAGCTTGAAAATAATAAAATCTCATACAAGGACGGGACATTTGGGGCTTTCGGGCCCCCGGGGGGCCTAAAGGGTAATTTTGAGGGCACAATAAGCTTCAAGTGAGATGTCACGCACGATATGAAATAAAAACTACCCTCCAAGTCAATTACTTCAAAAGTTGCGCCTTGTAAATGAGGGGCGGTAAAAGGTTAAGGGGGATAGTGCCCGCTGGGCTCCATGTCTAATTTTGATCAGGAGGTCAAGACGTACTTACATGCCGATTTTCAGCTTCATGGGTCAATCCGAAAAGTTATAACCAGCTATTGACGTTAGTTACTAGACTATAGTCATTTCTTACGACACCCGCGGGAAAGATATGGGGAGATGATATTCTACGCCGGCACCAGACAGCTACTAACAACACTTGCCGCAAACATGCAAAATCAAAGTTGCAAATCATGGGCGTCTTATGAATAATGTATGTAGGTAGACCCTTTAATAACGGAACCCTAAACTCTGTGCAGACTTAGCGCTTGTTCGATACCCCGGTTCTTCACACACATACACACGTCAGCCCACAGTAGTCCACTGCTAGACATAGGCCTTCCCCAGAGTACGACACATGGCACGATCTCACCATCCAGTCGCTACCCGCCGCCGCTCTCTTTAAGTCATCGGTCCATCTGGTCGCAGGGCGTCCAACGCTATGCTTCCCGCAAATAAGCAAAATCACGATCACAAAATTTCAAAACACACACACACACACACACACATCAGCCCGGGAGGGTGCCCAAGATACGTGACAAGACACGTTCTCCGTTTTCACCATCTAGTCGCTACCAGCCGGCCAGTCTATCTGGCCTTAGGGCGCCCGGCGCTACGCTTGCCGCAAACATGCAAAATCACAAATACTTATCAGAGTTTCAAATCACGAGCGTCTGATGAATAATGCATGTAGACCCTCTCATAACGAAACCTTAAACTCTGTGCAGACTTAACGCTTGTTCGATACCCCGGTTCTTCACACACACATCAGCCCATAGCAGTCCACCATGGTATAATAAGATACTCCACCTGGTATTCCATTCCGAGACTCGTGAACCACGTGACTAACACAAGTCTACGTCATCATGCTTATGGGTTACCAGAAATTACCCACTCTTATGATGTTTAATTGTAAATCATTTATGATACTGTTAACTAATAAATACAATTTAAGTGTTGTTGTAAAGTTCAAGTTAATACACACGTAAATCTAAATTATAACATTATTAAGAAATATTTTAGCTCATTTTTCTGCGATTGAATTTACCCCATAACGTATTTTATTGAAATAAAGTGGCAATACTAGTGACGTACGCTTGTGTTTCTCTGGGAATGTAAGACCAGGTTTTATTATGCAGTCCACTGCTGGACATTGGCCTCCCCAGTGTACGTTACAAGGCACGATCTCCCGTTTTCGCCATCTACTTAGTTGCCACCAGGTCCATCTGTTCGCAGGGCGTCCAACGCTATGCTTCCCGCAAATAAGCACAAAACACACCCACACCCACACACACACACACACACACACACACACACACACACACCAAGATACGTCACAAGACACGATCTCCGTTTTCACGATCTAGTCGCTACCAGCCGGCCAGTCTATCCGGCCTTAGGGCGCCCGGCGATACGCTTGCCGCAAACATGCAAAATCACAAATACTTATCAGAGTTTCACGATCTCCGTTTTCAACATTAGTCTCTACCAGCCGCTCACTTTAATTCATCGTTCGATCTGGCCGGAAGGCGTCCAACGCTACGCTTGCCGCAAACAAGCAAAATCACGATTACAAAGTTGCAAATCACGGGCGTCTTATGAATAATGTATGTAGGTACAGTGTAGACCCTCTCATAATGGAACCCTAAACTCTGTGCAGACTTAACGCTTGTTCGATACCCCGGTTCTTCAGCGCGAGGAAATTAAATTTCGATATCTTAAAAAGCTTTTACTCGCGGGGGCAGTTTTCAGACGCGCCGTATGTTATTCCGGTGTCTATCCAGATCAGGTTGACACATGAAAAAACTAAATCTCACACAAAAACCGGATGCCATGACACACGTCGTCGCATCAATTCGCTACAGACCTCATTATACCCACCCCACCCCACCCCTCGTGACATGACTGAATTCCTTTTTCTATGGCTACTTGACTGGATAGAGAATAGTCATAAAGAAAAATACAAAAGATGCTTGCATACCTACTTGCATAAAACTATTTTCCAAATATTTACAGAGCATGTACAGCCATAATTCATCATTTATATTTATTTATTTTTAGTCGGAATTATTAAACTGAAAAATAAGTGCTACATATAGATAGATTAAATAATGAAAAACATTTTGAAAAATTATGTCATATTTTATCATTGTTTGTATGTACGAATCGCAATATCATAGTTGTCACGAACCGCAATAATGCCCGGTACGTGTATATTTCACCAAGGATTCGCCGAAGAATCTTGGTGAGCCCGTTCCAACTCGGGCGTTTGTTTACACACATCGTGTTTTACTATACATCGCTGCGTTAAGTCGACATACGTCGCACGGGTGCCGAAGGGTAGCAGCAGTGTACGCAAAGGATACGTCAAAAGTTTACGATTTAAGATAGGGCTGATAAAATACACCAAAGTTGACATACCTTAATATATTCGTTTTTAACTTGTTGGAAATGAGTGTTTAGCTCTAAATTGAAGTAAAGTACGGCCGTTCGAATTGGCCATATTTGACATCTGTCAAAATCATGTAATGCTATGACATAAGGTCTATTGTATGGGTTTGACAGCTGTTAGATATGGCCTGTTTGATCGCCCGTACTTTCTTATACTGATGTTTGTTTATTTATACCGAATTAATAAGTCCTAAAACGATAAGTCGCCAGCACATAAACAACACATAAGCATACCATTTAAGAGTTCAACTTATACTAGTTTTTCATACAAATATTAAACAAAACCAGTTTTTACCTGTACCTTTACATTTAACGAAAAAAGATCGGTAAATGTTCCAATCTAGTAGAACTACTTAAATATTCAAGAATAGCCTGAATGGCTAATTTTAAGTCACTTGTTCGCTTTTTAACAACTAGAAATTGTAGTTATTTGTCCAAAGCTATCTTCGTAGGTAAATTATTATACCCCAGATCCTGCCCATGTAAAACCTTTGTAAAACAGTAGCTGCAAAACATAGTATTGCTGAGTAGAGCATTCTGATATAAGCACCATAATATTCATTACTTTTATCGCTATTGAAAACATGACAATCCTTTTAAGTATGAAATATGTAGCTATCGACAAAGTCTATCAGTGTTTTTGATAATATCGTACAGTGAAGATAAATATGGACGAAACATGATGTAGAACGATGTAAAACTATCACGTGGAAAATAAGCTAAAATTAGTAGTTAAGATACTATTTCGTAAACTGATTAGAAACATGCATGAATCTGGATAAAAAAGGAAGATATTTAAGAGAATTTTGAGCTAAAATCTAAAACAAAACACAACAAAATCAATCAAACCAAATTACAGACGGAAATTTAAGGTTATGTTCAGGGTCACACAAAACAACTTACAAAATGCGAAGCGAAGGCACTGGCAGTTTCGTAGAACAAAAACTCAAACGGCAGCAACTTAAAAACTATTTGGCAGTTTGAATTTGGAACATAAAAACACTTTTATTCTATTTTGTTTTTAGGTTGCGAGCTAGCGGCGGACTGACATGCGCGAAAGCTTGACGCATGCGTGGTGGGGCTTGTGTAGCGAAAGTGGTGGTTTCAATACCCTGCCTACTATTCCCGGTTTGGTATTCATCACTGGTTTTAATATGGGCGTCATTACAATAAACTTAAGATAACCAGCCATGTATACCAAATCGGATCCTGTCGGAAGGGTAGTGAAAAATCCGTTGAAGAGCAAATTATTTCCGTGAAATTTCCGTTTCGCTGCATCGTGTCGGAAGCTTTTTTAGGGCTCGGCAAAAAGGCCTGGCTTGTTTGTACGCCTGTAGCTTTTGACGTTTAATCCGAATCGCTTTTCAAAATAAAATGTCAGGCGCTTTAAAAGCGGTTTGACGTTCGATTAAATTTTGTTGTCTGCCAGTATTTGAGCTCAGTTTCCAAGAATTTTATTGAAATATAAAATAAACTTTTCGCGTCGTGTGCTGTGAAAATGATGATTTTTTGTTAGCCATCCACATCCACACTAATATTATAAATTCGAAAGTAACTCTGTCTGTCTGTCTGTCTGCTACGCTTTCACGCCTCAACCACTGAACAGATGTTGATGAAAATTGCCATAAACATAGATAATAACCTGAGAAAGGACATAGGCTACTTTTTTACCCGGAAAAGTTCCGTTGGAAAATTGAAAATCCAAAAAACGATTTATTCAGGCGCCCAAAACCACCTTCAGAAAGAACACACACAAGTTTCCGAGGTTGATATTGCTCTGCAGGTTTTGTCAGGCGCTTACCTACTGCGTTTACAGACGTTCTTTCGTTTTCAATATTCTAAAAAACATCAAGACCTTGCTAACAAAAAAAACTTTGCATGTTAATTATTTGTCCAAATGCATAGTTCATGAATAATGGGAGGATGAATGCCTACGTAGGTATCAGAATGGCCTTCGCGCGCCATATTATGAAACATACTAAACGTATCAGAACTTTCTTTTAACACAAAAAAATGAGTTACATAGGACACCAAGCGTCATGCAAAATCCATATCCATACTTTCCACTATAAAATTCGAAAGTAACTCTGTCTGTCGGTCCGTTTGCTACGCTTTCACGCTTAACCACTGAGCCGATTTTTGATAAAATTTGGCACAGATATTACCTATTCATGCACCGAGAACGGACATAGGCTACTTTTGCTTCCACTTCAGGGTCTGGAACACCCGATGTAGACCATCAGAAGCACCACCAGGAGCCCAGTCAAACTATAAGAGATACGCATATAACTCTAAAGCAACAGCTGTTCAGGTTGATGGGACGCTTCTGCTGGCGAATAGACAACAAAGGTTTGCAGTACCTGATGTAGACCATCAGGTGCACCAACAGGAGCCCAGCTAAACTATAGGAAATACAGATATAACTCCAAAGCCAAAGTTGTTCAGCTTAATGGAACACTTTTTCTGGCGAATAGACAACGAAGGTTTGGAGTACCTGATGTAGACCACCAGGTGCACCAACAGGAGCCCAGCCAAACTGAAAGAGATATAGATATAACTCCAAAACAAAAGTTGTTCAAGTTGATGGGACGCTTCTGCTGCCAAAATAGACAACGAAGGTTTAGAGTTCCTTATGTAGACCATCAGGTGCACCATAAGGAGCCCAGATGAACTATAGGAGATACAGATATGACTCCAGAGCAAAAGTTGTTCAGCTTGATGGGACGCTTCTGCTGGTGAAAAGATATCGAAGATTTGGAGTACCTCATGTAGACCATCAAGTGCACCAAAAGGAGCACAGTTAAACTATAAGAGATACAGATATAACTCCAAAACAAAAGTTGTTCGGGTTGATGGGATGCTTCTGCTAGCAAATAGACAACGAAGGTTTAGAGTACCTGATGTAGACCATCCGGTGCACCATAAGGAGCCCAGATGAACTATAGGAGATACAGATATGACTCCAGAGCAAAAGTTGTTCAGCATGATGGGACGCTTCTGCTGGTGAAAAGATATCGAAGGTTTGGAGTACCCCATGTAGACCATCAGGTGCACTAACAGGAGCCCAGCTTAACTATAGGAAATACAAATATAACTCCTAAACCAAAGTTGTTCAGGTCAATGGGACGCTGCTGCTGGCGAATAGACAACGATGGTTTGGAGTACCTCATGTAGACCATCAAGTGCACCAAAAGGAGCACAGCTAAACTATAAGAGATACAGATATAACTTCAAAACAAAAGTTTTTTTAGGTTGATGGGACGCTGGCAAATAGCCAACGAAGGTTTAGAGTAGGTACCTGATGTAGACCACCTGGTGCACCACCAGGAGCCCAGATGAAATATAGGAGATACAGATATGAATCCAAAGCAGCTGTTGTTCAGCAAGATGGAACGCTGCTGGCATCTGTTGCAATGCAACTTTGGTTTAAAAAATGTATTTCCAACAATATTAGCGTGATGATTATCTAGACCGTGACGATTTTTAGGATGCTGGTGAGGAGATCAGAATTTTGAAAACGTCAATGAAACGATACGAAGTTCGCGGGTACCAGCTAGTACAGCTATATTTAGTATTCTTTCGTCATACTCTATTTCTGCAGATACTCATTTAAAATTGGAAACAATAAAACTTTTATTTCCAACGTGATTCGCAATGAATGTCAAATGAATGCGGTAAACGGCATAGTCATCATAGTCATAGATTCTTTGCTCTTCTATAAATACGCGTGGTCCAATAAAGTCGTTATTCGAAACAAATAAAAACATCGAGTTTATTTGTAAGTCCCAAATCCAAAATCCCAAACAACAAACGGCGATTTTCTGAACATTCAGAGGTTCCCCTTGAGAGTCAAAGTAGTCGCGTCAAAATGAACAACTGACACTGGCGAAATCACAATATAAGTGATCAGCGCCAAAAAAAGACTAACTAGCGTAACAAACTAGACACTGGCGAAATCACAATGAAAACGCCACAAAACAAGAAATTGAATTGGATCATATCTACCTAGTATGGGCACTTGAACCAAATGTTTCATTACATCACACCAGCCGGACGTAACTCCTCCACGTTACACCAAAAGGCGCGATCTCTGATTTCCAACCAGCAGCCTCTCATCGCGCTCTTTAAGTCGATGTGGCGCAGCGGTTAGTACGACTGCCTGAGACATACAAGTTTCGGGTTCTATTCCCGATGGGGTCACTCACAAAGTTGATATTAATCTCTTTGTGAATTTGTTTCTAGTCTGGTCAGGACATAGCAGGCTGAACACCTGACTGTCTAAAAAGCAAGATGATTCCGTGCTTCGGACGTCTGGTAGAGCCGTCGATCCCGATTGCTATCTATAGACGACGGTTGTTACACTACACAACCATGTCAGAGGCCTGCTACTTACAGGCGGTTGAAAAACTCTGGCACCAGGGTTTATCAGGTCGGTGGACAACTTGGTGTCCCACTCGACGAAGAAGAAGAAGTCGTTTGTCCATCTAGCTAAAAGAGCGACCTTTGCTAACCTTGCCGAGACGTGGCCTCTTGTGGTCAAATGTTGATTTGATCGAAAACCCGTACACGTGCACTTAATGTTTATTTGATTCAAAATGGAAAAAAGTAATGATTTACGTAAAAAAACGTAATATTTACACATAATGCCTTCGTATAACGTGCAAATATTACAAAACCCTAACCTTTTTCCCCTTTTGTATAAAAAATTGGCAGCCCTGGCTCTTTCCGCGTCATCACGTTCGTATAATTACAAAGCAGGGTTGCCACAATCACGTTCCCTTTCAGATTACATTCACACATAGCTAATTTACACACACGACGAAAAAATGTTACTTTGTGTTTTTACATCCTACATGGTGTAAAAAAATTACAGGCTGCAAATATTTTAAGGTGTGAACCAGTCCGTGAAACTGAACAACTTTCCCCAAGGAACATAGGTCGAAATATGAGTTTTTCTTTTCAAATTGACACGGCCGGCCAACACACTTAGTATGGGAGGACCAAAACTTTTTTTTTCGTATTTCGACCTATGTTCCTTGGGGAAAGTTGTTCAGTTTCATGGACTGGTTCACCCTTTATTATATTTGCAGTTAATTTTTTTACACCATGTATATTTCAGAAGTTAGAAAATTGTAATGTCGTTATGTCGGAGGGGGCTGCCTTTTAGCCTACATTTTGATCTCTCACTCACCGGCATAGACATAGAAACGATAGACGAACATAGTGTGCAAAAGAGAAGAAAATGATTTATGGAAACTCAGTAAGATAGAAAAGAATAGCGAACCTTATGTCACTGTAACCTGTTTTGTATGACAGATCGTCCCAATTCAACCCGCTGGTTTTTACTTGTACATTATTTTGGTGTTTTTTTCAGAATTCCTGATTTATTTTTATAATTTGATTAGTGTGCAACGATGGTTATGTATTCAGAATGCGAATTTGATGCGAATCTTCACATTTACCCGGAAAACTGCACATTTTACAGGTAAATTCTCAGAAAGTCGTCACTGGGATTACACGTGAATTTTTGTTTAAATGTGCCTTTTTGTAAGTAAAATAATAAAATACGCAAATCTTTATATTTCCTTTCGTATTTTCGATATGTAAAAGTGTATTAGTTAGTAATTTTCATAATATTTGGAGATAAAATAATTTCGCAATTAGGCCAGGGATTGACTGCAATTTATCGACAAAGTTATCGATAGTTACCTAGAGGTACCTTACATACTTTGAATAGTATGACAACAAAAAATATGCAAATTTTAAAGATTCGCTAAATAGTTACTTGAACAATTCAGACATAGTTTTTTACAAATACATAAGTATAACATTATTTTCAACTACATCCAACAGATACACTTTAGATCCAGTTATTAGAGATCGACTCGGTGACTCATGCGAAATACTTATTAATACCTATTATTTTCAGGGTCGTATTAACGAGAGATTCGCATCATCGTACGTAAACCGTGACATAGGCCCATCTACGTCTCAACATTGAAGGATGAAGAAAGATTTGTTTGACCACCGGCGATCACTTGTCTGACAGATGCCATTCTATTTCTGGTTTCGCACGTCTTATTTGTGAAGATAGCGCCTATTGACCAGGATTCTTACGAACAACCTTCTCAGCAAATTCTATAAAGAAACCTACGTAGCAAATACGCTGACTGCAAAAAAGGAAATGACCCGCCGCAGCAAAGAAAGCATTATGTCAACATTTCGGGTGAGAATCCACCAGAGCTGTGCGAGTAAAATGTGTCGTACGAGGATGCGTAGCTGTGCTGTGGAAATGTGTAGGGGTTTCCACCAGAGCTGTGCGAGTAAAATGTGTCGTACGAGGATGCGTAGCGGAGCTGTCAAAATGCGCATTAATGTGCGGAGCGAGGATGCGTTGCGAAGCTTTCAACATCAGCCGTCTATTGACTGGCAGGGAATCTTCGCAAACCTCGCAACATATTCCTCGCAGCACATTTCTCGCAACGCATTCCTCGCAACGCATTCCTCGCAACACATTTCTCGCTTATTTTGTATGTAGAATGGCCTCGCTTCGCTAAACCCGATTCCACCAGAGCTGAGCTGAGCGAGGCTAGGAAAATGAAGTGATTCTATTGGTGGATTTTTTCCTCGCACACCGCTTAGCTACCTCGCACAGCTCTGGTGGATTCTCACCCTTCAATTGAACAAATAAATAAAGTTGAAATCTTCATACCATTTTTTATTTGAAATTATCGATAACCCTCCAAATTGAATAATGTACATCACTAGCTGAGGTAAGCGCGCCAAAACCAAAATTGGTCACGCGAGATCGAGCTGTCAGTTGGTCTATAAACGCTAGTTTATATATATAAGTCTATGCTCACCGGCGAGAAACAATACAATGTGTAACTATGTTGTTGTTTATAAATGATCTGTATCTGTATCTGTCAAATTGTTTGACAAATGCTTCCGTCAACGCAGCTTTGTGCGATATTTTTGCGCTAATGGATGCTTTTTCAATCAGTTTCACATAAACCGTATTTGTATAAAAATAAGGTGGAAAATCGTATTATTCAAACGCAACGGATAGCGCTGCGCAAAAATAACGCACCAACGGACGTTATGTGTGTATAGCGCCGCCTATATTGTGGATATTAGAAAGTGGTTGGTAAAGGTCTCTGTTTAAGGTCCCTACTTAATTTAGGAAAAACGAAAAACATTGCTATCTGAAAACGCAATGAATGCGTGCATCATGATTATTTCAACATTAGGTATGTGATAAGATAGATAAAACCTGTTATCTTAAATTGATTATAATTAATAAAGGTACCTATTTGAGTTTGGATGGGATCTGTTTACTTGGAAAAATAATTTCTACTATGTTTCTTTATGATGCTTAATAAAATAGGTACATTACTTTTGGTAGAGGCGTCGTCGCCAATAGGTTAAGATGGCGAAAGCCGCTGACCCAAATTCTACTTGCGGTAACTATAAAATTTTACGAGTTTTCTAAAAACTACGTGAAGGTTTCTTAGATCGTCATTGTTAATTCTACTAAAGTAAACTTAATATTACAATGAAACAATTTTAGCGTATTTTAGTTGTGTTTATTTAAGATTTTTATTTTAATTCGACGTTTTGGACACTTTCCGGTATGCGTGTTCAGCGGATGACAGAAGTCAGTATTTGGAATTTTTGAACACAGCTTAAATCCGTTCAAATTGTTTCATTGAAATGTTATAAACAAAAGAAAATTTTAATCTTAATATTACCTACCTGGATGGTATGAGGAGGACTTTGCCCAGCAGTGGGGCAATATAGGCTAATAATAATAATAAATATTACCTGGAATACGTACAGGCTTTGTTAAACAGACAGTAAAACAGCTTCCAACAAATTGTCACCATGATCGTTCTATTATTGCGATTTCCACCGGAAGTGCTGTGACGCATTCCCCGCTTTGTAGCGATATTGCTTTTCAGTCGGCCATTGCAATATTGCACTTCTAGCAAGTAGCACAAGTAGCAAGCAACTCTTGACAACCGATCGCAAAGTGAAGCGAATATTTTCAGTAACATTTAAAACACTTATCACTATCTTTGCGATGCTTTTTACGGCGTCAAACTTTGATTTGACGTAAGAAAACCCATTATAGTCCGTTTCATCTTTTAGTTCCTATGGCGTCATGTTGGTAGCATTGGAAATTTGTATGTAATTTTTTGGCGCCGTCTAATATTACATACAAATATCCAATGCTACCAACATGACGCCATAGGAACTTAAAGATGAAACGCACTATAGTCCATTTTGACGTTATTTTTTCTTTGCGCTATCGCACAACGGTGCGTTGACGGATGCGTCTGTCAAACTGTTTGACTCAAATAAAAATTATCGGTTAATAATATAAGCCACTATTAAAAATGATAGGTAAATGGGAATGAATACCAGTTTTTACAAGAATATACGACGAGCACAGATACGACGAATAAACTCGGGACTTTGAACGAAAAATCTCTGAAATTCGGAATTCGCAGTCACCAGGAAACTTCTAAAATCCTTATTTATCCCGCAGGCTGGATTCGGACTTCTCCGACCTAGTATGATCGTTAGTAATGAAACCAAAAACTCAGACGACCATGCCACAAAATAGAATGTTTACAGAAGGATCACTATTTAGGATTTTCACGATTGTCACTTGTTACCAAATACTGCCAAAAATCTCAAAATGTGATACAAGAACGTATCGACTGGACATTACCCGTGATCATGAGCTCAAATTATAAAGAATTCGTCGGTATAAACTCGTCAAACTTTATTATTTTTCAGATAATAGCAAAGATTCCGCCAATTTTGATCGGTAGTGTCCATATTATTCATATTCCATACCAGAGGACTAGCGCTTAAAATTCTGCATCTAGCTGTCTTCCTTACCACGCCGCGGGTTTATTAAAATTTAAGAACTCTTGAGACGGCGGAGCTGACTGAATAAATTGGCACTATCAAGGAGAAAATGTAAAACTTCGCATGAATAAGTTGCCGAGAAAAATTGCCTTACTAGCGTCATGAATAAGAAAGGTACTATTAGGTACCTGCATGCATATGATGCCAAGCGTGTAAATAACTCAAAATGCATGGGTTTCTAAATATCTGCCGACTATGGTCAATTGCATGGTGGTCGTGATACCACCTACAATAGCATTCCCAAAGAGGGTTGGTGCAGGCAGGCGGCCGTTCATAAAACATTGCCAAATCCTTTTATTAGCTACATGATTTTATGCTCTAAAAAACATGCTGTAACTCCTACTGGATATGGGATAATTGCAGGTAGATGAATGCATTTCAAATTTTCCCAAACAGGTGATGACCCTCGATAGGTATTGTAGCCGCCCAGCACCAGATTTTATCAAACTACAGGCTACAATTCTACAGGCGAAATTCGATGTACATTGTGTAGCCGATTCAATAATGGGATCTTAATGGCTAACCGGCTACGCAATTTACATCGAATTTCGCCTGTACAAATTGCAGCCTGTAGTTTCGTTGCATAGTACACAGGTCAATCTGATGCGTTTTTTATTAGCGAGGCACGTGTCCAGCAGGGAAATGATATGGCTATATTGGTGATGTTATTGACAGGTGTTAGGACTTGAGGGTGTCAAGTTTTAGACTAATAGTCTATGGTGATAACAGTCGCTATAGTCCGACAACTTCGTGCGCGACCTTCCTGCGGGGTACAGACGGTAGGGGGGCGAGGGAGCACGTCATTTTAATATGACGTGCGGCACGGATGCGCGCGTCTCCCTTCCCCGCTACACCTCCCGCTACCCGCTGACACCTCTCCCCCCAATGTCTGTCACCCCTAGGGAAGGTCGCGCACGAAGTTGTCGGACTATAGTTACAGCCGTTTACGTATACCGTTCTTCTTCAGTCATGTCATGTGGAAAACCGATTATATCTAGCGTGATGTGCACCTAATATCGCCAGCGAATTCCCCTATGATTTAAGGGATCATCTTATACTGGTTTTTCTTTGTCCTTGTGTGATAAACCATTATAACTGGGTCCCTTAAGGGTGAGAATCCACCAGAGCTGTGCGAGGTAGCTAAGCGGTGTGCGAGGAAAAAATCCACCAATAGAATCACTTCATTTTCCTAGCCTCGCTTAGCTCAGCTCTGGTGGAATAGGGTTGAGCGAAGCGAGGCCATTCTACATACAAAACAAGCGAGAAATGTGTGCGAAGGATGCGTTGCGACGAATGTGTAGCGAGGAATGTGTTGCGAGAAATGTACTGCTAGGAATATGTTGCGAGGTTTCCACTACATCGCATTCCCCCCCGCTCACACATTTCACAGCTTCGCAACGCATCCTCGCTCCGCACATTAATGCGCATTTTGACAGCTCCGCTACGCATCCTCGTACGACACATTTTACTCGCACAGCTCTGGTGGAAACCCCTACACATTTCCACAGCACAGCTACACATCCTCGTACGACACATTTTACTCGCACAGCTCTGGTGGATTCTTACCCTAAAAGGCAGGTGGATTTTCTCCAGCAATAGTACCTACTTACGAACTGCCTCTTGTTTCAGAAACAACACGATAATAATTAAGATTAATAATTGTATACTGACATGAATTTAATATGACAATGTTTTGTAAACCTTTAAATTAGATATTAAGATAGAATTAAATAATTTAATATAGTATTTAATGCATGAATAATTTTATAAAACACTTTAATTGTAAATAATTAGAAAGTTTTAGATTGCTAACCCTCTCACTATTGTAATACCCTGACGGGGTTCACTTTTATTGTAACTACCACCTACTCTATACTCTAATTTTAGAATGTGCTTTAATAATTGTGAAAATGCAATAAATGAAATACTGAAATACTGAACATAAAACGAAACTTGCACGCACGGGTTCTTACTGAAAATGAAAAGATATGCGCTCTACATTCTGCGTCACGTTTTCGCTTTTTGCGCACTTTTTTCAATCATCGTTGGTGATATCTACGTGATGCCTACGTGACTTTTGCCCCAAATTGTCACGTAAAACCACAGGTATCACGTAAAGGCAAAGGGGTTTACCGTACGTTATAATAGCCAAAGAATCTTGCGGAATTTTCATGTTTTCGTAATTTAGGAAGGGTTAATAGTGCCTAGTCTTATGTACCAGAATTTTCATAAAACCCTTTTACCTATTTATCCATACTGTAAACGAGGAGTAACAAAAAGGATATACAGGGTGGACCACAGAGTGACGTCAATAAAAGAAATTAGATTCCTCACATCTTGGGGTATTCGAAAATACACCATGTATGTTCCGCGATTAGGTTGATTTCATAGCACAATCTTTAAGATTTATACCTTTTAGCGTACAAAAAAAGAAAACAATTCTGCCATTCGAGTTTTTCCCATACAACTTTAAAAGTTGAATAACTCGAAAACTAAAAATAATCGCGGAACATACATGGGGTATTTTCGAATACCCCACGATGTGAGGAATCTAATTTCTTTTTATTGACGTCACTCTATGGTCCACCCTGTATAACAAGCCGAAATGAGGTCAAGGCATTAATAAAACTAAACAACTTTTCCCATGAACCATAGGCCGAAATAAAAAATTTACCCCGCATACAAAATTACCGATCAGCTGAAAGATTTACAAATTTTTGGTAAGTACATTTTTTTTCAGTTTCGACCCGTTTACCATGGGGAAAGTTGTTCAGTTTCACCTTGACCTCCTATCTTCTTGTTACATCCTTTTTTTCTTGTTGTTTTAATTTAAAACAAGAAATAAAATTGTTTTGGTAGACTGTCTGGCAAGAAAGCAATTAATTTCTTGAAATTTATCTATTTCCCTCCGGTCGACCTAACAAATTTAAAATTATCCATTATAATTTATGATCCCCAAGACGGCATTAATTGCTAGTCTAGAAAATATTGCTCCCTAGTGAAAATGTTTCAAATGATTGTGACGACTTGATAGTATCTACAGTACGGCCGTTCCAATAGGCCATATTTAACAGCTGTTAAAATCATTTTAAGGCTATGATGATTTATGGTAAATTTTTCTTTGTTGTCATGTCATTTAGTATGGTTTTGATAGCTCGCCGTTTCACTAATATGTGACGTATTTTACTTACTTTACTTATACAGTATTTAACATGTTGACGAAATAGCTTGGATATGAATGATGTCAACGACATAAAAAATATGTTAATATCATATAATATCGTTAAATACAATCTAAACGTCAAAGTAGGATATTGAGAAGTACCTATGTCATACCTATTTCTTAAAACTAAATTCAAATTGAAGTTTGAAATTACATACAAAGTATGACAAAAGAAAAGTGACCGTAAAACCCAAAGGTTGTTTTAGGCGTAAACGTGAGACGCGACGCGCAACATGAAACCTGTCAGACAAGCGATCGTCAGCCGTTATCGATGGGACGGGCGTCTGACGTGTGTAGCTTTGTTTTTTCTGTTTCATACATTTTATATGGAAATGGTTTCAAGCGTTACAATGTCGCACGTCTCACGTATCACTTGTTTGACAGATGCCATCTTACGTCTTAAGTCTCAAGTCATATGTGGAGCTTGCGCCGAATACTAAATATTTGTCGAAGATCAGAAAGGGGCACGAGCGGGAAGAAGGGCAGAAGAAGAAGCCCATAACAAAACAAAACAGAGAAACTTACGCGCGTCAGGAATGTCAGGTTATAAAACCAACAGCTCGTCGTGGGCGTATAGTCGTCGAGTACCAGATAGGGATACTTGATGGATGGAATACTGCATAGTCAACTGCCGACTCCTGTCATACTACATCGTTACATGCTATCTCGAACCACTGCCACTATAATGATAAACCACAGTATACTCACTATCACGTAGTCAGCTCCTCCGATGTGCTTGTTTCGGAATATGATTCCTCGTCAGGCACGGTATCACCGTACGACAAGCCGTCCGTCCACAGTCATATCATGCCTCCAGCAAACCAACCTTAGAACCTTGGACACAGCGTCTTTACCACACATCGGATTCCAATCATGACGGTGATCAACACTGAACACCGTAGAAGTCCTCTGCCCATAGCCCTGTACGCTTACAGAGGGACACCACCAGCAGTAGTCAGCATTCTCGTACGATCTCTGCATTTCACAAACCTGTTGAGGGTAAAACGATAACAATTATCACACACTTCATGATCTCCACAAATATTCCAACAGCCACACAAATATAGGGCTCCGCCATCACCTGATGACTCCGGTTCCTCCAAATACTCCAGGATTCCTATGATTTCATCGGATTACGAACGATATCTCAAAAAGACACAGACTAAACCACACTTTAACCGGAACTGTCATAATCTTCACAAATATTCCACTAGCCTTTCGAATCTAGGCCTCCGCCATGACCTGAAGACCACAGATCCTTGAAAGACTCCAAGATTACCACGATTTCAGCGGATTGAAACCTAACCTCAAGACACGACCCGACCTGCACCCAAACTAGAACTGTCAAAGTTGTTTACTCAGTTCGCCGCCTGGGTTCCGTCTCTTTATTACGAAAGCAGCCAACAATGAACTGTGAGAACGAACTACACCGCCTCTAAAGTCAATCCAGTCTATCTTGCTGTCTTTAGCCTACTGTGTGCAAATAAAGCGCACCGCCTACGTCGAGTGTTGCCAGCGCTATGCGTTTCGTTTTCGCAAGATTCAACTAGGAATGGAATGGAAAGACAAATTATCAAAACGCGAATTATCAACTGTCAAATAATTTCACTAAATACCCACAGAGTCTGATCATTCTCCGACATATTAATAAAAAGCGTGAGCTCTTTTTCACGACTCTATCTAGGGTGTAAGGGACAGCCCTCCGAATACTTAAAGGGTGCATTCAGACCATGAAACTGAACAACTTCTCATAGAAATAAATTTCAGGAACGTAAAATTTTTTTTTGACTTCCCATAGTAAATGCAATCAGTTAATCGTGATTTTGTATGGGAAGGCGAAAAATTTTTTTCTTTTCCTGAAATTTATTTTTATGGAAAGTTGTTCAGTTTCATGGTCTGAATGCACCCTTTCAGTATTCGGAGGGCGGTCCCTTACACCCCGTATACTTTCCAATAAAAGTAAAGTTTGTTTTTCTTTTTCTTTGGTAGAGAACTAGAGAATACTTGTGTGACATAAAAGAAAACACAACAGGAAGACCCGTTTTTTAGAAGGACAATTATCTTTATCACAGTACACAGTTTTTCTCAGGTACTCTCTTTTATGTATTGGGTGAAGCGTCCAAGTTTTGCAGTTGTCAAACTTAGATTAGGAACTTTCTTTTCATGTAAGTATTTTACTTGTTGTAACAAACACCTAACTTCTAATGTATTGGGATTTCTACGGACTTGAAATAAAATTACAATGAATTGAAAACTTTTTCAGAGCTATTAAAAACTGAAGCCAGTATCGCCTTCTGCAATTACAATGTTGCAATTGCAAGCAAAGAGTCTTGCAACAAATGTAGGAGCCATGATTTTATGTCATTTGCCCTTCTGTTTTCTCCTTTTGCGTAAGTAGACGCTTTTTGACTAAGTAAAAATAAATTACATTTATCCTGTAAAATCTTAGGTTTTTGTGCCTCGACACATTAAATTCAGCGGCTGAATTCCGTTCCGTCAGTTTTCGACATTTTCGATTGGGGTTTACATGCTATAATCGCCAAAATTACGTGGGTACAAGTCACGCCGAATTTCGGCTGAAGTGTCATCCATAATGCTAAGAATAACATTGCTGGCGTAGTACGCCGAATTCCGTCGCGTAATTTCGGTCGTAGTGTGTCGAGGCACTTTAGCTAAAATTAGCTACACAGTCCACTCGATACTTTCAACTATAAGTGATTGCATTCTGAATCTTCTACAGCTATTTAAATTTAACTCCTCAAGGCGCTTACTCTAGTTCCGTACTTAGGCGAAAAACACAAGTAAAGTCCGTTTGTGCGTTATTTTTGCGCAACGGTATCGCATGCCTTAGTAAAATGCGATTTCCGACCTTATTTTTCATACAATATGGTGTATGTCAGACGAATCGCCCACCGGACAACAATGCGTGGACGGATGCATCGTTCGAATTGTTTCATCAACCGTATTTGCACAAAAAGAAAGTTTACAGAAGGTTCACTCGACCCTATTTATAGTCCGTCCAGTTCGTGCGCGACCTTCCCTAGGGGTGACAGATGTCGGGGGGGAGATGTCAGCGGGTAGCGGGAGGTGTAGCGGGGAAGGGGTGACGCGTGCATCCGCGCCGCACGTCATAATAAAATGACGTGCTTCCTCGCCCTCCCACCGTCTGTACCCCTAGGGAAGGTCGCGCACGAACTGGACGGACTATAATTTTAGAATTTTCGCGATTGTCACTTGTTACATAGCCCGGGTTGCTAATAGCAAGAATCTCAAAGTATAGAATATCAAAACAGCAAAATCCGATACAGGAACTTCATATAATTCTGAGCTAATTTTAAGCCATGAAATACGACGTTCGTAGCAACCATCTTACTCTCTAATCTAACTCTGAGATTCTAGTTATTTCCAGTTTAAATTCAGTAAGCGTCAAAACTTTCGCTACTACTGATTGAGCTATCTGTTAAGGCGCCCTGCACGCCGTTTCCCTAATTTGTGGTATTTTTATGGGAATAAGGTCGAAATTCTTATTGTCCTAACGCATGTGTCAGATTCAGAGAGTGAGGAAAGCTACATGTTATGCATATTTTAAGTTCAAGCAAAAACTACTTGTGTAAATTATGTAAAGGCAAAAG
The DNA here is from genome assembly GCA_024500475.1 of Phthorimaea operculella. Taxonomy (NCBI): domain Eukaryota; kingdom Metazoa; phylum Arthropoda; class Insecta; order Lepidoptera; family Gelechiidae; genus Phthorimaea; species Phthorimaea operculella. The sequence continues at coordinate 4,712,390 of JANFCV010000017.1, forward strand.
CTACTTGTGTAAATAAAGCTATAAAATGTATTTGAGTTGTTTCATTTGAAAGTCAGGATGTAACTTCAATTGATTTGTTTATCTAAGATGTCAGGTTGACTATTTTCATGAATTTAATTATATTAGTTGAAAATTAATTATTTATTTATTTAAGGAAGGTAGTTGGATAATTGAAACAGACAAAATAAGAACATATTGATTTTATTGAATCATATGTCAACCAAACCTTACATATGAATTTACCAATATGTTCACCAGGTTCAGCAACGTGCCACCAAGGAGAAAAGAACCTGGTCAAGAAACTCCTTTGGCATAGCCTCTTTTTAAATTGTTCACAATACAAGCAAATACAAAATGTCCATTACAAATAACTAAAAGCTAATTATAGAAACTGGCTTCAGCAATTAATCAGACACAAATTAGCACCAGCAAATAAATGGAAATGGCTACAGCATTAAACATATAAAATAATAGATTACAGATAAATACTTAACTTCAGTAAAATCCGGAACACAACGCACAACTTCTAATTATAATTACTAATTACTTATAATTTGAATCAATTAAAGAATTACGTAACTGAAGACATATCCACACTTTTTCACGATCAAATTCTAACTGCCGCGCCGGCGGGAATTGGCGGCGGTCCCCGCCACCGTCCCGCACCGGCGAGTGACCTACTTCTGACCAATCACAACACTTTAAACAAATACGTAAATTCTGGTAGATTATCTTGATAAATTTAACATAAGTCACACTAGAACCTCCTTAGAACTATTAATCTAGATAACAACAATTATTTCCTAATTTATACTTTTATCTATAACGATTTTATTAAAATGAGACATCAAAACAAGAATGACACTTGGTAAGTTTCGTTCAGAAACTCAACAGCACAAAAAAATGTTAAACAATGACGTATGAAATATTACATTATAGTCAAATACTTTCACCAGTAAATATTTTATAAAAGCATGAAATGTTTACATAAAAATAATTAGAGTTAACGACTTACATTGTGATAAATCTATTTGATTTATCACAATGTCCAGACCAAAGGTTTCCTTCAGAAGCTAAGACTAACTGGTCGAAGTTAATCAGCGTTTTTTACGGAGACAGCTATAAAAGTTATATCGAAAACAATTTTCGTTTCTTACTAAATAACAATTAATCTCACACGGCCATTCTGACTGTGCTTCGTTCCTCGAAGCACCTACTTTCATTATAATAAACTATCTTAATAAAATAGACTAATTTAATACAATAAAATACCGTTGTTGCAAATAGTTCACAAATAAAAGTTATAAAATTCAAATATAAAACAAATATGTTTAAGTATTTTTGTTACTTGCAAATACTAAATAAGCTTATGCTAAGCCATCTCTCTACCTACAAGATCACACGACCCTATTTACACACACATAGCCGACCTTAAGGTACCTTCAATTTACAAAACTGTCTATTAAACTTGTACGAGAACCATAAAACTTCCGAACCGATTCATTTCTATCCCCAGCAATTACTAAACACTACTCCGAAATGGAAAATACAGAACATTCAAGGGCTTGAAATTCAGTTTTACCTATAGGATACATGAAGAGACAAGCACAAGTATACCTCTCGTCACCTACACAAAGCAAGTGTCACTCCTCCCATAAATCCACGCTGTCAAACTAATCTAATGGTCTACAGACCAAAGATAACGTAGTTGTGTCCACTGTCTCCATACATCCCAAATCAATATTACAGACCAATATTATAAACCGAATTTATAAATTTTACCACTGAAAGCGTCCAGACGTAGATTAGAAATTCAATAGTTTAGAAGTTCAGTCAAACAATTCGAAAAAGAGAGATATTCTTAAACTTCAATCTTGAACCTCAAGTGATTGATCATAAATCCTTAATTATATAATTCTATTATCAACATAAAAAAAACACAGTTCCAGCAATAAAAAAAAAACTACAAAAATAAATAAAAGCCAAAATATTACTAGAAGAAATCCATGAAGCCTGACACTTTCACATTCGTCAACTAAATATAACTATCGAAATAGAATTTTTATATTTACTAGAAATAAAGGAACAATAATCAGATTACACAACAATAATCTCACAATTGAAACCTTGCAGTACGACACCAAAAAACAAAACTAATTGTTTTTACCTACATTCCAGTCTTGAAATTCCACTCAAACTTCAAATCTATTTAATTTGAACAAATTTTAATATCAGTCAAATAAACTTTCGATGAAAAATCATTTGAAATTACCAAACCAAAGATATCACCACCAAAGGTATCAAAATTCAATGCATCCTATTTATCTAATCCAATTTACTTAAATTTTGTTTTATTTACTTCCACTAACACTTCTATAAATAACACAACTAAAAGAACCACGAACTGATCATGAAGCAAAGCAAAATTCAAAAATCCAAACCTAATGAACATTAAGATCAGAGTCAACGAATCGAATTTTCAAAATTTATATTCCCTTTCAATTCCAATTAGGAAATAGTAACACGCTGTCACAATATTAACATTCTCTCTCTTCCTCATCAAAAATAAATTATCCCTCAGTATGCCAATTCCTTATTTATGACGAAATGATTTTTATTCGTTTTAAATTACTTCAGACTAGAAGTTGTCAATTCTTCACCACATTAACACGATATCAAACAGAAAAATTTAAAGGAATCAAACAAACTATGATCAAAATGTCACAAGATATTATACAGAATAAAATAATTTCGTACTTTGGAAATACCCATAAATACAAGACAAATCAGTTACCGTAGCATCACTCTAATACTCCTTTCATACTCCTCATTCCCAGCAGATTGTTTTCAAATAAGACAAAACTCACATACTCCTAAATCTAAAAAATTATTAACTCCAACAAATCAGGGACCGCAGTGGAAACTAAAATTTTAAGAAGAAAGACCTTAGTTAACTTTGTATAATCAACAAACCTTACTGACCTCAAAACCCAACATTCGAAACCTTTATCATCCAAAATGTATATCTATTATTTTTTATAAACACCCTACAAAGCCATTTGCATTTCTAATGTCCAATCAACTGTAATGAAAACAACGTCTTCCTATACTTTTCACTCTATTGCAAATCCAATTCTTCAGTCTATAAATAGTTTATATATCTTACAACCATAAAGATCACGTTTATATTGAACTGTTTTATATTATGTATTAAATTCTTTTATCTATCACCATTCAATTTTGAATCATTCCATTTCAAATTCATCACTAAATACATAAAAACTTCTAAGCCAGCCCAATAAAATTGATACTATCTTCTACCTACATCAACTACATTAATTTTATCTTCTAGTCCCATCAGCCACACCAATTTTATCTCCTTTTTTTACCAAATATGATTTATCTATTACTGTTTTATCTTTTACATTTTTATCTTTTACATTTTATCTTTTACATTTTTATCTTATTCAATTCAATCTTTAACCATTTCATCTTTAACCACATCATCTTAAACCCAGACCTCTTTAACCGTGACATCTTTTACCATAACATCTTTTACCATAACATCTTTTACCACAACATCTTTTACCATAACATCTTTTACCATAACATCTTTTACCATTTCATCTTGTACCATTACATCTTGTACCATTACATCTTTCACCATTACATCTTTTACCATTACGTCTTTTACCATTACATCTTTCACCATTACATCTTTAACTATTATATCTTGAACCATTACATCTGTAACCATTACATCTTTAACGATTTTAGCTTTTACCATTTTACTTTTTGTCATTTCATCTTTTACAAATTTAAATCTTTTTCAATTTTATTTTCCACCATTTTATTTTATCTTTTATCGAGTGGTCTCCCTATTTATTTTTCCTCAATTTTGAACAAATCCTCACATTTTATAGTTAACAAAATTGATTTTTGACCAACATGGTGAATAATTTGTGTAAAAGTGTCAAAACTACACTATTTTTGTTTCCAGGATGATTATATCAAGTACTATAATCATAAACCAATTACAAACGATATTGCTTCGTGAATTCCAACTTAATTGAATTTGAGAAACTCTTCGAATATAAGCGTCATTATTCAATTTTGTTGACTAAATTAAACTAAAATATAGATTTGTTTCCTAACAAGGCCGCCCAACGGTAATAACGCTACGGATGAAACTTTAAAACCTTGACACACGTTAATTTTATTTAGTTTTATGAAAACCGCCATCATCACTAAAACTAGCAAGTTGAATCGTGTAGCACTAAAATTGCTTAACCCAGGTAAAATGATACTAATAACAAAAGTAACATATGCCAGAACGAAAATAGCTTGCGATTGAAATAGAGAAATAATAATGTCCTTATAAAATATTGTTACGTCATTTACCATATTATTATCGTATAATTAACGATCGTAAAATTGAACAAATTAAAACTTTAGCTTTTTAACCACTGCATAACATATATTTGAATAAAACCAATATATTTGAATAAAAAGAAGTTATGTAAGAAACACGCTCGGTCATACCTGACTAAAATCAAGCTTGTAAACTGTATCACGTTTAAAAAAATTGTTTAGCGAACATAGACACAAAAAATAAAAACTTGAGTAAATGAACTTTTAAATCATTAAACCTGCCGTGCAAGGTAATCATGTTGGTGCCCTATCATGAAACAAAAACATTTTGACTTTATGCTTATATGTTCATTTATCACTTAACTAGTTCGTCCATAATTATGATACACTTAACTGTGACAACCAACCCAAATGCTTCAAAAATACGATATTGTCTTTTATATTGTCGATTTTTTTGTTTATGCAAAGTAAACATAAAAGAAAAAAAAATAACACAAATTATAATAAAACTGAGGCAGATAGCTTCAAAAAGATCTATAATACAACAGCTACACCGACATTGGCACGTCCTTGGAACAATAAGAAGGTAAACCTACATACCTCTGATCACAGCACAAAATACCAAAATCCTATCCTTCGCTTTTAATGTTCTTCCACTAGCAAGTTACACCATATCAAGCAGGATCAGCTTATGAGCCACCAGCAGTCAGCAAGCGTAATGTCATCGTTTATTTACTGGGCGTGACAGAAGACATCATCCATGGTTCCATGAAGCTGAAAAAATACATAGCATTAATATACAGCAGCTAGGATTCTATCCCACTTCTGATGTCAGATTCAGAGAGTGAGGAAAGCTACATGTTATGCATATTTTAAGTTCAAGCAAAAACTACTTGTGTAAATTATGTAAAGGCAAAAGCTACTTGTGTAAATAAAGCTATAAAATGTATTTGAGTTGTTTCATTTGAAAGTCAGGATGTAACTTCAATTGATTTGTTTATCTAAGATGTCAGGTTGACTATTTTCATGAATTTAATTATATTAGTTGAAAATTAATTATTTATTTATTTAAGGAAGGTAGTTGGATAATTGAAACAGACAAAATAAGAACATATTGATTTTATTGAATCATATGTCAACCAAACCTTACATATGAATTTACCAATATGTTCACCAGGTTCAGCAACGTGCCACCAAGGAGAAAAGAACCTGGTCAAGAAACTCCTTTGGCATAGCCTCTTTTTAAATTGTTCACAATACAAGCAAATACAAAATGTCCATTACAAATAACTAAAAGCTAATTATAGAAACTGGCTTCAGCAATTAATCAGACACAAATTAGCACCAGCAAATAAATGGAAATGGCTACAGCATTAAACATATAAAATAATAGATTACAGATAAATACTTAACTTCAGTAAAATCCGGAACACAACGCACAACTTCTAATTATAATTACTAATTACTTATAATTTGAATCAATTAAAGAATTACGTAACTGAAGACATATCCACACTTTTCACGATCAAATTCTAACTGCCGCGCCGGCGGGAATTGGCGGCGGTCCCCGCCACCGTCCCGCACCGGCGAGTGACCTACTTCTGACCAATCACAACACTTTAAACAAATACGTAAATTCTGGTAGATTATCTTGATAAATTTAACATAAGTCACACTAGAACCTCCTTAGAACTATTAATCTAGATAACAACAATTATTTCCTAATTTATACTTTTATCTATAACGATTTTATTAAAATGAGACATCAAAACAAGAATGACACTTGGTAAGTTTCGTTCAGAAACTCAACAGCACAAAAAATGTTAAACAATGACGTATGAAATATTACATTATAGTCAAATACTTTCACCAGTAAATATTTTATAAAAGCATGAAATGTTTACATAAAAATAATTAGAGTTAACGACTTACATTGTGATAAATCTATTTGATTTATCACAATGTCCAGACCAAAGGTTTCCTTCAGAAGCTAAGACTAACTGGTCGAAGTTAATCAGCGTTTTTACGGAGACAGCTATAAAAGTTATATCGAAAACAATTTTCGTTTCTTACTAAATAACAATTAATCTCACACATGCGTTACGTAGCGCAAAAAATAACACACAAACGGACTTTACGTGTGTTTTTCGCCTTAGTGTAGAATTTTCCAAGCTTTGCGCAGAGCAGAGAATTTACGAGCGTTCTTAGTTTCCTGACAAGAAAACACTTTAGATAAATAAGCTTAGTAAACAATACTTTGATAGAAAAACCATTTTGTTGTTCAAAGAAATAAAGTAACTTCAGATTAAAAGTAACAATTGTATAATACATAGGCATTAAAAAACAATAAAAAGTTGCGTGAAAGCAATAAAAAGTAACGTAGGTAAATGCCGTGTGGTGCCGGTTTAGATCACATCACCCCATATCTTACTGGGTGTCGTAAGAAACAACTAGGGACTTTGAGAGTTTTGCAATTTTAGGCGACAGGCTGGCAACCTGTCACTTTGGTAATACACAGTCTTCTGAGTGACTTTCAAACTGTTGTCAACGTGGTGTAAACAGGCGTTTTGTACAGTCGTTTACGCTCTGCCTACCCCGCAAGGGATATAGGCGTGATATATGTATGTAGGTATGTATGTATTGTACTTACCTATAAAAAGAAGAATAAAAGTAACGAAGGTAAAGGAAACTTTTTGATAAATTTAATAACTTTTAGGTACTTATGTATTTATTTTATTCTTATGTCGCGTAAGTACTACATTAGGTACCTATGCTAGTGTTAATTAATACAACGTTCACTTAAATTCTCAATTAACCATATCTTAACTGTGACATTAAAAACATAATTAGGTAAATATGAAGAAATCTATTACCTAGTAAACTTAATTTAAACCATTGTCCAGCTCAACCAATTTCGGTCATTCTTATTAAGGGTACGGAAAACCAGTATAAATTGATTTTTTAAATGGGCACAAACCAAACATTTTTATTTCACGTTAGTATAAATTACACATCATACGATATAGTTCTTGAAACTTGCATTACTTTGCTTGTCATAATTCTTTTAGCTAAGACAAACAACTCCCACAAACTGGTCAGAAATAAATAACCTATAATACAGATTTGACTTTTCAAACATGCAGAACTGCCAAAAGAGTGTAAAAAGTTTAGTCCGTCCATATCTTTTTCCTTGTTAAATTCTATAAAAATACGACTAAACGAGGCTATCTTTACAAAGAAATGACACAAGAAAAATAACTGAAAAATTGCGTAAAGCAGAGTAGTTTTTATATAACAAAGAAATTTTGTTTTATAAGGAAGTGGGTCTACAAAAGTGTAGTAAAGAGTTCTTAAATAAAGAAGTAAGTTAACTATTAACAATAATATCGATACTATTAATTTTATACAGCAGTACACAGCTAGTTCATTTTCTAAAACAAAATACACCAAAAGAAGTTTCACAAAACTAATGAAGAAAGACAAATGCCATATACACATAGAGCAATCTTTGATGCTATAGTTGAAATCTTTCCGAATCACTTTAGAGTATAAAACTAAACATAATAGCAAAGACCAAAGATACATGACCGATCCTAAGACATAATCAATTTCACTATGAAACATAAGCATATAATGTGTTTGGAAGTCCCAATCGCTAAAACGCACTGTATAAATACTCGTCAAATTAAGAAGAATATACTTAATCAAATTTCGACTACTTCTCACGAAAATCCAAGAAATGACACCACACAAAAATGCAATTGCTGATTCTGTACTGACACTTGTAAATATAGAACTTAATTTGATATTAACACCTCTTTGATCATACGATTTATCACCACTAATTTTAATTACATAATCAAATACTTTCATTAGAAAAAAGTTGCACTCAATCACAAAAATGTAAAACATTTGTATTACACGTATCAATATTTTCAAAGAGTTTTCTTCTGTAACAAAGTCAGTTAAGAAATCAATGGAGTATACATGGGTCGTACGGGTCATGTTTACGCCGCCACTGTAAGTAATTGGCTAGAAAACAGTCGTAAAAACATATCTTAACAACTTTTAGTAATTGCTTTCAATGCCATTAAAATATTAACTGCTGAGTTGAATAAGTACTTTGTTTCACTGTTTAAATAGTTCTTGTGATATAAAGACCCGTCTTAAAGGCATAATTAAGACGCGGGTGACTGGGGCGCCTGCTTTCTTTCAATGGAGTTAGACCTTATGTATCATAACGTGAAATGTCGTGCTCACTTCGATCGCTAATATGTATATTAAGTAATAAGTTTTTGATCGTGTGTAGCGTTGTATCATATCATCAGATCACCTCCCTCTTATTTTATCTTATAACGACCAGCTCGCTTCGCTTACAATACATGAGAGTTATGTTGGTGTAGCGCTGTCCCACTTGTATTGACGTGAAACGACAATCTCGCTTCGCTCACAACCTGCCTAACTACTTTTTATACACCTAAATCCCACGCGGCGAACGCAATTTGTGCTTAGAATTAGAATTAACTGTGGAAAATAGTGAAATTACTTATTAACTATCAGTAGAACTTATACCTATAGATATCTTATTACAGAAAATAACTAGTGGTCTAGACAGTCCTCTGTCTGCTTCACTTGCAAGTAGAGGTACTCGCTGCCCCGACGCTTCGCCGGCGTCACGTCTTCCACACTCGTCACGTAGTTGCGTGACATACAGTGGAACACCGCTATTGACACGAATATCATGCCCACGTAGACAAAGGATTGCGTATCAATAGGATTAGCTAAGAAAATTACTGGAATTATTTATTAACTATCATCAGGACTTATACATATACTAGATACAATATACACAGGTATCTTATTAGATAAATAACTATAGTAAAAACGCGTTAGCTTGGCAATAGCGGGCGTTGGCCTTTTCTACCACTGTACTCAATATTTGCGATAGCGATATATCGTTTTTCTTAGTAAATGTATGCGATATGAACATCGCTAGAGTACAGTAGTACAATAGCAAGGTCACTCTGGATTATTGCAGGGGTAATAGACATTTTCAGTTATTAACCCTATTATTAACGTAATTCTGATTGATGTTTTTTATTTTAATTCTTTGAGATAATTATGGTACACTGTACAGCTCCGGGTCCGGGTTTAATTCCCGGCCGGGGCAGCTATTTGAATGATGCGTTTGAATATCTGTTTTCAGATCTGGGTATTAATAGTGTATGTTTCAGTGTGGTCTTTAAAGTGAAATAAAAGGAATGAAATATTTTGACCATAGGTTTATTAACAGCAGTCGTAGTATAGTCGTAGGACTAGGTGGTGGCTCCATCGCCACTACACTCCACACAACAAAACTTAACAAAGAAAAATAACAAAACGTGACTGGCTAACAAGTACTTACTAAAGTCGAATTTCTAATTGTATTCACTGATTTTACGTGTGGTGCGTGGCCGCTTTTTTGGAAAAAATAAATAGTGATGTGCTAAAAAGATTAAATTAAATCACTCATCTAGTGACATAGTTCATAGATATTAAATCAATAAGTGTATTTGGTTACAATATAAGTTCAATAATTTTAAGGACGTGATTTTCTCACAAAACTGAATAACATTTATTAGAAACTTTTCCTCAAAATATGAAAATAAATGAATTGGGTCTCCCGTACTAAGTGACACACTTTTTAAGTTATATTAGGAGTATAAAATTTATATTAGGAGTATAACATTTTTGTAGGAAATCAATAAATGAATGTAAGTGACCTGAGTATGAGGTTTGAATGAATCAGCTCACCTGAACTTAAAAATCGAACTGAAGTACGTCACTAGTGATATGCAGTTGGTATCATTATGTTGTCGGTATCTGTCATTTTACTGAATAGAATTAAAAATTCGACTATACTTAAGTACTTCGCTGGCTCAACGACACAAAGTGGATCTTGGCCTCCGACACTAGGTTTCCCTATTCTTCCCTGTTCTGAGCTGCTTGTCGCCAATCGGCCATTTGAAGCGCTCCCAGGTCTTTTTGGACTTCGTCAATCCAGCGATACTTAGGACGCCCAACTGGACGTTGTCCATGTAGTTGACCCAGGTATGCTCTCTTGGCCGTAAGATCCTCCCCATTCTCTCGACATGTCCAAACCAGCGAAGTCGGGCAGATTTAATTTCCCCGATGACTAACAAGTAATGTAACAAAAATAAACTTATCAAACAATCAATAACCAAAACACCGAAAAACAGCAAGAAAGACTTCCAAACGTGAACGAACGCAAACGCACTTCAGAACGGAATGAGACGACGATCGATCAAAATGAAAACAAATGCGAGCCTACGGGACCGCACCTCTGGCATCCTCTGGCCAGCTAGGGGCTCATTACAAAACAATGTACCTAACTCAAAAATTTTTGTTTTAGTGTCAACAATTTTGCTTTATATTTATTTATGGTAAAAATGTATTTTGTAAAGCTTTTTGGCTTCCTATTTGCTAAAATTATAATTGCAACCCAGAATATTTTTTATTTTACGGTATTATACCTTTATTAGAGAATAAATTTGAGCAATATTTTAAAACGTATGTTATAGAATTGAACTCATTTCAAAAGTTTGCATAAATTATCGACCTAAAAAAGTAATAGTTAAAATAACAACTTTTCAAATTAGCTACAAGTACACCCATTTTTGAAAATTTTGGGTATACATGGTTGTGGAATGACGCCGGGTTGTGCCGGGGGAATACCCGGAATTGGCCGGTATTATGATACTTTAGCGATGTGAATTCTAGCGATAGTTTGTATGGAGAGCGATAATTATCGCCCAAAAATGTTGTTTTTGGTACCGGTCGTGTCAATGTACCTACGCTATTGCCAAGCTAACGCGTTTTTACTATAGTGATCTAAGCAGTCCTCGGTCTGTTTGACTAGCAAGTAGAGGTACTCGCTGCCCCGACGCTTCGCCGGCGTCACGTCTTCCACACTTGTCACGTAGTTGCGTGACATGCAGTGGAACACCGCTATTGACAGTCGTGTATCGCTATAGTGACAGGTTGTCAGCTTGTTGCCTAAAATTGCTATACATATGAAACCCTCGAGACCTTTCTTACGACACCTACAGGGAAGAAATGGAGTGACGCTACTCTAAGCCGGCACCACACGGCACCTATACTAGATATTACAATAAATAACTAGTGGTCTAAACAGTCCTCGGTCTGTTTCACTTGCAAGTAGAGGTACTCGCTGCCCCGACGCTTCGCCGGCGTCACGTCTTCCACACACGTCACGTAGTTGCGTGACATACAGTGGAACACCGCTATTGACAGCAGTATAATAAAGGACTGCGTTTCCTGCATTTCCTTAGGGAAATTACTGGAATTATTTATTAACGATCATTAGATTCTATACCTATACTAGATGTCTTATTAGATACACTATACATACAAATACATATACAGATTCACTATACATATACAAGATATCTTATTAGATACAATATACATAGATATCCTATCACAATAAATAACTAGTGGCCTAGACAGTCCTCTGTCTGTTTCACTTGCAAGTAGAGGTACTCGCTGCCCCGACGCTTCGCCGGCGTCACGTCTTCCACACTCGTCACGTAGTTGCGTGACATACAGTGGAACACCGCTATTGACACCAGTATTGTGCCAACGTAGATGAAATATTGCGTTTTAATAGGATTATCCAAGGAAATTACTGGAATTATTTACTAACTATAATAATAATTAATAATAATTTATTTAGATCAAAAAATAACAAGAGTACAAGATTATATCATTGAGTTTAACCTAAAACTATCAGTAGAACTTATACCTATATTTGATTTCTTGTTATTATGACAATAAATAACTAGTGGTCTAAACAGTCCTCGGTCTGTTTCACTTGCAAGTAGAGGTACTCGCTGCCCCGACGCTTCGCCGGCGTCACGTCTTCCACACTCGTCACGTAGTTGCGTGACATACAGTGGAACACCGCTATTGATACGAGTATCATGCCCACGTAGATGAAGGATTGCGTTTCCTGAGGGAAAAAGGTTGTAGTAGAATCATGTAAATATCTACACAATAGCTCTATTATAGTGTAAAATACCTATAGTGCACTAGCTGAAACTTATTTCCCGCAAGAAAAAGGCATTTTCCCGGCATGTCTTATACATTTTATACCTTTCTCTTGAATCACTTTGTCTATTACAAAAACCGCATCAGAAATCTTTTGGTTTGGGAGGAGTTAGCGAATTTTACGACAGAGAGAAACACAAAAAGCGACTTAATTTTATACTTTGCATTGATGCTCCGCTCGCAATAAGTTCTTTGTCTTTCACTAATTTGTGAAATGCCGAGCTCGATTTGCTCGCAACTGGCGAAATGCGTATTGTATTGGTACAGCTGAGTGCGCCAACCCTTTCACATAGGTATTTGGAAGTAAAACTACGAGCTCGCTTCGCTTGCTATACGTAGCTATACTAAGCTAAACGTAGCAACCTCACAGGAAAAATCGTAGGCCTAGCCTGCTTCTCACCTGTGGATAATTAGCAAAGATCCTGGTGACGATGATGATGATAATATTCCCGACGGCTTCTGTAAGCAGCCATACCGCGGAGATCACGGCTTTCATGCTCTCGGGGGACTCTTTGAAGGCGAATTCGTTACCCGTCACTGCGAATAGTACCTAATAAAATAAGTATACGAAGGTATAGTAAGGGCCAAAATACTAGGGATTCCCTCGAGCCCCCTAGAGCCACTAGAACTGAAATTATTCAAAAACTCACTTTCCTATCAAACTTCATTAACTAAACATTTGGTCGGTTCTTCAGTTGTCAACGTACTGTGCCAACCCCCTAAAACTCTTATGGCTGAGTATTCATGTGTTGTATGTATCTAAAGTGCGCGAACGAGTTCATGACCATCCTGAAACATGTGCCTCCTTGACGCACCCACAGCGATCCTGGCAAGTGCAAAAAGAAGATGCATATTTCAGGATGGAACTCGCACGCGCACTGTATCTACATATAATATGTCACTTACTGTATATAAGGTCCTATTAAATTCACTGCAAATAATATTTTCAGGCTATGTTCTACACGTGAAACTGATCAACTTTTCTTAGTAACGTTTTTACGAAATATAAAAAAAAATTACCTCCCATACAAAGTAACACATATTTTGGACATTTTTGTATGGGAGGTCCAAAATATTTTTTCATCTCTCAGAAAAATGTTACCAAGAAAAGTTGTTCAGTTTCTTCGAATAGAACATGCCCTGAAAATACATATGTATAAATCGCTAGTAGTAAAACATTCCATTACACCAGTGTTTTTCAAACTGTGGGTCGCGACCCCCAGGGGGGTCGCGGGCAAAATACATAAGTCAAGTTAGATCTACAGGTCGTTGGTCGGCTACAATTCAGTAAAACACAATTTTAGTGACAACCAGGGTGACCATCTCAAATATGGCGAGCCTGCCAGAGACTCACACTGAAATCTGCCAAAACCTGCCAAACTCAATCCCTCCCCAAACCTGCCTAAACCTGTCAAGTTTCCTCACTAAATCTGCCAAAAACTGCCAAACTGAACCAAAACCAACATGATTTTTACCATGAAAAGTAAAAATTATGTAATAAAGTCCAACTAGATCTGAGTGTTAGTACCTGATAATTAACAGATTTCTTTGATAACATTTAATATGCAGTTTTAAATTAAGATTTGCACTACAATTACAGGATTTCCCTTGAAATTCTCCAAAACTGCCAATACCTGCCACTTTTCTGATCCGTCAACATAATCTGCCACAGTCAAAATTTAAGAGTCAAAGCTGCCCAAATGGCAGGATCCTGCCACAAATGGTCACCCTGGTGACAACATGCAGTATGCACACTGTACACTCCCTTTGCTTGTTAGTAACGCGAAAAGTCGGGCTCGCTTCGCTCGCAATACGTACGCCTTTCTACCTGTTTTACATTCACGGCTAGTTGAGTATCCTCGCTTGTTTGTAACGCAAAAAGTCGAGCTCGCTTCGCTCGCTTTACGTTTATTTTTCAGTCTGTTTTTCACTAGCGCCCAGTGCTTTAAGCTGCCACGATTATTTGTAGCGTAAAAAGTCGGGCTCGCTTCGCTCGCAATACGTACATACGCCTTTCTACCTGTTTGACATTCACGGACAGTGTTGAGGCTACTCGCTTGTTTGTAACATTTATAACGAGCAAAACGAGCTCGACATTTCGAGCTCGTTTCGCTCGTTATAAATGTATTTCAGTTTGTTTTTACTAGCCATAGATCTAGCGGCCACTGCTTAAGCTTCCACGCTCGTTTGCAGCGTAAAAAGTCGAGCTCGCTTCGCTCGCGATACGTCCCGGTGCCTGTTGCTTGTTTTTACCTGAAAACTTTAGCCTACCCAGATAAGTATAACCCAACAGGGGGGTCGCCAGTAAAATTTTGCCTGGAAAGGGGTCGCGTAATCAAAAAGTTTGAAAAACACTGCATTACACCATAAATCTTACCTCTGCTATGGACATAATCAAGAATTGTGGGAACAACCACGCCATGGTTATAGAATTCGGCTCCGTGATCACTATTACATTTGCGCTCTGAAATAAAAGATTTTGTAATTCAGTTTATATAAACCTATTAATACTCGCGCAAAATAAAGTTTTGCAGGTTATTTAAACGACAGCTGCAAATCTTTAATTCATAATTGAAAAGTCGACATCCAGAATTCCAGATGGTACGATTATGCCTTTCGGATCGGAAACCGGAAGTCGGAAAACACTTGCCTTCAGCTATTGAATTTGAAATTGTAATTAGGAAATATGTCAACTTTCACGGAAAACATTTCACGTCATAGCAAATAATTCAAGAAACAATAAATTCAAACTTCCGCAACTATACGCAGGCAGAAATAGGGACTAGGAATTAATTTAAAAGATATATATAACTAAACGAGTACGTGGAAGACCACCAAAATACTGCTGCATAAAATTAAGGCGAAACTGGAGTAGTGTTCGTGAAATGTAGAGTTCCCAGTTTCCCATGTAATACATGAACGCCAAATGAACTCTACGTGAGTCATTGATGCGATATAACTTTTGATATCGAACAAATTTTACAACACAAAAGATTTTTAATCAAGATACACGAAACACGAAACTCGTGCCATGAGTTTTAAATTAAATTTCTTGATGAACAATCGAATAGGTACTTTTTTTAATTAAGTGTAGCAATTTTTGCTAAAATGTATGTAACTACATCCAGTACTATTAATTAATTATATACGCTAGTACCATTACGTAGTATGCGTTAGAACAATACTAATTTCGACCTTGTTCTCATACAAATACGCTGCGCATCGCACAACGCTGCGTCAACGGATGCGATTTGCAATTGTATGAAAATTAGGTAGAATTTTGCATTTTCCCAACGCATGCGATAGCGCTGCGCAAAAATAACGCATAAACGGACTTTACGTGTTAGAGGGCTATACCTTCTACCAACTAAATAACTAGAAAAGTCTGTGTTTCTATCTTTAGTATGAGTAAGTTAAACTAGAGAGTTTGTAGAAGTTTCACTCGACCCTTTTTATGATTTTCGCGATCGTCTCTTGTTACATAGCCAGGGTTGCTGCTGTACAAAATCTCAAAATATAAAAATATCAAAACAGCTAAATCTGAAACAGGAACGTTATATGATTCTGAGTAAATTTTAATCCAAGAAATATGACGTTCGTGGCAACTATCTTCTTAGTTACCTTGAGTTCCCCCCTGAGGTTCCAGTTATTTCCTGTTAAAGGTAGTAAGCGGCAAATCGTCGCTTTTACTGAGTGATCCATCTGCATGCGTTTTCCTAATTTGTGACAATACTTACATAAGTACCATTGACTTTATCCATCAGTATAGTGTACACTCCACCCATTTGTAGCTCAATATCGTCCTTTACAATCTCAACTCCGTTCGTCAAAGAATAAGTAGATGCAAAAACCTCTTTATGAGGTATGATTCGTTTGTCCACTAAAAGTTCTACTTCATTGCGTCTTTTGTTTAAAAGAGTGATGTTGTTTGTAGGGTGTGATGATAGGATGCTAAAAAATAAAGAACATACTAAGCACTTCATTCCTGAAGACCTGTATAACGCAGTGGCATATTCGTAACAAGTCGCGAGTATCAAGAGACTGAAAATTTGGTAAGGATCGGTCGAGGCGTCGGTAGCTCAGTGAAAAAGCAGTGGGACAGTGCCCCATGTGTCCTGGGTTCCAGTCCCAGCCAAAACTTACATTATTTTCAATTTCTTATTTTCATTTATCATGCTAGGATCCATCAGGCACGGATATAAGACGTAGTGTCAGATACTTACGTAACCACAGGAAATCCAGCTTTACTCTTCTCTACTTTATCTTTATATCTGTACAAATCATTTCCACTCAAAAAGAAAGAGATAGCTCTATTTTCGTCAAGCACTAACGTCTTCTTTCCTTCTTGCACACATGTTCCATTTATTTTCAAGTTTACATTTCTTCTGCAAGCAACTTTGAAGTTTTTCTCAGTAAAATGGAATAGAGGGGGTATAGTGTATGTAATGTTTTGATTGGTTACGGTCACAGGGCAAGGGTTCCCGTTGAAGATTCTTAGTTGGGAGTAGCCCGGTTCTGGCAAGTGGGGATAGGTTGTCTGAAAGAGATAGAAATAGGTTAGCGTGAATGAACTTAAAAAATCTTAAGATACGACCACAAAATAGAGAGTTTACTGAAGGTTCACTCGACTCTACATAATTTCGCCATTTTCACTTGTTACTACTAGATTTAGGTTACTACTTACTACTAGATTCAGTACGAGGACGAAATACAGTTAAATCCGACACAAGAACGTAAAATGATTCTGAGTCGATTTCAATGCAAGAACTATGACGTTCGTGGCAACCATCTTCTTCCTCTGAGATTCTAATTCATTCTAGTAAAAGTCAGTAAGCGTCAAAATCGTTCCTAGTATTGAGTGAGCATAAGGAGTGTGCCATCTGTAATGGCGCCGTTTCCCTTATTTGTGATTCTCTACTACCTTTGTCATTTCAGCTCTTGACAAAGTCAACATCTTTGTACTGGTCAGTGACAAAGATGCACCTGATTGTCTTCAAAGATGGTTCCATGCTCCGGAGGGCATGCTAAGCCACTGATTCCGTTTGACTATGATAGCTGTTGTCTGACTGACAATACTTTAAAAACTCTTGAGTTTATCAAAGTCTTGGGTTAGTCGTTAAAAGTTTCAAACGCTGAATATGAGGACAAAACCATCTGATTTTGTTTTTGTCCTTCAGCTATACGTCTCTAGACAATAAACTCCTTCTAAAGACACTTCTTCTCCTAAATTCTTTTTCGTCTTCAAGGCACTTACTTTCAAATAGATTTCAACTGAAGCTGAGGCGATGAAAGCTACTCCTGCCAAGATACCGCCCAGCGTCAGCTTGTGCAAAGGGTTCTTGAGAATGTTGCGTTTTTCCAAGAATGGGTAAACGTACTGCGAAAGAAATATGATAGATAACCTAGGTACATTATATATGTGTCAACTGCTTTAACCCGTATCCCGTTAGAAAAATTCGCTTTTGCCTTAAAAAAAGCTTTAAGTGTTAGAAAGCTACATCATCTCTCACAAGAACATCATTTCACCACCAAAATGCCACTTCCTCACGAGAAAAACTGTGGCAGTTTACTTAGTTCTGACTATAAATAAGTGATTTGATTCATTCTGCCTACGGGCAAATATCCGGGCACGTGTGTGTATGAATTTGATTACTTTCTTTGTCTTTGTCACATAGGACGATCATGAATACAGATCATACAAAGAAATGGGATAATGCCATCCAAATCTGGCATCATAATTCAGTTCCTCCACAAATAAAAAAACAAGCTGTTTGGCGCCAGAATCCAGACATTATTAATCGATTTGTATTCCTGGTATGCTTATTAATCAATCAACCACAGAGATATTAATGAAGAAAATAAATACACAAGAAAGAGGACGAATAATGAAATGCGAACACAAAGATGGGGCCCACACGTAACGACCGTTACCATGCTATTTTAGCGCAGCGCTAACGCATGCGTCTATCAGATGCATAGGTACAAATTCCTCATATTTATTCAGACGTTAAAATAACGCAACGCAGCTACTAGCTTTAAAACTGAGCAAAACAGAAACTTGCGACACAATCTTGCGAATCTCGGTAGACTTGCAAATCTCCCGAGCGCAGCGAGGCAATCATTTTAAGCTTGCGACGTTGTTTTTAATGTCAGTTTTTATTAAGGGGCATTCATAATTGGTATGCATCCTACAGATACATGCGTTAACGCTGCGCTAAAAACGTTAGGTGTGGGCCCCGCCGCAACAAGAAACAGAAGTCGGAAGTAATGTGCAACTTCCGCAGCTGCGGAAGCGGAAGTTGCCATTTGTTTATAAGAGAATAGCGTCTGGTTGAAAATAATTAAGTATTCGCCAAGTTGTAAAGGACGACAATGGGAATAAGTAACTGGTGTTTTGCACATTTTTCATGTTAAGAAGCACAAGAAATGTTTTCACAGTTGCACAGCACAACGTAAATTGTCACTTTGTAGATTATATGCAAACTACAGCACGGCCCCTTGAATAGGCCATATTTGACAGCTGTCAAAATCATGTTAATGCTATGTAGGTATGAGGTATGACATAAAGTCTATTATCTTTTTTGACATCTCCTCTAGTATGGGTTTGAATGCTGTCAAATATGGCGGAATTTTAATAGAAATTGGGTCCAAATATATTCTCGTAGCAAATTGCTACGATGGTGCTACGCGCAGTCTCATAAATACGTCTATGGATAACTGTGTATTATTTCAGCACAATATTTTGAGATTCACTTACTACCTAATTATGTTTTATGCTTGAAAGTAAGGTTTATTAACGGTAGAATACATACGCGAAAAATTGCGGGACGATTTTTGCGTTTTGTATGAAATAACGTAAACCATACTTGACATTACCGTCTCAACGCGATTTCATCTTGCCTACCTACCTTGGACCCTTGGACAAATTGATTTGTCCAAGCTACATACCATAAATCTTTTATGTCATATTTCTAAGTCAAATTTGAATACTAAATACGTAACGCATTGCTGGGGCGAGGCCATTGAAAACCACGGCGAAGCAATAGCAGTGTCGCTGGACATTTCAAAGGCCTTCGATAGGGTGTGGCATGCGAGTCTGTTGAGCAAGCTTCCAGCGTACGGCATACCCACTGGCTTCTGTAGCTGGGTGGCTGACTTCCTGAGTGAACGGTCGATCCGAGTGGTCATAGACGGCTGCTCCTCTGACCTCAAGGCTATTGACGCCGGAGTTCCTCAGGGGTCTGTACTCTCCGCGACGCTTTTCCTGCTGCACATCAATGACCTTCTATCTTCAGGAATTGTTGGGTACGCAGATGACAGTACTGTCACCGAGAAATATCTGTCCGGCGCAGGAGCCAGTGGTGATGAAATCCAAAGATTGAGAAAGGCTATGATTGAGCGTACGAGCCTGACGTTAAGTAACGTCTCCCAGTGGGGCGATGACAATCTCGTCAGCTTCAATGCTTCAAAAACGCAGGCGTGTCTTTTCTCCGCAAAAGGAGTCCTTTCACCTTTTCTCCTACTTTTCGGGGTACATCTGTTCCAGTGACCAACACTCTTCAACTCCTTGGCATGGAGTTGTCCTCTGACCTCAACTTCGGCACCACCATCGAGTCCAAGGCTCAAATTGCAGCTAGAAAGTTGGGCGTCCTGAATAAAGTCAAGCGGTACTTCACGCCTGAACAGCTTCTAACTCTTTATAAAGCTCAAGTCCGATCTTGCATGGAGTACTGCTGTCACCTTTGGGATGGCTCGGCTAAATACCAACTTGCTGCACTGGATTCGGTGGAACGCAGAGCCAAGAGATTAATAGGCGATAAAAAACTGGTGGCGACCAAGCTTCACAGCCTGGCTCACCGCCGCAAGGTTGCTTGCCTATCGGTCTTCTACAGATTGTACTTCGGAGAGTGTGCGCGTGAGCTGCATGAGCTCATACCACCGTCTCCTTTCTTCCATCGGACATCCAGACGCACGGCCGGCTACCATCCGTTCTTAGTTGATATACCCACATTACGCACTAAGCGCTTCAAATCATCTTTCATTATGCGCACGGCTAAAGAATGGAATTCCCTGCCTGCGTCTGTATTTCCGAGTGCATATAACCTGAATCTCTTTAAGTCTAGAGTGAATAGGCATCTTCTGGGCAAGCTCGCTCCACCGTAGATCCCATCTCTGCTCTAGGGTAAGATTGGGGTCAAGAGTAAGCCCATCATAGGTAAAAAATTAAAAAAAAAAAATCTGTGCCTGTTTTTTGCGTAGTCATCATTCGCCTCTTTGCTTATTATGCAGTATAACTATAAATAAAAATGGAAACATACAATAAATGTACCTTCTGAAACAAGGGGATCAGGATGAGGATACAGATGGGGCAAACCACCTGCATCTGATCAGGTTTCACCGTGAAGAACCCGAAGTTACCCCTCATTTTGGTGGCCTGCAAAGTCCAACGGGAACCCTGAAATGAGATACGTCATTATTTTATAATAATCCTTATCAACCTGACAGGAAATACTTCATTATTATTGTAACAACTTATTTTTGGACCTTCATTATTTGGGTCTAAACCTTTACCGCTTTTTTATTTCTGAATCTTTTCTACAAATATAGTGGACTTCAAAAAAGGAAAATATTCGGTATGTGGGTAATATTCATAGAACTTTTGTTAGGCGTACCATAAGCTCAATTTTCGTAGCACCCCAGTACATGAATAAGTATAAGTACTACACGTATAACAAACTCACTACACAAGAGCTTTATCCGAATTCTGTCTCAAGTAGAATAAACATTTGAAACCGGTACAATATAGGTTGAAGTACTTCTCTGTGATACTCGATCTTATAAAAAACTTAATATCGGTGGTTTCAGTCACAAACACGGTCCTTTACAAAGTCCACAGAAACAAAGTCAACTTACGTACCTACCTATAGCATTTTAGTATAGTACCTCAGGAAACTGAACAACTGTCGAAGAAATCACCAAGATCTAAGGCGGAAATCACTAGTAACGACAGTTGCAGCGCTATTTTATCGCTGCTTAACGCATGCGTAACGTCCGTTAATGCGTTAATTATCGAAGCGGAGCGCTATCGCATGCGTTAAGACAATACGAATTTCCACCTTATTTTCAAACATTAGCGTTGTGCAATACGCAGCGCTGGCGGATGCGACCGACCGTTAATGGAATAATGACCGTTTTTAGGCTTGTTCTCTTGTAGAAATATTTAAAATTTTAGTACTATATATGTTAGATATATTTAGCGTAGATACCTACTTAGATATGTAACTTCCTACTCGATTTCATATTTTTATTTACACACATACAAGCCCTTATGGTCTATATAGCAAATTAAGTAGGGATTACTCAAAGGTATTTCGGTATTTCATTAACTTGCCAATCAAACATACTCCCGATATCAATGAATGTAGCTAATTATCTACTCCTTTGGGCAGAAGGAAGTTCACACTCATACCTTATGTATGATATTCCGGTGTTTTACCGGATATGGATTTTTTACGATCGATACTTTACGAAATCCCAATCATAAGCAGTCACCACATCAAATTGCGGTTGTCACGTTTTGTCATTTGTACGGTGGCAGTCACGAACCGCAGTATTGTCCGGTGCGGTATGATTCACCTACGGCAAGTGCCACTCCTGTTGCAGATTTAACTGATCCGGTTGTCTTATTATTAAGTAAGGAATTTTCGAAATCCCATACCAATACTAAATACCATTGTAAACAACAGATCTCCGCATCAAAATGCGATCGTTCGGTAGGTACATATACAGGGTGTTACATTAAATGCGTGCCATAGCTTCAGGGTAGGTTAAGTATCGATGTCGTAAAAATATTGAAAAAATCCCAGTAAGAAAAAAAAATTCGGATTCAGTCAAAACTTTTTAGAAAATTCAATTTTTGATACTGTTGTTATTTAGAGAATGCCCATACAAGTACTTTCGTCTAAACAACTTTGAGATTGAACGAATTTCGGCTGAGATATCAAATGTCAGCCAAGTAAAAATTTTTGTGGCTGGGATTTTTTTCAATATTTTTTTCGGCATCCTTTATTGATACTAAACATACCCTGAAGCTATGGCACGCATTTGAATTAACACCCTATATAGTATCTGTAACAAAACGCAGTATTGTGCGGTGCGTGTGCAATTCTCCTAGGCCCGTTTATCCGTCTCGAAGGGCCAAATTCCGATCAGGCCGTTTTTGCCCCAGTTGCTGCTCTTAATTGGACATCACTCTTATAGAGTTCTTCATCAAAGCGGTTGTCGGAAACCAGACGGCGGATAAGTAAAGGTTGTTGTAGATGGTATCCCTTTCATAGGCATAATTTTTTTTCCACTAATATGTTTTAGCATAACATGTTTCGCATATTTTTTTTTCGCCTACCATTGCTTTGTCATAATAGTTTCTTGCCATAATATTTATCTTGGCATAATCATATTTTAGACTATTGTATTTTATACTAACAATATTATGGCATAATTGCTTTTGTAATATTTTTTTGGACTAATATAATATATTTTTTATTAAGTTCAAGTGGCAGGAAATGTAAGTCAGTTTTGTATTTTTTAGGTTAAATTAGGTCAGTTTAGGTTAGGTTAGGTTAGGTTAGGTTATTTTTGTACAATTTAGGGGTTCTTCTAATGCATCAGATTTTTATGCCTATTTTGATTATGGATATGACAATTTATGGTTTTGTATTTTAGGCCTATGTACTATTATGGCAATATTTTTTGTGCGTAAAGAAATTATGCCTAAACTGTTATGCGTACATGAATTATGCGTAAGTATCATTAGTTCAAATTACAGTGTGCCAAAATATATATTATGCCAATTCTTTTTATGCAAATGGACAGAGAACCATTGTAGATAACTTATAATTGGGATGGTTCTTTTGTGTTGTGACTTTAACATTAGTTAGTAATTTTATTAACCGATCAATCTTATATGAGTGGATTACTTTTGTATAAGTTCCAACGGTATACGATTTTCCGGCGACAGCAGTGCAGATGCCGGACAAAAGCCGCAGGTTTAAGTACTCGCATGCCTTTTTAACGCGAAATGTCGAGCTTGCTTCGCTCGCATACGTGTGGTGATGGCACAGCACTATGTGTCTCCTCGCATGCCTTTTTAACGCGAAGAGCTCGCTTCGCTCGCATAACGTCTACTGATAGCACAGCACGGTGTGTCTTCTCGCAAGCATTTTTAACACGAAATGTCGAGCTCGCTTCGCTCGCATACGTTTAGCGATAGCACAGCACGGTGTGTCTTCTCGCATGCCTTTTTAACGCGAAATGTCGAGCTCGCTTCGCTCGCATTCGTTTAGCGATAACACAGCACGGTGTGTCTTCTCGCATGCCTTTTTAACGCGAAATGTCGAGCTCGCTTCGCTCGCATACTTGCAGTGATGGCACAGCACGGTGTGTCTCCTCGCATGCCTTTTTAACGTGAATAGTCGAACTCGCTCCGCTCGTATAGTTTAAGTGTGGCAAAGCGTGGTTTGGTTCTCTCAGGTTTTTGTTGTTACATTCACTTTGCTCGCAATGCGTGCTGTGACTGCCTTTGACCCCCCCACGACCCGAAGCTGTATACGCCACTGTTACCATTTGATCGAGAAGGGCCCAGAACACAGGCAGAACCGTGAACAGCATCATGATCTTAAGGGTTCTCTTCACATCCTGGATGAATCGCTTGTCGTACTGGTGTTGCGTGCTGTCGAGCCAGTGGACGTTGTCTGTTCTATTGCGGTTTAGCAGGGCGTTTTTTATGCCGAGCTGAAAGTCAAACATGCATCAGTTAATTTTATAACCTTTCTTTTGAGGCAGGCAAGTAAAAACTCTTATTAAATCGTGAGTAAGTTAAAACCTGCTCAGAGCAATGATATATTTCAGAAGAAACTCTAACAGCAGCTAAATTTTATGACTTCTTTATTGTTGTTCGTAGGGTTCGTAGACTTTTCCTTTCTTGAAAATGGTGGTGCGAACGAATGCCCATTCTTTTTTTAGTTTTTATCTAAAACTGTGCTCGCTTACACTCTCGCCTCCACTTAGCAAGCTTGTTCGAAAACCATGCTAAATTGCTGAACGTCTAATACAATCCTTAGTATTCAAGTAAGTATCTATTCTTACCGTTACACACTTTACGAAGTCAACCACAATGTTTCCTTCAGGCTTCTTTACCACGTAGCGACGTCTTGCACTCACGAAAATCACTGAAATAAATTGTTTTTAGTTTCAGGTGCATTATAAAACTTAGGACAAAGGAATGTTCTTGAGTTTCCCCTTTGTTTTTTCCCCTTGCTCTATGAATATATAGGCTATGATATTATATTATAGGCTTGGTTTTCTCGTAGTTTCTCTTGTTTAATAGAACATCATATTTGATTGAAGAATCTGACTTTACGGTGTAAGTAGAGCCACAAACTAGGAAGATGGCGCGCGGGGCGGCTTTACAGATGGCTCACTCAGTACTAGCGACAATTTTTATGCTTAATAACGTTTACTAGAATCTCAGAGGAACTCAAGGTAACTAAGAAGATGGTTGTCACGAGAAGGTCCATATTTCTTGAATTCAAATCGACTTAGAGTTATATCTATGATTTTCTTGTATCAGATTTCAATCTGTATTTCGAGCTCGTATTGATTCTAGCAACTCTGGTTAAGTAACAAATGAAAATCGCGAAAATCCTTAATACGGTCGAGATCATTTTGTAAACTCTCTATTTTGTGGTAGAGCTGAGTCAACTTACCAATCGACAACAAAACAATAAACCCGGGCGCTCCAAACGCCATAGAATAGCAGTCCTTATCCCCAAAGCATTGTATTTCCGATCTCAGAATCGGCGAAAAAGTTTTAGCAATCAACGAGCCGATACACAGAGTAAAGTACAGAATGCTAAAATACGCTGTTAGGTATTTCTCTTGCTGAGGCAGTTTGAACTGGTCGCCGCCAAAAGCAGCCACGCATGGCTTGATTCCGCCAGTGCCCACAGCAATCATGAAAAGGCCTATTAGCGTGCAAAGCCTGAAATGTAAAAATAAAAGTTTATCGCGTTTGAAAGTTTTGAGTTTTGCGCCACTGGTTTTGCGCCCTTTTTTGGTCAATAGTTAGTGTTGTGCCTCATGACTTTTTCAATGTTATCGATATTTTCTAAGGACACTACGCCGACTATGAAGCGACGAAGACAGTATGTTGGGGCGCGTTCACAGCTGCATTTGGGAGGCACTTTTTTCGTTCTTTCGTAGAACTTTTATACTGACAGCTGTCAGTTCCATACTTTCGTTTTTCGTAAAGTGCGAGAGTGAATAGGCATTATCTGGGCGAGCATGTTCCATCATCGTCTGCATCGTCACTTAAGACTATCGTTTAGTGACATGGCTCGCGCGAAGTGCGTTTTCCACATTTTATGTGCTATCTCGACTCCAGCGCGGGAAGCACCCACACATACAAAACCTTACGCACACATCAACGCGCGCCGGACGGCCGCCGCCGCCGCCGCGACCGCGCCATGCGCCAGCGCCAGCGGAACATTCATTACGATTTGAACGTTTACTACCTGAAGTCCTGAACTAATTGATCCTAGAATTCCACGAAACCGACCAAAACTAATCCAATAATAAAATTATATATTTTATTCTGTTTCAAGTAATTACTTTATTAATCGTTTAATTCATTCATTACACTGAAAATAGAAAAAATATACTTAGTTTTTTTTTATAAACATAAATAATCAAATATCACACCATAACATAGAAATACAATAATACAATATCATACGTCAATTTGCCTGCCAAGCGTGTTGAGCATCGCAAATACCCCCTTATAGGGAAGGGAGATGCCCAATCCCGAAGTAGACTGTCGTGGCTGTTGTAGTTGTAGTAGATAGATACATAAAAATGTACAATACTGGGTGTTACAAAACAACCAATAAAGCTGAAAGGAGGTCAAGGTACTCATGAAACTGAACAACTTTTCCGATGGAACATGGGTCGAAATACGAAAAAAAAATTTGGACTTCCCATACAAAATGAACTCACTTTGTATGGGAGATTTATTGGTTGTTTTGTAACACTTTGTATACACGAATAGTTGGTAAGACCGAGGGGTGTTGGATCATTTTTGTCATTTTGCTTCTATAATGATAATTCGAATTTCATTACACCAATAGATACCTTTCATAAGCTTTCAAATGATATACACTTTAGAAGTGTAAGTGTAAAAAGTCTTTAATAAAAACTCAACTTTAGTTGAGCAAGTAATTTTGATCCAACACCCCTCATACCGAGGATTGTTGGATCAGGTACAGAGGGGTGTTGGATCATTTTATGTGAATATCATTTCAATAAAGACTTATTTAAAAATTTAAATGTTTCACCTCAAAATTAACCAAATAATTCATTTCAAAGAATTATCTGGGGCACCTACCTAGTAGTGCCTACTATCTGGGGGCACAGTAGTAGAGAACTACCTACCTTTTCTCGAAGTACTTCGTAGTTTTTGAACTCTCATAATATATCTTTAGTTTTCGATATATCATATTGATCAAATTCTCAGAATATCTTGTAGATAGTAACCGTATTAAACATGCAATGTTTCAATTACATAGCTTTGACTTTTGATTTTATGTAGGGCCAGGTAGGCAACAGTGACTCGGATTTCTTCAATCAATAAAATTTTAAAGAAAACTTTGAAGTATCAAACTAAAATTCGTATCTAAGATGTATTGATTATTCCTACTCTTTCGTTTCGCATCACAATTTTTTACAATAACAACACTTAGGTGACCAGACATATATTTCAAGAAAAAAAATGTGAGTCACTGTGTACCGGTACCTGTCTACACTGACTCAACCCTTGTAGTACATAGTGATTCCAACAATTTATATGGACTTAGCAACCCTGTCGTGCATGTATATTTTTTATTAAAACTATGCATTACCCTTTATTTGGCAAGGATATTTTCTATAAAAAAATGCTATTTTGCGTGAATAGTCTGTTTTTTGACATCATTAGAGACATTAAAAAATATTTTAAAAAATCGTACTATACACTTTTTACACCTGCCTCGTCCGTTTCCACATGCCCTAAGGTAGACTGGTAGATAATGCCCTTGGCATTAAGTCCGCCCATGTAAATTTTGCATAAAGTTAAATAAATAAATAAATAAAAATATACAGATTTTTTGGAAAAATTATGTATCTCACACGGAACATTGCCAATTATCCAGTCACAATGTTTAATGGTGTATTGGTGGGGTAATACGTTATGGATATACACTGGATAGGATGGTACAATGGAGACCAGCTCAAGTAAGACACTTGCACCGTTATGTCATGTTAGACTGACAAATATCAGCAAAAAACCTACTTTTGACGATTTTTTTGACGATGATCCAATAAAATATGACTTCTAGTCAGACATGCATTCGAAAACATGTAGATTTTCTAAACTCTCTTTTTTTTCATTTTTTTTCCAAATTTCAAATTTTTAAATGTATTCAAAATTTCATTTTTTTTACTATTAAACAAACATTGTTCAACGTTAAAACACTATAGGTGGAGATTTGTTATTAGTTAGATGTCATTTATTATTCTATGCTAACTGTTGTATAAAACTGTTAATCTCCCAAATCAAATAAAATAAAATAAAAACAAAACGGCGCGCTATTTGGTCAGGGACACTAACTAAGGGAAGGGGTTAACAAGGGGCAGAAAGAGGCACACCTTGCATCGTAGTCTGCTCGTTAATGCTTCTACTTTTTGAGAAAATAAAGCTGTTCCAACACCCCTCTGATCCAATACCCCTCGGTCTACTTATTACTCTCATCTATAAATATACCTAAAATTGTAAGTAAATAAGCTACCTATCTGTAAAGGAAAAATGAAAATGATACGAAGATATGGTAGGTAGTGCCCTCGCGCTTCACGTGTCTCGTCTTGGCGGGGTTTTCCGATGACATATCATCACTACACCACGTCCGTCACATTTTTGAAGGCCATCGCAGAAAACTCGTGTATTACTATAGTGACAGGTTGTTAGCCTGTCGCCCAAATTTGTAATACATGAAACCCTTGGAGTCCCTTAGTCGCCTCCTACGACACCCGCGGGAAAGCATATTCTAAGCATAATAATAATAAAAAAAATAATAATAATATAATATACGATATTTTAACGTACACATTCATAACCCCCCACTAGGACTCCCTGTCACGAAGTAACGGGGTGGACATAAGTGCACAGAAACATCGCAAAGAACACCTTTACTCGGGAACAGAACAGATACCTACTTAGTTTCATACCGATCGTTATTATTTTTGTCGATATTATCTCAAAATCCCAACTCTATTATCGTATGTATCGATGTTACTATCGTACATCCCTAATGTACGTTTACTTACCGTAACCCGCCCCCCATCTCGATTGTGCGATAGGGACAGTTGCAGGCTTCCTGAGAAATTCTCTCGAAAACAA
Organism: Phthorimaea operculella; assembly: GCA_024500475.1. Classification (NCBI taxonomy): domain Eukaryota; kingdom Metazoa; phylum Arthropoda; class Insecta; order Lepidoptera; family Gelechiidae; genus Phthorimaea; species Phthorimaea operculella. The sequence goes on from JANFCV010000017.1 coordinate 4,741,377, forward strand.
GGCAAAATCGAGGTATGGGCGTTAACGTTTTACTACCCCTAAACTTCCACCGAATTCTATAATTTTGATCGCTTAGGTATGAATTGAACTAGGTTTGTACGTTTAGTTTTTAACCAAATTCTCTATAGTTTTATAATTAAACGTGCTCAAACATGAACAACTTTCATAACCGAAAAAGTGTACTTTGGGAACTTATTATTTCGGAAAGTATTAATAATATCAAAAAAAGAAAAACGTATAAACCTAGTTTTTGTTGGTCTTAGTAAAATATCAAAAAATCAAATCCATTGGTTACCGGTAAATATGATAAAAACGTTAACGCTTTTTGTATGAAAATTTACAGCTAAACGATCCTCTTAACATCAGGTGAGATTGCGGACAAATGCTTGCCCATTATTTATAAAAAAAAAAAACTGCACGTTCAGCGACGTCATAGTATAAAAGTTCTACGAAAGAACGAAAAAAGAGCCTCCCAAATGGAGCTGTGAAAGCGCCCTTGGATTTGTAGTAAAGGTATTCTCCTTATTAGTTAGGTTTATCAAAACAAATTGTAGAAACGATTTACATTGTTCGACTGTGTTGCAATATTAATGTATCTTTTCATTTGCTTTTTAATACAGGGTGTTAGGGACGGTGTAACGAAAACTTTGCAGGCGTGCTCAGACCATCAAACTGAACAACTTTTACTACGGAGCCAATGGTGGGAAACGAAAAAAAATTTCGCACAGTTTTCGTTACACCGTCCCTAACACCCCGTATATTATTTACTACGTTGTACCGAAATCACTTCATTGTATTTGTTTTTCTGCAATTGCTTACATTATGATGGAAACAAGTATTACTTAGTTAGTATAATTTCGGTTCAAATAATATTTATTCTCACAAAAACAGTACGTCACATACTCGAGAAAAAATAACAAATATTTGCAATAATAGATTAATAGTGCATTCGCTGCGATAGGTAATTTAACTTAAAAGTAAATAAAATAATATCTTTTGTACTGACCGTCCAGGTAATGCTAGTAGTGGTATTGCAGTAATAGCCACCAATAAGTTTCCGGCTAAATAAACGAACATGAGGTACAATATTGTCCTGAAAGATAAACATATCATAAAATATTTAATATAAGAACCTAATATAATTTCTCCTCATTTTATTGCCTATAATATACTACATTGCCTACCTGTATTTTCCCAGATAATTATCCGCTATGATACCACCGAGTATAGGGAAAAAATATATCAGTGTACTGAATATGTGATACATTTCCGTCGCACCATCGTCTGTATAATCTAATTTACTACGAAGATATAATGTTAAGAATGCTGCAAAAGAAAACAAAAATAAGAAAAGATGATTGGGATGTTTTTCTCAAGAGTGTGTCAAGGTTAGCATCTCAGTACAAAACTATTGTAGCTTCTGATTGGCTCGTCCATAAAGCTAATTCAAAAACTTTCTGCTTAAAATAAAAAGAAACATGATTGGAAAACTTTACTATGTTCAAGGGTATGTTTCAGTTTCAGTATCAGTAACGGTTGAACGTTCTCACTTACCTCGCATTCCCGAAAACGAGAAACGTTCGCAAAACTCTGTCAAGATTATTACGATTACTATTCTAGGAAACTGGTCTTTTACCTAAAACAATTTTAGAACAGTATAAATTGTATTTGTTATCAAGTTTAATATTGGTATTACGATTTTTCAATAAATTTAAATGAGTGTACTATTTATGGCATTTTTAGGCGTCTGGAATACTCACTGGAGGTCCAGATGGACATTCTTCACCTTTTTCCACTTCTTTTGACATTTTTGCACCACACAATGTGAAACTACAGTAATAACTGGTAGCATCATTTGATATTTACTAATTTATAACGTAATACAACGTGTCTGTTGTCTAAGCAAATAGGTCTATCAAACAACATCTCCTTAGTTAAATTACGTAGGAACACATCAACTGATTATTTGAAAGTTATTTACGTTGATCTATTATTTTTCCACTGTACGCTTTATATTTTTGTCGCAAGTTTTTTTATCAAAAACCAGCAAATGACGATCAATTTCATCAGAAACCTGAAACAATCTGGATATTTTTTGTAAATCCTGAACTAGTTCATGTTTTTGATTCAAGCTAATAAAGCTTACTCAACATTTTCTATTAGACAACCTTTGAAAGTAAACAGAAACTAAAAAAACATTAGGTTAGTCATTTCAAATCAAGAGAAGGTAGGCAAACTTGCTATGTGTCTGTATTAATAAAAAAAACAACCATTATAGAACTTTATTCCATTATCATATCCTTGATTAAAAGTTCCAGTTTGTTTATAAGTTTTTGTTGTATGTACATCTATTAACAATGCCAAGTCGAGTAATGCAATGATAGATATAAATAAATTTCATATCAGCCCGGAGGTTTCCTTTTGATAAGAGATTTATTTATAGACAAACAAGGTTTGTTTGTTAAACATCCCGCGTAACAAATGAAAACAGAGCGCAAGAAGATTCGACGAAATTTTACGGCGGCGCAAACAAACAACGCGGAATATAGCAAAACTTTTTAATGAAATATCCTGCATATACAACGTGTTACAAAAGGGGAACCACAATGCACGACATACTCAATGTACAGCAGGTTAAGGCACGGCAGCGTATTGTACAGCAGATCATTGTACAACGTGATGGATGGATGGTCTTGAAAAAAACATACTTAACACAAATCCGACACAGTAGGTTAGGTTAGGTTAGAACAGTGACCCCCTGGAGCGAACGAAGTGAGCGACCAAGCTTACTAAAAAAAATATTAAATATAAAAACAATATCGATTAAGTTAGAAATGCATAAAATATTATCGATCCAGTCACATCACTATTCTACCACAACACGTGATGTCTCCAACCATCATGTCGTGCAATCCACCCTGTGCACTTTCGGTACGGGGTGATGGATGGCGACATTGTTTTGATTCCATCCACCATGTCGTGCTCCATCACGTCGTACATTCCTCTGACGGCCAATATTATGCTGTACAATACTATGTTGTACATTGTAGGGACTCTTACAAAACAACCAATAAAGCTGAAAGGGGAAGGAAAGGTCCGTTGCAAAGAGTCAATTAACAAAAAATTAGAGCCGTAGTATCGTTTTTGAAAACTACGAAAAAAATATTTTTTTATTAAATTACACTTATTTTTAATCGTGGCATCGCATCACTAATTTTGACAGCTCAAAGTTCAAATGTAGTTACTGACGCGGCGAAACGCAGTTCGGCCTACATTGCTGGCTATTACATGTATGACATCAATGCAAAAACAAAGTCAACCAGCAATGTATGCCGAAGGGGACTTTGTTCGCCAGGTAGTGTAGCACCTGACCTAGACTAGTGATGTGATTATTTCATCGACTGATGATAATGAAAAATATTCTTTTTTTTGGTTAGTTATGTAACAGGTTGTATATTTATCACCACTACCATGATGGCGAAAGTTGAATGTTGGTTGGATGATGGAAGTTGATGATTGTTATTATTGCAGGCCGAAGGTGATAACATTCGGTATTTTCTTTACACATGACTACCTAACTCAAAAAGGATAGGTACTTGCCGTGTTCGTTTTGTAAATTTAAGTTTCATTGTCATACGAAAGTTAGATAGACTAGTTATTTTAATCGCATAAATACAACACGTAGCATGACGCAGAAGGGCGTGATTGAATCGTGCCTACAAGTCTGTGTACTAGACTTCCACGACACTAAATAAATAATTCTGAATAAGTATTAAATAAGATAACAAAGTCAATTTTGTTTATTTTCTTATCATATTACAAAGATCTTTCACCTTTAATATATAGGGTGAAATTTTACTAGTGACCGATAGCGAAAACTCAGAACCGCCTGGTGATAAGGAACAACTTTCCCCAAGCAAAATAGGCCAAAATACGAAAAAAAAATTGGACCTCCCATAGTAACTCAAATCAGCTGATCGACAATTTTGTATGGGAGGTCCAATTTTTTTTTTCATATTTCGACCTATGTTCCTTGGGGAAAGTTGTTCCTTATCACCAGTCGGTTCTGAGTTTTCGCTATCGGTCACTAGTAAAATTTCACCCCATATTTGTTAATATAAAACACTAGCTGCCCGTCAGCGGTTTCACCGGCTGCAACCTATTATTCCGCGGGAAGAAAGCATTATTCACCAAGAGATGTCGCTGTTAGTTTTTGCCGAAAACGTTTAAAACGCGAATCGGCTCAGTCACGCCACCTATTTCAAAAATATTGGAAAATGCGTGATCCCGTGGGAATGAGACATTTTTCCGTGGTAAAAAGTATCCTATGTGTTATTCCAGATGCCCTTTTATATTTCTGCAAAGTTTCATGTCAATCTAATCAGCCGTTTTTGCGTGATGTCGTAACAAACACACACACAAACATCCGCCTTTATAATATTAGTAGGATAAATGATCGCACGAGTGAACCCACGGCCAAAATACGCTATATATACGTACATAAATCATAAATCACGCCCTGAAGCCTTGCGGGACAGGCAGAGTGTTGGCGACTGTAAAGTATACGGTTGCATCACATCTGACAAATATTGAAGGGCTTTTACGCTGAAAACCTTAAATAATAATGCAATATCGCCAATGACTTGTTCAGAAGAATTTTTGAAATAATTTCTCAAGTGAAAGTCTGCTAATGATCTGAGCCCCACGCTATAGCTCGGGGCTAAAGAACAAAATGATGCTATTCTAAGCTGACATCACAGGCATAATATCAAAAATATATAACATCATTCATCATTTTGCAATTTAAGTATAAAAAAAGTATTGCCGTGTGATGCCGGCTTAGAATAGCATCACCCCATTTCTTTCCTGTGGGTGTCGTAAGAAGCGACTAAAGGACTCGAGGGTATCATGTGTATTGCAATCTTAGGCGACAGGCTGACAACCTGTCACTATAGCGATACACGACAATAGCTAACACGGCCCTCAAATATGTGTCAGACGTGGCGATAACGACCGTACTTTTACGGTCGTTGACGCTCTGCCTACCCCGCAAGGGATAAAGGCGTGATGTATGTATGTATGTATGTATGTAAAAAGTATCGAATATCGATAACTCGCGAATACAAACTCCATGTCACATCACTATCACTAATGTGACTGCGACCTCGTTCCGTTTTACGCCTTAAACTAAGTGAGTTAGCTTTTTGCGCTGTCAATTCAAATCTTTAGCGAAAAGGAAAGCAGAAAGAAACGTTTATTTCAAAAATAGATTTGAAAGATAATCAAATGTATTTTAATAAAAAACGCCTACAAAAATTATATTGATGCAAAATACACCACATGCAACGAAACGTAAACGTCAACACAATTTCAAAATGTTTGACGTTTGACAACGGTTTCGTTGTGTTCATGTTGTTTTGTGTATTGTTTTTAATTCGAATTCTCATTAATTAGCAGCAAACATCTATATTTGTGTAATAATTAATAGTGTAGAGATATTCCTCCTACTTTTATTTGTGTGAATAATACTGGTGGCGTCCAGTAATAAAGGTATTTCCTATAACACTTTCCATCACCATCAAGCTCCAAAAAATTCAATTCTCGTAGAAAATGTTGCTGATAAACTCGTGTTACAGTCTTATAACATCATAATCATAGCTGCCAATAAAGTGTAAGCAAGAATTTCCGTTGTTCCAGCGTTCAAATGCCTAATTCTCGGATACCATCGCCGGCCCGCTCGCAAGGGCCGCCGGTGACCCCTCGACGGTACAAAAAGCGTGCAACACGTAGCGTGGGGTCCCCTGCGCGGTCTACTACATCTGGGCGGCTGAGCAACATTGTGGACCAGTTTAAAGAGAACAATCGTGAAGAAAATCAAGAGTCTTTCGGTGCTTCTCCACTTAGCAAAACTGTGCTCAGTGATAACACGGAGATAGAAATGCCTAGACGTGAGTATTCATTTCAGTTGTTAATTTTCAATGTAGGGATGGGTATTTATTGCAAACATTTGGCAGACTAAGTTCCGAAACATTGTATAAATATGAAAGTTCCACAATAAATGTTCCAAATTAAGATATATTTATACAATGTTTCAGAACAAAGTTCCCAACAAGGGTGCATCTTTATTGGGAACTTTTTATCAGATATATAGTTTGTATTATATTGTACATTGTATCTGATACAAAGTTCAATCTCCTGTACTCACACTAAAAGTGAATACAGGCCTTTAGATTGTTTATGACTACACTCAAAATAAGAAGCAAGGAAGAAGAAGGAATTATGCAAAGGATCCTGGATTAAAATTTATCAGTTCCTGGGTCTAAATGTTCTTTGTGCATATTTCTTTGTATTTCAAGAGCCTTTGAAAGTTGATGTTTCAACCCCAATAGTCTTCCTTATTCAATAAAACTAAGTTGATAAAATGTACGTGCCGATAAAACTATAAAAGGATTCCCGGTACGATAAAGGAAGTTATATAGTGCAATAGCCTTTCATTCCCCCTCGAACAAAAAAGTTCCCGTTTTAACTTAAAAGGTATATTTTTAAAGATATAAGGGCTTTTCCAATCACTCAAATAGTGGCGCATTTTGTTGTCGAGTAGTCGAACTCCACCTCCAGTTCGTGATCTTTGATGCAATCTGTTTCAAAATTTTGGATTATAAATGCAATTTATAAAAAAAAAATATTAGACCATACAGATAAATACCGCGAGAGAACTGCGGGCGGAAGGCTAGTTATAACATAAAATAAGCCTCTATTACTGACTTTGGCTTTTTACAATAATTTCCTTAAATATTTTTATATTACATTACTTAGATGTTTGTGTCAGTTTGCCTTTTGGCAAAGGCCTACCGTAGAGTATTCCCCAATTTTCTATTTATAGCTTTTCTCCTCCATGTTGTTCTAGTCAGCTTACTGATTAGCAACTCCCATCCTTTTCTTCTTTTACACCAAACATTATTCCACCTCAAATGCCTATTCGGTTTTAAAGTGAGAAAGGGCTGTTATTGTTATTTTAATTATGGAAATTACTGAAATTTCTGTCATCTCAAGGTCAAAGCTGGTGGCGGAAGGTGAACAACTCGCGTGACGTAACAGAGGTGCTGGCCAATGAGAAACCATCCAACCCTGCTAATGTGCTTGACGAGTTTGAAGTGGAGGTGCTCACGTAAGTACTTTTTAAAACCTTCACAATCCACACTAATTCATGGACATACAGAACAGGGCCATTCCATGAAAATGTCTGTATGTGACACCATGATTACTAATATTTCCATGTGAGACACATGGATATTTTAAGTATGACATTGAAAGTAATTAAATGTATAATGAAGAGAAATCTTTCTTTTATGTGTATGTTGATAAACTCTAATACAACTTAACAAATTTTAAAAACTCCCCAGTACCAAAACAGCTACAACATCCTTAAGCAACATATTAATTATTTTTCTATGGGAAAATATCTTATTCCCGACTGCAAGGCTGACTTATAAATTTTAATTTATTGATGAGTTACTTTACTTATTTACTTTATTTTACTGCAGTAAAAGTTTATGAAAACTCAACTGAGATATCCAAGATTATAGTTGCTTTGATTTAAAGTCTGAAACGTTATGCTAGTAACATATAATATCATTGTCTGAAACCAAGATTTACTTCTGTGTTGAGTAGAATATCTTGCCTGAACAAGTTTGGAAAATAATGGAATAATAAAACCAATTATAAGAATACTCAAATAGCAACTTACCAAAAGACGCTGCATTCTGTTCTTACATCGTCTTCTATTCTATTTATTGTTTCTTTCAATTTCAGCCAAGAAAAGAAAAACTACTCCATCGACCTTCCAGAAAGCAGTGACAATGAATCCATCCACAGTCTTGTCGTCCCACAACGCAAACTGTTTACAATAAAAGAGAACGCGCCACAAAAGAAATTCGGCGACGTCGTCGGCACTTCCAAAGAAAATAAAACCCAGATCGAAGATAAAACTATACATGTCGCAATAAAAAACCTCTTCAGCAAAACCTCCCAACGACCCAAACCAGTCTTCCCATCTGCTTTACTCAATATAACAGCCGAAAAAACTCTCGAAAATAAAACTAAAGAAGCCATAGAAATGCCTGAAGCTAAAGCACGACCAAAAAGTTTGTTTGACAGGCCTGGTACAAAAAGAAAGAACTTTTTCCCTGATTTACTTGCATCGGAAAGTGAAGATTCGATTCCAGAGATAATACCCAAGAGATTTACGTTTCACAAGCCTTCAGACCCGTCCCGGCGCAGCAGCAACGCTTCTAGTATAACTACTGATATAGACATGGATGACTGGAAGCTGTTACCGTCGTCAACTATGGTGGAACATCAGCTTGAGGCTCACTTGACCACTCCTGGCAAAAGAGCTAGGCTCAGTAAACTTTCTGAAGGCAAGGAATCTACCAACCCCAACTCTACTCAACAAACTAACAAATCTATATCTTCCAAGAACAAATCTAAGGTAACTCCTACTAAAGATGTAGATACTGAAAAGATGCCTGCTACATCGCCTAGCAAAGATGTGGACCAAACAACTACTCAAAAACATAATACCTCTCAAAACAGAAGTAAGACCTTTAACAAGACGAAAAATATGTCACAAGCACCGGATATTGATACTATTGCTACTGAAGAAGCTAAAGAAATAAGCCAAGTAAAGAACAAGACTTATAATGTCACCCAAACTATTGACAAACACATGGCAAAGAACCAAAAAGATGATCAAGAAAATATTGCAGATGTACAAGTTGCTCATCAAGTAGAACTGATTCAAATACAAAATACTTCTCAAAACAAGAGTAAGACTTTTAATAAAACTAAAAACTTGTCTCATGCTCAAGATCTACCACCTGTCGCTAATGAACACGCTCAAGAAACCAGCCAAGTTAAAAACAAGACCTATAACATAAATCAAACTATTAACAAACCGGCTTCTAAGAGTCAAGAAATAGGTGATGAAAATGTTGAAGATGTCCAACAAACTGACAAAAATGAACATGAAGATAAAGAAATTGTTGAAACTGACAAAATGCAAGAGGATGAAGAAGACATTAATTTGACATACGAAGATAATGACCCTGAAGAAATGCAAGAAAATAATGACAAAGAGACACATGAAATTGATAACAAAACAAAAACCATTTGCGTAGACAACAGATTGTCAAAAGTGAGTGAATACATGGACAATATTGAAATAGAACTTTCGAGAATAGTCGGTGAAGAACAAGATCAGGTGGTGCTACAAATGGAAACGCCTATGCCTAATAAATCTGTTCATTTGACAAAGAAAGTGATTGCAGAGACACCTGAATCTAAACTTGATGGACGACGTAGTCAAAATGTTGAAACTTCTACTAATAAATCACCTGAGAGTCAAATAGTTGACCAGAAAGAACTAGGAAGTCTTAACAAAGAAAATGAAATTACTAAAACACAAGTTGTAGCTAAAACCGAAGAAAATGAGAAAATCGTAGATCAAGAAAATAATCTCGAACAGCCAAAAGAAGGTGACAAATCTGACAAAGCAATTGACGATAATATTGAAGAAAAAGAGGCTAGTGACAGTGAAATAGAAGTGTCCGACCAGGACCAAGCAGAGGCAAGTCAAATGATTGAAGACAGTGATCAGGAAAGCACCGACGCCGGACAGGAGTTAGAAGCAGATGAAGATGACCAAGAACCAAGTCAAGATGACGAAGAAATTGAGGCACAAGAAGAAAGTGAGACTGAGGAACTAGAAGCCAGTCAAGAGGTTGAAAATAATGATGAAGTAGCTGATGAGGAGCCAAATGCTAGTCAAAATGTGCAAGAGGATGAAGACCAAGACGCAGAAGTAGACGATATAGTTATAGATGAGAGTCAAAACAACGAAGATGATCAGAATGAGAGTGAAGAAATTGGAGATCAAAACGCAAGTCATGAGGTTGATGAAGATCAAATCGAAAATGAAGAAGAGCAGAATGAAAGTCAAGAAGCCGAAGATCAAAATGAAAGTCAAGATGTCGATGAACACCAAAATGAAAGTCAAGAGGTCGAAGAAGATCAACATGAGAGTGAAGAAGAAGAAGAAGAAGAGCAAAATGAAAGTCAAGAAGTTGAAGAAGATCAAATTGAGAGTGAACAAGAACAGAATGAAAGCGAAGAAGTAGTTCAAGAAGATGAGGAAGAAGAACAGAATGAAAGCCAAGAAATGGTTGAGGAAGAGGAACAGATTAGCCAAGAAATAGAGAATAATGATGAGCTAAATGAGAGTCAGGAACCAGAAGAAGAAGACCAAGAAATGGACGTTATAGAAGCCAGTGAAGAAATGGAGGAAGATGAAATGGAGCCACAGCAATCTACATCCAAAACTGAAGCGAATATCAGCCACGACACTACCGGCCGTAACAGAAAACGCGCAACGAACACACCTGAAGCCATCCTACACGATAATACCAACGAAATAGACTCATCAATAATTGCCAAAGGACGCAACACTAGCATCAGAAAAACTTTACTGAAAAACTTCACTATAAGACCTAGCATGGCACCCGCTAGGGAGAGCACAAGACTTAGCGATGGAACGAGAAACTCTAGCGCAGAAGGGTCAGGATGGGACTCACATAGGACTACGCGCAAAACCCTACGGCAAACCTTTGGCAAAGATTTCACTCCACGCAAATCCTTACGCGCCTTGGTCATGGAGAAATCTGCTAAAAGGCAAACTCAAATCAACGAAGCGAACGAACTATTGAGACATCAAGCTAATTCCACAGAAATACCAGATGAAGATCAAATGGATTATGAAGACAATATTGAGAAAGAATCTGATCATGAGGTTTCTAGAAGAACCAAGCAAACGACGCTTGAGGCGTTTTTGCAGAAAGTCAAGCAAGAAAATATGGAGTTCAATAAGAAAATTGTAAGTTGCCTTCTATTAGTCACCACTATCTTTGTTGTACTTGTGTAAAAAAGATTATGATAACATTGATGACCTAGGTAACTCAGCAATAATGGAACTTATGGAATAATTAGTTGGCTTGGGTACCTCAATCCTTAGTTGTTTTCTAGAACTTCCAAGTACATTTTAGTCTGCATGTAGTTTTTGAGGTCTTGCTTTAATTTAGTAGCATTCACAGAATCTGTGCTCTTGAACATTTCTGCAAATATCCTTGTACATTTAGCAATATTTCTGTTCAGCTTACTTAAAAAAACCGGCCAAGAGCGTGTCAGACACGCCCACAAATAGGGTTTCGTAGTCAACGTTTAAATATCAGGTTTTTCAGCATTACAAACTTAATTTTGTTGCTGGTTTGTTAGCAGCAGTATGATGACCAACCGCAAATAGAAAAACTCAATTTTTTCTGAAACCTTTAAGGGTACGATATCCGTTATAGTTTTCATTGTAACTTCAGATTGTAAGCTATATTCCATATTTATTTCAAATTTTCAGCGTTTATACTTTAGAAGTTACAGCTGGAACAAATTATGGGTCAAAAACGCCCTTTTTAAAAGCAAATATCTCGTGACAGAAAAATTTTAGTGACTTTGTTTCAAAGAAACCTCACCTTAGTTTTAAAAGACCTATTCAACGATACCCTACTCAATATAACAGAAGAAAAAAAATTTTTTTGCCCCCCTTTCACTTGTATGGGAGGGGGTCCAAAAAACATTTAAAATATTTTTTTCTTAACATTTCTATATTTGGGTCAACACAATCTATCTTCTCACCAAATTTCATGTCGATAGCTCTAAAACTGACGAAGATATGAGGGCGCGGCATACAGACAGACAGACAGACAGACAGACAGACAGACATGACGAAACTATAAGGGTTTCTAGTAGACTACGAAACCCTAAAAAAAGGATTTCTATATTATTTATTTTATTTATTTGTTACAAACTATCCACAGGAGCAACAAGTAAGAGATTCAGTGAAATCCAATCCGCGAATGAACTGGAACTTCCAAAACAACAAACCCACCATACAACGAATGAAGCCCAAAGTCACTATTGCTCCGAAGATACAACGGCAGAAGCGCTCCGTTATCAACATCGAGAATCTACCACCTGAACTGGTTGAGGATATGAAGTATAGGTATGTAATTTTTGGAAAACTTGCAATACTTTTCACCGCCGGCTGGATTTGAACCAGCGACCTTCGTCATCTGTACTGGCGACGCCTCTACCAACTGGACTACAGCGGCTCACTTTAAGCCCGCGATCTTAGCAAGTACATCTTGACCACTAACGCGTGTTAGGGTTTCACCTACTTAGGTATGTACCTGCATATTACCACATATTACTGTATTTACCCACCATACTACGCATGAAGACCAAAGTCGCTACTCCCAAGATACAACGGCAGAAGCACTCCAACATTGAGAATCTACCACCAGAGCTGGTTGAGGATATGTAGTATAGGTATGTACTTATTACTGTATTTACCCACCACACAACGCAAGAAGCAAAAGTCAGTACTGCTACCAAGATACAACGACAGAAACGCTACGTCGTCAATCAATATCGAGAATCTACCACCAGAGTTAGTTGAGGATATAAAGTATAGACATGTATGTACTTATTAGGTACTGTATTTACCTACTATTCATCGCAAGAAGCAAAAGTCACTACTGCTCCGAAGATACAACGACAAAAGCGCTCCGTTATCAACATCGAGAATCTACTGCCTGAACTGGTGGAAGATATGAAGTATAGGTATGTACTACTAATTACTGTATTGACATGCTTTGGACATGGACCGGCCGGAGGGCGTCCAACGTTACGCATGCCGAGGCGTGGCCTAAATATCTAAATACTAAATTATACAATTCTTTAAAAGCGTAAATCTGTATTCAGGCTTATAGTCTAGTAACTAACGTCAATAGCTGGTTATAACTATTCGGATTGACCCATGAAGCTGAAAATCGGCATGTAGGTACTTCTTGACCTCCTGATCAAAATTAGACTTGGAGCCCAGCAGGCACCACCCCCCTTAACCTTTTACTGCCCCCCCTCCTTTACAAGGCGCAACTTTTGAAGTAATTGACTTGGAGGGTACTTTTTATTCCACATCGTGCGTGACATCCCACTTGAAGCATATTGTGCCCTCAAAATTACCCTTTAGGCCCCCCGGGGGCCCAAAAGCCCCAAATGTGGGGTGTCCCGTCCTTGTATGAGATTTTCTTATTTTCAAGCTATCGATTCCCAAGCGGTAATTAGACACAGATTGCAAAAAACCTAAAATATCTTTAAACATCTTTAAGGCTTTGCCGAACATTGAAAAACAATAATATGTTGGTTTCGTAGTCACAACACTTTAACGATCGATAGAGCCTTAAAGATAAATATAATTTTAAGATATATTAAGTTTTTTGCAATCTGTGTCTATAGTCCGGCAAGTTCGTGCGCGACCTTCCCTAGGGGTGACAGACGTTGGGGGGAGAGATGTCAGCGGGTAGCGGGAGGTGAAGCGGGGAAGGGTGACGCGTGCATCCGCGCCGCACGTCATATTAAAATGACGTGCTTCCTCGCCCCCCGACCGTCTGTACCCCGCAGGAAGGTCGCGCACGAACCTGTCGGACTATAATTACGCAACTTTTGATACCTTTTGGGAGTCGATAGCTTGAAAATAAGAAAATCTCATATAAGAATGGGACACCCCACTTTTCGATCTTTTGGGCCCCCCGGGGGGCCTAAAGAGTAATTTTGAGGGCACAATAAGCTTCAAATAAGATGTCACGCACGATATGAAATAGAAACTACCCTCCAAGTCAATTAATTCAAAAGTTACGCCTTGTAAAGGTGGGGGGGTGGTACAATGTTAAGGGGGGTGGTGCCCGCTGGGCTCCATGTCTAATTTTGATCAGGAGGTCAAGAAGTACCTACATGCCGATTTTCAGCTTCATGGGTCAATCCGAATAGCTGTGACGTTAGTTACTAGACTATTATAAAACCCTCTATCTTTATTTTCAGGCCGCCGAAGAGGTTCCGGCCTGCAAATGCCTCGTGGATCACCAAGAGATTGTACAAGTTCTTGGAAACTAAGCTGGAGCCAAAGTAAGTTATTTTAGAAATGCTTTTTTTCAATGGGACACCGAGTCGCCTAACGACCCGTTGAAACCTGATTTCTTTCAGAGTCATTCAACCGCCTTCTATAAGTAGCAGACGTCTGACATGGCTGCGTAACGAAAGCTGTCTAAGTAATAAATAATCATAGACAACAACCTGGACCCACGGCTTAATGTGTCCTTACCAAGTCCTTACAAGAAGGAACCATCTTTCTTTTCTGGCATTCAGGTGATACAGCCTGCAATGTCCTAACTAGACTAGGAGCAAATTCACAAAGTGATAAATATCAACATGACCCACCGAGAATCGAACCCGGAACCATCTGCGTCGCAGGAAGTCGTACTAACTATAACACATCGGATGTCAAATTATTTCGGCTGGCTGTATTCATTCATTTTTCTTACATTACTTATTTCCAGATACGACTACAAAGCCCGCGTTCGCGCTGAAAAACTAGTGGAAACCATCTACAACTTCGTCCGCGTCTCGAAGCGGCTCCGCACCGCGCAACCGCACGCCATCGCGGAATTAAAACGCGAGATGGCGCGGCTGGATATAACTAAGACGCACTTCGAGTTCTACAACTTCTTCCACGAATATTTGCCGAGAGAAGTTATAATCAAGGTTAGTATTTGCCACTTGGGTTATACCTGGTTCACAAAGAAAAAAACATTATTGTTGACATCTTGCTCAAATGTCATGAAATATGAAAAAGATGCAAACAATAATGTTGCCATTTCGAGTCCCCTTCTTTTGTGAACCAGGTAGTATGAGCCACGATGCGCTAAAATGTACCCTCGACACAAAACGGTGCCTTTTTAAAATGACTCCCTGTCACAAAATACCCCTTTCTCAAGTGCCCTTTTCCAAATTGTATCTTGTATAAATTGTATTTGATAATGACAGTTTGCTGGAATCTATCGACTTTGAACTATCAACCGGCAACAACAGCACAGAATAGATAATAGTAGTACCTACAGAAGCGACACTCCTTTGAGGTTGAAGAAAGCCGCCGTTTTAATAGCCTACACTTTTTTTTGTAACATCCAAGACACCGTGCGCTGTCTAAATTAAACTCAAATGCACGCGCATAAGAGCACAAATCCTTTGCGTTCTCTGACTACCTACACGGGAGCTCAAACGCCAGGGCCGGATTCAGGATATAACTATGAAAATAAAATCCTAAACTGATTTGGTAGGTATATTAGCTATTTACACAAAATATATTATAGTGTTTATTGTAAGTATTTACAATATTTTTCAAAAAGTCGTGAATATAAAGGACAACCTGGAATCACTCTTTTTATTAAGACATCCGTCCACAGAACACCTAGTCCTATTTTATCCCATCATCATAATAAATTAATTGGTTTTAAATTTCGTAAAGAAGCACAGCACAAACAATTTATTCCACTACCTGCACGACTGTCTCGTTAAAGAACGCGTCACAAGTGAAATAACGTCAGCGCATCGATGCGCGCGCGCTCCACTAGCGAGCGCGATCCGGCTCTGGCCGAGTGTACCGTCGCGGTACACGACGGCGTAGGTACTTAACTCCGTAGGTATAGGCGAGTGTCGCAGGCCTGACAACAGTTAAATTGCTACGTCTGTAGGCACCTTACATTTGAAAATATAACGTAAACCGCAAAGTGAATTTCACATTTTTCCCATTAAATTTTCGTCACACTTTCGTCGAATAGAGTAGGGCAAAGGGCAAATAGATTTTGAAACACTGAAATGCTTCTTTTTACATTTTCAGGTGGTACCAGACATAGCCAACGACATGGCTGTGCCAACAGACATATTCGCTCCTATAATTGTGTGACGAGTATACGTGATTATTTAGTGTAATAATTGTATGTACTGTTTAAGTGAAGCAGGACTTTGTAAATGGACTTCTGAGTGCAGTGGTATTTTATTATTAATTGTAATCATGATTTTAATTGTTGCATTTATCATAGTACGGTCTTTAATGATAATGAAATAAAATTATTGATATTTATTCTGTTTCTATTTCTCTGCTATAAGAAGAGCCAGTGCTTAGCCAGCCTTTCATGTATTTTAAACGGTTTTGGCCCCTCTTATGTGTGTTAGCCCCATTTGGGGGCAATACTAGAGGTATGTGAGGCACACTAATTTGTGTTAGCCCCCTTTGGAGGCATAATGTATGTGAGGCACGCTTATATCAAATATGTAATGAATGATACTCCAAAAATACGTCTCAACCTTTATTTGACGAATCCCATAAAATCAGATAGGTCCGGGGAAAGCTCCTTTCTCGCGCTGCTCATCCCAGTGCTCGATCCAGAAGTTGGGGCAGATGGTCTCGAAGTAGCGCTTGAAGATGCGGCAGTCCTGCACGTCCCCGAGCAGCCGGACGCACTTGTGGTAGTCGCAGTAGTTGTCGTAACATGCCCTGGGAAATAAAGTAACTTCTAAATGGACCGTGCTATTTACGCTTCTTCTATCAAATAATTATCATAGTATTATTCTGCCGCACAAAACATAAACGCAGTAAGGCTCTTTGAATTCAGTAGGTACAGCCTTACTGCGTCTAGGTATGTTTTGCAAGGTAGTAAGTGTGTCAAGCTAATAAGGTTCGAAGTCGTAACTGAGTTCGATGTATATTAGTCCTTTCGTCCATAATTCTAAAAGCTATGATGGCGTAGGTACCCTAGGGGAAGCCTACGTCCTGCAGATGCCTGCTTGCTAATGGGCTGATGTGATGCTGGATGCTGTGCATTCCCTGCATGTGAAGGGTGGTTTTCATACTTACTTCGTCTGATTCTGGAAGGGATATCGCGGGTCAATGCGGAGCGTCCGAAACTCTTGGTCACACATGGTCAAACTTCACGGATTGTACGTATTTCTAATTTAGAAAAGCTAAAATCATCGAGAGAGTATAAAGCGATAAATTGTTCAAAAATTACACCAAAATTACTAGGAAACTTGGAAACAAAAGATGACTTATTGTCAAATGTGAGTGAGTGATGTCATGTCAAAGGTGAATTTTATTATGGTCACGTCACATCAGGATAACCTTGTGAGGTTGCATAACTAATAATGAATAGGTACAACTTGCGCAGATAAAGAATGGACCCGAATTGGTAACATTATTGTTGACATCCTGCTCATATGTCCTATCTTATGATAGAGAGGCAAACAACAATGTTGCCAATTCGGGATCTATTCTTTATGTGCGCGAGAGAGTAGAATTGCATAAATAGAAATACTGGGTTATTTTTTAGTCAGTGCGCAAACTTTGCAGGGTGTTTCTACTCGTGATTCTGAACAACTTTCATTATGCGAATTCGCAAAAAAATGTTTGGATGTTCCATAGAAAAATTCATACCCACTCGGCAAAAATGTATGGAACAACCAAAATTTTTTTAAGATTTCGCAGGTGGCCCCATAGTAAAAGTTGTTCGGAATCACGAGTAGAAACACCCTGCAAGTTTGCGCACTGACTAAAAAATAACCCTGTATAGAAATCACAATAGAAAAAAAATTAAACAATCTTTTATAAAACATTTTAATTTATTAAATAATAGTTCTATTTATACAGTCAAGTTAAGTAATCATACATCTTCTTTCGTGTGGGACACCGAGTCGACGAAACCCAAATAATAACTGGTACCGTGCTTGGGAAGATAAGATAAGCCATCGGTCCCGGTTGCTGTCTATGGAATAATGGAAATGATAACTTACAAGATGGTTACAATACCATGCCGTGAGGAATGTTTGGTTACAGATAAGAATCCTATAGGAAAGTGTCTTATTTTTTATACTGGGTTATTTTTTAGTCAGTGCGCAAACTTTGCAGGGTGATTCTACTCGTGATTCTGAACAACTTTTATTATGGGACCACCTACGAATTCGCAAAAAAAATAATTGGGATGTTTCATAGAAAAATGTATGGAACAACCAAAAATATTTTTTAGATTTCGCAGGTGGCCCCATAGTAAAAGTTGTTCAGAATCACGAGTAGAAACATCCTGCAAAGTATGCGCACTGACTAAAAAATAACCCCGTATGCATAGTCTGTTCTGTGATCCCACTACTGGGCTAGGGTTAGACCTCATCAATCAGCGGCCAGCGCCTAACATCACTTGTTAGCCCGCGTGCAAAGAAATATGCCACTTTTTACAACAAATCTACTTCTTAAAACACCACAACAAGTATAATCCATATTAGATTTAATAACTATACTGGGTGTTACAAAACAACCAATAAATCTCCCACAAAGTGAGTTCATTTTGTATGGGAAGTCCAATTTTTTTTTCATATTTCGACCCATGTTCCATGGGAAAAGTTGTTCAGTTTCATGAGTACCTTGACCTACTTTCAGCTTTATTGGTTGTTTTGTAACACTTTAGTGGGTAAAACTTTTAGTAACCGATAGCGAAAATTCGAAATTTTTTATACTTTCCATCATATCAAGATCATCCCATGGTAACTCGAATTAGCTGGACGTCAATTATTTTGGAGGGCAAAGGGGGTGCAAAAATTTTGGCCTATGTTCCTTAGGAGATCTTATAGAGATCCTTATCTCATCACCAGCCGGTTCTGAGTTTTCGCTATCTGCCACCTAATAATCCGGCAAATTCTATAGTCGCGTAAAGCGCCATCTTTCGGATTAATTTCTTTTTAAAAACGCCCCTCATTAGAAGTCCCTTCCACTCTGATTGATTCAGTCAGACATCGTGCGACAAAGAAGTCACCCATACGCATCCACTCTTAGGCTAGTCAAAAGGTTCTTATTTTCAAAAGATACAAATTGTATGACTAGTGCAATTCGTCGGGCTTCGTGAGGCTGACGGTGGCGTACTGCTGCTGCCTGTGGAGGATGCCCAGGCACTGCAGCAGGCATTGCATACTTGCCGCCGATGTCGCCTGGAATAAGGATAAAATCGTCATCATCTACGCACCCTTGTGTTAGAGCACAAAACCTAGTAGTAAAAGGATTTGGCAATGATTTATTTGCAGCCGCATGCCTGAAGTCAACCCTCTTTAGAAATGCTGTTGTGGTATCACCGCCACTATGCGGTTGACCATAGTCGACAGATGTTCAGCCGAGATCAAAAACTATCTCGCGCCTTTTACGAAACACCCTAACTAAGGACTAGGGATGGCAGTATCGCTAGACAGCTAACACAAACAGATTACCTATACCTAATCGCGAAAAAAATCTCTCCAAATAAATATTTATCTTGAGTTTACAGAAAAAATACTGGTAAATAGTAGTCTTTGTAACCTACCTTTAATAATAGAAGATCTGGATCTGTGTGTGGGAATGGAGAGTCAGCTGATTCAATGCATCTCACTAAAGCAGCATCACTGAAAACAAAGTAATATTTTTTTTAATATCTGACAAAGAAGGTTGGTTTACTATGCAAAATGTAAATGTATAATAATTGCACAGGCAGTCAAGAGAACAGAATTAAAGTACAACTTCTACCAGGCAACCTAGGCAGAGGAGTATTTAAAAAGGGCATGTTTGACAAACATTACAAAATATTTTGATAAAGATTTTGCCTAGTCTTAAAGTAAACTATGCCTGCTAAAAATGTGAATTACTTACATTGTTTGAATTTGTTGCATCCAGCAGCTCACTTGCAGCTCACTCAAAGTCCAAAGTTATTTATTCAAAATAGGAATGTAGTACTTATAGAGCTATTGTCACTTACCTGAGTTCAGTAGCCTGTAGCTGCTGCCTGGCTGATGCCATAGCGTCATGCACTGCCAGCTGCTCCCGGGGCTGAAGTGGGGGATTTGCACCCATCGCCTAGAAAAATAAGAACCTTATTTATTTATTTATTTTATATGAGATTTAATGGCAAAGGAAATATTGATTGTACTAGTTATGCAGCTAAAAAAGAAAGGTATGTAATAAACCAGTTTGTCCTGGTAAAATCAATAAATAAAATAAACTAATCTAAGTCAGTAGAGGTGAGGAGCATCTGCATTATTAAAAAATGCAAGTAATAGAAGGGATATAGCGTCTGTCAATTTAATCCTTATTTGTATAGCACAAGAAGAACGGAAAAAAAGAGAAAGCTGGCAGATACTCCAACAACAAAAGCAATGCCCCTAATAAAGAAAGTGTGTGATACCTTTGTATGTATCTCTGCAATAGCCCGTAGCCCGTTAACCCACTCTTGCCTGGCTCGCGCGTCGGTAGCGCGCAGTTTCAGCATATCGCCCGACGCGCAGTTGATGGTAAATGTTCTGGAGTCTTCATCACTTGGACATATTACTGCCGCTGCTAAATGTGCCTGATGGAATAATAGATAATAATAATAAATAATAAAAACTTTTTATTGCCAAATAAAAATTACAAAACATAATTATGACATTCCAATCGGACTTCACACTAGGAAGAACCTGTGACGTGATAGTCCAGTCAACCGTTACACATAATGATTTATCGTTCACAATTCCATAAAAATTTAAGAACAGCTACACTTATTCCTAAAAATCACATACAGTAATTACTTAAATTTAAATAGAAACTAAAAGAGAAACTTAATGAAATGTATAAATAAAATCAACGAGTTTTAGAGTAACAAACGATAAAGTATACATACTATACATATACATTTAGGGAATAATAATATTAAATTATAAAAAACATACATACTTATATTTAATAGAGTTATAATAATCATGAGATAATAAAAAGGATAGATTCAGTGTCACTATAATCTAATGATTTTAGGCAGGATTGGAGTTTATTTTTTGCATAATTAATATTATCGTGTTTAATGTTACAGAGTTTATTAATTGTGGAATAAACGTGAGGAAAAGCGAAGTATTTAAATAGATGGTTAGAAACTCATTTAGAACTCTGACTTTTATTTGTGTCATGGATAGGTAAGTAAAGTAATGAATCCGTATCAATGTAGAACGGCGCAATTTCGTGTGGCTATAGAATAGAAAAACTAATAAGAATGGGATCTTCAAATTGACAAAAGTTCCCAGATAAAGACTTGAGTAGTAGATTTTATAGACAGTTTTACCTCTCCTCTAGCAGGCTGGCCGGGCTGTATGGTGTCTCCAGGTCCGTCGAACAGGTAATACGACAAAACACCAGTTTCTGGGTCCACAGCAAACCACCGCTGTTGCCACCCTTTCACAACGTTCGTGTACTTGTACAGCTGCCCAGACAACGGCCGGTGGGACCCCAAACCCGCAGACTTTATCATTTTCCTCGATTTCCTCCTCTGATTACACGAAAAACTATTTTTATTTACAATTTCAGAGATCAAGATAATTTTTACTGAAATTTGACGATTGCGTTTCGTTAATTAATTTTTTCAAAGACGCGTGCTCAAAATGTGGTCAAAACAAGAAAAATTACACTTTTCTTACAGAAATTACAGTAAAAACATTCAAAATGTGTTCAACATACCAGTAATGTCTTTAACTTCCGCATTTTGCCATTTTTCAAACTCTAGCAAAATTTGACCACATTTGCAAGTTACCGCAACAAAACGCCTTTTTTGACAGGACAGAAAAATTCCTGTTCGTTTCATTTTATTGCTGCTTTATTTGCAGAGTTGCGAGTGAAAACTATTTCATTTGTACTGTTTTCATAACACTTACTTTGATTTTTAAACAGAAATCAAACAGACATGTATTGAATTTGTGTCCAAGTTCATGCATTTGTATAATATGCCAGTATTTTGTATGGTATTGGAAAACTATGGTACTGGCAGCAAAACGATATGAGACGAACGTTATCTACTTTGACATATGGGAGCAAATTTGATTTTTTTTAGTCTGTGGAGGGGGGTGTCAGCCGTTGCTCCGAATAGTCCTTGGTGTCGCTGCTATCACTTCATTTGACTGTGGCGGCGGAATTTAAATTTGGAATGAAAAACAATATTGTCGGAATTAATTGATCTGTGACAATGACACTCTTATGACAAGACTTTTCAAATCTCGACGTGGCATTTGTTGTTGATTTCACCAAAAACTAATTTTTGGTGAAATTTGCAGAATTTCTTGAGTTGTCCTCGCATTAATGAATGTTTGAATTGATTGCATTAAGTAGTTGATTTATCCGCGCATCATTTATTTCTCAAATTGTTGATAAGGGAGGCTTCCTTCGCAAAGTCTTCGGATGCGTGGACCTAAGGCGTGGACCATGACCTGAGACGTGGTAAGCTGTACCTTCCCTTTTTAGATTACGGGCTGATTACCTAAATATGACGATTCTTCATTTGCTCGTGTTTCCTTGTGAGATTATTTATTTAACTTGAACGGTTTTTCTTTCAGATCAAAAGCTTTGAGTGACCATATTTACTTCAAGATTCAATCTGATGATAATGATGATGATGATTCTGCCCTCACCTTATTTGCGGGAAAAGCAGGTATGTAATGTAATTAAAGATTAATATTGTGCACTTTGTACTTATGTTAGGCGCAAAACTGCCTCAGAAGGAGGGTTATGTTTTTCGAGAGTATGTTTAAGGGTCAGTTTAACGAAATCTTTGTAGGCGTGCTCAGACTATGAAACCGAACAACTTTCCCCATGGAACATATGGTAGTAAACGAAATATTTTTGGCCTCCCATAAAAAATATATGATCTGACATATACAACGTGTTACAAAACAACCAATAAAGCTGAAAGGGTGTGGAAAGGTCCGTTGCAAAGAGTCAATTAACAAAAAATTAGAGCCGTAGTATCGTTTTTGAAAACTATGAAAAAAACATTTTTTTATTAAATTACACTTATTTTTAATCGTGGCATCGCAGCACTAATTTTGACAGCTCAAAGTTCAAATGAAGTTACCGACACGGCGAAGCGCAGTTCGGTCTACATTGCTGGCTATTACATGAATGTCAACAATACAAGAAACTAAGTCAACCAGCAATGTATGCCGAAGCGGACTTTGTTCGCCAGGTAGTGTAGCACCTGACCTAGACTAGTGATGTGATTATTTTATCGACTGATGATAATAAAAAATATTCTTTTTTTTGGTTAGTTGTGTAACAGGTTGTATTTTGTATAGAAGGTGAATAAAATATTCTTTTTACTAGAAAGGTATACATTTTCTTTAAAATTAACTGCCTAACCTCTATCTTATTTATTTACTGTAAAAAGGATCATCAACATCATAACCTATTTTACATTTTTAAGATATTATAAGTACTTATAGAACTAGTTTCTAATATGCAATAAAGATGAACACAGCATTCTTAAATTATAACTTATGAGCTAGGAAGGTGTGTGCTTATAGCAACACTATCTTATTTTAATGTTTATTAAAATAATCAAATTTCAGAACTTCATTTGCAACCTTCGCCCCTTCTTGTGAACATTGTACAAGCTTCTACATCTACCTAAAACGCCAGGCCGAATTCACGTTGAATTAATTAATATCAAACATCGCAATGGAAATTTCCGATAAAACTCTTTGTAAGTGGTAATGTGGTACCTAAGTTTGTTGAACTACCTTGAATAAATGTATTTTGAAAATTTAATAAACTGACAATTTAATCCTGTTTTCTGAAGTTTTATTCACAATTTCTAATTAATTTAATCAAAATCAATACAGTATACCCTACAGTAGTATGTCGCAGTTTTATCGATAACAACCGCACAGCACTAATATCGATAGCGATAAATGTTTCGATGGACAGCACTATCAATAAACATAATACCTACTTGGATGTACTATCTCCTTAAGGTCTATATTTACCATCTATGCTTTTTGCGTGATCTATAGTTAACATCTATGGTTAATGTGCGACGCTAGCGACACGGTGGTCCTCGTTTGGTTTGCGGTTTCAGTAACTGTCTTATCTGTAGCTAGTCTACATATTTAAGTTCATCTGTGGTCTGCAGCGTTGCCAACCGGGTACATTTTACACATTTGACGTACTATTTTAGGCTCCCATGTGTAATGTGTAATCCTGACCTCTCATGTGTAATTTCGTAAGCTCGCAGCCAAATTAATACCTCAAACAATGATAGGAGTCAGCGCTGCTTGCTATTCATTTGTCAGAACTTAAAATTGATTATAAAAAAAACATACGAACGTCAGACAGAAAGTTATTTTACATCTCTCTTGCTCTAGATGAACTTAAAAGCATCCTTTTCCACACCATAGACAGATGGATCAGCCACCTAGTCGTTGTGGTGGGAGTAGTGTCACACTACCCATCCACGTTCGAAAGTGTGTTACCAGTGCTTCTGCCTACCCTCGCTCGTCACGTAGGGTTCTGTTGAGCAACCGTAACCCGGCCTCCCACCAGCGTGTGGGCACTCCAGGGTCCTGCGCCCCGATGGCGGGCTACGCTGTACGCGGACCAAGCAAATAAGAAGATGCCCTTCAAGGCCTACCAGCGCTCCGCGCCCAAGAGTCGCGACAGTTCGTTCTTGAGTGTTCGTTCGGACGAACACCCAAGTTATCCCGCGGGTTCTAGACGCCCACGTCCATCGTGGACGCCATCCACGCCGGGTTCGACGGACCAGCCTCTCGACACCTCTCGCCGCCTGCTGTCGCCGCAGCAGAGATAACCGCTGCCTGCTTCTCCCTCGCCGTCTCCGCTGTCTCAGCGTAGGCAGAGGTACAAGAAACAATAGTACCTACTCGCCCTTTGGCCCACGGAACATCTTCCACCTCACCGACAACGCCGAGGACCCGCACGGTTCCGGCTACGAGGATCACGTCGCCGCTGTCCATGCACCTGCTGAACAGCTCAGGTACTGGAGACAGTCCAGCGGCGACATCTGCCCAGAAATCCTATGCGTCCACGCTGACGATGCTGAAGCCTACGTCCTACGTCCTAAACCCAGGGAACACGCCGACACCTGCACCCACGACGGCCATGAAGATGACCGGGGTGTAAGAAGAAGCCGCCGCTGATAGTGGTCAATCTGCTCCCGAACTGGAGCCACCACTTCGGCGAGCTAAAGAAGGAGCTCGGTCATGCGCCAAATGTGCGGGCCTACATGTCCACAGAGTTCTGATTCCTGGAGCAAGGCAAACAGAAATTCCGCGTTTACCAGCTCTACTTTACCGCGCTGGAGGGCTCCAGAACCAGAAGATCCTGTTGTTCGCCTACGTACGCAACGCATTTCTGAAAGAGCGGCCAGTGAAGGACGCGATTAGAGACCTCCCCGTGGACACAGACCCGAAGGACATCAAAGAAGAGCTGACCACCCTGGGCTACGAGGTGGACTACGTGCGCCCTATCAAGGCTAACTAGCCACATGTGCCAACTGTGGCGGGTCGCAGCCGGCTAACAGTCTCAATTGCCCCGTACGGGGCACACCGCCTCTTACGAAGCCCGTCGAACTGAAGAGGACGGAGGCGGCACCGAAGAGGGAAACCAAAACGTGGCTGGATGCCTTATGGCGGCTGCTAACGGCCCCTCCGGAACTACGACGGTGAAGAAGCGGAAGCCTAGAAGGCGGAGGAGGCGAACATCGCCCTCACCCCCCAGGACGTGGAAACCTCGGGCCAGCCATGTAGAGCCACCCAGGGGTTCGTTGGACGCGGTAGGTATCCCATAGAGTACATCTAAGGGGGAGAAGACGAAGCACTAACCGACCCCAAGACAAGTGAGCTCACGAGCAGCCGTCCTAGGAGAGAACAGAAAGGTCTTGATCAGTGCAATCAGGACCCCTCACGAGGGACGCGACCTTTATGATCGCCTCCAGCGCCTGATCCCGTCATACGGCGGGGTCATGGCCGCCAGGACAAACTGAAGGCTCTAGGACCCAGATAGGCTGTTCAGGGTGGTGCTGTCTAGCAAAGCCTGACGTGCCCATCAGCTCTCCACATCCACTACTCCACTTCGAGTAGTTAGGATCGTGGACACACTCCCAGAGATGCCCGGCTACC
The DNA here is from genome assembly GCA_024500475.1 of Phthorimaea operculella. NCBI lineage: Eukaryota > Metazoa > Arthropoda > Insecta > Lepidoptera > Gelechiidae > Phthorimaea > Phthorimaea operculella. The sequence goes on from JANFCV010000017.1 coordinate 4,767,315, forward strand.
GCCGCTTACTGGATATGACCGCTGCCTTGGGAGCCATACACCAGACATGACCCACCAGATGAAACTAGCCGCCCCGCTGGCTGACGGGCATTAGTTGGCCTCCTCCAGTGAGGAATCACCCGGCTCGTAAGACCTCGCCGTGGCGTGAAGTTTTGCCTGGACTCCAGAAAAACCACGCCGCTCACCAGAGCGACCACCAATCGCCCCTGTAGTTAGAGTGGCTCAGCCACGTGAACGTCTCTCTACCAGCCGCAAGCGGCCGTCGAGTAGAACTCCACGTTCGACCATTCCGTTCAGAAGTTTTATTGATAAAGCACGGGTGATCGTCCCCCAGTTAAGTTTTCTCAAGAAAAATAATAAACAAGAAAAAAAATGCGCATGTGTAATTTTACTTCAAAATGTGTAATTTTGGCGACGGGAATGATGTGTACTTTGGAAAGGTGGTTGTGGCAACACTGGTGGTCTGTGGTCAAAAATTGTGCGTGAGTCAGGTCCTACGTCGGCGTTTTCTTGAATTTTCTAATAAAATTCGCTGTATTTAACCACCGTGGCTTTACTGCAGAGAATGTAAAATGTCTATAAACCTGGACAAACACAGAGACGCTCTGATAGCCGCGTGGAAGGATGTATTGGACGAGAAATCTGATACCGATTGGTAGGTACACAAGTACACAAGCTTTCCTTCGACCTACTTTGCTCGTGAAATTAAATAAATAGCCGGGTTCATTACTAATGACGTTAAGTTATTGTCGTACGTTACCCCTACACCATATTAGCTCGAACAATGCTCGTAAGGATAACGAATGCAAGTCATTTTTGTCATAACAATGTTATTGTATTGACTGCACCCTGCACCTATTGCATTTCTTATTATAAAGCAGGTGCAGGTGTAATTACAGCAATTACTGACATGGAAGCTGCAAAAAAAAGCGCTTGTCGCTTGTAAACCTATTTACCACATAGCATCAAGTTTATTATTCATTGACCTGATTAATTAAAAGTAATTGCTTTATCAAACAGGGCAGTGGCTTAGTAAATATGATGGCTTAATGCCAGCAGATAACCACCGCTGTTGATTCTAATATGAAGAGAATAGAAAAAATATATGTAGTTGGATTGTATTCTTCTATCTGAATCAAACTTGAGTATTACTTTCATTCACTAAGCGTTTTAATCAGATTATTGGTTTTTGTCTATACCCTGCAGTGGGTGGAAGTGGGCTGATGATGATGATGAAGATTGGTTTTCACTACATGTTATATTACATGTTCCTTGTAAAATGTGAATTCATTTTTCAGTGTTTGTTACAATCAAAGTTCATACTTTTATCAATAAATTGTAATCTGTTTTCAATAGTAAAATGATAAGTAAAGGCTGTGTTATCTTGTGACTATGACTCACATTTCTATATTTAAATGAAATGAGATAATGTTGAAGTCAGCAGTGATACATTATTGAAAATTACAAAAGAAGTTGTATTTTCTATTTATTCATTTGTAGTGTTCAAGATAACATGACAACTCAAATAATAGGTTTGCCGGTATAGAATAGCATCAACTCATATCTTTCTTGTGACTTTGTAAGAAGCGACTAAGGGATTTGAGAGCTGATGTGTAATACAATATGAGGCTTCTACAGGATGACAACCTGTCCCCATGGATGGATACACAGATGATACATGGATTCTGAATGACTCCTAAACTTTTGACAGATGTGGTTTAAATGGCCCGTTATTTACAGCCATTTATGCTCTGCCTTTAAACTCATTATCTTTCCAGGGCTTTGTTTGGCTACGATGGAATGTCCAATGATCTCAAATTCGTGGGGAAAGGCAATGGAGGTCTTGCCGAGCTCACAGATGACCTGAACAGTGGAAAAATCCAGTATGCCTTCCTCAAAGTAGACATTCCGGACGGAAACATATCTAAATATGTGCTTATCAACTGGCAGGTAAGACGCAGATAAGATACTGTTGTGTTTTGAGGAAGGTAGATATTTATAAATAAATAAATATGTAAATGTATTTGATATTTGTTGTGGAAGTAATTAGAAAATAACTTGGTATTTAAATTTTCCTCACAGCACTACAATGCTGAGCATAAATTGTATAAATAAATCACAGTCATAAAATTTAAACTCTTTCCTGTTACATAACACAATAGTAGTAGAAGTATTGTAATAAAATGTGTATGTAACTATCATCATGCTTGAACTGAGTAATTTACTGTTTACCTCATAAAATGTAATACATTTTGCATTTAATTAATGCATTAAACATCAAAACATGGGGTTTCTTGTATGTCCCATAGCAAACAGCAACAAGAAAATTAATTAGATATGGATGCGCCAACATGTGCGTGCATCCTTGGTGCGGCCATACTGAGCGAGGCTGCTCGGGTACTCGGTGCCTCGCGCGGCATATGCTCGTGCCCAATTTGGACGCCTAAATAAATTAAAAAGAAAACTTCTGAGGTGCATTGATTTTGGCTCAGCCTGCGCGCGTTCACCCAAGCATGGTTGAGCCCCGTAATTTTTTCGTCGTTTGCCGTGCGAGGCAACGAGCACCCGAGCAGCCTCGCTCAGTGTGGACGTGCCTAATACGTGCTCAGCATACGTATACCTCTGAAAATCATCATAACTTTTCAAAATCTTTTCCTCTTACATTTTTCGTTGAAGAAAAACTGTTTCGAAACCGGTTAAATAAAACTGGTATTCCAATTTTATCGGTAAATTTAAATTTACCGGTATTTATTCAAACATTTTTGACCTTGAGTATCTTTTTGTTATTAATTTCTTCAAGATGAAGTTTTATGTTTTACGATTGATGAAAATGATGAGTAACGAAAGATTTCCAAGAAAATTTAGTTCTTTTTCGAAAGCGGATCTTATCAATCACGACGTAACAATTTAATATTATGAAAGTTGTTGAACGAAAGGCATATTCAAACTACGGTAGTCTCTGCGCGGTACGTCAGTTGAGTACCACGTACGGTGCGGATGCCGCCGTAATTTTAATAGGGCCTAATAATGTAGTCTTATTGTTAGTATCGGCTGAATACCTATCAACTGTGGTCAACCGCATGGTGGCGGTGATACCATAGCATTCCCAGGTTGATGTCAGGCAGGCGGCCGGTCATAAAACATTGCCAAATTATTTAGCTACATGATTTTGTGCTCTAACTTAACAAATGTTTTGTTGCGCCGACCCCAACTATTTTGGGATAAGGGCAGGAAGATGATGTAGTCCTATCGTTTTAGGGCGAAGGCGCGCCTACGGTTCGCAAAGGCACCTGCGCGAACCACATCAAACACGTGTCCCAATTCTTCACCGGCTTCCACCTGACGCTGCACGCGCGCACCGAGGATGACCTGGATGAGAAGGTGGTTCTGGAGAAGGTGTCCAAAGCTGGCGCCGCTGTGGGCTTCAAGTCGGCCAAGATTGATAACCTGCCGCCCAGTGGGCCGATCGGCACTACGTATAAGAAAGTCAATCCAGGTAAGTTAGAAGGTGGCCTGAGTAGTGTCGAAAACTTTTGAGGCAGTTTTATAGTACTTAAAAGTTCACACAAGTGAAAATAAAAAATAAAAAAAATGTCATGCATCGATTAGAGTGCCGTCATCCGAATAGGCCATATTTGACGTCTGTCAAACCCATACTAGGAAACATGTCAACAAAGAAAAATAGACCTTATGTCATAGCATTAATATGATTTTGACAGACGTCAAATATGGCCTATTCGGATGACGGCACCATAGGGACCGAAGCGATCTATTACCTACCTTATGTTGCTGGATCGTCGCTTGGAGACGAGCATCAAGAGATAGAAAATTTGGCATTCGTCAATCGGTGCATCGATAGCTAGCTCAGTGACAGAGCTGTGGGCCTTTTTCCCAATAGATCCGAGTTCGATCCCCGGGCGATGCATGACATTTTTTCTATTTCTTATTTCACTTGTGAGAATAAAATGCCACTGTGATGTGAGTGCATTAAAATCTTAAATGTTCAGTTTATATTTCACGCAATAATGGATATGCATGAAGCAAACGAAACTAGCGCGTCATTTCACGTAATTCTAACTGAACTATGCTACAGAGATACTTAACTCAATAACTCAATAACGTTTAAGTTTTAGACCTTTTCTCAAAAGTGGGAAGATATTTTTGAAACTAGGCATTTTTATTGCCATTTTCTGTGGTATTGCAGAAACACCGCTTTTCTGCCATCAGTAATGTAAGGCCAACGAAACGAGATAAATATTATAAACAATTTTAATAAGACTCGGTGACAGCAATTACGATCTGTCCTTATCTGTCATAATATGGTATAACGTCTGTTGTCATTTTCTGGTTTGTTTACATTCTTTATCTCGTCTGGTTGGCCTTACTTTAGTCATTAGTATCACGATATCCCGTGCGAATTTCCTGACCTTACGCAGTTTTTTTTTCGAGCTAAGCCTAAAGTTCCAACGTAGGTTATTTTAAATTTAGCAGGTGCATAATTCACAAAACACCAACTGCGTATGTTTATAAAACCACCATTGTAGTTCTTAAATGTTTACGATAACCTGACACAGTCTGTTTTCACAGGAATGCAAACACGCTTTGGACTGACTTAACTTCTGACTATTCAGTATTATTTCTGAGTTTTACTAGATATCTAACGTCAAAATTTATCCTTTTCCCTAAAATGAGTGTTGTGATTGAGTGGGGTTCATTTACTTTGACTCAAAGGGAAATAAAATTAAGAAGGGATAGATTACGTAGAGGTAGGTATATAAATTGTGTGAATACTAGTGTTTTTACTTTGTTTTATTTTTATGTTGTTATATATGGAAATGTACTGCATGCAAGACATTGGGCAGCAGGCTGATTGGCGAGGGCAGTACAAAATAATTTTCCCGCTTTTTGTCACACGGGCGTTTAACAAAACAGTGAATTTTGTTGCAGTTCAAGAAATAAATTCAAAAGAACGCGACCAGTTTTGGATGAAAGAAGAACAAGAGGAGAAGAAACGACAAGAGGCTGAAAGGAAAAGAAGGGAAGAGGTATGTGATGAAACCTTTGTAAATTTTTTTTGTTTGTTTTCTTTCACACTGATTGAGTCAATATACCTACCTACTGTTATGCTATATTTTATAATGTGCGAAAATAAAAATAAAATTGTTAATCAGAAAACCAATTTAAAATTCTTATCAAATGCGTCTGCAAAAGCAGCATTCTAAGAAAAGTTACGAAAAATAAAGCACACTTGATCTACGGAGAATCCACGAATAAGAAAAGGAGCAAATCCTTAAAATGGTTGCGAGCTACCAATACTAATACAATACGTTTAAGATCTCCAACGACCGTATATTTCCAGTCACAATCGAAAAAAATTCAGTTAGCTTTTGACCTTTATGTTTTTTATTGGTTTGCAGGAAAGGAAAAAAGCAGAAGAAGATGTGAGAAGACGAGATGAATTAGAGGCAGCGCGCAGAGCGGAACTAGAGAAAGCTAAGTACGTTTAACGGCATTAGTTATACCCTAAATGCCATCCAATTTCCCATACTGTTTGAACGACACCCACGAAGAACTGGGGGTAAAGTGTTCATAGCCGGCACCGCAAAGTATAGATTTGACTAAAAACCGGTATATTAAAACCGAAAATAACCGGTATTTTCTACCGGTAGTACTTTTAAATATCAAAGCTAAATCTGATCTGAGTCTGTACCTAATAATGGGTGATTTTATTTGTTAATTTTGCATCATATGAAACGTTTCAGGACTGAACAAGCGGAACAAAAAGGCGTGAGTGCTGAAGCGCTCAGGCGGCAGAGGTCACAAGAAGCCAAACAGCTGATCGGATCCACTGCTGCAGCCCGGGCTATGTTCCAGCAACATATTTCGCAAGGACAACTCAATAACAAGTAAGAAATAATTAGATTTTTACTTTCACATTATGCGTTGCTTAAAACATCTAGACTTGAATTCCAAACAATAGAGTACCGTCCCACCGGCACGGCTCTGCCATCTAAACTGCCAAAATACTCGTTTTTTGGCCGAGTTCCTTTTTGCTTCTAGATAGATAGATAGACTCTTGTCGTTGGAGTAATTTCTATTCTTCCCTCCTCTCCGCCAGTGAAAGCCCTCTTGATACGACATGCCATTGAACTTTTCCCTTATGAAGTAAGTGCGTTTAGGGTTTAGGTTGGCCTTTTTCTTGCTTACTTTTACTGACCTGATTATTTCGATTCTAGCTGAAACTGTTTTAGATGTGAAGGAAAACTCAAAGCTTGTTACAGTACAGACGGCGACAGGCTTTTTCAGCGAATCAATAAAAATAACTGATCTTTGATATTGACACATTTTCAGTCACCCACGAAAAGGGCACTGTGGAGAATGGTGCCATTAGTTCCCCAGTTTGCTACCTCATTCTGACTTACCCAGTATTACGTTTTTCAGACAAAACTCGATACCAGAGAAGCCGGTTCGCAGCTCGGTGATAGCGCAACGGATCAACGCGTTCAATCAGCCACAGCAACCACCACAACCCACGTCGCCGGTCAAGTCACCCAGCAAACCAAATATGACATTACAGGTAACAAAAACTTAATAAAGGAGTGGAATTCCCTGAAGGCGGTTATAACTTAGGCCTTTTCAAAGCAAGCATGCTCCAACATCATCTGCATTATCACTTACCAACAGGTGAGATAGCAGACAAATGTGGGCCTTTCTGTAATAATAATAATACTGAATTCGAAAAAAAAATACGCAAAGACGTGTAACTAAATTTTTGCGACGCTTCTTTTTCACTTTCATATCGATATAAAGGTCTGAATCTGAACGCACTTCAACCACGCGACGCGTTACTACAACAAATTATTTAGGTACTTTGTATAGTAAGGCGCAAGCTCCATAGATTAGACGTGAAACTTAAGATTACTTTTGTCAGATAAGTGATCAGCAGCCGTCATCGATGCGACGCGTCTTACGTGTGAAGCTTTATCTATTTTGTTTCATACATTTTATATGGGACCGGTTACAAGCGTCGCGTAGCGTCGTACACATCTCCAACAATCAATTGTTTGACAGATGCCATCTTACGTGTCACGTCTCACATCTACTCTGTAGAGCTTGCGCCTAATACAACAAATAGCGATATCTATAGTCCGGCTAGTTCGTGCGCGACCTTCCCTAGGGGTGACAGACGTTGGGAGGGGTGATGTCAGCGGGTAGCGGGAGGTGTAGCGGGGAAGGGTGACGCGCGCATCCACGCTGCACGTCATATTAAAATGACGTGCTTCCTCGCCCCCCGACCGTCTGTACCCCGCAGGAAGGTCATGCACGAAGTTGTCAAACTATAGTACAAGTTTGTGGTTCAACAAACACAGCAGGTTACACATATCCGAATAGTAAAAAATACATGACCTTACTTATAGGCCGTGTTGCATGTGGGTAGAGATTTTCTGTTGTAGCTTTCTCATTGTTAATTTATAACAATCCTCACTTTGAAGAAAGAGTAGTGCAAAATAGCATCGCTTCATTTGACGTAAAAAACACTCGCGATTACTTTCACACATAATAGTTACTTTACCGGGTCTTCTTTGCCTAAAAAACTATTGCGATAATACCCAAAGTAACTATTATACCCTGCAGAGTGTCCGTTGAATAATTCATTATTTCATTTCAGGACACGCCCACCGAACAGCCCAAAACCAGCCCGCTCAAAAACATAGACAAAATCAAAATGAGCCTTGAGAGCCCCTCGCAAATACAATACGAGCCCATCATAGACCCTGCGGACCTAAGCCCCAGCACAGAACATGTACCAGACTCCTTCAGTGCCATTAACTATACAGAAGAGAAGCAATACAGGGATATACAGGACCATACAGATAACCAAAGCGAGCCGATGATCAAACAGAATATTCTAGAAAATGACATGTTCGACGCGTCTTATTCCAGGTATGTCTCCTTTTCGAGTGGGATATCAAGTTGTACAACGACCCTATGAACGCTTGTGGCAGATTTTTTACCTACTACAAGTAGCACGCCTCTGTCATGGTTGTGTAGCAACCGCCGTCTAAGTAATCGCAGACAGCAACCGGGACGGACGTTTTAGCAAGCCCTCCGAAGCACAGAACCTTCTTTATTTTTCGGACAATCAGGTGGTTCAGCCTGCAATGTCCTTACTACTGGGTACAAATTCACAAAGTGTTAAATATCAACTTTGTGAGTTACCCCACCGGATAGTCGTACTGACCATCGACCAAATGAACACTGGTATCAGATTTTTCACTTACTACAACTAGCAGGCCTCTGACATGGTTGTGTAACGACCGCCGTCTAAGAAATCATAGTCTTTTGAAATATGTCCACAATAATGTGCAAGTAGTTAAAATTAAACAAATAGTGGAACTACAGTAAGGCCGTTTCAATAAGCTATATTTCGCTGCCGTCAAAATCATGTTGATACTATGACATAAGGCCCATTTTCTGTGCTGACATGTCTTGAATGGGTTCGAAAATGGTACCTATATTCGAACGGCCATACTTTAGTGAAGACAGTGTTTTACAATTTTCCTATTCTATTCCAGTTCCAACGAGAACGACGATGATGACAGTGACAATAAATTCAGCACGATCAAGCGGTCGCCGTATAGCAAGAATAATATTGCAGAGGAAAGTGAGAAGGAAAAAGTGTTGAGTCGACAGAATACGGTCATCGAAAATGTCAATTTTAAGAAGGAAACCAATGGCAGTTCTACGATAGATGGTGAGTTTAAGAACTTAAATTATGTGAAATAATAATTTTAATTTATTAAATTATCTGGTGGGCATAATTTATTAAATTGTAGCTGGCATATTTACTCAAAAGAAAATTGGAATTTTATCCGGTTTCTTTATCTAAACAACGTATCGGTGTAAGAAACTGGTTCAATTATCGGTAGGTATTTAAAATCACTCTTTAAAAATACCGGTATTGATAATAGTGCAATAAGATTATCCGTGTGTATATGGGAATGTAAAACTTTGCTACTCAAGAAAGTCTATTCTAATAAAATAATATTTCTCGGTTTATCTTAACGCACTATTTTGACGCTTAGGTATTTACTTCACCTATATTCGGAAACGCTTGAAAATGGTCGATACCGACGCGATGGTGGACTATCGTCCATTTTACTTTAAAGCTCCCTTTTTAGGGTTTCGTAGTCTACTAGAAACCCTTATCATTTCGTCAAGTCTGTCTCTCTGTCTGTATGCCGCGCCCTCATATCTTCGTCATGAAATTTGGTGAGAAGATAGATCGTGTTGACCTGATAATTTTTAAATGTTGACTACGAAACCCTATTTGTGGGAGTGTCTGACACGCTCTTGGCCGGTTTTTCGTCTTGATTCTAAGTACGCCACTACTCTTATTTTAATGCAGATGGGTCACCCGAGGAAATGGACCAACTATACGAAGACTTGGACGACGATCCGGGACTTACCGCCAGAGCGCTGTATGACTATCAAGCAGGTAAGTTTTTTTTATTTAATTTAAACCACTTGTGATTTAAATTCAATGCATTGGGATTTTTAATGCACCCACAGTCCTATGTTATTCTCATAAATGGAAAATGAGAAAATTGAAAAAACCATCTGCTCTGGGACGGTCCCGGGTTCAAGTCCCGGTGGTTGCTAGTAAATTTTTAAATTTTCTAGTTCTCAATTTATGATTATAACTTATTAGAAATGAAATCCTCTAAGTTAAATGATTTTGCCGCGTTTTATCAAATTTTGCCGCGTTGTAGCTCAGTTTGCAGTACCGTGGGACGGTTTCCCACGATTACATTTTTTAAATTATCTTATTTTCAATTTGTGAGTATAATATAGCACTATAGGTGCATTAAAAATCCCAATACATCTATTATATCTCGTAGACATGTCATTTTAATATATGTCAAATATGGCCTATCTATCCGAACGGCCGTTCTTTAGTAGCTCTGCCTACCCTACTGGATAAAGGCGTAACTTTGTATCCATCTCTCCCCAGCGGACGAGTCGGAGATCACGTTCGACCCGGGCGACATCATCACGCACATCGAGCAGATCGACGCGGGCTGGTGGCAGGGGCTCGGCCCTCAGGGAAACTTCGGACTCTTCCCGGCCAACTACGTGGCGTTACTACCCGCGCACCCACGCTAGACTATTTAACATTCAACGACCATCTTGAAAATCCAGGTTTGATGATATTTTACAACAAAACCAAAATACGGTATAATTTGGTTATTGGTGCCGAAAATAACCGGTATTACTGATGAAAATGTAACCGTATTTATAACAAAAATACCGGTTATTATATATGCGTAACTATTGTTGATACAGTTCGTGAATAACCGGTATCTTTTAAGTGCTGATTTGTTCACTTTTATTATTCACTTGAATTTTTTGCATTAGTATCTTAAATAATTTTGGTATATGCGCGAATAATTTCGATGTGATCACGCACATCGAGCAGATCGACGCGGGCTGGTGGTAGGGGCTCGGCCCGCAGGGGAACTTCGGACTCTTCCCCGCCAACTACGTGGCATTACTACCCGCGCATCCACGCTAGAAGGTATCAAGTGAAATAATTATATCAATACCTACTACTTCGCTGATCTATGTCAACTTAAAAAAAAGTTCTAACTACTACAGCCAAATCCATGGTAGGTATGAAATTCAAACGTTGAACATTGAAGATGATATTTTACAGATCATCTTCATATATAACGGAACCATAATACCGATATAATGGATGATAATATGATAGTGTCATTGGTATCGCAAATAACCGGTTTTACTTTTGGTATAAATGAAATCTATTTTGTAGCACTAAAACCCAAAAAATACCGGATTCAGTATTGCTTTAAATACACTGTAATTGATACTATTTATGTATAACCGGTATCTTTTAAGACCTGATATATTACATGTCATGATCATAACACAACGGTATTTTGAAAAATTACAGACATAGAAATAATAATTCATTTATCTGACGGTCATCTTGAGATTTTAGTTTTGATGATATGTTTTATAGGATATTTGACAACAGAACCAAAATATCATGGTGTGATCAGTACCGAAAATAACCGGTATTGCTAATGAAAATGTAATCTATTTTACACTTAACCAGTCTTTTAATCACATTTGTGTTTTGTTTAGTTATGTATTTTGCTAATGCCAAATGAAATGGGAAATGAAAAAAAAATTCCGACCTCCCATACAAAATTCGCGATCAGCTGACTGACTTTGTATGGGAGGTCGGAATTTTTTTTTCATTTCCCACCATTGGCTCCATAGTAAAAGTTGTTCAGTTTGATGGTCTGAGCACGCCTGCAAAGTTTTCGTTACACCGTCCCTAACACCCTGTACATAACTACCTAAACTAAACACAAATTAACAAACCGGTAAATTGAATTCTCACCAGTAACTTTTTAACACAACCTGTAACAATTTTATAGTTATGAAATCACTTATTTACTCAGACATCAGCACAAGTTTTGATTCAGTCATATTTTAAATATAAATTTATAATGTCATAATGAATCTGAGAAATTTGAAACGATAAGTAGGTACTGACCAACGCCTGTTTCCAGTCTAGATTAATATACAGGAAGACGTGTTTTATTGGATAGGTTTAACAAATACATAACTTCCTAGGCAAAAATTGTACTTACAAAACAACTGAAAAATATAAATAAATCACCACTTTCAAATACGACCTGTATATTATCAGGCATTGCATTAATTGCCTAAATGTGGCATGTAGCACAGGTTTTTACTTTTACTTACCTGTTTATTCTTTTGTCATTGATAATGATAATTATGAAATTATGGATATTTTAATTGCGTTGTGATTCAAATATTAGGTAAAAAAGCAACATTTCTTTCGTAAAAAGACAATTCCGATTATGTTTTACGTTCTGTCATATATTTTGAATTTTATTTTTACTTTAAATCGATGCTTTTAATGTAATCTTTAGCGCTGTTTTATTAACTAGTTTCTTAGCATTGATCAAATATAACTTGTATAATACTTACTTTATTAATGTTTGTAAATTTGTCAAAAACAATAATAGTATTCAAACATTTTCGCTATCATTTACGCGTTATTTTATTGAATTTAGACCAAATTTTGTAGGAAATTTTGATAATTACTAACTATAAGAAATAGTAGCATAAGAATAATAATTTATTCGAAAGACCATCGAAAGATACTCATCAGTTTTAATGATGAGAAATTAAGTCAAATCTGCACAAATGCATAAATAAGGGGTGATGCACATCTAGCGACATTTGACGCAAACTGGTATATGAAATGTATCTTAATATTCGGAAGTCGATATTGGCTGGCGCGTGCAAACACGTTTGCATGAGCTTTTCTGCGCCTATATAAACCATTGTTTAATAATGATACATGGCGCTCGGTATGTGTTGACCCTTATTTATCCTTCCATACACACAATACTGCCTTTATGAAGTGATAACTATGTTATTCTTATGCTAGTTAATAGTGTTACGTAAAATTACTTGATACCCCCTCAATACGTGTCTTAGTAGTGCCAAAACATCGCGATTTTACATACATAAATAGCTTTCTTTTCTACCAGTAAGAGACAGTTAAGGTAAGGTGGGGAGGACTTGCGTATCGTTTGAAGTAACGTAAGATATCAAGCAAGGTTTTTTATCTAAGTTGATTCATTAACCGTTTTAATTTCGAATTAGAAAGATGCGGACAAAATATGTAAATAAATGAATGTTAAATCCTTACATAATTAACAGACAGAAGAATTATATTTTAAAGAATAAAAGGAATCACTATCGTAACCTAGCGTTAGTTTTGCCGGTGCCTTACCGGTACCAAAAGTACTGGTTCTGAACCGGTATTTAAGGGTTCTTTACCGCGCCCACCATACCTTATCTCAGAATACAGAATAACAGAACTATCATGTAAGGGTGACTTTAAAATTGGTTTAAAATCATATCATTTTGATTTACTTTAGCAAATTTTCTAATTAACTACTAACATAAATTATGAATGTAATCGGTATTTAATAATGATCTCATAATATGAAAAAAATATCGTTCTCGTGATGATACATAACATTTTTATCTACCGCTATTATGCACCTCTATGTAACATAAGGTGGTGTAAATTTATTCCAACTATATTTCTACCGTCGGTGGAGTAAGAATGACATTTTAAATATTATTTGCATTTTATTATGTTATTCAGAAAGGAAGCAACTAAAAGTCTTACGCCGCCGCCTTACCTTATAATTCAATTAAGATTTCCACAGATGATAACCTAGTATGTGCGAAAATAGTGCGTATCAAGAGAGATTAAATTATGATTATTAAAAATACTGAAAAAGCAGTGCAACAAACTACTAATACATAACTCTGTGGAAGTATTGAAGCGTACCTACCTTAGCATTTGGATATTTTGGACTATTTTTTATTCTAAATCCTATAGTCTTAAGTGAGTAGGTAAAACAAACCCCAAAACTGCCCATAGCTATAGGTCTTTTGAATAATAGACTATGTAACTAAAATTCCTTAAATAATGCATTTTTATTGTAACTAAAAGATTTCCATAGAATTTACTCGATTTTAAATATTTACACCAAGAGTATCCATTCTTGATTTTTATAATAGAATTTCACAAAAATATGTCACAAGGTTTTTAATAGAAATAGAAAATATTTTTATCAGCACATCACTATTTTTATTTATAAATGAAATAATTAGTCTGATTTTAGCTAAGATTATTAATGATTGTGCTTCTTATTGTACAGATTTTTATTATGTATTTATAGATGTTAAATGGTTAATTTTAACTGCTGAACAAATATTATTGTAATGGATACATAATAATAGCTATATTCCTTAAAAGGTTTTGCTGTCTGTAAAAGCAAGACCCAAATAATTTCAAAATCAGTATCTACCTAACATTTTTGGGATCAAATTATGCTGGCCTTTCTTCGTATTTGTATAAAAACCTGTATAAGTTGGTCCCTTAAATGGCTAGGTCGATATTCAGGCAATAGTTCTATTACCTCGAAAAATCATGATTGTGAAAAATCTAATCTACCTAGCACAAATCTTTTAACTTCTATTATTTATCCCTACTAAAAATAAATAATTAAGGTCAACCGGGGGAAATGCGTCGTATTTTTCATTTCTTGAGTTTGATGGCCCACAAATTTTATACTAAGAAGTTTTTTTTCACAATTTTATCAAATATGTATTGCGTAATGAATTAAGTTTAAGATTTATTGATAAGCTTTCTTCAAGACTGACACACAAAAAAGTTATTCAGGCTTTTTTAAAAACATGGATTTTAGCCGCATTTACCCCTGAATGGGTAAATGCGTCTACTATGAATTACTCCCAAACCAGAGAGTATTTTATGATGAAATGAACAGTGGAAGCTATCTTTGAAATTCCATGTTCACATATTCTTTACATGTGAAAATTGAGCAAAAAACCAATCAACTAGAGACATTTTAATCTGCGTGGGGAAAATGCGTTACACTGCTGTATGACGCATTTACCCAACGACCAATCCAGGGGTTCTCAACATTTACTATAGGCGGATTGTAATATTAAGAAATACAAATTGACAAGGTAATAAATGTTATTACAGATATTTATTCATCCAAAAGTGCAGTCCTGTTAGCGCTTATAAAATATTTATCTATATGAGACCAGGAACTAAACCCATACAATCAAATTGAATCAAATTATTCTTAATGAGTAACAAAATAATACTACTTAATACAAAAATTTGACTCCAAAGGCGACCTTTATAATAATTTTAACAAGAAACTGCTTATTCAATGTAGGCAATCAGAAAAATAAAATAAATGAGTAACTTAAAATACTATAAGTCGTTTTTGCCTAAGTATTGGCATAGTATTATACATGAAATAATATTTCAATGCAATTAAAAAAAAAATAAAGGCTTCAAAATTAAAAATACATTTTCAGCGTAATAAACAAAAAAGTTCATGAAAAAATACATCCATGAAAAAGTTGAGCACCCCTGGCATAGGGGTAAATGCAGCACACAGACGCAATTAGCCTAAAAAAGTAGACGCATTTTCCCCAAAAATTTTTACATAACCTTCAATTTTAAACTTTCATATCTCAAAAATTACGACGTTTAGCATCAAAATAACTACGTGTTTAGACGAACAATAATATATTTCGTACTTGGAGTACAAAATCTAATAAAAAATCAAACAAAAAACATGGATTTTAATGGATTGAACGCACTTACCTCTCGCTTCTCAACTTGCTCACGATCGACTGATTTAGAAAATGGTCGATATCTCAAATGTCCGACATACAGCACCCTCTGTGACTAATTTAAGATGCGAATTTAGTTCAAACTGCTACCTGTAGATGGCTGAAGTTGTTGCAAAATGGATAGTTTTTGAGAAATTGGCCATTGCCGCTTTTACCCCATAGACGCATTTCCCCCGGTTGACCTTACGTTAAATAACGATGAAAAACGACTAAATTTGCTTTTACAGACAGCAATATTCAGGCTATATTTCAAATGACACAATATTTTCAGATAATCACTAGTATTGCCCCAAATGTATTAAAATCATAAAGACTTTATGCTACGCCTTTATATTTACCCTTCTATACATATAGATGTAAGTCAGCAAGATGTATTTTTCGTATTTAGTTGAATGGTGTATGTTCTGTAATGGATGTATGTAGATGTGTGTGTGTGTGTGAACTCTAGGCCTCCTACATTGTTATCTTAATTCTCAGAAGCCACGTTAAATTGAGGAATGATTTCGACAGCATTATGCTCTAGCAATGACTTATTATTTTATGTATTTCATAAATCATTCTAAGATTCTAACCAACGACTTTGGTTGGGGTCATTCTTTCAAACAAATAAGATCTCAATCTTTCTGCTTATAATATAGGTATTTAATGTAAATCCCAGAAATAAAAACTTATTTCTACGCACATATTTTTATAATGTAATTTTATTTCGGATTACGTATTTGCAAAATAACAATGTAGGAGGCCAAGTCGTATATGATTATGTTATGTATGTGTATGGTGCTCCATTGTAATGTATTATATAACATAGTTTTACATTTGTACCCTACTATTTTCAAAATAAACAAGTCCTAGTTAATCTATACTCTTTCAATTTTCGTTCTGTGCCTTCATAATACACTTCTCATCAGAATAACCTTGCTTAATCTAGACACACGGCAGTGTGTCCGCCAAGATCGAGCAAAAAAAGCGACACACCGGCCGTGGGTTATATTACACGAACCATTTCGGGCCAAGTTCGACCCACCTATAACTCAAAATCTATTTTATCTACGCATATAAAATTTCTAGTATCTGTCGAGATCTACTTACTTATCTAAAATACAAAATTTCATGAATGTACCTATTGTAGGTCTTGAGATATTGACGTCAGAAAATCGCTATTTTTACTATACACTCACTCACTGACTGACTGACTCACTCATCAAAAACCTAGACCACTTCCAATGGTCGTATTGACTTGAAATTTGGCATGGAGGTAGGTCTTTAGGTCAAGGTAAAGGAAAAAATCTGAAAATGGCCAAGTGTGAGTCGGTTTTAAAAATAATGAAGGTGTAAATTCATACCCCTAAGGAACTAAAGCAAAAAATTTATCTATATCTTCCAATCGTCGTACCGACCTAAAATTCGTTACGAAGGTTTGTATTTAGTCAAAGTAAAGTATAAATGAGATATTTCCTTACCTAACTTAATCATAAGAAAAAGAAAATAAACATTACAAAATAAATGAAATCCCACCCAAAACATAAATGTGAAGGCTGCCAAGTTCGATAATATTGGAATGCTTCGCCTATAAAAGAAGTGAGATCTAACTAAGTACCAAGTTCCATACACAGACCTCAGTTAAAAATAGTTACAGGAATGCACACTTGATTTTTCGCAGTTTGGAAAGTAGATTATTTCCAAACTGCGAAAAATCAAGTAGATTATTTCCAAACTGCGAAAAATCAAGTGTGCATTCCTGTAACTATTTTTAACTGAGGTCTGTGTATGGAACTTGGTACTTATTTAGATCTCACTTCTTTTATAGGCGAAGCATTCCAATATTATCGAACTTGGCAGCCTTTCACATTTATGTTTTAGGTGGGATTACAAGACACTTCACTAGTTTACGTTTTGCAGGGATCACTTTTTTATTTAGAAATAAATGTCTGATATTGTTTCATAGTGTGTATCACTAGGTTTCTAAATGGCAGTGTTCTAAATTTTGATTTCCTTGTTCTATTACTTTGTATAACTATGAAAACGAAAACGTCTCAATTTTTTTAGGAAGTATATTTCAAATAATAGGATTAAAAGACAAGACTACTCAATAAAGTATTAACATTTTTATTAATTAATAATAATAAACTACAAGTATATCTGTACATTATTCACATTAGAAAAAGTTAACTTTGTAAACAACATCACAATTCAATACTAAACTATTGTCTGCCACTCACTTTGGGACCTAAATAGCACTAACATGTATTATAGGAGGAAATATTGCCAAATAGCAAGAAAAACTGTACTATGCTTACATTACATTCTTATGTAATCTGTAGACAATAAAAAATATCAGGGCAGTGTTAGTGCTCCTCCACTTTTAAGTTCAGAGGATCTTGGGTTTGATGCATATGAATTTTAATATCTGTCCTTTTCTTTCATTTGAACCAGGTTAAAATAGAATGACATCAATAATAATCAAGGATGACTAACAGGTAAATCCAGACAATCGGAAGCAGCAGTATCTTGCACTGCATGCACTTACTTACCCACCTACCAACCATGTTTTTTTATATCACCTGATTAGGACAGGCTAAAGTCCAGCACTGGACTGTAGTGACCATAAGGTAATGACAATAAAAGCTAGATACAAGTCTTAAAACAATTCAAATACAGTTTAAAAAATATCTATTAGGCAATACCTTTCCTATAACCACTGTTACTCGCAAGAGCCGTCTTTCCAACCGTCTCGCCACCGCTCTGCCACTTTATCACAATCAAATATGGGTTTTCCAAGTTTCTGGTTGACTGTATTGTGCCTCTCACAAAGCCATCTTTCCAGTTCTTCTCTTGATTTTGTTTGCGGTGGATTTTGCTGTATGCTGAAACAATTCATAAGTGTAAGTAAAATTACCCTGATATTTCTTTTTCTAGTGTATGAAAGAAAAGTTTTTCATAGAAGAGGCATTCCACAAAAATGTGGCTTCACCTTGATTTACAATACATTTGAGTAAGACACAAAAAAAAAATACAGAATTTATATAAGGTCCTAATAAATTCACTGCAAATATTTTAAGGGCATGTGTAAATATGTATAAGAAAAACATTTAAGCATTTAAAAAAAATCTACATGCTAGATATTTTTTAACAAACTTTTTTATTAATTATGTGAACATCCTTTGACTGACCCGACTGACGTTCCGCCATGTAGACGGGATTCACTTACACTGCACGCACACTAACAACCAACCACCTTTTTTTGGCGCGCAATTAAAATTCATCAAAGTGTGTGTTTCTAGGACAAATAGGATGCACTTTTTCGTTTTGTGTTTTTTTAGTTAAATGCAATTTTCTCGAAAACTAGCATGTAGATTTCTTTAAAAATTTGCCTATACTCTATCCGCGCGATGAAGATAATATAGCGTCCTCTCAACCGCACTTTTGTATGCAAGTGAAAGGGACAAATGATTGCCCTTCCAGGTAAGTGGGCGTCAACAATTGGGCATGTAAAGCTTAACTTGAAGACGTAAAATAAGAAATCCATTTGGAGATATTTTGGTCTTTTATAGTATTTTCATGTTTTTAGTTCTAAAAAGTTAAAGATCACTTTTATTTTTGCAAAAATCTAAATAACCTTAATTTGACCTTTGTGATATGCATACTGTGCAAAAAATTAAATGAAACTCTTTCGAGACGCCTATAACGAACTTCCTCCCCAATAAAAGTTACCTACTCTTTGCTTCACCCTTGCTTGCTTCTGTCATGTCAGTTGGACGTTTGATGTAGTGTTGCAAAACTATCGATAGTACCTACTACTATCGATAACACTGAATTTGCCAAAGACATTACAAACCTATGGACTGGCTGCACCCTCTGAATGTGCGTGAATACCTAAACAATGTTGGACTCACAAAATGGCGGATTTTTGTAGGGTTGTAATCATTTTGGACCCAAAAAACGATATCGATAGTAGGTAACTGTCTACTGCCTAGTTGGGATAAGGGTAGGAAGATGATGATGGTTTTGACGGGCATTATGCCTACGCTGTTGATATTTTTTTGTGTAGGTACCTTACTACTGTATTATGCTTATGTTGTTGTGAATTTTCATAATACTGAACTGCTTTTTGTGTGTAGTAAATGAATTGTTAAAAAGAAAAACAAGTTGTAGGGGTAAAAATTTATAATAATAATAATCAAACAAAAGCCAAAAATAATAATTTATCATAACTATTCATAACAAAATTTCTTGTGCTATTCCAGAAATTTTCCTTTTCCTTCCACTTTGTTCCTGTTGCTGTTCAGTCAAAACAGATCTATCATTTTCCTTAGGTTTTACCCTCGGATGAAAGAAACCCTATGGATCTGAAATATTTATCTATAGGAAAAAATGCTATAACTTAAACTTATAAACGTAATGCGATTTCTTTCTCTCTAATGGTTTTCATGGTAAGCCGAAAGAGACGACACAAATTTTGACAGTTATCATTCCGGAAATTATTTTCTGTGACGTCACCGTAACCATTCTTCGTGGCAAATCCGCCATTACAAAGAACACGTGTCTGTGGTAGCTCATCTGTCAACAAGCGTTGAAATAAATTTTTGTTGTTGAATATTAATAAGTACGTAATAATTTGTGTGAAAATTACTAATCAAAAGTGAAGAAAAACGTGTATAAGATGCCCCGGTGCAGCGTTATCGGCTGCGGCACCGATAGGAGAAAATGCCGCCGGATATAACATTACACCAGTAAGTACTGCGTATTCCATTGAAATATCTCAGTATATTTCAATTTCTCAAGTGCGCTTGCTGTAAATAGACCTATTGCTTTACTAATCATACAAATACAGTCCATATTTTTATTTAGATTTGATGAAAAGTGGTTAAAATGTGTACCAATGTTTTGTATGGGATTTAGTGATGTAGGGTTTGTTCCGTATCGACTATCGATGATTCGGTTAGAGTGCACTTAGGCGGGCTGCCATACAAATGACCTTTTACTAAATTTTCTAAGTGTGTTCCAATGGTTGAGGTGTACGAAAGTAGGCTTTTTTCTATGGCCCCAAAATCGATGGGAGGCCCCAGAGGCCTCTGGGGTAATATGGGCCTCCTGATTTTTCGACGTTCCGTCAAAAGTGGATAGAGTAGATTATATACAACAACTTTTGTCTACAAAGTTTTGATCTAGGGCCTTTGGTTAGCCATAAGGGCCCCGCAGACCCTTTACCTGAATAAAACCGACCGCCAAGGGCCCCAGACAAAACTTTCTAGACAAAAATCCTGGGAGCCCTAGGGAGGATTTTTTCTAGGCAGAGCCCTAGTTGCACTCTAACCGAGAAGGTGTAAAAGCGAACATTTTGAAATTTTGCTTAGTGCTGTAGCCGCTAAATGCACCTCAACTCTTGATACCGAAATCTTGGGTAACGGTCGGGATTCTTGCGAAACAGTGTGGGATTGGCTTTATCCCGCACCATCTCGCAATAATCCCGCATAATTCTGCAACCCACAAGAACCAGGCACATACTTACAGACATACCTATTCTTTTCAGTTTACCTAAGATGGAAGAAAAGCGAAATGCATGGCTGGAAATACTTGGTGTTGAGAATACCTATAGACACTGCAAGATCTGCATATCTTTGATTGTTCACAACATTTTGAAAATTCCTGTTTTAACCGACCAATGAATAATTATAGTAAAACTACGAGATGGAGCCCTGCCATCGCATACTTTATTGGTTAATGATAATTCAATTTATTAATTAATCCGCCTTCATTACATTTATTGTTTCTGATTAAAATGGCAAAATTCGTCTGTTCTCAAATAAGACGGGTTTTTTTACTATGAAAACTGTTATTTTTTACTTTTGATTGGCTAATAAAATAATAAAATTGCAATCTGTTGTAAATAATTTGTAAATATTGTAAAGTTTTGTAACAAATTGTAAGTGATTTATAAATATTGTTGTAAATACTTTTGGTTAAATGAAATGAAAAATGCAAACTGTTTTAATGAATTTGTAAATATTGTAAATTGTTAATACTTTATAAAATTTGTAAATAAATAGTATAATTTTGTTTGGTCATTTAGTTTTCTTCTATAACATTCTTAAAATTATAATTTTGAAATAATGTTATGATATCACCATGTTGCTATAGAGGTACAAACAGACTTACCTAGTGGGTTGATAGGTTAACTTGTTTTTTTTTAAATCATGCTATTTTGTAGGTAGCTGCTTGCATACAAACGCATTTATAACGCCCTATTAGTCAGGTTGTCTTATCAACTAACTAGTTCTGTAATTGCCTTAGCTGCATCGCCAACAGAAACTAACCATTATGCTGAACAATCATTGCCATAAAACCCATAAAACCATACCTCTTATATAGCGTGTAATTTTACTAGTGACTTACTACAGTTTGGCTATACATTGATAATATCGATATCGATAATTCTCTTCTGATACTCGAGTAACATCCCTAGTTCAATCCGCCATTACAAATTACCATCAAAATTAGACAGGCACGTTTTTTTCGTAGGTATTTCAGATCCATAGGGTTTCTTTCATCCGAGGTTTTACCAAAAAGGGGTTGGCAAGGCAAGGCTTCTTCACGTTGGCATAACTTATCCAGAGTTCTGTTATAATAACACTCGACACCAAAATACAGGGAGCAATGTCAATATTTGTCCGTGACGTGGATTTATATTTTCGGTGCCCATAATATCAAGTCATTTCCTTCTTTTAACTTAATTTTTTGGTTATCTGTAAAAAAAATATTTAAATTATTAAACAGGTATATACAAAAATAACTTGGTAACTTTGGCACATTACCTATAACTTTCTGAATTGAACTCTCAAGATTCATTATTTCCTTCCATTCTTACGAATTCTGGCAAAATATATCGATACCGTGACTATGTACTACCCCAACCCTAGCCGACGATCAGTTTGTATGAAATCGGCAGAAATAAAGAAATTAATGATATATTGGGGAAAAAAACGTTTATAGTTTGCTGCTTTATAGCGAAAAATAGCTGCTCGTGGCTTTTTATTACATATAACCTTATAAAGTTCAAGTAAAATAGCAGATTTGTGTACTTACGTGTGCAAACTAATTTCAGGGCGATTTTTAATAAAACGCACGCCGCACTGTATTAAGGAACAGCCAGCACAGCAGCCAGGCATGATGTCATTTCCTTAATTTAGTCTTTATCACAAAAAATGCACTGCTAAAATAATATTTCAAGAAAAAAACTGATAAATCACACTTTGTTTACAAGACTTTGACACTTGACATACCATAAATTGTTGACACTATAAAATGGCGAAACAGTCGCGTTCGAAAATTAAAGGGATTTGACAGACAATATTTTATCTCAATCTCCTTACAGAAAACCGTTTGAGAGAAAAGGAAATAACTTTATTTTTCCGCATTCTACATTGACAGAACAGATCCAGGAATTTGCAATAAAATTTGCATGGTGGTTGTTCGCAAAGAGTATGTAAATAAAGTTGTTTGTTTCATTAGTTGCCCAGTAATGACGTCATCAATGAAAAACTTTTAAACAATTATAAAAAAATAAGGGATAATCAAATAATCAAAAAAATCAAATTAGTTTCGTAAAATTGCATAAAGTTCTAGAAAAAAATATTAAACCTATACATTTTACATACCCAATTGTGTAAAAACGTAAAGATGTGTTTACATGGCACTTTGGTTAAAGAAGACTCATAAATATTTTTTACTATTAAATCTGGTTTTCTTTGGTCTATTACAATATTTAATAAGTAAAAATAATTTTAGGTAAATACATCTGTGTATTTTTCACAGGAAATAGTCCAAAACACGCGCCAGGTCGTATATAATCGATATAAGAACAAAAGAACGCGTCCGCTCCGTGCAAGCCACAGAAGTAGACTGAAATTGCACCGCCATGTAAACGCACCGTTGCCTCGTTATCGCTAACCAATGGCAATCATTTTGCATTTTCTGGTATTATCTTCATCGCGCGGATAGAGTATAGTACATGCTTATATTTTATTTGATCTGCCCCTAAAATATTTGCAGTGAATTTAATAGGACCTTATATACACTTAGGATGCTTTATGATCTACACATCCAGTAGATAATTATTTTATTTATTTTTATTTTTTATTTATCTATTAATAAGCATAAGTAGGTGTTACCATAGCATGATGTAACCAACAAAAAGTAGATATTTACATGGAATGCCCCAGAAAATATTCACATATAATATGCACTGGATTTTAATTTTGTATTCAAACTAACTGTATTATAAATAATACTTACTCTTTTTGAAAGTCTAATGCACAAGGTTCACATGGGTAGAAATGTGAGAATATTTCAAAGAATTTAGCCATTTCTTTAGCTTCACATCTTGTAGGTTTCTTTGGAAAATATGCTACCATAGAATGCAGGAAGCCCCATGTGGCTTTTCCCAGGTCTTCCTTGTCTAGTGGACAATCTGCTGGTGGAGCCTAAAACAAACATTTTACTGAATAGAGACTAATAAAGCCAGGAAGTCATTAGAGACAAATCCCAGATACTTTGTATCATATACAATGTTCCTGAAAAGTTTCTGATGTGGACGACTTTTCGTTGGGAACTTTGTTCCGGAACATTGTTCAACCTCATATTCTGTACAATACAATGTGCATAGGGCATTATAAGGTTAAAATGAGTCCACATTTCTAACATTGTCCAGAAACATTGTATAATATACAAAGTTCCTGGGATTTTGTCCCCAATTAAGACCCGGTTTAAATCAAATCTAACTATGTTTCAGGAGACAAAGTCCTGTGACATTGTATATCAGCAACTTTACTTGTGTTGCAGGTGACACATGGTTAGTGCAGGTATAGGTGCAGCAATAAAGACTGAATACTGAGCACAGCGTAAGTAATAAAAGTTGCCTTCAAATCACAGATAAGGATAACCTAAGAATGCATGAAAAACTATTGGTGGCTAAAAAACTAAAAAGTATTGAAACAAAAGGAAGCTCAAGAATTCTAGCAGACAAGTCACGCTTAAATATCTACAAAAAGTAATATCGTCTCTTTTTATAGCATGTAAAAGCTATACACGAGAATATTCTATCGTAATTTCCAAGATAACAACATAACCTCACCGTTTTCACAAGCGGCGCGATTGACGACTTGCTCTGCTGCTTGGCCCAAGTCTTGAAGTCTGAGCATGCTCTACACGGCTTATCCTCCTCTTCAGCAGATCGGGACATCGTTCACTAGCACACCAAACCACTAAATACGGCTCAAGTCCCCATGTAAATACTATCGACGTTGGTGCAATACCAGCGCAAGAGTTGTCCCAAAAACTTCACACAAAATTACTCTGGACTCATTTATTACAGTTGGTGTTTTTATATCTTGGATAAAGTCAAGAATTTGCTGTAATTTCGTAATATTTTTGAAAATTTCGCCGACTTGCCCATATGAGCGAACTGTCACACGGATAGTTACGTCAAAATTTGTGTTGCCAATATTCACTTTTGAAAAAGAGCTATTTACAGTCCAGCAAAAAAGAGTAGACAAAAAATGAGGGCGCCACTTTGTATGAATACAAGAAACAAAAATTAAATGGCAACAATTTAATATGTTTTTTTTAGCTCTATTTTATTTAATTTCTACTCTTTTTTGCTGGACTGTAATCTATTTATCGATATTAAGTTATACTGAATGCGATTAATATAACGAAAGAAAAGACCCAGGGAAAAATTTATGACGATGATCATTCATTCATCACAAAACCGCACTAAAACTGCAGCAGGTTTTTGCAGGTGCACTGCTTCATGCAAAAACAGCTGTAAGTTTAGCACGTTTAGCAGCAAATAAGATGAGTTGGCAATACTGGGCATTTCTTTTTAAATCTAACGTGAGATAAAGGGAATAAACATGCATACGGCCATATTATTTTGTCAGCTAACCTAAAACATGGAGTCTGATGGTCTTGAGTTAGAGCCTTGCTCACCTTGATTAAACTTTGGTTTTATACCAAGGATTCATAGTTCAAATAAAAACAATAAATGCGATTAAATTAAATTTATTTCAAATATAATGCAGTAGAAATACATTACGATTAGGTACATTATATCATTACAATAACATCGCATCGATGGACGATCACTTGTCTGAAAGATTTCATCTCACATTTGGCGTCGCTGGTCTGTGAAGATAGCCCTAAACACAAACACAACACATTCAGCAGTAACTATACACTGTAAACAACTGTATAAATGTGTCCGCATTATGTGGGCTCGTGTGAGACGGCTCACTCTTTGCTCTGTTCTCATAAGAACTCCATCTCTCGCTCGATGCCTACAAACTTCAGCTGCTCCGTCGGACCGTATCTGGAACAGGAAATTATCAATACGAGCGTGAAATGCTAAAACGATAATAAATTATGTATGAAACAAACTAAGGACTTGTTTGGGCCAGGCACGACTAGGTTACAAGTTCCCGTCATGTCAAAAGAACGCTCAGCAATCGATCAGACCAGTAGTTTTGGAGATAATTGGTAACATTGGTTTTCATAAAGTTGTTCGTAATACCTATCTAAGAACATGCATCAATAAAATTGTATTCCATCACTGAAAACCCCATCAAAACCCGAGCAACTAGTTACCAATACAGGTAATGCAACATACCTGTAGTCGAAGAACAGTTCCTCTCCCGGTTGTATGGGGCGCTTCGCGAAGATTCCGATGCGGTGGTCACCGTTCACCATCATCACCTTGGAATAAAAAAAAAAACGTTCAATATTGTGACTTTATTGTGGCTGTTATGATGATGATGATGATTGTGAAGAAAAAAGTCGTGACAAAAAATGAGGGTGCTTTTTTGTATCAAATTGCAAAATTAAATGGCAACACATAGGGCCTTACCACAAAAAAGTTAGATCAGTTTCAAACGCGTGTTTAAAATAAAACTTCATACAAAAAAAACGTTAGACACGCGTTCAACGCTGGTCTAACTTTTTTGTGGTAAGGCCCATATAGTCTAGCTAGATGGACTATGAATCTAAAAGGTTGTCGTATGGACACTTCCATACACGATGATCCGAAAAGAAGGCGAAACAACCAGGACCTTTCGCCATCGGTACTTTCGCCACTCATCGCTTCAGCTGAAATGCTGACTAAGTGATAAGTAGATTTTTTTTTAATCTATGATGGGCTTACTCTTGACCCCAATCTTACCCTAGAGCAGAGATGGGATCTACGGTGGAGCGAGCTTGCCCAGAAGATGCCTATTCACTCTAGACTTAAAGAGATTCAGGTTATATGCACTCGGAAATACAGACGCAGGCAGGGAATTCCATTCTTTAGCCGTGCGCATAATGAAAGATGATTTGAAGCGCTTAGTGCGTAATGTGGGTATATCAACTAAGAACGGATGGTAGCCGGCCGTGCGTCTGGATGTCCGATGGAAGAAAGGAGACGGTGGTATGAGCTCATGCAGCTCACGCGCACACTCTCCGAATGTAGGTATGTTTAGTGTTTACCTTGGCGTAGCAGTTGGGGTTGATGGAGTGGTTGGCGAAGCGGATTTTGTTGCCCTTGCGCGTCGCGTCCACCACGAAATCTGAAACAGATATTCATGAAATTATACCTTATTTTAGTTTATGACATTTATATCAATAAATTTTATATTATAAGCAAACATTACTGAGATGGTTCCTCCATATAAAACATCTCCGACGGTGATCATGATCAGGCAATAATTGTTTGATAATAACATAACATGTAATGTAATTACATGTATTAATTTGCCATGTGATGCCGGCTTAGAATAGCATCACCCCATATCTTGCCCGTCAGCGTCGTAAGAGGAGATTATGGGACTCACAGGCTAAAATTTTAAATGCTTTGACAATAATCCAACTGTTGCAAACAAAAGGTTTTGGCTGATTATATTATTAATTCTCTCATCTCCTCTAGCCAACGTCGTCCACTGCTGGGCAAAGGCCACCCTCGCGCACATATACGCAGACAGTGTGCGG
The DNA here is from genome assembly GCA_024500475.1 of Phthorimaea operculella. Classification (NCBI taxonomy): domain Eukaryota; kingdom Metazoa; phylum Arthropoda; class Insecta; order Lepidoptera; family Gelechiidae; genus Phthorimaea; species Phthorimaea operculella. Next base: position 4,794,651 of record JANFCV010000017.1, read on the forward strand.
TGTCTCATAATAGTAGTTTATGCAACTGCCTAATAATGAGAGGCTTTAGGATGTGAGTGTCTGTTTATCACACGAGGCGCAGCCGAGTGTGATAATAGTTTGACACGAGCATTCTAAAGCCTAATTATATGCAGTTGCATACACTATTTTATCTACACTCTACAAGAAATTTTATTTATTTTATTTTTTATTTATGAGCCTGTATTGTCCCACTGCAGGGCAAAGGCCTCTCTCTCTTTTTTCCACGCCTCTCGGTCTAGTGCCAGGTTGTGCCAATCCTTTAGGTACGCGTTCAGCTCATCGCTCCACCTCTTTCGGGGCCGTCCACGTCGCCTTTTAATATTTTTGGGTACCCATGTTGTTGTAATTTTAGCCCATAACTCATTTGGCATACGAGTAACGTGGCCAGCCCAATCCCACTTCAAGCAGGCAGCCTTCTGAGCTACATCCACAATTTTTGTTTGGGAACGCAGCACTGAGTTCCGAACTCGATCGATCAGTTTGACTCCAAGTATGCTGCGTTCCATATTGCGTTGGCAAACTCCGAGCTTGGACTTCTGAATATCTGTCAAAGACCAGGTCTGAGCTCCGTAGGTAAGAATGGGAAGAATGCACATGTCCATCAGCTTGCGTTTTAAGCATAAAAGCAACCTTATTAATAAATAAATAAATAAAAGTCGCCCTTCATAAGGTCTTTCATAGCCCAATAGCTCTTCCAGGCGTTTTCAGTCCGTCTTTCGACTTCCTTATCTTGTCTCGCCTGGAAAGAGACTATTTGGCCTAAGTAAAGGTACTCTGGTACAAGAAAAACTATGAAAAATAATTCAAACCTCCGCACTGCACTATGGCGATTGCAAGCCTATCTACTGAACCACCAACTGAACGACTTTTGTACATAAGTAACTTTTTAACTAAACGTTAAAATGGAGGCTCATAAAAACTGAACAACTTTTAAAATTAAAAAGCATTTATCGGTGAATTTTAATTCGAAAAATGATTTGAAGCAAAGATTTAATAATAAATAAGTCCTCATAATTTCAAGTGTCGTCCCGCCCGGGTGACACTTGTTTTTTTTTTTCATTTGACTTACTGTTGGCCAGTGTTAAATTGGAACAGATTACAATTTGGTACGCGGGTCAATTCGTTTAATTTTTTTTCAAATACTAGAAATCGAGTTACTTTATGTAGCTGCCAGTAGTATGAAAGTTTTTTTTTAAGGCTGTATATTCGTAATGCAGTTCATTACGTTCGTACTTTCGATTCTGTAAAACGAATATTACGAAATGAGTGTAGATAAAATCCCATACGATGCAACGTCATCTCTACGCGCGTAACGACGTGTACGTACGTCACGCATACGGGCCCGGTGTGTGGCGCCCTTGATTCTTAATAAACATATCTTTCAGCATAAAAATAAATCAATTTTATTACCATTGTTGAGGTTGAACAGGAATGAGCACATGTATTTGTCGTACACCTTTCCACGACGGTCCGCCTCGTCTTGGCTGATCACCTGAATGTTACAATACATTACATTACAATACAATACAATACACACAGAATTTCGGGGTAAAAATTCGCAAATAATTTAAATAATCCAAACATAATAGTAGTTTATGCAACTGCCTAATAATGAGAGGCTTTAGGATGTGAGTGTCTGTTTATCACACGAGGCGCAGACGAGTGTGATAATAGTTTGACACGAGCATTCTAAAGCCTAATTATTTGCAGTTGCATACACTATTTTATCTACACTCTACAAGAAAAACTGAAAAATAATTCAAACGTCACTATGGCGATTGCAAGCCTATCTACTGAACCACCAACTGAACGACTTTCGTACATATGTAACTTTTTAACTAAACGTTAAAATGGAGGCTCATAAAAACTGAACAACTTTTAAAATTAAATAGCATTTATCGGTGATTTTAATTCGAAAAATGATTTGAAGCAAAGATTTAATAATAAATAAGTCCTCATAATGTCAAGTGTCGTCCCGCCGCGGGTGACACTTGTTTTTTTAGGGTTTCGTAGTCTACTAGAAACCCTTATAGTTTCGTCATGTCTGTCTGTCTGTCTGTCTGTCTGGCTGTCTGTCTGTCTGTATGCCGCGCCCTCATAACTCCGTCAGTTTTAGAGCTATCGACATCAAATTTGGTGTGAAGATAGATCGTGTTGACCCAAATTTAGAAATGTTGAGAAAAAAAATATTTTTTTTTTTTGGACCCCCTCCCATACAAGTGAAAGGGGGGCAAAAATTATTTTTTTCTTCTGTAATATTGAGTAGGGTATCGTTGAATAGGTCTTTTAAAACTAAGGTGAGGTTTCTTTGAAAAAAAGTCACTAAAATGTTTCTGTCACGAGATATTTGCTTTTAAAAAGGGCGTTTTTGACCCATAATTTGTTCCAGCTGTAACTTCTAAAGTATAAACGATAAAAATTTGAAATAAATATGGAATATAGCTTACAATCTGAAGCTACAATGAAAACTATAACGGATATCGTAACCTCAAAGGTTTCAGAAAAAAATGAGTTTTTCTATTTGCGGTTGGTCATCATACTGCTGCTAACAAACCAGCAACAAAATTAAGTTTGTAATGCTGAAAAACCTGATATTTAAACGTTGACTACGAAACCCTATTTGTGGGCGTGTCTGACACGCTCTTGGCCGGTTTTTTTTCATTCGACTTACTGTTGGCCAGTGTCAAATTGGAACAGATTACAATTTGGTACGCGAGTCAATTCGTTTAATTTTTTTTCAAATACTAGAAATCGAGTTACTTTATGTAGCTGCCAGTAGTATGAAAGTTTTTTTTAAAGGCTGTATATTCGTAATGCAGTTCATTACGTTCGTACTTTCGATTCTGTAAAACGAATATTACGAACTGAGTGTAGATAAAAATACATATAGTATAAGTTACGAACTTTTTCAACACGTTTGTTTGGAAAGTCCAATTTTGCACCCTTAAAATATTTATACTTAATTTTGTCAACAGTTTAATTCAATAACATATAAAATGGTAGTTTATTATAAAATGTGTTACAAAAAGACAAATAAAGCCGAAAGGAGGTCTAGATACTAAACAACTTATAAGAAATAAATAAACTGAACAACTTTCGCCATGGAATATGGGTCGAAACATGAAAACAAAAATGTTGCCCTGTAGGACCTAGTCACGTTATGTATGTCAGCAGTTTTGTATCGAGTCGCGGCCCCGCTCGCCAGTCGTCTCTCCCACCTTTGACCGTGCGCGCGCACCACACACTAACAACTATGTAATACGGAAATCTAAAGTAAAAGTAACCTTCTGATTTGGAGTCAATCCTATTATTCAGCAACGCCCCTCAGCACCTTTCATACGGTATGCCAACCACCATGGCATACCCCAACAGCCCTCCCATGGTAACTGAAATCAGCTGATCGGCAATTTTGTATGGGAGTTCCAAACTAGATTTTCATATTTCCACCCATGTTCAAAGTTGTTCAGTTTCATGAGTACGTTTACTTCCTTTCGGCTTTATTTATTGTATTGTAACACCCAATACACACCTCCCCGCAATATTCCGATATGAATTCATTCTTATGCGCGGCCTCTTTGAGGAAGATTCCCCATCCAGCCACGTCGCTCGGCGCCAGCAGTAGGTGCTTGTTGGGGTGATGTCATTCTAAGCCGGCATCACACGGTTCATTTTAGTACATACCTCCCCGCAATACTCCAATATGAATTCACTCTGATAACTTTGCTTTATTTGACATACCTCCCCGCAATACTCCGATATGAATTCATTCTTATGCGCGGCCTCTTTGAGGAAGATTCCCCATCCGGCCACGTCGCTCGGCGCCAGCAGTAGGTGCTTGTTGGGGTGATGTCATTCTAAGCCGGCATCACACGGTTCATTTTAGTACATACCTCCTTGTGTAGACCCCTGAACTTGGCTCACCTGCGCACGAGCTTGCGTGAGGCAGCGAGCACCCGAGCAGCCTCGGGCAGTGTGGACGCAGCTATTGATGTTTTTCGTTTTGATTCGTCCTCTTTTCGTGTCAGCAGTTTAATTCAATAACATCTTAAGTGCTAGTTTAATACATACCTCCCCGCAATATTCCGATATGAATTCATTCTTATGCGCGGCCTCTTTGAGGAAGATTCCCCATCCTGCCACGTCGCTTGGCGCAAGTAGTAGGTGCTTGTGTAGACCCCTGGAACAAAACAAAATAATGTAGGAATTGGCAAGAGAAAGGGAAAAAAGTCTGCATAAAAAGTCATGCCATTAAACAAGTAGATGTGTTAAAAAACAAAAAACGCGACTGCGGTAATTTTGAAGTAGTATTTTGCTGTAAAAATTCGCCATTTTAAATCTATATTTTTTTAATATAGCCAGTGTCGCTCGCGCTGCTGAGACGAATCTAACGACACCTCATATGTCAAAATCCAACTATCCGTTTAGGCTGTAGCCCGTGAAAAAGATTTTTCTTGTCCACATACGTACATACGTCATACATACATACAATACATACATACTTATGCTTACATACATACTCTTGAAAATCATAACCCTCCTTCTGAGGCAGTCGGGTAATAAAATGGAACTCAAACTTTTTCGTATAAAATTGTTGCCATTTATAGTCTACTTGCGGCCCGCCCAGCGGTTTCACCCGCTGCTACTTACCTGTTTTCCCGTAGAAATTGGATCATTGCCCGAAATGAAAAGTCGATTACTCCGTTCCAGAAGAAGACACTCATCATGACCATGTGCCCGCAAAAGCGGCTCGTCATGCTGAACAACTTTTACTTTGAAGCCATTACCGTATCTCTTATAGTTTAGCTGTGCTCTTGGTGCTTTCCATCAGGTACTCCAGACTCTCAAGTGCTGACAAAAAGTAGTCCATGTCCGTCTTTAATATGCCAGCAATATCAGTGCCAAATTTTGCGAAGATTGCTAAATCGGTTTGGCGAATTTGGGGTGTGGAGGTCGGGGCGCACTGCTGGTGTGGTTACCTCTGCACCTGCACGTTCTTGCATGTGATGGTGGGTTGGCTGGTCGGTTGGGGCGCGGCGCTGGTCGGGGCGCACTGCTGGTGTGGTTACCTCTGCACCTGCACGTTCTTGCATGTGATGGTGGGTTGGCTGGTGGGTTGGGGCGCGGCGCTGGTCGGGGCGCACTGCTGGTGTGGTTACCTCTGCACCTGCACGTTCTTGCATGTGATGGTGGGTTGGCTGGTCGGTTGGGGCGCGGCGCTGGTCGGGGCGCACTGCTGGTGTGGTTACCTCTGCACCTGCACGTTCTTGCATGTGATGGTGGGTTGGCTGGTGGGTTGGGCCGCGGCGCTGGTCGGGGCGCACTGCTGGTGTGGTTACCTCTGCACCTGCACGTTCTTGCATGTGATGGTGGGTTGGCTGGTGGGTTGGGCCGCGGCGCTGGTCGGGGCGCACTGCTGGTGTGGTTACCTCTGCACCTGCACGTTCTTGCATGTGATGGTGGGTTGGCTGGTGGGTTGGGGCGCGGCGCTGGGGTGCGGGGCGTCGGCTCCACACGCGGTGCACAGGTCCGGGTCGCACTCGCGCACGCCGAGGTAGCAGGGGCACTGCTTCGTGTTGCACGACGCCTTGCAACGGCAGCCCGGGAAGCGGTTCTGGCCTGGGGGACACGACAAATCGTCAAAACACTATAGCTGGTCTCACAGCGACGGGTCCAGATTATAATATCGAAGGTCGTTACATGGAATGTCGCAACATCAACAACGCTGCATAGAAAGGTCGGTCGTGAACCTTTTGTATACTCTCTATTTTGTGGCTGTTTTTAGGAGCACTGGGCTACAGCGGCCAGTTGGTAAAGGCGTCTCGTCAGTACAGATTGCGAAGGTCGCTGGTTCAAATCCAGGTGACAATGACAACATTTTGTAAGTTTTCCTAAATTGTCTACCTAACACGGGAAGTGTTTATAAACATTTGGTATTCAATTTTGTGGCTTATTTTATCACTTACAATCGGAGCTGCACTGGCAGTACTTCTCACAGAAGTTCTGCGACTGTAGACAGGGACACATGCTGTCGCACGGCTGGTTGGGGTGGTCGCACGGGGAGTAGTTGAAACTGAAAAAAAAATGCGTTATGAAATTCTTTTTCTTTCTCGCGATCACTTGAAAGCTTTCTCCATTTGAGCAGTTTCAGGTAGTATGAACAGCTCGATGCGTACTAACGCCCACCAGGTTCCTCACACAGTCCAACCATTCATCGTGTTGGAGCCCTGAGCAAAATTATTCGTTTCTCCAAACTATGCTTAGAAGACAGCACAATATGTGCAAAGAAAGCAAGTTTACGTTCATTGCAGATTGTGGAGAGTCGTGCAAGTACAAAAAATGTTTAAACTGTGGCTGGTTCAACAGATTTTCCAGTAGGATTTAATTTTGTACTTTACTGCAGCGCCCCTGTGTGATTTTAAAGTATGGCCAACGAAACGAGATAATTATTGTAAACAACTTTTGTATGACTCGGTGACAGTGATTACAATCTGTCCTTATCTGTCATATGGTATAATGTCAGCTGTCTCTTTCAGATTTGTTTACATTTTTTATCTTGTCTGGTTGGCCTTACTTTACAAGCAAAACTATGAAATTAAATGTAACTCATTATTTTTATTCAATGTGAACCTTGTAAAGCTTTTCCTTATAATAATTAGTCAATACTTGGTTATAAATGCAATGTTTATAGTATTTTGGTTTTTCATTGAGGTGTGGGCCAAATCAAATGCTTTGGCACTCTGTTGGCTTTCAATAAATGTATGTGAACCATAACATACACATGATGGCTGTTTGAATCCTTCTTCAGCTGTATCTTCCTGCAGTGCACGGACCAGAGCCGATGTTTCTTCTTCTTCTTGCGCGGGGGGGTGTGTTACATATATCACGTCTAAATCCCTTGCGGGGTAAGCAGAGGATGGATACGTACACATGATGGCTGTTTGAATCCTTCTTCAGCTGTATCTTCCTGCAGTGCACGGACCAGAGCCGATGTTTCTTCTTCTTCTTGCGCGGGGGGGTGTGTTACATATATCACGTCTAAATCCCTTGCGGGGTAAGCAGAGGATGGATACGTACACATGATGGCTGTTTGAATCCTTCTTCAGCTGTATCTTCCTGCAGTGCACGGACCAGAGCCGATGTTTCTTCTTCTTCTTGCGCGGGGGGGTGTGTTCTGCTTCTATACCGCACTCTTCTTGACCGTTTTATAGAACGTCAACTTTCGGAGTATTTCTAAGAGTGCTTCAGTAGCAAAACGCCAGTGACAACACTATTTAACCTTTATTACTTTTCATACATTTGACGAAGGTATCTACGGAATAACTGCTTACGTTTGGCGCACTCTATAGCTTTCTTATGCCGGGATTAACAAAAAGGGTATAACAAACCGAAAGGAGTTCAAGGTACTCATGAAACTTAACAACTTTCCCTATGGAACATGGGTAGAAAAAAAAAGACTTCCCGTACAAAATCGCCGATCAGCTGATTTATTTACGTAATATTTTTGGGCGATGCAATTTATTTTTCAATATTTCGACCTATGTTCCACAGGGAAAATTGTTTGGATTCATGAATCCTTTGACCTCCTATTGGCTTGTAAAATTTTATTACTCCCTGTATATTATTATAAGGAATACATACACATGATGGCTGTTTGAATCCTTCTTGAGCTGTATCTTCCTGCAGTGCACGGACCAGAGCCGATGCTTCTTCTTCTTCTTGCGCGGGGGGGTGTGTTTACATACATCACGCCTATATCCCTTGCGGGGTAAGCAGAGGATAGATACGTACACATGATGGCTGTTTGAATCCTTCTTCAGCTGTATCTTCCTGCAGTGCACGGACCAGAGCCGGTGCTATAGCTTGCTTATATAAACTAAGGGACACGTACACATGATGGCTATTTGAATCCTTCTTCAGCTGTATCTTCCTGCAGTGCACGGACCAGAGCCGATGCTATAGCTTGCTTATATAAACTAAGGGACACGTACACATGATGGCTGTTTGAATCCTCCTTCAGCTGTATCTTCCTGCAGTGCACGGACCAGAGCCGATGCTTCTTCTTCTTCTTGCGCGGGGGAGTATGTTCTGCTTCTATACCGCACTCTTCTTGACCGTTTTATAAAACGCCAACTTTCAGAGTATTTATAAGTAAGTTATAGAGTAGTTTCTACTAGGTATGAATGGATGGCACGGGTACGGATACAACCTAGCAGGTCATCAGTAGCAAAACACTATTGAACCTCTATAACTTCTTATACATTGGACGTCGTTATCTATGGAACAACTGCTTACTGATACGCGCACTCTATAACTTGCTTATACAGGGTTATTTTTTAGTCAGTGCGCAAACTTATATCATGATATCAGAATCGTTAATAGAACATTTTACGCGAATAAAAAAAATATTTTTTTTAAAATTATTTTTTTGCTTTTGTCCGCCTCATAAAAAAGAAATCATGGACACACTACTTTTCAATCGGGGGTGCGTGAAACTGGCAACGGCGCTCGCGCAGCGCACCCTTCCTTCAGTCAGTTTCAGTTCTCGATTTGACCCCGTCGCGGGCGGGCGCGCACGCACCTTCGTTTCGTGACACTACATTCCCCGCCAGTGATCCCGAAATGATTTCGCGATGTCATGTTACTGCCGGCCAGGTCGCCTGACCTGACCCCTTGTGATTTTTTTGTGGGGTGAAGTGAAACGGTGTTCAATGAGGAGCCGCAAAGTCGGCAGGACCTTCAAAACAAAATCATTAGAGCTTTTGAAGAGCTCTAAAGTGAAGATTACCGGCAAGTCTTGGAACACGTCGAAGAAAATGAACAAAAACGTGCCAGACTGTCTTCAGCAGGTAGGACTGGATTATGAGCAACTGCTCTAGTACTCAAATCATCTTTCTAAAGGCTCAGCTACACAAGACCGGCGCGCGATAGCCGCGTTCTGGCCATACGAGTTTTGTATGAATGCCCGATCAAATTACACCCTGTTAATTTGTATGAGTAGACCGTTTTAGTCTTTATTCCTAAATAACCTCTCAAGGTTAGTTCACATTGACGTAGTAGCAACATTTTAGTGACCTAATCAAGTTTGACTGTCATACTTTTTGAATTTTCACTACTTTCTCATTAATGCACAAAATTGCTGTTTACTTTACTTTAAATGCATGTACTGTAAGGATAATTCGGTTAAAATCATCGAAGGGCAGACACGCGCAAAACGAAGCTACCGCATAGCATCAGTGTACATAAAGCTTTACTGCAGCGCGGCGCGGGCGGCGGCGGCGCCGGCGCCAGATGACCCGCGGGCGCCACCATGTCTGGCGTTGTAAGACGCGGTGACTAACCGCGACGTTGCCAAACCGTCACAACCTCTGTGGTAGTAGGCAGGTTGTGTAGGCATTTTATGTACTATCAGCAACGGCTCCAGTTGCCACTGAAGTCTTTACTGGTTATTCAGAATGTTAGAAAAACCTTTGAATGTTGATCTTTGAAAATGGGTATCATAATCTTTACTGATTTAACTGTTGTAACTTTATTCTTGTTAACTGTAAGAAAATTCATTCTTAAGTTGATCACGTAGATGGTTGGTTACTCGTGGTGCTACTGATAGTACAAACCCGAGTTACCATTAAGGATTAACATTTACAGGTAGGTAAAGTAGCATCACTCCATATCAAGCCGCGAGTTTCGTAAAACGTAATGAACACCAGAGTTCTCTTTGATACAATAAATACCCTGCACTGCGCTCGCCAGTCCAACCTGGTGACAATTGTGTCACTTCAGTTTGGTAAGGAATAAATTGCAAGCTAAACTACCGTCCGTTATAAGATGTTCCGTGCTTTAGAGGTGTATTAGAGGAAGGTAGGTATTTAGATAGCGTTGCTTACTGCTTACACAACCACGTCAGAGACAAAACACTAGGTATGTGGTTTAATAAAGGGTTCATCGACCCGATGTCCCTCACGAAATGTTAGAAATCAACTTCTTTCCTACATTATCACATCACCCTAATAAGCCCGTTTTTACGGTACTGTACCTAGTCTTATCAGGATCTGACAGCTGTGAAATCTTTTTATCATGAGGATACGGACTAGACAAATGACCCGATCAACCCTTGCGTATGTTAGTATAAGTAGTAGTTAGTTATAGTAGCTGCTCTTTCTTAACCTAACTGGGAAAAATCCCACTACTTGATTAACAAAATAATCTTATCTCTCCGCATAAACGAACCAGGGCCCATCAGATCAAAAGACCAACATTCAAACCTCTACCTACACCACGGAGGCAGTTTAAGTGTATGTACTTGTGAGATAGGTACTTAGTTGTTATCGATCATTGACCTTGACTGGTCATTGACCTGTATTGCAGGTAGAAGCTAGAACACAGTCAGCTGATGGGCCTAGGTAATTGGGCCGCGCGACGTTGCCATACTGAAAGCCACGCAGTGTACCTAATAGGGTGATCCACACTTACGTACGATCCTGGGATAAGTTTAAATGCGATTATTTCAAGTTTTTTGTTCTAAGTCAGGGGTAAAAAAAAAATACGTGTGTTCTAAAATTTTATAACCATTACGTATGTTGAAGCTGCGCACTGACTAAAAAGTAACCCTGTATACCTACTTATAATAAGTGTCGATGACCGAAATTACGCGACGGAATTCGGCGTAATTACGTTAGCAATGCTATTTGCATTACGGATGACACACTTCAGCCGAAGTAATTTCAACCATAGTCTAATAAAACATGGTCTCACATTCCCAGAGAAACACAAGCCTACGTCACTAGTATTGCCACTTTATTTCAATAAAATACGTTACCCACAAGCATGATGACGTAGTCTTGTGTTAGTCACGTGGTTCACGAGTCTCGGAATGAAATACCAGGCGGAGTATCTTATTATACCATGACTTCAACGTGATTTGGGCGTAATTTCGGCGCTTATAGTGTGTCATCCCAACCGAAAACGCCAGGTACAGACGGAACGTAGTGCGTCTAGACACTAAGAGATATCACGCCTATATCCCTTGCGGGGTAAGCAGAGGATGGATACGTACACATGATGGCTGTTGGAATCCTTCTTGAGCTGTATCTTCCTGCAGTGCACGGACCAGAGCCGATGTTTCTTATACATTCATATATCACGCCTATATCCCTTGCGGGGTAAGCAGAGGATGGATACGTACACATGATGGCTGTTTGAATCCTTCTTGAGCTGTATCTTCCTGCAGTGCACGGACCAGAGCCGATGTTTCTTCTTCTTCTTGCGCGGGGGGGTGTGTTCTGCTTCTATACCGCACTCTTCTTGACCGTTTTATAGAACGCCAGCTTTTAAAGTATTTATAAGTAAGTTATAGAGTAGTTTCTACTAGGTATGAATGGATGGCACGGGTACGGATACGACCTAGCAGGTCATCAGTAGCAAAACACTATTGAACCTCTATAACTTCTTATACATTGGACGTCGTTATCTATGGAACAACTGCTTACTGATACGCGCACTCTATAACTTGCTTATATACCTACTATAATAAGTGTCGACGACCGAAATTACGCGACGGAATTCGGCGTAATTACGTTAGCAATGTTATTTGCATTACGGATGACACACTTCAGCTGTTACAACCTCATGTCTACATTTACCTTTATCTATGCTCTTGTCAAGTCATTGTCTCAATTACATTGTCTGTCTACTAAGAAAATGTAGTTTATTTTATCAGCCGAAGTAATTTCAACGTGATTTGGGCGTAATTTCGGCGCTTCTAGTGTGTCATCCCAACCGAAAACGCCAGGTACAGACGGAACGGAAATTCAGCCGCGTAATTTCGGTCGTAGTGCGTCTAGACACTAAGAGATATCACGCCTATATCCCTTGCGGGGTAAGCAGAGGATGGACACGTACACATGATGGCTGTTTGAATCCTTCTTCAGCTGTATCTTCCTGCAGTGCACGGACCAGAGCCGATGCTATAGCTTGCTTATATAAACTAAGGGACACGTACACATGATGGCTGTTTGAATCCTTCTTCAGCTGTATCTTCCTGCAGTGCACGGACCAGAGCCGATGCTATAGCTTGCTTATATAAACTAAGGGATACGTACACATGATGGCTGTTTGAATCCTTCTTCAGTTGTATCTTCCTGCAGTGCACGGACCAGAGCCGATGCTATAGCTTGCTTATATAAACTAAGGGATACGTACACATGATGGCTGTTTGAATCCTTCTTCAGTTGTATCTTCCTGCAGTGCACGGACCAGAGCCGATGCTATAGCTTGCTTATATAAACTAAGGGACACGTACACGTGATGGCTGTTTGAATCCTTCTTGAGCTGTATCTTCCTGCAGTGCACGGACCAGAGCCGATGCTTCTTCTTCTTCTTGCGCGGGGGAGTATGTTTACTTACATATATCACGCCTATATCTATTGCGGGGTAAGCAGAGGATGGATACGTACACATGATGGCTGTTTGAATCCTTCTTCAGTTGTATCTTCCTGCAGTGCACGGACCAGAGCCGATGCTTCTTCTTCTTCTTGCGCGGGGAGTATGTTACATATACACTTCCCATCAGAAAAATCGAGACGCTTTGCAACTTTACGTTTTGTACGGATCACATTATCCGAGACATATGTTTATTTTGGAATTAATATCTAATGTCGTTTAATAGTGAATATTATGAGGTTTCTAAATCATAATATCAACGTTCTTTATTCTACTTTTAGTTTCATATATTTAAGATTTTGTTCAACTATGAAAAGGAAAGTGTCTCGATTTTTTTGATGGGGAGTATATTATACATACTTATATCACGTCTAAATCCCTTGCGGGATGGGCAGAGCATAAACGGCTATAAAAAACAGCTATTTACATGGTCATTCGGAAGACTGTGTATCACCATAATGACACCAGCCTGTCGCCTAAAATTCCAATACACATCAACTCTCGAATCCCTTAGTCGCTTCTTACGACACCCACGGGAATGATATGTGATGATGCTATATGTGCTTTGCAGTGAGGTCCAAATCAAATGCCTTTACATGCTGAAAAGAAATATTTATAAGGGATTTTGATGACAAAATGAATACGTACACATGATGGCTGTTTGAATCCTTCTTCAGCTGTATCTTCCTGCAGTGCACGGACCAGAGCCGATGCTTCTTCTTCTTCTTGCGCGGGGGGGTGTGTTTACATACATCACGCCTATATCCCTTGCGGGGTAAGCAGAGGATGGATACGTACACATGATGGCTGTTTGAATCCTTCTTCAGTTGTATCTTCCTGCAGTGCACGGACCAGAGCCGATGCTTCTTCTTCTTCTTGCGCGGGGGAGTGTGTTCTGCTTCTATACCGCACTCTTCTTGCCCGGTCTTTATCCAGTACGTGTACACCTAAGTTTTAAAACAAGATTTCTTTTAGAATGAAGCAAAACTTAAAAACTATTTTTCCTCAAACTTTTTCGTTTCTAAATATAAAAATTAAAAGGTTTACATAATATTTGACAGTTTTTTTTGGGTGCCTACATTGAAAGTGTTTTATGTAACAAACAACAAACAAAAGCGGTTTAACATATTTAGTGCATCACTTTTTTCATAAGTTTATTTATACCATGAAAAGTCAGAAAAAATAAATTAATCTCCAAAAAAATGAAACGCAAATTGTGTCTGGACATGATTTTCATGCAATTAAAAATTCGACACTGGTATGGCTCCATGGCTCCAATGAAGTTATTATTCGTTCAGCTAACATTTCGACACTCGTACTATCCTACTTATTAAAGTTGAACGGTGAATAAACTCATTGATGGTGCTTCTATGACATATTTTATTTGGTTACCATTCTTCTTCTTCTTTTCGTGTGGGACACCGAGTCGTTCAACGGTTTTCTGTATCAAAATATTTGAACTGGAGAAACTATGGAAGTTACCCTTCTAGCTAGACATAATAGTAAGCTGTGTTTATATGAGACCTGAATACCCAAATTTAAAACATTTCCCGTGTCAGATACACATTTCTGTGGAAACTTGCAAAAATTTTCACCGCAGGCTGGATTTGAACAAGCGACCTTCGCCATCTGTACTGGCGACGCCTCTACCAACTGGGCTACAGCGGCTCACTCCAAGCCTGCGCATTTACAAGTGTATCTCGACCACTAACGATCTACTGGAATAGTTTTTGCAACTAATTCCAAACAATTATATGAGACCTCTACTAACCTGTTGGCAAGTCTTGGACAGCATGAGTTGTGCTATAGCACAGTAGTTGTTGGCGAAAACTTTGTGCAGCGCGCGGAAAAGTGACTGGTCTGAACCGGTCCATTCTGATTCCACATCAGATTCACTCACTGTCAAACCTGGAAGTAAATAGTGATTAGATGAGTCACACACGCCTTAGGGTATATGCTTATATAGGGTGTATTTTTATTAGTGTCGGATCCGTTAAGGGTGTGTTCTGTCAATGAAACTGAACAACTTTCCCCAAGGAATATAGGTCGAAATATGAAAAAAAATTTGGGCCTCCCATACAAATTGACCCGGCCGGCCAACACACTTAGTATGGGAAGACCAAAATTTTTTCGTATTTGGAGCTATGTTCCTTAAATGTTCAGTTTCATGACAGACCTTAACGGATCCGCCACTAATAAAAATACACCCTATATACGGGGTGTTAGGGACGGTGTAACGAAAACTTTGCAGGCGTACTCAGACCATGAAACTGAACATATTTTACTATGGAGCCAATGGTGGGAAACGAAAAAAATTTTCCGACCTCCCATACAAAATTCACACGATCAGCTGACTGACTTTGTATGGGAGGTCGGAATTTTATTTTTGTTTCCCACCATTGGCTCCATAGTAAAAGTTGTTCAGTTTCATGGTCTGAGCACGCCTGCAAAGTTTTCGTTACACCGTCCCTAACACCCTGTATATAAGCAAGCTATAGAGTGCGCTTTAGGCCCTGCGACGTACTGTCAAAGCGTAAGCAGTTGCAGACTTCAAATGTATGAGAAGTTATAGAGGTTAAGTAGTGCTGTCACTGTCGTTTTGCTACTGACAGACAGAGAGGGTGCGCCCAGACTACTGCCACCAGTTCCTACTTTTTACGCGCACTCTATAGCTTGCTTATATCTATATACTTTAAGTTCTACGCCAACCGAGGCTGCTCGTTGCCATTCGCTCGTGCGCAGGCGAGCCAAGTTTGGCCCTAATTATAAAATTATAGGCAAACTTCTGAATTCCGTAGATTTTGGCTCGGCCCGCGCGCGTTCGCCCGAGCACGAGCCTGATTTGCCTCGGGTGAGGCAAGTAATTTTTTTGTCGTTTGCCTCGCGAGGCAGCGAGCAGCCTTGCTTGGTGTGGATCGATATTGATATTATTATTATTACATAAATCATATACCTACGTTTACAATAAGTCATTCTATAATTCGTTGCAATAAGTAGTAAACCATGAATAAATTTCATTCTTTTCAAAACAAAAAAAATGCACTATTTTAGCTGCAGAAAAAATAACATATATTTTTAGAGTGCCGTACCCAAATGGTAAATACGGAACTCTATTACTGAGACTTCACTGTCTGCCCTTCTTTATCAGGCTGTATCTCATAAACAGTTCATATTTTCACAGATGCCGTAGTTTTGTTGCCGCTATAACAACGAATACAAAAATTTGAATAGAGTAAATATTAAAGATACAAAAAACACATTTTTATGCCATTTTATACACAATGGTACGGCAGTGGATTGGAATTTTTTATGCACTAACAGCGCTATATTATTTAAATTTTCAATTTAATGGTACGGCACATTCTGTGCGCGAGTCCCACTCGCGCTTGGTCAATCTTAGGTTCATATAATATACTAGCTTTTCGCCGGTGAGTTTACAATTTCACGATTTACTTCATTAATACGTTAAATTGTGATCCGTGTGTACGTTTTACGATATTTCGACAGATTATAATTTAGCGAGTTATATTGTAATTTTACGATAACATATACGAACCGAGTGCGTTGTAGGCAGGCTGGTCGTTGTCTTTCCTCGCGCCGTTGGAGCTCCAGTGGCTGAAGCTCGAGTTGCTGTTGCTGCCTGTAACATGGAAATAAACTATACAAACACAATTCCTTCAAGATTTGCTATGGAAATGTGATGCAAGAATAAAAAATAATACCTTTGTTTCGATATTAAACCTACCCTGAATCTATGACACGCATTCCAATTACCCTGTACAATGTACATATAATGTTTGATTTAAATTCAAATTCATTTATTTCAGACTGTATATGATTTAGGGCAGGGATCTTTGCGCCACTTTGAACATCTAGGGTATCTTCAGTAATAAACGGACTTACTGTACAATTACACAGCGTTTTATTTCACTTTGGTCACAAGAATATCACAGATTTATATGAATTTTTGCAGAGCACAATTATTTACATGTATTTCGGCCGATCACAATGTACAGACCCTTCAAATACAAAAGCACCCTACATTACATAGAAATACGTAAGCAAATATTAATAATTTTCGATTCTAAATTTTCATACAAATTACCCATACTACCACTGTGGGCAGTTCAGTGTTGGTGTATAAAGTATGCGTCCAGCGTAAGCTATAAATATTATGGCTAAGCGGATACTATGGTACAAACATAAAATATGAAATTATTGTCAGTTGTGGTTCGGGACATAGTGTTGTCGTCAACACAGATAATAAAAAATGTTAAAGGCCGTTCAGCAAACAACATATTTCTTTACCTTTTTGGAAGCGGTTGCTGTCATTGCTATCTTCAGAAGAGGCGTCGTTGGGGGAGTCCATGGCGTGCGCGACACTTTTGTCCTCTTCACCAGCAGCTTTTTCACGGGCCAGCTTTTCCTTCATGCCTTCCTATAAAAAAAACATGTGTTTATGTGACAAATTGTTATTTGTTTAATCATACAGCCTCTCCCTCGAAATCCTACTTTTCCTTCCTGTGAATCCTATACAATATGTAAAAAAAAATACTTTAAGGGGTGAATCAGTGCATGAAACTGCACAACTTTCTCCAAGGAACACAGGTCGAGATATGAAAACATTTTTTATACTTGCCATGCAAATTGTCTCGGCCGATTGGTACCTACACTTTATATTATTTTTTTATATGGGAGATCTCATATTTTTTTCAAAATTTAGCCTCTGTTCCTTGGGGAAAGTTGTTCAGTTTCATGGACTGGTCCACCCCTAAAAATATTTGCAGTTGATTTCTTTTCCTTATATTCATTATTATGTTACAAGTAACTCTATTCTTTATTTCTCTTCTACTACACTTTTCGCAAAATTCACCACATCCAACAATTCTTTTTTGAAATCAGCTGGCCTTTGCGGCCTATGTTAAAAACCCTCACAATTTACATTGGCAAAAAGGAAAAAGCTTCACAATTTAAATTGGCAAAATGGAAAAAGCTTCACAATTTACACTATCAAAATTTTACTTACCATATGCATGTAACAGTTAGATCCACATGGTTCTGAAAACGGCTTGAGATCAGGCCCCTTGCGTTTGGTGAGATTCGGTCGCGGGTGGCACGCTTGCAAACCTGACAATATTTGTATTGCTATTTTAGAAAGTATACTTCAAAATACCTACTATTTTGATGATTGACAATAATTTCAAACAGCTAATAAAGTGAAAATGGAAAGCACCACTAAGTCAGACTGTTTAGGAAATCGATTTATTCTTGATCCTAAAATGATCTCACAAAAATATTCATCTGACAAATGTAGCAAAAAACATTAGAGTGGTCAGTGAATGATTCAGGTTGGAAAATCTTGGACAATCAATTTTACGACGGTACTTAATTAGGTAAGGTATTTTAGTATGTTTATCTCCCTAAGAGTCCAAACAAAGTTCCGTCGTAAAATTGATGGTCCAGGATTTTCCTAACCACTCATTGACCAATCTATAAGTGTCAAAACA
Source organism: Phthorimaea operculella (assembly GCA_024500475.1). Classification (NCBI taxonomy): domain Eukaryota; kingdom Metazoa; phylum Arthropoda; class Insecta; order Lepidoptera; family Gelechiidae; genus Phthorimaea; species Phthorimaea operculella. Next base: position 4,812,614 of record JANFCV010000017.1, read on the forward strand.
CACATGCTCATAGTATAGTCGCAGTAATTCGGATTGTCTGTGCAATAAAGATCTGATTGTTCAATATACAGTACAAAATAAAGTAGCTTTTTGCGTTTCTCTAACGCTTACTCTTTTTATCTGATTTTAATGCGGTGTTTGTATTAGATAAGGTTTATATGTATAACACACGCCGGGAATGCCTTTTTCCCTCAGGAAAATGAGTTGCAACGCGTGAAAACGCTAGTTTATACCTACATAAAATCCCTGCGACTAAACTATACGCAGTGTCTCGACTGAAGATGAAATGTTTATTTCTGATGGAAAATGTTACTTACAGAATAGATATTTTTAGACTATGAACAATACACAAAAGATAAATAAATAAATATGACAGCGATTGTGCAACATACAGTAGATAAATATTCTAATAAATAAATAATAGGATGAAATTTTAATTAATACAACTTCATTACTACATCTAATAATGAGACACACCGATTCGAGTTTAAATATGAGATGGCCAGTCATCTAGACATGACACTTACAAGATGACTGTCGCGAATAGATGACAGTTGCAAATGGTTTTGAAGATTATAAGCAGTTTCGCAGGATTTAGGGCAGAACACACTGTTTCCGGATGCACCACGGAGGTGGTGGGTTCTGCCCTTTAAATGACTACAAGTTGATAAAATAAATAGAAATATGACGATTATTTTATGATACATAAAATACGCAAATGAATAGAAAGCTTAATGATATGAAATGATAGAATACACAGTAAAATACACGGCCTTACCTGCCGCCTGACTTCCTGTCAGCGAAACAGAATAAGAACCGATCAGGGCGTGGGCATCGTGAGCGTGGCTCAGATTAGGCTGCTCGACTTACATAATAGGTATGTCGACCAGTAAAACTTGATCTCACGGAGACCGGATTAATGCATTTGCATATTTAAACATTTGTTATCGCAAATAGCATATTTTCTCTAAAGTCTTGTTATCATGCACATTTTCAATAATTTTCGAGTGTGTGAAAGTTTTTTATTCGTTCTCATTTCGTTCTATTACACATGTTTTTCTCATTGTAGACGAGTTTTTGTCGTAAAAATGTTCTACATTGTCGAATTTGTTAGAAAAGTGATTTAAATTCTGTTTAATAAATCCAAATTACATATTTTGAACTTGCATATTTTTCCAGTGTTTGTTGCATATAATCCGGTTCCCAGTCATAAAAATTAAAGTTTTTTTTTGTTCTGCTGTCTGAACTGAACCCGAAACTGTGCCTTTCATCGTTCCTTTCACGGCGACCATCATTTAATGAAAGTAGAAGATATAAGTGTTAATTGGAAGGATATAGTCCGGGAAAGAGGCATAATTTATGTATCGAGACATTATTTGATTTCGACAGTCATCGGCCAATAACACGCGGTACCTGAGTTGGTAGAGTGATGGAACGGTATTCCACTATCCCAAGTTCAAGATCCAGTGGCAGTAGGAATTTTTCATCTTGCATTTTATTTTTTAGAAACAATATGAGATGAAGTCACTTTGTTTTGCATACATTTTGCATATCGACCAGTCTAACCATAAAACTGCTACACGATGCCCATTCTTGTCACAAACACAATAATCAAACAATATAATAATTATTAGTTACATTCTAGTACTTACTTAAGAATATTATTAGAATACTTACTAGAATATATTTCACACAAGTGCTATTTTTACATAGACTAAAGAAATATTAGTACTTATTTTAAACCCATAATTTCAAAACAAAATTCTACATAAAAACATTTCACAAGACAATATTTTTCGTAATAGCATTATGTTTCAACAAGGGCCAAAGCAGCCCATGAAATTATAGATGCAACAATTAGTATCAGGCGTTACTTTGCGGAAGTCCATCTTGATAAAAGTGATAGAAATATATTTAGTTCTTCCGCACTTATGATGGCAGGTTATGCTGTTGAGTGACAACTTAAGTTACTGAGTGACAAGTTAAGTTTAAGTGAGTGACAAGTTAAGGTTCGAATCAGGGAGTTCTAGATCCATTAAGATAATACTCACGGTGCAGGAAACAGTCGTACTTGAAGCACCTTCTACAGAACAGCGTATGGAAGGAGTGCATGGTCTGGTCGCGCGACACAGACTCGGCTAGGGGTCCGTCGATGTTGGGCGTGCATTCTGGGGGGAGGGCGTTCGGGTCCGAGCGGGAGGTTAGCTCTATGTACCTGGGAAATTTACATTTTAAATCATTTTGACGAGTGATGTCGGCTTTCGTGAGAGGCACGTAATCCAAGGGCAGGCACACATGTGGCAACATATGGCACAAACACAGGAACCGTTTCCTCATGTCAGAGTCAACAAACAAAAGATACTTGACTGACAGGTCTTTGAACTTCTTTTTAAATCGGAATGAAAATACTGGCATTCGCCAGTAATTTTAATGGCGTCAACACACTTATAAACTGTTTTTCTATTTTAAAAGTCTAACTACCTGTATGAGTGTTTCGAAAAATATTGAATGAAAATGATATAGTATTATTTAAACAGTAGTTTTAAGCGTACAACTTTTATATTTTTGGAGTTACCCAGTCAAGTACTCTATTATGATTAATTTGTTTTGATTTTGCTAGCTCAAAAGGGCACGCGTGAAATAGCAAGATGTGCCCTTAGAGATAACACTAGCGGTTTCGGAAAGGTTGCAAAGCGACGCGGGTGCGGGCGTCAACGTTTTCAATTCAATACAAATACGCATTCGCTGCGCATCCGACGCGCGCCCGTTCTACTCCGCAACTGCTCCCAAATCGCTAGTGTGATAAAGTTCTTGTAGCAGTGAAGAATTTGACTTGAATTACATAAAAAACAAGAAGCTTCTCAAATCCTTGCGAATGTTTTTCATATATTTTAAACTTTTTTTTTTTGTGAATGCAGATAAACCCAAAACAGCAAGGTAAAAAAAGCACTTACTTCTCCCTAAGTTCCTGGGCAGTCCCTTTGTCTGGAAACTGAGTGGATATAGCTTGAAATATAGTGAAGATTGGGAACAGTTTCTCATGCGGCAGTTTCTTCTCCCCTTCTTTTCCTTCTTCCTTTATTTTCTGCTCTTTGCTATCCTTGTCTTTTTCTTTTTGGTCTTTGTCTTTTTGTGCTTCTTTCTGGGTAGGGAAAGAAAGTTTGTTTACGTTTATACATAGCTGACAATGAAACCTAAATCATCTGCTCATAGTTTTTGGACTGATTGCAGATTTAGAAATAGTAAAAAAAAGTTTATAGTTACATTTTGTTTAAACTGTGCAGCACAATACATCAGATAAATCCTAAATAATGTAAAGGTGTAAGTTCGTCAGGTGCAGCGTTTGCAGCCGAATCAAGCAGCAGAGTCATATTATGAAAGTGTTTGGCACCGCTTTCGAGGATTGCGACAGACGCGTGCAGTCTCAGTCTTACGGCCGCGCATGACGAACTTGAACCTTAACAGCCCACAGACAGCCCTTTTTTTAAATATTTTGTACACTTCATGCAGTTTCTACTGACCTCATCTTTAGACTTTCTGGCTTCCCGGTCTCGTTTCTCTTCAGCCACTTCATCCTTGGTCTGGTAAGTCATCAATGCATGAACTAATTCCACAAACAGCTGGTCATCTATGAAACCACCTTCCTTGTCTCCTGTGGGGTGAAGATCAATTTTAAATTGTCTACTATGTGGGCAAATAGTTATAGAATTATTTTCAACTAACTTAAAACAGATTATCATGAAATAAAAGTATTATTTCAATGTACTCCATGGTTACCATAGGCTATATAGTACTGTATGCTACTATGTTTATGATAGGCCAGTATGATTTTACAGGATCTGTGTGATTTTGTGACTCTTGGGCTATACAGTTCCATACAGAGAAATTTATGACTGAAACTTTCTCTCAAGGAGATAAAAATTATAGATAATGTCCATTGTACAGTTGTGCTTAAAGTTTAATGAATAAATAAATAATGATAGAGACAGAAAAAGATTTTTGATGCTGCAAATAATAGGCTAGAGTTGTGTTATAAGCACTATAGGGCCAATACCAGCTAAATGGATAAAAATTATGAGAAGACTTCATACCATGCACTTTCCCATCGTAGTTCTTGATCAGCTCTTCAATGAAGGTCCCGTCCTGATCCAACACCTCGTCCCCCATGTACGGTATGTTGTGCAGCACCGTCTCGTCTTCCACCATGAAGTTCTTCTGCGTTGGAGCCCAGGTATACATCGTAGGGATCGGGTTCACCGAGTTTATTATGCGTATCGGCACTTGTTGTGTTGTGACCACTCCTGATGCTGTTGAAATAAATGGTCTTGTTAGAACACACTATTTGTATTATGTTTTTAGATGTTTGCAGTTGTTTACAAAACTTATATTTTTATTATATAAGGTAAACAAAAATCTTACCATGGTAATAATCCTATTCAAAACACACTATTTAGTTGGGTTACACTTAGGGCTGTAGGATCTGAAATTAAACTTATACTACTCTTTCACAATACACCATGTTACTCAGGAATCAAGTAGCTTAGTTAACAAAGGTTACTCTCTACTGCCACGGTATCAAGCTCAGGGCGGAGACCATGAGAAAACATTATACAAATGGATGGCAATGGGAAACACTACTGTATGAATCATTCACATACTTAGTATGGTTCTTATGTGACAAATCTGATTCTAAGGATAATTACCATCAGTGTAGGACACTTCAGCTCGCTTCATGAGGCTCTCATGACTCGAGGTGGTCGCCGGCGGAGGCCAGAAAGGCTTCCTGCCCCCTTCAGAAGAATCCTGCTCCCGGGACTCCGCGGCTTCCGACATAATGCGCAGGTTGCGCGCCCATGCCACCTTCACTTCATCCACGCGTTTGAAACGCTAAAACATGAAGAAACAGTGCCAGTTCATCGTCTTTTTGGTCAAGATACACTACAATGTTGCAAACATTGCGAACGTTACCTTCACTTGCCGAAGCCTCATGTATTCCGTCTTCACACGCTTCTTCCATTCTGCCGACACTTTAGACTTGCTCATTTGTGATTATTTCACTGCATCAAATGGAATTTTACGTAAAATTATCCAGAAATATGGACAAAGAAAAACACCCGCGCACCGGTTGATACCATAGACTAACTCTTGTTTTTTTTCTCCTGTCATATCTCGCCACAGACTGTAGAAAATGAATGAACGGTGAATGAACTGAAACTAAACCAACACATAGAAAATGTTTGTAGTGGCGGTGGTGTAGTAAAACTATTGATTGACGTTTGTCTATGAAAGGCATAGACTTAATTAGACTTTTTTCTTCTATATTGTCTGTGGTCTGTCTGTGTGTGAAGCGAATGTGTTCGCTGCCATTTTCTATTGAATAAATTTTGGGAAAAAAGCAATTTACCAAAAAGGTGAGCATGAAAATCAAGGTATATTTTGTTATTACTTGCATTACGTTACCTGCTTTATCAATAACGCATGCCTATCAAAACACTATCCGCGTTTTTCGGCTACGGATTACGTAATTTTGTTGATCCTCGTCACAAAAATTTACGAAACATCAATATACCGATGTGCGAAGGCGTTTCTCGAGCGAAGAACGTAGAGTTGTTGTCTACACCGAAAAGTTGTTCTGTTTGTAGGTGTGTGGTACCTACAAACTGCCGCAGGTTATGCGAAAGTATGTCCTCGTATCGCGGCGGAGCATGGGACGGCGGGCCGCCTGGCGCCGAGGCTGAGTACGCGGGGCAGCCGCCGCCGCCCGCCTACCCCCCGCCCGCGCCCGCGGCCCCCGCGCTGCCCGCCACCGACCCCTGGACCGGCGTCAGCTACAGCCAATACGGACCACCGCCCAACTACGACTACCAGGCCTACAGCAGCGGCTACGGATATAACTATGACTCTAGCTATTACAGACAAGACGGGAACTACTACAAGTACCCGGGCACCGACTCTGGGTCTGCCTATCCGCCTCCTCCGCCAAGCGGTTACGACTACGCGCCGCGCGACCGTCCGCGCTCGCCCCACGAGCCGCGCTCGTACGACCGACGTCGGCGATCTTATTCCAGAAGCGTATCGCCTTACATAAAGAAGGAACGTAGCGGCTCTCCATACGTAAAAAAGGAGCGCATTTCCCCATATGTTAAGAAAGAACGAGTATCTCCTTATGTAAAGAAAGAACCCAGAAGTGTGTCACCTTACGCTAAAAAGGAAAGAGCATATTCCAAGAAAAGGGACAGCAGCTATGAAGGCAGCCGCAGAGGCCGCTCAAGAAGCCGATCGGCTAAGTCCAAGAGAAAGTATTCCTACAGTGACCATTCAAGCTCTCGGTCCAGGTCCAATTCTCGATCAAGGAAATATAAAAAGAGACGTTCAATGTCTTCAAGCTCCTCAACTTCAGCCAAATCTTATAAGAAAAAGAGCAAGAGTAGAGTGCGCGACTCTTTGACTCCTCCACCAAGAAAAAGGAAGTCAAGATCTCGATCTTGCAGAACCCCAAGTTCTAGATCTGTAAGCAGATCACCACGACTGAGGACTGAAAAAGAAGCACTGAAAAGAAAAGATACGAAATCTCATACAAGCAAAGATGCAAAAACTAAAGATGTAAAAGTGAAAAGGGAGGTTGTCACTCCGCCTAGGTCTCCTAAAAGGAAAAGTCCAAAGGAAAGATCTCTTACTCCTCCAAGGAGTTATCAGAAAGTCGAGCGCTCTGTGTCGCCACCGAAAAGTTACAAGAGCAGCACTAAAAAGAAGCATAGAGACAGCTCTGTCACTCCGCCTAAGAGCTACGCGAGAGCTCGCTCCTCGTCCAGTTCGAAATCGCGTTCCAAATCGCGGTCGAGAACGCCTTCGCCGCGCCATTCCAAACGCAAACACTCGCGCTCACGTTCGCGTTCTCATACTTCCAAATCCCGGCGTAGTTCTAGCTCTTCCAGCCGCTCGTCGGCCTCCCCGCGACGCTCTCGCTCTAGAAACAGACGCACGAAACGCAAATCCATCTCTAAACACCGGTCGCGATCGACCAGCCGCTCCAAACGCCGCTCCGTGAGCAAGAGCCGATCAAAATCGCGACGAAGCGTCTCGAAATCGCGTCGCAGCATTTCCAAATCTAAAGGAAAGAAGAGGTCTGCAAGTCGTTCGAAGTCACGATCCAAATCTCGCTCGCGCAGCCAGAGCGGCACGCCAAGCGACGACGACCGACGCGGCCAGTTCACGGTCTCAGACAGAAAACTGTTCTGGAAACAACACAGAAGCCGAATAGAAGAAAAACGCCGGAGAAGTCCTCCTAAAGAAATCAAACCTCCGCCGGGGGCTGTCGAAAAAACTAGACAAGTTGACGACATCGAATACGGCGCACCTCCCGAACTCGAAGGGCCTAATTTCGAGGAGCTACTTCACAACTCGATGCCAGGCTCTTCCAAACAACCCAATGCTGCATTACCGATAAAGAATGACGGCAGCTTCCTCGAAATGTTCAAAAAGCTGCAAGAGGAGACCAAAAAGATTGAGGAAATCGAAAAAAAGCCTGAAATAAAGAAACCGTTGCCTTTTATCGGGAAGAGGCGCGGCGGGCGAGTTTTAAAGACTGGGATAGTAAAGAAAGCGAAAGCAATCGATGAACAAAATGCCGACAATACGCCTAAAGATGCGTGGTCGCTCTACATGCAAGAAGTTAAGAAATACAGAGAAACCTCTTGCGAGGAGGAGCGGAAAACCAGACCACTCGTTAAATAGACTAACCATAATAAGAGTAGTTTAAGTTTGTGTTTGACGTCTGTATAATTATGTTACGTGTATCTTTATTTTATACCCTACTAAAACATTTAAGTATGTATTCATCTATTCGTCTCTAGCTTAACTAAGACAGGATGTCTCATAATAATAAAGTATTCTGAGGAGATTGTGTGTTTGTTTACAGCAACATGCCTGAAATGATCAAATCCCCCAGCGAGATCAAAACCGCACCTTTCGACCCGCGGTTCCCTAACACTAACCAGACCAGGTAATGCTTTTTTTTACTCATCAATACCTAGCAGGTCCTGATTCAGACATCCTAAGGTAAATAGTATCAAGAAATCTACATAGGGTGTGCTACACCAACAGAATGCAAACTGCGAGCGTAGCGACACTGACACCAGTGTTCATCGGGTCGTTGAACGACTCGGTGTCCCACACGAAGAGAGAGAGCGAGGTTGTGGTTTCTCAGGAGGCCTGCAACCCGTAGGTACACGTATTGCAAGCGAAGCCAGCTCGTTGTTTCATGAAGGTCCGCACCCCATAGCTACATGTATTGACCTCGTACTACGCAGCGCGGCCACGGTCACGGATCGGGTCCAAATTTTGTAGAATAATTGTACCTAAATTGTACTATTTAGTACCTCAAGAGAAAAAAATTGTACCTCTCAATTTATTGAGTTATTGATACTTTAATGTGGCCGCGCCTGGAAGCATCCTTCCTGGCGCGGCCACGCTCACAGCGCACGAATGTTTAGATATTATCGAAAGCGAGATATGCCAAAAAAATGTACCTAAATTGTACCTCCCAAATACCTCCTCCTCCTCCTCTTTCGTCCGAAGCGCGCTAGCGAGCGGTCGTGTCGTGCGCCTTGCTTTGCTGAGTACAGTGACGCAAACAATTCAAATATTACAGTATACGTAATAAAATCAGATAAAACAATGTCGCATGCAAACAGTACTTTTCTGCAAGAAACTGCGGAGGCGGCAGCAAGTGCAGTAAAAAATGCATTGGAAATTGTTTCACCGCCCCAGTACGTTACATTCAGGAACCAGATGAAAAATATTAATATAAATGAAATGTCCTTCGAGACTAGTGTCTTGAAAATACTGCAGGAGATGCAAGATCAGCAAGGAGCAAAACTGGACGCTCTTCAAGTAGAACTGTCAGCAATCAAGGCCCAAAATGATGCCATACACAAGAAGCAAACTGACCTTGAAAGTTCTGTGAAGCGGCTTAGTGAAAACTACCAAGAAGTTCTGGATAGACTTGGGAAATTGGAAGAAAAGGAGAAGTTAAACGAGGTTTCTAACAAAAACCAATTTGAACAGGATTCTCTACGTGTGAACGAGCTTGAGTCCCAGCTTGAAGATATGAACAGGAAGATTCGTATGAAGAGCATTGAAATTGCGAACATTCCTTACCAGAAGGATGAAAACCTTATGCGCATACTGCAAGATGTTTTTACAGCTTTACACTTAGAGTTCATAGAGGACAAAATTTCTGATGTACATCGAGTACCCAACAAGGACATCCGAAAGCGCTCTATTAGAGTCGAATTTAATAACCTGAAAAACAAGAATGATCTTCTGGGCGCTCTGAAAAACTATAACAAGCAACACCGTGATTCACCTTTCAGTACAGAAGATCTTCGCATGCCAGGGAACAAGATGCCCATCTATATGTCACACTACCTCACACCAGCGTCAGCAAGACTCTTCTTCCTCGGTCGTAACCTGAAAAAACAACGAAACTACAAGTACTGTTGGGCGAGCCTCGGGAAAATTTACGTGAAAAAAGATGACACCTCTCCAGCCATCCTCTTGAAAAACGAAGATCATGCCCATCATCTAATGAACCAGTGACTATCTATGAATCTTAATTACGGTATTAATCTTGTTCTTATGTTAATAGCCACACGACACACAAACATGTTCAATTATGAATTGAAAATCCAAAATTGCAATGAACTCATACTTCAACTATCTTTAAAACCAAAATCCCTAGTAAACTTTTTAACCACATACACTAACACCAACCAATCACCTATTTTTACAAATAATAATCACACACCCCAACCCTTAAACAACATAGCGCTTAATTATTCACCACTCGTAACAGTACCTTCTTGTGCTTTCTATATCATACTAAAAATCAAAAATTATTTTGGACTTATGTCCTGCTTAAATCATGACTGATATAATGAATGTTTTAAATGATATAGAAAGCACTGACATTTTTCAAGCGCATAATGTTGCTCGACCTGAGGAATGCAAGGGAATAATTAAAACTACAGAAGGTCTCACCATATTAACCCAAAATATCCGAAGAATTAATAAAAACTTACACAAATTCAAAACATTCTTATACAGACTTGACTTTCAAGTAGACATTATTGTGCTCACCGAGTGTTGGCTTGACGAAAAATACAGCAACTTTCGTCTCGCCAACTATAATTACCACTCTACTAAACAAAATAAAATCCAAAATGATGGCATAGTTATATATACGAAACCGTCACTTAAGGTCTCTGTATCTGAACCAGATTTTTTAGATTCTAATTGCCTAATGTTGACGATGGGCAACGAAATTTCTGTCATTGCTCTGTATCGATCACCAAGTTACAAAAAGAAGAAACATTTAAAAAACTTCTTACATTCTCTTGATTTGGTTATTCAATCTACTGCAACCAAGTCATGTGTGATTACTGGGGATATCAACATTGACATCTCTGCTGATAGTATTGATTTTCGCAAGGATAAATATCTTGACTTAATTACCTTACATGGATTTTACCCCACCTCAAACTCTCCGACCAGAGAGTTAACCTGCCTTGATCATATGATGGTTAAATCACAAGAGCAAGGGATATCAATAACTTGTGAATCAAATATCACGGATCATCAAGCCGTTATCTTATCTCTCGACAAAATGGCTAAACTAGAAAATAATGTCCAGAGAACGATAACAAAAATTGACTACAATCTATTAAAGCAGCTTCTTTCAGAGCACGACTGGTCTATCATATACAACTCTAATGACATTGAGTTTGTTGCTAATACATTTATAAGCAGAATTCAATTATGTATTAAAAAAAGTGAAATAACTTCTTGCATACCACACAAAAAATATAACCTCAAACCATGGGTAACACCTTCACTTCTTAAGTGTATAAAACGACGCGACCAGTTCCATTTGTCTGTTAGAAAAAACCCTTATGACACTGAACTCAAAGAAGCCTATAAAAGATACAAGCAATATTGCGATAAGATTTTGTTTGATATATGCCTCGAAAATAATAAAAACCTTATAACCAAAAACTCTAACAACCCAAAAAATATGTGGAAATCGATAAAGATAGTTAGCAATACGGATACTCCCAGAAATAAATCTATTGATCTTCTTGACACCCAGCACGATCCACAATCTTCTGCTAATCATGTTAACAAATTCTTTACATCTGTTGGGTCAAAGCTGGCCAATGACATACTACAGCAATCTGGGAAAGGAGAAGATGATCTTGTTAAGGAAATGATTAGCAACATACCGAACAACCCTAGCACAATATTTTTGCAACCCACTGATGTAGCTGAAGTATCAGGTATCATATCTTCTCTTAAAACTGAAAGTGCACCGGGTTGCGATGGCATAACGAGCAAAACGTTGAAAGAAGTTAAGCAGTACATCCTCGAGCCTTTAACGTATCTAATCAACTTAAGTATTTCTTCCGGAGAGGTCCCTGACTGCCTAAAAGTAGCACAAGTATGTCCTATCTTCAAGTCGGGTAATTCCAAGGACATAAACAACTACCGCCCTATATCATTGCTAAACACTGTGGCCAAAATCTTAGAGAAAGTTGTAAATAAAAGAATAATAAACTTTTTAGAAACCAACAAAATTTTATCGAATAACCAATTTGGCTTCAGGTCCAAAAAAAGCACCGAAGATGCAGTTAAATTGCTTATTGGTGATGTATCAAAATGTTTAGATAATAAAAAGAAATGCATCGGTGCTTTTTTGGATCTGAAGAAAGCGTTTGACACTGTGTCTATTCCGATCCTGTTAAAAAAGTTAGAGAATATAGGTTTTCGAGGTGTAGCATTATCATGGATAAGTAGTTATCTTAAGAATCGAAAGCAATTTGTTAAACTTAATAATGAGGCTATCAGCCAGAGGGAGCTGGTCTCGTATGGTGTACCTCAAGGAAGTGTGCTTGGGCCGACACTATTTCTGATCTACATAAATGATTTATGTGGTTTGGATCTTGTGGCGGCCCAGGTAGTAACTTTCGCAGATGACACTGCAATAATTTTTAAGGGTAAAACATGGAATGAAGTCAAACGGACTGCTGAACTAGGAATGTTCACTGTGACCCAATGGCTAGAGAATAATCTTCTCACTCTTAATACCTCGAAAACTAAGTTTGTGGCTTTCCACATAACTGAAAGAAGCGCTCCCCCTCTAGATCTACAAATCAAACTTCACAGCTCTGACTGCAATCACACCATTCATAAGGCACCATGTTCTTGCCAAGCTATAGATCGGGTTAATCATATTAAATACCTTGGAATATGTGTCGATCAGCATCTCAAATGGGACATTCACATTAAATATCTTTGCGATAGAACTAGAAAGCTTCTGCATGTATATAAAAAGTTACGCCACCTCGTAGACAAACCCACATTAAACACCATATATCTTGCACTTGGTCAATCTATACTTAGCTATTGTGTATCAGCCTGGGGTGGAGCCGCAAAATCGATCCTCATTAAACTGGAGAGAGCCCAACGCATAGCTCTTAAGATATTACACAATAAACCGATCAAATATAAAACTAAAAAACTATACAAAGAAAGTAATGTCCTCACAATAAGGCAACTATACATACAGAAGCTAATATCCTCTTTTCATAAAACGTCCTTATCAACAATGTCGCTTACCGAAAAGGACAAATCCAAGCGAAACGTTCCAGGTAGACATAGACCTTGGGTTATTCCTAGAACTAAAACAACTTTTGCAAGACGGTTTCCAGGTTACATGGAACCTTTCCTGTATACTCACATTAATAATAAATTAAACCTTGTAAATCACACTACAACTAAATGTAAAATTGTTATTTTTAAATGGCTGATATTAAAAGATTATATTGATACCGAATCACTATTAGATGTCGGAGTAACCTAAACATACTAAATAGTTTGTGCTAAGCTAAATACCTATTATCATAATAACTAACTACTTCTACTTTGATGCACCCTGAAAATAACTATTTATTACCTATTAAATACCTTAATTCATTACTATTTACATACGCACAACCTATACACCTATAATCTTAATTCTATTATACTAACAAATAAGCAATTAAGTAAACATATACAATTATATAATTATTTATTACACAGATCTTTGCCAAAAACGAATACCTACCTCTGACCTACCAAGAAATCTAAAATCGTAATCATAACAACAGTTTTTATCTGCATGTCGAAAGTATACTGCGCCGCATTCCTTACTTGAAGTAGTTCCTTGCAATGGTTCGGGTTGGATAGTGTAGTTACTACTACCCTCTTACAATATCTATCTCCTTGTTTAAGCAAAGTTGGCTATTAATGTAATTAGTTGGTAAAATTTAAAGTGTATAATATTTAAAGTGAAGTGGCTTAATAGTTATTGAAAACATTGACATAAGTGTCTTCTACAAACCTACTGTATTAACTACATCTAGGATGAAAGACTGGCTTCCCATAGCACAGGGTAACCTAGTTTGGGGGCCAGGCAAACATGCCATGTATCTTGTAAGTTTCAAATAAACTTTATTTTACTTTTACTTTTACCTAATCTCACAAATCTAGCTAAATGGATAGTCCATAAAAAATGATCACAAACTTTCCCATACACCAAATTTTCCTTTGGAAAAGCCGTAGAGCCGTGACCAGTCTAAGAGGGAGGTCAAGTTACGCTCAGGTCGCAATATTCAGACAGTACGTGACCAGCATAACTTGACCTCATGCTTAGGCTGGCCATGTTACTATGATAGCGAGGACCTATTTAATAAGATTTCAATGAACAAGTATGTATGAGTTGGAGTAGAGGTCCCATTGGTCGAAAATGACAAAATGGCGATTTCAAAAAACCCCTGCCCGTTACTTAAATTGGATCGTTTTCCATACAAAATTTTAATGGAGTTACGTCTTTAAATGAGACAAAATTATGAATAAAAAACTTGATGGGAAGTCCCGTGCTTTTATAACATTTTCGCAAAATAAAACAAATAATTTTTTAATCATCAGATTTCTCTGTAAAAACCGTGTCGCCACTTAATGAACATAGATGTAGCTACTGCTGCAATAAACACGTTTAATTTTTTTGTGGAGAAAATACTTGATATTTTTTTACGTTAAGCAGTTTTGCGACATATTTACGTGTGCCTTCCTCATCTCACATAAAGATTTTTTGATAAAATTGTTGGTTAGCTCATGTGTAACTCGGTTGAAGTTCAGATTTTAGTTTGTATGACGTAACGATCCCCCTTAAGACGCGGGCGTTATTCCTGATCCTGATGACAACTGTCAAACTTACAACTAGATTATCTCAGAAACCACGCGTGCTGGAGTACTACTTTCTTAGGGAAAGTTATAGGAAATGATGAGAGCCACATTTCGGATGACAGCTGTCAAACTTACAACTTGATTATCTCGGAAACTACACGTGCTGGAGTACTACTTTCTTAGGGAAAGTTGTAGGAAATGATGAGAGCTACATTTCGGATGACAGCTGTCAAACTTACAACTTGATTATCTCGGAAACTACGCGTGCTGGAGTACTACTTTCTTAGGGGAAGTTATAGGAAATGATGAAAGCTACATTTTGGATGACAGCTGTCAAACTTACAAGTAAATTATCTCGGAAACTACGCGTGCTGGAGTTCTACTTTCTTAGGGGAAGTTATAGGAAATTATGAGAGCTACATTTTGGATGACAGCTGTCAAACTTACAACTTGATTATCTCGGAAACTACGCGTGCTGGAGTACTACTTTCTTAGGGGAAGTTATAGGAAATGATGAAAGCTACATTTTGGATGACAGCTGTCAAACTTACAACTTGATTGTGGATCTGGAACTGTGCATGCTACACTACTAATTTCTTTGGAAAAGTTTTAGGTCTTGCCAAGATCTACATTTTAAGTGACAGCTGTCAAACTTTAAACTCGTTTATCTCGTTAAGTGTAAATGCTACACTATTGGTTTCTTTGGGAAAGTTGTGGGCCTTAACGAGATCTAAATGACAGGTGTCAGCTGTCATACTAAAAAGTCGCTTATATCGGAAACTATGCGTGCTAGACTATTGGTTTCTTCGGGAAAAATGTAGGCCTTAACGAGATCTACATGACAGGTGTCAGCTGTCATACTAAAAAGTCGTTTATATCGGAAACTATGCGTGCTAGACTATTGATTCCTTTGGGAAAGTTGTAGGCCTTAACCAGGTCTACATGGCAGGTGTCAGCTGTCAAACTAAAAAGTCGCTTATATCGGAAACTATGCGTGCTAGACTATTGGTCTCTTTGGGAAAGTTGTAGGTCTTGCCAAGATCTACAAGCTCGTTTATCTCGTTAACTGTGCAAGCTACACTACTAGTTACATTTTAAGTGACAGATTAAAAGCTAGTAGTGTAGCATTTACAAATAACGAAAAAAACGAGTTTAAAGTTTGACAGCTGTCACTTAAAATGTAGATGTCATCCAGACCTACAACTTTTTCAAAGAAACTAGTTGTGTAGCATGCACAGTTAACGAGATAAACGAGTTTAAAGTTTGACAGCTGTCACTTAAAATGTAGATCTTGGCAAGACCTACAACTTTTTTAAACAAACTAGTAGTGTAGCATGCACAGTTACCGAGATAAACGAGTTTAAAGTTTGACAGCTGTCACTTAAAATGTAGATCTTGGCAAGACCTACAACTTGCCCGAAGAAACCAATAGTCTAGCACGCATAGTTTCCGATATAAGCGACTTTTTAGTATGACAGCTGACACCTGTCATTTGGATCTCGTTAAGGCCTACAACTTTCCCGAAGAAACCAATAGTCTAGCACGCATAGTTTCCGATATAAACGACTTTTTAGTTTGACAGCTGACACCTGTCATGTAGGTCTCGTTAAATCCTACAACTTTTCCGAAGAAACCAGTAGTCTAGCACGCATAGTTTCCGCTATAAAAGACTTTTTAGTATGACAGCTGACACCTGTCATTTAGATCTCGTTAAGGCCTACAACTTTCCCAAAGAAACCAATAGTCTAGCACGCATAATTTCCGATATAAACGACTTTTTAGTATGACAGCTGACACATGTCATGTAGATCTCGTTAAGGCCTACAACTTTCCCGAAGAAACCAATAGTGTAGCATTCACACTTAACGAGATAAAGGAGTTTAAAGTTTGACAGCTGTCACTTAAAATGTAGATCTTGGCAAGACCTACAACTTTTCCAAAGAAACTAGTAGTATAGCACGCACAGTTCCAGAGCCACAATCAAGTTGTAAGTTTGACAGCTGTCATCCGAAATGTGGCTCTTATCATTTCCTATAACTTCCCCTAAGAAAGTAGAACTCCAGCACGCGTAGTTTCCGAGGTAATCTACTTGTAAGTTTGACAGCTGTCATCCAAAATGTAGCTTTCATCATTTCCTATAACTTCCCCTAAGAAAGTAGTACTCCAGCACGCGTAGTTTCCGAGATAATCAAGTTGTAAGTTTGACAGCTGTCATCCGAAATGTAGCTCTCATCATTTCCTACAACTTTCCCTAAGAAAGTAGTACTCCAGCACGTGTAGTTTCCGAGATAATCAAGTTGTAAGTTTGACAGCTGTCATCCGAAATGTGGCTCTCATCATTTCCTATAACTTTCCCTAAGAAAGTAGTACTCCAGCACGCGTGGTTTCTGAGATAATCTAGTTGTAAGTTTGACAGTTGTCATCAGGATCAGGAATAACGCCCGCGTCATAAGTAACGGGCAGGGGTTTTTTGAAATCACCATTTTGTCATTTTCGACCAATGGGACCTCTACTCCAACTCATACATACTTGTTCATTGAAATCTTATTAAATAGGTCCTCGCTATCATAGTAACATGGCCAGCCTAAGCATGAGGTCAAGTTATGCTGGTCGCGTACTGTCTGAATATTGCGACCTGAGCGTAACTTGACCTCCCTCTTAGACTGGTCACGGCTCTACGGCTTTTCCAAAGGAAAATTTGGTGTATGGGAAAGTTTGTGATCATTTTTTATGGACTATCCATTTAGCTAGATTTGTGAGATTAGGTATTTGGGAGGTACAATTTATACTCAAATCCAAAATTCCTGCGAGTAGTTTGACACAAGTTTGACATTTGGAGTGATGCCACCTCAAAGAGAAAAAAATCAGTGTTGGGGTAAATGTCGATATTTTACTATCGATATCGAGTGTAGTTCTCAATTTATTTTGTTGTTAGGATCTATAAGGCCAGGTCTCTTGCGGATGATTTCCCAAACAAAAGACTAAACATCGATATACGTTATACGTACATTGCGGCGTCATTATATGGGGTGAAACTTTACTAGTGACCGATAGCGAAAACTCAGAACCGGCGTGTGATAAGGAACAACTTTCCCCAAGGAACATAGGTCGAAATATATAAAACAATTTTGGACCTCCTATACAAAATTGCCGATCAGCTGATTTAGTTAAACTAGGTATGGGAGGTCAAAATATTTTTTCGTTTTTCGACTTATGTCCCTTGGGGGAAATTGTCCAAAGAATAATAACAAAAGCAAAATATATTAACAAATATATTTTGTGTAAAAATTCGACATAAATTTTTATTAACCAGTGCGGCAGTGGTAGTGCGACTGCTTGCCATGCAGAAGGTTCCGGGTTTGATCCCAGTAGTTCAATTCAATATAAATACTTCAATGGTAATATTTATCACTTTGTTAATTTGTTTCCAGTCTGGTTGGGACATTGCAGGCTAAATCACCTGATTGTCCAAACCAAGATGGTTCTGCGCTTCGGAAGGCACGTTAAGCCGTCGGTCCAGTTTGCTGTTTATGATTACTTAGACGGTGGTCGTCACCCAACCATGTCAGAGGCCTGGTACTTGGAAAACTCTAACAATAGGGTTTATGCGATCAAAAATATTAGTGATGATAATGACGCTGACTCCGTGGCCCAAACGAAAAAAATATCACGGATAATTATTCCGAGTCATCGGTAAAAGAATTGTTATCATCGTCGTCATCATCATCACTAACAGGTCCACCTTCACAAAGGCCAATGCAGGATTAGTATGGACTAGTGGCGTCTTTTTTTTTCTAGGTGTTACACGGATGGTAATTATATATTTGAGTAGAGGACAATGCAACGGACAAAAATATATACGACAACTATACCTCTATCTGTCACTGGAACAGAGATATACGCGTTTGAAGTTACTATGGGGGCTTTATTTTTCTAGGTGTTACACGGATGTTACTTATGTATTT
Source organism: Phthorimaea operculella (assembly GCA_024500475.1). Taxonomy (NCBI): domain Eukaryota; kingdom Metazoa; phylum Arthropoda; class Insecta; order Lepidoptera; family Gelechiidae; genus Phthorimaea; species Phthorimaea operculella. Next base: position 4,830,865 of record JANFCV010000017.1, read on the forward strand.
GAGTAGAAGACAATGTAAAAGACAAATAGAATATACGACAGCTATACCTCTACTTGTCACTGGAACAGAGATATAGGTACGCGTTTGAAGTTACTATGGGGATTTTTATTATTACTATTCAAATATATAAGTACCATCCGTGTAACACCTAGAAAAAATAAATCCCCATAGTATTTTTATAAACTTCAAACGCGTATTTTTCTGATTAAATCTGTCACTGGAAGTGTATAAAAATACTATGGGGATTTATGTAAATAGAGGTACAGTTGTTGCATATTTTTTTGTCTGATGCATTGTCCTCTACTCAAATACATACGCCCGTACAAAAGAAAAGGGGATAAAACGACACCCTGAGTAACACCGGTGGTAATAGCTGTTCAGGAAGTAATAGACTGATTAAAGTGGTTGATTGATTCAATATTTACCGTATTTTATTCTAGAAATAAGCTGTTGGCTATGATTTTTCGTTGATGGGAAACCTGAAATATAATGTCATTTTTCTCAAGACTCCAGCGACGGATTTTGATGTGGTTTGGGCTTGGTTTGGGTTTTAGAGTAGTATTAGCCTTAGGAACCTTATGCACTATGTCTCAATGCTGGTCGCTATTTGGTCCACTTTGGGCAATGTCCTTTAAACTTTTTTCATTTCGTAAATTATCAAGTGAAAATTAACTGGGACCGTTTTCCATAGCCTGAGATTCTGGGTTTTACTGCTACTGGGCGGCTACAGAACTTGGACTTGCGTAGACATAAACGCAACGTGATACGTCCTGTGACCTGTCTACGGGAGCCTTTAAATTCACACTTTTCAAATACTTTTTCTACCAACCTCTACCTACTCTACCTATAGATGCAACCTCAGGAAAAAACTCTTTAGATGCAAAAAAATATGTCTGTCAAGTATTATGTTTGACAATTTGATTTGTTTACTTTACGCTTTGTAAATTATTTTACCGATATTTTTCGATTTTTATTGGTTGTTACATATTTTACCAGAACAAAGGATCGTGAATTCGTGAACAATGTTTAAGATAACTACAACAGTAGGTTATATGTGATTTTTTGTGTTTCTTATCGAAGAAAATGGTGTATGTGTTTTTTGCGTCTAAATCAGTACAATACGGTATACAACATGTGTGAATGAAGTCTTTTTGAATACAATTGAGGTCCTAAATATAATTCAATGCAAAGATAAGTGTGAAATATTCTAGGGAATCAAATATATACCCATTTAGATAGAACGAAATACAATGTTTATGTTTTTTGCAGTTTGTTTTGGTTTTATGACGGATATGAATGACAGTTTACTTTTTAACATTGATACTTATGCCATAGTTCATGAAGGTTTCATAGATACAAATGTCATCATATAAGAAGGTTCCATTTGATTTCGATGGCAAGAAAAATTTCGTTTTATTTGAAATCCCGATTGTAGAGAACTTCGTACAATCCTTTTCATATGCAAAATACACATAATTTTTGAAAACTGGTAGGTACATCGCCAAAAGTACGCAATACCATCTATTTTGAGCAGCGCACTTTACTGGGAGAAAAAGCCTAGATTCCAAACATGAAACTATTTATTTTATCGATACATACAGCACTGGTCGTAACATGGTATCACCCAAGTGTCACCAACTGTCAAACTACTCGCAGGAATTATGGCCTGGGGTATAGGTACATTTTTTTGGCATATCTCGCTTTCGATAATATCTAAACATTCGTGAGATATGAGCGTGGCCGCGCCAGGAAGGATGCTTCCAGGCGCGGCCACATAAAGTATCAATATCTCAATAAATTGAGAGGTACAATTTTTTTCTCTTGAGGTACTAAATAGTACAATTTAGGTACAATTATTCTACAAAATTTGGACCCGATCCGTGACCGTGGCCGCGCTGTGTAGTACGACATTTCGTTAAACCCTTCGAATAACCCCTGAAAAAGTGTCTTCTACACTACATTACATGAACACGTTTTTCCCACCTTCCAGGCACTGCTACCAGAGCTACCTGGACTTCCACCGCTGCCAGAAGGTCCGCGGCGAGAAGTACGAAGCGTGCCAGTACTTCAAGCGAGTGTACAAGTCCATGTGCCCCAACGAATGGGTGGACAAGTGGGACTCCCAGATCGAACAGGGCAACTTCCCCGGCAAGATCTAAATAGCGGCAAATTATGTTAATTTATGCGTTTATGTTATAGGTTCATGTGATTCGATTAGAGAATAAAATGCGTATTACGTGTTGATTGGGTAGTTTTATTTTGTAGACGGTCCTAAACTAGAAATTCAATCCTACATAGTTACATACATGAAATCGTCCAAAACGCAAAATGACCAGCGGTCTCATTCATAAGATCCGATTTCGCCAACCTTTCGCAAAATATCCAAAGCACACTACATGATTCATCAAGAAGTACTTATTGCAGTCCACTGCTGGATGGACCTGGGCCTCCCTTTATCGGGAGTATTGCTATACGCACGCACCACGCTTGGTGGGCGAAGTAAAAGATGTTTAACTCACAGGAAAGGAAGCGATGTTGCCCATTCCCTGAATATTTATCCTTTATTGAATACCAAATTTTAAAACATTTCTCTTGTTCGGTACCTATAAAATTTTAGGAAAACTTGCAAAATTTTCCATTGCAAGCAGGATTTGAACCTGCGACCTTCAAGTTTATCGCGGGTTTTCATCGCTTTGACTACATTCAATCTGCAATAGTCCCCGATCCCCGTCGCTGGGAATTAGTTGCAAAACTATCCCGGTAGATGGAGCCCGCATCCACGCGTTAGTGGACAAGATATACTTGCTTCAGGCTGGATTAGAACCGCGGTAACCCAGTTGGTAGTGGCGTCAGCAGTACAGATGCCGAAGGTCGCAGGTTTAAATCCTGCCTGCGGTTGAAAATTTTGCAAGTCTTCCAAAAGTTTATCCTATAGTCGCTTACTACATATTCTAAATAGGCAAATAATTAAGCAAATAACAGTTACAATACACATTTGCAATAGTAAATTATTTATTGTTCATACATTGCTATACATTGTAACATTAACTGATCTCATACATTTAACCTTATTTCCATAGAAATATAAAGGTATAATAATAGAAAAAACTTTATCCTGTGCTTGACTAGTTAATAATTTGTGGAATAATTGGTACTGTGGAAGTTCAACTGGAAGATTTCTCGCACGCTGCTACTATTTCTGAAAAAAATGTGTATGTAAGAATTTTTCTATAAATATGTAACATTAGATTAGGGAATACGCTGGTTTCGATTCCAGGTAGGTACAACTTGCGCAAATAAAGAATGGACCCGAATTTGCAACATTATTGTTGACATTCTGCTCAATGTCAAATAATACGATAGAGAGATAAAGAACAATCCTGCCAATTCGGAATCCATTCTTCATCTGCGCAAGTTATAGGCAAGGTTTTTTTAATCGTTGTTAAAAGGAACAGGAAAGCAGACAGTTTGCATAAATTCCTTCTCGCATCTTAATGCATAGATAGCGCCACAGTCAAATAAGCGCACATCACGTTTTCAGTGGCAAAATAAAAATATATTCTATCATCATCTCATGTTGCAATACCCTGTAGAAACTGTAAAATGTCATACCATTAGGCCTAACATGCCAGGCACGATAAAATTTTATCACGCCCGTTTATCGTCATTCGACGACATATATCATTTATCGACTGTCGGTAACATGCGCGCACATATTTATCACGTCGCTTTGTCAAAAATCGACAATTTTAAAATTTATCGACAAGTCGTAACATGCGCGCCATTTGTTATCGGATTTTATTTTTTTAATGAGTTAAATTACTCGAATTTTATCGTCCATCTTTCGAGTCGACGGTAGCAAAGGATAAAATGGCGGTGCCATATTTTATTGATTTAATTACGATTTAACCGGCTAAATTGAGTGTAGCGTCGGACGCTACGGAGGCGTCGGACACTATAGAGGGTAAGCTGTAGTGTTGGACACTATGAAGGCGTCGGACGCTATGAGTGGTGGAGATAGTGAAGGACGCTGTGAAATTTGGTGGCTAGCTTCAGATGCAATAAAGGGTGGGGATGGGTTTCACCCTGAAGGGTGTGGGGAAGCGTTGGACGCCCTGGAAAGAGGTGTGTAGCGGACGCCCTGGGGAGCGGGGGATAGCTTCGGACACCCTGGAGAATGGGGGGTAGACCCTGGAAGGCGGCAGGTAACTTTGGTCACCCTGGAGGATGGGGGGTTGCCTCGGACGCCCTGAAAAGCAGGCGGTAGCGTCGGACGCAACGGAGGTGACGGATGCTGTGGAGGCGTCGGACGCTATGAAAATATCTTACGCTTTAAAGGATGGGTAGTATTATCAAACATCATTGATGCTTCAGGCACTATGGAGGCGTTGGACGCTATCGAGAATGGTTGGTAACGTCGGACGCTATGAAGGCGTTGGACGCTACGTAAGACAAGGTAAGTCGTGGGATGATTGTGTATAAAACGGGACTGATTTTCGGTTTAAGCTTATCAAATTCATTTTTCAATAATAGTACGAAAATACAGCTATTTTTGCTCTACGACGCTACGGAGGCGACAGACGCTATGGAAACGTCGGACTTTATGGCTGTAGATGATCGGGGGTTTTATCAGACGCTATGGAGGCTTTAGCCACTATGGAGGCGTCGGACGCTATGAAGGCGTTGGACGCTATGTGAGACAGGGTAAGTCGTGGGATGATTGTAATCCGAATAAGGTACTGTTTTAGGTTTAAGATAATCAAACAAATAAGAGTACGATTTTTGCTCTACGACGCTCCGTTTTCGAGATATATGCACTTTAGTTTGCATTCGTTTTTATATTAGAAATCGTTACTTTATTGAGATATGATGCTACGCAGGCGTTGGACGCTACGGAGGCGTTGGAAGTTATGGACGTGTCGGACGATACGGAGGCGTCGGACGCTACGTAGGCGATGGACGCTATGGAAACGTCAGTCTTTATAGAGAGATTGAACTCTGTAGAGGATAGGGAGTATTGAACTCTGTAGGGACGCTATGGAGGCGTCAGGTGGTATAGAGTCGTCGAGCGCTATGGAGACATTAGAGGCTATGGAGGCGTTCGACGCTATGTGAGACAGGGTAAGTCATGGGATGATTGTAAACCGAATATGGGCCTGATTTGTTTTTTAAGATAATCAAACAAACGATCATCTACAGCGTTCAATGTTTCCAAAAAGTCCGACGTTTCCATAGCGTCTGTCGCCTCCGTAGCGTCCGACGCCTCCGTATCGTCCGACACGTGCATAGCGTCCAACGCCTCCGTAGCGTCCTACGCCTCTGTAGCATCATATCTCAATAAAGTAACGATTTCTAATATTAAAAATGAATGCAAACTAAAAGTGCAATTATCTCGAAAACGGAGCGTCGTAGAGCAAAAATGGCTGTATTTTCGTACTCTTATTGAAAAATGAATTTTGATAAGCTTGAACCGAAAATCAGTCCCCTGTTTGATACACAATCATCCCACGACTTACCTTGTCTTACGTAGCGTCCAACGCCTTCATAAAGTCCGACGTTACCAACCATTCTCGATAGCGTCCAACGCCTCCATAGTGCCTGAAGCATCAATGATGTTTGATAATACTCCCCATCCTTTAAAGCGTACGATGTTTTCATAGCGTCCGACGCCTCTATAGCATCCGTCACCTCCGTGGCGTCCGACGCTACCGCCTGCTTTTCAGGGCGTCCGAGGCAACCCCCCATCCTCCAGGGTGACCAACGTTACCTGCCGCCATCCAGGGTCTACCGCCCATTCTCCAGAGTGTCCGACGTTATCCCCGCTCCCAGGGCGTCCGCTACCCACTTTCCAGGGCGTCCAACGCTTCCCCACTCCTTTCAGGGTGACCGACGCTACACCCCACTGTCTATGACGTCCGACGCCTCCGTAGCGTCCAACACTACCCCTCACCTTTCATAGCGTCCGACGCTACCTCCCACCCCTCACCATCCATAGCGTCCGACGCTACCTCCCCCCCCTCACCATCCTAAGCGTCCGACGCCCCCGTAGTGCTCGCCGCTGACCCTTTTTAACCGACGAAAAAAAAACGGAGGAGGTTCTCAATTCATCCCGAACTTTTATTTTTATTTTTATTTTTTTTTATTTTTTTGTATGTTCACCGATTACTCAGAGACGCCTGGACCGATTTGAAAAATTTTTTTTTTGTTTGAAAGGGTACATTGTGCAGGTGGTCCCATAGTCATCAGGTTAGGATCTGATAGAAGAATCTTGAGAAATTAACAGATTCTTCATATTTTGCGACACGTTTGAAGCAAAATGTACTTGTGCTTACATACACTACTGACGTCTGTTCGTTGTTGACTGTCTGCCAAACATCTGCTAAAGATGTACATCAAAAAAGGAGGTTGCTTTTATATTAGTCATGTACGTTTAAGTATTTCATGCAGTTTCTATGTGCGCTCGAAACTCCTTTGAAACAGTAAGGTAGGTCATGTAGATGGATATTTTGAATGTAAACAAACTTGAAAAGTAACCACTAAAAATATAAAATAAAAACTTTTTAGCAAAAAATATCACCGCCGAAAACTGAAAAGCATAAAATAATAACTATTTTTACTATATGTACCTACCTAAGTAATATTTTTGGAAATATTATCTACCATATCGGAACTTAGTAATTTTGAGTCGGCGTCATGCCAATGAAAAGTAAATATTCGTAAAAATTTTAGACGTCGACTCAGAATTTCTAAGTTCCGATATGGTAATATTTCCAAAAATATTACTTAGGTAGGTACATATAGCAAAAATAGTTATTATTTTATGCTTTTCAGTTTTCGGCGGTGATATTTTTTGCTAAAAAGTTTTTATATTGTAGCTTGTTCCATATAGCGTCCGACGCCTTCATAGCGTCTGAGGCTACAGCCCACTCTGTATCTCGCCTGACGACTCCGTAGCCGAAGCTACATCCAATTTAACCAGTTTAATTATACAAATTTAATTTTAGTTTGCCTTTGCCCTGCACTGGGACACTGAACGAACAGGCTAAGTAAAAAAAAAATTTTGTAAAAAGGCCCTTTGCAAAATAAAATACTTCGGTAATCTAATTAAAAAAGAAAACAGTCTATCCCTTTCGATACTCATAGTTGTGAAAGAGAACGACTGTGTTTTTCATTCGTTCAATTTTTGTTTCATTCGTTCAATTTGTGTATGGGTGGTTTTTCAAAACTCATTTGACATATCGTCGTGATAAGGACGAGAAACTGCGATAAAATTGTCTCTCGTGGCGCGCATGTTACAATCCACGATAAATTTATCGAAATCGATAAATTTTATCATTCGATAAGTGATATATGTCTTGCCTGGCATGTTAGGCCTACAACATCTGTATGTTACACCATGTGATATTATGCAATAAACAAAATATGAATATGAAAATAAAAAATAATGATATTGCTGACTTACTGTGCAATACAGCCTGAAGAGCGGTCACTGCAGGCGAGTGTGGTTCCTGGAATAACGTCCCGGAATCACAGCGCCTGGCTAGTAAGGGGTCTAACGGCAAACTGCCCAGTAGCGGCACATCCAGCTCTGACCACATCTTGTATTGTTACTCACTGTGCAATACAGCCTGAAGAGCGGTACACTTTAGAGAGTTTACAGAAGGTTCACTCGGTCCTATTTCGGATTTTCGCGATTGGCACTTATTACATAGCCAGGGTTGCTACTGTCAAAAATCTCAAAGTATAAAAATATCAAAACAGCTGATAAAGAACGTCATATGACTCTGAGCCAATTTTAAATCCATGAAATATGACGTTCATGTCAACCACCTTCTTAGTTACCTTGATTTCCCCGGAGATTTCGGATATAAGTTAAAGTCAGTGAGTGTCAAAATCGTCGCTAGTACTGAGTAAGCCATCTGTATAGGCGCCCCGAGCGCTGTCTCCCTAATTTGTGAGTTTACTGTATTGTTACTTACTGTGCAATACAGCCTGAAGAGCGGTGACTGCGGGCGAGTGCGGTTCCTGGAATAACGTCCCGGAATCACAGCGTCTGGCTAGTAGAGGGTCCAGTGGCAAACTGCCCAGTAGCGGCACATCCAGCTCTGAACCCATCTTGTATTACAAGTGCAAATAAGAAACAGAAAATATGTCATACATCGACCGGTAGGCCTAACATGCCAGGCAAGACATATATCACTTATCGAATGATAAAATTTATCGATTTCGATAAATTTATCGTGGATTGTAACATGCGCGCCACGAGAGACAATTTTATCGCAGTTTCTCGTCCTTATCACGACGATATGTCAAATGAGTTTTGAAAAACCACCCATACACAAATTGAACGAATGAAACAAAAATTGAACGAATGAAAAACACAGTCGTTCTCTTTCACAACTATGAGTATCGAAAGGGATAGACTGTTTTCTTTTTTAATTAGATTACCGAAGTATTTTATTTTGCAAAGGGCCTTTTTACAAAATTTTTTTTTTTACTTAGCCTGTTCGTTCAGTGTTCCAGTGCAGGGCAAAGGCAAACTAAAATTAAATTTGTATAATTAAACTGGTTAAATTGGATGTAGCTTCGGCTACGGAGTCGTCAGGCGAGATACAGAGTGGGCTGTAGCCTCAGACGCTATGAAGGCGTCGGACGCTATATGGAACAAGCTACAATATAAAAACTTTTTAGCAAAAAATATCACCGCCGAAAACTGAAAAGCATAAAATAATAACTATTTTTACTATATGTACCTACCTAAGTAATATTTTTGGAAATATTACCATATCGGAACTTAGAAATTCTGAGTCGACGTCTAAAATTTTTACGAATATTTACTTTTCATTGGCATGACGCCGACTCAAAATTACTAAGTTCCGATATGGTAGATAATATTTCCAAAAATATTACTTATAGTAAAAATAGTTATTATTTTATGCTTTTCAGTTTTCGGCGGTGATATTTTTTGCTAAAAAGTTTTTATTTTATATTTTTAGTGGTTACTTTTCAAGTTTGTTTACATTCAAAATATCCATCTACATGACCTACCTTACTGTTTCAAAGGAGTTTCGAGCGCACATAGAAACTGCATGAAATACTTAAACGTACATGACTAATATAAAAGCAACCTCCTTTTTTGATGTACATCTTTAGCAGATGTTTGGCAGACAGTCAACAACGAACAGACGTCAGTAGTGTATGTAAGCACAAGTACATTTTGCTTCAAACGTGTCGCAAAATATGAAGAATCTGTTAATTTCTCAAGATTCTTCTATCAGATCCTAACCTGATGACTATGGGACCACCTGCACAATGTACCCTTTCAAACAAAAAAAAAATTTTTCAAATCGGTCCAGGCGTCTCTGAGTAATCGGTGAACATACATAAAAAATAAAAAAAATAAAAATAAAAATAAAAGTTCGGGATGAATTGAGAACCTCCTCCGTTTTTTTTTCGTCGGTTAAAAAGGGTCAGCGGCGAGCACTACGGGGGCGTCGGACGCTTAGGATGGTGAGGGGGGGGAGGTAGCGTCGGACGCTATGGATGGTGAGGGGTGGGAGGTAGCGTCGGACGCTATGAAAGGTGAGGGGTAGTGTTGGACGCTACGGAGGCGTCGGACGTCATAGACAGTGGGGTGTAGCGTCGGTCACCCTGAAAGGAGTGGGGAAGCGTTGGACGCCCTGGAAAGAGGTGGGTAGCGGACGCCCTGGGGAGCGGGGGATAACGTCGGACACTCTGGAGAATGGGCGGTAGACCCTGGATGGCGGCAGGTAACGTTGGTCACCCTGGAGGATGGGGGGTTGCCTCGGACGCCCTGAAAAGCAGGCGGTAGCGTCGGACGCCACGGAGGTGACGGATGCTATAGAGGCGTCGGACGCTATGAAAACATCGTACGCTTTAAAGGATGGGGAGTATTATCAAACATCATTGATGCTTCAGGCACTATGGAGGCGTTGGACGCTATCGAGAATGGTTGGTAACGTCGGACTTTATGAAGGCGTTGGACGCTACGTAAGACAAGGTAAGTCGTGGGATGATTGTGTATCAAACAGGGGACTGATTTTCGGTTCAAGCTTATCAAAATTCATTTTTCAATAAGAGTACGAAAATACAGCCATTTTTGCTCTACGACGCTCCGTTTTCGAGATAATTGCACTTTTAGTTTGCATTCATTTTTAATATTAGAAATCGTTACTTTATTGAGATATGATGCTACAGAGGCGTAGGACGCTACGGAGGCGTTGGACGCTATGCACGTGTCGGACGATACGGAGGCGTCGGACGCTACGGAGGCGACAGACGCTATGGAAACGTCGGACTTTTTGGAAACATTGAACGCTGTAGATGATCGTTTGTTTGATTATCTTAAAAAACAAATCAGGCCCATATTCGGTTTACAATCATCCCATGACTTACCCTGTCTCACATAGCGTCGAACGCCTCCATAGCCTCTAATGTCTCCATAGCGCTCGACGACTCTATACCACCTGACGCCTCCATAGCGTCCCTACAGAGTTCAATACTCCCTATCCTCTACAGAGTTCAATCTCTCTATAAAGACTGACGTTTCCATAGCGTCCATCGCCTACGTAGCGTCCGACGCCTCCGTATCGTCCGACACGTCCATAACTTCCAACGCCTCCGTAGCGTCCAACGCCTGCGTAGCATCATATCTCAATAAAGTAACGATTTCTAATATAAAAAACGAATGCAAACTAAAAGTGCATATATCTCGAAAACGGAGCGTCGTAGAGCAAAAATCGTACTCTTATTTGTTTGATTATCTTAAACCTAAAACAGTACCTTATTCGGATTACAATCATCCCACGACTTACCCTGTCTCACATAGCGTCCAACGCCTTCATAGCGTCCGACGCCTCCATAGTGGCTAAAGCCTCCATAGCGTCTGATAAAACCCCCGATCATCTACAGCCATAAAGTCCGACGTTTCCATAGCGTCTGTCGCCTCCGTAGCGTCGTAGAGCAAAAATAGCTGTATTTTCGTACTATTATTGAAAAATGAATTTGATAAGCTTAAACCGAAAATCAGTCCCCGTTTTATACACAATCATCCCACGACTTACCTTGTCTTACGTAGCGTCCAACGCCTTCATAGCGTCCGACGTTACCAACCATTCTCGATAGCGTCCAACGCCTCCATAGTGCCTGAAGCATCAATGATGTTTGATAATACTCCCCATCCTTTAAAGCGTAAGATATTTTCATAGCGTCCGACGCCTCCACAGCATCCGTCACCTCCGTTGCGTCCGACGCTACCGCCTGCTTTTCAGGGCGTCCGAGGCAACCCCCCATCCTCCAGGGTGACCAAAGTTACCTGCCGCCTTCCAGGGTCTACCCCCCATTCTCCAGGGTGTCCGAAGCTATCCCCCGCTCCCCAGGGCGTCCGCTACACACCTCTTTCCAGGGCGTCCAACGCTTCCCCACACCCTTCAGGGTGAAACCCATCCCCACCCTTTATTGCATCTGAAGCTAGCCACCAAATTTCACAGCGTCCTTCACTATCTCCACCACTCATAGCGTCCGACGCCTTCATAGTGTCCAACACTACAGCTTACCCTCTATAGTGTCCGACGCCTCCGTAGCGTCCGACGCTACACTCAATTTAGCCGGTTAAATCGTAATTAAATCAATAAAATATGGCACCGCCATTTTATCCTTTGCTACCGTCGACTCGAAAGATGGACGATAAAATTCGAGTAATTTAACTCATTAAAAAAATAAAATCCGATAACAAATGGCGCGCATGTTACGACTTGTCGATAAATTTTAAAATTGTCGATTTTTGACAAAGCGACGTGATAAATATGTGCGCGCATGTTACCGACAGTCGATAAATGATATATGTCGTCGAATGACGATAAACGGGCGTGATAAAATTTTATCGTGCCTGGCATGTTAGGCCTACGGGGATCGAACCCGGGCCACATGGGTAAACGCCCCACCGCTCTGCCACTGAGCTATCGATGACTGGTTGATGGATGCCTTTCGTCTTCAAGCGACGATCCAGCGACATCGGTAGAAAGTACCTATTCACGATTTTACTTTGTATGACATTTTTTCTATGTCTTATTTTCACTTGTGAGAATAATATAGCACTGTTCGTGCATTAAAATCCCAATAGACATCTTGTATTGTCAACTCACTGTGCAATACAGCCTGAAGAGCGGTGACTGCAGGCGAGTGCGGTTCCTGGAATAACGTCCCGGAATCACAGCGCCTGGCTAGTAGAGGGTCTAACGGCAAACTGCCCAGTAGCGGCACATCCAGCTCTGAGCACATCTTGTATTGTTAACTCACTTAAAGTATAAACAAGCAAGCTATAGAGTGCGCATTTCGGCCCGCGGCGTACTGTCAAAGCGTAATCAGTTGTTCCTAGATACAGACGTCAAATGAGAAGTCATAGAGGTTTAATAGTGCTGTCACTGGCTGGCGTTCTGCTACTAATGATCAGAGAGGTTGTGTTCTAACTACTGCCAACAGTTCTAACTTTTTAGGCGCACTCTATAATTTGCTTATATAAATATGTCCTCTATGGGCACATCCAGCTCTGAACACATCTTGTATAGTTACTTACTGTGCAATACAGCCTGAAGAGCGGTGACTGCGGGCGAGTGTGGTTCCTGGAATAACGTCCCGGAGTCACAGCGTCTGGCCAGTAAGGGGTCCAATGGCAAACTGCCCAGTAGCGGCACATCCAGCTCTGACCACATCTTGTATTACAAGTGCAAATAAGAAACAGAAAATATGTCATACATCGACCGGAGATCAAACCCGGGCCACATGGGTAAACGCTCTGTCACTGAGCTATCGATGACTGGTTGATAGATCCCTTTCGTCTTCAAGCGACGATCCAGCGACATCGGTAGAAAGTATTCACGATTTTACTTTGTATGACATTATTTCCATTTCTTATTTTCACTTGTGAGAATAATATAGCACTGTTCGTGCATTAAAATCCCAAAAGACATCTTGTATTGTTACTCACTGTGCAATACAGCCCTCAGTCACACACTGAATGGACTAACACTGAACACTTACGAGATAAAAAATACCCAGAAAAGTACTTACTAAAGACGAGGCAGTCTGGCCTAAAGACCTTCGCTTGTCCAGAATGAATAAAAAGGGAAAAAAACTTACTGTGTAATACAGCCTGAAGAGCAGTGACTGCGGGCGAGTGCGGTTCCTGGAATAACGTCCCGGAGTCACAGCGCCTGGCTAGTAGAGGGTCCAGTGGCAAACTGCCCAGTAGCGGCACATCCAGCTCTGAACCCATCTTGTATTACAAGTGCAAATAAGAAACAGAAAATATGTCATACATCGACCGGGGATCGAACCCGGGCCACATGGGTAAACGCCCCACCGCTCTGCCACTGAGCTATCGATGACTGGTTGATGGATGCCTTTCGTCTTCAAGCGACGATCCAGCGACATCGGTAGAAAGTACCTATTCACGATTTTACTTTGTATGACATTTTTTCTATGTCTTATTTTCACTTGTGAGAATAATATAGCACTGTTCGTGCATTAAAATCCCAATAGACATCTTGTATTGTCAACTCACTGTGCAATACAGCCTGAAGAGCGGTGACTGCAGGCGAGTGCGGTTCCTGGAATAACGTCCCGGAATCACAGCGCCTGGCTAGTAGAGGGTCTAACGGCAAACTGCCCAGTAGCGGCACATCCAGCTCTGAGCACATCTTGTATTGTTAACTCACTTAAAGTATAAACAAGCAAGCTATAGAGTGCGCATTTCGGCCCGCGGCGTACTGTCAAAGCGTAATCAGTTGTTCCCTAGATACAGACGTCAAATGAGAAGTCATAGAGGTTTAATAGTGCTGTCACTGGCTGGCGTTCTGCTACTAATGATCAGAGAGGTTGTGTTCTAACTACTGCCAACAGTTCTAACTTTTTAGGCGCACTCTATAATTTGCTTATATAAATATGTCCTCTATGGGCACATCCAGCTCTGAACACATCTTGTATAGTTACTTACTGTGCAATACAGCCTGAAGAGCGGTGACTGCGGGCGAGTGTGGTTCCTGGAATAACGTCCCGGAGTCACAGCGTCTGGCCAGTAAGGGGTCCAATGGCAAACTGCCCAGTAGCGGCACATCCAGCTCTGACCACATCTTGTATTACAAGTGCAAATAAGAAACAGAAAATATGTCATACATCGACCGGAGATCAAACCCGGGCCACATGGGTAAACGCTCTGTCACTGAGCTATCGATGACTGGTTGATAGATCCCTTTCGTCTTCAAGCGACGATCCAGCGACATCGGTAGAAAGTATTCACGATTTTACTTTGTATGACATTATTTCCATTTCTTATTTTCACTTGTGAGAATAATATAGCACTGTTCGTGCATTAAAATCCCAAAAGACATCTTGTATTGTTACTCACTGTGCAATACAGCCCTCAGTCACACACTGAATGGACTAACACTGAACACTTACGAGATAAAAAATACCCAGAAAAGTACTTACTAAAGACGAGGCAGTCTGGCCTAAAGACCTTCGCTTGTCCAGAATGAATAAAAAGGGAAAAAAACTTACTGTGCAATACAGCCTGAAGAGCGGTGACTGCGGGCGAGTGCGGTTCCTGGAATAACGTCCCGGAGTCACAGCGTCTGGCTAGTAGAGGGTCTAACGGCAAACTGCCCAGTAGCGGCACATCCAATTCGGAACACATCTTGTATTGTTACTTACTGTGCAATACAGCCTGAAGAGCGGTGACTGCGGGCGAGTGCGGCTCCTGGAATAACGTCCCGGAATCACAGCGCCTGGCTAGTAGAGGGTCTAACGGCAAACTGCCCAGTAGCGGCACATCCAGCTCTGAGCACATCTTGTATTGTTACTTACTGTGCAATACAGCCCTCAGTCACACACTGAGTGGACGTACAAGATAAAAAATACCCAGAAAAGTACTTACTAAAGACGAAACAGTCTGGCCTAAAGACCTTCGCCTGTCCATAATGGACAGAAGAGAAAAAAACTTACTGTGCAATACAGCCTGAAGAGCGGTGACTGCAGGCGAGTGCGGTTCCTGGAATAACGTCCCGGAATCACAGCGCCTGGCTAGTAGAGGGTCTAACGGCAAACTGCCCAGTAGCGGCACATCCAGCTCTGAGCACATCTTGTATTGTTACTTACTGTGCAATACAGCCCTCAGTCACACACTGAGTGGACGTACAAGATAAAAAATACCCAGAAAAGTACTTACTAAAGACGAAACAGTCTGGCCTAAAGACCTTCGCCTGTCCATAATGGACAGAAGAGAAAAAAACTTACTGTGCAATACAGCCTGAAGAGCGGTCACGGCAGGGGAATGTGGTTCCTGGAATAACGTCCCGGAGTCACAGCGTCTGGCTAGTAGAGGGTCTAACGGCAAACTGCCCAGTAGCGGCACAACCAGCTTTGAGCACATCTTGTATTACAAGTGCAAATAAGAAACAGAAAATATGTCATACATCGACC
Organism: Phthorimaea operculella; assembly: GCA_024500475.1. Lineage (NCBI taxonomy): Eukaryota > Metazoa > Arthropoda > Insecta > Lepidoptera > Gelechiidae > Phthorimaea > Phthorimaea operculella. Next base: position 4,846,363 of record JANFCV010000017.1, read on the forward strand.
GGGGATCGAACCCGGGCCACGGGCCACATGGGTAAACGCCCCACCGCTCTGCCACTGAGCTATCGATGACTGGTTGATGGATGCCTTTCGTCTTCAAGCGACGATCCAGCGACATCGGTAGAAAGTATTCACGATTTTACTTTGTATGTAAATTTTTCTATTTCTTATTTTTACTCGTGAGAATAATATAGCAATGTTTGTGCATTAAAATCCCAATAGACATTCTTGTATTGTCAACTCACTGTGCAATACAGCCTGAAGAGCGGTGACTGCGGGCGAGTGCGGTTCCTGGAATAACGTCCCGGAGTCACAGCGCCTGGCTAGTAGAGGGTCTAGTGGCAAGCTTCCCAGTAGCGGCACATCCAGCTCTGAGCACATCTTGTATTGTTACTCACTGTGCAATTAACTTTTATTCCCAGTAAAGTACTTACTAAAGACGAGGCAGTAAGGCAGTATGGTCTAAAGACCTTCGCCTGTCCATAATGGACAGAAGGGAAACAAAAACTCACTGTGCAATACAGCCTGAAGAGCGGTGACTGCGGGCGAGTGCGGTTCCTGGAATAAAGTCCCGGAATCACAGCGCCTGGCCAGTAGAGGGTCTAATGGCAAACTGCCCAGTAGCGGCACATCCAGCTCTGAACACATCTTGTATTGATAACTCACTGTGCAATTAACTTTTATTCCCAGTAAAGTACTTACTAAAGACGAGGCAGTATGGTCTGAAGACCTTCGCCTGTCCAGAATGAACAAAAAGGAAAAACAAACTTACTGTGCAATACAGCCTGAAGAGCGGTGACTGCGGGCGAGTGCGGTTCCTGGAATAAAGTCCCGGAATCACAGCGCCTGGCCAGTAGAGGGTCTAATGGCAAACTGCCCAGTAGCGGCACATCCAGCTCTGAACACATCTTGTATTGATAACTCACTGTGCAATTAACTTTTATTCCCAGTAAAGTACTTACTAAAGACGAGGCAGTATGGTCTGAAGACCTTCGCCTGTCCAGAATGAACAAAAAGGAAAAACAAACTTACTGTGCAATACAGCCTGAAGAGCGGTGACTGCGGGCGAGTGCGGTTCCTGGAATAAAGTCCCGGAATCACAGCGCCTGGCCAGTAGAGGGTCTAATGGCAAACTGCCCAGTAGCGGCACATCCAATTCGGAACACATCTGCGCCGCGCCGCCCGTTGTAGCCGGGAACATTTCGCTGCGGGTCTGGGAAACAAAAATGGAATGATTATAAATTGAAAATAAGTACATACATACTTAAATCATGTCTTAAATACATAAATCTCTTGCGGGGTAGGCAGAGCGTTAGCACACGTAAAATGCATCAATATTAGACAGTAAATAGCGACCGAAGCGTCTATTCAATGGGAGATCAATCTGGCAGTGAGATGTAGCAATTATTCATGATTACGATAAATAGGAGAGATCTTGCCCGAAAATAGTTTTAGTAAGGCCCTTCCGCTATCATAGTGAGATAGAGATAGAGATAGAGATAATTTATTGATAATTGTAAATTACATGTCAAATTAATAATAATAAAATAATAAAATTATCAATCAAATAAAATTAATATCAATGAAATACAATTAAAAAAAATCATTTAAAATTAACAAATTCAATGTATGTATAAAATGCTTGTTTAACAAGCCACTGTTTTAATTTATACTTAAAGCTGTTTAAGCTCGGTGCTTGCTTAATATCATCGGGAATTCCATTAAAAACAGTTGGCCCCATCACGTGTGCAGTTCTGGCAGTCTTTTCCAACGCGTGTTACGACGTACAGCATGTTCGCGTTGCGTGCTGTATGTCCGAGTTTGTCGCCCCGGCTCGTGTAATTCTCTCTGTTTTCCCACACATACAATGCAATGCTATATACCAGTAAGCATGGGACCGTCATTATTTTCAATTTAATGAAGTATGGTCGAGCGGACTCGTCACTCGATCGCTCTTACAGCACGCTTTTGCATGATGAATACGCGCTCCCACTCTGCTGCACGACCCCAAAGGTCTATTCCGTACTGCAAGAGCGACTGCACGACTGCAAAGTAACACGTCCGCACGATACCATCTGATAGGCAGGAGTTAATCCTACTTAGTGCGAATATTGAGCTCCCCAGTTTACCCACCAGTTTCTCAATATGAGCTTCCCAAGTCAGACCTTGGTCCAGAGTAAACCCTAAGAATGACGCAGTTCTAACTTGCTCCACATTGCTGCCGTTAGCTTGTACTGACAAAGGTGGATATGTACGGCTTGATAAATTAAAATGTATAAATTGTGTCTTTGTTAGGTTTAGAATGAGACCGTTGTTGCTAAACCATTGTAAAAGCACATTTGCTGTCGAGTTTAATGATATTTCAAGACGCTCAATGCTCGACGCTGAAATCACCACAGCAACGTCGTCGGCGTACATAAACAGATCGGCGTTTTCGACTGCTAGGGGTAGGTCATTCATTAGGAGGCAAAACGCGAGGTTCGATAACGATGAACCCTGGGGCACACCCTTCTCCGTAGACATCCCACAAGACTTCGCCGTGCCAGAGTCAGCAACCACGTACTGGTTTCTATCACTCATGAAATCTACGAGTAGATCCGCGGCAGAGCCGCGAATACCATAGTGTTTGAACTTGGCTGATAGGATCCCGTGGTCGGCTACGTCGAACGCCTTGGAAAGGTCGCAGAGGAGGATGGCGACATGTTTCTTGGCCTCCTTTGCTTCCAGTATACTGCGTACAACTCTACGTGCTAGCATATTCGTTGAATGCCCTGGGCGGTAGGCGTATTGCCGATCCGACAAGATGTTCATTTCAACTAGAAATTTTGTAATGCGGGTTGAAAGTCCATTCTCAAAGACCTTTGCTATTGTAGGTATAATGGAAATTGGTCGGTATGAACCAGGGTCACTTTTTTTGCCCTTTCCCTTATAGAGTGGGCAGACTTTGATTTCTTTGAACAATTTAGGGTAACAACCGCTTTTTAAAGCCCGATTAAATAGTTCCGTGAGAGGCAGGCAGACGTCGCTAGCAATATTGTGCATCAATTCTACTGACATACCAAATAAATCTTTAGTCGGTTTTTTGGCTATATGTTTTGTTATAATGGCGTGAATCTCATGAGGCGTGAAAGGCGCCAGTCGCAGGGAACACTGCACATACGGGCAGGCGGCACTGAGTGCGTCGACTGATCGCGCTGTGCTCGCGGCCGGCGCCCCGCACGCGCGCGCGGAATTTACAAAGTGCTCGTTTAGTGAGTTTAACAACGTACTTATGTCGGGGTAGTCGCTCCCGTCACTACTTTTTAATGTTCTCAGTAAACTAACTGTAGATTTGGTTCTACCTGATAACGTGTTTGCGACACGCCACATAGATTTTGATTTATTGTTGCCGTTTATTATTAAAGACTCATAATGATTCCTTCTCGCGGATTGAATTTCTTGTTCATATCTATTAGAATATTCAGACAATCTACTGCTTAGTTCGAGGTCATTCGGAAAAACTTTACTGGCCTCTGTAAGATTGAAAAGAAAGGCTTTCATGTCGAGAACACCCTGCGTCACCCATGTTTCCGAGTGATTCATTGTTGGTTTCTGCTTGAAAGGAAAGCATACGTCAAAATAATACGATAATATATTAAAAATAGCTTCTGCTAAATCATCTGTCGTTGTGAATCTAGAATATAATTCATTCCAATCGATGCACCCGATAGCATCACTATATGCAGCACGGGCGGCGCGGGTGTTGTCGCGCATGAGTCGCGTCAGCGGGGGGCGGGGGGCGCGCGGCCGCTCCGCCACCGCTCGTATCGCGTGGTGGTCCCCGATATTAGTCACGACGACCGACGACGTTACAGAACCGGTCTCGCAGTTAGAGTATATGTGATCTAGCGCGCTAGCTATCGTTGCACATACACGCGTTGGAAAATCTACCAAATTCTCTAGATTATGAGAGATAAGTAAGTCCGATAGATCCTTGGCCTCCGAAGAACCTGGGAGCATCACGTTTATATTAGAATCCCCGATGATTATATAATCTGTCATTAGACTACTAACTTTATCAAACAGGCGTTCGAGTACCGTTAGAAAAGTTTTATAATGTATCAAGTTAGACCTATAAATACATACAACAATTAAATCGTACTCAATAATCTTAATCGCGGATATTTCGCACACTTGTTCTACGGAAATATCACATAACTCAGTTAATTCAATAGCATTAATGTCATTTCTAATAAAAATACACGATCCCCCATGAATAATATCAGTTCGACAAAAGCATGAAACTAATTTATACCCATTAATATGAATACATTTCAAACAATCGTGAGACAGCCAGTGTTCGCCTATTGCAAGTACATGGCATTTTAAAATATTTTGCAATAGCACCTCTAACTTAGTCGTTTTATTATTAAGAGACTGTACGTTCTGGTGGCAAATTACAATACTATCTAGTGCGCGTTGGTCATTTTGAGCAGCTGATGATGACGTACTCGATGACGCGCCTTGTTTACTGTGCGCGCGGTGGGGCCCCGAGATTCGCTGCGTTAGTCGAGCGGGCGCCGGCGAACTTGGTGGACGAGCGCTTCGCTCGCCCCGTGCTGCGCTGAAACCACTCACTAATTTCGGTTCCTGGCGGCCACAAAGCTGCATTCATAAAAAAGTCAAAGTTTGAAGTAGGTACGGTGATGCTAAAAGAGGCGTAATGGTTGTGTTTCAGTTTTATCTGTTCCACCTTATAGTCGTTTGACGGATTCTTCTTTTTCATATAGTTTAGTAGGTTTGTTGTAGTGGTTTCTGGTTTAAAGAAACAAGCATGGATACGCTTGACACGTTCCACTGTTTGTAGATCTGAATCTTCCGAACCGCTGCCCTTTACAACGAATCTTCCAGTCTTTTTCTTCGGTGACTTTCTCTTCTTTTCTACAATTTTCCATTCATTCTGATTCTGATAGTCGTCATTTATTTGTTGCATAACATCGTCATTCCGTGGTAAAATCTTATTATCGTCGGTGTTGTTACGTGCATCGGGTGAGGCCGGCGGTTTCGTGGCCCCACCTTGTTCCTGCTGATTGTTACCGTTAGAAGTACCCGTAGATTTTGATTTTGTGCTCCGGTTACCCACAGGTTTGTCTTTTGTTTTTGCATTCAATGCATTTAGTGCATTGTTTGCTCTAATGCGTGCATCGCGAATAGGTCTCTGTTGTGTAGCAGATGGCTGTGCAAGATGTTTCGGTGTTTCCACAGTGGCAGGACTGTTTGAATTGCGATCAACAATGGACTTCAGTTCATGGACGATTTGTGTGTGTTGTGAAATAGTTGTATTTTGATCACTTATCTTGGATTCCAGGTTGGTGACTTTTTCCGATAACACTTTCACTGTATTCAGCAATTCTTCTAAAACACCTTCTATTCTTGTTATTGCCATTTTCGTATTAATAATTAATTTAAACTACGGAGCTTAGTTTGGATAAGTCAGACCCGCTCAGGGGGCTTTACCCGCTTTACCTACCAAATTTTTTTATCACAATCGAAGCTAGTGATTAGAGATACGATAATGGATTCATTAAAACTGTCGAACTGGACCAGGGATGTTGCGAATATTCGCATCCGCATCCGCATACGCGGAACATCCGCATCAATTTAGGCATCCGCATCCGCATCCGCATCCGCAAAAATCGATGCGGAGCTGATGCGAATGCGGATGTGAAGCAGGTCGGGGCAAGAAAGAAAGGGGCGGGTCCGGCGATTGGCGCGTGTCGCGCGCTCGTGCTAATTGACCAATAAGTAATCAATCATTTCAATTTCGGTGTCTGTTATTCGCCGGGGAAGCCCCGCGCCTCACTTTTGTTTTTATGTTGTGTAGTGACAAGATTTGACGTGCTCGTTTGTTTTCTTCTTAATATCCAGTTTTTTGCTTTAATTATTGTATTTTTGCGTTGTAATTGTTTACGTAGGTAACAATTACGTCAAGTGAAGTGAGTGTTGCTTTTGTGTGAACTGAAATATGCCTCCACCTACGCAAAGTGAAATATGGTATGGGCCTATTTCCAACCTGTTGAAAATGACAGAGATAAATCTCAGTGTAAGTAAAATATGTAGTAAGACTTGTCTTTTAAATTTTTCTCCCAAAACTTAATTTTTTTGTACACATCCGCATCCGCATCCGCATCCGCGGATGTGTGCCCCCAGAAATCCGCATCCGCATCCGCATCCGCGGATGTGAAAAAATCTGCATCCGCAACAACCCTAAACTGGACATTATCAGCCACTTGAACGTAAGTGCGGCAGATTACAGGTAGAGACTACTAGTGTCATCATGATCATGACCAGTCTAAGCGGGAGGCCAAGTTACGCTGGTCGCAATACATACATACTAAGCGACCACCATAACTTGTAAATTGAAAATAAGAAAATTGAAATATTCATTAGCGACCGCCAGGACTTGAACCCGGGCACCGGGACCGTGGTTTAGTTGTAAAACTACTACTAGCTTTCGCTTAATCGTCGTTTCGAGACGAGCATCAAGAGGTTGAGAAATTCATCAGGTTCTACCAGACGCCCGTAGCTCTGGTGGCAGAGCAGTGGGATGGTACCCCAAGATCCCGGGTTGAAGTTCCGGCTATCGCTAATAAATTTTTCATTTTCAATTTATGACAATAATGTAGCACTATGAGTGCATTAAAAATCCCAATACATCAGTATAACTTGGCCTCCCGCTGAGGCTGGTCACGACACTATGATAGCGGATGGACTATAATTAGACACTCACATTGCAGTTGGGGCAGACAAAGACTGCCATGTTTTCAACTACCCCCAGAACTGGCACGCCTACTTTCTTGCAGAACTGCAGCTCCTTACGCACGTCCAGTAGCGCCACCTACAACAGTACATACATAAAAATGATACGTTATCTCGATCGAATTGGGAACTTGCTAAAGAAAGGTCAGGGAGTCCTACATCTATGACCGTACATGAAAAAATTATGAATGTTGAGGAAGCGAAAGAAATATGCAAAATTCGTAGCTAGTGGAAAGATACCCCTCCTAATGGAAGAGCCGACGTCGACTGCAGAAATGCCTATCTCATCAGATACCACAAAAGGCTAACTTTAGAACGTTAACTGGCACGTAAACAAGTCGAAAGACGTAGATCTGCCAGAGCCAAACCTACCGAGATTTTCATCTTTCGGCAGGATAGACATCTTTCCCACATTCCCGCATTCTTTCCCGCATTTCTGCTACTTCCCTTTTCCTGTACCTTAAGGTTGCCTGGAAGAAATCGCTACCCAAGCGATAAGGCCGCCTTGTGTACACTAATTTTAAGTTTTGTATTAATGTCCTGTATGCCCTAGTATACAATAAAGTATTATTGAATTGAATTGAATTGGATAGACATCTTTAGGCATTTCTGCAGTCGGCTCTTCCATTATAAGTTAATAAATAATAATTTTACCTCTTGTGGTGTGGTCACTACAACTGCTCCTGTGAGCCCCGCTTTCGATAAGTATTGCACAGCTGACAAATGCTCATCCGATGTGCCTGCAAAATTTAAATCATTTTAAAGATTTTGTGTTTTATGATCTGTATGTTCGTCTATGAGATTTAGAAATAAGCCCAATGTACATATTCTAAAACTACAGGTTGACAATTTCTTTGTTTCTGAGTATGAGTCCTTGCTACGCGTCGTGGTTATCGAGATTCATATTGGGCGTGCCTTAAAGAGCCCTTCCATCCATGGCTCCCCATAATAACTAGCTCATATATTTTGAACGAATTACCGGATCACGAGTCCTTTATTCACGACATTTATTTGGAATAAATAATCAGACCTTCGCTGCGTGGTGATTTTTTCAAGATCTAGCTGGGGCGTGCCATAGATAGCCTCTCAATGGCACTTTTTTTTTTCGTGTGGTACACCGAGTCGTTCAACGACCCGATGAACCCTGGTGTCAAAGTTTTTCAACCGCCTACTGCAAGTAGCAGGCCTCTGACATGGTTGTGTAACGACCGCCATCATAGAGAGCAACCGGGACCGACGGCTTAACGTGCCCATCCGAAGCACGGAACCATCTTACTTGCGGACAATCAGGTGGTTCAGCCTGCAATGTCCTAACCAGATCAATGGCACTGGCACGCTCAATTACTCGTTAAATCCTCAAAACGGTGCACCTTTATCTGCGCGAGTTATACGAAGTTTCTTACCCGGCGGTGTGTCGATCAGCAGATAATCTAGATCCCCCCAATCCACCTCGCTTAGAAACTGTTTGATCATACCTGAAAATGATCAGAGTAAGAACAATTATCGGACTTGAAAAAAAACTAGATCCAATGGAAAAGAAAGAGAGGACAGAGGTCAATAAAGAGTCGGACATTAACTTTAAATGTTTGCGTTGACTTACTTTTACGTGCCACTTTTGATGATTGAAATTTTCTATAAAATAAAGGTCTGTTCTCTAAGAGTTTTTATCTACACTTCATACATAATGTTCCTATTACAAATTCGAAAGCAAATGTATAAGCAACTGCTTTACAGCCATTCAGCCTTTAAAAAAAAATGTCGATAACATAAAGTAAAAATGTCGATGTCATAAAGTACTTTTTTCTGACTTTATGATATCGACATTTAGCACTAAGATAATAAAAAAAAACAAATGTCACGACACAATCAAAGAATGGGACGACACTTAAAATTATGAGGACTTATTTATTATTAAATCTTTGCTTCAAATCATTTTTCGAATTAAAATTCACCGATAAATGCTATTTAATTTTAAAAGTTGTTCAGTTTTTATGAGCCTCCATTTTAACGTTTAGTTAAAAAGTTACTTATGTATAAAAGTCGTTCAGTTGGTGGTTCAGTAGATAGGCTTGCAATCGCCATAGTGCAGTGCGGAGGTTTGAATTATTTTTCATAGTTTTTCTTGTAGAGTGTAGATAAAATAGTGTATGCAACTGCAAATAATTAGGCTTTAGAATGCTCGTGTCAAACTATTATCACACTCGGCTGCGCCTCGTGTGATAAACAGACACTCTCATCCTAAAGCCTCTCATTATAAGGCAGTTGCATAAACTACTATTATTCTAGATTGTCCGTCAAATCCATGTTAAAAAAAAATGATCATCTACAGACACGCTTACAAACAGGAAGAGGGAAACAACAAACAAACATATGTATTAAGAAACAAAAACCCGACTGCGGTAATATCAAAATTGTATTTTGCAATAAAAATCCGCCATCTTTAATTTATGAATTTTTAATATAGTCAGTGTCACTCACCTCACTTGTCAAGATCCATCAAGCCGTTTGGGCTGTAGCCCGTGAAAACGAATTCTTGTCTACATACATAAACTATCGAAAAACATAACCCGCCTGAGGCAGTCAAGTAAATATTTATACGAATCTTACCATTCTTCTTAGGCCCTCTCCAAATGACGGCGTCATCGGGACTGCCCAGCAGGAAACCGATGGACATCAGCGACAGGTTGTCTGTTACGTACTGGAAAAAAAAATGCAATATATTTAGAACACCAAACTAATGTGGTTTTTACATTGTTGTAAAAGATATTATCTAATTTTTAGAACGGTCTTCTTAAAATTACCAGAAGGCAGGTCCAAACAGAACAACCCTGATTAGATGACTATGGAACCAGTTAGATGGTTCCAGTTCAAACTAAGATTATTCCAAATTGGTCTAGGTATCGTTGAGACTTCAAAAAAGATTCAGATTTCGACGTACGACTTTAAGATAAGTTTGTACTAATCCATTATTACTGACTAAATCCATTGATTTGATTAAACGTTAAGATAAGAAATGTGTCTGAAACTTAGGTCTGAAATCAGTAAGTAGGTGTAGACAATAGAGCGAATTATCAATTTTTAGATAGATACTTACAACGGGCGACCACCCAGATCCGGAATTGTGCACTTGCTCCCCTCTGACTCCTAGGACGCGCGGCTGGCTGGGACCGCAGATGTCTGCATCCAGAATACCTACCTGTAATAAAAATAATAGGCATATTTCAGCAATCTCATACGGGGTGGTTGGAAACAAACGACCGATTTCTATGCATAGGATAGGCAAAGAAATACCCTCCTATGGACATGGATGCACAGCCGATGTAGCGAACGTAGCGTAGTGTTAGTGCGACTGCCTGCGACGCAAATGGTTCCGGGTTCTATTCCCGGTACTTTACATAATTGATATTTTATCGCTTTGTGAATTTGTTCCCATTCTGGCTAGGGCATTGCAGGCTGAATAACCTGATCAACCGAAAGCAAGATGGTTACCTACTTGCTTTGGAGGGCACGTTAAGCAGTCGGTCCCGTTTGTTGTCTATGATTACTTAGACAGCGGTCGCCTAACTATAGATGTAAGCCCGGTTTAAAACCAATTCAACCAAATCGTTTTAAACGAAAAAAACCGTTTTAAATCATAAACAACCGTTTTTTTCGGTTTAAAACGGCGGATGGTTGATAACAATGTTTTATTGATTTTAATACATTTTCGTAATATTACAAAGGTAAGGATCACTGAAATGGATTAATGATGTGATTTTGCGGGTTTATTACCTAGTTTGTCGCTCCGAGGCCCGAGCGTAGGTAACCTATGATGAGCAAGTCAGTGTAAAATCGTTGGAAACAACGAATTTTGTATATACAGGGTTATATTAATAATTTGGATGTTCCATACAAAAATTCATACCTAAGTACCTACCCGGCAAAAATTTTTTTTGCATTTCGGCACGATTTTTCTACAACGGCCCTGAAATATTAGTCAGACGTGGCGATAGCGGCTGTATTGTAGGTACCTACGGCTGTTTACGCTCTGCCTACCCCGCAAGGGATAAAGGCGTGATTTGTGTATGTATGTATGTGTATGTAAAACACAGAACTTTTTTTTTCGTAGGCGAGTTTTAAACGGTTGAAAACGGTTGATTTCAGGTTTTAAACCGCGAAATTTGGTTTTAAACGTTTTAAACCGGTTGATTTACATCTGTACGCCTAACCATGTCAGAGGCCTGCTACATCGCGTAATTTCGGTCGTAGTGAGTCTACACTACACACTTACGGTGCTTTAGGGCATAATATGCATGCACAAGTACAACTTATTTTTATCAACTTCCAACCTATGCTTCTCAGGGAAAGCTATTGTTATATCAAGGGCAGATAAGAGTATATTGCTCCCACCCCTCGGTTACGATAAACTTTGTAAACAGACACAACCAAATGATAGAAACTAGGTATATGTTGTGATAGGCGCCGGCGATCGAAGAGCTTTCGTAAGAGTATTATCATTTCGTCATCCGTATCGTAGTTCCGTAATCAACTTCAAATATTGTACGAGAATCGGTTGATTTGTTTTGTACATTGAAATAAATTTCCATTTCTATATCAATTCTGTTAGAATTCCGTTCGAAAGCAAGGATTTATAAAGACAAAAAACTCTTTTATAACTTGACTAAACGACACATCACGTATTTTCCCCTTGCGGGGTAGGCAGAGTGTTAACGGTTAACGGTCGCTATCGTCACATCTGACAAATATTATGAGGACCGTTTCAAACAAATCGTGTTTCAGTATAGTGACAGGTTGTCAGCATGTCGCCTAAAATTTTAACACATGAAACCCTCGAATTCCTTAGTCGCCTCTTTCGACAACCGCGGGTAAAGTTTGGTAGCTATTTTTAAGTGTCTTTCTGTTTATTTCCGTGGCACTCAAATACAGGAAATCCTACTGTAGACTACGAGTGTAATCGTAAGTCGTTAAAATCATCATACTACTTTAGAACTATTATAAAACACCCTTTAGACCCCTAAAACACAACCAGCTGTCGTATAAAACCTGACCTATATACAAATACAAGGAAGGCCGCGGCGGTACCACCCCGTACAAGGCACCTTTTACCGAAGGCCGTAAAATGCAACTCCTTTGCCAGTGCGTGGGATCAATACACCAAACATGACGTAGTTTCATTTTATTTAAAAAAATCGTAGTTCGAATAAAGGTTTCGCGCCGAAATGGATTTTGGGAGTAGCCAAGAGAGGAGATCAAGATACAACAGGGTGAATAAATTCCAACTAGCATCTGATGTAGATTTCATTTGCCAGGACCATACAAGAGACACATTTTGTAGATAAGCACGTGTACACCTATTAAAAGTTATAAGATGGTCCTACAGTGGCCTCGATTTTGAAAGGATACTTACTTCCGTATCAAAATTCTAGAACTTAGTCACATAGGTAGAAGAAAAGAGGAGAGAATCAGCAGCTGTAATTTTCTAAATGTTGGGCATCATTTAGTTTTTATTCGTATTACACAGGAATAAACTATGCCCTCTTCCCATATTTAAGAAAATATATATATCATTTCAGCATATAAACAAATCAATTATTAAACAACACTGTCTCCAATCTTTTGCTTTTCAAAAAGTGCAATTTATTTAGCTATATAAGAGTCCTGCAGAATCTATAGCTATAGACCAAGTGAATGTGATTTTTGAATCCCTGAAAGTGCTTGACACCCTTCCTGTAAAATGGAGCTTGATTAAATGGTAGTTGTATGGTTTCAGAAGATAATTATCCATTGAATTAGAGAGAAGGGTGTGGTACTAACATAATAAGATAAAACTCTTGTTTAACACTCTTTTGATCTGTTGATCTAGATTTTTCGAATATTAATATTCATTAGTATTATTAGTTAATAACTTATTAGTGCCATCTACTTTTAAAGTGAGCAATATAGGTAAATAACTCGTGAGTGCCATCTACTTTTAAAGTACAATGCTGACAAGTTTATTAATTTAATATGTTTGTATAGATATTGAAAAGAACTTGCTCTGAACTGAATTTACACCAGAATATTCAGACTAAAGTCTTCACTTGAACAGCCACAAGATTTCACAGCTGTTTTTTTAAAAATAAATTTTGTTATTTTAGAGTCAATCAGAAAAATACCTTGGTTCTTGAGTTGAAAGTAAAAGAATAAAGCTTGGAATGTCATGCAGTTTGTGTTACAAAATATACTCACATTACACTCAGTATTGAGTGCAGCCAGGCCGTGTCCAAGTAGTGAAGTAACAGTGCTTTTGCCCACTCCACCCTTTCCTGATAGCACCAGAATCTTGTGCTTCACATTGGACAGCCGGTCTCGGATTATGTCAATAGCTGGATCGGGGATGTTTGCTGCACCTGTTTCATATTTATTGTTATCATTTACATAGCCAATTCCATGTCAATTATTATTATAGAAAACAAAATTGAGTGGCCTTCAAATTAATTTTCTACACATATTTCAGTCGCAAAATACATAACTAATTATAAAGTGAAACTAAATACACAATACCTGTATACTCTGAAAGTGAAACACATGTTTTAGAACGTGGAGAAATATAGTCTGTTCAATAATAAAGTGCTTTAAGGAATGAGTAAATTTTGAGTAAATGCATTGTTTTGTGGTTGCACTGTCTTCCATTGTCAGTAGTTTCTGTGTTTTTCTTGTAGTGCTTATCTGTATGTAGGTGGACAATAGCCTACAAAGCGCAAGCAAGTGATAAAACCTATCAGCCATAAATTACTCAACAAACAAGTGGTATTGATTCACCATAGTTTATTAGCTTACCTGACGCACACACGTTCTGGTTAGGGCATCCGGCGCAGGCCGACGCTTTCCCAGCGTCCTGGCTCTCGGTACCGGGGCAATCTGTACACGAAACAGAAAGATATCTATCAGAAATATCACAAAAAACATCGAAGGAATCCTGCAAGACATAACCTTGAATTTAAGTGACTACTTACGCTGCGGTGCATTCTCTGGAACGCTGCTCATGATTAAATATTACATTCAAACTAATAATTGACAATAAATTATACGTTTTCACTTAAAAATTAAATAATTATAAATGATTTCGTGCTGTTGCTACGAGCGAACGTAATCAGCTGTCATCTGAAACTGTCAGTTCTTCATGTTGGCAGTACCTAATTGATTACTTTGATCAGTAGCGGTTCCATTCAATCAAATAGAACGAGTAAGCAAAATATATGTTTGTATAACTTTGTCTCTGTCTTCATTATCTCGCCTCAGGTTTTTGTGCAAAAAAAGAGCATTTTCATTTTTCGGACTGTTGGCAATGCCGTAGAAAATGTCACCAAATTCAAATTTTATTTTATCTCTAAGCCATGATATTTTTATGTAGTTTTATAAGTTTTATTTAGATATACTAAATTTTTCGTTAGCATTGATTGAATAAAACACCATCAGGATGGCGAAGGAAGTCACTATGTGCACGGTAACAGACTAAATACCTTACAATGTCCTGCCACTTGAGACCTTTCGTTACCCCTTAGAATTCACCATACATTTTCCCTGTTTGTATAGCAACTCCAGCAATGGAGCCCCGTGAAGCCGACGGCGGGTGCTCCGGTGAACCCGCCTGCTACGGGCTACTGCTACCACACGCCCAAGAAGCACCCGTGGCGTCCCATCATGGGCTACGAGGAGATAGAAGTCACACCTATGTAAAACTTTTTTATTCATATTGTCTTAACTACCTATCTCGCTGCTTACTTGCCGCGTGATTCCGGCTTAAAATCACTCTACCTACCCGTGGGTGTGGGTGTTGTAATAATCGACTAAGGGATGAATTCAGGGAATGGCCAATAGCGTTCTCTGTGAATACAAACAAAAACTTGCACTGCGCTCGCCAATCCGCACGGCATGGTGGGTATGGTAAGTATGGAAAATAACTCCTTTAAAATGGGTAAGTCTCATGGAAATCGCATCAGCTTCAGCTGGTAGGAGGCCAATGTTCAGTAGTGGACTGTTATAGTATCTAGTACCTAGTATTCTACCTACCCACCGTCACATTCTGCATCTTGGTTATATCCCGTACTTACCTATCTACTTTTCTTATTCTGCACCTACTGCTTTCAGGCCATCTCAACCGATAACGAACACGATGGTGGATCCGTGCTACACGCCGCAGGGCATGGCGGCGGAGCCCCTGCGCTTTCCAAACCTGATCACAGGCTTCGACCGAAGCCCTGAACACGCGGCGCGCGCAGCCCTATACACCAGATATACGCAATACGAGTGGAACCAGAATAGCATCAAGAATTACAACGAATCTGATGCCAAAAGGAACTTTTCAGAACGGACAAGGAACGACATCATGAGGGTCATGAGGTAGGTAGCGCCATCTATACGTCACAGCAAGAAACAAAAAGCTCTGAACCGCGGTATCGAAATGTTCTCGGCTGTTTGTTTTCAAAGTAAGCACCAAATCAGAATAACATCAAGAATTACAACGAATCTGATGCGAAAAGAAACTTTTCAGAACGGACTAGAAACGACATCATGAGAGTCATGAGGTATGTAGCGCCATCTAGAGTAGCATCATTATAGCAATAAAGATGTATCAGCAGCCCTTGAAGTAATGTAGTAGCATTCTTCTGAGTACGCGGCTCGAGCAGCCCTATACACCAGATACACGCAATACGAGTGGAACCAGAATAGTATCAAGAATTACAACGAATCTGATGCGAAAAGGAACTTTTCAGAACGGACAAGGAATGATATCATGAGAGTCATGAGGTAGGTAGCGCCATCTATACGTCACAGGAAGAAATAAAAAGCCCTGAAATGCGGTATCCAAATTTTTCCGTTTGGGACCTAACCTAACTTGCATTTACAAATAAATATTAATAGCAACAAAATAGGTAGGACATTGAGGGCCTTGTGTTTGATTCCGAAGCTGATCTTAGCGCAGTGGAAGCAAATTAAAGTTATCTTAAAATCTAAAACTAAATGGTCGATCAGCCTCGGAACAACATTTGACTACGATTCGTAGTGCTCTTTACTATAGCTAAATAAAATAAATTTAATGAGAGAATTCTGCTCCGGAAAGTTTCCGGCCGAGAAATTCTTGTTTCCAAAATCTACTTAAACAGGGCCCAGCAACGAATTGCTTACCGAGCGAACGATGACGCCGTCGTTTCCTTGTAAGTCTAGTTTTTGACAGGAAAAATAGGTATCAGGTTTGAGGAAGACTTTTGGATTGGGACTTAGGTACTAGACTTACTGCACCCGGGCACCAGCTCGTGTGGCACTCCGTCCCTCCGACAGTTTTGGCTTCACCTCAGTTCATCACTCCACCATTCACCAGTTCACAGTTCGACATCAACAATGTTTTCAACACAAAACAACTAAAGATTCCTCTCCGAATGAGGAATCGGCCCCGTTGGCCCCAATCAAGAAAACAATCAAAAATATATGGCTATCGGCAGCCGCGACGCGAGCGACGACTCAAAGTGAGGTTATGTTACCGGCGACCACGTTGGCCTCAATCAAAAGCCGGAACCAAAATCACTTGGTTCACTTCCCACCGAACAGGAAAACCACACGAGAAAACCGAAAGCACACTAAATTACTTATTTATAATTAAACTTCGCATCCACGATGCGGGCGACGGCAGAGGACGTGACAAGACGACAGAGCAGTGTTGCCAGCACCGCGCGCCCATTTTATACGAAAACTAAACATTCACCCGCCCCGGACCGACCCATCGGTCCGCTCTATGCATGGCAGGCGTGATAATGTAGCTACTGCTCGCTTAAGGACTGAATCCCCCACCTGAACTTCTGCAACTCGAGGAGTGCCATCACTACCCGGAAACAGGTTGAGAATGCGCCCCCGGCGCCAACGCAGTGGCGGTAGGTTGGCATCCTTAACCAGAACGAGATCCCCAATGCAGGGGGGTTCAGTCCTGTCCGTCCACTTAAGGCGTTGCTGCAGAATGTGCAAGTACTCAAGCGACCAACGCTTCCAAAAGTTTTGAGTCATTTGCTGCAACAACTGATAACGCGACAAACGATTGCTATTCACCTCCGTATAGGGATATTCCGGCAAGGCGTTAAGTGGGCGGTCAATTAAGAAATGCCCTGGCGTCAGGGCCTCTAAATCATTTGGGTCTGAGCTGAGCGGACACAAAGGACGCGAATTGAGTACAGCCTCAATTTTACAAAACACGGTCGCCAGCTCCTCGAAAGTCAAAATTGTTAACCCTACAACGCGCAACAAATGCGTCTTAGCGGACTTTACAACCGCTTCAAAAATACCACCCCAGTGAGGGCACGCTGGTGGATCGAACACCCAGGTAATGCCCTGACGGGAGAGGCCCGTGCTGATGGCTTCTTCGTTCTCCCTTAAGAACGTTACAATTTCCTTCATACACCGATCAGCACCCTTAAAGTTGGTACCACAATCCGACCTGATCAGCGCTGGTCGCCCTCGTCGCGACGAAAATCTCTCCAGCGCTGCCAAAAAGGCCTCCGTAGATAGGTCGGCCACGAGCTCCAAGTGGACGGCCTTGGTGGCTAGGCACACGAACACGCACAAGTACGCCTTGATAGACTTTGCGTTCCGTAGGCGTGATGCCTTTACCATGAAAGGGCCTGCAAAATCCGTTCCCACACCCGCAAACGTCCAGGCCTCCGTCACCCGGTCCGGTGGGAGATCTCCCATCTGTGGCTGCATTGTGGCTGCCTTCAAGCGGTAACAAGGCAAGCACCTAAACACAACGCTACGTACCGTTCGTCGTCCCGATAAGATCCAGAACTCGCGCTGTAGGATGGCCAATAGTGCATTACAGCCCGCGTGCGAGTTTTTCTCATGACGATCCCTGACTAAGAGCTCAACTAAGGGTCCCCTTTTTGGAAGTAACAGTGGATGCCGAGCCGAAAAGGGCAGGCTAGCGTTCCGAAGTCTGCCTCCAACCCTGAGCATACCTTGCTCATCCAGGAATGGGTTGAGGCGCACGATTCCTCCCTTCAGCTTTCCACGTCCATCCCTGAGCAGCCTGACCTCCTCTTCAAAATGTTCCGCCTGGACGACTCTAACCAATGAGCATAGAGCCGCATTCCGCTCCGCAGGCGAGAGGACAGGTGTAAAGTTCCGTTCTGCTTGAGGCTTCCTGCAGTTGTTCACGAACCGCTTGATCCAACCTGTCACCCCAAGAAGTTTGTCGAGGAGCTATACCGTTCCAGCAAGAAAGCTGGGTTAGGCTTCGGTACGAGTTGCCCCACGTTCACTCGCAAACCTCGATCAGGTGGCCCAAGCGGCGCCCTGCACTCGTTGAATGGCCATTCCTGCGGCGACTCAGTCAGCCATTGAGGTCCCCACCACAGTGGGTGACTCACCAAATCAGGTGCCCTGCACCCGCGCGAAGCGCAGTCCGCTGGGTTCCATTCTCCCGGTACGTGCCTCCACACTAACGGAGTTTCCGACCCCGTAATCTGTGACACCCGATTTGCCACGAAAACCTCAAGTGTATGTACCGACGTCTGCAACCAGCACAGAACTATCCGACTGTCAGTCCACGCGTACACCGTTTCATCCAAGTTGATGGTACCACGCAGATTGCAGGTTACATGATTTAGCAAGCGCGCTAGAAGAGCTGCCCTGCCAATTCCAATTTGGGGATGGTCCATCTAGTTCTGACTGGTGCCACCTTACTTTTGGCCATAACCAGACGCACGTGCACAGTTCCCGTTGAACTTGCTGTCCGAAGGTATACAGCTGCCGCGTACCCTCGCTCCGAGGCGTCACAAAACCCATGTAGGGTAGCCTTACATCCCACCGATGGGACTAACTTGCGGGGTATCGCGATGTGCACAATCCCTGGTAAGGTGGTCACAAACTTGAGCCAATCCTTCAACAACTCTCCGGAGAGTTGGTCGTCCCATCCTAAGTTGGCTAGCCACAACTTTTGTAAAAAGCACTTCGCCATGAACGTAACCGGGGCGATCCATCCGTTAGGATCGAACGTTCTAGCGATTGTCGACAGTACCGACCGCTTAGTCCAAGTTTTCTCCAAAAGGTCGGGCTCGATCTTGTACGTGAATACGTCATGCGTTGGCCTATATTGCACCCCGAGGATGCCCAACGT
This sequence comes from Phthorimaea operculella, assembly GCA_024500475.1. Classification (NCBI taxonomy): domain Eukaryota; kingdom Metazoa; phylum Arthropoda; class Insecta; order Lepidoptera; family Gelechiidae; genus Phthorimaea; species Phthorimaea operculella. Next base: position 4,865,300 of record JANFCV010000017.1, read on the forward strand.
GTTTGGATTGTCCGGGTTCTCAAAGAGGTGCGGGTCCTGATGGAACTCGCCTGGCAAACCGGCCAGGAGCTCTGGGCAACTGGACAACCATTTCCGCAACTCGTAACCTCCTGAACCCATGATCGCGATCAACTCGTCTCGTAGAATTAGCGCCTGCTCCACGCTATCAGCACCCGTGCAGATATCGTCCACGTAGACGTCGCGATCCAGTACTGCTGCGGCTCGAGGATATCTTACCCTTTCCTGAGCGGCCAACTCTCGCAGCGTACGTACTGCCAAATACGGACTTGGCTTAAGTCCATACGTCACCGTGTTAAGTTCGTATGTGACCATCGGCTCATCTGGGCTCTCACGCCACAAAATCATCTGATACCGACGGTCATCCGGATGTATCATGGTTTGGCGAAACATCATTTTGACGTCTGCGACGAGCGCTACCTGGTGTAACCGAAAGTCTGTGAGAATGTCCACAATGTCCCGGTTCAATTTAGGACCCGCGTGCAAACATTGGTTCACAGACACACCATTCGAGGTAGGAGCAGAACCGTCAAACACCACCCGTATTTTCGCCTCAGGTGACTTCAAGACAGCCAGGTGTGGAATGTAATAATGCTCGACACACCTCCAATCCAGGCTGGACACCGACATGTGGCCCAATTGAATATATTCCCGCATGAATTCTATATACTTCTGCCGAAGTGCTGGGTCTCGCCTCATCTTCCGCTCCATTCCGAGTAGTCTCCGTTCCGCGAGCTGTCGCGAACTACCTAAAGCGGGGCGGTTTGGGAGAAAAGGTAGCCTGGTCACGAATCTGCCTGACGGGCATCTCGCAGTGTTGTATTGATAGAACAACTCGCACTCGTCATCCTCTGGCTTCCGTCTGTCCGCCGTGGGCGGCTCTTCAGACTCCCAAAACCTCTGCAGCACCTCTGACAGCACACTACCATAGAGGACCGGATCCCTTCTGGTAGGTCCTGAGGTCTCCAAACTGGGCCGAAAACAACATACCCCTGTGGTATCTACGGCCACCAAACCAGTTTCCTGGAGTACCTTCTTCCTACCGCACCATAATCTCCGAGGACGTCTGACCCGAGAAGTACGTCCACCGTACCAGGAGTATCAAAATCAGGATCAGCTAACTCCAACCCTGTGGTTAACCCTCGTACCGTTGGTGGTAACCTAACCTGAGGGAGTTTCCCAACCACTTCATCCAGCACCACGGCTGAGACTTGATAGCTGACCCCTGTACATGTGCTACCTAATGCGAACTCAAAGTTCGTCTGACCCCGAATGTCAGGCACATTTAGGCCCCGATGCCTACAGCTTCATCCTCACTTGGCCGTACATTTAGGCCTAGCCTACTCACCAGCTTACTCGATACAATACATCCCTGAGCCCCTGTATCCAGTAGGGCTCTTACTTGAATGGTCCGGCCACCGTATCCCCATACCCAAATCTTAGCCGTTGGCAAAAGTACCGTGATTGGACGGGGAGCCGAAGCTGATGAGTAGGCGGCGATTACCTAGCGGGAATCTAAACGCGGTGAGGCCGCGTCCCGCGGGGGTATCCCCTCACTACCCAAACCTGTGTATGGGTCCCACTCCTGCTGGTAGGGAGGTCTGCCCATAAAGGCCATGGCTGGAGTTCTATAGTACCCCGACGGCAAACGTCCGTACCGAGGTTGCGCCTGTAGCCGCGGGTACTCAGGCATAGGCGGAGGCATGCGTGGGTCCTGAGACCCAACCAGGTGGCTCAAGCCCGCAGAATACTGCATGTACCCTGGTGGCTGCCTAGTGCTCCCTGACACCCGCCCGTTTGATCCCGTACCTGGGATGGGTGTCCTTGGCCATGTTCCTGTGCCGTTCTTCCCCAATCCGGCACCTGCTGCCGTGGTGGGGATCGTCCCCACGTCCTTGGTAAGTGGGCTCCGTCTGTTGACGTCCCCTGCCTGTCCCTGTGACCGATGCGGAGGTGGGCTCCCCTTGGAGGGTGGGGAGCGTTGCTCCCTCCCTTGGTGGGCAGGCTCCTTCGCTGATCCGATCCAGCGCTGCCCCGGCGCCTCCGGAGCGATTCATGCAGAGCAGCGGATGGTGTGCACCCTGGCAGTACCTACAGTTGGTGCTTGAAGGGCACTCGCACCTGATGCGGCCCCAGGCACCGAAAACACCAACGTCTCTGCTGTGCCACACCCCGTCTCCTCTGAACCCGCTGCGCAGCAAACTCCTGACACGCTGCCACCCCGTGGCCTGTCTCCCTGCAGTAGGCACACCCTGATTCCAATGCGGTGTTGTACCGCCTGGGTTGCCTACTGTTGCCTCCTCGCGCCGGTGCACCCGGCCGTTCCGGGTGGCGAGGGCAGAGGTCTCCTTGCGAGGGCTTCACCAGCCTGGACGTCCACTCGCCTGCTTTCGGCCTCGAGGAACGACTTCAGATCCTCGTAGGTCGGGAGGTGGTCCGAGGACTTGCCCCATGGAGCTGCTCGAATCGAGCGACCATTTCGCTCGGCAGGCGGCGAAGCACTGTGTGGACCAAGATATAACCGTAGCCCGCCACTGGCAAACCCTGTCGCTCTAGTGCGCTGACCGCGACACTGACTGGGTGGAAGATTTTCTCGCGGAGGTCCGTACCTCGCGTTATGGTTGGTATTGACAGCCACTGGTCTAACAGCCTGTCTACAATCAGGCGCTTGTTTCGATACCGGTCGGTAAGGATCTTCCACGCCACCTCATAATTGCTATCCGAGACAGCCAAATGCGTCAGCAATTCATGAGGCTCTCCATGTAGCCTGGACATCAGCTGAGCCATCTTGTACGCCGGCGTTATGTCCGTCCGTGTGTGGACCACACTGCTATACAGGTCCTCAAACGCCGGCCAGTCGGCGTAATCGCCTGCAAAGACTGGAACCGTAACAGGCGGAAGAGGCAACTGTAATCCTTGTCCCACTTTACCACGGAATGGCTTTTCCTTTCCGTCACGTCGCCTAGATATGTCCGCAGCTGCCTGCGCAATGTCCTGTGCCAGCTCCAAGCACTGGCTTACATCGCCCTCAACCAGCTCCTTATCTTCAGGGTTAGGAGCTTCCTCAAGGAGCATGAGGCACTCTGTGAGGTGTTCCGACACAACCCGAACCCGTTCATCTGCCTGTAGTGCACTTTTCAAGAGCGCGTCCTCCCGGTCCTCGCGGCCGATCATTGCCGCTGTGGTAGTAAACCACCTTAATTCTGTCTTTATAGCAGCCTTATACCTGGCGATCGAGGGAGCCATGGTACCAACTTTCACACACTCGACTTAATAAAACGAAAAACAAATAAACAAACACCACAAAATAAACGTTAGTTGACTGGCCTAGACCCCACCGATAAGGTACCGTACACTAGGCAAACAATACAGTCACAAAAAAAAACCGAAACAATATTTTCCAAAATTAATAAAATATGTGGGTAATATAAAAAACACGCTTAATACTAAATTACGGCTAACTATGTTGCAATAAAGCAACCACGCTCTGCTACCAAAAAATGTTTGATTCCGAAGCTGATCTTAGCGCAGTGGAAGCAAATTAAAGTTATCTTAAAATCTAAAACTAAATGGTCGATCAGCCTCGGAACAACATTTGACTACGATTCGTAGTGCTCTTTACTATAGCTAAATAAAATAAATTTAATGAGAGAATTCTGCTCCGGAAAGTTTCCGGCCGAGAAATTCTTGTTTCCAAAATCTACTTAAACAGGGCCCAGCAACGAATTGCTTACCGAGCGAACGATGACGCCGTCGTTTCCTTGTAAGTCTAGTTTTTGACAGGAAAAATAGGTATCAGGTTTGAGGAAGACTTTTGGATTGGGACTTAGGTACTAGACTTACTGCACCCGGGCACCAGCTCGTGTGGCACTCCGTCCCTCCGACAGTTTTGGCTTCACCTCAGTTCATCACTCCACCATTCACCAGTTCACAGTTCGACATCAACAATGTTTTCAACACAAAAACAACTAAAGATTCCTCTCCGAATGAGGAATCGGCCCCGTTGGCCCCCAATCAAGAAAACAATCAAAAAATATATGGCTATCGGCAGCCGCGACGCGAGCGACGACTCAAAGTGAGGTTATGTTACCGGCGACCACGTTGGCCTCAATCAAAAAGCCGGAACCAAAAATCACTTGGTTCACTTCCCCACCGAACAGGGAAAACCACACGAGAAAACCGAAAGCACACTAAATTACTTATTTATAATTAAACTTCGCATCCACGATGCGGGCGACGGCAGAGGACGTGACAAGACGACAGAGCAGTGTTGCCAGCACCGCGCGCCCATTTTATACGAAAACTAAACACCTTGCTTACCACAAAAAATTTAGACATGCGTTTAATTTTAAACACGCTCTCAAAGCTCTCGTCCAACTTTTTTGCAATAGGTATGCCTAAGCGGAAGTCCCCCTTTCAGTCAAAACCTATACAATATAACCTTTATTTTATTGTAGAGAAACTGATGAAATCGGCTCGCAAGGGCAACGAGACTCTGGGCGACGAATCGGGGAGCGGATCACCGATACCACTTTCTGGAGGAATGAGGTAAAACATTGTACAATTCGCCGTAATACCTACTATAATTTAAGTTGTTTATATGACTGTTTGTATCGAAATAAATACGATTCACAGTAGGTACCCCAAAATGACTCTTGTTCCGTCGGATAAAAATAAACCCCATCTAACAAGATACGCTTGCACTATTTCGCAGGCTAAGATTGAGCCTCGGTGACTAGGCGTTGGTAGGTAAAGGCGTCGGCTGTACTATTTATAACTTGTGATTTTAAATTTCAATAATTTTGTTACTGTTGTAACTTTTCCTCCTGAAATAAACGATTATTATTTATAACTATTTGTACTGATGCCGTAGCGGCGTAGCAGGTTCAAATCCTGCCTGGTGTACAAAATTTAAGTTTTCCAAGAACTCGCTCAAATTCTTCATCCCTTTTTCAGGTCGCCATAGAGATGGAGCGTCTCGTAGCCACCTGCGAGAAACTGAACGACACTCGAAGGCAACTGGAACGCGCTGTGGCTGGCTCTGAGGGACCGCTGCATATTGTACAGGAGTGCTTGTACCACAGGGAGAAGCGACAGGGTACAGTATTTAGGAATTTGCCGTTGGGCGAATAAGTTTTTCCTTCGTAGTGTAGAGCGCAGGTACACTGCGCTCCAACAACGCAACACGAAAATTGCACAAGCTAAGCGTAGGTATTTGTCATTTTGCGCGGAAAATAAGAACATACCTACCTATTACAAAATAGTTATAAAAACAATTACAATTTTTCTCTCAAAATTGAATTAGGATGATCTTGTGAATTCCTAATAGGTACTATTCCTTGAATTGATTAGAATCAACGAACCCTCATTGTGATCGAATCGAACTCGTATGTAGTTTCATGTTGAAACAATAACACACTTCGCTTTTCGAGATACGCGAGCTCTCCTTTCACGTCAAAATAGACAACTCGTATTGCGAGCGAAGCGAGTTCGTCAATTCACAATGCGAGCGAAGCGAGTTCGTCAAATTGTATTGCGAGCGAAGCGAGTTCGTCAATGGGCGTTTTTTGGAGAAACCAAATCGCGAGACATTGTTGTACGCTGCCATAGATTAAAATGGAATAGGTGTCAAAATTTAACAGATAGTCCCTTTAAGTCTATGGAGGCGTACAAAGCCATCTCACGGATTAGTTTATCCATAAAAAGCCCATACGTATTGCGAGCGAAGCGATCTCGTTGTTTGTCAGCTCATAATGTCCTTTTCGCAAAAATTTCCTTTTCTCAAAATGTTCTTTTCGCAAATTGTAGAAGGGGTGAACCAGCCAAGAAATTGAACAACTTTCCCCAAGAAACAAAGGTCGAAATGTGAAAAAAAAAATGTACCTACCTCCCATATAAACTGACTCGCTCGGCTGCTTAGGTGGGAGCCATAGGAGGTCCATTTTTTTCACATTTCGACTTATGTTCCTTGGGGAAAGATGTTCAGTTTCATGAGCTGGTTCAGCCCTTCTACATTTTGCGTAAAGGCCATTATGAGCTGAGATGGTTTCACATTTCAATATTACTGTACCAGGTCTGGAGCAAGTCCACGACGCGGTGGAGCAGTCGCTGCTGAAAGAGGTTGCCATCTTGAGGGAGGGGCAGCAGAAGTTCAAGAATATGCTCGAGAAGGTAGTTTAAAAGACTGCTGGTTCATCCATTGTTCTTATTTTTTGTACACTGCGTTGCACGGTTGCAGGTTCATCAAAGGATTCCACATTGTCCGACACAAAATTAATTATTCTTCACTTTTAAACTAAAATATATATTTTAGGAACCATTATACAACCCAATCGCTCGACTTCAGAGCTCAGCACTGCCCGTATAAGGCAGTACTGGCAGCGGTCGCCATGCAATGTGGGCTGTAGAGGGTTCGTAAAGTAAACGTCGTCTGTGTTAGGTTACGATCATATATCGACTGCTAAATGTGTGCGTTAAACAATTTGCTTATGAGCTACTTGCAGCTAATACCGGTAAGGCTATGCCTCTATACTACAGCCTAATACTTACAATTCGCTAAAAGTTGAAATGTTCAATCAAATCCAGGTGCGGCAACAGTCAGTGAATTGTCGCGCGACGCAGCACGAGATGGAAACCGATATGAGGAATAAGGAGTACGCGCTCGGGATCGACTCCATGTGCCATCAGCTCAATAACTTCTCCAAGGTTTGTGACTTCATTGTTCATGATAAGGTTCTAGAAGGCGACGCAGCACGAGATGGAGACCGACATGCGGAATAAGGAGTACGCGCTCGGGATCGACTCCATGTGCCATCAGCTAAACAACTTCTCCAAGGTTTGTGAAGAAACTGCATTGCTCATGATAAGGTTCTAATGACAAGATGGAGACGGACATGAGGAATAAGGAGTACGCGCTCGGGATCGACTCCATGTGCCATCAGCTCAACAACTTCTCCAAGGTTCGCGACTTCATTGTTCATGATAAGGTTCTTGAAGGCGACGCAGCACGAGATGGAGACGGACATGAGGAATAAGGAGTACGCGCTCGGGATCGACTCCATGTGCCATCAGCTCAACAACTTCTCCAAGGTTCGTGACTTCATTGCTCATGATAAGGTTCTAGAAGGCGACGCAGCACAAGATGGAGACGGACATGAGGAATAAGGAGTACGCGCTCGGGATCGATTTTTATTAATCTCATTACTGCGGATCTCCAGTGCTCCTATCACCTTTATGCTGACGATCTACAGATTTATGCACAGTCTGACGTCGAAAGCGTTGATGAGGCGATTGCACAGGTTAATCTTGACCTTGAGACAATCCGGGTATGGTCTGGAAGGTTTGGGATCGAGGTGAATCCTACTAAGTGTCAGGCGATATTGATCGGCAGCTCACGATTGTTAGAACGCATTGATCAGACCAACGTGTCCGATATTGTGTACAATAGTGCAAGAGTGCCATTGAGCCCCAGTGTTCGCAATCTCGGTCTGAACATTGACTCTAATCTTAGTTGGATCCCCCACATGGTGCACGTCAGTAAAAGAGTCGCTTGGTCGTTACGCTCACTCTATAGGCTGAAAAACTTCTTACCAACACCGACCAAACTCTTATTAGTCCAGACTCTCGTTATTCCGATTATTGACTATGCCGACGTGTGTTTTGTTGATCTAAATTGTGATCTACTAGACAAGTTAGACAGGTTGCTAAACTGGTGTATCAGGTACGTATTTGGCCTTCGCAAATATGACCACGTGTCTCAATATCGTCAGAAATTGAAGTGGCTCCCGATACGGCAACGGCAGAATGTACGAGCTCTATGTGTTCTTTATGCTATCCTGAATGAGCATAATGCGCCACCTTACCTGAAAGACCAATTCCGTTATCTTTGCGATACCCACGAACGGCAAACACGGTCATCTGATAACCTGCTGCTAGCGGGTAAAAAATGTCGTACCTACGGGATTTCTTGGAGATTCTTTTACGGTCAGGGTTGCTATGCTGTGGAATGATCTACCTCTCGAAATAAGGAAAGCTCCCAGTCGCCAGGTGTTCAAGACCAGATTGCGTGAACATTTCCTCAAGTCGCTCCAGTCGTCGTAATCGGTTGTTTCATACATACACTCGGTTGCTTAGTTACCTACATGAATTATTTTTCTAATTCAACTATCCTCCTTAGTTTGTCCGTTCATTATGCTCCTTGTTATGGTATAACTAATATTTATATATTGTATTTATACTTATTGTATTATATTATATAAAAATATTTATTATATTACATATTTATAGTTATTTATATATGAATTATGTAGTAGTTTTTTTTTTCTGATATAATTGTTCTAAGTGCCGTCTTGTATTTATTTTTACACCTGCCTCGTCCATTTCCACATGCCCTAAGGTAGACTGGTAGATAATGCCCTTGGCATTAAGTCCGCCCATGTAAATTTTGCATAAAGTTAAATAAATAAAATAAATAAAAATAAAATCGACTCCATGTGCCATCAGCTCAACAACTTCTCCAAGGTTTGTGACTTCATTGTTCATGATAAGGTTCTAGAAGGCGACGCAGCACGAGATGGAGACCGACATGAGGAATAAAGAGTACGCGCTCGGGATCGACTCCATGTGCCATCAGCTCAACAACTTCTCCAAGGTTTGTGACTTCATTGTTCATGATAAGGTTCTAGAAGGCGACGCAGCACGAGATGGAGACCGACATGAGGAATAAAGAGTACGCGCTCGGGATCGACTCCATGTGCCATCAGCTCAACAACTTCTCCAAGGTTTGTGACTTCATTGTTCATGATAAGGTTCTAGAAGGCGACGCAGCACGAGATGGAGACGGACATGAGGAATAAGGAGTACGCGCTCGGGATCGACTCCATGTGCCATCAGCTCAACAACTTCTCCAAGGTTTGTGAAGAAACTGCATTGCTCATGATAAGGTTCTAGAAGGCGACGCAGCACGAGATGGAGACCGACATGCGGAATAAGGAGTACGCGCTCGGGATCGACTCCATGTGCCATCAGCTCAACAACTTCTCCAAGGTTTGTGACTTCATTGCTCATGATAAGGTTCTAGAAGGCGACGCAGCACGAGATGGAGACCGACATGAGGAATAAGGAGTACGCGCTCGGGATCGACTCCATGTGCCATCAGCTCAACAACTTCTCCAAGGTTTGTGTACAAACTGCATTGCTCATGATAAGGTTCTAGAAGGTTTTGATTTGAAGATTAATTAAAAAACGCAGCGCGAGACAAACCAACTCCTACATACGATGAACAGACACCTTGTACGGGCTCGAGTATCTACGGGACCTTTAAGTCAGCCATTGGATTCAATCGTTTCGAAATCGTATAACTTCACTTCAGGCATTCTCAGTATGTCCACCAGTGGAAGCCTCATGGCTATTTAGCGAGCAGATCAATCATCATCATCACATCAGCCTATATCAATCCACTGCAAAATAGTACATTACGTCACAGGCCGAGTATATAGCAATTTCTGGTCGAGTGGCATTGGAAGGCCGAGACGAAGTCGAGGCCTTCTAAAGTAAACGAGACCAGAAATTGTTATTTCGGCCGAGGTTTGTATAGTGCTTTTCTCCAATTTGCAAGGAAACAAATATTTAAATCGTGATAAAATTGACACTTTGTAACTTTTAAAGTTCGCAAAGCGTTGTAGTACGGCTCCTTAGCTGGAAGTATGGTCCTATCTGGCAGAAATCATGAAACTTGGCATGTGTGTAGCTTACATGTGTAAGCTTCAGGAAAAGAAGGGAAGTAAGTTGGACCCCTGCTTCCCTTTACCCCCTTTTATGTCCCAAATTTCAGTTATCTTTATTTTTCTCGAAACGATTAAAGATAGGAGAAATTTGACAAGGTAGAAATATTCCTTATAAAATTGTCTACATAATTGTTCTTGGGTCGATGTTGATAAGACTTATACTTTTCGAGTTATGCTTCTGGGAAACCCATCATTTTTTTGAAGGTGACTTCCAGCTCTGAATTAGCCATAACTACCATGTCATAGAATATTTTTTCAAACTTGCTATTGGTTGTTGTTAGTTAGGTAGTCTTCAAAGGAAATCCACAGAGACAACACTTCAATCACGCCTGTGGGGTGGGGAGGGAGGCAAAGTTTATTTTTTCCGAGCTGAACTTGAGGACTTCTGACTCCTTAAGTAAATGTGACACGAGAAATTGAGTATCATTTTCGAATATATCAAAGACGGGAGTATTCATTTCTGGAACGCTTTTTGGTACATTTCATACAAAAATATAAAAATATTAAGTGAAATAAGAAAAAAATATGTTTCGTTCTCATTCAAACGCTGTTTTCTTCTGAAACTTGAGACATATTTATTAGATAATAACACATACTCGAAGACATACTCACCCTTATTATAAAACCATAGTTTATTTTCGAAAATATTAGAAAATACCTAGCCTACAGAAGCCTAAATATTTTTACAAAGTTATGTTTGTAGCTGGAAAAATTTCAAGTTCATAGATTTTGTATGCAAAAATAAGATTACCAACCGCAAACGTATATTTCTCAATTGTCGCTAAACGATTCCAGATAGAGAAATGCCGTCATAGGAAATGTTGTTTATACTGAAGAGTTGTTTATGCTGATATATAGAAATTGAAGATCTGGAGTACTTGATGTGGAACATCAACAGCCCAGCTAAACTATTCGAGATACTGTAATGTCTTCTTAAACATCAAGTACTCCAGATCCTCAATTTCTTTATTCCAACAAAAACTACCCTTTAGTATAAACAACATTCCCTATGACGGTATTTCTCTATCTGGAATGGTTTAGCGACAATTGAGAAATATACGTTTGCGGTTGGTAATCTTATTTTTGCATACAAAATCTATGAACTTGAAATTTTTCCAGCTACAAACATAACTTTGTAAAAATATTTAGGCTTCTGTAGGCTAGGTATTTTCTAATATTTTCGAAAATAAACTATGGTTTTATAATAAGGGTGAGTATGTCTTCGAGTATGTGTTATTATCTAATAAATATGTCTCAAGTTTCAGAAGAAAACAGCGTTTGAATGAGAACGAAACATATTTTTTTCTTATTTCACTTAATATTTTTATATTTTTGTATGAAATGTACCAAAAAGCGTTCCAGAAATGAATACTCCCGTCTTTGATATATTCGAAAATGATACTCAATTTCTCGTGTCACGTTTACTTAAGGAGTCAGAAGTCCTCAAGTTCAGCTCGGAAAAATAAACTTTGCCTCCCCACCCCCACAGGCGTGACTGAAGTGTTGTCTCTGTGGATTTCCTTTGAAGACTACCTAACTAACAACAGCCAATAGCAAGTTTGAAAAAATATTCTATCACATGGTGGTTATGGCTAATTCAGAGCTGGAAGTCACCTTCAAAAAAATGATGGGTTTCCCAGAAGCATAACTCGAAAAGTATAAGTCTTATCAACATCGACCCAAAAACAATTATGTAGACAATTTTATAAGGAATATTTCTTACCTTGACAAATTTCTCCTATCTTTAATCGTTTCCGAGAAAAATAAAGATAACTGAAATTTGGGACATAAAAGGGGGGGTAAAGGGGGGAAGCAGGGGGGGTCCAACTTGCTTCCCTTCTTTTCCTGAAGCTTACACATGTAAGCTACACACATGCCAAGTTTCATGATTTCTGCCAGATGGGACCATACCTCCATACAAACTGCCAATTAAGAACTCGGACTATTGGCGCTGGTTTTGCTTACGTTCCGTTTCATAAAGAATGCGCGGGAAATTCACATTCAGCCTTCAAACTTCAAACAAATTGTGTTCCATAAAACACTTAATCACAAAAGTGTGACGTTTAAGAACCCTTTTATTACCGGCCTAGTCCGGCAATTTCTATTCCAGTCCTCTGCGCCTTGACAACATAAATGAGCCCATTGACGTATTCTTTTTTTAAAGTAATAAAGCTATTTCCGAGCAAATTGGAGAAAAGTAGCTTTACCCCTGGGTGCGCCACAACGCGCGATCTCCCGTTTTCACCATCCAGTCGCTACCAGCCGCTATCTCTTTTAAGTCCGATGTCCATCTGGCCCGAAGGAGTCCAATGCTACGCTTGCCGATGCGTGACCTTCACTCGTCCGTCAATTTTAATCAAGATACATTTTACTGTAATTTTGCAACAAAAAATTGCTCAAAGCAAGCCTCATGTTAGTAATTTTCACTATCCAGGGTCTGCAATTCTACGCGGGCATAGAGCGCTACGACCCTTCGGTGTGCGACCTGCAGCGCTGGGCCGCCGCCTCCGCAGCCACGCTGCAGCGCTCCCAGTCGGAGAGGGCGAAAGCTGTGCAAATGCTTACGGGTAACATTTGAAACTATTTGTTTTTCTATAAACTCGTGATGCCATAGTAAAGTATGGCCAACGAAACGAGATAATGTAAACAACTTTTGTATGAATCGGTGACAGTTATTACAATTTGTCCTTATCTGTCATATGGTATAATGTCAGCTGTCTCTTTCAGATTTGTTTACACTTTTTATCTCGTCTGGTTGGCCTTACTTTAGGCCATTGTAGTTTGGACATCTCAGGTTAGTTTGTAAAAGATCAGTACATAGATAATCCGACCTGCATCAGATTAAAAACTACGCTAAGGCGGCTGAGCTATAGAAGAAGTGATTTCTTTGGTATACATAAGAAAAAGCGCAGGTCCGAGTGTACTCCCCTGCAGCACGCTATAAGTGACATCACATAATGCTTTCACATTGCGAAAATCAGCTGAATACTCTAAATCAGTGTTTTTTAAACTGTGGGTCGCGACCCCCAGGGGGGTCGCGGAGCTTTTCTAGGGGGGTCGCGGGCAAAATAAATAAGTCAAGTTAGATCGGCGGTCGTTGGTCGGCTACAATTTCAGTAAAACACAATTTTAGTTACAAAGAATGAGCTTGTTTATTTTTCAAAACATTACATGCAGTATGCAGTGTAGTACACTCTCTTTGGTTGTTTGTAGCGTGAAAAGTCGGGCTCGCTTCGCTCGCAATACGTACGCCTTTCTACCTGTTTTACATTCACGGCTATAGTAGGATTTTTATTCAGATGGACTCAACTGGCGGTTTGGTGGGTTGCCACGTTTATGTATTTTAAAATAATAAATAAATAGTGTTGTACCCAAATGATCAAGTTATGTAATTCAAAGATTGTGATTGAATCTTTATGAAAATAAATTTAGTTTATTTCAATTTTCAATATTAAATTGGCCTATAAGACAAACATACTACTATGTGTATAACAAACTAACTTCACATTTATTTCCTGTCTGACGAAATTTTTATTTGAAAGCTATAGAGAACATAACTAGTAACAGTCTGATATCATTAATGTGAACTTATTGAACAGTACCTACATTTTAAATTTCAATATTATTTATTTTTGAATTCTATAAACTAAACGAAAACTTTGCGTATAAACGTAACGTAACGTAAAGTATGTAGGTACGTAATAAATACGCAAGTATTTATTGAGCATATTTATTTACAAAAATAAATACATCGAGGAATCATGGGACAACAGTTCAATGAATAAAATAAATGAGTCAAACCACAACACTAGCCTGATGCTTGCAACATTTTAAAAACAAAAGGCCGATCTCACCTGTCAGTTTAGTCTATCTGAATAAAAATCAGACTATAGTTGAGTATCCTCGCTTGTTTGTAACGCAAAAAGTCGAGCTCGCTTCGCTCGCTATACGTTTATTTTTCAGTCTGTTTTTTACTAGCGCCCAGTGCTGTAAGCTGCCACGATTACTTGTAGCGTTAAAAGTCGGGCTCGCTTCGCTCGCAATACGTACATACGCCTTTCTACCTGTTTGACATTCACGGACAGTATTGAGGCTACTCGCTTGTTTGTAACGCGAAATGTCGAGCTCGTTTCGCTCGTTATACATGTATTTTTCAGTTTGTTTTTACTAGCCATAGATCTAGCGGCCAGTGTTTAAGCTTCCAGGTTACGTCTTCATCGGTACCTGTGGCTTGTTTTTACCTGAAAACTTTAGCCTACCCAGATAAGTATGACCCAACAGGGGGGTCGCCAGTAAAATTTTGCCTGGAAAGGAGTCGCGTAATCAAAAAGTTTGAAAAACACTGCTCTAAATGATTGTTATAGACAGTTTCTATATCTCACCGTACGTCTAATTCCAAACAAATATTTTATATGATACCTACCTTGTCGAAAGCGTCGAATAAATTCAAAGTTACCCATAGATTCAGCACAGTTATATTCTCTACAGATGCGGAAAATCTTATCAACACTACAGCGACAGAGATTTGGGATCAATGGTCTAACACCAACGGAGCGCTCACACGGCGCATCGCAGAGACCATCGAGATCAAAAACAAGTTGCAACTGCATCTGTATAAGGTGAGAAACAGCATCCACACAGCAAGGAGAAAGCGAGTTTGCAGATAGCAGTAGGCGCGACTGTCCAATCGAACCAATAATCCTTCTCATTGACGATAATTTTGACATTGATACATCTTCGAACAATCTTAAAAAAGGCACTGTCGAGAGTGGCGTCATTAGTTAGTTCCCCACAAGTAACACGACAGGCAGGATTGAATAACTTAGATTTTCAGTGACTTGAAGTCTTGAACCGTTAACACATTCTGGTCCAATTATTTCGTTTTAAATTCCGAAACGATCCTTTACTTGCATTCACATTCAACCGTTATACATTGGTTTATTACGTATTTTGCTTATGTACCTATTATTTTTAATAGATTTTCGTTTATCTTTCTTCTAGTTTTCTCAATACATATGCTCAAGAGTTTCTCAAAGGTTGAGTGGAAGAGATCCCTTAATAGGATAAGTCCGCCTTTGTGCCATAATTATCTTATATGTACATACATTTATACCTATATACCATGATTTTCCAGGTGCAACAAGAGATCTTCGACCTGGAGAAGACGCTGGAGCTGCTCAACAAGGCTATCGAGGACAAGCTGCAGCCCATCAAGGTGGCGCACACGCGCATGCAGGCCAGGACCAACCGCCCGCACATGGAGAAGTGCCGCGACCAGGCGCAGGACAGGTAGGTAACATACCAATGTTTTTTTTGTTTTGCCGTAAAACAACGAGGTAATTTCCCTCGCAGTACATCGTCATTTCACGCTCTCAATATGTAAAACATGTACTACAATGAAGTTAAATACAAGGTGTAAAAAAATCAACTGCAAATATTTTAAGGGGTGAACCAGCCCATGAAACTGAGCAACTTTCCCCAAGGAACATAGGTCGAAATATGAAATAAAAATTTGGACCTCCCATACAAAATGTACCAGCCGGCTGACTCAATTTGTATGGAAGGTCCAAAATTTTTTTCTTATTTCGACCTATGTTCCTTTGGGAAAGTTGTTCAGGCTCGTGGGCTGATTCACCCCTTAAAATATTTGCAGTTGATTTTTTTACATCCTGTATGACGCAGTCTCTTCGCTCGCAATATTATTCCATTTTCATTTTACGATGAATATGACGTGCGTGTTCGCTTTGCTCGCACTTCGCACTAGTTGTTCCATTTTTTTTACTTTAAATTATATGACGTGCTCGCTTCGCTCGCAATACGTATTCCATTTTTTTATTTTACGTTAATTATTTATGTGACGTGCTAGCTTCGCTTGCAATACATGTTCCGTTGTTTATTTCTCGAAATATCACGTGCTCGCTTCGCCCGCAATATGTATTTACGTATTCGGTTCTTTTATTTTATGTGAATAAAAATCTTGATCTGGGGAATCAATCGACAGATTGATCTTTCAACCATCGCAATTGTCATTCAGGTTAGTGAAAGAAGTGTGCGACCTGCAAGCGGCGATAGAACTGCTGCGTTCAAAGATCGCCGCCGCGGAGGGCACGCATCAAACGTTGCTCGGAGTGAGGGCGGGGCTGGAGGCCGACCTCCGCAACAAGACAACTACGCTGTTTATAGACCGCGACCAGTGCATGGGGCTGCGCCGCGGGTACCCCGTCACCGCCGCCATCAAGGGGTAGCGCGGGTCATATTGGGAAGTAACAAAATGACACGGTCATCGATAAAAATCAGGATGATAAGCAGACCAAAAGCAACGTAAAGAAAAATTGCCGCAATAGCAAAATGACACGATAACAAAATGTCAAAATTGCAAAACCTTCATTGCCTCAATTTAGACCAATCAAGTTACTGATGATACCCAAGTTGGAAAGAAGAAGAAAGAAGTCAATTTAAAATTGATTTTTGCATTTTCTCCACTCAGTAATTTTCAAGTTTGTCTTATATGCTAAGTGTAATTTCTAACTAATGTAGTCTCCTGATTTTTGTCGCTGACTGTAAACTATGTAGAAGTGTTTTGATTGTTTAAATTTTAAATGACGCCATGTTATTGTATTGTACATCATGTACTGTGGAAGCCTTACATTAAAATCTGCAAAAACAACGTTTGTGTTTTCTTTTGCATGCTCTATTTATACAAAGTTTACAGTTTTTCAAGTCCCTAGATAGACTGATTTGTTAGTTAAATTTTCTATAACTCTCTTTTTTCTATAACTGAACTTTATCTTGTATGTTAGTTTGGATATTTAAAAGTAAATTTTCCAAAGAAAGCATTACTATTTAAAAATATTTGTTCTATAATTCATTATTTTAATAAACTTAACAATTCACAATAAAACTACTTACAGAATTATACAGGGCGTCTGGTAGAAGATGTCTTTGTTTTAATTTTGTTTTCAGTTATACACCCAGTCTCTAAATTTACTAATTTCATTTCCTCACGTAAGCAGGAACAGGCAACTTCATTCCCTCTTTGGCTTCGAAGAAAGTGTAGGACAGAACAAGCTCATCCACATACTCCATTCTTGGGTCTTCAGCAAACTCTGGGTCAATGTAGAAAAATACTGGCATGTCCACCTAGAACAAATTGCAAAATATTTAAATTACTTCACATATGATCAGGTGTAAAAAAATACTGCAAATATTTTAATCACAAAACTCAACAACTTTCATTGAGGAACATAGGACTGAATGAACAAGGACCTTTCATACACATTGACTATGTTGGCCTTTTGTATAGCAGGTCCACTTTCAATCCATGGTTCTTGGAGAAAGGCATTTAGTTTGATTGGTGGGCTGTTACACCCCTTAAAATATTCTCATCCTGTAGAAATCATAAGTATTCTACCTGTTCATGTGGATTAAGCTGCTGTTCTTCAAAGCAAAAGCACTGAATTTTATTGAAGTACTGTCCTGCTTCAAACGGGACCACATTGTATGTACTGATACCGGTCACTGGCTTGTCTGTGGGGTTGCGTGCCGTGTAGAATGCTAGAGCTGTTTCGCCAGGCACAACCTGCAATCAAAAATAAATAGTTTGTGAAGTTTATATTGATAGATAAGGTTAATAAAATTACAACTTCAAGAGCCACAACAGTTCACTGCTAGACATAAGCCTCCCCCATTTGATGCATATTTGCCATACTCACCAAGCATGGCAAGGTAATTGACAAGCAAAGTGCAAGGTGTTGACTACCAATTCCCTAGATTCCTTAGTCCACAGCATGCCCACCTACAGTTAGAAATGGGGTGATGCTATTATAAGCCAGGCACAACACAACAAGTTAATACAATAATAAATAAAACTCACAGTAATATCACTCTGCTGTGGCTTGAAGTTCCATTGCATTGATGAGGCCACATCGGCATTAAATCTGATCTTGAGTGGCCGGTGCTTTACAGCAGCCATACTGCTCACATTATCATTGGGGTCCACCTGGCCCGTCGTACCACCATAGCTGTATGCCTGAAGAACAAGAAATGATTCGTACAGAACTACTAATACTTGTGAGCCATTGATGAGAAAGCAAGCAAAATATACTGTGAAACTGTTGTACAAATATTTTTAAAGAAAACCGAGCAAAGCCTGAAAGAATACTAGTTTTGTTAACCCACTCATACGGCCGACAATGTAGGCTTGAACTTTTAGGTTACAAAGACTTACCTGACAAAATATTCTATACAAGGGCACTGCCGCATAACTTAGACCCACAGTCATTACTCCTAAGGCTATCATATAGTTCATTGTAGACCGCACATTCTTCTTCTGTTCATGTAATCCTCGGAAAATGCAAGTGTTTGGTAAAAGCTTCGGGGGACTCAATAATACAGGCGTATGTCTAAATGCACAGTTCCTAAATAAACTAAAAGGGCTCCTGCCCATTCCGACTAGACGATTCATAGTGTTTAATTCTATTTATTTGCTAAATTACAACAAATTCTGCAACATTTTATAAGTAAAAATCATAGCGATTTCAAACATGTCAAAATGATTTGACGTTTGTATTTTCGTTCAGAAATTTGATGATCCCAAACCACTTTGCTTTTAGAGACATCTAGTGAGTACTAAGATAACGAAAAGTTGACGCTACTCGATACAAGATGTCGCTATACACAAATTAGGCCTGTGTCAAAAAGGGTATATCTCGAGCATCTCAAATGAAATTCGTATTACTATTGTGAAATAACTCACATGGAATTAAATTGTATTTCTAAGGATTGCTGAGGGTCTGGTCTGGTCTGGGAAACGTATGCATGTCACGATGATGTGTGCTAGCCTCCTTCGCCTTTTCGGGGGCAAGAGGTATGTACTATGAGAAGTTTGCGGGTACTGCTAGCTACCATTGTAGTGTACCATCATAATAAATTAAAATCCATTTCCAATTTCATAAAATGTAATTAATTTTAGTATCACAATTTCAAAAATACTCTTCTAATTTGTTCATCATCATTTGTATTCTAGATTAAGTTTGTGTTTGGTCTTGATGTGTGCGTCTGTATGGGTTTTCTGGTACGCTTTGTAAGTGCAGTCTAGGAAGGGACACCGGAACATGGGCTCCTTCCCGCATTCGTACGTTACGTGTCTTCTATACGTGCTTTTATGTCGGTATTTCCGTTTGCACTTCTCGCATTCATACGACATGTCGTACTGCGACGACCAATAGTTTTTCGTCTTCATTGGCATAATGGGTAGGATGTTTTGCATCATTGTTTTAAAAAAGTCCGCGTCACCTGTAACAAGGAGATCGCATTTTGCAGTTTTTTTACGGGACGTTCCGTTGCCCAACAATGCTGGTTTGTAAAGAAATATTGCGATAGCGAAATGCTTATTAAGCAAGCTTGATAAATGCGAAATATCGAACATTGTAGAGCTTGGAACAATTTGTCAAAAATAATAGTTTGAAACACCTACCTATTACAACTACAGTAATACAATTTTTTCGACCGTCAACTAGGTTCAGAAGTTTGGTTCTTGCATTGATTGACCACATAACAGTTTTAGTTCGTAGTATAAAGAATAGAATAAAACTGTAAAGATACGTACCTACGTTAAAATTAAGTATGCTGAATGGATCATTGTATCAAAGTTCAATTCGGAGTTTACAGAACATTCTCTGTTAATTGGTCAACAATTTTCACAGGTCGTCATTGATAAAACAATTAGTCAAAATCGAGAACATTTATTTACATGCAATCCAATTAGAAAAGAACAAACCAAACACACGCCGTCTCATTGAAAAATTAAAATACATCAAACATTTAAAACGATTTTTTGCTCTCAACAATAATCTTACTTGCGCAGATAAATAATGGATTTCGAACTGGCAACATTATTGTGTGATTGTGTGCCTCTCTATCATAATATTAAATTGTATATGAGATGTCAACAACAATGTTGCCAATTCAGGATCAATTCTTTATCTGCTCAAGTTACACTAACAGATAGAAACCTGATTGCATATTGCTAAAAATACTAAATTTTGTTTTTATATTATTGGGATAGAGGTACTTAAAATGGTAACACACTGGTTAAACATTACAATAGAATAAGTTAGAAAAAATAACAATTTCTAACAGTTAAAAATGCATTTTAACAGCTTCGTAAAAAATAATTTGTTAATTTTTGTATGAATGATGAAGACATATTTAACAGTCCAGTGAAATCTAATCGAACTATTTTTTGGTGGGCTCCTTATGTTAATCTTCATATAAATACCTTATTTCTATCGTTAATAAAAATTTGGCAAATTCAAAAATCTCGCTCGTTTCCTAAATAATCTTCAAATGATTTCTCACCACATCACACTGGGTAAAATATTCCCTAATTACAAAACTTAATAATTAATAAACATAATAATTTACTTAAATAACAATTATTATACTTATTAAGGCACTAAATCCTTATGACTAAGAATCGTTTGGCAGATTCTTTGGTTTGAATTAAAGTAATATTGCATGATTCAAAATTTGAACTTTAAAAGGTAACTTACAGTAACAGTATTCAACAAATGCAAAAATAATAATTATTATAGATTTAACAGCAATACTGAGCTATAATACGAATTGCTTGTAAAATGTTGTTCGCAAATAGCGATACATCTCTTTGGTAACAAGGAACACACTATACAAACATTAATAACAAGAACAAGAAATAACAAAACTAACGATATATTGTGAAGGTGTCCTCAGAGTGGAGATTTTTACGTAGAAAATAACACCTTAGTATCGGAGATAGATAACAGAAGTATAATTGCGAGCGTTTATACTTATGTTGTTAGTACTAGCTTCCACACGTACTAGGGTTTATCAGGTCGTTTGTCGACCCAGTCTTCCATACGATATTGAATGAATGAGTACCAGCTATCCACTCAATCTGGCCGGACTTGAGTAGATAGAATAGGTAACTAATGTAGAGAATCATTTACCTTCAATAGGTAGTTTGTATACAGTTTTTTTTATATAAACAGGTATTCAGAAATGTTTGAAACATTCACTCTTAGGACACCCTGTAGGTACAAATATCATAAACCTATGTGCGTACCTAATAAACATGTCTTACGTATGGCAAAATTTGACTATAAAGCCTCTTCATTTGTTCAGTTTCATAATAAAAACAGTATTAGTGTAAATAGCTGCCGAGTTTAGGTACATCTTTGGTAATACAGCATAATACTTCGTAATTACTGTATGTAAAAATACTCGTAAGTTGACTAAATTAGATTCATTATAAAAATACGTTCTGCGATTTAAATTCGAATGGAAGATTGGTGATCTAGCTTTTGGCTATCTAGGCTTGCTAACTGTGGTAGGGTTTGGTATAAAGTTTAGCCTAAGTTTGGGTTGGTTTCGCCGGATTTCCATAACAGTTTTCAAGGCACTGCTGGTGATTTGAGTTCTTGAGCTCCTCTGTGATGTAGCCGCTGGAATAGACAATAGGTTTTCATTAATTAACTTTTTCATGTGAGTGTACATTGTGCTACGGGTTTTAAACTGGCCATATTTAGGTAAAGTGACATAATTTTCTCTTCATTTCTTTCTACATTTATTTAATGAACTTAACATTTAGCGCCATCTACGTTAGCGAATTGTATTTAGATTCAATAACTAATTTATCTTAGATACCATGTTTAGATTTGGCCAATTTAAAACATTTAGTTCATGCACCAGTTAGTTGAAATGAAAGTGCAAAGCTCGCTAACATTTAGCTCTACTTAGTGAAAACTTGCACAGAAGTGAAAGGTAGGTAGTAAAAGCTAAATGATTTCGTGGCCCCCATTTTAAAGACTGCCCTGGTTACATTTTTATTTGATGGTTAATAAGAAAATCGAGTTGTTTTTAGGATCTCGGTTACAGTCTGTTTTAGTGTTATTTATTTAGTTATTTCTTCGATATGACATTTAATGTGCTGTAACCAGTATATGACAATATCGTGCGTTCTCATTTAGAAAATTTTAGTGGCACACAAAAGTAGAGAAAATAAATTATTTAAAGTTCATAATGGACATTAACGTTTTAGTAGATAAGTAAATGTGCTCTATAATGATGGAATTAGGATTGAACTAGGAACACAAAATAAACGCAACGCAAGCTAACTAAGGCCCAGCGAAGACTTCCGCGATTTGATTAAAATTGCCGTAGGCGGTTGTTAGTGGCAAATGAGTATTAGTTATCCAGTCCCATGCCGAGTTAAGTAACACACGTACTAGTATCCGTACTGTATTTTCTTCGGCGGCGGCGCTGGTCATTCCGACACGAAATCCACCTTCTCCGGCAGATCTTTATGCAGGTGCCGCTCGTGGAGAAGAAGGTTGTGCTTCTGGTACGCCCGGTACACGCAGTAGGGGCATTTGAAGCTCGGCTGCTTGCGGCACTCGTACTTTATATGCCGCTGCAGCGACCCTTTATGCTTGTACTTGTTCCCACAGTCCACGCATTCGTACAAAGTCCACCCCTTACCGCCAGCCAAGCCGGGAGTACCGTAACCCAAAATATAAGGAGTGTATAGTGCAACTGAAATAAAACGCAAATAAAAATAAATACGTGCAACGGATATGAAGCGCCACCGTGAAGCCAAGCCACCAGTGCTACCGGGTACAAGCGATAGGATGATGCACCGTGTCTCCCAATATTTGTTTACTACTGTACTAAACTACCCTCAGGTAGCATGCAACCACTAGGATGCAGTCCATATGAAACTTTAATCCTGTCCCACATTATCCAAAATATTAAAAGAAATTATCTTACAAACATGCAGTATACCTAAACCCATTTAACATTCAGATATAAATAATTATAATTAAATCTAAGTTATTTTGTTAGTAACAATCCGTATATACCCAACGCAATTATTAATTTAAATGATGCAGATACATCGTAGGATGACTTGTTAGGAGTGACTGAAACAATGACTTATCAAGAATAGCAACTTTATTAAAATACAAAAAGGTTATAAAAATACAATCAAATGCATTTAATCACTGTAACTTTCTGAAATAATACGTAGTTTCTAGTCCTACAAATATTCTAGGTAGTAATTCAACATAATAACTATTTTGTTTATCCTTACATCACTTGGATATGATACTGATGTGGTGTGTTAACGTTATGGTCAAAATAATGTATAAAGATCTCGATTTTATAAATATGTCTATCAAAATATGTAGTTTCAGATTATCACAGTTGGTGTGTAAAAATGAAGTTACTTCGGGAATAAGGTTCTACGATGGTGGTACGTCTCACGGGCTACAAATATTGTTCAGAAAAGAATATGCAACAAGCAATACCTACATCTTTGTCGTCTACAGCTTGTTGCACATTCTTTCTGTGTAATGCACATCACTTTTGAACAAAATTTGTTGCACATAAGACACAGAGTGCAGGCAGTGCAAAATACACTCTCAAGATCTTGTATAAATATTATAAAAATCACAAATTATACTGTGAGTAAAATTGTGAGCTTATCGATAAAATTGATTCGACACCGATTTCCCTTCAAGTGGGTCAAGTGACTCGATAATTAGGTATAAAAAACGGTGACAATTGAATGACGCAACCGCGATTGTTAACAAACATCGTCATTAATCACAACCTAGAAATTTTGCATTAGGCACATAAATAAGACTGTAGAATAACTTTAAAATTAGGTACTTCTACATCTTTTAAGGAAACATATTGTATCATGATTAATAATTTGGACATACAGAAACAAAATGCAATTTTTGATAATATCTCGCTATCCAAGATATTTGACAGTGCAATTATGTGCTGAATTAAAATGTGATATGTTAATGTTTTCGAGGATATTTTAGAAATGGAAACTTTTTTAAACCCTAATGACTAACTTTTCAAAGGCACTTAGTTGTATTGACAAGATTTGTATGGTTGTACTATGTGAACTTTACATTTTGATTGTATGATGGTAACTCATCGGATAATCTAATACAGTAGCGGCAGAAAAACTAAGCAACGTCCTTAGGATAAATGTTTTGATTTAGATATACCAAGGTAATTGATGTTAATGATTTTCTAGATGAAAAATACAAAAAAGTCCCATAATCGGGATCCAAACCCAAGACTAAGGGGGCATCATAGGATATCGCCATAATTTTTCCTAACAAAATTAATAATAGCCAAATATTGCTAAAGTTTAGCCATTGATGCCAACCTTACTAGTACTATACTTTAATTTTATTGATTTACGACAACATCTGTAGCTTAAACAACGTTGCATAATTTCTCTAGCGCTACCGTTCCTAACTTATAGTAATTTCTAAATGGTAATGTGTATAGACTTAATTCTAGGTGGAAGATTGATTTGAATGGGTCACTTAACGACAACTGTGAGATGGCAGTGTACTACATGCATTCTACAGCGAAACATCACTTTAAATAAGGCACTCGTTTCTCCAAACTGTGACAAACACATTCAAATTGGCCCCAAAGTTCACTAATATTATTAGCATTTCCAGGAACTCAACAGACACTAAAATATCTCAAATCCACTCGTACGCCACTGAGTATATTCTAGTCTAGTATAAAATAAATGATTGATTGATTGGTGTCACAACCCTTCAAAACTGAGCGTGGCGTCCGACAGGGATGCATCCTCTCCCCCCAGTTATTCAACTTAGTGGGTGAGCACATAATGCGCAGAGTCCTAGACCACTGGGAGGGTGGCATTCGTGTTGGAGGGCACCTTATCAACAACCTTCGGTTTGCCGATGATACCACGATTATAGGTGCCAACGAAAAGGAACTTGCGGAATTGTTACAGCGACTAGAGACTGTGAGCGCTGACTATGGCCTGAAAGTAAATTTCAGTAAAACAAAACTGATGTTTGTTGATAGAGGCAACAACGTAAGCAGGACGTTTGAACTGCGTGATCTGGACTCGGTCGAACAGTTCGTGTACTTAGGGTCAATGATACGCAGTGACGGCAACTGCGAAAATGAAGTCGTTCGACGTGCTCAGATGGCCAAGGCCGCAGTGAAACGGCTTGAGAAGATTTGGAAAAACCGAAACATTTTCCGCAACACTAAAGTGAGACTCATGCGAACTCTCATATTCTCAATATTCCTGTATGCTGCCGAGACCTGGACACTAAAAGCTAAACTTAGAGCCAAAATTGATGCGTTCGAAATGTGGTGCTGGCGTAAAATGTTAGGCATCTCATGGACTGCTCGCCGCACCAACGCATCAATTCTTGAAGAGCTCAAGATCAAGGAACGCCTCTCTACTACATGCCTCCGACGCTCGCTTACTTTTCTTGGCCATTTGGCTAGACGGGAGCCCGATAACTTAGAGAAGCTTATACTGGTTGGCCACATGGAAGGGAGAAGGAGCCGAGGCAGAGCGCCTACCCGCTGGACAGATTCCATACTGGAAGCAATCGGCTGCAACACACAACAGGCGATGCACCGGGCGCAGAATAGAGTGGCCTGGAGACAAACCATCTCTGGAGCTGCTTTTGGTGGTCACGACCCTCAGCCTTGAGGAAACGACGCAGAAGAAGAAGATAAAATAAATGCATTAGACGTAAAAGAGATCTAAAAATAATTGAAATAAAAAATTAACTTAAATGAGTATTACAATAATAATGGAACATGCATTATGGCAAAGAACTAGAGCTTGCTAACTAAGCGGAAATAGCTTCATTTTGATTAAATACTACGATTTACAAAACTTAGAACATAATTTAGCTTTTGATTAAAATCATCTGTAGATCATACGTAGATTGACAAGATTGTACTAAAACGGCTCTCCAAAGCCTCCGCTGTGTCACACGTGACTAGTGGCGCCAAGTTTTACTAGTTATTAGTAAACTGCCGTTCCCGAAAACATTGGGAAGTGCCGTTCCCGGAAACATTGGGATTATTCCCCAGGAACAAAGAAAGTGTTTATGTTTTAACTCCGGTGGCATTTGAAATTTAAACAAAATCTGTCAGAAAATGGTTAGAAGTAAGCGGTCATACTTATAGGAATATTTTTAATAATCTATACCTACATGTTCTACACAATTTAAAAAATATTTTGCTCTTGAGCAAGGTCGGAAGAAACAATCTAACATCTTGAGGAACATTACCGGGTTATTTAAGATACACTGGGAATTTCCATTACCGGATATCCCTATCAAAATAAAACTAGCATAGTACGACCGCGAATTCTTTGTGTAATGTTACCGGGAAATAATTTTATTCCCGGGAAAACTGGAATTCGGGAACGGCTGTTTGCTACTTAGCACTAATATACCCAGCACTACAACTACGTGCGATTCAGCAGAAGCTCTAAAAAATTGAGTACTTTAAAATAATAATAAAAAGGAATTATAAAAGATGATTTACGTATAGTAACTGCGACTGGTAACAACTTATCTAACTGCGTACTAGCGAAGCTTCAAACCTAGTAATAGTCAGGAATGATAGTTTACATAAATGCTGTACATAAAAATAAAATATAAAAAATCGATTAAAAAGCGTAACTATACAATCACTTTCGTCTTAGCATACTGAATCGACTGTAGCAAATATCTGCTACATTAAAGTGAACTAGCGTAAAACCTACGAGTAAAATTAGTAAAATTAATTCGTCGAGATAAATTCATAACATACTGTGACCACATACTATCGTATATGTATAGGTGTGTGGGCAAGCTACATCAAGCAATGTAGTTCAGTGACTCAGCTTATAAAGGTTGTTGAACAAATATTTTTGCGTCCAGCATAATTTGACCTCCATGAGAAATCAAGTTACGATAGGCGTAGCGATATATTTTGTTCTTTTAACCAGAATAAAGCTGAGTTCCTAAGTTCAATCATGATGCAGATGCCCTGTAGGTAACGATGAGGTCAGTGACCCCAAGGAAGGCTACATCTAACGTGACTGCAACACGCCACTATCACAAAAGATATTTCATCACAATTATCACATAACTCGGGAATTTCACGCATTATACAATCAATAACGTTACGATTTTCGATTTTTATAAATTCTAACGATTCACAATAACACGTTAAAAAAGTTAATATCAAAACTGGTCTTCGTAACAATCAAACAAGGCAATGATATGTAAAAATTACACTCGTGTACGGCTTATATCGAGGAGTATTCGTTTGACTATGTTAGGTGCAAGCGTCGACGTTGTCTTGCTTCATGTACTGCTCCGGCTTGAGATGCACCTCGCGATGCATCCGCTCCATGTGGCGAGCGATGTGCATCTTCTGCTTGGCGCGGTACACGCAGTACGGGCATTGAAACTGAGGTTCCTTGCCGCATTCCCACTTTTGATGGTTGCGGAGCGATGATTTCAGCTTGTACAGACGCCCGCAATCGGGGCACGCGAAGCTCGGTTCGCCGGGCGACGGCGGTAGCGACGGCGGGCCCACTCGCATGCCGGCCACTAGCGGCAACGCCAGCCTAGCCGACCACTGGTCCCACGACAGCCCCCCGATCCTGGTAAAAGACACGTCATCCGGCACGCAGCCCCCTGAAATATCCAGACAACTCATATAACGATCACACAACGCCAACACAAACGCAACATTCAACATTCCCGTGTGGTTAACGACAGTTACAAGCGATACATACATAAAGATGTTATAATATAATATGATACATAGAATATTACGTACATATGGATAGAATATAATACATAGAATAAATAAATATGTCTACTGTGAGTGTCCACCGAGTGCTGTGATGAAAGCTTTGCAAAAAGGAAAAAGTAAAAAAAAAAGAACAAAAAGAGGAATCATAACGTTTATTTGAAGTCCACTTTGAGGTATTTCGTCTTCCGTTTTTAACAATATTAGTTTTGAGATTCGCGGGGTTTTATCACATTTTGTGTGGAAAAACTGAAGTAGAAATAAATCATTGGTGTTACTGGACTGGTTCTGTTTTAGTCACTGCTTTTTTTAAAAACTGTTAATTAAATGTAGTCTCCCGAACCATGGGCTTTGTTGTCTACCTGAAATTATTAATTATATTAGTATGAACGAAAAAGGAGAAAAATAAAAAACTGCGCATGCGCAAGTAGAAATGGAAGCAGTGGAATCTCGAATTCAAAATAAAACGATCGTGCACATGCAGTTATCAACATTTGTATTGAATTGATTGTATAACGTAAACTGACTCACCTAGTTGAACGTAACGAAATGAAATAAAAGGATATGGGTAAAATAAAGAAAATACAAAATCAATCTGACATAATTATAACTATATTTGATTAAACTTTTCTACCGAATAAACCCCAATATATTCATATAAAAATCACACTAATTGATTATCTATCTCCAATAACATTAACAAACAATGTAAACTCGTAACATTCTGGCGCGTAGTGGACCTACACCGTAACAATGATATGATGGGATATTGCGTACCTTAGTACCGACTGACGGACGACTTGGCCTCTCGCATCGTCGGGGATAATCACGTAGGCTGTCCAATTTATACTGGATATAGAGCAAATATCTCAGAAAATCGTAACTTGACTTGGGTTTTGCTCAAACTTTGCTGGACGCTGAAAAATTTGCTCAATAACCAATTTAAACTGAGCCATTACCTCCGCGGTCACGCGCGACATTGCGTTAGGCCTTATCTAGAATGACTCGAAAGTTCAACAACAAATCATAACACCTCACATCGATTCAATAAACTAATACTGACTTTGGTCAAATAGCTTTGTTATCCTAGTTTAACAAAAATATCAACAGTCAATATGCTAAACAACTTCATTATGTTATTGCATGTTAATATCATTATGTCTATTTATTTAATTTTTCATAATTTTGAACACATTTTCATCCCAGTTCACCGAATACAAACCGAATAACATTAGATATATGCAATCATTATAAATATTCGTACAATAATAACTACAGGTAACATTGTAGGCACATTATGAGCTTTAGTTTACCTAATTTTTAGATAGCTCAAATCTTTGACGTAAACTGAAAGTTTAGCCAAGTACAGCTCAGTGCAGGTTAAACACTTGAACTAAGTATACTTCTCCTTAAAACATGCAATAAGAGTGTTGTAATATCTTCAAAGACTTGAGTTATCTACATTATCCTATACTGGACAAAAAGTCCTATAAACACTACCTAACCTAATAAATAAACAACTTTAAAATAATAATAAACTTTGGGATTTCAAAAAGAAATTGGGAAGACGAACTAATGGTCCCTTGCAAGCATACTACAAGTACGCGAGAAATATCAAACTATAGAGCGTCCGAATTGTCGTGCGTGGTGGATTAGTTTAGTTTATGTGGTTTATATTCCAAGGAACGTTCCCGGACTCGAGGAATATTTTATTTCCCAAAAACAGGACTAAAAAGGACAAGAAATTAAAAGCTTCTTTTCTCTCGCCTGTAATTTGGAATCGAAACAAAACTGTAGGTACAAAATATGGCGATCGAATAATACCTATGTACCAAAAACGTCAAGTTTGGATTGATTGATTGCTCGTTAATAAACAAAATGTATTCTTTGCCTACGAAATATAGGCGAAAGGTTAGGGTACAAAATAAAATAAAAATGTAGGAATTTACTGAGAAATTCTCGGGAAGAGCGATTTCTCGGGAAATTGGAGTTTGTGAATGGCTTTTACAAGCCCTGAAGATTTTCAAACTAAGCTGACCCACAACGTTCCACGCGCCACACGGACACCCTTAATTAATAAATAAAACTTCAACAATAATTTTTGGTCATGTCATCGAATTTCGACCATTTGGATATTTTAACTATTAATAAATGGGTATAACCAACATGCATATAATATAAAATATCAACTAGTTATTCCTTAATATCATTGCACTAAAATTATCAATTTGGAATTATTCCTTACGAGGAATGATTGTTTATTAAAACTAGACAAATTCGAGCTAATATACGGAAGTTGCACTCCTCTGAG
The DNA here is from genome assembly GCA_024500475.1 of Phthorimaea operculella. Lineage (NCBI taxonomy): Eukaryota > Metazoa > Arthropoda > Insecta > Lepidoptera > Gelechiidae > Phthorimaea > Phthorimaea operculella. The sequence continues at coordinate 4,895,078 of JANFCV010000017.1, forward strand.
AAATACGCAACATGGAGAAATATACTTTCATTTGGATGTCACGACCTTTGGTCATTTATCTTGGAATAAAATACTTAGGGTCAGTCTTAACTACAATTTAAACTCTATAACAAAAATCAACAAAATTAACTCTATACCGTTAGGGAATGTGCACATTACATCTATATCTTTAGTGTATATTAAAACGTCTTCAACAAATAATAACGTAAGCTATAAATAAATTATTGCAGTACCGATTTGGTAGGGGTGTCTACTTTGGTCTAATTTTAGTGGCGTAACTAGGCGGCAAAGTTTTTGGTAAGAGTCTGTCATTTAAAGCATCCTAAATAAATTAAAAGACATAATTATACGAAAGTAAAGGGATAAGAGAAAAAATAAAAAGGATAAGCGGAAAGTATGAAGTATTTTTAGTTATTGCAGACACTTCACGTGTAATTCGGGACTATTATATATTTCTTTTAAATTAGAAAAGGTTATTTTTAGATTTTGATTACTGATAAAGCTGTATAATAATAATTATTATTTTGAACATAAGGACGAGTTGCGAATACGCTCCCGTGGGAATATTCCCTAAGGCACATCATTGTGGACGAGAAATTCAGTCTTTCTTGAAGTGTTCTGGAAGTTATTCTGAAGTAAATATTACTTTTTGGTTCATAATTGAATCTTTGCCACCTGCTACGCCACTGTCTCTTGGTCTAAACTAGTCGACGGGTTTCTTATTGCGACGCACTTTGTTGTTAGCGTAGATGTACCACTCGGTGTTATGGTGTTTGCGAATATGTACACCGAGGTTGCCGCGTTGCTTAGCCTTGTACGCGCAGTACGGGCACTGGTGCGAGGGAGCTTTGCCCCCGCACTCTACGTTCTCGTGGCGGCGGAGGGTGGATTTCCAGCGGTACTTTTTCCCGCAGTGCCGGCACTCGAACTGGCGGCTGGGGTCGTCGCCGCCCGACCCGCTCGAGTCGCGTTTGAATTTGTTTTCGGTTTTCACTTCGAAACCGTCGGCGGAGTTGCCGGCCGAGCCCATCCCGCTGTAATTGCTGGTGGAGTCGTAGAATGTGTCGGTCTCGTCTGGTAGGACGATATCGTCTGTGTCGTCGTACTCTGCGTCCGAATCGTGCTCCTCGTGTTTGTTGGGAGGTTTGTAGTCGCCGGTCTGTGCGACCGTGTTGTTGTTCTGTATGAACGCTTGTTGGAGGAAGTGAGCTTTGAGGTTGTCGAGCGAGTCGGGTAGTTTAGCGAGAGCGAGCGGCGTGGTGGAGGCGAGCGCGGGCGGCGGGGCTAGCGGCGCGAGCGAGGAGGTGGGCGCGAGTGGGGCGAGCGGGGCGAGCGCTCCGAGCGACTGCGCCTGCGCCTGCAGCAGCGACAGCAGCGCCGACGGCAGGTGGCTATCCTTGTGCAACTCTGAAAAGCGACACATTAACTTGCAAATAAAATAAATCAAGCGCTCTACTTGTTAATACTACCGAAGGCTAAAAATAAAATTAAGGAACCAAAGAAATGCGTTATAATAATAAAAATAATAAAAAATAAATCTCTGTTAGGATCATAAGAGGCGAAGCTTCTAAACTCATGCAGACATGCACAATCCAGGTGACCGATCGACTATCTTCCCATAAGATGCGGGTTGCGGGAGGGACGTTAAATCAAACACGGATCACGATCGAAGTCGTTTAATTGTTCAAAAAATATCAATCAAAATTATCAGTACATAAGTATACGAGGCTCGTTATATAAAATTTATGTAATACCATTTAAGAAGGAAGATCCGAGTAGTATTATAGTTAAGGCACTAGGATAAAGCACTAATTAATGATTCACTTAAGGCACTACTTGACAGCGAGCGGGGATGGAGACCCGGCCGACCCTGGGGACCTGGGGGTGCCGGGCAGGTCCTGGCGCAGGTCGGGGTGTTTCTTCTCCATGTGCTTCTTTAGCTCGTTGCGGCGATGCTTGCGGTACGAGCAGTGAGGACACTTGTATTGCGGCTCGATGCCGCACTCGAGCGTGACGTGGCGGACGAGGTTCTTGCGCGCGTTGTAGCAGCGCTGGCAGTTCGGGCACTTGTAGCCTTTCTCAGTCTTGTATTGCGCGCAGGGAGGGGGGCGACGGGACGAGAAGATGTTGAGTCTCTCGAGAGCGGACGCGTTGGTCGGGGTGTGGATTGGGGTGTGGTGCATCGGAGCGGGTATCGGAGGCGAGGGTTTCGGTTTGACGGGGGACGGAGCGCGAGTGTTCTCTTTAGACTGGGTGAGTAAGGCGGCCGGCGACGATATATTTTTAGCGCTCTTCACAGTTTTCAGCACGGCGAAGGTCTGAATCTTTTCCGGCTCCTCGACGGCTTTTTTACTACGCGTCACGATACGCGGCTTCCCATCTGAAATAGAAATAACGTGCCCCTTTTTATGCGGTAATTTGTAAAGTTACTAAATAATAGACGAAACCACACGAAGCGTAAATAAAAACGAGTTATTTTAACGAAATGCTGTATTTAAACTAAATAAAATATAGAAAAATGAAAATACCCGTCGTACAAATAATATGTTTTAAGGATGTCACGGTTAAAGACCATTCTAAATTAGTAACTTGGATTGGTAGTAAAATATATTATTTTGAAATACTTTCTTGTGTATGTTGTCATATAACGATTTATTGATTTAGAATGATCTCGTACGCTTACAACTAAATAATAGTGTTAAATATGGCACTGGAGCTTAAATAAAATCAAAAACTTAACCTAAATTATTTGAAATAGAAAAAAATCAACGTGTCGTAACAATTCATGTTTTAAACATCTACAAACTTAACAAAGTCCTTTTTAAGTGATTGGAAGCGAAAAAAAAATCAACATGATTAAATAAAAACAAAAAGGCAAAAGTAAAAGCTAATTTGTTAAATTGTCTTCTGCTTTGATTTTGGCTTCAGACTTGATAATAAGTAAAGGGTTGGTATGCTTCAAAGCTATGTGGGAGACCAGCGTTTTCTTTTGCGAGTATCTCTTGCCACAGATAGCACACGAGAACTGCGGCCCGGTCACGCATTCGTACTTCTCGTGTCTCAACTTGTTCCTTCTATACTTGTAATGCTTCTTCTTGCAAATTGAGCAAATGTGCCGTTTCTCGGCGCTAGATTCGTCATCTCCGAGGCATTTCCTCTTGGTATACTTTCGTTTGACTACGATATTTTGTAAGGCCTGTTTGGGCTTGTTCTTAATGCCTTTCGGCCTGCCTCTGCGCCTCTTTTCGACTACAATCTCCTCTTTAACTTCGCCTTTAAGCAGCCCTCGGGTTAATGGGAATGGGGTTTTGTCGAAATTCGAGTTGCTAGTCGTTTTAGTTAGTTTCAAGGGTGGTTCTGGAAGGCCAAAAAAATGAAAAGCGAAAATAAATTATATTATTAAGCAGTGGAATTAGTTACAGATGGAATATGCGAAGCTTGGAAGTTGAATGATAATGAAAACAATGATTATGTTGTGCAACAATGAGGTATTAAGTGCTGTGACGCGGTAGCAGGATGTGATAGTTGAAGGGAAGGGCGAGGTATATTTAGATGACATGCTAGTTTGGCGAGGAAGCGTCGCTTTAGACATCGAAGTAAACTTACTGATTCCGTTTCAGTCGCGACGAACAGACCTAAGTAACGACCTATAGATAATACGTAACATCTCATTGGTTTGCATACATCATTCATCAGAATAATGGGTGGTAGTAAATGAAATGCGCAGTAGTTCGAATGGGTGACTACATGCTTCAAATAATCATCGTAATGTATCGCCTAGCATGCACTTCCTAGTAAATCATAAAAAACGTGTTTTAAAACATGAATTGTATAGAACAGACATCTGCAGTGAAATCACATGTGAATGCAAAAAATAATAATAAAATAATAGATAAATAAGCCACATAACCATCTACGATAATAATAATGAAATAATCAACATTTACCTTTTGTTTAGCGTCCTGTGGTCACACCAATGTCTTCTAGAACCAAATCACACGAGTGCGGAAGGAACATTGCGCGATGTCTAGCGAGTTTTTTTTTCTAGCGGTATAGAATAGCCGCGGTCACGTGAACAAGAAAAAAGTTTTTACCCGGAAATAAAAAAAGAAAAGTGAGGTGCAATTTCAACGTGTTCTAATACGCAACTTTCATAAATACGTTAAACTTTACTTACCAAAATAAATGTATGATAAAATCCACTCCGTAAGTGTTAAGATGTTAATAAAGTAAATCATCATCTGCCTGCCCTTATCCCAATTTATTTGGGGTCGGCGCAACAAGTAAAGTTAGCACAAATTTTCAAAGTGGGTTATTTAATATTGCCATGATATACTAAGTGTTGGGAGCATTATGTATCACAAAACCTCATATTGTAGTTCAGCTATGAAGTTGAACATTTTGGTACCACGACTTGTAGGAAAACAGCATGAAATAAAATTATCAATCACCTGGCCGAAATCAAAGAAAGCATTTTAGTGGTTTTCCAAAAAGTCGTGTAACAATATTTGTATAGTTCAGCCGATCTACTCAATGAGAATTTCCGCGTTATTTCAATCAAAGTTTTTACGTGTTTACATACGGAAGGTATACTAAATAGTAGGTAGGTATAGAGCGCATGCAATGACCTACTAAACCAGCCCAGTCCCACAGATTAAGCCGACATCACAATCACAAACTACGTGTAATACTTGAATCATGTACTTACCTTGGTTACCTCGCCTTTAAGGCACATCGCCTTAAAGGCTACAAAACTCAAAACCATTTACCATTACCGATACCTGTCGCACTGAAATTCTCAAAAGTTTCATATGGATATAAAAAATATAAATTCGTAATAAAGATTAGTAGTTTATAATATTAATATTAGATACTAAATTAATAATGAATACACGGTTGAAGTTTCACATGTGAAGACACTAGCACTCTTGTATCCGCTGACGTGGAAATATAATATTTATAAATATAACAAGATAGATAGATTATTTTAAGCAATGACTGTTTCGTCTAATATCAAATTATGGGAAGACATTGCGCATTTCATCCGTTCCTTGTGCTGGTACAATCAACTTTCCGTTATCAAAATCTGTCGAGTGAAAGTTGATTGTACCAGAGTAACAAAGTCTGTATATTAACACCTTGTATTGAGGGTGTCAATACAGGGTGTTAGAGTGTGCTGTACATCGCCGCGGGCGTCGGGACATAGGTAGAGATAGCCAAATCATTCATAAAATAGAACTTAATTTGTTTGAGTGCGTTAATTTGTTTAAAAAAATGCAATGCACATTTATCGATGTCAAATATGCACATGTCATTGAAACAGATTAACATATTTGATATGATAATGCAGTAAATCTGTTACTATGAAAACAATAATATATTTAGTCACTAATTTGATTACACGAGTTATTAAAATTAATTACTCATTCATTACATTATAGACTTTCAACGTGTATAATCAAAATTTGATCAAACTAAAGATTCTAGTTCGTATAATAGCTAAAAAACTAACAGTTGGTGATTTTAAATCAGAATAATCCAGTATCCAGACAATCAGTTCATAAGGAAAAGATGCGTTAGATCAAAATCTGAATATACACATATTATTCAAAGAGATATCTAAAAAATTAATATCAATTGATTACTAAACAAAAAAATACTAAATTGTTTAAACAAAAAAAAATCTCTGCCTCTAAGCCGAATGTGCAAAAATTGGGCTATCTCTGTCTTGTCCGTGTAGCGCGCGTGTGTGCGAGAGAGAGAGAGAAAGCTTACCTTGCGAGTCGCGCACGCTGTCGCTGCTGTTCATCAGCTCGTCCTGAGATCGTTCCATGTGCCATTGGAAATCTGGAATAGGGAACGAGCATTAGAATCAAGTCACGAATTGATGCTAGTTTAAATGTCGAGTGGAGTGATCAATTAAGCGTATTGGAGATTTCGGGTGCAGGTAATACGTGACAGAAAATATTTTATACGTGACAGAAAATATTCAATCGAAAATATGCAGTAAATATTTGGTGTCAGAAAGGGGTACCTGCACCTGAGCTTTCTATCTATGCCGAATTAAGCTAATTCATTCATAATCTGTTCACATAAGATAAATCAGTTTGACAACTACACCGCAAGAAGTGCCCTGATTGACAGAGTTCAAAATTACCACTAAATTCAGATCAAGATAGTCTGTTGTATTATTCTCATTTTTAGTGTAGGTCATTGAGAATACTCCAGTTAAATTGACCGATATTTATTTATTTATTAATAAATTTAAAATACACTATCTCTCATAACCGGATATGTTCCCGGGAATAAATTCCTAATTATTTTGTGGTTATAATTTGGAGTATTACCGGGAACGTTCCCGTAAAGTAATAAATTTTCCCGGGAACAATCTAAACTATTATTGTTGGGAATATTTACGGTAACGGTCCCAGACAGAAGAAATATTCCCGGGAAAAAGAAACATCAAACGTACTTTTCCTAGCACCATTTTATACGTGTTTCATTTAATTAACAGAAATTCAAAAACTAAACAAAGTTGTACGATTAATGAGCAGTTAATTTGGCTGGCGGTCTACTCGATCGTCTCCAATGTAACAGCATTGAGTAGTTGGCATCAGATGCCCATTACTAAGTAAATGACTATTCATTGTTTACAACTCAAAGCAATTAAATGTTTCAGTAACAATCCTACGAATAGGCTGAATGAAGCCCTGAAAAAGTCAACATTGTATCCACAAAAAACCTAATAAGCAAACTTTATTGTGCCATATAAATTGCCATAAAAAATAAAAATCAATCACAGCACAACGTGTTTGCCGGAGCACTATTACATACATACATACATATATCACGCCTGTATCCCTTGCGGGGTAGGCAGAGTATAATCGGTTGTACAAACGGCCATTTACATCATGTCTGACAAAAGTTTGAGAGTCATTCAGATTTTGTGTATCACTATAGATAGAGACAGGTTTTCAGCCTGTCGCCTAACATTGCAATACACATCAACTTTCAAATGACTTTGTCACTTCTTACGACACCCACGGGAAAGATATGGGGCGATTCTATACTTAGCCGGCATCACACGGCCAAAGCACAGTTGACGAAACGAATTGTGAGACCAACGCCCACTAGAAAACGGAAACAGACAAGTAAACTTGACACATCTTACTCAGCATTTGATAGGTCAACGACATGCTGACTTTCAAAACTGCACGTGCGGTAAATGCTGACTTTGCTACTTCCACACATTATGGTATTTGATAAAGAAATTGATTATATCTATTATTTGGTCAAATTAATGAGACAATTTAAGGATTTTTTTGAGAAACTATAATAACAAAACGATAGGAGACAAGACGACCTTATGAATTTTCGGTTTACGTACATAAATCGCGCCTTTAACTCTTACGGGGTAGGCAGAGCGTCAACGGTCGAAAAATACGGTCGTTATCGTACCGTTTGACAAATATTTGAGGGCGGTTTTAGCTATTGTCGGTTTACTGAATTTAATTCTATTTACATGCCGTGTGGTTAGCCTGGCCAGCCCCGAGGCAGTGCCTTTATTTTTTTTATTTTTTTTATCCCGCCCGAGCCGCGTCTATACTAGGACCGCAAAATTGTTATAAGAAAAAGAAAATTGTGTCATTCAATTTTCTTTTTTTTACAATGACTTATCAGTATTTTGTAATGACTATCAATAAGTGATATTTTTTGTATCCAACATTGAATAAATAATTTTGTATTTGTATTTGTATTTGTATATTTGTACAGTACTAGATAAATGCGATATAGCACAAAAATCTTACGTTTGAAACCATATCTCTTTAGGAGACTCTGCGTTGTGGAATCAAGTCTCTTAATTCCTCTAATTAAGACATGCAAGGCGGTAGTGCTCCATACTCCAGTGCTCCTCTGTGCATCGCTTACGAACAATTATTTACTAAATATTGCTGCTTAAATTCGACCAGACGTCACATGTTCAGACGCAATGAAGCAATGAACACAGATATTTAAATTATACGCCTGTATCATGCATGCATGAGTATCATCTAAGTATGCCACAGTAATCTGTACTATTCAGTGTAATACAGTACGGCAGTTAGAATAGGCCATATTTGACAGCTGTCAAAATAATGTTAATGCTATGACAAATCAAATAATCTATTTTTCTGTATTGACATGTCTGCTGGTATGGGTTTGACAGCTGTCAAATATGTCCTATTAGGACGGCCGTACTTTAGTACGCTGTGATTGTCTGTTATAGACCTACATACAATGCTGCTTTAAACAAGACCTACGTGTCTCACGTTGTAATGCAGGAATGAAAATAGACACAAGTAAGATTCAATGTATGATCATTTAAGTATGCCACAGTAATCTGTACCTACTATTCAGTGTTTTAGTACGCTGTGATTGTCTGTATGTTACTTTATAGACCAAATACAATGCTGCTTAGCGCTTATACTAGACCTACGTGTGGTATTTACGACTAGAGCAATGAAAATAGACGCAAGTATGATCCAATGTATGATCATTGAAGTATGCCACAGTAATCTGCGCTATGCAGTGCTACGCTACGAATGTCCGCTCTGCATGAAATTGACCAATACTAAATTGACATTAATGAAGTCATCCATCTACAAATTACATTGTTAATTTACGTCTAGTTTGAGACTTTGATTGTGGCTAGAAGATTAGAATGCTTTGAATCAAATAGACCAATAGCAGGTATATGAATTAGGGCAAGTTTTTCTAATGGCTGGTGGCGCTACCACATTTCTACCCATTGGTATTGTATGAAGCGAATCAGGGAAAATTCAGGGAACAGGCAGCATTCCATTCCCTATAATTTTAATGTAAAATGTAGGGTTGTAGTAAATAGATGTAGTTGTAGTGTGGCACATATTTTTTTTAACGTAAAACATTTGCTCGCTTACTCGCGATATGTGCCGTGACGGTTTAGGTCACTGTAGTGGCGCTATGCTTGCCTTTTTAACGTATTTCGAGCTTGCTTCGCTCGCAAAATGAGCTATTTGTATGATGTTGTAGCGCAATGTGGCTCTTCACTTCGATTTTTAACATGAAATATCTAGCTCGTTTCGTGCAGTTTAGCGCCTTTCTGCCCGATAGTAATCTTCGTGTTGTGACTTGACTGTCCAGCAGTGGCCTGGGTTGTTCCCAGTCTGGTTAGAAAATTGCAGGCTGAATCACCTGATTGTCCGACTGAATCACCTGATTGTCCGAAAAGCAAGATGGTTTTGTGCTTCGGATGGGCACGTTAAGCCGTCGGTCCCGGTTGCTGTCTATGATGGCGGTCGTTACACAGCCATGTCAGAGGCCTGCTACTTGCAGTAGGCGGTTGAAAAGCTCTGACACCGGGGTTCATCGGGTCGTTGGACGACTCGGTGTCCCACACGAAGAGAGAGAGAGGGATGTACTCACTGCGCACGACGTCGTTGTGTGTCTGTGGCGGGTCATCATGGTCTTCATCATTCGTGAGGTCCTCCACATTGTCTCTGGGCGCCTCCTGCTTGCACTGGGGCTCGTCCACACCGTTGCTGGTCTCCGTCTGCCCGGAGGACGAGGCTCGACGCGCTTTCTTCGATATGGAGCCCAGTGTTGCCGCTCGATAGTGGACTATCGATTGTAAAACGATAGACAATCGATAGTTTTCACTATCGCTTGACTATCGATAGTTTTGGCCAATCGATAGTATCGATAGTTTTGACCAATCGATAGTCGAATAACTATCGGTACTATCAATAGTATTGCACCTTGTCGATAGTATTGCTTCATTTTGAACTATCTATAGTATCGATACTATCAATTGTATAGACCTTAATGAATGAAAACTTTCGATAGTTCGGCAACACTAGTTTTTGTATTTGTATCTATGTTTTAATGTGAGCTATTAAGTGTTTCTATCTGTCTGTCTGTCTGTCTATACTCACTGCGCACGACGTCGTTGTGTGTCTGTGGCGGGTCATCATGGTCTTCATCATTCGTGAGGTCCTCCACGGTGTCTCTGGGCGCCTCCTGCTTGCACTGGGGCTCGTCCACACCGTTGCTGGTCTCCGTCTGCCCGGAGGAGGACGCTCGACGCGCTTTCTTCGATATGGAGCCTAGTGTTGCCGCTCGATAGTGGACTATCGATTGTAAAACGATAGACAATCGATAGTTTCACTATCGCTTGACTATCCATAGTATCGATAGTTTTGACCAATCGATAGTCGAATAACTATCGGTACTATCAATAGTATTGCACCTTGTCGATAGTATTGCTTCATTTTGAACTATCTATAGTATCGATACTATCAATTGTATAGACCATAATGAATGAAAACTATCAATAGTTCGGCAACACTAGTTTTTGTATTTGTATCTATGTTTTAATGTGAGCTATAAAGTGTTTCTATCTGTCTGTCTGTCTATACTCACTGCGCACGACGTCGTTGTGTGTCTGTGGCGGGTCATCATGGTCTTCATCATTCGTGAGGTCCTCCACATTGTCTCGTGGCGCCTCCTGCTTGCACTGGGGCTCGTCCACACCGTTGCTGGTCTCCGTCTGCCCGGAGGACGAGGCGCGCCGCGCTTTCTTCCGGCGCCGCGTCGGTGAGACTGAGCCCTCGCGGCTGTCTACGCTGCCGTCTCGTGGCTGGGGACAAACAAACAAGAGATAAATAACCTAAGACACTCCATAGCAGATTATAAGATTTGTATTTTATGCAATAAACGTTTTATCTATCTATCTATTTATCTGCCTATATGTAGGTATATCTATTTGCAGCACATCAACCTACCCCTATGTGACAAATAATTGCAGTGTCAAAATATTACAATTGATTCGATGAGATAAATTACGATAATTGCAAGGTCAAAATATTGATTCAATGAGTAGGTACCTACAATAATTGCAGTGTCAAATATTAAAGTTGATTCTATGAGATAAAATAAATGACGATACTTCAAATTACCTGTCCCTTTTATTTGACGTGTATCATATTCATAGGGACCGGAGTAAAATACTATGTACATTTTCTCGGACATCCATACGACAAGCAAGCACAAAATAGAGAGTATACAGAAGGATTTTCGCGATTGTCACTTGTTACATAGCCAGGATTGCTACTGTCAATAATCACAAAGTATAAGAATATCATAACTGCAAAATCTGATACAAGAACGACGTATGATTTTGAGCAAATTTTAATCCAAGAAATATGACGTTCGTGGCAACCATCTTCTTAGTTACCTTGAGTTCCCCTGAGATTCCAGTTAAAGTCAGTAAGCGTCAAAATCGTCGCTTGTACTAAGTGGGCCATCTGTAAAGGTGCCCCTAATTTGTGAAGCAAGTTTATAAGATCCATGTTTTCATCCAAGGTCACTAGCTATAGCTACACCTCAGTACTTGATTGTTTTGTTGACTCAAGTGTTGTAATAATCACTACTAATTAACATACCCAGCTTGTCCTAGATACAGCTACTGAATAAAAGATTCTCTCACTATTACGGCTCAATTCTGAGGGTCACTTTCATAGCTATTAGCTTTTCATATAGACAGTATATTTGATAAGTAAAATAAATTACTGAACCTACAGATTTACAATTAAGTACCTACTAGGTACATATTTTCAATTGAAATTTGTACAGCTACTGAATAAAAGATTCTCTCACTATTACGGCTCAATTCTGAGGGTCACTTTCATAGCTATTAGCTTTTCATATAGACAGTATATTTGATAAGTAAAATAAATTACTGAACCTACAGATTTACAATTAAGTACCTACTAGGTACATATTTTCAATTGAAATTTGCCTTTGGTCTACAATGGACAGATTCTATTTTGGACATCATATTCTAATTTGGACAGATTCTACTTTGGACAGATTATATTTTGGACAGATTCTGCTTTGGACAGATTCTACTTTGGACAGATTCTACTTTGGACGGATTCTACATTGGACAGATTCTACTTTGGACAGATTCTGATTTTGTCATTGGTATTTTCATTTGTCATATTTCTGAAGAAGGTAAGGGTTTGTGGTACATTACTTTTGGTACCTTTACAGCCACAACATTCCACTGCTGGACATAGATCTCCACGCTTGGCCATACTCACCACGCTTGGCAGGCGTATGGCGAGCGGGTGCAAGACGTTTAATTCACAGGGAACGCTGCTGTCCATTCCCTGGAAAATTCACCCTTAGTCGCTTTTTACGACACCCACGGGTAGAATTAGGGTGATGCTAAAGGTACTAAGCCGTCATCACACGGCAAACTTTTGATACAGGGATCAAAGATTTTAGGGATCAAGGTATCGGTCAAAGATTAAAAAAAATATATTTATATAAATATGAGCATATAAAATTATAATAAAGAGAAATAACTTTTACGTATACATACATAACCTATTCATTATGTAAAACGTTACATATATAATGAATGGGTTATAATTGTTTAAGTACTGATTTTAGCTTATATTGTTTTTAATTAGTTCATTAAAGATAAGAGAAGACATGTTTATTTCATTATAAGTAAATTATGATTGGTTTAATATAACTGCCAATTTTAAATTTTGGTCCCTGTACCAAAAGTAATATACCGCACACCCTTACCTTCTTCAGAAATATGACAAATGAAAAGACCAATGTCAAAATCAAAATCTGTCCAAAGTAGAATCTGTCCAAAGTAGAATCTGTCCAAAGTAGAATCTGCCCAAAGTAGAATCTGTCCAAAGCAGAATCTGTCCAAAATATAATCTGTCCAAAGTAGAATCTGTCCAAATTAGAATATGATGTCCAAAATAGAATCTGTCCATTGTAGACCAAAGGGAAATTTGATCTTGATACTGCAAGACATTTCTTTGAAAATTATGTTATTTCTGCCTACTTTGAAGGAAGTAAAACAGAAGTGATAAAAAATATTTTGCCTAACTGCTAAACTTGATGATGAGATGACATCCTGTTCTAGACTGTATTCTCTTCCTTTAGAAAATACTAGCGGCCCGCCCAGCGGTTTCACTCGCTGCTACTTACCTGTTTTCCCGTAGAAATGGGATCTTTGCCCGTAGTAAAAAGTCCATTAATCCATTCTAGCAGAAGTTACTCATCATGACCATGTGCCAGCAGAGGCGGCCTGTCATGGCGAATAACTTTAACTTTGAAGCCATTACCGTATCTCTTATAGTTTTGATGGGATGCTGGTGGTCTACATCAGGCACTCCAGACCCTCGTGACCATGTGCCAGTAGAAGCGGCCCGTCATGCTGAATAACTTTAACTTTGAAGCCATTACCGAGTCTAATAAAGTTTAGATGGGGTGCTGGTGGTCTACATCAGGTACTCCAGACCCTCGTGACCATGTGCCAGCAGAAGCAGCCTATCGTGCTGAATAACTTTTACTTTGAAACCATTACCCTATCTCTTATAGTTTAGATGGGATGCTTGTGGTCTACATCAGGTACTCCAGATCCTCGATGACCATGTGCCAGCAGAAGCGGCCCGTCATGGTGAACAACTTTTTCTATGAAGCCATGACCATATCTCTTATAGTTTATATGGGATGCTGGTGGTCTTCATCAGGTACTCCAGATCCTCGAGGACTGACCATGTCCGTCTTTTATATGATAGTAATATCAGTGCCAAAATTCGCGAGGATCGGTAAAGCGGTTTGGCTAATTTGGGTAATATCTGCTTTATTTCCCCGTTTTCCTGCTACTAACCGTTATCCCGTAGGAATGAGGAATGTTCCCGTGGTAAAAAGTAGCCTATGTTACTCAGGGATGTTGTAGCTTTCTAATAGTGAAAGAATTTTGGAAATCAGTCTAGTAGTTTCGGAGTTTATCGATTACATACAAACAAACAAACAAACAAAAAAACAAACAAAGTTTTCCTCTTTATTATATTAGTGTTGAACGACTCGGTGTCCCACACGAAAAGAGAAGAGAGTGTAGATGTAGACATACATACACATATCAAGCCTAGATCCCTTGCGGGGTACACAGAGCGTAGACGGATGTACACTGGCAATAGTCTCAGAGTCACTCAGAAGACTGTGTAAAAACATAGGTTGTGAGTCTGTCGCCTAAAATTGCAATACACATCGATTTTCAAATCCCTTAGTCAGTTCTTACGACATCCACAGGAAAGATATGGGGTGACGCTATTCTAACCCGGCACCACTCAGCTCAGCTTTAGAAAATGTTAAATGATAAAGTTTTACAATTTACCTTGGAATGTGTATGTCAGAATCGGCATCATTACAATGTTATTCATCTCAAAATAGTCACTGATAGAATAGCATTTATTAAGCAAATACTAAGTAGGCAAATGAGGTTAAGTACTAAGCTTTGTAATCAACTTATCAGTCTGAGGACATCTGCTTATAAAAATAGGTTTACCCATTATAAAGGTAGATTATACACATATCACGCCTTATTCCCTTGCGGGGTAGGCAGAGTTATCGCCCCGTTTGACAAAATATAAATAATAAATAAATATCCCCCTGGACTAGACACACAGCGCCATCTAGTCCCAAACTAAGCAAATCTTGTACTATCGGACCTAGACAACTGATATAATACATATTATATACTTTTTTAGGGTTTCGTAATCTACAAGAAACCCTTATCATTTCGTCAAGTCCGTCTGTCTGTATGCCGCGCCCTCATAACTTCGTCAATTTTGGAGCTATCGACATAAAATTTGGTGTGAAGATAGATCGTGTTGACCCAAATATAGAAATGTTGAGAAAAAAATATTTTGATTGTTTTTTGGACCCCCTTCCCATACATGTGAAAGGGGGGCACAAATTTTTTTTTCTCCTGTAATGTTGAGTAGGGTATCGTTGAATAGGTCTTTTAAAACGAAAGGGAGGTTTCGTTGAAACAAAGTCTCTTAAATGTTTCTGTCTCGAGATATTTTCTTTTAAAAGAGGCGTTTTTGATCCATAATTTGTTCCAGCTGTAACTTCTAAAGTATGCATGCCAAAAATTTGAAAAAAATATGGAATATAGTTCTTAATATGAAGTTACCATGAATGAAAACTATAACGAACACTGTACCACTTAAGATGAGGGAAATATTAAAGTTTTTCAATTTGCGGTTGGTATACAGCTGTAAACAAACCAGCAACAAAAATAACTTTGTAACGCCGAAAGACCTGATATTTAAACATTGACTACGAAACCCTATTTGTGAGCGTGTCTGACACGCTCTTGGCCGCTTTTTTTGTAAATAAATACATTACATATCATACATAGAAACCACCCAGGCTAAATACCAATATTTGGAAATTGACTTTAGAAATATTTGTGTTTGGTGGGAATCGAACCCGCGACTCTTGGCGTAGAAGGTAGGGTATTTTCCACTACGCCATCGGGACAGTCGATATTAATGGACTCAGGACTGTTTCAGAAAATCGTGTATCACTGTGACAGGTTGCCTAAGATTGTGATACACATGACATGAAGCCCGCGAGTCCCTTAGTCGCCTTTTACGACACCCGCGGGAAAGAAATGCGATGATGCTATTCTAAGCCGGCACCACACGGCTTCTAATCTACCTCAGATTGCATTTTAATAGAATAAGTAATTAAATGTTTTCAATTAGCCTGTTTGTGACTAAATTGGTAAGGTGTAGTTAAGAGTAGGCAGTTTATAGAGGTATTAACTCTGACACCAAAAGCAGCAAATAATAAAAATCGGCCAAGTGCATATCTTCAAACCAAGAT
This sequence comes from Phthorimaea operculella, assembly GCA_024500475.1. Taxonomy (NCBI): domain Eukaryota; kingdom Metazoa; phylum Arthropoda; class Insecta; order Lepidoptera; family Gelechiidae; genus Phthorimaea; species Phthorimaea operculella. The sequence goes on from JANFCV010000017.1 coordinate 4,910,810, forward strand.
ACATATTAACATCAAGCAAAAAAAAAAACACGTTTGTTGTATGGGACCCCCAATTAAAAATTATAATTTATTCTAATTTTTAGTACCTATTTGTTGTTAGAGAGTTGAATCATCAACTGTCTAACTATTACGGTTTATGAGATACAGCCCAGTAAGAGATGGACAGATATGAAGTTTCACTGATAGGGTTCTGTTTTCACTCTTTGGGCATTGCATCCTAGAAATAAGTACAACATAATGTACACATAGTACATAAAATCACGCCTCTTTTTCGGTGACCTTACTTTATATATCCATAAGCTTATTTATTGGACTTACTTAATATTGGACCAAACTTACACAGACTTAATCATCATTCATAACTTATCATGACTTTCTGCCTAGGTTATAAACACTAAAAACTGCTATCTAAGAGATTTAAATAGTTTCATAATCTTAGTTAGAAACCGAGTTATTTTCGACCTAGGAAAACCCATCCTATAATTAGGTAAACATAAAAATAAATGATAAGCTTGATGATATCAGCAGTCATATGCTTTTACAACTGCAAGGAACATATGACACCTATGATAATAATGTCAAAACAACAATTAAGTTACTACCTACATACATGTACCTAGGTACAATGTGTTGGGGTAGATATAAAACTAATTAATATTATCAGAATTTTAATACCTAAATTCTTGTAAAAATTTAATTTAAAACAGATTTCAAATAAATAGAAAATCCTTTCTGAGAAAAGTATAGTAGGTATTGCAGATATAGAACATTTTGATCAGATTGTTGTTATTTCCAGTTTGCTGAGTCATGCTCTATTGTTTTGAATGACCTATCAAGGTAGGTACCTGTCTTGTTTGCATTGTGTTCTATTTAGGTAGATATAGTGTTTATTTACCTAATTATTCGTATTTTGTAAAAAAATGTATTTTATGATAAAGATCCAGTTATTTATGATTAATTCTTTCTAAGCCTTAAATGCAGAATTGTAATTAAGAAAATAACAATTCAAAAAATAATGAAATAAGACTTATTTCAGTACTTTACTTTTCTAGTAAAGAACTTTCTCAATCACTTAATAGACCCAACAGACTTAATCTAGCTATTCTGCTGTCTCCATTCCTATTATATGTTGTATTGTAATAGATATCATAAAGATAATAATGTACAGCCATGAGCAGTAAGAGCAAAACATTGAATAATATAACTTTTTCACACATTTTAATTTGATACTAAGATTATAAATATTTACCTAAATAGGTATTATCGCGCTAGACCCAGTTCAATACTTAAAATTGATTTATAGTTTCCTTGGTAGAGCAGGCATTTTCTTCTCTTGCTTATCTAGCTATCAATGTACTGCCTATTGTCTGGTTTAGCAGTTATGTAATGCCATATTGATAGAATGTTTAGGAAGTCCAACATGTGTAAGGGCTAACTCTCTTTATACTATAGTTCAGTAGTGTCTATCAGTTGATTCAGAAAGTTGAACAGGGTAACGGCTAACTCTCTTTTTAGTATAGCTCGGCAGTATCTATCAGTTGATGAATGAGATGACCTATCAACCATGTCAGAGGCCTACTAGTAGTAGCGGTATTAAAACTGGGAAACTAGGGTTCATTGAGTTGCACACCTGGTATTCCACAAAACAGAAAAATATGGTCTAGCTAGTTAGTTTGGTTATGTTAGCTTAATAGGTTATTATTATTATTTGGTTAGAAGGGGTTGGTCCTGGTCAGACCAACAGCCACTGCAACCTTTTCAGATCTATTGTGGCTGAGCTTAATAGGTTAGGTTGTAGTTGCTTTAATTTGTTGTTCCATCTGATGCTGGCTTAGAATAGCATCACCCCATGTTGCCATGAACTCTACAAAAGAGAAATGTCTTTCCATGGGTGTCGTAAAAAGCGATTAAGGGATAATCATCCAGGGAATGGGCAGCAACATTCCCTGTAAATGCAACATCATCTAGCACCATGCTCGCCAATCTGCCTGCCAAGCATGGTGAGTATGGCAATACCTTCCAATAGGGGGAGGCCCATGTCCAACAGTGGACTGTTGTGGCTGTTATGGTAGGGCTTATGGAGTTGTTTGTGTCCACAAGATACAAGATAGAAGATGATGATCCATAGGTTAAGTAGTTGGTATGTTTATGTAGGTTTACGTGACTTACTTGTTATTTAGTTGGAAGAAGGTGTAGCCCTCTATGTTTCGGCTGATCACGACAGCCTTCTTCAAGGAGTACGACAATCATAAGTCGCGTAAACCTACATAATGAGTGATACTTGTTCGTTTAATAATAAAATAGTTGCTATGATGTATGACATACCTGTGTCTGTGGCGTGGGCGCGCGCGGCGGGTGTGCGGGGTGCGCGGGGTGGGGTAGCGCCGTGAGGGGGGGGTGGGCAGCTGCGGGCGGCGCGGGGCGGGACGGCGGCCGCGACGGCTTGTTGTCTGACAGACCCTTGATCTGCAGCGACTCCGCAGCTTTCAACAGAGCCGCTAGCTGATCCTGCGATATGTTCACCTCCCCGCGGTACATGTAATCCATCATCGCTCTCAACTCTGCGTATTTCACATCCTTCAGTATTATTATCGGATGCTTGTCAAACTGTTGTGATAGGACATTCTGTAACAACAAAATGAGTTGTAAGCCAGGTATTCATTGGGGACAAAATCCCAGATACTTTGTATATTATACATGTTCCCAATGTAGACGCTTCTTCTTTAGGAACTTTGGTCAGGAACATGGTTTAAAATATGTCCACATATTTAATGTATAATATACAAAGTATCTGGGATTTTGTCCCTAATGAATACCTGCCTGTAGTCTCTACTAGCGAGTTTGTAAATATGTTTGTTTGATTTGACTGTGAATTGTTGTTTGATGTGTGTATTGTTTTGATTTAGATTCATACTATAGTTATTCCATTTGTGTTCCAGTTGATATCATGCAAAATTTTACTTGGAATGTAAGCTAATGTAATGGTAATGATGACATTAATGACTTATGTTTATAGGAATGCAAAATCATGAGAAACAATTGAAGGTAACCTTGTACCTAAGTAATCATTTAGCTAATCATGGCTAAATGTTGTACATTAGACAAATTGCACATTGTAAACTAGTATTTGGAAAAGTGGCCAGGCAACTTTCTGTTGCCAACTCATCTGTGCATCAATCTAATTGCCAGCACATGAAAGCTAGAATGAAACAACTGGAATGTTTATTAGAGCAAAACTGTGCTGCCTTGTAAGTAACTTAACGCGATAGCAATTGACCTAGATTGCGTGAGCGCGGCTAAGTGGTACCAACCTCGAAATAGGGACTGCACGCGGACAGCACCACTTTGTGGGCCTTCAGGGTCTGTCCCTCGGCCGCCAGCGTGCAGTCTACGTGCATGCCCTTCTCCAGGAGAGTGTCGAACACTGACACCAGCGTCGACTGGTGGTTGTTCCATCGCAGACAAAACTGCTGGTCGTCGTCCATCGTACCGCGTGTCCTGACCGCTCCGCGCCCGCAGCCCTACGACAAATCACACTCGTTACCCACAATATACCACGCAGTAACTAGGCCACCGTCAAAACTTAGCCAGAACAACAATAACATTCCATTGACACAATTTTATCACGCCACTACGATTCGCCTCACCGATTCACTTCATGTGATGAGATCACGCCCTAACTTCACTAATTTAACTTTAGAGACCACATAAAGTCTCGCCGTAAGCGACGCGGCACAAAGAAAATGGCCGCTTTTCCAGCACGACAAAAAATAAAATGGCGACGAAAATTCTAAGTTTTACTATTTTCTGGGCAAACTTTTCCCTATACAAACAACTGTTTCAAGTTCAAAGCGTGGTCGCGGCTCCGGGAACTTCGCCCAAGTTGAAGTCAACAAAGAAACTTCCGTGAAACTTTGCTTCAAAAGTTCACGGAGTGGAAATTTTCAAGATGAAAACTCTGTGCCGTAAGTGAGCGCTTATCGTTTGTAATCCTCCGTCGCGAGATTGAATCCACTTACCTTGACTATATTTGCATCAACTATCACGTTTTGGCACTATTTTGGATTGATTTTGAACTGATTAGACACTGCCACATATAATTTTATGAACACATTTGCACACCCGCCAGCTTTCTTCAATGAAAATCACAAAACTACACTATGTCGCAAGTTTAGAGAAAGGCACCTCTACAAATCCACAAACGAAGTACAAGTTGGAAGCGACGCGACTGACCCAAAATAAGCTCTGCCAATGTGACCATTTTAAAATAATTGAAAAGCTTAATTAAAAGTTAAATCATCATTAAACTGTCGTTAACTTAATTACTTGTACGTCATTTTATTCGTAGCTCATTTAAAATAAATTGTATTTAAAATATTTAATGTCAAACTTCTATTAACAGCATTTTTCGTTAGAGTTCGTGAATTTGTCCTTGACCTACTTTTAATCTTCAGATCTACAAATACTGAAATAAAACACATAGATGACCACAAAATTAACAAAGTGTGTAAATGACCATTATCAGTTAATTTTATTGTAAATTATAACCGAAGTAATAATTTTTAATTGAAATAAACTTGCAAATGTTGCCTTAGTAAAATAAAAATGATAGAAACAGCATGTGGTGTATACCATAGCGCCATCTACCGCTGAGCAGCTGAACTAGCAGCAACGTTCCATTCAGAAATTAAATCACAAGGACAAGGTGTAAAGTGCAGTAAGTACAAATTTTAAGAATATTAATTCAAGTATTAAAACTTAGTACTTAGAAGATAAATTACAGTTTTAAGGAAAATAATAGTTCTACTGCGATTTTCATTATAAAAGCCCTTGATTGCACATGCAATCAGGCATCCAAAGCTTAAAAATTGGTCAAATACGTACATATAAAATAATAATGATTCAAGTACCTTTTTATAAGAGTGTGATGCCGACTAAGAATAGTGTTCCCAAAAGAGAAAAGTCTAAGGGTGAAATCCAGGGAATGGGCAGCAGCGTACCCTGTGACTACAACACCTTATGAATTATCAACAACACCTTGCATAATAAACCTGATATCACAAAAGTTCGAGGTCAATGAGGTGTGGGGTGGCAAGGAGTTAGAATCGGGTGTTCATCCATTTAAAAACAGGTGGTCATAGTTATTAAACGTTTACGAAGTTATAATTAGGACCATTTAACTTTAATGTGTCAAATCACTAATGATAAGTAAGGACCAGCCTAGCCAGCCTAGGTTTTACCAGCCGCTGGTTCATTCACAGGAATGTAGTCTGTGTTACTGAGGGATAAAGCTCTATCTGAACAGGGGTAGAGTTTTTAAAAGTCGTCTCAGGAGTAGATACCTACCCACCTAGTTTATGAGATGATTAACGACAAAAATATTTATTTTCTCTTAGTAATTAAATTATGTATTAAATTTATAGGAGATAATATGTTCATACGAACAACAAATAAGAAAACAAATCTTTTCTCTACGTATATATTACTGATTTTTCTGATATGTAATAAAGTTATTAAAAGGGTTTCAAGTTGTTATTTATAGTATCAGAATAAAGTTATTAAATTAAGATTGAGACACATGCGTACGATTTCCGGCCTTATCGCTAATATGAACATTTCTTACAGGCAATTTTAACAATGGAGATTTAGACTGTCATTAGAATTAGATCTGTAATGTATGAACAACTTTAGTACCGTAAAAGTACCTATGTGCCAGAGGTACTTGAAATTGTATTTCTTCTACCAAAAAAGCAATAAGTAAACGTTTGTTTCTCTGGGTGCCTCTTCCGCGGCTTCGTTATAAAAATCAATAGCATTAGCAAGTTCGTACAAACGAATTATACGAATCTCGTTGTGTGCGTCTCGCCCGGCTTTCGGTGTGCGAGAAACAAAAAAAACCACGAGCGAAATTCTTGTAATAAAAATCAATCGGAGCGGAGAGAGAAGGCGCCGCGCGGGGCGCCGACTGGTCGGGCGCCGGTGGGAGGCCCCCTCTCGTCTCCCTCACTGCATACCTACACGCGCTATAGTGCACCTACCCCCAACGTAACTTATGTCTTATTTTTAGCTAAATGCCGCTTCCTAAACATCAAACTTTCTCAAAGAACTATTGCAGTTATTGAATCATCTAAGCTTCTGATGTACCATTATGAAAGACAATGTACTAAGTTAGTTACAGAGCCCAGAAAGCGCGAGGGAGCTACACATAGCTGCGGGGCCGGTTCCCGGCAAAAAGGCGTTTGTTTTTATTTCTTCGGCGCGGAAAAAAATCAGCACGCGCCCGCCCTGCACCTCCTAAACATGCGCCACGCAGCGACGCAGACTCGGCCGGGTGTGTGCCGAATTCACTTTCATTTGCGACATCTCATCGTTTCCCGAAGGTCACCGTGCAGTGGCGGGCACTGTCCCGCGGAAACGAGCTCCGGTGCATGTGTGGTGCCGGCGGGTGGCTGCGGCGGCTCGCGCTGACCGACTAGGTGAGTTGAGTGAATTTCGCGCCCTCGTCTTCGTCGATTTCGCTTCCCTCACGTTTATCGGCTCCGTTTTACATCGTCCTTCGCCGTTTTCGGGAAGACGGTGAAAGTGAAACATATTTTCGTATCTCGCGGTGACTCGGTACGGTACTTAGCCGCGCAGACGTGCTGAGTGGCTGCTTCCTCGAATAGAGCCAGCGAATAGTGATATGAGAGAGCGACGTGATAGGGTTAAACTGCGCAACTTTACATTCACTACTTGTCTCCACCTCCCACAGGTGATCGCGTAAATTCTACGCTACTACGAGAACTTAAAGTTGTTTATTCATAAACTTTTCTATTTTTCTATACTATCGTGATAAAAGTTTTGAATGTTATACGCAGGAGCGCGAGTAAAATTTGGTTCAAAACTTTGAGCGTTATATCGACTTACCGACTACCGTAGCCATATACCAATACCAACGCGTTGTGTACATAGTCACACAGTCAGTAGCTGTGTACAGGAAAAAACAAACGGAATTAAAAAGAGGCCGAGACGGTTTGCTTTCCGAACGATGGAAAGAGAAAGATTCAGCTTTGCTTTGCACTCTTCATTTGTGCACCAATCGAGAAAAAATTCAATAAAGCTCGCTTCCTTTTGTCTAATTGCCTATGTAAACCTACTTATATTGCTGATTGTTCGATCCTGGGGACATTCGGAGGGAAAAAATGGAGCATTCCGTTGTTATTTCAGCGTCTGGAGGCGACTGTTTCACAAAACATTGTTTCGTTTCCCGTTTATTGTTAGGTAATTAATATTGTTTTATGTTCCTAGAATGAAAAGTCGGATATTTTCTATTAAAAAAATGTGTGAAATTCATAAGTTATATTTTGTAAAGAATTAAAAATAAAATGTTTTCATTAATTTTCAGGAAATGCCTGGACAAGGTCTGACTCAAATAAAATGCGAGCCTACCTCAGAAGAAGAAGATGGCAACTCACAATTTGCTAATACATATTTCAATACACAGGTAAATATAAACACTTTTTGCATACAAATTAATTTGTAGTTAGTTGTTATGGTTAGGAATAAAACTTACAATAGTAATAGGTACAAACATAACACAGATGTTTGAAAAATACGACTGCGTAATCATAAATTCTAATCCCACTTATCACATACTTATAACAACTTTTCACAAGGAAAACAGATGATAGATTTGAGAAAAAGCCGATTCTCCCTTAAAAGTTCAATTTTGATCACATTTCACAGTTCTTTTTCTAACATTGGAATTGACATATTTTTGAGTTAGTAATAAGTACTGTGGGTAATCGCAATTTTTTATACTTTAAATGTAATGTAAATGTTACGAGATAGAATACGTGAAAAATAGACTTACTGCACTTTTTTATAATGCAAATCTGACAAATGGCTAATATTAGCTCCACCCCGCTTTCATTACCGCGAAATTTAAATTAAATCACATAGACAAGGTTAATTTTGATAATATTTTTAGTTTATCGCAGTTCTTTCTTCACTTTACTTCCAGATAGGACCTTGTGAATTAAGACCAGTAAAATTAGAACCACTGACCTACGAGTCGCAGTTTAATGAAGATAATGTCCCGCCATCGCACCTCTTGCATCATTTGCAAGTACGTACAGAAAGAATGTTTTCTCGAATTTGCTCGGAAATAGCTTCATTACTTTAAAAAAAGAATACGTCAATGGGCTCATTTATGTTGTCAAGGCGCAGAGGACTGTAATAGAAATTGCCGGACTAGGCCGGTAATAAAAGGGTTCTTAAACTTCACACTTTCGTGATTAGGTGTTTTATAGAAAACAATTTGTTTGAAGTTTGAAGGCTGAATGTGAATTTCCCGCGCATTCTTTATGAAACGGAACGTAAGCAAAACCAGCGCCAACGCTTTGCGAACTTTAAAAGTTACAAAGTGTCAATTTTATCACGATTTAAATATTTGTTTCCTTGCAAATTGGAGAAAAGCACTATACAAACCTCGGCCGAAATAACAATTTCTGGTCTCGTTTACTTTAGAAGGCCTCGACTTCGTCTCGGCCTTCCAATGCCACTCGACCAGAAATTGCTATATACTCGGCCTGTGATGTAATGTACTATTTTATTTTTGCCTAACTTTTAGCACGTATGAAAGAGGTCTTTGCATGACTTTGTAGCAAAGGTTTCCAATGACTTGAAAACAGCAACCATGGTTTTACACTTACATACCTAGTCCATTTCGGTTTAGTTTTGCTACTCGATAACAGATGGCACTAATAGAACTTTTTAACGTAACATGCCTTGCTGGTAGCAAGGGTTCTTGTTCTTTCAGGCACTTCCGTTTCGTTCAAAAATTTTACACTGTTTGATTGGTGTCTCTATTCGGTAACAGATGGCATGGCGTTACGAAAAAAAACTAACGATTTAGCGTGTTATTTTGGTACGCAGGTGTCAGGGTTGGAAGTACTCGCGCCTGCAGGTCCTGCCGCCACCCCTGTGTCAGAGTGTGTCAAACAGGAGCCCGTGCCACCCGCCGCCACCTTCGAAACCTTGGAGTCAGCGCCCTCGCACGCTCAAACGGTAACTGTAAGAAACTCATTTATTTGAATAATTATTTGTGTTCCAGCTAAATAAGTATAGAGGCTTTTAGAATGGCCTTTCTTTTGTTCCTCCGGTACCAGATAGAGACGGACAACGACTACAAACAAAGCAAATAGCAAATAGTAAGCTAAGATCCCTTAAAGCTAGATGGCGCTAGTACAAAAAAATCTTCTTATATCAAATTTTATGGGGAAAATATTTGTTTATTTTATATTTATATGCACGATCTCTGAGACTATTTGGACAGAATGTAACCTTGATGCAAATTTTATCGCTTAGACTTTTTTCAGAACTTTCTAAAATAATGTTTTCAGGGTTCAACTCTGATCGACCGTCATATGGCCATGTTGACAGCTAATGAGCTTGCAGACTCCTCAGACTTTATGCCGCTGCTGCACGTGAAGGATGAACCGCTTTCTGAAGGAGGTAAAATTGTCCTATCTTATCCTAGATGACCTAGATATCTGTTAGAACACTTAGAACATATCTCAGGTTGCTTTTTAATGTAATATTTGCAGCTACGTACCTACCTTATAAAAGTATCGTTTTGGAGTGAGGCTCGTGTTGCCGTTTGTCATATTTACTTATGTATAAAGTGCTAGGTATGTGGCATAAGACTTCAACGTTGATGAAAAATCAATTCGTATCATTATCTAAAACTTATCATTTATTACTCCTAACACTACACTAGATATAGGTAGCGAATGTTAACTTTTTGCCGCTGACTGTGACGCCATCTACTTTTTGGTTCCAATAGATTTTTGCATTATTAGTTTTGGTTTTCTCTAGTTATTGGTCAAAAATATCATAAGCTAAAGTAAAAATATTTCTTAGAATATCCTTGCAACAAGATTTTTACACAGGTTTAAATGCTCTTTTTTTCCAGAACAACTCGCTCATAGCGGTGACGATACCAGTGATTCATCAACGCAGCTAGAGCCGGCAGCTCGATGCAGCCCCAAAAGCTGGACGCAGAAGGACATGGACAATGCGTTGGAGGCGTTGCGGAGTCATAATATGAGTCTGACCAAGGTAGGAAAAAATACACAAAGAGAATTAAAGGGACGAATAAGCGCTGTCGCGATGAGAACCACTTTGGGTATCCTGTCGCTGTAAACGTAGTCATAGTTACGTATTAAACATGGATGATGCAAAATTAACAATGTCACTTGCCGTGAGGTTGACCTGGCTTACGCAGTGACGCCGTTCTAATAGACTATATTTGACAGCTAGATCTTATGTCCAAATAGACCTTATGTTGTAGCATTAACAGGATTTTGACAGTTGTAAAATTTGGCCTATTCAAACGACTGTATTGTAGGTACTTATTCGCTATTGTTTGAAACATCATAATTTTGCTGGACTGGAATACCTACGTTTTGTTCCAGGCGTCAGCAACCTACGGTATTCCCTCCACAACTCTCTGGCAAAGAGCGCATCGGCTCGGAATCGATACGCCCAAGAAGGAAGGAGCAGCTAAGTCCTGGACAGAAGATGACCTGAGACGGGCGTTGCACGCGTTGCGCGCTGGGGCGATATCGGCCAACAAAGCGAGCAAAGCTTATGGTGAGATATTTATACCTACTAAAGTTTTGAGAAACCCCTAGTTACGATTGAGTCATAATGCGATGAGTCGTTATGCAGTTCGATATTAAATGCACTCGTTGTGATGACATTCCACATTGTCGACAGTTTTGCTTTCAGTTCTGTGATTTAGCAACACATTTAGCAACGATCATTTCAAGAGGGTCGAATGTTTAAATTATACCTAGTATTTTCAATGTTACATGCCACATACAACTCGAAAAACATGTTGGACAATATGTTTAGCCTGCGGTATCAAGCAGACCATTTTACAAATTTGATTGTTTTCTGTTTCAGGAATACCTAGCAGTACACTGTACAAGATAGCTCGCCGCGAAGGCATCCGTCTGGCTGCTCCGTTCAACGCAGCGCCCACCGCGTGGAGCCGCGCCGACCTCAACCGAGCACTGGCGTCCATACGCTGCGGACACAACTCTGTGCAGCGCGCCGCCACGCAGTTCGGCATCCCTACTGGTATGTATCCTACCGTAAATCCAGTTTACCAATTTCGGATACTAACCTTTTCAGCATCAAAGAAGCGCGCTGCGGCGTGGATACAAAGCTCTCGCCATTTTCGGCTTCAATTTCATGCTCTCTACTTTGCGTGCCAACACGTGAAGAGAACACTATGCTTTTGTGATTGACGGTAAAGTATACCAGTTCTTTACCACAACTTAGGACTTTATTTTATATCTTGTAGGTGAATAACACTTTTGCATGTTGGTTTCACGATATGTCTTGTTGTACAGGTACATTGTACGGGCGATGTAAACGAGAAGGTATAGAGTTGTCGCGATCCAACCCCACACCGTGGTCTGAAGATGCCATGGGCGAAGCTTTGGAAGCTGTTAGGTAAGATTCGATTATGTTTTGATGTCTAATTTAATAAGGAACAATTTCTTAGGTACATATTTGTTAGCATTATGCTGAGCGTGTATTTTCACGATCTTTTCTGTTTTCAGAGTGGGACAAATGTCAATTAACCAAGCAGCAATACATTACAACTTGCCTTACTCTTCCTTGTATGGCAGGTTCAAACGCTGCAAATACCAAATTCAGGTACGATTTTTTACCATTTTACCTAATTTGAGTAAATGGTATGTGATATCTATCTAGTATCTACTATTATGTGTAGGTATCTAATAAATTTGTTTTATTACAGGGTATGCCGAATCAACAAGACCAACAGCAGCCTACAGAAATGGAGTCCCAGCACACTGACATGTATTACCCACAGCCGTCCCATTCCGTCCACACCAACCCAGAAGATCAACATTACCATAATGTGTACACGGAGCACGATCCAACGATGCACGTGAGCATGCCGCAGGAACAGATGTACAACCACAACCAGCAAGCTATGTACTACCAGTGCAACAGTCTCGTCAGTTGAGGACACGATTGCGAGCCATTCGAGGCTCCTTGACATTGTGTTTATTGAAGTATTTTTTTATTATTATGCGGCAAGTTATAAAAAAGCGATTCATAATGATAGATAACTCATGCTGCTCAAGATGTTTCTATAAATAATTTGAATAAGCTTATCGAAACACAAATAAACGTGCCATGTTAATTTACTTCATAAAACAGATTCTTTAATAATCTGTACTTGCATTTAATAAAATACTAGAATTTAAAAGTTTGACGTAAAATACGGAAGTGTGGAGGTGGCCTTAATTTTGAGAGGGCAATAAAATGTTGAAAACTGAAATGACGATGTTATAATGAAATGGCTTAGTGTTAATAAAAGTTCAAAATATTAGGATAGACTGTAAAAAGATGTGAACGTTTTGCTGTTATTAATTTGGAGCTAATTACTGAATCTTATTTACCTGTCTTTCTTGATTAATAGTGCATAGATGAATGTAGGTATTTACGGTACAGGTTCAAAGTACAAATAATTTGTATCCGTGACATCTTGAAAATAGAAAGTCGATAAGAATCGTAAAAAATTGAAAGTTTGCAAGGCGGAATACGTAAAAAAATAGGAATTATGCAAGCAAATCTTAATGTAATAATCCCTCCAGTTATCCGGTAATATTATTGTTACTCAAACAATTTACCACGTTTTCTTTAAATATCTGAATATACGTAATGACAAGTGGACTTCCTTAAAATTAACTTTTTAATATGTACTAGTATTAGCGTCCGACGAATGCGTCAGTATTTTTGTACACCATGTTTTTCGAGTCTTTTCTCCTTATTATAGTTACGAGTAGCTTGTAGTGTAGTCAATATTTAAAAGATAAAATCGGTCAATTTGAGAATCGCTATGAAAAAATCTCAAGCAATAAATATGTGTAAGATATCGGATTTTAAATAATTAATTGAATCGAATTGTGTAGGTACTTTTTTCTGAAGTAAGTAGCTTTGCGTTTTATTTTTAAATTAATCATTTACTTAATGATTATAGTTTGATGTTACATGAAACGCTAAATACCATTTTCAAATTCAACAGTAGCGACATCTGTCGACTGGTGCTTTGAAATATTAAGCTACATCTGTTTCGAAAAGCAGCATCTTCGTTCGCAAAATTTTATAATCTGTGGTCTTTGGACATAAGTAGGTGCCACTGAGGTTCGAGAGTGAGTACGAGTTTTAAGTTAATTTTATTAATATTATTTTATTAACTTCAAAAGGGTTAGTGAATTTTTCTAGTATGTATCTATTTATTAGTTAAGTAGCTATGTATGTAGAACGTTAATTATTGTTAAACGATTACCTTGTAAATGTAAGGGTAACTTCGACTGTTAAACTGCCATATTTCCTTTGTATTACTGTAGTATTTAGAAATATTCTGTCCATTCCACGACATACGTAATGAATAGTGTGATAGTACATAGTTAACTATGTATTTATTTGTATTAAATTAACTATATAGGTAGGGTTTTGTTTTAGCAGCAGGATTGTTACTTGTACCATCTTGTACCTATAGATTAGTTCTTTTTTAATGTTATACATACAACAGATTGATATAATTGTACCAATATTCTTTTACATCTACCTTATAATAGGTACTTCATTATACCTAGTCCGAAGCCATTATTTGGCATCAAGTAAAGTTTTTTAAAGTTTTTGTTATCAGATTTTAATGTAAGTAAAAACAGTGATTTTTGCAATAATTTAATATTCTTATACGAATATTTAATGACGCTTCTCAATAAAACTTTATAGAATACCAATTTGTATATTTTTACTTCAATGCCACACTATCCAAAAATATTTATGCGTGTAAGGAAAATTAAGTAAAAGACAAAAAATTGTACATAAAAAATTCGCTTTATTTATTTATTCATTATTATTATCTACAGTTACGATATAAAATAAATTACATAATGATTTTCGCTTTCGGCCGCGACGTCCGGCGTTACATTTATACATACTTCTCATACTAACAATTACAATAATTAATGATAATAGTATACATTACATAATTGCACATAAGATTCTAATAATTTTATTATAATAATTTCTATTTGAGCGCTAGCTAACACGAATAAATGAGTTCCGCTACTTGACCATAGATGTCACTGCCAAAGTTACTTACTACCCGCTAAGAGATGGCGCCACTTCATAAGATCAGTATGTAGACATCTATCGGGTTTACCAAATATTTACAAGAAATACTCTCTACAATTAAATACAATCCAATTTTTGGTCGAAATTATTTATGGGAATTACATATGGGTAAGTATTTTTTGCCACTTTTTGACTACTACATACATATTACGTAAATGTTAACATACATCAGAACTTGGAATCTAATTAACTGTATCCAAATACAATTGTATTATAAGCCAAAAAGTGGCAAAAAGTAGGTACATATGGAAATTATAATATTATTGTATAATACACAGTCATACTATTATAGCCACAACAGTCCACAGCTGGACAGTTATACATGCATTGTCAAATAAATGATTCAACGTTCATGCATTCCAGTAACTTGAATATTTATAAATGAGAATTATGTATAGGTATGTTATGGCAGTGTTTTCTTCTTCTTGACAGACAAATTAGATAATTAATCAATTTACTGAAGTGCACGTAAAAACAACATAATTATCTATTAAATACACCCTCTGGCTGGTTCCTGCGTCAATATATAAAATTAATTTGTACATAATTTCTTTGTTACTAGCGACTTTTTTTTATTGAGAAGTGGAAATTCGGACGCAGCGGCCATTTTCTTACAACTATTACGTATGTATGTGTGCGTCGCGCGTTCGTTATACGCTAGGACTAGAGGCAACGCGCGACTGACATTCACCCTCTCTTTCACTCTTATTATAGCACTATATTCACGTCTCATTCGTACGCCGAGTCTGTATATCACATAGTAAAACGAGAGCTAGAAAATGCAGTCTTTATGACAGAAAAGTTCACACATCACGATTCACGTCCACGGGAAATCAAATGGCACATGCACTTTTATTTTACACTGGTAGCGACACGACCGTCCGTTTGACTGGTTGTTCTGGCAAGAGGTAGCTTTTGCTGACTTCAATCTGAAGTTTGTCCAATCATCAAAGTACCAAAAGTTTAGATTGATGTTAGCAAAAACCTAGTATCAAAGATCGCAGTCAAAGAAACGTTCCTGTCATCACACGAGTATCTAAACAGGTCCGTAATCAGAGAGCGGTTGTCCGGAGCGCGCGACAGAGGGCGCGGACGGCGGCAGGGTCGGCGCGAGGGGCGCGAGGGGCGCGGGCGGCGCGGGGGGGGCGGGCGGCGGGGCGCCCCCCGCGCGTCACACGCCCCCCTTCACCAACGCGCGGTGAGCACCGACCGGCGCCCGGCCACCCCTCCAAACCCTCCTCCACGAGTCCAACGTCTTCCCTGACCAGATCCAAACTCCAGACGTGATCCCCACGGCCAGCGCCATGAAGTACTTCAGCATCAGCGCGGAGTATAACGGCTTCTCCCCGCAAGTCGGTCCGCAGGTCACTCTACGGACCCAAGACTCGTAACTTCCGGCTTCGTACGCCAAGCAGCCGATCACGACTCCGGCTGGGACTGCGTACAGCACGCTGAACACTCCGATACGTATCATCAGCTTCTCCAGCTTATCGGCCTTCGATCCGGCACCGATCCCGCCTTGCCGCTTGATGACGGATCTTATACGGAAGAGTGAAACAAATCCGGCTAGTAAAAACGTCGCTCCAAGGGCGAAATATACGATCAAAGGCGCCAGGACGTATTTCTTCAGGTTTTCCGGAGAAGAGTTTCCGACATAACATATTCCTGCCACTGGATCACCATCTACGGCACCAGCTAAGAGCACAGCAACGGTTTTAGCGGCAGGTATCAACCAGGCAGCCAAGTGGTAGTACTGCGCATGACCGGCTATCGCTTCGTTGCCCCATTTCAGACCAGCGGCCAAGAACCAGGCAAAGGATAGAACCACCCACCAAATCGAAGATGCCATGCCGAAGAAGTACACGAGGATGAAGACTAAAGTGCAAGCGCTGGGGCCGTTGGCGTAAGTCTTGAGTAGCGGACCGTCACACGCCACTTCTTCGTGACCGAGCGCCAGTCGCGTCAGGTATCCTAGAGCCACCATGAAGTAGCACACTGAGAGGTAGACGATCGGCCGTTCCGGGTACTTGAAGCGCTGGGAGTCTATCAGGAACGTGGTCAGTGTCATGAGCGTGGACGCGGCGCACAGACCGCTCCATAGAGCGACCCACACGGCGGCGAAGTCTTTCTCCTCCCTGGTGAAGAACGCGCCGCGGCACGGCATCGCGCACCCGGCCACGCCGCCGATGGTGGCGCTGGCGTTGTGCAGCGCGCGCACCGACACCAGCGGCGGGCGGCACGCGCACGCGCATTCCTCGCCGGCGGCCTCGCCCGGGCTTGCAGACGGGCCGCTCTCGCAGTTTTTTGGATCTTTACACTTTTCTTTGTGTATCTTTCTCGGCGGAGGTCTAGGCGGCTCTGGCTCGTGGGCTCTTTCAGTTTCCTCCATGCATAGATGATCCGGGTCACCCATTCTGGGCAGCTTCTCGCAAGCCATTCTCTCGGGCCATTGGAAGCCGTATTTCTGCATGAGCGGAGCGCAGCCCGCTCTCGCCCGTTCACAGACGCTTCTACATGCTGGCAGAGGTTTGGTGTAGTCTTCTATGCAGATCGGAGTGTAGACGGAACACAGGAAGAACTTGAGGTCAGCTGAGCATTTGATCTCGACGAGGGGCCAATACTGGTGAACCTGGAAATCAAAGAAAAGGTCCGGAATTACTTAAAGAACCAGGCAAGTAAGAACATTGAGATACGAGTTTTCGTCAGCTATAGTTTTATCGCTTTTGTACTTCATCATCTTCCTGCCCGTATCCCAAATCAATTAGGGTCGGCGCAACATGATATGTTAGAAGACAAAATCGTGGAGAAAAAGGATTTGGCTATACCTATTTTATGTCCGGCCTGAGGTCAACCGAATACTATTGTAGCTGGTATCACCGATATCAAAAAAATTATTGCTTCTGTACTTGTCGAAGTGTAAACAACTTACCTCCAAGCCAGCCTCCTCTTGCGTGTCATGGTCCAGCGCGTTAGGGAACGACGTCAGGTTGTATCCGATCCCTCGGCACATGGGGATGGTGATCTCTTCGCACCGCGGCTGCAGCGCGTGGGCCGCCGCCACCACCGTCGCCAGCGCCAACCACGACCACATGGCGGCGGTTATCGGCGCATCTGCGGAAGAAGGATATGGGGAATTAATTACAGATCTTGATCAAATTACGAGATTTCTCTCTATGGTATATTGATGCTTATTACAGAAAAGAATGGCTAATTAATTACAGATCTTGGGCACGCAAATTACGAGATTTCTCTCTGTAGTTTATTGATGCAAATTAAATAAATGTAAAATTGGTAAAACGTTGACAATGTTGCATGTAGGTAGATATTTCGCATGTACGGATTCCGGGAAACTAACACCCATTAACACCTACAAAACTAAATCACAAAAGTACCTCATAACCAACACAGTATTCGCCAAAGGACGTCATGATAAAAATAAAGTAAAATACATGGTATTAATTCTTTAAGATTGGTTCAACTTAAAAATCTTGAGGCATTTTCGTGCGACTATTGATAACAAAGTCCTAGAAACTGACCTACCTACCTATAATATTTATTACTTTTAAAGCTCAACGAGAAAGTTGTGGAATATCTTCACGTTGAAAAGCTGACTTCAACCTGTCACAAGCTGATGGCACAGTTTGCGAGTTCAAGAGAGAAAATATTCGCATCTCGGCGAGACATTTGTGATGGATGACAGTTCGCTGTGTACTGGGAGTTGTCTACAGGGAGTTAGACATCGTTTGAGAGAATTTGAGATGTTCCGATCGTTGCTACTTTTTGTTAATTATCGTCTATTTTAGCATTTATAAATTAGTATTTTTTGGTTCCAATACTATACGCTAAACATTACATAGGATACAATTATTTACATCCATATTTAAAGATAATTATTAAAGAAATGAACTACGGAGAGGACACACAGTAGGTAGAAACAAAACCAATAAATTATAAGTAAAAATCATTTTTAAAACAAGCTTTTATTTGGATGCGCTAAAAAGCATAAAATAATCTATTTACTAAAACTTTAACTTGTTACTTATAATGGCATTAAATCTACGTCTTTATAATTTATACGATATAAAAGCTTGTCGCGAGATTTAAGTAGGTACTCGTGTGGTGTTAGTTTAAAAGTTTGTTCAAGATTATTTACACTGGTTACCTAATTTATTTATTTATATAAAGGTACACAGGTTAAATCTCGCGACAAGCTTTTATATCGTATAAATTATAAAGACGTAGATTTAATGCCATTATAAGTAACAAGTTAAAGTTTTAGTAAATAGATTATTTTATGCTTTTTAGCGCATCCAAATAAAAGCTTGTTTTAAAAATGTTTTTTACTTATAATTTATTTTTTACTTTTTAGCAATCTCTGGAAAACAAATATTTTATGCCATAGTTGATTATGTACGTTGTGCGATAGAACCTACCTACTTATTGCATTCATGAACATAATAGGTATAAATTGACAACATTCTTCATTGACAGTGCCATGAACAGAAGACTAAAAACCCCAACACAATATAACCACTCAAATCTAAAAATCTTGCGAAGCGACGTCATTTAGCTCACACTAGTATTTATTTCCCACTTAGTAAAAAAACAATAAACTTATACGCCATCTTACTTTAAGTCCGCCATATCAGGTTTTGTTATGATTATGAGTGACGTAAACGTCACTTTATTTTTCGAGTTATTCTGAAAAATTCCTTTCTTTTGACATCCATATTGTAAAAAAGCATAAAAATGATATTCTGCCATCTTAAGAAGTCCACCATAGTTAATTTAGAGTGACGTCAACTTATAATTCGAATAGGTAATTCTCAGCAATACCTTTCATCTGACACTCATATTGTAAATTATCTTAAAAGGCCATCTTTAGATGTCCGCCATATTATTTTCTGAATTGTACTCAGCAAGACCTTTCATTTGACACCCATATTGTAGGAGTGCGTCAAAAATTACTTGTCGGCCATCTTGGATATTCCGCCATGATAGATTTAGAATGACGTCATATGACTAATCATGCATTGTCATCCGAACTAAACGTGTGTACAAAATTTCAGCTCAATCGGTTGAAGATATCTGCTTCTAAATTGAGTTGCAAGATTTGCCCCGAACAAACATTTATTTACTTACTTACATACTTACATACACTGCAAGTTAAATAAAAGCTTTTAAAAAAAGTGGCATAAAATGCGGCCTGACCGGCCGGCCTGACATATGCATAACAGTCTGTAAAAAGTCCGACTGAACTATAATTAAAAGGTATGTAGGTTTCTGATGGCAATGGCTGTTATTTCAGGAAGGCTCCACTAGCTTTACTATTTAAGAGCAGTCTTCGGCATTCCCCGTCGCCTTAACGATCCTAACTGCCACTTCAATGTGTCAGACACTGGCAAGTGTCGTATTCTAAACTGCGGGCAACATTAACCCTATCTTAATGGGCAGATAGTCTCGAGACATTGACGTCTTCCGTCATTATTAAATGAGAACTCATCATAATAACGTACGTACGTAGCGTACCTATTACGTTACAATTTTAGTAGGTGGGCAGTGGAAATCCAATGTCGTATGCGCCAGGCTGCAACGAGTAGATAATAAATGGTTTGTTTATGGAAAACTTGCATAATTTTCCAATAGTAAATGGATTGTACCCGCTTCTTTGCTTTAGCATAGCTCAAAAACGACTGTTTTAATTATTTTCTTTCTGTTGGTTTAGTAATTTTCAAATTCAGGAACTTGTAATAACGTTCACCAAAATTGTTTTAGTAGTTATTAAAACACAGGTTGAAAATACTATCCCTTTCCCTACGGTTTACTTTTTGCTAACTACGATTGGTTTAACTTCTGCTAAACCATGACTATTATTTCTACGTTCCTAAGAAAAGCTCTTTGGTAGTTTTTTCCCGCCGTAAAAATCAGCTGTTTCAGTGCAAAAATCACTTTTATTACAAACTAACACACGACACACCTGGGTTCTTCCGTACTCACTATCAATATTATAAACGCTATCAGATACGCAAGTAACACGACACAGTAGCTAATACGCAATCGTACTGTGATATGATAGCTAATCGTTATCACAGATAAAGATGTAGGTATTCGATATGACCTTGTGAAATACCCTTTTTATTACGATTCTAGTGCACTATTTGATTCTAGAGGGCGGCTGGTAGAGACTGGTTAGCAAAAACGGGAGATCGTGCCTTAGCATACATACATATAATATATGGGGGCGCCTGACTGAGGCCTACGTTCTGCTGTGAACTGCAATAGGCTAATGTGATGATGATTGATCATAGAGTCTATAATAGACTGACTACCTACCTATAATTATATTTATTACAATTATAGTTCAGTTGCTTGGGTTGCGGGCGGCGACTGGATGCAATCGGCCCAAAAGCTCAGTCTAGAGTAGCGTGAATTCGTGGTAAGTTGAGACTTGTTTCTAGAGTTCTCTTCTTAGCTCATAGACAACTCATTCTAAAGTATATACCTTGGTATATACATATACCTACCTACCTATTATACAGCAGCACATCAACCTTACATCAAATTACCCATGCAAAGGATAAAATTCTGCAAAAAGTAGGTACAACACCTACCTAGTTATTATTCAAATTATTCGATGTAGGCAGACATATGGCTGTGTTTGTTTTCATTGAGTACAATAACAAATTTAAATAATTTCAAGGCCTGAACACAGTCAAGTGGGTTTTGTAATGTATCAATTATGATATTGTGTTGTATTAATATACACCGTGTTTCGAAGGAAATTTAATAAATTTATACGTTATTTGTTGAATGAATGAAAATTTTTCATTATGTTGAAATACAAAAAATGGTTTTCGACCAACATTCACGGTCAGTCTCGGGTTCAAGTCCCGGAGGTCGCTAGTGAATTTTTCAATTTTCTCATGTTCAATTTATGAGAATAATATACCTAGTGCTGTGAGTGCATTAAAAATTCCAATACATTCACGATCGGTTGTCTGAATTTTTATAGAAGGTCGGCGATTTTCCTCGTTTTTCAGCATTGGTCCCACTGTGAAAATTGCTCATTACGATGCCCCGTAAAAAACGTGTCCAATTTTATGAATTTCCTCAGAAACACAGTGTATAAATAGATACCTATATTTTATTTACAAGATACTTAAGTATTGAACCGGGTCTATCGCGATAATTATTTAGGTAAACCTTTATAAAAAATAAAAAAAATAAAAAATAATTAAAATGTGTGAAAACAATCGCGAGTGCTTCAAAAGTTATAAGATACTTAAGGTGTTCATTTTGAGCTGTCTTAAATGTACAGTTTAGATTAAGCGGAACATAATAAAAAATCGTATCAAAATTAAAAACAATATGTACGACATCATTAACATACTACATTTGCTACATATTGCTACAGTTTCGTCAAATAAACCTGTCTACAAAACACATGTTTGTATTTGTGTGTGTGTGTGTGTGTTTTCCCGGGGCCACGTGTCGATATCGCGTGTCGTTAAAAGCACATTAACATGCGGCGCGACGAGCGACGCCGCGGCGCGCTAGCTAGCTGCCAAAGATTAGACGCGAGATAAAGACGGGCTAATAGGCAAACAGTTTAACACCCTTTATACCTAGTTATCATTCGCACCCTTTATCTGGGTTAATTGCTGAAATAATTTCACCATTGTGTTCATTGTCATAGTAACATTTTGGATAATATGTATAATGCGTGTGCTATAAGAGAAACCATTGTTCATTGTCACAATATCATTTTGGTTAAAATACTTCGTGAAATAGAAGAGAATATCTCACAACGTTAGAAATCACTTGCTTTCTTCGTAGCATTTATAAATATTTAGCTTAGGTATTAGCTCTAGAATAGGTATAGTGGGTACAATAGATACCTACTATTCTAGACGAGAAAATAATTGAAATTCGAATCCGTATCTTTCAGCGAATTCCTTGTTTAGTTTTAAATTGTAGTGTCAACAATTTTAATTACGTATTAGGTAGGTACATAGTTATTTGTCATTCTGGGAAAACCCAATCTCCTTAATTGGTTAAACAAAACACAAGTAGGTATTATGTATTGTACGCTATGCACCATCTAGCTATGCAGCCCCAATTAGCTGTAATTTAACAGATTAATTGCTAACTTTTCTTGACATTATTCTTAGTACTTAAGTAATGTTTGCTAGCTACCCCAAACCGTATGTGTAAGTGAAATAGCTCGTGTGACAAATTACGTCAATTTGTGTGTCGTCTAGACCGCTATAACCATTTTTATTCTGTTTCATTAGACGCTGGGCCCTCATACGACAGAAATACGTCAGGGCGGGTCTCACGCCTCATGTCTGTTGCTACGCATTTGTAGAGCATATTACGTATCTAACTACTTCTGCCATGTTAGATGCAATAAAATTTCGAATTACCCATACTAAAGAAGATGCAGAAGCAATGCAAAAACTACACAAAAGTTGTCTGGAAGAGATCGCTTTTAGCGATAAGGCCACCTTGACGCATTTCAGTTTAAGTTGTTTTTCTTACTTTGTTTATTTATTTTTGTGCAGTAAAGTGTTTTTACTTACTTACATTGGCAATTCTCTCTCTCTTCGTGTGGGACATCGAGTCGTCAACTTATTATGGTAGATACAATTTATTTAATATACCAACCTTTTTGCACAAAGGACGTCTAGTGTGAGACCCGCTTATGATCGTTGTACCAAAGTTGTATTAAACCTCGTTACATTAAACCTCGTGTTTGTAATGTTGGCAGCATTGTATTTGGATCACGGAATCCTACAAACACGATTGTCCATTACGCTTACGCCGCATCGGATTTATACGGCGACAGGCCCATTTCTTCGCTGTACTTTACGTCTTAAACATATTTCCTCCATTTGGCCGTTATCCAACCAGCCATTATCGTGTATTTGTTCGTTTGTGCTACATAAACCGAAGCATGTTTCGCTCGTCAAGCCTCCGCGCGGCAGTGCAACTTTAGGCATAATTACATAGTCAATTTTATGCATCTGTCTGTGGTTTAATCGTTGTCCATTCGGCTAATCATCGGTCCATATTTACTGGCACATGTTCGGAGGATATAAATACGTCTATTTAAGTTGGACTGAACTAAATCCGGCAAGTTCGTCGACCGGCGCGGACGTGGAAGCTCCGGGGAAGGAAACTTCCTAAGGCCCTGCGCACATATGAGACACGATAGTCCCACGACTATCGGCCTCCTAATGAAATAGTACTTAGGTGCGCACATACGCGACACGACTTCGCCACGACAAAAAAGTCGGGGCCCGACCGCGATAATCGCGCGACGCAACTATCGGGCGGCTGGCGGCTTCCTTTGAGTAGGGTTGCGACTTTTGTAACAAAAATTCGATTTACCAATAATCGATTATTTTTAAGTCAGCCAAAAAAAATCTGTAGAAGGAGTCGTGTATTTTAGTAATACTTATACACAAGATTAAAATAATCCGTTAGTGTCAGAAAAATAACCGATTATTTTTTACTCAAAAATTTGAAAAGGGCAAGGAACCTTAGTGGTATACCTATTGTTGGAAATCAAGAAAAAAAGAACAATTTTGGCGTCAGGCGATAAAAAATGTGCCAATCGATAGAACACAAAAATATAAAAAGAAAATACTTTTTGGTAAAATGTCGTAACATGTACGGTTTCTGAGAAAATGAGAGTTAATTTTAATTTTCTATGAATTTTAAATCTCATTTTCTCAAAAACCGTACATGTTACGACATTTTACCAAAGATAATTTTTTGTTTGTATTTTTGTGTACTATCGATTGGAATATATTTTATCACCTGACCCCCAGGCCCCAATGTAATTCATACATTTTATTTTATTTTATTAGAAACCGTACACGTTACGACATTTTTAGCAAAGAGTATTTTCTGTTTGTATTTTTGTGTACTATCAATTGGCACATGTATTATCGCCTGAAGCTGTTTTTTTTTATCATCGTGAAGTTTAGGTATACCACCTTTCACAGTAAAATGTCCCATGCTCTTTATCGATAATGAGAATTGCAAAATCGATTTAAAAAAAACGATTATTTTCTAATTTTTACATCGGTTTTTTCAATAATCGATTATTTTTTCACATCACCAGTGCCGAGTCGGCCGGGACCCTATAATGCACAACATAATAATGCACAGTGTGACAATACCGACACTAGAATTTAGAGGGTCTAAAGTCTGTAGGTACATAAAATACGTTAAAAAAAATATGTTTGAGGACAGGTAGTGTGATTATTATAACAGAACACGTTCCCACAAATTTAAGTTTATTTTTCTGTTTAGATGATAATATGTGACAGCATCAGGCGAATACGACGGATTATGATAAAATTTGGGACATAAGATTGCTGGCACACCGGGGGAGGTTATAGGCAATTTTGTGACCGTTTGAGGGAGGAGGGATTATTAAATATACATAATATTATAAGGAACTAGCTGCCCGTCAGCGGTTTCACCCGCTACAACCTATTATTCCGCGGGAAAATAGCATTATTCGCCAAGAGATGTCGCTGTTAATTTTCGGCGAAAACGTTTAAAACGCGAATCGGCTCAGTCACGCCACCTATTTCAAAAATATTGGAAAATGCGTGATCCCGTGGGATGAGACATTTTTCCGTGGTAAAAAGTATCCTATGTGTTATTCCAGATGCCCTTTTATATTTCTGCAAAGTTTCATGTCAATCTAATCAGTTGTTTTTGCGTGATGTCGTAACAAACACACACACAAACATCCGCCTTTATAACAGTGTTGCCGGCACTCGAAAATCAAAAGATACGAAATCTAGTCCGACAGGATCCGATTGGATCCGATTTTACCCAGAAGGGGCGTTAAAAAATTGTGATTTTTGCCCGTGTTTTTGTGAAACATTTTCCTACATACTTACAAAAAATGAGCTGCAATTTTTCCTAGTTTGCATTGTTTTACCTTGTGTAGTGTCGTATGTAGTTACATTAAGCCTAACACAGACCGGATGCAGTGCGTGGCACACACCTGTTCACGGAGGTAAATATGCGTCGCGCGTCCACACCACGGTACACAACGCAGAGTCGTATCTGGTCTGACATCATTCTTACTCTCGCATACGTTACCACTGGCGAAAGCGTGCACGTAAGTACGCATGCACGCCCGCATTTGTTGTGTTGATCCGATGAATTTCAACGTTGCGTTGCATCGCGTGTGAGTTACTCACGAGGACTTGCACGCCGCGCGTCGCATCCGGACTCTGCTACACTGTTATTCACGTAGACATGCACGCCACGCGGCGCACCCGGTCTGGCTAGCCTGTTACTCGTGTAGACGTGCACGCTTGCCATGTGGCGCACCCGGTCTGGCTAGCCTGTTACTCACGTACACGTGCACGCTTACTGTGCGGCGCACCCGGTCTGGCTAGCCTGTTACTCACGCACGTAGCCGAGCACGTTACGCGGCGCACTGGTCTGTGCTATCCTTATAGACAAAACCAAACGGTGGAAGATTTTTTTGCGGTGCGATCCATTATTTACGCTCATGCTTATTTTTTACTGCAGGCACGTTCGGTTATGATGAGTATCTGTTATGTTTCGACTATTTTTTTTTCAAAATTATCCGAAATTAGCCGCTGGAAATGAGGATCCGCCGAGGATCCGATCAGACCCGAAAAGATCCGAAATCGCATCCAAAGATCCGCGCCGGCAACGCTGCTTTATAATATTAGTAGGATAGTAGGATACAAGTCGAAATATAAAAAAAAACCGGCCAGATGCGAGTTGTAGCACGTTTTTTTGTAGTACTAAGATTTGTGTACGTAGTTTGAGGTACGGAACCCTAAAAATTATCCATCTTGCCGTAAATACCGTAATGGACGTCATTCCTATATCCCTTGCGGGGTAGGCGTGGCATTCCAGGTGAGCCCTTGCACACCAAGAAATTATGAGGATTTAACGACCATCAAAAAGGTCGTTATCACCACTACTGCCAACAGTGCCAACCAAGTATTTGGGGATCATTTTAAGCAACTGTGTATCACTGTAATGTCAAGTTGTCAGCCACGCGCTCTAGTCGTGGAGACATTTTACAAGAAAATCTTTTTTGCAATAATTTGTGCTATCTGGATATTAATAAAGCATCAAGCATCATTTTTATTATCACGGTAATCAAAAGTACGATTCAATAGAATATTGATGGTAGCATTTAAACATGTACATTATAATGTTTTTTACCACAGATGAAATATTTTAATGTGTTGCATTGTCGCACACTGGTTCCATTTAATATAAAAGTGGACATTAAGGAATTTCGGGTCGAAGGTCAACGGATGTGGCTAATTTTTTTTTGTGGACAGTTGTTGCAATTACAACTATCTTTTATACATGTTGTTTTTTTTTTTCAAATATATAATAAATAATGAATTATTATTTGTATGGAAGAAGTCATAATTTTGACTATTACTTCCAAAATTCACATGTATTTAAAATAAAACTTAGCGCAGCTTGTAGAGGGGCTAATTGCTCACAACTTGGTCATAAATACTCAACTGCGCATTTTTGCGCGTTTTGAGTTACAGGCAGTTTAAATATTTTATCACCGGATGAGCTGAGCATCATTTTTTTTTTTTGTAGATAGCTGACGCAATTACAAGTCACTTTTATAGATGATGTTTTTTTCAAATATGCCTTAACTACAGTGTTAAAAAATATTGAATTATTTTTTTGTATGGATGAAACAGTATTGCCACCCTCTGATTTTTAATTTCCCCTAACTCCCCGTGAAAATCCCCTAAATTTGGCACTTTTTAAAAAAAATCCCCTAAAACATTTCTTATAAATCAAACCCAAATTGAAAAAGGAAAAAAAATAAAACTGATAAAGTTCCGTTCGGATACATGCACATCAATAGAATTAAATAAAAAACCGTTCAGATACACGCATTCAAACTTTTATTTGAAATAAATTGAATGAAATATTTATATATATTTTTCTCCTAAAAAAATCCCCTAAGTATTTTTATCCCCTAAAAATCCTTTAAATTTCGGGGAAAACCCCTAAGGTGGGCTGAAATCAGAATTTTGACTTCCAAGATTCACTTATGCTCATCCGGTGACAAAATATTTAAAGCGCCTGTAAATCAAAACGCGCAAAAATGCGCAGTTCAGCGTCTATGACAAAGTTGTGAGCATATAGCCTATAAGCTGTCTTAAGTTATATTTTGAATACGTGTGAATCTTGGAAGAAATAGTCAAAATTATGTCTATATATCTTCTTCCATACAAAAACTAATTCATTATTTTTTATCTTTATAGAGAAGGCATATTTAAAAAAAAATATATGTACAAGAGATACTTGTAATTGCATCAGCTGTCCACAAAAAAAATCAGCCACATCCGTTGACCTTAAACCCGTGATTCCTTAATGTCCACTTTTTTATTCAATGGAACCAGTGTGCGTCGCGACAAAACTATCGCAAAACAGTCGGCCGACTATCGCGCAACTATCGCGTCGTGGTGTGCGCGGGGTGGACGACACGATAGTTTCGCGATTGTTTGTCGGGGGCCGACAAAACAGTCGTGAGACTATCGTGTCGTGTCTCATATGTGCGCAGGCTCTAACTTTGAGACGTAGGACGGATCACACGTAACGTCCGTTGCTAGCGCTGCGTAACGCATGCGTTAAGATAAGACAATACGAATTTTCATTATATTCCCATACCATACCATAACTGCCACAAAACACCACTGCTAGACATGGGTCTCTCCCAAATCCCCAATTGGGGGGTGTTGCCATAGGTACTCACCACGCTTGGCAGGCGGATCTGTTTAGATATTCACAGGGAACGCTGCTGTCCATTACCTAGATTCATCCCTTAGTCGCCTTTTACGACACCCACGGGTAGAGATGGGGCGATTCTATTCTAAGCCGGCACGCATGGCATGCGATGCGTTACGTAAAATAACGCAGCAACGGATGTTTCTTGTGGTTCCCGCCGAACTTTTTGCTTTGCTTTTTGGGATGCTCCGCGTTTTGCGTCGCCACCAACTATGCCGGCCGGTATGCGCGCAGGGACTAATACATTCTGCTTTTGTAACAAACAAACAACACTCGCAAACTCTCGACGCCTGATATATCGTTTCGTTTGACACAGATCTTTGGGGTCATGTTTGGAATTCTCGTGTGACGAGGTTGAAATGGATCCAAAGAACATACTAATACATTTATAACATTCATGACATGAGACATATCTTTCGTTATTTTAGCTTAGGTAAGTTGAAATCCCAGAGTTGCCTGCCAGGTAAAATTTCGTCTTTGCGTCTCTGAGTTTATTCCCTTCTTATTATGAAAAACTGTTTTCTTTTCAGTATTTTCTTTGACACCAACAATATGTCAAATGCGATAGATGTCATACAAATACATGTTAATTGCTAACTGATATCGATATCTGCACGTCAGGGGAGAGGCTGGCTGGTAACATAGGTAGCTTACCACCTGCTTACCCAATGGAACCCAGCTGAACAACCAGGCCAGTACAATACAAAATACAAACAACGAAATAGTAAACTGTTCCAGTTGCTGTTTCCCTGGTATCTGGTACCCGCGAGTACCTATTATGCGCTGCGTACGGCGACGCGGTATCAGAGTTGTGCTCCGTTTATGGTCCAAACAACAAAAAATACGAACCAAGGAATGGTAAACTTTTCCAGTTGCTGTTTCCCTGGTCCCTGGTACGCATGAGTACCTATTATGCGCTGCGTACGGCGACGCGGTATCAGTTATGCTTCGGTTATGGTCCAAACTACAAAATACAAACAACGAAATGCTAAATTCTTCCAGTTGCTATTTCCCTGGTCCCTGGTGGTAGGTATCCGAGTTACGGTTATGGTCCCAGTTACAGCGATGTTTAGTAGGAACAATTTTTCAAATTATTCTATGAATCACGCACATGCATACGAAAAACTGCATTCATATCACACGTTATGGTTATTTTATTAGTACAATAAGTACTGTATGCTGTATCGATTGCCTGCACTGCGCTCGCCAATACGCCGGCAAAGGTGAATAGGTATGGCAAGTACGCAATTTGGGAAGGCCCATATCGAAATCGTATTGAAATACGCATAGGTATCTACCTATTAAAGACTAATTCTATGTATCTTACGTACCTAAAATAAAGTCGATAGGTCGAAAATTAGCTGGTCGCGGAAAAGGATTTTAGTTGACCACAAACAGCCCAGCGGAATCGCAAAGTAGGTTCTAGTTATAGCTGGAACGTGTTTCCGCGCTGATTTGACTGCGCGCGAGTTTGTCACGCGGCACTCGCGATTGACTCGTTCAAGAAACGTTTATTGGTTCCGAGATTGGACTTAAAATTAAACATGTTCTTAGAATCCTAGTATTGGCTAGTTCCTTTTACAAACACAACGAATTATTGCTTCATTTCTTGGTTGAAAATAATATCCAGCAAATATCTATCCTACGCGAAATTTCTTTTTTTCATACAAAAGTGTTGGTTTTCGGTCTAATACTGATAGTATTAATTTGGCATTCGAACAGGGGCGTATTTAGAAATTTGCCGCCCCGCGATAAATATGTTTTGCCGCCCCCTATTTAATTATGATAAAATTGTAAGAAAAAGAACTGTAGTGCTCCTTTACTCAGATACCACCTCCTTGGTGCTCATGATTTGAAATGTGATTTCTTCGTGTAAGTACAGTAGAAGTAAACGATGCCAAGGCAATGGTGCAACATTTTCTAACGAGTTATCGTTAATCATAGTTTCTTGTATTAATTGCGCCTAATTGGCACTACTCTTGTTTCTTCTACTTTAAAAAGCTGTTTGAATAGCTATTTCTAATGAGCAAATTACCTGCTGATAGGTATGTAATTATTATTAGAAAAATATTTTTGGACGACTTCCATCCACATTCAAGTGCATTTCAGAAGAGTGATGAAGATTGATGAATGTAAAAAGTACTAAAATATCTTTTTTTTTTTCGACACATGTCTACTTTTATATAGCTATAATTAGTATGGAAAGAGTATGATCCACCGTAAAGAACCAAGCTCTTAAATATTAGTATAGAAGAAGAATTTTTGGAGGCAGGTATCATTTTCTCAACAGTCAAGCATTTGATAAACTTTGCTTTTATGGTTCCATATACATCCATGTATATTTTATAATTAACTAGTCAGCTTCTACCCAGCAATAACTAGGTACAACTGAATGACTATTTGAAACACAGTGTCGTTCAACAGAACTAGTGCACAATCCACATGTGATCAGTCGATCGGTC
Organism: Phthorimaea operculella; assembly: GCA_024500475.1. Lineage (NCBI taxonomy): Eukaryota > Metazoa > Arthropoda > Insecta > Lepidoptera > Gelechiidae > Phthorimaea > Phthorimaea operculella. The sequence continues at coordinate 4,941,346 of JANFCV010000017.1, forward strand.
GGCATGGCACACATAGGCGAGGGTTGACGGCCGACACCCAACGCCCGATCGCCTGCCGCTTCTGGCCATACGCCAACTGTTTAAAAGCTTATGGACTCGAGATATCGGCGCAAGTAATAAGTTACACGATTTGATATTGAGTGACCAGTATGTGGTTTCCAAGTTTGAATTTATTGATCGTGAAAGCGCATTCAGCCAGTGCCAAACCAAAGTTGGTGCAAAGATTCTTTTAAAAACTCACTTAGTCAGCATTTAAGCTGAAGCGATGAGTGCCGAAACACCGATGGCGAAAGGTCCAGGTTGTTTCACCTTCATTTCGGATCATCAGGTATGGAAGTGTCCATACGACAACCTTTTAGGATATGTATAGTCCAGATGGACTATGAATGCGAATCTGCGAGGCATCGGTCTCACGAGTGTCTTGCGACAACTCTTGTGAGTTTCGTCCTCTACGATAAGCCACTTGTACACATTACAGTGTAATCCTTTTTCACTTTGTATTCTTTTAAAAGTTGCGCCAAAATTATGACAACGTTGATTTTACTTGTTGGAGTTTATTATGTATTTAATGACATGTTTTTCTTATTTAGGTACCAAGTTTCGACTTGGGTTTGTTTGCAATCGGTACCTACTCAAGAGGTACTACGAGTATAGGAACTTAATTGTTATAAATAACCAAGGAAAACAACAAGAAGCATTTAACTGTTAATGTGTTAATGTAAGGGTTCTGCTAGGGTAGCTTTTAACTGGATTTCATACCCATTGTCACGAAAGAAGGAAAGTACCTACTCACGTATGTACTTAGAAAAAACTTGCAACAATTTCCAGTTCATAGCTTGCACCATACTCTACTATCGTTACTGCACTAATGAAAATACCTACAAACGAGCAATGCAGGCACCACGTGGCGTAAACTCCTCTTGTGATCACCGACTACCATTCTCATTCAGAATACATTGCTTGCTATTCAACAACGATGCGTTTTTAACTGGAATTTGGACCAGCGGTGTATGCAAAACGTGTAGTTATAGGTAAACAGGTATCTAGTAGTGTACGAGTCCCATATTGTTACGGTCGAATGTTGTTGCACAGAGCTTCCTTTGAAATAGGTAGCTTATAGCGCCATCTATAAACAGTACGATTAAAGACCAGTGAAACAATGATGTTTTGAAACAAGTTTCAGGTCGTAATATAGCTTAATCTAGGCCAGAGCAGGAAAAACATACAAAATGGACTATTGAATTTAATGGAATCTATTCTTCATACGACGGGCACTGCAAGCTGCTTTTTAAAAGTAAAAAAATTATTTCTTGTAATAGTAATATAAAAAAATACTATTTTCTGGAATAATATTGCAATGAAATGTTTATAAATAAAGGTTCTATCGTATACTCAATAACTGACATGTAATCAAGAAGGAATGAGTTAGGACGTGGTTTGCCTACATTACGCATCTGAGGCTAGATTTCCTTGGGTAAGGAGGACTAGTTTTCCAATGCAATTAATCTACGAGTTATTAATAGCATGTCAGAGGCCAATAGTAGCTGCGAAGTTAACTACTCAGGCTTATAATGACTAATCTAATGTACTAGTGGAACAATGTACTAATAAAGCACAATCATATTTTAACATTGTAAATAAATAATAATTTAAATTGAAATGGTACTGTAAACACGTACATGTAGGAACACTTACCTGTTATGAATCTGACGAAGAGAACACGCATATTAGCCAGGGTAGTATTTAGAAATTTTGTGCCACAGGCAGTGACATTTTTGTCGCCGCTCCTAAACAGAAAATATAATTCGAAATTGATAGATACGAGATATTTAACCTGAATTCTATTACCATGCTAATATACCTACAGAGTATAACATCAAGTCATGAACTTTCGAGTTTAAATTCAAAGGGTGAAAGACACACTAAAGATTTAATATACAGAATGTCCCCGGTTTTGCGTGTGACTGTCCAACCAGGTGACCAAACCAGTCCTTTCCAACGCGTTCTATTAGTAGTGTAGTGATGCTTAAACCATCGATAGTTTTACTTCAACTTTCGGTACAACAATACATATAATGTTACTTTTATAGGTAATAAACTGTAGATTTTTCTTGTTTGTTTGTATTTAACTGTTACTATCCGAAACTATTGAACTGAGTTTAAAAGTGGTTTGCTATTGGAAAACGTTGTGTACTGGTTAAATTTTGTTGGGCGTTGCTCCATTTTATTATCATTCTAGCGGTTCACTCACGATTTCACTCACTGCAACTCATTTTTCCGCGATAAAAGCTTTCTCTTGCATCACTGTATCTATAACAAAAAACCGCATCAAAATCCGTTGCGTGGTTTATGAAGAGTTATCGAATTCTACGACAGACAGACAGAGAAACGCTTAAAGCGTGTCTATTCATTTTATACTATGTATTGATTGAATAGTATCAATATTATTGTTTTCACTTACTGCTAGCATAAATTCTATCGATAGTTTTCTAGTGACAACACTAGAACACAAGCTCTATTGCTATTTTATAAAGTGTCACTTTAGTCGAATAACAGGTTTTATCGATATTGTATTGCAGGTTCTATCCCATGGCATATGCTATGCAATATTAATGCATAGCTGTTTGTATGTGATAACTAGTTGATAGGGTGTCTTGAAATGGTCATCTGTATGCATTATGCATTTGAACTTGTTTTTTCGCCTTCAGCATAAGAAGTTAAGATGAGAGAGGAAGCGTTTTGTTGTACTTGTTTCACTATCTATTTATCGTCAAAATACCTACATACAAAAAAATGCTACGATAATTGATAATTTTGTTAATTATACTAGTTACATGATAGATCATTAAATTATTTCAGTATAATCAGAAGTAGGTGTAAAGTGTTACTTTTAATAGGGAAGGCAAAGAACTTTACTCGCTGAGAACAACGTGTAACATTGTAGTTAAATTGCTTACAACATGTAAGCAGAACACTTAAACTTAGCTTGAAGTTTAAAACTCAAGTTTATAATAAGTTTCAGTTGTTTAACTGTTTTGAACTTCCATGTCTTGTAGAGTACATGCTACAATTAATGTACAAATTATCTTTAACGCTAAGGCTGTCGTCAGCTTATTTCTAAATTGTAAAATTATTACACGTGTCTAATGATTTTTGAAGGAAACAAAACATTTCGATCCTGTCTTGGTAGGTAAACTTTATTTTTATGTACCCAAATTCACGCAATTTGCCAACACCAAGTAATTTTCCTGGCAATAAAACTGCAAGACTTTAGGGTCGTTTTTGTTCTTTTTTCTGAACGCTGTTGTATCTGATCCATTTCGCGCCAACGAGCCATCGGCCATTTTTTGCGACCCAACGACAAAAAAATGCAAATCGTAATAAAAGAACGGTTGTCGTAAAAGTCAGAAGTTTTCGCTATAGTCACGTTACGATGATGTTGCCATGACAAGCAATCCATGCAACACAAAAAAACGCATAATAATGGCATAAAAATAATGAATAAGTTCATAGTATACCTACTTTTGCTAAATTTAAATTATGATTGTGATTAGAATTTAATTTAGGAAGTGTTTCGTAAAATAGAACCTAGCACATTTAAACTTATATTAATCTAAATACATAATTATTAATAATACCAATAATAATAAACACATACATACGGAGTGACCGACCGTAAGGAATATTTGGGCTATGTAGGTTGTATGTAGGTAGTCCTTTTATTAACTAGCGACCCACCCAAGTTCACACAACCCCGCTCAGCGTCGTCGTAAGGAGATGATGCGGCAGTAAAACCGTATTGTCATTTTGTGGGTCAGATTTCACCTTTATTGTGCTTTTGACGTTGTTAGAGCATTACTTTCACTCTTTATTCGACACAAGATCGAGTAAGTTCCGTTGTATATTTTTATTTTTGCAACATTTTAGCCGAGACATATCCATAAGCCAAATAAAGGCTTGGCTAAGTGCAAGCAGTCATTTTTTTCTCATGTCTTCGTGACCATTATGTGAATTATTTATTTTATTGATGCTTTTATGTACTGTCCTGAGGTCAACGTCGCTATCTGATGGCTCGTCACTTTACTTTATTCATTTATTCCATTTGATATACGGTCAGTTACTTCATAAGGCACAGGTATGGACTTGGGGAAAATGGCGCCCCTTTTAATAACAATAATGTTTACCTGCGAGTTTGTACAATGTAAAATATTAAATAAGTAACGTTAAGTATAATTAATTAATATATTATGAAATTGTTTCGAATAAGAATATAAGAAAGAGTATACTTTAAGCTATGAATAAGAATATTATTGTTGTTGCGTATTTTTATTGAAAGCCTTATTCAATAGCTTTGATAAAACACTTTCTGAATGAACAATTTCCCTATACATGTGTTACGTGCTTACAATGCATACGCTCCATTCTTGTTTCCTTGCTAAGCGTTGTGTGAGGGCATTGTTTACATTATCTGCACATCATCATGAAAGCGAGTGGGACAACGGGTTGACGAACGGCCTTCTTATAGAATCATCATCGTATCAAGTGGGACAACGAGCTGACCTTTTGTCAGAATTATGTTTCTTTTTTTTATTTATTTATCTGACTGACATGGTGGTGTAACGAACGATCTTCATCAGTGTCATTATGAATGATTATAGGCAGCGGCCTAGATCTTCGACTTGACGTGTTCTCCGAAGCACAGAACTTCTTTCTTACAGACGATCGGGTGGTTCTGGTCTTGACTAAGCTGTAAAACATCTGACAAAGTGACAAATTATCAACTTTGTGTGTCACCTGAGAATCGAACTATGACACCCGGATCCTGAGACCTACTCCCAGACCGCTATACCATGGAAGTAGTAGTAGTGGCAGCGCATTGTTAACGTTATCTGCACTAGTGACTCACCGTGGCTATTCTCGGCGGCTAATTGCGTTTGCTCAGTGGTTACGTGATTAATATCTCGTACGGTAATGTTTTCTTATAGCGCCCTATTGTAATATTGAGCTTGATATATTACCGTGTTTACTGTTTTTATGCTGGAGTAATCGTCTGAAAGATGGCGACGGTTCAAAGTCTTTGTAAGAACATTCAAATCTCAATAAATATAATTTATCTACGCATGTTTAAGTTTAAGCAAATAAGTACTTCTTGTTAAGCACGCACCTATGTTGATTGATAAGGAATAGCATACATATTAATAAAGTTACTGGAATTTCGTCGAGATATTCCCAAATCGTGTAACATAATTCCTGAAATAGAAGCTGTTTTCCTCATCCGATAACCAAGCTTATGAACTTTGACCGTACACTGTGAACTACGGAATATAGCAATAACGATTTATACGTCATAAAATTCCTAGTTTCTGGTGAATAATGTTTACTAGTGGATTATTAAGTAAAACTATATCTAGTGCGATACCCCGGCGCGTTTGATCGCGGGATGTGCGTGCGCGCTCGACTTGCTTGATCCAATTGGACATACACAAGGAAAACAAGAATCGTAACACGTGCTCCGTACTCATAGAGCGGATTTGTAGATTTAGATTCGATAGGGGAAGATATGCTAATGCCAAGCGATGTGCAAATCATGTTAGCGGGCTGATCCAAAATGGCGTGCCAAGTAAGGGCATTTGCATGAATTGCAAAAAAGCTTATCGGGCTGGATATAGGTGTATGTGGGAACAGGCAAACCTACCTGCAACATCATAATTAGTTTCCGTAACTAAGCTTTCGGAACCCGCGAAGAAATTCCTGCCAAGTTTTACCGCTCGCAGGAGAGTAAACTTCGACCGCTGTATAAATTAGTCAGCGAGTTCGGGAACTTAGTTATATAATTTATCGCGGCAATCAGGCATAGTTTGAAGCGATCGGGAGCGTTGGCAAAATAGCCATTAATTGCGGGCCGTCGGTATGGGCACGTCGGGTTGGAAGTTGGGAGCGCTGGAGCCAGCAGGGCCTCGTAATCACGCAATTGGGTCAACGTTTTCTTGCCCTCGCCAATTTTACGCTCGACAAAGCAAACTTGCGTTTGATGTAAGAGACTCGGCGGGATACTGCTGAGGATGCCCGGAAGATATAAGCGATGCTCCGTAAAGTTGTTCTCGTTCGTGCACTTCACCCATTGCCAAAACACAAATCCTAGTCATATCAGTTTAATTCTGTGCGCTACAATATACAGAAATACTTATTAACTATTCTATATTTAATAGATTACCGCCAACTTTTATGCTTTGGACCAAATTGAATAAAATTTAGACGATTTCACCTTTATGGAGATGACCAGATAGATAACAGTTTGGCTTGGATTCCCCTGACGAAGTGTTTGGTCAGTAACTTTACCCGGCTGTATATCTAGACATCTACAAGCTTATGTTACAAAGTCCCAGACCTTTACGGAGTTAGTTAATTTATGGGCCGCTTTTATCGCCCCCTACTGTGTCTTTATGTCCGCGATCCTTTTTCAATTCTTTATATTGTGTCTCCGAAGTTTATTTCTTGGACATTTATTATTTTATTTGCATCTTGAACACAAAATATACAGATATCGAGTTTCAAGATTTATGTAGGTAAAGACTTTACAGCTGCGAACGAAAAGTTAAAATTAAAGACTATGCCGTCTGGGTTTTACAGTAAATCCGAGCGTCCATTTTGAATACCCCACAGGCTTCCAGATTGGCTGGCATCTAGAGATTTACGGATATCCGGCAGAGGACGGCCGCGCCGCGCCACGAGGATTACTCTATGCGCGCTAGCTTGCCAGTACGAAGCTTAGAACAACATTGGCTGTAAGGGAGCGGCCCTTTGCCTGCTGTGAAAGGCATTCGTTGTTTGAAGTAGCTACGAATACTGTTATGTGTTTTCTGATGTGTGTTTAAAATGTTATTATAAAATGGAATAGCTAACTTTATCTCAGGTAAGGTGGAATATAAATATACTTTGATGTGTAATTCAAAGGGAGTGTGTATTTAAAATGGGATTCATAATGCGGCTTGGCCTAAGCATACAGAGCTAAATAAATGAACAAGAGCCTTTTGCAAAAGAAATTGCAAACATTCTTTATTGCATTTTTCTTTTTACCAACATAAAGTGCCGTTGCAAAAATAATGGCAGATTTTACCGTGACAAATACGACCGGTGACTTTTTGCCGTTTCTTTTGTTTTTAATCGCTTGTCTCTCTGCTGGCGCGACAATAGCTAACTGGCTAACGGTCTCTAAAGCAAAGACAACACAATGAGACAAGACTCAGGCAAGTAGGCAAACGACGGAATAAAGCGGGCTGTTTGCAAATTATATTATAGAACGAGGCCTTTCTCGGAACACGATACACAATCACGATTTGGCACTGATTTATGGCGTTCTTGTTTGTTATATTGCGTTAGTGATTGTGGCAACAGGGCTGAAACTAGGACTTAGGAACGCTAGTAAGTCCGCTAAGAAATGAAAATATAATAAAGCTTGTCTGATAACTTTATTAAACTTCCGAATTCAAAATCCACACTTGGTGTCTCTGATTACTTATAAAAACACAAACCGATACGATATGATATCAATAATATTGCAATAAAACATTTTTATTTGTGACTTCCGGCGGGATCAAGTTCCGTAACCTGATTAAATCTGCATAATTTACAATTTTTTAATTAACACTACACGTTGATAAGCGTTGAAAACTAATATAGTGGTCGTATAATAAAATGCATGCCAATATGCTAATCGACTGAACAAAACGGGCATCCATTGACGAAATTAGGAACTTTAGCGGCGGAAGGGATCTAATTTAAACTCAACTCGCACAATTAGCATACCGAATGAAATTAGTCCCTCAAACTAATTCAGGTTCGCTTTGATCTGCCAGTATGACATTTAAATATCGGCAACGCCTGCAAACGTTAGAAATGTCACTCCCTTTTGTTTCAAGGGGCTTTTTTCGTATCGACCCCTTGCAGGTAAACGGGAGCGCATGATTTATTGCCCGGCTTGTTTGTTCAAATAATCGATCCGGATCCTGCGGGGGCGCTAAATTCGTCCCTGAGTTCGACCACCGATGAACTATTTTCGAGTACCTCTGAGGAACGCATCTTGTTTAATGGCGAACACGCTGCAGCGTCGGCGCGGAATATTTGGACACTACAGAATGCTTGCTAAATCTCAAACTAAATTTATAACGCCACTAAATTGAGTCAAAGCTATTGTATACAATAAAATACACTAAAGCAGGGCTGAGTAAACCCAATATAAATATAACGCTTTATTTATGTTTTCGTACAATATCGCAAACGATCATAAAACTTGTGCAGCCTTGGATAAATCCGCGGCAGATAATGTAATGCTAAGCCCAGATTTTTCTAGAAGATTTGGTGAATTATTATTTAAACGTTATGTGTGAGGATAAATAAAGAGCGTAGATAAATCCGAAATCTAGCTGTTTAATCTAAAGAGCAAATACTTACGATGCTCGAATATCATGCAAAAACACGCTGAATACGTGTAATGGTGTATCGGTACAAGGCATAGTGTGTAACCAGATTGCAGATAGCGTAGATAACAAGAAATTTTGAGCCGAAACTCGGTGATATCAGTCCGCCTTGCTTTGTAGGTATGTACTTAGTTAAAAGTACTTGCGCGAAGAAAAGCCATTAAAGTTCTGAACTTGTATTTATTTTTCTCTTTTGTTCTTTATTTCAAGCGTCTGAAGCTTTGTTGTTTATTGTTATTGTTTCTTTATGAAGTGCTTCAATGGAGATTGCGCACTGCAGTATTATAAGTTTGTTTCTCGTAGACCAAGGGGCGTTTTGTGTATTGGCAACACAACATCTACATTATTTCTTTGTAGTCTTATTTAAATTGTATTAAGTTCTATTTGTTTACTTTGTTTAAAGTGCCAGTCTGAACAGAACTACTGTGAGCTTTCTAAGCTTGAAGCAAATTCCCGCTTACCAAGTTTCCTTACTGCAAATGACAAGCTTTAAGTTTTGAATTTAAAACACCACTTCACTCGCTTGTACACTTTATATTTTACAGTAGTCTATCTATCTATGTACGAACAAGGCATGTATCGGTACATGCGCGACAGTCGATAGTCGATACTAGTGATCGATCACAACGCTATGTAATTACTGGACGTTATCGACTCGATGATTTATTGATATTGCTCCGTACCGATAATGCCGATAAACGGTGACACAGTTGTCCCACTGTTACCGGTGCCATTTTAAAATTATTACCCAAACCTGTGTCTTACAAACCAACCGACAAAAGTCGGTAGATACAGCATTTGAACATAACTATAACCGTCGGTATATTTCTATCGAATCATTAATCCCCATGAGCGATAATTTCCTCCTTTAGTAGGGCGCGATATAAACGGGTGTAGTTGCAAATGAACTTTACAGTTAATCCGCCGACTTTAATCCGAAACTGCAATCCATCATTTCTGTCGCGATATAACTCTTTATCGCAACTTCAAAGGATAAATTATTCTCAAAATTTGCTGTTCTATCTAATTGGGTGACTGTAATTTGTAAAATTGCTTTATTTACTTTTATTATTAATCCCCAGGATGTGTCAGCGTCGTCTCTATAGCTCATTTGTTATTAAAATAACGTTACGGAAATATTCTGCATTTGCGCTATGCGTGTTTTAATTTTACTTGCCACATTATTACCGGTTGTTAATCACAAGTAGTGTTATGAATAAAACATAAGTAGAGCTCGGTTTGTTTAACTAGGACTCTACGGGTGTATGAACAAGTCAAATATTTTACAAACACTCATTGTGCGAGTGGCGCACGTGTTGTGGCTCAACCACTTGTCTTGTAATAACAAGTTATATTATCCAACTATCTACATCATGAGCCGATGAATGACCACTGTTGATTCACTTATTATGATTAGCTACTGTCTACATAACATACTAAATGGGTTTGTGGCTCGCATCAATTGGTATTAATTTTTATGAGGCAAATCTTTGTGGGATTTAGTCACGCCCGATAATAACAGGCTTGTATTAGCCCTTTAACTAATCAAACTGATTCGTTATTTAATACTGGGCTAAAGCTTTTGGTATTTATTCATCAAGTTTAGTCTCAGTTATTCGGGACACGTCTCGCTGTAAGCCAGAGCTCTGCTTACGTGAGTTAGTTTATGGAGAAACTTCAACATTCTCTTAATATAACTTCGAGGCACGTTATACATCTCAGTCCTAACCAGGAGAACTTCGGCCAATACTAAACAGTTATCTAGGGTTGATGCCTTGCCAATGCTATATTGAATCTGCGGAACACGGCTAGTCCGATACCATTCACGTCGGATTACTATCAAGACAGACATAGCTCAGTTGGTGGCCAGCCAACATTCAACTCTAACCAAAGTTCGTCTTGTTGTCTTTGTTACAACATCGTGTTTTCTTAACCCACTACACACTGTCAATATGGTTTGTTAAGATAAATAGTGAAGCCAAGATTTAGGTTTATCTCGGAAGCCACGTTTCCCGCATTCTGTAATCTAAATTAGTTGTGTTTATAACGCATATCTTTATGATTTTCTTATGGCTGCGTGATGAAATCAAATTCACATTACACATGTTATAACGCTCGTAACGTTTATCAATTACGTTACAGATGTAAAAGATTATAAATAAAATCAAGATATACAATTTTATTTATAGTCTATAAACTGTATTTATTTTACGGTTTTTAAATTCAATAACGTACCTACGTTATTGACATACCAAATTTAGAAAAAATTGGTAGTTTAGTTAAAAGGGCTTCAGGTTTGTAAGACGATGGGTGGGCGTGTGTATTTATAATTTGATAAACGGCGGACGGTAGCGCAGCGGGCGAGCATGACTCCGCTCGTTAATATTGTTAATAGTCGCCGTGCGCTCGTGTGGCATGCAGGAATTATCTACATAGACATCGGATACCTGAGATGAAACAATTTTGACTGCGATTGTACTTACCTCGGTATGCGTGCAACCTTCAGCCATCTTCAGCTTTGTAAATCTAACGCTGGAAGTAAATCTAATGCGGGACTCGTAGGAGCTAGCGAGAGACGTACGAATAATATATGAGAATGAATAATTCTGTACGCACGGCACGGACAATGAACAACAAAATCCCAAAAGCGATAGCTACAACTACGAAAAACCGTTACATTAGTTAACAGAGATAATGAAATATTAACACACGAGTGATTCCAAAATAATTTATGCGCGTACAAGTTTGTAAATAGGCAGCTCGCGAGGGAAACAAATAAGCATTGTCCGCGCGTGAATCGTGCGTGTGATCCCGCGACGGGCAAACACGGCAGCCCGCCGCCGCCGCCGGCCGTCGAACCCACGGCGTTTATATCCGCTCAAATAAGCACTAATTATATTTAATGCGTTTTACCTGTAATTAGAAGGTGTTAGAGAATGTGAAACAGTGTTTAACGGTGCCCGCTATGTTTCGACAGTGTTTTTTCGTGTTTACACAGTTACGTGTACGATTAGACTGCTTTATGAGATGTTTTCACCATCGCGCCCACGCTACATCGCGAATACAAACACATGGATGAGCAATGTAATGATTATTGTAAACATACTCAGATTTTCTAACGCCTTCCCGAGCGTTAACACACATTATGTACTGTGCATTACGGTCGATAGGAAAATATTTTCGGAGTTCCGTAGTAATCTTATAAACGTACGACTTAAGGAGCCATTTAATGTTGAATATATTACGGCTATTATCGCTATCTTAAAGCCTTTAAAGAACAAGGATTGGCGTTTACGCGGAACGTTATTAAGAAGAATTATTGTAATGTTTTTCATGAGCTTCATGTTGTATTAATGAGATAAAGAGATCTAGAGAACGGATTCAAAATGAGGTGGAAAGTCGCACCTAAATGGACTCGCACTGCCTAAACTTTGAGGTGGCAATCTGTAGCTATACATAATTATATTATATTTCGTAGTAAATTGGCAAGAAGATTTTTTTAAATTATTATTTATTTCAAAAACAGAACTAAGAAACTGAAACAAAACGGTTTTCTATCATCCTGCACGTTTAGAGTTGCTGTTAGGCTGTAATAGGTCCCTGGCGCTGTAAAACACACATTCCGTCGCCGCCGCAGCGTCCGCGTCGCCAATAACAATAAAGAACGTTCGGTCGTTGGTCGACCCGACACGGCAAACACCTATATCGGTTTTGAGGAAATAAATGCTCGATACAGACATGGGTGCGACGTCCTACCTTCGCAATATTATTAGACGTGAATTTACAATTGTGGGCATATTTATTTACTTACTTAAAGTTTATACTGGGTGTTACAATACAATTAATAAAGCTGAGGTCAATGTACTCATAAAACTGAACAACTTGAAACATGGGTCGAAATATATAAAAAAAAAAAATTGGAACTCCCATACAAAAATTAATTCTGTTTGTATGGGAGCTTTATTGGTTGTTTTGTAACTTGTATATTAGTTTTAATTTTGTCAATAACAAGCTTCGATTCTGCGAAACGACAATATATTAATACCAAATTACGAAATGTTTCGTTTAAATATTTGACTCGTGGCTAATAAATTAAATTTAACTTTTCGAATACATTAAATTTACATGCGGAAGACATATCATAACACGTTTACATAATTTATTCGGCCATTAGATAAGTGCATTTAAATTGGTTGAAACAGTGAAATCAAATCGTCTATCGATAATATTCTAATTATGAAATAATAAATTGTATATAACAAAATGTCTTCTGAATTTAGATTAGGATCACCACGCAAAGAAACAATAGAATAAAAATAAAGTAGTTTCAATTAATTATTTTATGAGGACACAATTTTATTTAAAGGGGATTTTTTGTCCCCATGAGGGACGTCACTAAAGGAGGCACAATTTTTAGTCATGAGAGGCGCCAATATTATTCAAAGGGGGGCGCAAAATTCCCGAGTCCGTCCCTGTGTGTCGAAGAAAGTACAGTCCCGGTCGTAAATAAAGCCGTGACTCAGGCCCGTGTGAGCTATTTTCGACATGCAAATGAGAAAGTGCATCGGCTGGGACCTGCTATGCTGACTGGGATATGGCGGCAGTCGGAAATACTAGGTAATAGATAGATAACTATAGTACGGCAGTTCGAATAGGCTATATTTGTCAGCTGTGTCAAAATTATGTTAATGTTATGTTATGACATACGGTTTATTTTTCTTTTTGCTGACATCTGTCAAAAATAGCCAATTCGAACTGCCGTACTTGTATTGATATGTACTGTAGGTAAAATATAGGTAGATAGACAGGGGTTATACCTACCAAGGTGTAGGTAGATAAATGGCCGTACATAAACATACGCTCATCACACCTTTATCCCTTGCGGGGTAGGCAGAGCGTTAACGGTCTAATACGGTCATACCGTCATGTCTAGAGAAATACCTTTTTGAGTCTTGAGAACAAACTCGAGTCCTAGGCATCCTAGGTAAGTACTAGGTACCTATATGGGATGAGGTGATGGGGGTATTACCTAGGTAGGTAAGTGAGCAGACACCTACTTAGAGATGTTTATTGGAAAGATAGGGGCATTGTACTGTTACTGATTCGCTTTGAAGATAGGATAAACCTAGGATCTAGGTAGATGGCTAGATAATAGTAGATGGGTATGGGTGAATAGAATAGAATATGATGTTCTAGACATAACAAACGTAACAGGTGAGTAGCGAACCTAACTGTTGAACTATGAATAAACAAAATCAATGTTATAGTCAAAGTCATCGTCGATACTTGATACTGGCAAAATTATAATGAAAATGCCATAAAAACAAGATATTGGGTAGGTACCTAGGCTGTACACACAAAATAGAGAGATTGCGCTAGCCAATACTTACTTTGTGCTAGTACTTACTGTACCTACATGTTGAGGTCCTAAACCTAGTAGGTAGTCTAGCAGGACTAGGTAGGACCTAACTTTAATGAATTTACCTATTTCTGGATGGTTGGAATGCCTACCTACAAAATACGTAGGTAGGTACATGTGAGACTTTTGCAAGTCGCTTGATTGATAAATAACATTTTGGATGATGATGATAATTTTGTGGATTAAAATAGATAGGTACTCGTACCTACTATACCTACCTAATTACGTTCCTTATAGTCTACCTTCTTTTTTTAATAATCATAATTATCTACCTAGTTTGACAAGACTAATTCCATTTAATTCCTCAGAGGCGATAGTGTGTTTAATGAAATGAGATATTAATTAATTACCTACTTAATTATCAGGAATTGAAGAGGGCTTTAGCATTTTAGGTCAATATGTGAACAACCAAACATAAAAATCTGTTTCTAGGTAGGTAGGTACCTAGGTATCTTACCTATCAGTTTCGGAAATAAGAAATTATGGCGATTACAAGCGCAGGTAGGACGAAATTGAGTTTGAAAATGGAACATAGCAGTTTCGTTTCATCAAATATATTTTGGAATTCCCAAAAATACGTAAGCAAATACGGCTGCCGTGTGCATTGATAATGATAGATAATGCAACTAATTCCACAATATTATCTCATCCATCAACCAGCAGTTATCGCCTCAAAACAAATCCAGGCAGATAGCGCGCGTAAATACCTATACCTACATAGAATCAATAGTTGATAACTTACCGTCGTGTAATGGAACGCAATCACAGCCACCAGAAACACCGGGCACGTAGAACTATTATCTCTTCTTCAAACACCTTGTAATTGAATCCATGTTATCATTTAAAAGTATCGATCAGTCACAAGCCGGGAACAGTACGGCGACGCTTATTTTTACACTTGGAAGATATTTTCGATACTCCTCCTCGCTTATAGTCACTGCACTGATACACTGTTGTATAGAAGTCAGGTTTGTCGTGTTTTCGTTTAGAACTTTATTCACTGATCAGCTGAGCGATTGGTAGAAACAATGATACCGGCGTTTGCTTACAACGGAACGTAAACGAGACGTGTGGTGCCGCGGCGACGCGCGGAGAGGGACTGATTGAGTGAATGAACGGAACGGCGGAGGGGAGCGGGCGTGCGGTGGGCGGGGGTGAAGGGGCGGGCCGTCACGCGACGCCTCGCCGCACGAAACTAGATGGCGCCACGCGTATTTCCCGAGTTTCCCGACCGCCAATTTCCCTCAAGCTTTCAGACTCGAAGCTTTCCGTCGATGAAAAAATAATTGCACGGTCGAATCCTCTCGCCTCTTTACAAATTAGGAAAACGTTTCAATATTATTACCTTGAAAATGTTTGCTTGCCGCATTTCGCTCTTCCGATGTCTAGGCAGGGAATCAATTTACTCGAATCAACGTTCGAATTTTAAATTTCCTTGTATTTATGCGATCAAGGCGCTACGGCACGCTACGGAAATTAATGTGTACATTGGCTTTTCTTGGGAAATCTTCGATTTCGCGTTTTAGAGATTGGAGAGTCGAATAAAATGTGAGAATTCGATTTAATTCTCGGCTTGGGGACTGTAATCATGACGTAAATCGATTAAACTTTGTGGAGGCTCGTGTTATCTGCAGGGGCGATCGGTGGACGGACTAAATTCATTTGGGCCTTTGCTTACTTTGCCAGAAAAAAATAAAGGCGCGAAGCTCTAGCCAATGGCTAATGCTAATAGGATTCGTAGGTGGTCATTTCGTTGAATGTTCGAAATTCAAAATCGTTTTCGTCCGTTCAATTTGAAAAGCGGGGAAAACTTTTAATAGTTTGTAATTTACATTTTCTCGTCAGGTGGAAAGGAATTAAACTGCAACTTCTGCAAAGAACTTCCTTGCCTTTGAAGACTTGGAATTATTTCTCGCATTTTCTTCGCTCCAGCGCGCTTTGATAGGTAGTCTCTACATTTTGTAATTTGCAATCGTTTTTTTGCTCGATTCAAATGATTCACAAGAAAATGTGTTTACTTTCCCAAAGGCTGCTTGATTTCTATTCAAAGCAAATAACGCTATAACTCTACATTCTACCTATAGAACTATTTCCCTGCGAAAAGAATTATGGGAAGGAAAGAAAATGTAAGTTCGAATTAGGTATTCAAAGCGCTTCATCAGAAGATGGGATAGACAAGATGTTACCTATCTACCTACTAGGGCTACCTACTAGGTATTTAGTTTTCAACTTGCCATGCATGCAATGCTCCAATGATATTATTTGTTACTAGCGTCAATGCTCTACCAAAATAAATACATAGGGTTGGTTGGTTAGACGTATCTGCGATAGAACCATCTAGGTAGGTACCTACCTAACCTACTTGTAATATAAGGTCCATTAAAGAAATATCATAAATTGGTGCAGTGAAGACGGAAGTTGAGATGCAGCTCATCGTACCTAGTAATGATAAGAAAAGATCATAACTTGAAGACGGATGGTGCATCGAGCACAATGGGGCAGATAGCAAGATTTATAGCGACGTACCTATCAATATCAACATCAATACATTAGTAGGTAGGTAGGTATAACATGAAGCCGCTTTTTGCCTGTCTGTCTTGGAATTCGCTAACTCCTAAACCACGCAACTAAAAAATAACATCAAAATCTGATGCAGTTTTTTGTAAAAGTGATTGAAGAGAAAGGTTTTCATATAAGTATAACACATGCCGGGAAAAAGCCTTTTCCCCCGCGGGAAAATGAGTTGCAGCGGTGATACCGGCTAGTGTCAGTATACCTAAGTAGATAGTTTCCTAAAAAAGATGAGACGCTGCTCATAGTAGGCACCTATCTACCTAGTAATGATAAAGAAAGATCATAACTTGAAGACGGATGGTGCATCGAGCACAATGGGGCCGATAGCAAGATTTATAGTGAAATATTCTTGTTTTTCGTACAGGTACCTACTAAGAAAACCAGTATAAGGGATTGCGCTAGCCAATACTTACTTTGTGATAAGGCTCTGTCCGCACGAATTTCATTCGCGCATCGTGTTTTTTTTTCCGCGCAACATTTAATTTTGTCTCAAAAATCAAGCGATATTTTTTCCGTCAGTGTGGAAACTTGCATAAGATTCAGTGTGATACAAAAAAGCCAGTTAAGTGGCGGATAGAGTCTACGTTGATCCCTAAAAAGGAGGTAGGTAAAGTAAGACGCTTCTCATAGTAGAAAGGTATGAACCTAGCTACCAAGTAATGATAAAGAAAGATCATAACTTGAAGACGGATGGTGCATCGAGCACAATGGGGCAGATAGCAAGATTTATAGTGACGTATCAATATCAACATCAACACATTAGTAGGTAGGTAGGTAACATGAAGCCGCTTTTTGCCTGTCTGTCGTAGAATTCGCTTACTCCTAAACCACGCAACTAAAAAGAAACATCTAAATATATGCAGTTTTTTTTGTATTAGATATACTAGTGATTGAAGAAGAAGGTTTTCATATAAAACACATGCCGGGAAAAAGCCTTTTCCCCCACGGGAAAATTATTTGCAGCGGTGATACCGGCTAGTGTCAGTATAGCTAAGTAGGTAGATTCCTAAAAAAGATGAGACGTTGCTCATAATAGGTATCTACCTAGTAATGATGAAGAAAGATCATAACTTGAAGACGGATGGTGCATCGAGCGGAATGGGGCAGATAGCAAGATTTATAGTGACGTATCAATATCAATACATTAGAAGGTAGGTAGGTATAAGTTGAAGCCGCTTTTTGCCTCAGTCTGTCGTGGAATTAGCTATCTCCTCCTAAACAACGCAACTAAAAAAAACATCAAAATCTAAAGCAGTTTTTGTAACAGATAGAGTGATTGAAGAGGAAGGTTTTCATATATAAAACATGCCGGGGAAAAGCCTTTTCCCCCGCGGGAAAATGAGTTGCAGTGGTGATACCGGCTAGTGTCAGTATGCCTAAGTAGGCAGATCACTAAAAAAGATGAGACGCTGCTCATAATAGGTATCTACCTAAGGTATCTACCAAGTAATGATAAAGAAAGATCATAACTTGAAGACGGATGGTGCATCGAGCACAATGGGGCAGATAGCAAGATTTATAGCAAAATATTCAAAAAATCAGTATAAGGCTCTGTCCGCACGAATTTCATTCGCGCACCGTGTTTTTTTTCCCGCGCAATATTTTGTTTTGCCTCAAAAAACAAGCGCTATTTTTTCCGTCAGTGTGGAAACTTGGATTCAGTGTGATACAAAAAAGCCAGAACAAATCGTGCCAAGTAAAGTGTCGGATAGAGTCTAAAGTTGATCCCTAAAAAGGAGATCGGTAAAGTAAGACGCTTCTCATAGTAGAAAGGTATGTACTGGTAGGTACCTACCAAGTAATGATAAAGAAAGATCATAACTTGAAGACGGATGGTGCATCGAGCACAATGGGGCAGATAGCAAGATTTATAGCGACGTATCAATATCAACATCAATACATTAGTAGGTAGGTAGATATAACATGAAGCCGCTTTTTGCCTGTCTGTCTTGGAATTCGCTAACTCCTAAACCACGCAACTAAAAAATAACATCAAAATCTGATGCAGTTTTTTGTAAAAGTGATTGAAGAGAAAGGTTTTCATATAAGTATAACACATGCCGGGAAAAAGCCTTTTCCCCCGCGGGAAAATGAGTTGCAGCGGTGATACCGGCTAGTGTCAGTATACCTAAGTAGATAGTTTCCTAAAAAAGATGAGACGCTGCTCATAGTAGGCACCTATCTACCTAGTAATGATAAAGAAAGATCATAACTTGAAGACGGATGGTGCATCGAGCACAATGGGGCCGATAGCAAGATTTATAGTGAAATATTCTTGTTTTTCGTACAGGTACCTACTAAGAAAACCAGTATAAGGGATTGCGCTAGCCAATACTTACTTTGTGATAAGGCTCTGTCCGCACGAATTTCATTCGCGCATCGTGTTTTTTTTTCCGCGCAACATTTAATTTTGTCTCAAAATCAAGCGATATTTTTTCCGTCAGTGTGGAAACTTGCATAAGATTCAGTGTGATACAAAAAAGCCAGTTAAGTGGCGGATAGAGTCTACGTTGATCCCTAAAAAGGAGGTAGGTAAAGTAAGACGCTTCTCATAGTAGAAAGGTATGAACCTAGCTACCAAGTAATGATAAAGAAAGATCATAACTTGAAGACGGATGGTGCATCGAGCACAATGGGGCAGATAGCAAGATTTATAGTGACGTATCAATATCAACATCAACACATTAGTAGGTAGGTAGGTAACATGAAGCCGCTTTTTGCCTGTCTGTCGTAGAATTCGCTTACTCCTAAACCACGCAACTAAAAAGAAACATCTAAATATATGCAGTTTTTTTTGTATTAGATATACTAGTGATTGAAGAAGAAGGTTTTCATATAAAACACATGCCGGGAAAAAGCCTTTTCCCCCACGGGAAAATTATTTGCAGCGGTGATACCGGCTAGTGTCAGTATAGCTAAGTAGGTAGATTCCTAAAAAAGATGAGACGTTGCTCATAATAGGTATCTACCTAGTAATGATGAAGAAAGATCATAACTTGAAGACGGATGGTGCATCGAGCGGAATGGGGCAGATAGCAAGATTTATAGTGACGTATCAATATCAATACATTAGAAGGTAGGTAGGTATAAGTTGAAGCCGCTTTTTGCCTCAGTCTGTCGTGGAATTAGCTATCTCCTCCTAAACAACGCAACTAAAAAAAACATCAAAATCTAAAGCAGTTTTTTTGTAACAGATAGAGTGATTGAAGAGGAAGGTTTTCATATATAAAACATGCCGGGGAAAAGCCTTTTCCCCCGCGGGAAAATGAGTTGCAGTGGTGATACCGGCTAGTGTCAGTATGCCTAAGTAGGCAGATCACTAAAAAAGATGAGACGCTGCTCATAATAGGTATCTACCTAAGGTATCTACCAAGTAATGATAAAGAAAGATCATAACTTGAAGACGGATGGTGCATCGAGCACAATGGGGCAGATAGCAAGATTTATAGCAAAATATTCAAAAAATCAGTATAAGGCTCTGTCCGCACGAATTTCATTCGCGCACCGTGTTTTTTTTCCCGCGCAATATTTTGTTTTGCCTCAAAAAACAAGCGCTATTTTTTCCGTCAGTGTGGAAACTTGGATTCAGTGTGATACAAAAAAGCCAGAACAAATCGTGCCAAGTAAAGTGTCGGATAGAGTCTAAAGTTGATCCCTAAAAAGGAGATCGGTAAAGTAAGACGCTTCTCATAGTAGAAAGGTATGTACTGGTAGGTACCTACCAAGTAATGATAAAGAAAGATCATAACTTGAAGACGGATGGTGCATCGAGCACAATGGGGCAGATAGCAAGATTTATAGCGACGTATCAATATCAACATCAATACATTAGTAGGTAGGTAGATATAACATGAAGCCGCTTTTTGCCTGTCTGTCGTGGAATTCCTTCTAAACCACGCAACTAAAAAACTGGTTTTCATATGTAACACATGCCGGAAAAAAGCCTTTTCCCGCGCAGGAAAATGAGTTGCAGCGGTGATACCGGCTAGTGTCAGTATACTTAACTAGGTAGATTCCTAAAAAAGATGAGACGCTGCTCGGCCTTTCGCACACGCAACGTCGGTTTCGACGTTATTTTAGCGCTGCGATGCGCAGCGTTAGAAAAATGCGAATTTCCACCTTAATCCCATATAAATACGACGACGCAGGCCCAACGCTGCGTTGCGGACCCTAATGTCAAACGGTATTGACAGACGCATCCGTCGACGCTAAAAATGCGCAGCGTTGTGCGTTGCGCTAAAATAACGCAGGGTATGGCACACGTAACGCAGCAACGGACGTTAGATTTTTGACGGTTTATTAACCCTTAGCTGAGCCTGATACTTGGAATAATTAGGACATTTTCTGTGTATATTCAGTGGGTAGATTTAGTCGGCGACGGAATTTCCGCTGAAGTGTGTCATCTCTAATGCAAATAACATTGCTGGCGTAATGGCGCCGAATTTCCTCGCATAGGTCCGGTCGTAGGGTATTTAATTATATTTAAATTGTATAGTATTTTTTTTTATTTTTATTTATATTAGTTATGTTGGGTAATTAGTAGTACGAGTGAAAGATTATTTCTTTTTTCAAGACAGGTTTTAATCACTATTTTTTCAACAGCACCCCCAAGGGTTAATAATCGAAACCGACACTATAATAGAGTACAAAGCAATATAATCTGCAACAATGTATTACAATTCCATACAATATGAAACAGTGAGGCGCAATATCAATCTCAATATCATTCATAAGTAAAAAATATACGTCTCATTCATTGTACAATGGTATTACAACAGAAGTTGTCACCATCAAAAGTCTGTGATAAATTTGAAATTAAACTTGGCGTTCAACAAATCTCAGCACTGAGCCAATCGTCTTACTAGCCGCGGCTGTCAGAAGTCCGTGCCGTGGAAAATACTGTATGCAGATGATGTTTCTCTTATGACTCTGTAGAAGACCTGCAGGGCGAATTCGAACGTTGGTTGAAGTTTCTATAAGACATGGGTCTCAAGATTAAATGCAAGAAAACGGAGCATATGTCGTATACTTATGTCAATATATTCATGAAAACATTTAGTATGTAAGAAAAAATATAAATAATTATACTAGAAATTATGACAGGCAGGCATAACCGCAATACAAGAAGTACAAATAAAATAGATCAACCAAAGTACAGACTAGCTAAAGTTAGGTCTTCATTTTGATGGTCTAAGTATACGATACTATAAAAATATACCGGAAAATATATTAAGTCAATCAAAAACTAAATTTTAATCTGTGATTAAGAGACTACTATACCGAGCTAAAAATTCGTGAGCTGTTAGTTGATAAAAATATTTCTATTTCATTTATGCATCCCACCCGTCCCGCAGTTATAAAAAAGACAGTTGTAGCTCGCTACCGGAAAATTTGCGTTCTGGGTTTACTAGGCTCCCCGTTCGAAATCTCTATCAAATTTCTTGATAGTGGCATTATTTTGCTGCCAATAAAATATTCTATGCTCCTATCGTTTACGTTGCTGAAATTATTGTCATACTTAGAAGATACCAAGGCGTAAACTTGCTGATAAGTTTAGAGCACTTTGCGACGGCCATATCTTTTTTAAATGCATTATTACAACCAGAAAAAGAATATGGAGCATGGATGTAGTCCAGAAGAGTTACCGCGCAAAATTTGAGTCGATCGGTTGCGAATTGGCAGAGGGATAGGTTGAGAGCGTTTGTATGAAAAATAATGACTATAGGTCCCCCTCAAGAAAACATTATATTATAAAGCCTATTATAAGTTAGATGATTACATTAATGACAAAAGGCATGGACCTCTGAAGTTTCAGCTCATCAAAAGAAACATGAACGGGTTGTTAATACCAAATCGGGACGTGCATTTACAATTGAAATAATAATAATTGTATGATTTTAATTTTCACACTTGTTTATGCATATTGATTGTATTTGACATTCTAAAAGAATTATTTGTGAATCTACTTGTAAATAAAGTTTTAAACATTCAAAATATGTTATAGTCGAGGGCCACAAAGACGCGTCTAAGACAAAACTTTTAGCTTAAAGAAAACTTATACCTAAAGTTTTACCATTTTAAATACTTTGGGCCAATCATTAGAAATTATGGCAAAATCGACCTACATGTAACCTATAGATAACCTTTAGAAAAACAACGGGATTGATGAAGTGGAGACAACTCGCAGGTGCTTTGTGCGACAAGGAGATGCCCATCAAACTTATAGGAAAATTATATGTATAAAACGGTGATTATATTATACGAAAGGAATGTCGTGAAGAGTCACGAATGCAGCTGGCGATGGTGAGTGATCACAATGTCTTTGCTTATCGATTCAATATCGATAAGGTTGATCGGATATGTATATTTTGTCTATGGGTAAAATATTTTTTATCTGTGGTGACAGATGGAGTATTTGACAGATGGTTAAAATAGAAAGAGTGGGTAGAGTGAAGATGAGGAAAAAACGTGTCGTCGATATTTGACCCGAGGACTGTGATACTGTGAGTAAAAACAGCTGGGACTCATCCTGAAGGCCAAAGCCTCGAGGAGGCTGTTCCTGAAGTGCTGGTGATTGGATGCCACTTAGAGATGTCCTGAGAAACTATGTAAGTCCTTGTTATCATGTTGGTGTAGCATGGCTCATGAGAGGTGGCAAATTAACCAGTGAATTGATTTGTACTTTGGTTAGATCTGGCGTGAGATAGCATGGACATACCTGAAATCTCTCTGTAAATGTGTTTGATGCCCAATAGAACACGTTGTCGTGTTCTGTGTTGTTAAGGGGTGGCCACCCAACCTTGGGGAGGATGATAGTTTCCCTCCGGAGGAACTCTGTTCTTCCATAGCCGCCTGACAGTATTAGATGAGGCTTGACTACCTATGTGAAGGGGCGTTCACATAGGTATCAAGCAGACCTATGTAAAGCTGTCAGTGGAGGGCTTCCGGGCAAGAGAGATTTCTGGAGGCCTGGGTGAGTTTAAGGGGAGGTTGGAGACTCATGGTGGCTTCGGCCACAATAACATACTCCATCTGGCGAGTATGTTATCGGACTGTAATGGTCATAAAAAGATTGTACGTCGGTTTAGTTTTATTACCCATCAATAGATGGCGCTGGTGACGCCTTTCTAGCTTATTATACTTTGTTATGTTCACAAAATGTAAAAGAGGGTAATAAAGAAAATTGACGTTGACGGTCTTTTGCCGAGTGCGAAACGGTGAAGACGTTTTTGTGCAATTTAAGGAAATATTAAGTAAATTATGGGTTATAATAACCGATCCTTTTAGTTACTTGTGATTGTGCAACTGTGGACACGGGGTAAGTTTTAGGTTTTAAGTTTTCGCTGGCTTTAGTGACTTTTTATTCGCGCAATCATAAGTGTCTCGATATTTATAGTTGTCATTCTTGTCCACAGCATTTGGATACGCCCTTTACTGTGGAATTTGCTTGTTTTAATGATTCATGGACACATTACTCAAGTTAAATACGGGAACAAAGGAAATTCCTACCAAGTAGAAATCACTAACTACGGAACGGTAGCGTTATTTCGTCGACTCGCTTATCGGTGACTTTGGCGCAGCGGTTTAGAGCTCTGCCTCTGAAACAGCAGGACCATTCAAGCGCGGGGTTCGATCCTCGGCGTTCTCGAACTTTTTGTATTTTTTTTTATGTGCTAAATTTTTGTGTTTACTTTTCTAATTTTCTCAATTAGCAATAGTCTGTCAAATGGATTAAGCTTACGTGCATTTTGTCTTAATATAAGAATTTTCATATTTTTTGGAAAGTGTACGAATCTTATTTAATTCACCCAGAACCCAACCCTATCAAATACATATTAACTTTCTAGTAATTTTGGAGCATCACAATGGCGCCCGAACAGGGACGATAATTAGATAAGATTCGTCACTTGGTAACCTGTGCCCTTCATGTGTATGTAGGGTGACCATCATTTTGGTTTGGATATATTGTTTTAGTAAGTTTTATTTTAATTTTGCTCTTTGTCAATAGTTGTAAATTGCGGTATATAATATCTAATAAGTACAATTAATTGTCTATTATTATGGCTACTTACACGATTAGCGTGTGGGATCTGTTAAAGGATGAACTCGAGTTTGAATTGTCTTGCAGGGGTGTTTACAATATTGGAAATGTCTCAACTATGCGGTCGATATTTAAAGAAATTCTTAATAAGGAAAGGGAGGCTGAATCTACAATTAATCTTACGGCTCCGCCTTCATGTAGTACTGAACCCTTGAATCATATTGTTGTATGTGAAACAAAATTAAAAACACTCAAAGAAGCCTTGAATGAGATTGCTGAGGCACCACCTTTGCTTATGCTGAAAAGAATATTATCTCGTACGTTACATTTGCACAATCACATCAAATTGATTAGGCCGGATGAAAATCTCTTAAGTCGACACACGCAACTTTGTGAAGATTATGAGGTATTTTTCGGTATACTTGAAACAGCTCTTGACGCTAATAGGAAAAGCAGCAAAGGGCGTCTAACGGAAAAAGACAAGGAAATTTTACAGCAATCCTTGGGAACTGATGCTGAAAATATAATAGCGAAAATAGAGGAGGCTGAAAGGTCTTTTCATTCCCTTGATTTAGAAAACGATGAGGGAAACAGCACAGCTGGTCGTAGCGGAACACATGCTGAGGTCAAGTTTAATGCGGCAACTGAAGACCACGAGGTTTCCGCTACTGGCATACCGATCCAACCGACCACTTTGTTGCACCGTCCTCATCTTATCAGGACATCTACCGTTGATAAGGACTTTATAAAGAGAAAACTTGTGCCCATCAAGGATTGGGGAATTAAGTTTACCGGTCATGGAACCTTAAGCATAAACGCGTTTTTAGAGCGCATTGAGGAGTTGAAAGACGCCAGAAACGCAGATGATGATGATTTGTGGCGATACGCTGTGGACCTTTTTGAGGGCGATGCGCTCATCTGGTTTAGAGCGAATCGGGCCTATGTGGAAAATTGGGGGGAATTAAAAGAGTTACTTATCTCAACATTCCAACGTCCTTACTACCAGGATGAACTTTTGGAGGAGATAAAGAGAAGGACTCAAGGTAAAGGTGAAAATCCAATTGTGTACGTTTCGGTCATGCAAAACATGTTTAACAGACTGCCAGAAAAACTTTCAGAATCACAAAAACTTGCTATTCTGCTTAAAAATGTACAACCTTATTATCAGCAGGCAATTTGTAGGGATAACTTTTGTACAGTTGCACAGTTACTAGGTGTCTTACGGATAATTGAGCGCACGAAAGCCAACTGTGATAATTTCCGGGAACCTAAGAGAGCCGGTAATTCTTTGGAGCCGGATTTAGCTTACAAGGAATCCCAATATGAGGAAGTGAATGCCTTTTACCAAAGCAAGTCAAACCCCGGAAATACAGTCTTTGCAAAGAATAACACCGGAAATATGAAATGTTGGAACTGTCGTGTCATGGGTCATACATTCCGAAACTGCAACATACCTCGGCAGAGGTTGTTCTGTTATAGATGTGGTAAATTTGGACAAACTACGGCCAATTGCTCTTGTAAGAACCCGGGAAACGAGAAAGTGGAAGACATCAACTCTGCCGAATGTCTTCCAAATTAGGTAACTCATCATTGAATAATGTGGAATGGCAGAACTGGCTCAAACTAGTTTCGCGTTACTTCTCTACTGGAGAAATATGTAGTATGGGAAAATTACCAAGTGACAATCGTTATTTTGGGAAAATCAAGATTTTAGGAAAAGAATTTGTGGGATTATTAGACTCGGGCGCTACAACTTCTGTTATTTCTGAAAGCTTAAGTTTGAAACTGATTGCAATGGGATTCTCAAAGCAAAATATGTCTCATAGCTTAACTGTATCCACAGCAGATGGTACACCACATAGTGTTTCAACCTTCCTGGATTTACCAATAGAGTTTCTAAATAAGTACAAAGTTGTAGAATTTAAAATTATGAAAAATTCAATCCACGATATGTTACTCGGAATGAATTTTTTTGATGCGTTCAATCTGGGGATAGCAGAAATTAAGGAATGTCTTGATAAATCACAACTAGCCAAAGTAGGAAGTACGGAAATAATGGAAATTGGTAATCCAGTATCAGTAGTTTCAAGACAAGAATTAAGTAAAAGTCAAAGGGAAGCCTTAGATACGTTAGTAGCGGACATGACAAATACAATTGGTGAAGGCTTAGGTAGAACAAATCTAATTGAACATCGCATAGATACTGAGGGGCACCAACCCGTCAATCAAAGGCAATATCCCTTTTCGCCACAGATAATGAAAGAGCTAGATCTGGAGATTGATGAAATGCTGAAAATGGATGTGATTGAGCCTTCTTACAGTTCATGGAGGTCACCTGTTCTTCTTGTCAAAAAGCCTTCAGGAAAAAATAGGCTGTGTTTAGACAGCCGGCAAATAAACAAATTGACTAAAAGAGACACCTATCCGCTGCCACGTGTTACCACTATTCTTGATAGTCTAAAAAATGCTCGCTACTTATCGACCTTGGATCTTAAATCAGCCTTCTGGCAAATTCCACTAGAAGCATCAAGTAGAGAGAAGACGGCATTCGGTTTACCCGGAAGAGGCTTATTTCAATTTAAAGTTATGCCTTTTGGCTTGGTTAATGCCAGTCAGACTCAGCAGAGATTAATGGACAAATTGTTTCCACCGGAATATGAGGGTAAAGTGTTTACGTATCTTGATGATATAGTGGTGTGCACTCAGACATTTGAAGAACATTTAGAAACCTTAACCGGAGTGAAAAATCAGCTATTGAATGCAGGTCTGACAGTTAATATAGAGAAATGTCACTTTGCCAGAGAGTCTCTAAAATACTTGGGATATATTGTGGACAAAGAAGGGTTGCGTACAGACCCTGATAAGGTTAACGCTATTATAAATTATCCCAAACCTAAGACATTTACTGAATTAAAACGATTCCTTGGACTGGCAAGTTGGTACAGACGCTTCGTGGAGAATTTTGCTATGGTTGCGGCTCCTCTGCACGATCTTACAAAAGGCGGTAAAAAAGGACGCGAAATAATTTGGAACGAAGAGGCTGAGAAGTCATTCATTGAATTGAAGACAGCTTTGACTACTACACCAGTTTTAACTTGTCCCGACTTCTCAAATGAATTTATAATTCAGTGTGATGCTTCGAACAGAGGCACAGGAGCTGTCCTGATTCAGATGAGTGGCGATATTGAGAAGCCGGTGGCTTTTACCAGCAGGAAACTTACAGAAAGGGAGTCAAGGTACTCCACTTCTGAGCGGGAACTTTTAAGTGTCATTCACGCTATAGAACAATTCCGACCTTATGTCGAGGGCACTCACTTTAAAGTGATCACGGATCATAGTGCGTTACAGTGGCTAAATAAAACGAAGGATCCACATGGCAGACTAGCTCGCTGGGCAATGAAATTGCAACAGTTTGATTACGAAGTCATATATAAGAAAGGTAAAGATAATGTCGTTCCAGACGCTCTGTCTCGCGCATTGGTGGAAGATGAATTAGCTGCTATTGAAATCAGAACGGAAGACAAGGATGAGTGGTACAAACAAAAAGAACAAATGGTTCAAAGTGGGAAAGAAAATCCAGAATGGACAGTAAGCCAGGGTATTTTATGGAAATACTTAAAATTAAAACAGTTCCCTGACGAGAATGATTCATGGAAAATTGTTGTACCAGAATCATTAAGGACACAAGTTCTTAATGAATGTCATGATGATCCGTTGGCAGGACATTTCGGGGTCAAAAAATCCATAAATAAAGTAAGACAAAGATATTTTTGGCCAACATTAATAAAAGATGTAAAGGATTACGTACGGAAATGTAAAACCTGTGCTAAACATAAATCTCCGCAATTACCACCCCAGGGTCTCATGGGTAAACATAAAGAAGTTTCAGAACCGTTTCAAATTATTTCAATGGATCTAATGGGACCCTTTCCGCGATCTAGAGCAGGCAATACTATGTTATTGGTAGTTTGTTGCTGGTTTAGCAAATTTGCATTACTTTACCCCTTGAGAAATGGCAAAGTTTCGAACATTGCTAAAATTGTGGAAGAACAGATATTTCTTTTGTACGGTTCGCCTAAGGTCATAATTTGTGACAATGGGAAACAGTTTGTGTCTGCGCAATTTAAAGAGCTAGCGGACAGCTACAATTCGGAAATTTGGTATACTCCTTACTATCATCCGCAAGCAAATCCGACGGAGAGAGTAAATCGGGTTATAGGTACCGCCATTGCCTCATACATAGAGGATAACCATAAAGACTGGGATAAACATATACCTCACATTGGACATGCCATCAGAACAGCTGTGCATGAAGTCACAGGTAAGACACCATCCTATTTGTTCTTCGGCCGAGAGACATCCAATCATGGTAAATTATCAAAAAGTGTTGATAAAACAACATCTATTGATTTTAATAGGACGGCGGTGGAAGAAGAGGTAAATAAAAGGGAAGAAATATACAAGGAGGTAAAGGAGCGTCTGAGGAAAGCGTACGAAGTAAATAGTAAAAATTATAATGCTCGGAGGCGCACTTGCATTTATAATGTGGGGGATGTTGTTTGGAAAAGGACTAAACCACAATCTAATGCGGACAAATGTTTTATGGCCAAACTTTCACCTAAATATGAAAAAGCGGTAATCTCAGAAAAATTGTCAACAGACGTGTACCTATTGAAAAGCCTGAAGGGCAAAAACCTAGGTAAATGGCACTCAAACGACCTAAAGCGGCTATTGTTATAAAAGAATCCCTTGGATTCTTTTTTTTTAGGAGGGGGGATATTGTAATGGTCATAAAAAGATTGTACGTCGGTTTAGTTTTATTACCCATCAATAGATGGCGCTGGTGACGCCTTTCTAGCTTATTATACTTTGTTATGTTCACAAAATGTAAAAGAGGGTAATAAAGAAAATTGAGGTTGACGGTCTTTTGCCGAGTGCGAAACGGTGAAGACGTTTTTGTGCAATTTAAGGAAATATTAAGTAAATTATGGGTTATAATAACCGATCCTTTTAGTTACTTGTGATTGTGCAACTGTGGACACGGGGTAAGTTTTAGGTTTTAAGTTTTCGCTGGCTTTAGTGACTTTTTATTCGCGCAATCATAAGTGTCTCGATATTTATAGTTGTCATTCTTGTCCACAGCATTTGGATACGCCCTTTACTGTGGAATTTGCTTGTTTTAATGATTCATGGACACATTACTCAAGTTAAATACGGGAACAAAGGAAATTCCTACCAAGTAGAAATCACTAACTACGGAACGGTAGCGTTATTTCGTCGACTCGCTTATCGGTGACTTTGGCGCAGCGGTTTAGAGCTCTGCCTCTGAAACAGCAGGACCATTCAAGCGCGGGGTTCGATCCTCGGCGTTCTCGAACTTTTTGTATTTTTTTTTATGTGCTAAATTTTTGTGTTTACTTTTCTAATTTTCTCAATTAGCAATAGTCTGTCAAATGGATTAAGCTTACGTGCATTTTGTCTTAATATAAGAATTTTCATATTTTTTGGAAAGTGTACGAATCTTATTTAATTCACCCAGAACCCAACCCTATCAAATACATATTAACTTTCTAGTAATTTTGGAGCATCACAGGACATTTCCATGGCTTGGAAATGGCACTTGCAAGGTGGCAAGTGTTAATCATTGTATGGGTTGCGCTCACGTCCAGCATAGCAGGTTTGGGATGGACTTGGGTATTTTAATACTGAAGGACATCATTGTGTGCCAAGTGGGTACGACGCCTGTGCAGGGGGAACTTGACAGTATGCTCTGTTTCACTGCGGTGATCCCCCATCGAACATTGAGATATTTATGTAAACTTGTAATGTATGTAAAGAGTACATATTTGAAATTATGTACTATTGATGAATTGCTATTTCTCGTGAGCCAGGTTGAACCTGATATGATGATTGTTATATTCTCTAACGAGAGGAGATAAGGACAGCATACTGTATATGTTGTCCTTATCATATTTTATTTTGTGTTTTATGTTGTTACAACCGCGAAGCTATATAAGTATAACCGAATGTCTATTTCGTGGCGACAAGGAAGGATATCTCACACAAACGTGCACTCCATTTTGAACCCTTATAATACCCTACTCAACGTAGAAAACTATTTTTGTAATCTTATGCCTTACTCCGTAGTAAAGACACTTTGTTTGGCTCGTCTTGGTGGGACACGACCGTGCTTCTAGATTGTGCTTTTAAGTTTGATTGACCAGCCGCGCTCTGATATTATTTTGTTCGATAAGCAGCAGTAAGATCAATTGCTCTTTCGAGTGCTTTCGACGTCAAGTGAAACGGCCAAATTCATTTCGACATCCTGTACGGGAAACTCATTTGAAATACAATGTCGCATATTATCAAAAGAACAATATCATGTTGCTACGTCTACCAGTACTTTTCTCGCTCGCTCATTCATACATAATATCAGGTAAAATGTCAGGCTAGTGCAAGTGTTGCCAGGAACATAAAAATAAATTTACTCCACATTGGTCATTAAATGTTGTTAGGTTATTGTCGGACCAGCAGTAAAAGAATATGTATTATATCAGTTACCTAATTCCCATAATACAAGCTTTGCTTAGTTTCGGGCTAAATGGCGCTGTGTGTTTTATTCAGGCATATTTATTTACCCCTTGCAGGGTAGGCAGAGCGTAAACAGCTGTAATAAAACGGTCATTTACTCCACGTCTGACAAAAATTTGAGAGTTATTAAGAAGGTTGTGTATCACCATAGTGACAGGTTGTCAGCCTGTCGCCTAAAATTGCAACTATCAAATATGGTAGCTACGGTATAGATATGGGATGATGCTATTCCAGGCCGACACCACACGGCAAATAAAAATAATACAAAGATAAATATTTGAATACTAAGAAAACAACAATAATAATTATTAGTGAATTTTAAGAACAAGACTGCAGATATTTATAATGTTTGAAATCCGCGATCTTGAATTGATAAAATTTTAATATAGTCAGTGCAACTAGAAGACTGTACAAATGTTTTGTGATTTCGGCGGTCTCTCCGGCTATGCTTCGGTAGCGCTAAATGGCGTAACCTTACCAGTCTGCTCCGATTTCCGATACCTCGGTTCACTTCTGCAAGGCGATGGTGAGATAAACCGGACTATCAAGCACAGAATAAATGCAGGATGGATGAATTGGCGACAGGTCACGGGCACAGTGTGCGACCCCCGAATGCCCCTCAAACTGAAGGGCAAGATTTACAAGACGGTGGTCAGACCTGTCGTCATGTATGGATCTGAGTGTTGGCCTACAAAAGTGACACTTCATAATAATGTCACTATCCTCCCAGCCGTTCAGGCTGTTTCCGTGAAAAAGAATGTATCTACATGACCGTGTACCTATTATACTTCTAGCGGCCCTTTGAGCGGTTTCACCAGCTTCTACTTACCTGTTTCCAAGTAGAAATTAGATCTTTGCCCTTAGCAAAAGGTCAATTAATCCGTTCCAGCAGAAGTGACTCATCAAGACCATGTGCCAGCAAAAGCGACCGTCATGCTGAACAACTTTTACTTTGATGGAGATATCTTATCTCTTGCAATTTAGATGGAATGCTGATGATCTGCATCAGGTACTCCGGACCTTCGATGAATATGTGCCAATAAAAGCGGCTCGTCATGCTGAACAAATTTTACTTCAAAGCCATTACCGTATCTCTTATAGTTTGAATGGGATGCTGGTGATCTGCATTAGGTACCTACTCCAGATTCTCGATAATCATGTGACAGCAGGAGCGGCTCGTCATGCTGAACAACTTTTGCAATGAACCCATTTTAGTATCTCTTATAGTTTAGCTGTGCTTCTGGTGCCCGCCATCATCAGGTACGCTAGTGATGAAAAAAAGTAGTCCATGTCCGTCCCTAATATTCTGCCAGCAATATCAGTGGCCAATTTCACGAGGATCGCTAAATCATCGGTTTGATTCATTTTGGCAATATCCGTAACATTTCTCGCTTTTCCTACTTCATTCACCCAACTTCTATGGTAAAAATATGTACGTGGCAACACCTATCAACAAATATTGTTTTGACAAGGTTGTCCGCCAGACGTGCGCAAAAGAGACAAACCTATGTAAAAGAAAGAGTGGTATTGTCAAATTTTGAAGTACTATATCTCGTTCTTTCACATGCAATCGCCACATCTTTTATTTCATCAATTATCAAACAATACGAATTGTACAGATGGTTTCTTATCTTGTAGGTACCGTTAAATTTGTTTCCGCTTCTGCTGGCACATGGATATCGAATATCCATAGTGTCTGTCTACCTTATAAAGTTGGTATCATGAATGTTTAGTATGTTGTAGATTTTTCCACATGAAAGTAATTTGGAATACTTGGTGTTTTAATCAAACACTAGATATTGACATAAACTTTTTGGTTACAAAGTTAATACAAATGAAGCAAATGGAATAAATTCACGCCACTGATGGGATTCGAACCCACGTTTTCGGACAAACCGGGTCAGATGTGTTTGAGCGCTACACTCGACTCCAGACTAAACTTAGCCACATAACAGTTTTGGGCAGAATATATTCGATGCTCAATTACAAGAGCAAACTCTTTCTTAGAAAATGTGAGAATCTACACTAACTGCGTCAGGCCAATCATGACCTTTTAGACCCATCTGAATATGCTGCAAGTCATCCAAAACCGCTTCATGCGCAGGGCTACTGGAGCTCCCCTAATAGTTGCAGCGTCTAACTACTACCCCTATCCAACTTCGAACTTTCGACTTTGCCCCAGGCACGTCCTTTCGGATGTTGACGGTCCCATCACATTAGCAGCTGATGCAGCCATTGCGAGTAGATCACACTCTACAAGCTCTTTAAGCAACCCTCGTCCCCGGCGAATAGGACACAGAGGCCCTCACTTGTGCCATTCTTTGGCAACTACCGGCACATACCGGGTAAACACAGTCCGACCCGTTCTTCCCAGAAAACTCGTAAGCCCAGTCTTACCCCAAGGGCGTGATTGGGCTGGTTGTTTGAACAACCACCCACACACATCCGGGTGAGCCCTCGCTCCCCACAAAATAGTTAGGTGTAGCTTTAACCGGCCCCGGGGCCGATAAGTGCAGTGCCACATAACAAAAATAAACCGCTACACTACGGTAGCTCTAACCCAGGCAGCGAAATTGTGAACCACTTGATTCGTTCATATATTTTTGTAACTTTGAATGGAATGGAATTCGATCTCTTTCACTAGTTCAGCGTAAAAACTAAATTAAGCTACATTAAGTTTAGCGATTGCCCCGATTGGGTACAAGAAGCTTATCGTAGAGGACGAAACTCATACCGAGTTGACGTAAGACACACATGAGACCGATGCTTCACAGATTCGCACCAGTAGTCCATATGGACGCAGTTTCAAATTTCAACTGTCGTAAGGTCACTGAAGAGATGAACTAAAACAAAATACTTAGCTGTCGACTTATTTTGCAAATACACTGATCGTTATCCGTTCTCTTTCAATAGTTAAGCGTAAAAACTGAATTAAGCTACATATTATAGTTCTCAACCCGAGATTATCACGAATACTATAACGGATGCTGTACCACTTAAGTTTTAAGAAACACAAAAGTTTTTCGATTTGCGGTTGGTAACCATACCACTGCAAGCAAACCAACAGCATAATTAACTTTGTTATGTATATCGAAACGTTGACTACAAAACCCTACTAGTTGAAGGTGTATCTGAGATGCTCTTGGACGGTTTAATCTTCTAGTTCATACCTACTAAATAATAAAAACTTGTTTATTAAATTCAAAATTCTTGCGTA
The DNA here is from genome assembly GCA_024500475.1 of Phthorimaea operculella. NCBI lineage: Eukaryota > Metazoa > Arthropoda > Insecta > Lepidoptera > Gelechiidae > Phthorimaea > Phthorimaea operculella. Next base: position 4,975,665 of record JANFCV010000017.1, read on the forward strand.
CCTACATTTACACACAGAAGATAAATACATAATGTCGCTTCTACAAATTTTAATCTTGACACATTTTTTCCTGTCTTTGTTACTCTTATTGTTTTAAATGCCTACAACTATCTTTGTTGCGCCGCAACGCACAAAAATCGTTCCTCTTTTGTTTTCCAACGCTGCGTTGTGCGCTATTTTGACGCTGCGCTAAAAATGCGCTGGAACGGACGTTGCGTGTGTTCTTCGCCTGATAAAGAAAGATCATAACTTGAAGACGGATGGTGCATCGAGCACAATGGGGCAGATAGCAAGATTTATAGCGACAGGAGCCGGTAATTGATAGCGTAGACTGTGGCAGACTGGTGCGTAAAATATAGTAGAATAGAATCTAGCTTCCCGGAAAATGAGGAGAGGAATCTATTTCATGAATTTTTATGTTTTCGGTATTCTGTTTAAAATATTAGTGATCAAGAATCAGGTGGGTATTTTCTATGGTGTTGGAAAAACTTAATTGATAGCGAAGGTAAACTGGCAGAATTTTTAAGTTACCATGACTATTAATTATTTCATTATCAAGCTATAATAGCTCTACATCTGCAACAATTTAAAAGCATGATCAAAAGACCAAACAAACACCTTTGCAATAAGAAAATACTGTTTTAATTGAGTGTTTGCCAAATACCTATCAAAGAGTATTTGGTTGTCCAGCTACCTAAACATTATAGTCAGAAATAGAAACTAAAAGTTGAACCTCCCATACAAAATGCTCTATCAGGCAGCAAAATTAGTATGGTAGGTCCATTACTTTTCTTCAAATATTGAAAATTTTTTTTGCTATTATGGTAGCTTAGGATGTCCAGAGTAGATTTTTTTCTGGACCACGATTACTGGTACACCCTGTATACTTTTAAAGCTCGGTGCAAAGTTGCTCCTGCTGCGTACACGCAGATATTAATTATCTATGATTTATGTTCGCACGTCAAATTGCGACCCGCGTGACCTGTCCGAATGCCACAGATATGATTACGATGCGTAGAGCGTTAGTACACATTTGCTACCTAGATTCTAGGCAAGACCTATCCAATACAAGGCTTGCAAGCTAGATAGAAATCTTGGTTAAAATGTCTAGGAGGTGGGTGGAATATTGTGTTACAAATTTTCTTTTATCTAGAAAAATATTCTCTGCAAAGATGTCATTCATAGTCAATACTACCTCTATACCTACGCAAAACAACAATACCTATGTACCTTCTTTGTCAATAATGTAGGTATATAGTAATATAGTGCGTTTCATCTTTACCTATGGCGTCATGTTGGTAGCATTGGAAATTTGTATCTAATTTTTTGGCGCCGTATAACATTATAGTGCGTTTCATCTTTTAGTTCCTATGGCGTCATGTTGGTAGCATTGGCCATTGGAAATTTGTATGTAATTTTTTGGCGCCGTATAATATTACATACCGAAAGCTACCAACATGACGCCATAGGAACTAAAGATGAAACGCACTACTATATACATACAAATTATGCTACCAACATGACGCCATAGGAGCTATAAGATGAAACGCACATTAATATCCAATCAGCTCTTCTTCTTCTTTTTAATAAGCAATTCAGCCAGTGTCAGTGAAATCAGCTCATATTAATTTGCACAGATAGAGTCCAAAAGTTATTTTGAATTACCATTTATATACTCAGTTCGCAAAAAATGCTATTACGGGATAAGTACTTACTTTTTATGCTACTTATTATCTTGTGACATTCACGTGTTCATTCAATGTTTTGATAAAGCTTACGATAACCGTAGAATCGTTAATGTAACTAATGAACTCATTAATGGGAATATTTGACGTTTAGATATAGACGAATTTTATTAAAAATAACCTAATTAAGATTGTGTAGTAGTTACCCAACTAACAACTTGGTCCTATAAAAAACAGACTAAACGACTTTTGGTTATATAAAAGTCGTATAGTGGTAAGCAGAATTTCACTGAGTTGTGTAGTGGTGTCTTATTCGACCTTTTAGTCGCAAACGTCTAAAGTCGTATAATTTGGTCGAGTAAACGTTTATACGACTTAATTATACGACCGTCGTATAAAGGTCGTATAAATGATCGTTATACAATTAAATTATAAGACTAATCGTCGCTGTTGGGACCATTATATAACCTTCAGTCAGGCCACCGCCTGTCTCTAGATCATAAGGTATATAAAGGTCGTATCATTATCTTTTATAAAACGTATAGTCGTATACAAGTCGCCAGTGCGACCGCTACATGACTTTAAGTCAATTCAGCGACTGTTACCGGACCATAAGTTGTATAAAGGTCGTATTAAAGTCGAATAAATTTCTCGGCTAAATGTCGCATAAAAGTCGCCTTTGCGACTGTTATATGACTTTTAGGTATGCAACCGACTGTTACCAGACCATTAGGTATATAAAGGTCGTATTACTTGTAATAAACATCGAAGTCATATAAAAGTCGCTATTGCGACCGTAAGATGATTCTTAGTCAGGCCACCGACTGCTACCAGACCATTAGGTATATTAAGGTCTTATTATTTGCTTTAATCAACCACATAGTTGTATTAAGGTCACCATGGTGATTCTTATACGACTTGAAGTCTGCTAGCGACTGTTACCGGACCATTAGTTATATAACGGTCGTATAAAGGTCTTACCGCATTCTCATAAAAACGTCGCTGTATCGGCATTTTTATGACTTTTAGTCATGCCACCGACTGTAATTTGATCATTAGTTATATTATGATCATATTATTACCTAAAACACAACGCAATGTCGTATAAACGTGGTGTAACATAACGATTACACGACTAAAAGTCCTAAAAAGGCTATTTTTATGACTCTTAAAAACTTTTTAATTGTTTAGTAGTCGTACATAATACTTCTTCACAACTACTTGACCTCGCTGTGGTGTGAATTATTTTGGCCATGGTTCTGTAGGTAATAAAATAGGAAATATATGTTCGAACGGACGGACAGACTGGATGTATGTATGGATGAATTAACGAATAGATGGACGGACGGACGGACGGATGGACGAATGGACAGGCAGATGGACAAACTTAACTGGATAAAATTAAGCCAAATCCTTTGCAACACGATTTTGTGTTCAACAAAACGTGTTGCGTCGACCCCAGGTAATTGGGATGAGGGCAGGAAGATGGCATTGATAAGTAGGTATGTGAAATTAACGATTAAATCATATCACTACTGCCAGCCTTGAGAATAGTTCATCATGTTGTGTAGTACACCCCCGTACATTTTTTGTACGGGGCTATAGTTGGTCCTGATTCCATTCATCATGTCGTACTTCATTATGTCGTACATTACTCTGTCAGCAATAGTTATGCTGTACAATACAATGTCGTACATTATAGGGAATCGTCGCATCAATTACAGCTGACTATCACTTGTCTGACAGATGTTATCTTACGTCTCACCACGTTTCCTCCGTGAAGTACATACTATGCACGATATACTCAATGCACAACACGATAATGCCCGATAACGTATTGTACTACAGAATAATGTACGGCATTATGGATAGGCTTGAAATACGGGCCCAGACTAATAATGTAGAGTGCTGCAAATAGAATCAAAACAAGTTACGTCATAGCGGATAAAGTGATGTGACAGTGTTAGCTGTAATCGACTTATATAGGGTGTTAAGAAAAGTAATATGATCCTTTAAACCACAAGTTCTGTTACGTAGGTATAACATAGTGTCTTGACCACAATTAAAAAAATAAATTAAAAATATTTTATATAAAACATTATTTAAAAAAATATATTGAAATATTCGACGTTATATTGAAATAGTCACGTTCAGCTGCGGTTGCACCGTTGTAGATCTTATTACGCGCTGTGAAGGAACAGTGCATAGTTATTGGAGTGGTAATTGACAGTACATTGTAAAGCGCTCTGTGTTGTAGAGTTGAACTATTTGATTAAAAGATTTTAAAAATATTTTTATTTTCAATTTTTTTTAAAATAATTTGAACACCCTTAACATACTTTATTATACGATGGGACAGACTACTTTTCCTAACTCCCTGTTGATTCATTATTCGAACCTAACATACAAGGCAACCCAGGGCGGCGGGACGGTGGTTTGGGGGGTGCAGCCCCCACAATAAAAGACCACCTTTAACACAATTCCAAAACAGTAGGCTAGGTAAGGTTAGAGATGGAGCGAACAAATTGAGCGATTAAGCTCAATAAAGAATATTATATAATTATATTATTTTAAATAAAAACGATATGGATTTTGTTAGGAATGTATGTAAAATTATCAATCAAGTCACATTACTACGCTACTACTCACGTGATGTCTCCGATCACAATGTCGAGCATTACACCCCCATACATTTTTGGTAAGCGGTGAAGGATGGCGACATTGTTTTAATTCCATCCATAATGTTGTATTGTGTTCCTCTGGTGTGGTGAACATTATACTGTCGGCCAGTATTATGCTGTACAATACAATGTCTTTCAAGGTTTTCACTTTCTAAACGGTACCCTGAAAATGGCGGACAGAAAATGGTTTCTAGTCATATAACCCGACTTTTAGTCGTAAAGTGTCCTTTGACAGTCGCGATCACTACGTAAAGTTGTATAAACGTTATATAAATAAATAATGAATTAATAACATAAATAAAATAATTCAAATCGTTATTATTTGTAGGGGGCATTAAAATTTTGTTTGAATAATAACACAAAATAGTCGAAAAAACAATTTCCCACTTGAAAACTCAACACTAAACAGTTCCTTACACCATTCACAACTTTTCAGATTATATTCGATAACAAACATGGCAGACATTAATTATTTTGAATGATTTGTTTGTCTTTAACCTCACTTTCACTCGTTTGATAGCACACTGAAGTCCGTGCATGTTAAAGTAACACCGATGACCACTACACGATTTCAGGTCGTGTAAATGTCAGTAATACGACCACTACACGACTTTTGATGGGTTTAAAGACAATAATACGACCACTACACGGCTAAATGGTCGAATAACAGTCGTATAAGTTACTGTTAGTCGACCATACGTCGCGAATCAGACTTGTATATGACTTTTACCAGACTTAAGCCCATTAATACGACCTTAATACGATCTTTATACGGACAAAAGTCATATAATTTGTGCCCAAATCGCGTCGTATAATCGTTTATATAACCACTATACGACCAAAACTATCCGACTTCAAGACGTGGCGATAACGTTGTCCCGACCATTACACGACCAAAACTTGTTAGTTGGGTAGTAGTGTTTTTATTAAAATTAATTAGATAAATCGAATATCAAAATAGTTGATACCAAATTTAACTACGAATACTACGAAAAGTATTAAAAACTAGAAAAATAAGTCTCAAAATAGCAACCAACTAGCTAAAGAGACTGTTATAGAAAGGAATAGAAATGAAACTCAATACTAGACAAATCCTAGACGAACTCCTAGAACGAAGTACCAGGCGCGCAGAAACGCACGGAAGTATGCCCAAGCGCACCCAATGCAGTGCGGTGAGGTTGCGCGCTACGTGCACTGCGCATTGACATAGTTTGCTAGCCAGCAAGCAATGGATGCGTTCAGTAATGTTGACAAAGCGAGTGCATTGACTATTGTATTGTATTGTATTGTATTGTATTGTGGGCTCCCTTTTCCGCATTTAGACTCAAAGGTGGTCCTTTATGCGTTGGGTGGGACGGTTGACTATGTTAGCCAACCCAGCTCCTTCCAGAAGCTCAGAAGTCTCCTGGGACGTTCACAGGCTTCTTGAAGCGACCCCGGATTATCGAGGATTTCTGCCCGGTGGATTGCTACTCCCTCGCATGCCAGGATTACGTGAGAGGCCGTTTCTTCCGCGTTCAGACAGCCCCTGCACAATGGGCTGTCTGTTGCGTTGATGGTGAAAAGATGCTTATTTAGTTGGCAGTGCCCTGTGAGCATGCCAACCATTATGCGCAGGTCTGATCGTTGAAGGCTGAGGAGTCTTTTGGTCAGTCGCGGTGATAGTGCAGGGACCGCTTCTTTTGACTGTCTACAGGTGGTGATTGATGCCCAGCGGGCATTGTGTTGGGTCTGGGTTTGATGACGTATCCAGGTTCTTATTTGATTGAAGGGGATGGGTAGGTAAGGTGTAGGACCAGCCACTTCCACCTCCGAACCTCTCCTAGCGAGTTCATCAGCCGCATCGTTGCCCAGAGATCCGCTATGTCCCTTGATCCATTGCAAAGTGACCTTGTTATTCGTGGCTATGGTTTGCAATGCAAGGTGACATTCATAAATTAGGCTGGAAGACATAGTGTTGCTTTCCAAGGCCATGAGTACAGCCATGCTGTCGGAAAGTATTCTTATACCATGGTTTTCCATTTTCCTTTGCATGACTGCGTTGGCAGCTAGGGTGATAGCTACACATTCACATTGGAAAATAGAACTATGTTCCCCTAGTGGTTGTGATAATTTGATGTTGAGATCCAAGGAGAACACCCCAGCACCCGTACCGGTTTTGGTTTTAGAGCCGTCTGTATATATACGGACCTCGTTGACTCCTGATTGGTCTCGCTCGGTCTCAGATAGCCGTATTTGATACAGCTTATCAAACACTAGTGTTTTAGGGATCCTATCACAGGGCGCCTCAATAAGTGGTACGTTACTCAGCGCTCTGTTCCATATTATGGTATGATTGCCCCTAGGATAGTGCCATAAGCCTGCGCGCTTAAGCTTGACAGCAGCCATACTGGCTTCTTGCTGAATGAAGAGATCCAGTGGCGGCAGGCCAAGCAGAATTTCCAAGGCTTCAGATGGCGTCGTTCGCATGCATCCAGTGACGGCCGAGCACGCCAGACGCTGGAATGACTGCAGTTTTTTCTTGGTGGTAATGAGTTCGGTTCTGGGCCACCAAACGACTGCACCATATGTGATTATTGGCCTGATAACAGCTCTGTAAAGCCATTGAGTTATTTTCGGCGTTAGGCCCCAGGTTTTCCCCAGGAGTCTTCTGCACTGCCAAAATGTTATGCTTGCTTTATTAATCTTGTTGTCAAGGTGTTTGTTCCATAACAGCTTACTGTCAATTATAACGCCCAGATATTTGACTTCACTTGTCAGGGACAATTCGGTACCGAACAAGTGCGGTAACCGTAGGCATCCAAGATTTCGTTTGTGGGTGAACATAATAAGTTCCGTTTTAGACGGGTTCACTGATAGTTCGTGCACTGTGCACCATTCTTCGACGATCTTCAATGCTGACCTAGCAAGGTTGCAGAGCGTACTCTCAAACGGACCCGTAATGAGAATAGCCAGATCGTCTGCATAGCCTACCGTAAAGTGATCGTGTTCGTTGAGCCTGCTAATCAGCTCGTCGACTACGACATTCCACAGGAGAGGGAGAGACTCCCTTGTGGGCAGCCCTTGGCTACGATGCCCCTCGATGTGGTGTTTACGGTAAATTGTATCGCTCTGAATCTCAGCATGTTGTCAATCCACCCGGCTAACGTAGAATCGACCCCATGTCTGGTCAGGGCTAGGCTTATGCTGTTGAAAGATGTTTTATCGAATGCACCTTCTACATCTATAAAGATGCCCAAGGTTGATTGCTTAGATATTAGTCCGTTTTCAATATAAGATACAACGCTGTGTAGGGCGGACTCGGTGGATTTGCCTGGGCTATAGGCATGTTGATTAGCGTTAAGCGGTTTACAAGGCAGCGCAGTGGTTCTAATGTCCCTATCACAGAGCCTTTCTAGAGTTTTCAGTAGGAAGGATGTGAGGCTTATTGGTCTGAAGGACTTCGGCTGCGTGTAATCGCTTTTACCGGGCTTGGGAATGAATACGACCTTGACTTCCTCCATTTTATGGGAGTGTAGCCGAAGGCTAAACACGCTCTGTACAGGTGTACTAGGTGTTCCACCACACAGTCATCGCTCCATTTCAGCAGACCTGGAAAGAGACCATCCAGTCCTGCCGATTTGAACGGAAGGAAGCTGTTGATTGCCCATTTTACCTTGTCGAAGGTGACAGTTCTCTGGGCTCGTGTCCAGTCTGTTTGGGATGCTGTGTTTCCGTCAACTCCTCCCAGTCTTGTGCCGCCGTAATGACACAGCCCGGGAAGTGAGTCTGGAGGAGGAGCTCACTTGTTTCCGCATCAGACTTGGTATAGGTGCCATCAGGTTTTTTTAAGGACCCAATACTGCGCTCAGGATCGCAAGTCAGGATATTCTTAATTCTGGTGGCTTGACTGTTGGATTCTATGTTGGTGCAGAAGCGTCTCCAGCATTCGGCTTTCCTGAGTCGGATCTGCTTTTTATATTGGTACTGGGTTTCTTTGTATCTGTCCCAGTCCAGCTCTGCACGTGTATTCTTGGCTCTGTTGAACAGCTTCCTTAACTTGCGACGTAGTTTTTCCAGGTCAGGGCTCCACCAGTTATTTCTAACTGCGGTGCCCCGCCTAGGCGTCACAAGTGGGCATGTTTGTTCGAAGCAGTTCATCAGCGTGCCCGTTATTTGGTTGTTATGTGTGTCAATCTCCGCAGTGGTAGCATAGCGGGGAATTGCAATTCCCTTAAGATTTTCCGCGGTTAAGGTACGATACCTCACACGGTCCATCTTCCGGGGAATGCGTCGCGGCTCTGCGGGACTTACCATGATGTTTAAAGTGAAGATGATCCACCTGTGGTCAGAACAAGATATCTATTTAGAAACATGCCAATCCAAGATGTGCCGCGATATGTATTCTGTAGCGAAGGTAAGATCAATGATGGTTTGGGCTCTTTTGGTAACGAATGTTGGTTCGGAGCCCCGATTGATTATATTTAAATTGGTAGTGAGCAAATAGTGGAACAGTTCATCACCTCGTGCATTCGACTTCTCGCTGCCCCAGATTATGTGGTGCGCGTTGGAGTCGGCTGAGATGATAAGCTCCAGTCCTGCATTGACTATTGTAATGGTATTGTGGTCCGTTCACCTGGGTAAACTAGCGTGGCCGTGTGGGGTAACCACACGTGCGAATCTAATATGTGGTTATTGAAGTGAATGTAGAGTCCTTAGTCCCTTTGCCATTGGTTCTACGTTCAGTTGCTAAGAATTATCAAATGCAGTGTTAGAATGTTCTGTAGTAGGCGGTTGAAGAAATCTGACACCTGGGTGTATCGGGTCGTTGGACGACTCAGTGACCCACTGCAGTTTTACCTACATTTGCCTAGTCAAAGAAACAAGCAGTAGCAAAAAATGTGTTCGCTTGAGATTGGTAAAGGGGGTTAAGACTTTATCTGAGTGATGTCTGTTTTTAGCCTTTTCATAGAAACGTGTTCCCTTGTTTCCTTCACGAATAATGCGCGTGAAGGTACTTACTTACTTATAACTCTTATTTTTATTTCAATAAGGCCTGTTATAGCATTTGCCCCTACTACCTATTTAATTTTCTCGTAATTCTTTTTTGAACAATTAAATAAGTAGGGGCATGCCTATAACAGGCCTAGAATTATAGCTCTACCTACATGCATCAGGAATGGCAAACGAATGCTTATAATTAAGACTCAAACCCGTATTAATGATTGTTTTTCTAAGAAAACTGGTACAGTAACCCAAGGTCGAGATAAGAGAAGTGGTCGAGACGGTTTGTGACCCGCGACCTCAGATATGGTTTATCGTGAAAGAATGCGATTATGAGAAAAAATTGGGTCTTCCAGCGGTTTTACCCGCCAATACCCATTATCCTATGAAAATAAGACATTTTTCCTTTTGATAATGGTCTACTTACTTGTTTATTATTTGGTAGAGTCTACGTTACGTCCATTTTTTTTTTACCGCGACCTCAGATATGGTTTATCGTGAAAGAATGCGATTATGACAAGCTGTCGGTTCGTCCAGCGGTTTTACCCACCGATACACATTTTTCTATGAAAATAACACATTTTTCTTATTGAAAACGGTCTAGGTTACCAATGTTACCTTACTTGTTTATTATAAGGTAGAGAGTTTAGCTATCTAGAAAAAAAAGACACAGACCAAAGACACTTAATAGAAGAAAAAGACAGTAGCCAATTAGATTGGGATAAAGGCAGGCAGATGATGATGATGAGTTTAGCTCTCTACATTACGTCAAAGTTACATATTTTTACTTCTACTTGGGGATCCAATCCAATACCTTGATCGCCTAGATGTAAGAATTAATAAGACGTATTACTGACAGTAACCTTAATTGAGATGCGACTCTACATCTACATACGTATTAGACGAGCTCTCTGTTTGCCCCACGGTTGGCTGGTAGAGAATGCTGCGTGGCATTACGCCCGCTATTTGTACGTTTGCGATATAAAGTTATAAAACAAAAACAACACAAATATTAAGTATAAGTACTACTAGGGTACTATTAGTTAGTAGGAGGTTGAAGAACCGTAACATTTCGTTGGGTCCCTTGCTTCATGATTTCTTGGTGTCTCACACGACAGAAGAAGTGGTGTTTTGACTTGATAAGAAGAATGAGGCGAAAAATACAATACCTGATTTTAATAACATTCTTTCTTATTATTTTATCAACTTATTACTTGTTAATCCAAGCTTTACGTAGGTACTTCCCAAATATTCACCATGTTTCTAACTAGCACCTAGATCTCGCCACTTTAAGAACCCTCTTAGACCATAATCCCTATGGTCTCAGGATCTTAGACAATGGTGGGGATTATGCCCTAATCCCACGGTGGGACGTCTCATTCAGTTTGACATCCTGTGACGTGGCTAACCCTTTGGGGGAAGCTTCATAGATTAGACGAGAAAAAAGACGTACCTAAGATGAAATCAGTCAGACAAGTGATCGACAGTATTCGTCAGTCATTGTCGATGGGACGTGCGTCTCACGTGTGTAGCTTTATTTCTTCTGATTCATACATTTTATATGGAAACGGGTTCCAGCGTCGCGATGTCACACCGTCACAAGTCACACGTTTGCGACGATTACTTGTTTGACAGATACCATCTCACGTCTTACGTCTACTCTGTGGAGCTTTCACCTTGGATACCACTGCCTTGCATATTGCTTGCATGGCATTTACTGCACTGTAAGATCAAGATGACTGATCTAAGATTTTTTTTATCTTAGATCATAAGAATTTTGTAGAAAGCATTAGTGGCATTCCATATTTAATATTATGGAATGTTTAAAGATTATGGATATTTAATAAATTGAAAATGAGAAAATTGAAAAATTCACTAGCGAAAATCCAATACATTATGATATTTATGACTAGCGGCCTGATCGCGAATTTTGCAAGGGAGGTCGGAAATTTTTATTTGTTTCCCATCATAGGCTCTATAGTAAAAGTTGTTCAGTTTGATGGTCTGATCATGCCTGCAAAGTTTTCGTTACACCGTCCCTAACACCCCGTACCTATATTGATACTTTTCTTTTCGTAAGGTAGGTAAGTTCTACCAGTAAACCAGCCTGTCTGACAGGTAGGTAGACAAAAATTACAAAACAATTCATAAATATGTATGTAGGTAAAAATATCACACCAAATCAAACGGTATCTTTTCTATGGTAGCACCAATAAAACCATAATGTTTTACGTACACTCACAATCGAGTCCTTAATCATCATCATTCATCATAATAGCAATAAAACATAATAAAATAATACAACAGCCTAAGCAAACAACCCTTATTTGCCCACTTTAATAAAAAATAGAGCCACCTTTACTTTGCGTTTTAACATGATTCAGTTTACATTGCTTCTTTTCCTCCGTGTCTACGACGCCTACCTTTAACAAACACATCATTGTATGTGAAAATATAAGAAAATTGTATAATAAACGAACACATGTGACCATACAAGGGACCAAATGATACTTTTCCCTGCAGTTGTTAAGAAAAACCAATGTAAGTTGATCTCTCAAAGTCGAGGTGCCGCTGTTAGGGTTGATCCAACTGTTTTTTCTGCCTCAAAATTGATTTACGGCGCTACCTGCAATCGGCTGTCCCACTGACTTTAAAATATGATCGTTTCATTTTGAACATTGTCTTGTAGCATTGTTTTGGATTATCGATGCGGGTGGATCTGGGTTTCTGGTTTAGAAATGATTTAAATTCTTGACTATGATTCTTTTTGTGGTTTGGTTACCGTTACTCGAAGAATGCAAGGATTTATCTGAAGACCGTAGAGATAATCTAAGCAATGTGATATCCGCAAAAGTCTGATCGCCTAAGTTCAGGGTAGTGTTGCTGTTAAACCGCTTTCAAACCGTGCCAAAACTAATTTGGTGTGTGTGGGACCATCTATTGCCAGTGTTTTTCACTTCAACGTAAAGCTGTAACTATGTACTTTTTTTCAGCCAATATAAGAATTATCGACGAAAACAACACAGCTCATTATGTATTACAAATATTTTATTAGATAGGTAGGTACGGCGCCTACAAACATTGTCACGGCTCCTTATGCTCTGCCCTTACCTATCATCAAACTTTTCTGTAACCTATTTTCATATCTAAAGGTGACGACACACCCTCACAATTGGTGATTAAAGACCTTGTACACACAAACGGATTAACAGCAGCTGGCTCCAGCAGGACCACAGATTAAATCAGATGGGTTAAGCCGAATTTACAACTAAACTGTGCCGCATATGCCCGCGGCAATATGGTTCCAATAACGCGGTTATTTTAGTTTCAATGAAATATTGGTTATTATTATGGCTTTAATATTAGCTGTGGTAGCGGCTAAGAATACTGCCACCCCTAGTCCACTCAGGGTGTTTCGTAAGGCGACGCGACGTAGAGTTTTTGACCTCGGCTGGATATCTGTCGACTATGGTTAATCGCATGGTGGCGGTGATACCACCTGCAATAGGATTCCCAAAGAGGGTTGGTCAGGCAGGCGGCCGGTCATAAAACATTGCAAAATTCTTTTGCTGCATGATTTTGTGCTCTAACAACACAAGTTGTGCCGGGACAGGGGCAGGCTAATAATTATCTTATTATAATGACATAGGTAAAACGCATACATACATAAATACACACACATTTCACGTCTATATCCCTTGCAGGTTAGGCAGAGCGCATACGGCTGTAAAAACAGCCATATACACCACGTCTGACAAAAACTTAAGAATCACTCAGAAGACTGGGCATCATCATAGTGACCGGTTGTCAACCTTACGCCTAAAATTGCAGAACACGTCGTCAACTCTCAAATCTCTTAGTCACTTCTTATGACACCCACAGAAGAGATATGGGGTGACGCTATTCTAAGCCGGCACCACAAATACCAAATTTAATTCATGTAAAATAATAAAATTCCATACAAAAGTGTTTGCAAACTGTTGTCACAATCGATACAAAATATGTCGCTATTTATTCTAGTAAAGCTGCCCCATAAAGCCCCATTCACAGTACAAATATTCCATATTAATAAATACCAAAAGGCAGTAGCGATCCAAACCATTAAATGTTTCAATTTTAACGCCATACGGACACCCTCTATTGTAAACTAAACTTATTGGAATTGACCCCACATTTTGCGCTGGCGTGTGATATAGAGTAAAATATCTCTTGCCTGGTTAAAATGTGTGATGCTGCCTTAGAATAGCATCACCTTAATTCTACCTATGGGTGTCGTACATACGTATTCTTAAAAAAGAAACCCTCCTTCTGAGGCAGTCGCGTAAAAAAGCAGTAGCGGTGGAAGCATTGTGTTCGTCGCACCCGAGAAATATTTCAATTTTAATGCTATACGGTATACCTCTGTACTTACGAGTTATGAGTTAATTTTCTGTCAGAATCGGCGCCATTTACCTAAGTAAGTAGATAGAGTAGAGAAATAAAATAGCGATCTCAAGGTCCAACTTGGCTTCGATAAAACACAAAAACACGATTGTTATTTATCCAACCATCGGTAAGCGATACTTTTACACACGTTTCGAATTGTTAAACCACATTGAAAGCCGTCAAGTAAGACGTGTCACACAAAAAGATAAACGTGATAGTCGAAGAGCTAGAGACAGAAATACGTTTAGTCATTTATCGAGCTATTGGTAAGTGATTCCTTAACACATGTTTAGGATTGTTCAACTACATCGAAAGGTTGAAGTAAGGCGTGTCACACAAAAAGATGGACATGAGCTAGGAATTTAAGGACGATTGAGAGTACCCTCGATCTGCTCTACAAGTGCCTAATACTAGGTACATATAAGTATAAAATCACTGCCCTGCTAGGACTTTAAGTTGGCGGGATCATAGTGTGATGCTCGACTTACGTCTTTTGTCTGTGAGTTAGTCAAATGTGGCAATAACGACCATATTCTACCCTGCGTTACCGTGTATTTGCCGTGTGATGCCAGCTTAGAATGGCTTAACTCTATGTCTCCCTGTGAGTGACGTAAGAAGCGACTAAGGGATTTGAGGGTTGATGAGTATTGCAATTATAGGCGTCAGGCTGACAACTCCCTTACTAGCATACATAATTATGTATGTATGTATGTTACCTCCTATCCCAAAAAGGCGCGAAGTATGTGTGTAAATTGTAAGTACCTACACCTTTTACGTCGCTGCCTCTCCGTCCATAAGCTACAGTATCATGTTGTAGTAACAGAATACTCGTGAGTGTGTGGGATGCTGGTGACTATTTTAGTTTAGTTTCATACAATATCAATCGATAGCATGTACACACATACATACATACATATATCACGCTTATATCCCTTGCGAAGTAGGCAGAGCATAAACGGCTGTAAAAACGGCCATTTACACCTTGTCTGACGAAAGTTTGAGTCATTCAGATAATTTTGTGTCACCCTAAGGTGTCACCATATTGACAGGTGGTCATAGTGGCTTTCAAATACCTTAGTCGCTTCTTACGACACCCACAGGAAAGATATGGGGTGATGCTATTCTAAGCCGGCACAACATGGGCATGTAACGTGTAGAATGTAGAATTGTATAAATAAGTTATTATTATATTACAGATCGTGAACGGCTGGTAACGACTGGATGGCAAAAACGTGCGATTGTGTCTTGTTGCGTACCGTGGGAGAGGCATATGTCCAGCAGCGGACCCCTATAGGCTGATGTGATGTAAGGTCGTTTTACAAATCATAATTAAAAACAGGGTGCAATGGGCTGATAGGGTGCATTCAGACCCTGGAACTCTGGAACTGAAAAATTTTCCATTGTATCTAAATTAGTGTTGCCGCTCGATAGTGGACTATCGGCAACAATAATCGAAATTTAGCTAGGCAATCGGGATTTTGTTTGCCAGTCAGCAACAGCACATAATCAACCCATTAAAGGGTGTTAAAGGGACCACTTTATACTGATTATTCGCACAAATACTTACTAAGAAAAACCAGTATAAGTTGATCCCTTAAATGGTAAAGATTGATGTTCTGGCGCTGTAGCAGCTTTAATAATGGATAGGTGCCTACTTAAAAAACTGGTTATTCTAAATACATTCTTCATTCAGTCTGTATACGGGTTACCAGTAATAAAATAAAATAAGTTGGTGACTTAAATAGCTAACTTAAGAGCAATCCTTAGAGCCATGTTTTCATACAAAGGTATTCCCCAGTTTTCTTTCAAAATTATGCATGTAGAGCTATAAATTTAAGACCTATTTTTTCACAAAATTATTACGAGAAGAAAATATAAGCATTTATTTTCGTAATACAGGTAATTACTACTACTACAAAAAAATAGGTGTACGCCTTGCCTATAATTAGGCCTTATGTATAAAAAAAATTTGGTATGTAACTCTTCGGCTATGCGGCTTTTCTGTGCATTATTCGGGAAGAAAACAGGGGAATTCGTTTTTATGAAAATTTTACTCTAGGGTGTCCTCTTAAATAGGCAACTTAAGGTGCAGCTTATAGCTGGTGATTTATATTCAGTACAACCTATTGATAATAAATAATAATATAATCGTCGATCTAATAGACTGGTCTGGACTACTTGGTTCTTGTCACATTATGCAAGTAGCGGCACCGACAGTTTGGTTAACTGTACAGTACCTACCTGCTCTTTTTAGGGATCTCTAGAATTACGATAGACCCTAAACATAAAGACATACCTAATAATCTTTCATCCTGTGTGAGGAACCCTATATAGGATCTCTAATGTATGGTTAACACTGATTTAACAACTGTTATCCATCACACACGACCAAAAAAAACTTAAGATTGCTTTTCGGAGCAAAATGACACATCCGAAAAATTACTATTATGTACGTGATATGATATTATATCACATTGTACCTATTGAAATTGCAGTAGGTAGATATACTTACAAGGTGTAAACGGCTTATATTTTAAGGGGTGAACCAGCACATGTATGAAACTAAACAACCAGCAGCGTAACTTGGCCTCCCGCTAAGGCGAGGAACACACACAACGTCGGTTTGTGCGTCGTTTGTTCGATTTTCCACCTTATTTTAATACGAATACGGTTTATGTCAAACGATTTGACAGACAACGCAGCGTTGTGCGATGCCGTTTGACACAAACCGTATTCATATGCAGGTAGGGTGGATAATCGAATGAACGACGCACAAACCGACGTTGCGTGTGTTCCTCGCCTAGGCTAGTCCATAGTCTAATAAAACATGGTCTTTCCTTCCCAGAGAAACACAAGTCAACGTCACTTAGTATTGCCACTTTATTTCAATAAAATAAGTTATGGGGTAAATTCAATCTCAGAACAATGGGTTAAAATATTTCTTAATAATTTTATAATTTAGATTTACGTGTGTATTAACTTTAACTTTACAGCAACACTTAAATTTTATTTATTAGTTAACAGTATCTTATATGATTTACAAAAAACATCATAAGAGTGGGTAATTCTGGTAACCCACAAGCATGATGACGTAGTCTTGTGTTGGTCACGTGGTTCACGAGTCTCGGAAAGAAATACCAGGCGGAGTATCTTATTATACCATGGGCTAGTCATCATAGCACATGGACTTTGCAAGAAGTACGAATTTAGAAAA
This sequence comes from Phthorimaea operculella, assembly GCA_024500475.1. NCBI lineage: Eukaryota > Metazoa > Arthropoda > Insecta > Lepidoptera > Gelechiidae > Phthorimaea > Phthorimaea operculella. The sequence goes on from JANFCV010000017.1 coordinate 4,992,653, forward strand.
ATGCACGTCAAATAATTTCGTACATTCCTGCTAGATCCGATATCTTTCATTATGCTCATTGATCCTGTCTCATAGGATTTCTGAGATGAGAGATAGGTAATATCATATTTTAGCCCAACAAAGAAGCCATTTACAAAATATCAAGTTTCAATCCTGTGTTTCAAACTACCTCACCTTTTTTCGGATCAAAGTTAATCAAATAATTTGTCAGTGATTTGTTCTGGTCATTGACATATCAATTATTTATTATAATGTCCCATTATCATATCGGCCCGAAACATTTGTCTAATGCAAATAATGTACACGTTTGCGTAGGCCAAACCTGTGGCTCACTTCACAACTTAAATTGGTTGCTACTGTTGAGTAACTGAATTATAATAAAACAATCAATACCTACATAGCATTAAAATAAACCTTCTTTTATGCACTGCTGTAGTCGGGTCAAAAAGAAGTCGTTTTTTGCGTTGCTTTGTTTTTGTCACCGCTGCAATTCCTAAACCACGCAACGGCATTGACAATCTTAAATTATTAAAATACCGACCAAGAGCGTGTCAGACACGCTCACAAATAGGGTTTCGTAGTCAATGTTTAAATGTCAGATTTTTACGAGTACCTTAGCGTTACAAAGTTAATATTGTTGCTAGTTTGTTTGCATTATCATCAAAGAAGCCATTTACAAAATACCTATCAAGTTTCAAACCTGTGTTTCAGACTACCTTACTTTTTTGATTCGAAGTTAATTATATAATTTGTCAGCCATTTGTTCTTGTTTATCAAGTTGCAATCGACAATTCAAGATTATCAATAATTATAGGTAAATGTTATAATGTCACATTATCATAACGGCCCGAAACATTTGTCTAATGCAAATATGTAGGGTCAAGTAGGGATCGGTGACTCAGGCGGGTACATTGACTCACGCTTATATCTCGTAACAGGGCAGCAATATCTAACTGTATTCCTAACTTAATGGTAGCTCTTGACAACCAAATTCATACAAACCAACCATCCATCCACTCTAGTGCGGTTTGATTGTGAAAAAAATGTGCGAATGTTTTTTATTTTATTTTTATTTTATTTTATTAGGTAAATACAACAGGTAACAAATTTTGCACCTCTAAAAATGCTTTTATAAGTACCCTACATGTATTTTTATCCGTTAAGATTGAAAGATTTAGGGAAATGTAATTATTATGATCGAAAGTGGTATTTATATACTAGATAATAAGCTAGATTTGCTAGCTCTTAGAGAAGTCGGGTAATATTTGTGGGTTAATTATTTCAAAATGGCTTTGGCTCTACACTGGCTCAAATTTAAGTGGTACACAGTGACTCTAACACTCAGTACTGGCTCAATTCTCAATTTTTACAAACATTAACAGAAAATTGTAAAATAATTCTTATGGCAATAGTAATGATATGGAAAGAATACTTTGACAAATATAATTGATTAAAATGCATAGTTTCAATAAATATTATACTAGCACGACAGGGTTGCTGAGTCCATATAAACTGTTAGAGTCACTGTGCACTACAGGGGTTGAGTCAGTGTAGACAGGTACAGGTAAATAGTGACTCAATTTATTTTTTGTAGAATAAAATGTCTGGTGACTTAATTATCGTGTTATTGCAAAAAATTATAATGCAAAACGTAAGAGTATTATCCAATACATCCTAGGTATGAATATGAGTTTGATACTTCAAAGTTTTCTATAAAAATTTATTGATTGAAAAAATCCGAGTCACTGTTGCCTACCTGACCCTACAAGTTTGCGTAGGCCAAACCCATGGCGCCAACTATGCCCTGACTTGACCACAAAATGTAGAAGTTTTACAGAAGGCTCACACTCCACAACTTAAGTTGGTTGTTATTGTGGAGTACCTAGAACTAAATTAATAAAACAATCAGCACATAGCATATAAAGCTCCCTTTTTGCACTGCTGTAGTCGGGTCAAAAAGAAGTCGCTTATTGCGTTGCTTTGTTTTAGACACCGCTACAATTCCTTAACCACGCAACGACATTGTCAATTATTAAAATCAAACCCAGCTGTGGTAATTTCAAAGTATGAAATTCTCCGTTATGATTATGAATTTAAGAAATTGGAATAGGTAGTACGTGTAGCTAGTGTCTGTCACTCGCATTGCTGAGAGAAATCTTCGTGAGCCATCTGTACATTCGGAGTGCAGTACGCATTTTGTGCGTTGAACAGCGACCACGATTTATAATTGGAATAAATCAGCCACCCACCGGCGAGCGCGCAGGACACGACGCGACGCATTCCACTCTACACCTACAGAGTACGGCGCATGATCGAATTACCGACGCAAGCGCATGCCTATAGAATGCAGATAGGCCACTGTACATAACAGTTTTCGAGTTCATATTAGAAGAGATTTCAAGCAAAATGGATCTTACTTACCTAAGGATCAAAGCACTCTACATTCCGAAGATGGATAGAGCTTACAGAAATTCAGAAAGCTCGATTCTTTAGTAAGTTTTTGAGTCAAAGAATGCTGCCTAGCTGATGACGTCACATCTTTGGTCAGCGAGTACCCGGCGACCACGTCTCAGCAGGAGGTGGCAAGGCGACGCCTGTCCGAGAGATAGCAATCGATACTCAGCGAGAATTACATCGATGTCCAAATACATAATGGACAGTTTGACTTTGTTTATAGTGTGAAAAGTAATGAAAAAGGCAATGTAAAGCCCCATCTTCTTCAGTGAATCAAAGAAGCCTGATGGCGTCATACCTAGGCCTGCAAGTACCAGGCGGCCAGGACTAAGCAGGTGATGGGCCAAGCCGACCTGTCCGAGAGATGATCATCGATCGATACTAAATGAAAACGGCATCAACCTTTTGGTCAGTTTGTGCGAAAAGTAGGTACGGATAGGAAAACCCCGATCTTTTACGGATCGTAGAAGCACGTAGAAGGCAAAGAGCACAGAACAATTTATTTGCAAGTAGCTCATGATGACACATCTGACTTGGCCTGCAAGTACTAGGCGACCACGTATCAGCAGGAGGTGCACTGTAGCGACCGACGCCTGTCCGAGAGATAGCCATCGATACTCAGCCAGAATGATACAAATGCATAATGGGCAGTTTAACTTTGTTTATGGTATGAACCATCTTCAGGGAATCAAAGAAGTCTGATGATATAAGTTTTTAGGTTTTCACGGTTGTTCACAACACTAAAATTATTGTTTAAAACAGGATTATTACCGTGATAATATTTTTCTCAAAAAAAGATGACATGTGACCATGGGGCGTGCAACCGCCCCGAAATATCGGGATCAAGAAAAATATTTTCACGGTAATAATCCTGTTTTAAACAATAATTTAAGTCTGATGATGTCACATCTTTATCTGCAAGTACCAGGCGACCACGACTCAGCAGGAGGTGGGCCGAGGCGAGGCCTGTCCGAGAGATAGCTTGAGATAGCCATCGATACTTAGCAAGAATGACATCGATATCCAAATGGCAAATACATAATGGTCAGATTGACTTTGTTTATAGTGTTAAAAGTAAGTAGGTAACTCGGGCAGAAGAAGGCCCATCTTCAGGGAATCAAAGAAGTCTGATGACGTCACATCTTTATCTGCAAGTACCAGGCGACCACGACTCAGCAGGAGGTGGGCCGAGGCGACGTCTGTCCGAGAGATAGCTTGAGATAGCCATCGATACTTAGCCAGAATGACATCGATATCCAAATACATAATGGCCAGTTTGACTTTGTTTATGGTGTGAAGCGTTTAATTTTATGGGCATCGATTTTACTGGCCAGTGTGTCTGACGGTCTGGTATGGTCTGGTGAAGTCTGTTCAAACATGGTGTTGCTAAAATTATTACTACCGTTTTACAAACCACATGATCTTAGTGATGAAAACGATTGATACACAAATAAAACACAATCGATCATAAATTTTGCATGTAGCAAATGTAAGTTAATGGCAAGTCTTTTTTGGTAACTTACTCGTACCATTACAAACTTTTCTGTTGAATGTTAGTTAGGTATCAGATATGTACAGTCAGGCAGTACATCATTTAAAAGGTAAATCAGTCAGTACCATATTTCCGATACACCCTTTATAGTAGAACACGTGTTATTGATATTCAAAATTTGAATCCGATAATTTCGAACCGGCCAGTTCGTTCGGCTTTGTTTATGGCGAGTAGGAAGCGTTAAATTTTATTGCTCGTTTATTATCTTCATTTGGTTAACATTATTTTTTTTTTTATCTATTATGGGCTTACTCTTGACCCCAATCTTACCCTAGAGCAGAGATGGGATCTACGGTAGAGCGAGCTTGCCCAGAAGATGCCTATTCACTCTAGACTTAAAGAGATTCAGGTTATATGCACTCGGAAATACAGACGCAGGCAGGGAATTCCATTCTTTAGCCGTGCGCATAATGAAAGATGATTTGAAGCGCTTAGTGCGTAATGTGGGTATATCCAAAGAACCTACATATAATATCATTGGGTATATCAACTAAGAACGGATGGTAGCCGGCCGTGCGTCTGGATGTCCGATGGAAGAAAGGAGACGGTGGTATGAGCTCATGCAGCTCACGCGCACACTCTCCGAAGTACAATCTGTAGAAGACCGATAGGCAAGCAACCTTGCGGCGGTGAGCCAGGCTGTGAAGCTTGGTCGCCACCAGTTTTTTATCGCCTATTAATCTCTTGGCTCTGCGTTCCACCGAATCCATTGCAGCAAGTTGGTATTTAGCCGAGCCATCCCAAAGGTGACAGCAGTACTCCATGCAAGATCGGACTTGAGCTTTATAAAGAGTTAGAAGCTGTTCAGGCGTGAAGTACCGCTTGACTTTATTCAGGACGCCCAACTTTCTAGCTGCAATTTGAGCCTTGGACTCGATGGTGGTGCCGAAGTTGAGGTCAGAGGACAGCTCCATGCCAAGGAGTTGAAGAGTGTTGGTCACTGGAACAGATGTACCCCGAAAAGTAGGAGAAAAGGTGAAAGGACTCCTTTTGCGGAGAAAAGACACGCCTGCGTTTTTGAAGCATTGAAGCTGACGAGATTGTCATCGCCCCACTGGGAGACGTTACTTAACGTCAGGCTCGTACGCTCAATCATAGCCTTTCTCAATCTTTGGATTTCATCACCACTGGCTCCTGCGCCGGACAGATATTTCTCGGTGACAGTACTGTCATCTGCGTACCCAACAATTCCTGAAGATAGAAGGTCATTGATGTGCAGCAGGAAAAGCGTCGCGGAGAGTACAGACCCCTGAGGAACTCCGGCGTCAATAGCCTTGAGGTCAGAGGAGCAGCCGTCTATGACCACTCGGATCGACCGTTCACTCAGGAAGTCAGCCACCCAGCTACAGAAGCCAGTGGGTATGCCGTACACTGGAAGCTTGCTCAACAGACTCGCATGCCACACCCTATCGAAGGCCTTTGAAATGTCCAGCGACACTGCTATTGCTTCGCCGTGGTTTTCAATGGCCTCGCCCCAGCAATGCGTTACGTACACTAGAAGATCTCCCGTGGAACGCCCTCGGCGGAAGCCATATTGACAATCACTGAGAAGATCATTGTCTTCGAGGTACGAAAGCAGTTTGCAGTTCAGAACTCTTTCCATAACCTTACAGAGTACGGAAGTGATGGCGATCGGTCGATAGTTGCTAGGGTCGGCACGGCTACCCTTCTTGGGCACAGGTTGCACATTGGCAAGCTTCCAAGATTTTGGTACAATTTTTGACACGAGAGAGAGGCGGTACAAGCGTGTCAGTACAGGAGACAACTCAGGCGCACAATACCTCAACAATCTTGCTGGTATGCCATCAGGACCACTGGCCTTGTTTACGTCAGTTATGTTTGATATATTAACGATGGATGCTACCCAGATGGCGTGCAGATAAAATGAATGTTTTTTTTGTGCATTTTTCTGACTCTACATTAGGTCACAATTCACAATAAGTAAGTCTGTTAAACCATAGTAACTAGATACCTAAATAATTATAAAAACCGTTGATGGTAGGACATGAGAATATTCTTTCAAAATAAGTATATTATATTACTAATGGTGAAAGTATTTTGACAAGCAATGATTTTAAATACACGAAAAAATAATGATTTCAAATTTCGTTAGGTTTTAACGAAGCTAATCTAGACGCTATTTTATATGGTTGAAAAACATATATACAAATTCTTATTTTGCAAAAAGTTGTATAAAACATTCGTGTCGCTTTTTTTTTTTAATGCCTTTTACGGCTCTGGGATCATGCCCTTTTGAGCCAATCTTAAAAAAGAAAAGATCTTCTTCTTTTCAGGTTGGATATGAAAAATCATCATTTTCTATCTTCTAAAATCTTTCTTCAAATATCACCAATGGAATTCAATATGTAAGTATGTAACGGCTTGTAGAATTTCAGACTCGAAAGAATCTCTCGTAATGTAGAGGGGACATCCCTGTTTTCGTTTGCATCTGACATTTCTGCGATAAATATGAGTCTATGTAGGTTATGTGCACTGCAATTCATAATTAAATGCTCTAAATCAGCTTTCTCTTGGTAGCAGTATGGACATTTGTCGTCCTCTCTGATGTGTAGTCTCTTCAGGTGAGAAGGAGTTCTACAGTGGCCAAATCTAAGGCGATTTATTTGAGTAATCTGTTTTCGGGAGTCTGCTTTTATCTTTTTCCACCAAGGTTGGGCGGGCGGGCACTCTTGGATACTAGCATACCATAATGCTTTACTTTCTGTGGTTTTCTTCCAGATATCCAGCCAGACTCTCTTTGCTGAAGATGAGATTTGGGCATAGAAGTCGGTGTATGGTACCTTCATAGAAGCTGAGTGATCTTCATCCGCTGTGCCTCTAGCAGCTTTATCAGCCTCCTCATTGCCTGTGATGCCACAATGAGAAGGTATCCATTTCATCAGTATCCTTTTACCATTAGTGACCAGTTCATTCACTATTGCTAATATATAATAAACTAAGTAACATAAATTATATTTACAAGACCTGCTTTCTAAAGCAGATAATGCACTTAGAGAATCAGAAAGTACAATAATATTACATGCACTAACATTTTTAATATACATTAAAGCCTGATATATAGCATAACACTCAGCTGTAAAAATACTACAGTTACTATGCAATTTATAGCATTTTGAAATTTTGACTTGTGGATCATAAAAAGCTGATGTTACACTATTGTCAGTCTTGGAACCATCTGTATACAATCTATAATAATCTTTATCTTCCAAATATTGAAGTAGTTCAATTTGTGAATCTACCTTTTGTTTACATAAAGTAATATTATTATTTACAAGGGAATTATAATTAATTTTATATAAGGGCCACATTTCATCTCTGTACATATTTACAGTTATACTATTAATATGACATGCTACTCTCAACAGCTCTGGAATATGTCCTGAGAGGACTGAATTTGATGGAAGGTAGGGACCCATTGTTAAATCTAATGATTGGCCTGGAGCTACACTTTTAAGGACTAATTTATTTTCAGATGTCAGTATTTTTAAACAAAACCTTTCAGCTAACTCTATACGCCTAACAGTTAATGGAACTATACAAGTTTCTGCCTCCATAGCAATAACTGGAGTCGAGCACATGGCCCCAGTTATAATTCTCAAACCTTTATTTTGAATCACATCTAACTTTTTTAAAGTAGCCAAATTTGCATTCATATATGCCAAAGCACTATAGTCAAAGTGACTGCGGACAATACTTTTGTACAACATGGATAGAATTAGTGGATCTGAACCCCAGTGAACTCCTGCCAAGGAACGAAGAACATTTAATCCTCTTGAAGCACTTTTTATAATATTATTAATGTGTGTATGAAAAGTCAATTTTTTGTCTAAAAGAACACCTAAAAACTTTTGCTCCTCTGTCCATGGCAGCTGCACACCATTGTATACTACATTGTTTAAACAAATGTCAGATTTTTTGGAAAAGATCATAGCTTTACTTTTTGTTGGACTAATATCTAAATGCAGTTTATTTGTATAAAATTCATGTAATTGACTCAGGGCCAAGTTTAAATTATTTACAGCTATATTAACATCTTTATGTACAGTATATACAACAATATCATCAGCAAATTGAAGAAATTTTACATTATTTACAGTTAGGTATTTACAAATCTGGCAAGTGTATAGGTTATACAAAAGAGGCGAGATCGTAGCGCCCTGCATTGTGCCTTTATACACTTGTCTTGGTCCATGCAATATGTTATTAAACTTTACATACATTGTTCTATTATATAAAAATTCAAATATCCATTTACAAACTTTTCCAGGCACACCTATTTCACTCAGCACTACTGCGAGTACTGAAGGGTTTACATTATCAAAAGCCCCCTGCACATCAAGAAAGGCGCGTACTGTTGAGGAATGAGCATAGAAGGAGTTTCGAATATCTGCCAGCAAAGTTACAAAACTTTCAGCACAACTGCGCCCTTTTCGGAAACCAAATTGTTGGGTAGGTAGAATTTTATTTGATTCTGAATAATAATCTAATCTTGTTTTTACCATGCCCTCAAATAACTTTCCCAAGCAAGAAGATAGAGAAATTGGCCTATAAGAATTACTATCATTGACTGGTTTATCAGGTTTTAGAATTGGAATGACACACTGTGTTTTCCATGTAGGAGGTATTACCCCTTTTTCCCATAATTGATTAAAAATATTCAATAAAATTCTCTTTGCATCATCATGTAAATTGATAATAAGCTTGTATGGTATATCATCTAAACCGGTGTAGAATCTTTTTTGCGTGATTTTAAAGTTAAAGAGAATTCTTGCCATGTAAATGGTAAAGTAAGAAAATGACCTGTATTGTTACTTTCATTATTGAAAATCGTGTTTAATGTTGCGTTTTCTATTTCTATTTCAGTTGAAGTCAGAGGAGCATACTTATCGAGAAAAGAGGGGATCCATTCATCATTCTTTGGTCTATTAGTGATTTTAATGCGTTTAAACTTTCTAATGTAATTCCAAATGAGACTAACTGGAGTATATCTATTAAAAGATTCACATAAACATCGCCAACTACTATGTTTCTTTTCTTTTATAATCAATTTCTTTTTTGCATCAAGTCTTTTGTAAGTAATGTAATTATCTATTGTGGGGTTAGTTCTATAGAATATCAAGGCATCTTTACTTTTCTTAACTGCTTCTTTACATTCATCATCCCACCAAGGAACTGATATCTTTTTAATGTATGAAGTATCTTTAGTAATTTTAGGAATACAAGTCATCTTTAGTTTATTCAAAATATCACAGAATTCGTCATAGGATTTAAGAGGATCATTATCTGATAATTCAAAATTTTGGAACATCACTTGAGAAAGTGATTTATAGTTGACCCAGTCTGCTTTGTTGTATAAATGTTTTTCAATTGGGTTGCCTATCTCGTACTTCTCGATTAGAGTATGCAAATCAACTGTGGTAGGGTAATGGTAACTACCCATAGGGTCCTCATGGACCTTCCAGTCACACATAGCAGCAATGGTAGGACTTGCACAAGTAACATCAATAGCAGATTGATTATGGTTTATTCTACCTACAGTAGTTGGTGCTCCTGAGTTGAGTATACATAAATCAGTCTCATCTAAAATATTGTAAATTTCAGTGCCCCTAGAGTTTGTCGAGAGGCAGCCAAAAGCCACGTGATGAGCATTAAGATCACCAGCCAAGATCATAGGTCTAGGTAGATCATCTAGAATTTGCTTAAACCTCCTTCCTCTGAAATATCTCCCTTGCCTTGGAGGAGGAGCATAGGCACATAAAACTGTAATCTTTCCTATATTGGTAGCAAGAACAATGGCTATGGATTGTAAATAATCATAATATGGGTTGTGAATAATAGAATATTTAAAAATAGTTTTTACTAAAATACCTACACCACCATGACCGTCTGGACCATGCTGGAAATAAAAATGGTAATTTGGGATGGCAAACTTTGACTTCTCCTTAAGCAAAGTTTCATTCAACAGACATACATCTATATCATTTTTATGTAAATATTCGATTAGTAGGGGTCTTTTGCTAACGGCACCTTCAATATTAAAATGAGATATTTTAATAAAAGATTTATCCATTATAATCTAATTTGTTAATAAGAACTTCTTTAATTTTTTTTGTCGTCATTTTTTCGTTACTGTTCCCTAGAGCGACCAAAGAAGCAACAAGTCCGTTCATGATGAATTCGTTGTTAATTAATTCAGATAATAATTTGTCAATTGGGATTGATTTTTGGTCACTCTTGGTTTCAGTTTCTACTTGAGATTTGGGCTGAGTAGAAGAACAGTTCTGCTTCTGCACTATTGGTTTGTCAATGGGCTTTGGTGCAATTTTCGGTTTCATTACTGGGAAATCTTTTTCATAATTTCTAACTAAATTTTTTTCGCCATTGGCCACAATAGCGGCATAGGCCGACCTGTTCTTCTTCTCCTCAATTTTTGCTTGCTTGACGGGGCATTGCCTTGCAATAGCAAGATGAGCACCACCACAGTTTACACATTTAATTTTAGTTTCGTCATTACTGTCTGTGCATTTAGTGTAATGGTGCCCCTGGGCACAGATTGAGCATATTTGTGTGCCTTTACAGATCTTGGCTCCGTGATTAAACTTAAAACATTTGTAGCATTGGAGCAGAGGCGGAACATACTCCGATACCTTCATGCGACAAATATCTAATAAGACATAGTCCGGTAAAGTATTGGAGAGGAATGTCACACTCACCGAAGTGAACGGCTTGACCTCCCCGTTGGTCTTTTTGGTAAAGCGGCGAACGGCGACTACCTCAACGTTGCACGTTAGCTTCTTGAATATCTCTTCATTAGATATGCTTGTTGGTACATACCGCAGTACACCGACTGTTTCTACAGCTTTAGCTGGAATAAATGCCCTCAACGAGTGTCTGGACAAAAACTCCCCGTCTTTCAGAAAGTTGTTAGCCTCAATTGCCTGTGTGAAAACAACTCCCACCTTGGTGGCGTTAATTCTCTTTATGTTATAAACTCCCTTCACGTTACGCTTGAAAAAGTTGGCCAACATCAATGGGTTGTTGTTACCATACTTTTCATTTTCTTTTTCAACATATACGGTATATTCCCCGTGTGCTGTGTTTACTGGGAACACCCGAGTGTATCCCGGTTTAAAATATGGCTTAAAAAAGTCATCATTCCCATCAGAATGTTCAACAGTTCTTGGTGTCTTCCTGGCGGAACCACCACCCCCAGGAGGGGGGTCTTGGACCCCCTCTTGCATGTTTCCCACAACACTCACTGCCTTTATTTACAATTTACACTATATTACAAACAGAATAATTAAAATAACTAATAAAAATGAATTTATTTTTATCAAAGATAAAAGTTCGCGCCTATAGTCTTAAAAAGCCCGCCGAAAAGTCCCATTCGTGTCGCCTCCTTTTATCTTCCAATCCAATTATACATACAGACATTAATACATATTTACGAGTAGTCTGTGTGTTTAGAACTTGTCTGTATCTGGCAATAAAAATGTGAATATAAATGTGCTGATTGAAAACGCCATCTACTGGACGAACCAAATATATCGACGGAGGTTATCGCCCGCGCCACGTATAGGGTTGACATGTTAAATAGAGTGAAAATGTACCTGTACCTACTTACCTACCTAAGCTCAAAAATACATCCAGATGTAAGTATTATTCGTTTCAGAAAAAGATACTGGGAGATGACAAAGATGATAAAAAAAAGTAAGTAAGTAAGTAAAAACACTTTATTGCACAATAATAAATTAACAAGTCACAAAAACAAATTAAACTAAAATGCGCAAAGGCGGCCTTATCGCTAAAAGCGATCTCTTCCAGACAACCTTTGGGTAGAGGACAAAGAAATAGAAAACAGAGCAGTGCGAGAGCAATGGATAGATAAAAGAAGATAAATAAATAAATCGAATGTACCTAATACATACAAAAAACAACATATTACAAATACCATGCATACATACAAGTATAATAAAAATAAATAAATAAATAAATAATATATAATATCAATATACTTAATATCAAAAAGAGTTGATGTCGACAAATGTTTTTAAATTGTAAATTCTCGAATTCAACATGATAGAGTTGAAGCGCTTGGCTATGAGCATGCTACTATTATGAATCATTCGATCAAGTAGTAAGAAATAGTCGGTGGGGCAGAGAAAAAGTTGACAACCACTGGTAGAAGGTTTAGCAACTAAAGTTTCTAAATCTGTGTTGATAGCCCTGTTGCAAATCAGCTGCGCATACGCATACCTACCTAATAATAACATCACACCTCGACTGTGGCGTTCAGGTAACCTGTGCTGGTTGTTGAATACACAGTTGGCAGCCCTGTCGCGAATCAGCTGCGCATACGCATACCTACCTAATAATAACATCACACCTCGACTGTCGCGTTTAGATAACCTGTGCTGGTTGTGACAACCGATAGCTAATTTATGCTAAATTCGCTTCATAAATAATTCAGAGTTGTAATAAGTATTGATAAGTCTTAACAGTCCCCGTGTGGTGCGGGCTTAGAATAGCACCCCATTGGTATCTTTCCTGTGGGTGTCGTAAGAAGCGACTAAGGGATTTGAGAGTTGATGTGCTGACAACCTGTCGCTATGGTGATCCTACACAGTCTTCTAAATTCTGAATGACTCTCAAACTTTTTTCAGACGGGGTGTAAATGATCTTTTCCGCTTTGCCTACCTCGTAAGGGATATAGGCGTGATATTTGCATGTATGTATGCAATTCTTAATCATCGGTATATTATACCATCTAATCATCGGCATATTATTAAGGCCCGCTAAGTCCTAGCCTACTCTCTTAATAAGAGACTCTTATAGGGAGTATTTCGGCAAACTTATTGGCAGACTGAGGTGGCTTGCAATATGTTGCATTCACAATTCACAGGGAATGCTACTGTATGTCCAATCGTCTCCAACTCCTGATATTTTCTTTGTCGCCTCGTACCTAGAGCTCACAAAGTAGCTATTTTATGATTATGTGTGACGATCCGATTTGTAGAGTCACAGACACCTAGGTAGGTATGTATCAGGGATGTTGCGAATATCCGCATCCGCATCCGCATACGCGGAACTTCCGCATCAATTTAGACATCCGCATCTGCATCCGCATCCGCAAAAATCGATGCGGAGCTGATGCGAATGCGGATGTGAAGCAGGTCGGTACAAGAAAGAAAGGGGCGGGTCCGGCGATTGGCGCGTGTCGCGCGCTCGTGCTAATTGACCAATAAGTAATCAATCATTTTAATTTCGGTGTCTGTTATTCGCCGGGGAAGCCCCGCGCCTCACTATTGTTTTTGTGTTGTGTAGATGTGTAGTGACAGGATTTGACGTGCTCGTTTGTTTTCTTCTTAATATCAAGTTTTTTTTTACTTATAATTACTGATTATTTGACTTGTCTTTTAAATTTTTCTCCCAAAACTTAAGTTTGATGTACACATCCGCATCCGCATCCGCGGATGTTTGCCCCAAGAAATCCGCATCCGCATCCGCGGATGTTTGCCCCAAGAAATCCGCATCCGCGGATGTGAAAATATCTGCATCCGCAACAACCCTGGTATGTATAATTTAATAAGTAGGTAGTACTAAGAAAGATTTCTTCTACTCTATTAGATAGTTTTACAAGATAAGGATCTGGCACTCAGTTTTACAACCTGTCGTCGTGGTGTCAGATATCTTCATAAATAATACCACAAATTAGTGAAACGGCGCGCGGGGCGCCGATACAGATGGCTCACTCAGTAGTTACTAACGACGATTTTGACGCTTACTAACAAAAACTGGAAATAACCGGAATCTCAGGGGAAGTCAAGGTAGGTATCTAAAGTGGTTGATACGAACGTCATATTTGTTGGATTTAAAATTGGCTCAGAATTATATGACGTTCTTTAACAGATTTTGCTGTTTTGATATACTTTGAGATTTTTGACAGGAGCAACCCTGGCTTTGTAACAAGTGCTAATGTGCTAATCGTGAAATTCCGAAATAGGGCTAATTGAACCTTCTGTAAACTTTCTATTTTGTGATAATACTGTAGGAATGTAGATAACTAATAAGAAAGCGCGACAAACAGCCTTTATCTTTAGATAATCATCTCTAGAATTCATATCTCTGGACGTAAAGATTTTATCAATAAATCCCCTGGTAGGTGAGAACGAATTGCGCAGTTGTTCAGTCATATATATACTTAGGAGCACTTATATCAAACAATGGTGGTTGTGTGGATGAAATTAAGCGACGAATGGCTATAACAAGGAGTGCTATGGAAAAACTGAGAAACATATGGCGAAACAGAAACATAACAAAGGCCACTAAAATGCGACTAGTCAGAGCATTGGTGTTTCCCATTTTTCTTTACGCCTCAGAGACGTGGACAGTTCGCGAGAGCGAAAGGAAGAAAATAGACGCGCTGGAGTTGTGGTGTTGGAGGAGAATGCTCGGCGTGTCATGGACTGAATTTCGCACAAACATGTCTATACTCAAAGAACTGAACATCAAACAACGCCTTTCGTCGATAGTTCAAACGCGTATACTAACCTTCTTCGGTCATATTTCCCGGCGTAACAATGAGTCCATCGAACGCTTAGTGGTACAGGGGAAGGTTCAGGGCACCAGAGCTCGCGGAAGATCACCAATGAGATGGACCGACCAGATTAAAGCTGCAGCCAACAGCACAGTTCACGAGTGCACCAGAAGAGCAGCTGTGAGAGAAGAATGGCGTCGAACAATCAAGCGGGCCACTCAGCATGATGACAACATGATGTTACGTAGTTATTTTACAATAACTGTTATTTTAAAATTTGAACGCATCGTTTGCCAGCTAGTTATCAAATTTTTGAACGCGTCCGTATCTTCGTTTGACAGATCGCTAAGTGTTGCCATTTTCCACTTATAATTCCTCTTCTCTTTTGCAGAAGATTTTACATTTTTTTAATTCATTTGAGTTCGAATTGATTAGTTCTATTGATTATCTAGAATACTTCAGTTTTGTTGATAACATGGATAGATATTCTTATTTTTTCCGTGGTGTCCAGCAAGAATACCGTTAAAGTTTGAGTGAATTTGTAATTCACAATTTGGTGGATTTTTGTTATGTAGGCAACATTTCTTAATGTGAGACGAGTGACGCTGTTTCGTCACTTTTACGAAAACGGTCCGTGCAAGGACCCAAATTTAATTTGTTTCTATCGTATATTCGGTGAGTTAATATTCAGATTTACACTTGAAAGTGCTTTTCCCATATTTCCCACGTCAATCTCAGTGTTTATTTTTCAGATTTGGATTCTTTTTAATTTTTCCACCGAACGTGGCAACGGGCGGGCCTTGTGCTTTGCATGCACGGCAATATATATTTGCCACTGGTAAGTTGTCATTTTGATTTCACACATAAATGTGCCTTTTCTACTTTCCCCACGTCATCGTGTACTTTTATTTC
Source organism: Phthorimaea operculella (assembly GCA_024500475.1). Taxonomy (NCBI): domain Eukaryota; kingdom Metazoa; phylum Arthropoda; class Insecta; order Lepidoptera; family Gelechiidae; genus Phthorimaea; species Phthorimaea operculella. Next base: position 5,008,129 of record JANFCV010000017.1, read on the forward strand.
AGATATAAACTCGATTCTATGTAAATCAGCGCTCGCGCACACCTCGTCGCTTTTAGTCGTCGTGGACGAGATTTTCTTTCATCCTCCGAAAGGTATCTATTCATGTTATTAAGTAACTGCTAATTATTTCAAAGTAGATTTCCACCTTGCATAAGTTAGGTTATGTACCACATGCAATTTTGAAAAGCTATCTTGCACACCCTCCATGTTTTTACATCGTCGCACAGCACAAGCTAATCGCATTTGTTGATTCAAAATTTGGCACATATCATTTTAAGTGTTTTTGCTTATTATCATTTTTATCAAAACTGCTGTGTCATAGACCGCCATGATAATATTTTCAATCATGGGTTTGTATGAATGTCATGCTACAGCTTGTGTTCCATGCTATCCCTTTCAGGAGGTTCACGGTGAGGGCATTCTCTATGTGAGGGCTACAAACGTCCCACACCAGGACACCCAACATTCAACGAGTCCGAGTCAGGTCCGGTGATAGGTTCCGCTGGCCGGCCTTCTCCAAAACAAGTAGGATTGTTTTATTTTCTTCGTTCCAGTCAGGTCGTGACTGGTGGCGCCCTTTTATTAAACTAACTTAAATTATTTAAATTTCTAAAATAATTTTACCGAACAAGTGCTAAATTTACCTTGTCACCCCGACACCTTACAGTATACCTACTGAGTCTAGCTGGCAATCTTAGGTATCAATCAATTGTTTATGTTAAAATATAGTTAAGAAGATTTAAACCCTTAATCCGACACTTCAGGAAAATAATATGTTAAATTGGTAATTAACCCTGAAACGGGCGCGTGTCAAATTTCCATATGTTAAATTTGTAAGTAGTGAATCTTGTGATTTCTTCTCATAATATAATAATAAACTTGTGAAAAGGGATATCCTTATTTTTATTTATTACACAAAATACTTTTGTAACATTGGCTGCGCGCTATAGCACATCACGTCTTCCACAGATTCTCCCGTGTCCTTGATTCAGAACCTACTAAGAACAAGAAATCTGAGATAAACCTTAAATTAAATCAAATTTTGACCATATTAGACGCGCGGTACAAAACTTTCAAAACTTCTTTTTATGAAGACTCGGAAAACCCTCCTTTAAACCAAACTGTGCTGCAGTGTGGTTGCAGCTCAGAAAAAGCGATCGAGAGATTAAAACTAAAATATGATGGGCGTTCGTGTATTCGAACTTTCCTCTTGCGTTTGGAAGAATTATGCGAAACGCGTAATATCTCTGAACAACGACTGTTCCAAGGCGCTGCCGAATTGTTTGTTGACGATGCATTAACGTGGTATCGTAGTGTGAAGCCGTCGTTAATGGACTGGTCCAGCTTAAAGTCTTTGTTGTTGAAGGAGTATTCACAGATTGATTTTGACGATCGTCTTCTTCGTGAGATTCGGGAACGTACCCAAGGGACAGATGAATCAGTTTCTCTGTACATAGCTGTCATGCATAATTATTTCAATTTATTGACAAATCAAATACCAGAAGAGGAAAAGGTTAAAATAATACGCTTTAATCTCAAACCCCAGATATCGTCTGCTTTAGCACTGGAAGAGTTTTCTTCGACATCTGATCTAAAAGAAAAGTGTAAGCTTGTAGAATATAATCTCTCTCGAGCTGCCGATTATAAAGAACCCTCAAAAGCTAATAAATCTACTTTGGCTCCGGACCTGGCGTATAGGCCATTCAAATCAAATACTCTTCCACGTGTAGAAGCAATCGATTCTCGTACGGTTTTTTGTGTGCGTTGCCGTATCTCCGGACATACTTTAACTCAGTGCCCATCCAAAGAGTTGGTTTGTTTTTCATGCGGTAACAAAGGTTTTACCCGTACTAATTGTCCCATCTGCATAAAGGAAGCTTCGTCCCGGGTAGCAAACCCAAAAAACTAGATAAATCGAACCGCACCTCATATCAACATCCCAATTTTGATGCCAAGGATTGGGGTGAGTATCTGAACCGTTTAAGGGTTTTCTTTTCCTCTTATAATGTAGCTGCGGTTCGAAGTAATTTTTGGAATATGAAGAACGGCCTCCTCATTGTGAGTATATACAATGAAGAATGTTATGGCTTGTTGGATTCGGGCGCAGATTTGTCGGTTTTAGGTGGTTCGGCTGGAGATAGGTTTTTACATGCAGGTGCTCAGCTTCACCCTAGTCATGATGTACCTTATGTTTCTACAGCGAATAACTCCCGATCTGAAGTTCGTGGGTATGTGTTGTTACCTGTTCAAATGAATTCTGTTACGAAGGTAATAAAATTTCATTTAGTTCCCGACATAGAAGCGCCTATGATATTAGGCATGAATTTCTGGAAGGCTTTTGATTTAGCATCTAAAATTTTTAAGGGTTTGCCGCTTGTGGATACACGGGGCCCTTGGGAAAGATTTCGGAAATACGATGTCTCCATGCTTTTGAAAATTTGACAACAACAGAGCGCTTGATGGCCGAAGAGGTTATCAGCCAATTCGAGGAAATTTCCTTCGAAAAAAAAGGTTTAGGTCGGACGAGTCTTCTTACACATAAAATTGATACGGGGAATACTCAACCGATTAAACAACGATTTTATAATATGTCACCGGAACGGTTAAAGGAGCTTAATCGACAGTTAGACGAAATGTTAGAGATGGGAGTGGTTGAACCAAGTTCGAGTGCTTGAATAGTCCGATTCTTTTCGCACCAAAACCGAATAATGAACTTAGATTCTGTTTGGACAGTCGTAAAGTGAACGAGGTGAGTAAAGGCGATGCTTATCCTTTGCCATATATTTCTCATATTTTAGATCAACTTCGAGATGCTAAATACCTTTCATCGATCGATTTGAAATCAGCATTTTGGCAAATAGGTTTGGATCCTGCTTCACGTGAAAAACCGCTTTTACAGTTCCAGGCCGCGGTTTATACCAATTTGTTGTTATGTGCTTTGGACTAAAGGGGGCGCCTGCGACTCAGCAACGTCTTATGGACATGATTTTTGGTCCAGAATTTGGAAACAAAGTATTCGTCTATCTTGATGATATTATTGTAGTGAGTTCTACTTTTGATGAACACATTTCTCTATTGAAAAAAGTTTGCGATCGTTTGAAAATGGCGAATTTAACCATTAATCTCAAAAAATCATGTTTCTTTCGCAAAGAGCTGAAGTATTTAGGCTATATTGTTGATGAGCGTGGTTTGCGGACGGATCCTTCCAAAGTTCAAAGTATTGTAGACTACCCTACGCCCACTAATCGTAAAGAGGTTAAAATGTTTTTGGGTACCGCTTCGTATTACCGTCGATTTATTAAAGATTTTAGTTCCCTTGCCGCACCGTTAAACGCGCTCACTAGCACAAAAAAAAAAGCTCCGCCTTTTGTTTGGACGGAAGCTGCGGAAAAGTCTTTTACAGATTTGAAGGCTGCTTTGGTATCAGCTCCAGTATTGTCTTGCCCAGATTTCCAGAAACCATTTTCCGTCCATTGTGATGCCTCCAACTACGGAATAGCAGGAACTTTGACTCAACTATCGGATGACGGTGTAGAGCACCCTGTAGCGTTTGCGAGTCGTTCTCTGAATAAAGCTGAGCGTAATTATTCAGTAACGGAAAGAGAAGCCCTGGCCGTGGTGTATGCGGTGGAACATTTTCGTCCATATTTAGAAGGAGGGTTACGTTTTAAAGTTGTTACAGATCATTCAAGCCTCAAATGGTTTTTTTAATCTCAGTAATCCCTCAGGTCGTTTGGCCAGATGGGGCTGTCGCTTGTCACCTTATGACTTTGTTATAGAACATCGCAAAGGTAAGGATAATGTGGTTCCTGACGCACTTTCGCGTGCTGTACCAGTTTTGGAGATACGTAAAGCTCAAGGCGATCCCTGGTATAACAGGATTGTGAACAGGTGTAAACAGTTTCCCCAATCGTGTCCAAACTTTCTGATTAAAGAGGACAAATTATTTCGGTTTTCGAAAACCACAAATACAGATAGTGGTTATAATTGGAAGGAAGTAGTCCCTGCAAACGCTCGTGATGTAATTTTGCAGGAACAACACGGCGGTGATTTAGCGCCGCACTTTGGAGTCTTTAAGACATACAGGCGCTTGGCTTTGCGCTATTTCTGGCCGAAAATGTATCAGGATGTCGTCAAGTTTGTTAAAAATTGTGATATTTGCTCTGCGTACAAAGGTTCTCAAGACTCCACTCCCGGATTCATGGGTGATCCAAAAGTCTGTACCAGACCTTTGAGACCATCAGTGTCGATTTGGTAGGGCCGATGCCCCGTTCTCGTTCGGGTTTTACTTTCATCCTTGTAGTGGTCTGTTGTTTTACCAAATATTGCTTGATTTTTCCTTTACGTCGAGCAACTGGGAAAAATATTGTCAAACACTTGGAGAATGATGTGTTTCTCACGCATGGGGTCCCACGTACGGTGGTATTGGATAACGGTACGCAATTCACCGGTAGTGAGCTCCAAGCTTTATTTGCGAAATACAACATCCCACAAGTGCATTTTACTCCCAAATATTGTCCACAGGTAAATACAGTCGAACGTTATAATCGCACTCTTGTCACAGCTCTTTCCATCCTCGTACAGAATGACCATCGTTCCTGGGATCTTCATTTGCCTAGAATTCAGTTCGCCATGAACACGTCTGTGAATGAAACCACACGCTATAGCCCATATTTTCTTGTCCACGGCAGAGAGGCTGTTCTGTGTGGTTCCATTTATGGTAACCAAACTACATCCGAACTGGTTTTATCCTGTAGCTCGCGTGATGAATTTGCATCAAGGCTAGGTTGTTTGAAGGATACGTTTCCTAAAGTTCAGGATGCGTTAAAAAAGGCCCATTTTAGGAGTAGAAGGTTTTATAATAGCTCGCGTAGGCATCTAGAATTCGATATTGGAGATGTTGTGTGGAAAAGGACCTTCCCATTAAGCGATGCGTCAAAGTTTTTTACTGCAAAACTTGCGCCAAAATTTCAAAAGTGCAGGGTCGTTAAGAAATTGAGTCCACTGGTGTACGAGTTGATAGATGTTTCCAGCAATAAGCCTTTAGGCCGTTGGCACGTGAAAGATTTAAAGACTGCTTAAAAAAAGTAGGTATTTCTTTTCCCTTTTCCACTGATTTAGGTGGACTGTTTCATACTCGTCCGGACTGCAGAGAGTATTTTGGTTTGTAACATCTGTCCTGACGTTTGGCTATTTTGGGTTTGGTTACTGGCAGAAGAGTATTTGTTAAAGAAGGAAGGAAGTGTATCACCCGGACTGTAGAGAATATAATGGAATGAGAAGATCTGTCCTGGTTGTTGGTTTCGTATTTTGGTTTGGAATCACTGTTGAAGGCATATTTTTGTCTTTCCCTTTTTCACAGGATAGGTTAGTTTAGTAGGCTAGGTAGTAGCCACTGTGTCATTATTCTATTTCCTTGTTTAGCTTAGCTGAGTTTTTGTTGCTTCAGGAGCGGTCACTAACTCCTTTCAAAAATAAGCCTTATAGCTAGACAATAACTCTTTGATATATTTTTTATAATTAGTAGCTTCAATTAAGTTTGCGTCACTTTTGGAGCGGTCTCTAACTCCGTCCAAAACAAGCCTCATAGAAAGACACAAACTTTTAACAATTTTGAACTTTCAATCATATATCGTAGTAGGAGCGGTCCCTAACTCCGTATAAAAATAAGCCTCATAGAAGACACTCACTTTAAATTTTCAAACAAATATCATAATAGGAGCGGTCCCTAACTCCGTATAAAAATAAGCCTTATAGAAGACACAAATTTTGAATTTTCGGACATCATAACGTAATAGGAGCGGTCCCTAACTCCATATAAAAATAAGCCATATAGCAATTTTGTAACTAAAATACAGGTAGTTGTTTAATTATACTATAGATGTAACCTTTTATATTAACTGATATTTTGAAGGTCGTTTGTTTGTTTGTTCTTTTTTCCTTTAAGGTAGGTTGAGACGTGTTTGTCTGGTTTTGGTTTGGTTTGGTTTTTTTTTATCGACTGGTATTTTCTCTGGTTTATGTTTCAATGAGCTGGAGGGCCAGCTCGAATTTTCCTTTTTCTTGGAAAATTCTTGTGGGTAGGGGGGTATTGTTACGTAGTTATTTTACAATAACTGTTATTTTAAAATTTGAACGCATCGTTTGCCAGCTAGTTATCAAATTTTTGAACGCGTCCGTATCTTCGTTTGACAGATCGCTAAGTGTTGCCATTTTCCACTTATAATTCCTCTTCTCTTTGCAGAAGATTTTACATTTTAAATTCATTTGAGTTCGAATTGATTAGTTCTATTGATTATCTAGAATACTTCAGTTTTGTTGATAACATGGATAGATATTCTTATTTTTTCCGTGGTGTCCAGCAAGAATACCGTTAAAGTTTGAGTGAATTTGTAATTCACAATTTGGTGGATTTTTGTTATGTAGGCAACATTTCTTAATGTGAGACGAGTGACGCTGTTTCGTCACTTTTACGAAAACGGTCCGTGCAAGGACCCAAATTTAATTTGTTTCTATCGTATATTCGGTGAGTTAATATTCAGATTTACACTTGAAAGTGCTTTTCCCATATTTCCCACGTCAATCTCAGTGTTTATTTTTCAGATTTGGATTCTTTTAATTTTTCCACCGAACGTGGCAACGGGCGGGCCTTGTGCTTTGCATGCACGGCAATATATATTTGCCACTGGTAAGTTGTCATTTTGATTTCACACATAAATGTGCCTTTTCTACTTTCCCACGTCATCGTGTACTTTTATTTCAGATATAAACTCGATTCTATGTAAATCAGCGCTCGCGCACACCTCGTCGCTTTTAGTCGTCGTGGACGAGATTTTCTTTCATCCTCCGAAAGGTATCTATTCATGTTATTAAGTAACTGCTAATTATTTCAAAGTAGATTTCCACCTTGCATAAGTTAGGTTATGTACCACATGCAATTTTGAAAAGCTATCTTGCACACCCTCCATGTTTTTACATCGTCGCACAGCACAAGCTAATCGCATTTGTTGATTCAAAATTTGGCACATATCATTTTAAGTGTTTTTGCTTATTATCATTTTTATCAAAACTGCTGTGTCATAGACCGCCATGATAATATTTTCAATCATGGGTTTGTATGAATGTCATGCTACAGCTTGTGTTCCATGCTATCCCTTTCAGGAGGTTCACGGTGAGGGCATTCTCTATGTGAGGGCTACAAACGTCCCACACCAGGACACCCAACATTCAACGAGTCCGAGTCAGGTCCGGTGATAGGTTCCGCTGGCCGGCCTTCTCCAAAACAAGTAGGATTGTTTTATTTTCTTCGTTCCAGTCAGGTCGTGACTGGTGGCGCCCTTTTATTAAACTAACTTAAATTATTTAAATTTCTAAAATAATTTTACCGAACAAGTGCTAAATTTACCTTGTCACCCCGACCCCTTACAGTATACCTACTGAGTCTAGCTGGCAATCTTAGGTATCAATCAATTGTTTATGTTAAAATATAGTTAAGAAGATTTAAACCCTTAATCCGACACTTCAGGAAAATAATATGTTAAATTGGTAATTAACCCTGAAACGGGCGCGTGTCAAATTTCCATATGTTAAATTTGTAAGTAGTGAATCTTGTGATTTCTTCTCATAATATAATAATAAACTTGTGAAAAGGGATATCCTTATTTTTATTTATTACACAAAATACTTTTGTAACATTGGCTGCGCGCTATAGCACATCACGTCTTCCACAGATTCTCCCGTGTCCTTGATTCAGAACCTACTAAGAACAAGAAATCTGAGATAAACCTTAAATTAAATCAAATTTTGACCATATTAGACGCGCGGTACAAAACTTTCAAAACTTCTTTTTATGAAGACTCGGAAAACCCTCCTTTAAACCAAACTGTGCTGCAGTGTGGTTGCAGCTCAGAAAAAGCGATCGAGAGATTAAAACTAAAATATGATGGGCGTTCGTGTATTCGAACTTTCCTCTTGCGTTTGGAAGAATTATGCGAAACGCGTAATATCTCTGAACAACGACTGTTCCAAGGCGCTGCCGAATTGTTTGTTGACGATGCATTAACGTGGTATCGTAGTGTGAAGCCGTCGTTAATGGACTGGTCCAGCTTAAAGTCTTTGTTGTTGAAGGAGTATTCACAGATTGATTTTGACGATCGTCTTCTTCGTGAGATTCGGGAACGTACCCAAGGGACAGATGAATCAGTTTCTCTGTACATAGCTGTCATGCATAATTATTTCAATTTATTGACAAATCAAATACCAGAAGAGGAAAAGGTTAAAATAATACGCTTTAATCTCAAACCCCAGATATCGTCTGCTTTAGCACTGGAAGAGTTTTCTTCGACATCTGATCTAAAAGAAAAGTGTAAGCTTGTAGAATATAATCTCTCTCGAGCTGCCGATTATAAAGAACCCTCAAAAGCTAATTAGTTTTATATCCTGTCTGCAGTCGTAAGGGCCGCCGTACACTGGGACTTATTTGCCTCGCGAGGCGCGCCGTTTTCAGACATGTTTCAGACGATATCGGCGACGTTTGTCATTCTATAGTAAAAACGCGTTAGCTTGGCAATAGCGGGCGTTGGCCTTTTCTACCACTGTACTCAATATTTGCGATAGCGATATATCGTTTTTCTTAGTAAATGTATGCGATATGAACATCGCTAGAGTACAGTAGTACAATAGCAAGGTCACTCTGGATTATTGCAGGGGTAATAGACATTTTCAGTTATAACCCTATTTATAACGTAATTCTGATTGATGTTTTTTATTTTAATTCTATGAGATAATTAATATGTTTTAAGGTACACTGTACAGCTCCGCGTCCGGGTTTAATTCCCGGCCGGGGCAGCTATTTGAATGATGAGTTTGAATATCTGTTTTCAGATCTGGGTATTAATAGAGTATGTTTCAGTGTGGTCTATAAAGTGAAATAAAAGGAATTAAATATTTTGACCATAGGTTTATTAACAGCAGTCGTAGTATAGTCGTAGGACTAGGTGGTGGCTCCATCGCCACTACACTCCACACAACAAAACTTAACAAATAAAAATAACAAAACGTGACTGGCTAACAAGTACTTACTATAGTCGAATTTCTAATTGTATTCACTGGCCGCTTTTTTGGAAAAAATAAATAGTGATGTGTCATGTGCTAAAAAGATTAAATTAAATCACTCATCTAGTGACATAGTTCATAGTTATTAAATCAATAAATGTATTTGGTTACAATATAAGTTCAATAATTTTAAGGACGTGTTTTTCTCACAAAACTGAATAACATTTATTAGAAACTTTACTTCAAAATATGAAAATAAATGAATTGGGTCTCCCGTACTAAGTGACACACTTTTGAATTTTTTTTTATATTAGGAGTATAAAATTTTTGTAGGAAATCAATAAATAAATGTAAGTGACCTGAGTATGAGGTTTGAATGAATCAGCTCACCTGAACTTAAAAATCGAACTGAAGTACGTCACTAGTGATATGCAGTTACTATCATTACTTTGTCGGCATCTGTCATTTTACTGAATAGAATTAAAAATTCGACTATACTTATTTCGCTGGTTCAACGACACAAAGTGGATCTTGGCCTCCAACACTAGGTTTCCCTATTCTTCCCTGTTCTGAGCTGCTTGTCGCCAATCGGCCATTTGAAGCGCTCCCAGGTCTTTTTGGACTTCGTCAATCCAGCGATACTTAGGACGCCCAACTGGACGTTGTCCATGTAGTTGACCCAGGGATGCTCTCTTGGCCGCAAGATCCTCCCCATTCTCTCGACATGTCCAAACCAGCGAAGTCGGGCAGATTTAATTTTCCCGATGACTAACAAGTAATGTAACAAAAATAAACTTATCAAACAATCAATAACCAAAACACCGAAAAACAGCAAGAAAGACTTCCAAACGTGAACGAACGCAAACGCACTTCAGAACGGAATGAGACGACGATCGATCAAAATGAAAACAAATGCGAGCCTACGGGACCGCACCTCTGGCATCCTCTGGCCAGCTAGGGGCTCATTACAAAACAATGTAACTCAAAAATTTTTGTTTTAGTGTCAACAATTTTGCTTTATATTTATTTATGGTAAAAATGTATTTTGTAAAGCTTTTTGGCTTCCTATTTGCTAAAATTATAATTGCAACCCAGAATATTTTTTTATTTTACGGTATTATACCTTTATTAGAGAATAAATTTGGGCAATATTTTAAAACGTATGTTATAGAATTGAACTCATTTCAAAAGTTTGCAAAAATTATCGACATATAAAAGTAATAGTTAAAATAACAACTTTTCGAATTGGCTACAAGTACACTCATTTTTGAAAATTTAGGATATACATGGTTGTGGAATGACGCCGGGTTGTGCCGGGGGAATACCCGGAATTGGCCGGTATTATGATACTTTAGCGATGTGAATTCTAGCGATAGTTTGTATGGAGAGCGATAATTATCGCCCAATAATGTTGTTTTTGGTACCGGTCGTGTCAATGTACGCTATTGCCAAGCTAACGCGTTTTTACTATAGCTAATGGTATCTATTCCATGTAACGTTAACATCTTGCAATTTTAGAATAGCGCTGTCACTTTAAGTAAAATAGGCTTAGAAAATGATTGGAGATGATTTTAACTAAATAGTCTACGGTTTTACGAGGTTTACTCGTTATCTGTCAAAATAAGGCCTATCAATCATAGAAGAAAATGTGCGAAGAAACCATAGAACAAGACTTGACTAAAATGCTCTATGCAGTGGCGTATCTACAAAGGGGCAAACCGAGGCAGTGCCCTGGGGTCTTTGAGCCATGGGGGGGCTCCGGGCCCTTGGGCCCTGATTGAAGCACTAATATTAAACTAGGAAAAATTTCTTCCAAATTTAAAATTAAGTAAACTCAAAATAATGCCTACCCAGATTATTATTATCATGTTGACTACCTACTCAATTATTCATTCTTAAACTCATCTACCTACCTCAATGTACTGCTGTATGGGGCAGACATCGTCACCTGTCAGCTGCAGTCGTCAACGAGTCAGTCGGCTGGGCGGCTGGCTGTCGGTATTCTACGTCAGCAGCCGACATGAGTTGACGGTTGCCGTAGAATTTGACCTTGACACAGTCGTTCATGTTTTCAAGTACTTTAGTTCTGGGCTTGGGGCCCTGGTTAAGTTTTGCCCCGGGACCTTTGGTTACTTAGTTACGCCACTGGCTCTATGATGTCAACCATCCTTTTCTAAGTAGGTATATTTTACTAAAAAGTGACAGCGCTATTATAAAATTGCTATTTTAACAGTCACATGGAATAAGGACCAATGTCACCTTTATTTACATTACTTAAATTAAATTTTGGACTTTTTCTAAAAACTTCGCGAGTCAAACAGTACATAGTGTACGGCGGCCCTACTAAGAGATCAACGACATTAGATTTAAGTACCTACCTAGCTACATGGCAGTCAATCACACATACTCATTATTTACGACAACTATTCCTAAGAATCCATTATTATATTAGCGTATATCATAGCCAAAGCGCATAATTCTGTCGTAAAATAAAACTTTGCTGTGACAAACCTGTCGGGCCATACCAGTGATATTTCCGCAACGAAAAGTCTAAAAGTTCAGCTTACGATGATCTCATGTGCATTTGAAACGTTGGACCTGTCTGCTAGTAGAGAGAGAGAAGCACATGTAACATCCATATGTGTGTTCTTTTTGCGCTGCGTAGCGCATGCGTCAGGATAATACGAAATTCGACCTTATTCTCATACAAATACGGTTTGTGTCATACGGTTACACAGGCGTTGACGTATCCGTCGACGAATCGTTGTGCGATGTTTTTGTACAAGCTTTTATGTCGAAGCATTTGACACAAACCGTATTTGTACGAAAATAAGGTGAAAAACCTTATTTCTAACGAATACAATAAATTTATCGAACAAACTGACGTTAGATACTCGTACCTACGTGAGAGTCGTCTGAATTCTTTAGCCTTCATCCAGAAGTGGCAGAAGCTATGAAACCAGGAAACCACGGAGCAGATCAATTCGCCGCAGACTACTCCGCTGGTGCAGCTTGACACTAAGGTACATGTTTCGTATTCGTCGAACGTTAGCATAATCTATGCTCGGAACATCCGTTAGACATATATTTGCAAATTACCATGGTTGAGACGGGGATGCCATGAGGATGCCATAAAACCTCATAGGCGTTTGGAATATGTAGTTTTACAGGTTGCTCCTTCGTGGTTCTAAGTTCGGTGTCACCCGGAAGGCCCTGGTTCGATTCTCGAGAGATGTATTTAATTTAATAATTTTAATTGATCCCAGCTACTTCAGGATATTGCCTGCTGAACCACTTGTTTGTTAGTAAAAAATATGCTTTCGAGACAGGCAGGGCAAATAAAGCCGTCCGGAATGCCTCTGATCGATATCCTGGATCGTTACACTCCATAGGTAGAGGTAGGACATTATTTCAGAGGCCTAACTACTTAGTTGCGGAGGCGGTTGAAAACTGACTCCAAGTTCTGAAGTTGAAGTCTGATATTTGAAAATAGCCACGTTGTAAGTCCGTAGGTTCGCTTTCCTACAAACCGGTAGCTGTGTGATAATAATATGATATGTAGAGCAGCTTCAATTTCAGCCAGTTAGTAATAACTCCCGAAAGCTGGTATGATAACGGCTGGTTTTAATCAGGCGCGAGCGGCGTATTTTCAAACCGTTCGATTCCCTACGGCGACAGGGAGCTATGTCACTGAGTTGCCAGGTCGAGAAATTTACCAACATTTTGGTAAAAGATCACGCAGATAAGATGGCTAACCAAAGTTGCTTTATTGCTATCCACACTACTAGTGCATTCGCAGGACCTTCAAAGGTTGACACCATTTCTTTGGTGTTTCCTAAAGATAAATAAAAGTGTCTCTTCGTAGGCAGGTGGGTCCAAATGAGCATTTATTTCTCTTTGCGATTCCAGTGAGGCACAATAACACTATGTATCAAACTTTTATCCGAAATAAAACGGCCAAAACTAAATGACCGGTCTCCAGCGGCCAAAACACCTGAGAGAAGCATCTAAATAGCGGATAACAGGATATGGGTGGTTCAACATCTGTCGATTTGCAGAGCCCAGGAAAAGTTTTCCTACGGTGAAGCCATTTTACAGTACCTATTTGGCAACCCTCGTTCAGTGAAAAACCCTTCTGCTCGCAGCATACCGGGTGCTGATATGATAATGTGGCTGATATAAGAAACAGCCGAAACTCAGCAACTGATACTACTCTTTCGACACACAGACACAACTGATAGATAAGCTTTGAATAGGGCTACACCACGGTTCAACAACTAAAATTTTACAGACTTTCAGAGTCCATTCTCTTATGGGATTTGGTGCTTAGTACCCCTGGCAACCCTCGCTCAGTGACAAATCGTACCTGCTCGCAGCACAGCACCCGCGTAATGGCGGCCGATACCTATCGTAACCCGCCAAAACTGTTCAACTGTACAACTCTTTCAGTACTTTCAGTAACTGTACAGACTAACACAATTGTTAAGCGACGTTACAAATTATCTGGAGTTTTCAGAGTTTCAGATTCCAGGATCCTGGCAACCGAGCGAGGGTTGACACATCGTACCTGCTCGCAGCAGCACCCGCGTAATGTGGATGATATAGGAAACAGCCAAAATTCAGCAACTGATACTACTCTTTCGACACAAACTTCTATGATTTTACAGACTTTCAGAGTCCAGAAAAACATTCTCCTATGGGATTTGGTGCTTAGTACCCCTGGCAACCCTCGCTCAGTGACAAATCGTACCTGCTCGCAGCACCCGCGTAATGGCGGCTGATAATTTATGCCGTAATTAAGCCGTTACGCGAACACCGAACTGAGCACGCCCTTATTGAGAACACCACTGGTATATTTACCAGTCAGATATTGGGGCTCATTTTCAGATACAGAGAGGCCATATCCTGTGGGACACCGAGTCTATGAATGACACGACAAGACGTTACGCGAACACCGAACTGAGCACGCCCTTATTGAGAACACCACTGGTATATTTACCAGTCAGATATGGGGGCTCAGTTTGAGCTACAGGCTTATTCATTCCTGTGGGACAACTAGTCTACGAACAACACGACAAGCCGTTACGCCAACACCGAATTGAGCACGCCCTTATTGAGAACACCACTGGTATATTTACCAGTCAGATATGGGGGCTCAGTTTGAGCTACAGGCTTATTCATTCCTGTGGGACAACTAGTCTACGAACAACACGACAAGCCGTTACGCCAACACCGAATTGAGCACGCCCTTATTGAGAACACCACTGGTATATTTACCAGTCAGATATTGGGGCTTAGTTTGAACTACAGAGAGGCTTACTCATTCGCCTCCCCCGATACTAGGACCGCAAAATTGTTATAAGAAAAAGAAAATTGTGTCATTCAATTTTCTTTTTTTTACAATGTCTTATCATTATTTTTGTAATGTCTATCAATAGGTGAGTGATAAGTGATAATTTTTGTATCCAACATAAGTGATATTTTTTGTATCCAACATTGAATAAATGCTTTTGTATTTTGTATTTGTATTTTGTATTCCTGTGGGATACGTAGACTGCGAACGACACGACAATTGATTTCTCTTGCTATAATCGCCACCGCAAGACTGGATCTGCTATCACTTTGTAGTCTCGTTGGGTTGGAAGTCATAGAATCTACGACTGAACGGTCTCTAAAATTATCCTCCAAAAAGTTCAAATCCATTCAAATTCATGTATTCGTCAGTTTTATGCGCAAAGATTTCAAGGGTGTCCCAGACAAGATTTACATCAAGAATCAAGATAATTTATTTGCAAGAATATAGTTACAATAGGTCTTAACAATTAAAAAAGTACATAATATTCGGCTTGCATGCAAGCGTGCAAAATATAGAGTAACATGGAAATTCACAAGTAATACGAAGTAGAATCTAAATGGGATTAGGTTAAAGCGTTTTACAGGTAATTTACTTTAATACAGATTAAGTGCGAGGAAACAGCACCCGGCGCCAATCCGCCAATGGCAGCCGGCCGTGATCACGCGATCTTCGCGCGTCGTTACCCAATTGGCGCGCGATTAGCCAATTATCGACGCGTTCACCTGCGAACACCAATCGCAAACGATCGGTTCACTCACTAATTTGCTAAATACCGTTATAGTACCGTCATTCGAATAGGCGACACTTAACAGCTGTCAAAATCATGTTCATGCTAGGTATAACATAAGGTATATTTTTCTTTGTTGAGATGTTTCCTAGTATGGGTTTGACAGCTGTCAAATATGGCCTATTCGAATGACATTACTATACTTTTACCTAGTGTTTATTTAAAAGCAAAGGCAATGGCTAATTTCAAAGGTAACGTGCTTCGGAGGGTCGGTCGGTTGCTGTCTATAATTACTTAGACTACAGTCGTAATACAGCCATGTCAGAGGTCTGCTACTTGCAGTAGAAGGTTGCAAAACTCTGACAACAGGGTACATCGGGTTGTTGGTCGACTTGGTGTACTAACTACTTGAAAAAAAGAAAAGTGATTTAGAAAATGTTGCTTCAAAACGGTCTTGAAAACAGCTCTGATTTTTGGTTGTTATATCAACCAGACATTAAGATGCGACTCATTCAAATTCTCCGAATCTTTAACAATCCATTGTGTTCTCTAATATAAGCACTTAGTTTAATATTAGTCACTGTAATCGTTTGGCAATGAATCAATCAAACATGTTGCGAATATCAAATGAGTCTAAATCAACATAATTTATTCCTGTACCTGACATCTTTACCACTGGGAAAATTATGATCAGTAAATTTTGTGCGGATAGTTCGATTTTGCGATTCAATACAGCCATCGAACGGTGGATGAATGGCAAGTAACATTTCAGTATAATTTGTAAGCTGAGCCACGAGGTTAAGGTTTTGAGACCTTGAGATTGGCAGTAAATTGAATGAAGCAGACGCAGGAATAGCAATTCTTTGAATCGAAGACTTTGTTCTAATGAAAACAGAAAAGTGAAGAAGATTGGCCACGACACGACAACTTCATAAAGCACATCATTGAAGGAAAGGAAGAAGGAAATAGAGGTAGAGGTAGAAGAGGTAGAGGTAGACTTTAAATCACTACCCAAAGAAAAATTCATTTGCGGAGAAGAGGGAAAGTAAGAAATTATTCCACCGACGAGAGTATAACTCTTTAAATTTGAAGAAGAAAGTAGGTTTTGTGAAGATAGGAAAAATTCCAAATAGGAAAAATTCTTCGCCAAAAGAAAACTATAGCAATACTCCAATGTTTAATACTTTGGATGAAAAATATTTGAACGCAGATCCAGAAGCCACATTACAAATATAAGACGAAGCTGAGAATAACATGCATACAGCAAACCACAGTGTGTCGAAACCAATGTCAACACGATACAGTTTCCTTAAGCAGGTGTAATGAGAGCACACATATTGGTTTAATCAGTCCTTAGAGTACATGTAAGGAAGCTATGAAGTGCGACTAACTAGGTATGAACGGTTGTTACGAGTCTGAACACAACCTCTCTGTCTTTCAGTAGCAAAACAAAAGCGACAACACTGTTAATATAGATGTATTTCCTAGTTTTCCTGTATTTGATAACATGCTTACGCTCGGCACAATCGCCCGGAGCTATAGCACAGAATATATAATAGTACTAGGGTAGAGCTATAGGCGCACGTTCTTAATATTATAGCTTTCTTATGTCTACTCTAAGAAACAGTCGATGTGACTGGGCTGCAGCTTGAACCGGCGACCATAGGCAAACAAACGGATGACAAGCTGGCAAATAATGCCGGTAACTGGCCGCGGTAGTGTTACGTTTGAACAACGCATGCCATGCCTGCGTGCTTCTGCTAGCCTGGTAATCAGGGAATGTTTTACTTAAGTATTGTTAGAACTTTGAACGGGTCATTCGTCGACTCGGTGTCTCGTACATAGAAGAACATTTTTGATCTACCCAGTTTTGTAGTTTCGAGTAACTGGCCGCGCTAGTGTTACGTTTGAACAACGCGTGCCTGCGCTCTGCTGCTAGCCTGGTAATCAGGGAAAGATTTACTTAGGTATTGTTAGAAGTTAGAACGAGTCATTCGTCGACTCGGTGTCTCGTACATAGAAGATCATTTTTGATCTACCCAGTTTTGTAGATGCGAGTAACTGGCCGCGGTAGTGTTACGTTTGAACATAGCGTGCCTGCGCGCTGCTGGTAGCCTGGTAATCAGGAAATGTTTTACTTAGGTATTGTTAGAACTTTTAACGGATTGTTCGTCAACTCGGTGTCTCAAACAACAGAAGAAAAATAAACCAGTTTAGCTGCAGCTAAGTCAAAGTTTGTCAAAATACCTACCATAAAACTAGGCGCTCCCACTTCAAACTAATTTTCGCCCGTTGTGATACTTTATAATCTGTCTGTTAGCATATTTGGCTGTATAAAATAATCAAATCAACATAGATAGATACAGTTAACATTATATGGTACGGAACATCCATGACATAGCCCCAAATACATAAGAATCTTTGCTATCCATTGCGATTTCCAAAAAACGACATCAAAAATATTTTGCTATAGAAGAGAGAATGTACACAAAATTCATAGGTCACATGACCCCTGTCCATAATCCACACGTAAGCAATAAAATAGCAAATTTACAGCCAATAATAGATACAAATTTATATTGCCTAATGAATTATTTAGTTATTCTGTCCCTGCCTGTTTGCGATAGCCTACGATGTAAAAAAGCTGTGAATGTGTGTCTGTATAATTGTATCTTCTTATGGTGTTGGAATGGAAATGTTATTGGTGTTAGGGGGACATTCGCATTGAACGGACAAACCAAAAAATTTAGGATAAGTAAACTATTTATTTTGGGAATATTTTCATCTTCTAACTCTTGTGTCCCTTGATTTACGATCGGGCCCGAAATATGCAAAATAAAAATCGTTTCAGTTGGGTGTCGATGGCATGTCAGTGGGTTTGGTTTTGGTAGTTGTTGTAATCTGCTAAGAGCAGCATGGGAAATCACATGGGCAATAGAAAGTTCTGGCATTACAATGGCTAAAAATTAGCAGACTTAGGGCGAACGTTTTCCAAGTTAATGAAATCAAATAGGATCAGTGAGTTATGTTTGCCTTGCTGCTATCGTGTGAAGGGTCAATAGGTAACCCGCATCGAATTATCTCGGTTATTTCGTGGAAACACAATCGACACCCGTATTTGAGATCTGACCAATGTGTGTTTACAATGTTACATTCTCTCTCTTCGTGTGGGACACCGAGTCGTTCAAGGACGCGATGAACCCTGGTGTTAGAGTTTTTCAACCGCTTACTGCAAGTAGCAGGCCACTGACATGGTTGTGTAACGACAGCTATCTAAGTAATTATAGACAGCAACTAGGGATTGCAATCCCGCGCCTCATTCAATCCCGCGGGATTCATTTGCGGGATTGGGCCAATCCCGCGCGGATCCCGCGGGATCCCGCATCTTTGTAATCATGTCAAAAATCTAATCTAAAATACAGATTTTTCTTCAAAATCGACTTTAATTCAATAAATATTAACGTCATGTGGAGCTAAATTATTTGTTACCAAACTTAATAAAAATTTAAATAAGTGTAATCAAATAACATTTCTTTTTACCTGTATTTTAAATTTTTTGACGTATTCGAAAAAGGTAGCATAGCGGGACTGTAGCATACCGGTACTATGGGGTATTTAGAGCCGTGTTCAATTTTACTCTTTATTCTTATTATTGCTAATTATTATTTTATCACTCTCCCAAACATAATGAAAGAGGGGGCCAAGAAATGTTTTTGTTTGTCAGCAATATTGAGTAGGGTATTGTTAACTAAGTATTTTAAAACTACGGGAGCAAATGTTTCTATCTCAAGATATTTGCTTTTAGAAGGGACGTTTTCGAATCATAATTTGTTCCAACCGTAAGTTCTAGAGCATAAAGTTTAAAAATTTAAAAACAATATGTAATATAGGTCTCAATCTGAAGTTATCATGAAAACTATTACGGATACCAATAAATTTTTAAGAAAAATAAAAAGATTTTATATCTGCAGTTAGTAACCATACAGCTGCAAACAACCCAGCAACAACAACAACAACTACGAAACTTAATGCTCTTGGCAATTAGGTTAAGTTAGGTTTTTTAAACAATATGAATAAATTCTAATATTATAGAAAAATGGGTATTAATGGTTTTGCGAGTATCACCCAGCCTGCGTCTCAGCGAACAACAAGTGAGAAATGCTCTTTCAGTGTCTATGTGTAGTTTCGAATGTTTAGATAGTAAAGAAATATTTTTAGGAATAGAACGTCGAGTTTTTGCCATTCGGAAGCAAAAGTTCACGTGTTTTTTGGTGCGAATTTTCAACGTGCGGGATCCGCGGATCCGCGTTTTAAAGGTGCGGGATCCCGCAAGGCCAAAAATAGCGCGGGATCCCGCGGGATTGCGGATCCCGCAGTGCTGGATTGCAATCCCTAACAGCAACCGGTACCGACGGCGTGCCCATCCGAAGCACGGAACCATCTTGAATTTCGGACAATCAGGTGGTTCTGCCTGCAATGTCCTAACCAGACTGGTAACAAATTCACAAAGTGATAAATATCAACTTTGTGAGTGACCCCACCGGAATTGAACCCGGAACTTTCTGCGTGGCAGGCAGTCATACTAACCACCACTGCACCACATCGGCTGTCGAATCTTACAATAATTTCTATCTTCTCAAACAAACCAATAGATACGACTAACCATTTTGTTGTCTCCATTTGGCTTGAGCTGTGGCTAGAGGAAGTAGTGCGTAGAACATCTATAAGTAGACGACATGTTGTGTTCAACTACCGTCCTTATTAAATGATCCAAGCCTTTCCGCCTGAGGCAGTAGTACTCGCATTCTCGCATTCTCTTGGCGAGCTATGTATTTCCTATTTACTAAACTCAACCCCTCCTGGCTTTGCCAAAAAATACAATTCTTACGTCCCCCGATCTACTTACTTAAATTATGGGGCTATGACGGCAGAAACTCTGAGGTCTCAAACTATGTAGGTACCCTAGAATTTAAGCGTAAAACCTGTGCATTTTTTGGGTTTAACCTGTGATCTACTTTATTTTCGCCACTTATGATCCTTATACATTACCTACAATAATATAATGTTATTGATTCGAATGCCAAGAGCCAGCAACTACCGGTATAAAATCCGAACGGAATGCTAACGGATCTGGGAAGACGACGCATGAAATGAAGTCCTTCCATCCATACTGTGTCGCGAGCCACCAGCCATTCTGCGGGTAATCGTCCGCGACACATTGACTACCTGAGAACTGACTATGCTAATGCTTTGGTTTTGTACAGGGCCCGAAGTCTGCTAAATGAAAATCGTCTCATTTGTCTCACGAAATAGAGACTTGTAAGTGTAATTAATTGAGAAGTATTATAAATTAGGTACCATAATTAAGTAAGTGTAACGAAGACAAATGCCAAAGCAAGTTTTTTCGTTGCTCCTGCGTCAACGTCGGTTTTTAGTCAGCGGATTTCGAGGCTTCCTTCATTGTGACAGACGTAAGCGTTATAAAGCGTCATGGTCAGGTGTGAGACCCGCCTAACCGAGAGCAACGGATGCGTAACTCATTTTTGCACGTCAAGAACACCTTGTGAATAGCAAAGTGAATGGAATATTGTATGCAGCCACTATTCTATATGACAGAAGGCGTGAATAAGTAGGTAGGTACTTAACATAAGAGTTTCCGTTACCATAAATCAAATCCAGCTAGTTGGCGCCATAAAACGGCCGTAATCTGAGAATATTTCAAAATTTTCAATATTCTAGCGTTTTAGTGGAAAACTTGTAATGCAGATTACACAACACAAACATAAATTTTAATTTTAACACAATCCGATGCATTTAGCGACAAGTGTTCCACGGTTTACGACACAATAAAATTGTTGTAAAAACGGAATCACGAAACAATGCGTAGGCCGACTCCATTTCTACATTTCAATTCAAAAATATTCAAATATGGAACGGAGGGAGTGTTCATAAATGCAAACAATATTACTTTTTCATCAGAGATTGCGCAAAATGGTGTTCGCTTTCAAGTGGCCAGTGACGGAACAAAGTAATTTTTTAAACGATGCCACCCAGACACATGGTAATGCTGTCGTAAAAATATTATTACTCACGCTCTAATCTTCGCGAAAACAGAACTTTATTGATGTGCTTTACGAGCGATTTTAATTTTAAATACGGTCAGGATGTTCTGGGTGTTTTATAGTGGCGTCGACGGTGGCAACCAGCGTTGAGGAGGTCTTTTTCTGTGTCTGTTCCTTTGGACAATGGTGTGACAACAAAAGCGCAGCGAGATATGTTGACTTAGGGAGCCCACTGGTCGGAGATAGGGACCACCTACGCTCGGTGACACCTTTAAAGGAGTCGCATGTCAAAACCGGGAAGTAAGTACAAGTCGGCTGCAGATAAGAAGTAAATGTTACAATATTGAAAAGAATAATGCCTCGCCCACATAGGCAGTTGCATTCGGTGGGAATGCAGCGTTGATTTTTAGGGTTTCGTAGTCTACTAGAAACCCTTATAGTTTCGTCATGTCTGTCTGTCTGTCTGTCTGTCTGTCTGTCTGTCTGTCTGTATGCCGCGCCCTCATATCTTCGTCAGTTTTAGAGCTATCGACATGAAATTTGGTGAGAAGATAGATCGTATTGACCCAAATATAGAAATGTTAAGAAAAAAATATTTTAAATGTTTTTTGGACCCCCTCCCATACAAGTGAAAGGGGGGCAAAAAAAATTTTTTTCTTCTGTAATATTGAATAGGGTATCGTTGAATAGGTCTTTTAAAACTAAGGAGAAGTTTCTTTGAAACAAAGTCACTAAAATGAGTCTGTCACGAGATATTTGCTTTTAAAAAGGGCGTTTTTGACCCATAATTTGTTCCAGCTGTAACTTCTTAAGTACAAACGCTAAAAATTTGAAATAAATATGGAATATAGCTTACAATCTAACGTTACAATGAAAACTATAACGGATATTGTATCCTTAAAGGTTTCAGAAAAAATTGAGTTTTTCTTTTTGCGGTTGGTCATCATACTGCTGCTAACAAACCAGCAACAAAATTAGGTTTGCAATGCTGAAAAACCTGATATTTAAACGTTGACTACGAAACCCTACTTGTGGGCGTGTCTGACACGCTCTTGGCCGCTTTTTCATTTTTAAAGGCGTACATGTCGTGTTGTAGCAGTTCGTGACAGATTGAGTCGATTGCGCGCCCTCGTGAGCTCTTGATTCTGTAATTGGAACGAAATGCATTCATCGGGCGGGACGATATCTGCGGGCGCGCGCTGATTTGAATCGCAGACGTTTTAAATGCAAACAAACATCCATGTAGGGAACTAATATTCTGCATTAGTAATACTTACTAGGTGATATCGTGATTGTAGGGGCAATACCATTGTTTGATCTTTCTAAGTTGTAGTATTTCCAAAATAAAAAATAAATAGGTATGCGATACAAACAAGGCAATAAATAAATCAAGCTTCTTAATAATACAATTTGTCGTAATCACTGATCAAAATTAACAAACCGACCACGCCGACCATAAAATTATAATCCTTAATTAATTAATAAGCGTTTCGAACGCAACCCGTTCCATTATTGAATAAGCGCGCCAACTCGTGTTTACTTTTTAATTTTATCTTTTTTTACGCGCGAAGGAGAAGGACACGGCTCGTTAGCGGGCACGCCTCGCGTCGGCGCCTGCCAGTATCAGCCCATCTCCTCATTACCGGACAGATTGATGGAGACACCAGCGCACTACAATGTTTACTAAAGTGGCACTGGCCAGTGAAGTTTTTACTTTTTTATTGCAGTTTTGCAGCAGCTTTATTAAAACTTTAGGCAATGGAGTGGAATGGATACAGCCGTTTCTTTTTGAAAGTTGTTTTGTTCTCAAGACGAAATCTGGGCAAACTGCTGGATATACATTATTTATTCGAATATTTCCGGGACACTTATTTTGATGATCGTGTAAAGCCTTTTTCTCGACTCTACCTGACTCTTCCTCGAAAATAATGTCGCCCGTTTATCACACTCGAGACGGCCCCATCCTTCATATTAGGTTTTCTCCCAACAGGTGCGTCTTGTAACTGGATCCACGAAAGCAGCGTTTGAAATGAGAATCGGATAAAAATGTCAGTTGGGTTACGACAAAAACCAAAAAGGAACAGTTTCGTAGAAAGCGTCAGTAGCTTGGACGTGAGATATTTGTAGTGATAATATTAGTTCTAGCGTTTCCCTGAAATGTGGCTTCCGAGAGGGACATATTAATTACTAATAGAAGGAGATGTCTTTCACGATAGCTGGTTTATTAGTTGCGATATATTTGTCTCACGTACGTCGAGAGGCATTGGTGAAGCGTCTGCTTGTACTACTAATAGAGTTGACTGAAGTCAGTATTTTTTCCACGGATTCTCGATGTGGCACGGATCGTGTAGGATAAGCGTTGGTAGGTGTTTTTGCCATGATGAATGTGTCCTGCCTAACCATAGATTCTGTTGAAATACGGATGGTTAATTCATGAAACAACTTTTAAAAAGATAGTGTGTGGATGAAAAGAGGAACAAGATTTTCTGACGTGAAGGTTTCAATTTATTCATATCGCATTTCCGCGCTCTACTCTGCAAATAAACGTTTCATTTTATCTTATTACATCCAATTTTTTCGCAGACAGGCGGACAGCGTGTGATCGCCGTCGTTCCGTTCCGCGCAAACCTCGCCGCGGGCTATGTTACGCGGGAGGAATGCCACATACACCCCGCCACTTAAGATTCAACCGACCTACGCCCAGCATCGTCAAATTCTGCGTCTATAGAAACATTGCGGCGTATGAACTCGCAATAAAAGGCAGCAGCGTCTATAAGAAAAGAACAACGACAAATTCATGGACTGGGATAATAGGTACTTTTATGACATGTGATGATTGTAGGACAAGAAGATAGACTAAAATTCTCTACAAGATATGTGTGCTTACTTGTACAATCAAAATGCTTTTTGCATTTCATATTGTCTCGATAAAAGCACCCACTTTGCCAAAATATTTCACAACAAACCAAACCAACCTCCAGCTTCGCAGAAATTGAATTGTTGGAGTGGACAATCGCCTCAGCCTGAATGACGGAAGAGATTCATCACAATTGGCAGGTAAAATGTTTACTTAAGGACAATTTGAGCTAAAAGCCCATGCCAAATTCCATCATAATGCGATCCCGCGTGCCGTATCGTCGCCCCGTGAAATTGACTTTGTCACTGGCCATAAATCTTCTGGGGAATAAAAAAAAGGAGAAAAAAAGCAAAATGGCATCCTGCGTTCCACTGGCATGGGATGTTTACACAACAGCCGTGGCTGCAAATGGAACTTTTTTGATAATTTCTCAGGAAACGAAACGGTTTTTAGATTCGTCTTTTGTATTTACAGTTCTACAAGGATCTTTTGGCACTTGGGTGACATTGACAGGGGGGCGTGCGTGGGAGCGTCGGGTTGCCAGTTAATAAAATCTGCTTAGTTTCAGGGTATATCGTGTATTTAGTGAAAATATTTTTTTTTAACTGAACTGACAGAAACTCAGAAAAAATACTAAAAGGGATGAGTTATTTATTAAGAGACACAACAATGGAATAAAAAAAGAATATTTATTACTAAACCATTAATAAGTAAGTACAAAACTCAAAATGTTATTAAATTTTTTTACTGTAATTGTGTTCGGCACAAATTAGGTCTAGGGGTTGTATATTATTAAAATCTTCGTCATCCTCATCTGCATGGTCATCTTCTTCATCGCTACTCTCTTCTGAATCTGAGCATAATTGGATAACGAATGATTCGTCTAGATCTCCATCTTTTTGGCGATAATTTTCTTCTAGTTTTTTCACGTGTGAACAATAATTGCACCATTCTTCAACAGAAATGCAATTAAACGCATTTTCCACCATTTCAGGAACTTCGTTAGATGGCTTTCCAATGTTTACCTCCGCCACTTTACGTTTCATAGAAGCCCAGACCATTTCTATGGGATTGAGGTCACAATGATATGGCGGTAAACGCGATATCTGCAATGTAAAATAAATATAATCTTTAAAATTGCACAGGTTATCTCTTGAATAATAATCTTCTTAATATATAAAACTCAAAAAAGACTGACTGATCATCAACGCACAGCCTAAACTACTGAACCGATCAGGCTGTAATTTGGCATGCAGATAGACACTATGATGCAACCATCCGCTAAGAAAGGATTTTTCGAAATTCGAACCCTAAAGGGGTTAAACAGGGGATGAAAGTTTGTATGAAACTTTTTATTCCTTTGAGATATTTGCTTAAATTTTTGTATATAGGAAGAACTTTAGAACTAATGAAGGACGTGTTTTAGAATTTTCCAATTATTAACCCCTGAGGGGGAAAAAAGGGGATGAAAGTGTTATATTTACGCGCAGTCTGCACCTTTGAAGCTACAGTTTTGAAATTTGGCACCTTTATTTTTAATAAACAGTTGATATTATTTTGATTTAGGAGTATTCAAAATTCATCCCCCGATGGGTTGACATAGGGGATGAAAATTACGCATTGTCGTAAATACCAAACCCTTGGAGCTAGAAGCGTGAGATTCGGCATGTGTATTCCTTAAGCAACGTAAGCATCCACTAAGAAAAGAATTTTTGAAATTCATCTCCTAAAGGGGTAAAACGGGGGATGTAAGTTTGTATGAAATTTTTATTCCTTTAAATATATTTGCTTAAAATTTTGTATTTAAGAAGAACTTTAAAAGGGAGTGGGAGAGGGAGAGGGAGAGGGAGAGGGAGAGGGAGAGGGAGAGGGAGAGGGAGAGGGAGAGGAGAGGAGAGGAGAGGAGAGGAGAGGGAGAGGAGAGGAGAGGGAGAGGGAGAGGGAGAGGGAGAGGAGAGGGAGAGGAGAGGAGAGGGAGAGGAGAGGAGAGGAGAGGAGAGGAGAGGGAGGGGAGAGGGAGAGGGAGAGGGAGAGGGGAGAGGAGAGGGGAGAGGGAGAGGAGAGGGAGAGGAGAGGAGGAGGGAGGAGAGGGAGAGGGAGAGGGAGAGGGAGAGGGAGAGGGAGAGGAGAGGGAGAGGGAGAGGGAGAGGAGAGGGAGAGGGAGAGGGAGAGGAGAGGGAGAGGGAGAGGGAGAGGGAGAGGGAGAGGGAGAGGCAGAGGGAGAGGGAGAGCAGATGGGAAAAGTGATGAGGTGTTTGTATTTATGTGCATCAAATCAAACAAAGCAATAGACATCTCTTTGTTATTTCCCTATGAGTACGCGGGCGAAGCCGCGGGTTTTAGCTAGTTAGAAATAAAAAGGTTACATATAAGTAATCATTCTGTTATTTGTAGCACATAATATAACTGATATTTAGTCCATCGAAACTAGGTAAGTGAAAATAAAAATACCTTGTGACCTAATCCTTTCAAAATAGCGTCAACGGCATAAACTGGCTCAGGTTTGTTTCTGTTGACAATTTCCAGAAGTTGTGGTTTTGTATATTCTTCAGAATATTCAATATTATGCGTTCGCAGCCATTCTATTATGTCACCTTTCCGGGTGTTGGTGTTAGGGGGTTTGTTGATACTCGTATTATGATACGGAGCATTATCCATAATAATAAGACTGGGCTCTTTTAAATTGGGTGCTAATTTCTCTGTAACCCATTTCTTGAAATTCGTGTGATTCATATCATCATGATAATCCCCACTCTTTGTTTGGGATTTAAAAACCAAACAGGCATTCTCTACAAAGCCTTGTTTGCCACCAGCATGGACGATAATAAACCTTTGTCCCTTGGATATGGGCTCTAAGACTCCATCTGTGAACATTTTTATTTTTATTAATTTACCTAAAGAAATAAACGAATACATCACACGAACTCAGCTGACACAAAAACAAATTTTGTTACACTCTTTGTGAATTACTTGATTCCCTTTAGAAATATTTTTTTAATTACAATCATAGCCATACCTTCATCACCATCCTGCCAACACTTCCCTGCTGTATGACCAGAATGAATATATGTTTCGTCTAAATAGACAACGGGTAATTTATCCGTCTCATCATTACGCTTGATTGACTGAAAAAAATAAGTACTTAATAAACAATATATATTTTAATGTAAATATTATACAGAGTGAGCCTATGAGTTGACTCAATCAGTTTAATTTGTTTTGTTTATTTTATTTATACCTGTAGATAACGAGCACGCCATGCAGCTATATCATATCTTTCAATCAAGATCTTTCTGTTGCTTTTTGTCCTTTTAAATCGGAAACCAATTTTTTTTATATGCTGCCTGAGAATCTCTCGACTGCCTTGAAATCCGATTTCTTCTTTAAGCACAGAAAGTAACTTGTTTACTGTAGGTATTTCCCTTCGCATAGTATAAAATTCATGGATCTTTCGTCGTAAAACTCCAATATCAAAATTATCCATTTCAATTTTGTCTTTTCTTGTTTTACGGTCCTTTCCCGGTGTAACTATTTTACTTGAAGAAGCTTCAGCATATCTGCCTTCATTAGTAATTCTCGCTATTGTGCGTAAAGATACACCTGCAAATAAATTTTATTTTTTATTTATTTAAGAAACAATTACGTATGTATTATTCTTAAAACCTGTTTAGCCACAGTGTACAGTCGCGACTACATTGCAAAATCAGTTACTTGCATAAATTTAATCCAAGCATACTGAAAGAAGTCCTTTCACTTTGAAGTTCAGTTAAAAGGTTCGAAAGGTTTAAACTGTCCTTTCATGCAATTAGTTTCATAATGTACTCGCGGCCTAAATGTTTAAGTAGAATAAATTTAACAATGCAATATATCAAAATGTTTGGGACAAAGGCCCATCCGTATATGGTAACACTCACCGGTTGCAGCGGCGACTCGTTCATTTACTCTCTCAAACGGAATTATTGGAGCACCGGACCGTTTTTCTTCCTTAAAAAACTCTTTAACGTTTAGCACCATCTGTCTAACACCACTTTTAATCACTTTCGGCATGTTTTGTATTTAATTTTGTTGAAATATCACTAGACCTATAGCGCGAACAGGGAACTGTCATGCAATGACGTTTTACAAGATGGCGGCGTTAGTTCCGATTTTGGCCACGTGCCAAAAGATCCTTGTAGCGCTGTAGTCAGTATTTGGTTTTGTTTCGCTATTTTGTTAGAATGTTTTGATGAAGCTGTCAATTTCGCAATTGTTTTCATAACAATGGACTGACAGACGAATTATCAAAACAAAAACGAAACATGAGTTTGAAGCTCACGAAACACGGAAAGCTAAGAATTAAATAAAAGGAACTTAAAGCTAAAATTATGAATTGGCCATTATGTTTAACTAGAACCTGAAGTACAGGGAATAAATATTACTTACGGTCTAGGAATGTTGGTTGTTCAGCAAATAAGTTTTTACCGAGAACGAGAGAGCTAGTCATAAAGCATGACCATTATACCACTTGGCTCGAGTATTTTGCATAAAAAGATTTACGATCAACTCTGGCACCGACATATGCCATTATCGGAAAAATATGATGTTTTTCAGCTGAGCAATGAATGAATTAATATCGAGAGGGGTCCTATCGGTTTACTAGTTTGGAGTGTTGCCAATAAAATAGTTTTAAGGCAAGTTTCTCCGCGGTCGTAACTCTTGGCCTCGGATTGCCAGGACCGGCAATAAATGTCTGTGTGGAGGCACCATCCAGCTCGCGCTATCAATCCGGTTAGCATCCTATCGACCGTCGCCATCTAACGGGCGACGCCATTCTGGAACGTCGCGCGCCAAAAAGACAGTGCTGCCAGCACAAAAAAATACGAAAGGACGTCGGGGTAAAAATGGAGTAAAAAACGCGTGCCGTATGGCGAGCGACCCGCGCTGCAAGTTGCGGTTTCAACCTCGGCTTTATGATGGATGCGTGTGGGTGGTTATTAATAGTTTTACCTCCGTACATGGATGATTATATGCGATCATTAACTTGTAAATTATGAGCTTGGTGTATAAATTGACGGGATGACTTGTCTCCTGTTTGACTACTATGTGTTGCTGTTCTTTTATGGCCGCGCAGACAGAGCTGGGGTTTACTGCAAGTGAAGAGCGTAAATCATAATTATCACCTAGACATAGTATTTGCAATGAAGGAAGCTTTCTTCGGAAAAGCTTCTGTACTTGAAATGTAGAAACTGTACGTCTGTTTTTTGGTCATAATTTCAAAATACTGGGTTATTTTTTAGTCAGTGCGCAAACTTTGCAGGGTGTTTCTACTCGTGATTCTGAACAACTTTGACTATGGGACCACCTGCGAATTCGCAAAACATATTTTGGATGTTCCATAGAAAAATTCATACCTACTCGGCAAAAATGTATGGATGGAACAACCAAATTTTTTTTTTAGATTTTGCTGGTGGCCCCATTGTAAAAGTAGTTCAGAATCACGAGTAGAAACATCCTGCAAAGTTTGCGCACTGACTAAAAAATAACCCTGTATATGAATACAGCCAGCCATTTAAACGACTCTACAATCGAAACAGCATGTGCGATCCTAGCTATACCTATATGTGAAATTTAAGTGACCGATAGCAAAAATGCCGAATGGGCTGAAACAAGGCTGAAATATGAAAAAAAAATTGGACCTCCCATCCATAGTAAGGTCAACCGGGGGAATTGCGTCGTATTTTTCATTTCTTGAGTTTGATGGCCCACAAATTTTATACTAAGAAGTTTTTTTTCACAATTTTATCAAATATGTATTTCGTAATGAATTAAGTTTAAGATTTATTGATAAGCTTTCTTCAAGTCTGACACACAAAAAAGTTATTCAGGCTTTTTTTAAAACATGGATTTTAGCCGCATTTACCCCAGAATGGGTAAATGCGTCTACTATGAATTACTCCCAAACCAGAGAGTATTTTATGATGAAATGAACAGTGGAAGCTATCTTTGAAATTCCATGTTCATATATTCTTTACATGTGAAAATTGAGCAAAAAACCAATCAACTAGAGACATTTTAATCTGCGTGGGGAAAATGCGTTACACTGCTGTATGACGCATTTACCCAACGACCAATCCAGGGGTTCTCAACATTTACTATAGGCGGATTTTTTTTTTTTTTTTTTTTTTTTTTTTATTTATGATGGGCTTACTCTTGACCCCAATCTTACCCTAGAGCAGAGATGGGATCTACGGTGGAGCGAGCTTGCCCAGAAGATGCCTATTCACTCTAGACTTAAAGAGATTCAGGTTATATGCACTCGGAAATACAGACGCAGGCAGGGAATTCCATTCTTTAGCCGTGCGCATAATGAAAGATGATTTGAAGCGCTTAGTGCGTAATGTGGGTATATCAACTAAGAACGGATGGTAGCCGGCCGTGCGTCTGGATGTCCGATAGAAGAAAGGAGACGGTGGTATGAGCTCATGCAGCTCACGCGCACACTCTCCGAAGTACAATCTGTAGAAGACCGATAGGCAAGCAACCTTGCGGCGGTGAGCCAGGCTGTGAAGCTTGGTCGCCACCAGTTTTTTATCGCCTATTAATCTCTTGGCTCTGCGTTCCACCGAATCCAGTGCAGCAAGTTGGTATTTAGCCGAGCCATCCCAAAGGTGACAGCAGTACTCCATGCAAGATCGGACTTGAGCTTTATAAAGAGTTAGAAGCTGTTCAGGCGTGAAGTACCGCTTGACTTTATTCAGGACGCCCAACTTTCTAGCTGCAATTTGAGCCTTGGACTCGATGGTGGTGCCGAAGTTGAGGTCAGAGGACAACTCCATGCCAAGGAGTTGAAGAGTGTTGGTCACTGGAACAGATGTACCCCGAAAAGTAGGAGAAAAGGTGAAAGGACTCCTTTTGCGGAGAAAAGACACGCCTGCGTTTTTGAAGCATTGAAGCTGACGAGATTGTCTTCGCCCCACTGGGAGACGTTACTTAACGTCAGGCTCGTACGCTCAATCATAGCCTTTCTCAATCTTTGGATTTCATCACCACTGGCTCCTGCGCCGGACAGATATTTCTCGGTGACAGTACTGTCATCTGCGTACCCAACAATTCCTGAAGATAGAAGGTCATTGATGTGCAGCAGGAAAAGCGTCGCGGAGAGTACAGACCCTGAGGAACTCCGGCGTCAATAGCCTTGAGGTCAGAGGAGCAGCCGTCTATGACCACTCGGATCGACCGTTCACTCAGGAAGTCAGCCACCCAGCTACAGAAGCCAGTGGGTATGCCGTACGCTGGAAGCTTGCTCAACAGACTCGCATGCCACACCCTATCGAAGGCCTTTGAAATGTCCAGCGACACTGCTATTGCTTCGCCGTGGTTTTCAATGGCCTCGCCCCAGCAATGCGTTACGTACACTAGAAGATCTCCCGTGGAACGCCCTCGGCGGAAGCCATATTGACAATCACTGAGAAGATCATTGTCTTCGAGGTACGAAAGCAGTTTGCAGTTCAGAACTCTTTCCATAACCTTACAGAGTACGGAAGTGATGGCGATCGGTCGATAGTTGCTAGGGTCGGCACGGCTACCCTTCTTGGGCACAGGTTGCACATTGGCAAGCTTCCAAGATTTTGGTACAATTTTGACACGAGAGAGGCGGTACAAGCGTGTCAGTACAGGAGACAACTCAGGCGCACAATACCTCAACAATCTTGCTGGTATGCCATCAGGACCACTGGCCTTGTTCACGTCCAGACTGCGAAGGGCTCTACGGACCTCTTTATTGTGCACTGTGATCTCAGACATCAAAGAATCACAGTGAGGTAAGGTGGGTGGATATTTCGAGCCAGCGTCTATACGAGAGTTGCTCGCAAACAGATCGGCAAATAAATTTGCTTTCTCTGCCGCGGTGTGGGCAAGCGACCCATCAGGTTTCTGCATTGGAGGTAGTGAGGGACGGCAGAAGTTGGATTCGACTGATTTCGAAAGGACCAGAACTGCTTACTACCCGGTGGGTGTGATGCAAGCTTTGCCCCAATACGGCTAATATGGTCGAACCTAGCTTTTCGTAGCACCCGTTTGCAATACCTGGCGGCGGCATTATATGCTCTCTTCTTTGCTCGCACTCTTCTCGCTCGCACTTTTCGATCACGAGCTTTTACCCAAGCAAGCGGACTGTTTACGAGCCTCAGCTCGAGCACAGTCCGCATTGAACCAGGTTGGGCTTTATAACCGAGCAGGATATCGGAGAAAGGAATGAAATATTCCATTCCCTGCCGGATTACAGCTGTGATCGCATCAGCGACGTATGAGGGTCTTCCGAAGAGAAACACATTTGCCGCCACGGGTATGAAGCAAAGAAAGCACGCATCTCGTCCCAGTCTGCTGACTCGTATCGCCATACTCTCCTCGTGCCCCTAGGGTGTAATCCGGAGGAGAGCAGATGGACACGGATTTCACCACACAGTGGTCGGATGATCCCAGCGGAGCCGAGACCGAAACCGAATGTCTGTGCGGATCAGTTGTCAGCAGAAGGTCCAGGCAATTGGGTGTGTGGTCTGTGATATCTGGTATTCGCGTCGCTTGTTCCACCAGCTGGGTGAGATCTAGCGCCAATGCTAGTTTACGCGCCTCTCGCCCAGCATGGTCAGTTTTCTGGTATGGGAACAGCCACTCTTTATGGTGAGCATTGAAGTCCCCAGAAAAACAAGCTCTGCTGTTGGATATCGCTGAATTGCTGTATCTGCCGTCTCAGAGAGGTACTCCATGAGTCTAGTCGTCTCCTGATCTCCGCTGTGCGAACGATAAACACTGGCGTAGAGAGTTTTCTCTACTCCAGTGTCAACCAAAAGCCACAGCACGGGAAACCCTGAATTCTCAAAGCCACGGAGACGCTTACAGCAAACGTCATCGCGAACATACACACAGACCCCTGCACGCTTCTTAAACTTGTGCTCAAGAGTGTAACCAGGGTAGTTGAGGTATGCCACGTCCAACGGTGTTGCTATCTGCGTCTCCGTTAAGAAGAATAATAAGGATTGTAATATTAAGAAATACAAATTGACAAGGTAATAAATGTTATTACAGATATTTATTCATCTAAAAGTGCAGTCCTGTTTGCGCTTATAAAAATATTTATCTAAATGAGACCAGGAACAAATTAATACAAAAATTTGACTCCAAAGGCGACTTTTATAATATTTTTAACAAGAAACTGCTTATTCAATGTAGGCAATCAGAAAAATAAAATAAATGAGTAGCTCAACATACTATAATAAGTCGTTTTTGCCTAAGTATTGGTTTTTTTATTATACATGAAATAATATTTTAATGCAAATAAAAAAAATAAAGGCTTCAAAATTAAAAATACATTTTCAGCGTAACAAACAAAAAAGTTCATGAAAAAATACATCCATGAAAAAGTTGAGTACCCCTGGCATAGGGGTAAATGCAGCACACAGACGCAATTACCCAAAAAAAGTAGACGCATTTTCCCCAAAAATTTTTACATAACCTTCAATTTTAAACTTTCATATCTCAAAAATTACGACGTTTAGCATCAAAATAACTACGTGTTTAGACGAGCAATAATATATTTCGTACTTGGAGTACAAAATCTAATAAAAAATCAAACAAAAACCATGGATTTTAATGGATTGAACGCACTTACCTCTCGCTCCTCAACTTGCTCACGATCGACTGATTTAGAAAATGGTCGATATCTCAAATGTCCGACATACAGGACCCTTTGTGACTAATTTAAGATGCGAATTTAGTTCAAACTGCTACCTGTAGATGGCTGAAGTTGTTGCAAAATGGATAGTTTTTGAGAAATTGCCCATTGCCGCTTTTACCCCATAGACGCATTAACGCAAAATGAATGGCAATTTTGTATGGGAAGTCCAAATAAATTTTTGATACTTCGACCTGTGTTCCTAGGGGAAAGTTGTTCCTTATCACCAGCTCTTCCTTAGTTTCAGTATCGGCCACTAGTAAAATTTCACCTTACTGTTTAGACTTAGGTATGAAGTGTAAATCAACTACCTCTACTTTTGAAAACTGTAATCGTTAAAAAAACTACCTAAAAAAATAAGTGTACCTATCTAAGTGTTTTTTTTTTCTAATTTGTTTTGTTTCAAGTTCTCTCGCTTGGCAGTGTACATGATTATTTTTCACGGGTCACAAATTTTAACGACCGCCTCCTAACCGCGTTAACTGTACCAATTAACATTCAACCAATTAAGCAACAAGATTAACTCTTGTATTATGTTAAGATAAGGACTTGACTCGATGATATTTCTCTTTTTTTACCCGACTGCTTCAGAAAGAGGGTTATGTTTTACGAGAGTAATGTATGTAGTATGTAGGTATGTACCTATGTTTTCACACACGGTTTCTTATAAGAAGTTGTTCAGTTTAATGGCCTGAATACACCCTATATTCAGAGAGCTGTCTCTTACACCCTGTACATGTATGGGTGTTACTGCTATTTATTTTTATCAGCTGCAAAATTGTAGATCGTGTGACTTTCTTAATGAACAAATTTAATAGTTAATTAAGAGATATAATATTAATGGCATCTGCTGTGAACTTTAAGTAAAAAAGTAATTGTTCATCGTAAAGTTTTATAGCCAAATAAAGTTTAATTTAGATAAGTTTTTGTAAACTTCCTGTCATGCTGACCCCCCAAGTAATAGAATAGTTTTTTCACCGCACAGAAGTTATTATTCCTAATAAGCATAATTATAAAAAAAAAACAGATCCTTACTGCAGTATTTCAAAGTATTTTTGCTTTTTATCCGCCATTTTGAATTTATGTAATTTTAATATAGCCAGTGTCACGTGCGCTGCTGACACGAATCTATCGACGGCTGTTGCCCGTGAAGAATTTTCTTGTCCAAATACACCAAGTAGGTACAGACATTATATGATCGTAGCGAGAAAAAATGGTCCCACGAAATACGCGTAAAATCAGTAGATAAATATTTTTTTGCTCCAAAAGTCCAAATGCATTTCAAAGTCTCTTATCTGCAAAGATTTTTTTGCGTTTGTCTTATCGGAACGTCACACAGCTGCAAATCGCTTATCAGTCTCAAAAACTTTTAAGTAATAAATCACTTTTTGTAGAGCTAGATAAAGTTGTAATTTATACGGAATGAGAGGGTCAGGATATAAGAATTTTCAGCTTTCAATCGCTCTACATTCTATTAAAATTCTCTGTCTATGTTCCTAACTTATTCCCACAGGAGATAGAAATACCAAAGAATTACTCATCTCCTAAACATTGGTTTAAAATCACCCACCGCAGAACAAACAACCACAACTGTTAAAAATCGACAGCTAAAAATACAGCCATCAGAACATGTCCCTATGATTTATTTAACGCCGTGTTTATGTTGGGGACAGGACGTGTATGCCAGTTCTTAGTTTACATTACAGGACAACATATAAAACATACTACCCTCCCTTATAAATCACAAAATAGGGTCGAAATTGGCCTAAAAGATCCTACAAACTACGATTGTTTAGTGGTTTTCCGACAGAGTTGCAGACGCGGTTAAGTCTTCTATATCCGAATGGAATAAGATTCAATTTTGGAATTCAAGTTGACAACAGATGCATGTGAAGTAGGTGTAGGTGTACAATGCGCGTGGGCCAGTGCGCGGGCGCAGCCAGTGTTGCCAGAAGCCTTTTTTTATCAACTTGGAAAAAATACGGGACGCGCGATAAGGACGATAAGTGATTTTTTGCAGAATGCACTTTTGTAGACTTGAGAATATTGGTTTTTGCTTTGAGACATGTCGCCAGTTCCATTTAGCTGTACATATTAAGAACAATTAGTTATATCACTTTTTATAAAGTGGCTATACACTCTAATTATGCGCAACTTGTATCGAAATTAGTTTAGTACTTTCCAACCTATGTTACGGGTAATTATAGGTATGCGCATAGTCTACACCATAAGAATAAATAATAACACTACCGTGTAGAAGTGAAACTCCTTTGTCTGGGCCCGAAAAGCCGCGCTTTAAATGCCTACTTTCCCCCTCAGCCCGTAACGCCCCGCGCGCTCCCGCACATTAAGCCAGGGCTGTCACGTGCTAATAGTTTTATTCCAAACTAGCGGCTCGCCAAGCAGTTGCATGACTTTCGGCGTAGTTTGTTTACACACCTACGCGCCATAGGATGAAAAATCGTGCAAATGCAATTATTTTAAAAGATTTGCGATGAATACGAATTTGTTTGTTACCATAATCAGCTAACAATAACTTAGACACCTACCTACCCCAGGTACCTTAAATAAGTAGGTATGTCGGGTTAGGAAACTGAACTGAAACTATGTACTTAGTAGGTACCGACGTGAGTAAAAATAGGAGAACACAAAACCAATACGTACCTATTACGAATGGTAGGTACCTATTTACTGTATCTAGAACCTTTGCTCATCTTTAGGCAAATTAAAAAAATAAGATGGAGAGTCATCTTCGCATCACTTTTACAGCCATAAGCACCATAGTCATTCGGAAAGGCTAAACATTTCCGAAAAAACAAAATTTGACCCGCGTGACGAACGCTTACGCGGCGAAGCGCACTCCCGGCCGAATTGCTCGCAGTGCGAGCGCCAGACGGTAGGCAAATATAATGACCTTGAGCGTGTCTGGAGCGGGAGTGTCGCCTCTAGGTGTGTTTACTCTTATGTCTACACCTATACTCTATCCGCGCGATGAAGATAATATAGCGTCCTCTCAACCGCACTTTTGTATGCAAGTGAAAGGGACAAATGATTGCCCTTCCAGGTAAGTGGGCGTCAACAATTGTGTAAAAACGTCAAGATGCGTTTACATGGCTCTTTGGTTAAAGAAAACTCATAAATATTTTTTCTATTAAATTTGGGTTTCTTTGGTCTATTACAATATATAATAAGTAAAAATAATATTAGGTAAAAGCATCTTTGTATGTTTCACAAAAAATAGTCCAAAATACGCGTAGGAGAAATAAAACAATCGATATAAGAACAAAAGAACGCGTCCGCTCCGTGCAAGCCACAGAAGTAGACTGAATTTCACCGCCATGTAAACGCACCCTTGCCTCGTTATCGCTAACCAATGGCAATCATTTTGCATTTTCTGGTATTATCTTCATCGCGCGGATAGAGTATAGAATCAGAGAATATCACTATTTGTCTACCTACATATTCACCTGCAGATGCAGTAGATTTCAATGAAGATGTTGCGCTATATTCAAGTTCATAGGTATCGAACTAGGGTCCTCCTGCTCATGAGTCAACTACCTAAGCCACTATTACACTCAAGAAGCAGAATCAGAAGCATCTGAAGTCATATTTGCAGATGTTTAGCTATTCGCAGATTTCAATAAAGATGGATTCGTAATTTGTAGCCAACATTAAAATGTCAGTAGACTCAATTCTGCCGATTGCGGCATTAACTAGGTGCAAAACTGAACAACGTTTCAGAAACGAGCGTATCTGTTGAGGGAAAATTAATATTAGTGTTCAACTGTATCGTTAAGTTACACACATACTAGGTGAAATTTTACTAGTGACCGATAGCGAAAACTCAGAACAGACTGGTGATAAGGAACAAGGAATACCTATTGGCCGAAATTTGAAAAAATAAAATGGAACTACAATAGTAAATCAAATCAGCTGATCGTCAATTTTGTATGGGAGGTCCAAAATTCTTCTTCATATTTGGACCTATGTTCCTTGGGGAAAGTATCGGTCACTGTTTAAAAAAGTCGTGCAGCGTCTGACAAACTCTTCTTCTTCTATTTATTGCCTGTACGAATATCCGCTAGCTTCTTATGTCTTCTGCCTTCTTCTTGACTTCCCCGATTTTTTAAAAATTAGCAAAGGAATGCGTATAGAATCTAGAATGAATCCCTTTGTTGGTTTTGTGGCCCGTTCCCTGCGCGGGAGTGCATTTACGATTGTTTTTATGGCATTAGGATTGCATTTCAACTGGCATTACAGCTATTACACTGCTCTGCAGACTTGGTCCGATTCGGTATAGGTACATTGCTGGTTATCTTATGGATCCTCCCTCTCCTCGCGTCGTATTCTTCAATGCAAAGGGTCGTGAACTCGTGATATCCTAGCAGTCGTATTTCCGCTTCTGCCGGACGGTGTTTCGTCATTGGTTCCTGCCTTTGGCAGAGTGAAGAAGCTTGGTCTCCAGGGTTATACGGATCTGATCAGACCATCTGGTAGGACTACGTCCTCTTGGAGTTTTGCCGTCAACCTTGCCTGTGACCATCAGTTGTTCAAGGTTGTGCCCTTTTTTCTTTGCGATATTGCCGAAAAACTCTTTCATCTTATGGGTATCATTACAAAAATCCAAGATAACCAGCAATGTATGCGGAATCGGATGTTGGAGCAGGGTAGAGTATAATAGCCGTTTGGGACACAGGTAAAGTTTCATAGTGTCGTAAATTATGAAAGTCTTATGCATTTGCCATTAAATTGGGTGTGTCGTTTATGCACAACATTTGTAAATGTTAGTAGGCAGCCATTTTAGTACCTGTCTAAGATTATTTTAATGTTTGCGAGTTGGTATGTAGGCAAAGACTACAGCACATTTAAAGATCGATGTGACGCGCTTCGATATTACATCCGGTCGTTCGTCTACCCTGGCCCCACACGACAGAATAACACTTTTCTTTCAAACTATTCTCATTTAAAAATCTAAGCATAGCGGGACTGTCTCTCTCTTTTCGTGTGGGACACCGAGTCGTTCAACGACCCGATTAACCCTGGTGTCAGAGGTTTTCAACCGCAAACTGCAACGGGACTATAGCATAACGAGACTAATGGGAAGAAAAAGTGCAATCTAATGGCATGCAAAAGTCCCGGGTTTTATTCCCAATCGGAACAGATATTATTTGATCTAGGTACTTGCCAAGCAAAAGTCCCGGATTTTATACCCAGTCCGAAAGTCGGAACTGATATTATTTCTATGACGAATCGTTCTTTTAAATACGTGGGTGGCAAACTTGGAGGAAGGCTAGGTATGGAGACGCCATACGAAGAGCTTCCCCTCTGTCACGGCCTATGCCCACTTGGGCTTATCTTACTACAAAAACCAGTTGCTGTCAGATCTTTTACTAGAACGAGTCCAGTCGCGCATGTCAAATGAGCTCCGATAAAAAGCCGAATTGTAGAGATAATAATGCCTTTAAAAATATGTAAAAATACAAATTTACAACAGAACAATATCACTTTTCATCTGAAAGTATTCCTCCAGTACAATATCACTAAATAATATATAAAAATAGCGATTGAAAATTGTACATAAGTGTTGCCAGTAAGTCGTACAAAATGTCTGATGTGGAGTTTTTTTGTAGGTGGATCTACAATAAAATAATTGTATTTTGTTCCTTTTGTTATTATTTTGTGTCGAACAATGGTGTTAATCATAGTATCGTTAATTTACAAATAAAGATTATAATATTCCACCATATAATAGGTAACAATTAACGATCTTAGTTTAT
The DNA here is from genome assembly GCA_024500475.1 of Phthorimaea operculella. Taxonomy (NCBI): domain Eukaryota; kingdom Metazoa; phylum Arthropoda; class Insecta; order Lepidoptera; family Gelechiidae; genus Phthorimaea; species Phthorimaea operculella. Next base: position 5,047,671 of record JANFCV010000017.1, read on the forward strand.
TGATGCCTTTAAAAACAGTAAATAGCTTGTTAAGTAAGATTAGAATGTTAGTTTGGGATTGTTCTACTTATTCAATGATGATCATTTCCAGTCGAAATTCAATGAAAAAACGATAATTTTAACTTGAAGTATCGAGCCACACTCAACCCAAGCTAGTGCAGTGACCCAAGTAATACAAAACGTCGATACTTTTTCTATCGCCATAGTTACAAACCTATACTATGTAAAGACGGTCTGTACCGAAAACTTTGCAGGCATGATCAGATTATGAAATTGAACAACTTTTACTATGGATTTTGGGAAACCCTGATTTTGTTCGAGTTTCATTGAAAATTAATGTCAGTCTCAGCTGATCGGGTGACATCGGATGTCAGCCGACGTGGCGCAATGGCTAGTCCGACTGCCTGTTCAATTCCTTTCGCTCACAAAGTTGATATTTATCACTTTGTGAATATATAATAAAGTTGTAGAGGGTCGAAAGTCTGTACATAGAAGATTTTCCAAAAAAAAGTGTTTGGTGATACTTAAAATTGATAACAGAACACGTTTCAGCAATTTTTAGATTTTTTTTCTGTTTGTCTGTTTATCTGTTTATCTGTTTATCTGTTTGTATGAGGAAGCATCACGCAAAAACGACTGAACCGATTTTGATGCAAATTATACCAAAATGTCGGGAAAGTTACCGACCAGGTTATAGGCTAAAAAAAATCAACCCCTAAAAGGGGGGGTTGCCACTATACTTGAAATAAGTTTGCACGTAAATCGATATCGCGTTGCGTGCGGTAGAGGAATAAGTATTAGATGTAACTACTCAAATTATTTTAAGGGGTGAACCAGTCCATGAAACTGAACAACTTTCCCCAAGGAACATAGGTCGAATAATGAAAAAATGATTTACCTTCCCTACAAATTTAACATTGTCGGCTATGGGCTGGAGCATTTTGTATGGGAGGTACCTACAATTATTTTTTCCTACAGTATGTAAAAAAAATAACTGCAAATATTTTAACGAGTAAACGAGTCCATAAAACTGAACAACTTTTCCTAAGAAACATAGGTCAAAATACGAAAAAAAATAATTTGGCCCTCCCATACAAACTGACCGGGCCGGCCAGAACATTTTGTATAGAAGGTCCAAATTATTTTTCATATTTCTACCTATGTTCCCTGGGGAAAGTTGTTCAGTTTCATGGACTGGTTCACTCCTTAAAATATTAGCAGTTAATTTTTTTACTCCTTGTATTTTGAACTATGTTCCTTGGGCAAAGTTGTTTTCATCCTATCTATTCGAAAAGAACGCGCCGCAAAGTTCTTTTATTTGCACTTTTTAAATAAAGAACTCAACAAGTTCGAATAAAACTACTTTGAATTTAGAACATCTTGATGTTCAGTCAGCGCCAAAGAAATGGAACGCAAATATTGTTCGAATAAAGGATGTATGGGACAACGGCCCATAGTCGCGCCGCCCCGACAGAACTAAAAAAAAAAGATACCTACGCGCGAATTACAGTCCGTAATTTTCAGCAAAAAATACACGATTGATAGAATTTTATTTATCTTTTTGATTAATCTTTTTGAAAATTAGTTCAAGTGACAGTGAAAGTATAACATTGCAATAAAATATGAGGCGCCTTTTATTTTCTCATAGAGGGTGATGAAAAGTAGAGTGAATTACTCGGGCGCAAAATATATTTTGGCTCGGGCGACGTACTTTGAATTCTTCGCTGCGTTCAGAATTCTACTCTAGAATCCCTTACTTCGCTCTGGATTAAATCTGTATCAGGTCGGTGTCAAGTACCCCTGCAATAGTTTTCAAAAGAACATTTCGATAGCGTGTCTTAGAAACCTGCAGCGACATCTATAGTAGGAACTAAGTGCAGAAACAGCTACAAAAAAAACTGTACAAGTGCCGCTTCTGCAGGCCTATCACTTTTTACAGGTACCTTTTAAAAAGTATAGTACCTACACAACTTTTAATAAGAAAACAAAAACAGAAGTGATTATTTCATTAATTGGAAGAAATAGAAAGAAACAAGCAAGCATCCATCGACATGGGTTAAGCTGGGTTTGCTCCTTCACATAAAATTATAAAGAAACACCGGCGTTGCGTTGGTACCTACTGTAGCCAACTACCTATATCAAGGTGTGACTCTTGCGCTCAGAGTTTGAAACAGGAGGGATCGAGTGGGCTTTCCCCTTCATAGACAAGTAACCAACACACATCGGCGGTAGTCTGGGGTTTCTCCAGGTTATTTCATCATCATCGTCATCACCATCATCATCTGCCTGCCCCAATCGTACCAATCACGCATAAAATACTAACTATGAGACAAACATCGAAAATGAGAACGTACCATTATGTGTAAAAATGGCATAAAAATCATGTTAGTTGTATGGGAGCCGCAATGGCAACAGAAATACAACATCTGTAATTTAAATTTAAAAGTTTAACTGTCTTACTAACACGGTTTATGAGATATAAACCTGGTTATAGACAGACAGTGATGTGAAGTCTCAGTAATAGGGTACACTTTTGGTGCGGAACCCTAAAAATAATGGGCGGGTAATGAAATAAGTAAACAATTAATATCAATATCGCACTACCTATTTTTGAAAATGTTGTCAGTTAGTGTGTATAACCAGGCTCACAAAAAAAGAAGACCTAACTGACTCGAGAACCCCAGTTTTTTTTTTTTTCGAGAATTCCAGAAAGAACATAAAGAAAGAAAGAAAATAGGAGAGCCAGCACCACCCAAAGTGGGAAGGTGGCAAGGAAGAAGAGTTCAAACTGTCTGTGTGGTATAATTGTGCATGAATCACTCAAAATTAAGCGATGTTTTTAGATGTTTGGTATGGTGGAAGATAAACGTGCTGATCATATTTGATGATTAGTGAGAACCATTATCAGCACTGGAGGTACTGTCTGTACCTACGTGACGGAACACCAGGAAATCGGCAAAATTTTAAAGTACGCCACTCACCGGGCCTGTATGCGTGACGTGCACGTCATCACGCGCATAGAGATGACGTTGTATCGTCTGGGATTGTATGAGGCACCGCACTACTCGCGTGATTACGTGCACGCATACGCAGGCAGGCCTCTCATACAATCCCATACGATACAATACAACGTCATCTCTACGCGCGTGATGACGTGCACGTCACGCATACGCGCCCGGTGTGTGGCGCCCTTATGAGATACGAAAATGTCTGTATTGAAAAAGTTGTTTAGCATGATGTGCAGCTTCTGTTGGCTCAAAAACTTCTTTGGCGAAACGAAGTTCGCGGGCACCAGCTAGTTGTGAATATGTTCCTAGACTGGTCAGGACACCACACAGGCTGAATCACGTGATTGTCCGAGAAGCAAGATGGTTCCGTGCTTTGGAGCCATGTTCAGTCGTCGGTCCCGGTTGCTGTCTATGGTCACTTAGACGGCTGTCGTTACACAACTATTACAAAGGCCTGCTTCATGCAGTAGGTGGTTGAAAAGCACTGGCACCAGGGTTCATCAGGTCGTTGGACGTTTTGGTGTCCTTTAAACTGTTTAAACTTAAGTGCGACATTTTAACTTTAATTACATATACAGGGAGTAACGGAAAGGGTATAACAAGCCGAAAAAGGAGGTCAAGGTACTCATGAAACTGAACAACTTTCCCCAAATGAACATGGGTCGAAATATGAAAAAAAAATTTGGTCCTCCCATTGTAAATCAATTAGCTGATCGGCGATTTTGTATGGGAGGTTTTTTTTTCATATTTCGACCCATGTTCCATGGGGAAAGTTGTTCAGTTTCATGAGTACCTTGACCTCCTTTCGGCTTGTTATACCCTTTCCGTTACTCCCGGTATAAAAAGGATTTCGCACTTACCTACTTCTTATTACATCGCGGTTTCGCGACCGTTTCGGTCCAGTCGGTGGTCTTTTATCAGCCGAAGTGCTCAGACAAAACACGAATATTTGAAAATTTACTTTATAAATATTTGTGTCCGGTGGAAATCGAACCCACGAGCCTCGGCGTAGAAGACAGATAGATAGTCGAAGTTATTATGTATGACTTGTTGTATAGATGGTTTTTTAGTAAATTCCCTTACATAATATCCTATGATACTTAATGATCAGTAAATAGAAGGTAGGTATTGCATTGATTGTACCTACATAATTGTATTATCTGGTCTATGGGGAAAGAAATTCATATTTTGGTTAATTTATACCTTATGCAATATTTAAAATGATGTTATTGCGCCTATATTTCTATTTACTACAAAATCCTATTCTCAAGAACTAAGTTGCTTTTGAAAATGCAATAATATGACACAATATTGAGTAGACTGATGTAATTAATCCAAAGGTCAAGTATCGATATTGTCGATTCCAACACTAGCTTGATTTGACAGCTTTACCTCTCCCCCCGCAAAAAATGGCAGAAATATTTGTATAGAGTAAAGTAGCTATGACGACTCCCCTCGGGCCGGAACGGGACGGAAGATGCTCGAAGGTGGCAAAACTAGTAAAGAAACGAGAAAGCACAGGAACCCAAACATCTCGTGTCGGTCGCACTGGCTGGATGGAACCACACGGCCATACGGCACACCCCCTTGAGAATATCACTGTCATTGTCAACCGGGTGTGGTACCACGGAACTAAAATATTGGTAACTGAAAGAAAATAAAAAAGTTCGAATTTTAAAAAAGTAAGTGTAGCATACCTACTTCGGTCATGGGCGAAATATAGGTATTCGTATATTTCCTCCATGCTTCGGTAGAGCTGTGCTGAGCCAAATATGTGCCAATTTTGATTAAAGATTTGTCAGAATTTTGTAGCCTTTTAGATTCAACTCTGGTTGTAAGAAAGCGCTTTTAACTGCTGGAGTAAGAATAAAACACATGACTCTATCTTGCAGCTTTATCCATATGATAGTTTTAGTAAAACTGTTTTACGTACCAAAGTTTTTATGAAATAAGTATTTTATGCTAAATTAGATATCTACAGCTATTCCTTTTCGGTACGTACCAATTTTATGTTAGCTGACCTAACCGTACTTTCACCTATAATATTTTTAGTACACACTCATATAATTTTATCTTCGCAGGATTTGTCGTAAATACCAACCCGGGCCCTATCTTGTAAAACGTTCACAGTTAGTTTGTCTGTTTACGCTTTTAACATCGAATCTTGTAACCTGTATCTACAGTCCATTAGTTAAGCAACAGGTTGTTAATTTTAAACCTACAGTTACCCAGAATGTAGGAAGTAGAAAATCAGTGTTCTAACTTATACAGGTTTACGACCTAGGAAGAAAGGCCCTTTGAATACTAAAATAACTTTAAGGTAAGGCGAATCGCACATGCATCGGATGTTATTGCGGTTCGTAACAGACACCTTAAAAATAGTCATCTGTCACAACCGTAATTTAATGCGTTGATGACTTATTTGTATAGAATTTCGTAAACTCCATTCGTTAAAAGAACAGATGCGGCAAATCGCCGGAAAACTATGTAGTGCGTGTAAGAAATGCTTAAAATAAACTTCTCATCTACTTTCTCACAACGGTTCCGAACAAATCTATTAATTTTATGTTTTATCGACTTGCGAGCAAAGGGTACCACCGCAAGCGTTCGAACTTCGAAGTTTAAAATTTTATTATTTCCATTCCGATGCCCGCATGCTCGAGTGTTGCCAGTCGGAATAAAAAATGAATGAAAAACAACAATGTCTCAACCGCAACGAGCGTCTGTTTGTTTTCGGTGTCCAAAAATGCATTCGTCACGCCCCGCGCGAGTAACACACCAGACACCACCCTTTTGATGGACGACTACAATATTTCGTGATTCTTTCTGTTCGTGATACATTGATGTATTTGCTGATGGGACGCTGGTGCTGGCTTGCTGTAGTGCTTTCTATGAAAAATATAGTATCGAAATAGGTAGAAAGTAGCGCCTACTCTTAGGTAGGTACCTAAGACTCTACTTTGTATTTTCGGTACTGTATTGGTTTGTTTAATTTAGCCAATGCAATCCTCAAGTTTCGAAAGCGATGTGTTGCCATTTTCTAGAAGGCTTTATAGTTTTTACAGCTGAAAGAAAATTTAGGAGTGCATCTCTTTTGGTCAGTTTAAAACATACCTACCTACCCGCAGGACCAGTTTTACCATTGGACATACCATTGAGGGTACAAAATTATGCCAGCTGTTTTCTGTATATCCGAAAGAAGACACGTAAAAGCGTCATCAAATATCAATTACCTACACCCAGTAGAAGGAGCAATGGAATCAACAAATACTTACACAATAACTTACTGGAATTGAGCTTTCTCCAGACATGTTATTGTGGTAGTAAAGGATTTGAAGATAATCGAGCGAACGAAATCCGATTGGGTTTCCTTTGTACACCCATTGGGGCTTTGTCACCGGAATATTATTGAATATTATGGGCTACTATTGAATATTGGTAATACACTTGTGAGAGAGAATGTAGCTTTTTTATATCAGGGCGTTTTGGTGGTCAAGGTCATCTCAGACGAAAAAGACGAAGATACGCGCTAAGTATTTTGAGCGAGTGCGAAAATACAGTCAGAAGTTCTGTACAATACAACGCTATCTTTCGAGCTCGCTAGGTAAGTATAGGTTAGAATCGATTGTGATTTTGACTATGCCTGTGTATATTCATTTCTGAAAATTCCTGAATCCTCAGGCAATTTGATTTATGCGGAAATAGTACATTACGTCACAGGCCGAGTATATAGCAATTTCTGGTCGAGTGGCATTGGAAGGCCGAGACGAAGTCGAGGCCTTCTAACTAAAGTAAACGAGACCAGAAATTGTTATTTCGGCCGAGGTCTGTATCGGAATTTCTGACGCTTAAGGCGTTCCGTTTTCCATACAAAAGTTCAATGGAGTTATGTATGTAAAGGAGACAAGAGTCGGTTTAAAAAACTTGATGGGGAGTCCCGTGGGTATATAAGATTGTCGCAAAACACTAAAAAGAATTTTTAAATCATCAGATTTCCCCGTAAAAAGCGAGTCGCCACTTTACGAAAATAGATGGAGCTACTGCTGCAATAAATACGTTAAATTTTATTGTGCAGAAAATACTGATTATCTTTTAACTATAAGTAGTTTTGCGACAAATTTACGTGTGCCTTCATCATTCAGAATAAAGTTTCTTTAAAAAGAAACTCTACAGCTCATGTGTAACCCGACTGAAGTGCAGTTTTTCGTTTGTATGACGTAACGAACCACCTTAAAAAGTAATGTTTATATATGTTTTTGATTGTTCTTATACTTATCATTAAGAATTTTTTGTTGACTTTAAATTTTGTTAATCTTATTTCATTATGAATTTTTTGTTTACTTTAATTTTTGTTGTTTTTATTTCCTTATGAATTTTTATTGACTTTAATTTTCGTTATCTATTAGTTATTTAAGTTTCGACTTTAGTTTGTCCTCTTTAATTTTGATTTATAAGATATACTGAGCGGAAATAACCTTATTGTAAACCGGATTTTAATTGTTAATATTGTTTATTGTTTTTAATTCCATGTAACATGACCTGTATTTTTAAAGATACCAATAAAATGAATATCTGAATATCTGAATGTCTGTATAGTGCTTTTCTCCAATTTGCAAGGAAACAAATATTTAAATCGTGATAAAATTGACACTTTGTAACTTTTAAAGTTCGCAAAGCGTTGGCGCTGGTTTTGCTTACGTTCCGTTTCATAAAGAATGCGCGGGAAATTCACATTCAGCCTTCAGAATTCAAACAAATTGTGTTCCATAAAACACCTAATCACGAAAGTGTGAAGTTTAAGAACCCTTTTATTACCGGCCTAGTCCGGCAATTTCTATTACAGTCCTCTGCGCCTTGACATCATAAATGAGCCCATTGACGTATTCTTTTTTTAAAGTAATGAAGCTATTTCCGAGCAAATTGGAGAAAATATCTTTTCAAACGTGGAGTCAATTCTGATGTCCTATAATTAGACATTTTCTTTTTCATCTTCCGAAAATTATTTGGTACCTACCTACAGCGCAAAAGTTTGGGACCCAACCTGTGTAAAGATTTGTCACAATGTGCAAAGCAAACCCTGGCATTCTATAATGACGTAGGTACCTAATAAATACACAACCCAAGCCAAAGCCAGCCATAAAATGTGTCTGGCAACTTTCTCTGACCTGCCACCTGACCTAACGACTTGATTGATAGATTTATTTAATAGCATAATTAAATTTTCTATTTCGCATATTAAAATATCCATAAAACACATATAACTCAATTTACTACTTAGCCTGGTAATATTAGTATAATAAATATTCTGTGACCGAGCTATAACAAATAAAATGATAATAAATAATGTTCGATAGTTTTACATGTAAAGGAATGCAATTTATTTCTGAATGACATAATTCTGTTCGATAATAATTCAAATATTAATGGAACGGTGGAAGAGGCGTTCGCGCAGCAGCCGTGAGAATATTGTGAGGTGTTACTAATGATTCTCGATTGCCATTTTTAACCGACTGCTTCAAAAGGAGGATTATGTTTTTCGAGAGTATGTATGTATGTATGTATGTGGACAAGAAAATTCTTTTTCACGCGCTACAGCCCAAACGGATTGTTGGATTTTGACATATGAGGTGTCGTTAGATTCGTCTCAGCAGCGTGAGTGACACTGGGTAGGTATATTAAAAAATTCTAGATTCAAGATGGCGGATTTTTACAGCAAAATACTACTTTAAAATTACCTCAGTAGAGTTTTTTGCTTTTTAGCACATCTACTTACTTGTTTTTTAGCAACCATCATAAAGACAAAAAACAATGTGATGCAATTTTAAATTGTGAGCAGACTGGGACTGGGATGGTCTACTAACCATCCATCCGACCGAACAGGACGAATGTACATTATGTAAAAAAATTATACTTCGTATAAAAGTAAACATTTGCTCTTGATTCTGATCTACAGTAAAATACTTAGGTCAGCATTACACGAGTCAAAATCTGCAAACAGTCAAATGTAAAATATGCTTTGCCCATGATTTTACGAAACAATCCGCAATCCCGTTTAGGACTCTGTGTGCAGTTCAAAATGTAGGTACACGTAAACTGTAATTCCCATGGTAGGGGCGATGTCTATTAGTTTTGCGTGAATTAATCTGTATGCAAATGTAAGTATCCGCCGGTAACGAGCCGCGGCGTCGTTATTAATTTGCTCCAATCTGCACCCAGAGGGCGGCGACAGGGTCTAGGGCGTAAGGTTTTTGAGTTTTCGCATGCGAAAGTCAGCCATTACACAAATCTAATCGCACAAACCTACCCCCTAAATTGACAAAGAGTAGTAAAAAGTTGGAGTTTCGGAAGCCAAGATCGTCTTTGGGTCGCTGAGTCAGCGGAGTTAGTTAGTTAGTAAAAAGTGTGATACAAATGGTTAGACCACTTGTTGCGGACTTCCGTACGCGGAACCGAATACCCACTGTTTCAAAAATGCGCCTCCAGCTTTTTTGCTATTCTTCCCTACATTGATGATGTTCTTAGTTTTACGTGGCATTTTGTTGCAAAATCTGATTTGATTTTGTGAAAGTATTCGCATTTTCAGTGACCCATAATAACTACATTCACAACTTTTTTAGTACCTACCTTACTGAATTCCTAATAAGGCCTAATATTGAAGTACTTAGGTACCTAAGGATGTGGGATCGATGCTTTCTTACCTTATTAAAACAGCAATCAAGTGAAATCCCTCGTAGATATCACTGTGAATCTGTCAACAATAAAACAATAAACCTAATTAATTAAAACGATTCGTCACAATCAATAACCACTGGCAGAAGGCAATATAATAAACGATAACTTCACTTGAAGTTGAATTATTCAGTTTCTAAATAACAAATTTAAATAAAGTGGGTTCGATTGTTTAAAGACCGTTAAATAATTTGATAGCGCGGGAAGCCAAAATAATAAATCCATTAGGACAGGGTTCTTGTGCGTTTGTTTGACTCAAAAACTTTTCGAGGGCCTATGTTTTTTCACCAGAGGCAGCTGTGTCGCCGCAGGACGTCCTTTTTTCGACCATAAATATCAATTCTCACAAGCCAACAAAACGCATTTGTATTTATTTAATGCTACGTTCCGTTCCGACCCGTTTCCAACGGAGACACTTCCTTTTACGCGCGCAAATTATTTTACAGATTATTGTGACGATTTTGACCGACGTAAATGAGATTTTGGCATAAATGGAACTCGGATTTGAGGACGGAATCGAGGATACTAGCTTCAAAAGGCCAGGCCAGTTAGATTAGAGATTTCAAAGCGTTGTAACACTCTAATATCAAACGGATTTGAAGCCGAAATGCGCTGACTTAATTCTGTTTGCTTAGCTTTCCATCAATTCGAGGCTCGGCAAATTATTTGTAAACACGCGCTCCAGGAAACTCCCGATATATCACACACGTGCGCGTCGTGTTTTGGCGCTGCGCGGCCATCTTGTTTTGTCGAATGGCGCGGAAACGCGAAATGGTGGCGACGGCCATCGCCACGCCAGCCGCTGTGACCGATGGCTTCATAGAATTTCCCGATTAATGACTTAATAGTTAAAGTTTAACTGTTAAACGGATAAGTTGGGACCGGCGACCGTTGAGTGGAAAGTAATGGCTTGAATAATAGCTGAGTATTACTGCGATTTAGAGCAGTTTAAGGTAATGGCTTCTCGGACTGCTGAGGAATGGTTGTATTTGCATAAGTAAGTTTGATTTACTTAGTAAGAATGTGCTTAACAAAGAACATTTTCCTGAAAGCTGGTCTTTGCTTTTTCCAACCCTGCATTTTCTATATTTACAACTTAGTAAGTAACCTCTCGACCTGGTTTATATCTGCACGACATGTTATTATCATGTATTGAGGGCAGCGCAGGCTAGACAATCTAGACATCCCACATGAGACATGAGACTCAGGGTTATCTACTCTCGGCGCTGGTGACGTCTATTGCCAGACCTAGGAAAAATATATCTGTGCACTTTACTGTCAAAATATTAATCAGTCCACAGTCTCATCCATGGTAGGTAGGTATGTTCGCTGAAAGCAATCTCTTATCTGCATAATTTTGTGTTGTGGTACTAGAATCCGTCTAAAATCTACTAAACTTAAAACTTGAACCTAAGAAGATATGACTAGGACATTTAAATCTTGCAAAAAACCTTCCGACTCAAAATTGTAGTCTTCAGTCCCATTGTTTTTGACTAATGTTCTAAAAACCAGATTACAATCTCTTTTGAACTGTTTACTTTGAAGTTCTAGTTTTCCCAGTTTTCCATAGGTATTCAAATTGGCAACCTGATGTTTCGAAATATTTGACGGTCACAAGTGTTGGACATTTTTTATTGCAACCCAAATGCCAAATGCTTCAGAGGCCGATGGGGACAGGCACTTGAGACATCTGGCAACACTTGTGCGATGTCCGCAGATAACGTAATGTAAGCTTGCCGACTTCGCCGCAGCTGGCAAGTTTGGTTTAGACACTGAACCAACTGACAGGTTTAATCGGGTGGCAAGGCACGATCGAACAGTTTGAATTCCTGATAAACTGGGGATAGAATGTGGCCTGATCTAGGCAGACATATTGGACTCTAGCATACTTCCGAACCTAGAGTAAGCCGCAGAGTAACTACCTAATAAAAGAAGAGAAATTTGTAGAGAGAGACGGAGGAAAGCTAGCTACTTTATGTATCATTTCTGGGCTTCTGTGATGTGACTGGCTTCTGTGACTTGATTGATTTCTTTTATAATATCGTATCTAACATTTTTTACTTTCTAAATTGTGGCAATACTACTTTCTCTAAAATTCCGGACAATGTTTTGTGTAGGCAGCCGGAACAATAAAGAAACATACGAAAACTCATGCCTATACATAGGTATGCCATGAAAAATTATCTCTTCAAAACAAACATTAATTTTAAAAGCTTTTATTTAACTTGCAGTGTATGTATGTAAGTAAAAATGTTTGTTCGGGTCAAATCTTGCAACTCAATTTTGAAGCAGATGTCCTCAACCGATTGAGCTGAAATTTTGTATACACGTATAGTTCGGATGACAATGCATGGCTAGTTATATGACGTCATTCTAAATCTATCATGGCGGAATATCCAAGATGGCCGACAAATAATTTTTGTCGCACTCCTACAATATGGGTGTCAAATGAAAGGTCTTGCTGAGTACAATTCAGAAAATAATATGGCGGACATCTAAATATGGCCTTATAAGATAATTTACAATATGAGTGTCTGATGAAAGGTATTGCTGAGAATTACATATTCGAATTATAAGTTGACATCACTCTTAATTAACTATGGTGGACTTCTTAAGATGGCAGAATATAATTTTTATGCTTTTTTACAATATGGATGTCAAATGAAAGGAATTTTTCAGAATAACTCGAAAAATAAAGTGACGTTTATGTCACTCATAATCATAACAAAACCTGATATGGCGGACTAAAGGTTAGATGGCGTATTAAGTTTATTATGTTTTCTTACTAATGCATTAAACTTTGCATCTAAAGATACATCGCTCGGAAAATTTAATTACCTTCAATGTCGCTCGATAGTTCAAGATACTATAAAATGCAAATAATGTGCACGTTTCGCATACGGGCCCGGTGTGTGGCGCCTCTTGTCGTCACTGGTAATGATGGTTCGTACAAATTTTATAGCAAGCGATATTTTATATGATGATAGAGATACTTTATTTATGTAGAGATAAAATATTATAGTATCTTTACTGTATGTGACGCCCTTTTGATTTGTAGTGATTGATTGAGTCAGATTACGGTCAAGCTCAGCTACAATTAGACACTTTATCCGGTACGGGCAGTACGACATAAGAACGACTAAGTCCAAGTAGTGTGTAACTATAGCTGAGCTTTACCGTACTATGACATTTACACATACATTTTAAAATCCGAACTTCATAATGTTTCGAATTCATTTCGAACTCCAACCAACTTCAAATTGTCTCGAATTTTATAAATGCGTTCTTTATCATTTCTTTATTTAAAATATCTAATTTAGTAGTAAGCCGTACAAAATCGCTGAATTTTACCTAAGAATTTGCAAATTTTCTTGAATATTTCGAATGCTCTAAAAGGCTCATTGGTATCGTATTAAAATAATATTTACTTACGAGTTTAACTGGAAGTTGTGCTTTTTAGCAAAACTTTAGTAAAGGTAGTTACTTAATAAGCTTTACTGCTTAGTACCGTCGTACTTAAACCAATATGGGTAAAAAAGAAACATCGACACAAAAGAAGAGACGACTAGAGAAGGAGAAATTAAAACGGCAAGAAAAACTGTCCGCCGAAAACGACGACGCGAAACGCCAACGACTTAGCCAAAGGCGTGATCAGTATAATAACAAAACAGGCGCTCAACAACAGTTGCAACTTAATAAAGCTAAGGAACGCATGCAACAGTTAAGAGCAACGGAATCACCAGAACAACACAATGCAAGAGTTGCCAAAATTCGCCAGCACGTGTCTGAATTACGAGAAACCGAATCAGATGAACAACGCGAGGTTAGATTAAGCGCTTCACGAGACTACGGTTCTCAAGTGAGAGCAGGTGAAACCCCTGAACAACGAGAGGTTCGTTTAAGCGCTATACGGGAGTGTAATTCTCAAGCGAGAGCAGACGAAACCCCTGAACAACGAGAGGTTCGTTTAAGCGCTATACGGGAGTGTAATTCTCAAGCGAGAGCAGACGAAACCCCTGAACAACGAGAAGTTCGTTTAAGCGCCTCGCGAGAGCATAATTCTCAAGTAAGGTCAGGCGAAACCCCTGTACAACGAGAGGTTCGCTTAAGCGCTTTACGAGAGCATAATGCTCAAGTGCGAACAGCAGAAAGGTCGCAAGTAGACACTTTTAACAAAACCATTAATACTTTTTGTGACAAAATATGCGAGATTTGCACTAAAATGTGTTATCCGAATCAAGTCACAAATCACAAAATAAATTTAAGTCCTGCTTCCTACCTACCTGCAGAATTGACAACTAAAGAATCCCTATCACTATGCCATCGCTGCAAGAAACACCTTACAAGCAAAAAAACTACAGCTCCAGCTAAAGCTTACTGGAATAATTTAGATGCTGGTGAAATTCCTGATGTAATAAAACAATTGACACAACCTGAGCAACGCTTATTATCAAGGATTATACCATTTGTAAAGATTGTTAAATATGACGGTCTATTTGGGCAATACGGGTTTAAAGGACAAGCGGTACTATTCGCACAAGATATATTTGAATTCACTGAAAAACTGCCCAATGTTTTACCTAGATCTACTGACAGTATAGGTATGGTAGTCATTACAGAACATCTAGAAAATTTAAATATATCGCGAGAGTATAATATATCACGTCCACGTGTATATGAGGCATTGAAATGGCTCATAAATAACAATCCCCTCTATCATGACGTCATCATAAATAACAATGCACAAATATTGCAAGATGACCTTATTCGAGTATCTCAAGCTATCAATGATGAATATGCTCAAAATAATCGACAACAAAATCATCAGCCACAAAAGTCCACATCTGGGCTCCCTCAAGATAGGAATCAAACATTAGTAGAGCCTACTACGGCATCAGCTACTGTCAGAGAAGCAACCAACCCTGATGATGCTTATACACTCATCAATAACTCCATGCGCATTCTACGAGCGTCTTGGCATCAAGGGAATTATCAAGTTTTTAATACAAGCCATGCAGGCAGGCAATGCTGTGCTATGGTGTTGGCAAACATTACAAGAGCTGCAATATTATCACCACATTTATGGACTAACAACACACTTAATATGAATATGCTCGAGGGGGACGCAATATATGCACAAATAAGACAAAAATCAATTGATAATCCACTCGTACCTCCTATTGATGAAACAGGCTATTTAGAAGTTCGCCACTTCGGTGTCATAAGGGACAGTTATATGATGTATAATTGCTCCTTTAGGATGGAATACGACGAGGAAACAGATCTAGTTGGATGTTTGCGAGATTCAGTGAATGATCCAGATTTCGGGATGACATTAAAAAACGCTCTAGCGACAATGTTCACAAACCACAAAGCCGGTGTTCTGATTGCCACATCAAAATCGCTAGGAGTCATGAAGTATAACAATAAGTACTACTTTACTGACTCCCACGCATGTGGCCCTAAAGGTGCAAGCGCCTTTGATGCAAATGGCAAAGCTTGTGTTATTGAATGTGGTTCTCTTGATGATCTTGTCCGAGTTTGCAAACGCGCTACTGGATCAGACTACGAACAATACACCCTCAACCACGTAGACATTCATACGACAGATTTAGCAGGCAGTGCAAATATTATTGCAGAACACAATACATCACCAATCAACACTAATCAAACTTCACAGCAAGATCAAAGAATATTAATATCACCAACATACACACCAACAAGATCTCAATCTGAAAATGAAACAAACATGATTTGTGAAACTGAAACGATTCCCGCCCAGATTTCAGCAATGCCTTCCTTCCACAGCACACGACCTACAGAAGCACAAATATTTACTTCACAGCAACATCGAAGGGTACTCATGTCACCAACATACACACCAACAATAACACAATCTGAAAATGAAAAAAACACAATCAGCCAAATAGAAACGATTCCTGTACAGACTTCAGTAATGGCTCCTATCGATAACACACAACCTACAGAAGAACAAATATTAAATGTTTCAAATAATGTCAACAAAATTACGAGAAAAACAACAGATAATATTGTTAATGTGGCTCATGAAAAAAAAGCCGAGGAATTTGCGTGGTTCTTTCTGCTTCCTTATGGGGTAAATGGACTTAACGAACCAAGAAATATCAAAATTTCACCACTTGATTATTTCCAATACAGAATTTTAGGAAACGATACTAGGTTTCAACGAAATGATTATTTGTTTTACGCATTATCAATGTTTGAGTACCATCGTGTAAAATCAACAATTTCTGCTTGCTGTAAAAAAGTCGAAGGTCAAGATGGAAAAGTTGAAGATGTTCATCTTTACCTTAAAAACCTTAGAGGCTCAGCGGCATATTGGCGAACTGCATTAAATGAACTGTTGGCACAAATACGATGTCTAGGGCCACCAACTTACTTTTTAACCTTTAGCTGTAATGATATTAACTGGTTAGATATGCGTAAAGCTCTCCTTATTGCTGACGGTCGAGCATTGGAAAATCCGCAAAATTTGGACAGGATAGCTACACAACAGTTAATTGAAAAGTATCCTGTTATAGTAAGTAGACATTTTATGTATCGTTTCAATGCCCTTATGAAATTTATGTTAAATAACAATCAAGTTTTAAATGGCCGTATAAAGGATTACTGGTGGAGGATCGAATTCCAGAATCGCGGAAGTCCTCATGTACACATGATAATTTGGGTAGAAGATCACGCATCCTTTGATACGGATGAGGGGTTGCATCAGCTCGATCAAGTATGCAAGTGTGACCTGCCGCCTGAAACATCTGAATTGCACGATCTGGTTATACAAAATCAGTTACATAAACATACACATACCTGTTTTAAAAACAATGTTGAACCACCAACATGTAGGTTTGGTTTTCGAGAAAAGAATGCGCTGAAACTCGTCTCGTTTCTCATTCATCAGATGAATTTATTCGTAATGGCGGCAGAATCTGCATATTAAAGCGAGGGCTAGAGAGTGCATGGGTGAACAATTATAACGAAACTCTTTTGAGAATTTGGAATGCGAATATGGACATCCAGCCATGCGGAACCAATGAGGCCATTGCATTTTATATAGCGAAATATGTTTCTAAATCTGAACCCACTCAGCTGGATAGCAGTGTTGCTCAAGCAATTCGGGAAATACAACGTGAACAAACAGATATATCGCGTAAATTATTCAAAGTTTGCATGCGGATTTTAAAAGAACGACAAGTCTCTGCTTGTGAGTGTGTTTATAGGCTCTGTCATTTAAATTTCAGGGATAGTTCGAGAAAGTGTACCTTTCTAAATACAAGAAAACCAGAACAGCGATACAGGGTTCTTAAATTTGATTCAAATGGAATAGCTACCGGATACTGCAGTAACATATTCGAACGATATGAAAAACGGCCTTCACAACATCCTGACTACGATTTCGATAATATGTGCCTTCTGGAATTTGCAATGCTTTTTGAACCACATTATGAAAAGTCAAACCAAGAACTTGAAGAATGTGTTGATACTTATGAACCAGAAAGGCAAACTAGAAAGCGACTACTCACACTTACAGACAATACTAAAATGGTAATCAGGAATGTTCCTGCCGTCGTTCGTGTGCCATATTTTATAGCTGCCAGTGATGCTGAAAATTTTTATTATAGTTTGCTTCTGCAGTATGTTCCTTACAGAAATGAAAGTGAATTAATCGTTGATCATGACACAGCGATGCAAGCTTTCCTGGCAAGAGAATCTGATCTCCGCACGACAAACTCCCGTTTAGATATATTTAGAGAACGGGACAGACAGCTTGAAAATGCTTTTAACCAAATTCATGCGTTTGAAGTTCTGAATCAAGAAACCGAACAGGATAACATTGAAGAAGATTTGGACATACCGGAACTACATATGACCGACGAAGAATTTCTGAATGCAAGAAGAGCAATGAATGTTGGACAAAAGGATGCATTTTTATTCATAACAAGAAGTATTTCAGATCAGTTAAACAACCAAAATGAAGAGCGGTTAAGGTTGTTTATAACGGGTAACGCTGGAACTGGCAAGACCTTCCTCTTCAACTTATTAAAAAATCAAGTAAATCGATGTTACGGAAAACAAGTAGTAAAAGTGTGTGCGCTTACTGGGGTGGCAGCACGATTAGTAGGAGGATGCACATTACATTCCACATTAAAATTGCCTGTACAAAAAGATGGTAGAATAGTGCAAATGCCTCTTTTAACAGGTAATTACTTGCGTTTAATGCGGCAACAGTGGCAACATGTAGAGTTTTTATTTATTGATGAAATATCAATGGTTCCGTATGAAATGCTTTGTATGGTGGATTCTCGACTTAAACAACTTAAAAATAACGAATCACTTTTTGGTGGTATAAATATTTGTGTGTTTGGAGATTTAATGCAGTTACCTCCAGTGCGAGGACATCAAGTATTTGACCAACCCTTAAGATTTGTCCCAGCAACACACCTATGGCGTTCTTTCTCGTTAATTGAATTGACTGAAAATATGAGACAACAAGGTAGCACAATTTTTAAAGATCTCCTAAATGCATTACGAATTGGCGAACTTCAATCAGAACATTTTGCGATTTTAGTGAATCGGTTAAATAAAGAACCAACTGGCGAATTCACGATTGAAAAAGCCCTGCGAATTTATCCTACTAAACAACAAGTATGTAATCACAACAAAACTGTTCTCGAACATTTCCGAGCTCGTGGCGTAGCTATTAACAAAATAATAGCACAGGATAGCCTTGTAGATTGCACTCGTAGAAACGACAACATGGATTTAAACAATATTATACCATCTGATATAAACAAGACAGGAGGGCTACCTAAGGAGTTAGAAATATTCGTTGGGGCCAAGGTGATGTTGCGTTATAATGTAGATGTATCCAAAGGTCTGGTAAATGGTGCCATTGGACATATTACAGAAATTATATGGCCCTGCTTTCGACGAGCACAAATGTATGATACTGACATACCATCTGTTCGTATAGACTTCGGTAAAGACGGGGTTCATCTAATTCAACCAAAGACCGTGCAATTTCCAGCAAAATATAGTCATGGTACTGCAGAAAGAAGGATGCTGCCACTCATATTATGTTGGGCTTGTACAGTACATAAAATGCAGGGTAGTACCGTCGACCATGCCGTCGTATACTTAGGATCGAAGCTCTTCGCTGCTGGTCAAGCTTATGTGGCCTTAAGTAGAGTAAAATCTTTAGAAGGTCTCCTTATTGAAGAGCTGGACTGTACAAAATTAACCGGCAAACGACCCTGTAATAATGATGCGTTAAATGAGATGATCCGACTAAGAAACCTGCCCAGTGATAGCTAAAAAGTAAAAATAAATTTAAAGTAAAAAAAACTTTTTAATCAAGCTTTTATTTGAATGCGCTAAAAAGAATAAAATAATACTTATTCTCCTCTAAACTTTTACCATCAACTTATAACGTCATTTCATTACAAATTTTATATGATATAAAAGCTTGTCGCGAGGTGCACTCGTAAATTTATCTGAGTATTAAAACTAAGATTAGAATCAATTACATCAAGTTACTTAATTTACCTCAGGCAGTACGTGACTGATCTAAACAGTTAAAATCTCGCGACAAGCTTTTATATCATATAAAATTTGTAATGAAATGACGTTATAAGTTGATGGTAAAAGTTTAGAGGAGAATAAGTATTATTTTATTCTTTTTAGCGCATTCAAATAAAAGCTTGATTAAATAGTTTTTTTTACTTTAAATTTATTTAAAAATGATATCCACAAGAACCAGCCAGCTATCGAGTGTCGATATTATCGCAAGATCGATGCGCATGCTACTAACGTCATTCTGAGGTTCATATTTCGAACATATTCTCCCAGATCATTTCAAATTCTTATTCTTTCAACGACGGTTTTTATTACTGACTTTATTTTTACATCCATCGACGATTTTCGTCTCTTTACGAAATGACGGTCTGTTTAAACGCAGCAATGATTTAAAAAGGTTTTGTAAAGTATTTCTAATTAAAGTTTCGTGGTAGTGGTTAATGTTTCTGGTGCTCACACTAAGCATTTGTCAAAAAACTGTCACAATATATCAGTAGATAGGCATCGTTGGGAGCTACAGTGTTAGTTTATTAATATTTTTGTGGTCGTCGAGTGACATTTTCAAAAGTGGTAGATGGTCGTTAAAATTATTCATTGATTGTAGACATGTAGAGGTATGGAGCGTCATGTTTTGATTTTCCACATGATTCAGTTATTTAAATTCAAATGAATGCAGGTGAAAGATGTTTTGTATGAAACTGAATGAGATGTCCCTAAGGCAATGATAGGTACCTATTAGCCAGGGACTCTACAAAAAGTGGATCTCTCAAAATTACACTGTCGGTTTACTGACTTTACTATGAGAGGGAAGTTTAGCAGATTATATTTATTGCAGTCCCAAAATAAAGTACCATCCTAGGGAAAATGGTTCAGTTTTAAGTATTCATCATGCCTGCAAAGATTTCTATTTATTACATTACTAGCCGTTTAAATTAAATAATTTAATTAAAGTTGATTGTCATACAGCGTTCAATGTTCATACACAATTAGACATCAATCAATCAAAAGTGTAATCAAATTAGCATTAGTGTAATGTCAATAGTGTTAACCTAGGATCAATTAGGACATGTATTGTCGAACGATTGAGCAACGAAGCCCTTATTTCGTGCAAGATCATTAGTTCCTAAGAGAGGGGATTATAACATCAGACTGTTTAATTCCTGCTGTAAAAATTGCAACTGCCATAAGGCGGAGATCACACGTAACGATACAGAAGCACCCTTGTGCGAATCTGAGCGAAACGCAGCGCTTGGCGGATGCTTCTGTAAAACAAACAAACCGTTTGACATAAACCTTGTTTGTATGAAAATAATTTGGAAATTGACAGCGCTAAAAAAGCGGAACAACGGACGTTCAACGAAAGTCCCGCTTCTAGACTTTCAGCATCATCATCATGTGGGACATCAAGTCGATGCTTGACCCGATTAACCCTGGTCTCAAAGTTTTAAAGCCAACTTGCATCATATGCAGAAACTGGAACTGACGATATCTTTAATATGTATCAAATATGTATGTAATATGATAATAATTGGGATACGGGCAGGAAGATGATGATGTAATATGATATACCATCTATACTCAGACAAATGCAAATTGATCCCAAACTGGAAACAATTTCACGAAGTTTAAATTGAAAAAAGTCAGATATTCGAACCAGGGTCCTTGAGCCAAAATTCAGATTGCCAGTTTGGAGTTAGATAGAGCGCTAACTCTGAACGCGACAGGTATTCCTTGGTTTCATTCTGCTTGTTAATATCTAGAGAGGAAGAAAATCTAGAACCTTACGATGAAAATGTTCCCTAGCTCTAAGCTTGAGCCTGCTTCCAATCATAATCACGGCTTAGCTCCTAGTCCTACTACTACCTAACCTAGGTATGGTAAGGCTTATATTATTAAGCCGCTTCGGCAAAAATTGAAGTCTTCAGCAAATTAATTCGTTTTTTCTACACTCTAAATGAGTCATGGGCTATTGGGTAGATATATTTGGGTCGTTTAAATTTGTCAATACATAGTATAAAATGAAGTCTCTTTTTGCGATTCTATGGCTATCGTGCGTGGAATTTGCAAACTTATTCTTAACCACGCAACAGATTGATGTGGTTCTTTGTAATAGAGCGATTTAAGAAGAAGGTTTCCGCCACCATCATGGCCGTCCATACCGAATAGTTAATGATACGATATTTCTATAGTACAGCTACGGGATAACTCAAAGAGCCCTCCTAGGGCAACTACAACATAATACGTTACGATATTCCCTGGGGCGGCGGAGATTCGTGGAGATTGCAGCGCTGATGGTTCTTCTCTGAAGAAGATCATTGACAGCACTCAAGCTTTGACGCTTCTCCAGATCGACCAGACGTCAATCTTGTCCCAGCCAGCAACCAGCGCACTTCTTGAAGCAAAGAGGCTGCATGCGCCGTCAATGTAGGTACCTGCCAGGAAAACGCCTTTTCCCGTGGGAAAATGAGTTGCAGCGGGTTAAACCGATAATGGGCCGATAGATACTTTAAATTACTTACAAAACTTTTTTGCTTAAAAATATTGTCCAGTAATACCTACCTACCTACTTATTGTCTGAAAAACATCACTGTTATCCTTCCAATTTTCCATATTTCAATCAACTTGTCTTGCCAATATCCGTAGCGTGCACGAATGAAAAACAATAATTGTTCTGATCGACGGAAAAACTTGTAAAATGGTTCGCAACTTGCCGGTAATTTGTTCGAAAGGATTGTAGTGGTTTTCCTAAAATACAGGGTTTGGATAGGACATGGTGTTGGTAGGTATGTATTTATTTAAATGCTAAGTGCTAGCTAGGATTTTGGTCAAATACACAAGTTTTGGTGACGGCGCCCATTACTGTCATTAACCAACCATTAATTATCTGATTTGATAATTCCAGCCTGGTGATTTCAAATGGAATAGTTATTTGTTCAACAAGAAAGCAAAGTTGATTTTTGCTGCGAGTGCTAATTTTGAAACCCGAGGTAGCGAAGG
The DNA here is from genome assembly GCA_024500475.1 of Phthorimaea operculella. Lineage (NCBI taxonomy): Eukaryota > Metazoa > Arthropoda > Insecta > Lepidoptera > Gelechiidae > Phthorimaea > Phthorimaea operculella. The sequence continues at coordinate 5,070,014 of JANFCV010000017.1, forward strand.
ATACTAAAATTAAAAGTAGTGTCCTGAGCTCAATGAGGGATTCAAAAGCACGAGTTGTAAATGTGTTTGCTTTCGTGTGGTACACACAACTTTTCACCTCTACCAGTAAGAAAATTATGTTTTCACCTCACCAGCTTGAAAAGAACTATTTGGCTGCGAAAATTTAGTCGGCAAAGGTCGTCTTTAACCATCGTTCGAAATTCAAATCACATTTCTCAACTTGTTGAGAAAAGTAGTGGAGAAAAGTAATTTGAATTTCGAACATCTAATTTAACACTAAGGGCCTTACCACAAAAAAGTTAGACCAGTGTCGAACGCGTGTTTAAAATAAAACTTCATACAAAAAAAAACGCTAGACACGAGTTTAACGCTGGTCTAACTTTTTTGTGGTAAGGCCCTAAAGATTTCAAAAACTAGTCGTAATAAAGGCGGCGATTTCAGAACGAAAACTTCTAAATATTGACATTTTGTAAAATTTCTGTACGCATCTTTGAAAATTTGTTTGGCGGGATTATTTATAGACTAAATTCTAGGCAGTATAGTCACACCCTTCGCCTAGCCATAAAGAACAAAACCTTAAAAACATAATTCGTACTGGTAGAGGTGAAAAGTTGTGTGTACCACACGAAAGCAAACACATTAACAACTCGTGCTTTTGAATCCCTCATTGAGCTCAGGATACTACTTTTGAATCACTCGCTACGCTCGTGATTCAATTTTAGTATCCTTCGCTACCTCGGGTTTCAAAATTAGCACTCGCAGCAAAAATCAACTTTGCTTTCTTGTTGAACAAATAACTATTTTAGGCGCAAACTCCACCAAAAAGACGAGGGCATAGGACGTAAGAATGACAGTTGACAGACAAGTGATCGTCAAATATTCTTCTTAGTTTTTGACGCTAGCTGTCATAGATGCGACGCTTTGGCGACGCTTTGGCGACGCTTGTGTGTGCCTTTGTCAATACTTTTTCGTACATTTTGTATGGAAACGTCGCGATGTCAAACGTCAAGCGTCATGCCCTACGTCCTATGTCCTCTCCTTGTCCTCTCTGTGGAGTTTGGGGCTTAAGGTTTTGTTCTTTATGGCTAGGCGAAGGGTGTGACTATACTGCCTAGAATTTAGTCTATAAATAATCCCGCCAAACAAATTTTCAAAGATGCGTTCAGAAATTTTACAAAATGTCAATATTTAGAAGTTTTCGTTCTGAAATCGCCGCCTTTATTACGACTAGTTTTTGAAATCTTTAGTGTTAAATTAGATGTTCGAAATTCAAATTACTTTTCTCCACTACTTTTCTCAACAAGTTGAGAAATGTGATTTGAATTTCGAACGATGGTTAAAGACGACCTTTGTCGTCTAAATTTTCGCAGCCAAATAGTTCTTTTCAAGCTGGTGAGGTGAAAAAAATTTCTGTGATTTCTAACCAATCTTGCAATTTTCTGACTACAGGGAAAGACTCACAGAAATCTCCGTACTAGGACCTCATATTCGTGTAGGAGGTAATGCGGGTAGTTCCGCACTGCACGCGATGCTAACATGAATCACTTTAGTTTATTTACTTGCTGCAAGCCTTGCGCTCCTGGTACTTGCGTGTCGGTAGTGAGGGAAGATTTTGGCATGTTTGGGGTGATTAAACTGAAGTAGTTTCTAGTGTTTATTGAAATACATTTGAATTGAGACTCCCGAAACGTTATGAAGTAGAGCTAGAGAATCTCGAAATTGAGTTAGAAATAGATAGGTAGAACTCCTTTATTTTGGGACCAAAATAAAAAATATGTGAAACGAGTAGGTCATTAGAAATAGAGGTGTCTGATTTCAAAATTTGGTTGCTATTTCAATTCCCATTTGTCTTATAAATAAGATGTCAAATAAAAAGTAAAGTATTAATAAAATACGCTGTTTTCTTTTCGTAAGCTAATCACTAGTAAATCAAACCGCCATCCTACGTCGTAAAACTTCAGCAAAAACAACATTACCCGTAGTCGTAAAGGATTTGGTGCACCATAGCCGATTTTAGGGGAAAACCAGCCATGGCTTTGCTGATTTATATTCACGGCATGTCGTCAAGGTATGTAGCTGCTCAGGTTATGTAGATATGCAGATGATGACGGCCCGTAAAGCCTTGATTAGGTACACGTAACGAGTAGAGTGGCCACGAGTCCAGTTCACTAAGCTTCATCAAAGTATTTCCAACCAAAAGCTTCTAAAACGACCGTTGTTGAAACCTCTTCTTCCGTAAGTATTTTTTTCTTCAAAGAATAATTTGAATTATCCATTCAATGATCTAAAAACCATAAGATTTATCCAGACGTTCGTGGACTCGATATCCCATGCGACAAGAGAAAGAAAAAGAGGAAATTCTTCACAGTCAGGGATAGGAGAACAGAGCTTGCAGCAGCTGGTAAAGTGATTGGAGTAAGCCTGATTTATATTCAGCGAGAGACGTCGCTGTACTGCTTAGCTATACCCACCTACCTAACATTGGATGGGTTCATGTTGCATTGTCAGTTTACCTATAGGTATACGACAGTGCTTTAGTTAATAATAACAGCGTGGGCCTCTTCTACTAGGTTAAACATCTTCTTCTGTATGAAATTCTTCTATCGCAGAATACTGTAATAGACTTTTGGAAGAATTGGCTTTTAAACGAACGGTTTGATTGGTTAAGCGATTTACCCATTAATTGAAAAGTAAACCATAGTTTCAGGGATGAAATAAATCTGAAAGTACAAGTGTCGCAATGGTTTATGAGCGCTCGGCCAAAGTGGAGGGGATGTTTGCGCAGGTGTACACTCGCGCACAAAAATGTGTATACCTACCTACCCGAATTTTTTACAATATTAAAGCCAACACGCCTATTTTCTTTAATTGATTGCAAATGTCAGTGTATATTGGTTGTGCTGCAGAATGAGCTCGTTTCTTATGAAGCTCAAGATATTGAACTACCGCGTCTAAATTTTTTTGGAGAGAAGTAATCGTCCCGGCCGTTCTGTTTTTGATCTCTTTCAAGCCGCCAATAAGTTCTTCTGTTTCTTTTTTAATATGATTGTTTACATCATACACCATTTTTCTGGCCTGCCGGGTCAATATTTTTTTCTTTGTCATTTTTACCAACACCGCACAACAAAACAACAACAATAGAAAACAAAAGATTTAATAAACAAAAATGAACAGATAACAAAAATCAACAAAATAAATATTCGACAAAAAAGTAACTGTGCGCAAGTGTACTTCAGGGACGCGAGACGTCAGCCAAATGCCAAACAGACCCAAAATATGAATACTGCGCATTCAAGGTCAGCGCTCATAAACCGTTGCGATACTTGTACCAGGAGCGCAGCGCTTGCAGTAAGTGATTGGAGTAAGCCTGATTTATATTCAGCGAGTGCCGTCGCTATACGCATATACCTACACTACATCGCTAGTGGGTTGGCAGTAGGGGTACTTAATGAAAAACAGAGGGTCTTTCCTGCAATATTGGCTACAAAATGACTTGTGACTACTCGAACAATTATTGGAGGAATTTTAAGGATCTATTTCCTTAAAATCGTATATTTTCTAAACGGCTCAAGATGGGCTTTTCCTACTGCATGGATTTCCATGTCGGCCACTGAGTAATTCTCGTTTAGCCGCAGTAGACTAATATATGGCGTAATTTTACTAATCACTGATAGCGAAAACTCAGAACTTTGATTCTTAACACGTTCTGAGTTTCCGCTATCGGTCACTAGTAAAATGTCATCCAGTTAGGGGGATGATTGTGATAATGAGATGATATTTCAGCCCAAGAACGTAATCAATAAAAACGATACGACAGGTCTCATGACGATGAAGGCAAACCATATCTAGAAATATGCATCTACTACATCTAAGTAGGTGCCAATTTGTTTAGTGACTAATGATTCGAAGAACTGTAGAATCCGAAAATGAAACTTGGTCCTTCCACGAAGCATTTGCATAGATATCAAGATTTGCATTGGTTTGTCCTTTAACTAATCATTGGAAAGATTGATTACCTTTACAAAGTCACGACTCTTGAACTGATTTGAGGAAAACTTTGAACAATGGCCTCGATTCTGCAAGTCATTTTCTAAATCAAAGTGTTAATACTTAACTTAAAAACCATCAGGTAAAGAAACAAAAATGTTCTATAAGTAGAGATCAAAACAACTTTCTTTTAATATCAAGTAATCTTACCTATCTGATGCGGATTTTACTTTAAACTTGCTTAGCTATATGGTGCGAAAAAGAGAATTCTAAATACCAAACACGATACAACCAGTCGACGTATGACGATGCGCAAAAGACCCCAAAAAATCCACATTACAACATGCCAAGGGACAATCAGTACCCATCAGTGTATTTTATGGCTCGCACTCACGTACCTTGTCAAAATGTTATTTATATCAATTTCCGAACGGGCGCTGGCATGGTGGATAAGCGGCAGCGGGAGCGGTATTCGAATAATAATGAAAATAAGAGACAAAATCAATCAGACACATGAAGACAGAGAGAGAGAGAGTCAATATTATAATCTTCTGTTCTCTGATATGCGCTGTTTCAGATTGTAACATCGAATTTAATGTAGAGTAGGAAGTTGCTTGGTCGGCCAAGTGTTTGTCTGCCTGCTACAACTAACGTTCTATCTGTAGTGATATTAGATTCAATTCTGAACTTTATTAAAAATGTCCTATTTTATTTTAGTTTTTGCTGTATACTTACTTTACTTTTAAGTTTTTCTGTTTTTTTAAAAAAAAAACTTTCTTACCTAGTTAGATAGGTACCTACGGAAGAGTGGATCCTCCTGGCACAGGCATTGTTATGCTTAAAAGGAGGTTCCGATTCCTAGCTTTATGTGTAAATTGTAAGAATGAAATAAACATATTTTATTTTATTATTTACTAGCTGCCCGTCAGCGGTTTCACCCGCTGCAACCTATTATTCCGCGGGAAAAAAGCATTATTCGCCAAGAGATGTCGCTGTTAGTTTTCGGCGAAAACGTTTAAAACGCGAATTGGCTCAGTCACGCCACCTATTTTAAAAATATTGGAAAATGCGTGATCCCGTGGGAATGAGACATTTTTCCTTGGTAAAAAGTATCCTATGTGTTATTCCAGATGCCCTTTTATATTTGTGCAAAGTTTCATGTCAATCTAATCAGCCGTTTGTGCGTGATGTCGTAACAAACACACACACAAACATCCGCCTTTATAATATTAGTAGGATTTATTTTTATTTCTTTCTGACGAATGGGTCTAATATGAATTTACGTGTGCAAGTTTTGCTTATTGGCAATGTTCACAAACAAAACTCGCTCCGCTCTCACTAGGGTTTTCGAATACCCGACCAATTTTGATACCCGGGTATCGGGTACGATTTTTTTAAATATCCGGGTATACCCGGGTACCCGGGTATTACCTTTTTAAGTAAAAATGGGTTGGAAATTAAGAAACCAAGATTTGAACGTTAACTCTATTGAAGTTAATTGTAATAAATAAACATTTAGGTTTAGAGAGTGATAATAATTCAGTAACATAAGACAAACAAAACAGGTATACAATAAAACTTCAATTAGTCTCACTTTCGTTTCTATTCGCTTCCAATAGTTTTAACGTGAGTGAGAGTAAGATAATTTGCCGTGTTAAAAAGAAAACAAAACTCCTTCGAAAACAGGCAAGAAAAAGAAATCGATCGCCACATCGAGAACGCCTGGAAGAGCTACTGGTCCATGAAGCAATTCATGAAAGGAGATCTTTTTTTTCATTAAAACGTAAACTTATCGACATTAGTATCCTGCCTGTCCTAACCTACGGTGCACAAACGGTCTCTCACTCAGTGTCAAAAGTCCAAACTCAAGGTATGCCAGAGAGCAATGGAGCGCAGCGTACTAGGTGTCAAGCGGATAGACCGAATTAGGAACACCACGCTTCGCGCCAGAACTGGTATTGTTGATGTTGGCAAAAAATCGGCTAAGTTAAAGTGGGACTGGGCCGGACACGTCAGCCGTATGCACCCTGAGCGATGGGCACATGTCGTCACCCAATGGGTCCCCCCTAACGGACAACGTCGACGGGGTAGACCTCGCAAAAGATGGCGCGATGACCTGGATGCCTATGACAAGAACTGGTGGGAGGTTGCTAGGGATCGAGTTGAGTGGAAGAAGTATGGGGAGGCCTTTGCCCAGCAGTGGGACAATATAGGCTAATAATAATAATAATAAAAAAGAATCTACCCTATACAAGGTCAATCCCAGGATAATTAGCCTAACTTTCTACAGGTGAAAAAAAATTGAAATCGTACGCGCAAGTTTTGAGAATATTTGTTACAAACCTATAAAAATACTCACAGAAAATAATACAAAAATATTTTCTCTTAATGATAGTCAATAGAACAATATAAAGTCAATTTGTATAGAAAATAAGACATAATATATGAAGTCAATTTGTTAAAAGAAATAATATTTTTGAAAATATAACTTAATCATTTAATCTGTTTGCTCTTTTGTATGTATTAAATCAGTCTATTTATCTCTTTCTCGAGTACCCGGGTACGCACGTCGTTTGTACCCGGGTACCAAAAGTCTGAAATACCCGGGTATACCCGGACCCGGGTACCCGGGTAGAAAACCCTAGCTCTCACCATAACCCCACCCTAAACCAAATGCTGGATGGTGGGCGCTCAATAAATATGTAATTAATAACAATAATACCAACAGACGGCCGACGGAATAACTCAATCACTGCCAGCAAGCAGCTTAGTGGAAAAGAGACGGCAGATACAAAATTCACATGTATCTGAAAAGGACAGGACAGTTACTTCATTATGAACTAATAGAGTTTTGATCTAATTTTATACGTGACTTGGTGTAATTGATTCTGTGTTTGTTTGTATGGAGAATCACGACTGAGTTAGTTCAATTTGCTACAGCTCTGGTTGATGGTAAATAGACTGGCCGACTTTTGATTTGGAATATATAAAGACTTATTTTGTAATGTAGTGTTTCTGGTTATTTCATTATAGTGTTCAACATAATTTTAATATAAAGTCACCACACCTAAATAAAAATAATTTGATTTTAGGATTGTTAAGAATTAGCTAAGAAAGTGTCCGGTCTGAATCGAGGCCAGTAATGCTATAGGTACACTAAAAAAAAATGTAAACGTAGGTATGTGATCCTTGTTAATCCTTTTATATATGAAAAATCTTTGACCTTGACTTTTTGACCTTTCAAGGGATTTACCAAAGAAAATTTTTGTGTTTCGGCATTCTTGAGTTTGCGTGAGAATTAGTTCGAATTTTCTTATAGTAAGTAGCTACAGGACGAAAGATAATCGTCACTCAACATGCACAAGCACCTAATACCTGAGACGCTAAGCACATTTTGTGATATTTCTTTCCTAGAATTATGAAACTTGGTACAGTTGTTCTTTAGGTGCTAGTGAGTAGATTAAGCCCGGTTGACAAAGGGTTCCACACCTAAGGGGGGAGGGGGAGGGGGGGGAAGATTTCTTGTTCTGAGTTTCGCTCTAAGCCATACAACTTATAAATTAATGCTATTATGGCAAGTGTGGTATCATTTTCGGGTGAATAATAGACGGGGTATTCATTTATGGAACAAAAAACTCACGTTTTTTAAAGAAAAAAATGAAAAAATAACACAAAATGTAAAAAAAATACAAGAATTTTTTTTAGCCTTAATTATACTCTATAATAATATAAAATTGAAACAATAAAAAATCTGGCTATAATGCTACATTTATATAGATTATAAATATATATGAAACATTAACACTTTGTTAATGGAAAGTAGGTGAAAAAAAAACTTTTCGCTGGAAGGTGTGTCTTGGTTGCATCACAAGTCATTGTATTGACATAAGATTTGTATGACGATATGGATTCCTTTTCAGGTTATTATAACTGTAACTTTCAGTTATGAGCTGTGTATAAAATAAAAAAGTTCCGTTCGCTTGATAAACAGTAAAGACTCATACGAAGCATCATTTCTTCACATACACTCACACAACATACACATCATAACATTGGCCTCATGATGATGATCTTTCCGGCCGGTTTCAGCCATGGCGACCACTTCTACTCCTAATCAAGACGGCGCTGATGCGCTCGTAGGTGGCTATTGTAGCCTATTTTGGCAGTAAACTCCCGTGCACAGTGTGGGCACGTGAGTTTGCCATTGATATAATTGTAGTTAATGGCAGCGGGAGGACGGGCCTTCAGTTCATCGCGTTTAGCGTCAAGGTCTGCTTTACGCTGCTCCTCGAAGTCGCGGATTCGCCTCTTTACAAGACCGCGCCATTCTGGCCGTTGTGCTGCCAAAACCTCAAATTGAGAGGGTTCGATATTGCATCTTTTCATGTGTCTCTTCTGAACATCTTTAAATCGGAGGAGTTGACCGCCATGCTTTCGCTTGCCCTCCTCTAGCTCAGAATAGAAGATGCGCTTTGCCACTCGCTCATCCGCCATCCGGGATACGTGACCGCACCACCGAAGCTGTCGACGCATTAAGTAGGCTTCAATGCCACCAACATTGGCTCGTCTTAGAACTTCGGTGTTTCGCACTCGGTCGGACCATCTGATCTTCATGATGGTGCGAAGGCATTTGAGGTGGAATCGATCCAAAGTGCGTATGTGGTGACGATACACACACCAGGTCTCGGAAGAGTACAGAAGGTTTGGCAGCACAATCGCCATATATACAGATATTTTTGTGGCTAGTTTAAGGTCGTGCGAGCAGAAAACCTTGGAACGCAGCTTCCCAAATGCTGCAGCTGCAGCACTGATTCTGCTATTGATCTCAGCATCAAGGTCACACTTAGCTGTAATAGTGTTCCCCAGATATCGGAACTTGTCAACCTGTTTCAACATATCTTCACCAAGCTTAATTGTCAGTGTCTCACGACCTTGTGTATCCAAGGACATCACTTCCGTCTTTTTGAACGTCTGTGTTAGACGATTTATTCAGTGTCTGAGGCAAGATTTTTCATGGGTGTATAAGCCGATGCGGGAGCGGCATGGCTTTTTGCACGCTCTTTACAGACACTGCGTTGCCTGGGACGCAATAATGGAAAACGCAGGGCTGCCCAGGACCTGCGCCACCCTCTCGGCCTTCCTGGCTGACTCCACAGGAACGACGGGTCGATACGTGCGGAGCCAGATCAGCTGCAGGAGTCTGCCGCGCGATTTATTACCAGTCACTCGTGGAGTCGTTTTTGTGTGGAGTTTTCCATCTCCAGGACCCTGATCAGCTTGGGTCGGATTTATCCCTCGGTCGCCTCTTTCGACCCCCATAGGAAGAGAGAGGTGGTGCTATTCTACTCTGCCGGCACCACACGGCTAAAAACATACACAATACTTAAGCAACAAAATAGTAAGTTTCTTTACATTAGCTTACCCATGATATTTATGTTCATTTAATATGTTAAACTCTGTTATTGGCTATTGAAGTTTTAAAGGTGTATTTGTAATATGTGCCAAGTATGTGCTGTTAAGTTTATGAAATAAATAAATTAAATTATTTATTTATTATTATTAAGGACTTCTACCCATCTAGGGTAATTCTGGCAATGAATGTCAAAACTGATGTCTTTACGGTTTGTCAAAATCAAACAAAGACAATAAAAAATGGAGGTTTCAAGAAGAGGTTTCTACTTTTTGACAGCCAATGGACTGGGGTAGATGATGCTCACAGTATATTTTAATCGTATTTCACGTATAAATAAGCGTTTTTCCCGCAGTAAAAAGTATCCTAGGTGTTGACCAGGACTAGTAGCTACACACCACAAAAACACCACCATACAGCCTCCAAAAGCGTAGGTGATGGAGGGTCGCAGCAGGGGCGGTGAATTCGTACCGGGTTGAGATATTTTAAAATATTTGTAGCGATAAAGATGTCAGTAATCAATCAGTATACAGCAATATACAGGGTGTAATTGGTGGTAAACCAAAACAATGATTCCGACCTTCAAAAATGTATTTTGTATGGGGAGTAAAAAAAAAAACTCGTATACCACCATAATTATGATCCATGGGGAAAGTTGTTCAGTTTCATGTTCTGAGCACGCCTGCAAAGTTTTCGTTACACCGTCCCTTACACCCCGTATAAACAGGAAATAGTGTTAGAATCGTCGTGAAAATCTTAAATGAAAACGATGACATAGAGCAAGACACGCCATCCAACGAATCGATTTTTTCATCTTTTCATTGACAAAATGTTAATGTATTGTATATATTTATAATCTATATAAATGTAGCATTATAGCCAGATTTTTTATTGTTTCAATTTTATATTATTATAGAGTATAATTAACGCAAACATTTTTTTTTGTATTTTTTTTTACATCTTTTGTTATTTTTTCTATTTTTGCTTTAGAAAACGTGAGTTTTTTGTTCCATAAATGAATACCCCGTCTATGATTCACCCGAAAATGATACCACACTTGTCATAATAGCATTAATTTATAAGTTGTATGGCTTAGAGCGAAACTCGGAACAAGAAATCTTCCCCCCCCCCTCCCCCCTTAGGTGCGGAACCCTTTGTCAACCGGGCTTAATCTACTCACTAGCACCTAAAGAACAACTGTACCAAGTTTCATAATTCTAGGAAAGAAATATGACAGATTGATATTTTATGGGCTTAGCGTCCCAGGTATAATGGTAGAGTTTTCGTATCTTACCTACTAAGTAAGTACCTACATAAAGTGTAAAAAAAAATAGCTGCAAGTTTTTTAAGGGGTGAATCAGTCTCAAATCTTTTTTATTTTCAGCAAAGACTTTATGATTAGGTATAGTTTAATTGAGATTGTAAATAAATATCTAGGTAGAATACCTTATGGTAGATGTCCTAGCTAAAAAAAGTAGATATCCAAACTAAACTTAAAATAAATAAATTTCAGGCGGCACGTTCCATTTTATGGGAATAAGAGTAAATACGGGATCATCTTTTACCCTCGCTAGGAGATCGTTTACACTGCAGCTAATGGTACGCATTAACAACGCGCCACGTGAAATGGAACGTTAAGGTGCCCGTTGGCAGTGGACGACACGAGACGTAGCGGTAGACGCAGGTGACGATCAAGTGACTACTGGAACAAACTAGGGATACTGCCTGCGGGGCGCCTTTACAGATGGCTCACACAGTACTAGCGACGATTTTGACGCTTACTGACTTTAGCTGGAAATAACTGGAATAAGAGGAAGTCAAGGTGGTGAACGTCATATTTATTTCTTAGACTTAAATTGGCTCTGAATGATATGATGTTGCGTTCTTGTATCAGATTTTGCTGTTTTAATATTCTAATTCTTTGAGAATATCATGTGATAATCGCAAAAATCCTAAATAGGGTCGTGTGACCCTTCTGTAAACTCTCTATTTAGTGCTAGCTACTGGTTTGGTTACGCACCTAGCTAGAGTTAGTGAGATTATTAATTAGGTCTCGTTTGCAGTCTGATTCTATTTTCTCTGAGAACTATTTTTTGAAAATTCATTCGAGCGTGAGAATTGGTGCAATAGGGAAGAAGCCTATACCCTGCATTACGTAGGTATAGGCTGATGATGATTATGAGCGCACTGATGTCACCGATCACAGTGCCATAAATTATAAAGCATCTTAAAGTGGTGTAGGTAATACTAGCGCTGCGGTCTGCTGCTACCATCTACTAATTGCGACACGTCGTCGACATCTTCCACGACACTTGCGGTTACTGCGTCGTGTCGTTCACAGCCAACTCGCACCTTAACGCCCCGGTTTCGCGTTTCCCGCGCAATCGCGCCGTCTGTCTAATTTCAACTAAAATTGGGTTTTTCTCTGTCTAATTACTCATTCCGCTAATGAACTGCCTATTTCGTGGGGAAATTATCATCGCAGCTCGGGGGGGATAGAGGGCTTTCAAATTAATCAGGTCTTTCTTTTTAGAGCTACGATCTCTAGGTACTTACGAACATGGCATAGGCGTGTAGGCGGTGGTGTAGGTAGATAATACTAGCGCTGCTACCATCTACTTATTGCGACATGTCGTCGACATCTTCCACGACACTTGCGGCTGCTGCACCGTCGTGTCGTTCACTGCAAACTTGCACCTTAACGCCCCGGTTTCGCGTTTCCCGCGCAATCGCGCCGTCTGTCTAATTTCAACTAAAATTGGGTTTTTCTCGGTGTTAATTACTCATTCCGCTAATGAACAGCCTATTTCGTGGGGAAATTATCATCGTAGCTCTCTTTGGGAGGGGATAGAGGGCTTTCAAATTAATCAGTGCCTGCTTTGTCTTCCTATAGCTACGAGTAGGTACCTATCTATCTCTATATGAGATATTTGTATATTAAACCCATATTTACCTACCCAGCATTGACATTTTTTTTAAGTCAAGATTTCACTGAATTTACTAGATGGCAGCCGATGTGGCGCAGTGGTTTGGTTAGTTTGCCTGCCTGCCACGCAAAGGTTCCGGGTTCAATTCCCGGTGGGGTCACTCACAAAGTTGATATTTATCACTCTGTGAATTTGTTCCCAGTCTGGTTAGGACATTGCAGGCTGAACCACCTAATTGTCCGCAAGTAAGATGGTTCCGTGCTTCGGAGGGGCACGTTAAGCCGTCGGTACCGGTTGCTGTCTATGATGGCGGTCGTTACACAACCATGTCAGAGGCCTGCTACTTGCAGTAGGCGGTTGAAAAACTCTGACACCAGGGTTCATCGGGTCGTTGAACGACTCGGTGTCCCACACGAAAAGAGACTAGATGGCAGGCTGACGTTTTTGACTAGACTTACTGAATGCTTGTATATTTTGCCAAATAGGTACCTAGGTACGTATAGGCCGAGTATGTGAGGCCGAATAGGTAGGTACACTGTACAGTACAGTGTACCTACCTATTCATATCAGTGGTACATACCACCACTGACTGGCTCCCAACACTGTACAGTGTACCTACCTATCAGTGGTACATACCACCACTGACTGGCTCCCAACCTAGGTAAGTTCATAAGCGTAGTTGTGACCTGACCAGTAGGATAACTCTTAAGATCATAAGCTATCCGGATTGACATCGACTGACCGAATTATTCACAATGGTAGAGTTTTGGCTTGGCCAAACAGAACAGTCACAATCTCAAGAAATATTTCTTCCTCTTCCCGAATACCCGCATCTTAGTTTCACACCTCAACAATGGCCGTTAAGAACAACAGCGGTGCACGACGAGATGGCGGCGCATTGTCACAAAATGGCGGCCACAATGGCCCTGGCGCCACTCCAACTGGAAGCCCTACATTTGAGAATGGGACACTGGATTTTGGTAGCTTTGTTTTTAAGGTATTGTTCGGTAGTGATCTCTTTGTGGTAGATTGCAGTAAGAATAGCAGGCTTAGAATTGCATCACCCCAAATTCTACTTGCGGTAAGTAAAAAGCGACTAAGGGTTAACGGCACCGCTGTCTACGGGGTTATTTACGAGTAGAAACATCCTGCAAAGTTTGAGCACTGACTAAAAAAATAATACGACGTTCGAGGCAACAATGTTACCTAGAGTTACCCTGAGATTGCAATTAAAGTCAGTAGGTACCTAAGCGTCAAAATCGTCGCTAGTACTGAGTGAGCCATCTGCAAAGGCGCCTCGCGCGCCGTTTCCCTAATTTGTGGTAGAGTTGGCCAAACTTCACAATCTGAAGAAATATTTCTTCCTCTTCCCAAATACCCGCATCTTACAGTTTCACACCTCAACAATGGCCGTTAAGAACAACAGCGGTGCACGACAAGATGGCGGCGCATTCTCACAAAATGGCGGCCACAATGGCCCTGGCGCCTCTCCAACTGGAAGCCCTTCATTTGAGAATGGGACACTGGATTTTGGTAGCTTTGTTCTTAAGGCATTGTTCGGTAGAGATCACTTTATGGTAGAGTGCAGTAGGTAAGAATAGCAGGCTTAGAATTGCATCACCCCAATTTTACTTGCGGTAAGTAAAAAGCGACCACTGTCTACGGGGTTATTTACGAGTAGAAACATCCTGCAAAGTTTGCGCACTGACTAAAAAATAATACGACGTTCGAGGCAACAATGTTACCTAGCTAGAGTTACCCTGAGATTCCAGTTAAAGTCAGTAGGTAAGCCTCAAAATCGTCGCTAGTACTGAGTGAGCCATCTGTTAAGGCGCCCCGCGTGCTGTTTCCCTAATTTGTGGTAGAGTTGTCCGAACTTCCCAATCTGAAGAAATATTTCTTCCTCTTCCCAAATACCCGCATCTTACAGTTTCACACCTCAACAATGGCCGTTGTGAACAACAGCGGTGCGCGACAAGATGGCGGAGCATTGTCACAAAATGGCGGCCACAATGGCCCTGGCGCCACTCCAACTGGAAGCCCTACATTTGAGAATGGGACACTGGATTTTGGTAGCTTTGTTTTTAAGGCATTGTTCGGTAGTGATCTCTTTGTGGTAGATTGCAGTAGGTAAGAAAAGCAGGATTAGAATTGCATCACCCCAATTCTACTGGCAGGTGTCGTAAAAGCGACTAAGGGTTAACGGCACCACTGTCTTTAAGATAAAGGTTGATCTCTCAAAGGGAGAGTTGATGTGCTACTGACACCTACCTAATAAAATTTGGAATTCCCACAGGAATCGAAACATCAACCATCAACCTATCCTCCTTAAAGTACCTATTCTTGAGATTTTGTCATCAGAGATAAACTCGAACCAACAATAATCAATTCCATTGTGCTCACTCTAACTCCTTAGGGAACAGTGTCACAGCTATCTCAAATATTCGATCTTCAGGTGCTCCCATACCGCGTGCCGAAAACTATTGTGACTTGCTATTATGCTCTTTATAAGCCTTAGTTATCATATAAGCGGTTTCCGAGCGGATGCGCAGCGAATTCGTAGCGGACGCGCGGCGGATACCATCGGTATATGTAAAAAAAACGTTTTGCAAATCCGCCGGGCGTCCGTTCCGCTCCGCATCTGCTCGCAAACCACTTGTGTGATAAGGATAAGGGTGATAAGGCTCTTAGATAGAGTTTAAACTCAAAATACCTATGTGCGTCTACTATAACAGCCACAATAAAGTCCACTGCTAAACATGGGCCTCCCCCTAGTAGGCATATTCACCACGCTTGGCAGGCGGGTTGGTGAGTGCAATGCAAGATGTTGCAATGCGATTGCGAATTCATCCAGAGATTGAACCCCTGGATGAATTTATCCCTTAGACGCCTCATATGACACCCACGGGAAAGATATGGGGCATCGAATATACCGAATATGTGCGTGTAATCGCATCTATACTACATGTTAACAACAGTCGTCAATACTTAGTGTGGGAACACCCTTACCACTGATCTCCGTGGCATGTTAAGCACCAATTATATGGAAATTCGACTAAGTTAAGCTGCTCACCTTTCAATAAGGTTAACCTGAAGTGGTTGGTAATACCCTAATCTGATGTTTCGTGTAAACATGATTGGGTTTATGGTAATGTTGTATTTTGTTAAGGTTGGCCATTTCCGTAGGCCGTGTGGTGCCGGCTTAGAATAGCATCACTCCTTATCTCTCCTGTGGGTGTCGTAAGAAGTGACTAAGGGATTTGAGAATTGATGTGTAGATAATTGCAATTTTAGGCGACAGGGTGACAAACTGTCTCTATGGTGATACACAGTCTTCTCAAACTTTTTCGGACGTGGTGTAAATGGCCGTTATGTATGTTCAGCCGTTTACGCTCTGCCTATTCCGGATGGAATATGCGTGATATATTTATGCCTATATTAGGTACCATTTATGATTATTATTGATTAGGTTGCTTCTTCTTCTTCGAGTGGGACACCAAGTCGTCCAACGACCCGGTTCATAAGGTTGCCACATTTTTTTTAATTCGAAGCCACATCTGATATTGCAAAGGAAAATAAGTCATGGCTGAAACTAGGTATGAACCCTCTGGGTCAAATGTACCTATTTAGCTGTCGTTTAACTTTTCACTTTCCTTAAATAGTATAAGAAAGGTAGATAGATACAATACAATGTCCTGTAAGTGCAAGAAGGCCAGAGAATCGCCGAGGAAAGACTTCTATCTGTTCCGGGAGTTCCAGTGACCTGATGATCCTGAGATAGTGGACAAAGAGGGTAAACAAGGATGTGTAAAGGGAGGCAATAATGATTTATGCTTACAACGTGGTTTCCTCTGGGAGGCATACTTACTTCACATTTTATAAAAAAAAAAATGGTAGGTATGTCTGTTGAAGAGACCTTTACCTATTAAGAGGGCTATCAAATTTTTCTGGCTAATTACCGAAAATAGACGTTATAAAAATCAGTTTTTAAGTTAAACTGTACGGTAAAAAAATAAAATATCTTATGCATCGAGTCAAACACATCTTTATCTAAAAAATGTATTATGAACATTTTAACATTTTAATTTATTACTTATAGTAAAACAGCGAAAACTAAAACAAGTTACTGAAAATGTAGGAGAAGACCTCAAATTAGGCTGAGTTTTAGATCTATGGTACATTGTAACAAAATACCAATTTTATATATGCATAGAAGATATCTTTGAGAACAAACTTTATTTTGTACATTTTTCAATTTCATTCCACAACCTAGCTAAAAATTACGTTTTCGCATTCGAATTTTGGGAAAATATTTCTCTATTTTAATGGCTTCTGTATGAAAAACTACCAACAGGATAAATTCTAAAAAAATATATGTGTTAGAAGAAAATGTATTTAGTTAAATTGCAAAAGAAATGAATTTTTATTCATTAAAATGTTATTGTTAAAAATATTCAAAAACACCTCTAAATTCCGCAAAATGACACTCCGTCCTTGAGTCGCGCGTCCGCTACCACGGGAAATTCGACTCAATGCGTATAAGATATCGTCGAAAGATGGGTCAGATATATAGAGAAATTATATGAAGGGGATGGCATGTCTGAAAACTGTATAGAAAAAGAAGAATATATAGAAAAAGATAAACTTGGACCAGACATACTTAGAGAAGAGTTTGATAAAGCTATAAACAAAATACAAAATGGCAAAGCAATAGGACCGGACAACATACAAATAGAAATGATCAAATACGTTGTATGCGACTCCATGACAGACGAAATTTTTTGCATGATTCAGCAGATGTATATATCAGGTAGAATACCCAAAGACTTTCAGGAAAGTAGGATAGTGGCGTTACCTAAGAAGACGAATACTATGAAGTGTGAAGAACACCGGACACTGAGTTTAATATCGCAAGCTAGTAAAATCCTGATTAAAATAGTACAAAATAGGCTAAAGCCAATTTCAGAGAGCTATATAGGAGCTGATCAATACGGCTTTAGGGAGGGAAAAGGAACTAGGGAGGCAATATTGGCTTTACGATTAATAGTGGACCGCCGATTAGACTTAGGGTTGGAAACACATATTGCCTTCATAGACTTAGAAAAGGCCTTTGACAAGGTAAACTGGAGAAATATGATGGAAGTTTTGAAAAATATAGGAGTAGACTATAGAGACAGGAAAATAATTTTTGAACTTTACAAACAACAAGAAACAGTTATTCACATAGGAGGAGAAGAAGGAAGAGCAAAGATTAGACAGGGGGTGAGGCAGGGATGTCCACTTTCACCACTCATATTTAACATCTTTATCGAAACGGCCATAAACAAAATCAAAGATTCAGGAGCAGGAGGGTAAAATTTAACGGGAGAACATTCAGTTTATTAGATTCGCTGACGACATAGCTGCAATAGGGAATAGTGCAATAGATCTAGAAAAACTAATCACTGTTATGGATCAAACATTCAGTGAATATGGCCTAAAAATCAACATCAACAAATCCAAAACCTTAGTCACATCTAAACATCCACAACATAATAGACCGATCAGCCTAAATGACACGCCACTAGAAGAGGTCAAAACCTTCAAATATCTAGGCAGCATAATTACTAACGACTCCAGATGTACACCAGATATAAAAGCAAGAATAGCTATGGCAAAGAAAGCTTTCAACGGAAAGAAAACACTGCTAAAAGCCAGAATTTCATCACATGCTCGTAAAAAACTGATCAAGGTGTACGTCTGGAGCGTAGCATTATACGGCTGCGAAACCTGGACAATGACACAAAGAGACAGGGAACGGTTAGAAGCCTTCGAAATGTGGTGTTGGCGTAGGATGGAACGGATAAGTTGGACAGAGAGAAAGACCAACGAAGAAGTGCTCCAACTTGTGAAGGAAAAAAGAACGTTACTGAAAACAATAGAAAAAAGAAGAGGAATCATGTTGGGACATCTTATACGACATGACCAATTATTCAGGACTATTATTGAGGGCAAGATCGAAGGAAGGAGAGGGAGAGGAAGGCCAAGAAGGAGTTATTTAGACCAAGTGAAGGAGAAATTAATGGTCATGTCGTATAGGGAGGTCAAGGAAAAGGCGCAAGACAGAGACAACTGGCGGTTACTCCACCGACAAGAGCAGTGAGCTCTTAAATAAGAAGAAGAGCGTATAAGTTTAAGTTCAAATTTGAGTGGCGCACATTTTTGTTTCTGAGAAAAACGTGAAAGCCCTCTTAATCCCAAAGAGTGAAACAAAACCTACTGTTTCTGCCTTCTGTGTACTTAAATGAAGCTATTTACAATATTGGTTAAAATTTTAAGGAAATATATACTGCTAGTGTTCATGCATGAATAATGATTAAGTAAATGAATGTTTTAAATTCGTTATAGAGGCATAATAAAATGATGAATCTAATGAACCGTCTGCGTCTAATTTAATCTTTGCCCTGGTAGCGCAAAGTGTCAGCACCAACATCTATCTCTTTGATACTTATCTGATATCGCTACTCGGAGTCCAAGTCTTAATGCTTTTTTTGCTAATGGTATTCAATTTATAAAGGAGATATTTGAAACTTTAACTAAAATTAACTCAAAAACAAAACTTTTAGACTTATATTTTAAAAATAACATAACCTAACGGCAAATTAATCACAATTCCATAATATCAGTTATTCGGCCATAATATCAGTAATTACGTTAAAACCACACACAAATGCCTTATTCATGGTAGCAGCCCAGGTGACCAGGTGTAGGCAGTTATAAAAGTTGATTGTACGGTGTTGTACCAAATTGCCCCTCTGGTTTAGAGTGTGTTATTAAGCGGCAGACCCAGTCTTTATGCTCTTTGACCATAGGGCAAAGGGTGTTATTTACGAAGAATGGTGTTTATCGTGTTTGTTTAGAGTAAAATATAGGTTAGGCGATGATAAAGGAATTATGTTAGTCATACAGACCGTATGGTTCGCAACCACCCTTCAGTCTAGAAATCTAGGAACAGTTTGCTGTGTGTTGTTGCTGTGGGGGAGTGCCATTGAAATTATTATAAATTATAATTGAACTTATTTTGTTAAATCTAATTAAGTCATGTTATGAGCATTGAGCCTAACAGAAACGAGGAAATCTCTATGAACCTGAAACCTCCAAAGTACCTAAGTAGGAAATACTTAAAACCTATAAAAAGTACAGCTAGCGAAATAAAAAAATTAAATGAAAAGACGATTTTCGGTGGGCGGTGAACGGTGTTTTTTTTTTCGGAAAATGTGTGTCAGTCAACTGAAAATGGTGTCAGTTGTCACACACAGATGCAGATAATTTTCACATCAGTTTTTATTTTTAAGTGCATCAACTAGACAACAGATAGAATTATTCGTTTCTGCACACTGTCATACATTTATTGTCTATCAACAAAAGAACTACAACAAAAACTATAATCCTCGTTAGAAGATAATCGCCAAGTCAACACACAACACAATGTCACAGTCATCATAACAATCGGTAACCGAAAAAAAAAACGAAAAAACCGATGAAGCAAATCCTTTGAACATGTCAAAACAGATGGCAGTGGGCTGAGATCTGACAGTTTCTTTACCTGACTCGGGGTGGAGATAAAATCTGTCATTCAAATGATTGTATTGTTGGTAGAGTGATTTTGCTTTTAAGAATTATAGTAGGTATGCCTTCAATTCTTGCCCTTATTTATGGATATTAACATAGATATTAATGCTGAATTTCATGAGTTGATATTCGCAACAGTAAATTATATATAGACATTCTTTTTACAAAATAATATGACACTAGTGGCAGCGCTATTTTGTTAGCAACAGAACCCAGCGGATTCCATCCAACACTCGCTTGCAACTTTTTATTGAATGATTATCGCCCAGCGTCAAGTTTGACTTTTTCATCCCAGTCTTCTATTTGTGTTCACGATTTGTCTTTTTTTCGCATCCGGATCCGAACCGACGATTAAACGATAAGGTGGGACGCTGACTATTAACTACAATAGTTTTTGCAACTGGGTTTTACGCAGATAAACTGAATAAATTATTTAGATAGCAGCACAAAGATAAGTGCTAGTTAGATATTTTTTCGGATGATATAATAATATTATAATTGATCATACATCAGGCAGGATACACAAAGAAATAAACAGTCCAGCAGTCTTTTTATGTTCTGATTATGTTTATTGACAAAAAAATATTTTCCTCAAGAAAAGTCTCTATCTAATGAAATGGCAAAACACCTAGGACACGAATACCTTGCCATATGAACAAACAAGTTACTGTGAATTCTATCTATACCTACTGTCTACGGCTTCGTCCCCAGACCTACGGCACGGCGCCGGCGCCGTGAAAAGCCACGGCGACGGCGGGCACCGTGCCGTGCCACGGTCGGTACACCGTGCTATGGCACGGCGTGCATCACGTCAGCGTCACGGCGTGCGTCACGTTAGCGTCACGGCGACAAAGCTGACTCGGGTATTATATTCTTTGGTTGTTGCTACTGACATTGGCCACTAAGACGGGCAAGTATCATCGGGGGGCACGGTCGCGCTTCGGCCAAGACAAGCCATGCAAAAATATAAAATAGATATTGCGTGGGCAAAAGCATGACAGTCTGAGTACGAGACTATTATCAAAAGTATGAGACTATCATCTAAATTAAATTATGACAAAATAATGTCACAGTCTGAAAATAAAACAAAGACTATGTGGTCAATCATAAACAGAATTAACAGAAAAACTAAAAAAAAAAACGGCATACAGAACATAAAACTAAATCTATTGGGATTGTAATGCACTCACAGTGCTATATTATTCTCACAAGTGAAAATAAGAAATAGATAAAATGACATGCATCGACCGGGGATCGAACCCGGGCCGCATGGGTAAATATTATAATTATTATATAATTTGGCGTTCATCGGCCGTGTATCGATAGCTCAGTGGCAAAGCGGTGGGGCGTTTACCCATGCGGCCCGGGTTCGATCCCCGGTCGATGCATGTCATTTTATCTATTTCTTATTTTCACTTGTGAGAATAATATAGCACTGTGAGTGCATTACAATCCCAATAGATTGATTAAGCAAGCTTCATCATATGGTTTGAATTCCACTCATAATGTGGACTAACCATGTAGTAAGTTCTAAATACTTTCTACAGATGTCGCTGGATCGTCGCTTGGAGACGAGCATCAAGAGATAGATAATTTGGCGTTCATCGGCCGTGTATCGATAGCTCAGTGGCAGAGCGGTGGGGCGTTTACCCATGCGGCCCGGGTTCGATCCCCGGTCGATGCATGTCATTTTATCTATTTCTTATTTTCACTTGTGATAAAACTAAATTATAATAACAAATCCATTGCATGTCCCAAAGCGAGTACTTCTCGACAGTCAAGTGGGTGAGTCACCGACTCCTACAAAGGATGCTACGCTGAGTTGTGGCGGGGGTAGCGCATCTCAGCGGCCGCCGCCACCTGTGCCACGCGAGCGGCCGGCCTGCTCGCCAGCTATCAACTCCCTATACTTGCGATCGGTTTCTGAGCGAGAAGTATCAAATATAATAAAAAAATTGCCAAACAAGTATTGCAGTGGTGTGGATGATATTCCACCTATGCTGATAAAGAAATGCGTAAGCGTACTCACACCTCCGCTAACCTTTTTAATCAACCAGTCATTTGAATGAGGCATTTTTCCCGACGCGTTAAAAATAGCTGTCAATACAGGCCAATTGCGATTTTACCATCAGTGTCAAAAACATTCGAACGGGCAATGGCAAATCGAATCAACGATTTCTTGGAAAAATATAAATTATTGGATAATGATCAATATGGCTTTAGGAAAAAATGCACCACAGCTCTGGCTGTTGTAACAAATCGCGCCTTGACGCCTACTAAGACTACACGCCTTTAAGCGCTAGCCTACTTTGTTATGAAGATGATGTCTTGAGTTCTAGCGTTCATAGAAACTCAGACCTCAATCATAGTGTAAATAAGTGGCTCGTGATATAAAAGTGATCGTCTAGAAAGTTATTGACCCATACGTTGTGTTTAAATAATGTAATACTAGGGTGAATTAAAACTCGTACTTGCGTAATTCTCAAAATTATTGAAGCAAAGCAGGAGTGTATAGCGGGAAATCGACGTAACCCTATCTCGACAGAACGCTATCTCGATCACAGTAAATATATAGCTTCTTTGGTCTTAGCAGTAAAGAAATTTCATACGAACGCTCAAACTCACTCACGCAAACATACGGCGCCGCTACATGGAATCTCGCGGTGACAGCGATGACATAGTGACAACACGAGAGAAGTGAGAAACAGAGAAGGTAATATGATCGCGGATTTGGTAAAGATTTTTTACTGCTGAGCCCAGTAAAACCGATCTATTTACTGTGACTCGATGCTAATTTAAGCCATCATTATACAAACTGCTATGGGTTGGTGCTGATTTAAGCCGACATCACACTAATTTGCAATGGAGTGACGTTATTCAAAGCCATCGTGACATGCATGACTGATCTATAAATTTAAATAAAAATTGATATAAACCTTTTGTTGAGATAGCGTGTGTCGAAATAGCGTGTAGTTGAGATAGGGTCGAGAAAACATGTGTCTAAATAGCAAGATATATCTTAGGTCTTTCATTGTGTTTAACAAATAAATGTGTTACTAAAACTTCAAGTAAATACACAAAAAAATATGTTTTATGTTGTATTATGTTTGTGTTGCTTCAGTTGTAATCGGTTCTTTTGGTATTTTGGTACTTCGCTTGCCAAGCTTGGTGATTGTGTTGTGGCAAAAACCGCTCCCTAATAGGGGTAAACCTCTGTCCAGCAGTGGACTGTTGAGGCTGTGGTAGTTATACTGGGTGTTAGGAAAAGTACTGCGTTCCTTTCGAGGGATGAACCAGCCCATGAAACTGAACAACTGAGGCTACTTTTGTCAGCACTTGAGGGTCTGCAGTACCGGATAAACCAGGAGCATGCTTTAACTACAAGAGATAAGTACAATAATGGCGCCATAGCAAATTTTTTTAGCATGATAAGCCGCTTTTGTTGGCACATGGATATCGAGGATCTGGATAGGTACCTGATGGTCTGTTGATCTCGTTAAGGCCTACAACTTTCCCAACGAAACCAATAGTCTAGCAAGCATAGTTTCCGATATAAACTACTTTTTAGTATGACAGCTGACACCTGTCATGTAGATCTCGTTAAGGCCTACAACTTTTCCAAAGAAACTGATAGTCTAGCACGCATAGTTTCCGATACAAACGACTTTTTAGTATGACAGCTGACATCTGTCATGTAGATCTCGCTAAGGCCTACAACTTTCCCAAAGAAACCAATAGTTTCCGATATAAACGATTTTGTACATCTTCGTGTTATTTAGGTATTGACAATTTGTGACAATGAAGGATGACATTTTGGGATGACACGACAATCCAAAAATCCAAAAAGATACTAAAAAATATTATTGATACCTCCTACCGTCCGGCGCAGCAGCGCTGGAATCCTATTATAGAAGTCCGTGTTAATAAATAAAAATAAAATCAGAAGCTAGGTGGTAGCTAGACAACAGGTTGGCGACGGGATACTTACAAAAATGGCAGGACTTATTCTATATTTTGCCTGTCAGCATCGTTACAATTTTATAAAATTCTCGATAATCCACTAAATTCAAATATATGTTGTCGACTCAAAAACAATATTGTTTTATGTTTTTATTTAGAAAACAGAAAACAGGGGGTAACCGTTACCCCTGCACGGTATTATTAATATAGATGTAACCCAAAAGTTCTTTTATAGGTAATTGAGGCATTTCTATACAAGTTATTATAATCATGGAGATTCCGGTGAACGGGAAAAAGGAAGGAAGGTATATGAGTTCCGTCAGGCCCCACTTCATCGCCTGCGGAAATACGACCGCTCTCCAGAGATACCTTTTTTGTATCCATAAACACTCCGCAGCCATCTTCACATAACCAATTTATGTATGCAAAGATAACCATTAGAGTATCTACCAAATACCGTAACTTGGCCTCCCCTCTCCTCGCCTCGCCTCCCCTCTCCCTTCTCCCTTGGCCTTGGTCATTTCTTCAATAAATGACCCAAAGATTGCGAATTGACTGTATGCTCTTGCCCGGCGACATTTTACATGAAAGTGTTTTTAATAGGAATCCATGTTTTCATTTTGAAAATGGAACGATAGTGTTGCCTCTAATTTATCGATATATAAGGTTACATTTATTAAGTGAAAATCTCTTAAGGGTGTGTTAAAGATAAAGATATATTTATTTGTAAAACATGAGTAATATAAGAATACAGATGTCACTGTCAAACTCTGTTTTACTCACAAAACTGAACAACTTTTGTTAGAAACATTTCTTCGAAATATGAAAAAAAATTTGGCCCTCCCATACTAAGTGACACACTTTTTCAGCATTTTTGTATGGGAATCCAAATTTTTTTTTTATATTTCGAAGAAAAGTTTCTAACTCAAGTTGTTCTGTTTTGTGTGTAGACCGACCCCTTAAGAGATTTTGTATTTAATTAAATGTAATCCTATATAGGTAAGGTATTCATCGAAAATACTGCTGTGTATCTAACCAAAAAAGTAGGTCGCCAACAAATCTACCTACACATTTAAGGGTTCAACGTATACTGGTTTTTCTAAGAATGTATATGAAAACCAGTATTAGATGAAACCAAAAATGGGTAGGTGGATTTGCTGGCGATAGTATATCGTTGATCCTGTGATGCCAGATCTATATGGCATCACCTATTTCTACCAGTGGGTGTTGTAAAAGGCGACTAAAACATGAAACCAGAGAATGGGCAGCAGCATTTCTTGCGAATATTTACAACTATGTATCAGTGGGTGAAACTGCTAGACAAGCCGATAGTACTTAATTAGCATAGGATTTGAAAAAACTATAGATTGGTACTTTCAAAAGTTAATTTATTTAAACCTAACAATTTTGTTTTCATTTACAAATCATATTGTAACATGTTTAATTTCATGAGCTGGTATAGCCAACAATTTGATCGTTGCATATTACCAGTAGCCTGTTTGTATACACGAGTGTGTATAAAATGTGATAAAGATAATCTAGTAATGGACGACTTGGTGTCCCAGTCGAAGAAAAAAATACAAATGAAAATGCTATATAATACTAGTATGGGCATGAAAAATACTTTCCAGTAATATCTAAGACTTCCTGTGTAGCCTGATGAAATGTTACTTTATTAAATCAATCAATCAATGCCTAGCGACATCACCCGCTGCTACTTTGGTACCTACATACCCGTTTCCGTCTTTGTCTGTATAATAAATTGTTCTAATTGTTAACCGTTATTTATGGATAATTAGCTATCTTTCCTTGGTAAAAATATTCATAAAATCAATTAAGAATGTTGTAGCTTTCTAATAGATAAAAGACACACAAACTATCGATAAAAGACACATAGACATACAAATCTTTCCTCTTTACATTATATTAATAATTAGTGTAAACGATCATAACAAAAATACAGAAACCCGATTGCAGTAATTTCAAAAGTTTGTTTTTCGTCTCAAATTGGCCATTTGTAATTTTAAGAAATAGTTATACAGTATGTAAAAAAATCAACTGCAAATATTTTAAGAGGTGAACCAGCCCATGAAACTGAACAACTTTCCCTAAAGGACATAGGTCGAAATACGAAAAAAATTTTTGGTCCTCCCATACAAAATGTACCAGTCGACTGAGTCAATTTGTATGGGAGGGCCTAATTTTTTTCATATTTCGACTTATGTTTCATGTGGAAAGTTGTTCAGTTTCATGGGCTGGTTTACCCCTGAAAATATTTGCAGTTGATTTTTTTACACCTTATATACGAGGAAATTTTACTAGTGACCGATAGCAAAAACTCAGAACTAACTGGTGATAAGGAACAACTTTCCCCAAGGAACATAGGTCGAAATACGAAAAAAAAATTGTGAACTCCCATAGTAACTCAATGCAGCTGATCGGCAATTTTGTATGGAAGGTCCAAAATTCTTTTTCGTATTTCGACCGAAGTTATTCCTTATCACCAGCCGGTTTTAAGTTTTCGCTATCGGTCACTAGTAAAATTTCATCCATATAATCAATGTCATATGCGCTGTCGAGACAAATTTAACGAATGTATTTAGTTATGCAACCCATACATACATAAAGACTCCCAAAAAGCATACTCTTCTTCAGAGGAAAAACAGTCCTCACCAATATTATCGATATCGACAAATCTGTTATCGAGGGCGAGTGTACATTACTTTTAAATTTTTCTTATTTTGGCATATTTGTTACAGCTTATGTCAGGCCACATGACAAGCTACTTCAGTCATTGAAAAGGCCCTGAACTAACTGTACTACAACTTCACTTCCTATGTAAATAATACTATATTTTGCTTGTATGAGGAACTAACGAGGCTTTATTGTGTAGGTCTCTATATAGTTTTCACAAGAACAACTCGATAGCGCGTTCTAGATAACTAACAGCGACATCTACAAAATGCCAACAAAAACTGTCTTTAACATTCCGCTCGCCAAGAACGTTATTTTCGTTCTTAGTAAACGAATAACAAATTAAAACTTTCTAAAAAATACACACTTCAAAGAGTAAATAATACAAAAGTTCTGAAGAAATCAGTTCACTTGTTCTTCTTTAGGATAATGTTTTTATCCTCAAATAAAAATTCTTCTTCAGGTATATTGTAAATCACTCCAAAAGTCTTTTCTTTCATGAATATGCTCCCGTACATTTGTCGCCATCTTCGAATTTAAGTGGACTGCATATTGGTTTAATCTAGGACAAATGTCTTATAAATAAGGTTCGCATATTGTCTTTTGGTTTTAATAAAGATAAAAGTCAAAATTTCAAAACGTTCTGGTCAAGGCGACGAATGATTTGTGCTGTGCTGTATCTTCAAGGTTTTTTTGCCATTTTCTTTTCCATTCTGCAAGTACTCTTAATATCTTTACGAATTTGAACAGTTCTTTTTCTGTCTTTCCTTTCTAAATATTGCTTATCAAAACATTCCTTCTTTAGTCCATTCTATTGCTTTTCTTCTTTACGAGTTTGTACAATTCTCATCTGTCTTTCCTTCAATTTCTTTCCGTTTCATCCTTCTGAAGCTTTCTAGAACTTCGATCTTTAATTGACAAAACCTTGTTCATATTTGTTTACAGCTTCAGTCTCCGCCCACCTTCGAACTCGATACTTTTGTGTTCGAAATTTCTTTTTCTTGTTTGTTTGAAATTTGACAGTGTATGCGACTGCCAGCTTGGCTAGTCCGCTTGGTGGTTTAGTGAGTCCTCAGAAGTGGTATGTAAGTAAATAAGTGTAGTTCTGCGTTCAGTCCAGTAGCATCTTATAAAAACGAGTTTCCTCCAAATCCAGAAATTTTTAATTCTTAAAAGGTTCGTGGCTTTGAAGTTAAGATATTGTTCTTTAAAGGACTTGGAACATTTTTGTATGAGAACTATAGTCCGGCAAATTTGTGCGCGACCTTCCCTAGGGGTGACAGACGTTGGGAGGGGAGATGTCAGCGGGTAGCGGGAGGTGTAGCGGGGAAGGGAGAGGCGTGCATCCGCGCCGCACGTCATATTAAAATGACGTGCTTCCTCGCCCCCCTACCGTCTGTACCCCGCAGGAAGGTCGCGCACGAAGTTGTCGGACTATAGGCTGTTCTCATACAAAAACTAAATATAAAAAATATAGATCAGCAGAATTGAATTGTATGAACATAGAACATAGTCATTCAAGTGTTTATTTTTAACTATCGCGACATTTCTCTAGCATGGGGGATATTCTTAAATCTCTAATGGGCGTAGGTGACCACCATCGAAGGTCACCTATACTCTTCGCCAGT
Source organism: Phthorimaea operculella (assembly GCA_024500475.1). Lineage (NCBI taxonomy): Eukaryota > Metazoa > Arthropoda > Insecta > Lepidoptera > Gelechiidae > Phthorimaea > Phthorimaea operculella. The sequence goes on from JANFCV010000017.1 coordinate 5,098,231, forward strand.
CGTGTCTTTATTCTTAAATCCAATTATGTTTTTCAGACTATGTCTTTTTTTACAGTTAACCTACAAGGAAAACATAAAATTTCGTTTTATGTTAGCTAATAATCCGTTACCATCGTGCGTGTCAACTTTAAGCTGCCGACAGCACATACTGCAAGGGCCGCAGCTATCGGCAGTTGCAGCACATGCTGCGACAATTTGCAGCAGATGCGATTCCGAAGGTACCGGCCAACAGCCGACAGCCGACGGCACATGCTGTGACTGCTGATGGTTGCATTGCATGTACACTTAGGTAGATATAATAGGTACCTACAGGTGGTAGAGACCTACGTACATACATAAATCACGTCTTAAACCCTTGCGGGGTAAGCAGAGCTTCAACGGCCGTAAAAATACGGTCGTTATCGCCACCTTTATCAATATTGAAGGCCATTTGAGGTATTGTCGTGTATCACTATAATGACAGGTTGTTCTTGACATGTATTTTTTACATTTACTGTAAATCAACTTTTTATTTTTATGCTATGACATTTTGTTGCTCAAATATTAAAGTATATTATTTTATAGACGAAACAGTTAGAATAATCTACTGTAATTTTTATTTTGTTGAGCCGTTTTTGGCTATTACTATTAATTTATATTCTAACTTAGCTAGGGTAACATAGGACCTAAAAGTATTGTAAATTTTAGAATAGGTGCACTTCTGGGCAGGTTTTTGGGGGGTTTTCCTGTCCAGGGGGTCCGGCTAACTATACACATGTAACACCTTATTTTAAAAGATTTATAGAATGTATTTCCATTTACTTGTCATTCATTAAGGCAAAAGGATAGGTACATGCTGTGTGGTTGGCCTGGCCAGCCCTGAGGCCAAGCCAGTGCCTTTATTTTTATTTTTTTATCCCGCCCGAGCCGCATTTAGAGTAGGAACACAAATTGTTATAAAAAAGAGAAAGCTGTATACTACAAATTTTCACTTTTTTTAGTTTGAATTAGAATGTGATTTTTTCAAAGAGAATCTTGTAATTCCTACTGAGAAATAAATACATTGATTTTGATTTGATTTTGTTCCATGTCATGAAGTCATTCCTTTTATTTTCATCAGTCACAGAGCTAGCTAGTAGCTACCAGTACTAGCTATCAACAACCTGAAGACGGTGTTCTGTCTTTTAATATTTCATTATTTTCTATTTAAATCTACTAACATGGAAGTTTATCATGCATATCTTCTTTCAAGCATTTTGCCTGCGGTTTCACTTGCGGTTTTTAGCTGTTTAATCTAATCACAAAGTTTGTAACAAATTGCATTAAAAATCCTTGATTGACCTACGGTAAAACTATTTACCCGTTTAGTTTTTTTTTTATATTGTAAGACATTGTTTTAGCTGGGAAGGATGCGCAAGTGGATAAGTTTGCCTTTTAAGCAAAGTGAGTCTCCCTTAATTAAGTCTTCTATGGACCAGTAGCTTTTTCAGGCATTTTCTATTCGGTGATCTTTTCTTGCTAGTTTTGGTTTACGCTTAACGCGCTTGGCGTAAAGCGTAAAATAGAACTAAAACAGTTAGTGGTTTTGGATGGAGACAATGTATTTAACTGTTTTAGTTCTTTTTTATGCTTAACGCGCTTGGTTATGAGCTTATAACCTACTATTTAAGCTACCATGTAGATGCCAGTTTCTGGAACAATTGCTTTAAAGTCTGGGTAAAAGCGGATTTCCTTGCTTGCATCACGTTTTATGGAGAAAACTTGCTTAACAGACTGTAATTTTAAACTACTTCAAAAATAGGTACATATGTTTCATCTATTCTTTGTTGGTGGTTCAAGAGCATTGACGGTGGAAGGCTTTAGTGTTTGTCAACAAGTGCTTAAATACAGCTGTTTGTTGTATTTTGTGTCGTAATATGAATACGTAGTAACAAAATTTGATTTTTCTAGGAATTATGCTACATCTTAGAGAAATGTCAGTATAGTAATAAATGAACTCCTTACTTTATTCTCTTAATTGACATACATCACAAACCTGTTGGGTCTATATTTTACCATTTGTTAGCTTTGGGGCACATTTTGACCATCATCCTTTCCATCCATGAAAAGCAAGATATTTCGGATGTTATTTAAGGAGTCAGCAAAAAATGCTATTCGTGATGCCAAAAATTGACTTTGTTAAGCAGAAATTGCTATTCGTTAAGCAACTCTTGGACAGTAAATATTTCTGAACAACAATATACTGGGTTATTTTTTAGTCAGTGCGCAAACTTTGCAGGGTGTTTCTACTTGTGATTATGATCAACTTTTACTATGGGACCACCGGCGAATTCGCAAAAATAAATTTGGATGTTCCATAGAAAAATTCATACCTACTCGGCAAAAATGTATGAAACATACAAAAAATTTTTTTAGATTTCGCAGGTAGCCCCATAGTAAAAGTTGTTAAGAATCACGAGTAGAAACATCCTGCAAAGTTTGCGCACTGACTAAAAAATAACCCTGTATTTCATCAGACATGTGAACATCATTATATATAATAAAACTAAGTTGATAAAATGTATGTGCCGATAAAACTTTAAAAGGAATCCCGGTGCGGTAAAGGAACTTATATAGTGCAATTGCCCTTTATCCCCCCTCGAACAAGAAAGTTCCCGTTTTAACTTGAAGGGCGTTCTTTTAAAGATATAAGGGCTAAGTGAAGTAACGCCATATATTGTCGAGTGTGAGTCGTGTTAACGTTTGAAAAGATGGAGAAAAGTTCATTTGCACCCATTATCCACGCCATGAAAATATCTTTTTCCCACGGGAAAGCGGTTAGCTGCGGGTGCAACCGGTGGGCGAGCAGCTAGTAGGTAATAAGAAAACTCCAATGAGCGTGTCATACGTATAAAAATTTTGTTATGCAATTACACAACACGTAAATATATTTTAAAAATTTAAATAGCAACTCAATAATCAGTCAAATATGTCGAGGTTGAGCATCAAAAAAATACACAATTGTAGTGTTTTTAATTGCTTACGGCAGTCTTCCTCTTCCGTCCTAATAAAATGAAAGTACTTGCTAAGTACAATATTATCCGTGTCAGAGGCCATGTTAATCATGTCGATCGGCGTGCTCAACTATACTTACAGTCCAGCAAAAAAGATAAGACAAAAATAAGGGCGCCACTGTGTAAGAAATTTCAAAATTATATGACAACATTGACTATGAATGGCAACAATTTAGTATGAAAAATTATTAGTTCCATTTTATTTAATTTCTACTCTTTTTTGCTGGACTGTAAATATGTCAGAAGTCAGGCCTCTGTCATGTACTTAATCATGTCAGAGGCCTACTTTACCGTATTAGAGGCTTAGTCAACGTTGAGATAACCTTGGCAGGTCTCCTGGTATCAGGGTTCGTCAAGTCGTTCGTTGACCTAATGTACCTTAGGTAGGATAGAAGAAATAAGAGATTGCCCGCAAGACACTAAAGCTGCTTGTAAAAACTTGCTTCTCAAATTATTATTTTGCTGCCCTCATAATCAACTAATGTTATTTGCAGCCCTAATGTTATTTTTCGGACTAAGTTATTACATTGTTGCCCAAATAGTTTTTAAGTCGCTTTTTTTCGCCAACCGAAATTTATGGCATACCAATAATTATTTCTCTTTTTAAGAGACCCAATCTCTTTGGTGACTGAGAATTGTGTCACGCCGTAGATTGTCACGGCACGGCGTCGTGGTCCGGCATGGCGCCGTGCCGTGGCACGACACGACGTCGTGCCGTACCACGGCGTGCACCGTGACGTTCTACGGCGCCGGCGCCGTGCCGGAGGTATGTGGACACGCGGTAACTACTGTATGTCTGTATTCTACATTCTCTACCAGGAGATCAGAAACAAAAAGGAGTAGGCAGGTATGAGCGACTGAACGAGTAACGAGGTGTCGAGAACCGTGTACATCCTCCGTTATTTCACTAGGGTTAGCAATCTGTAGGCATCAATATAGATCAGGGTAGAAGTACCAGGATATAAGGAACAAAAAGGAGTACGAGCAAGTGATCGCATAACGAGGTGACGAGAATCATGGACGTCCGCCGGTATTTTACTAGGGTTAGTCACATGACCACTGCCTGCACGAACCTATAGGAATAAGGTACGGACGCAAAAAAGTAAGTAGGTAGGGGAGACCGAGGGGAATTGGATCAGAGGGGTGTTGGATCAGCTTTGTTTTCTCGAAAAGTGGAACCGTTAGCGAGCAGACTATACTGTGCCTATTTCTGCCACTTGTTGACCCCTTAGTTAGCGTCCCTGACCAATCGAGCGCCATTTTGTTTTTATTGGATCATCGTCAAAAAAATCGACAAAAGTAAGTTTTCTGCTGTTTTTTGACAGTCTAATATTTTGGAGATGCTTTTATAATTTCATTTAAGATTGATACGAAATGAAACCTTACAAATTAAGGATTTAAATGGTACCACTAGTACGTCTTCGTTCTCTGTGGTTTTATCTCAGTTTAATTTTTTTTTCAAACTGGCACGATTTTTTGTACCGAGGGCTGTTGGATCAGGCCGATCCAACACACCTTGGTAAAATTTTGTATGGTTATTTTAATAGAAGTACACGAACACTACGCGTGTTGAGCCGACCGGATGTAAATAGGTGTTCAGAGGCACCACGCGCTGTGACTTGTAACCGAATACGTTATTAATAACCTCATGCTCATCCTCGGGCTCGGGCTCGGGCTCGGGCTCGGGCTCGGACTCGGACTCGGACTCGGACTCTCCGACTTTCACTTATACTTTCGTTTTCACTTTCACTTTCATTTTTACCAAATTTCACTTCAGGTTGTAACCGAACATTTTGATGATCATCAGTGAGTGAGTGTGTCAGTGAGTAAGGAAATCGGCGTTTTTTTAGATATCCATAAATTCAAAAGTATTAAAGCTATGTAATTAAAAATATGCATGTTTAATAAGGTTACTATTTACAAGATATCCTGAGGATTTGATCGATCTGGTATATCGAAAACTAAAGTTATGAGAGTTCAAAAAAACGACAAAGCACTTCAAAGAAAGGTAGTTAATGCCCTCGCGCTTCGCTTGGCTCGACTTGAAGGGGGCACTACCGTGCCCCTAGATAATTCTTCACACTTAATTTGTTTGGCTAATTTTTAGTAAATATACTTCAATTATCAAGTAAGCCTTTATTGAAATGACATTAACATAAAACGATCCAACACCCCTCTGTACCTGATCCATCACCCCTCGGTATCAGGGGTGTTGGATCAAAATGACTTGCTCGACTAAAGTTGAGTTTTTATTAAAGGGTTTATACTTATATTTACAACATGTATATCATTTGAAAGCTAATAAAATTTTCTATCGATCGGTGTAAACAAAAACGATTTATCTTTTCAGATATTTGTGTTACGAAGCAAAATGTTAAAAATGATCCAACACCCCTCGGTCTCCCTTACTCTAATCAGTATGCTGTGCCGTGGACTTCTTCATTTTCCTCCTTTCGAACAATCACTACGTTAACCTAGAATCATTACCTACTGGTTCCCGGTGGTTCTTGGTGGTCTACAGGACCATATTTTGTAGCCAAATGATATTTCCTTATTTTACGTTAAAATAGACCTTCTCCCTAAACATGGCGGCATGTCTCTCCTGGAGAATGAAAAATACGTGTTAAAAAAATGAAACTAAATTGTAAGTATCAACCCTACCACCTTTTACATTTCCAAGTAACTTGTAACTGGATGCGCACGCGCTTCTAATTGCAATCCTGCGTTTCGAAGTCCAGTCAACTAACATAATAAAATGGATAAACCGGCAAGCAAACAGATTAAGATTCCTTAATTGATGACAAAATAATTTGGAGGTTGTGTCTTTTTAAGAAAATACATGACACAACAAGTTTGAGATAATTTTGGCATTCAGAGAAGGGTCTGTACGCAACCGTTTCTTTGGTTTGCCATTTTGCTGTAGTGATTATTAACGAAGTTTCTTCAGTGCCTAAATATTGTTTTTAATAGACTGGACTATCCTATACACCTGTATCTGCCCTGGAGCATCTGACTAGACTAAATCTGTCTGTCTTCACATGGACGCGCTTCTTGGACTCTTGCTGTTAGATCTGTGACTTGTGAATTAACTCTATACCACGCAATATAAAAATCTTCATTGGCTGGACTATTTTCTTCTGGCGGGGTTGAATTTAATGTGTCCTTACACGAACGCGTTCGGACACTCGATGTTAGATCTGTTACTTCTGAGTTAACTTTACACCTCGCTGTGAAAATACCTTCATTGTCGGGACAATTCATCTGTATCAATCAGCTAAGGAGCATCTGACGTGGTTGAATTAATTGTGTCCTTCCTTACATGGATGCGGTTGGACACTCGCTGTTATATCTGTTACTTCTGACAAAACTCGACACCTCGCAATAAAATAACCTTCATTGACTGGAATATTTATCTGTATCAGCTTAGGAGCATCTGACGTGGTTGAATTGATTGTGTCCTTCCTATGAATGTGGTTGGACACTCGCTGTAAGATCTGTTACTTCTGACATAACTCTACACTTCAGAATAAAATAACCTTCATTGACTTAACTATTCACCATTATCAGTCCCGGAGCATCTGACGTGGTTGAATTGATTGTGTCCTTCCTATGAATGTGGTTGGACACTCTCTGTTAGATCTGTTACTTCTGACATAACTCTACACTTCAGAATAAAATAACCTTCATTGACTGAACTATTCACCATTATCAGTCCCGGAGCATCTGACGTGGTTGAATTGATTGTGTCCTTCCTATGAATGTGGTTGGACACTCGCTGTTAGATCTGTTACTTCTGACATAACTCTACACTTCAGAATAAAATAACCTTCATTGACTGAACTATTCACCATTATCAGTCCCGGAGCATCTGACGTGGTTGAATTGATTGTGTCCTTCCTATGAATGTGGTTGGACACTCGCTGTTAGATCTGTTACTTCTGACATAACTCTACACTTCAGAATAAAATAACCTTCATTGACTGAACTATTCACCATTATCAGTCCCGGAGCATCTGACGTGGTTGAATTGATTGTGTCCTTCCTATGAATGTGGTTGGACACTCGCTGTTAGATCTGTTACTTCTGACATAACTCTACACTTCAGAATAAAATAACCTTCATTGACTGAACTATTCTCCATTATCAGTCCCGGAGCATCTGACGTGGTTGAATTGATTGTGTCCTTCCTATGAATGTGGTTGGACACTCGCTGTTAGATCTGTTTCCAACATAACTCTACACCTCGCTATAAAATAACCTTCATTGACTGGACTATTAACCATTATCAGTCCCGGAGCATCTGACGTAGTTGAATTAATTGTGTCCTTACATGGTCGTGGTTGGATAGTGAAGACTCGCTGCTAGATCTGTTACTTCTGACTTATCAGAAACAGTGATCAGAATTCTCTTCTTTAAGATTATCAACACCTACTACTTAGGTATTAGAGGATGAAGAGATTAGGAACTGGTTTTAAAAACATCGCTCTAGGAACTATCGGTTACTTAGTCCATTGTTTATAAATTGCTCTTAACTGTGAGATCGATCTTAAGACTTTACAATAGCAACCTGAAAGTTCGCGAACTGTCAGTTGATAAAAATATTTCTATTTCATTTATGCATCCCTCCCGCCCCGCTGTGGACCCTCCCGCTACCCCCTTGCCCTCATTGTATATGATCAATGACATTTACGTTTTGCAACCATTCACAAAATTGACCACTAAGTGCAAGTAACTGCGTGGCGTAAAATGTAAGCCGCTCCCCCTGGGATCAACGGTTTATTGAGAGTACAGGTTTCGAGTCACGACGACGACGGGTCGTTTTGTACAAAAATCAGTTTTTTCTTTGCTTTTTTTTTACACATATCACGCCTACGTCCCTTGCAGGGTAGGCAGAGTGTGAGATATTTCTTGATTATATTTGCAATATTAGAAATCCTAATGGGTACAATTATTTTCTAATCACTCTGATGGATGACGTTTCAGATTCTCAAAAATCGGACAAGTGCGAGTCGGACTCGTAAACGAAGGGTGCCGTACCATTGTGTTTAAAAATAGCATTTATATCACATTTGTTGTATGGGAGCTCCTCTATTTTTTAGTTTTTGTTGTCATAGGGCAATAGTAATATTAGTAATACATGGTTGTGAGAATTTCAACTGTCTAACTGTTACTGTTCATGAGATACAGCATTTGAACCATCATAGATAAAATCGAGCATAAAAATGCCGTTTTTTGTATGGCTGGCTGTATTTTATTTGTATCAAATGTTCAGTATTTGTTGTTATATATAGCGGCAACAGAAATTAATCGTCTGTGAAATTTGCGACTCTCTACCTATAACCATTTATTAGATAGTGCCTGCTGACAGACGGACAGACAGCGTAGTCTCAGTAACAGGGATCCGTTTCCACTCTTTGGTTACGGCACCCTAAAAATCTACTAGACTTAAAGTATGGATAAGACTTTATTTTTGGATTATAATTACCGCATTTTTTTCAGGATGTAAATAAGGTGTCTAAAAATGAACTACAAATATTTTAAGGGGTTAATCAGTCCACAAAAATAAACAACTTTCCCTAAGAAACATAGGCGGATAAATAAATAAAATTTGGATCCACTCAGACGCGTCCAGACAGACAGACAATGTTGCCAGCGAATCAAAACTAAACGAAAACTACACTTCCGATCAGAAAAGTCAAGATGCTTTGCAACTTTACGTTTTGTACAGATCACATTATCTGAGACATTATGTTTATTTTTGTAGGAATGTCTAATGTAGATGTGTTAAACAACAAAAACCCGACTAGGGTAGTTTTAAAGTAGTATTTTGCTGTATAAAATCCGCCATCTTAAATCTTTAATTTTTTATTATAGCCAGTGTCACTCGCGCTGCTAAGACGAATCTAACGACAACTCGAATGTCAAAATCCAACTATCCGATTGGGCTGTATGTAGCCCGTAAAAAAGAATTTTCTTGTCCACATACATACATACAAACATACATACATTCTCTCGAAAGACATAACCCTGAAGAAAAGGTGAACGTTTACATATACTTACGACTAATTTAATTACATGCCATTGTAAGCATGAGAGGTCCAAAGTATTTCATTTTACTTTTCTTGGTCTGAGTCTCTTAGGGAAAGTTGCTCAGTTTTATGAACTGAACTCAACCCATCAAAATATATCCTGTTAATTTTTTACACCATAAATGTCTGTTTTTCTATAGGTTTCCCAAATAAAAAGTCCTATCCATACTTTTGCCAACTTGTGAAAAAATCAAAAATGGATCAAATAGTTTTATCTATCTGACATTACCCGTCATTTTTTGATCGAAGAAACAAAACAAAATACCCACCCACCCAAGACACTTTCCAAGACATAAGAGCCTATAACACTAGCGTTTTGGGAGCGGATGCAGAGCGGAGCGTACGCGCACCAAATTCGTAGCATACTTACGTGCGGCGGATGCGTAGCGAATGGATTTGCATTGTTTTGACTTTTGATACAAATAACGACGGTATCCGCCGCACGTCCGCGAGAAATTCACTGCGCATCCGCCGTGCCTACGCAGCTACGTCGCGCGTCGGTGGTGCGAATTCGCTGCACATCTGCCACGCATTCGCAAAGAATTTGCTGCGCACCTGCATCGCTCCGCATCCGCTCTCAAACTGCTAGTGTGATAAGGCCAAACTCCTTGTTGAAACAAATCTGAAACTCCTCCCCTACTGTGTATTTTGTTACAAATAATGATAAAAATTTTGTGCAATCATGATCATGCATGACACATTTTATAAGGATTATAAAAGATGCAAAAAAGATATACAAAACTTTGAAAGAAAACAAAATATGTATTGGCATTAGTAGGAATTGAACTCCACTCTCTTTGTTTCAAAGTCTCGCATCTGACCATGTGAGCTATTTTGCCATACCATAATCGGTCGAAATAGCTGATATAAATCAAATCGCATCTTATGTCATACCAATATCTGCTATACGCCAGGGTAAGCAGTACCACAGCAGTACCTTGTAAATTAACTATAACTAGTAATAACTACCTACATTTAGCATTAAAACCGCCTCTGTGGTAATCATTGGTTTATTTTTCTTTATCCATGCAGTAAAATTTCTGATTTCTATTGCTCTTTACTATGGTGCAATTAAAACTTTTACCGCTAAATTGTGATTTATATTGCAAATATGTTGTATTGTATTGGTCATTGTAGTACTTACATTTGTACGTACCTACCTTCATTCAAGTCCAAATAAATAGTTATGTAACTGAAGTAAAGCTACTCAATTAGTACTACGAGTTATTTTATGATCCATTATTTAGCCTATCTTCTGGTGGTTTGGTGTCTATGTTAATTTACATATGTAAATTGTACAAAAATAAACTACACATTAAAGTTTGACTAGTGTTCAAGAAGTAGAAAATATCTACGTAGACATGAATTATTGAATTTAAAACATATCAAAACAAAGTAATAAATAAAAGACCCGGTATTATTGAGACCTTGTATACTTGCTAAATGAGGGCCAGAGGGTCAATCTGTATCGCCACCCCCTTCCTGCCCTCACCCCGCAGCCATGAAAGAGACAGTTGTAGCTCGGTACCGAAAACGTGTATAAAATTTGCGTTCTGGGTTTACTAAGTTCCCCGTTCGAAATCTCCACCAAATTTGTTGATAGTAGCATCATTTTGCTGCCAATAAAATATTCTGTGCCCGTATCATCTGTTTTGCTGAAATTATCGTCATATTAAGAAAATACCAGGGCCTAAACTTGCTGATTATTTTGAGACATTTTGCGACGGTCATATCTTTTTTTAAATGCATTATTCCAACCAGAAAATGAATGTTAGGCATAGATCTAGTCAAGAAGAGTTATCGTGCTAAAAATTGTTTTGATCGGTTGCGAATTGGCTGAGGGATACGGTAACATCGTTTGTATGAAAAAATCCAGACTCACAATTCTCTTAAGCCGATGAAAATCGCTCTTATGATCGATCTCAGAGATAAAAAAAAAATAATGCTGTGGGCTAGTAGAATTCCAAAATTTTAGTCCTACTATTCCTAGAGAAATGTCATTCACGGGCTGGTTTACAACTTCTTAGCCAATACTTTGTGTTCGACTTAAGTAAATACAGATTCTCAATACCTACTATAGAGGTACCAATATCATACGAACAACAACATGCAGAAAAATAACTAAGCAAGTACATTACGGCCCCTGCACACATCAATGCGAGAGACTTATGCCCTCAGATAGCCGTAACTACCTACGCGCGCCGATTTCTATATAGGAAACTATATCTACATATAGTTATCAAATAGTATCAATAAAATAATACAGAAAAACAACTAAGCAAGCAGTAGAAGCACAGTATTTCCCCTGCACCCATCAATGCGAGAGACTTATGCCTTCAGATAGCAGTAACTAGGTACCTACGCGCGCCGATTTCTATACAGCAAGGTATACCATATTTACAAATAGGTATCAAATAGTGCCAATAACATAACGAAATAATACAGAAAAACAACTAAGCAAGCAGTGGAAGCACAATTATTTCCCTGCACACATCAATGCGAGAGACTTATGCCTTCAGATTGCAGTAACTACCTACGCGCGCCGATTTCTAAATAGGAAGGTATACCTACATATAGGTATCAAATAGTATCAATAAAATAATACAGAAAAACAACTAAGCAAGCAGTGGAAGCACAATTATTTCCCTGCACACATCAATGCGAGAGACTTATGCCTTCAGATTGCAGTAACTACCTACGCGCGCCGATTTCTATATAGGAAACTATATCTACATATAGTTATCAAATAGTATCAATAAAATAATACAGAAAAACAACTAAGCAAGCAGTAGAAGCACAGTATTTCCCCTGCACCCATCAATGCGAGAGACTTATGCCTTCAGATAGCAGTAACTAGGTACCTACGCGCGCCGATTTCTATACAGCAAGGTATACCATATTTACAAATAGGTATCAAATAGTGCCAATAACATAACGAAATAATACAGAAAAACAACTAAGCAAGCAGTGGAAGCACAATTATTTCCCTGCACACATCAATGCGAGAGACTTATGCCTTCAGATTGCAGTAACTACCTACGCGCGCCGATTTCTAAATAGGAAGGTATACCTACATATAGGTATCAAATAGTATCAATAAAATAATACAGAAAAACAACTAAGCAAGCAGTGGAAGCACAATTATTTCCCTGCACACATCAATGCGAGAGACTTATGCCTTCAGATTGCAGTAACTACCTACGCGCGCCGATTTCTATATAGGAAACTATATCTACATATAGTTATCAAATAGTATCAATAAAATAATACAGAAAAACAACTAAGCAAGCAGTAGAAGCACAATATTTCCCCTGCACACATCAATGCGAGAGACTTATGCCTTCAGATAGCAGTAACTAGGTACCTACGCGCGCCGATTTCTATACCTATAGAAAGGTATACCTACATGTAGATATCAAATAGAATCAATAAAATAATACACAAAAACAACTAAGCAAGCAGTAGAAACACAATATATCCCCTGCACACATCAATGCGAGAGACTTATGCCTTCAGATAGAAGTAACTACCTACGCGCGCCGATTTCTATGAAAATGTGTCGTACACCGCAGCGACGGCATACATTATGATGATATTTCTGCATGAGGGGGCTCGATATGGCCATGTTTGTTTCTGGCATTTCAAAGAGTCAGGGAATGTTTAAAGGAACCTCTACGAACAAACAAAATGAAGCCGTTAAAACTAGAGCCGAAGTCTGCTAAATGAAAATTGTTTCAGTTTTGAGTGTGTCGATGGCATGTCAGTTAGATGGTTTTGGTATTTTCGTATTCGGCTAACAGTTTTTGGTATAAAAATCACAGTGGCAATAGAATGACAGTTGAGTGTTGCTAGCAACAATGGCTAAAAAATAACAGACTTGGGGCGTTGGGGCCCAGATCGCAAACAGGCAAGGCTCTAGAACACTACAGTACCTACTAAGTAGGTGAATATTAGTGGACGTGCTATATTCTGGTTTGAAATTTTTAAACGCTCTTTTACACTTGACTATTTATTCTTATTATTTTGAGACGAGTTTTGCGTTAGGCCATGCTGGTTGTTCGTCGAAGCCATCTGAAATATGTTCTTACTCTGAAGTTTCAAGATGTGATTTTTCAAGAGACACTTGCAAAATTCCTATTGTTGAAACACAGTTTTTGCAATAACAGACGGACTCTGTAAAGACAGAGTCTCCGAAAGTTTCTGACAGTAGTTGAAACTTGAACCGAGCTTGAAACCCACAGAGCAGATAAAAATTGAATAAAATGTAGCAGCCAAAGGCAGCCAACAGCGAATAAAGATCCGCGAGAAGTTTATAGTTTTAAATAAAGCTAGCAACAGCATTGAGGCACAGACAGCCTCGTCCACTGCAGCCATTGCAGCATAAAGAAGTCATTGTGTGGGTGGTTAACTTGTGCAGCAACGATGTACAGTCTGATAGAAATAGAGGAAACAGTTTTCAATAAAGCAGTATTAAGAAACTTAGAGCCGTAACCACTGCAGCCATTGCAGCATAAAGAAATCATTGTGTGGGTGGTTAACTTGTGCATCAACTAAGGTACAGTCTGATAAAATTTGAGGTACCTAACTCTTTTAAATGTAGCAGCATTGAGGCACATAGCCCGGTCTACTGCAGCTGCAGCCATTGTAGAGCATAAAGAAGTCAGTACCTGGTTGACCGAGTTTCCTCGGTTAATCGACAGATGTCGTTGTTAGTTTTAAAACAATAAAAAAAGGGCGCTCACCCAGGACCCTCAGGGCACGCCGGCTCGGTCTCCCGTTTTCACAATGCAGTTGCTACAAGACGTGTGACGCCTTCTAGGTTTTGCTGATATGATGTAGGAAGGTATGATTATTGATACCTATCTTGATGACTCTAGGCTTCACGCATGATGGAAAGAGAATCTTCTATTGCTACATGCTAACCACTACAATTTGTCTCTAGTTTATGTAGCATATGTTTTGATTACCGCAATATTTGTGGTAGAGTGTACCCTTGCAATTTCTTTATTTAACTTGTCTGTAAAATAACTGGTTAGCGGCTAGCGCGAATCTGAATACAGAACAAATTATTTCTCATTCATTCCTTTACAATGTGTACAGAAAGTCGAGTTTGTTAGGTGCAATATTGTGGTTAACTGCTTTATAAGCATAGCAGAGTAGGTGTCATTGCTTTTTTAAGTAACTTCCTTTATAGGCTGTGTACGAGGGAGGCTAGGAGCTAGGATATATGTACTTTTAATGTCTGGAAGGAAATATATAATGTTTACAGCTTCAGTTTAGAAATTTTGAATGAAAAGAAATGCAATTTATCTACAGTCTTAACACTTAAAACATATCGTTACTTAATGATTAGGTAAACGTATTTCCAAATAAGTTGTATCTAAAATAAGAATAGTAATTTACCAGTTGTTCATCCTAGTCTAGGGTCTACACAATAAACTATCGAAGGTTTGAACATAACCTCAAACTTGCCCTTGTATTGTACCCAGAAGTGGTGGGCAGGAGCGGATCTAGGGTGTGGCTATAGGGGCGGTAGCCAGGGGCGCAGACCGAGGGGGGGCGCAAAACCAGACTCGCGCCCGCCAGGGCGCGGGTTTGGAGTTCAAGCCTCGTAAGATTCGGTTTATTATTGAGAGCTTAGGGGTAATCTTTTGCTTACCATAGGGCATAAATGTGAAAAAACTGAAACTGCAAAGGAACCCAATACAACTCTGACGTCCTCTTGAAACAAGTCGCCGTCTTTTAATCTTGATGGTGTTTTTTGAGCTACGTTATGTGTCAGACTGACGCGTCCTCTCGCAGTCCATTAGTGCTGCTACCACCACACCAGATTTCGCGTAAAAAGTCGAGCTCGCTTCGCTCGCAATACGTTATGTGTCAGACTGACACCTTCTCTCGCAGTCTATTAGTGCTGCTACCACCACACCAGATTTCGCGTGAAAAGTCGGGCTCGCTTCGCTCGCAATAAGTTTTGAGTCTCAGTGACGTCCCCTCTCGTTGTCCATTAGTGCTGCCACCATCACACTAGATTTAGCTTGAAAAGTCGGGCTCGCTACGCTCGCAATACGTTATATGTCTTAGAGACGCCCCCTCTTGCTGTTCATTAGGTAGTGCTGTCACCATCATACCAGATTTAGCGTGAAAAGTCGGGCTCGCTTCGCTCGCAATTAGTTCTGTGCCAGACTGACGCCTCATCTCTCAATCTATTACTGTTGCTACCACCACACCAGATTTAGCGCGAAAACTCTAGTCGATCTAAAATCGCCTCTGACAGAATCTGCACTCAATTTTGTATAGATAAAGTAACTGGTAGCATTAAGGTGCCTCGATGACTCCTCGGAAACCGAGGGCTAGTATCGCGCCTGCAAAGGGGGGGCGCAAAATTTAAGTCAAGCCAGGGGCGCTGGCTACCTCAGATCCGCCTCTGGTGGTGGGAGGACAATGATGTATCAGAGAAACAGCCAGCCTTATTAGAAAGCAAATATACGAGTGTCATATTGCATACTGCAGGCTGGGTGGTCTTGTATCTACTGCATTTTGTAGATAATTCTTTTACATTCGCTACTTGCATACAAATGTCAATGAGCTACTTTTTAGAACAACATTTTTTCTGCATTTTATGAATCTGCTAACTGCTGCCGCCATATTTATTGACAATTTCGTCAAAATAAGCTCTTGAAAAAAAAAACGCTCGATAATTTAAAAACGAAGTTTAGAATAGCAAATAGATAAAATGCGGATAGGTTAGTCCAACAAAAAAAACAATTTGTTCGTAATATAAATACCTACAAATGTCTCCGAAATCAAACTTTACTTTCCCAGGATTGGACACCAAGATAATTTACAACTCCGCATTTGAGCTCAGCATGGTACATGAATATTATATTTTGCTGCCGATAGATGCAAATTTTAACTTTATGAGAGGATTCTTAAGGAAATTTGCACTGAATAACGCAAAATAATTCGAAAATCAAGAACAGCCATATTGGATTTTAACAACAACAAATAAAACCGTCAGGCTGTCAAAATATTTAATGTTGCCGCGTATTACAAGCCGATAGAGGTGGCCATTTTGAAACTTTGTTCTTAATTTAAATTAGTTCGCGCCGTGAGTCACTGACAGCGGGAAAGGCTGCAGCTTTAAGTTTATTCAGCCTAGTGGGTTGTAAGACAAGAACTAGATTTTAAAGTTTATGGCTCTAGTGAACCATTGTTAGCGTTGGCGTAGTTTATGTTCATTCAGATCAGATTGTCGGTAGGCTTTTATTATAGAAAATTGTAATGTAATTTTACGGTAAAACTGTTCGATGTTTGTTTATTGTCGTGTAAAACAGTAAAACTGTCCTTATAGAAATATAGGTTAGTATTAGATCTATTATCTAGTTTATTGGTCTAGTCTAGATAATATTAAGTTGGTAGGTAAATATTTAACCATGATTGAATTTATGTATCAGTTTACTAACAGGCCATAGGAGTAGAATAAGAATAAGGAATAAGGTAGAGTAAAGTAAGTCAATAACTTTCATGAGATAACGAACGATGTCTATTGTGTAATTTTTTTTATGTTTTATCTTGTAACTACTTCTTTTTATGTGCAAATTGTTTAGTAAATAGTTGTAACTGTAAAGTGTAGAGTTTAGTTTCTTGCCAATTCTACTCATTCTTCACTCATCTCATCACAATGAATTTATAAGCGCATAATTCTTAGAATAACAATTAGGATACTTGTCTGGGCAAAAACCAACATCTCGTTTATAAATATGTGCAATAAAAACCTACGTTTGTTTTTAATATTTAATTTGTAGTTCTTACCCGAGTGTCTGAAAAGGAGAGTTTTGTTTTGTAGGTAATGTATGCCCATTGCAATTTTGGCGATAGGCTGACGATCTGTCACTATACACTACACAGTCTTTTGAATTACTTTTATATTTTTGTCAAACGTGGTGTATATGGCCGTTTACGGTATGGCAAGGTATGTAAGTAGGTACGTCTGAAAAAGAGGGTTACGTTTTTCGAGAGTATGTATGTAGATACGTAAGTTTAAGAATTCTTTTTAACTGACGAAAAACCTAAAGAGCGCGATTTCTTTCATACCCTACAGTACGACTAATAGGTATGAGGTGTCGTTTAATTCATATCAGCAGCTTGAGTGACACTGGTTGTAACTTTTCATAAATTCACAATGAAGGATTTTAAACGCAAAATACATACAACTTTGATAGCGTCGCCTCAGTGCTTATTTGATCTACCGACCATCCAGCGATTCTCGCGTCTAGCGAGTTTCTTCGGATTATAGTAAACCAATCACTGTTGATTTTTGGAGGTTGACAATCACTAATTTAGGAATATCTTCTTCGTGCTTGTTTGATCCATCTGCAAAAATCAACAGCGATTGTTTAAATATAATGAAAAGAAACTGGCTAGGTGTGAGGATCGCTGGATGGTCGATAGAACAAATAAGCACTGACACGAGGAGTATCACCGTAGTCGGGATTTTGTTTTTATGTAAGAACCTATGCTTGTTAATATTTAATTTGTAGTTTTTGCTGGTTGATTTATTTTGCTTGAGGTTGTCAAGGTTGCAACTGGGAGGTCAGGATGTTAAACGGATCTTTAACGAGCTTTTGACGTATTGTATACTGGATGAAAGTGAAATGTAGAGATCTGGTAATGTGGTTTAGGTTATGTGAAAGCAAGTTATGTTACCTACTTTTTAGTTTTAATTTATGTAATGGTGTGTAGGCGTATAATCTATTCTCTGTGTCAAATAGTAACACAACACATCTGCGAAAATTTCAGTAGCGGAATATTTAGGTAAGTAGTTTGTAGAAATATGATATCAAAGATTTTGTGTGGGATTTGTCACAATCACAAGAGGGGGTTTTTTGGAGAAACGAATGCGCAAGTTGGCGTTGTACGCCTCCATAGAGAATTAGAGAGGTATTAGCTGTCAAATTCTTACACAAAGGCGAGAAGCACACGCCACGTCCGTTGGTGCGTTATTTTTGCGCAGCGCTCTCCATTGCGTTTGATTAATACGATTTTACACCTTATTTTCATATACATACGGCTTATGTTATGAGAAACGGTTTGACAGACGCATCCGCCAGCAAAAAAAATTCTCTCAATGCTGCGTCGAAGAAGGCGAAAACAATTGTGTTTGTAAAACATTATGACATAAACCATAATTTGTATTATATGAGAATAAGGTCTAAATTCGTATTGTCCCAACGCATGTGTTACGCAGCGCAAAAATAACGTCGTAAGGAACGTTACGTACGTGTATAAAGCGCCTCATTACATTTATGGGTAAGCCCAATAAGCGTAGATTCTACATTTTCAATTTCTATATTTCTCTTTGAAATACTTGCCGTCGTAGCTCCTAGCAAATTGAGGAAGACAGATAGAGTGTTGTCAATAAAGCTCCCCACTTGAAGCGTATTGTTTGTAAGACGATATAGCGATCAAGTGCATCACTCACAGTCAAATATAGTAGATACAATTGCAATGGGTGAAGGCAAATGTTGTTAGAGGTGACAATAAGGAGTTAATTAATAATAATGTGAATAGCCGTTTAGTTTGTCTAAACTAAAATTCGACTACCACCCTGGTCCACTCAGGGTGTTTCGTAGAAGGCGACGTAGAGTTTTTAACCTCAGCTGAATATCTGTCGACAACCGCATGAATTAATCGCATAGTGACGGTGACAGCACCCACAATAGCATTCCCAAACAGGGTTGACGTCGCGACCGATCATACAACACAGCCAAATCATTTTGCTACATGATTTTGCGTTCAAACATAATAGACCTCGACTGATTTGGGATAAAGGCAGGCAGATGATGACACACGACCCAATATGGAGGATGATTCTAGTCTGGTTTGCAGATTGCAGGATTTTCCGTAAGACAACAAAAAGTGGCGTGCTTTGGAAGCCCCGTTTGCTGTCTAGAATTCTTACTTAGACGAGGCTACCAGTAGTGCTCACTTTTTTTGAGCTATTTCATGATGTTGAATGTCCACGAACAGCCGATGGCTAGTACGACTGCCTGCCACGCAGAAGGTTCCGGGTTCAATGCCCGGTGGGGTCACTCACAAAGTTGATATTTACCACTTTGTGAATTTGTTCCCAGTCTGGTTAGGACATTGCAGGCTGAACCAACTGATTGTCCGAAACACAAGATGGTTCCCATGTCAAAGGCCTGCTACTTGCAGTAGGCGGTTGTAAAACTCTGACACGAGGATTCATCGGGTCGTTAGACGACTTGGTGTCCCATTCGAAGAAGAAGAAGTTCGTCGTCTTGATATTCCACAACTAGACAATGTTTAATTTATTTTGCTACAGCCATTAGCGAAATTAAGAAAGACAGTAATGTCAATAGACTTCCCCTCATGAAGTGGCGTAGGTAGGTAGGCGTGTGAGTTTTGTAAGGCGATATGCGCACCTAATGCATTAACTTAGACATAGTGGATGGAATTGCAATAGTGCTAATAGACAGCAGTTTGCTCAGGTGTTGATGTACTGTTAATATTATTATATTGATGATTCAGTTCGTGACACTTGGTGTCAAGTTTAAGGAAGAGCGGCTGAGAAAAACTGGCTCTCGAAAAATCTTTTTTAGGGTTTCGTAGTCTACTAGAAACCTTTATCATTTCCTCAAGTCTGTCTGTCTGTCTGTATGCCGCGCCCTCATATCTTTGTCAGTTTTGAAGCTATAACCATGGGTAAGAAATTAGATCGTGTTGACCCAAATTTAGAAATGTTAAGAAAAAAAATATTAAATGTATTTCGGACCTCCCATGCAAGTGAAAGTGTCTCTTGGCCAGTTAATTTTTAATTTTAGAGAAAAGTTTATCAAACTCTTCATTATGCAGAAGATTGCCACGTGTGGCAGTTTTACTTGTACTTAGGTAAATAATAGGTACATATGCCTCCTGAAGGCGTTTTCAGAGATTATGATTTTTTGAAACCGAAAGCTTTTAAAAGCCACTTTCGCTTCTAACGATAAATAGGCACTTACATTTCAAACACAACAAAACGACAATCAAATCAAATACGCCATACCAACCCACTGCGCCTACCACATCTGAATGTGACAAATGATAACTGGCGTAATGTTCACATGCGCACACGCATCTCACGATAAATCCGTCCACGCAAACACAAATTACAGTTGCGCCTCGCACCACGACGAATCTTTTACCATTAGACCCACTTTTGATTGGACCCAGTGGGCCTTACCACAAAAAAGTTAGACACTTGTTGAACGCTTGCCTAGTAGTAACGCTTGAAGTATAATTTTAAACACGCTTTCTTCGCGCGTCTTACTTTTGTCGTAAGACCCAGTAGGTCCAATTTTTGACATTACACTTACCTTCAGTTACGTTCAGTAACTATGATGTGTGTGACACATTCTTCCATGTGTCATTCACTTGGCTCGGGTTGGGTTTACTCACTGACAACATCAGGTGAAGTTTGATACAAAGTACAATCTGCGTTCGGAATACGCGCCAACTGATCTGAACCTCACCTTATTTTGTCAGTTGATCTTAGGCGTTAACTATACAGGTGAGACGTAAGACATTGCGACGCTTGAAAACGTTTTCATATAAATAAAATGTATGAAACAGAAGAGACGCAGTCTACCCGCGTAAGAAGCACGATGACGGCTGATCGGCTTGTCTGACAGATGTCATCTTACGTCTGACGTCCCACGTCTCATCTGTTAAGAGCCCCTTATATATGACAGATTCAGTGTGTAAAAAAAATATAATTTCACAAAATTTCGACCCACTGGGTCTTATTAGTGCACAGCTCGCCACGAAAGGAGTCCCGTTGACAAGCGCAGCCACGCATGCGCGGGACTGACATTTAATGTGTCATCGATTCACCAGCAATGTGTTTCAGACAAAACGGATTACACTATCACAAGTTAGACCCACTGGGCATACCACAAATAGTTAGACGAGCTTCGAACGCGTGTCTAGTTTTTTTTGGATGGAGGTGTTTTTTAAAGTTTTTTTTGTGGCCTGTACTATTACGTATTCTGTGGTAAGAAGGCCCACTGGGTCTAATTAGTGCAAGACAAGTTCTGTCGACGAACGCAACCACGCATGCGCGGGACTGACATTTAATGTGTCATCGAATCACTGGCAATGTGTTTCGGAACGGATTACAAAAAGCACCAGCAAATGATTATTGCTTCGACAAGTACCTAATGGCGAGGATATCCCTTGGGTAAAAGAGTATAAGTAGGTAAATTAAGGGAGGGAAGAACTGAAAATGTTAACTAAATCATATCTAGGCGCTTAATTTTAGTTATCTCTGTACTTTTTCAGGAACTTTGACAAAGTTTCCTAAATATGGGTAAATTTTTAGCTCCATTTTTATTAAGACAGTATGTAGATGTAGGTACCTACAAATTAGTCTCCTAGCTTCAATCAACCTACGATTGAAAGTCGGTACGATTTGCTAGTAAAGCGAGTGGGCAAAGCAGTACCATGATAAACATATTTTTTTCCCGGTAAAAAGAGTATTTCCACCGCTTTCATAGACCTTATAAAATACGCTCCGATCATCCATCAACGAACTATGGAGCTCTGTGGAGGTAGAACTGCACCGTCATTCTTTATTACTCCACTAGCTGCCCGTCAGCGGTTTCACCCGCTGCAACCTATTATTCCGCGGGAAAAAAGCTTACTTACTCGCCAAGAGATGTCGCTGTTAGTTTTCAGCGAAAACGTTTAAAACGCGAATCGGCTCAGTCACGCCACCTTTGCAAAAATATTGGAATATGCGTGATCCCGTAGGAATAAGACATTTTCCCGTGGTAAAAAGTAGCCTATGTGTTATTCTAGATACTCTTCTATATTTGTGCAAAATTTCATGTCAATCTTATCAGCCGTTTTAGCGTGATGTCGTAACAAACACACACCCAAACATCCGCCTTTATAATATTAGTAGGAAGTAGGATAGTAGGATTTTCCATTTGGGCGTTGAGTAAAAATACCAATCTTAACAGATAGGACATAAAATGAGTACAAAATACTATTTTAAGTTTTGGTTTCGTAAAATATTTCAAGCTTCAACCTCATGAAACTGAGCAACTGTCCCCCAGGCCTAAAAATTCTCGCTGATTTTTACCTGTTTTAAGGGTTTGACTTTATTGGTTTTTATTGTACAGCATTGTCAGCCGATGTGGCTCAGTAGTAGTGCGACTGCCAGCGAAGCTTCCAGGTTCGATACTCGGTGGGTCAGTCACAATGTTGATATCGAATTGTGAATTTGTCTGGCTAAAACATTGCTGGATGATTTAATTGTCCGAAGAGCAACAAAGACGTTTCGTGTTTCGTTGAGCCGTCGGTCGCGGTTGGTGTCTATGATTAATTGATTATGTTCATATACAACCAAGTCAGAGGCCTGCTCCTGCTACAGGTAGTAGGCATTTGAAAAGCTCTGACACCAGGGTTTATCAGGTCATTGGTGTCCCACCCACTCGAAAAGAAAAAAAATTCCCATTTTCCCATAGGCTGAAATAATAACCGTTTTCAAAGCTCATAAATTGTATTCAAGCCTGTGTACGGTATAAGCACTCTCGACAAACATTGCGCGTAACTCGGTCGGTACGGAACACGAGTTATTTGTCGACACTTGTCAGTTGTCATTGTTGACACACTCACAACTTTCCCGGAGTACATTAAACAATCATACATACAGGGTGTTTTGATTTGAAAGAACTGGTTTGATTATAAAACTGACTCGGTTACACTTTTTCTTTCTATGCCTAGTTTTTCTGTTCCTAAAATGAGGCCCACACAGGTACGGCACGGCTTTCAGGAACATAGGTAATGTTCACTCCAAATGCGTAAAATGTTCAAGCGGTTTAATTAATGAGGTTCTTGAAATATGACATTAAACATTTCATCAAGTTTTGGTTTATTGAATAGATATATGAATATGACAGACATCAAACATTTAGCGATCTGGTTCTTATATTTTACTGAGTATTTTTTTGGTGTTCTCCTACTTAAAAAAACAAAACAAGTCAAATGTTCAAAATAAGTCAAATAATTTGCACCTACATTAAATGCCGCAATGTTTACATCCTGTACTTATACATTGTATAGTATTCGCGTTCAAAGTTTCGAGTTTTACGTTAGAGTTTACGTGATGGAGACGTGTAGTATCTACGTGGTGGTACGTAGTAAGTACTTACAAAGTTTCAGAAGCTGTTACAGATTGTCGGTTATGTTTTGATTACTCTCCAGTTTAACTATTTGTTTAATTACTGTTTTGTACTATAAACATGTCGTGTTTATGAGTTTCTATAAACAATTTAACTTCAGCAATAGATGGCTTAATAAAACAAAGACATCATATCAGGTGCAGTAGGTTAGGTAATATTGCCAGGAATTCCTCCAACCCATTTAAGGGACCAAATTATACCGGATTTTCATGCTAAAAGGTATCCTTAAAGACCAAGCGCGGCAGCGTCGGTGTGCGCCGTCAAATGACTGGTTTGTATAGGCTTGTATGAGATACCAGAAAGATACGTGGTGCGCCCTCCATACTATGAACGACGCTGTCACGTTGACGTATTTATTTTGCCATTAATACTTTGATTAATACTAAGAAAACCCAGTATATGTAGATCTGTAAGTAGATCCCCTATATGGGTAAGAGAAATTGCTGGTGATAGGTCTTTCAATCAGTAAAAATATATTTTGCAGTTAGTTAGTTAGTAAAGTTGCAGTCAAAATAAGCTTTGCCTGCTCTAAGGAAGCTTTTGCCTTATGAAAATAGAAGGACGATTGCGCCTACGCAACCGTCTGAGACAATGAGTAATAGGAACTAATGTTGTACACTAATACGCAGGCAGGTTTTAAGAAACATTGACGCAGCTAGGATTACTATCATTTTAGCTTTGCCGTGGATTTAAATTCGGATGAAAACTCAAAATTATATGCGGCCAGACGCGCCTAATCGTACCAAAAATAGCTAATTCTACATTGACACATTATCGACGAAAAAAAAATTGCAGAAAGTAGTCGCTAGTGGCGCCACTTAGTTCTCAGTTTTCCTCCTTATATTTGCTGATACCATTCAAAAACGACTTCATATTAGACGTTTACTTACTATTGCTGCTAAAATCGCGTAAAATGGCGGTACAATGTACAATGCATGACTTACAATAAAATTGCTCGCGAAAATTTTAGGTAGGTAGTCATAAAGCATAGCTTCTTCAGCTATGTAGTTCCTTTATGACTTCTATCTAATAATATCTAAACTTTACTTCTATTTGAACTAGGCCGTCATAACAGTAGTTTGTGCGGAAGATGCATTGTGAAGTGACAACACGACAAATCAACGCCTTCACGGTAATAACGTGTCATGATTTATCGCCTGTTTTATTGTCGACTTGTCACGAACGTTTGACAAGGTGCGCCTTGCGGTTTTTGAGGTTATGCGGTGACGGAACTGGTTAAAAGTTATGGGAAGTGGGTGCATTGTTTATGAGTAGGAAACATAAACAAGCCTCAGTGCAAATAGTGTTTAGACTTTAGTTTCAGAGACGGCCACTGCTTGGCTTTGCTTAGGGTCTTCCCTCCCATTTTCTCCCTTTCGCCATCGGTCCTACTTACGAGCTATATGCTTACACGCATGTCCCTTCAGTTTCCGAAGGTGTTCGTTGTTATTTTAAATACCCATATTAGGCAATATTAGGCAGAGCAAGCACAATTACTAGAAAACAAAAACCCGACTGGGGCTATTCCGACTAGGTATTTCAAATTTATATTTTGCATTTAAACTTCGTTATTTTATTGAAATTTTAATGTAGAGTCTCACTTCTGACCAACCTAACTACACCTCATAGGTATTATGCCAAAATCGGCTTACACATTTGGGCTGTAACCTGTAACCCGTGAAAAAGATTTTTCTTGCAGATATTCCCAGAGGCAGTCGGGTAAAAACTAATTTTCGCCAAAGTTTTAAACATAAAACCCAGTCAAACAAATAATCCTGGTATTACCAACAAAGAATGGCCACCCGACTCCCTATCCTATTGTTCTGCTAAGTTGACGAATACATAATTTGTTCGCCAATTTGCATTCGCCAACTACCAGCACTAAGTAGGCATTTGCATGATAAGGTTCTACCTTTATTGTCGGGAAATAGGTGCGACCTACTTTTAGACGGTAAAAGCACAAAATAGAGAGTTTACAGAAGAATCACTCGAACCTTTTTAGGATTTTCGCGATTGTCACTTCTTACAGAGCCAGGGTTGACAGTAGTCAATAAACTCAAAATATAAGAATATTAGAACAGCAAAATCTGATAGGTACAGGAAAGTCATATACTTATGAGCCAATTTTAATCCAAGGAATATGACGTTGGCAACCATCTTCTTACCTATTACCTTGAATTCCTCTAAGATTCCGGTTCATTCCAGTAAGCATCAAAATTGGCGCTAGTAGTTCTGAGCGAGCCATCTGTAAAGGCGCCCCGCGCGCCGTCTCGCTCATTTGTGCTAAAAGGGTAGAGTAAGCTTTCTAAAGTTCAATGAAAATATGAGTAGTTTCAGCTGTTTTTTGTTGTGTGTTGGAATAAGTAATTTGATATTTACACTATCTATAATCGGTATTCTTTTGGTAATAGAAGAAATATTTCCAGTTATAGATAGAACAAGTTATTACTTCACTTATGAGAACGTCATCTCTACGCGCGTGATCACGCCGTGACTACGCCGTACGGCCAAATGTGTGGCGCCCTCTATATATTTAGATATGTTTGGCATGGTACGCTAAAGGTTCGAAGTTTCAGTTTATGCATCTTTTTTTATTCTTTACCTTATTTCCGATGGTGTCATAAAATGCGACTGTGAGATAGATCCAGGGGAACCGGCAACAACCTTCCTTGTAAATATAACACCTTGCACTGCGCTCACTAACCCGCCTATTTGCCCAAAATTGACGCTCATCAGTAGGTAAGCATCGTTGAGGACTGATTGTTTCCTCGCCTGTTTTCCTGGCCATAAAGAAATTCTTAGTAAGTGCAAGGAATACCAGTTTAGGTTGATCCATTTTAAGTAATAATATTTATTTGACTGACATTTATTTTTTTCAATATTTTTTACGGCGTTCTTTATCGATACTAAACCTACCCTAAAGCTACGGCACGCATTTAAATTAACACCCTGTATATTCAGATTTTCAGACCAAGCCGTGTAGCCGTAGTCTTTGTATGCTACAAGGTGTGGCTTTGAATCACGCTCATGTTATTTTTAGTTTGTTAATATCTACAATGGATGGTCTTCCCGTGTGGATTTACAAATTGATACTCTTCAATCAATACCTTCTTACCTACTAAGCATCGTTGAAGACTGATTGTTTCCTCGCCCTGGGAATCGCCCGTTTTCCTGTCCGCCGAGGTATTTGTCCCGGCTTGTTTTTTACCAGACGCCTTTTGCATGCCAAGCAGCTTCGGGGAGCTACCAAGATTTCAAGTCGCTTGGATTTCATTCTTTTGTTTATTTTGTAACAGAAACATAAAACTACGCTAATTGCTATTCTAAACACCGATAACGGGATGCACTGAGTCAGACAAGAAAATAATTTCGCAGAAAAGTAATTGGGATAAGGGCAGGAAGATGATGATGATGATGTTTCCAATCAATCTGGAGTTTGTACGTTTGCAATCAAATTTTCGATGTAGAAAAAGATTTGGACTTCAAGAAAGGCATTCGATTGTGCAGCGAGGGCTTCATTTGCCTTTCGATGCAAGAAACCGCCTTTCTTACCTGCTACGTCCAAAATATGGACTGTTAACAATACCACAAATGATAAATTGACAAAATAATCATCACATCACATCAGACTCTAGCAGTCCGCCGCTGGACAACCCTAGCCTCACCTAGGGCACGCCACAAGACACGATCCAGTCGCTACCAGTCGCTCACTCTAAGTCTTCGGTCTATCTGGCCGTAGAGCGTCCAACGTTACGCTTGCCGAGCCATGGCCTCCACTCGAGAACCCGCTTAGAATCGTTTAATTATTTACCAACTCGAAAGATTCAATACAAGATGGCGAGTTGTAAACCTTGGTAGAATGAAGTGTTTTCGTGGGTAGACCGATAATCTGAATGATCACATTCAAACCACGTTTTCCGATCCATCGATACGTCCAAAGATAGATTCCATTTTAAACGGCAATTTACCTACATAGAACGTTTGCCGTGTGGTGCCGAATAGAATAGCATCACTCCATCCATCCATCTTTCTCGTGGTTATAGTAATAAGCGACTAAGGGATTTGTGTATTGTAATTTAAGGCGACAGGCTGACAACCTGCCACTCTTAAACAGTAACTCATGATGCTGCTGATTGGTTAAGATTTGCTTCTTTATCTTATACCTACTCTGTTTTCAGTACGCGACCCAGATTTTGAAAACGTCGGAAGGCAAATTTGTTCGGAAATGGAACCAGGAACCTTCAGATCTTTAGGTCAAATTCTGCTCTACCTAAGTCTACTGTTCATAATGTACTTACCGTTAAGCCTCCTGGCTGTTATTATCTGAAACAATATAGCTTTTGTTAATATTCAATAATTAGTTTAAATCTAGATAGCATTATAATTAATTCTTATTATTACAATAAGTCAAGTGATACGAAATTGATTAAGCTTGACGGCGCATGCCGTCTCCTTGCTGTTTTCGAAGAAAGTCGCCGGGACAAGATTGACAACATCAATCTGGGGAAGCGTCACCTCTCCGGAGCGCTGTCATGGTTTCCAGATAGAAAACCACCAGCACCCGGAAAACAGACGAATCCCATTAGCTCCACGCGATCACAAGTGAATTCATGATATAATCGACGGAGCAGCACCTAACCCATGCGATATGGACCATCCTGATGATACTTCTACATCAGAAGATGGGGTACCAAATACTACGCCCACTGACAAGGGTTAATGCCAGTTTACACGTGAAGAAAATAAATTACCTATGATGATTTTTCCGGCCGGGATAGCGAAGCATCACAGTGCTGGTTTTCAGAGAAAGTAAATTAGAAGAATCGTCTGTCGAAAGCCGTATGTGACAACAACGAATGGATTGACCGTGAAGTGTCAGTAACTGGGCACGGAACCCTGGAAAATAATAGGAGTGTTTGGAAATCCCTACCGACTGCTACCTAAGGAAGTTTCAAAGGACATGTGATCGTTTTGTTTTCTTTCTTGATTCTCGCTCTATGGTGTTTACGTTGAATAACACTTGTGTTACATGTTTCAGCCGCGCTGCTTCTACTAAGAGATGTTCAATCTAAATACGGCAAGTTTAATCTGCGTGCAAACGGGGACCGTATACTGCAGGATTAGATGCTAGTGTGCTGACTAGTAAAACATGCTTGTGTGGACCCATCTAAAGTATTGTTTACATCGGGTGAGTCGTTTCCAATTGTATCATGATCATGCATCGGTGATTTTAGACAAAAACAACTGTAAAAACTTTGTAAAAATTTAGTAATCAGAAATTCTATCAAAATTCTGTAAATTGAAAATGAATGAGTGAGTCCGTTCTCGACTATCTATGCCAACAACTACCTATCTTTAGGTACAAATTATTGCTGATACCTTACTGAACGTAGATGCAGCACGCTGTTACTGTTTGTTTATTGTCTAAAACTTATTGGGGTGTATGATTTCGTGATATTTTACCTATAACAGTAATACGTTTTTGGAACAGCAGCGATGCAGAAATTTTTTAATTCAAGAGAGATATACTATAATGTGTCGATTTAAAATCGTATCTCGATGGCAAGGTGTGGGGATGTGTTTCGATGGGAACGCGTCTAAATGGAACTAAACCGATTGTATAAGTCGTGCATGATGTTGTATCCTAACCTACCAATATGAAATTATCACAACACAGATAAATCCATTCCTTTACCTTCAGACATATTGCGTCTTTCTCATTTTAAATATTCGTCGTTTCGTTTTGCAACTTCAGCAATCTTCGTAGTTAACCAGAGAGCTATAACGTACTAGAGACTACAATAGGAACAATATTCTGTGCACTAGGTCTAACTAATAGATGCAGCGTAACCGCACATGTCTGTTATCATAAGCGACACAACATGGCGTCTCTGCTATAATTATCCTAAAAAAAAGTTATGAAGATAATGAGATATTGCTAGTTTTAGTTTTAAAACAAAATTTACGCGCTCAAGAGCCGGCAAGCAACTGAGTCAGTTGGAGCCGCGTGACTCCACATGGGTGGAACCTTTTGGATGTTAGTGGTGCCATTTCTATACTAAGTACTAGGTAGTTAACATTTGAAATCGGATTGCTAGAGCTATGAGCGAGCATATATATATTTTTTTTCCAAATACATGTTATTTGTGTGAAGTTGGACGTTCAGGAGGGTGAAGATTCGTGGCATTTTGCATTGTATCTCAGCACGCGTAGAAGTTTCAGAAGGTTCCCTTGCCACGGCATAACTTTATCTTTGCTGCATCTTAGACGCTGCATACCGTTTGCTTAAACGCAACTATAAAGGAGAAATATTAGATTTGTAGGTGCTTGTACTATAGAAAGTTTACAGAGGGATCGCTTGTTGCATAGCCATGGTTGCTGCAGTCACGCACGGGTCACGTTCGACGCGTGGCGAGTGTGCTTGTTGTGTTCAATTTAAATGCTTGCTGTGTTCTATCCGTGTTTTTATACAGTTGCAAAATTTTAACGCCGATAACTGTAAATGCGACAAAGTTTCATCTTCGTAAAACGGTAACGGACAAATACCAAAGTTGCACAAACCGGAGAGAGGAATGCCAGGGTGGTGGTTAGTATGTCAGGAGCTTCGATGGCTGTCGTCAGAGATGTGGATCTTACAAATAACAACTTCTTCCAAAAAAATTGGTACTTAGTCTGGCATGTTTTAAGTTATCCATTTCAATAAATACCTTTACAGC
The DNA here is from genome assembly GCA_024500475.1 of Phthorimaea operculella. Taxonomy (NCBI): domain Eukaryota; kingdom Metazoa; phylum Arthropoda; class Insecta; order Lepidoptera; family Gelechiidae; genus Phthorimaea; species Phthorimaea operculella. The sequence continues at coordinate 5,128,314 of JANFCV010000017.1, forward strand.
AATTTAATATGGCTAGGTTCAGCTCAGGGTGGAGGTGCAGGTGGATCTGGTGCAAGATCGTGATGTGGTCGAGCCAGCTTCAATGCAAGAACGTGATGATGATGATGATGCCCCTACAGACGTATCCGTCGACGGCGGCACACTGTCAAGTACTTCTTTGTTCGTGAGCACGAATGTGACTCAAAAACCGAGTTTAGATTTGAAGGTTCGGTCGCAAGCAGCGCACTGAAGCTGCCCGCTTTCATTGTACGTATATACTTGGGCCAAATATGGCGAATAAAAAACGCAATATGACGTTCGTGGTTGCCTTGAGTTCCTCTGAGACTTCAGTTCATTCCAGTGAGCGTCAAAGTCGTCGCTGGTGCCATGAGGACCATCCGGTGGAGGTCGCGAGCCGTATCCCTAATTTGAGCTCGTACCATTGTAAGGTACCTACATCAACTTGCTGCAATGCCAAAGTTAAATAACTATGAACTATAGTTGTTGCTTGACTTCTTACAAATGGTTTTTATAAATATGGGAATAATAATTTATTTGTTAAGAACTATGAGTTTTCAAGTTACTGAAAAGCAAAATAAGCAGAATAAACCCAAAATGTTAGTACTGTAAAATTGGTGCAGGGTATTTCGGGTCGTTGCACGACTCGATATTCCGCTCGAAAAGAAGAAGAAGTAAAATTGGTTCTTGACTAAGAGTAGTCTTGCAGCTAATGCAAGTTTGCGTGTTGGGAAAAACAGCTTTTACGACGCGTTTTGTGCGGAAAGGCAGATGGTCACAACCGTGTTCATGGGCTTTGGTGAAACATGTTTTCTTTTTTTTTCAGTACTATGTCGAGTTCAATTATCCATCAAGGGTCATCACTGTTACAAGGGCTATTCATTACATTACTATTGTCTGATGAAATGCGAAAATACTACCCTTAAGATGTTCAGTAACCTGAAGGCTATTAACACGAGTGTTAGCTACTTCACAACAGCCACTGGTTGGCCTTATTACGCTGTCCTGTGATGTAACGCTGCTGCTAATTCGGTCCTGAAGATGGCGATGCCGATATAATTAGACTATTAAGACTGGTGTAAGATTGCAGAACTCAAAGTTGCAAACACCTTATGGACATTAACTTGCTTACTGGTGTTCCTAAAAGACGTGCAGTCTCCTGTTTAGCAAAGATGGATGTGAAGTTGATGAACTTGCATGCGATGCTGTAAAATAGAGTTTAATGGCCAGATATTGTTAAACAAAATTGTATCGAGCTACTCGATGGAAGTTTACAAGTTATATAGAATTCTAAGCTCTACTCCATTAAAACGATGCATGAAAGGTTGAACACTAAGAAATTGAGGAATATAACAAAAAAGGAGGTGAATCCTAATGATAGTCGGGGAGCCCAAGGGGAAATTCGTGTTGTCACTCAAGCGCAGCATGTGATCGTACAGTGGGATTCCTTGTACCTGTCGGTCAAGTTGTCTTGTCTAGTGATTTTTATCCGGTGAGTCAGATTCATGTTGGTTGGCTGTTATGAACTGATTGACTGTTACTGTTGTGCAATGAAATGAATACGGTTGGATGCCGTGACGGCGGTGGTTACTGTGGTGGTTGAAGGGATCATGTCGTACCAAGCCATGCAGCTTAAAGCGGCTGGTTGAAAGGACACATGCATCCGGTTCAACGTTTAGAGTGTATGTGTCTGGTCGAAAGGACATCCAGGTCTAATGGTGGATCGTACTGGGCTACACCCAGGTGGGTTTAGTTGAAAGGACATCTGGTCTGAAATGGATCGTGCCAGGCTACACCCAGGTGGGGTTAGTTGAAAGGACATCTAGTTCTAGACCAGATCGTGCCGGGTCACACCCAGTTGGGGTTAGTTGAAAGGACATCCTGTTCTAGACTGGATCGTGCCGGTCCTGACACATGGTGGTTGTTTGGATTATTGGTGGATTACACGATTGAGACTTGTGGTGATTACTGATGGATTACACGCTGACAAACTGGACTCGTCAGGTTGGACGAGCGGGTGTTTTGAAATGGAGCGTTGACTGCTTGCGTGATTGTTACAGAGCCACGAGCTGCAGTGCCCAAGGGAAGCGCCCGAGGACGGTCGCATGTCAGTCTGGCCGTGACGGCGCATGCCGTCTCCTTGCTGTTTTCGAAGAAAGTCGCCGGGACAAGATTGACAACATCAATCTGGGGAAGCGTCACCTCTCCGGAGCGCTGTCATGGTTTCCAGATAGAAAACCACCAGCACCCGGAAAACAGACGAATCCCATTAGCTCCACGCGATCACAAGTGAATTCATGATATAATCGACGGAGCAGCACCTAACCCATGCGATATGGACCATCCTGATGATACTTCTACAAGCTCATAAATACCAATGATAAACACTGGGTGGTCCTGCTATCACTAAGTTTATAAGGACTGCAGTAGATAGGTATTATGCCGTCTATCTAGGTACAATGAGTCCTCTGTCTGGTTTGATTATAGTACTCTTATATAGGGCGTCCCGCTTGAAGCTAGATTCCCTTATACGGCATTTAAATACCACAATAAAACGTATTTTACAAAAAAAAAAACTACTTATTATTAAGAAAATATGGAGCAATCCAATCAGGTTTATGTTTTAAATTTATTAATTCCTGGGGAATCTGGGTTAAGTGGTCCTAAGAAAAACATTCTGCACACCATAAGCCACGTGTCTAGAAAAAAATACCTAGGTATAATAACTGAAGAACAAAATAGGATCTAAGTACCATACAAAACGCTCTACCCGTTTAGTATAAGAGGCCTGATTTTTAATTCAAATATAGATTGATAGCTTACCTAGGATGTCCAGAATCTAGATGTTTTCATTCTTCCATAATACTTATAGCGGGACACTCTGTGTATTCTGTGTTTACGTGCAGTTGCAGTTGCCAATGCATAAATAACTGCAGTTCTTGTGTTTTATCGTTGTGTGTGATGTGATGTGACTGACAATTTATGTTGAAGAATAAAATACATGTAGCTGTTTCTGGTCAGTAGGCAAGAATACATATTCTAAAAAGCTATTACCACAAAAATAGAGAGTATACAGAAAGTTCACTCGGCCCTATCTCGGATTTTCGTGATTGGCACTTTTTACATAGCCAGGCTTGCTATTGTCAAAATTCTTAAGTCATATAAAAATATTAAAACAGCAAAATCTGATAGAGAAAATCATATAATTCTGGGCCAATTTTAAATCCAATAAATTTGACGTTCGTGTCAACCACCTTCTTTTGTGCTTTAACTCGATTTGATTTGGGGTCAGGCATATTTCGGTTATGTAATTGACATTATAAAAGAATTCTTTGTGAATCTACTTGGAAATAAAAGTTATAAATCTTTGAATCTTTGATAGACAACAAATACCTTCTCTGTAGAAAAATATCGGAACTCCTATAGAAAAATAGCTTTTGCAATAGGACTTCAGGTATTTTCCAGTGGATAGGTACATGTGGGGCAAAATTATAAGCATTTTCCTGTAACGTTGCCAAATCCTTTTGCAACAAGATTTCGTGTTCAACAAAACGTGTTGCGCCGACCCCAAGTAATTGGAATAAGGGCAGGAAGATAATGTTGCCCATATCCATGGAACAGGCACTGGATCTGCCCAAAAATCACTGTTCAGCCAAACACCGTACACGTACAGGTCAATAAAAACCCCATACGTAATCCCTGTCACGTATCCCCATAACCTGATTACTACCCCCATCAACCCCTTCTTTTCCCTTGTTAAGGTGCGAGTTAACAGTGAACGACATATCATGTATCGTCTAAATCTGACAAACGTACATACATATCTTATAGACCTTATAGTCTACGCAAAATCATAGTGTCTTGTCTAGCCTAAGCGGGAGCTCAAGTTACGTTGGTCGCGTAGTATCTAAGTATAGCGACCAGCGTACTTTGGCCTCTCACGAAGGCGGGTCATGTCATTTCATGACACAATGATTGCGAATGGGCTAGAGTTAATGAGTAAATGACGTCTGCTGGTGAGATTAAGGGCCCTTTTCCTGTCATGCGTATTTTCGCACACGCGCGGATCTGGTCCGCATGCGGGCCGCACGCATCTTATCTTTTGATACATGTTTTTTCTATCATGCGGCTAGCACACGCGCGGAACGCGGATTGGCTGCTGTGACCAGGAGCCTGCTATCATCCGCATGCGGACCAGATCCGCGCGCGTGCGAAAATACGCATGACAGGAAAAGGGCCCTAAGCCTTCTCCGCCAATACGCATGCATGCCGTAGCAATGTGACGTTCGACAGATTAAAACATCTCATTTTTCTTGACGTAATTCGAGCACTGCAATTTGCTGCTACCATCTGCTACATTGACGTGTAGTTGCTGCGTGTCGTGGTGACTTATCACGACGACACTTAAATCTGTCAGTCGTTCATTGCCGATTGGGACCTTTAACTCCAATTATCATGGCGTGTGACAGTGACATAGACGCGGGCAGTGAAAGGGTTGATAATCCGGTTACAAATTTGGAAGAGTTTCGGAAAAAGGGGTTAAAAAGGCTGGGTCGAAATTTGGTGGTTATGGCTTTCCTAAGCTGGCTTAATGTTGTATTTATCTCCCTTTCGCCTCTTAAAATGCTTTAAGTTAAAAAGTCAATCCGATTGCAAGAGACCGGTTGCTATAAAGACACCAGTAAGAACATCGCTTTTAAATATTATGTATCAACCGTGAAACGCCCATTGTTGGACATAGGCCTCTTACTAATGGTGCTTTAAAAGTTCCCAATGGGGTAGGAAACTGGACGCCACTCTCAAGTCTGCTTTTTGTCTTTTTGATTGGTGGAAAATATCAATGTCAATGTCAAAGTTAAGTTACTTCTTATTGGTTGTCGTTACGTCATTTAGGCACAATAGCGGCTGCTGCCATCTGCAATGAGCTTAGAATTTTCCTCCCCATTCCGGGCAAATTACATCCAACTATAACGACTACAACCGCCGCAACAGACCTTTCCTGGATATTGGCCTCCTACTATTGGGGTACTTGCCATATAGGTAATACTCATCATCATCACGCTTGGCAGGCGAATTAGCAAGCGCAGTGCAAGATATTGCTGATGCTACTCATTCCCTGGTCGCATTTCACGGCAACCACGGCTAGGAATAGGGCGTTTTGATTTTAAGGCAACAATACGTTCAACTGATGTTTTAAACCTTTACAAGGTCATACATAAATGAAAATAAGAAATTGACAAAATTTACATACATCGACCGGGGCTCGAACCCGGGCCGCATGGGTCAACGCTCTACCACCGCTCCACCATTGAGCTATCGATCGATGTACCGGTAGATGCCAGCCAAATTTTTCAATCTCTTGATGCTCGTCTCCAAGCGACGAACTAGTGACATCTGTAGAAAGTTACAACTTCACAAGGTCGTTTACCTACCTGGCAGGAATCCGCCCCACATCCATTATTTCAAGTTCACGTAATTCAAGTTCTACATTCCCCATTATTCCGCCCGCCCAACCCATCAGTGTCTGAAGTGAACGCTGATAGCGCTACATACATCTCTGCCACAAAGTAAGTATTGGCTGGCGTCAATCCAGAGAGCCGGCTTCAAGGAAACTTCACTGCGCTCACACACACATCTACACGCCGTTGTTTACGCGTAATTTCGAACCGGTTCGAACCGGCTAGTAGCGAGTGTCAACAGCATTCGGTGCGGGCGGACGGCAAAATTACGACCCGCGAGTGCAAATATTTTTGTATCGTGTGTTATAGTGTAAGTTTGATACAATGCAAGTAATGTTTATAAAGTACTAGCTGCCCGTCAGCGGTTTCACCCGCTGCAACCTATTACTCCGCGGGAAAAAAGCATTATTCGCCAAGAGACGTCGCTGTTAGTTTTCGGCGAAAACGTTTAAAACGCGAATCGGCTCAGTCACGCCACCTATTTCAAAAATATTGGAAAATGCGTGATCCCGTGGGAATGAGACATTTTTCCGTGGTAGTATCCTATGTGTTATTCCAGATGCCCTTTTATATTTCTGCAAAGTTTCATATCAATCTAATCAGCCGTTTTTGCGTGATGTCATAACAAACACACACACAAACATCCGCCTTTATAATATTAGTAGGATGTTTAACTTAGGTACCTACTGCATTTCAAAAATTTAGAAATAATAGGTAGCAAGCAACCCTAGAGTGTAGGTATAAATGGTCGGGAATAGGGGCGAGCTGTCCTTCTGCAAATTCTCTATTTTGTGGCGCTACATACATCTCTGCACACCAACATTTTCATTCAAGAGACCAAGTTAGACTAGTTTCTCATACATTTATTAGGGGGTGACCAGTACAAGTTGACCCCTTAAAAGGGAAGGTAGATGCAGAGAGTACACTAATGGAATTATTTGAGCAGCACTCAGTGACGTCACACCGCGAGAGAGAGATTTAACTCAGTTAAGTATAAAGTACTCGGTTGAACACTCTTTGTTCGAGTTAAATAGATATACAGGGTGTAAAGGACGATGTAGGCAGGTACCGAAAACCGTGCAGGCAACATTTTTCATGAAGCTGAACAAGTTTCACCAAAGAACATGTTTCAAAAGTGATAGAAACTGTAGGTGCGATTTCCCATATCAGATAAATAAATTGACTGCTCGTGACTGAATACGGTTTGACAGACGCAGCTGATGCGCATTGCCAGCAGATGCGTTTGACAAATCTTTTGACACAAACGTATTTGAATAAAAATAAGGAGAAAAATCGCATTTTCCTAAAACATACGATAGCACAGCGCAAAAGTAGCGCGCAAACGCACGTTCAGTCCTTCGAGCACTGCATCTTCCGTCCCGTTTAGCGTTCGAGGTTCAATCCAACTTCTTGTTCTTATGTCGTTTTCATTATGATTTCGCTAGAATCAAGTTTCGACGATGACCAAACGAACGTTACGCGTGTTTCCCTCCTGATTCATGCTGAACACGTTGACGCAAATGAGGGCCCTGATCCGTCCCTGGCAAGGCCTAATGAAGCCCTAATCGCATCATCAAACTTCACCCGGGATGCCCTACATCCCTCTCTGTCAGAGGTCGACAGGGATGAATGTGTCCTACGTCCTTATTTAGGAACTTTTCACAGTAGTATTATTACTGAAATTTTAAACATTATTTTTAAAAGTTTTGAAATCGAGGTCAGTAAATATGTACCAAGGTATGTACGTACGAGTATTATCTCAAAGCCTTAGGACAAAGAAAAATCTAATTTCAAGTACCTATTCATTATACTTATCTTAAACATAATCGTAGGGGTATAAACCCCTCACGCACGCATGTCATCTGACCGCAAGTGAAGTTTGATTTTAAAAATTCCTTTCGTGTGACAACTTTATCCGAAAAAACACCGTCTATTACTGCGGGAGGCTTAAGATTTGCTTAACCATTCATTTGCCTGACAGAAGCTTGCTAATAAAGTGACGCCGACTCTGAATTACTAGTTTCAATATGGTAGGGAGTATTTCCAAAAATATTTCTTAGTACCTAACCTATAGGTACTGACAAAACTTATTATTTTTTCGTTCCATTTACCTACTTTCTAAACATTAAAATTAAGCTGTAGAGGTAGTACGTCGCCTCTTGCATTGCTTCTTTCAATAAATCCGATATCAAAATTCACTTTCGAAACCTTCAATATCTTATTTCTAACTTACTTTCATAAATTGTAACATGATTTCTAACTTATCCATACAAAGGGTGTCTTATTTTACCCTGTCAGAGGCTTTTATCGCCTATTGAGGAGTCATTTGCGGCGGAAACACGGCAATCGGTGTGAATCGGCCTTTTATTCCTTCACACTCAATTAAATGCACAAATTCTGTAGGCATGCCCCTTGCTGTAGGGGTGGTAAACGTTTATTGAAAACCATTTTGATGTTAAGCACCGCATAGAAAATGGAAGTGAAGATAAATGTATTTTTTTGTGTAAGTAGATAATGCATGCAATTCATTGCATCTACTTAAATCTTCGAATTTCATCATCATCTGTCTGCCCTTATCTATCCCAAATCATTTGGCGTCGGCGCACCCAGTTTTGTTTGTAGTGTTACGTGTGTTTTTCGACTACAATTTTATCCACACACAGCTTCTACGCTAGTAATTGGTTATATTCGCAGAACACAAACGTCGTGTTTTCGCCATTTAGAAGCAAAAGTTAACTTTTTTGGTGCATAATTAGAATGTGCGGGATCCGCAGATATGTGTTTTGAAGATGGGGGATCCCGCAAAGCAAAAAGTTGCGAGGGATTCCGCGGGATAGTGGGATGCCGCATTGCGGGATTGCAATACCTACTTAGTTATTGTATAAGTACCTAATTAGAAAACATAACTAGCTCACTCCGAAACCTTTAGAGCTTTTTGTCATGAGGTGCTGCGTCCAGTTATATGCTATACTCAGTCTCTGCCAGCCCTGGCTACCTATTATCCGTGTATTATCTCGACAATAGATTGCGGATCTCGGCAACAATGGCAGTTCGTCACAATCACAATATTGTGATGTGATCAACTCGAAACGCGCACAATATCGCATTAGCTCCTTTCATGCGCTTCCTACGCGAGTTGCGGCGCGTGCGCCGTGCGTCTTTAGTTTAATCCGCGGGTGCGCGTTTTCGTTGTCTAGTCATAATCAACAGCATGAATTTGTTTTATGGGATACATTCTCTCTCTCTCTTCGTGTGGGACACCGAGTCGTTCAACGACCCGATAAACCCTGGTGTCAAGAGTTTTTCAACCGCCTACTGCAAGTAACAGGCCTCTGACATGGTTGTGTAACGAACGCCATCATAGACAGCTATTGGGCATCTACACATTCAATCAGATGTTTATCCAAAATTTTCAGAATGAAAGTATCGCAACGTTTTAAATGCAAATAGGTACACTTCACATCCGCCGCGCTTCCGCGACGAATTCGTTGTGCATCCGTCCAGCGTCTCCGGCAAATGTGCAAAAATACAGACAGGTAGACAAATATCAATATTATTTAAATAGTTACATACAATGGAAACACTCCAGCCAACTCTACTTACACGACATTTTTTTGCTCCGTATTAAGGAGCGTTCACACACAACGGCCCACTTATGACACGTCACTTCACACTCGCTGTCACCTTAATCCGACACATTGCACTCGGGATAATAAATACAAAGAACAGTATAAGAATTTCAGTATACAGCATGTATGCAGCAAAGTACGACATTTGTTTAAAAATAGCTTAAAGAATTCTGGGTAGAGACGGGAAGCGGTTGAAAAATTTTCACGCAGATCTCTGACGCGTTTCTCTGTTTCACATGAATAACGATGTTTTTGCACAACTGTATAGTGTCTAATGTAAGTACTTATAGTACCGTCATTCGAATAGGCCATATTTGACAGCTTTCAAACCCGTACTAGGAAACATGTCAACAAAGTAAAAATACACTTTATGCATAGCATTAACATGATTTTGACAGCTGTCAAATAAAGCCTATTGGAATGACGGTACTATAAATATGGAGCATTGTTACTGTTCAAACTTGCTGATTATGATTACGAAACGCGTCATTATAAACTGTAAAGTACTTAATACAGTAAGTAAGTAAAATAATTCAATTAATTTCGAAAAGCTTTGCTAATTGTAAGCAAGTATCTCTTTTCAAGATTTGAACGCCGACAACGAAGATTAAAATGTACAGTAGGTATTTCAGAATTACAAGAACACGACTACAATTACACGAAAAATTGTGACACCCTGTAAAGTCATATAATAATATCACGAAATAAAATTGTCAAAGTGAGAAGGCGGGGCGTCATCTCTTGTCGCCGCGCCGTGTCAAAAAGGTCCTTTATTTTATTTCAGGATGTCAAAAAGGTCCTTTATTTTATTTGTGTGAAATGTGACGTTCTTATTCCACTTAATGTAATTCTTTGTGCTTGTTTCAGATTGCAACGTCTTTTTGTGTTCCACGAGTAAAACGAGCTAAGTTATTTTCACGATATTTGTTTTAGTATTTACTGGATGGATAACAGTTTGCTTTAGCAGTTTGCATATCTTGATAAAAAATCCTCATTCAAAATTGTAGGTACTTTGGTAGTACATTAAGCAAATTAAGTATTAATTTAACAGCACTTTAATATACTTAAAATAAGGATCGGACACGATAGCAGGAATAAGTAGGTATCTACGTACGTAAGTATATCATAATCGATTAACACATTCCCTGCGTTACGGGAAGTATTTGTCCGTATTTGACTTTCCGCCTGTGCGGCAGCCTGCTATCCTTGTTTTACCGTCCGTGCGGGGTGTATTTTCCTAGGTTCCTGTGTAGGTAGAAGTGAGACAAATATATTCCTGATATTACGTTTTTAAATTATTATCCTTTTCTGAAGAAAAAATGTACGGGAAGTATTTTGTCGTATCGCACTGGATGATTTTTGTTTTTGTTTAGTGCTATACGGGAACTATTTTGTCGTTATCACAACCCCGTATAGCACTGCAGTTTGGTCTAGTGTTGTGCGCAGTGACCACGTCTCGACGACGCTGCGTTAATGCAATTTCACCAATAATTTAAACTAGTTCAGCTTTTTGATCAAAAACCTGATTTTATCCTGCTTAGACAGCTGTTATTGGTAAAGTAAAGTATTTGTTATAATTTATAAAACTCCGATCTCATGTGAAAGTTTGCATAAGAGATTTGTAGTTAATTAAATGTAACCGTATATATTAGAGTAATTATGTACAACTTATATTGAAAAGGCGCTTGTCATAAAAAACATTGTTCTTCATTCGCGGAACATTGTTGTTTTCATTGCCTTTATCCAAATTTTATTTTTTGGTTAAATGACACCTATTACGATAAATACCGTCTAACTCTTCGATAAGTTTCGTACCTTTTTGATTTTACCCCATCCCTATCATTTTTTGTGTTCTATGCGGCGGGGGAAGCAATTTCCCGTAAAATTTGTGTTTTTGAAAAATGCCTATAACTTCTACATTATTACTTAGATCCCCGTGCGACCAAAGCTGTATATTGACAATGATATTGTCTATAAGCCTGTGAGAAAAATAAGTGAAAATCTTGATTTTACACGCCTGTAGGAAAACTCAAAGTCAGGGCATGATACGGGAAAATACTTCTCGTACCGCAAGATTGGCTTTCTTCATACGGGAACTATATGACTCGTATAGCACTGGCAGTAAAACTAGGTGCAGAGGCTGCCGCAGTGAATGTGTTAACAAACTTCATCACGAAGTCCTTGATATGTTTTCTAAATCCATACATCTGAATCACGCGCGGCATAGCTCGCAAATCTCGGGTGTGTCTTCGTAAATTCTCGCTTGACTAATACTAATCACCAGCTAACAGCTTTACAGGCGCAAGGCAGTGACAGAGAACGGCGGCATGAATCAGCACGAATGAAATCAATATACTTCACATGTGTGCAAAAGCTTAAAAATCTTAATGTGTGATGATTGTACAAGATGCTGAATGGGATAAATTCAAGGCCGTGTGGTGCCTGCTTAGAATAGCAGCGTCACGACATATTTTTTCCGTGGTCGTAATGATGTGTATTGCAATTTTAGGCAAAATGCTGACAACCTTTCACTATGACTCTTAAACTTTTCTCAGATGTGGTGTAGATGTCCGTTTTTACAGCCATTTACGCTCTGCCTACCCCCCAAGGGATATATGCGTGATATTGTATGTATGTATGTAGCGTAGGTATGTAGAAATGGGCTACAGAGCAGCTTTATCTGTAAATGCAGCATCTTGCGCTGCTCTCGCCAGTCATGTTTCGTGAGTATGAGAGGTAGGTATAGGTAATTTTTCTGTCCCAGCGGTCCGCTCCAGGAGCGATAGTGATTGATGATCCTTGCAGTTTCCATCACCTCCTTATCCTCACGTAAAGGACAGTACAAACAGTAAAGGACAGTACAAAGTGCGAAAAGTTGCAGAGGTTTGACTACACCTGACTGAATTGTTTGACATAGTCGTAAAAATGAAGCATGTAAAAACAGGGAACCTTAAATTAAGCACTAAAATGGCAACGTCGACGAGATGCGATGGATGATCCGTGTCATATCACAACGTGTTACACCTTAATCCTGCCCCGTGCAATTACATTACATTACCGGATTAACCTCCCCAGGGACGTACTCGGCACGAAGTAAGTATTGGCGGCCGCCCAATACAGAGAGATGGCTACAAGGAAACGTCGCTACACTCACACACACATCTACACGCCGTTTACGCGCGGTCTCAAACCGTTTCGAACCGCCAAATGACGGACGGCCAAATGACGAATCGCAAGTGCAAATAAGTATTATGAATTAGTGTGTTATTGTGTAAGTTTGATATAATATAAGTTATGTACTTACCAGTATGTTTAGCCCACTGAACGAATATTAAAAACTTAGAAAGAAAAAGTAGCAACCCTAGAGTGCAGGTATCAATGATCGGGAGCTGTTAACGCGATTGAAGATGCGATGGTAATTATTAATTACTTATTGGACAGAATTTTCAGCTTCGTTTCTGGTTCCCATACTTGGTAGGTACGTTGCTGCGCATGTTTAGCGCATCTGTAACGCATGCGTCTGTCGAGTGCAAGAAAACTTCGAAATATGTTCCAACTGTTCTAGAAACGGACGTTGACGCAGGAGCAACCCACCCAAAAACTAGCGTTGTCGTTGACTAGTCGTTGGTTGTTATAAATTCAAAATATGATACCTAAGCCACTAAATAAAGAGTTTACAGAAGGATCCTTCGACCGTACTTAGGATTTTTGCGATTGTTACTTGTTACATAGTCCCATAGTATGTAGTCCCATGTAGAATGCAGAATCAGGACATGCAGTTGTCCCATGTAGAATGCAGAATAAGGACGTGTATGTAGTCCCATGTTGAATGCAGAATCAGGACGGGTATGTAGTCCCATGTAGAATGCAGAATCAGGACGTGTATGTAGTCCAATGTAGAATGCAGAATCAGGACATGCAGTTGTCCCATGTAGAATGCAGAATCAGGACATGTAGTTGTCCCATGTAGAATGCAGAATAAGGACGTGTATGTAGTCCCATGTTGAATGCAGGAATCAGGACGTGTATGTAGTCCCATGTTGAATGCAGAATCAGGACGGGTATGTAGTCCCATGTAGAATGCAGAATCAGGACGGGTATGTAGTCCCATGTTGAATGCAGAATCAGGACGGGTATGTAGTCCCATGTAGAATGCAGAATCAGGACGTGTATGTAGTCCAATGTAGAATGCAGAATCAGGACATGCAGTTGTCCCATGTAGAATGCAGAATAAGGACGTGTATGTAGTCCCATGTTGAATGCAGGAATCAGGACGTGTATGTAGTCCCATGTTGAATGCAGAATCGGGACGTAAAGTTCCTCCCATGTCGATTTGCAGTGGCCAGTGACAGGAGCAGGATGCTTGTCAGTCCAGTAGAGTCCCAATGCTTGTGTAGTCGTCCGTCCGCGAAGGTCCCAGTGATAGCTAAGTTGTAGACTCGCTGGTATGATGTTCGTCGCGGGTGTTCAAGTCGCCGGTGAGACCCGCTTGTGGGAGGCCGGGGCTTGATCCGCATCCTTCGAAGGACCAAAATGTACAGGGCAGAGCCATGGCGGCAGAGCCTGCACATTTAGGAACCTTGCGGTCGGGGTGATGAGCTCAACCCTAGGGGAGCTAGTGAGACGTCGAGATGCTGGTTGAGTCTGATTTATTTGTTAAAAGTATGCAGTTTTATATTAAACTTAGTTAATACACACATATGAATAAAAATGGATGTATTACATACATGTAAGGTGCAAGCGCAGCATATCTAGCAGTTTTGGAAATAATTTAATCATAAGCAAAGTCGTTAACCTAATGTGACCTGCTAAGACAGCTGACTTGCATTGCATGTTCGAGTTAGCTCGAACAGCCAGGGTTGCTACTGTCGAAAATCTCAAAGTAGGTATAAGAATATCAAAACATCTAAATCTGATACAAGAACGTCATATGATTCTGAGTCAATTTTAATCCAAGAAACGCCACGTTCATGGCAACCATAGTTATTTTACGTTACTTTTAGTTCCTTTGATATTCCAGTAATTTCCAGCTAAAATCAGTAAGCGTCAAAATCGTCGCTACTACTGAGTGAGGTATCTGTAAGGGCGCCCCGCGCACCGATACCCTAATATTGTAGGTACCTCAGTAGTGGGTATAGTATAACACGCATTCCATAGTTTACGCTACCAATCCAGAGAACTAATAAACAGCTGTTGTCATCACCACATTAAGCTGTTATCGAGGTAGTAGCGGTGACCGATGGACTCGGACTGGCAGCGAGCGTGTCAAGAGTCAAGAGTGATGCATCGCTTCCTACGACGGGTTTACCAGCCTCTAGTAGCAATACTCGGGCTATTGAAATTGGGTTTGTGTTCTGAAAGTGTTATGAGTATGAGATTCTATGCTGCACTTCAGTAGCTCAGACAACAATATTAGGTATGTCATCGCTACATTAAGCTGTTATCGAGGTAGTTGCGGTGACCGATGGACCCGGGGCGGCAGCGATCGTGTCAAGCGTGATGCATCGCTTCCTACGACGGGTTTACTAGCCTCTTGTGGCACTACTATGACAATTGATATTGTGTTTGTGTTGCGAACGCGTTAAGAGATTCTATGCTGTACTGAAATCCTATGTTGTGTTATGTACTAGCACAGCAACATACCTACTACAGTTGTCGTAGCCACATTAAGCTGTTATCGAGGTAGTTGCGGTGACCGATGGACCCGGGCCGGCAGCGAGCGTGTCAGGCGTGATGCATCGCTTCCTACGACGGGTCTACTAGCCTCTAGTGGCACTACTAAGACAATTGAAATCAAATTTGTGTTGTGTAGGTAAGCATATGAGATTCTATGCTGCACTCCAGCAGCACAGAAACAATACTTGAAATGTTCATCACATTAAGCTGTTATCGAGGTAGTTGCGGTGACCGATGGACCCGGGCCGGCAGCGAGCGTGTCAGGCGTGATGCATCGCTTCCTACGATGGGTTTACTAGCCACTAGTGCCACTACTACGACAATTGAAATCCTGTATGTATTGTGTAGGTACACGCTATGAGATTCTATGCTGTACTTCAGCAGCTCAGACAACAATAATAGAGATGTCTTCACCACATTAAGCTGTTCTCGAGGTAGTTGCGGTGACCGATGGACCCGGGGCCGGCAGCGAGCGTGTCAGGCGTGATGCATCGCTTCCTACGACGGGTTTACTAGCCACTAGTGGCACTACTACGAGAATTGAAATTGTGTTAATACCTATACATACTACTACTAGCAGCACAACAGTCCACGTGTATACCCACGAGGACGAAAGATTAATTATGGAAAATGTGCAAAGAAAAGAAGAAGAAAGAACAGAAACCCCATATTTTATATCGTGTACCTATGTGGTTAATTTAGGCCATCGATCTCACACAGTACAGCATATCTCACCAGTCTAAAGCGGTCCAAAACTGGACGTAAGGCTCGCACAAGGTATGCCACAAGCTATGATCTCCCATTTTCGCCATGCAGCCACAACCAGACTTCGATCCTCATTCCTTAACCAATGTTATACTCTCCATGAGTTTTAGGATCATTGACTCCGCCATGGAAGCCGCAATGTCACCAAATCATGAGAATAAGTCGGTGGATATGAATCCATCCTCATTACACAATGAAACTTGGGAGTATTGGAATTAAACCCTTAAACCACTATCAATCACTGACAGGTTGTCACCTCATCGGCGCGGGCGCACACCGATCCATCATTTAGCAATGGCCTGTCATGTGGCCGGAGAGCTGGTGGCGGAAAAGTGGATACGATTTGACAAAAAATTTACTTACGCTAGTATCTACTGTAGGCAGGCTACCTTACCTATTGGAATATTAGAATAAATCAAGTACCTAGTAGGACCAATCGATATTTTTATGAAAAGTCTCAATGAAGAATCAAATGAGAGAATACACGAATCGCCACACAGGACATCAACCCCCAATTATCCTGGCACGACATGATGATACTAAAATGACCTGCGCGATCTCCAAGGTCACAACTGGCAAGGTGAAGAGGGCTTGTTTTGGAACCTGACCTCCACATTGGGTCGCTGAGTCAGTGAAGTCAGTTCTTAATATTTAAATAGACGCCGCCGTTCCGTTCTTAGTCAAATCCTACGCTCTCTCACCTAGCTAGCTCTCGGTCTATCAGCGCGGTCGGTGCAATTGTTTCCACACTTCCTAATTTACCAGCTGTGGGTAGATCGGTACTCATTGTCGACGCAAGTTGTTGATGTCAAGTGCTGAGATTGAGTGGTTGAAAGATTGAACACTCTACATGCGGCTACGAGTACCTACTTAAAATGTTTATCAAGATGACGATAGTAAATGTCGTTCTCAATTTGTATGTATTGTAGTAATAATCCAAGCGTCGCGGCGTCGCGCCGGCGTCGTTGTCGCTGTGAATGACTGGTTTGTATGGAGTTTGTATGGGGAACTAGAAAAACCACGCGTCGGCGTCGTGGCGTCGTTGCACGACGCCGTCACGTTGACAGCCCGCTGAGAAGCTCAGGGTTTGTTTGGGATGCGGTAGGGTTTTTCTACAAGACCGCAGCGACAACGACGCCGTCAAAATTTGACGGCGTCGTTGACGCGCGTCGTTGTCGCGACGCTTGGTTTATAAGCCTACCATAATTCTTATTTTTAAATAATAACAAAAGCTATTAATGCGACACGAAGATGAAAATGTTTTAGAAAAGAAGACCTTCCACGGTTGTGGCTTCTATTGCATATGATGAGAAAAGATGAACCTATGACATTTTGACCAATTTTCAATGACAGATACCTACTTGCATTAAAAACCAGCGATACGGATTCGTAATCATATTATGCCTTCCAGAACAAAATGTTGATATTCTCATAAAGTTGAATTCTCAAAAAGTTGAAATCTCAAAAAATCATCAATCAATCTAGCTAAGCTAAGTTCGCTTATAAAGACCGAAAGCTACTTTTCTAATAAAAGCAACAAGTAATTGTGTAAAAAAACAAAAAACCCAACTGCGGTTATTTTAAAGTATTATTTTGCTATAAAAATCCGCTATCTTGAATCTATAATTTTTTAATATAGCCAGTGTCACTTGCGCAGCTGAGACGAATCTAACGACACCTCATATGTCAAAATCCAACTATCCGTTTGGGCTGTAGCCAGTGAAAAAGAATTTTCTTGTCCACATACATCCTACTTCCTACTTATATTATAAAGGCGGATGTTTGTGAGTGTGTTTGTTACGACATCACGCTAAAACGGCTGATTAGATTGACATGAAATTTTGCACAAATATAGAAGAGTATCTAGAATAACACATAGGCTACTTTTTACCACGGGAAATTGTCTTATTCCTACGGGATCACGCATATTCCAATATTTTTGCAAAGGTGGCGTGACTGAGCCGATTCGCGTTTTAAACGTTTTCGCCGAAAACTAACAGCGACATCTCTTGGCGAGTAATGCTTTTTTCCCGCGGAATAATAGGTTGTAGCGGGTGAAACCGCTGACGGGCAGCTAGTACATACATAATCTCGAAAAACATAACCCTTCTTCTTAGGCAGTCGGGTAAAAAAGTGCCACCCTTACACATATAAAATGTCTCATTGCGCAGTTAAAGAAAGGATCCCGAAATGGCAACATTATTATTGCTCACTTGTCATATAATACAATACGATAGAGAGACAAACAAAAATGTAACCATTTCGGAATCTTTTCTTTAAATGCGTAAGTTATATCTACTTACTTCTTAACAAAGTACTTCTGATTCCACCGATTCACTAGCTCTTATTACTTCCGATGTCCTCATCAGCTAGACTCAAATCGCTGCACATATATCACTGATAACTACGTGGTGACGAATCCCTGTGCCCAGATGATTGACCCATCCCAATAAGCATATTACTCCATTTAAGAGTACACATTTAGTGTACAGGTGTACTTGAAGCAGTATTTCAGTTCACTCGCAATCTATAAGCTGCATTATTGGAATTGATTACACCTTTACCTATATAAGGGACTTATAGGAGTGTAGATTTGTACTTATATACGACAATCGGTGTTATAATAGTCTAAGAACGATCCCTTAGTCAGTCGTCTGACTAAGAGCATTGTAGGGGGGTAGAGTTACGGCAACAGCTGTTTAACGGGCTACTTGTGGGATTTTATAGAGCTAGCATACGACAGTTGGTGTTATAATAGTCTAAAAACGATCCCTTAGTCAGCCACCTGACTAAGAGCATTATAGGGGGGTAGAGTTACGGCAACAGCTGTTTAACGGGCTACTTGTGGGATGTTATAGAGCTAGCATTTAATAGAACACATGTGGACTGTTATACAGCTAAAGGCTGTTATGTTAACCCATTTTGGGCTGTTATACAGCTATTGCCTGTAGTAGGAAGTGTTTGTGTACATTAAAATAACCTTTTTTTGACTTCTGCATAGAAGTGTACAATTGACCCTGAAGTACATCTTAAAGCTGTACAAAGGTTCACATCAGAATTAATGTATAGACCTTGGCTCCGTAGTGGTACAGATGTGGGACTACACACAGACAACGGCATTCTAACGGAACACATGTGAACCCTTATACAGCTCAATGCGTTATATCGGAATTACAACAGTTCACTTAGCCGTATTTCATTTCCACCATTTTGTTCTACTAACCTTAAATATTTACCAAAGAAATTTCCAAAATTATCATATAGATTTAACGCAAAAACGCAAATTGACTGGTTGAGTTTTGATTTTATGTTATTACTAATTGCCATGGCATGAATTTAAAGCCCAATATATCAAAACGTAAAATAATAGTTTTCCCTCAGTGATTTAAATAGGTACTTTAAATTAAATATCGCGTTTTTACCGAGGCGCGTGAATATTTTAGCTATAAATATGTATGTATTTCACAGTAAATTTGCATTTCCTTGGCATTTAACACTATTTATTAACTTAAACAGGTACACCAGTAATAGCAATGAATTTTATCCAATTTAATGTCCGCCGGAGATATTTATTTGTGTTTCCTGTGGCACTGACAATTCGAACTAATAATAATGAGGGAATAAAATAAAATTAGCAATATAAAAGACACACCGTGGTTCTTAGGAAGCCTAGGGGTACATTTGTAGGATTTTATAACTGTGAAGGCTGTGTAATTGGCCACTTGTTACTATTTATTACACTCATGGAGTTTGTATGGTTCACACTGGGTCCACTATAGTACCGTAAGTCAGCCTTAAGTTCGGCGTTACCGCTTAAACTACTATTATAATGCTATTGTACTGCTATTGTACAGCCATAGTGGAACCTAAAGCTGTCTAATTTGTGCCCAAACGGGTTCTATAAGGGAGTTATAGCAAGCTATACAGCCCTTGTACAGCTTACTTATACAGCTTAAGGAGTACATGTGAACCACTATACATCTTTTATAGAACCCCGGATGCCACTTGGGATACCACAAAATAGAGAGTGTACAGAAGGTTCACTCGACCCTATTTAGGATTTTCGAGATTGTCACTCATTAGCATTAGATTGACAGTAGCAACCCTGTCTTTGGCCCCTAACCTTGGCCAAGGTTTCTACTGTCAAAAATCACAAAAAAATCACATTGTATGAGAATATCATAAATTCATAACAGCAAAATCTGACACAAGAACGTAATGATATGGTTTTGAGCCAATTTTAGTTCCAGAAATATGACGTTCGTTGTAACTCTCTTCTTAGTTACCTTGAGTTCCTCTCCAGTACTTAACTTATTTCCCGTTAAAGAAAGTTAGCGTCAAAACCATCGCCAGTACTGAGTGAGCCATCTGTAAAGGCGCCCCGCACGCCGTCTCTCTAATTTGTGCCCATACCCACACCTAACTGATTGGTCCATAGGTAGTAATGGGGTCCAAATCGTAGCATAGATCATGGCTGTAACGAGGTGGGTGACTGCCAAATGGCTAGGTGGGGGCAAAGGTTTCAAATTGATAGTACCTACACTTACCTATATGTCTTATTTTCAAACGTAACGTTCTACATATGCCGTGTTGTGCTAACTTAGAATAGCATCATCCCATAGCTTACCCGTAGGTGTCGTAAGAAGCGACGATGGGATTTGAGAGTCGATGTGTATTGGTAATATGGTGATACACACACAGTCTTCAGAATTACTCTCAAACTTGTTAGACGTGGTCAAGGCTGCTTTTTCTAACCGTTTACGCTCTGCCTACGCCACAAAGGATACAGGCGTGATATAGTACCTATGTATGTAAATTACATAATACTAATACCACATTCGTAAGTGCTTTATCTGTCTGACAAAAAGATTTTTCCTATTACCCGGATATCCGATGCACATATCCTGATAGCAACAAATAAAAAATTGCATCCTAGTCCATTAAAAACCCGATCTAGTGCAACAGCGTTCCATGCATGAAGAATTAGCTGCACTGATCCCGCGTGATTGCATTTTGAAAATACTGGTCAAGCGCGAGTTAGACTGGCACACTGGGGTTCTGCATTAAAAACTTAATATCTTGGCACCCCATCCCACGCATGAAGAATTAGCTACACTGATCCCGCACGATTGCATTTTGAAAATACTGGTGTGAATCGGATTGACATACTCGGGTCATGAATTTGTTGGGGTGCATGGGCATTGATGACTTCACCTTTTTTAAGCCATCGGTCCATCTGGCCCGACGAAGGCATCCAACGCTACGCTTGCCGAGGCGTGGCCTCCTGGTACTATACGGAGTTCAAGTCCAATAAATGTAACCGAATTGTGAAGTTAAAAACTAGATTTATATATGTTTTGGACTTATTTTATAACTAAGGCTTGATAGGCACTTACCTACTTATTTCAGCGGTTTCCAGACATTATTAGCAAGTGTGGTTTAAGACCGTTTCGTACGGAACCCTGTTAACTCTGATTCCGATCCGAATGCGCAACTGTATCGGTCGTAACAAACAAAACAAAACAATGCACAACCGAACGCTCGCACTCGATAAACCTGTCAAATATAGAACATTTCTCGATTAAACATCACCCCACATTACCGTAGCAATATCAAACTTATACAAAGTAGGTAGAGGTGAAAATTCGGTGCAGTTTTAAATGGTTTAAGGGATGTTTCATGGTGCGATAGGAAAGTTAGAGGTGTGGAACTAACAAGCGGGCAGTGTTGAATGTAAACTGTGGACTCAATCAAACTCGTGGCTTCTGAAAGCACGTCCCGTAGAGTTACACATCGCGTAGAGTTGGACTTGTTTACTTTGTGAGTTTGGCGAGAAACACTCGTAACGTCCTTTTGTGCGTTATTTTAGCGCTGTATTACCTACGCACGCATGCAATACGAAAACGAACTTGTTTCCATACAAATACGGTAAATGTCAAATGGTTTTACAGGCACATCCAATATCCGCTGAACTCATCCATCACAAAACGCTGCGTCGACGGATTCGTCTGTCAAACCGTTTGACATAAACCGCATGTGCATGAAAATAAGGTGGAACATCGTATTTTCCTACCGCATGCGACATCGCTACACAAAAATATCGCAGAAACGGACGTAGCGTGTGTATTTCACCTTACTTTGTGAGTTTGTGAAGCTGGAATCGAGCTTCGTTTGGCGATAAACGGAATTTGTAACTTGTTCGAGCTGTCGAAGCTGGAAGGTAGATTTTTGTCGTTTTGGTCTTTTTGGAATTCATTCCGAATAAAAGTTGTGCATTTTTCAAATGTTTGCATCATCTTTTCTGTGCAGTTTTTCAACAAATCACAGGTATTTTTGTGTTCAGCAAATACGAATTTCACGCTTCGCCGTAGCAGCAGTAAGGTAACGAACCACTCTTAAGTACTTTTTTATTTATTATTATCATTTTCAGCTACGTCATTTTTTTAAAGCTACGCTACTGTAGCCGATACAAATACTCACTCTGCATCACTTGCTTATCTTATGCCCCAAAGACCTTCTTTTAAAATTAATGAAATTATGAAAATAAGGGACCCAAGAAATACTTTTGGTCATAGGTACTCTCTCGGTGTGAAAAAACGTGATCGAAATAGGTAAATATTTTTAAAAGAATTTGCCATTCGATGTAGTCTGCTCAAAATCTTGGTTTATTTATTGAAACACAGTTCCCATATCCAGTGGTTACCTCAATGATGCATACCTAGTTTTGTTTTACCATTTGTAGCTCTACGCCCGAAGGAGATGTCCAATACAGGAGATCTATTTGCGTGCTCTGTACAAATAAACAGCACATTCCGAGCGCAGTCGCGTGCGCATGTGCTCGTAATTACACAAAACTAACTGTCTCGCGGCTTTACTTGGATTTAATTTTGTTTTTAACGGGTTAGCTCAAAAACAAATAAGGCGGAGAAAATGTCAACAATAGAGCCATTTTGCTTAGAAGCTCAAGAGAGCTTTCTTCTTCTGATGATCGTGTGGGACCCTCAGTTTACAGCTGATGACCTAAATATTTGGATTTTTAATTCCCACACAACTATAAGGCACGCAAAATGTTTGGCGGCAGGTCACAAAAATGCAGTTGTGGGAAGAAAAAGATTTTATACCAGGGATATTTTCTGATCGTTTGCTACCTCAGTTTCCCCTAGAAAATCAGATTCAAGCATTTACCATTTCTGTGAAAGAGCAGTTAAAAACAAACATACATGCTATCTTAGTTTGTTGTAGATAATGTTGATCGTAAATGGTTAATATAGCTGGGTCGTATTACTGATCCATTTGAATTTACATGTTGGTTAATCAGAGTTTTATTTCTGTAATAAAAAATAGAGTAGATTAGACTCAAAATAACCAGAGGTAAGAGTTTTAAAAATATAGAAACACTAACCGCGGCCCCTCAGCAGTTTCTACTCTACTCATTTTCCTTTGGTAAAAAGACATTTTCCCGGCATGATGTTTGTTTGTATTTTCCCGGCAGTACGTATGTATGTATTTATGCATGTAGACAAGAAATACGTTTTCACGGGCTGGGTGGAACTCGACATGTGAGATGTCATTCGATTTGTCTCAGCAGCGCGAATGACACTGGCTAGGTATAAGTATAAAAATTTTGAAAAGGCTACTTTGAAATTACCGCAGTCAGGTTTTTGATCAAGACACGCGGCAGCGTGTCCAGCCAAGTTCAAGCAAAGAACTGGCGGACCGGGCCGTGTGTATATTTACACGAACCATTTAGAGCCACTTTTTACCCCCTCATAACTCTAAATCTATTAAAGATAGGCACACCAAATTTAGTTAACGTGTTCAGACCTCCGAGATGACCTAGTATACAAAATTTCATAAACATAGGTTGAACGGTTATGAAAATATTGACGATCAAAAATCGGCATTTTTATCATTCACTGACATATATATAGATCAAAAACCTAACCCACTTCTAGATGACCTAGAGACTTAAAATTTCGCACACACCTAGGTAACTATGTGAATACACAGGAAAAAATCAAAAATCTATAATATTTCACTTTTATCACAAAAAAAATTACGAATTTGTGATTTCAGGGTGATTACAAACTTATATTTGCAGCTAAACTTCTGAAACTCCCATATACAATGTATGGGATTTTATTTTCGCAGCGGCAAAGGTAAATTGGTCTTTAGTACCGACCGAGTAAGATTTGAATGAATATTTATTTTGATGAACTGTAGATAATAACGTAGAGTAGAGCTACTCAGCAGGTTGGTTCTAGAGTGGATGTATATAGGGTGTTATTAGTTGATGTATACAGGGTGTTTAAAATATCATGGGTATACAAGGTGTTCAAAATGTGTGTAGGGTGTTGAAAGTGGATGTGTACAGGGTGTTAAGAGTGGATATATACAGGGTGTTAAAAGTGGATGTATACATGATGTTAAAAGTAGATGTATACAGGGTGTTTAGAGTAACATGTATGTATACAGGGTGTTAAAAGTATCATGGATGTATACAAGGTGTTAATAGTGAATGTATACAGGGTGTTAAAAGTGACTATATACAGGGTGTAAAAAGTGGCTATATACAGGGTGTTAAAAGCGGATGTATGCAGGATGTTAAAATCCAAATTAAAGCGCAAGAGACTTCTATAATAGAGTACAATCGCCTGCGAACTCTTTACCGCCCTGATTTAGAAAGTTTAACAATAAGCAGAAAACGCAAAAAAAATGTTAGTGATAATGAATGGGCAATGCGTTCAAGTGTGTCAAAAGTCCAAGAAAATTAACAGAACCGCAGAAAAATCAAATGTTTTAAAAGTCTTTGTATCGTCTTTAGCACTAACAAAAAGTAATGATATCCCACCAAAAACATAAATGTGAAAATTGGTAGCCAAGTTCAATGTTCTGCCGAAAAAAGTATTGAAATGAACATGGTCGCCAAGTTCAGTAAACATTCCTGAAATTAATTTCTTTATAAGGTCGCTTAAGATTCTTTACTAAAATAAAACAAACACCTTAAAATCTAGAGCACCTCACAGTTTTGCTTGGCTAGTTTTTAATAGGACTTCAAATATTGATTAGAGTAGATAATAAACAAGATATTAAACAATTAGGAAATTGTGAAAACTAGCCCAGTCAAACTGTGAGGTGCTCTAGATTTTAAGGTGTTTGTTTTATTTTAGTAAAGAATCTTAAGCGACCTTATAAAGAAATTAATTTCAGGAATGTTAACTGAACTTGGCGACCATGTTCATATCAATACTTTTTTCGGCAGAACATTGAACTTGGCTACCAATTTTCACATTTATGTTTTTGGTGGGATTTTTATTACATCATCTGCTTGTTGTCAAACGATTCGACTGACATTCAAACTTGTCTTTTCCGCGTTACGCATGCGTTAAAAAATATCAGAAATGAACGTCAAATGTGCTACCCGTCTTGCTAAATTGAACCTTATTCCTGCTGAAGTTACTTTGTGGTGTATTAAGTATGTTTGTTACCGTGCGTCTCCTGCAGAGCGCGCGCGGCCGGATGTTGCGGCGACGTAAATATAGCCGGCGGATGCGAGCGAACCCGCGCGCATGAGGTATATTCGATATTAATGCCCTGAAGATTTCTGCTTAGTTTATTATGCTTAATACCTTCCTATTTTTATCACATGTTTTTTACCATATTTTATCTGCAAAATCTTATATTACAATGGTTATTAGGTTGTCTGGTAGAGATCGCTTCCAGCGGTAAGGCCACCTTTGCGCTTTTTTAGTTATTTTTCTTATTATTATTGTTTGTGTTTTTGAGTGTGCGTTGTCTCTTTAATGAATATACGTTTGCGCTTCGACTAAAATTGAGAACTAAACAAACGACCTAAAATATTTTTTGTCCGGTAAAGTTTCTATTTTGTTCAAAAGGCAACAGTCGAGCAAGCAACAAAAAACGTCATTCCAGTCCACTTGCCTGCACCGCCTCGTACTGTCCCCACTTGAATAAATTTTACTTGAAACTTGAACGCCACTTGACTTGAACCAGGCTTGAAGATTTCAAAGATGTCGTATTTGAGGTGCTCTTGTGGTTAAAGTTAACTGTTTCTTTTAACCCCTTGAGTGTTTCTTATACACACGGCTGCTCAAGAAGTTTGAGAGCCCCGCGTGTCGCGCACATCACACGGGTGCACGCAGGGCTCTCAAATTCCTTGAGCACCCGTGTGCACAAGAAACACTCAAGGGGTTAAAAAGTTATGGTTAGTTAATTCTAGTGATCACCGAAGTTATTTTGTGTTTATTTTAATTTTGAGACAGTCGAGTTTTTATTTGTTTTCTATTGTTATTCTTTCCTTTCCCACGTATCGTCGTGTTGTGCATTATTTTTGCGCTGCATGCGTTGGAGCAATACTCGTAACTCGAGCGTGATAGACGCATTCGGCGACGCAGCGTTGTGCTTAATCTTCAAAAAGCTGTCCTCAAATACATTATTGCCCTACATGACAATAACTACTATATTCTGCCGTAAACGCTCTGCCTACCCTACAAGGGATAAAGGAGCGATGTGTATATGTGTAGAAATTAGGTATAGAGGTCAGCGGTAACGAGTCCTGCGGGAAGGTCGGCGGGCGGCGTGTGGAAACAAAGGACGATCTGGACACTAACGCCATTTTGATGGTTGTTTATGCGGTGGGAGCGCGCGGGGCCCTGGCGTATTTAGGAGACGGGATGGGACAAGAGGACCGAAATAGATAGGTAGCCAATGTAGCAAGGTTGGATGCGTGTTGCACAAGATCGTAGACAATCGCGGAGTACAGAAGAGAGTGGTTGTCCAGCAGTGGGCTAGTTTAGGCTAAATAAATAGGTTTACATTCAGGGACAGGATATGTATATGGGTACAATGAAACAAAAAATAACGATCTACATGGAACTCAAGTGAAATTAATAGCTATTTTAAAGCCCTTCAAATTGTCGATATTTTCACACAACAAGAACATACATACGCACACACACACTCCATTGATGGAGTAATAAGTATCAAGGTATACTTTTCGTCACAGGTTTCGCCTTACCTACTTATTTATTATCATCCATTCCATGTCCCCGAAATTTAATATACCTACACATACACACATACCTACTTACTTACCTGTTTCATTTCCGTACTCGTATTGTACGATGCATTATCAAAATGTAATAAAGCCGTATCATAAGTGCTTTTTGCTCGACGTTCCGTAGGCGGCCATTTTGAAACGCGACCGTTTTTTCAGCGCTAATAAAAATTAAATCCGATCGTGCTCACATGATACATAGGAGTGGGATATCACAACCCGACAGAGATGGATTTGGGACAATTTGAAAAAGCACATGGTACATCTCTATATGTCATTGCTTTTCTACGCAGGGTTAAGGTCAAAATAAAGATCGTGCGCGGCGTTGTCGTAGTGCGCCGTCAACGTAACAGCGTCGTCCATAGAATTACTGGTTCGTATGGAGATGCCAGAAAGACCGGATGGCAAGCCGTGGTGCGCCCTCCATACTATGAACGACGCTGTCACGTTGACGGCGCACTAAGACGCCGCCGCACTCGGTCTTTATTTTGATTTTTAGCGACTGAATATGGTACAAAACTTTTGTTAGCAGCATATTTTATTAACCCAGCCAACTAGTCTACTGCAGTGCGCCACCCAACCAACTAGTCTACTGCAGCCCGCGAACCACCCAACCAACTAGTCTCTTGCAGCCCGCGCACCACCCAACCAACTAGTCTCTCGCAGCCCGTGCACCACCCAACCAACTAGTCTCTCGCAGCCCGTGCACGTGCACCACCCAACCAACTAGTCTCTCGCAGCCCGTGCACCACCCAACCAACTAGTCTCTTGCAGCCCGCGCACCACCCAACCAACTAGTTTACTGCAGCCCGTGCACCACCCAACCAACTAGTCTACTGCAGCCCGCGCACCACCCAACCAACTAGTCTACTGCAGCCCGCGGACCACCCAACCAACTAGTCTACTGCAGCCCGTGCACCACCCAACCAACTAGTCTACTGCAGCCCGTGCACCACCCAACCAACTAGTCTACTGCAGCCCGTGCACCACCCAACCAACTAGTCTACTGCAGCCCGTGCACCACCCAACCAACTAGTCTACTGCAGCCCGTGCACCACCCAACCAACTAGTCTACTGCAGCCCGTGCACCACCCAACCAACTAGTCTCTTGCAGCCCGCGCACCACCCAACCAACTAGTCTACTGCAGCCCGTGCACCACCCAACCAACTAGTCTCTTGCAGCCCGCGCACCACCCAACCAACTAGTCTACTGCAGCCCGCGCACCACCCAACCAACTAGTCTACTGCAGCCCGCGCACCACCCAACCAACTAGTCTACTGCAGCCCGTGCACCACCCAACCAACTAGTCTACTGCAGCCCGCGCACCACCCAACCAACTAGTCTACTGCAGCCCGCGCACCACCCAACCAACTAGTCTACTGCAGCCCGTGCACCACCCAACCAACTAGTCTCTTGCAGCCCGTGCACCACCCAACCAACTAGTCTACTGCAGCCCGCGCACCACCCAACCAACTAGTCTACTGCAGCCTGTGCACCACCCAACCAACTAGTCTACTGCAGCCCGTGCACCACCCAACCAACTAGTCTACTGCAGCCTGTGCACCACCCAACCAACTAGTCTACTGCAGCCCGTGCACCACCCAACCAACTAGTCTACTGCAGCCCGTGCACCACCCAACCAACTAGTCTACTGCAGCCCGTGCACCACCCAACCAACTAGTCTACTGCAGCCCGCGCACCACCCAACCAACTAGTCTACTGCAGCCCGCGCACCACCCAACCAACTAGTCTACTGCAGCCCGTGCACCACCCAACCAACTAGTCTACTGCAGCCCGCGCACCACACAACCAACTAGTCTACTGCAGCCCGTGCACCACCCAACCAACTAGTCTACTGCAGCCCGTGCACCACCCAACCAACTAGTCTACTGCAGCCCGCGCACCACCCAACCAACTAGTCTACTGCAGCCCGTGCACCACCCAACCAACTAGTCTCTTGCAGCCCGTGCACCACCCAACCAACTAGTCTCTTGCAGCCCGTGCACCACCCAATCAACCAACCAACCAGCCTGACAAGTTAGGTTAAGCAGAAGGAACAATTTAACAGGTGCATACTTAGTATGTTCGATGTTCTCCGATTAAAAATAAAATTGCTTTGCAAGATTTGAAATTGACAAGATTGAAAACTAGGCAGGCATTAAAACTCTTAACCTTATGGCAAGAACTTAAAATTTTCAAACAATGTTAACTTAACGGCAAGGAACATTATGCATACGGTCATATTGGTCATACCATACCTATGCAATTTTTTAGTTAGTTACTCAATCTCTTGATCCGGTCCTGCTTACCTCGCGATACCATGTCGCAGTCCTGCGTCAAAATTGGATCCTTGTCAAATGTCTGTAAGTATTACCAGCAGCCGGTGTCACCGTCGCATCAATGTCAACGACAAACAAACGCGCCATCTACATAACCTTTTTATAGAAAAAGATAGTGGAGATTGACAGTAATGTTTATGTTATGTTGAAAATAAGTTTAACTCAATTTTTTCGTTAATTAGGTATTTCGCATTTGTTAGATTTTAAGGCGACCACTTTTGACTCCAAATTAAAATTAAGTTTGCTTGCGCTGATGCGCCCGTAGATATAGTAAAGAGTAGTTATAGTATTTAACCGTTTTAGCACAAAATAGCTAAAGACTTATTATTAAAACTAGCTTCATCAATCAAATGAATAATTTAGCTTTCAGAAATCAAAATAACATAGTGAAATGACGGTATAAAATAGTAAATCTGGGCTTCTGCGCGAAAAGGGTCGTGTCGGCATTTCGAGATATTTGCATTTTTGTGAAATTGGGATTTTCAGATTACATCTTTGAAAATCCATTACAAGAAAAGTGTTATAAAAACTATAGGTAGGTACCTACTAGATTCTGAAATTGGCCATAAGTCTATATTAACTTACTGGACCGCCGAAATTTTTTGCATTTTTGTGAAGTTGGGTTTTTTGGAGTTAAAACTGTGAAGGCCTGTACAACTGAAAGTTTCAAGAAATATGTTAGTTTTTATTGTCAGCATGATAGAGGGACTCTTGTAGATACCGAAAATACCCGACAGATGGAGCTTATGCTCGAAAATAATGAATTATAGAAAAGTACCTACTCAACTTCGGTTAGACCAACAAGTGGTTCTCTGGTCGGAATTTTCACAGAAACTGATTGCCACAAAGAAGTTCTCACAGTATTACAAAACGTATGTCTAATAGTCGGGGAATTCTGAAAATCCAATGTATGGCGCCAGTTGAAGCACGCCTTTACAGCAATTTTTTTTTGCGATTAGATACCTTTAAGCATGTTGTTTGAAACTTTAAAAGCGGAGACCCTCCGCCCGTCCGCATCACCCCCATTTTCTTTGAAAAGTGTCAAAAATTATAAACTTTCCGGATTTATGAGTTAACTATAATAGTTACAAAAAAAGTGTCAAAGGACAAAATATTCCGTATTTTTGCTACTTAAATGTAATACATTTTTTTATTGTTTTAAGTAATAATTTTATTTTAATTTTTCTTGACACATTTAAAACAATAATGTATTCATAACATGTGAACCTGGCACTAGAAAATATTCTGCTGGAAGTTATGATAACACTATTTCGAATTCATGTAACAAGTGTGAAACTTGCAATCCATAATACCTATATAGGGTTACATTTAATTAAGTACAAATTTCTTCAAGGTGTGGTCTACTCACAAAACTGAACAACTTTTGTTAAAAAGTTCTAGGCCCCATAGTAAAAGTTGTTCAGAATCACGAGTAGAAACACCCTGCAAAGTTTGCGCACTGACTAAAAAATAACCCCGTATATGTTTTTATATATATTCCATATCAGATAGAATAATAAAGTTCATACAAAAAATAGTTGATAGAACATTGCACAACACAAATTTAACAAATTTCATGACCAACTAGCGCACAGTTAGCGGTTTCACTCGCTACAACTCATATTCCCGCGGGAAAAAGACGTTTTCTCGTCACGTGTCGTACAGGGCGTCAGATCGAAAAATCTAGATTCTGGACTTCCTTTGCTACCAATCTGGAATATTGTTCTTTAATATAAGTATGAAGATCTTTTGTACTCCATACAAAATATTTCAATATATTTCAATGTTTAAAATTATTTTAAATCAATATTCGTAATTGATAGGATTCCTAGAATCTAGTTTTTTTCTTTAGACCAATACAACACGGGCACCCTGTATAAACATTCTCTCAGAAACCCTTCTTTATCAAACGCCGCATCAAAATGCGTTTTGTAGTGTAGCAGGAGATGTATTCTGTGGTCACGCTAAGAACCAATATTAGTTTTTGTATTAATGATTGGTGTGATTCACTCCAATGTGCAATCCAACAAGTCTTCATACGAGTAAAATTTCTCTTTCATCGGAGTCTCAGTTTCGTTTTTAGAAAAGCCATGTAAAGTAGAAAACCGAAAATAACAAGGGTTTTGTAAGACTCGTTGAGTCAAATTGATAAACTGTATGCGAGCCAGGTTCTTTTATATTAAACACTAAACATTCTTGGCCTTGACCGTCGTATTGGTAAACATTGGTCACTTGCATTGATAGCAGGTTTTATCAATTTTTGCAGTCTATATTGTCAAAATAGAAGGAAAAACGGACTTTTCTGTAATTTTGGCTAAGATGCAAGGAAAACCCGGAAAAACAGACTTCCCACTTCCCAGTTCTGTATATCGGTATGAAAAAACAAGGAAAACAAGTATTACAGATTTCTACTTTCCACACAGTCGGAGCCGGACGCAAAACAGCTTGGGGTTCAGCAAGACAGCAGCAACGTTCTGAGGGAAATGTACGTACGAAAAGGAGGACCTAAAGGGGGTTCTTTCTCTAAGTTCTGCC
This sequence comes from Phthorimaea operculella, assembly GCA_024500475.1. NCBI lineage: Eukaryota > Metazoa > Arthropoda > Insecta > Lepidoptera > Gelechiidae > Phthorimaea > Phthorimaea operculella. The sequence continues at coordinate 5,159,792 of JANFCV010000017.1, forward strand.
ACGTTGTTGTCTGCTCTGCTTCAGAATATTCATTAACAAGAGCAGTCTGCTCTGCTTCAGAATCTTCTTCAACAAGAGTATTCTGCTCTGCTTCAGAATCTTCTTCAACAAGAGTATTCTGCTCTGCTTCAGAATCTTCATCAATAATAGAAGTCTCCTCTGCTTCAGAATCTTCATCAACAAGAGAACTCTGCTTTTCTTCCGGATCTTTATCAGCAAGAGTAGTCTCCCTTGCTTTAGGAACTTCATCACCTAGAGTAGTCTGTTCTACTTTAGATTCTCTAACAAACCTCAGCCGTCTTTCAGGAGTACTCAGCTGTGTTTTAAAATCTTTGTCAACAAAAGAAGTGTGCTTTCCTTCAGGATTTTGGACAGCAAGCGTAGTCGGATTTTCTTCAGGATATACATCATCAAGAGTAGTCTGCCTTGGTTTAAAATTATCAACAACAAATTTATTCTTCGGTAATTTATAATTCTTTTCGAAAAGAGATTCCGGCGGACTTATAATATAATACTTATTAAGCTCTTCCTGCCGACGTACAGCAATTTCGTCAACAGGAGTAGTCAACTTTACTCCAGAATTTACAACTTGGCAACTGCACTGACTAGGAAATTTATAGTACTCATACTTTTTGCTATATGTGTTCCTCACAAGCGTAGTGTTGTATATTTGAACGCACTTCAGTTTTGGATATTCACTATACATACAACACTCTTTATCAGGCATCTGATCCGTTTCGCACAACCGTTTCACTGTCTTCATACTGCGACACAGATACTTTGTGATTACATATGGATCACGTTCATTGTCCGCCTCGTCTATCTCTGACACAGTACAAGATGATTTGAAAGCTTCGGCTTTTGTCGAGTCTCCTGGTTCGGTGACTGGCGCTGCAGCTGAGACTGCAATGGCCGTTAAGAGAACGAGCTTATTACACGACATTTTGTTGCGCTATGATGAGCGCTATTACTTGCTTTATGTTTTATACCTAACGTGTGAAACGTTACATAAAGGATGTATGAATGAACGTGCCGGTCGCAAACTAGGCGCCAGTCTTAAGAGAATACCCGAGTGATGTCTGTTTTCGGCTTTATCATACAAACGTATTATTCCTTTCCGAATAATGCATGTGGAGCTGTAACCCTATTTTTTATAAAATGAAGGCTTAATAAATGTATGCCATTTGTTTTTTTAATAAATTATGAAACGGATGGGAACGAGGGCATGCCTATTAATTAAACTAAGCTCTGAATACATTTGTATGAGAACTTGAAGAATATTTATTGTGTAAAGTCATATTGTGCAATAATCAAATAAAAGCCATATATTATGTGTCATAGTTCGTCAGTTGACCTTCAAATTGAGGGATAAGAAATGGTAATTTATTAAAGAAAGCATTAGGTACTCAGTCAGTGTGTAGACTGGCGTAATCTTTTTAATGAAGTTCATAATGTTTACCCGAACTACAGGGTGTTAATTTAAATGCATGCCACAGCTTCAGGGTAGGTTTAGTATCAATAAAGGATGCCGTAAAACATATTGAAAAAAATCCCATTCAAAAAATTTATTTTTCACTTGGCTGACATTTGATTCAAATGCCTATGTTACGGGCAACGTGATTAATCGGGCACTATTAATACTGACCGGTCATTATAAATAGTGCCCAAAAACGTAGGGCAAAGTGAGTAATTAATCACTTGGACCGGTCAGTATTAATAGTGCCCGAGTGCCCGTGGTCCATGTAATTAATCAGCTACTACTACTACTACTACTACAGCTACTTTTTATTTTATTATAGATATTATTACATTTATAACTATTTGTTTTTTAACTCATATGTTCAAATTAATTGATAACTTTAGTAAAAATTATGTAAGTTTAATTTCATTTACCATTTTTTAAACTGTTGTTCCTAAGTAATATTTTTATTTAAAAAAGTAGGCAATTTCTGATATTATTCTGACATTTTTATTTCTGACACATTTAGACTAAAAATTATGTAAGTTAAATTTCATTTAGTCAGGTACCAATTTTTAATCTATTGTCCTTAAGTAATTTTATCAATTAAAAGTAGGTAGCTACTAATGTTATAACATTTTTAACTGTTTATTATTCAACTTCTATGTTCAGTACTTTGTTTTTTGATAACTATTCCTTGAAATAATGTAAGTTTAACATCATTTAATAAAAAAATACAATACAGTTCTTTATTTTTATTACTTTGCCCAAGGTAGGGTGGGAATTACTCATACCGACCGGGAAAAGTAATTAATCATGCTGTTTTAATCACACTGCCCAATTAGGTCGGGCATTATTAATAGTGACCGGTCACTTTTAATAGTGCCCGGACTTATCAAATTGCCCGTAACACCTATATCTCAGCCAAAATTCGTTCAATCTCTAAAGTTGTTTAGACTTAGAGACTAAAAAGTACTTGTATGGACACTCTCTAAACAATAACATTGTCAAAAATTGATTTATTTTTTTAAAGTTTTGACTAATAAACCCGTTTTTTTTTGTTTTGATTGTTTTTTTTTAAATATCTTTTACTGCATCCATAATCGATACTTAACCTACCCTGAAGCTATGACACGCATTTAAATTAACACCCTGTATAATTAGAAACTTTGATAATCATCGTTATTCGTCCAGCACTGTACCTATAGTACGGTCATTTGAATAGGTCATATTTGACAGCTGGCAAACCCATACAACATGTCAACAAAGAAAAATAGACCTAATGTCATAGCATTAACATGATTTTGACAGCTGTCAAATATGGCCTATTCGAATGATATACTTTAGTACAAATTAACGGGAGAGGTATATTTGTATCTCTTTTTGGGACATCACTTTGTCGCGTTTTTCTCTCGATCACAATGCTTTGTGCTAATAACAAATATTGTAAAAAATTCCTGAGTGGGAGGTAGGCACAGATTTAGGAGGGTACAGTCATGGAATTCCACGCGAGATTTTTCCTCATGCTTTAGTGCGTCTAGTCCCGTATGAGACAAGGATCATGATAAAGATAAAACGTTCGCAACAACGTCCGTTTTTTTTAGGGTTAAAAAATCTTGGATCGGAACTGTATGACACTGAATAAAGCGGTTTATGTATGATGAATAGACTTACGTCTGTAATAAAAACAAAGATTATGATTTAAAAATCACGTAAAAGAAAATAAGAAATTGAAAAAAACTTACTAGAATAATATTATAGCACTGTGAGTTATATAAGGAAGAACGTTACGCTAGTAACATATATAATATCATTGGGTAAAACCAACCATTAATATCCCTAAAGTTTAAAAATCTCTATGGCAAGTGAAGTCCCCTGTTTGTAATCTAATACCTTCTATAAATTCGAAGAATATAGAAAACTTAATTTAATCGTTTAATAATATGATTTCATGACTTTTTGTGTTATTGTGTCTTATATAAACCATTTTTATGTTAAACCAAATTTAATTGACATGTCTTTTTGATATCATGTTTTACTAACTTTGTAAAATACTGTTTATACAATTTGACGAATAAATGATTCTCGTAAAAATCTCTCAAAATAAATAAAAATGGTTTTTATCCACCAGATTTCCCTGTATAAACCGATAAGCCACTTTACGAAAATAGATAGAGCTACTGCTGCAACGTGTTTGTTACTTTAATTTTTTTTGGAGAAAATATTCATTAATAGTTTTGCGACAATTTTTCGTGTGCCTTCATCATTTCACATTAACTTAAAATATAAATACATCACTAAAACCTCATCAAAATCAGACCAGTGGTTTGGGAGATATTTGGCGCTGAATCCCCATAGTATTTTTTCAACTTGTCTTCAGTCTGTTTAATGGTTTTACCCCGTAAAAAATAGTGTTTAATCATGGTTTAATCAATATTCGAAACTCGGATTTCTCCATTTTCAAACAACACCTCTCGCAGCCGCCAAACTTCTTTTGTTTTCAAGTATTGTTTTCGCGCCAGATTTGAAAATAGAATAATTTTAGCTTCATAAAAATATTACTTTTAAGAAAATAACTAAAAAATCTAAAAAAGTTTATATTCAGCCTTAGAGTCTCCGTTCCGTAGTGGGTAAAAAAATAAACTCAATTTAACTCGATTGAATTTCGGTTTTTCGTTTGTATGCCGTGACGTTTCGCCTTGAGTGAGGCTTTATAAGGCCCATCAGTCAAGAAACGCTCGGCTCAGCATGAGGTTCAGCAGCTGTCATCGCGCAGCTTACTTCCACAGTGATATCGTCACCCGGTGGGGCACTCAAAACAGCGGACGCTAATAGTTTACGACAGCCTCAAACTCATTTTAAACGACGTTCTCAATGTAGACCTCAGCGAGGGACAGTGGCTACAGGCCTTTCTGCCCGTGCGCCACGGCGGTCTGGGTATCAGGAGAATGGCTGATGTGGGCGTTCCAGCCTTCTTGGCATCGTCCTACGGAGTGATTAAACTTGTCTTGAATAACCAAGGTGGCAGCTTAATCACTTTTACGGACGAGGCTCTGACGGCTTGGACACAGAGATGCCCCAACACCGCCCACCCTGACAATCCAACCGTGCAGCGCCTTTGGGACGAGCCGGTTTGTAAAGCCGCCTTCGCCAGTCTGATGGAGGCAGCATCAGGTGTTGACGTAGCACGCTTAAAGGCCGCCTCCTGCCCCGAGTCTGGAGCCTGGCTCCAGGCTCTTCCATCTCCCCAGCTCGGTACGCTCCTTGACAACGACTCTCTACGGATCGCTGCTGCTCTGCGTTTGGGCTGCAGAGTCTGCGAAGCACACAGCTGCCCTTGTGGTGCTTCGGTTGACTCTGCAGGCCACCACGGTCTCAGCTGCGTGAAATGTGCCGGTAGATTCCCGAGACACCACGCATTGAACGAGATAATTCGCCGAGCTCTGGTGTCCGCAAACGTACCCTGCGCCCTAGAGCCTCCAGGCCTCTGCCGGACAGACGGGAAACGCCCTGACGGCCTAACTCTCGTCCCATGGGACAAGGGGCGAAGTCTGCTCTGGGACGCCACTTGCGTAAGTACGTTTGCGGCATCACACTTGGCGAAGACAATGCGTGAGGCGGGATCCGCCGCTGGAACCGCAGCTGGACAGAAACACCTAAAATACGCAGAGCTCAAACGGCAGTACCTTTTTGTCCCTTTTGCGGTCGAAACCGGGGGACCATGGGGCAAGGAGGCCAAAATCTTCATCCGGGAGCTAGGCCGACGCTTGCGGGAGCGCGGGTGTGATCCCCGCTCCGGAGCGTACCTGGTACAGCACATCTCGCTCGCCATCCAACGCGGTAACGCCGCGGGCGTGATGGGCACCTTCGAGCCAGGTACACTTCGGGGTGGACTTTTTGACTAGCTAGGTTTTAAGTTTAGATTATTAATTATCTTTATCTAATTTTAATGTAAATATCATTTCCAAAAGTTTAAATTGTACTTAGAATACAGCTTGTAACGCTCGATGTAACGCCACTTTTGAGATAAGTTACTCTAAGTAAAAGTACAGCTTTTTTCCAAACAAAAAGCTTAGGCAATGCTGACATTTTCACAGTTTATTATTTTCATTTAAGAGAATAATAATATAGCACCACAAATCCACAACCGTGCGCCGTCTTTCACATTTCTTTTCATTGAATGCATTATAAAATGAGTTTTGAAATTTGGCAAGGATCGTTCGGTGCGTCGATAGCTCAGTGGCAGAGCAGTAGTGGGACGGTTATTGTGTGCTAGACGCAAGACATTTTTCCAGTTTCTTATTTTCATTTACCATAAAAGACACAACAGTCCACTGCTGGACATGGGCCTCCCCCTATCGGAGGGTATTGCCATACGCACCACGCTTGGCAGGCGGATTGGCGAGCGCAATGCAAGATGTTGCAGTGACAGGGAACGCTGCTGCCTATTCCCTGGATGATTATCCCTTTGTCGATTTTTACGGGTAGAATTGAGGTGATGCTATTCTAAGCCGGCATCACACGGAAATTTTCATTTATGGTGAAAGAAAATAGCATTTCTTGGCCCCACCCTGAAAGCATGGGTCGGCCGTAAACCCCGGAAGCCGGCCCATTGACTTCATTTAGGGAATCGTCACATGCGGGATTATGTCGGGGGATGGGCTAAAGTAGAGCTTTTTATTCACTGATTCTTCAAAGGAAAAGTTAGCTATCATATTATCTGATCTGCGTAAAGTTCATTCGTGGAATTGGAGATGGATTCGCTCCGCACAGTGTCATATTTCTAACAATCTGGATTTACCGTGCGTGATTGATGATATAGGTAATACGCTGGCGGAATTCCTGGCTGTCATTTACCCAGGTACATCTTAAATCCTCTAATATGTATTGAGGTGATGTAACTTACAAACAAATTGATGACAGAAGCAGTCTGGAAGGAAGTACCAGACAGAACGTCCGTTTCGATATTAATTTTGCGCTGCTAAGGATAATGAAATTGGGGTAATGCGAATGTCCACCTTAATTCTATATAAATACGACGACGCATGCTTCTGTCTAACGTTTTGACAGACGCATCCGTCGACGCAAAAAATGCGCACCGTCAATGCGTCGTCGTATTTATATGGGATGAAGGTGGTAATTCGCATTTTCCTAACGCTGCGCAAAAATAACGTAGAAACGGATGTTATGTGTATAAAGCGCCTAAGAACTTTTAGTATGAAGTTTGTATGAAGGCTGTTGTTGTAAATGAGTATGTAGACATTTTAGATACTTACTCAAAATAATAGCCAAGGAGTTCGCTATACATACCTACATTAACTACTTAGGAATACCTACGCTCCGTGTTCGGCCCTTTGTATAGAAATGGACCACCTGCGAACGTTCCCATACATACCCACACTCCCCAAATCTTGTGCATTTTAAATGAACTGCTATGAAGACATTCTGTCTAAGTCTAAGGAACTATAATATTGAGCAAGAGTTATACTATTGTTTAAAAGTTTCAAAAGTAATCGATCGAAGAATGCGACTAGTAATCTAGATACCTACTTATGTCGGATGCAATTGCTGTTTCTGTGACAGCCACCATTCGAATGACGACCTGTGAGAGCTGCAAATTTTGTTTGGGGGTTACGTTAAGTCCATTCGTAATTTTAGAACTCTTACATGCTTTAAATTGACCATTACCTTAATAGGTGTAACGAAAATTCACTTTTCTTTCCTTACATGAACCTTTCTTCCTGGAAAGTAACTAAAACCGTGTAGTGAATGAAGCCCGGTCATAACAAGTGACCCGGGAAGGGCGGGCGTAGTCGGACGCGTGCCGATGGCTTTATTATCCGGGTATACCTGGAACCAATAGTCGGGGAGCCCAGGGTAAAAGTATCTCGCTTAGATTATCTTATATAGGACGAGTTTACTGGCAAAATCGGCTACAATAGCCACCTACGGGCGCATCACCGCTGACTTTATCAGAAGTAGAAGTGGTCGCCATGGCCGAAACCGGCCGGAGAGATCATCATCATCATCAGAGGACGAAACTCACAACAGCTATCGCAAGACACTCGCGAGACCGGTGCCTCGCAGATTTGCATTCATAGTTCATCTGGATTCTGGACTATACCAACCTACCCAATTACCCATCCTAATTCGCTCAGACCCAGAATATAAACCTACTTAGATGTGGTCGCTCTCATAAGTTGGTGACGCGCCATACAAAGTTCACGTTATGAGAATGAGCTTGTTAAAGCGAAGGTAAGTTTACCTCACCTGACTAAGCGAATGGACCTTACTGTGTAAACTTTTCTACATCGTATTTTAATTTTCTAATCTTCCGTTCAAATATCACGTCAAAGCGCTCTTTCTTATTCTTTAGGTACTTTTAAATATCTTTGCTTATTTGTGCGTGTGTTATTTCGCGAATCCATACAGTGACATCACGTTCTTCATTAAACGCTCAAAGTAACTTCACATTTGGCCTACAGAGCTCCCCTACTACAGCGTGTAGTCTATAGTAATGGTCGGCAGAGTTTAAGGGCCACCTGTATGAAAGGGGCTGCTGGTATATTGATTCGGAAGTGCCCGTTACACCCTTAATGGCGGATGGTTTCGTGGAAGTATTTATATTTCACGTGTGCGATGTAATTTTAAGGGATTTTCACTTTGTTCTTAACTGGTTCGATTCACAAGCGGTTATTTATTAAATTGTTAATACTTTATATTAATTACAAGATTTCGTTGTTTTTGTTTGATAGTCTCTGGTAATTAATAGATAGGTAATTACTAAATCGATTTTGAAAATCTTTATACCAAAGACTACTTATGCCATAGGCTTTTGGCGAAAAAACGTGGGCCTTTAGTATCGTAATGTTATTAATCGTGTACCTATTTACGTATGAGAGACATTTAAAGTGCAAGTAACACAAATGCACCAATAAAATTGTAAAACATTTTACAGAGCATTCAGAAACTTCTAGAATGTGCAATCAAAGAAAAATATTGTATTATAGGTGGTAAGATTCGATGGGAGGGTGAACGTGCTAGTTGCAAACCAAGCATCACACTGGTTTTACAAATTCCGCTTGCTTTCAAAATTATGTATTCAAAGCAAGTTATGATGTGACATCAAATAATTTTTAACTCGAGTAAGCATTTGTAACGACACCAGAAATCTATAAACCTGGAATACTTACTGCAACTGGTGGAATTTCACATTGAAAGTAAAAAGGTTCAACGCAAAGAGATATATGTAAAGGCAAATTAGGAAAATTTTGGACTAGAAGCGGTGTATTTATAGACCGATTTCTGACGAAGCGTACAGAAGCTATAACCACGGAGCTATTGTGTCACAAAGTCAGCGTACAGACAGTAATTTCAAGGCGACTTTTTGTTAATCGACTTGCAACTGGTTGTAAATGCACACACAAGTTTATAGTTTTCCCGGCAGCCGCTCGCAAGGAGCTTGCAATCGTGTTGCGCTATTGAAATTAGTTCTGTTAAATGTTATATTTTTACAGGTGATTCGCGACATTTTACACGCACCCTATAGTTTTCCTGGAGACCGCGGGCAAGGAGCTTCTTGCAATCCTGTTGCCGCTATGATCTATGTTTCTTGGGGAAAGTTGTTCAGTTTCATAAGGCTGGTTCACCCCTTAAAATATTTGCAGTTGATTTTTTTTACACCCTATATTTCCAGGTAGTTGTTGACTGGTACATGCACCCTATAGTTTTCCTGGCGGCCGCTCGCAAGGAGCTGCATACAATCCTGTTGCCGCTATTGAAATCAGTTTCGCAGCAAAATTGAAAACCGTTCCAGATTCCTCTACGGCTACGCTTCTGAAATTGTATTTGAGTAAAACATGCTGGTATTTGTATTTGTTGCTTTTAGTTTGTTTCTACTAAATATCGGTAGGTGAGTTTCAAACGAATGCGAGTGTATTTTAGCCTAAGATTTTAGCAGTGATCACTGATCATAAAAGATTTTTCACCAATTGTCAAAGCTAAACATAATATAGGGTGAAATTTTACTAGTGACCGATAGCGAAAACTCAGAACCGGCTGGTGATAAGGAACAACTTTCCCCAAGGAACATATGTCGAAATAAGAAAAAAATTTTTGGACCTCCCATACAAAATTGCTGATCAGCTGATTTGAGTTACTATGGGAGGTCAAAAAATTTTTTTCGTATTTCGACCTATGTTCCTTAGGGAAAGTTGTTCCTTATCACCAGCCGGTTCTGGGGTTTCGCTATCGGTCACTAGTTAAATTTCACCGGATATAAATATGACATGAATGCGCGCATAATAAAACTGTTTCCTTTACGGCTACGCTTCTGAAATTGTATTTGAGCAAAACATGCTGGTATTTGTATTTGTTGCTTTTAGTTTTTCTATTTTCTGCTAAATATCGGTAGGTGAGTTTCAAATACGAATGCGAGTGTATTTTAGCAGTGATCGATCATCAAAGATTTTTTTTTATATTAATACCTAAATATGACATGAATGCGTGCATGATGTGTATTTTAGTGATATTAGCAGTACCTGCCTGTCATCCATCAAAGATATTTGACCAGTTAGTTGTCAAATTAGCTAAACATAATATAAATATGACCTTAATGGTTTTCTGAGAAAAATCATATACCTAATTCGGTGCTGTATTTCTAAGACTAATAGGCAAGTGGGTTAAAAACGTGCCACAATTAACATTTACTCGTACTTACCTACCTATTTTTTATATTTTCTCATTATGTCAGTCTCGACATCATCGTCATTAGACATTGCTTGCAAATAAAGGATTACCTACGTAAGGAAGCTTACTTAATCTTGAGTTAATTCATTCCTGTTTTTAATACATTCCAAGCTGATTGGATTTATATTCCATCTCAGTAAGATTTAGAGATTTGCGGGCCCTTAACCTTTTTCATTCCGTAATTAATGAAAGTCCCGGGACCGCCATCTTTTACCCTCCCTGCACAAAGAAAGAGGGATTTGTCAACGAAATGAGGGCACAGAGCACAACGTATTGATGTATTGAGAGGTGCTTTGCTTATACTTTATCATGGTCTTTCACATTTTAAAGAAGATAGCTAGGTCTAAGAAAATAATATGAAATTAAAAACCTTCTATTTCTTAGAAATGAAATTTATAAATTAAAAAAAATGTTGTTCATCGACCGGGGATCGACTCTATTCAATTTAATTTTTGTATCAATATCTGTAGGTATCTTGCTACTATAAAAACTGCGTAATTACCGATTTCTACTAATTATATCCGTTCTGCAAGTAAACACAGAGCCTAGGACTTCTTCAAGGAAGGACCTTATTTTAGTACCATAAGTAGAAGAATAAAATTGTTCGAATTATAAAGTGATTGATAGGTACCTAGGTGAACCTGAGTAACTACCTAAAATGGAGCTTCCATTTTTCTTAGTAGATCAACCTAAACTGGTGATTCATAATTACTGCTCAAACAAACAGCATAAGTTGATCCTCTAAACGGGTAAAGCGTGGGCTGCTGATCCTACTCCATTTAAAATGCCGACCACAAGTCTTCTTCAGATTTCACGTAAAAAAACATGAACCATCCCCGGTAACCGAACCTGCGTACCCCAGTTCCGAACCTGCATAAATCTTAACTAACACGCGATAGCTCACGTTTACCCTTTATAATATCTCAACCCCTCCGCCTCTCTTGACTGTACAGTAGGTAGCAGGTGGAGATACCCAGTAAATTCTAACACCACTGTTCACTGGAACTGGGAGTACAAAAAAAGCGATAGGATTTAAAGAGAGTGTAAGTACTGAAAACTTTGCAGACACGATCAGTTTCTTCAAAGAACGTATGTTGGGAAACGAAGAAAAACAACCCCTAGAAATGCCTTGATTGAAATCGGTGATTGTATCTACCTGTCCCAATATCGCCACTTGAATAATACGTATTGCATCATGTTAACGTTGTCTTGATGACTATCTAGTATGGGTTTGACACCTGCCAATATTGGATTATTTGAGCGGCCTCAGGCGGCGACGCTAGGTATAGTATTTTGAACTATGATTGGAGGACTGATTTTAACATAGGCGAATATTTTTCAAGTACAAACCAAAATTTTTGATGTGTACAGCTGGTATAAACAGGTACCAAGTCCCCTGTCCCCGAAGCCCTGGTGTATACCTATGGATATCTCGACCCGCAGTCGATAGTACAAACCCTATACGACTTCTCCCCTTACGGCAGCAGGATGGCTGACAAATGGGAGGGATGGTCAGGTTGTGTGGAACAAATTGGTCGATCGAGGTGTCCAGTTCAAATACCGATAGGTACTGCTGATTTTTTAAGTACTTGGAAGGGAAATATTTAATTTAAATAACCTCATCGCATGTCCTTTTTGACATAATAACAGATAATTACCATAAAGCAATATCAAAATGAGTGTTGTGTGTGGTGGCTTACTTATGAAGAAATATACAGGGAGTAACGGAAAGGGTATAACGAGTCGAAAGGAGGTGAAGGTACTCATGAAACTGAACAACTTTCCCCACGGAACATGGTTCGAAATATCAAAAAAAAAAATTACCTCCCATAGAAAAGCGCTGATCAGCTGACTGATTTACTATGGAAGGTCCAAATTATTTTTTCAAACTTCGACCCATGTTCCATGGGGAAAGTTGTTCAGTTTCATGAGTACCTTCACCTCCTTTCGGCTTGTAATACCCTTTCTGTTACTCCCGGTATATTTTGTTTTTATTCATTCAAAAATAACTTATATCTAATAGATATAGGTGAAAGTGAAACGTCATGTCGTACAAACGGCAAACTGCACTTCAGTTGGTAATGGTGAAGGTACACGTAAATTTGTCGCAAAACTACTTAAGGTTAAAGATAATAAGTATTTTCTGCACAATAAAATTAAAAGTATTTATTGCAGCAGTAGCTCCATCTGTTTTTGTAAAGTAGCGTAAAGATTTTTATGTGGAAATGTTATGGTTTAAAAATTCTTTTTAGTGTTTTGCAAAAATGTTATATACCCACGGGACTCCCCATCAAGTTTTTTAAACAGACTATTGTCTGATTTACAGACGTAACTCCATTGAACTTTTGTATGGAACACGGAACACCTTAAACAAACGGTTTGAGTCAGCTTGAATCATCAAAACATAGAAATACCTACCTTCATAATCTACTTACTCCTATTGCGTAATTTTGGAATGCAGTAGCTAAACTCTGGCCGATGTTATGACAGTCGTTTCTAAGAACAGAGATAGTGCTAGTAACTTGCAAGTGCACACATGACGTGTCGCCGACCACCCAGCGCGAATCGCACGCGCAGATAAATGCAAGATGGCGGACGGTAGTTTATGAGACGCGCGCGCAGGACGAGTATGGTTTGGGAATTGGGACTTGCAAGTTATGGGACGTTGCTGTAGGGTGACCAGGGTTTAGGATACAAGGTAATCTATATACGGTTACATTTAATTAAGTACAAATCTCTTGAGGGTGTAATCTACTCACAAAACTGAACAACTTTTGTTAGAAACTTTTCTTCGAAATATGTAAAAAAAAAAAAAGAGATTTGTACTTAATTAAATGTAACCCATATTCATAGGACATAAATACATTTCCACTAAAGTCAAATGAATGTACTCAAGTACAAAAAATAATACTTAAGACGTTTTCTCATCGTACAAGCAGCTCTATCAAATCCATTATAGTTAGGTGTAGCTTTGATGGCCCCGGGGCCAAAAGTGTAGGCCCTTGAACTAAAATAAATACATATCCACTAGTAACATATAATATCATTGCATATCCACGTGTATAAAGATAAAAGATAAAAGACAAAATCACATATTGGTCTAAACATAATTTTCCCATAAAAGACCCCACACTGCATACCACTGCAGTTCCACTATCTGCCAAACATTGATTTGGTTTTGATTTTCTTTTTTATATTTTTTGCCAGTACATTGGATTTCCTTCTTACTATTCGATATAATAATCGTACTTTTACTCATTCAAACACGCATAAAACACTCAAATACCCTAGTAAACTATGGAGTCCATCTAAATATAAGTACCAGGCGTCCATAAGTGCGCGGAAGGTGCGCGCGCGTGTGACGTGTTGACGGCGAAATGTGCGCGCGGACAGATTTACCGTCGCCACAGCGTATAAGTGCGCGCACAAGTGGATATTGCTCTTCAGGACAGGCATATTTATCAGACTTGTTTGAAGGCATATATGATTGTGTACAGTACAAAACGCACGATCATAAGGCACGATCCTCTGCTTTCACCATCCAGCCGCTGCCAGCCGCCCCTCAAAGCCTCGATCCATCTGATCGGAGAGATGCCCAACGTTACGCTTGCTGAGGTGTGGGCTCTACTCGAGAACCTGCTTACTCCACCGTCCATTGGTTTACCATCCAGCCACTGCCAGCCGCCCCTCAAAGGCTCGGTCCATCTGACCGTAGGGATGTCTCGCGCGCGCTACGCTTGCTGAAGCGTGGGTTCTACAAGAGATCCTGATTACTTCACGTTTATTGGTCAGCCGCTGCCAGCCGCTCCTCAAAGCCTCGGTCCATCTGACCGGAGGGATGTCAAACGCTATACTTGCTGAGGCGTGAGAGTCACATACAAGACAATGCAAATAAAAATAGGAAATCTAAAAACATACTGTAGCTGGGTAGGTATTAAACATGGCTCTACCAAAAGCTAATACATTGAGCTTTCCCAATACACACACACCTGCGTAGCAGCTCGGGTCTCTCGTTAAAGTTTTACCAAGTTTGGGAGTAATTTATTCACTTTGAAAAAAGAAAACTACTCTGTCTAGTCTAGACCATGAAAACAAGATAGAACAGTTTTGAAAGCGACTGTACTTTGACATTACAGCAACAATACCGGTACGACTTCCGTTTCCTATTTGGTAGTACCGTGTTATACTCTACCTACTCGCAATGTAGAGCATTTTTGGAAAGAAACACTCGTAACATCAGTTTGCGCATTATTTTTGCGAAGCGCTATCGCATGCGTTAGGAAAATGTGAATTTCCACCTTATTTTCATACATATACGGTGGATGCGTAATGGTTTCACCGACTCATCCGGCAACGCAGTGTTAAAAACTGTTTGAAATAAAGCGTATTCGTATGAAAATAATGTGGAAATTCTCATTTTCCTAACACGCATCGCTAAATTCGCGCAACAACACCGTTACTTCTCGAGGGGTATTGCCATACCCACCACGCTTGGCAGGCCGATTGGCGAGCGAAATGCAAGATGTTTTATTCACAAGGAACGCTGCTGCCCATTCCCTGGATAATTAACCTGTAGTCGCTTTTAACGACACCCACGGGTAGAGGGGTGATGCTATTCTATGCCGGCATCACACGGCAATTACGTATGATTCCCGCCTATCTCATAAATAATTCAAAATGTCTGCCTCAACTGGGATCAAACCCAAGCAGCCAGGTGTAATCTAGGTAAGCAGGTAGGTAGTTTAATAGCTTCATTGCTGAAACCTGAAACTTACGTATACCTAGGTATCTTGCCTTTATCCCTTGCGGGGTAGGCAGAGCGTAAACGGCTGTAGATAACGGCCATTTACACCACGTTTTGACAAAAGATTGAGCGTCATTCAGAAGCATATAATATGTATCACCATAGGTAGTGTCAGGTCAGCCTGTCGCCTAAAATTGCAATACACACCAACACTCAAATCCCTTCTTAGTCGCTTTTTACGACACTCATAGGAAAGATTATGGGGTGATGCTATTCCCAAATCCCTTAGTTCGCTTCCTATGACACTCACAGGAAAGATATTGGGGTGATGCTATTCTACGCCAGCACCACACCGCCAAACTTCGTACTCTTTTATTATCACAAGGCCCACTAAGTATTCATACAAATTACGTTACGGCCGGCGCGTAACATTAATTATAATGATATCGACGCTTGAAAGGCAAAATTATCTAAGCGACATCAGAGTAACTTTACAGGAGAGCAGTTTAAAGTTTGGATTTTCAGAAAAAAAATCGTATAAATTTTTGTGATAGTCCTAGAAGCCTAGTTTTTACATATTTGTTTTGTTATATTTATACCTAAATTTTAGTATACATATCAATAAAGAATAATGCTTAGTTTAAGAGTTAGTGTCGCTTAGTCAAAAATTACCTAAAAATAAATACAGGCAAATTTGACTAACCGACAAGCTAGGAATGACAAAGGTACGGTAAAATTGTAATAAACACCTTTTTTAAGAATTTACGACAGAGTAAAAGTTGCCTAACTAACATCAAAAATACTTCGAATTTGAGGCAAAACTACTTAGGTTACAATTTTATACCAAATTCTTCCCGGCAATTTGACTTAAATAACATTTGTTACAGAAAAATTACCTAATTATTTAGTTTAAGTGTTATATCAATAACAATAAAAATCAACACTAAGGCACACAGAGGCCTAATTCAACTAGGACCATCATCATATTAGCCTATAGCAGTCCACTGCTGGATGTAGGCCTCCCCCAGGGTACGCCACAAGGCACGATCATCCGTATTCGCCATCCATTTGCTACCAGCCGGTCTTTTTCATCACCATCGGTCCATCTGGCCCGTGGGCGCCCAAAGCTATGCTTGCTGAGGCTTGGCCTACACTTGAAAACCCGATTACAACATCGTCTATCGTTTCTACGGCAAATGTGACCAACCTACTGGACATTTAGAAGATAATCTCTTTCCGGGCCTTATCCATCAGCGAGATCTCTAACATAGACCTTTTCGTCGGTCTCTGAGTGATACATAGCCGGTGGGACAATTTATTTGTCAGATTTCACGTCTCGTCTCCGTTAGTCATCACCGTACATGATAAAACACTCCGATTGAACATCTTGGTCTAGAGGCATGGTGACATAGGTGGCTCCAGAATAAGGCGCAACTTCCAAAATGCTACCCAGCACAGCTTCACTCTTTTGGTGATTTCAGCCTCGAAATTGTATCTTCCTAACTGCAATGTTTGCCCAAGGTATTCATACTTCTAGACAACTTCAAGGTCTACCTACGTCCTACACCTACCACGGATATTGGCTCAGGAACGACTTCATTTTCATTCAAAATTATCTTGCTCTTGACCAAGGTCATCCTGAATTCAACATGCTTCGAGACCGTATATGAACAGAACAGCATTTTTTGCAGATCCTGAAGCAATTTGGCCATTACGACTATGGCGTCGGCAAAGCGGAGATACATAAAATATTCGCCGTTGACTTTGATACCCAACCCATCACACTGTCAGGTTTTGACGACATCCCATGGCATTTTGGTGAAAAGTTTTAAGGATAAAACGTTATCCTGTTTTACATCTCGGTGTAATAGTATGGATCTTGTTTTGTGGTTTTGTAGGTACTTGAACGGGGGTCTTCGCCAATAGACTTCTCCGTACCTCCACATACAGCCATTCGACTAGGCATGGCTGCAAGGACACCAGAACAGCCCAGGTTTCTCTCGAGTCAAAAGCTTTCTCGTGGGCTACAGAAGCCATACGCAACGGTTGGTTGAACTCTTCTGACTTCTGTATTTTAGGATGTGGTCTATTTGTACTAAAGCCTTTACGATACCCTGCCCGTCCCGTTGTAAGGCGTCAAATCTTAGTCGTTTTATTAGGATCTCGAGAAAAGTCTATAAGACGTAGCTCAGTAGTGTGATCATCATCATCATCAACCATTCAGGGTTGTCCCATTTGCTATTACGGAGATAAAATTGTCTTTTTAACTCATCAAATCCAGGTTTTTCACTAACCATTAGCCATTCCTACAAACACCTAGGAAATTTCGTCTGTTTAATCCGAAAGCCCATTACTATTTCTGAGCCACTGTCATAAGCTTTTTCCGAGAGTCGCTTTGAATGGTCTGGCATCAATATTTGACGGTTTCTAGCTACTGGAACAGACCGGGTCTTGTAAAGGCACTGTGGACCACATTCATACTGTACGGAAGGTTTTACAGAAATCAGAATAGTATGACCAACCGCTTGGTGTGGCTTTTGTAGACTACAAGCAAGCCTTTGACTTCATCGAAACCTGGGTTGTTCTTGAGTTTTTGCAACGACGCCAAGTCGACTATCGATATCCCCACTCCACAGATACTGAGAAGCCTGTAATTAATAGCAACGATATGCGTTCCAGTATTTAGCCATTCAAAGTGACTAAAAGTATAAGGCATTACTTTGCGGAACTCCATCTTGTTGAAAGTGATAGAAATATGTTTTGCTTCTTCCGTACTTATGAGTGAACCAAATTCGCGACCGCAACTTAATGCAAATGTACAAGCGACGCACCTCTCCAATAAACGAAATTGTCCAAAAGTATGAATACCTTGGGCAAAAATTGTACTTAGAAAAAGATAACATTGAGGCTGACAGAACAGTGAGGCTGGACTGGGTAGCATTTGGGAAGACGTATCTTGTTCTGGAGTCACCCTCGCCGCAATAAGGTGTTTGATCAGTGCATCTTACCGCTCATAATGAATTATGGAGCAGAGACATGAAATCTGAGAGTAAAACTGGGACACTGGTTACATGTCATTCAGAGAGGGGATGCTATGCTAGGGATCTCGCTAATATGTCGAGGTTAATCCGGAACGATTATTCGAAGACCAAAGTAACGGACATACTGGAAATAGAAGTGTAGCAAGCTGAAGGGTCAGTGGTCTGGCCACATCTGTCTTAAAAGCGATTGACGACGGAGTAAGCGGGTTCTCGAGTGGATGCCACGCCCAGAAAGAGCAATGACTTGAAGAGAGCAGCTGGTAGGGACCGGATGGTAAACGCAAGGATTTTACCTTGTGGCGTACCCTGGTGAGGCCCACGTTTAGCAGTGGACTGTCATTATAGGCTAATGTGATGATGACCACAGAAGTAGGTAACGAGCTAAGAAACTGAATGAAGCGAATGAACAAAATTTATTTATAATCTGATTTAATTGTAAATTCTACTGAAAGTTTTTGGACTTCTTACATGAAAAGTGCATTCGTCATATTTGGCGACATCGTAATCGAAGCACGCGCGTGCATCCCAAGCGACGCCCTGCCATGCACTGAACTATCTAAGTAACTTAAACTTTAGATTCACTGTTTGCACAAGCGACTGTTCGTGTGTCATCCGTAGGAGTAACCAACATTTTTATGTTAACTACTTTAAATAAAAATATTCCAAGCGCCTATACATGATGCTACCATAGGTTCTAACCGACATTGGATAATCGTATTTGGTCAAGTAAAAATTGTCTAAATAAGAAAAGAACCTTTGAAAACGGCGGGTAAAAATTGACTAAGCGACAATCAGATTTATTTTTAAGACAGGTAATATATACTGAACCAACTAAATAAAGAAAAATTATAACAGGCATTTTTAACTAAACGCCAAGCACGCAGAAAAATGGGTATGCAAAAATTACTTAAGTGATGAAAAAACGAGATCTTTGTAAGGGAAAAAATAGCTATACGCCTTACACTGTGTTGTCAGATTGAGGCAAAATTGCCTAAGTGGAGAAAATACTGTACGAAGAGAACGGTAAAATTTGACCAAAGTCAAATTTAGCATTATTTAATTTCGATAACCACCAAATTTTCAAAAATGGTCGAAAATCGTGTCGGTTAGTCAACCGAAAAAAGTGAATTTTCGCGAATTTCAAAATGTCTAAGCGACAAAAAAGTCATCGTAGAGAGACGTGAGTAGGACCAAACGACGCAGAAAAATCAGGCGATTCCAACAATGTATATAACTCAATTTGGCCAAAAATGTCGCTTAGATAATTTTGCCTTTCAAGCGTCGATATTAAAACGGCCACGGGACTAACGGGTTGAATTATAACGTCACATTTATCACTAAGGCCTTCTTTAATGGTCACCCGGGGGTTCCTAGCGGGCTGCGCTGTTTAGATACGAATTGTCAAGGATTGAAGTTATGGTACCTACTTGCTACTACGTAGTATTAAAATAATGATTTTGTTCAACAAGATGAGCTATTATCCCACCTTAAATGACCAGAGTATATGGCTAACCCTAAAAGATCGGTACCTACCAGAGATCTCAAGTAGAACTAATTGGGTAATATCCACTAGATTTCCCCGTTTTCCCGTGGAAACAAGATATTTTTCCATTGTAAACAGTAGCTTATGTTACTCAGGAATGTTTTAGCTTTCTAATGGTGAAAAAATATTTGAAATCGGTTAAAGTAGGTTTGGAGTTTACCTATCACAAAAATAAACAAAAACAAATCTTTCCTCTTTGTTATATAAGTGTAGATTTAGAAGTGTAGTTTAGATGTGGTGTAATTTCGCCTTTTCCTAACGCTTCGGAAAAGCTACGTGAAAAATCGCAGTAATCGACGTCAAATGTGAAACCCGCCTAGAAATAGGAAGAAGAACCCAGTTACGATGATACTTTTGAAAGACATGATGAATTTAATTGTGGAAAATATATGATTAGTCTCCGTCGATCCTATTCTTCCAGATTTTCATTTAGCTTTGACGGATGTGGTGTAAATATTCTCCAGAGTTTATTGAACTCTTTCAATTCTCCAAAAAATACACAATAGAGACAAATACACAATAGCTCACAATCGATCATCCCTAAGCTGTACAAATTGCCTGTTCTCACAAAGTAAGTATTGGCTGGCGCCAATCCAGAGAGCCGGCTTCAAGGAAACGTCGCTATTCGATTCGAACCGGCTAGTAGCGAGTGTTGTAGCAGAGTGCAAACTCTGCACGGACATCCTCTCTAAGCCACCCTCACATCTCCTGTTTTCGAATCATTTTATAACTTAAATTTGGAACACGGCACGGCACCGAAACGTCACCGTTCTTGGCTTTTTTTGACGCATTCAATTCTTGGGATCTATACAGAGAGGTCCAGATTTACTAATTTTTATATAATAGTGCATAGTCCGATTTCTGTTTTATACTTACTGTTGAGTTGTGATAGTTCTGTTTTAAATCTTATATACTAAGTGAATCCACGTACCGTATTGGATTAACTACAGGAACCCGTAAAAGGTAATACATTTGCTATCAAATATTCACCCATTTATCTTCATACCATCATAACTAGGCACTAACCTGTACCTGTATTTTAGGGTTCCTATGCTTCAATAAAAAAGTGAGTTGAAGATAGAAGTTGATTTTATTATTTGTGGCCATCACGGCCATAGTGTCTACAACGTTCGGTACGGCAAAATTACGACTCGCAAGTGCCAATATTTTTGTATTGTATGTTATAGTGTACGTTACGATACAATACGGTACGATATCGACTGTCCCGATGGCGTAGTGGATAGTGCACCTGCCTTCTACGCCGGGGGTCGTGGGTTCGATTCCCACTGGACACAAATATTTGTAAAGTCAATTTTCAAATATTTGTGTTAAGTCTGGGTGTTTTCTATGTATTTATTTTCAAAAAAAAAGTATATAAGTATTATATCAGTTGTCTAGTTCCCATAGTACAAGCTTTGCTTAGTTTGGGGCTAGATGGCGCTGTGTCTCGTCCAGGGATATTTATTTATTTTATTTATATAATGAAAGTAATGTTCCTAAGTATGTTTGACCCAGGTAAAGCACAATAAAAATCAGAAAAAGAATGTAGCAACCCTAGAATGTAGGCATAAATAGTCGGAAGAAGGGGACAGCTGTCCTTCTGTAAATTCTCTATTTTGTTCTGATGTGCATGTTCCGTGACTGGCAACATTACCTGTGATAATTCCAGGATAATTCACTTATTGTATGAATGTTTGATGAACACTGCGCTACTTGCTTTGTGGACATCGATAGGGAATAAAGGTGGATCAAATAATAACACGAATTACGGGCACTTATCGTGGTATCTTTGAATATGAAATTGTATTGTTGTCTTTGTTTATGGGGAAAGCGGTATTTAAGTAGGGTAAAGTACGGATAGATGCGCACCTTTTGGAAAATGCACTATAACTCAATAATTAAGAACTTATTCACAAAATTATCTTTACTGATTAGAGGATTGATCTTTAATCTTTCATTGAAGCCCTAATTCATGAATTAAATTTTTATTGTTTTGTTGTAAATCCAGTTTTATTTGACCTCTTGAAAAAGGGATAGTCGCGCACCCGCACGGATAGTTACGCAGCTCTAAAAAATCATGGGGGATACTTGCGCTTTGAAGATTACCTAGGTGACTTACTATGAAATTTGTACTTTATGTAAATCAAACCAATTTGAAATTAATTTGATTAAATACTTGTTTTAAACATCGAATAGGCCTCCAAACCTTAATATTATTGCTATTTCGAAAGTTATTGAGTGCTAAGTCATTATTTCAGTAAAAAAATTGTATCAACGCGTAGGTAGCATAAAAATGTGTGTTGAACAACGTCCATATCTAGACTGTAATTTAGAAGCATTTTATTCATCTGCAACATACTAAAATAAACAAAAATATCAATCTGCGCAACTATCCCCCAAAGCGCAACTATCCGTCCAAAAAACCTGCGCAAATATCCTTTTTGGTACAGATAGTTGCGCATTTAATAAAAAAAATAATGATTTGATATTTTGGAAAAATAATAAATGGGCACATACTTTATAAAGTAGTGCATATGAGGAAATAAAAATGTGAGCGATTCTACAATCGTGAGAAAAGATACCCGAAAAACAAAATGTGCTAAAAAAATTTCGACGCCCGGTTTGACCACGCTACCGAAGATTTAAATTGTGCAATTACTCCAATAATTAACGTGGTAGGTACTTGGGCTTTCAGGAGGAACACTACTATAAGAATAAGAATAAGAATAAATTTATTTTACCAAAACAAACAAATTATAAACATTAGGTTTGGATTTCACACTAGGCAATAGTGCTGAAATTCACTAGAACATAGTGTTTTCGAAACCTGCGCAACTATCCCATCGGTGCATCTATCCGTAGGTACTTTACCCTAAGGGTAGTTTGAAATTCAGAAATGACTGACATTTTTTTTATTAGATAGGATTAAGGGTATGGATATTAATACTGACAGGCTAATAAGTAAGGAGAATATATTTATGTCTGATATTAGTATAGTCCATTCCTAAACTAAAATAGGAGCTTTTTGAATACATTCCATACGGTCACACCCGCATATTTTAGTTCAACTAGATTTATATTTTAGTAATAGATTTATGTTAGATTGCAATCTAGTGCAATGTTTTACATCCTTTTTGTTGGCTTCTAGCTTCAGAGGCAGTTCCCTATATAATACATCAATTTTCATAGGAATTGCTACAACAATTTTTAGATAGATGACATCACGCCACGACTATTTGCAGGCGGCAAAGTGAGGGGCAATTTTCTCCACTCGAAAGACAGTTGACGTGCGAAATTAAA
This sequence comes from Phthorimaea operculella, assembly GCA_024500475.1. Taxonomy (NCBI): domain Eukaryota; kingdom Metazoa; phylum Arthropoda; class Insecta; order Lepidoptera; family Gelechiidae; genus Phthorimaea; species Phthorimaea operculella. The sequence goes on from JANFCV010000017.1 coordinate 5,182,627, forward strand.
AACCCCGTCGATTGTACCAAATCGCGTATTTGATTCGGCTTCGTACTAGCCATTTACCTACCAATTTAAGGGACCTCCTTATACTGTTTTTTGATACGAATACTAAGAATAACCAGTGTATGTTGCTCCCTTGAATGTAGTTTGATGTGCGGGCGATAGTACCTCCTTGAAGCACATACATACGTACAGCTAGTGTTGTACCCCTCGGCGGTTGAATCGCGTCTAATGCAATTGTAGCGAGTGCTGTTCACTCACAGGGCGGGCTAGTGAGGGGATCATGTAAGTATCGATGAAGGGTAATTTTGGAAAGTGATTTAGATTTCAATATTCCCTTGATCTCCAGTATCCTAGTATCGTAAAGATGTCCAATGATCTGCTGCTGCTGACAATCGATCAACATCAAAATCAATTATCCTTACCACAGTATGAAATTGATAGAATATTCTTTGTAATAGATATAGAAAATAAAAGACAAGAGGCCAAGAAACGCTTAGAAATCGAAATCTATATACTTATAAATAATGATAGAAAATAAAAGACAAGAGGCCAAGAAACGCTTAGAAATCGAAATCTATATACTTATAAATAATGATAGTCATGATTTTTTGGAAACTTTCAAAATTTTCACCACAGGCAGGATTTGAACCTGCGACCTTCGGCATCAGTACGCCCGCCCTGAGGACGACTGATGCCGAAGGTCGCAGGTTCAAATCCTGCCTGCGGTAAAATTTTGGAAGTTTCCAAAAAATTGTTTACCTAACACGAGAAGTGTTTTAAAATTTGGTATTCGATAGTCATGATTGCTGCCAAATGTTAATCAATTATGAGCCCCAAAACCAACACAAGCCCTCTTAATGTTGAAAACCTTACATGGATCTAGGGATCATAGGCAGGATTTTAATAGCCATAATTTATTTAGATCGGAAATGGTTTAAAAAATATTCTTATCGATAACACGTGCCACCCCTATTCGTTCAGTGGCTGTCATTAAGGGTGATCCATCAAAACGTCCGCTAGGATTTGGGGGTAGCCGCCTGCGCCCTTACCCCGCTACCCCCACACCCCCCCTCCCCCCGGTCTACTCGCGGTCGTCGCCCGAGGGAGGGTTGGGGTTTAAGGTTGTCGCACACGTATCGGGCAGGAAATAGATCGTTATTGCTTCTAGTCAAACATTCAGTTGGATTATAACTCCTCTCCTGACTATAAAAATTCATACGTATATATACAAATATCACGCCTTATCCCTTGCGGAGTAGGCAGAGCGTCAACAACCGTAAAAATACGGTCGTTCTCGCCACATGTGACAAATATTTTAGGTCCGTTTTAGCTATATAGTCGTTTTTCACACACTGTACGTTTGAGTGCTTCAATAGGTATAACAAATTTAGTGCGTAAACTCATGTTTAACTGGTTAAGTTTTACGATGAACGGTCTGCCTGGCATCAATCCTCTATGAAAATGTTATCGTAGATGCAGATTAACCGCACCATGCGGTCAATGAATACCTTCTCAGCCAAAATCTAAATATTTACTTTTTACGGACATCCTGAGTGCAATAATATTCTTAGCCGTTAGTTGTGAAACTCAGCTGAACCATGTCACCAGTGTTTTTGTTATGACATTCCGATCCGAAACATGTGCTACCACCTTTCAGAATATTCGGCTTTGGGTGTTCAAGTGTTGGCTGCATGCACGGTTTGAATTTGGAACTAGGTGTAAGTGAAATCGAGTGAATAAGTTTAGATTTCCGACTCAAGGATATTCGTGGCTGCGTTTCTCGGAGCGAGTAATCTATGGCTTATGTGGACGATGCAGTTTGCATGTAAAACTGCTTGTGGCATGTAATATAGCAATATCTTTAAAGTAAAAATTAATCTGCTATGCACTCAAGCTTAGTCTTATGCATACAATGTAGTCGGATCTTAATATATCAGTATAGGTTTCTTATCGACTACGAAATCCTGAATACTGTAAATATGGGCCCACAATATATTAGCAACTCTTGCCAAAAGAATAATTTATTTTTATTATTACTAATCAGTTTTTTGTGCTCTTCAATAACATGACATCACCAACATTAATATTAGCAATGTTCTTACCAACTTCTGTCTTTCTAAATAATATGAAAGTATTACGAAGTTTAGGCATATATCATAGCTATAACTCAAAATAAGTAACGCCTACCAAAATAACAATGGCAACCGAAAGCTTTCGTAGCCGCTACGGCGTAGCGAGCACCGTAGCTCGTAGATCAATTAATACCCTGAAGAATTAACATTCAATGAAACCCTAGGTACTCGTATAAGCATTGTATTATTTTTCTTCGAATGACACAAAAAGTCGTCCAATGACCCGATGGTGTCAGAGTTTCTCAACCGTCTAATGCAAGTAGCAGGCCTCTGACATGGTTGTGTAACGACCGCCATCATAGACAGCAACCGGGACTGACGGCTTAACGTGCCCATCCGAAGCACGGAACCATCTAGGTTTTCGGACTATCAGGTGGTTAAGCCTGCAATGTCCTAGGCAGACTGGGAACGAATTCACAAAGTGCTAAATATCAACTTTGTGAGTGACCCCACCGGGAATTGAACCCGGAACCTCCTGCGTCGCAGGCAGTCGTACTAACCAATGCACCACATCGGCTGTCAAGCGTTGTATTTGGATGCATAGGTATATAAATCAAGCCTACATCTTTTGCGGGGTAGGTAGAGCGTAAACAGTAGAAAAACTACCATTTAGGTACACAGCGACTGACAAAAGTTTGAGAGTCATTCAGAAGACCGTGTGTCACCATAAAGGCAGGTTTTCGTATCGCCTAAACAATACACATCAACTCTCAAATCCCTTAGTTGCTTCTTACGACACCGACGGGAAAGATATGGGGTGATGCTATTTAAGCCGCATCATACAGCGACCGAAGTCTAAAATGGATATTTACGTCCTATCTCCACCAGCATGTTTTGTATGGAAATCCATTCCGCAGGGCTTAAGTTCCAGCTCCGTCCCAAGCCCTGACGAGATGTCAAATAGAGTTTGACAAGTAATTTCTATAGAAAACATTTAACGTCATCGGATTTTTTGTTCTTTTCTACGATTATTTTGACACTTTTGTCTATGCTCCGTCGAGCTATGACAACCGTGTTTACGACAATGCTCCGACAAAGAGCAGTCTCATCCATCGGCGCCTTGTTGATGTCGTAATTGAATTACTTTAGAAAGCGTTGTATTTTTAAATTAGTTTCTACTTACCCCGCAGGAGACAAAAAGCGCATTTTACACAACACTGTAAATGCTCAACAGCGTTGTATATTTATTATATCCTGGTCGAGACGCGACCGGAAACGCTGGAATATGCAACGTTTTCACTTTCCTTTACCCGTGAAATATTTAAGGCGCCCATCCCAAAGCCACAGTAGGAATGAAGGGGAGTATAGCATCTAGAAATACTTATACTAAATGGCAAACCTATATGCAGTATGATCAAAGAATTTTTAACACACTACTAGTGAGGTGCGTATCTGTTGATAGAGTTATTTTTTTTATCAGGATAACTTGGTTGATCAAAATCTATAGATAATTTAGACGGTCCACTGATACCTCATCTGCACTGCAAGAAATAAATTTCGCATAAGTTGACGATAATTTGCAATAATTTGTCCTTTACGATAAGGCACTTTAAGGCGTTAACTTCACAGGTGAGACATAACATATGAGGTAGAGTCGTGAGACGTGCGATGTCGCGAAGACGTTTGAAAGCGTTGCCATATAAAATGCATTAAACAGAAGAGACGCCATCTACACGCGTGAGAGGCGCGTCGCATTGATGACGGCCGACGATCATTTGTCTGATAAATGTCAGAGTTACTTCTAGCGTCGCATGTCCCATCTGTGAAGATAGCGCCTTAGCCTCGTAAACTTCTACGATGATGTACTCTTCTTTACATCTACTATGTCACAGTTTTATTTTAAAAATGGAACGCGGCCGTGCGTGCGCCACGCGTGCCTGATAAAAAACAAAATGGACGCCGCGGTTAAGCGCTTTAAAGTATTTACAAAAAGTGCTCCTCGTGGCCTCTTTATGATAAGGACGAAATGACTCTGCGGAGGATGCCATCCGCTTTTTGGCGGGAAAATCTGATATACTCGGGAAGGTAAGATAATGCGCCCCAGGAGGCTTTTTAGAACTTTGCAATACTTACTTTATTAAACCTGACAAGAATGTGCTAAAATTACCTCACAAAAGAAGATCAGGATTTGTACCCATTTTTAGCAATACTTATTTAATTAGGCACTTCTGCGTAGCTAGTGAAATATTCTAGAAGTTTTAGAAAATGTTCTGTGTTGAACTATGGAAAGATGAATCATATGTCATATTCATTTAATTAAAAACCCAATTTACAATTTAAATTATAACGTCGGTTCGCACATATTGCTAGTTTAAATTCATGACATGAGATATGTAATAAATCATTGATATAATGCATGTTATCCAATCCGAAATTCTGTGACTATAGTACCGTCATTCGGATAGGCCATATTTGACAGCTGTCAAACCCATACTAGGAAACATGTCGACAAAGAAAAATAGACCTTATGTCATAGCATTAACATGATTTTGACAGTTATCAAATATGGCCTATTCAAATGACGGTACTATAGTGTATGAACGTTAATGTAGTGTAGACAGTTTTCACAACATGTTTAATAAACAAACTTCAGGATTATCCCTGATCCGCTTTTAATACAGATAAAGGATAGATAATATTTTTCCAATATAATGCGCGACGCGAAAGCTGGTAGACAAACAAAATTGAATCCCTAAGATAGCGAGCTCGGCACGTCACGTCTGTGAGAAAACGACATATTGCACCCTTGCATGGCGGAACGGTGCAGTATACAGGGAGTGGCACAAAATAGAGAATTTACAGAAAGACAGCTCGCTTCTTTTCCCAATCATTTGTACGTACACTAGGGTTCTGACTTTTTCTTTCTGATTTTATGAAATGCGATACCTGGATCAAATGTAACTAGTTACACTACTTACATTATTTATCAAACTTACACTATGATACGCTGTACAAAAATATTTACCTACACTTGCAAGTTGTCATTTGGCTGCCCACTCACACCGAACGTTGTTAACACTCACTATAAGCCGGTTCGAAACGATTCGAGATCGCGCGTAAATATGTGTATGTGAGTGTCATGACGTTTCTTTGTAGGTGTGATTTGATTCTTTTATTAAACCAGTGCCATGTGCAAAATCGTATTTACTACGTTATCAAAAAGCATCTAGGTGGTTTTACTGATGTAAGTAGATTTTTGTACGAGGTTTTTTGTGACAAAATATCACAATAGCAATTAGACCAATTTTTAGGTACAGCTTTGGTAAAAAACGACACCATGCTTTCACTATATTAGAATTTTGGTCTAATTAGTACAATCATACAGTTTTAGTATAATTTTTTGGAAAATAAGTAAGTATGCAACAATTTTTTTACACCGCAGCAGGCATGATTTGAACCTGCAACCTTCAGCATCTGTAGCCACTGCCGAAGCCACTTTTGAGGTTTTTATCACTTTTGAGGCAGTTCTTTGTCGTTCACCCTGTATCAGCAATAGTCGATCACCGCGCTCTGTACCCCTTGTATTCGGCGCTAATATCGTTCTGTCTCCGTAAATCCATGACGGATGACAGTCCCCACACCACCCTTTTAATTGGCCGCTGTCAGTCATGGCATTTCCAATTTATATTATAATAAGTCGATCGCGCCGACCGGCCGTTTGTCGATAAAGTTTTCCATTGTGAGGTGTTTGGGGTTGGGGTAGTGATGTTCAAATATTTGGATGTCTTGGAAGCAGTTAACTTTCTTTAGGTACATCTCCATACTTATCTATATAGTAGTGTCTCGCTCGACACACTACGACCGATATTACGCGACGGAATTCGATGCAATTACGCCAGCAATGTTATTTGCATTTCGGTCGAAGTTATTCGGCGTGATTTGTACGTAATTTCGGCGCATAAAGTGTGTCATTCCAACCGAAAAGCCGAAAACTGACGGAACGGAATTCAGCGGCCGAATTTCGGTCGTAGTGTGTCTACCTACAAAATACTTCGTCAGTCACCCAGTCGCGGATTAAGCCTAAAGCAAACTAAGCAATTGCTTAAGGCGTCACGTCTTGGGGAGCACCAGAAGAAGCACCAAGGCGATCGATTTGTGCCTCCACTTGTAGCATGTCACTAACTAGCTGTTTCACTTCTGTGTTTGTTGCTCGTTCTTAGTGTTATATGTCGATGTCTCTTTTTACCACCAAGGAGTCTAAATCCGCCACGGCAGACACTAATTCCACATCATTTTGTTTTGTAGAGCATGCGAAAAATCATACCACCCCTGTATCGGCTTATTAAGATCATGACTAAAGTACGCTGCTTCGTAACTGGGTGTCAGAGTTTTTCAACCGCCTATTGCAAGCAGACAAAGAACGCTGCTAAAGTATGAATAATCTTGCCACAGCCACTGATTAAAATGGCTGTCACAGACGAAGGCGAAGCCTAATGGTAGGCTTAAAAACCAAGCGACAGCGACAACGACGCGCGTCGTTGTCGCTGTCAAATGACTGGTTTGTATGGGGAACCAGAAAGACCGAGCGTCGGCGTCGTTGCGGCGCGCCACGACGCCGTCACGTTGACAGCGCGCTGAGAAGCTCAGGGTTTGTATGGGATGCGGTCGGGTTTTTCTACAAGACCGCATCGACAGTGACGCGCATCGTTGTCGCGACGCTTGGAAAATAAGGGTACCATTAAGAGCAAAATATCTCAAAAGAATGAAGTTCTGTCGCAATCCTAAATATTTTTTTGCATTTATATTAGATTTTACTTAATAAAAGGGTACGGTATGTTGGACCCCTCTAAGATTGGACCCTAAATCAATGTACTTAAATATAAGATAACCTTAATAGGTCACTCGACAGTGAATTGAATACCAATAAACAGATAACAAAACACTAATTTGTGTAATAAAATACCGGCCATAAACAAAATCCATAAAGCGTTATTTAACCACCTCACACCCTCCGTTTCACACTTGTGTACAATGGGCAGAAAGAGAAAGTTATATTGCTTTGCTATCTCTACATTTTAGGGTTGGCAAAACTAAATTCTAATGGTTTTATTTTTTACTTAGGTGGGCCCGAATTTGTCTGCTATCTCACCTGTTAGTAAGTAATGATGCAGACGATGTTGGAGCATGCTTATCTAGGTGCCTATTCACTCCTTAGCCTTTCGCATGATGAAAGTTAAAGCAAATCAAATGAAATTATTTGAATGTCCAATTTAAGTGCAAGTAGGTGATTATTTAACTGTAGGTAGTCCCTAGTGGTCCTTAATCAGGACAACAGCAGAATCAGCTTGTTTATGTAATCCTAAAAGCATTTTTCGTAATTGCTACATTGCAGGATTAGTTTTGCAGGTGTGGCATTCTACTATTTTGATAGCTGCAAAATTATTATAATATGACAACAAAGACTTAAATTTCATGATGTCATATTCATGCGATCGATATTTCCATCGCCGTATATTGTTGTAAACTATTGAACTGTCTTTTTCACTTGCATACAACTGTACTTTCTTTTTTTTATCTCTATTAAAAAGTATCGTTGATCTATGATCGCACCACCCCTACCTACATTTTCCCCTAGCACCTCGTAGCACGGCGCGAGTTTTATGCTTGTTCGATAGACTCCGAATTTTATAGCCTTAACCACCGTCACTGGCAATTTGACAATTTGGATGATGGTCGCAAACTTTATGACAATAGGTCAACTAACTGAGTGATATTTTTATAATGGTACTACCCATATAATAGAGATAGTATTACAGTCATTATTCCCTACTGCAGATCGTATATGGTTAAAAGTGTTTCACTCGTCATTCAGCGAGAAAATGCAGCAAGTGTCATGGGATAGACACTTTTGAACCGGGTATGATCCGGGGTGGGCTATTTGACTTTAGTTGTTTTGTTATGTATCTTTTTTTGCACAAAAAATGTTTTGGACATCATTAGAAACTTATCATATTCCATTATTACTTGGTATACCGGGAATAACAAAAAGAGAAGCAGATAGGATGTGAAGGTACTCATAAAACTGAACAACTGTCACCTTGGAAAATGGGTCAAAACATAATAAAAACAGGGCCTCTCATTGTAAATCAATCAGCCAGCTTTCGGCTTCCTTTTTGTTACTCCCTGTATAAACTTTTGTTCGTCTGCCAGCCCTACACTGTCCCCCTAGCTAGCACCTAGCAGCACGGCGGGAATTTTATGCGTTTTCGATAGACTAAGAGTTTTATCATTCGGTAGTTTGGCAATTTGGATGATGGCCGCTTACTTTATGGCTATAATTTAGTGCCCTTGATAATTTTAAACTAGGTACTTACATCCAGAATCATAATCATTGATAAACACATTTTCAATCAATACATACCTATTTACTTAGTACCTATAAAATTATCAAGGGATATACCTAGGCGTGGCAGGTATATGTATTAATTAGATGGTTGCCTTAAAGGGGAAGCTAGAGTAGAGGCGTTGTAGCTGATAGTACTTGCTTCACTTTACCGACCGTTTCCAATTCCTCAGTAGGAACAAGCGTCTGTAACTGCATCAGCGTGATTCGGAGTGCTCCAGTCTCCACACCGATAGGGTTGCCATACGTGATGAAACACTGAGCTTTTGACATTTCGAAAGGCGCTATATCAGCAATTTAGCAACGACTGGGATCGCCGAAGCCGGTGGGTTCAAAAATCTTAATCCAAATTTGAGGCTCAATAAATATTTCATGCTTCGGAGGGCACGTCGAGCCATCAGTCTTTCTTGCTGTCTATGAATGATCTACTACTTGCAACCATTTCAGAGGTCTGCTACTTGCATTAGGCGGTTGTAAAACTCTGACAACACGATTGTACGACTCGATGTCCCACATGAATTGAGAGATTTTAAATACGAATCTAGAAGTTTAATTCGGCGGATATAGACAGTAGTCTGATAATCATACCAATTAATCCAAATGAACGGATTGTTCTTGTAAACTGTAGTTCCGAGAAACATCACCCTGGCAACCCTGCCCGCAAGACCTTGCACATTCCCCGATGCAGTGGCGCCCTCTCTGATGCAATTCGCACCCGATAAGTGGAGGCAAATTGAGTCGCCGTCTGTAGAGGGAGCCACCACTCCAAGCGATAATTAAACGCTAATAGGTTCGATATATTTAAATGTAGTGTCTGTCTTTGGTAACGTTCGCTAAAACACTAAGGCGAGACCCACATGCCACGTCCGTTGCTGCGCATTTTTAGCGCAGCGCTAATGAACGCGTCTATCGAATGCAAGGACATACAATGCAATCACCGCAACGCAACGCAAAAACTAGCGTCGATGCTTCTGTCAGAAAGAAAGAAAGAAAAAATATTTATTCGACATAATTGCAGGCAACATAACAAAAAATAAAACGCAAGTGACTGCGATGAACTTTGCTTTATAATCTGAAATTTACCTAAGGCATTGTACTGAAACTCCAGTTACTGATGTAAGAGTACATTTTATGTATATATTTTTCCACGCTTATTCCTAAAACAACGTGTTGAAGGGTAGATTTTAAACCGATCTCTTAATATAAGGAAAATAAAGTAAATATTTCCCGGAATCACTGACTCCAACGTAAAATTTCGTGCTCACACAAGCATACGCTTCTACAAGTTGAGTAGCTACTATACCCCGGTTGACTGAATCGAGAGATAGTCTTGTACCCTCTCTTGTGAAACTGCAAATATGTAGACAGTGATCCGTCCCTTTATCGAGAAAGGACGAACTGTTTGAGGAAAGGCAAATACGAGTAAATAAGAATATAACTTGCGATTCGGACCTTTGTCAGATTTCGCCGGATCATATTTGAAGGATAAAAGGCTTGTAAGATTAGGATGTCACTGTTTGTTGCACGTTTTACGAGCTTTATTTATTTCTAGCGATTCGGAAGGAGATTGAACATCGGTCAACAATCTAAGGACGTGTAGGCGAAGAGAGGTAGTTGGCAAAACGCGTCTGTTTGTGAAACGAGCAAGTTGGCTTATCGCTCGTAGTTCTCTCTACGATTTTGTCTACACCTTTATGCCTTTTTACCCGACTACCTTAGAAAATTATGTTTCCCGAGAGTATATGTGTATTTATGTACCTATGTATGTATGTATTTTACGGGCTACAGCCCAAACGGCATGGCGGAGCTTGACATGTGAGGCGTCGTTGGATTTGTTTTAGCAGCGTGAGTGACATTGGCTATATTATTAAATAATTCATAAATTCAAGATAGCGAATTTTTTATCGCAAAATACAACAGTACATTATACAGTCGGGTTTTTGTTTTTTATTACATCTGATTGTTGTCTGTCGGCCAGTGCAAGCACAGCCAATTAAAAAAAAACTTACAATACTCCGTCCCGCACAATTGGATAGATTGGCTAATAACGAATACAAAATGAAAATTCACTTGCCACTTTTCTGCTAAGCAAATTCTAGTAAAAGGCAACGTAGAAGTAACCAAAAAAGGTACACTAGAAGATAGAAAAGCACTAATGAAAAATCTATGCTTTGTTAAGCACTATTGACACCAGGACAGTAACTTGGTTACAGCGTTGCACTTAGCTGTAATCGAGTTATTCCACAAAGGACACTGAATGTAGCACTATTAACATTCTGCCTTTATCGAGAACGAAGGCAAAGTATGATTTTAAAAGTTCCTTTTTTATTTGAATCCTGTTGGCCCGGTATTTAGTCACTTTTAAATCCCTACACATTCTATTAAGGGTTAATTAAGACTTAATACACTCATGATGCTCTATATTCACATCAATGAAAATATGAAATTAAAAAAATACCAAGCATCGACTGAAAAACGAACCCGGGACACGTGGACAGCGTTACCTATTTTTTCATTTTTATTTTTTCGTTAATACTTTTTTTGATGTAAGTATTTTAGTTCAATGCCTCGCGACCTGAAGATATAAGTGACTGAGATATGGAATACGGGCCTTAGACTACATAGCAATAAAAGTTGTTTAGATTTATTCTGTGTAACCCAAATGAACTTAATTATAATAAGCGCAAATAAAACATACACTGGAAACCATTATCTACCCACAAAAAAATTACCACTAACACCTGTTCTGTCTAATTTCGCCGCACAAAAATTGCAAATGGCCGTATAATAAGCTGCATTATCCTAATCAAAATTTCACCAACCGGAAGTCCAGCGCCGGAAGTGGGGGGTGGCAGATGGCGGCGCTTCCTCTTATTGGGCTGGCAGACACAAAGCCGGCAAAACCTTTGAGCAACTGCGATAAAACTGCTATTTTCTAAGCCAATCTCAACCTTATTACAAAGGAAATAGTGTAGAGGTAAAACGCAGGGATAAAAGATGGACTTTTTAAAATATGCAACTAGTTTACCATGCAAATTCATCTGAGTTAAAATGCTATAAAACTCTTGTCCTGCATGTATGTGTGTGTGTGTAGAGTTTGAAATTGTGTGTTGAATGAGTGATGCAGTGAAATGAGTCGGCAAAAAGACTTACAGCATGGTGGTAAAATCCTTCCCGTCGGCTATGGGACTCATTTTCTTTTTTGTGAACATGACATTATATTTTATTCAGTGTAATTTGAGAGAGCAATGTATTTTTGCCAAAGTGCATATCATGAAGGGTCTGGTCAATATGCGTACAGCAATTATAGAGCAACATACGGAGTTATCATTAGCGTTATGTACATTTAAACCTTTTTTTTTAATTCAGTACTTAACAAAGTTTTGATATTGAAAAAAAAACTGGTAGATAATGTGTTGGCTTCTACTTATATTCAATCATTTGGTAACCTGTAAGATGACACCAGTGATCGAATAGGTCGCAATGCCAGCACGTCTGAAATTACTTACAAATTTTATACAATCATACATACATATTTCACGCCTATACCTATTCCTTGCGGGGTAGGCAGAGCGTAAATGGCTGTAAAAAACGGTCATTTATAATAACGCCTGTCAAAATTTTGAGAGTCATTCAGAAGACCAAATTCAAATCCCATAGTCGCTTCTTACCTAAGAACACTTCTTGCGACACCCTCGCACGGGAAGGATATGGGATGATGCTATTCTAAGCCAGCACCAAACGGTCGCAAATTTTATAAACCCTTTGAATGTTCAAATCACAAAGAGTTGATGCATGGCAGTAGACTGTTACGTTACTCGTTCGTCAACTCAGATATAGATTCTTATTTAGCCTACATTATGTGTACATATGTGCTGTGTTGTTATGATCAAAGCCCCCGCCCGCTTTGAACTCGCCGCGCGCCTTTGTCACGCGCTGATAAGGCACGCACCAGCTACTTATAATGTCGCCGATATATGCCAATATACAGGCATTTTCATATTTCACGAAATATTACACTTCTACTTCATTTTTTCGAGTCATCCAGCGAGTCGATGAACCCTGGTGTCAGAGTTTTAGTCAACCGCCTAATGCAAGTAGCAGTCCTCTGACATGGTTTGGTAACGACCACCGTCTAAGTAATCATAGACAGCAACCGGTACCGACTGCTTTACGTACCTTCCGAAGCACGGAAGCATCTTGCTTCCGGACAACCAGGTGGCTCAGTCTGCTGCAATATCCTAACCAGACTAGTAACAAATTTACAATGTGGTAAATATCAACCTTGTGAAGTGACCCACCGGGAATCGAACTACATGAAAATAATTTAACTGCTCTGTACCCAGGCTTGTAACATTATAAAGTAAGCTTGAATGATATATAATACAATGTAACAACTTTTTACCTACAATTTGCATAATATTGTTAATTTTCTTCGGGAAGCTAAAACCCCTGATGCTTCTAGTAAAATAGATTATCGTGAATAAACACTGCGCGCAAAGTAAATAAACAAACAAGAAATATCTTAAAACCCTCCCTTACATAATACTCGTATGTCAATATTTCAAGCGTGCGGTAAAGTGAAAATATGGCAGTTGAGTATATTAGGCGTAGCGGTCTCGGAAGTGCCGTAGCCGCGTAGGCTTTCACGTAGACAACGCTACGGATCGCGCTACGGAAATAAAAATGGCTGCGAAAGTGAAACCTTATAAAAAGCCTCGATCGCAAGGATAAATTTAATTAAAAAGAAAAATATGTTTTAACTAAAATAAATTGTAGTAGTAGATATTTGAGAATATTATTCAGACTGATCAAATTAGTCTTTGAGATCAAATATTTTGTAGTCTATTCATGCAAATTAAAAAAGGGACTTCTGTACATCTTTATCCTATATTTGATTGCACAGAATATGTCACATATCTTTGATAACCTTATTACCTTTAATCTGAAGAAATATGAATTTCTCATTATATTTTTTGATAGCCGTATCTTTTGTCATAACATAATAAACACCTAAAAAGTGGTTTCCTAGAGTGGTAAATACAAAATTGTTTATAATTAAAACAACTCAATGGATTTTGGTCGGAGTGGTCAACGGACACTGCAAAGTGTCCAAAACGTCGGGTTAATTACAATCGTAAATAAACTACAACTAAAAATCCGTTGAAGTTGTTTTAATTATGAGTGATAGTTGTACAAACAAGAGAAAATATTATGTCGACAAAATTGTTTGTTCCCCGAAAATGTACGCAAACTCTCTCTTTGCGGAGGTGTCGAGACTTATGACAGGGACGTACATATTCATATACACGAGGAAAGTAATGCTTATGTTGTACGTAAACAACACGATGAGTTAAAGTACCCTAGTCGACCATGCCGTGGCTTTGCTTGCGACCAAAAGAGTTTTACGTAAAAATATTTTCCTACGTACGAATGAACCTACTGTTTTCAGTTTTACTTTCTAGTCACAATCAGAAAAAAATTCATCTTGGTTTTGCAGATAGTAAACAAGACATATGCAAGGGATATGGGTAGCAAATAAAGGTAATATACGGTATGGGGATTCAAAGTTCCCAACCAATTTCGGTAGAGAGGTATCAAGCTGGCGTGCCTGCAAGTTGTTCCATTTTTGTATCAAATAGAAGCAAACAAACACTTTTACGGTTTTAATACTTATTATAAAATGTACCTACAACACAAGACGTACCTAACATTTTCGGCAACCACAGACCATCGACACAGCAAGCGATAAAAACAGAGTTCATTTACATTGCGTGTTCTCTGAGGCGTCTATGGTCATAACCAAAAGAAAAAACGCAATGAATAATGTATTTCTTTGATATTTCTACACTTCTGAGTGCGAGATTTATAGCAGTCTTCTCTTGTAGATGCTCGTTTGTTTTTATTGTTCGAGCAAAGATTGTGTGAAGTATGAATATTTTTGTGATTTACGAGCGAAAATGCGCAGAAAAACGCGAGAGTTTTTAAAGAATGAAAGCGTAATTTTGGTTGTTTCAACGTTTTAGTGTTTACGGCACCGTTTTGAACTTATACCTCTATACTAGGGGTCCGAACACACATACGGCTTGTATAGTCGCGATTTCTTTAATTTGTATAAAATATCACGCGGAAAGTCTTTGATTTTAATTAAAAAATTGTCATCACTGGATGTAAATGCAACGAAAATGTGAGAAAGTACGAAAGTGTACCTATGCATAAAACAGGACGGACTTTCCGCAGGTAGGTTTTATAGGCACTGTCTTCACACATGAGACGTGCGACGTGAGACGTAAAATGACATCTGTCAGACAAGTGATCGTCTGCCGTCATCGTTGCGACACGTGTTTCATGATTTCACGTGTCTAGACGGCGTATCTTTTGTTTCATAGATTTTAAATGGATATTGTTTTAGTCATCACGTCACATGTCACGTGTGGAGATAGGCCCAAAGGTTAATCTCAATTTTTCGAGCAATTTTTTAATGAAAATGTTGTCGAATGGTAACTTTTTCTTGCAGCGTACTCCAGTCCGCTGGTGTGTTTCAACTGATACTAAATATTTCCCACCCAGCTCGAACAAACGTAGTATAAAAGAGGTTACGTATAAAAAATATGGTATTATGCAAATATCTTAAGTTTCGGAAGTTTCAGGGCCGGTACTGGATTATTGCTTGCTCATCGCTACTTCCGCAGGAAAAATTTAAACATGAAGAAACTGTGGTAATGTGTCTTTAACATTCTTTTTACCCGACTGCCTCAGGAGGAGAGTTATGTTTCTTCAAGGGTATGTATGTAATTGTGTATATGTAAGTAGAAAAAAAATATTGTTCATGCATAACATCTCAAACAGTTGCTGGGCGGATCTTGAGATATGAGGTATCGTTAGATTTATCTCAGCAGCGCGAGTGACTCTGGCTATAATTGTAAACGCAAAATATAACCACAGAATAGACAATAGTATGTAGTATAGTACTACATACAGAACGGACACTCACCCCCCCGCACCAGCGCCGCTTACCCGCCCCCGCCCGCGAAATGTCAAATAATTAGTAAAGACTTAAGTAAACCAAAGTGCTAGGTATGGCGCTGGACTTGTTGCATGTTCGTTTCATCCAAGAAGGTTTCATCGTAGTTTCTTGTATTAGACTGAAACGAAGGAGGTGCCATATTCATATCTATTAAAAAAGGCGCGAACATTGAACTGAGTTCGCCTTAGAGTCTCGGATGGATATCTTTCATAATAAAATTATTGGAAAAATTTAAATTAGCAGCAACTAGGTAGTAGGTACGTACATTATTTATTTATTACATCCTCTTTGGTAGATACTGTACGTAGTCATCAGGTGTATCAAAATAAAACGAATGTCAACCCTGCACTCACACGCCTGTCGTCACGCACACATACACAAGTAAAAATGACAGTTGTCTATAACGAGCCCGTTGTATGGGAGTGTCCGAGGTGTGATATAACATTAAAATTGCCGCAGTCGGGTTTTTGTTTTGTTTTGTTTTGGTTAATAAGTGATAACATTTGTAACTGAGCACCTAAGTGTTCAGCTATTTAGTAGGTAAATTACACGATTACAATCAGAACACGGCTGATACTCTAAAATTAGAAGCAATTTCTTTTAACCAAGCTTCAAAGCTATAGTCAAGATATCAATAATTTCAGTTTCATGCGTTTTTACATCATCGACAAGACAAAATTTTGTATTTTGTGCCATATCTATAATTTCATTATTTCAGGCATTAATTATACGGCTTCCTATTTCGACATTTATCGAACTCTGGAGAGTGCTTTGTGTATTCAAATCATATCAAAAGATTGTCCGTCACTGAAAGAATGATTAACAAAGATCTTTTTAAAAGGGCTTTGATGTATTTTTTGTGATATTAAAGTAATTGGTAATTTTGCTTGATTTGGGAAAACTTAACTAGGTAGGTACATAAATATATAGCAATATCTACTTATTGATTAGCTCAAAGGATAATATTTCTACGGTCTTGGTAGTGTGAACCCAACCTCAGTATATATAGTTCATAGTTACGGAATTTCGGTTTTGTTTGGGTACTATCAACAAAATACCGCGTAAACAAGTTACATCACGCCTCTGTATCTTTTAAAGTAGACAGAGCTACATTACCCTGACTGCTAAAAACAGGACTTTTGAAGGGCAACAAGATAAATGTAGTAGCGGTGACCAAGATACAAAAAGTTTACGGTTAGAAACTTTTCCCAAACCCCGTAATTTTGACGAAGCGAGTTTCCCGTACTAAGTAAGGGCAGTGAGGGCCTGTTACTTCACAAACTGCAATAAAAAGTGTAATTAAACCGCCTCCTTTTTCGTCCACGGTTCAGTAGAACTGCGGTCCTATTCTACTAATCGTCTAATTGGAACAAATATATAGAAACTGCTATAAGATATTTAAAATGCCGGACACAGTCAGACTTTCGATTCGCTGTACCTAGATGTAAACGAAAAGGAATATCAACATATAAAACAAAAAAAAGCCTTCTGAGGCAGTCGGGTAAAAAAGACAAGCCTGCATCTGTCTGTTATGTGACTTTTTGCTTGCTTAATCATCTTCCTGCCCCTATCCCAATTACTTGGGGTCGGCGCAACAGGTTTCGTTGAACACAAAATCGTGCTGCAAAAGGATTTGGCTGAATTTTATGACCGGCCGCCTACCAGACGTCAACCCTCCTTGGGAATGTTCTTGTGGTGGATTAACCGCCACCATACGGTTGGCCCTGGCTATTTGGGTCGGGTTTATCCCTCGGCCGCCTCTTACGACCCCCAAGGAAAGAGAGGGGGTGGTGCTATTCTTCTCTGCCGGCACCACACAGCCGCTAAATGCTTTTTGCTTGCTAAATGATCGTATTTAAATATTTTTGCCAAGAAGTCTCAATTATACACTCTTGCCTTGAAAAAACTGTAATGTACACACATCACGGCATGACTTTAGTCCTGGGTATTATGCATCTCTGTACCAGGCATGATATATAAAACCATGGAGTAGTTTGCGGTGTAAGCATCGCTGAACGACTGTTTTACTTTTTGTTACGGAATCGGTTTTATCTCTTAGTAGAATCAAGCTCTTTGAGCCACCATCAAACAAATTCTCTTCTCGATTATTTTTAATTACTCACGAAACAACTCGGCTCTTACCAATTTATATTATTACACTCCAAAAGTACGACAAAAAGATTCCCGGACCCCCCCTTACTAATTACAGGGACTTTTGGGGATATTTTTCGCAAAATTATTGCAAATTTGTGTCCGCAGAGATTCTACTTTGTCCTGTTTTTTGGTCAAACTCGTAACGCAATAAATTTACTCGAAATTGGGATCAAAAGAGAGTTTTGTCCGCAGTTAGTTCTAATTGAGTTTTTTTTTTCCTTTTTATGAGCGTTTCGTTTTGTTGCGGTCAAAATTTGGACGAGACGAAATTAACTTGTTTATAGAAACTGCAAAGATTGAATTCGTGCTACTAATCTACGAGTTACATATTCATCTTTAGCTGAATCACCTGACTAGGTTAATTTTTTTTAATTAGCTGTACATTTATTTTTATATCAGGAGGGGGTAGGTAAACATTATGTTCATATTTTAAGTTACTCACATTTTAATAATAAGTACTCATACATGGTACTACGTTGAGAATTAACGGCGTGAAAACATTCTTAGGGTTACAGATGAAAGATATTCAAAACAGCTATCTATATTACAATTTCAGTGTGATTACTATAAGGAGTTGCGCACCCCTGCACTATCAAATCCTGTAAGCCACCGAAACCGAACCGCATTTAATTTAAAATGCATCGTCAGAGGTGGGAAACCTGTGGTTCCTTTGGGAATACCGCTGTCACCTCGCATGGCTACGTACGACTCATGGATCATGTCTTGCGAAGGTTTGCCACCGCTGCAGGGCTGCCTCAAACCAGTCAGATACAGTAAAAATAAGAGTTAATTCAAAATGCATCGTCAGAGCTGTCAAACTCCGGAGCAGTAGCCCTGTCACTTCGCATGGCTGCGTGCGACTAAAGGATCATGTCTTGCGAAGGTTTGTTACCGCTGCAGGGCTGTCTAACCAGCTAGATTCAGTTAAAATAAGAGTTAATTCAAAATGCATCGTCAGAAGTGTCAAACCCCAGAGAACTGATGGATCATGTCTTGTGAAGGTTTGCCACCGCTGCAGGGCTGTGTCTAACCAGCTAGATACAGAAAAATAACAGTTAATTCAAAATGCATCGTCAGAGGTGTCAAACCCCAGAGAACTGATGGATCATGTCTTGCGAAGGTTTGCCACCGCTGCAGGGCTGTCTCTAACCAGCTAGATACAGTAAAAATAACAGATATTTCAAAATGCATCGTCAAAAGTGTCAAACCCCGGAGGAGTACCGCTGTCACCTCGCATGGCTGCGTTCCACTGATAGATCATGTCTTGCGAAGGTTTGCCACCGCTGCAGGGCTGTCTCTAACCAGCTAGATACAGTAAAAATAAGAGTTAATTCAAAATGCATCGTAAGAGGCGTCAAACCCCAGAGGAGAACCGATGCCACCTCGCATGGCTGCGTTCCACTGATAGATCATGTCTTGCGAAGGTTTGCCACCGCTGCAGGGCTGTCTCTAACCAGCTAGATACAGTAAAAATAACAGATATTTCAAAATGCATCGTCAAAAGTGTCAAACCCCGGAGGAGTACCGCTGTCACCTCGCATGGCTGCCTGCGACGGATGGATCATGTCTTGCGAAGGTTTGCCACCGCTGCAGGGCTGTCTCTAACCAGCTAGATACAGTAAAAATAACAGATAATTCAAAATGCATCGTCAGAGGTGTCAAACCTGCGTGCGACTGATGTATCATGTCTTGCAAAGGTTTGCCACCGCTGCAGGGCTGCCTCTAACCAGCAAGATAGAGTATAATCCAACATGCATTGTCTTACTATGGGGAGTTCCGCACCCCTGCACTATC
Organism: Phthorimaea operculella; assembly: GCA_024500475.1. Lineage (NCBI taxonomy): Eukaryota > Metazoa > Arthropoda > Insecta > Lepidoptera > Gelechiidae > Phthorimaea > Phthorimaea operculella. Next base: position 5,202,074 of record JANFCV010000017.1, read on the forward strand.
AAATCCTTTAAGCCACCGAAACCGAACCGCATTTAATTTAAAATGCATCGTCAGAGGTGGCAAACCTGCGGCTCCTTTGGGAATACGGCTGTCACCTCGCATGGCTGCGTGCGACTGATGGGTCATGTCTTGCGAAGGTTTGCCACCGCTGCAGGGCTGCCTAAAACCAGCTAGATACAGTAAACATAACAGTTAGTTCAAAATGCATCCTCAGAGGTGTCAAACCCCAAAAGAGCACCGCTGTCACCTCGCATGGCTGCGCGCGGCTGACGGATCATGTCTTGTGAAGGTTTGCCACCGCTGCAGGGCTGTCTCAAACCAGCTAGATATAGTAAAAATAAGAGTTAATTCAAAATGCATCGTCAGAGGTGTCAAACCCCAGAGGAACTACTGTCACCTCGCATGGCTGCGTGCGACTGATCGATCATGTGTTGCGAAGGTTTGCTACCTCTGCAGGGCTGCCTCAAACTAGCTAGATACAGTAAAAATAACAGTTATAGTACCGACGCCGAGAGAAGTCGGTTTTGACGTCTGCCAGTTTCATACTAAAAGGAAAGTCATCAAAGGAAAATGAGCCCTTTGCTATGGCATTTGCGCAAATCCGACATCTGTCAAAACCGACTTCTCTCGGCGTCGGTACTATAATTCAAAATGCATCGTCAGAGGTGTCAAACCCCAGAGGACCGCTACTGTCACCTCGCATGGCTGCGTGCGGCTCATGAATCAAGTCTTGCGAAGGTTTGCCACCGCTGCAGGGCTGTCTCAAACCAGCTAAATACAGTAAAAATAAGAGTTAATTCAAAATGCATCGTCAGAGGTGGCAAACCTGCGGCTTCTCTGGGAGTACTGCTGTCACCTCGCATGGCTGCTTCCGACTGATGGATCATATCTTGCGAAGGTTTGCCACCGCTGCAGGGCTATCTCTAACCAGCTAGATAGAGTAATAATAAGATTTAATTCAAAATGCATCGTCAGAGGCGTCAAACTCTGTATCACCTCGCATAGCTGCGTCTGTTTGATGGATCATGTCTTGCGAAGGTTTGCCACCGCTGCAGGGCTGCCTCTAACCAGCTAGATACAGTAAAAATAAAAGTTAAATCAAAATGCATCGTCAGAGGTGTCAAAGTCCGAAGGAGCACCGCTGTCACCTCGCATGGCTGCGTGCGACTGATGAGAAGGTTTGCTACCGCTGCAGGGCTGTCTCTAACCAGCTAGATATACCGGGAGTAACAGAAAGGGTATTATAAGCCGAAAGGAGGTGAAGGTACTCATGAAACTGAACAACTTTCCCTGAAAAATTTGGACCTCCCATAGTAAATTTTTCAGCTGATCGGCTATTTTGTATGGGAGGTCCAATTTTTTTTTCATATTTTGACCCATGTTCCATGGGCAAAGTTGTTCAGTTTCATGAGTACCTTCACCTCCTTTCGGCTTGTAATACCCTTTCTGTTACTCCCTGTAGTAAAAACAACAGTTCATTCAAAATGCATCGTCAGAGGTGTCAAACCCAGAGGAGTACCGCTGTCACCTCGCATGGCTGCGTGTGGCTGATGGATCATGTCTTGCGAAGGTTTGCCACCGCTGCAGGGCTGTCTCTAACCAGCTAGATACAGTAAAAATAACAGTTAATTCAAAATGCATCGTCAGAGGTGTCAAACCCCGGAGGAGCACCGCTGTCACCTCGCATGGCTGCGTGCGATTGATCGATGATGTCTTGTGAAGGTTTGCCACCGCTGCAGGGCTATCTCTATCCAGCTACATAGAGTATAATCCAAAATGCATTGTCAGAGGCGTCAAACCCCAGGGCTGTCTCTAACTAGCTAGATACAGAAAAATAACAGTTAATTCAAAATGCATCGTCAGAGGTGTCAAACCCCGGAGGAGCACCGCTGTCACCTCGCATGGCTGCGTGTGGCTGATGGATCATGTCTTGCGAAGGTTTGCCACCGCTGCAGGGCTGTCTCTAACCAGCTAGATACAGTAAAAATAACAGTTAATTCAAAATGCATCGTCAGAGGTGTCAAACCTCTGGGAATGCCGCTGTCACCTCGCATGGCTGCGTCTGACTGATGGATCATGTCTTGCGAAGGTTTGCCACCGCTGCAGGGCTATCTCTAACCAGCTAGATACAACAGTTAATTCAAAACGCATTTCTAGATGCAGGGCAACCCTAGGATTCCTTCGTAGCTGAACGGCAAATACCTACCTAGACGATTTTCGATTTGTTGTTTGAAAAAATAACATACTAAAAGAAAAATAAGCATTTGTTGTCATTTTGACGTTATTATCTAAAGGGAACTTTAATCAATCCTACAAATATGTACAAATCTGACGGAAGAATCATGGAAGACGAGTTTTATATCGATCGATGCCTGCTTATCGCTTATCACTCTCTCTCTCTTCGTGTGGGACAACGAGTCGTTCAACGACCCGATGAATTCTGGTGTCAGAGTTTTGCAATCGCCTACTGCAAGTAGCAGGCCTCTAACACTAGGCATATTAGGCTTCTATTTCACAGATATTTGCCAACCCTACAGCTCACAAACTCCGAAGGCATGACCCAAGTTTGATGTGATGCAATGATGGGATGACAATATGACCCTACTCCAGTTTCCTGCAAGTTTAGTTCGGAAGAAAGTTCCAGAGATGGGGTTGTTATTGGCAAAGTTTGTTCTATGATTTCTTTATTGGATTGGGCTTATACTCGTAGGAGAGATATCTTTCGGTCAAATCAGAATAACTTTCGGAGTAGATTTTTCTATCTACACTGCAGCCAATGATCATCAGTTATTTTTTATTATGCCATGTTCTTGGAATTGTGTTTGCGGTTATATCACTCAACATTGTTGGTAACTTTCAACCATTGTATTTTATTTATATTTTAAGCAAAAACGCCTAAACTCTATTTTATTTATAGGCAAAGTTTTGTTTTGCTTGAAGCCAAAAATGATACACACGATTCACGATTCATTCTATTCTCCACCCTACCTTTACCTACGGTTAATGTCAAACGGCATGCGTCTGTCAAACCGTTTGACATAAACCGTATTCGTATAAAACTAAGGTGAAAAGTCGAACAAACGACGCCCAAAGGTAGGTAATAGGTATCATGGACCTTTGAAACATTTGTCGATTTTATTAAAATGTAAAAGAACTGACCTTTTCATGAAAAGGGCCATCATTTTATAAACAAAATATGCAAATGTAATAGCCCCCGTTAGAATGATCTTCCATCTCAAGAGAAACGTTTGAGAGCTTCATTTAACCGTTTTTCTTGAGAAAGCATTCTTGATTGTACTTATATTTATTATATTTTTATTTACAGAATTACATTGGGCGTTGTACATCCATGCCTGCAGTAGTCTTTCTGGATTAATTGTATAGACACGTCATAGACACTTTAATATTGATGAACCGAATGGAATGCGAAACATCTTAAACCTTCTGACTGAGTAGATGCTTGTGCTATATCATTTTGCAGCACCAAAAATTAAATTATTAAAGGAAACTACGGATCCAATGTTTTGGGCCACACTTTAAAAACCTTTTTGAAGAGTGACACCAAGCAGAACTACAACTCCATAAAAACAGAAAGGAGAATGCCCATTTCTGGTCTAAGAAATTGTCTCGCCTCAAAATGAAAATTAAAGCAATATGTAATACTTATATACACGAATATAACTTACCGCTTTACCTAGCATTCGTAGACTATTCGAAGGCATTCGATAGTCTACGCCACACTGCGCTCTTCGAAGCTTTAGAAAATCAGGATATCAACAAAACATATATTAAACTTTTAAAAATAATTTATTCCAGTAGTTCTGCGTCAATTAAACTCGAGTCATTAGGCCCATCATTTCAAATACAAAAAGGGGTCAAACAGGGCGATCCCCTTTCCCCTAAACTGTTCAACAGTGCCCTCGAGGAAATTTTCAGGAGGCTTGCGGATGCATGGGAAGGACGAGGTATTTCTATTGGCACAAGCAAACTTACTAATCTCCGCTTTGCCGATGATATAGTTCTGTTTGCTTCTTCAGCTTCCGAGATACAATGCATGCTCCAAGACCTGAGCACTGCGAGCTTTGAGTCGGGACTGACGATGAACATGACAAAGACTATGCTCATGACAAATAGCCCCAAAACCAGAGTGACTGTAGATGGCGGAAGAATGACATATGTCCATGAATATATATATCTAGGCCAAATAGTCTCCTTCCAGGCTCGACAAGACAAAGAAGTTGCGAGACGCACTGAAAAGAATACATGAAAGGCGATCTGCCAATATCTCTAAAGCGCAAAATCATGGACATGTGTATTCTTCCGATACTCACGTATGGGGCACAGACATGGTCTTTGACAAAAGCTCAAAAGTCCCGGCTCAAAGTTTGCCAACGTGCAATGGAGCGCAGTGTACTAGGTCTGAAACTAATTGACAGAGTCAGAAATACTGCACTGCGCTCTAAGACTCGGATTGCTGATGTGGCCCGTGCAGCCGCAAAGCTCAAATGGGATTGGGCCGGTCATGTCTGCCGCATGCCAAACGAATTATGGGCTCATACTACCACCAACTGGAAGCCAAGACCCGACAGACGCCGTCGCGGGCGACCCAGACGCAGATGGCGAGACGAACTGGACGGATTTTCTAAGAATTGGCATGTGGAGGCACAAGATCGAGATCAGTGGAAGAAGGGGAGGGAGGCCTTTGCCCAGCAGTGGGATCCTGATGGCTAGATGAGATGAGATGAGATGAGATGTAATATCCCTCATTCTAATGCAGAATAGCTACGGCAATTTGTTTTACAAAACAGGGAAACTAACTTAATTTTTAAAGGTCGTTCTACTGATAGGGATTTTTACCAAAGATTTTACAGGGGTGTGAACCTTTTTTGCTCTGTTTGCTTCGGTATAGCTAACGATAACGATTTTAGATCGAAATACTCGATATGCAACCAAACTTCAGCACTTTTGTCTCTTCCGATACCCAACTTTAACATTCAATAACTTCAGAACTCCTGTCATAATTAAATTATTTTCAGTTACAAAATGTTAAGCAATAATTAGAGTTTATAATTATTTAACTTTGGCTTTGAGGCGAGGCCTGCAAGTAGTGAGGCAAGCAATAGACGAACATCCGTACTAGAGTGGGCATGATTCTTTTACAATCGTAACTCCTATAGTAGAAGGTACGCAATAGAAGTCCTAATGACGAGTGTACGTCGGTATGTAACACTAGCGAGTATAATTTTGATAATTTCCTTGCAAGTGTCAAAGTCACGTGGCGTCTTGAGGGGGCGAAGGACCAGTGCACGAAGACCCATTGAATTTTACGCACGCACTACGTTATTGCAATGTGTACAGTAGGTAACTGTCTTTGTTATGCCCGTAGAACCAGCTATAAACAGGGTTGGAAGGTTCTAGATTAGCGGCTGTGCATCAGAAAGAGCAGCATGGAACCAATCCTAATGATAAGTGTATCGAATATCGGTATGTAAGATTTTATAATTTCCTAGCAAGTGTCACGTGACGTCTTGAAGGAGCCACTGTTCCAAGACCTGCCTTCACGCTGTTGCCTAAAATTGTGATACACAACAGAAAATCCTTTATCGTCCTTGACATGTTCAGTCAGGAAGTCTTATAAAGCAACAATTTTCCTAGCAAAATTAAAATCCACATTCACGCCACCAAGGCTACCATTCCCTACCCTAGGGCGGGAATAAGTAACCTCACTAATTCCTTGGACAAACCGCCTCTAACGAAGCTTAACTGAAAAAAATACCCGTGTCTACATTATAATGGAAATAGGTGGTCCAGGGTAGGGCTGGGAAATGAGGAAGTTATTATAAGGAAGAGGAAGTATCCAGCTCCATATCAGAGGGCGTGATTCAGGATGAGGAATTAATTGCGATGATGATGAACAACTCTTCGAGTTTAGCTGAAATATTGAAGGTAACTTCAGTAATTCCTTAGACAGACGGCCTCTAACAAAGCTTAACTGAGAAAAATACCCGTGTCTACATTATAATGGAAATAGGTGGTCCAGGGTAGGGCTGGTCAAATGAGGAAGCTGTTGTGAGAAAGAGGAAGAGGAAGTGTCAATTCAGATGGTCCGGGAAGATGACGAATTTCTTTTGAGTTTCTAGGAATTGAAAAAGATGAGTGGATAATGGAAAAGCATGTCTGTGTGTTTCACTGAATTTATTCGTTCAGTATCAGTTAAGTAGTTTCTTAATCATTAATTTTAGTTCTTAAATAACTTCCTCTTAATTTAGTCTAGAGGAGGCGAGAGCATAAGGTAAATGTTTGCGTATACTGTAATACTTATTATTATCAATAAAGTTATTGTATTGTATTGTATACTTCCTCTTTATAAAGGAAGGAAGGATTTGATAGCGTTTGAGGGACTTAAAAAATGCGGAACTTCCGCATTATATGAGTGTTTCGCCAAAATCCTCATCAACACTAGTTTGTATTATAATAGGTGGTCCAGGGGAGGCCAAGCGCTACTGACCTGCGGGCCCGCAGGAGTTCAAAAAATGAGGAACTTAACATGCACTATAAGAGACTACATCGCCAAAATTCTCATCAACACTAGTCTGCATTATAATAGTTGGTCCAGGGGAGGCCAAGCGCTACTGGCCCGCGAATCCACAGAGATTCAAAAAATGAGGAACTTTTGCATTATGAGAGACTACGTCGCCAAAATCCTCATCAACACAAGTCTACATTATAATAGGTGGTCCAGGGGAGGCCAAGCGCTACTGGCCCGCGAGTCCACAGAGGTTCAAAAAATGAGGAACTTTTGCATTATGAGAGACTACGTCGCCAAAATCCTCATCAACACAAGTCTACATTATAATAGTTGGTCCAGGGGAGGCCAAGCGCTACTGGCCCGCGGGTCCACAGGGGTGGCCAACCGTGTTCTGAACGCAGCACACGTGCGCCGCGAAGGGACCGTAATGAAGTGGGGTTGCGCGCCCCTGCACCGGGGTGATAGGTAGGTGCTGCAGTGGAAGCGGTAATAATATTTTGTGAAATTTACATATTCATGGAGATTCTAGGAAAATGTGCCGATAATTGTTATTTATAAACACAAAACACTTATTTTCTGCAAGCATTATGAAAAATTATATCAGCACAAATTAGGGATAAGGCGCCCGATGCGACTTTAAGATCAGTGTGGAGAGCCAAAAGGAAACTTGATAATTATTTTATACAACTCATCTTTCATCAGAAAAGCATGCATAATATTGCATATTTTTGCGATTTTGACAGCCAAGAGAGTGACGCGGGGTGTTTTGCCATGACATGAGCTTTTTTATGTAATTTCATAAATTACTCTCAAAAGCAGCATTCGTATACACAATGTAGGTCCCAAGCAAAGAAAAAGGTATAAATTAAAAAAAAAACTTACTTGCTCTTCTCCGCTATATTGCTCTGGACGACAATCCTGCGATCTGCAACAAAAGTGCAATTTAAAGTGACGTGTCACTACCCAGCTGGGCATCAAACGCGTGACTCGACGATGGCACCCTGTGATGTTACCTACTCATCTGCCGGGGTGCTACCCTACAATTAGTGCCGCGAATCATTGGACAAATCATGCACAATCACAGTAGCAATAGAAAATTTCAAGCTATTATTTCGGAGTATTTATTGGAGTTTTTGGACTCACTGGTTAGTGTAATATTTCTATAAGAATTCTTTACTAAATGAGTAAGGTATACTTAACTACCTAGGAAAATTGTGGCGGCGCATTGTAATGAAAATTTTCGTGAAAATTTCTGTTAATCTAGATGTTATTTGTTGACTACAGATAAGATTTAGGAGATTTCAGGATTTCAGCCAAACTTCATCATTATCATGACTTTCAGACAGTCAGAAAAGGCTATAAAACAAATTGGTTTGTTTACACGATTGTTTGTGGTGTTGCCAGCTATCAAATCATAATACCTAGCTAAGCAGGATCTTTTGTGAGATGTCTACTAAATAACAGATCTTTCCGATTGTTGAAAAGGCCGCATTTAACAAGCCATATTTTTAATCAATCTTTAAATAACGTGAATAATGAACCTATAATCCCTTGCATAAATTGTATTATAATGCAATGTCATTCATCACATTTGTGCTTGTATAAAAATACAATTAAGAAGAAAAACATATTAAGTATCTCACCATGCCCGTTTTTTACTACTTTAATACATAATCGTTTGGTCTGGCAACACTGAGCTCACTTGAAGCGGTTGTATAACAATCCCGGTTGTTTACTTCTGAAACAAGTCGAGATTATCTTCACAATTGAACCAGTCTCGTTTATTGCTGACACTGATTTTATCGCCACTTCACAATAAAATCCACTTTATGGCGAAAATAAGTTTCAGGACACCATTGCTGTAGAATTTCTGTCGTGTGAATGAAGAAACTTAAATGAAGCTCTAAAATTTCAAAAATAACAAACGCTAGTAAAATAAGCACACGTATTAAAAACAAAAACCCGACTGCGGTTATTACAAAGCTGTATTTTAGGCTAAAAGTCCGCCATCCTGAATTTATGATTTTTTTGATATAGCCTAGTGTCACTTGTACTGCTGAGACGAATCTAACGACACCTCACGTTATAAAACGTGAAAACGAATTTCTTGACAGACTCCTTGGACGTAGTAGTAGCCAGGAGCCTGTCTATGACATCCTGTTGGTTGAATGACTACGTCATTGCCTTTTTTGTCTTGATTTCTGTGATTTTTTACTAAGGTTGTGTAAAATTAGTATATTTGCTTTCGTATAATTGAATATACCGCTGCTTAAACTATCATCGTCCTTTTTATCGCTCCCGTCGGCCACAACCCTCTTGAGGCAGTTGGGTAAAAATTAAGCTCGTTTACGTTTCAAAGAAAAAAACAACTACCCCGCCCTGAGCGGTCGCCACAGAATATGGCTTATTGTTCCACTCATTATAGCAATTATTTGTCTAACTAAGCGAGCCAAGCGAGCCACAGACACAAAAGAAAATTCTTTCCGGCCCCCACTAAATAAAATTTCGTTTGCGGTCTTAATTAAGGAAATCCTGGCCGTTTGATAAAAAAAAGATGTCTCAGGAAAAAAGTGCGCGAAAAAAGCGCGTGTTTAAACGTAAAGTGAACTATTCGCCTTTGGAGAGCGAATATCTTAATTAAAACAAATTTTTCGCGCGGTAAAGCAACTACAGGCTAGTTTAGAAGATGGCGGCGTGCTTTTGGGGCTTCAAGTGGAGAGTTAAAGCTGGGGCTACACGAAACGAATATCTTTCAATTAAGTAATTTAATTAGTTGCAAAATACTACTAATACGTAATTCTACATTTTATGTCAATAAACACTAAATTATATTTAGTGTATTTTTATCAAATCAAGTATTTTTTATCTTTTATCCAATATCATACATTTGACAGCATTGAAAAGTATAGGTATTATAGCATAGCTGAACGAATTATCCGACATGTCAAACACATTTTTTACATTTTAATAACAAGAAGTAAAATACAGGGTGTAAGGGACAGCCCTCCGAATACTGAAAGGGTGCATTTAGACCATGAAACTGAACAACTTCCCATAGAAATAAATTTCAGGAAACGTAAAAAAATTTTTGACTTCCCATAGAAAATGCAATCAGTTGATCGTGATTTTGTATGAGAAGTCGAATTTTTTTTTTGGTGGTCGTGAGGACGTTAATTGCTACCCGGCACGCTACCCAAGCGACGTAGGTTCATATCCCGGCAGGATAGTTCCACCATGCTCCAAGTTACAGCTCTTTATTTGGGACATTGAGTCGACGAAGAACTCGGTAACAGAGAAAGAAGCTTGTAATTAATGTGGTCGTGAGGACGTTAATTAGCTACCTGGCACGCTACCCGAGCGACGTAGGTTCCATTTTCTGCATCGAAATACAATGAACATGCACAGAAAAACACACACATACACAGAATACGTAGAATTGAGATGCCCACACTGTGTACAAAAGATAACTGCCATAACCAGCTACAATAGCTTAGCCTAGCATAGCCAACGGGCGCATCGGCAACAACTTGATTAGGAGTAGAATTGGTCGCCATAGCCGAAATCAGTCTAAGAGATCATCATCAAACTTGAGAAGAGACAGACGCACTACCACTGCCAAATTGGTCATCGCAACGCAATTAAGAAATATTGAAAGTTTTCGCCGTTTTAGTTCGCCGCAACAAAGGAGTTCATCGGTCCGTTAGGCGACTCGATATCCCACTTATAAAGAAGAAAAAGTCACAAAACTATAAGCAATACTTACATTCCATAATTATTTAACTTTGCCTTTGATGCGAGGCCTGCAAGTGGTGAGGCAAGTAAATTACGAACATTCTTACTTTGGTGGGCATGATCCATTCTCAGTAAATCAAGTACCTGTTAGAAATTTAGACAAATTCTCCGAAACCAATCAATCATCAAAATAAATTCAAACGAAAAAACATTGTAAGGTAGAATAGAACACAGTTTTGGAGCGCAGTGAAACCTTCCTCCCAGAAACGACAAGGGGGAAATAGCATCACGTTATACGGAACATTATCTCCTTTTAATTATCCCGGATAATATTTGTAACTGTACGAAATGTTTGTGAAGGTAATCCGACGCGAGAGACTCTGATTTCAGCTCCGGATTAAAAAAAAGTGCAGTTATTGAAATTCGGAAAAAAATGCATATATTTTCTCTAAAAACACTACGCATAAATTTAAAATTATCTGTATTTAGCCAAGTTTAAGTTTAAAGTTTAGAACTAATTATTCTTGTACCTACTTGTACCTGGGGCAAGCTCCACTAAGGAGACATGCGACGTGACGCGTAGGATGGTATCTGTCAGACAAGTGATCGTCTGTCGTCATCGATGCGAGGCCCGTCTCACGCGTGTAGCTTTGTTTCTTCTTTTTCATACATTTTATATGAAGATGGCTTCAAGCGCCGCGATTTCGATAAATTTGATAATCTCAATGTCATGTATTTTTTTCAAATTTCTTGTAGTAAGTAGTTTCTTTTTAGTTTTCCTGTAGCACGCTAAGCTACGTGCGTACTACGGCGTAGCTGCCTTTGTAGCAGCGCCGTAGCAAAGAAACTCACGTGTAAATTGTTTAAACTACTAATTAGACAAGAAATTGCTAGCGTTTAAACAAACTTGCTTTTAGTACTTACTTTCAGAGTTTAAAAGTCTACATTTGCGTTTTTACAACTTTTGCCTTTAGAAATGTAAATGTAAGCGTCAAAGCTTATAATTAGGTGGCTTTTTCTTGTAAAAAGTTTTCTCTTTAAATGCCTTTGGATTTATATTGAAATAACGACGTAACTAGTAGATGTATGTATTTTGTAACCTATGTCATGTAATCCTGTAGGTAGGAAAAATGTTTAAAGAAAAAAAAGAGGCGTAAGTAAGGTTATTCGTGAGTCATGGAATGCGCTTACCATGTCATATTTCGTAGCTCTTTTGTAGAACTTTTAAACTAGTCAGGCGTCAGTTCCATACTTTCGTCATTCGAAAGGTGTATGTTCAGCGACGTTATAGTATAAAAGAGCGACGAAAGGGCTACGTAAGGTGATAGCATGAACGTACCCATAAATAGGCAACTGCGTTATTTTAATCATTTTAGGGACCGTCACGCTTGAATGAATGTGTGTAAGTAATTTATGAAAAATACACCGTGATTGATATACTTACCTACATACTTACTCTTCTTATAAGAAGGAGGCTAAGAATGGAATGTTTCAGACCATGATTCAATTTTGTGTCACAAATCCTCAATTTTATGATCTCTACAATCCTGATTTCAATAACAAACTCCTTATTCCCATCGAAGAAGTGATAAAACCCGTTATCCTTAACCGACACCGGTAATGTGCTCAAGCACTCTCTCACGGACCGGTTACCGGTTATCTAGCACCGCAGTAAAAATAAAACGGTGCCTGCTAAGCATTGTAAGCACCGATTTACTTGAAGCTAGCTGTATTTGATAGCGGAAGATCGCGGGAATGTACTCGAGGTATTATTTTAAGTGTAACATTATAATTCATTCATTTGCCGTGTGGTGCCGGCTTAGAATAGCATCACTTTATATCTGTCCTGTGGGTGTCGTAAGAAGCGACTAAGGGATGTGAGAGTTGATGTGTATTGCAATGCTACAGGCTGATACCAGTCAAAACTCGTTTGAATGACTCAATCTTTTGTTAGATGTGGTGTCAATGCCTACCTCGCATTATAGGCGCGATATAGGTATATGTAGGTACGTGACTGTAGTGAATTTTGTTGATTAAATGGGTAGATTATACAGGTGAAACTTTTCTAGTGACCAATAGCGAAACTCAGAACCCTGGCGATAAGAAACAACTTTGTCCAAGGAACAAAGGTTGGAATAATATTTCTTCTTCTTCTTCTTCTTCCTGCCCTTTTCCCAGATTAGCTGGGGTCTCCTTGTGCATCGGCGCCAGGATATCCTATCCCGGGTTGTCGCAGGTGACAGGTTCTTGGATTTCAAATCCCTCTCGACGGTTGACCACCATGTGGCCGGTGGTCTGCCTCTTCCTCTTGCTTTAGTGTTGATGTTAAGCACTTTTTTCACGGAATAGTTGTCGTCTCTTCGCATTATGTGGCCGTACCATCGGAGTCTGCTTTCTTTAAGCTTATCGGGTATTGGGGTCACTTTAAAAGATCCCCGGATATGCTCATTGCGTACCTTGTCCAGTCGCGTTACACCACCCGCCCATCTGAGCATTTTCATCTCTGCTGTGTGCAGTTGCTGCTCGTGTTTCTTTAGGGCAGTCCAGCATTCCGCGCCATACAGCATAGTGGGTCTCACTGCGGTTTTGTATACTTTGCCTTTGGTTTTTACTGGCATTCTTGTGTCACATAGCACTCCAGACAAGGTATATAGGTTGGAATAATATTTCAACCGAAAAAACAAATTGACCTGCAATAGTAACTCAAATCAGCTGATCCAAATTTATTTTTTGATATTTTACCTATGTTCCTTGGGGAGAGTTGTTCCATCACCAGCCGGCTCTGAGTTTTCGCTATCGGTCACTAGCATATTTTCATCCAGTAGATTATATTTGATAGAATATCGTAATGAATTTACCGCTGCAATTTGCAAGCCACGTGGCGCGGTAGCATCATATCGTATTCCATGCACTCGTGGCTATATATTACACAGGGTGTTTCAGAATCTATCATACTAAAAATGCTATAGCATTAAATAGCGAGTTTACAAAAGGGTCACACGATTGTCACTTGTTACATAGCCAGTGTTGCTACTGTCAAAAGCATCAGAGTAGAAGGAAATCAAAACAGCAAAATCTGATACAAGAATATCATACGATTCTGAGAAAATTTCAATCCAAGAAATATTTCGTTCGTGGCAACCATCTTCTTAGTTACCTTGACTTCCCCTGAGAGCCAGCAAACGTCAAAATCGTTGCTATTACTGAGTGAGCTATTTGTAAAAGCATTCCGCGCGCCGTTTCCCTAATTTGTGATATTACTAAGTTTGCTGACTGCAAGTAATATTACATGGATATTGTAAAAATCATTTTAATCGATTGCGTGTTTTTACTATAGACAGACCAGTTTTCACCAACTATCCTTCTCACAGTATTCTATTCTATCCTATAGCTTTATTCCTCCAATGTATTTATTTCTGACGTCCATATCGAAAAATAGTGTTTACTTATCTAGAAACCATAATATTATCATCACACCTCTCCACCGCTGCCGCCCGCATCGGTCGGCTAACAAATTATATCCCCCGGGAATGATTACCGGCTAATTGTCAGCTTATTTGGTACCCGGGTAATCGAGTTGGCCGACCAAACCCGGTTATAACCGGTTTGGGAAAACCGGATCGTGATATCGATGAAATTATCCTACAGCGCCCTAGAGACGTGCAAACTGAGGTACTTTGATGGTTACAGTTAATATAATATCAACAAAAAACTCCTATGGAAGAACCGGATATAGTGCAACAATACTTTCCACTTTAAATTGCGGATGTTTCAGGTTGTCATTGTATAGTGCCTGTCACGTCACGACCCAGAATATCGTGTGATATGTAGGTAGGTATCAAGTAGGTATGTATAATTCAGTCGCGGAATTTGAGACAGAATGGGATATGACAAGTAGGACTTCAAATATTTTATGATACGAGTATGTCATTTAAAAAATCCAAAACTCTGATTTGATTATAAGTGTGCGTTTAGACAGTGTTTAAATGAATTTTCCATACGATTTGTTTGACGTCGTCAAACGACTTAAACCATGTCAAACACGGTAAGAATTTCTTAAACTATTAAAATGGCAGTATTTCATTACCTACCAAGGTAGTAGGTGTGAACGCAGGAGGACATAATTTTTCCATGGGTAGGGTACTTATCATAATAAGTAGTGGTCGTTACCAGTACCTAATTATATATCCGATCTAATTATTGTCAATCTGATTGATCATCTATCAGGCCCTTTTACATAAATTGTCCTAATTACCTCATTTTCAGTTATCGAATTTGCTACGTAATAATTTTAACGGCAGCAATGTTAATTTGTCATAATTTTGGCAATTAAAATGTGTTTTTCGGTAATTTATTGTAATAATCATGTAATTAAGTCTGAACCGGATGTTATTGATTTAGTGCTAATCAACTTGGTGGAATAACAAATGGAAATCGTTATAATAAATACCTGTTATTATAAAATTCCGGAGTTGTTATCAAAAAATAATATTTATTCAGAACATGATTTGTACAATATGCAACATTTTCTGATTGTCAATAAGAAATCTTTACAGTACAAAAAACCACGATAAAATAAAAATAAAAGAGTGCCTCGGGTAAGCCAGTAACTTTAATGTACGTAACTTTGTTAATTTAACTACCTGCACCAATTTTTACGTTAAAAATCTACCTCTAATGTTAAGCTATATTTTTTGTGTAAGCTGAAAAACGGGTTATAAAGTCAATTTTGTTCTTCATTTCTGCATTTAATAAAATATTTCTTAACCCCCTGTATGCGTGGTAATTTTACTCGTTCACACCTCTGAAGACGTCGGGTGTCAGTTTACGTTGGGGTGGATGACATGTGCCAATTGATGAGGAAGACTTTAGCGGCGAGTATCGGGTTATATGGAGTTAGGTGCTAAGCATTTTGCACTGCCAACGAACGCGGAACGTAATAGAATGATGAAAATAAATATTCCATGTTTTTATCAAAATCTACTAGGTAGGCAGAGGTAGTAATGCAGAAGTGGGTCACTCACAAAGATGATATATATCACTTTGTGAACTGGTTCCCAGTCTGGTTCCGAGCGTGTTAAGCCGTCCGTCCCGATCGCTCAACCATGTCAGAGGCCTGCTACCTGAAGCAGGCGGTTGATAATCTCTGACCCTATGCAACCCTGCTTGTTGGTGGGCTTTAGTGTAGGCTTAAAAACCAAGCGACAGCGACAACGATGCGCGTCACGCGCACTGGTTTGTATGGGTTTGTATGGGGAACCAGAAAGACCGAGCGTCGGCGTCGTTGCGGCGCGCCACGACGCCGTCACGTTGACAGCGCGCTGAGAAGCTTAGAGTTTGTATGGGATGCGGTCGGGTTTTTCTACAAGACCGCAGCGACAACGACGCCGTCAAAATTTGACGGCGTCGTTGACGCGCGTCGTTGTCGCGACGCTTGGAAAATAAGGGTACCATTATGTTAGGCATCTTGTTTTGACATGACTACCAATTAGACGTTGTTAATATTCTGACCATGTCGCAGGTTGTACTCAGTAGCATAATAGTAGACTATGTAATTACATTCCTTACCGACGTGGCAGTAACCAACTTAATCTTACACTCGCATAACATATGATGAAAAGTACATAGGTATTCCTGTCTACAAAAAAGTATCAGAATTTTAAATTACCTGCCGGCGAAAATATTTAATAATGTGGCGAAGAGATATCTTTAAACATCTAAAAACCTTTCTCTTTCTATTAATACCTTTTAGTTCAATCTCCTGTTGTTCTGCAATTTTACGACAGAACTATACGCGCACGCAGGTGTATTTTGATACCGAAAGATAGAAATATTATACCACAGTTTGTCAATTTAGGGTGTAAAAATTATAATAATAAATGTAGGGTGAGCAGTGCTGGCAGGTAGGTAAGGGTAGGGCGTGAGTATCGACCGGCGGGAATCCCCGCGAGGTGTGACTTGTAGACACACTCCGACACCTCCGTTATAAATACAGGGTGTTAGAGAAAGAAACCTCCATAAGACAGTCTCCCACTTGAAGATGAAGAAGAAGGTACAGTGCAGACCACGTTACTTAACAACTTTCCTTAAAAGAAAATATTACAGGAGACATAAATTATATTTTATAACTTCCCTTAGCAAATGCTGTGAGCTGATCGTGACTTTGTATGGGGATTCAAATGCGTAAACATTTTCTAAATTGATTTGGTAGTTTAGGGTATGTATAATCTAAAGTCATAGGTATAACTGATGGTTGTGAAGTTCAAGGGCAGGTATTCACGACTGCTTTTTCCCTAAGACTGCGTATATCTCATGGCACGCATTAGGGGTATGAAATGTGCCTTTTTGAGAAATGAGGGAATCGTTTTCCCACCTCGGGATATTGGATGTGTTTTCTGTGGTGTTTCCTGTGCAAACGTCTGATGACGCTTTTATGGTAAGTAAAATAAAACTTTCAAATTATAGTTATATATAACTCGGATATATCTATCTGTACGAGTATCTATACTGGTTGAAATTTTACTATTGGCCGGCTGGTGATAAGAAACAACTTTCCCTGAGGAAAATAGAAAACAATATGAAAAAATTTTTGGACCCCCCATAGCAACTCAAACCAAATCGGCCATTTTGTAAGGGTGAAAAATTTTATTACTTCGTATTTCAGTCAAGTTGTTTCTTATCACTTATCACAATCCGGTTCTGAGTTTGCACTATCGGTCACTAGTGAAATTTCACCCTATATACCTAAACGCGCCACGAGAAAAATAAAAGAACGTCATATTTATTTGACTTCAGATATTTTCATGCTATAGTGATAGTGCTACAAATACTAATCGTACAAGTAAAATAATAGCCCCGACTATAAATTCAAACTGTTTACAACGAAACAGCAATTAAATCATTATAACATCAATAAAACTATTTTATGGAAAGGGGTGACTATTGCTCCCCTACGACTATTAAAGTAAACGTTTAAAAAAGGAAAGTAACCTTTATAATTTTGAAATAAGAACTACGGATAGGTATCGATGGAAAAGGAAATTTCAGTATTTTAATGTGTGACTTAGAGTATGTAGTATAAGCTTGAGATTCACAGTCCTGACTTACGTTAATTTAGGCTTACGTTGTCAAAATTCATCTTTTTTTAAAACTGTGAGTGTATTACACCTAAGTCAAAATGGTATAAAAAACATAGAAATCGGAGGTCTCAGAGTACTTTTTATGTAGCCTCTTGATTTATGTCCCAAATATTAGTTACAATTTGTTCAACTTGTTTGCTCTCATTTAGAAAAATATAATCACACCTAATAAAAAATATGTAAAAAATAATGTAACCTAGTAAAAAATATGATGCTACTGGAAAGAGGTTAAATATGTTATAAGACTACATTTCAAATATCAAAAAGGATATGCCTTCCCAAAATGTTATTTCTTTTATCGAAGTATTTCCAGTGTATTTTTTACTTCGTCGATCGAAGTTGCTACGGCGTAGCTCGTAGCAGCATAAGCTAGACTTAGTCGGGCAACACTGAAAAATTATATAATTTTCTGCTTTAATTATTCCGAGAAAGGTGCAATTTACTTCCACAGCGTAAGTAAACTCCTTTAATCTTCTCCCGTATCGAGTAAACAAGGTAACCGATGTGATTCATGTCTTCTAATATCGCCTACAACTGCTACAACCCTGAGACAGTTTTCAGACGCACTACCAGATTTTCCGGCGTTATGCCGGATCCGATTGTTTGATGAAAAGAAACCATCCACAGATAGGTACACATCTTTATCTTTTGCAGGGCAGGCAGTGTAAAAATACGGTCGTTATAGCCACAAAATATTTCATAGCCGTTATTGACAAATCGTGTATCTCTTTGGTAGCAGGTAGTCAGCCTGTCGTCTTAATTTAAATTAAAGAACTCCTGGGGTATATTTCTATGGCACAAGTCACCGCACCGCATCAAAATACGGCTAACACATATGTTTTAGTCTGTTGACTGTAACGAACCGCAATATTACGCCTGAACAGCGCAATAAATCGTATCTCATACATAACTACATTGCTGCCTCAAATTGCGGCTGTCATAGATTGACATTTACCGCAATATTTTCCGGTTTGTCCGGCTATGGCAACGGGGTCAGTGACAGGTTGTCACTGTGGTATCTGTCAAAAACCGCAGTACCGTCCGGTTTGTCTGTATTAACCTGTACAGCGCAATCAGTAGGGGTGGCTCCGCGTGGCTACGTCGCCATGGCAACGGAGTCAGTGACAGGTTGTCACTTGGTATCTGTCAAAAACCGCAGTACCGTCCGGTTTGTCTGTATTAACCTGTACAGCGTAATCAGTAGGGGTGGCTCCGCGTGGCTACGTCGCCATGGCAACGGGGTCAGTGACCTCGCCGGTGCAACACAGCCTTGCTCGTGAGTTAGTGGAATTCAGTAGCTGCTTTCAAGGTTACAGGAGTATTTATTTGAGAGTTTCAGGGAATGTGTAAAGTGTGAAATTTTTTGAGAATTGCACTTTTGCATAAGCATCTTTCTATGAAAGACATACCTACCTACTCGTTACTCGTAGTTGAATGTATTTAGCATGCTATCACATTGCTTTGTTTGTAAAGAGAGAGTGGACAAAACGGCCTCAAAACAAATAGGTGCTAGTCTCATAAAACATGTTGCGCCCACCCACGGTTTGAAAGTCTTTCAGAAGACTGTGTATCACTATAGTGTCGCTTAAAATAGCAATACATATAAACTCTCAAATCCCTTATTCGCTTCTTAGGTACCCACGGAAAAGATAAGCTATTCTAAGCCGGCACCACACGGCAACAACATCTTAGTCAGTAAGTTATAATTTAGGTAGGTAGTTACTGTAGATTGGTATGGCGATAAATAGGTAATATGGAACTCGAAAGAAACTCACCTGTCACAATTAAGCAGCAATTCCGTTAATCTTTTTACACAAACACTCACTGAAACAGTAATCCTATAGAATTCTTGCTAAAACTATTATATTATCTTACTAGTAAATTCTTACATGTAAACTTAACTAATTCGTATACGAGATAGGCCACCGTCTTAAAGAATGCAAAAGCTTTTTACAGGGTCACGGTCAAAATATCAAAACATCTGTTTCTATAGAACTAAAATGATATGTCCACTAATATACTGCTTTACACTGGCCGAAAGTCCACAGTCACATTTTCAAAACCACAGTAATTTTTGAATTAGGAATAAACATTTCGCACGCCGGCCGCCGACTGCAAATGCAGACAACTCACTGTTTTGTTAAACCGACCAAATTGTTTTGTAACACCACAGAAGCATCCTCGAAGAAAGTTTCAACCGACAACAACAGTCCTCGTGGTCTACCCAACTTGGTGGTGTTATACTTACGAGTGCCGCTTTTGGAATTTGCTGTTGAAAACTAGCTTTTCCACTGTCGATGTAAATACCAATTTCCTTTTTCACTAAAAAAACAACTTAATTTCAACCGTAGCGTCTTTCTTATAGAATCGAATTTCCTTTGTCGAAAATTGCTAGACAATGCGCCACGCAATGACGTTTGCACCGAATGAGACAAAGATAGGATTTTCCGAAGGTGTGAAAGAGAGGCGAGATCGCAAGGGTGCCAGGGGTACATGTGCGTCTGAAACGTCACTACCCATAAAGAATCGATCTTGAAGACGCTTCGCTAAACATTTGTAGAGCTACGACTTATTGTAGGTAAAAGTAGTAGAGCAAGATTTTGTCTAAATAATACCTTTACCTTTACAGCCACAACAGTCCACTGCTGGACATGGGCCTCCCCCGTATTGGGGGGTTTTACCATACTCACCACGCTTGCCAGGTGGATTGGCGAGCGCAGTGCAAGATGTTTAATTCACAGGGAACGCTGCTGCCCATTCCCTGGATTAAAATAATACAACGTTTCACAAAACAACCAGTAAAACTTCCATACAAATTGAGTTCATTTTGTTTGGGAGGTGCAAAATATTTTTCACATCCTGTTCCATGGGAAAAGTTGTTCAGCTTTTTGAGTTCTTTGACCTCATTTCAGCTTAATTGCTTGTTTTGTTACACCCAGTATAGCTGAACCTTAGACATTGAAAATATTGAAATATTAATGTGTCTGACTGAATGCAGCCTTACAATTTTCATTCGATTCACGGTTAATCGATTCTTAGAAAAACTTTGAATTATGACTCGTGCAGTGTCATTTTTATGGGATGCCCAAAATCTTTTATTATAAACGGCCTATCCATACCTGTGTCATTTTATTACAGTCCATTTTATTTTATCAGCACATTACACCAATCATAACAAAAGCCGTTCAAAATCAACAATCCCGATTTCCAACTCCCCGGAAATCCGCGTTGGAAATCAAATGAACTATTTACATACCACTTGCAACGCCAATAGGAAATGCATGATTTAATCTGCCAAATTATCGCGCAATGCTGCCAACACTGAAAACATGTTTTCACGTGTGAATCTCGTAAATCTCACTTCCGATTATCGAAATAGAAGGCTAAAATCTGTTGATCAATCGTGATGCGGAATTTTTATTTGCGAAATGAAAAATGCAGTGATTGAAGTAATGGATGGGGAAATATCAGCGTTGTAACTTGAAATTAAAAACAATATTTTGTTTCGTTGAGAGAAACAAAGTTGTAACTTCATTTATCAAGATCCTTTATTAAAATTAGCAAATAAGCACCACGGACGCTTAAGGTTTTAAAACCGAACTACAAAAATTAGAAGTAGTTTATAAACTCCAAAATTCAAACGTTTATTTCCAAGTAGGCGGTATCACAATTGACTTCCGTTGCTGCGATTTTTTATCGCATCCATAACATTAAGAAAATACGAATTGCCATCTCATTCCCATACATAATATGTCTGTCAAATGTTGACAGCGTAACGTACGCTTAGAGTATATACAGGGAGTAACAGAAAGGGTATAACAAGGCGAAAGGAGATCAAGGTACTCATGAAACTGAACAACTTTCCCCATGAAACATATATGAAAAAAAAATTTGGACCTCCCATACAAAATCGCCGATAAGCTAATTGATTTACTATGGGTGGTCCAAATTATTTTTTCATATTTCGACTTATGTTCCATGGGGAAAGTTGTTCAGTTTCATGAGTACCTTGACCTCCTTTCGGCTTGTTATACCCTTTCCGTTACTCCCGGTATAAGAACGTACCTAACACACATACTACTCTACTCGTACAAAACATAACACATTGCGTCGGTCGATAGATACCTACATTTGTCCAACCGTTTGAAAGACGTCGTATTTATGGGAATAATGTGGAAATTCGCATTTTCGTAACGCATACGTTACGGAATCAAAATCGTAGCAACGGACGTCACGTGTGATCCTCGCCGTACATTCACAATGAAAACCTTTAGAATGACATAATTATCTAATCGCCAATACCTAAGTCTAATCGTAATCAGTCACGACTATATACTTACACGTACGTATAATAATCTGTTCTCTACTTACCTACTAACAGAGTTGTGAGTATTCAAGATATAAATTAGAAAGAAACCCGCCGAGCGAGATCTATGGGGGAGAGCAAAGGGAATCCCGGATGAGGCACCAACGAATGTATTAGAACCTTCTCTATAGGTAGCATGAGTGTTTGGAGAATCGACACATAGTAAGCCAGTAAGACCGTAGTAAGATACCTACACTCTGCTACTTATAGAGCTGCAAGTATTCAAGATATAAATCAGAAAGAAACCCGGCAAGCGAGATCTATGGGGGAGAGCAAAAGGAATCCCGGATGAGGCACCGACGAGTGTAGGTACCAGAACTTCCTCTATATGTAGCATGAGTGTTTGGAGAATAGACACATAATAAGCTAGTAAGAGCATAGCAAGATACCTACACTCTACTACTTATAGAGTCATGAGTATTCAAGATATAAATCAGAAAGAAACCCGCCGAGCGAGATCTATAGGGGAAAGCTAAGGGAATCCCGGATGAGGCACCGACGAGTGTAGCTACTAGAACTTTCTCTATAGGCATGCTACCTATAGAGTGTTTGGAGAATCGACACATAGTAAGCAAGTAAGAGTAAAGTAAACTATATTCTACCTACTGACAGAGTCGTGAGTATGCAAGATATAAATCAGAAAGAAACCCGCCAACCGAAGTCTATGGGGGAGAGCAAAGGGAATCCCGGATGAGGCACCGACGAGTGTAGCTACTAGAACTTTCTCTATATGTAGCATGAGTGTTAGGAGAATCGACATAGTAAGCTAATAAGAGTATAGTAAGCTATACTCTACCTACCTAAGAGTTGTGAGTATTCAAGATATAAATCAGAAAGAAACCTACCAAGCGAGATCTATGGGGGAGAGCAAAGGGAATCCCAGATGAGGCACTGACGAGTATAGGTACTAGAACTTCCTCTATAGGTAGCATGAGTGTTTGGAGAATCGACACATAGTAAGCTAGTAAGAGTATAGTAAGCTATACTCTACCTACTGACAGAGTTGTGAGTATTCAAGATATAAATCAGAAAGAAACCTGCCGAGCGAGATCTATGGGGGAAAGCTAAGGGAATCCCGGGAGAGGCACCAACGAGTGTAGGTAGGTACTAGAACTTTCTCTATAGGTAGGTG
Source organism: Phthorimaea operculella (assembly GCA_024500475.1). Taxonomy (NCBI): domain Eukaryota; kingdom Metazoa; phylum Arthropoda; class Insecta; order Lepidoptera; family Gelechiidae; genus Phthorimaea; species Phthorimaea operculella. The sequence goes on from JANFCV010000017.1 coordinate 5,224,972, forward strand.
TTTGGAGAATCGAAGCACTAGGTATATTTTTTACTTGCACTGCCAGCACTGCTGTAGGCCATATAGATGGCAGTAGAAGTAAGGAAGACAAAAATGTGTTTGTGTTAAGATTTTGTATCCATGAATCGACCAGTATAGACAGGACAATGTTTTATTGCCATTGCTTTTTTGTTCTTTTTTTTTGTTTTTACCCGACTGCCACAGAAGGAGGGTTATGTTTTTCGAGAGTATGTATGTATGTATGTATGTAAGTATGTATGTATGTATGTAAGTATGTATGTAAGTATGTATGTATGTATATGGACAAAAAAAATCTTTTTCACGGGCTACAGCCCAAACGGATAGTTGGATTTTTACATATGAGGTGTCGTTAGATTCGTCTTTTTTTCGCAGCGCAAGTGACACTGGCTATATTAAAAAATTATAGATTCAAGATGGCGAATATTTACAGCAAAATACTACTTCAAAATAACCGTAATCGGGTATTTTGTTTTTAATTGCTTATCTACAAACAAAGGGAGAACATAGGTAAAAATCAAAAGTGAAACCTTGATGATATCCTCGTCCATAGTTACAATAACTAAACATTTGCACACTTTATAGTCTAATAATCAACATTATCAAAATTATTCCGAATTTTTGAGTTTGTTACTTACAGCACGAAATATGTACCTCAAAAATTACCTCTTTCTGAAGTCGGTAAAAACATACTTTAGTTTTCCGGTAGCAAGAATCCTGGAACTAGGGTCCTCGAGTTGAGCAATTAGAGCCAAATTGTTCGGAATCTCTCCCCCCGCTCCCCCCGGCGGAACGGAAATTGTGACGTCTGTCAATATTGGGGAGACGACTCCGCTGCCTCTAGCTCAGAATAAGGACTTAGCCACGAAGGTAGTCTTATTATGCATATACCTAGTCGCTTATAATTGTTTACGTGTCATCATCATCTTCCTGCCCTTATTTGGGGTCGGCGCAACGCGTTTTGTTTGAACAAAAAATCATGTTGCAAAAGAATTTGGCTTAATTTTTCGACCGGCCGCCTGCCTCACGTCAACCCTATTTGGGAATGCTATCGTAGGTGGTATTACCACCACCATACGGTTGAACATAGTCGGCAGATATTGTAGCCATGGTCAAAAAATCTACGTTGCCTTTTAGGAAACACCCTGAGTAGAACAGGGGTCGCAGAATTCTTAGCCGCCACCGCTCGGCAATCGACTTTTACGTGTGTAAAACTGAGAAAAAATGTCTTTGATTCTCATCCATTCCATTGACTCAATCTGTAGTACGACTATAGTGTAAGCACTGAGTGTAAGTATAGTATACCTACTCGTTTGTCTTGTCACATTGACACCTTGCGTATTTAGCAGTTTTATGATTTGATCTAGAGACAAGACAACCGACATGGTTTCTATAGCTACTTCCTTATTCTGTTTTTCCTACTATACTTCTCAATGATCGATCATCTTTGGAAAATACCCCCAAAGTCTCTTATAATAAAGGCTATAGGCAAAACTGACTGAAATGTTAGAGGAAAATTGTTTTCGTAGGGAAATCTATGCATAATTGTGTGTGATTGTCTTAAATTGTGTAGTAGGGGCTGAGTATTGAAGAAGGGAGAGGGGACGTAATAATAACATATTGTACTGTGGCCAGTAACTGCCTAAATAAACTGAAACTGTATTAGGTAAACGTTTAGTAACCTGTCGGTGCCCAGGAATATGTATAAGTACGGGTGTACGGGGTGTAAGTGTAAGGGAATGCTCTCCGAATACTGATAGGGATGTAGCCTATCAGACCATGAAATTAACAACTTCTTAAAAGAATTTGCATAATATTTTTTTGTAGTTCTTATTACTTGTTGGAACGAAAACTACACGGAAAAGTACTTACAAAGGTTTTGCTAATTGAATTTGGTTCCTTAATTATGATTTCTTTGTTTTTACCAATCAGAAACTCCACATTATCAACATGCATGGACTTACACGATTTACCTACCTATCTACTACTTGAAATCAAGCTACAACAAAAATACGCCATTTCCTTACTTTCCCTCAATAAATCAACGTTCCTGATTCATAAAGGCAGGCAGTTTTCTTTGTTCCGCGTCAAAGTGAGGCCTATACCACAAAACAGAAAGTTTACAGAAGGTTCATTCGACTTTATTTAGGATTTTTGTGATTGTCACTTATTTTTACATAGCCAGGGTTGCTACTGTCAGAAATCACAAAGTATAAGAATATCAAAACAGCAAATGCTGATACAAGAACGTCATAATAGCCAATTTTAATCAAAGAAATAAGACGTTCGTAACAACTATTTTCTTAGTTACCTTAAGTTCCCCCGAAATTCCAGTTAAAGTCAGTAAACGTCACAACTGTCGCTAGTACTGAGTGAGCCATCTGTAAAGGCGCCCCGCGCGCCGTTTCCCTAATTTGTGCCTATACCCACTCTATACCATATATACCTACTTTAGTTCGTTAATTGGCTCTCGCTTAGTTAAAGGGGTTTGATTGCCTCACATACGCTAAACATTTGGCGAGGCAATTCGAACAAATTCTCCTACGGCACAGCATTTAAAAAGTAGCCTAGAACTAGGTAGCCGATGTGTAGCGATGGGTAGTCGGTATCTTGGGATTGGAGCTTAATTGCTTCTATGACACATTATAAAAGTTGTTTAAATATGACATCAAAGATTGTCATATCTCTCAGTCAGACGATTTTAAAAGAACATAGAAATATGACGTGGTTGTAATTAACAGCATTCATAGGTACAATTTCGATTTGCGTTAGTAGTTTTGTAGACTTTTGCCGAATTTATTTACGATTCAATAAACTGCTGAACACCGATTAACTTTCTTTTGCTCGAAATGACTAAGTTAGGTCTGTAATATTTCATACTGCGCACATTTACGCTCTGCCTACCCTGCAAGGTATATATAGCCGCGATAGGTATATGTACGTATGTCTAATATTTCCTGACTGAAACTTCATAGTATCTGTAAGCTCGGCAGGCAGCTTATCTGCGGAGGCGATTGCGAAATGCGACGGCAAACAGAGATACGGCAAATGCGCTCAGACAGAAAGGATGTGGGTCGCGCCCGCGGCGGCTCCTTGCGTGGCGCGGCACTATTCTGGGGACGGCTATTTTGCAGAATTGTACTGCTGAATTGTTGCCGTATCAGTAGGAACAAATTGCCGGAGATAAGCCTCTACCAGTATAAAAACTACTAGGCAATAATGTCCCGATGGCTCGAGTACATGGAAACAGGAAGAAATGTCGCGCCACTAAAATGTATGCCTGGAAACCACGCAACTACCAGTAAGACAGCCTAGGTATCACCGGAGTGATTTCTACCTGTGGGCGTTCGCCAATCGTGGTGATTGAAACGCCCTGAGTGAACCAGGGGTGGCAGTGTCACCAGCTGCTACCACACGATAGTTTTATGTCCCTCAGCTATTAATCAATCAGTCACTGCTGTGGTTTACATCATATCTACTGGTCTTTAGATCGTAAATTGAAATAAAAGTGCTATATCGTAGTGGATCTTCAGAATAATCCTCCAAGAAAGTCGTAAGTCAAAGGTTAATTTCTAGGCGTAAACAGCGTCCGTCTGCAAGAGGCACGACTCTTCACAACCAGCGTATCCAGACCTATGACATCCAGCTATTACTTACTGAAGCAAAAGCATCATAAACTATGACTCGGTTCATCTTATGCTGGAGGGTTTATAGCCGTAGTTTCTTTCAGACAAGTTGTGCATGTCTTTACGTCAGTTTTGTTTGTAGTTTTATCCCACTAACTTGACAAAGGATAGAGAAGCGACACTATTGAAGGATTACGCTGGCAATACGTTGGTTTGGAAAAGCAGAAATGTTTTATTTTATACAGAATCTATATGCGGTTGTAGAAAGTAGAAGCCCAGGCAAATACAAACTAATGAAGTAAGGGTTTAGAACGTCATGGCGCCATGTTTCGAAGATTGCGACGACGACGAGATGTTTTTGGCATCGTTCTGGTTTTTCATAGAGTTCTTTCTGAAAAATTTAGTAAAATTTTGTCTAAATTTCTGAAGCGAGGAATACCGGAAGACAAAAGGTCTAGGTTGTTTCGCCTTCAATTCGGACCATCAGGTATCCATCTGGACTAAACCTATCCTTTGAACCTACCTAAACTGAATTTCTATTTACTTACTTACCTACATCTCATAATATTATGAGCTAATTAAAAATCTCAACCTCTCCAAACCTCTTATGCTCTTGTGATTACAAACGGTACCATGATCATCTTCAGATCACACAAGTGACACACTCGTAACGACAACAAAACAAGCCCTAAAACAAAACCACTTCTACTTGACTTCTACCCTACTACTTGAACCCCTACCCCGCACCCCCTGACGAGTACCTCACCCCCCCGCACTCCGCTAAAAGCCATTATGAAAGTCTTTGATGTGATGCCGCTCTACATATGACTCTGATTGCGCCGCTTCGACTGCCCACTTAAAACTATTGTCTTTTAGATAGCATAGTTTCAGTGGCTGACGATAAATTCAAATCATGAAAAAAAACTTGTTTTAGTATAAGTTTATCTTAGTACCTACCTATATCAGAGTCATCCTCCTGTCGATGACTCTACCTTCTCACTAAATCACCTTCATCTTACAAATTATCATCGCCATCAAGTTCTTAGGCCTACTCTACAACCAATTGTCTCTATGTGGCGCGATTCTGGACCAACTGGCCGCATAAAGCGTAGTACATAGTAGCCGAGGGTCAATTTTCAAATATTTGTGTTTAGTCTGGATCTGGATGTTTTCTATGTATTATATGTAGGTATGTGTTAAAAAATGAAAGTACATAAATACGTATATGTATTATGTATTGATATCAGCTATCTAGTTCCTATAGTTACAAGCTTTGCTTAGTTTGGGGCCAGATGGCGCTGTGTGAAATGTCCAGAATATTTATTTATTTAGTTATTACTGAAGGCCATTCCAAGCTCCACCTAACGATGCGTGACCGTCGGATGATAGAAGCTTGTGCCAGAATTAATTATTACTTAGGTCCTCCTACCTTCGTGGCGCTAGTGTAGCGCGTGTTCGCTTGAAAACCCTCATAGTCTAGCATCTACAGACTCATCCACACAGGCAGGGTGCTACGCTAGATGGTAATTAGCCTGTTACAGAACGAATCGTGATTCGTGTTTCGACAACCGCTTTGAGATGTGTTGTGTGACAAGATACCTACTACACTGAGTCTGAGCTTGCTAGGACGCTTTAAGGGCCTGAAAGAAATAGAAAACGGAATGATTAAATAATGGTAATCAGTTCCGATTCGCTAACCCAAACCAACCTAGACCAACACGATAAGCAAGCAATTAGGTACATAAGTATTTTTTTGGACAAAAAATTGCAAATGTATCTGTGGTTCCGTGTAGGTACTAGCAAGTACTAGGTAGGTATCATGCCTACTACAATTAATACGGGGTGTTAGGGACGGTGCAACGAAAACTTTGCAGGCGTGCTCAGACCATGAAACTGAACAACTTTTACTATGGAGCCAATGGTGGGAAACGACAAAAAAATTCCGAACTCCCATACAAAGTCAGTCAGCTGATCGTGAATTTTGTGTGGGAGGTCGCAATTTTTTATTTCGTTTCCCACCATTGGCTCCATAGTAAAAGTTGTTCAGTTTGATGTCTGTTTGAAGTCTGATCATGTCTGCAAAGTTTTCGGTACACCGTCCCTAACAATACCTCTAATACGTAAGGCAAGAGTCAATTCGATTCAATGCTCGTAAATAAGACACCCAGCGCCATCTATCATCGATAGGAGGCACTACACAAAACAGTTCTACAAGTTCTTATACACAGTTATTCCTTCGTGGGTAAATAAAATAGCAATTAATTTGTAATAAAAACAAATAAAAAACAAAGCATTAAAAGTAAATAAACAGGAAGAAAGAAAACTAGCAAAAAGGTGTGCGTCGGCCGGGAATCGAACCCGGATCAACTGCTTGGAAGGCAACTATGCTGACCATTACACCACCGACGCTTGTTGGTGAAGGTCGAAATTTGGATTGACCTCTGTGCATGCGTTTACTGTATTTTATAGTACAGCAGCTGATAGTAAAAAATTACGTCACATCGTTATTTAACTAATCGTGTAAGTGGTGTTCGTGTTAATTAACATTTAACCTAAATAGAACTGATGGATGACATCGGTATAATGCAAATAGAAATTAAATTAAATTAAATTCAAATTCGTAGCTGGCACAATTTATGCCGTGTGCCAGCTTAAAATTGCATCAGCCCATGTCCTTATAGGTACTAGACTAGGTACATTATGTCATATCTTTCCCGTGGATGGGTGTCGTAACAAGCAATTAAGGGGCTTGAGAGTAGAAATGTACCTATTGCGATTTTAGGCGACAGGCTGACAAGCTGTCTATATGGTGGGTGATACATAGTCTTCTGAATGACTCTAAAACTTTTGGCCGACATAATACCCCGCAAGGGATATAGGTGTGATGTATGTATGTACCTATTTATGTGTAGGTACCTAGGTGAAATTGGCGAGTACCGCTCTTACGCTAGCTTTTTCCGCTCTAGCTTTTTCTTTTGTTAAACATAACATTACACCCCTTTCAATTCAGCGATTTTAATAACGTGCCACTTCCTTCAGATTATAAATATTTATCAATCTTCGCCGTGTTATCCAAAAACAGTCGTTTCGCTTCACATTTGACGAGGGTTCCGCATTCTCTATTTGATTTTAATAACGCCCTTCGCGGACCAATTTTCCGGGTTTCTGATCTCCGACAAAACACCAGGAACAATGGCGGGCCATAGGATAGGCCACTCAACGAGCCACTCCATTCACAGGACCGCGACAGGGTAGAAAGAAAACTAATTAAACTCGTTGACTAAACGACACCCAATCATTCACAACTTAGGTATTATCATTCGGGTCTGATAAAAAATAATCCTACAATAAATGAACAAGGTCTTGAGAAATATGGTTCAGAACAATCACCGGCCATTTTATTTTCTTACAATTAATTGTCAACCAATTTTTCGGGTTTATGGTGTCCGACAAAACACCAGGAACAATGGTGGACATAGGATAGGCCACTCAACAAGGCATTTCATTCTCTTAACAGGACCAGCACAGGGTAGAAAGAAAACTAATTAAACTCGTTGACTAAACGACATCTAATGTCGTTCACAAACAACTTACTTTTTGGGGTGTGATAGTGGATATTGGGTGTAATTTTGACTAGTGACACATAGCGAAAACTCATAACCCTGTATAAACCTACAATATTGATTTGAAATAAACTAGGTATGTATTTGTAAAAATGAACCAGGACTTGAGAAATATGGTTCAGATACTCTAAAACTTAACAGCATCACCGGCCATTTCATAGTCTGACTCTCAATTTCCATTCCAAACATCTTTTCATCGCTTGAATTCATACCTCCGTTTGTTTCTTCAAGTAGGGCAGGACTTGAGACTACCGTTCTACCGATGCGATCTACCCGCAATTATGCCACAAAAGAATCAATTATGTAGAAAGAAAACTAATTAAGATCGTTGACTAACCGAAATCTAATGTCGTTCACAACTTACTTATTGGGGTGTGATAGTAATATAAACCTACAGTAATGAAACAGGACTCCAGATGTATGGTTCAGTTCAGTTCAGATACTCTAAAACAGCATCACCGGCCATTTTATAGTCTCTATCTTCAATTTCCATTCCAAACATCTTTTCATCGCTTGAATTCATACGCCGTTTGTTTCTTCAAGTAGGGGTAGGGCAGGACTCTGCCTGATGCGATCTGCCCGCAATTATGCCACAAAAGAATCAATTACGCGACTCGCGGCGTCGGCGGGCGTCGGGCGTCGGGCGTCGCGGCGGATAGGAGGCGGAGGCGGCGCGGGCGCAAAGCAGAAAGAAAACAATATCGCACTCAGCGTTTAGACTCTTCAGCGGGCCGCGCCTTACCTCATCGCGAAGACTTGGGAAGACATAGAGCTGGATGCTTAATTTATAATCGTAATGGACACTAGTAAGTGAATTCTGGTAAACAGACAGCGGATTTGACAGTCCTGAATCCTGATTGTCCTTATGCACTCGTCATAACAGTCAAGTTTTTTCATTATCATCCATTACGAGCCGCTATTATAGCTTTAACTACAACTCTTTGTACAACAGGAATGTTTGACGATCTTTCTACAATTTTCGATCCTACCACATCTTACAAACCTATCAGTTTTCTCAATAAAATCTGGTCCCCTATTCATTCCCAACTTTGTAGAATATCTACGGGACGAAAAACTTCTAGGAATTTATTTGCTGAGTTTGCTAGGAAGTTCTTTACTAAGTTCGACAGATCTTATAGATTTGAGAAATGTGATAATGATAGTCAAAAATAGTTCCATTGTTTGCGATGGAGTTAAATTTTGAATACCAAATTTTAAAACACTTCTCGTGTTAGGTATACAATTACTGGAACACTTGCAAAATTTTCCACTGCAGGCAGAATTTGCAAGTTTTCCAAAAAAAGAGTTACATTTTATTCAGACCATCGTAAACCCAAATCTGAAAATGTTTACTGCTTTGTGAGTAATTTTAGACAGAGTAGAATTCTAGCATTAACAGTTAGTATTTTGTTCTCATTAAAGGTTTTCTGCCATGTCTAACAGTTCCTCGGCCTCCCCGCGAGTTCGGTCCCCGTTGCTTTGACGTAGATCAAAGCACACGCGCTTCTATTAGCCCTGATTACAGCCAGCGACCCTCCAGCTCACTCCAGCCAGCTGCAGCATTCGTGTAGGGCTGAGCTGGTTTTAAGATTCACGCTAGCGTTTTAGACACAATTTTCTAACCCGATGAAAAGTCTTCAAAGGACAGTTCTTGTCAGCAGTTAACGATACCAGATAATTTGCTCAAGTTGGTAAGGATAGCAGTAACGACTTATCTTAACAGAAAGAAGGTAGGTATCGTTTTGTTAGGTTTTTAAAATTCTGCTACAACATAAAAGATACCTGCAAAATGTAGCACTGAACAGTTTTTAAGGTGATTCGTTTTAAAAGAGATCTGGAAAGTAGTGCTGATGCTGAATGCCGTTGAAATGTGCTAAGTACAACAATTCCTACGGCCTTATCACAAGAAAGTTAGACAAGTGTTGAATGCGTATTTAAAATAAAACTTCATTCAAAAAACCCTAGACATGCATTCATACCGCTCGTCTAACTTTTATTATTAGGGGCCTATTATCTAAAAATGTTCTAGTCTGGAAATTCCCTTTTCGACAATTTCTTTTGATTCCCCTTTTTCCACCCCTGCGCCCCAACATTGTCTCGGGCGCCGGTTAAGATGCGTTCTAGTGTCATTGCAAGTTTAATTAGCTTTCATACAGGATACTAGCTTTGAACCCCGGCTGCACTCGCGATATTACATTGTCAAGTGTCCAGGAGCGTGCAGTGGAAGAGGGTTCAAAGCAGAATGGTTTATCATATTTTTGTTTAATTACAGCATATCAGAGTTCTAGGGCTCTTGGATAGTTTGCCTGAAAAACGTTTGATGCCTTTGTTATCCTGTGGCGTTAGCTTACTACTGACTGTTAATACCTGTGATGAAGGATAATGATGATGAGGTATGATCAGGTACATAGCAATTTGATACTACGGGCTTATAGATAGTTACTTACCCAACCCATCTTTCTAGTGTATTTCAAATCTGGATACCCACCTTATCAGAGTCCGGCAGTACACGTGTTAAGGCCGCTATAGAGCTTTTCACGAAGCCCATACAATTTTCCCTGCCAGACCTCTCGGAGCGTCATTTTGCGAAAAACATGGGGATGTTTGAATATTTTTTACAGTGATATTATGAATAAAAATAAATATATTTTTCTGCAATTAGATTAAGTACATCTTCTTAAATAACATATATATTTTTTAAATCTTTACTACTGTTATTTTTTCATACAGAAGCCGTTATAATGGCACATTATTTTGCAAAAAATCGTATATAAAAACGTGGTATTATTCTTTATTTCTGAATAAAATTGTAAAATGTTCACTGTAGACTTTGTTCTCAAATATATACTCTATTATTTTGTATAATTGATATTTTTTTACAGTGAACCAAAACTCTAAAACTCACGCTTGATTTGAGGTCTTTTCCTGAATTTTGGTTTTGTCGCTTTAGATATCGCTGTTTGTAACAGGTTTAAAACTAAAATGTTAATATTTACATTGTACATTTTTTAGATGAAGATATGCTTGATTAAATGTTCAAGTAACATATTATTTTTACATAACGGTTTTCGAGAAACTCGCATGTTTATAAAGCCAATATTTGCAAATTTGCTAGAAAAAATTGAATGCGCTCTTAAGATAATCCCGCGTTTCGTGTTTGCCTTGTTCGGCACACAGGCCACTATCGTCCGACAGTGATTGATATAATCGCCAGCAAATATTTGCTGTGCTTCGGCAATCGGACGATAGTGCACGGCCCTGATTTTTACGTTTTTTTTTGGCTTCCGTTTTGGAGTGATTGCTGCCTTAAACACCAAATTTAATTCATGTTTTATTGAAATCGTTTTAGATACAGTAGGTACGCTGCTTTATTTCTTTGGCTCATCATCATCTTCCTGCCCTTATCCCAATTACCTACTTTGGAGTCGGCGCAACGTGTTTCGTTGAACACAAAATCATGTTGCAAAAGGATTTGGCTCAATTTTACGACCGGCTGCCTACCAGACGTCAACCCTCCTTGGGAATGCGTTTGTGGTGGATTAACCTCCACCTAACGGTTGGCCCTGGCTGTTTGGGTCGGGTTTGTCCCTCTGTCGCCTCTTACGACCCCCACGGGAAGAGAGGGAGTGGTGCTATTCTACTCTGCCGGCACCACACGGCTTAATTTCTTTGGCTATTTCTGTCCAATTTTGTGACACTATGTTTCTGTACACTTAAATCTGTCTGTAAGTCTCCCACATCTTTGAAACTGCTTAATTTTCCTGTGAGTTCATATTTCTCTCATTAGTTCGCAGGGGGTCTGTCTGAATGAAACCAGGCAGCCAGTTAACATTCACCTTGGGATAAGCTCATAAACAGTGTAGGACGCAGTTATCGATAAACACGTCATCAAGATCGTTAGAAAACGCACGTCCTTTCAATAAACACGAGGATACTGGGGGTCTAATCTCTCTTGACTTTTTTCCAATACATTTTTATCAGAAACACATCAGAAATAAAAATAGCGTGTAAAAAAAAGTATTTAAATTCCAGTCTTTCTAACACACTCTTAATCAACCATGCAAAATGTAAAAAAAAATATTCTAAAAATTTAAATAATACCCAAGTTTTGTTGAGAAGTTAGGACTCGGTATACTTATAATAAAACCCTGAAAAGTACTTTAAAATTTACTCAATGTGACTAATGTATGGCGTCTCACACAAAACCCAGACCATCGCCATGCATCTCTCCACGAGATCGTTACAAGCCATACAATAATACATCTGTCCAAATAAACACCGTGAAATATTATAGCGAGTGTATGAAGCTAGCTACGTAAAATGTATGGAGGATATTATAGAGAAAACACACTTAGATTCGGTATTCAATCAGAAAAAAAATGTAAATACATGGTATTACTAATAAATAAAATTATGTTGGACATTTGGACAGATGTATTATTTCTCTACCGGGAGTAACGGAGAGGGTAGGTATAACAAGCCGAAAGGAGGTCAAGGTACTCATGAAACTGAACAACTTTCCCCATGGAACATAGGTCGAAATATGAAAAAAAAATTGGACCTCCCATAGTAGATTCATATTTCGACCCATGTTCCATGGGGAAAATTGTTCAGTTTCATGAGTACCTTGACCTCCTTTCGGCTTGTTATACCCTTTCTGTTACTACCTTTATATTACAACTGGTCCTGTGGGGTCTATTCAGATAGACTGACACAAGCTACACGTGCTCAAAGATGAATAAATAAGGAACCCTAAAACCAAAGACGTGATAAACCAAAGTATGAAGTGGCAGTTAACGCCGAAATTGGGGCAATTGGAAAACAAACTATAAATTGGGTACTTTGATGTAGTTGAAATGTTCGGTTCGCTGTAGATCAAAGGGTTTGATCTAACGTTATTGTTTCCCGTACTACGCAATATGAAAATTATTGACTGCTTGTTTTCATAATCATTATCATCTGTGTACTTTGATTATTAGTTTAAACTTTGAATCCTTTGATTTTAAACAAACATTTTGTTAAAACAAATCGTTACTTTTCAGTGCACTCAACTATCTACTTATACCCGTGTAATATTTTATTTATATGGTACTGTAATCTTAACAAAAATTTCAGCGGAAGAACGCCGTAGCCATTAAATTCCTTACATGGTCTTTTGAAAAATTCGTAAATCGAATATTTTACAAAGTTACGTAAGATAAAAATGCCTAAATATTGGCGAAGCAAACTTCTATCAGAAGCGAGGCCTGTTTGAATTGAAACTGATATTATGTCAATACCTACATTGTCTACATAAGCCATAGACGTGGACATCCCGCAGACGTAGCATGCCAACCGGATGTTGCTATCGCAGGCTCGTGCGCTTCCGCTGGCGACGCCTGCAATTTCCGAACTGCCACTCAGCAGTTCCTTCGACTACCCCGCAAGGGATGTAGGCGTGATGTAGGTATATGCTTATCTAGATAAGCCATAGCCGCTCCACAAGACGTGGCCATCCCGCAGACGTAGCAATCCAACCGATTGTTGCTCTGTGATTTCCAACCTGCCACTCAGCAGTTCCTTCGACTACCCCGCAAGGGACATAGGCGTGATATATGTACTTATCTAGATAAGCCTTGGTCGGTCCACAAGACGTGGACATCCCACAGACGCAGCATGCCAACCGGATGTTGCTAGCAGGCTCGTGCGCTTCCGCTGGCGACGCCTGCAATTTCCGACCTGCCACTCAGCAGTTCCTTCGACTACCCCGCAAGGGATGTAGGCGGGATATATGTACTTATCTAGATAAGCCATAAGACGGGACATCCCGCAGACGTAGCTAGCATGCCAACCTGATGTTGCTATCGCAGGCTTGTGCGCTTCCGCTGGCGACGCCTGCAATTTCCGACCTGCCACTCAGCAGTTCCTGAGACTACCCCGCAAGGGATGTAGGCGTGATATATGTACTTGTCTAGATAAGCCATAGTCGGTCTACAAGACGTGGACATCCTGCAGACGTAGCATGCCAACCTGATGTTGCTATCGCAGGCTTGTGCGCTTCCGCTGGCGACGCCTGCAATTTCCGACCTGCCACTCAGCAGTTCCTGAGACTACCCCGCAAGGGATGTAGGCGTGATATATGTACTTGTCTAGATAAGCCATAGTCGGTCTACAAGACGTGGACATCCTGCAGACGTAGCATGCCAACCGGATGTTGCTATCGCAGGCTCGTGCGCTACCGCTGGCGACGCCTGCAATTTCCGACCTGCCACTCAGCAGTTCCTCCGACTACCCCGCAAGGGATGTAGGCGTGATATATGTACTTGTCTAGATAAGCCATAGTCGGTCTACAAGACGTGGACATCCTGCAGACGTAGCATGCCAACCGGATGTTGCTATCGCAGGCTCGTGCGCTTCCGCTGGCGACGCCTGCAATTTCCGACCTGCCACTCAGCAGTTCCTTCGACTACCCCGCAAGGGATAGACGCGTGATGTATGTACTTGTCTAGATAAGCCATAGCCGCTCCACAAGACGTGGACATAGCATGCCAACCGGATGTTGCTATCGCAGGCTCGTGCGCTTCCGCTGGCGACGCCTGCAATTTCCGACGTGCCACTCAGCAGTTCCTCCGACTACCCCGCAAGGGATGTAGGCGTGATATATGTACTTGTCTAGATAAGCCACAGTCGATCCACAAGACGTGGACATCCCGCAACCTGCCACTCAGCAGTTCCTTCGACTACCCCGCAAGGGATGTAGGCGTGATATATTTATGTATCTAGATAAGCCTTGGTCGGTCTACAAGACGTGGAAGTCCAGCAGACGCAGCATGCCAACCGGATGTTGCTATCGCAGGCTCGTGCGCTTCCGCTGGCGACGCCTGCAATTTCCGAACTGCCACTCAGCAGTTCCTACGACTACCCCGCAAGGGATGTAGGCGTGATGTATGTACTTGTCTAGATAAGCCATAGTCGGTCCACAAGACGTGGACATCCCGCAACCTGCCACTCAGCAGTTCCTTCGACTACCCCGCAAGGGATGTAGGCGTGATGTGTAGGTATACAGGGTGTTAGGGACGGTGTAACGAAAACTTTGCAGGCGTGCTCAGACCATGAAACTGAACAACTTTTACTATGGAGCCAATGGTGGGAAACGAAAAAAAAAATCCGGTTTCCCATACAAAGTCAGTCGGCTGATCGTGAATTTTGTATGGGAGGTCGGAAATTTTTTTTCGTTTCCCACTATTGGCTCCATAGTAAAAGTTGTTCAGTTTGATGGTCTGGTCATGCCTGCAAAGTTTTCGTTACACCGTCCCTAACACCCCGTATACTTATCTAGATAAGCCATAGTCGCAATAAGACGGGACATCAGCAGACCAGCAGACGTAGCATGCCAACCGGATGTTGCTATCGCAGGCTCGTGCGCTTCCGCTGGCGACGCCTGCAATTTCCGACCTGCCACTCAGCAGTTCCTCCGACTACCCCGTAAGGGATATAGGCGTGATATAAGTATTTACTGTGGACGTCCTGCAGACGTAGCATGCCAACCGGATGTTGCTATCGCAGGCTCGTGCGCTTCCGCTGGCGACGCCTGCAATTTCCGACCTGCCACTCAGCAGTTCCTTCGACTACCCCGTAAGGGATATAGGCGTGATATAAGTATTTACTGTGGACGTCCTGCAGACGTAGCATGCCAACCGGATGTTGCTATCGCAGGCTCGTGCGCTTCCGCTGGCGACGCCTGCAATTTCCGACGTGCCACTCAGCAGTTCCTCCGACTACCCCGCAAGGGATGTAGGCGTGATGTATATATGTACTAGATAAGCCATAGTCGGTCTACAAGACGTGGACATCCCGCAACCTGCCACTCAGCAGTTCCTCCGACTACCCCGCAAGGGATGTAGGCGTGATGTATATATGTACTAGATAAGCCATAGTCGGTCTACAAGACGTGGACATCCCGCAACCTGCCACTCAGCAGTTCCTTCGACCACCCCGCAAGGGATATAGGCGTGATATGTGTACTTGTCTAGATAAGCCACAGTCGGTCTACAAGACGTGGACGTCCAGCAGACGTAGCATGCCAACCGGATGTTGCTATCGCAGGCTCGTGCGCTTCCGCTGGCGACGCCTGCAATTTCCGACCTGCCACTCAGCAGTTCCTTCGACTACCCCGTAAGGGATATAGGCGTGATATAAGTATTTACTGTGGACGTCCTGCAGACGTAGCATGCCAAACGGATGTTGCTATCGCAGGCTCGTGCGCTTCCGCTGGCGACGCCTGCAATTTCCGACCTGCCACTCAGCAGTTCCTTCGACTCACACACACCCTGTATTACATACACTTGTGCTTGACTTGTCTGTTTGTACTGTTATATTGTTTGTAATACCTAGTTAACAAGCGTATAAATGTAACTTTCTTTCTTTCATAAATTATTTGTATTTGTATTTGTTTACAAACAACAAACGAAGAACTGCCGCTCACTGCAATAAAAAATATTTAACTTCCCTACTCTCTTAATTCATGTAAAATAATCATAGTACTAGGGTACCTACATACAAATACCCTAATGAAATTTCAGTGTAGGTATTTATCTTTATAAAACTTGATTTAATGGCATTAGTAATTAAAGGTTATGTATGAATATAAGTAATCTGAATAAAATTACAAACAATTCAATTAGCAGTACGTCGGCGCCTAGACTATAAATAAATAATTAATTTAGGTATGTATTTTATTTAGAATGCACATGGGTTAAAACAGTACGTAATTCCTTTCCTATAAGAAAACAAAATTCCAGAGGCAGAAAAAAAATTACGATAAAAAATTACGATAAAAAAAAGTCGAAAAACCGGCAAAAAATTTAGTGTTTCAAAATATAAAAAAAAGAATCGCCCCCGGGTGGGCTTGAACCACCAACCTTTCGGTTAACAGCCGAACGCGCTAACCAATTGCGCCACGGAGGCCGATGTGTGAGCGCTCGAAATAGCCGACCGCAAGCCCGAGCGTAGTAGAGTATGTCTGACAAAGATGGAGATACGAATAGAAGCACCTCTATCTACCTGCGCAAAACTTAAACCTGTTCTCAGCCTTTTACGGCTTTGTTCCTCTGAGAGGCACGATGACCCTGGGCTTGTTCCTTATAAAAAAACTAAGGCTTATTCGAGAGAACTGGACAACAAAATGATTCAAGCTCGAGGTATTTTGTAGTGGAAGCTGAGTTATGCGAGTGAGGTTATGTTGACAAGTTAGTTTCGGCAATAAACTAACGATTTTTAAATGAAAGAGTGGGTTTAAAAGCTGATTAGTTGTTCTAAATGTGTTTTACTGTTGTTATGAACTGCAGACAGTAAAATATTTTGGGTCTCTTGCGTGTTTTTAGTGATTTTTAACTGATACTTGCCTTGCCATTGTTGTGATTTGTTTACCTACCTGTGAATCCATCTTGTGATAGAAAAGGAAAGTTCTTCTATTATTTACAATAAATTCTAAGTTCCTATTACCTATTTTCGTGGTTGTGATTATTTTCATTTTTGTGTATTACAAGAATTAGGTATCGAAACTTACCTAAACCAGAAGTGGTCTAAAAAGTGTTTTAATCTTTGACAATGTCTTCGAGAGTGACAGGCACCTGTTGCACTGCATCAGTGGAACGCGCTGGTCTTCCAGGCCTTCTTCGAGACCTGCAGCGTCTCTCTGAAGACCAAGATTCAGCAGACATCGTCTTCATACTCGGCACTGCGGAAGAAAAAATTTACGCACATCGAATCATCTTAGTTGCAAGGTAAGTAAAAAAAATGCAAAAAGTAATTTCCCGTACCGGGAATCGAACCCGAGCCTCCTGGGTGAAAGCCAGGTATCCTAGCCACTAGACCATACGGGAGATGTCAGGTGAGTCGAAAATGCAAAATATAAACAGAAAGACATATTTAGAGCAAAAAGAAAACTTAATATTATATTATGATTTTAGTATTTTTATTATGCAAAATAAAATAGCATTAATAAATTCTGAAAAAAATATCTCTTGTCCGTGGCGTAATCTAATCTTGCTCGGTTGTAAACTAAACCGACGACAAACGATGATGCGACGCCACAGGCGACGCTACTTCTTTGGCTGCGTAGTTACAAAAAGCGACGGTAGATGGCGCTGTACATAATAATGAGATGGTAGAGTAAGCTCTACATTTTTGTACAAAAATATTCTTGTGCGCGTAATAAAGCGATATTATGAAAAGAAATAGCATCAAAAATAAATAATAGAAATGTAATAAATAAAGAAGCATTCTTATTCCATATTCCAGGCCTCATTGTATTTTTTGTCGGCAAAAGTTTTCTTCAGACAGAACTCAATAGAAAACTATTAAATAAAGTCCACTGTCCGTCGGACATAAATTATGTATTCGGTAACAAAAATATTACGAGTCGGGAAGAATCCGGCGGGCAATTTACATGGAAATCGGAAAAACAGTGGATGTGGCAGAGAATATTGGGCAGGGAGGGACTCAGGAATATTGGGAGGGCATATAAAGGTGTTCTAGCAAATCAAATAAGCGATTAAATTGTATACCTAACACGAGAAGTGTAAAAATTTGGTATTCAATGCCCTAAGCATTTTTCTGCTATCGAGTTCAATTCAATCGTCAAGCAGCAATATCAATATCTTGGAATTCCATCATCCATTACTGCCCGGTGGCTAAGCATCTTATGTAGTTTTCAGGCATTCTTCTTTTGTTTATTTTCGGCCAATTTGATTTCGGTCAATCAGACAGCAGAGCAAGTTTTAAGATAAGCCACTTGTCTATGACCATTTTATCCGTATCCTTTGGAGCCGGCTTAGAATATCATCACCCTATTTCTTTAGTGGGTGTCGTAAGAAGCGACTAAAGGACTCGAAGGTTTCATGTACATAATATTGCAGGCTGATAACCTGCCACTATAGTGATACACGGCAATAGCAAAAACGGCCCACAAATATTTGTTAGACGTGGTGATAACGACCATGTTTTTACAGACACTGACGCTCTGCCTACCCCGCAAGGGATAAAGGCGTGTTTTATGTATGTATGTCCATGCTGTATGTATCCTGAGGCTGGTCCTGTACTGTAGGCGGGATAGTCGGATATCTGCCCAACATGTGGCCGGTTCCGGAAAACTGGACTCAAACAAGCGACTTGGCCAAGTTATGCCAAAACTTTCAGAAGTTTCTTCTGTAGCCGGTTCAGCTCATGGAGGAATGTACTACGTTTAAACAGGGTTACCATTATTAGTAATGACCTAATGACGTTATGATATTCTAGTAAACTTAATGAAATAATACCGTAACATGGATGAAGTCATTATTCTGCCGTACAGAGCCTAAAACGCAGTATCTGCATTATTGCCATTTTTTTTAAATGTTGAACCTTGACAGTCTTGACACCCACATCACAAGTTTTATGACAATTTCTCCGGATTTTTGATAAAATAACTGAAAGTTGAAATAATTGAAAGTCGATTTGCAGTAACTGATGACAAAATGGCAAATAAATGTAACAATACCAATTAAAATGCAGCATCTACAGTTATCAACGAACATTACTGATTAAAATGCAGTAATGAATACAGAAACTGCAATGCAGTTTGTAATTTATATAGTTATGTTAAGGTAATATACCGGCTAAAGTGCAGTAAAAATCAGATACCTACTGCATTTTAGTTGGAAAATTTGTATTATTGATAAACTAAATCGCAGTATCTTGATTATAAACAGTACATACTGTATGTTACTTGGGAAATTTATTTTATAAATGGGCGGAACTTACCACCTAAATTGCAGTATCTTAATTCGAATCAGCACATACTGCATATTACTTGAGAAATTTATATTATTAACGGGCTTAATTTACCACCTAAATTGCAGTATCTTGCTTCTATGCAGCACATACTGCATGTTATTTGGGAAAACGGTATTATTAATTTGTCTTAATTTACAACCTAAATCGCAGTATATTGATTCTAAACGGTACAATCTTGGTTTTATTGGAAGGCGCTTCTTAGGATATGTATAGTCAAGATGGACTATGGCGAATCCGCGAGGCATATCGGTCTCACGAGTGTCTTGCGACAACTCTTGTGAGTTTCGTCCTCTACGAAATGAAGGTGAAACAACCATTACAAAACGAAACGCACCTAAAAGGCAAATTAAATAACTTTAATTAGAGCTAGGCAATTATCAAGCGTCTCATAACTTCACCAACCGCTTCCGCTACACGTAATCCTGATAAGTGGGTATATTTGTATTACATTTTAGCCCTTCCTCCGTAATCGTTACTATTTTTGGAAGCCCGCACCCGTCGTTCACCCGGTGCACCAAGCGTTATGAGGAGCGATCTTCCAGGTCTGTTTTTGCTTGTTGCTCCTCTAGCTTCGCAGCAATTAGGGCCTGTTCAGCCTCCGCCTGTTTCTCGATCAGGGCTTGTTTGGCTAGAAGACGATTTTTGACATGCTATTTTTATAAGATAGCGGTAACTGCGAGCTATTATTTAGGTTTACAAGTTAAAACGCAGCAAAGTAGGTGAGATACTGCATTTTAGATGGCAATATTAATTAAGTTTGCAAAAATTTGCAGTATCTTGCACAGATACTGCATTTTATGCTGTTTATATGAGAAAAAAATCTAGAATTGAAATGTAGTAACTGCAACAAATTTAAACATTTGTTTTTTTTTTTCGTAAACTGTGAGCTAAATGTAACTTATTTTTCTGTCCCTTCCTTCTTTGTAACTATACGTTTTTGATGGTAGTGAATGCTTTAACTGAAAACATCAGGAAATTGTAAAATAATTAGCTAAAGTAAGTAGTTTTTCGCTGTTTTCTCAAAACTGTCCGATTGCAGATACTGCGTTTTAGGGACTGCACGGCAGTATTAAAGTTATGGGTTAATTTAATTTGGTATTAACTGCCACAATTATAATGAACTAGCAGCCCGCCCAGCGGTTTCACCCGCTGCTACTTACCTGTTTTCCCGTAGAAATTGGATCTTTGCCCGTAGTAAAAAGTCCATTACTCCGATCCAGCAGAGGTAAATGTGCGAGCAGAAGCGGCCCGTCATGCTGAATAACTTTTACTTTGAAGCCATGGCCGTATCTCTTATAGTTTAGATGGGATGCTGGTGGTCTTCATCAGGTACTCCAGATCCTCGATGACCATGTGCCAGAAGAAGCAGCCCGTCATAGTGAACAACTGGGATGCTGGTGGTCTTCATCAGGTGCTCCAGATCCTCGATGATCATGCGTCAGCAAAAGCGGCCCGTAATGGTTAACAACTTTGTCTATGAAGCCATTGCCGTATCTCTTATAGTTTATATGGGATGCTGGTGGTCTACATAAAGTACTCCAGGCCCTCGTGACCATTTGCCAGCAGAAGCGGCCCGTCATGCTGAATAACTTTTACTTTGAAGCCATTACCGTATCTCTTATAGTTTATATGGGGTACTGGTGGTCTACATCGGGTACTCCAGCCAGATCCTCGATGACCATGTGCCAGCAGAAGCAGCCTGCCATGCTGAGTAACTTTTACTTAAAAATCATTTCCGTATCTCTTATAGTTTAGATGGGATGCTGGTGATCTTTATCAGGTACTCCAGATCCTCGATGCCCATGTCCCAGCAGAAGCAGCCCGTCATGATGCACAACTTTTTCTATGAAGCCATGGCTGTATCTCTCATAGTTTAGATGGGATGCTGGTGGTCTTCATCAGGTACTCAGATCCTCGATGACCATGTGCCAGCAGAAGCGGCCCGTCATGGTGAACAACTTTTTCTATGAAGCCATGACTGTATCTTTTATAGTTTAGGTGGGATGCTGGTGGTCCTCATCAGGTACTCCAGATCCTCGAGGGCTGACAAAAAGTAATCCATGTCCTTCTTTACTATGCTAGTAATATCAGTGCCAAATTTCGCGAAGATCAGTAAAGCGGTCTGGCTTTTTTGGGTAATATCCGCTGTATTTCCCGCTTTTCCTGCTGCTTACCGTTTTCCCGTGGAAATGAGGAATTTTCCCGTGGTAAAAAGTAGCCTATGTTACTCAGGAATGTTGTAGCTTTCTAATGGTGAAAGAATATTCGAAATCGGTCCAGTAGTTTCGGAGTTTATCGATTACATACATACAAAAAAACAAACAAACAAACAAAAAAACAAACAAAGTTTTCCTCTTTATTATATTAGTGTAGATGATTCATATGTGAACGTAGTACAAAGTTCGTTGCATGTTGAATCGTTTGTGTTTTCTGTTAAACTTGTTTTATCCGCGTTTTATCCCTTAGTTATCTTCAAGCAGCAGATACAACAAGGAACCTACTATGAAAGACTAACACTAAGAAAAGCTAAGGTAAAGAAAATATTTAGAGCTGAAAACCTATCAAGACAAGAAAATTGAAGCTGAACGACTTTCCCCGAGCTATAATTTTTAGACCTCCCATGAAATTGTGACGCTATTTCGTATGGCAGGAGGTTCAAACATTTTGTTCACTTTTCCCCATATTTCCACCCCCCTGAAACTCGCAAGGCTGAAACCGCGACTTGTTTTCAGTTTGCAAGTTAATTACACATCAGCCATCAGCCATCAGCTGCTCTCGAACGCCAAGCGAAGTAGATAAATCCGCACTAGTGTTGATGAGAAATCTGTTATGAGGAAGAGGAAGCAACAAGCTTAAAGTAAGAGGATTCGGATGAGGATGAGGATTTTTTGAGGGTGAGGATTGATTGAGGATGAGGAAGATGAAGAGCAAGAGGAAATTGTAGAGTAATATCTAAAACGAAAAATAGACGGAGAGAAAGACTAATTCAGTTTAGATGTTGTGAAGTATTTTTAAAGAAAAAATATCATATATGAGGAAGCTGAAGCGGAAGAGGAATTTTATCCTGTATGTGGGTGGACGAGAAACTTCAAAAATTGCGGAACTTCCACATAATGAGGATGCGGAAGAGGAATCCTTACCAACACTAATCCACACAACGCTTGCATCGTGCGATGTGACGTCATCAATCATGCCCCCCCCTTCCCTCACCCTGCCGCCGACTCTGTAATTAAGTTTCGGTGGAATAGATCATGTTACCTGAAGATAACGCTTAGCAGTGGCAAAAGGTCCACAAATACCGGTTCATCGGTTTCCAGCTCAAAAATGTAGGTAGGTACAAATCCTTACTGTAAACTACTTTCAGTTACTATATTTTCACTCCGGCCTAACCTCGTTAAGAGGCTACTATACCGAGCTGAAAGATCGTGAACTGTCAGTTGATAAAAATGTTTCTATCTCATCTAAGCATCCCACCCGTCCCGCAGCCGTAAAAGAGACAGCTATAGCTCGCTACCGGAAAATTTGCATTCTGAGTTTACCAGGTTCCCCGTTCGAAATCGCCTTTTGATTTGTTGATAGTGGCATTATTTTTCTGCCAATAAAATATTCTATGCCCGTATCATTTGTTTTGCTGAAATTATTGTCATATTTAGAAGATACCAAGGCGTAAACTTGGTGATAATTTTAGAGCATTTTGCCAAGGCCATATCTTTTTTAAATGCATTATTACAACCAGAAAAAGAATATGGAGCATAGATCTAGTCCAGAAGAGTTACTGTGCCAAAAATTGAGTCGATCGGTTGCGAATTGGCAGAGGGATAAGTTGAAAGCGTTTGTATGAAAAATAATGAATGACTATTATAGATCCCTCTTAAAATGCCACCCTTTTCGCCACTGAATGGTCTAAATCTAGTCTATCTAGCGTTTTGAATTCGTCCTCAGGACCTCAAAGTTTTTGGACGAAGGGATACAATATTTTTAACCATTTATCACCAAAACTCAGAGATTGTTCTCCAAAGTCTTTGCTTCCACGGTCTTCAATCTGATTATCCAGATGGTTCCGTGATTAAATAGGGCAGGAACCGGTGTCCCTGATTAGGTTCTTGTACCTACTGCCAAAGGTACTGCCTATAATTGCAGTTCCTAAAGTTACGTAGTCTGTGGCAGGTTAGAATTATCGCCCCCTATCGACTCGCGAGCGGGTAAAGCGTGTCGGAGTAAGTAGGTACCCTAATGAGCTAACATCATCAGCTAGTGGTATAAAGTCTAGATATTTTTTTTCAGACTTAGCTTCCCGTAAGTGTCGTAAAAGGGATTTGAGAGTAGATGTGCGTTGCAATTTTAGGCGACAGGCTGACATCCTGTCACTATGGTGATACACAGTCTTTTGAATGACTCTCAAACTTTTGTCAGGCGTGGTGTGAATGGCCGTTTTGTACAGCTGTTTACCGTCAAATATGACCTATTCGAACGGCGGGCGGCCGTATACTACAACATCATTTTCCTGCCCTTATCCCAATTACTTGGGGTCGACGCAACATGTTTTGTATGAACACAAAGAATATGAAAAGAAGTATGAAAACACGCTTAACGACCGGCCGCCTGCCTGACGTCAACCCTCTTTGGGAATGCTATTGTAGGTGGTATTACCATAAGAAGTGTTATTATTTATTCTTATGGTATTACTGCCACCATACGGTTGACCATGGTCGGCAGATATGGTAGCCAAGGTCATACTCTACGTCACCTTTTACGAAACACCCTGAGTAGAATAGGGGTTGCAGAATTCTTAGCCGCTACTCGGCTACAACGTACTTGTACTACATATAACGTACCTTTCTAATAAATATACGTATGTACAATGTACCTACTTTTAAATAATTAACGATTCAGTGTAAGCACGCGTCAAGTTCGCAAATTGGAGTTCTTTCCAACACGCCGTGAGTTGGGACTTGGCTGGAAATTTGTTAATAACTTGCCGCTGATGTGTCACCTAACGTGATACCAGATTTGCGGAGAATTTTGGTATTATACTACAACCTGTCATCATCATGAAAGGTAACAACATTCCCCTAATTTAGGGTTCTTTCTGCAATGAGGCATTAATTACCACGCTTAAAGTTTGGCGAATCCAACATCTTTCAAAAGTTTTTGCATTTGGATACCTACATTTCTCACTCGCTTTTTACGACACCCACTTCTGCGATTGGGGTGATGCAATTCTAACTAGAAACGAACCTGCGGATCGAAATCCTACCTATACCCATTAATATCGAACTACTACACCGACTACACCATAGAGACAGTTAATCTGCACATCCCCTGACAGTTTACACAACAAAACAATATCCGCCTAAATTGTCCCTGGAGCTGGCAACCCAGCTGTTCACCAGGCAAGATTGATCACTGCGAGTTGACGAAACTTTTTAAATTAATCATATTTATACCACGAACGCACCTGCTGCCGTCTCGTAGCCGAAATTGGATTTAAAACAGATCAGGCAAATTCTGCATTAAAATAATACCTAAAATTATGGAGTTACATTTGGGACTGGAACGTTGAGCTTACTTTCGTAGCAGCAGTAAGCTTAGATTTCTCAGGAGCTGAAACTGCCCATGATAAAATTTAACAATTACCTACCTATAGCAAGAAATTCTAAAGAACATCATAGTAGGAAAGCTGTGGGGAAAACCTGGTGTCAGAGTTATTCAACCGCCTACTGTAAGTAGCAGGCCTCTGATATGGTTGTGTAACGACCGCCATCATAGACAGCAACCAGGACAGGACCGACGGCTTTAAGACTATCGTTTAGTGACATGGCTCGCGCGAAATGCGTTTTCCACATTTTATGCGCTATCTCGACTCCGGCGCGGGAAGCACCCACACATACAAAACCTTACGCATACATCAACGCGCGCCGGACAGCCGGGCCGCGCCGCGCCGCCGCCGCGACCGCGCCATGCTCCAGCAAGGCTCCAGCGGAACATTCATTACGATTTATATACCTACCTGAACTAATTGATCCTGAGATTGATCCTAGAATTCCACGAAACCGACCAGTCAGAGAGTGAAAACTAATTCAATAATAAAATTATATATAGGTACCTACTGTATTCTGTTGCAAGTAATTACTTTATTAATCGTTTAATTCATTCATTGCACTGATAAATAATAGAAAAAAATATACTAATTTTTTTTATAAACATAAATAATGAAATATCACGCCATAACATAGAAATACAATAATACAATATCACACGTCAATTTGCCTGCCAAGCGTGGTGAGTATCGCAAATACCCCCTTATAGGGAGATGCCCAATTCCAAAGTAGACTGTCTTGGCTGTTGTAGTTGTAGTAGATAGATACATAAAAATGTACAATATACACGAATAGTTGGTAAGACCGAGGGGTGTTGGATCATTTTTGACATTTTGCTTCGTAACACAAAATTCTATAAAGATAATTCGAATTTGATTATTACACCAATAGATACCAAATTTCATAAGCTTTCAAATGATATACACCTTAGAAGTGTACGTCTAATGTCTTTAATAAAAACTCAACTTTAGTTGAGCAAGTCATTTTGATCCAACACCCCTCATACCGAGGATTGTTGGATGATTCTACACCCCTCTGTACCTGACAAAGGGTGATGGATCATTTTATGTGAATGTCATTTCAATAAAGACTTATCAAAATTAACCAAATCCCACCAAAAACATTTACTTGTAAAAAGAACCAAGTCTCGCCTCTCAGTTCATCTACTGTAAAAAGTTGTGAGATCCATGTGATGCCAAGTCGGTTATTGATTTATTCAAGGACTACTTCAGGGAACTTTCATCTTAAGCTATAGCGTAATTAGGTAACAGACATCATCTTACAGTAACTATATCGATATTTAAAAACTTTTATATTTACAATAACTAGATTGACCCGGCCATCGCACTAGACCATCGTATCTCACAAGCAAATAGTGTGCGATTGCCAAGTCATTCTAGTTATTATAAATATAAAAGTTTTTAAATATCGATATAGTTACTGTAAGATGATGTCTGTTACCTAATTACGCAATAGCTTAAGATGAAAGTTCCCTGAAGTAGTCCTTGAATAAATCAATAACCGACTTGGCATCACATGGATCTCACAACTTTACAGTAGATGAACTGAGAGGCGAGACTTGGTTCTTTACAAGTAAATGTTTTGGTGGGATCTCATATCTTTTTGTAGATAGTCTTCCTATTTCTCTTATCTGGAACTACTTTTTGAGCCTCAGCTACAGATTTCCTCAAAGCTCATCCGCAAAGTTAACTTTGTAATCCTATACATTTGTATGGAAATACAAAGTTAGTTATGCGGTTGCAACCGAATTTGCAGAATGTTATAGTTTTCCCTTTATTCATACACTAAATACAAGGTGTATTCTAAATTTCAAGCTCCTCGGTCTGCTAGAAGTACCTTAGAATTTTGATGATCGGTCAGTCAGTCAGTCAGTCAGTCAGTCAGGCAGAAAATTAAGAAACTTTGACTAACTATAACTTCTAAACTATTGGTCCAAATTAAATGAAATTTGAAATGTATCGTGTCTACGCAGTGCTTGATAAGATATTTTAAAATGAGGGTTCTAAACTTATCGACAAGGGAGTTATGGGGGGGTCAATAATGGCCTGAACTGGTTCGAGAAAAGGATGGTACGGCCGTGCCGCTTTCAGCTCGACTTGGTGGGGGCACTACCGTGCCCCCAGATAATTCATTTCAAAGAATTATCTGGGGGCACAGTAGTGCCTACTATCTGGGTGCACAGTAGTAGAGAACTACCTACCTTTTCTCGAAGTACTTCGAAGTTTTTTGAACTCTCATATCTTTAGTTTTCGATATACCATATTGATCAAATTCTCAGGATATCTTGTAGATAGTAACCGTATTAAACATGCAATGTTTCAATTACATTGCTTTGACTTTTGATTTTATGTAGGGTCAGGTAGGCAACAGTGACTCGGATTTCTTCAATCAATAAAATTTTAAAGAAAACTTTGAAGTATCAAACTTAAATTCATATCTAAGATGTATTAATTATTACTCTTTCGTTTCGCATCATAATTTTTTACAATAACACTACACTTAGGTGACCAGACATATATTTCTAGAAAAAAAAAATGTACCGGTACCTGTCAACACTGACTCAACCCTTGTGGTACACAGTGACCCTAACAATTTATATGGACTTAGCAACCTTGTCGTACATGTATAATTTTTATTAAAACTATGCATTACCCTTTATTTGGCAAGGATATTTTCTTTAAAAAAATGCAATTTTGCGTGAATAGTCTGTTTTTTGACATCATTAGAGACATTAAAAAAAATGGTACTATACAGATCAAAATGTAAATAATAAGTGAGATAAAAATATAAATAAAAATACATATGTCAATTCCTTCGATGCTCTGTTCTTTATGTAGTCATATCAAAGTCAGTATTTACATTGTATCAAATATCAATCAAAACCAAATGGCCTTTAGATATGAACAAAGAGTTCGTAACATTTTCCTTACACTGAACATTGCCAATTATCCAGTCACAATTTTTAATGGTGTATTGGTGGGATAATACGTTATGGATATACACTGGATAGGATGGTACAATATGGAGACCAGCTCAAGTAAGACACTTGCACCGTTATGTCAACTCCTAGGCTGTTTACACACGACACCGCGGCGGTGGCAACACCGCTGCAGTAGTCTACCTTGGATTTCTATGCAGCCTTACACACGACGCCGTGTATGACAGCCGATGTGGCGCAGTGGTTAGTATGCCTGCCTGCCACGCAAAGGTTCCGGGTTCAATTCCCGGTGGGGTCACTCACAAAGTTGATATTTATCACTTTGTGAATTTGTTCCCAGTCTGGTTAGGACATTGCAGGCTGAACCACCTGATTGTCCGCAAGTAAGATGGTTCCGTGCTTCGGATGGGCACGTTAAGCCGTCGGTCCCGGTTGCTGTCTATGATGGCGGTTGTTACACAACCATGTCAGAGGCCTGCTACTTGTAGTAGGCGGTTGAAAAACTCTGACACCAGGGTTCATCGGGTCGTTGAACGACTCGGTGTCCCACACGAAAAGAAGAAGCGGCGCCGCGATCTTGACGGTGCTGTAGCCGCCGCGGTGTCGTGTGTAAACAGCCTTATACACGACGCCACGTGGCGTGCGGAGTCGTGTGTAAGGTTCCATACAAATTCAAGGCAGACTACTGCGCGTATCGTGTGTAAGTCTCCATACAAATTCAAGGCAGACTACTGCACGTGTCCTGTGTAGGGTTCTATATAAATTCAAGGCAGATTACTGCGCGTGTCGTGTGTAAGGCTCCACACAAATTCAAGGCGGACTACTGCGCGTGTCGTGTGTAAGGCTGCATCCAAATTCAAGGTAAGCTATTGCAGTGGCGCCGTGGCAGCAAAGCGACGGTGCCGCTGTCGCCGCGGTGTTGTGTGTAAACAAACAGCCTTATAATGTAAGAACGGTGCAAGTGCCAAACTATATAACCTGAGGTACGTACAAGGGGCAGAAAGAGGCACACTTGCATAGTAGTCTGCTCGTTAATGCTTCTACTTTTCGAGAAAATAAAGCTGATCCAACACCCCTCTGATCCAATACCCCTCGGTCTTCCCTACTTATTACTCTCATCTATACATATAAAATTGTAAGTAAATAAGCTATCTGTAAAGGAAAAATGAAAATGATACGAAAAAAGCGGCCAAGAGCGTTTCAGACACGCTCACAAATAGGGTTTCGTAGTCAGTCAACGTTTAAGTATCTTTCAGCGTTACAAAGTTAATTTTGTTGCTCGTTTGTTTGCAGCTGTATGGTTACCAACCGCAAATTGAAAAACTTTAATATTTCTTTAATCTTAAGTGGTACAGTATTCGTTATAGTTTTCATGGTAACTTCATATTAAGAAGTATATTCCATATTTTTTTCAAATTTTTAACATGCATACTTTAGGAGTTACAGCTGGAACAAATTATGGCTCAATAACGCCCCTTTTAAAAGCAAATATCTCGAGACAGAAACATTTTAGAGAATTTGTTTCAAAGAAACCTCCCCTTAGTTTTAAAAGGCCTATTCAATGATACCGTATTCAATATTACAGGAGAAAAAATTTTTTTTGCCCCTCTTTCACATGTATGGGAAGGGGGTCCAAAAAACAGTAAAAATATTTTTTTCTCAACATTTCTAAATTTGGGTCAACATGATCTATCTTCAAACCAAATTTGATGTCGATTGCTCCAAAACTGACGAAGTTATGAGGGCGCGGCATACAGACATACAGACAGACAGACAGACTTACCGAAGTGATAAGGGTTTCTAGAAGACTACGAAACCTTAAAAATGGTACTTAGGTAGTGCCCTCGCACTTCACGTGTCTTGGCGGGGGGCACTATCGTGCCGTTCGTGCCCCCAGATTTTCCGATGACATATCATCACATCACCACGTCTGTCACATTTTTGAAGGCCATCGCAGAAAATTCGTGTATTACTATAGTAACAGGTTGTTAGCCTGTCGCCCAAATTTGTAATACATGAAACCCTTGAGTCCCTTAGTCGCCTCCTACGACACCCGCGGGAAAGCATATTCTAAGCATAATAATAAAAAAAAAATATTAATAATAATAAAGCTGGTGTCTTCAAGGACTCACCAAGACTTGGCGTGTTTGTGGAGGCGTTGGAGTCGCGGTATGTGGTGGGTTTTAACTCATACATGCTTCGGGTCCCGACTGCCCACTTGGACGTCTTCACCTCGCCAGAGTTTTGGTCGAAGGGCGTTGTATTCCGTCGGTTTCGAGGAAGGATACGGAACGCAGCACCCAAATTATCTTAGTTTTGGTTTATTTTTTTATTGTGTTATTTTATGGTGTTTTTAAGTTTATTTTAAGTGTATAGTAGTATTTTATTTTTTATATTATATTTTATTTAGAATAGTTATGTCTGCTGCCTATTTACCCTATGATACAAGAATATTTTATATTTTTAGTTTAGGAAATAGTTAGCAACATAATTGTTTTTGTATAAGTTTACCTATTTGTAAGTATGTTTATTTATAATAAAGAATTTGAATTTGAATATACGATATTTTTCTCAAACATGCTAGGAAAATGACAATTTCTTTCAAAAAAACTATCCAGAAAGTTTGATATTGTCTGTGATTTTGTAATTTCTGAACGATTTCTTTTTTACACAACTGCAATGGATTCCAATACAACTTTTCTGGCGCGATATCGAAATCGTTCAGAAATTACGAAATAAAAAAAGAATAACTCCAAATCCACATCTTGACTTATTAATCAGTAAAACAACTTTTTATATCAAATTACTATAAAATAAATTAAAATCTTTATAATTTCCTAGCATTTTTTTGAGAAAAGCACTATGTAAGCCTCGGGGAAAATGACTTTGCTAGACTCGTATAATTAAACTCTACTCGGCAATCAAAGTCTTATTTTCCGTCCTCGTCAACAACCTACTATTATCGTACACATTCATAACCCCCCACTAGGACTCCCTGTCACGAGGTAACGGGGTGGACATAAGTGCACAGAAACATCGCAAAGAACACCTATACTCGGGAACAGAACAGATAGGTACTTAGTTTAATACCGATCGTTATTATTTTTGTCGATATTATCTCAAAATCCCAACTCTATTATCGTATGTATCGATGTTACTATCGTACATCCCTAATGTACGTTTACTTACCGTAACCCGCCCCCCATCCCGATTGTGCGATAGGGACAGTTGCAGGCTTCCTGAGAAATTCTCTCGAAAACAGTGCAAAATCGAGGTACGGGCGTTAACGTTTTACTACCCCTAAACTTCCACCGAATCCTATAATTTTGGTCTTAATCGCTTAGGTATGAATTGAACTAGGTTTGTACGTTTAGTTTTTAACCAAATTCTCAATATTTTTTATAGTTAAACGTGCTCAAACATGAACAACTTTCATAACCGAAAAAGTGTACTTTGGGACCTTATTATTTCGGAAAGTATTAATTATATCAAAAAAATAAAAACGTATAAACCTAGTTTTTGTGAGTCGCAATAAAATATCAAAAAATCAAATCCATTGGTTACCAATAAATATGATAAAAACGTTAACGCTTTTTGTATGAAAATTTACAGCTAAACGATCCTCTTAACGTGCCCATCCCAAGCATGGAACCATATTGCTTTTCGGACAATCAGGTCGTTCAGCCTGCAATGTCCTAACCAGACTGGAAACAAGTTCACAAAGTGATAAATATCAACTTTGTGAGTGACCTCACCGGGAATTGAACCCGGAACCTTCTGTGTCGCAGGCAGTCGTACTAACCACTGCGTCACATATCGGCTGTCAACAGCAAAGCTCTTATCGCAAGGAATAAGTGTTAGTTATAGTTGTTCAGTGGTTTATAGTTTAAACGCAGATTTTACGTCCTGTACGAGTACCTATACGTGCGCATTTCAACATTGCAAGCTTCGCGTTAAATAACATTTGTTCATAACGTAGTTAGTGCGTCTCGTTAGCAGCGATCTGTTGGTGTTGCCAGCTCCGGCGGTGTTGCCAGATACGCTGAAGTCGTAGAAGTAGAAGCAGGCAACACTGTAATCCGCGCCATTCACGACGCGCGCCAAATTACACCTTGCCACGGTGCTGCAACTTAAACCACAGAGAAAATAAACTACAGTGGTGTGTGGCAACTTTAAGTTACATAATCAATTAGTACCTAGGTAACGTCTACGGATTTGTCGTAGCCAGTCGAACGTAGCACGTAGCCTACAGCAGTGAATACGCAGTTTTCTTCATTGGATTTTTGGGCAACAAACATTCTATACAGTTGAGAAAATAAACTATTGTTACTCGCCAGACTGACAATTTTGGAGCGAATTATCATTATACTTTGTACTTTTTCGATTTTCGCTGTATCTTCAACGAAAATAGCATCACTAATTCTAGTGTAACACATCTCTAGGTTCAATATTCCCTCTCTACCAGTAGTGTGAAGGTAAAGAATCAGCCAAATGAAGCGCTAATGTTGATTCGTGTGATTCTCGTGTAAATCACTGCAATTTGCAATTTGTCTCTACTTGCCCCCGCCTCTACCGACCCCGGGGTGATAAAGTCGTTAATATGAAAGGGGATAATTTGAAACTCAACTGGAATGAATATGGATAGATATCATCCAATCATGTTATTATCTAAATCTCTTGAGTTGCATTTTTGTAGTCATTATAGAAAACCTGCAAAATAAAAATACTAAGTAGGAACTGCCGTATGACAACTATGACAAGACGAACGACCGGATAAACCCAGGAGTCAGAGTATCTAAACCGCCTACTAGTTAGTGGGCCTTAAAACCCTGACAAGACGACGTGGTTCGCCGACCACAAATTGGACTTCCAACATCCAACTAACTCCTAACCAGCTCTGCAAGTGACACCTCATTATCGCCGCGTCATTACTTTGCTGTGCCCACCACGCCTACGCTGCACTCCGCATTATGTGAGCACAGTCACACTGCGTAGACACAACTCGAAAAATACTCATCAAAAATAATAATCACGTCATGTCATAACTCCCTCGTTCCGCTATAATATCACCTCTGAGTGCTTTTAGCTTTTGTAAAACTACAAGCTTTTGTAAAATGTTGTCAGCCTGTCACGTAAAATTGTAATACACGACCGTCACCTCTCGAATCCTTTAGTCGTTTCATACGACACCCACGGGAAAGATGGGGTGATGCTATTTTAAGCTGGTACCACACGGCGATCTGTGAATCGACCATCTACGATCTAGCTTTCGGTTGATTGATTCCTTTTTATTTCTCATCACGTTTGTACGCGGTGCGGGTCAACATCAACATTCAACAGAAAATCCTATCAAATATTCTTTTCTTCAGCTCTCAAGCGCCAGCCCCTGTCACCAGAAGGTTGTGATTGAGATGGGAGTCACACGTTATGTCCGTTGGTGCGCTATTTTAGCGCTGCGTAACTCATTTACCTATTTTTAATGTAAATAGGTGAAAGTGAAATAAATAAACTAAACACAATTAATCATGTAGCAAAGGATCTGGCTATATTATATGACCGGCCGCCTGCCTGATGTCAAGCCCCTTTGGGAGGGAATGCTATTGTAGGTGGTATCACCGCCACCATACGTTTGACCATAGTTGACAGATATTCAGCCGAGTTCAAAAACTCCACGTCGGTCGTATGATGCGCAGCGCTAGGGGATGCGTCTGTCAAACTGTTTGACAAAAATTCATTTACGCGTTTAGTCAAACGGTTTGACAGACGTATCCCCTAGTTATTTTGCGTTACACAGCGCCAAAATACCGCAGTAATGGACGTGACGTGTGATTTCCTTACCCTGGACGGTGTCCTCTAGACACCTCGAGACGCTCCGAGTTGAAATGTTAGTTTAGGTCCAGAGATGTCCTGGTGTTTATTTAGGATACAATATTTATCGATGTAGCCAAGCTAGGGGCATTTTTAGTTCTAGAACTATGTGGACGTTGATATTTAAATTGAGTACTAGTATTCCAGGCTATTTAGACAATCAGGGACGTCAAACTAATTGTGTTACAATCGGTAGAAGAGGGTTGAAACCGGTGCTCCCGCTTTTCGGGTTAGCTCCGCGAAAACTGCATCGCTACTCTTTTGTTTTCATCGTTCAACTTGGTCAAGCTGTATGTTATCGAACAACTCATTCATGATGGATGACAGTCAACAGAAAATCCCATTTAAATATTCTTTTCTTCACCTCTCAACTTCAAGCCCCTGTCACCAGGAGATTGCGATTTACCCTGGAGATGTTCTTGAGACACCTTGAAATGTTAGTTTAGGTGCTGTGATGTTCTGGTGTTTACTTAGGATATCAATGTTGACTTGGTTCGAGATTCGAGACCTTAGATCTACAGACGTTACATTACGTTTTGTAGTCCTTGAGCTATGGTGGACGATGATATTCAAATTGATATCACAAAATATAGATTTTATAAAAGGTTCACTCGGCTTTGTTTCGGATTTTCGCGATTGGCACATAATACAAAGCCAGGCTAGCTACCATAGACAAATGAAACCCTTTTCGCGCAGCGCTACCGCGAATGTAATTTTAGTGCTCTGTGCTAGGTAATCTAAAAATATTAACACGTTCTGTGCGGTACCAGGTCAAAGACTTGATTTATGACTTGCTTAGCGTGCGGCTAAGAAAAGTATAGACTTCTCTGTCGTGCGAAGGGCATAACTTTAGCTTTGATCGTTGTGAGAAGGAGACAAATATATATTTATGATGTGTTACTTAAGTAGAGATCGAAGAAGTGGTCAGCTTATAACTAGGTTTTTTAGACCTGGTTCCGCACTGAAGAATTAAAATGTAAATGCAGTGCGGCACCAGGTAGAATACGCCTGGTTTCCCCGAGCACCTGGTGCCGCACCACGCGCGAGCTTCGCGCGGCTAGTGTTGTGATAGTATTCGATAAAATGCATGCGTGATCTTTATTTTTTCGTGATTGTTACAATAAAAAAAATCCACAAAAAGATCAATTTAAAAAAGTCGTAAAAAATTATTGTGTTGGGTGTTATGCAAAATTGAGAGCCAATCAAACCCGCAAATAACCCGATAAAAAAGTAAAAAAAAATGACGAGATGTGTTGAATGTAAAAAACAGTATCTACTTTCATGTTTTAATGAACAACATTAAACTTACTTAATTGCTTTTTTAATAAATCTTACAAAAAGTTATCGATGTTTTGATTTCCCAACACTAAAATTTGCGCAAAACTTCCCGTGTGCAGTGCGGTACCAGGTACAAAAGACCCGGTATTTTGTTTTAGCTATAGCTCCTAAACCAAACAAGCTATTCACGTACGCCTTCAGATTCATATAAATCAATTCATAATTAATGATGGCAAATGATATTTTCTTGTTTTTCATTTTAAATTATGTCAAAAGAAGGATTTTAGTTTTTTTAACGTTACCAGGTTTAACAGACCCCGTAACGCCACAACGGAAAGTTTAGCACCAGGTGAATTACGCCTGGTCCCGCAGTAACGGAAAGTATCCAAAAATTGCCGCCGCTTTGAACGTGTTAAAACAGTAAAAGCTAATAAAGAACGTCGAAAATGATTCTGAGCCAATTTTAAAACCAAGAAATATGACGTTCGTGTCAACCACCTTACCCTGAGATTCTGGTTATCCTTTACACCCAACCCGGAATCCTTTACACCCAATGCAAACTCTTCAAATAGATGCAAGAGCAAGAAAGCGACACTTCTTTCTAAAGTGTCATCTGTAGGACACCCACTTGACCACGAGAGCTCGTGAGCTCAACCAGTTAACCAGAGAGGAATCCCCCAGAGAGGTGGGCCGAGCCCAAATAATATTTAAGTGCTCACAATGACTAAAGGGAATGCCTGGAGCCTTGGCATGGCCTCTCAGGAGGGTTCCATTTCTATGTACCTACAAAAAATACACAACAGGTGTTTGCTAGACTAGAATTATTACCACCTACATAGGCAACCATGTTCCAACATCGTCTGCCTGCATCATCCATCATTTACCAACCGGTGAGATAGCAGACAAATGCGCAATCTAATTAAAAACATATAAAAAAAACAACGAATAGTCCGACAAGTTCGTGCGCGACCTTCCTGCGGGGTACAGACGGGGGGGCGACGTGCGGCGCGGATGCACGCGTCTCCCTTCCCCGCTACACCTCCCGCTACCCGCTGACATCTCCCCCCTCCCAACGTCTGTCGTCGTCCTACGGAAGGTCGCGCACGAACTTGTTGGACTATAGATGGTTCTCAGTTTGGCGGTCAGACAACGTTGCGGGTTGCGATAGAAGAACACCAGTGATAGCAAAATATCTGTAGGTTTATCCAATGTGTTAGAGGGGATAGAATTTCCTAGAGGTGAGGCGGTGTGTCCCTATTCTCACTATCCAAATAAAGGAATTCCCTGCAATATTGCATTCTTATGAGATTTGGACGAGACGACGGAACGACGACCGTCTGCCAGGAAATGAGGCATTTCATCAAAATTGAAGAATTTACGGAAGAATTTCGTTGTACCTAGATATTTTAAAACTGTTGCTACGCCTTGGAAAATCTACAACAGTTTGTTGTAAAAATAAGTTATTCAATTCATTCATGAAATTTCGCCTCAATTTTTTTATGCGCCTCAACCCAATAAAATTTAAAATTATTTCGTTCTTGGGTATACTATACTTAGTTAATAGTACCTCTAGATGTTTTTAGTAATGCCGTGTCGTGTGGTGCCGGTCGGTATTTACGACTACACCCACAGGTAGATATGGGGTGATCCTATTCTAAGCCGGCAGCACACGGCATCCCCCCTGCAATACTGTTTTTTGGACCCCATACATGTGAAAGGAGGGCAAAAAATTTTTTTTTACTTGCGATATTGATAGATCTTTTAATTTGCGGTTGGTAATCATACATTCAAGCAAACGAGCAACAAAATTAACTAGGTAACGCTGAAAAACATGATAATATGACGTTGACGAATATGTTGACTACGAAACCCTATTTGTGGGCGAGTCTGACACGCTCTTGGCCGTTTTTATTAGTTTTATAGGCAGGTTCACCGTTTACCAACAACAAATATTTTTTGTTAAATTATCCTTTAGGTACCTTTCATGAAAACTGAATCGCGTAGTGTTGAAACGGGAGCCGTTACGAAAAGCTTTTGTTACGTTGTGTTTGAAGTCTCCACGTGCGAAGTGTAATTGGGTCATTATTCAGATTTCGATTCTCCGCGTAAGCTGCGTGGCAAATTTTAATTTAAGCAATTTGAAGATGATGACAATGAAATATGATTCTGTATATTTTCACGATTATAGAACAGTTTGGTGCTCCTTGCTAGCACAATTACTTTTCGAGAAATTTAATTTTAAAATTTTGTGTGCCACGCAGATTACAAATCAAGCCACGCAGATTACACAGCCAATTTTATCTTTGTATTTCCATTAGTTTTCTATAAGCTTTACTTGAAACATGATTATTCTTGACTTAAGTCTAGGTTATAAGGCAAAGATGGAGTCTGTGGTGGAGACAGGTCATGGAAAATAAGTCTTTATTCACTACTACCATAAAAAGATTATAAGGTTTTATGATTTTGGAATCAACAGATGCAGGTAATTAGCTTCTGTCTTTCAGTGTGCATAATGAAAGACGATTCAGAGTGCTTAGTCCGAATTGGTGGATTGGCAACTAAATATGGATGATATCCCGCCAAATATACTTACAGGTGTTCTATGGTGGAAAGGAGCTGGCGGAATAAGGTCGTGGAGGTCTTGGTTTAGCATAATTTTGAATAAAAATATGATGAAGACTGCTAGGCAGGCCATGTTGCGACAAAAAGCAAGGCTGTGTAGACCAGATATGTGTTGTATTGAGTTCCATCAAATCAAGAGCAACTTATTGACTAAGTCATCCAAGGGGTGGCCGGATTTCTACACACATGATCAGGCTTGAGATTTATATGAATTCTTTAATGCAAACATAATCAATAACAATTGGTGATACTTAAATTTAGTTTCAAGGGTGAGCTTGTAAGCTTAGTTTTATAAGAAAGTAGTGATTTTTAGGCTCCAAAGTGAAATCGAAGTTCAGGATTGATGACAACTCAATGCCTAGTCAAGCTATTCGCAATGACAGAAATAGGTAAGTGTACTTCAGAAAAGTAGTTGTCTAGTCGAGAGGACTACTTTCAAATGCAATAAAGCTCCTGTGTCGTGGTAGCATTGAATGAGACCAGGGCTTTCTCTATAGAACGCAATTTCCGCTCTGCCGATTTGGACTTGACAATGTCTCTGTGACGGTACTGTCTTCTGCACATCTATGAATACCAAACTGAAGTAGTTAAAAGCTGTTCTGAAGGAAAAAAATCGCCGAGAGACTAGAACCTTGAGGACCACAGGCATCAATGGCCATGAGGTCAGAGAGATAGCTGTTATTGATTACAAAAACCAGCTGGGTTGTCATAAACAGGAAGCTTTCTGAGGTGCCAGGTCAAGGTTTCTGCCAGATCTTTTCCAGCTAAAAGCCTTCGAAATGTCAAGCGAAGTGGCAAGGTCGCCACGTTTGCCCAAGCTTACGCAAAAAGATTCTCAGTAGTCTTAGGTGAAAGTCATATTGACGGCCGCAGTTGGTAGGGGCAACTAACAAGTTAACTCACCATGGCCTAACTCCGTCAATTGTAGTAGATTTAAATAATATCAGGAAGATTTGACAGACATTGTGTCGCCCAGGACACGGTTATGGAATACGCAGGGTTGCCTAAGCCTTTTGCGACCCTCTCGGCCTCCCTGGGTGGATCCGAAAGAAAGAAAAGTCAGCTGCAGGTGTTTGCTGCACATTAGACTTATATGACACGCGTCTGATGGAGACCTTCTTCCTCACCATGACGTAACAGTTAATCGAACTAACGCTATCGCCCTGTTTATGAACCAATGATACCTACATAACATAAGCAAGTTAAGGGGGCTTTGGCATTGTATTTCTTTTAGAAATAGGTAGTACAAGCGGAGATCAATTCAGCAAGATTGTCTGCACAAGTGATAAATGGCATCGGAAAATTGCTGCGAGACATAATTAGGTGGTTGAATAGAGCCAACGTACAGTATGTTTTGACAAAACATGCACTCAAATCCATCAAAATTGGTAAAAATTCTATGTCCAAAGTATAACGTTATGAAAACTCAAAAACTTGATGATATTTATCAAAAGAATTCTTTCCATGTGTTTTTTAATGAATATTAGGAAAAAGAATAGTATTTAAAATGGTTATTTCAACCCTTTTTTAACTCTTAGAACCATTGTGTAATCTGCGTGGGAAGAATTGTAAGCTGCGTGGGTATTTTGCCACGCAAATTACTCCACGCAGATTACAAAAACAGAGTATTTTTGATAATAACTCGGCCATCTTTTATTGAATCTAAATAAAATTATAGACCAATAGTCCCGACTATATTACAAATCAGCCCTGTAAAAGACGAATCTCTAAGAGTATTAATTCTAGAAGAAATTTGAATCCACGTAACTTACATGCAAGGGTAGTAAAACTTGTGTCAGCCCTTATTTTTGGAAATATTTTTAGTTCTGGGCACTGAGGTGCCCACTCACTCTGCTTGATTATTGAAGCATATCATAATAATTTGAGGAACAAAAACACAGCTGGATACGGTTATAATCTTAGAAGTTATGATCGATTTACCGCGCTTGGGCTAACTGTCCGAAATTGTGTGACCGATACATATTCGGGTTTATTTTTAAAATTACACGCATTACATATTTTCTTCATCATTCACCTAATATATTGCTTTATGACGATTATTTTGATATACAATAGATACGTACAAAACATAAGGAAAGTAGTAAAATCATAATTTGTAAAAAGTTAGTGCGAGGTGTGACACGCGGAGAACACCAAAAATCCTCCCGTTTTCAACTTTCAGACTGGGTTTTGAAATACTAAGTGAATATAAAATAAGACTTTTTAATCCATTCCACATAGGTATTGAAGTGTTAAATCATGTCCAATCGATCGATATGTCCAAACATGTATAGTTTAGTATTTACAACCCTGTGACCGAAATTTTCGACCCTTTGAAGAATGACCCAATTGGTAAAAGTTGTTGGAACGCTGTTTGTTTGTTTGTCAAACTGTTTGCCTGGGAATTCGCTGTTTACGTATTCAGAATGAAGTGGATAGGGCGCTGTTCGGTAGGTAAATGATACCTTGTCGAACAAGTGAAAACTAATTTTTAAATCCACGACTGTTTACTGTAGTGGTGAACATTCCTAGTTAAATATATCTATCACTGAAAACCGCATCAAAATCAGATCAGAGGTTTTGGAGATAATTAGCAACATATGTTTGCACAAACACAAAAATAATTAAATTCAATGATAATACATGATAATGATGATCTCTCCGACCGATTTTAGCCATGACGACCACATCTACTCCTAATGATACATACTTCATTCTGGTTAGTAGGTGTAGGTATCGTCCGTTTCGTTATGGGTCATTATCACCACATCACATTAACGACTAAAGAGATTGAAACGTAAATTGTTATTAATTACAATTGTTGACTGGTTCTGGTTGGTTGACTTTTGTTTAGGCACCTTTTCTGCCAACTTTGAAATAAGAGTAGAAAACAAAATCCACGTCTGCAAGAATTTAATCAAGCAGAAAAACACGAAGCTAATTTCCTACAATGTCCACGCTTTCCTTGGTTTTCCCGGGTGGGGTGTCCGTCAATTAGCTCGGTAGTTCGGACATCAGACGGACAACGGACACGGCAATCAGAGGCCCGTCAGAGGAACACGAGGGAGATTCGATTATAACGACGCTAAATACCTGTTTCTACAAGATACTGTGATGTGACTGAAAAGGAGTAGGTAATCAAACACAACACTTTGACATAGGGCCATGACACGTTTTCGACCAATCAAAAGACAGCGCGCCCCTTTAGCTCCCAGCTTTCCTTCTCATTTCAGGGAAAACCCCACAGAATCGATGCGCGACGCGACGCGCATCATGACATCTGTCAGGCAAGCGATCGTCAGCCGTTGTCGATGGGACACACGTCTCACGGGTGTCACAACCGAGCACCAGTTCCCTAATTTGTGCGAGTGCCGCTTTATTTGTCGCACATCTCACGACTCCGACGATCACTTTTTTGACAGATGGCATCTTACGTCTCACGTCTACTCTGTTGTGTAACCTTAGCTCCCAGTTTTCCTTCTGATTTCATTAGAGCGGACATCAGACGGACTCCAGACGGACAACGGACACGGCAATCAGAGGCCGTCAGTGGAACGCGCGGTAGATTCAATTACAACGACGCTAAATGCCTGTTTCTACAAGATACACTACAGATAGATGATGTGGCAGGGAAAAAAGTATGTCACTTTGACATTCGATCATGCATGACGTATTTTCGACCAATCACTAGATAGCGCGATCATGCAGCACATCAGACGGATAAACGGACTCGGCAATCAGAGGCCGTCAGTGGAACACGAGGGAGATTCAATTACAACGACGCTAATTGCCTGTTTCTACAAGATACTGTGATGTGGCAGGGAAAAGAGAACTTATTATCACAACTTCACAACACTTTGACATTAGGTCATAATCATAACACATTTTCGACCAATCGCAGGATAGCGTGCCCCTCCACAGAATAGACGCGCGACGCGACGCGCAACATGACATTCTGTCAGACGTGTCAGACATATGATCGTCAGCTGTTAACGATGCGACGCGCGTCTCACGTGTGTGGCTATGTCTCTACTGTTTCATATTTTTTATGTGGAAACAGTTTCAAGCACCAAGAAGTCACACGTCTCCCGTCTCAAGTCTCATGTTTCACGTCTTATGTGTGGAGCTAGAGCGAGCTCCCAGTTTTCCCCTTCATTTCATTAGCGCGAGCGAACATCAGAAGGACATCAGACGGACATAGGACACGGCAATCAGAGTCCCGTCAGAGGAACGAGTGATGGATTCAATAACACCGACGCTAAATGTCTGTTTCTGCAAGATACACTACAGATAGATGATTTGGTAGAGAAAAAGAGTGCCAAATCATCACAACACTTTGACATTAGGTCATGCATGATACGTTTTCGACTAATCACAAGATAGCGCGCCCCTTTTAGGTGCAAGCTCCATAGAGTAGACGTGAGATGTGAGACGTATAAGATGGCATCTGTCAAACAAGTGATCGTCGGAGACGTAAGACGTGCGATATCACGACGCTTGTGGTTCCACATAAAATGAACGAAACAGAAGAGACAAAGCTACACGCGTCAGACGCGCGTTGCATCAATAACGGCTGACGATCGCTTGTCTAACAAATGTCGCGTCTATTCTAATCTGTAGAGCTTACGCCTTAGCTCCCAGTTTTCCTACTCATTTCATTAGCTCGGACATGAGGCGGACAAACGGACAGGCGGACACGGCAATCAGAGGCCGTCAGAGGAACACGCGGGAGATTCAATTACAACGACGCTTAATGCCTGTTTAAACTGTGATGTGGCAGGGAAAAGAGTACTTATGATCACAACTTCACAACACTTTGACATAAGATCATTCATTACACGTTTTCGACCAATCACAGGATAGCGTGCCCCTGCACAGAATAGACGCGCGACGCGACGCGCAACATGACATTCTGTCAGACAAGCGATCGTAATTATCGATGGGACGCATGTCTCACGTGTGTAGCTTTGTCTCTACTTTTCATATATTTTATATGGAAACTGTTTCAAGCGCCGAGAAGTCGCACGTCTCACGTCTCCCGTCTGTTTTACAGATGTCCGATGTTTTGTCTTGTTTGACAGATGCTATCTTACGTGCCATAAGTCATAACATAACTCATATCTAACGTCTACTCTGTGTTGCTTGAGCCTTAGTTCCCAGTTTTGCTCCCAGTTTTCCTTCTGATTTCATTAGCGCGGAGATCAGACGGACAGACGGACACGGCAATCAGAAGCCGTCAGAGGAACACGCGGTAGATTCAATTACTCTCGCGCTTAATGCCTGTTTCTACAAGATAGTGATGGATGTGGCAGGGAAAAGGATTAATCACAACACTTTGACATTAAGTCATGACACGTTTTCGACCAATCACAAGACAGCGTGCCCCTTTAGCTCCCAGCTTTCCCTCTCATTTCAGGGCAAACTCCACAGAATCGATGCGCGACGCGACTCGCATCTTGACATCTGTCAGGCAAGCGATCATCAGCCGTTGTCGATGGGACACGCGTCTCACGGGTGTCACAACCACGCGCCATTTCCCTAATTTGTGCGAGTGCCGCTTTGTTTTTGACATTTTATGGAAATGGTTTCATGCTTCGTAGTGTCGCACATCTCACGTCTCCTACGTTCACTGGATGGACAGATGGCATCTTACGACTTACGTCTCACATCTACTCTGTGGAGCTTGTTTACTCCCAGTTTTCCTTCTGATTTCATTAGCGCGGAGATCTAACGGACATCAGACGGACAGACGGACACGGCAATCAGAGGCCGTCAGAGGAACAAGCGGTAGATTCAATTACTCTCGCACTAAATGCCTGTTTCTGCGACATACAGGGAAAAGAGTAATCATAACACTTTGACACACGAACCTGTATTCACACGTTTTCGACCAATCACAAGATAACGCGCCCTTTTAGCTTCCAGTTTTCCTTCTCATTTCAGGGCAAGCTCCACAGAATGAAAACTGTCTGTCAAGCGATCGTCAGCCGTTATCGATTGGACGCGCTTCTCACGTGTGTAGCTTTGTCCCTATTGTTTCATACGAGAAGTGCACGTCTCACGTCTCATGTGTCATGTATATACTCTGTGGAGCTTGCGCGTTAAATTTGCTCCCAGTTTTCTTCTGATTTCATTAGCGCGGACAACAGACGGACATTCAGACGGACAACGGGCACGGCAATCAGAGGCCGTCAGAGGAACACGCGGTAGATTCAATTACTCCCGCGATAAATGCCTGTTTCTGCAACAGAACGTGATGGGGATTTAATCTTGTTCGCAAGTGGACAAGCGAGGTTGAAGGAATTTCGTTTCAGCTGAGGTTGGATGGCGGAAGTACTGAAAGAATCAAAATAAAACCTTCTTCTTCTTCGTGTGGGACACCAAGTCGTCCAACGACAAGATGAACCCTAGTCTTGGTTAGAACCGAAATATTATTAGTATATTCTAGGGATATAGTCCAAAATCTCTCGTGAAAAAGCACATATTGTCTTTCTACTACTCTAAAAGCACC
Organism: Phthorimaea operculella; assembly: GCA_024500475.1. NCBI lineage: Eukaryota > Metazoa > Arthropoda > Insecta > Lepidoptera > Gelechiidae > Phthorimaea > Phthorimaea operculella. The sequence goes on from JANFCV010000017.1 coordinate 5,268,891, forward strand.
TGCCTACGATTTTGTGACAATTGTAAAAAGCCCCGAGCGCGCGTTTCAAGAGCTGACAAAATGCACAAGATTTATTATTCATAATTACAGGGCCCATGTTCAAAAGAATTAGACAATTGATTGCGGTTGATAATGCTAATGCTAGGTTTAATTACAAAGAGTCGAGGATAGCGCAGTAGGTATCTATGCTAAAAAAAGAACCCTGCAACAACGTCCTATAATAGGCTCTAAGCCAGTGCCAAAACATGGCTGTCCGCAGCACAGATAATGCAAATTACACGTCAACCCGGGCAGTGACAGCCGCGCGGCTTCGCGGCTGCGGTCGCGGCGCCATCCATCATCCGCGTGACAACCCTGAAAGATACAAATTGTCCCTTCTGCTACCCGCCTACTCTATGAGTCAGAGCCAGGAGAGGTTAAAGACAAAACTCTATAAAAACCACTGTAAAGTCATGTAAAACTTGTCCCAATCAAATTTTAATGCTCCTGCTCACACACGACCACACGACTTTTGACGTGAGACATGAAATATTCTGTGGACGTACGATTTAGAAATCATTCTTATACCATGACTAGTATCTACTTGTTTTAAAAAATATTCCGCGGCAGTGTGAACGTGCTTTATATTATATTGTGCAATGGTATTTTCATAGCTTCATTACGGTTATTCATGAATGCTACATCTACATGCAATTATGGTTCCCTTTGAAACTTTTTCTAACTCAGACCTCTATGACTGATGGTGCTCTTAAACTATTGAAAAATTGTCCCCGCCTTTTTGGGGAGTCAACGATGTTTATGAAACTGAGCGGAGAAAGTGTAAAGATGATAAAGCTTCTCCCGCCTTTTATAAGAACTTTTGAAAGGTTTGCGCCGACTTGCAATTTCTTTTTACAATATTTTACCCACTGAAAGAGTTCGTGAAAGATTATTTCAGCCGTAAATAAAAGGTTTTGAGGCTTATTCAAGTTCGGAGGCCAAGATCCTCTTTGGGTCGCTGAGTCAGCGGAGTTAGTTAGTTAGGCCATGTTAGGCTTATGCAGGTGACCACTTACTTTACCTAGCATATAATAGTTCTCTCGACTTGTGCTGATTGCATTTTCCTATGGTAGGTATGAAGTTTGTCCCAAACAACTGTGTCATTTTACGACATTTTGTATGAAATTGAATGTCCAAATCGAGCTACGTTCTTTTTGAAAAGTAGCACATTTTCATGAACTGGAAATATTTATTTACAGATTTTTTGCCGTCTCATTCTCATTTCCTGTGTGGTGCCGGCTTAGAATGGCATCACCCTTATCTTTCCCTTGGGTGTCGTAAGAAGCGACAGTTGAGAGTTGTACGGTCATACACAGTCTTCTGAATGACTCTGAAACTTTTTCAGACATGGTGTTTAGTACAGCTGTTTACGCTCTGCCTACCCCGCAAGGGATATATATAGCCCTGATATATGTATGTGAGCATGAATGTCATTCATATACTGCCCTAGGCTCAGTTGATGCGATTTGTCTCCCAATCCCAACCCAACACCCTTCCTGAAATACTTCAGGAGCGATTTCAGGATGTTCGTGAAACGTCAGCATTAATAATGCTCGTGTGCTGACTGCTCAAATCAAACCCTCGTCATAGCTAAACTGCTTACTGGAATTTCATTTCCTCCAAAACCTTGTATGCTCTTGGTTTGTGTCTAATACCTAGGCAGGTACTACTGTTGCCCATTAAAGGGATTATTAAATGTCTGATCTAGACACACGGCAGTGTGTCCGCCAAGTTCGAGCAAAAAAAGCGACACACCGGCCGTGGGTTATATTACACGAACCATTTCGGGCCAAGTTCGACCCACCTATAACTCAAAATCTATTTTATCTACGCATATGAAATTTCTAGTATCTGTCGAGATCTACTTACTTATCTAAAATACAAAATTTCATTAATGTACCTATTGTAGGTCTTGAGATATTGACGTCAGAAAATCGCTATTTTTACTATACACTCACTGACTGACTGACTCACTCATCAAAAACCTAGACCACTTCCAATGGTCGTATTGACTTGAAATTTGGCATGGAGGTAGGTATTTAGGTCAAGGTAAAGGAAAAAATCTGAAAATGGCCAAGTGTAAGTCGGTTTTAAAAATAATGAAGGTGTAAATTCATACCCCTAAGGAACTAAAACAAAAAATTTATCTATATCTTCCAATCGTCGTACCAACCTAAAATTCGTTACGAAGGTTTGTATTTAGTCAAAGTAAAGTATAAATGAGATATTTCCTTACCTAACTTAATCATAAGAAAAAAAGAAAATAAACCTTACAAAAATAAATGAAATCCCACCCAAAACATAAATGTGAAAGGCTGCCAAGTTCGATAATATTGGAATGCTTCGCCTATAAAAGAAGTGAGATCTAAATAAGTACCAAGTTCTATACACAGGCCTCAGTTAAAAATAGTTACAGGAATGCACACCTTGATTTTCCGCAGTTTGGAAAGTTGATTCTTATTTCCAAACTGCGAAAAATCAAGTGTGCATTCCTGTAACTATTTTTAACTGAGGCCTGTGTATAGAACTTGGTACTTATTTAGATCTCACTTCTTTTATAGGCGAAGCATTCCAATATTATCGAACTTGGCAGCCTTTCGAAATGAAATGAAATGAAATGAAATGAAAATATTTATTTGCAAGCACACACGGTTAAATACATACATAGGTCGAATAATGTCATTTTGAAATAGAACATACGTGGTGCACCAACAAATTGGTATGCAAACATTAGAAATAATCAATTAAAATTAAACAATATTACATTAACAGTCAAATAAAAATATTTTATAGAATAAAAAGATAATTAAATAAATGGAATGTCAAATTATATTTTAAATGTCAGAATGTTAATAAATCTATAATAATATTATGATAAAATATAATGTAATGTCAAATGGGACGCCACTTTTTAAAATTAAACTTTTCAAATTCGCCAATTGAATAAAAACAATTATCTTTGAGCATTTTGTACAAACGTTTTTTGAATTTTATCTCCGGTAGGTCTTTGAGCCAGTCTGGTAGCAGGTTAAATAATTTTACACACATGTTAGGACTATTTTTTGCAAAAGAAGTGGTTGTGTGCATCGTCTTAGCTAGTCTATTCGGGTATCTAGTCGGAAAGCTGAATGTCCTGTTTTCAAAAAGATCTTTGTTCTTTTTTACAAATGTACAAGCCTCGTAAATGTACATCGAGGGTAGAGTCAGGAGATTCAGCCTTACGAACAGAGGTCGGCATGAATCTATGGGTCCAACACCACATATGGCTCTAACGCACTTTTTTTGTATAATGAAGACATGATTCATTTCCACAGAGTTCCCCCACATCATCAATCCATATCTCAAAACTGAACACACATAACCATGGTAGGCTAGTAGGGCGGTTTTTTCGTCACAAATATTTCGCAAGCGATACAGCGCGTATATGAACTTGTTAAGTTTGGAAACGACCGCCTCCACATGTTGCTTCCAAGAAGGATGTGCGTCCAGCGTAATACCGAGAAACTTTGTCTCTGTTGATTCCAGTATGGAGATGCCCTCGTTTACCACTCTGAGTTCCTCAGGATGCTTATATCTGTTTAAAAATTGTATAAATGTAGTTTTACCGTGATTTATTTTGAGGTTATTGCATTTCAACCAGTAAACAACTTTAGATATTGTGGAATTAATTTCGAATTCGTAGTCTAAGTCCGGTGTTTTGTGTATAAGTATAGACAGGTCATCTGCAAATAGCGTACAGGGGTACTTTGTAATGGTTGGCAAGTCATTTACGTAAAGTACGAACAATAAAGGACCCAGAATTCCGCCCTGAGGGACCCCAACCCTGTTTGGCTTGAAATCGGATCTGTAATTAGATGAATCCGGTTTGTCGCTAATATTGTTCAGCTCTACGCATTGCACTCTATCAGTAAGGTAGTCTTCAATGAGTTTGTTGGCTACGCCTCGGATGCCATACCTGTCCAATTTATTTAAAAGGATTTTATGAGAAACACAGTCAAACGCCTTGCTCATGTCAAAGAATACTGCTGTCGCAGGTACCCTTTTGTCCATGTAGGCTGTGATACTTTTGATGAGCGAAAAACATGCATGAGCTGTGGATTTTCCCTTCTGGAAACCATATTGTTGCGGACAAATTATGTTGTATTTTGTAATGAACGACAACAACCTTTCATGTATCACTTTTTCCCATATTTTTGACATGATAGGGATCAATGTAATTGGGCGATAATTATTTATGCAGTCTTTTTCTCCTTTTTTGAATAGAGGCTTTACAATAGATATTTTAAAGGTTGCTGGAAAAACGCCGTGGAGAAGCGACAGGTTTATTAAATGTGCAAGTAACGGAGCTAATTCCGTAGCACATTCTTTTATTATTTTAGTATTAATGTCATCGTATCCAGTCGAGTTTGTTTTATTTAGGGATCGGATTATTTTTATGATTTCGTGAACATCAGTTGGTCTCAAAAATATGCTCGAGTTATTACTATTTATTAAGTTCATGTCGCAAGTGTTAAAATTATTATTATTATTTATAAATTGATTATTGAATTCATTTGCAATATCTCTGAGGTCATGTATAATTTTGTCTTTATGTTTTATGTTGTTGATATTATATTTATTATTAAATTGTTTGGTTTTGTCGTTTATTATATTCCAAGTTGCAATGCATGTATTCTTAGCACCGGTAATGTATTTATTATTATTGATTTTTTGGGCTGTATATATGCAGTTTTTCAGTAATTTACTATAGGACCTAAACTCTCTCTTTTTTGCCGGACTCTTTTTCATGTAATACGACATCCGTAGCTTCCGCTTCTTTGCACAAGATTTTCGGATGCCACGCGTCAGCCAACGCGGTTTACTACAGCTTAAGATTTTGCATTTGACTCTATATTTGGGAAAACATAAGTTGTAAAGTAGTTGTATTTCTTTGTGGAAACTACTGAATATTTCCTGTATATCTTTAGAATTTATAATGTGATGCCATGGATAATTTTGTACAAAATATTTGAATTTAATTATGTTTTCGGAATTGAAATCTCTTTTATATTCAAAATAGTATTTTATATCAGGCTTTTGTTTGGATACTGGAACAGTCAGCAGTTGAGCAGTGTTATGGTCTGATATCTGCAGTGGCAGGGTGTCACCTACTGCTTCCGGTAAGTTACTGGCAAAATGGTCCAAACAGGCACGCTGCCGCGTTGCTGTTTTGATGTGAAGGACAAAGTTGTGACTCTCCAGTATCTCATTTAACCTCTTCGCTAGTTTAATTTTTTGTGGCTTTAAACTTAAAGTGTCAATGTTCCAATCCCCTGTGAGAATAATTTTCCTGTTTCGCCTATTTTTTAATTTATCCAATAGCCTTTCAAGCTTCTCGAAGAACATGCCGGGGTCTGACGCCGGAATCCTATAAATGCAAATAACTATTAATTTATATTGGGGTATCTCTATCCCACAACTCTCAAAACTTTTTTCGGTAGCCAAATCTTTTACAAATGGGATTTCTTTAACTTCAACGCAATTTTTGTGCATAATACAGACGCCTCCTCGCGGCTTTTTGTTTTTACTCAGTTTGGCTCTACAAAAGGAAGCTGCACGAGAATAACCGTTCAATACAATATTGGATTCGCTACCCCGTGGAATGAAGGTTTCGGTAAGGCAAATTATATCTAAGTTGCTATAATCCTGTGAGAGTTCATGTAAAGCCACCTCAAAAACATTCCTCTTTGAAAGAAGACCTTCAATATTTTGGTGGAGAACTCTACAGGTGTAGTTATTTATAAAAAAGGCTCAGAGACATTGACTCCTTCTTTGGTGCAGTTAGATTGATCGGTTTCTTTGGATCTTAAAGGAATTGTAGGTATGATTTTATTATTTGATGAGGTAGAGTCTACATGGTAAAGTGGTGTTAACGCGGGTTTGTGTGATTTGTGGACGATTTCTCTAGCTATAGAAAAACCCAGATTAGAAACGAAGGCCTTTCACATTTATGTTTTGGGTGGGATTTTAATTTTCTAATACGGGGTGTTAGGGACGGTGTAACGAAAACTTTGCAGGCGTGCTCAGACCATGAAACTGAACAACTTTTACTATGGAGCCAATGGTGGGAAATGAAAAAAAAATTCCGACCTCCCGTACAAAGTCAGTCAGCTGATCGTGAATTTTGTATGGGGGGTCGGAAATTTTTTTTCGTTTCCCACCATTGGCTCCATAGTAAAAGTTGTTCAGTTTCATGGTCTGATCATGCCTGCAAAGTTTTCGTTACACCGTCCCTAACACCCTGTATAAGTAAAACAGTTCAATGCCTTAACGAATGCTTGCTAAATTTTGCTGCCTTCGATTGCATATCTATAGTCCGTCAACTTCGTGCGCGACCTTCCCTAGGGGTGACAGACGTTGGGGAGGGAGATGTCAGCGGGTAGCGGGAGGTGTAGCGGGGAAGGGAGACGCGCGCATCCGCGCCGCACGTCATATTAAAATGACGTGCTTCCTCGCCCCCCTACCGTCTGTACCCCGCAGGAAGGTCGCGCACGAAGTTGACGGACTTATAATGTTGGGCATCACACACCATCTACTGACTTACCTACCTTTCAAAACAATGTTCGTATTTCGCTATTTTTCGTAGTAATCTTAAGAATTCATGTTCGAATTTCACCATGTTTTTATGGGGAATCTTAAGAATTCACCAATGTTTTTCCTCTTCAATCTCAGCCACAGCATCTCCTTATCTATGTAGCGAATCAGGCTCTTCGGTAATTAATTTGGTGGCGGGTGCGATCGGTGGCAAGTTTGGTTGTGGGCCATTAATCTTGGCCGCGCTGTCAGCCGCCAAGAAACCTCCGTGCCATAGACTAGGCTAGGCGGGCTTGGACCATGCTTCCTACATCTCATAGGAGTAGAAGCCAAGCTAAAGCGCTAAAGTGTCAGTGAGCCCATCCACGCGATATTGGACAAGATATACTTGCTTAATTCGCAGGGTGGATTAGAACCGCGGTAGCCCAGTTGGTAGTGGCGTCGGCAGTACAGATGCCGAAGGTCGCAGGTTCCTTAATCCGCTTGCCAAGCGTGGTGAATATGGCAATACCCCCCGATAGGGAGAGGCCCATGTCCAGCAGTGGAATGTTGTGGCTGTTATGGTATGGTATACGGTAGTTGGCAATAAATAGCGTACACACACAGTGATTGCCTTTTGTCCGGACCGCACATCGTAAAAAACTGAAAGTTTCAATACGGTTTCCATATATGCCAGCAAATCGACAATAGCCAAGTGAGAATTGCACTGCACAGTGGTTAGTGGTTGGTGGTAGAGTGGTGTCAACTTGTGGTGTTGTCTTACGGTACCGGGTTCAACTATCAGCAACAAATAAGTTTACTTTTATACATGTTCATTTATAAAACTGATCTCTTCTGAATCGAGACGCTACGTTCATCTATGACCAAGCGATGTGGTCTACATCATCAATCTGGTCTCGAGTTGACTAATGACATCAACCTCTCTGATCTGAGACACTTTTTGCGGAAGAGGCTTGTGTAAACAATCAATATAATTGGCGCTGGGAACAAAACTGTTATCTCGGAGAAGACGTTTAAAAATATTTAGGAGAAGATTTTTCTTCTAACTTGTGAAAGCGGTCAGATTATAGCAGTCCACTACAGAGCGTAGACGTTTGTGCTTCGCCCGAAGAGCAAATTTATTTTTTGCCGAAGGTCTGATCCATAGATACCAAAGAAGTTGACTATTAAGAAGAGATTTCATACCTTTGAAAAATGGATCGTAAGTTATTTTATTAGCCTTTATTTGTTAGTTATCAATATGGGCTTCTTAATATAGCCCGACTGTAGCTAATCTTCCGAAATTCCGAAAAAAATTCCGTTGATCTTCCGAAAGCCCTGAAATTTTACGTGCGCTACGCCGTAGTACCGGCGGCGCTACGAAATGCGCTATATTTATTTCAAAAGTATGTCCTAATTTCTGTGACTCCAAGAAATTGAAATTCTGGCCACGAAAGGTTAGCGAATCCCACATTTGATGTCCGATGGTGAATAAGAGACAGGACAATAGAAGTGTAGTAAAGTCAGATGCTTCCGCTGATAAATAAAAATAACGAAAATTTATCTGTGCGTTGCTCTATTGCGTCAAAGTTCGTTGGTATGGGAGTTCACAACTTCCTTGGAATCAACAGAAGTATGCGTACGGTTCCCATACTTAACGTCCGTTAGTGCGCAACTAACGGACGTTTAGTATGGGAACCACCTTACCTCAAAGATAAAACTTCCCCAAGACGCCGGCTCCAGCTGAATTGAGTCCCATGACGGCGGAGGTGAGCCCGGTTCCTCATTTCGGCGCTTATAAATTAATTACGCACAAGCCCTCGGCGCGGTCAGCGTAATCTCCCCGACCGAGACCGAGATGCCGAGAGCCGACAGACTTGAATAAGATAAATGTAATAATGTAATAAGATAAATGATAATCCTACGACGCTTTCCCGCCGCTTCTCGGTAGGGAAATAGGTTACTTTTGGAACCATCTCGGTCGGTATAGTATTCCCTACAAAATCACGAAAAATATCTGATATTCATCCACGTAGAATTCTGTGTTCTGAAAAGTTTAAACACTTTTGTACTCAAAAACTAGACTTATCTTTGTGGAAGGCTTTTAATCATCAGTTTCTAGAAGTAGATTTTGGAATAACTGATTCACGTTTTTTTAGTCGTAGTCAGACTAGCCAGTTTTATAAAATGTTTAAAAAGTTCTTTTAGACCTTTTTGTCAACAAAAAACCTTATGTGATTTTATTGGTCATATTATCATGATTAGCTGTCAAATACGGCCTATTCGAAGGGCCGTACTGGAAGTAGGTACCTAGTAACTTCAAATTGCAACCGTATTGGTTCGAAATTAAATTACCACGGCGCTGTAAACTCGAAGCCCGTAAACCCAATCAACTCCGCTACACGTTAGAGGCGTCACCATGCGTCATCCGGAGTGCTTTTGTTGTCGTATAGTGGTCGTATAGTGGTCGTATAGTAGTCGTATAGTAGTGGTATAGTGGCGACACGACAACAACTGATTTATCGTGATCTGTCGACAGTATGGTAAAGTTACGGTGGAAATTCTCATTTATTTTATCACATGGGAGCTGTTCGATGTACCAATATATTCTCTGGTTGACTTCCCGTCAAAATGTTAATCTGTTCATGCTGTATGATCGGCTGTTCCCGAATATCTTACAGTTACAGGACGTAGAAAATAGCTGAATATATACTTAGGGGTGGCTACATGGTTCATGATATCGAACAACGTAAACGAATTCATTCAGAAATATTCTTGGCATGCATGGATTCGTGTGATAAATTGGCTACACCACTCATCCACAAGTATTGGCTGGCGTAAATTCTCTATTTTGTGACTCACCCGTCGCAGAATATGAGCCTTACTAAAAAGAATTGTAAGAGATTTCCAAGTACGCATCCATAGTTAACAGAAACGCTGACACCAGGGTTAATCGAGTCGTTGAACGACTAGGTGTCCCACTCGAAGAAGAAGAAGGGTGTGACCGATAGCGACACTGCAAGTGAAAAGGAACAACTTTTTTTAAGAAACATGTGGCAAAATATGAACAAAACTAATCAGCACCTCCCATAGTAACTTAAATCAGCTAATCGGCAATTTTGTAAGGGAGGTCTAAATTTTATGTTTATAGCGAATGTTGTTCCTTATCACCAGCCCGTCCTGTATTTTCGCTATCGGTCACTAGTGAAATTTCACCCTATTTTCTCTGGTACAGGAACATTATTTACTTAGCACTTGGCAAACCGAAGTTAACTGTTGGATTTGTAACCGTTCTCTATTGAACGAGCTACGAGGCACCGCATCGGCTGCAATGCCCGTTGCATCGGTGCAATGCTCGTTGCATCGGTGCACCGATGCACCGGCACGCGATAAATATCTCGATACAAACTTCGCAAATGGATTTAGGGAAAGCTGAAAGCTTTACAGCAGTAAAATGATTTGTACTGCATACATAATCAATAAAACACAACCTACACTTCCGGGTGAACCCTTGATCTCTAACAAATAGTTAGGTGTAGCTTTCAAGGCCCCGGGGCCATTAGTATAGAGTAGAGACAATCACAAAAAATAACAACGCAACCAGCAGTTGAGTGCTAGACGTAACTAGACTTCTCTTATAATTGGGGATAGGTATTTGGCATATTCGCTCCTGCGCTATAGCATTATCAGGGAACCCTGCTGCGCGTTCTCATATCTTAGTCGCCTTTACGACATACGACTTCGATCAACGCATCTTCCGTCCCGTTCCGGCCCACATCCACTGGTTGAAGATCTAAGTATTACGTTATGTCATCACTTTTTGTGATTGCAGCGGCTTTACCATGCTGTTGCGACGCAATACAAATCCCTTCCCTCCGAATTCTTGCAAACTTGGTGCATAACTTGGCGAACTCTTGCCGCCGTTCGACAACTCGGCTCAACTTGGCGTTTTTCACGAGCGCTGCAGCGTCTACTCGCGATTATCGCTTTTTAATCACTGCATTCAGAAGTTTGCGCTAGGAATTTGTGACTGGGACTTAAACTGTTAAGAACTTTCTGGAAGTTTCGTAGCTGCTTTGTCAATATCAATGCGGGAAAATGTTCTTGAATTTTGTGACTCTCCAAAGGCGAAGTTTGAAATATTTCCGGAACTTTACTAAACTAGGGTTCAAAGAAATGAGCCTTATGCCAAACTAGTGTAATAAAATCAGCACAAACTTGTAGATAACAATTGTAGGGACTATACTTAGTTCGAGGCATCTGTGTGATCCAGTCGACTCAACTTGGGGGAGGCCTTGTCCAGCGTTGGACGTTTCATGATTGTCAATACAGATAATGATATAAATTATCTTTCGTTGTGCACAGATGCAAGAGCTTCCAAAACACAAAGCGCGGGGAGATCTGCCGCATCCCCGGCTGCAGCGTGTCGGCGCCGCCAGCGGGCGCCACTGGAACTCCGGTGCCCATACGCATGCCGCATGTCCAGCCCGACACCTTCCGTCTCTTCATACAATACGTCTACACCGGAAAGGTAAAATTCATAGTAAAATTAATTAATACTACCATGATACTACAAACCTTATATTACAAAACTGCATGCTAGCGCTATCTGTTGGAGAGTAGCGAAACTAAATGATATGACATCTAGTGGCGAGTAGTATAACTAATAGGTTATGTTATTACAAAATAGTTACTTACACGTCTGACAGATGGCGCAAATGCAAATTTAGAATTTATTGTAGCAAATAATTTTTTGGACAATGATTAATAATAATTTTACCTAATAAACATTCTTCTCTTCTTCAACTTTCTAACATTATAAATATTTTTTTCCTAGTTGCTGCTCCAAGATTCCGGAGTTTTTGAAATGATGACATTAGCCGCAGACCTTGGAGTGGAAGATTTGCGAGCTGCCTGCGAGGACCATGTTACTTCCACGCTCAGTGTCGAAAGTGCATGCACGTTGCTGGCTGCAGCCATGGAAATTCAGGATAGACCAGGTAAAAATGCTAATAAAACCCACTTTATAATTTCGACCATGCTTACAGATGCGATGGTGGTGTAATGGTCAGCATAGTTGCCTTCCAAGCAGTTGATCCGGGTTCGATTCCCGGCCATCGCACACCTTTTTGCTACCTTAAGTTTTTTTCCTAATGCGGATTTTTTACAAGGGTGGATGGATGATGCATGGTTCATCGGGTCGTTGGTGTCCCACACGAAAAGTAGAAGGAGAACGCAATCAAAGAAATACAGTCTTCTCGCAAAACTACGAAATGAGTGTCCGCGCCACGCTTGGAAAAGAGTATCAGATGAACACGTGAGACGACCCTGTCATTAATTTTAACGTGTTTTATCCAAGTTTTATCTTATCACTTTACAATTAATTTCTCTTGTGAACACATTCAAAGCTTACAAACTATACCGCGCGTTCACACTACGGAGACATTTGCCGGAGTCTTATCGGAAGTCCCTTCCACACACACACATGGAAAAGATCCGTCCGTGTATGCCACAAAAAAGTCGCATGTGTGAACGGGGACCAAATCCTTTTCGTCTATGGGTGGTTTTTGTGGTGGGTGAAGGGCGGAGGGCGGGTGTGGGGCGGGGATCTAGAAGAATGAGTGAATGAATGAACAAAACCGGTCAAAAGTGGCGGTGGTGTAGTGAAACCATAGAGTTTTTTTTTTATGATGCGACTGACCGACCATTTTGTTTTTGTCTATGACAATCAACTTGGCGGCTGACGACGCGCGTAGCCGGCGTTTGTTTAGCTTTTTCTGTAAAAAAATAGTTGTTACGTGTGCTAAATACTAAATAAAAATGGCATACAAAGGCCCACCCAAAGTGCAGAAGGTGATGGTACAACCCATCAACCTTATCTTCAGATATCTTCAAAATAGAAGCAGAGTGCAAATTTGGCTTTACGAAAACGTGAACCTGCGGATCGAAGGGCACATCGTGGGCTTCGACGAATACATGAACATTGTTCTGGATGACGCTGAGGAAGTGCACATGAAGACCAAGAACAGGAAACCAGTTGGCCGGATCATGTTGAAGGGGGATAACATCACGCTGATACAAAATGTCAACCCCAACGCTAACGTCTAAAAAATTAGGTTATACGTACAAATAAGCTAAGAGGACAGTCATTCCTTGCAAATATAAGTGTGATTCTACAGTTTACGAATAAGTAAAGTTTCCCTCATTGTTAGCATTCATGTGATCTGCTTGCTATTTTTAAATATAAGGTTATAAACTACTGTCTGCCTTTTATTTCCATGTTATTCCTTGAACAGCCTTTACCAAAGATGTCTCATGAAATGGTACGTATTTTTCACCAATAAATTGATATATCACAAATCTAAGGCAACCTATAATGTAGTTTTCTGTATAAACATTCCAGGAGGCAAGTGTGCATCTTCGTTCATGGAGCGCTGCATTGCTTTCATTGGAGACAATGCTGCGGACTGTGTGAAATCCAACGCATTCCTCAACCTGCCTAAAGAAGCTCTCATCAAGCTCATTTCATCTGATTTTGTAAGTTACTTTACTAATATTTTGCACTTATTTCAAATTTTTCTTTACCGTGGACACTGTGTGGCCTCGTAAATTGGCTTGCTGTTCATACAGGTGCATTATGTGTTGGTGTTTGTTGATTACAATGGCCTGTAACAGCCATTGGCATTTTACCTGAAATTCATATTTTTAAATGAATTCATGTTTGTTGTGGCCTTACATTTGGATACAAAAGCCAGATTGTAATTTAATGGACTTAAAAAATTGTAAAATCAAGAGCGGGGGCGATAGCACTTACAACTGGACCTCAATCTGCCTAGATGACACTAATTTCGAAAAATGAAATGCCTAACAAAAGCCGGACACTGCTTATTTTGGCCGGAGAGGCAGTCAAAAAGCCTGACTAAGTCCAACTTTATCTAGACGCATGGCAACCCTACACTGGACACACATTTATCGCACATCTAACTTTTTTGTTGGAAGTGAGACCCCTAGAATTTTATTAGATCATATCATATTCAAGTCTCTGGAGGGGGGAAAGATTTGTTCATGCCCAGAAAGGGCTTTAGACTCAACAGACTGAATCATATCCAACTGTTGCCTCTATAGATTAGCTGCAATAATATAGAACTTCTCAGGTTGCAGAGACTGATGGGCTTAAAGCTAGTTTCCTGCACCTCATATTCCACTAGCTAGTATAACTGATGCGAATAAAGAACTCATTCCAAATTGGCAACTCATATGATACCTAGAGAGGCAATTATTAATGTTGCCAATTCGGGATATGTTCTTTATCTGCGCTAGTTATATGCAATGTTTCATAGTAAAGCGGGCAAATGAAACCAGCCTTAAACAAACTGGTGTTTACTTGATTATTAGGACACTCTTCTACACTGCAAAGAGGTGGCAGCATACCTCAGAAATCTGGGGTCAATCCTTGAGGCGCTCAGTGATTTGGCAGGGCTGCTGAGCTTCCTCGGGGCACTAGGATGGCTCGAGTAGTGGGCCCCCACCCAAAATAGGCAATGTAGACGTCGAGTTGCGGAAAACAGCCCGTATAACCATTACTAAGACACTTTGTTGCATGTTCACAGCTATGCTTAGAGGAGGAGGAGGTATGGCGTTGCGCGCTCGCGTGGGCCAAGCAGCGCGCGGGTGTGACCCAGCCCACCGCGCACTGGACCGAGGAGGAGCGCGCACGAGTGAACACACACCTCGCGCCGCTCATGACTCATGTTCGTCTGTTACTTATTGGTATGGCCTAAAACCAATAATCTTAGTGTCTCAGCCTATAATGTCCTTTTCGCATAATGTAGAAAGGGTGAACCAGCCCATGAAACAGACTGAACTTTCCCTAAGGAACATAGGTCGAAAAGCGAAAATAATTTTGAACCTCCCATACAAACTGACTTGATCGGTTGCTTAGGTGGGATGGGAGCCATAGGAGGTCCAAATATTATTTTCACACTTCTACCTAACATAGGGGAACCAGGGGGAAAGTTGTTCAGTTTCATTGGCTTGTTCACTCCCACGTTAAGAAAAGGACATTTTGCGAACAGGACATTATGAGCTGAGACGAATCTAAGTATACTAATTGATCTGCCAAGTTGAGAACTTGATTTCGAAAGTCAGCATCATCTACATGCCCACAAAATGCCTCACAAAATCTTGAAGCAAAAGGATTTGGTTATGTTTCCGCCAGCCAGACGTCAATCCTCTTTGAGAACGCTATTGTATCTAGGTGGTATCACAGCCACCATGTGACGTGCCATAGTCGACAGAATATTTTCACTTGAGAAAACTCTACGTCGCCTTTTACAAAACACCCTGAGTGGACTAGGGGTGCAGTATTCTTAGCCCCTACCACTACTACAACTTTGAAAGTCAGCATTCGCAGTCAGCCGATGTGGCGCAGTGTTTAGGACGACTGCCTGCGACGCAGAAGGTTCCGGGTTAAATTCCCGGTGGGGTCACTCACAAAGTTGATATTTATCACTTTGCGAATTTCTTCCCAGGTTCCCGTCTGGTTAGGTTACAGGACATTTCAGGCTTAACCAACTGATTGTCCGAAAAGCAAGATGGTTCCGTGGTTCGAATGGGCACGATAAGCCGTCAGTCCCGGTCGCTGTCTATGATGGCGGTCGTTACACAACCATGTCAGAGGCCTGCTACTTACAGTAGGCGGTTGGAAAACTTTGACACCAGGGTTAATCGGGTAGTTCGACTAGGTGTCCCACTCGAAGAAGAAGAATAGATACGCCCATTGCCAAAGATATCTTTCATTGCTTTCAGACAGCACAGTGTTTGCCGAGGAAGTGGAGCCTACAGGTGCAGTACCAATGGAGCTGTCCTTGGAGCGGTACCGGCGCGCCGCATTGCTCGCAGCGCCCACCAACAGCCGGCATGACGACAAGCGCACCACGCCACGGTAAGCAGCTATAATACAGCACAGTGTTCGCTGAGGAATCGATCGCAATACATGCTGTGTTGCTGTAGCGCAGTGTGGCTCGCTGCGCTCGCAATACAAGCTGTGTTGCTGTAGCGCAGTGTGGCTCGCTGCGCTCGCAATACATGCTGTGTTGCTGTAGCGCAGTGTGGCTCGCTGCGCTCGCAATACATGCTGTGTTGCTGTAGCGCAGTGTGGCTCGCTGCGCTCGCAATACAAGCTGTGTTGCTGTAGCGCAGTGTGGCTCGCTGCGCTCGCAATACATGCTGTGTTGCTGTAGCGCAGTGTGGCTCGCTGCGCTCGCAATACATGCTGTGTTGCTGTAGCGCAGTGTGGCTCGCTGCGCTCGCAATACATGCTGTGTTGCTGTAGCGCAGTGTGGCTCGCTGCGCTCGCAATACAAGCTGTGTTGCTGTAGCGCAGTGTGGCTCGCTGCGCTCGCAATACATGCTGTGTTGCTGTAGCGCAGTGTGGCTCGCTGCGCTCGCAATACATGCTGTGTTGCTGTAGCGCAGTGTGGCTCGCTGCGCTCGCAATACATGCTGTGTTGCTGTAGCGCAGTGTGGCGCTGCGCTCGCAATACAAGCTGTGTTGCTGTAGCGCAGTGTGGCTCGCTGCGCTCGCAATACATGCTGTGTTGCTGTAGCGCAGTGTGGCTCGCTGCGCTCGCAATACATGCTGTGTTGCTGTAGCGCAGTGTGGCTCGCTGCGCTCGCAATACATGCTGTGTTGCTGTAGCGCAGTGTGGCTCGCTGCGCTCGCAATACATGCTGTGTTGCTGTAGCGCAGTGTGGCTCGCTGCGCTCGCAATACATGCTGTGTTGCTGTAGCGCAGTGTGGCTCGCTGCGCTCGCAATACATGCTGTGTTGCTGTAGCGCAGTATGGCTCGCGCAATGAATGTCAAAGTACCGGAGACGAAATTTCAATGTTTTTCTAAGACGCTTTTATTCATAGTTTTCGAGACAAAAGGAGTCATTTAAACCTCTGTGCAAAATTTCAGGGTCCTAGGTCCAGTGGTATTTCCTGTGCGTTGTATACAATTTAAATGAAAATAAACAGTACAGTTTGTTCATAGCTACCACAGTTTCTCAGTGTTTGCGAGCCTAACAGGGCCTTCGGTCAGAATGATTAAATAACACCTAACCTAAAGGGATTGCAAAAAAAAATGCGCCAGCTACGAACAAACTTTACAATTTTCATACAAATTGTAAATCAACGTACAGGCAATACCACCGTACCTAGGATCTTGCATAGTCTAATAAAACAGAGTATCTTATTATACCATGGGATCTTGAAATTTTACACAGAGGTTATTTTAGAGGAAAATATATCAGCGGGTAAAATCGCTGAGCGAAAAGCTTGTTACTAAATGTCAGTCAGGCAGGATACCGCACCATGTTATTACAAAATAACAAAATTTATACCAATAAAAAGAGTTTGAAATGGCTGCCATGTTTTTTGTAAGAATGCCTGCAATGCTAAAGAATAGCCTAATGATTAGTTTTTAAGGCGGGGCCAACACGGTAACTCTCACTTAGACGTCCAAGCGTACTATTGCTTTTACGACATTTATGACATTTTGCTAGAAAACATAAAAGTAGTTAGTATTTTGGGAAAGTAGTATCTTGGGAAAGTAGTCATTTTGTGAAATAGACATTTTGGAAAAGTGGACTATACGTGCCTAAATGCTCTAACTCGACGTGCTACGAGATGGCGCCACTTGCAAATTAAAACGCGGTATGGTAATGTTTTCCAAGGATCCGTAAAGGACCTAGGTACTAAACCTTCAATGACATGTATTATTTATTGCTCGTTATTGCTCGTTTAGGCACAATGCAATTTTTTAAGGGTACGCATTATTGCGTAACCGCTAATAAATCCTTTTTATTCTGTGCTAGCTTATTTGTTCTAGATTCACAAAACCGACCAACGTTAATTTGTATTTTTTATTAAACAAAGCATGTCTATCTCGATTTTTATACCTGTGCGCGTGGAGCTGTCAAAATATGTATGGGATCTGACAGTTGAACTGTCACATCGTATGGGATTTTTGAGCGCACAGTTATAAAAATCGAGTTATAACAATTTTGAATGTATCAATTTTTTGTGCCAAAAACCAAGTGACAATTTTTTTTAATACTCGCATAAAAGTCGTCGTACCTCGTACTACCAGATTTATAGGAACCCGAAATGGCAATATTATTTTTTGCATCTTTTTCTTATTCAAGATGTCAACAATAATGTTGCCATTTCGGGTTTCTTTCTTTTATGAATCAGGTTATATCGAGCCTCAGAGACCCGACGTGCTGCTGACGTACAACTGTGATAGCAACCACAAACAAACGAAGTGATTTTAGTAGACTGTAGTGTAGGTAACGGCCACCTTGTATAACATATTATTTTCTCAACTTGTTGAGAAAAGTAGTGAGGAAAGTGATTTGAATTTCGAACATCTAATTTAACACTAAAGTTTTCAAAAACTAGTCGTAGGAATGGCGGCGATTTCAGAACGAAAATAAATGAGTAAACCTAGGTATACTTAATGCTTAAAATTATCAGTTGTTTGTCTGTTCTATCTAGTTAAAACCACATAATTTTCTCACTGGTAGACGTGAAAAGTTGTGTGTACCACACGAAAGCAAACACATTTACAACTCGTGCTTTTGAATCCCTCGTTGAGCTCAGGATACTACTTTTGTATCCTTCGCTACAGTCCAGCAAAAAAGAGTAGACAAAAAATGAGGGCGCTACTTTGTATGAAATTTCAAAATTAAATGGCAACATTGACTATGAATGGCAACAATTTAGTATGAAAAATTTTTAGTTCCATTTTATTTTATTTCTACTCTTTTTTGCTGGACTGTGCCTCGGATTTCAAAATTAGCACTCGCAGCAAAAATCGACATTGCTCTCTTGTTGTACAAATAAGTATTGTTTGTTTGCAGGCTGGCGGTGAACATGTTTGCGGGGTCGGTGATCCTGCAGCAGGATAAGAGCGCGTTCCAGGCAGTCATTAACAACTGGTGAGTGAGATCTCCACGACATACAGTCAAGTGCTTTGCTCGCAATCTGTTTTTAGAGAGTTTACTGTACCGAGCTGGAAGTTCGTGAGGATAAAAAGGGTCGGTGATCCTGCAGCAGGACAAGAGCGCGTTCCAGGCAGTCATTAACAACTAGTGAGATCCATCTCCAGCACATACAGTCAAGTGCTTGGCTCGCAATCAGTTTTTAGAGTTTACTGTACCGAGCTGGAAGTTCGTGAGGATAAAAAGTGTCGGTGATCCTGCAGCAGGACAAGAGCGCGTTCCAGGCAGTCATTAACAACTAGTGAGATCCATCTCCAGCACATACAGTCAAGTGCTTGGCTCGCAATCAGTTTTTAGAGTTTACTGTACCGAGCTGGAAGTTCGTGAGGATAAAAAGGGTCAGTGATCCTGCACCAGGACAAGCGCATTCCAGGCAGTCATTAACAACTGGTGAGATCCATCTCCACAGTACAGTCAAGTGCTTTGTTCGCAATCAGTTTTAGAGAGTTTACTGTACCGAGCTGGAAGTTCGTGAGGATAAAAAGTGTCGGTGATCCTGCAGCAGGACAAGAGCGCGTTCCAGGCAGTCATCAACAACTGGTGAGATCCGCCTCCACATCATACAGTCAAGTGTTTTGTTCGCAATCAGTTTTAGAGAGTTTACTGTACCGAGCTGGAAGTTCGTGAGGATAAAAAGGGTCAGTGATCCTGCACCAGGACAAGAGCGCGTTCCAGGCAGTCATTAACAACTGGTAAGATCCATCTCCACGACATACAGTCAAGTGCTTTGTTCGCAATCAGTTCTTAAGAAACGTGGCTATCCTGCAGCAGGACAAGAGCGCGTTCCAGGCAGTCATCAACAACTGGTGAGTTCCATCTCCAGTACAGTCAAGTGCTTTGCTTCCAATCAGTTTTTATAGTTCGATAACTTCGTGCGCGACCTTCCTGCGGGGTAGAGACGGTGGGAGGAGCGAGTTAGCACGTCATTTCCAATATGAGTGCCCCTTCCCCGCTACACTTCGCGCTACCCGCTGACAACTAGGAAAAAAATACTGTAAATACTTTAAGGAGTGAATCAGTCCACGAAACTGATAAACTTTCCCTAAGGAACAAAGGTAGAAATATGAAAAAAACATGAACTTGGCGTACAAAATGTGCTAGCCGGCCGGTTTTGTATGTGAAAGCCGAATTTTTAAAACATTTGGAACTATGTTCTTTGGGGAAAGTAATTCAGTTGCATGGACTGATACTGTCCATATAATTTCCGCGGGTTTTTTTTACAATCTCCTGTATCATTTACTGTTTGATTTTCTAGGTGCGGCACTCCCAAGCAGTGTTGGCAGCTGATATTCCGCGCGTCCACACACGGCTACTCGGCCGCGGCGTTCCACGCGGCCTGCGACGGCGCCGCGCCGGTTCTAGTCATCGTGTGGCCCGCGCGCGGCGCGCCTATAGGCGGGTGCGTATGTGTAACACAGGTTCACACACGGCTACTCGGCCGCGGCGTTCCACGCGGCGTGCGACGGCGCCGCGCCGGTTTTAGTCATCGTGTGGCCCGCGCGCGGCGCGCCTATAGGCGGGTGCGTATGTGTAACACAGGTTCACACACACGGCTACTCGGCCGCGGCGTTCCACGCGGCCTGCGACGGCGCCGCGCCGGTTCTAGTCATCGTGTGGCCCGCGCGCGGCGCGCCTATAGGCGGGTGCGTATGTGTAACACAGGTTCACACACACGGCTACTCGGCCGCGGCGTTCCACGCGGCGTGCGACGGCGCCGCGCCGGTTTTAGTCATCGTGTGGCCCGCGCGCGGCGCGCCTATAGGCGGGTGCGTATGTGTAACACAGGTTCACACACACGGCTACTCGGCCGCGGCGTTCCACGCGGCGTGCGACGGCGCCGCGCCGGTTTTAGTCATCGTGTGGCCCGCGCGCGGCGCGCCTATAGGCGGGTGTGTATTAACCAGGGTGCTAGAGTAGCCCTAACACTTAAGGTGGGACTTTCATACAAAAGTTAAATGGAGTTACGTCTGTAAAGGATACAAAAATATGATTAAAAAGCTTGATGAGAAGTCCCGTGTTTTTATAACATTTTCGCAAAATAATAAGTATAAACAATTTTTTTTACCTTAAGGCTCAACGTTAGCGACACTAGCGCCACTCAGTGAAAAAAATTCACTGACTGAATACGCAAGTGATTGAGAAACCACATTATGAATTACCGACAATAACTAACAACAAAGAATTTTTAGAATCAGTTTAACCTTGTAAAAACTGTGCACTTTAGTTATGTAAGCCGAAATTGCTAAAAGTGGCCACTTTTAGCAATTTCGGCTTACATAACTCATGGGTACCAATTTTTATACATTTTATTAGATTTATTTATTCTTTGTGGTTAGTTATTGTCGGCAATTCATAAATTGGGCTCCAGATGACCAGCGTGTTCAGCCAGGGATTTTTTTCCTGTATGGGGGCGCCACTAGTCTGACGTTTAGCCTTAACATAGGTATCTCTGTCAAAACTGTTTCGCCACTTTATGAACATAAATGGAGCTACTTGCATTATTTCTCTTTGTTACTTATTGTACCTTTCGCACAGTAAGTTGTACTTACTAAGTGCAAATACAAAAATAACTCAATTACGGTGTATTGTACTTATTTCTCAACGTAGAAAATCAAGTTATCGGATATTCGGATATCTCAAGTATAGTGTATTCACACTCTAGCAGCTTCTTTATGCATCCTGTGAAAACACTTCGATACCGTGTTTTAAAATACATGTGCCGCCATCTAGTGGAATGAATCGGTTGCCTGGGTAGTCCACTACACTTTTTCACGTTATTACTACTCGATATAAACAAGTTTAAGAAATCGGTAGAATATAAAGTAGTATCATCATTATCATCAGCCCAAATCCACCCACTGCAGGTTATAGGCCTCTTCTCTATTGCGCCATTCCTCACGGTCCTGTGCGAATCTCATCCATTTAGACCCGGTCAATTTGATGATGACACCTGACCACCGGTCTGGTTATCTGCCCACTGGTGTTTTATCTCCTCTTGGCTACTCCGTGACAGCTTTGGTCCACCGTCCGTCCTGTCTCCTGGCAAAATGCCCTCCACCTTAATCTCGTGATTCGCTTACCTACGTCTTCGACTTTTATCCTACGTCCTAAGTCATAATCATAAGTAGTGTAACGGCTCTTAATATTGTGTTATTGGCGACGAAAGTATTTTTACGGACATTAATCTGCTAATGAAAACAGACGTGATGTGCGTATGCTAAGTAAAAGTTGTTGTACCTACTGAGTTTTGAAATTGAATTGAACTATTGTTTGTTTACATCTTTTGTACTGTGACTTTAACTTTACAACACTGTAATGCGACTGTGACCCTCATTTAATCGGTGGAGCAGGAGAGTTCTCGAGTGGAGACCACGTACCGGCAGGCGCAGCGTAGGACGGCCCCCCGCGAGATAGACAGACAATCTGGTCAAGTCCGCGGGGAAATGCTGGATGCAGGCCGCTTCTAATCGGACAAGGTGGAAATATTTAGGGGAGGCCTATGTTCAGCAGTGGACGTCCTATGGCTGATATGATGATTATGATCGATGTAATGTGACTTCAAATGAATACTGAATACTGACACCGCCCCGCGCGCCATTTTCCTAATTTGTAATGGTGAATACTTTTTAAGTTTCAGCGAAGTGCCGTGGACGAGCGGCGGCGCGGCGGGCTACCTGCCAGCTGACCGAGCGTTCCTCTTCTCGCTCGCCGACCCGCCAGCGAAATATCCCCTTGTGAAGAAGCCCGTCGCACTCTGCTATCATCCTGAGTAAGTTTAATTCCGCCAAACTATCTGTCAGTCGACTGCTCACTAGCGTTCCTGTTCTCATCTCACGCGAAACTATGAGCTCGTTGCGCTCGCAAACTCGCAGTAGGCCCCGTGTAATGTTATTGAATTAGCATGAAACGTCGAGCTTGATGCACTCACAATACGTAGGTACTGGTTTTGCACACCGCTCACTATTTTTAATGTAAAACAACTAGGGAAACGATATCAACTTAATGTTACGCAAACAGGGGTGCAAAATTGCTTTTCCATTATTTTAAATGCTCTCCGCTAATAGTCATGTTGATGACTACAGTCCGCCAAGTTAGCGCGCGACCTTCCCTAGGGGTGACAAAAGGTGGGGTATCAGATATCCAAGATGTCAGTGGATAGCGGGAGGTGTAGCGGACACGCGTGCATCCGCGCCGCACGTCATATTAGAATTACGTGCTGCCTCGCCTCCTACCGTCTGTACCCCGCACGAAGGTCGCGCACGAAGTGGTCGAACATCAACAACATCATCATCTTATTTCCAGTTGCGGTCCGATATTCGGTGCGGGCGCGGATCTGCTCATTTCAAACAATTGCAACACCAACAGCGAGAGCTACAGCAACCTGCACTCGTACAGGTACGTCATGCATCATCCATCATCATCCATCATTCATACCTACATCTGCCCACTGTTCTCGAAGAGCAGCGTCTAGGTCTATGTCTTCTAAGGCGCAGGCTTTATAGAGTAGACATTAGGCGTAAGATGGTATCTATCAGACAAGTCATCGGTCATCGGTGCGAGGCCCGGCTCACGGGTGTAGCTTTGGCTCTTCTGTTTCATACATTTCAAATGCGTCAGCGTCGCGATAATGCACGTCTGATGAGTGAAGCTACGAGTATTTCCTAAGATAGGCACTGCCAAGTCGCTGTTCATTTCAGAGAGCAAAAGTGAAATGTTGGTAAATTATTGTTTTCCAATATAATTATTAATTTTGCTGTAGTGTCCCACTAATAAGTTTTTTAAGTTTTTATTTTATTATCGTTTGTTCCAGCTGCGAGCCCGCCGCCGGTCAGCCGGCGCCCGCGTCGCTCGCGCCCGACTACAACTTCACCGTCAGGGACTACGAAGTCTTCACTTACAAACTTAACTAGCATCTACTAACAACATAACATACAACAATTACTCCCGTCCAGCAGTTTCTAATGAATTTAAATAAATTGTAAGACCATTGCCAATTCGCAATGCCGCCGCGAGTTGCAAGCCAGCCTAGCCTTAGCCGGCAATGTCTCAGCTCCACCCATGCCGGGTATATGCCAAGCCATGCCAAGCCAGCCGAGCCAGCCAAGCCGGAGCTGAAGACAAGCCGCCGTGGTTCACAGAATGAGGCCTCATTCTGTGTGCTAGCCAGCCAGCCGGCGTTCGCGCCTTTTTGTTTTCTTTTTTTGAATTGATTTTGTTCGAACAACGCTTGTAAAACAAAAGACAGTAGTTTTCTCTCTTGCTATTGAAGTTTGGTAATAAAAAGTGGTTGTTCCAGCATAAAAGTATTTTATTTCGTATTTAGTGTTTACATTTTCAGAAGAGTGGGATAAATACCTACTAGAAGACATGGCCCACATGATAAACGAGTAAACTACCACGAGGGCCTGATGACCATGACGTGCGGATGACTGGGACATGGAGTCTTAAGGCGGCGGCCGTTCAGAACAGGAACCGAGGGCGTAAGGCGTCAAAGCAAGCCGAAGCTAGCAAGCTAGTCAAGATTCCGCCTGTACATTTGGTCCGGGGCCCGCCGGGACCATATTTCAAGACCATCCATCCATCATGTCGTACAATGTTCTGTTTTACAATACGCTGCCGTGCATCTGCTGTGCATTGAGTACCTATGTCGTGAATTGTGGGTTCCCGCCAAATTCGCCAAACCAAAAGCTATCTGTCAGACAACGACAAGGCCTAACATACCTAAATAAAACAGAAATAATCAAAATATTACCTATTTCGTGAAAGTTGTGAATGACGTGGCAGTGGCGGCTAGGCCCTTTCGAATAATGCAACTCTCGGACAAAAGAAAACAGGACATTTGATCCAGAAAATACATAAGAACTGCGCCGTCCAATTTTGGTGCTGATAGCCCCATAATTATGATCACCAGGCGACGGAACGCATTGTCAGAGCTATGCACTTAACCTGAAGAGCTGTACGAGAGTTTTCGATGTGCCCCGGATGAAAGTATACCTACCCTGACCGATTTCCGTACCGGTGCCTAACCTACAACCTACAATTGTCACGCTGGAAAGGCCAGGATGTCGCTGCTATTCTGTACGTGTTGGAGGCCACATTCACAGATAGAGTGTTCTGTGCTGCATAGTGCCATTTCACTACACTTGCCATGGTGTCGTTGCTGGTTAACTGTTCAAAGCAAGCTGAATTATTCCTGTCCGTGCGGAGTGACATGAAGCAGCTGCAACTGATGGCTGCGAGCAGTGATTCTGGTTTAAGGCAGCGCTACAAGGAAGTTATAAGGTCATGTAAACATTCTGTTTTCATTTCGACGCTTGAAAGGCATAATTATCTAAGCGACATCAGAGTAACTTTACAGGAGAGCAGTTTAAAGTTTGAATTTTCAGAAAAAAAATCGTATAAATTTTTGTGATTGTCCTAGAAGCCTAGTTTTTACATATTTGTTTTGATATTTTTTTACCTAAATTTTAGTATACATATCAATAAAGAATAATGCTTAGTTTTAGAGTTAGTGTCGCTTAGTCAAAAATTACCTAAAAATAAATACAGGCAAATTTGACTAACCGACAAGCTGGGAATGACAAAGGTATGGTAAAATTTTAATAAACACCTTTTTTAAGAATTTACGACGGAGTAAAAGTTGCCTAACTAACATCAAAAATACTTCGAAATTGAGGCAAAACTACTTAGGTTACAATTTTATACTAAATTCTTCCCGGCAATTTGACTTAAATAACATTTGTTACAGAAAATTTACATATTTATTTAATTCAAGTGTTATGTCAATAACAATAAAAATCAACACTAAGGTACACAGAGGCCTATTTCAACTAGTTTCATCATCACATTAGCCTATAGCAGTCAACTGCTGGATGTAGGCCTCCCCCAGGGTATGCCACAAGGCACGATCATCCGTATTCGCCATCCATTTGCTACCAGCCGGTCTTTTTCATCGCCATCGGTCCATCTGGCCCGTGGGCGCCAAAAGCTATGCTTGCTGAGGCTTGGCCTACACTCGAAAACCCGATTACAACATCGTCTATCGTTTCTACGGCAAATGTGACCAACCTACTGGACATTTAGAAGATAATCTCTTTCCGGGCCTTATCCATTAGCGAGATCTCTAACATAGACCTTTTCGTCGGTCTCTGAATGATACATAACCGGTGGGACAATTTATTTGTCAGATTTTATGTCTCGTCTCCGTTAGTCATCACCGTACATGATAAAACACTCCGATTGAACATCTTGGTCTAGAGGCATGGTGACAAAGGTGGCTCCAGAATAAGACGCAACTTCCAAAATGCTACCCAGCACAGCTTCACTCTTCTGGTGAGTTTAGCCTCGAAATTGTATCTTCTGGACTACTTCAAGGTCTACCTACGTCCTACACCTACTACGGATATTGGCTCAGGAACGACTTTATGTTCATTCAAAATTATCTTGCTCTTGACCAAGGTCATGCTGAATTCAACATGCTTCGAGACCGTATATAAACAGGACAGCATTTTTTGCAGATCCTGAAGCAATTTGGCCATTATGACTATGGCGTCGGCAAAGCGGAGATACATAAAATATTCGCCGTTGACTTTGATACCCAACCCATCACACTGTCAGGTTTTGAAGACATCCTATGGCATTTTGGTGAAAAGTTTTAAGGATAATACGTCATCCTGTTTTACATCTCGGTGTAATAGTATGGACCTTGTTTTGTGGTTTTGTACTTGAACAGGAGTCTTCGCCAATAGGCTTCTCGGCACCTCCACATACAGCAATTCGACTAGGCATGGCTGCAAGGACACCAGAACAGTCCAGGTTACTCTCAGTCAAAAGCTTTCTCGTGGGCTACAAAAGCCATACGCAACGGTTGGTTGAACTCTTCTGACTTCTGCCCGTCCCAGTGGTTGTAAGGCGTCAAATCTTAGTCGTTTTATTACGATCTCGAGAAAAGTCTATAAGACGTAGCTCAGTGGTGTGATCATCATCATCATCAACCATTTAGCGTTGTCCCATTTGCTATTACGGAGATAAAATTATCTTTTTAACTCATCAAATCTAGGTTTTTCACTAGCCATTAGCCATTCCTACAAACACCTAGGAAATTTCGTCTGCCCAATCCAAAAGCTCATTACTATTTCTGAGCCACTGTCATAAGCTTTTTTCGAGAGTCGCTTTGAATGGTCTGGCATCAATATTTGACGGTTTCTAGCTACTGGAACAGACCGGGTCTTGTAAAGGCACTGTGGACCACATTCATGCTGTACGGAAGGTTTTACAGAAATCAGTATAGTATGACCAACCGCTTCGTGTGGCTTTTGTGGACTACAAGCAAGCCTTCGACTTCTTCGAAACCTGGGCTGTTCTTGAGTTTTTGCAACGACGCCAAATCGACTATCGATATCCCCACTCCACAGATACTGAGAAGCCTGTAATTAATAGCAACGATATGCGTTCCAGTATATAGCCAAGTAAAGTAACTAAAAGTATAAGGCATTACTTTGTGGAAGTCCATCTTGTTGAAAGTAATAGAAATATGTTTTGCTTCTTACGCACTTATGAGTGAACCACACTCGAGACAGCAACTTAATGCAAATGTACAAGCGACGCACCTCTCCAACACCACAACCACCGTTTTACACTCTACAGGTATACTTCCACGGAGTATCCTCAGGAGATCATCGACAGTCACGTTCCGAAAACCGACTAATAAGTAACTGCCCCTGTCGATAAAGTTGCGTTCGTACGTGTGGTTCACTTAGCAGCATAACTTGCCATCATAAGCGTGAAAAAAGCTGAACATATTTCTATCACTTTTAACAAGGGCCATTCAACTACTGCGAGGTGTAAAACAGGGTGACGTTATATCGCCCAAACATTTCACCAATGCGCTTGAAGACCTTAGCATGGAATGAACTGGACAATTTCGTCAACAGTGAATACTTCACAATCTCCGCTTTGCCACCTACATTGGCAAAATCATCAGAGAGGAACATAGAATCGCAGCAGGTCCTGTCAAAGGTGTTCAGTTTAAATACGGCCTCGAGGCGTGATGGACTTGGGATGAATTTGGAAAAGACCGCGGTCCAGCTCAATGGCATATCTCCGTCAAAGGTATAGGAGTGGTGGCAACACTGAACGGCCAAGTTGTAAACATTAGAGCTCCGCTTAAAATATTTAATTTTTAAATAATTTACTGCCCTAATCAAGTTCATCGCATTAAATAATTATACTATAATTTATTATTTAAGTGTTTTAGTGGATAAGTTTGGCTCAAATCACGTTTTTTTTGTAAAGAGTGTAACGGCAAAAACCGTTAGTGATAGCTGTTTCAATATTTGAATACAACAACGTTATTAAGTAATTTCGAGTATTGTTACGAATAGTAATACGTATTTTAAGGGTTTATTGTGTGTGTTTTATGCTAGTGCAAACAAATACGTGTGAAATTACGACATATACATAACATAACCTCAACCTTGGTAACCGCTCATTTAACCTACGAGGTACTTTTTCATATTTACTTGTTTTTGCATATTTGTTTGTTTTCAAAATGCATACTACTAGATCTCAAACAATTCGTCAACTAGAGGACAACTTAAAAACAACTTTGTTAGAATTACAAAAGTGTAAACATACAAATGAGCAGTTATTAAGAGAACGGGATGAAAGTGAGCAAGAAATGTTAGATATCATTAATAAAAATCAACAATTAAAGAGTGAAATGGCAGATATGTACCATAAGTTGGTAGACGTAACAGGTGAGAGGGACCAGCTTCAAGGAATAGTGGATAACTTTGACCGGGACGGGAATGCGTTTGAAGACACCTTGAGACGTATCACTGCCCTGGAATACGAATTACGCGATGCACACAAGGAAATTACCTTATTAAATACGACTATCCAAGACCTGAAGTCTGCACAAAGTGCAGTTACCACCCAGTCCCTGTTCGACGAGCTGGTCGCTCCTACAGTTGCGGTTTCTTCCATCTCACTCACCCAGCACCAATCGGTCGAGACTACTGAGGAACAAGTAGTCGAAACTATTGACCTCACAACGTGTGACAGTCCATTCAATAACTCACACAAAACTTCAGTGTCTTATAGCAAGAAAAAAACAAGGAAAATTGTTAAACTTAACAATTTTATAAAGAAAACGCAATCACTAATTAGGCGTAATAATAATATACTATTTTGCAATAATTCAAACTGTAATAAGGAACGTACTGAATTGATTAATGATATTAAATCTTGCACCTCAACATTAGAACAAAATAGGAAAATTATGAACGTGACACACAGCGCCTCCAGTCAGAAATGTCGGCTTTAAAACGATCTTTAGAACACATTTCTATTAAATACGATTCAGCGCGTAAGGAAATAAAGGAGCATGTGCTGGCTATGAACAGTTTGTTGGAGTCGTGTAAATATAATAGTAACAATGCTCAATCTTTGACCAACAATCAATGCGATTGTAATAAAATTCCAACAAGCTCATCCTTGCCGGCCGTGTGTCCCGAGCCCGCGTCATCACCTCGCGTCTGTACACAGCTGACTGGAGAGCGGTCGGTGCCCGTGCCGGTCGCCGGCGCTGCCGCTGCCGCCGACGACGCCGCGCCGGTCTCGCGGCCGGTGCCGATGGCGGCAACGCGGCCCGCGCTTGCGACTGATAACAGCGCTTCTTCTTTATCACGCGCACAAATTGTTATGTTCAGCGATGAATTTGGTAAAAATATGGGCTTACAACTTGGTCAGTGCATGGGTCAGGCAGTAATTAATCATTGCATGCCTGGCGCCGATTTTTCTACACTCTTAAATGCAGTGTTGGCATCACAATTTCAAGAAAATTCAATTGTTATTATATTTAGTGGTAGAAGGTAAATGCGACAAAAAGACTTTGCTTTCTTTTCAAACAAGTTGTATTTAATAGAAAATGTCAAACAAGTTATTTTTTGCATTTCCTATAGCCAAAATTACTAACTTAGAAAATAATACTCGACATTGGTGTAACAAGTACTTACATACTTTGACATGTCGCAATCCTGACAAATTTCATTTTATTGACACCAATATTTATATTGGAAAATATTTCAATGTTACAAAGGATAGATATTATCTATCTAAAGTTTATAAACGACAGATAGCAGAGATACTATCTTATTATTTTAATAATTCAGCCAATTTGTTGGCTAATCAGACAACTGCTTTTATTGAGCAGAATATCAATACGAACCTTATTACCTTGGAATCGGTTCCAAGTACTTTAAATTAGTGCCTAAGACAACAGAGAGTTACTCTGGCAGTACTTCGACATCTCCTACTAACCTAAGTCAGACTATCTTGCAAAAACAAATTTTGAAAAATAATAATAATAAAAAATTTACGCACAATAATAAAATTCGAAATAGCCATGTTTTAAAAATTGTACACCAAAACATCGAGGGCATGTTAAGCAAGGAATTAGAAATTGAGCTTTTCATGAATTGCAATAATATTGATATTCTTTGTGTGACTGAGCATTGGCTCAGAGATTACCAGCTCATGTTCAGTTTTAATAATCACCAAGTAGCAAGTTCGTTCAACAGATCTACGGCAATACGCGGCGGCTCGTTAATATTACTTAAAAATGAGTTTAAATATAAAGAACGCACTGATATCGTTAGCTTGTCTGTTGAGCGAACTATCGAAATAGCCTGCGTAGAACTTGAGCATATTGTTATTATGAGCGTATACAGCCCACCAGATGCTAAATATGATTCCTTCGAAAAGTTATGGAGGTTGCCTTATATAAAGCAACAAAATCTAATAAAGGAATTATTGTTTGTGGAGATTTCAATGTCAATATTCTTGAAAAATCTAGTATTAGTAAGAGGTTTCAATCATTATTTTTATGTTACAACCTCGTACATCTTATTTCGGTGCCTACGAGGATCACGGCTACTTCAGCCAGGTGCATAGATAATATTTTTACAAATATTAAACCCGCAGACGCGTCTATCATAAATAAATTAAGCTCTGACCATACTGGTCAGCTAGCTACGTTCAAAATAAACATTGAGAAGGCACCTAAACAAGATATTACGTGTGTGCCGGTAAACGAAAGTAGGCTAAATCGGTTTAGAGAAAATATCATAGAAAAACTACCCGAATTACAATATGATGTAAATCCAAATAATTTATATAACTCAGTATTCAGCCTTGCCAAAACAGAATATGACAATGTATTTAAATCTAAAAATTAAAGTTAACACAAAATTATTATTTAGTGATTGGGCGACGGTAGGAATTCATAAAAGCAGGGAAAAATTGTACGATCTGTATGATGAAAGGTCATATAATAAATCAAAAGCTTTTGCTGATTATGTTAAACGTTATTCTAAAACTTTTAAACAAGTTTGTTCTGTAGCAAAATCTAACTTCATTAAAAATAATATTAAAAACAGCACGAATATAACAAAAACTACTTGGAAATTTGTAAATAACGAAACTGGGAAATCTAAACGTCGTAACGAAAATTTTAAACTCATGATAAATGATGAAATAAAAAACACCAATTCGGAAGTAGCTCAGGCTTTTGAAAACTTTTTACTGATATTCCAGTTTCGACTACCAAATCGTTAAACTCTTGTCCCGATCTCGCTGAATCAGTAATGAAGGAAAATGTAAGCCATTGTGATAAATATTTTAGATTTTGTCACATTAGTGACGTTGAAATTATAAAAATATTTAAAACTTTACAAATGAAAAGACTTCAGATCTTCACGGCCTCTCTGTCAAAATTATAAGTTCTATAATCGATTGTATTGCTCCATGTCTAGCATTTATTTTTAATCAATGTGTTGACAGTGGCGAGTTTCCTGACTTGATGAAGCATAGCAAAGTTATCCCGCTGTTTAAAGCCGGTAGTACAACTGACCCCACTAATTTTAGACCTATATCAATATTACCCACACTCAGTAAAATTTTTGAAAAAATTATCCTAATTCAATTGCAAGGTCATTTTTATCGTAATAACCTAATGCACTTACAGCAATTTGGTTTCACACGGGGTCGTTCTACTACTCATGCAGGTCTTGACCTCATCAACCATATAATGGATGCCTGGGAGGAATCTCATGACGCCATAGGTGTATTTTGTGATTTGTCCAAGGCATTTGATTGTGTCCATCATGAAACTCTAGTCAGAAAGCTATGTCATTACGGCGTAAAGGACCAGGCTCTAAGCCTTTTGGAATCATATCTGAATAATAGAATCAAAAGGTTGATATCAATGGTGAAAGATCATCTGGATCTAATTTAACCATGGGCGTTCCACAAGGTTCGATTCTTGGTCCTTTCCTGTTTCTTGTATACATTAATGATCTACCGTATCTTGTTAAAGACAAATATGATATAGTATTGTTCGCCGACGATACCTCATTGCTTTTAAAGTAAAGAGGCATCAACTCGACTATGACGACGTGAACAATACTATAATCGATGTAGTAAAATGGTTTACAGTAAATAATCTCCTATTAAATGAAAAGAAAACTAAATGTATAAAATTTGCATTGCCAAATGTTAAACCGAGCACTACAATTATTAAGGTAAAGGATGAACAGTTGAACCTTGCAGATTCAACAGTATTTTTAGGTATAACTTTGGACGCCACGCTCCAATGGGGCCTCATATTGAGAAATTGTCGAAGAGACTGAGTTCAGCAGCATACGCAGTTAAAAAATAAGATATCTCACGGATGTAGATACTGCTAGACTAGTTTACTTTAGTTACTTCCATAGCTTAATGTCTTATGGCTTATTATTGTGGGGCCACGCTGCGGATGTAAAGAACATTTTTGTTCTGCAGAAACGGGCTGTTCGTGCAATTTATAAATTAGGGCCTCGTGTCTCCTTAAGGGAAAAATTTAAAGAAATCAATATATTAACATTTGTGTCACAATATATATACGAAAATTTGATTTACGTCAAATCTAATATTAATACTTTTGAGAAAAATTGTGATATACATAATTTCAACACTAGAAATAAGGACAAACTTGTAGCACACAAGAGCAGGCTTAGTAAAGTAAGCAAATCCTTTAAGGGAAATTGTATACGCTTTTATAATAAGCTTCCAAAAAATATCCAAGATTTACCCTTAAATAAATTTAAAGAAGTTATAAAACATAAATTGTGCAAGAAAGGCTATTATGAAATATCCGATTATATGCAAGATAAATCTTCATGGGAGTAGTTTTACATGTTTGTTTATATACAGTATTTTTTTAGACGATACAGTTAGAATATTCTACTGTAATTTTTATTTTATTTTTACTTATTTTTAATTTTGTGTTGAGCCGTTTTTCGGCTATTACTATTCTTGTTTTTTCAATCTTAGCTAGGGTAGCTTAGGGCCTACAAAGATTGTAATCTTTAGAATAGGAGCACTTCTGGGCAGGTTTTTGGGGTTTTCCTGTCCAGGAGGTCCGACTAACTATACACATGTAACACCTTTTAAAATCTTGATCGAATTTAGTTTCGCTTACTGGTCGTTAAGGCATAAAGTTACATGACGTGTGGTTAGCCTGGCCAGCCCCGAGGCAGTGCCTTTATTTTTATTTTTTTATCCCGCCCGAGCCGCGTTTATAGTAGGAATAAAAATTGTTATAAAAAAGAGAAAATTGTGCTTTGCAAATTTCTCTTTTTTACAATGCCTAATCCATTTCTGCGTAATGTAATGACTATCAATAAGTGATATTTTAATATCCTATTTTGAATAAAAAACTTTCACTTTCACTTTCACTTTCACTTTCAGTAGACCTTGAAATTGTCCAAAAGTATTGTAATATTATTATACCTCGGGCAAAAATATTACTTAGAAAAAGATAACATTCAGGCTGAAATCTCCAGAACAGTGCGGCTGGACTGAGTAGTATTGGGACGACGTATCTTGTTCTGGAGTCACCCTCGCCACAATTAAGATGTTTGATCAGTGCATCTTACCGCTCATGATGAATTATGGAACAGAGACATGAAATCTTACAGTAAAACTGGGACACTGGTTACATGTCATTCAGAGAGGGGATGCTATGCTAGGGATCTCGCTAATATGTCGAGGTTAATCCGAAACGATTATTCGAAGACCAAAGTAACGGACATACTGGAAATAGAAGTGTAGCAAGCTGAAGTGTCAGTGGTCTAGCCACATCTGTCGTAAAAGCGATTGACGACGGAGTAAGCGGGTTCTCGAGTGGATGCCACGCCCAGGAAGAGCAATGACTTGAAGAGAGCAGCTGGTAGGGACTGGATGGTAAACGCATGGATTTTACCTTGAGGCGTGCCCTGGTGAGGCCCACGTTTAGCAGTGGACTGTTATTATAGGCTAATGTGATGATGACCACAGAAGTATATAACGAGCTAAGAAACTGAATGAAGCGAATGAACAAAATTTATTTATAATCTGATATATTTGTAAATTCTACTGAAAGTTTTTGGACTTGTTACATGAAAAGTGCATTCGTCATATTTGGCGACATCGCGCGTCCATCCCAAGCGACGCCCTGCCATGCACTGAACTATCTAAGTAACTTAAACTCTAGATTCACTGTTTGCACAAGCGACTGTTCGTGTGTCATCCGTAGGAGTAACCAACATTTTTATGTAAACTACTTTATATAAAAATATTCCAAGCGCCTGTACGTGATGCTACCATAGGTTCTAACCGACATTGGATAATCGTATTTGGTCAAGCAAAAATTGTCTAAATAAGAAAAGAACCTTTGAAAACGGCGGGTAAAAATTGACTAAGCGACAATCAGGTTTATTTTTAAAACAGGTAATATATACTGAACCAACTGAATAAAGAAAAATTATAACAGGCATTTTTAACTAAACGCCAAGCACGCAGAAAAACGGGTATGCAAAAATTACTTAAGTGATGAAAATGCGAGATCTTTGTAAGGAAAAAATAGCTATGCGCCTTACACTGTGTTGTCAGATTGAGGCAAAATTGACTAAGTGGAGAAAATACTGTACGAAGAGAACGGTAAAATTTTACCAAAGTCAAATTTTACATTATTTAATTTCGATAACCACCAAATTTTCAAAAATGGTCGTAAATTGTGTCGGTTAGTCAACCGAAAAAAGGGAATTTTCGCAAATTTCAAAATGTCTAAGCGACAAAAAAGTCATCGTAGAGAGACGTGAGTAGGACCAAACGACGCAGAAAAATCAGGCGATTCCAACAATGTATATAACTCAATTTGGCCAAAAATGTCGCTTAGATAATT
The DNA here is from genome assembly GCA_024500475.1 of Phthorimaea operculella. Taxonomy (NCBI): domain Eukaryota; kingdom Metazoa; phylum Arthropoda; class Insecta; order Lepidoptera; family Gelechiidae; genus Phthorimaea; species Phthorimaea operculella. Next base: position 5,303,795 of record JANFCV010000017.1, read on the forward strand.
TTGCCTTTCAAGCGTCGATTTATTTCTTGTATTCATGAAAAAGTTTCAGAGAAAACCTAAGCAGTCATTACATGCAATGTTTTAATTGTTCACAGACTATGGATTAAAATGCTTCTTGTCAAGTGAAAGTGTTCCTGGTATCTGAACGGGGCTAGCTGGAATTTACTTGTCAGCGACAACAGAGTGAGGAGCGGTCAAAGGAGCCAGCTAAACTGTCAACAAAGCATTTCATGTGTAGCGGGTGGCCAGTCACAAGATTGGGATCTATAGGACCTGCATTAGAAGCCCTACTGGAAGCTTGATTATATCAGGTGCTATGCTTTCATTATGTTACTATCCATTCACTAAGGTTGTACAAAATGTTGGTTGTAGCAAGATAAAAAAAAAGAAAACTATTAAAATGAAGTGATGTGACCATTTACCAGCAGTGCAATAATAAATAAGTTTTCTTCATGCATTTTATCCTCACAATGCTACAGAACAGTCTTACATAGCTTGTAGACCTAGGATATGTACTTACCTATAATAATGTAACATTGTAGGTAGATGCTTGTAGTGAGGTTCCAAATCAATGTCTCTCTGGGGGCCGATAAGAAAGTATGGGATACCAAGCATAAGATCAATAAGTAAATAGAATATTTGATACAGAGTGTTATGTTAATTTCTTATCTTTGTGTGGGAGACTGAGTCGTCCAACGACCCGATAAACCCAGGTCAGAGTTTCACAACCAATTAAAATACTTGAATAACAAACAACTGTTGTATTATGCAATTTATAAAAGTTTAACATTAGGTATGTGTTCTGTGACCAAAATCAGTACCTAGACTGTAATTTCAAAACCGTTTCTTCTGAAATAGGTTCTGCACATATATTGCTTAATGAAGTAGGCATTAGAGCAATTACACTTGCCAGTCATAAATTAAACCAGATTAGTACATAACATACACTTTAGTATGCAGGTTTGCCTGGTAGAAATTGCAATCCGAATACCTTTGGCAAAATATTAAATCCAATATTAATATGAGCAATTAATATTTTCTGTCAATTTGGCAAGTCGGTATAAATGTGGATGCAGGATATTACATTCTGCATTGTAAATATTGCAAAAAGAAAATAATAGCAACAACTTGTATTAATTATTTGGACATTACATAAAAACAATATACAACAGGTCAACTTATTTCTAAAAACAAATCCTTGCCAGCAGACCAGATGAGATAGAGACATGATATAATGTCAGCCCAATGGCTAAAATTGTGATAGTCGTGATACCCTATTGTTCCCCTTTTCAATAAGCGGCAAAAAGTCAATCGAATTCAATGTCACATGATTCAGGCAAAAGGTGAGTCGGTCAGCCAACTTGTCAGTCCGTCAGCCAGTCAGTCAGTTAACTTGTCAGTCAGTCAAATGGCTAGTCACCCAGCCGGTTAGCTAGGCAATCAGTAAGCCAATGGGAACGTTAGCCAGTCAATCAGCGTGTCGGTCAGCAAGACAACCAGCCAGCCAATAGGACAGCCAGCCTTTCAGGCCGTAAGTAAGGCAGCCGAACAGTCAGCCAGCCAGTCTACCAGCTAGAGAGTAAGCCAATCAGTCAGTCAACAAGCCGGACCCTCAGCCTGCTAGACAATTGGTCACCTAGTCAGGCAACCAGCTAGACAGCCATCTAGTCAGACAGCCAGCCTGCCCGTTACCCAGTAAGCCAATCAGTCTGCAAGATAGCCAGACAGCCAATCAGTCAGCTAGTCAGACGATCCGTCAGCCAGATAGCCAAAAGCCTCCTAGTCAGCTTGTTAGACAGTCAGCCTTCTAGTCAGCTTGTTAGACAGTTAGCCAGTCAGTTTGCTAACCATACAGCCAGACAATTAGCTAACCAGACAACCAGTCAATTAGCTAATCAGGCAGCCAGCCAGTTAGTTTGTCCTTCAGTCAGTCGAGTCACTGTAAAATAATTGAGTGTATGTACACAGCCCATTGTTTTTCAGACATCATGAGCCACTAGGCACTTGCGCCTGCTGATAGTATTACTATGTTTTGAACTAATGATATTAATATCAATTAGCCTAATGATTGTGTAGGGTTTTCCGAATGTAAACTATCGTAGAACTACTAGGCAACAGTAAATGTGACAAAATATTGAATAGGTACTAATAAATAACCTTCATTACATTACCAAAAGCAGTATTGGAATCTTTCAAGTAAATTGTCTCAGTAAATGTCACTTTTCTGGCATTTTTTTAACTCTAATAACAACTTAGAATGTATGCTGATGCTAGTTTACTTAAATTTGTGTTCTCAATTGCGGGGCAATTGTTGCAGGATGGCCGAGTGTAAGACCATTGCCAATTCGCAATGCCGCCGCGAGTTGCAAGCCAGCCTAGCCTTAGCCGGCAATGTCTCAGCTCCACCCATGCCGGGTATATGCCAAGCCATGCCAAGCCAGCCGAGCCAGCCAAGCCGGAGCTGAAGACAAGCCGCCGTGGTTCACAGAATGAGGCCTCATTCTGTGTGCTAGCCAGCCAGCCGGCGTTCGCGCCTTTTTGTTTTCTTTTTTTGAATTGATTTTGTTCGAACAACGCTTGTAAAACAAAAGACAGTAGTTTTCTCTCTTGCTATTGAAGTTTGGTAATAAAAAGTGGTTGTTCCAGCATAAAAGTATTTTATTTCGTATTTAGTGTTTACAAAATAATTGACCGATTAGATAAATGTTTTTCCTTTATCTTTCCTCATCTTCTGGTTCGCAGCTTCTTAGCAAGGCTTTAAAAGTTGCAGAGTCAAAAATACCACATTCGCACAACGACATCGCCTGTTACATTGAGATATAAGAGTTACGATACTCTTAGTCAATCTCGTAGTTCCTTCCTAACACCTTCCTAAACATTCTGCAACTGTGATATTTTGCTATTCTGGTAATTTGTGACTGTCATTTTATTACTCTCGTTTGTAATTGCGACTTTTAACCTAACCTCATTGCATTTATAATACTTGTGATCTTCTTGTGGCAATTTACTGTTTTGCTACAGACATTGTGCTATTTTGCTGCTGACATTGTGCAATTTTGCGTTATTTTGTGTCTTGAATTTGGAAATTAAATAACTAGCAAAGAACGAAGAAAGTATTTAAAAGGAAACTAATTTGGTAACTGTCAACTATGTTTTATTCACAAACTAATAAACAAACAGGAACATCACCATCGTATTACAATTAAATTTGTCTAATAAATTAATGTTAATAGAAAGATTTCACACGCACCGTGTGCAAGAATTAATTCGTCACTCGTATTTCACGGTCGATTAAAATTTGTGCCCAATTTTTTTAAGGCTACAGGCTACAAGTTTACAGGCAAACTTCGTTGGTATATTGCGTAGCCGGTTAGCCATTATAACCCCACTATTAAACCAGCTACGCAATGTACTAGAAGTTTTACCTGTACACTTGTAGCCCATAGTTGGTACAGGGCAGTGGTGGGTTTCACAGCTGTCTGGTCTACTGAGAAGGAGCTTCCTGCTCCATGATCCTCTCCACCTCCACCCTGGCCAGGATCTCCGACTCGCGGAACAGAGTGTACTCCTGGAACAAACCATTCAATATGTAGGGATCTACACTTACCAAGGCGAAAGTTTGCTGCATATATTTTAAGGGGTAAAAGTTATCTTCATATTTCAACGTTCCTTGGGACAAGTTGTTCAGTTTTAAAACAGATTACCTTATCATCGTGCTCGATGGCCACCTTGACGCCGCCGTGCTCTGGCAGGATCACGTTGTCTCCCACCTACAGACAGAGAGACAGAATCAATTTATTACTCGCATTTCTGGTAGCCTAGTAGGTAAGTAGGTACATAAGGAAGGGCGGATCTAGACGTAAACGCAGGCAATGCGTAGTAGGCGCGCAGGCTTTACGGATAGACAGTGGCAAAGCGGTCCGTTTCAGGTGTCACCCTTTTTGTGGTGCCATCCACCCGGAAACGCAAGTTACATTGCACCCACAGGTATTAAAGTGACAAGTCAAGCTCGTTTCGCTCGCAAAACGTTTTGTGTCCCTGAGTGCAGGCAGGCTTGCACACACCTTCCATTAACGTCAGAAAGTCGGGCTGGCTTCGCTCGCAACACGTGTTCTTGTACCTTAAATACATCAATGTTGGATATAGATAAACATGGATTTAAAAAACATGGATTTAAAAAAGTCACCAAATTCTGTCCCGGGCGCCACCAAAGCTAGCTACGCCACTGCGGGTAAACTACCTACTAAAACGCGCTCAACAAAGTTTAGAAAGCGCGTACGTCTGCATCCGCCTAAACATTTACAGGAACAAAAACAACTACTTAACTAGTATAAAAAAAAGTATTAAAAAAGGTGACTCATCGATTTAAATGGCCTCCAGTCCAGATAACCTGCACACTAAGAGAAATCGTAAAAACTCACCTTCAGCACCATTGGGAAGAACTCGCCCGTCATGCCGCGAGACCCGGGGCCGACCGCTACCACCTGAAAAATACATTAAAAAGAAAAATAGATTATTTGTACAGAATGGAACAAACATAAGGACAACATACAAATAAAATGCAATCATCAAAATACACAATTGTACATAGTATAAAGAACGCCTGACTTGAATCGCATAGCAAAACATCACTTCATTCTTCTGGGGAAAAGTTTAGCTCTTCAAGCTAATCGAATAAAATGATCTCTTCTTCTTGAATCTTTGTAGGTACAGGAGGAACAATTGTTTCAAGGTATGAAACTAAACCACTTCCCTTAAAAATTGTTATGTTCAAATGTGGGTAAATCCAGATTCATTGACGTCAGACAGACAGGCAGCCAAATCTAAAATTGTCAAATACTATTGCAACATGATTGCAATATGCAAGCAATTTGATTTTGCGATGCGCCGATCGTCTTTAAGAAATAATAAGTAATATAAATATAGGTGTACCATAACAGCCACAACAGTCACTGTTGGACATGGGCCTTCTATCGGACGGTATTGCCATACTCACCACGCTTGGCAGGCGGATTGGCGAGCGCGGTTCAAGATGTTGCATTTACAAGGAACACTGCTGCCCATTCCCTAAATAATTAACCCTTAATCCATTTTCACGACACCCACGGGTAGAATTGGGATGATGCTATTCTAAGCCGGCACCACACGGCAAGAAAGATACAACCTGTTACATAACTAACCAAAAAAAAGAATATTTTTCATTATCATCAGTCGATAAAATAATCCCATCACTAGTCTAGGTCAGGTGCTACACTACCTGGCGAACAAAGTCCGCTTCGGCATACATTGCTGGTTGACTTAGTTTCTTGTATTGATGACATTCATGTAATAGCCAGCAATGTAGACCGAACTGCGGTTCGCCGCGTCGGTAACTTCATTTGAACTTTGAGCTGTCAAAATTAGTGCTGCGATGCCACGATTAAAAATAAGTGTAATTTAATAAAAAAATATTTTTTTCGTAGTTTTCAAAAACGATACTACGGCTCTAATTTTTTGTTAATTGACTCCTTGCAACGGACCTTTCCACACCCTTTCAGCTTTATTGGTTGTTTTGTAACACGTTGTAGATATGACGATGGGAAATTACCTCTCCTTGCAGCACTTTCTTCAGGGCCCTGGCAGGGATCATGAGGCCGCCCGGGGTCCTGGTTTCCGCGTCGATCCTCCTCACCAGCACCCGGTCCAGTAGGGGGAACAGCTTCTTCACCACCGCCGCACAGTTCACCGCTGCCTGTGAGGATGTGAAGGGAAACTACCTCTCCTTGGAGCACTTTCTTCAGGGCCCTCGCAGGGATCATGAGGCCGCCCGGGGTCCTGGTTTCCGCGTCGATCCTCCTCACCAGCACCCGGTCCAGCAGGGGAAACAGCTTCTTCACCACCGCCGCACAGTTCACGGCTGCCTGTGCGCTCGCTGCCATCTATAACATAGATATATCACGCCTGTATCCCTTATCGTAGGCAGAACGTAAACGGCTGTAAGAAACGGCCACTCACTGCACGTCTGACAAAAGTTTGAGTCATTCAGAATACTGTGTATCATGTAAAACAGATACACGAAAATTCAATACCCACCCTATAACTAGTCCTAAAGTCACGACAAAGGCTTGATGGCCCCGTGGCCAAAATCGTAGAATCCAAGGCAAAAATTAACAGCCCAGGCGCGGATACAAGATTTGGCTCAAGGGGGGGCCATTTTGAGAAAATCATATATTTTTAATAAGAAAATATAAATTATAAAAAAATATCTCGATTTAATTATATGAGAGCCAAGGGTTTAGGGGGTGGCCATTGCCCCTATGCCCCCCCCCCCCTTGTATCCGCGCCTGTAACAGCCACAACAGTCCACTGTTAGACATGGGTCATTGGGAGGTAATATGCCAACTTGGCTGGTCGAAATGACGAGCGCATTGCAAGTGAGGGGACGAATGCTGCTCTACATATTCCTTGGAATCAGCTCTTGCAGCTTTCAGCTCGCCTTTTACGACACCCAGGGGCAAACAGAAACACCTTTCTATCGGTCACATTATAAGATGAAAGTTACAAGAAATAAAATAAAAACAAACCTTGTTTTTTGCTTTTCCACTGGTACGTGGCGTTTTCAATCCACAAACAATTGACGAAAATCGAGTGATGATCGAGTGACGTTTTTGCAATTGAGTAATGCTTCTGTCATGGAGTTGACTTTTCTATTTGCTTTTCTGCTTTTCTGGATGTCTATGCATGCTAGCCATTCCTACAGGAAAAGAAGGCTGCATATCTGATAGGATTCAGACTTGATTCAGAAGATCCTTTGTAGTAGAGCGGTTTGAAAACACAGTAAATCCTGGTGAATCGTGACTTTCGTCGACTCGTTGTCCTTCACGACGAGAAAAAGTGGAGTTTCCAAGACATTTAACAAGTGAAGTAAAAGTTGTAATGTTATTGCACATTATTTCGTAATAATTTTGTTGAGTCATTTAAATTCATACTTACATCATATTTTCATAATAATACACTCCACCAAAACTGCACTCAAAACCACCGTAATAGTTATAGATTTTGCCCTTATTCCACCATACAATAATTGCAAAGGGCCTTAGCATGAATCTATAACAAAGTTGAACGCACCGCGAAAGGACAGTCTCGTTTCGCGGACAGCGCACTTTTGCGCGTCGGCGAATGGTGTGCGAGGCGGGGCGGCGCATGCGCATGGGAGGGGCTTTGCGCGGCACGCCCACCGCCCTTCACTGCATAAAGGCTCCCTACTACAGCTTAAGGAGGGAGTAAATAAGGGCCTTGTCACGAAATGCCCCGCGCGCCGTTTCCCTAATTTGTGGCCTTGTCTCGTTTGCCTTTGCGCTAATAAACGACTACTTCTCCTGCATGCAGCTTCGGCATACATGGCTGGTTATCTCAAGTTTATTGTAATGACGCCCATTAATAACCAGCAATGTATGCTAACCGTTAGGACCACTTTTGTACCGGGGCGAACGCAAATGGAGGGACCGACCGGAGCACCCTTGCTGCGACACTAACTTGTTATGACGCCGTGTCCCCACCACAATTAATTTATTGTATGATTAATCAAATTACAGGAGTGGGGATGGAAAAAAATGTGTCATTTCTCCGTACCTAAATTGTTGAATTTGCACCACGGGTTTGCACTAAGTGCATAAACGCCGTATCTAATGTGCGAGTCGCGCGCGCCGCCGCCACGAATAATTTGTAACCCGAGCGACTCTACTTTCAGAAAAAGTTTTTTTTTTGCCTTGTTTTTTATTTAATTATGATGAAATATTATATGGGTATGGGTCGAGGATGGTGCAGTCAAAGAGTGTAATAAATAATATGATCCAGTGGTAGTGAAATGCATAGAAAGTAAGCGCATCACTGGACACTTACTCGTACTTAGGGAAGTTTGTAGATGGTGAAGCGAAACTGCTGAGTGGGACGCCATATTGAAATAAGATGGGTAAGTAAGTAGATAATCCTCTTGATAAGGTAATCGTTCAATCATTGTACCCATCCTTGAACCTGAAGATGAAGGATGATTATGATTACTGTCCTCCCTTTGCCCTTTTCCTCTAGACAAGAATAATCACCGTCTAGGTAATAGGTAATGAGACAACTACTGTGCTATTCAAAACGGTATGTTTATGTAGAGCGTAGATTGCTTGACTATGTATTCATGTACATACTTATACATGAGGTATACCTAAGTACTTATAATTCATGAATACACATACGGTATGAGGGTATTTTGTATCATAGTTCCGCGATTTCCAAAATATCAAAATTATAATGAAACCATTCCCGGGTGCCGTAGAAAACACATATCTACCTACCTACCTAGTGTCTACTATAAGAGTGAATTTTGACTATTTTCCACAGCAACTTTAAGAATGTGCTAATAATACATAATTGAAATTTAAAAAAAAAACTTCAAGAAGAAATTAACTAAACAGCACTTATTTTTGCTTATCCTGGTCAAAAAACTAGGAAGTTAATTAACTTTATACTATTACCACAATATTTGCGATATGGTACATCGCATGGAATATTAATGAATTTAGAACGCATCGCAAAATAGAAGAAGAAGAAGAAGATTTAGTTAACAACTAGAAAAGTTTAAAGTAAACGTAGCTTAGCATTGAGGAATCGAGTAGTACGTACGGCGTAGTATCCGTCGTAGGTCGGTCGTAGCGCGGCGGGGCGCCGTCGTAGCCCGGAGACGCTACGACGCTACGCCGTCAGACGTCTCATAATCTCATTTACCAATTTTTCTGACCTCTTTAGAAAAATGTTCCAGTAAGTACGTAGTTACTATAAGAATAAGAAAAGTTAGAAATCGCTGGAGTTTATTCAAGGTCACCTCTTCATGGCCAAGTACCTACTTCAATCTGACTTCTGACCCTGCCACTAGGTTATTAAAGAATAACGGTTCACAGCGGAAATGAAAAGTACAGCATACCAACTAACTATCTTTCAAATGCCATAGCTTATTTAGGTAATACAATTTACCTATTTCTCGAATTGCGGCCATTTAAGTTAAGACTAAAATTAGCGCTACGTTTAGTTTCATTCAGGGACTCGTTTAAAAGAAAGTAATGTCTACATAACCGTGTCATGTGGGCATATATACTCTAAGCTAAGTCATGTCGGCTTAGAACAGCATCACCCCACCCGTGGGTGTCGTAAAAAGCGACTAAGGGTTAATTATCTAGAAAATGAGTAGCAGCGTTCCTTGTCAATAAAACATCATGCACTGCGCTCGCCAATCCGCCTACAACACCTCCCAAGAAGGGGAGGCCCATGTCCAGCAGTGGACTGTTGTGGCTATAATGGTAAGGGAATCGTTTATAAGAAAATGGTGTCTACATAACTGGTAATACGTGTTGTCTACATGTCTAGTAAGGTAACACAGGTAGGTAAAGCGTAATATCAATAACACAAAGAAGTAAGAATTGGCGGTCGCCAAATACATAGAGACGGTTTCAAGGAAACGTCACTACGCTCACACACACATCTCGAACCGTTTCGAACCGGCTATAGTCTAAGCTCCCGTCGACCAAGTCTTACCTCATAGGTCTACCGCACGGACGTATACTGTAGCGATAGATACCACTTAGGAGGTCAGGAAAATACTGGGTTGCTATCTCCTAACCTGGAGGAAACTTTTTTATTCGAGTTGAAAAATGCAAAAAAAGTCCAAAAATTACCTCACATTTCTACCGCTCCAAACGTTTTCCTACCTAAAGAGACTCCTTTTGAGATGAGAACGCGCTAGGGTTGCCAGCTCCAATCCTGGCAGGTTCCAAGGTCAGCCACATTTTATGAGGCCCGAAAATGGAGTTTTTTACCTCATCTTTCTACCGGACGAAATTAGTGTCAATCGATAGCTCTAAGCATGCCATTGACAAATATATAGGGTTGCCTGCTATCAGCCTGGCAGGAACTCTGGTAAACCCCCTCAAAGAAACGACGGTAAAATCTTCAAACAAAGCAAATGTCATGAAAACCACTAAGATTCCAGCAAAACTTAATGTAAACTGCGCCATAGAGTTACATTCTGTCCTGTGGGACACTGCGTCGACGAACGACCCGACGGAACCTGGTGTTTTCAAAGCATCTATAATTAGGAAGTACAAAGCAGGCCACTGACAGGCCTTACCTTTCTTGCAACCAAACAAAATTAATGCCAATCGATAGCCCTAGGTATGCCATTTATAAATATATAGGGTTGCCTGCTATCAGCCTGGTAGCATCCCTGGTAGACCCCATCGAATAAACGCAGGTAAAATGTTCAAACCCATAAAAACTTGTGTTACACTGCTAAGATGTCTTGCTACCAAACTAAATTAGTGCCAATCGATAACCCTAGACATGACATTGATGAATATATAGGGTTGCCTGCTATCAGCCTGGCAGTATCCCTGGTATACCTCCTCAAACAAACGTTGGTTTAATCTTCAAACCAAGAAAAACTTACGTAAAACTGCCAAGATATTTTGCTACCGAACAAAATTAGTGTCAATCGATAGCTCTAGGCATGCCACCCATGAAAATATAGGGTTGCCTGCTGTCAGCTTGGAAGTTTTCCTGGTATACCCCCTCAAACGAACGCTGGTAAAATCTTCAAACTAAGAAAAACTTATGTAAAACGGCTAAGATATCTTGCTACCGAACAAAATTAGTGCCAATCGATATCCCTAGGTATGCCGTTTATGAATTTATAGGGTTGCCTGCTAACAGCCTGGCAGTTTACCTGGTAGACTCCGTCAAATGAACGCAGGTAAAATGTTCAAACCCAGAAAAACTTGTGTAAGACTGCTAAGATGTCTTGCTACCAAACAAAATTAATGCGAATCGATAGTCCTAGACATGTCATTGATGAATACATAGGGTTGCTTGCTATCAGCTTGGCAGTTTCCTTCCTCAAACGAACGCAAGATTTAACCAACGTTAGTTTGAGGGGATACCAGGGGGTATACCAGGGATACTGCCAAGCTGATAGCAGGTAATCCTATATATTCATCAATGACATGTCTAGGACTATCGATTAGCACTAATTTTGTTTGGTAGCAAGACATTTTAGCAGTTTTACACAAGTTTTTCTGGGTTTGAACATTTTACCTGCGTTCATTTGACGGGGTCTACCAGGGAAACGGCCAGGCTGTTAGCAGGCAACCCTATAAATTCATAAACGGCATACCTAGGGTTATCGATTGGCACTAATTTTGTTCGGTAGCAAGATATCTTAGCAGTTTTACATAAGTTTTTCTTGGTTTGAAGATTTTAATAGCGTTCGTTTGAGGGGGTATACCAGGAAAACTTCCAAGCTTATAGCAGGCAACCCTATATTTTCATCAGTGGCATGCTTAGAGCTATCGATTGACACTAATTTTGTTCGGTATCAAAATATCTTGGCAGTTTTACGTAAGTTTTTCTTGGTTTGAAGATTAAACCAACGTTTGTTTGAGGAGGTATACTAGGGAGACTGCCAGGCTGATATCAGGCAACCCTATATATTCATCAATGTCATGTCTAGGGTTATCGATTGGCACTAATTTAGTTTGGTAGCAAGACATCTTAGCAGTGTAACACAAGTTTTTATGGGTTTGAACATTTTACCTGCGTTTATTCGATGGGGTCTACCAGGGATGCTACCAGGCTGATAGCAGGCAACCCTATATATTTATAAATGGCATACCTAAGGCTATCGATTGGCATTAATTTTGTTTGGTTGCAAGAAAGGTAAGGCCTGTCAGTGGCCTGCTTTGTTGTACTTCCTAATTATAGATGCTTTGAAAACACCAGGTTCCGTCGGGTCGTTCGTCGACGCAGTGTCCCACAGGACAGAATATAACTCTATGGCGCAGTTTACATTAAGTTTTGCTGGAATCTTAGTGGTTTTCATGACATTTACTTTGTTTGAAGATTTTACTGTCGTTTCTTTGAGGGGGTTCACCAGAGTTCCTGCCAGGCTGATAGCAGGCAACCCTATATATTTGTCAATGGCATGCTTAGAGCTATCGATTGACACTAATTTCGTCCGGTAGAAAGATGAGGTAAAAATCTCCATTTTTGGGCCTCATAAAATGTGGCTGACCTTGGAACCTGCCAGGATTGGAGCTGGCAACCCTAGCGCATTCTCATCTCAAAAGGAGTCTCTTTAGGTAGGCAAACGTTTGGAGCGGTAGAAATGTGAGGTAATTTTTGGACTTTTTTTGCATTTTCCAACTCGAATAAAAAAGTTTCCTCCAGGTTAGCAGATGGCAACCCACTATTTTCCTGACCTCCTAAGCGTTATCTATCGCTACAGTATACGTCCGTGCGGTAGACCTATGAGGTAAAACTTGGTCGACGGGAGCTTAGTCTACTAGTAGCGAGTGTCAACAGCGTTCGACGCGAGCGGACGGTAAAATGACGACTCACAACTACAAATTATTTTTGTATTGTGAGTTATAGTGTAAGTTTGATAATTTAAATTCTCTATTTTGTTTGTGGTTATAAAATGAGGTGTTTTCTTCCTAAACCTGTCTAAATGTCTAAAGTAAGAACTATCGCGCAGACGACCGCGCGCTGACTCAGTGAGTGAGTCACGTTGCAACCGACAGCTCCGAACTTGCTCGCTCCTATACTTTCAAATTATTTCAGTTATATCGTGTATTTCTGCTTCTTCGTCTGTCATGTGGGACGCAGAGTCGACGAACCACCCGATGAACCATGGTGCCAATAAATTTAAACCATCTATGTCTGTTTGAAGGATTCTGACACGGTTTTTGTTACGACCACCAATACAAGTTATCTTGTATTTTACCAAATTCTACTTGAAATGAATACCAAAAAAACACTTTCCTTGTTAGGTAAAGGTAAAATTTCGAAATTTTCGGCCGCAAAGCAGGATTTGAACCCGCGACTTTTGTATATTGCAATTTACAAAACTATCCCGGTATTCGCAGGCTAAGATAGAGCTGTGGTAGCCCAGTTGGTAGAGGCGTTGGTAGTCGGCAGTACTGATGCCTTACTGATGCCGAAAGTCACAGGTTCAAATCCTGCTCGCAATGGAAAATTTTGCAAGGTTTCCAAAAAATATACTTCGATTTATTACTAATCCGGAAAAAGTTTGCTAATTATGCATTATGTCAGTATTCATCATCTAAAAGGTAAAGAAAAACTTTGTGGTCAATGATATAATAAACAGAACAGTTTGTGGTTGAGTTTGCGATTAGCAAGGACGATTAATATCACTTGTATCATGTATTTAGCATTATTTGCTTGTATTCATCAAAATAACACATATGATTGTGGTGTAAAAACTTTATTTTTGAAATATAATCATGATAGTAGTCAATATTTACAATCACGCTTACGAGTTTGCCTGTGTTGCTTTTTAGTTTGGTTTACAATATAACTGGTAACTTTGATAAGTAAAAATTAGATTTCTTAAAAGTTACTAAGTAATTTTAGTGTAGAATAAGATCAATTAAATATTTAACTGTATTATATTTTATACTACGATGTATTTTTGGTGTAAGTTGAAAATAAAAATCATATTAATGTGTAGTTAGGTTTGTTTTAGTGATTTTATGTTTCTACTTTTTAGTAGTTAAATTTTTCAATGTGTATTTGAGAAAGTGCATTCGGAAATGAATAAAGAAAATATTGAATTTCAGCATTTTCATTTTATTTTAACAACTTAACAAAATATTTGCCTGATGCAGACAAAATGAGATCATAGAGCGAAACCTGACACAACTTTACACATACTTAAATTAAATTATTTACTGTACACATAAATTAAATAACTTACAATAAATAACTGCTTTTAAGTTTACACATTCGCTCACAGACAAAATAACTTAAATAAATACGAGCTCACACACATTCATGCCGAATAAGTTAAAACTAGGATCCAACTTGAGTAAAGCTTAGGAAGTTTAGGAACTGGGTGGACTGTCAGACTGGGCGGCGGCGGCGTCGGCGGGCCCTCGGGCATGTAGCCTCGGGCGGGCGGCGGCGGCCAGCCAGGGACACTGGGTCAGCAGAAAACCTTCGGCACTCCAGCGCGTCAAGCTCATGTTGGGGGCGCGAACTCCGACGCCTCGTTCGCCTTGCTCACCAGGCAGGTGCATCCAACGGGCACATCGTAAGACGCCAGCTGATTATCCTTCCTGTTCGGGTACTTCACTATCACTTTGTCGTGCACCTCGACGCACTCCATGACGTGGTCGTCGTTGCTCTTGAGGCAGCAGCCGACCCTGGGCACGTGGTGCTGCAGGCACCACTGGTGCGGGTCCTGGCCGCAGCGCAGCGTCTTGATGCGGCGCGGGATGCGCTCCGGGTCCTCGTCGATCACCACCCGGATCGGGCACACCGTGTGGTTCAGAGCCTTCTCCAGCTCGATGGCTCGCGGCGCCGGGTATGCCGTCACATACACCACGGCGCACGCCACCAGGGTTAACGAGAGTACGATAAACTTTTGAGACATTTTTGGGTTGTGTATGCGTGCGTTCACTGGGACGTTTGAGTTGCGAATACAGGTGTCTGTGGAGGCTCGGTTGTTTTATATCTCGCGCGATGGATGGACAGCCCGGGCTTATTGTAAAATCCGAAATGTTGGGGCTTGCCGGCGGGTGGGTAGAGCCGGGGGGCGCGCGGGGGGCCGGCGCCGGCAGACGCGCGCCGCCCGCACGCTGCGCGCACGCTCCGTCCGCGCGCTGGATCCTCTCATCTCGCGGATTTCCCATTGGATTGCAAAGTGTTGTGTTTGACAAGTGAATTTGTGAAATGTGCGTTATTCAGGTGTGTTCAGTGACCAAAATTCGTTTGGTGGAAGAAAGTAGAGACGTTACGTGAATGTAGAGACAATTTCTGTAGACTAATCGTGGTTAAATTTGTAAGTGTAAGTAAATAAATATAATATAAGCCCAGTCAAATAATGTATGTAACCAACAGAAACTCATCATTGTGTAATGTGTATTTCACCGTACGATGGCAGAATTAGGATTTTGGTTTAAATACCTATTAGGATTTTGGCTAAAATCCTAGGATTTTGACCAAAAGCCAGCATATGGCAAAATCGTAGAGGTTGTTCGGTCATTGACCCAAGCACATTCAGGTATTCGGCCAAATCCTAGGATTTCTAAGCGCTATATCACTAAAGTGTAATACAATAACATTTACTGCATGGCATGATACTCATAAATAAATACCCATGATTCTAAAAATACATAAGGAAATTATTGAACAAAATATGACCATGTTATGCAAGTAACATACCTGAATATGCTTATTCTTAGACACATACAATATGTATTTTATAACTCGATTTTTATAACTGTGCGCATGGAGCTGTCAAAATTACTATGGAGAACATGCGTCTAAAGGAAAGAACATTATAAATTGTACTGCACAATTTTACCCCAAATGCTTTTGATTAATATGTGGCACATTCATCTCAATCTAATAAAACAATAAGTACTTAACTAAACTCTATATAATTTAATATCTTTTACTTAGGAAAGTATTTATGATAATCGAAAGTATTCGGGGTAAAAGTGCGCAGCGGGTAAAAGTACGCACTATCTATATTTTTGAGTAGGTATTATACAGAACAGAAAGAGTAGTTCGGCATGATTGCAAAAAATATATTTTCTTGTCTCTCAGTATCAATAACCTCTGACCGTGAATGAGATTAATTTATTTATGTAAGTATCAACAGCTGCAAAATGGCGACCTTGACCGAATGCAAATTTGTTATATTATCTTTAATGCTAATGTGCTAAAAGGCTAAATAGTTTATAGGTACATATTTTTAGGAGTTTTATAACATAATTACATACATGAATATGTAGAAACCGTGATTTAATATTAGTTAACATTTTTTTAATCAACGTTAAAAATTTGTTTTTTATATTATTTTTTTTATTAAGTACAGAGTCGTAGCTATAGTTCAATCAATGTTAGTAATGTTTGTACGTAACGTAGGTACCTAGTACCAACATTTTTACGAATCAATGTAATATTAATATAACTACTTACTACTCAAAACGACCATAACCACTAATTTAAGGTTAAGGCGCTTTACAGCCTGTCGTAAAACGATTCCAGAAGCTTTAAACCATTAGCTAAACATTGTATTGTATTCCATTTTTTACACCTTATTGTTGGCAGAATTTAGGTTTGCAAGTTTGGACGTGCGATATCCGGTAGTATAATAATTGTTTGGCACCACCTATTTAAGTGATCTTATAATACTGGTTATTCTTTATAACTGTATGAACTACCAGTTTATGTTTGCCCCTTAACTGATTATGCTTACCGGCAGTTAAACTGGTCTATACGAGGCAGCCTTAAAGGTAAACAGTTCTCGTAAACTTGAAGGCAGCGTGGAGTTGAGTCATATTGATCGGTTCAGTGAAAGTGACGGCACAAAGTTGCTGGCGAATACTAATTAAGCTGTTTGATATCCAAGTATCTATTCTAATGTGTAAACTGTCTGCAAAGCTAGGTTTTAACAACAACTATGTGAGGGCCTGGCCGTTTTATTGTGCACATTGTATATTCTACCATAAGTTCTCAAGAATAAGCTTTATTTGGGCTCAAATTGTAGTTATTTATTAGAACTGGGTCAATCAGTTTGGAAATTTTTATCTGGCACATTTAACGGAGCAGACGTCGAGCGGGCATGAATGACGTGACGTCATGTGTCGTCACGTTCACGTCACGCTGACGTAACGTGACATCACGCACTCCGCGGCTCTTGCTCTACTCTGCTTTCCGAGAGTTGTGGGAGTCATCGTTTTGTTGTGGTAATACTTGGCATACATATTTTTAAGGATAAGTGTAAATAGACTAAAATTGTTTCGGTCTCGATTCTGTCTGCACAACCCACTGCGGAAGTGTCCAAGGCCACGTTATTAAAAAGAAAATAAAGAAGACGCTCTCCGGTTGCTCAGTATAAACTTTTTAGTGCATAATAAATTACAAAAACATTGTAGTAATACCGAAGCACCAAAGATTGCAGTTACCTGGCCCTTGACAGTTCCTCATTTTTAGCTGCACTTGTCACTTAAATATGCTAAAAACAGAGAGATGCGGAGAAACTTTACTTGTTTACCTACATAACATGCTGCTGCTAGTTCATTACTATCGCACATGGTAACATGATTAATATTATCACTGTCTCTGTTATTTGTTTTGTAAGTTGTTATTATTATAATGTACCTAAGTTATTATGCCTTTTAATTATTAACATATTAAGTATTTACTGTTATATTATTTTCATAATAACTAGATAAGATACACATAACAAAACAATCTATTACCTACTCATGTAGTCATGTACCTATTTGTAAGTTAAGTATTCCAAAGTATTTCTATTATCAAGTTTCTAAGATATCCGTGTAATGAACGGAACGAAACACATAAGTTATGATTTTTTTCCACTTGTTTTGTTTGTATTAACTTCGTAACTAAAAAGTTAACATAAATTATTAATTGTAAGTTTAGTGTAAATACCTACGCATGGGCTATGTATTAACTAAGTAGGTACAGTTGGTGTAGAAACTCATATCAAGTTGAAATTAGAAGTACAGCTTTTTTGTAATTATTAGCGTCAAACCGTTTAATAATTATTTTTCACGGTTCAGTATTAAAAATTGTCATTTATAAAAGGAAGACATAATAATTATTGCTGTGGCAAAAAAAGTCTTGCATGATCATGAGTTTTCAGCACCGACTGTACCTCCCTAGGCCAATGTTCCTTTTCTCAACCAAACATTGTCTTAAAAAAAGTTTATATGTACCGACCGGCATACTTTGAATGATAAAATAAACTGTTGAACACAATGATTAACTGCATTTTATTAACACTTCATCGTTTCCCTGATTGATACGCCATATAAAAGACATCAACGCGCTGCAAAAATGCTAATACATAATTTTATTTCAACATTATTCATTTTCTTGGATGGAAATAGTGCCAAATCGTGCACATAAAATTTAGTCAACCAGATGTATGTCTTATGTTTTTATTCATCCTGTTTCCTATAAAAAACATTTTATATTGAAACACAAATAGTATGATGCCATTCTAAGCTGGTTTCTTACGACATAATTACAATTGAACGATAAAAATACTAATTATTTCCTTATAGGTAAGCTAAAATGCAATACATTATTTTACAAAGTGTAACAAGCGTAACATAAATGTACAAATTGGTAGCATCTTAGGTAGGGTCACCAGCAACGTCCGTATAAAGTTAGACCTAGTCAGGCTTTTTGATTAACTGTCCGGCCAATAGAGCAAAAAAATGCCTGGTTTTTATTTTTTTTAACTTGTGGACCGTGGTTAAAAATTCAAGGTGTCCGGCTTTTTTATCAATATGTTAAGCCATGCCATGCTCGCAGATCTGTCCAACTTGCGTGAGGAACTAGTGACCCTAATCGAAGGATCAAAATTATAAAATCACCTAAATTTTCAATTAATTATTAATGTATTGGTATTCCCACGCGCGTGCTATAGCGCGCGCACAGGTGACATTGGACGCTAAACACCGCGCGCACGCGCATCGTAGCCGTCCGATGTCTGCCGACCGGCATCGGACCGGTGCGCGGCGCGGCGTGTGGCAAAAGCGTGTGCCTCAAGGACGTATAACGGTGCGCGTGAATCAGGTGCTCATCGCGAACGGATTTTCGCACCGGTAAATGAGTAGCTTATTAGTCATTAGGTAATATTTTACCCATATATTATCTGTCTACGTAGTGGGGCTCTACAAATATTTGCAAAATATCCCTACTAAAGGAAAATCGGCCTTTGTAGTCCTAAATAGGCAAAAAAGAAAAAAAGTAACAATAATAAATTTATTAATTTTAATAGGGTAAGGCACGATCGTCGCGTCATTTTTAATGAAACATTTAATTCTTAAACCACAAAGCAGAAATAGATTTGTCTTTACAGAGTCAGAGGTCAATGAAACTATGTTGTTGTAATGAATGATTGGGCACCTTTCTGTCACAAATTGAACTGGTATATTCTGGATTGGAACGTAATAATGAACAATAGTTCCACAGTTCGTTAGAATTGGGTAAATCCCTTGGTTTTCAAGAGCCTTACAGATATAGATGACCGATGATCAGCGAACTTAATGCCCATGTACCTAGGTAGTTAGAAAAAGGCTAAACAGTAGCAAAAAATAAGCAGTTTTCTACACAAGTAGACTCATTCTGGGTGATTTGTCAAAAGTAGTGTTTATGGATATAGCAAGCAGGTGAAAACTTGTAAATGGCCCCCGATTTTTTACTTTTGTACTGTTGTAAAACTGTGTTGGCTGTAAACTTTAGAAATAATTAGGTATAAAAATTTATTGCACCCACTCATTGTACTTCATTATAATTTAATGCAGGCTGGTGGCGATTTTGGGAATAAAGTCAGGATACGTTTACCTACTTGTCTCCAACTCCGGTTAACCGTGCGCACTCTTTGATAAAAATCGACAGCGTATATATTTAGTTTTGCGGCCAAACTAGGCAATTAATCTTATTTTGACTCTAAGATGACTTAAACTTCATTTCTTTATAAGCGTGAGTCACCTCGGAAAAGCCCCAGAAACCTTCTACTCTTGAGGTGACCGCTAATCACAGACGTCGCACGTGCCAAAGCTACAGATCTATAGCCCAAGCGCGATCTGATGGCATTCGAAAGTAAAGACAATATTATGACATTTGGCTGCCATCAGGTGTGGACAGAACGTACGATCTAAAAACTAAGTAAGTAGTAACAATACAAATGTACGTTGGCAATAAATAAGTATTATTGCATCATACATTTCATTAAGAAAAACTAAAACCGAAACGGAAATCTACTTCACCTTAAATGCATCTAAGTAATCAAGAACTGGATTATTTATCATGAATTATGTTATGCACCTCATTTCAAAATGCAGGAGGATGCAACATCCTAGATCCGTATATCAAGATCCGTCTGACATAACTGTACTGAACTTTCACTGCGCAGACGCAGCCGGCGCGCGGCGGCACAGCGGCCAGTGGCCAATGCATCGAAACTACATATTCGATGTACATTGCGTAGCCGGATTGCCATAATGATTCCTTTGGTAAACCGGCTACGCAATGTACGTCGAATTTCGCCTGCAGATTTGTAGCCTGTAGTTTCGTAAAATCGGGTACTGGCCATACTGTTTACGCACGCACATTTCACATGCGGCAGTGTGCTTCTTTCTCTTCGGCCTTGACCGCACGCCGCATCACTGACTCATGCCATCGCAACCGATTATAGCCTAAAGCCATGGTGTGTTTATTTCATAAGTATGGTGTAAGAAGCGGTACCAGATTAGATTTTTCTGACGTATATCCCATTTAGGCAATTCAAACATAGCTACAACACATTACAGTATTGAAATGGGAGAGTAAAATAGAATATCAGTCAGTTTTATTTTGTGTGAAAAATATGGGTAGGTCTAGGTACTGTAGTGAGTGATGCTACTACATTTATTTCAGCCTTTTGATCTCTTCAGTAGATGACTCAGTAGGCACATATTAATCTTGTGACACCTTTCGAGTAGATATATTAATTACTTCGCCCGCCTTCGATTTACGCTTTACCTTCATTTTATCTAAAAAGTTTCATTCAGTTCTAAGCATTAATAAATTAAATAAAAAGGTAAATAAGTAATATGATACGGTAAGTTACCTTTTTAGGCAGCAAATCACCTTGTGTAACATTTGGGGTACCGGTCCAGTTTCTCTGCATTGACGCACGTAGCTTGAGAAATTGCTCTTTTGAATTATATACGATCGTGTTCGAGATCCCCCTGTGGTGCCGGGTCAAAAGAACTGTGCTTTATTTCTACCTACTTTTTCACGAGTAAATATCTTACGCAACGCAAAATCTAAAGCCTATAGTATACCTAGGTACTAGCGCTAGCCTATGCAGCAGTTTATGAGCAGATCTTCTCCGGGTGAGCCCTCGCTCCCCACTAAATAGTTAGGTGTAGTTTTTGCCGGTCCCGGGTCCGAAAAACATAGAGCCAAGCACAAAAAAAAAAGCAGATCTTCGATGCTGGTTTATTTTATTTCCAATTTCACATAACATTGCGTGACCCAAAGTTGTAAGGGTGATCCTAATAATTTAACCCGCTCACTATCGCTAGATTTACTACCTACTGCGCACACTTACCCACTGCACGCAAACCGCAAACACTCATTCACCTATTGCGCACAGTTACCCCAAAATTAAGTATATCTAACATGAAATACTTAATACCTGATATTGGTAACCTTCAGATAAACATACCCGAAATGCCACCCAAATTGAGTCATTATTTGGTTATCAGTC
This sequence comes from Phthorimaea operculella, assembly GCA_024500475.1. Classification (NCBI taxonomy): domain Eukaryota; kingdom Metazoa; phylum Arthropoda; class Insecta; order Lepidoptera; family Gelechiidae; genus Phthorimaea; species Phthorimaea operculella. Next base: position 5,325,135 of record JANFCV010000017.1, read on the forward strand.
AGCCACCAAATATGGTAAAAATACTAACTTATTTTAATACTATGTAGGTCTTTATTGTTAACAATTTGTAGATAATACTAGCTTCGGCTTCATAGAACCATAGGTTGGACTTCGGACTTTATATCATACTAGCAGCCCGCCCAGCGGTTTCACCCGCTGCTACATACCTGTTTTCCCGTAGAAATTGGATCTTTGCCCGTAGTAAAAAGTCCATTACTCCGATCCAGCAGAGGTAAATGTGCGAGCAGAAGCGGCCCGTCATGCTGAATAACTTTTACTTTGAAGTCATGGCCGTATCTCTTATAGTTTAGATCGGATGCTGGTGGTCTTCATCAGGTACTCCAGATCCTCGATGACCATGTGCCAGCAGAAGCGGCCCGTCATGGTGAACAACTGGGATGCTGGTGGTCTTCATCAGGTGCTCCAGATCCTCGATGACCATGTGTCAGCAAAAGCGGCCCGTCATGGTGAACAACTTTGTCTATGAAGCCATTGCCGTATCTCTTATAGTTTTTATGGGATGCTGGTGGTCTACATCAAGTACTCCAGACCCTCGTGACCATTTGCCAGCAGAAGCGGCCCCTCATGCTGAATAACTTTTACTTTGAAGCCATTACCGTATCTCTTATAGTTTATATGGGATCCTGGTGGTCTTCATCAGGTGCTCCAGATCCTCGATGACCATGTGTCAGCAGAAGCGGCCCGTCATGGTGAACAACTTTGTCTATAAAGCCATTGCCGTATCTCTTATAGTTTAAATGGGATGCTGGTGGTCTACATCAGGTACTCCAGACCCTCGTGACCATTTGCCAGCAGAAGCGGCCCGTCATGCTGAATAACTTTTACTTTGAAGCCATTACCGTATCTCTTATAGTTTATATGGGGTACTGGTGGTCTACATCGGGTACTCTAGCCAGATCCTCGATGACCATGTGCCAGCAGAAGCAGCCTGCCATGCTGAGTAACTTTTACTTAAAAATCATTACCGTATCTCTTATAGTTTAGATGGGATGCTGGTTATCTTTATTAGGTACTCCAGATCCTCGATGCCCATGTGTCAGCAGAAGCGGCCCGTCATGATGCACAACTTTTTCTATGAAGCCATGGCCGTATCTCTTATAGTTTAGATGGGATGCTGGTGGTCTTCATCAGGTACTCCAGATCCTCGATGACCATGTGCCAGCAGAAGCGGCCCGTCCTGGTGAACAACTTTTTCTATGAAGCCATGACCGTATTTTTTATAGTTTAGATGGGATGCTGGTGGTCTTCATCAGGTACTCCAGATCCTCGAGGGCTGACAAAAAGTAGTCCATGTCCATCTTTACTATGCTAGTAATATCAGTGCCAAATTTCGCGAAGATCGGTAAAGCGGTTTGGCTTATTTGGGTAATATCCGCTGTATTTCCCACTTTTCCTGCTGCTTACCGTTTTCCTGTGGAAATGAGGAATTTTCCCGTGGTAAAAAGTAGCCTATGTTACTCAGGAATGTTGTAGCTTTCTAACGGTGAAAGAATTTTCGAAATCGGTCTAGTAGTTTCGGAGTTTATCGATTACATACATACAAAAAAACAAACAAACAAAAAAACAAACATAGTTTTCCTCTTTATTATATTAGTGTAGATTGTAGTAATTTGCTGTAACCGTTAATTACAACAACCACGTCATAATGTGATTATATCTGAACCACTTTTAGGAAAAGAGCATGTAGTAAACTTCTTGGATAAGGAAATATTCCAATTAGAACAAATTAATCATTCATTCATGAATTGATGACGTAGTTCAATTCAAATGACAATCATTGTTCATTATTTATTACATACACATACAACTTTGTTCACCACATCGCGGCTAGATTATGTTATACGCTATAATAATATATTTACAGGTAACTACTTATGTTAAGATATATTCTTCTAGTTCATGAAACACTGTTGACGTCACGGGCTGAGCTTTCCTTAAAATTTGTACAGGTAGGTGTTGTGACGTCAGAGAAGCTCGCGGTAAAGATATTAGAGATTGAGAAAGCGAAGTTCAAAGAGATTCAGCCTCCGGGCCCGAACAGTGGCGTCGGAGGCGCGGGCGCAGCAATCATCATGATCATGACGTCATTAGGTTCGTGACGTACTCATCTATCCCATTGTATACGGTTCGGTTACGTAGATACTCAGATCAAAGATATTTAATACAATGGCATATCCATCTAAGCAATAAAAAATTAAAAGAACTACCTATGTAAAAAACTGAGAAGGCAAAGAACAAGTTCTTTGGAACCATTATTATTTTTTTGGATAAGTTTAAATTCGATTTTGCATGCGTCAGACTGTGACCGTCTGAACTGAACACTGACCACTCGTGTTTATTACGTATGGTAGAACTTCTATTTGACGTAGCTGACCTCTTGTCATAGGCCACGTACTAAAGGAAGAAAGTTTATTCCCTCATCCTTATTAAGCTCATTCTCGCGAGCTGACCTCGAAGATGTCCTTAGAGACGAGTTCAAGGACCTCCTGTCGCCACATGACGGCAACGACAAGTGGGTCAGTGAGTGAGTACCATCGGCGCGGTGCATACGCAGACGACATGCTCGACTCGCGAGCGCGACCCTTGCGTAATGTAGAGCAGCCAAATAAGGCATGGTCTTCATTGTGATTGTTCTCCGGGTTACTAGAAAACACGTCATTGTATATTGCCAAACTGTGACGTGTTAACGGTATGTGTCTTGTGGGCAGTCAATGGATAAACGACCACCGAAAACATCAAACAATAGACCGTTTACGATATTTTTATAGCTGTAAAAGTAAACGACGGGTAAAGAGAGGCGCCAAACAATTGTTAGGAATTGACACATTTTAACTGCAAGCAAAACAATTTAAAAGGATGTTCGCAGCTCGGACTCACAAAGAAGCCGGATGCGGTTATCTCAAAAACAGTATTTAAAGATTGTTTAGTAAACTGCGACAATCGGCGCTAGCTGGAACTCGTGAAAAGGCAGATAAATAGATAATATTTGATGTGACGGATGGTGGCGCCGGCGTCAGCGTCACCGCTTCGGCATCGCGCTGCAAAGGTGGTACTGAGAAGCTGCGTGAGGCAACCGTTAAAAAAACCTTTTGATTTTTGACGCCCACTGGACGTTACAAAGGAGTTAGTACCGCGCGTAAAAACTGTCACTCATTTCATTCATGCCGCCTTGGCCGAGTTCATTCATGATCTATGAATCAGATTGATGAGTAACGCATAGTTTTGGTAACAAGAATGTTCATCTCAAACAGACAGACACGAACCAGGACGCTATGTGAAGGCTAGGAATTTCCTGAACAGTGATTCTCTCTCAAACGTATTTTAGTTCTAACTGTTTCGAAGCGTGAGATCTGTAAATATTATGTACGACTAGACTACGTGTGACATAATCAAACATCCTTCTCACTCTCCCTCACAATATGAGCTATTTGTATCATGTTTCTTAGTATTGTTGTGGTTGAATGATCGCACTTCGACGTCATTAAAATGCCGTTCTTAGGACCGTAATCTGGGGTTGAGCTGAGAGTCCACCGGGTACTGAAGGATCTTTGACTCAGAGGTATTCCACATCCGTCAGCTGCTTCAGGCATGTTTGCCTATATTAGTCACATTTCTCTTGCGCACGAGTTGAAATATGCACTGCTAATTACGTCAATGAGCCTTCGATATTTGCTGTAAAGTTTTACTGCTTTTCGTACTTGGAATGGTCATAGAAACTACAAGGGATAATGAAGAGATTTTACCTGCATTTAAAAATAATTATTAGTAAAAGATTATTTTTAGAATACAGATGGATGACTACTTCATAAAATATACCTACTATACTAAACAGCGGAATCCTTTCCTTTCATATCTTTCTTTTGCTAACGGAATCTGGAAAAGTACTGGCAGTATTACCAGATTAGCAACAAATCTTACTTGTTTATCTGCAAGATAAGTTTTTGTTTACTTTAGCACCTCTAATGCCCCTGCTGCGTTAATGGCCCAACATTCCATTGAGTCTGCAACCACGACTTGATCAGACTTGCACTTGACTTCAACCGCCATTGACTAAGCGCAAGGGAATGTGGACAAAAACATTTCATTCATCTCTTTACGCAGAAAAATGAGCCGCAGCCTTTTTTGTACGTGGCGGCATGGTTAGGATCGGAATGTTGTGTAAATCGATGCAACTTAACGGATTATTTCGTCTGTTAAGACAATGACCTTAACCCAGACAAGAAATTTCCTAAGTTTATCCGTAATTCGAACCCATTTCATAAATTAATAAGCAAAAGATGGTGAAAGACAGGAAATCTGCACCTCTTAATCTCTTCCTAAACTTACCGTTTGATTAATAATGTCTCGAATTATTACAGAATTACAGATACCATGCCATACTGCAAATGAGACTTCCTATAATTTTGTACTACCGTAAGAAAATTATAAAATTAGCTAAGAAACTGATGGAATATGTTGCACGAATCAAGAGTAATGTAATGTGCATCCAAACAAAATTTATATATTCTATCTAACCTATTCATTGACCGTCTGAGAGTGAATGCGTGACCACAGCCACCTATACCACGTGCACTGCTTGAGAAAGGCCTCTGAGTGCGTTATGAATTCTTGTCATAAATCTTAGCGGTGCTGCGCTGGGCGCTGGGTTTTTTAATGTGTGAGTAATGATAAGTTTTCGGGACGGCTGCGCACGCGCACGAGTCACGTCCGCCATGATGACGTACACACCATAGACCAGATGGCCATATGAATGGCAAGGGCCAGCCTTGACAGGAAGCTGCGGTCAAACTTGATATAAATATTGATGCAGCTTGTCAAAATGAGGAGATGTCATCGACTTAGACAAGTTCTACCAACTAAGAGACTATATTATGTCACTCACGCAAGGCTCAGCTGATGCAGTTTCATAGATGTGCACTAACACCGTGCACAAACAATTCAATTATAGTATTCGTATTGGCAATCAGTGCTAGAGAAATCAGTCCTTCTGCGGTGACTTCCCGCGACTCCACATTAGATGTGATTCGTATGTAGAACACATAGGAAAATCACAGGTAAAATGAGCCAGTAAGACTCCTTACTTATCTAGGTATGTCTAGTTTGTACAAAAATGGATTTTATTATTTGCAATTTTCTTAAGAGCTTGACTATAGTACTTTAGTTAGAGAGTAGATATGTATGTATGTAATTTTTTTATATTCTGCGAGTCAATTGGGGTAACTGAACGCATGTTTGTCTTGAACCTAAGCAGCAAAAATAATGAGGTAAGTATTACGAAAAGAAACCGTATATGTATAATAAAATAATATAAAATTGTTTTGGGTAGAAAATAATTTAGGGAACGTTAAAAAGAATATCTACGGTAACTTTATACCTATCTATTTTTGTTGGCTGTCTAAAAGATAGAATGCGCACACTTAGCCCCTTATTTTGGGTAAGTGTGCGCAGACCCTGTGAAGCGCGTTTTAAGCCCGATCAGAAGCTTTGAAAAATTCAATTTTCTCAACTCCTTGACATCTATGAAAATTATGCAAATTATCGAAACGGTGACCTCAATCAACGCCACGTAAGTGTTGACTTTGAAGACACACCCTACCCCATACCTAGGTACTCCGTTTCGGATAGATGAACACACTTATCCACAGCGCACTGTTACCCCGAGTGACATAACATACATACTCATACAGCGCCAAATTATCTTTGATGGTCTTCTCGTATTTCCAGACTATTTATTAGCTTGATTGTATGTCTGGCTCATTAATAAAAAAGCTGCAACCTATCAGGCTTGTTCAAGATGAGTAGGTATCACGTAATAACGACTCTGTGTCTGTGGTATTCTGTCGCAATCTTCCGTTGGTAGGTAGTAGTGGAACCACAACCATTAAATTCGTGGTTGATAAAGCAATATTGACCATCCTAACTTTGCTCGCGGTATCTAACGAGAAAAACAATCGTATTTGAATTAATAGAGACATCTTACTATAAATTCTCACGGTCCGTTAGTACACCTGACGTCACTTTACGAATATAATCTCAGCGTACACAAACACTAATTATAACCGTAATCTTTAGGAATGGGAGTGACTGGCATGGCGCTACGTCATGGCTTGTGTGTTTTGTTACCGTGTCGGATGTGCCTCACTGAGTAAATAGACTATTATAGGCACATGCTCAAATGCATTACACATAGTGACGTAGCATTTAGCTAGTAGTGTGGCTCATTGGGGTACCCCCGAAGATGATGGATGACATAGCCCTTAACTCACACGGAATTCAATTTAATTTCTTTCGAGGGTCAGGCTCCATTTTTGAACTTTCGGAAGCTCGCTAGGTAGGTAATATTTGTGCTTGTATCGCACGTTCTACTACACAAATCTATTCACACATACCCTAGCTAGACATCGACGAATACGATTAGTAGAAATGATACCGTACCACCAGAACCACATTTAGACCAGCCTTTGTGCACTTCAGGATTTCAGAAGTCACACTTACAGAAATTGAACTCCAGACATTGTCATACCTCACAAAACATTGAGGGTCAAACTAATAATAACAGTTGTGAACAGCTGAGTTATAAGGTGATCGACCTTTGAATCTGAATCGCTGCAATATAAACGGACATTACCCCAGGACCCGTTCGACACAGGTACATTGCTAGTTCTCTTGAGTTTATTGACATGATGACCATACGATAACCAGCTATGTATGCGAAAGCGGTGCCTAGACATTATAGGTCAAGCACCTTGTGGATCGTAGAATAAGCTCCCATTGACAAAGTCTTACCTCATAAGGCTACCGATTGGAAGTATGCTATAACGATAGATCATGTTTAGGAGGTATTGGTGGCTGTCCGAAATCCTGGCAGATGTATTTTAATAATTTGGCCTGTAAAAAGTGGCTGACCATGGAAACTTCCAGTGTTGGAGCTGGCAACCTAAGAAAGTTCTCATAGCCAAAGGTGTTTCTTTAGATGTGTATACGTTTTGAACGGTAAATCTGTGTAGTTTTGGAAATAAAAATTGATTTTGAAGGCGGTTAAAAATATCTGCCAGTTCGGATAGTCATACAAGGCTATGACCTCCATAGAATACTTTCAATCGGTAGCTTTATGAGGTAAGACTTTGACAATGGGAGCTTAGTCTATCGGTGCAATTTGGTAGTTTGAGCGCCTTTATAAGTGGCATCATAACCTAGATTGAAATTGAGGTACTTATGTAGTTAGGTAATAGCAGTTGGTTTCACAGGACTAATAGGAGATGACATTACTCATACTCAAGGCCATTCAAATGAATTCGTAACTGCATAAATGTCCCACGTTCTATCATTTTCTATCCTTATCAGGTTTTGGTGGTAAAATGTTACTGTCAGAATAAGATAGTGAGTCTTTCATCTGCGTACAGGCGCAAGCTCCACAGAGTAGGTAGACATGATACGTAAAATTGCATTTGTTAAACAAGAGTTTGTCGGAGACGTGAGATGTTTGATACCGCGACGCGACGCTTGGAACATTTTATAAGGAACCGTTACCTTTAAAGCAAAAGAGACAAAGCAACACACGTGAGACACGTCGCGTCGGCTGACGATCGCTTGTCTGACAGACGCCATGTCGCGCGTCTATTCTGTGAAGCTTGCCCCTTATTATTTGCACCTTGATAGATAACATATCAGAGTTTTAAGTAATTATGTTAATTACATATCACACCTGCATTTCTCATTCTTCGTTAGGTAATTCGTATTCCTAAATAAATAGAAAAGAAAAACAACTCTAATGAACAAAAATAGTTTACTATCACATATATCTCAAATCCACGGTCAGACAGACTTACTCACTGTATAAAATATACTATTTAAATGTCTATAAATACAAGGCGTAACTGCCGCCAGGCTGTCTAGTCCACCAGCTCTCGATTATTTATCGCGTTTGGAACATTGCCAACTACAACTTCTACTACGATTTAAATAAAATGTCTATCTTATATTAGTCACACTTAAGAGGGACATTTCCATTCTGACCAGTCAAGGGTTACCTCATTCAACACACACAAATATTGAATGTTAATAAAATAATGGAAATTGATGCAGCGTCATGCTGTTTGTTGCAGAATGCACTTTATGCACACAATGATGCAATGATAGTAGATAATGCAACTGGTTGATATGTAACTTTGTAAATTTGTAACTAGTTTGGTATGGTCATTGGAGGCTGAACCTGATTGTCCGTATAGAAAGATAGTTCAAGCCCTCGATCTCGGTTGCTGTCTTTAATAAGATATCTTAGACAGCCGCGGTCGTTACAGCACAAAGCACAACCTTACTAGTAGTAGTACCTATCGTAGTAGTCGGTTGAAGAACCCCATAGTTTATCGGTTCATTTTTCGTATTAGTTTCACACAAGACAGAAAAAGAGAATACAACAACTCAAATAACACCACACAACAATCAATCTTTGGGCGATGGACTTTGATGTCTTTACTATGGGCTACGCTCTCTACGACAACAGTTCAACGATCTACTTACTTAAAACATTTAATTTTACAATATATTTTTTTTAAAGATGTGATCGTTTTTCAACTCGAATTGACTCTATCATGCATGTTGTTCATGCAATTGAACCTTGGTTTCTTTGCAGTGCAGTTTAACTCAAAAACAGTTCAATTAAACTACCAAAACAGGGTTCAACGAGGAAAATAACAACAATTTGGTAGTCCAAGTATTTCAGCTTATTTTTTCAAGCTAGTAATGGTTTGATTTATGATACTGTTTTGGAGTGCACGAATAGATTGGTAACACAACGGCTGCATACTCGTGCTAGCTATTATCCTTCCTCTTTTTCTGTCGTTTCGGACACCGAGTTGACGAATGACTCCTGGCGTCAGAGTTTTTCAACCGCCTTCTAAGTACCTACTACTAGTAAACTCGGAGGGCTGTGCTTTGGAAGACATGTACCTACCTAAGCCGTCGGTCCCGGTAGCTGTCGCGGCGGTCTTTACAAAACCATGTCAGTTTCTTATTCTTAAGTCAAATGTTTGTCTTTTCTGACGTCGGCTTAGAATACAACACCCTAATTATAGGTACTCGCGTGGTTGTCGTAAAAAGCGATTAAGGGATAAATTCATACAGGAAATAGGCAGCAGCGTTCCCTGTGAATTCATTGAGCTCGCTAATCCGCTTGCGCAGTATGGTTATACACCCTAAAAGGAGTAGCCCCGTATCCCGCTGTGGACTTCTTTTTCTTCTTTTTCTTCGAGTAGGACACCAAGTCGTCCAACGGACGTGGCTGTTGGTGTAATATAGTGTGTTTGTTTACAGCAATTAGACAAGTAGCACGGCTTCGGCGAGCGCGTGCGCAACTCCGTAACCATGTCAAGATCCGCGCGCGGTGCGGCGGTGGTGTGACTGGGTGGCGTGATGCCAGCGGTGGTTCGACTACCGGCTCTTGCACCAGTTACCGAGCGTAAACAAACCTTACACGGATAGAGGTTTGACTGGTCTATGTCAACATCGAAATGTGCGCAAGGTGAGGAATCGTTCGGTTTGGAGGTGTGTCTGGAAGGAATCTGAAGCGGTAAACTATTTGGCAATAACTAGAAAAGTTGCGCAGTAAGACCATGCAAACAATAATCAACACGCAAGTAAGAATATATAAAAAATGCTGACAAGCTTTAAGGGGTGAGCATGTGGCCATGCAACAAAGAACACAAATTGAAATTGTAAAGAATGTTGATCCTCCCGCCCGTACGCAATATATATAATGCTAGCCGACTTTGTGAGTGAGGAAGTTTGTGTTTCTTTGGAGAAAGTTTCTGGCCACATCCTCCTAGCGCCTTTTTCAGCGGGTTTCGCAAGCTAGCTTATCAAATGTCCTAGAAAACTGTAACGTTTCCAGTGCAGCCTATGGAATCCCAAAGGGAAACTAGCAACAGATATCACCAGGCAAGCAGAAACCCGGCGCGGGCGCACTGACGTAAATAGCGGTACAGGTAAATACCCTCCCCCAGAGTACTCAGTAGTGAGTAACACCACTATTACACATACCATGCGCGAAGGGCCCGATCCCACATACAATGCTGACTACAGTATGGGCGTCGCAACAATAAACTCAAGATACCCAGCAATGTACGTGAAATCGGACTAAGTCGGCAAGGCCGTGTAGTAGCCACTTCAAGTAATTGACAGTCGTTTGTAAGCCTTTCACATGCGGGACATAACTTAGCGATAAAGTGATAAGCGTCCTTATTTCGTTAACTTATTCATCCGTGCGTGCGCGATGCGCGTTGCCAGATTGCCAGATCTTTGAAGTGGTAAAATACTCCTTGAATTTGAATGTCTGTCTATTCTATATGACATCACCTGAGCACCACCCTGAGCACTCATTCAGCCATTGCTAGGTTGAGGTGTCTTTTCTGTGATTTGTAGAAAGTAACCAACTAACCTTGTATCAAGGCTTACACAGGGTGTAAGGGACAGCTCTCTAAATACTGAAACCTACCCAAACCATAAATTCCTTTTTAAAGATTTCAGGAAACGTATTTTTTTAAACTTGTTATAGCTGATCATGAATTTGTCATCTACTTTGAAGCTTGAATTTTTTTCGTTACCTGACACATGTTTCTAAGGTAAAGTTGTTTAATTGTATGGTTTACATGCGCCCTATCAGCATTTGGAGAGCTGTTCCTTACACCCCGCGTAGAAACCATTGGTGTTGTTTTTATTATGAGGAACCTTGCTGGTTCAGAATTGCCACAGTCCTTCCTGACATGGATGCATGTGACAATGACAAAGTCAGATCAATTAAAATACAGTATACGGATGTAAGGGACGGTGGTGTGACGAAAACTATGCAGGCGTGCTCAGACCATGAAACTGAACAACTTACCTCATGGAACATATGGTGGAACAAACAAAGTGAGTCAGCTGATCTTACCTTTTTGTATGGGAAGTTGGAAAATAATTTTCGTTTACCACCATACGTGTTCCATGGGGAAAGTTGTTCAGTTTAATGGTTTGAGCACGCCTGCAAAGTTTTCGTTACACCCTTTATTTTTTTCTTCTTAATAATTTAAAAGATTTTTCAATAACAGTCACATTGTAGACATTAAGTATGTATACAAAAACGTGACGAAATGTTCCATCACCAACACTGGCGGAAACAAATAACGATGACTGTCAAAAAAACGCCCATCTGCTCAAGAGTCGAAGGCGCGTGCTAATATTGAGGTGTTAATACGTGTGAATAATATTTCAGTGTGTGTAATACCGGCTTAGATAGCATCACCCCATTTATTTCCCACGGGTATCGTAAGCGGCGACTAGGACTCGAGGACTTACATTTATTTGTTTTCGATTTCATGTTGCACAATACAAGGTCTTTTTCTAAAACGGACCTCAAATATTTGTCAGACATGGCGATAGCGACTATATACGGTTACATTTAATTAAGTACAAATCTCTTGAGGGTGTAATCTACTCAAAAAACTGAACAACTTTTGTTACAAACTTTTCTTCGAAATATGAAAAAAAAATTGGGACCTCCCATACTAAGTGACACACATTTTCAGCATTTTTGTATGGGAGCTCCAAATTTTTTTTTTCATATTTCGTAGAAAAGTTTCAAAGAAAAATTGTTCAGTTTTGTGAGTAGATCACACCCTCAAGAGATTTGTTCTTAATTAAATGTAATCCTATTGTAAGACCATTGCACATTCGCAATGCCGCCGCGAGTTGCAAGCCAGCCTAGCCTTAGCCGGCCATGTCTCAGCTCCACCCATGCCAGGGTATATGCCATGCCATGCCAAGCCAGCCGAGCCAGCCAAGCCGGAGCTGAAGACAAGCCGCCGTGGTTCACAGAATGAGGCCTCATTCTGTGTGCTAGCCAGCCAGCCGGCGTTCGCGCCTTTTTGTTTTCTTTTTTGAATTGATTTTGTTCGAACAACGCTTGTAAAACAAAAGACAGTAGTTTTCTCTCTCTTGTTATTGAAGTTTGGTAATAAAAAGTGGTTGTTCCAGCATAAAAGTATTTTATTTAGTATTTAGTGTTATATTTTCAGAAGAGTGGGATAATAATTACCTACTAGAAGACACGGCCCACATGATAAACGAGTAAACTACCACGAGGCCTGATGATCATGAATTGCGGATGACTGGGACATGGAGTCTCCAGGCGGCGGCCGTTCAGAACAGAAACCGAGGGCGTAAGGCGTCAAAGCAAGCCGAAGCTAGCAAGCTAGTCAAGATTCCGCCTGTACATTTGGTCCGGTGCCCGCCGCGATCGTATTTCAAGACCATCCATCCATCATGTCGTACAATGTTCTGTTTTACAATACGCTGCCGTGCATCTGCTGAGCATTGAGTACCTATGTCGTGAATTGTGGTTTCCGCCAAATTCAACAAAAGCTATCTGTCAGACAACGACAAGGCCTAACCTAACATAAATAAAACAGAAATAATCAAAATATTACCTATTTCGTGAAAGTTGTGAATCCAGTGGCAGAGGCGGCTAGGCCCTTTCGAATAATACCTACAACTCTCGGACAAAAGAAAACAGGACATTTGATCCAGAAAATACATAAGAACTGCGTGGTACAATTTTGGTGCTGATAGCCCCATAATTATGATCACAGGCGACGGAACGCATTGTCAGAGCTATGCACTTAACCTGAAGAGCTGTACGAGAGTTTTCGATGTGCCCTGGATGAAAATATACCTACCCTGACCGATTTCCGTACCGGTACCTAACCTACAACTGTCATGCTGGATGTCGCTGCTATTCTGTACGTGATGATGGAGGCTACAATCACAGATAGAGGCATGCATGCTTCTCGACGCTCTAAGGACGTGAAAAGGTCATGTGCTCGTTCTAATTCCATATATAGCCCGGCCAATATCGACATAATAATAAATAAACATTGCAAACGCGCATGTATCTACGATTTTTTTATATGTTGTAAGGTCCCTTGAAAGTAGTTAATACCCAAGTTTGCAACAATGAAAACCTTGTGCTGCCTCCACGGTGCTCAATAAACTGCGAAATTTTGGCCCATATTTCAGTTTTTTTTAAAAATCTACCTTAACGAAGAATTTTTCAAGTACGTTTGTTAGAACTTTATTAAAGATAACTAAATTTGTCGTGTTACCTGGGGTTCTAAGAGGCACCGGCACTCAAGGAACCAAGGTAACCGCAGGTGTAACTTAGTAGCTAGGTAAGGGTGGAGTGGTCTCGCTAGCACGAGTGCCTGTGACCCCTGGGGGCTTGAGGCTGTGTGTAGGCGCCCTAGCAAGCCTGGTGCCCTCGCGAGTAGTGAGGGGCTGCGGCAGGAAAAGATAGTAATTAAAGAAGTACTACTTTTATTAACCTCGTAAATAATAACCACCTAGCACAAAAGAAGCCACAAGACGCGCGAACTCACGCAGCGTAGGATCAACTGCCCACGGTCGGAAATTGGGTTGCGTGTGTTCGGCAGGAACTTGGGTTCTTCGGGTTTGACGGCGACTTGGCAACTCGTCGTCGACGCTTCGAATCATAGGCTGCAGATATCTTCTGGCTTCAGGGACTTCCAGAACTTCTTCTGCTTTAGAACGTTTACTTCTTCTTTTATTACTTTTTAGCTAGCTTGAAAGTATAGGAAAAACTGATATTTTGACAGCTTGACACGCCTTTTATATGGTTGCCAGGAGTTCGAGTATGTTCTTCTTTCTAGAACTTCGCGGCTCTATGAGATAGCCGTCAAAATTTGAGAGTCTGACATAGATTGACATTTTGTCACTATGTAAACAAATGAATGTACGTGGAATGAACGAGCAAAGAAAATAGAAATTATATTTCAGGAGATTTTTAAGGTAAATAGTGCGCAACGCTTTAAATTTGCTACAATTTCAGCGAAACCTGAGCACGTCTTTTGGTTGCAAAGATACAGCAAGTCAAAGATGGGCAATTCTCGGGCAGTGCTAAGAAATCTGTGAAATTACAGAATTTCCGATGTAACAGCTCTTGTTACATTATTTTGTTTTGTTTCAGCATCACCAGAGGACAATGCCTATACTAGCTGATGTAGGTGGGGCTGTTTTTGTTGTTACTCTGCAGTTCTTCTCTTAAAATTCTTAAGTTCGGACAATAGTGAAAAAAGTAAACAATATGGTGTGATCGCAAATAAACTTAATACAGGATGACGGATTCACCAGGCGATTGTTTTATATGTCATTTAAGTCTACTGGAAGGCAAAGTGGTGATTGTTAAACAAAAGGGAATCCTCACACTTATTGAAGCAAGTGAAAAACGTGGTCTCCATGAAAACAAAAAATTCCTTTTGACTAGGAGTGAAGTCTCCACACATGATGCATGCAGAAAGAAGTATACAGCTGAAAATAATATTGTTGCGTCTGTTCGTCGAGGACGATGGATTTACGTCAAAAGCACGTCACAAATCTGCATAAGATATGTTTTTTGTGTGGAGAAGAGATCACAGAAGAATTTCTAAAGCGCCAAGTGAAACTACCAGCAGCTCGCAAGAACCCAGTGCACAAAGTTGAAAAACCGTCGATGAAAGAGACAGTTATTGATATAGCTGTACGTCGTGGCGATGAGTGGGGCCAGCAGATTATAGATCGCCTTATTCGTGAAGGGACTGACTTAGTAGCTGCTGATGCTAGGTACCATCACCGATGCCACCAAAATTTGTACTCATTACCGAGATCATTAGACAAAAGACCATTAATGCGCCCAGATGTACGTAATCTACCACAAGCTATGGAGGCCATTTATTCATACTTGCGAGAAAACAGAGAAGAGTGCCAATTCTCGCTACAAGAGCTAATGGATCAGATTACTGGAGAGTATATTCCAGACATAAGAACAGTCAAAGCTAATCTTATCAAGCATTTCGGCGACAAAATTGTAATAACAGAAAGTGGCCAAGGTAAAACAACATTGGTGTGCTTTAGAGATGTCGGGCAAACTATTCTGTACAAAAACTGGTACGAAGAAAAAAAAAAACGACATGAGGGAGGAGAGGTTGCGTGTTGTGGAAGCTGCTGTATTAATCTGTTTAGAAGATATTCGCGCAGGAGCTTTTGACACCTCTCAGTATCCTCCACCTGACTCATTCTTGCAAGATATAGAATCACCAATTCCTGAAACGGTACAAAATTTTTTCGAAACCATAATACTAAAACACAAACGTTCCAATCTTAAAGGATGGAAAAACAAAAGTCTGACATTGTGTCATGCACTTATGTCGGCCGTTAGGCCAAAATCTTTCATATCGTCAATTAAGACAAGCGTTGGGGCATATCTTTACCGAAAATTTGGTTCAAAACACCTGGTTAACCTCTGTGCGGCTCTGGGTTTTTCATGCAGCTACAGCGAGGCAATGCTTCTAGAAAGTTCAGCAATTGCGCGGGAAGAAGCTTCGCCAGATATTGAAAGAGGGGCATTTATTCAGATTGTCTATGACAATGCAGATGTCAATATCAACACTTTGGACGGAGAAAATACGTTCCATGAAATGGGGGGAATCGTGTGCATCACGCCTTGCTCTGCTGTACTACCGGATCAAACAATCCCTCGTCTAAAGACATACATGCCCGCTGACACGGTTAGTTCTTTTGGAACTATTCCACTTAAACCCTGCACAGTGCGCAAAAATGCAGGCTTGTCTGCAGTACCAATCACAGATTTACAAGGTGCTGCCCAGCTGGCCAGTGACGTTCTTCCTTCAGCACCAGATATCTTGTGGTTGTATGGAAAATGGTCTAACACCCCTGATTTGCCAGGTTGGAACGGCTTTATGGAGCAGCAGACATTTAAAAAAGATTTCGAAATGACAAAAGTTATGTATCTACCATTTATTCGAGCTCCACCGACAGATTACGACACTATATTGACGGCACTTGTAGAAGCAAGCAAGAGAACAGCTGCTCTTTCTCAACACACATGCTTCGTAACATTTGATCAACCCCTCTACTGGAAAGCTCGAGATATTGTTGCTAGTGGCCAGTACCCTCAATTGCAGAATGTAGTGGTGAGGCTCGGTGGATTCCACCTCCTTATGTCCTTCCTTGGTTGTATTGGTGAAGTCATGGCTGGCAGTGGTTTGAAAGAACTTTTCACAACAATTTACGCCGAAAATAGTGTTGACAAAATGCTCCATGGCCATGCTTATTCGAGGGCCGTAAGGGCGCACATACTGACTAATCTCGTCCTAGCTGAAATGGTAATGAGTGAGATGAAAATCACCAATGATGAACGTGCTGAATTGGAAAGACTGATTAATGGTAAAGATATCATTCTTGCTAGCGAAAATGAGGTTTTACAACTCGTGAGTGTAAAATTCAGAACTGCATTGGAAAAAATCGAACACAATGGGCCTACATCAAAACTTTGGTGCCAATATTATCGAATGACTGCTAGCTATTTATCCAAGCGGAGCGAATGGGAGACTGGAAACTGCACCTTGAATGTGTTAGCAAAATGCTCCCATTCTTTCATTCAGCGGGACATTTCTTTTACGCAAAATGTGCACGGCTCTACCTTCAAGACATGCTTGATCTGGAAAAGCATATGAAATCAAACGAGTATCTCATGTTCACAGGGGGAAACTTCACAATACGTCGCTCCGATAAATTTTGGTCTGGTTTATGGACAGATCTGACTATAGAACAGGTACTAATGAGGTCCATGAAAAGCCAGGGTGGGCTAACACATGGTCGGGGAATATCAAGCAGTGTGCTGGCCCGCTGGTCAGTAGGGATGGTCTCCATGCTTAATATTTGCGAGGAGGTGGAACGTTTCACTGGAACTGCGACTCTTACAGCGGAACAGCACGTTGATATGAGGGCAGCCCGAATATTGTAAGAGACACTGCAGACACCGAAAAATTGAAGATCTGGTTCAACACACACCCTCCATTCCCAATCACAGACCGCCTAGTTTCCATCTACAGTGGAATCGTCGGAGGCCCTGATATCAACTGCCACTTGGCACAAGAACTGGGAGCGGAAGGATTGAAACAAATTGTTGATAATACCTTTGGTAAAGTGACTTTCAAACGAAAGAACAAAGTAAAGACCTTGGCATCAGTCACCACCTCAGTGAAAGTATTTAACAAGAGAGTTGATATTGACCCCCTTACAATATTCCAAAGAGTTTGCGTCACAAAACAATCAGATGAACAGCTGAAGCAGCATTTTGCGTATGAGCTAGCACCATATCCTTTATCGTTATTCACTGAAGAAGGAATGCGCAAGGGTACGAAATCTTCCTTCTATTCAGCGTTTACACCACTTACTGAGAACATCGTCCCAGGAAACAGAGCATTCACAGTAGTCGATGGTGGTTACCTCTTGCACAAGGTAATCTGGCATCGAAATGATTCAGTCAAAGCTATTATAGCGAGATACGTGAGCTATGTTTTCAACCACTTCGGTAAAAACACAGCTGTGGTTTTTGATGGATACCCAGAAAATGCAGCTATCAGGAGCACTAAATCAGCTGAACGTCTGCGACGCACTGCTTCTCTCTCCTGCAGCGACATTTTGTTTGATGAATCAACACCTATTAAAGTTCCTCAAGCAAAACTGCTTTCAAATGAATCTAACAAACGCCGACTGATCACCATGATGCGTACTGAATTTGAGAGTCTGGGTATTGAGATTCATCAATCTGAAGAAGACGCCGATGCCGACATAGTGAGGACCGCCCTTTCCAAGAGCTCAGATTTCGATCAAGTATTTATCATTGGGGAGGACGTGGACCTACTTGTCCTTCTTAACGGCTTAAACTCTGGGGAGACGAATGTGTACTTTCAGAAAAGCAGTAGAGGTGGATCAGACTGCATCCAATACCCAGCTAATTCGTTCACTTGTGGAGATATGCAGATTCCACGCGGGATGGTTTTATTTATGCATGCCTTCAGCGGGTGTGATACTACCTCTGCCCTTTTCTGGCAAGGCAAGATGAAGTGGTGCAACATCCTCAAAAAAAACCCCGACTGGATAGATCTCGCCAACATTTTCCTTGACCCAAACTCCAACAAGGAAGACGTAGGAAATGCTGGCGAGAAGATCTTGATGAACCTCTACGGAGGAGATGAGGGAACACTGAATAGTTTGCGATACTCAGCATTTGTCAAATCGGCAGTATCGGTCAAAGTGAACCTTGCTCGCCTCCCCCCAACTACAGATGCTGCAAAACATCATTCGTGGAGGACTTACCACCAAATCCAAAAATGGTTAGGGGTTGAAAAGAACCCGTGTGACTGGGGTTGGGAGGCCAACGAACAAGGTCTAATACCTGTCACAATGGTCGCAGAGCCCGCTCCTCAGACCCTCCTTAAAATGATGGCTTGCAAATGCAAGAAAGGCTGCTTAGGTTCGTGCACTTGCAGAAAGGCCGTGCTCAAGTGCTCTATCTTATGCTCCTTTTGCCACGGTCGAAATTGCAACAATGCCATCCCTATCGTTTTGGGTGAGGAGGACGAGGATGAGGACAATCAAACACCATATGCCGACCAACCTCCAGATCCAGAAAACACTATCCCTCCACCCCCACTCCCCTTAATCCCCCCTGATCTTGACTTGTTGAGACCTGGTCCTTCCAAAAGGGCAAGAGTCTAAGTGTTTCGATTTGAATAAATTTACAGTTTTGAATCATTATACTGTTTTTTTTATTGTGTTTACATATACTAAAATATTAGAAACCGGCCAAGTGCGAGTGGTGCTTGCGCACGAAGGGTTCCATACCATCATTTATAAAAATGGCAAAATGTTGTCAGACTCGCACTTAACCAGTTTTTAGGGTTCTGTACCCAATAGGGTAAAAAACGGGATCCTATTACTAAGACTTCGCTGTCTGTTCGTCTGTCTGTCTGTCACCAGGCTGTATCTCATGAATCGTGATAGCTACAGAGTTGAAATTTTCGCAGATGATGCATATCAAAATCCGTTCAATAGTTTTTTCGTGTATATCTCATGAACCGTGATATCAAGAGAGTTGAAATTTTCACAGGTGATGTATTTCTGTTGCCGCTATTACAAAAAATACTAAAAACCAGAATACAATAAATATTAAGAGGGGCTCCCATACAAGAAACATGATTTTTTGTTGGTTTTTGTTAATAATGTTTCGGAGGCTGTTTCTCATGAACCGTGAAAGATAGATGGTTGGAATTTTCACAGATGATGTATGTTTGTTGCCGCTATAACAACAAATACAAAAAAACTAGCCAAGTGCGAGTCGAACTCGCGCACGAAGGATTCCGTATCATCATTTATAAAAATGACAGAATAATCATATCTGTTGCCCAACTCGCACTTGACCATTTTTTTCTATTTGTTGTAATAGTGGCAATAGAGATACATCATCTGTGAAAATTTTAACCATCTAACTATCACGGTTCACGAGAAACAGCCTTCGAAAGATTATCCACAAAAACGAGCAAAAAAATCACGTTTCTTGTATGGGAGCCCCCCTTAATATTTATTGTATTCTGGTTTTTAGTATTTGTTGTTATAGCGGCCAAAGACATACATCACCTGTAAAAAATTCAATTCTCTAGCTATCACGGTTCATGAGATACACGCGCAAAAACTTCTGATCAAGTTTTGATTTGACGTTAACATTGGCAGCACAGGGTTTTCAGTGTTGCAAACTTGGGTGTTAACTACTCTCAAGGGACCTAACAACATATAACAAAATCGTAGTTACATGCGCGTTTGCAATGTTTGATGTCGATATTGACCGGGCTAATATGTCTGCAATGCAGGTGAAAGCAAATATGGAGATCAACGCAGTGATTATATGCAGTTGTTTGTTTCAGTGTTCTGTGCTGCTTGTGCACTATGTGCCCCTTCCCTACACTTGCCATGGTGCTGTGCTGGCGAACTGTTCAAAGCAAGCTGAATTATTCCTGTCCGTGCGGAGTGACATGAAGC
The DNA here is from genome assembly GCA_024500475.1 of Phthorimaea operculella. NCBI lineage: Eukaryota > Metazoa > Arthropoda > Insecta > Lepidoptera > Gelechiidae > Phthorimaea > Phthorimaea operculella. The sequence continues at coordinate 5,345,085 of JANFCV010000017.1, forward strand.
AGCTGCAACTGATGGCTGCGAGCAGTGGTTCTGGTTTAAGGCAGCGCTACAAGGAAGTTATAAGGTCATGTAAACATTCTGTTTTCATTTATTTCTTGTATTTATGAAAAAGTTTCAGAGAAAACCTAAGCAGTCATTACATGCAATGTTTTAATTGTTCACAGACTATGGATTAAAATGCTTCTTGTCAAGTGAAAGTGTTCCTGGTATCTGAACGGGGCTAGCTGGAATTTACTTGTCAGCGACAACAGAGTGAGGAGCGGTCAAAGCAGCCAGCTAAACTGTCAACAAAGCATTTCATGTGTAGCGGTGGCCAGTCACAAGATTGGGATCTATAGGACCTGCATTAGAAGCCCTACTGGAAGCTTGATTATATCAGGTGCTATGCTTTCATTATGTTACTATCCATTCACTAAGGTTGTACAAAATGTTGGTTGTAGCAAGATAAAAAAAGAAAACTATTAAAATGAAGTGATGTGGCCATTTACCAGCAGTGCAATAATAAATAAGTTTTCTTCATGCATTTTATCCTCACAATGCTACAGAACAGTCTTACATAGCTTGTAGACCTAGGATACTTACCTATAATAATGTAACATTGTAGGTAGATGCTTGTAGTGAGGTTCCAAATCAATGTCTCTCTGGGGCCGATAAGAAAGTATGGGATACCAAGGATAAGATCAATAAGTAAATAGAATATTTGATACAGAGTGTTATGTTAATTTCTTATCTTTGTGTGGGAGACTGAGTCGTCCAACGACCCGATGAACCCTGGTGTCAGAGTTTCACAACCAATTAAAATACTTGAATAACAAACAACTGTTGTATTATGCAATTTATAAAAGTTTAACATTAGGTATGTGTTCTGTGACCAAAATCAGTACCTAGACTGTAATTTCAAAACCGTTTCTTCTGAAATAGGTTCCGCACATATATTGCTTACTGAAGTAGGCATTAGAGCAAATACACTTGCCAGTCATAAATTAAACCAGATTAGTACATAACATTCACTTTAGTATGCAGGTAGGTTTGCCTGGTAGAAATTGCAATCCGAATACCTTTGGCAAAATATTATATCCAATATTAATATGAGCAATTAATATTTTCTGTCAATTTGGCAAGTCGGTATAAATGTGGATGCAGGATATTACATTCTGCATTGTAAATATTGCAAAAAGAAAATAATAGCAACAACTTGTATTAATTATTTGGACATTACATAAAAACAATATACAACAGGTCAACTTATTTCTAAAACAAATCCTTGCCAGCAGACCAGATGAGATAGAGACATGATATAATGTCAGCCCAATGGCTAAAATTGTGATAGTCGTGATACCCTATTGTTTCCCTTTTCAATAAGCGGCAAAAAGTCATTCGAATTCAATGTCACATGATTCAGGCAAAAGGTGAGTCGGTCAGCCAACTTGTCAGTCTGTCAGCCAGTCAGTCAGTTAGCTAGTCAGTCAGTCAAATTGCTAGTCACCCAGCCGGTTAGCTAGGCAATCAGTAAGCCAATGGGAACGTTAGCCAGTCAATCAGCGTGTCGGTCAGCAAGACATCCAGCCAGCCAATAGGACAGCCAGCCTTACAGGCCGTAAGTAAGACAGCCGAACAGTCAGCCTGCCAGTCTACCAGCTAGAGAGTAAGCCAATCAGTCAGTCAACAAGCCGGACCCTCACCCTGCTAGACAATTGGTCACCTAGTCACGCAACCAGCTAGACAGCCATCTAGTCAGACAGCCAGCCTGCTCTTTACCCAGTAAGCCAATCAGTCTGCAAGAAAGCCACAAAGCCAATCAGTCAGCTAGTCAGACGATCCGTCAGCCAGATAGCCAGACAGCCTTCTAGTCTGCTTGTTAGACAGTCAGCCAGTCAGTTTGCTAACCAGACAGCCAGTCAATGAGCCAACCAGACAACCAGTCAATTAGCTAATCAGGCAGCCAGCCAGCCAGTTAGTTTGTCCGTCAGTCAGTCAGGTCACTGTAAAACAATTGAGTGTATGTACACAGCCCATTGTTTTTCAGACATAATGAGCCACTAGGCACTTGCGTCTGCTGACAATATTGCTATAATTTGAACTAATGATATTAATATCAATTAGCCTAATGATTGTGTAGGGTTTTCCGAATGTAAACTACCGTAGAACTACTAGGCAACAGTAAATGTGACAAAATATTGAATACTAATAACCTTCATTACATTACCAAAAGCAGTATTGGAATCTTTCAAGTAAATTGTCTCAGTGAATGTCACTTTTCTGGCATTTTTCATCTCTAATTACAACTTAGAATGTATGCTGATGCTAGTTTACTTAAATTTGTGTTCTCAATTGCGGGGCAATTGTTGCAGGATGGCCGAGTGTAAGACCATTGCACATTCGCAATGCCGCCGCGAGTTGCAAGCCAGCCTAGCCTTAGCCGGCCATGTCTCAGCTCCACCCATGCCAGGGTATATGCCATGCCATGCCAAGCCAGCCGAGCCAGCCAAGCCGGAGCTGAAGACAAGCCGCCGTGGTTCACAGAATGAGGCCTCATTCTGTGTGCTAGCCAGCCAGCCGGCGTTCGCGCCTTTTTGTTTTCTTTTTTGAATTGATTTTGTTCGAACAACGCTTGTAAAACAAAAGACAGTAGTTTTCTCTCTTGTTATTGAAGTTTGGTAATAAAAAGTGGTTGTTCCAGCATAAAAGTATTTTATTTAGTATTTAGTGTTATACTATATTTTACCCGGACGCTAACGCTCTCCCTGCCCTGCAATAACACCTGCCGTCGAAACACAAAGTTAAATAATTCAAAATAATTAACGTAACGACCGAAAGTATTCCAAAAAAATGTTACTGAAATAAAATAAAATACTTACTCATATAAGTAGCGAATGAAAATGCATGTTTCTAATTCATTCACATAGCAACAACTCGAGTGAATTTGTTTAGTACGTTGTATAGCCTATCACTTAGCAAAGGAGAAAATAATGCGCATGTCATCATAAATATACGTTTAGTAAATAAACGTTGGAACAATATCTCTATGTTGGAAAAATAGCATCGATTGATAGCGTATTTACAGTGACAATACTAACAACAACTTGCAAGAAAATATAGAGAACCTTTGGTATCGACGCAACTTGTGACGGTCTTAAACAGGTTATCCGTCACAAGGCTGAATGTTATGACGTCCTTCAATTCAACCACAAGACGAAAAAGAAAACTATAATAGACAAAACGAAAATATAAGATTCGATTCGGCTTCAAAGTTTATCTAAACAACAACTGCACAAAGATAACTTTGCGTCACGGATGACGTTGTAACCGTGAGTTGTAAACCAAAGTTACATTGTAACTATTACCTTGTTATAACCGCAGACATCATTAATCATTGATAGGTAACTATTAGTGGTCAGGTCCTCACAAAAACCGTGGTTGCTCGTCGCTACTTCCTTGCCATCTATACTAAGTTAATTAAGCAAGGACATCACGCGAGGCGATATCACCATGACACCAAATATTGTGAATAAGCAGTGAGAAACATAGCACAAAATTTTATAAAAAGGTAAAATACTGATGTGTATGATTAAAACCAATAATAACCTATACCAGAATAATAAAAAATTTTAGCTAACAAAATTTTCCACCGCAGGCAGGATCCTACGTATCTTAGGAGCTATCCGATTGGAAAATTTTGCAAGTTTTCCAAAGTTGTATAGTAAACCTAGGTAAGTATTCAACTTTAGCTAATTTAAACTAGATCAATGTGATGCTATGAAATAAGTATGTGAGTTCCAAAGCAAAAGTGATATTTATTATTTCGCAAGAAAGTTGACGTCAGGCAGACAGTCAATTGTAACGTAACGTAACACATAGCCAAACCCTAAGTACTGTAACATTTTTTGGGTAAGTAAAACATAATCGTGTGTGCATCGAACCCTAATCATTATATGAAAAGGGCAGGAAGATGTTTTTTTTTCTTTTTTAATTAAGGTATTGAGTGCTGATAGTGACACGAGCGAGCAGCTTGATGTACATAGCAGAAAATTTTCAGCTGTAAGAAATTGCTTTCTGAAATAACTCGTGCATGCTGTGTCCTATTTCTTTTTGTTTTTGTCCTGTGTCCGTTATTGTGAGCAACAAAAATAATAAAGCTTTCCTAATGTCACATCTTTTTCCTTAGCTACAGTTATTTTGTAGTCTCTCTCTCGTTAGTAAACGTTTAATTTGAAATGCATACCGACCATGCTGCAGTTTTCTACGTCACTACACGATGACGCGACGAGGTCAAGTGGCTGCTGAAACGAGTAAAGTGACTCTTTCACTTACCCTGCCCTGACACCCGTTTTAACATACATTTCTGGCTATCTTGTGTTTACTTCAATGTCGCCCGTACCATAATCAGCAATGTATGTAGAGTAGTGAATCGGCCACGTTAGAGAATGCGTGTGGAGGATTTCGCGTACCGATGCTAATTGTAGCAAGTAGTGTAGTGAGTAAGTAGTGCATTGCATCCTGCCTCCACAGCCGCGCCGCGCTTCCTCGGGCTTCCCCACTGATTCAGCGCAGGTATTGTTCAATTGCATGCCAGCGGAAGCGTGCAGCAATCAATCAAACAATCAAATTTCATCTAAAATACCTTAGGAATTAGAGCCCCAATTAGAACACAACCGCTGCATGCAACTGATTTATAATAGCATAGAATAACTGAACACGGGTCTGGCCATTTCTGAATATTTGGATAAAGATAGCCTTCAACAACGGAAAAAATGAGACAAACTATGTTCGAGGCCCGACGCAACGGCAAGCATGCAGTTATCAAGAACAATAAGCTTATAATTAACGGGAAGGAGGAGGAACCTGTCCAGGAAGAACAAGAAAACATGAAAAAGTCAGATAATAAATATTTACAATATAAAACAATTAACGTACAACAAGAAAAAAGCACTGAAAAGCAAAGTAACCCATCTCAAAATAATTCCTTTCGTACAAACGTTTAATATTTTATTTCAAAATGTACAGAGTCTTAACGATAGTAAAATATCACTTTTAGAAAGTCTTTTGTGTACCTACACATAGTTTTGAAGCCATATGTCTATCTGAAACTTGGATTCCATTTTTAAAGGCTGAGTTTGTTAGGATACCAAATTACAATTTTGCTAGTGCGTTTTACAGAAAAGAGCATATACACGGAGGGGTAGCAATCCTACTTCGTAATGACATCAAATATGTAGAACGTAAAGATATATCAGATCTATCAGAAGAATTCATATTCGAATGTTGTAGTATAGAAATACTTAGTTCAATATGACATCATATTAATATGTATTCACAGACTGGACCGTAACATAGAAGTAATTTTCAAAAGTTTGGGCAAAGTATTAAATAAAATAAAATCAAAAGAACCTAAAAAGCACATTATACTTGGGGGAGATTTCAACATAGACTACTTAAAACCTTCGCCACATCTATCAAAATTGATTGATTTAACGATGTCACATAATCTTAAACAAATAGTACAAAGCTACACAAGAATTGATCACGCAAAAAACACCGCAAAATGTATAGATCATATTTACACTAACAGAAAACCATTTACTGCTAAAGTGGAGGAATATGGCTTTTCAGATCATAGAGGTGTGGTGTACACTCTTAATATTAACACACATTCGGCTCAGGTAAATAAACCTTGGATTATATACAAGAGATTATTTAACGATAAAAATATACAGCTATTTAAAACTTATTTACAAAAAACCGACTGGAATAAAATAATTAAACACGGACATGACATTAACCTAAATTACAACGAGTTCATAACACAAATAAAAAATATTCTTGATAAAACCATACCTGTAATAAAAATAAAAGTAAAGAATAAAAAACAAAAATCCTGGTTAACAAAAGGGTTAAAAACTTCCTGTTATCATAAACGTCTGTTACTACAACACTTACAGGAATCAAAACGAAATCCTATCTTAAAAGCTCACTGTAAAATGTACAGCAAAGTTCTTAAAAAATCTATAAGTCTGTCAAAGCGTTACAATTATATATGTGAGATGAAAAAATCGACTAATAAAACTAAAACAATGTGGTCAATTGTAAATGATATATCCGGCAAAAATCAGCCAAAACAACTAAAAAATATGCAACTAAAGCTAAACAATAATGTCACAATAAATTCACCTCAATTAATAGCTGATAATTTAAATGATTTTTTTATAAATATTTACAATTCTTCTCCAAGTTCCTCACAAACTCAAATAAATATAGAGCAACAGTTAAATTCAATCTACATAAAATCCGTTGATGAACATGAAATCTTTAGAATTATTAAAAATCTCAAAAATAAGAATAGCACCGGCATAGATGAAATACCTCCATCACTTTTAAAAAATTGCGCAGCAGAATTCACCCCACCCCTAACGTTACTGATAAACCAATCTTTTGAAACCGGCAAATTTCCTGACTTACTAAAAATAGCTGTAGTAAGACCTGTTCACAAGAAAGGTGATGAGCAACTAGCCGATAACTATAGACCAATAGCACTCTTACCAGCAATCTCAAAAGTTTTTGAGAAAGCTATGTGCTCTCGCTTAGTTGGATTTTTAGAAATAACTAATTTCTTTGATGATAGCCAGTATGGTTTCAGAAAAACACGGTCTACCATATTGGCTGTCTATACTTACATTCAAAAGGCGTTAGATTCACAGGCCTACAAATTTCAAGTCATAACTTCCCCTTTTCGATCTGATGACTGATTCTGGATAAATTTGACACGCTGATCACGAATATGTAATTAGTTTTTCGCTATCACGTCCAGATTTTTCATAATCAACAAAGAAAGAAAATTGCGAAAAAAAATTCACTTATTTATAAAAAAAAATATTTATTTCAAATTACTTAGTAAAAAAATAAATAAATATCAAAATATGTTTTATAAATAAGTGCTCATTTTGAAAACATGTTATTCATCTCTGTGAAATCTTGTCCTTTTTTCCGCGAAGCTTGTATTTTGCGATTTTCTCTTAATTTTTCGGTTTGGCTTATCTCGCTTCAGGAGCCAACAGTAGTCCGCCAACATGCTAGTATTCCATCTTCCCTGATACCTCTTTTCCATGTCCTTCAAGTTCTGATGAAATCTTTCACCATGTTCTTCGCTAACGGCTCCTAAATTTTCTATGAAGAAGTCAATGTGCGAATTCAGAAAACGAAGTTTAATGCTCATAGAACAGCCCGTCAAGCCGAAATTTGTAATCATTTTGGCCACTATGTATTTATAGTGAGAGCTTTGTCTGTTTCCTAAGAAATTTTTCACAACCTCCTTAAAAGATTTCCATGCTGCAAGCTCAATGTGTGAAAGTTTTTCATCGAATTTTTCATCCTTCATTAATTTTCTTAAATCAGGGCCAATAAAAATTACTTCTTTCGGTTTACAAAGTCTGTTATGCTTGCTCTTTGTTTTACCGGCATAAATTTACCACAAATATAACAAAAACTATCAGGAGAATTTTTAAGTTTCGTGAAGACATTTTTAAGTTGTCTAGTGCGTAAAGCAATTGTAATATTTTTAAAATGTTGAGGGTATTTATACTAAAAATCATTATAATCACCTTCATTTACCCTCTTCTAATGACTGATACAAAAAGGATACTTAACAATCTATTTATCTCTTAATAATAGGACCATTAGTAAACGAGCCTAAAATTACCAATTTTTAGCGTAACAAAGACATATTTCTCATACTAATTATGTAGTGATCAACACATTATTAGTTGAAATTATACTAATTATACTAATAGATTCATAAAATGTAGTGACATTTAGATTTAACTCGTTGATTATTTTAAATTATTTTTTTCACTGAACTCTCCGGGCGATTTTAAGCAAAAACTAAGTCTTGAAATTAAACAAAAAACTGACGTGATGGATTTTTTTTACTATTTTTCCCATAATTAGTGTATCATAATCTATCGGAAACGGTATTTAGATATTTAAGGGGAAAACCATTGTAGGCCTGTGTTATATAAATAAAAAGCAAAGTGTTGTAGGTGTACTTCTAGACCTTAGCAAAGCGTATGATAAAGTAAACCACACTGTGCTACTTTCAAAATTATATGGAGCCGGCATACGTGGTAAAGCGCACGATTGGTTTAAATCGTATCTGGAAAATCGAACGCAATACGTCCAAATAGAGCATTACAACGAAGCCACTAATGCTATAGAAAAAATTCGATCAACAGGCCGTCATCTTAAAGGTTCTATCCCACAGGGCAGTGTACTCGGCTGTACACTGTTCCTGATATATATAAACCAGCTACCTAAAACTTTAAATATCACATGTACCATGTTTGCTGACGATATATCATTATTATTTAATTTTAGTCCAACCGAAAAAGATATATGTGTTAATACAATTAATTCTACGTTAAAAACAGTTCAATCATGGCTTACTAGTAATAACTTGCAGATTAATACGAAAAAAACAAAAGTAATCCAATTTCATCCCCCCCAAAAACAACCCTTGTCGCTCAACAATATACAAATTGATCAAAACCCGGTTCAGGAAGTAAAAACTCATAACCTATTAGGCATCAATCTCGATAATAACCTAAACTGGAAGGACCATATATCAAAAACCAAAACTAAATTGACCAGATTTGCGTATGCATTAAATACCATAAGAGCTAACACCAATGTAGAAGCAGCTTTATCGGCTTACTATGCCTATGCGGAATCGTGGCTCCGCTATGGAATAATTTTATGGGGCAACAGTACCAATGTACACGAACTTTTTGTGATGCAGAAAAAATGCCTTCGAATAATCTTTCGCCTGAAGAATCAGCAAAGCTGTAGACCATATTTTAAAAATAATAAAATATTGACCTTACATTCACTTTTCATATTAGAGTTGGCAACTTTTGTTTGTAAAAATATAAGCAGATTCATCCAAAAAAGTAGCTACATTACCCATAATTTAAGATTCAAGAACAACCTCCAACTCCCCACTACAACAATGACATTATATCACAAGAGCACCTACTTTACCGGAATCAAAATATATAATAAAATACCAGAAGTTATTAAATCCGAACCAAAAGATCACCTATGATAAATGTTACTACAGCCTTAATGAGTTCCTGAGTGAAAAAAAAAGCTTTTTGACAAAAAATATCAACCAACGAAAACTGAAAAGCATAAAATAATTAACCATAGTAAGTCAACCTTAACCATAATAAAATCATTAGTTTACAAACTATTGGTAGAAGGTACTATAGTAATATTTTCGGAAATATTTTGAGATTTTATTCAATTTTATTAACTAAGTTCAAAAATTAATCTAAGTGTGCCTGTCTAAATGATTTTGAGTCGGCGCCAATCAAGCGTATTTATTACCATAGTTTACACACAAATTAGGGTAACAACAGGCGCCTTTTTCTTTCACAGTCCACTGTCATCTCCCTAACGGAGAGTATTTTCATACTCACCACGTCTTGTTAAACTAACTGGAGACCGCGTTCCATCCAGGATAGTAGGAGGTAGATGTTTGTTCCATGGATGATTATTTATTATTTTAATCATGATTGGCGCCGACTCAAAATCATTTAGACAGGCACACTTAGATTAATTTATGAACTTAGTTAATAAAATTGAATAAAATCTCAAAATATTTCCGAAAATATTACTATAGTACCTTCTACCAATAGTTTGTAAACTAATGATTTTATTATGGTTAAGGTTGACTTACTATGGTTAATTATTTTATGCTTTTCAGTTTTCGTTGGTTGATATTTTTTGTCAAAAAGCTTTTATTTAATACTTTTTTGTGATCAATATTCGACTCCTTCTTTTCTGTCTGAGGAAGTAGCCCCATCTCAACCCCCTAAATGTAATGATTTGTACTAAGTAGTTGTAATTGGTATGTCTACTATGTTTATCAACCTCAACCTTTCATAGTTAGTTAGTGTGGACATAATATTATTATTAAAAATAAACAAATTGGTATTACAACATACTTTTTTTAGTTCGTTCTGATGTTCAGTCACAAAGTATGACAATGATGATAATTATTTACCTTAGTTGTTCTTGCATATATTTCTTGTTATGTAATATAGATAGTTAAATACTTCACAACAACTATTAGCTTGCTCTTCATATTTAATGTGATACCTAGGTACGCAGCCCTTATCGAATCAGCTTATGAGTGTACTTGGAATATACCTATTATGAGGTTTTCTAAAAGCAAAGAACTGCGCTGCTGTAATAAAATACTTCCATTCAGTTCACGTTCAATTTAATGTTCTGATCAACATCGAACGATAAACAAAGTATTAGTCGGCCACATAATAATAGTACCTATCATTAATCAGCCATTAAAGTAGTAGCAACGCAACACCAGCAGTTCTTTAGGCAGCCTTCTCAGACAGAAGTCCGCTTGCATAGCACAGAGCATGGTATCTATTTTGTTGCGTCATCATAACAATATTATTGTAAACATTTACCTATATAGGAAATCAGGATTTAATCTACCCACAGCTAAATTCAATTAAATCAAATATACATTGCTATTTGCTTCAGTTTTGTGCTCGAAGTTTTAAATAAAATTAAATGTAAACAAACACGAATATAATTTGTTTGATTTGAGACAAAAGAGCCTTAATTATCACACAATCGGTTTGCTAGCGGATGCGGAGCGAATGCCCGGGGGACGCGCAACGCGCGACTGATGCGCGGCGGATACGCAGCGGATTCGTCTCTGACGTGCGGCGGATACCGCCTGTCTTTGTATCAAAACGTTGCAAATCGCTTCGCGTATGTAACGTACTGCGCATCCGCCGGCCGTCCGTTCCGCTCCGCACCCGTTCGAAAACCGCTTGTGTGATAAGTTTGAGCAAAGTCAAACTGTGATGTAAGACGTCAATGACACTAACGTCGATGGTCCTAAAAAGTTTGGTCAAATAGGTCCGTTCGCGACCGATTCCCTCTCCTTTGATAAAGTTCAATCATTTGCAAGTTAATACGTAATTATTTTACATGAAAACTAGCAATGGTGTCTTAGGGTGATGTAAGTATTCCTTTGACATAGCTCTCATCAAAATCTGCCCAGTCGTATATGAGTTCAAAGAGAATAAAGAATAACTATAAAATACCTAAAGACTAATATTCATATACAACCTTTAAAAAGAACCTCTTTTTGACAAGCTTCTTTGCCAGATGTTTGTCATGCAGTTAATGTCAACGGGTAGGCATGTAGGTGAGCATAAGTACATTATGCTTCAAAATGTGCCGCAAAATATAATAATTTACTGAATTTTCATGTATCCTCCCATCAGATCCTGACCTGATTACAATGGGACCACCTGGGCAGTGCAGGCTTTCAAACAAAAAAATAATTTTTCGAATTGGTCCAGGCGTCTCGAAATGATCGGTGAACATAGGTACATAAAAAATAAAAATAAAAGTTCGGGACGAATTGAGAACCTCCTCCTCTTTTGTTTTTTCGTCGGTTAATGAAACCTTGAAATAACAAAATAAGAAAAACAAATACACACAAACACACACACACACACACACACACTAAAGAACGGACTTTAGAATTTAGTATAGATAAGTATGTAGGTATTAGTTTTATATAAGTAATAGTTTTAATTTCTTTAGTTATTATTATTACTAAGTTTGTTGATTTTGTATAAACAAGCCCTCTCACCTATTGCAATACCCTACAGCCCTACTGTATAAAGGGTTTCATGTGCTGGAAATTATGTATTACCTAACACCTTATGTACCATATGATTGGCAATAAAGTATATGAATATGAATATGAATAAAACGGTCATTATCAATTTACATTTTGTCTGACAAAACTTCATTGAGCGCAAGATTGAGAGTCATTCAAAAGACTGTGTATCACTATAGCGACAGGTTCTCAGCCTGTCTTCTAAAATTGTGATGCTCAGCCCTCAAATTCCACATTCGTTTCTTACGGGGAAAGAATGGGGCCATGCTATTCTAAGCCCCACACGGTAATTGATAATACCTACCCAAAATTTCGAGAAATGTGATTAATTGAACTAAACAAGTCTATCTAACGTAACCAACCATTATAATATTACCGAAGGAAAGGTACTGAAGAATGACGCAATTCTGAGCACTAATTCCATTCGGAGTATTTCATTAACCTTTTTTTTACTTTGAACTTACTTAAACTTATTGATTGAATAAATAAGTTCTTATCTGTAAGTAATGCACCGTCGACGCGATGTCCCAAACGACACAAGAAAACATAAGTTAGTTAAGGTTTCCTGTTTCGAAATAACAGAGTCCTGACTTCTGATGTTTGTAAACAAGGCAAATATAAAACCCACAATAAAAACGGGAAGTTTATTTTTAATTTGGCCTAAATAAAGACACTGGGGGCGTATAAAGAGCCTATTCCAGGAGTTCCTTTTGACGCAACACTCGTAATAATGCGCATTTTGTGTCTAATTTAAGACCTAACTTTGAAACACATGTCCTTAAATTGTCCTCCCATGTTTTTGTTAATTCTAGTAATAATTTGGACATAGACGTCATTTATAAGGATAAGGGGTCCATTGGGAATTTCAGGATCATTTTGCAACTGTTTACATCAATAGGTCTTTCCTGTTTGTAGAGTCAAAATTGCATCTTGTATTGCATCTAGCATGCATGTCGTTGCATCTAGGTCCTGTTTGGAGCGACCGAATGTGACCTTGAATATTTTGAAAACCATGAAGGTGTTTTTGACTATTGTCATAATAAGCATGACTTGCAGTTGGTAACTTCATCAAAATTCTGCCCTTCCTGACCTACGGTCTACGGAGCATTGGCGTGCACGGACAAAGATTCGATTGCTAACGCACTGCCGCCATAGAGCAAAGTTTTTACATGACGCGAAACGTTTTTTATCATCAACAGTCACAACAGTGATGTTCATGAGAAACTTTTTTGGGAGTCGAGTTTATAAGAAGCGAACGCATTCGAAGCTCAGACCTTCGCACCCGGACAGGCACTGCAGACCAGAAAGATCGAAGAGCTAAAATGGGACTGAGCAGTAGTTAGGACATGTCGTGTCAGGAAGAAGGGCCATAGCGTTAGAGCTATACGGTTTTTCAGCAGGAAGCTTAGGTAATTAGGTACCTACTGGCACAGTTGATGCCGCTTTGCTCAGTGATACTAGGGGACCATTGTGAATGATTCCATCCGAGAGAATGTAAATTACATCCACCAGATTTCAAGGTGAATACTAGTGAATAATTTTATTTACATTTTCTATTATGAAATTATATACAATAGTCCACAGTATCACTAAGCACAGTGGCGTAAACTATGGGAGCATTTTTTTTGAGGCTCTAGACTACCGACTATCACAGGATGGATGCCGGAAGATTGTCGCCGACTGAGAGGTAGACCACAAGATAAACGCTTTCCATTTTATTAAAGTGTTCAGTGGCCAGTCAGATGACACCCGCTTCAACTCATTTCCCCGCTGAAAAAAGAGGTTTTACCTATATATACTCTAAGGGTTTTACATATTACCTACAGTTTATATTATATAGTTTAAACCATCCGCTTGTCAACTCCGTTGTTTCAGGGGAGATAGCAACGTCCACGACAGACAGACAGAGAAAATCAAAAAGCGACTTCATTTAATACAATGTATTGATGTTATTGATTGATTGATTAAGAATCCATAAGTGCCTATATAATATTTACATCTTACTATCAAAGGAGTCACGATCTTTTGCGGTTAGGATGACTGTTCGTATTTCAACACTTCCATAAATATCTATATCTGCCGACTGTCGATTAACGATGATTTCGACAAGTAGATGTGTTAAAAAACAAATATCCGACCGCGGTTTGCTGTAAAAATCCGCCATCTTAAATCTATAATTTTTAATAAGTACCTATAGCTAGTGTCACTCGCGCTGCTGAGACGAATCTAACGACATCTCATATGTCTGTAGCCCGTGAAAAAGAAATTTCTTGTCCACATACATACAAACATACTCTCGAAAAATATAACCTTCCTTCTGAGGCAGTCGGGTATAACTGACGTGAGGCACTCGCGAGAAAAGTCCGTGGTTACCACATGTTGATTCATACGGTGGTACGCAGTGAAAGGTACAAGGTACAAAGTTAAAGAGAAGGGTGGTCCAAAGTCCACATGCATGATATTGCTATAAATACTACATCGTCATCATCTGTGTACGGTCAAGCGCAGACTGAGTCAGACAGTTTGGACTTTGGACCATTCTTATGTCCTGCGCTTATAAAGCTTTTGAGAGTTTGCTACAATATGAAAAGCAAATAAATGTGAGAATTTGAGAATGTAACCGCAAATGACGACAAAGCTTTTACCCAATGCGACTGATTCATACTCAGTAACGTGGACGGTTAAATAAAGATAGCTCTCTATATAACTAAATTGTAGTTGTAGGCCTCTGTTTTTTGTTTTACGATCGAACGACGCCAATAGCTTAGATTTGGGCTCTCCACGGATTGTGGTTGTTTGAAAGGCAATGCAAATAGAAGATAGATATTTAAGAGTATCATGTTGTTGAAGCACATAAAATTACACGAAAATACGATCCTGATCGATGTATGAACGTGAAGTAAATCCAGTGAGTCAACGCCGATCCCGTCCCACCTGTTCTTGAAATACATCTAGATAAGTACTTATTCCATATGCGCCGCATGTAGCCTGCATCAAATAATCCAGATCTATGACTACACTCAAACTGTCAATACGAAGTGTGTTTCTATTGAAGCGGCGATGATTTGGAAATAGGTCCAATGAGTTACCAGGGATCCCTACCCACCTGATCATAACATGGCCAATTCATATGCAAGTCATATAGTCTGCATCAACTAGTGCAGATCTATGACAACACTCGTCAAACTGTCAATACAGAGTGTGTTTCCATTGAAGCGGTGATCCAATGAGTCACCAGGGATCCCTACACACCTGTTCATAACATGGGCAGTTCACATGCAGCTCATGTAGCCTGCATCAACTAGTGCAGATCTATGACAACACTCGTCAAACTGTCAATACAGAGAGTGTTTCCATTGAAGCGGTGATGATTTGGAAATAGGTTCAATGAGTCACCAGGGATCCCTACCCAACTGTTCTTAACATGGGCAATCCACATGCGCCGCATCAACTGGTGCAGATCTATCACAAACTGTCAATACAGAGTGTGTTTCCATTGAAGAGGCGATGATTTGGAAATAGGTCCAGTGAGTCACCAGGGATCCCTACCCACCTGTTCATAACATGGGCAATTTACATGCGCCGCATCAACTAGTGCAGATCTATCACAAACTATCAATGGAGAGTGTGTTTCCACTTACAGACGACATTATAGTAAACAGAAGATCCTTGCCACACCAACCACCACTGCGGCATTTGGGAAATTTTTTCCTCAGTCACACCACGTTTTACTAATTTGTGGTCACATTCACATCCCTGATTAAAAGCCTGTTTTTGAGATTCTACCTACTGTCACAGCTATTCAGAAAAATATTCGTACCTAGAAGTGAACTAAGTACCGGTCTAAATTGGAATCTTATCTTCAAGTTATTGCAGTGAGGGCTGCTCTTAGTGGAAAACAGTCGTAAACGATCTCGTATCATAAAAGTCTCCGACCCAGATAAACACTATCCCATTAACAATTTACTCCGTTCTCATTAATGGAAACTTTCCTATGCACCTTTGCACATTACGCGCGGCGGCCGCCCAATGCGTGCGCTTACGCATACACATAAAACGCCCCGCTTTCATAGGAAATCTCGCGAGGAATCTCAAACAGCACCGCCTCTACCGAGTGACGCATCGTGACGTGATACTGCAGATAGGTTATTGAGAACTATGTCAGCTTTATCTATAGTGTGGGACACAGAGTCGACGATCGACTCGAAAACCTGGTTGCTGTCTATGTTTACTTAGACGTCGGTCGATACTCACAAGAGTTATAATTATAATATAAATAGGTAGCAACTTTATTATATGAGTTCCCTACCGGGTATCAAACGTAATCTTTGCGCCGCAGGCAGTCTCTACCTACTTGCCGTTACAAATATTTTCAAATTGTATCATCACATGAATTTTAATCTTGCATTCAACAGGCGGCGTACAAATCCCATGTTCCCATGAATGAAGTCGGTTTTGTGAGGACTGTGAGGTCGTCGACAGTCTGGCCGCGCCTTCGCCTGCGGTCACTGCGTGTGCTCAGAATTTGGGTCAAGACGAACCCTTTTTAATATCACTTCTCTATCACATCTCCTACTGCGAATACATTGCTCTCAAAGTTCAGATCAGACTACTAATCATGGCTACAAGGCTAGCGATGGTCAAGAAACGAACTCAAAAACCACAAAACTCAAAGTTCACAATTACTATCCAGAGCTTGGACTTTAACGTGAACTTGAAGTCCGGAAATGCCGAACATTTCAGAAGATTGATACATTGCCGGCTGTATTTTACATCATCGGAATGGCAAATAAAGAAAACTGACAATGCATGCGTAAAAGGAGAAAGGACTTCGTCAAGGACTTTTGTAGCCGGAAACAGCTACATATTTGCGTCTGCAACGCAGTATCAAAATATAAAACAGGTATTAGGTATTCTAAGCCATAAGGTGATCGAACGAGATGGTACGAGTATGTCCTTGATTTGACCCCTCAGATATGCGATGCAACAAACAAACCAGATTTACTGTTCATTTCGATGAATCAATCTACTTATTTTGTTTTGGAGGACGGTAATGTAGGGATGAGTCAACTATCACTAAAACTATTGGTGGATCAGATCCAAGGTTATTTCTTGATTTTACGAATGTAAGGACGAGTCAACTACCAAGGTCAACTATCACTAAAACTATTGGTGGATCAGATCCAAGGTGATTTTTTGATTTTACGATGTGACCAATACGGGACAACATACAAGGACAACTGACTGGCGAGAAGATTACGCGACCTTGCTCATCAATGATATTGATATTACAGTGAATGACTCTACATAACTAAAACCGAAGTACAAGTTTTAAAGGTTGCTTGTGAAGTTAGGACTGGCATGATACAGGATCAGGACAAGTGGAGGAAATGCAATTCAGCCAAGACCAAGACCCACTATGAATCGCTAAGCCTTGGACAAAGTGAGGTCAAGTTTCCATCAAGGCTGTTTGCCTGGCGCTTGCGACTAGAAACATCTTCACAACAGTACCTCCTATCTTATTCTTTTTTTCGAGTCAATGGCAATAAAACCCAGGTTACTGGTTTTGTGCAGAAAAGTTTCCACGTCAATAGCATTTTGGTTGGCTTTGAGGAGGTCTTCCTGTGTTCAAGCAGCAGGACATCAGATGTGAACCGTCCATCGCATGTTGGAATTACATCAAACTAACCTTCGGCCACCAAGACCTCAAAAGATGGATAGGACAGCGTATTGCACGGAAATCTTGTGCAGGCTTTGATAACCATACGTGCGCGTGCGTAAGCATTTGTAGAGTCAACATCATCTTCCTGCCCTTATCCCAATTACTGTCTGTTAGTTGTGTTTGACTGAGGATTATGGATTATAGTATCAATCATAATATCAATGTGTCTTATGCAATGAAAGATCCAGTGAATTTTTAGAGACGACAAGGGAAAATATGAAATACCAATGGGCTTCAAAGTACTAGGCAGGACAAACTATAGGTTATTAATGAATGAGTGCATTTCTAACCTCCAATTTGAAAACACCGTGACCCGACAATGAAACTTGCCTATAGTTCTGTTCGAATATGATAATGATAAGCTGAAGCGTATCCACAGATGTACCTCCGTCACGTACCGTCGCGGCCTAGCGCGGCCCGGCGCTTAGCATTTCAAAACCGGTGTCGAAATGTGCTAGTTGTGATGCAGTCTCATTGTCTGCAGCGATTACCCACACTAGCCGACGTGCCCCGGCCCTCGTAGGGCCAGGGGGACCCTACGTGACGACCAACACGGAGCTTTAAGGGCCTGCTATCTAGAGCAAACACCCGAAATGTTCAAGCACTTCGTATGCACATGCACTATCAGATGAAAGGCCGCGGCACGTGTACGGGACACCTGTGCCGACCGATAAAAAAAGCTCTAAGTTATATTCGTCTACAACAAGTCATTAAGGATCGGATCGGAGGAACCTTCTGAAAATAGCCCAGTCGCGGAATTTGTGACTTGTATGAAAATTACAATAACTTGCGTAGAAAATCTTTGATATTATCCTCTAAAAGGTGGTAGGTAAGTACCACATTGACTGACGCAACCCTGAAAACCCTGAAATAAACAGATGGAAACAGTCTGTTAGAGGGATATACTTACCTCTATGTAACAGTTTGATATTATAAAATATTAAAACGAACTACACCTTAAATGTAATAAAATTAAGCTCGCCCATGGTTTATAACTTTCTATTCAAATTAGACAGACGCGGTGCCTTATTTTCTAAGTATGTATATACCTACCTAGCCTCCGGAACGGGACGGAAGATGCTCGAAGATACCTACTTATGTTTGGACGTCACTGTTGTGGATAACTACTGTCATCTAACTCTGACCTTATTTTTACCAATACATTTCAGGTAAATAGAATTTGATTTGTCCTATGGTTGGCCGTTAGCCTGATGTCAATCAGATTACGGAATGCCAACATAGGTGAATTCACCGCTACCATGATCAGCAGGTACACCCAGAGTCAGAATAATGTGACCCTCCCCTACTACCCTACAGCGCAATCGGCGACATACTTTACTTATCTATACATTGTCCGCACGCCTGCTAAATTGTTCCATTGACATACGCCAACACAGCAATGAAAGCATAGAAAAAACAAGGTTCACGCGCCCTCATATCCTTTACGAATCCATAACATCTGTCAAGTCAGTCAAGAGTAAGTGAAACAAAAATAACACAGTCCGAAATGGTCCGAACCTACCCCCGAGCTTAGCCGACTAAAAGATTCACGCCGACGCGACGTCACTGACATAAACTAGTTTTCAATCAAGTTTTATTACACAATAATGATCTCATAGTAGTTGGCGAGTGCGAGTCGCATAAACGAACAGTAGACATAATAGTTATAGCTAAATTCGTCTCCTGTGTCAATGGCTAGATGGCTAAGGGGTTAAGCAACTGGAGTCAAAAACGTAGAATCGCTGGTTCGGATCTATGATGTGTTCAACTTTTTTTTCTATTAAAAGTGCTGTTTATTTATATATCTGTCTATTATTTTCTTTTTTGTTTAAAAGAAGTTTTGTTTGTAGACAAAATTAAGAAGTTTAAAAATTGATAAGACCATCTATTATACTTTAAATGTTACTTTATTTGAATCTTCATAATTCACACAAAATATTTTTGTATCACCTAGGCAAATTTTACAGTAAACTGTGTAATGAACATTTCATACAAACATGAATAAAATACTTAACAATTAAGTTAACTGACTATAATTTAAACAACAATATAGATAGTTCAGGATTTTAAAATTATCGTTTAGTCACTACAAGAGATCAAACATGTTATCTTTGAGTAAAATAACAATTTACGTCTCTCATAATGACCAGCACAAAGAATCTATGTTTAACCACAGATCACTTATAAATACATATGTCCTAAGGGTATTTAATTAACCTAGCGATATTCTGCTGCTAGTTCTGAGTATATTTTCTGGATTATAGCGTTCACCTCGTCGTCTACATAGGATATTTCATCCACATTATTCCACATCGTCGTCTGACTTGAAGCACTTTTCGTCAGTGAATATTAATATTTGCCCTTCCCAATCAAAGTTGCAATACTCTGTAACATAAATACATTACTTAATTTAATGAAGATCGTTTATCAACAGTTAGAAAAAAAAAACAATAGAACATACACTATACCTATATAAGTAAGTATGTAGGTATAATGTATTTGTATTAGTTCAGCACCAGAAATAATATTTACCTGTAGCAAATCTTATCCTAGCTTGACAATGCTCTTCGGTCAGCGCACTGCGAACCGTGTTTCTATGTAAAGTCGTGGTGAAACTTCCTTTTTTCTGTTCCCACAGAACAATTATTTTTGCTTTTAAGAAAACACTATGAACCATGATTTGATTTGACCAGTAACTAGGTAAAAAGCAACGGAAATATCATAACGCACACTATCGAACTGAGTAATTAAATAAAGTTGAATACATTTCTACGATTTAGTATTCAAACTACCTTCTTATTTTATTCATCTGCTAGAAAACATCAAAACGTCGTGTCCCTCAAGCTGTAATCCTCACTATTTAAAACTTAACGAAAAGTAATTTTTGTTCAGCCAAAAAATTGTGCTGAAATAGTGATAATTAGTGATCCATGCGAAATAATTAGTGACTTTATGGTTCCGGAGATATAGCTATAGTTTGGTGAGGATTACAGATCGAGGCTCGATCTGTAATCCTCACCTCTCGTGTGAGCAAACGGTAATGAATTTTCAGTTAGTTTACATTCCAAAAAATAGTGACTAATTAGTGACTAACACAGACGAAAGTTGAGAGATATACGCTTTGTAGTTCCGAAGTTATGAGTGCATCTTGGTGAGGATTATACCTAAAGCAATTTTGCTATAATCCTCACCTCATTTTCTGCTGAACGCTTGGGTCTTTTTATTCAAATGTAGTATCAGAAAATAGTGTTGAAATAGTGATTCTAAACTACACTGTAATTAATTGATTTGCATTCCTAAATAAGTCAAAAAGTCAATTTAAAAAATCTCATACATTTGTAAAGTCAGGTACGGTCGCAAACAAAAGCGATATCTAGGGTGATTGCTATAGTTATTGGCCGGAGTACAGTTATTGGCCATCATAACCACAATCAGACAAAAACAAGCATATGTAATCATTAACGGGAGTAAAAGTTACGCAAATACATTCTTAAGGAAATAGATAGTCATTTGAAGATCATTTCAAATACAACCGATAGCGCGCACACAATGAAAAAACTTTGTTTCTGAAACATGGCGTCAATTTAGCTGCTCGGTTGTCAAAATATTAAGGTACATATTTCGAAATTGTATTCAAAACTCCCTTATTCTTGCCCCATTTGTTTGTGTTCTACATGTTTTTGAATAATGAGAAAGTGTAGCTTCAGAAAATAGCTAGTTACAGTGTTTATTGGAAACGGAACTTCAAAAAATTCTGTCGGCTAATAACTGTATCACAGTTTACTTAAATTCAGTAACTGGCCGCAGGTGGCCAATAGCTAATTTGCAGTGGTAGGCGTATTTTTTTTAAAGATATAATTAAATTGACCCTTAAAGCATATGATAGCAAAATTGTGCCTTTGTAATCTATTGGGATCAGTAATTAGCCAGGGGGGCAATAGCTAATCTAAGGTGTAGCCAATAACTGTGTTTCTGTTTTCTTGCAGCTAGACCGCATGAAAATATCGAAGATATGTACAAGATTATACATAAGAACAGTTATTTAAACAATTGTGGAATACAGCCAATTAATTCTAAAACTAAGATTTTCTTTAGATTTCTTCAGTAATGTTGGTACTAATAGTATGGCCAATAACTGTCTTACTGGTGGCCAATTACTGAATTTCATGTGAACTCGGAAAAATAAATAAAAAATACATTATTATTGTTAAAAAATACGCAATATTTATATAAACTAAGGTTACAGTTGAATTGTAACTTCGTAAAATTAGTAATATACATAGATAGCACATATGTTTTTGTCATTTCAGACACATTTCCTGACATTATTCTCTTAAACGGCCAATTACTATAGCAGTTACCCTACCTTTTGGGTATGTTTATGTTTATATTGCTTCCAAATAGATTTAATATAGTAGTAACACGAAATTAATTACTGGCTGTAGTAAAATAATTTAAAATAATGCCTACCTACACTAAAGTGACCCCAAAAAAACTACTTTTTATATGTCCCTAGCAACATTTAGGTATTTGATGAAATGAATAAGACTAGTTTAGCAAAAAAATTACTTGTCTTATTGGAATGTATTTTAAATTTTTATTATACATATATTAAGTGCAGATAAAATAAATAAGTTCTTATGGAATAGGTACCCCTGGAAGAAATCTTATGTGCGATAACTGGCGCGGCGAAAATTTAGGAAAATGTAAAATTGCTGGTGATAATCATATTGTTCTCTGGGTATAGTTTAGCAATAACAATAAAAATAAATGTCAAAACAAAACTATGCTCGCTTTACTATCCAGTCTGAAGAGGCATAGGA
The DNA here is from genome assembly GCA_024500475.1 of Phthorimaea operculella. Lineage (NCBI taxonomy): Eukaryota > Metazoa > Arthropoda > Insecta > Lepidoptera > Gelechiidae > Phthorimaea > Phthorimaea operculella. The sequence continues at coordinate 5,367,349 of JANFCV010000017.1, forward strand.
ATTAAAACAAGGTTTTTAGGTACTGCCTGTGTTTTTTGCGTCGCCTAGATGGAACCAACTAAGCCCGCCGGCCAGCGGCTGAACAAAACCAAAACCGGTTCGGCCGGGCCGGCAGTAGGTACATACCGTTTTTGGATAGACCAGAGGAACTTATTACGTGTAAAGATAAGTAATTTTGTGTGGAAAGTGCAAACTATTACTACTGGTGATTTGAAGCTTTATTTTAAGGGAGTGAACTAGACAATAAAACTGAACACCATTCAAGGAAAAAAGGTTGAAATATAAAAAGAATATTAGACCTCCCAATTTATTATTATATTTCGACCTATGTTCTTTTAGGAAAGTTGTTTAGTTTCATGGCACATATGTCATAATGTCCTTTTCGCAAAATGTCCGGTGGGTTCGGTTTGGAAGGGGAGGTTTTAAATAGTCTGCCATCTCATATAGACAGTCTCAGTCAAGTCGTTTCGTTCGTCTAGTTGAGAAAAGTTGATACACAGTAACTCTGCCAGTTTGTGATTCGAAAACAAACCACGTAAATTGATGACGGGAAAATTGAAAAATTTACTAGCGATGGCCGGGACTTGAACCCGGGACCGTACCGCTCCACCGCTCTGCCAACTGAGCTACGGGCGCCTAGCAGGCCGTGGTGAATTTCTCGATGCTTGTCTCGCCGCGACAATTAAGCGACATCTAGTAGTAGTTTTTACAACTAAATACTTTGGTTAGTCCACTTACTACAGTAGGAATTCAAACCATATGATGAAGCTTTTCGCTTAAACCAATGTATTGCTAGTGAATAGCACCGTGAGTGCATTAAAAATCCCAATAAACCACTTCCTGAAGGTTTTTTTTTTACGTAGCCAGTTCAATGCCCCACTGCAGGGCAAAGGCCTCCCCTCTCTCGCGTCACCCGTCTCGATCTTGGGCCTCCAGCTGCCAGTTTTGGAGAAAGACTTCCAAGTCATCTCTCCATCTTCGGCGAGACCGGCCTCGATGACGGCGACCATCTTGTGACACCCACTCTGTTGTTATTTTTGCCCATCGGTCCCTATCCATGCGGCAGAGTCTAAAGGTTTTATTACATACAAAACATTACCTCCGTGGCTCCATTATACTGAGTAGTGTTCGCGACTGTACCTGAACATTTTGTATGAAGAAGTTATTACGGGTTTTTAAATGGCTTTTACTATTTTAATTAAATAAATAACAATGCAATTTGAGAACACTATTTCAGCACTATTTTCTGATACTATATTTGAATTAAAATACCAAAGCGTTCAGCAGAAAATGAGGTGAGGATTATAGCAAAATTGCTTTAGGTATAATCCTCACCAAGATGCACTCATAACTTCGGAACTACAAAGCGAATATCTCTCACCTTTCGTCTGTGTTAGTCACTAATTAGTCACAATTTTTTGGAATGTAAACTAACTGAAAATTCATTACCGTTTGCTCACACGAGAGGTGAGGATTACAGATCGAGCCTCGATCTGTAATCCTCACCAAACTATAGCTATATCTCCGGAACCATAAAGTCACTAATTATTTCGCATGGGTCACTAATTATCACTATTTCAGCACTATTTTTTGGCTGAACAAAAATTACTTTTCGTTAAGTTGCACAAGTGAGGATTACAGCTTGAGGGACACAAAACGTCTACACGGGTCTCATACGTCACAATGACATCACTAGTTGCACGACAGGTGACTTCTAATTTCGCGCTTTTAACCATCAGCTGAATAGCCAAGCGGTTAAGATGCCCGACTACAATACTTACAATCTAAAAGATTGGAGGTTCAAATCCCAGCGGGGGTTGTATTTGTATGTTGACTATTTATTATTTTATTTCTTGTTAATGAAATTTGACTAAAGCAACTTCAAGATAAAATGCAAAGGACTCGACATCGTGCTTGCGAGTTAGTCGTGTGGTAGGGTGAAGCATGAATTGCTCAGGTATATTGCATAGGCGTAATGCTTTGCTTTAAGGTTCATTCTAAATGTATTTTTCTGTTTAAATGTTTGTAGCCCGGGGGGTCCCGTAACTCTGCACTTGACTGTACCTATTCAACCAAGTTCTAAAACTCTACATCTTGGTGCTACCGACCTACCGATAATTTTTTGTAGCCACACACTTATCAACTAAAAAACATTACACGATAAAGAAACAGATAGACCTTCAGTTTCATTTAAGAAGTCACAACCTCAAACTTATAAATTATATGTTAGGTAATTATTCAGTCAGGTATTTCTTTGAAAATAAGTTTCGACTACAACAAGTAGCCCAACGAGAAACGTACCAACCTATAGTATTTGTGATAGATAAATATTGAAACATACCTAATTCTGAAAAATCTTTTAGTCTTAATAATGCAGTATCTTAGAATAGCATCACCCCAATTCTACCCGTGGGTGTCGTAAAAAAAGCGACAATATATTTTTTATTTTTTTTTATTTTTTTATCCCGTCCGAGCCGCGTTTAGAGTAGGAACACAAATTGTTATAAAAAAGAGAAAATTATGCACTACAAATTTTCCCTTTTTTAAGTTTGAATTAGAATATGACTTTCTTAAAGCGAATCTTGTAATTCCTACTGAGAAATAAATCATTTGACTTTGACTTTGCACGGCGTTCGCCAATCCGCCTGCCAAGCGTGGTGAGTATGGTAACACCCCCCAATAAGGGGGAGGCCCATGTCCAGCAGTGGGCTGTTGTGTCTGTAAATGTAATGCAGTATCAATGTACCTATGAAGCTCAACCGTTGACCCTTGAGTCACATTGTGACGTGCCATCTCAATTACATCTCGTTAGGACTCCGGCATGTCAACCGGCAGCGTCTGGTGCAATGTCTTATACATACATACCTATTACAAGCGATCTTCCGATTAAAACTTGCGAGTACTTATGGAAGACTACCATAATTAAATGACGTCGTGACTCGTGACAGATAATCTTGCCAAGAACCAGTACCTTCTTGGAGTAATGGACTATTCCTACGTATTTCTGATTTTTCTAATATTATTGCTTACATACAATGCTTAAGTGTTGTAATGCAAATATTATGCTACTTTACAGGAAACAACAAAATTCGAAAAGTACCAGACGCAGTCCCGTATCTAAAAGGCCCAAACTATTTTTAGTAAAGTTCTTGCTATGTTTTGATCCTAACATGTGCAAAGCCTAACCAAAACACTTGCTATAGAGAAAACGACGTCAAATACTATGGTTTATCCAAAGTCCGATTACAACTTGCATGTGATTCTATAAATAACGAGGCACAGTATACACATGTCCCGTTTTCATACGTTCAGCCTGCGTAAGAAGATCCTATTAGTCACTTGGCCTGTTATTCCCGAATGTGTAATGTAATTATAGCAATCATTGGTCTCCTTATAGTGCAGAGGTGCCGACTACGCATTGGCAGAGGCGGAGAGTCCCGTGACGTATGTAACGTAGGCCAGTAGGATGCGATGGGATGATAAATTAAATGGTTGTTTGTTATCATCACTTCGCGCTGTAACGGATGCATTGATTCGATTTTAATGTTGTACAGGACTAGTAGGGACCTCGAATAACACATACTTTCTACTTGTCTCACGAGAAGACCAATGGGAAGACACCGATAAAATCCAGTAAGATTATTATGTAAATTTTAGCAGCTACACTTTCTCTCTAACCTAACACAGGATCATTACCATAATGGTCATTATACAAAATGTACAATATTTTGACCCAGTCCAGTTGCATGCGTCATGTCATGTCATGATCATAGTCTAAGCTCCCGTCGACCAAGTCTTACCTCATAGGTCTACCGCACGGACGTATACTGTAGCGATAGATACCACTTAGGAGGTCAGGAAAATACTGGGTTGCCATCTCCTAACCTGGAGGAAACTTTTTCTACCGGATGAAATTAGTGTCAATCGATAGCTCTAAGCATGCCATTGACAAATATAGGTTGCCTGCTATCAGCCTGGCAGGAACTCTGGTAAACCCTCAAAGAAACGACGGTAAAATCTTCAAACAAAGAAAAGTCATGAAAACCACTAAGATTCCAGCAAAACTTAATAAACTGCGCCATAGAGTTACATTCTGTTGTGTGGGACTGCGTCGACGAACGACCCGACGGAACCTGCTGTTTTCAAAGCATCTATAATTAAAGTACAATGAGGCCACTGACAGGCCTTTTTTGCAACCAAACAAATTTATGCCAATCGATAGCCCTAGGTATGCCATTTATAAATATATAGGTTACCTGCTGTCAGCCTGGTAGCATCCTGGTAGACCCCGCCAACGCAGGTAAAATGTTCAAACCCATAAAACTTGTTTACACTGCTAAGATGTCTTGCTACCAAACTAAATTTATGCCAATCGATAACCTAGACATGACATTGATGAATATATAGGTTGCCTGCTATCAGCCTGGCAGTATCCTGGTATACCTCCTCAAACAAACGTTGGTTTACTTCAAACCAAGAAAACTTACGTAAAACTGCCAAGATATTTTACCGAACAAAATTAGTGTCAATCGATAGCTTAGGCATGCCACTGATGAAAATATAGGTTGCTATCAGCTTGATGTTTTCCTGGTATATCCTCAAACGAACGCTGGTAAAATCAACAAACCAAGAAAAACTTATAAAACTGCTAAGATATCTGTTACCAAACAAATTAGTGCCAATCGATAGCCTTGGTATGCCGTTTATGAATTTATAGGTGCCTATCAGTCTGGCAGTTTTCCTGGTAGACCTCGTTAGATGAACGCAGGTAAATGTTCAAACCAGAAAATCTTGTAAATGCTAAGATGTCTTGTTACCAAACAAAATTAGTGCTAATCGATAGTCTAGACATGTCATTGATGAATATAGGTTGCCTGCTATCAGCTTGGCAGTATCCCTGGTATACCCCCTGGTATCCCCTCAAACGAGCGTTGGTTAAATCTGGCGTTCGTTTGAGGGGATATACCAAGGATACTGCCAAGCTGATAGCAGGCAACCCTATGTATTCATCAATGACATGTCTAGGACTATCGATTGGCACTAATTTTGTTTGGTAGCAAGACATCTTAGCAGTCTTACACAAGTTTTCTGGGTTTAAACATTTTACCTGCGTTCATTTGACGGAGTCTACCAGGGAAACTGCCAGAGTGATAACAGGCAACCCTATAAATTCATAAACGGCATACCAAGGGCTATCGATTGGCACTAATTTTGTTTGGTAGCAAGATATCTTAGCAGTTTAACATAAGTTTTTCTTGGTTTGAAGATTTTACCAGCGTTCGTTTGAGGGGATATACCAGGAAAACATCCAAGCTGATAGCAGGCAACCCTATATTTTCATCAGTGGCATGCCTAGAGCTATCGATTGACACTAATTTTGTTCGGTAGCAAAATATCTTGGCAGTTTTACGTAAGTTTTTCTTGGTTTGAAGATTAAACCAACGTTTGTTTGAGGAGGTATACCAAGGATACTGCCAGGCTGATAGCAGGCAACCCTATATATTCATCAATGTCATGTCTAGGGTTATCGATTGGCACTAATTTAGTTTGGTAGCAAGACATCTTAGCAGTGTAACACAAGTTTTATGGGTTTGAACATTTTACCTGCGTTCATTTGACGGGGTCTACCAGGATGCTACCAGGTTGATAGCAGGCAACCCTATATATTTATAAATAGCATACCTAGGGCTATCGATTGGCATAAATTTTGTTTGGTTGCAAGAAAGGTAAGGCCTGTCAGTGGCCTGCTTTGTACTTCCTAATTATAGATGCTTTGAAAACAGCAGGTTCCGTCGGGTCGTTCGTCGACACAGTGTCCCACACAACAGAATGTAACTCTATGGCGCAGTTTACATTAAGTTTTGCTGGAATCTTAGTGGTCTTCATGACTTTTTCCTTGTTTGAAGATTTTACCGTCGTTTCTTTGAGGGGGTTTACCAGAGTTCCTGCCAGGCTGATAGCAGGCAACCTATATATTTGTCAATGGCATGCTTAGAGCTATCGATTGACACTAATTTCGTCCGGTAGAAAGATGAGGTAAAAAACTCCATTTTTGGGCCTCATAAAATGTGGCTGACCTTGGAACCTGCCAGGATTGGAGTTGGCAACCCTAGCGCATTCTCATCTCAAAAGGAGTCTCTTTAGGTAGGTAAACGTTTGGAGCGGTAGAAATGTGAGGTAATTTTTGGACTTTTTTTGCGTTTTCCAACTCGAATAAAAAAGTTTCCTCCAGTTTAGGAGATGGCAACCCAGTATTTTCCTGACCTCCTAAGTGGTATCTATCGCTACAGTATACGTCCGTGCGGTAGACCTATGAGGTAAGACTTGGTCGACGGGAGCTTAGACTATCACGAGATATCTGTTGTTTCGCGTGTTAGGTGGGCCGGATTGTTACAAGATTTACACAGAACTTTAATCTCGGTAAACATAACTGTATGTACGGACTCATCACACAGATATTTCAGAAAGGAAATGAATCTACTGAAATCTGGATGATAACAAAACTAAATTACGGAAAAACCAAACAAACAAAAGTTTATTTCACAATATTTTGAACTTAAAAGATAAAAATTATTTAATTATTACATAAATAAAAACAGCACCTGCACAAAATAAAAACACAAATATTATTTCCGATACCACTTTACTTACAACAACGCTTATATATACCTATACTTACTTACCAAAATATCTACCACGTAAACAAAGTTTTTAAATAAATTGGTAGATAACACGTGACCGTGACCCGATTATTCAAAGTAATTGTTTTCATAACTGCAGATTCTATGTACATTGGGATTCCACAACAGATAACCGCAGCAGTGATAAACCTATTTGATACTGCTGCCGTAGCAACTATGCCGGTGTATATAAGGTTCTATTAAATTCAGTGCAAATACTTTCAGGATGTGGTCTATTCGTGAAACTGAACAACATTTATTCGTAAAAATTTTCTAAATTCTTATGAAAAAAAAATCGACCTTCCATACAAAAATGTTCAAAACATGAGTCACTTTTCATAGGAGGTCCAAACTTTATCGATTTCGAAAAATGACATTTAGAATAGTTGTTCAGTTTCATAAGTGGAGCACACTTTAAAAAATGTGCACTTAATTTTGTCAGACTTATATTACCTACTACATACAAGATCAAAACATTCGTGAATCGAATAATAGAATGGGAAATCCAACGAAGTCTTAGACGCCTTCATAAAACCACGAAGATTGTAAACAACAACAAATCAGTCCCGAAATTCCCCCAGGACATCTAGCACTAGCTCATCTGCACCTACTACCCACTACGAGCAAGCACTAACAAATCTAACGACGACTAGCATAATTCAATTAGTCAGATAATTCGCCTATTTGTTCCGTTAGCGGCCGCATTGGACCAATTGGAAATTCGGAGACGCGTTTGACCAAGAAGGAAAAGTAATAAGTATAATGGACAATCTGGGGTGTGGCCCCAATGACCTAAATTCTGTTCTCATCAGGACCTAAAAGGCTATCGCCGTGGCAAAACGCTGGACCAAGATAAAATTAAATGGTGTAAATCTGTTACTTGGCTAGTTCTGTTATCATACCAATTGAATCGATGAAGAAGACAGCATATTACTGCAACAAGCGTCTCGATGAATCCTGGTGACAAGAGTTTTAAACCTCCCTGTTGTAGGTAGTTGGCCGTCATCTAAGTATCATACCGGTTATCTCTACTTACCAGCTACCTTAAATCAGCTATAAAAGTCCTTCGATCCGAACGTTGACCTCTCTTCACAAGAACTTTCGATCTTCTATAGCCCAAAGTCTAAATCATTATTGGAGAATTTTTCGTGGAACCTTTTTCAGTTAAGATATGCAGCGCAACCCCCAATCCCGCGAACTTTCTAAGAACTGCAGTCCTGTAGGCTGCTGGGTCCTGTCGACATTGTTCCCGCACGCATTATAAATCTGAACTTGACAGCCAGATTACTGGCAAGCCAAGTATTTAATCGAATTTGGTATTTTTTCTAAATGCCTGCAATTTCGAGTGTTCTAAGAAGGCCGGAATGGAAATGCGTTTCTCGGAGCGGTGCGCCCTTTCAGCGTTCAGGAAAATGCCCTCTAGAGTCGAATTTTAAATTAGATTTCGGACTGTTTTCTAAAATGAGCGTTTATGTGTGTTCGTAGAAGCCTGGGAAGCTGCTGGGGAGTGAATAATTTTAGCTGTGCCCCTTTTCAAAATACGAGGAACGCGTCAATATATGAAAAAAAAAATAGAAATGATCTTTAGATTTATTTGAGCAACCAAATAACTATGTATTGTAAAGAAAGGAGACAGAAAAGAAACCATTTTTAGGGTTTCGTAGTCTACTAGAAACCCTTATAGTTTCGGTAAGTCTGTCTGTATGCCGCGCCCTCATAACTCCGTCAGTTTTGGAGCTATCGACATCAAATTTGGTGTGAAGATAGATCGTGTTGACCCAAATTTAGAAATAATGAGAAAAAAATATTTTAAAAGGTTTTTAGACCCCCTCCCATACAAGTGAAAGGGAGGCAAAAACAATTTTTTTCTTCTGTAATATTGAATAGGGTATCGTTCAATAGGTCTTTTAAAACAAAGGGGAGGTTTCTTTGAAACAAAGTCACTAAAATGTTTCTATCTCGAGATATTTGCTTTTAAAAGGCGCGTTTTTAAGTCATAATTTGTTCCAGCTGTAACTCCTAAAGTATAAACGGTAAAAATTTGAAAAAAATATGGAATATACTTCTCAATTTGAAGTTACCATGAAAACTATAACGGATACTGCACCACGAGAAGTTTCAGAAATATAAAAGTTTTTCTATTTGCGGTTGGTAATCATACAGCTGCAGACAAACAAGCAACAAAATTAACTTTGTAACGCTGAATAACCTGATATTTAAACGTTGACTACGAAACCCTATTTGTGGACGTGTCTAACACGCCCTTGGCTGGGTTTTTTGATTGATGTGACGAGCAGGGATAAATAAAACAGAACCTAGATGAGCTGTTTGTAGGTCAGTGATATTACTATTTACGTCAGAAATTTATACTGCATCATGCGATTCCATGAAGAGATTTCATAGAACTCACATTACATGTTTAATTGATCACGTCGGTAAATAGACAACTATTCCTGAAGAATAGATAAGTACAACTATGTACTATGAAACATACGCTCGTTATAAAATGATATGGCACCTTTAACTGACGTCAGTATGCAAGAATGTTTCCAACGACTGATCAAGCGTCATTCTTCACTTCACGCTTCTAAAAATAAACTATTGCAGAAAAATGCAAGATTAAAGATTGGTTTTCTCACGAGCCCACCGTCGTCGGCGGCGATATCAAACGCGTCGGCTGCGCATGCGTCTGGCGCTAACAATATGATATCCTGCGCATACGCATGCCGAAAACCTTCTCGGAAGTCCTCCCGGCTAAACCACCCTGGAGGCAGAAGAGAGCAGTAGGCATATACCGCATACCGCACGAAATTATGTATTATAGATTGATAATTTGGGCGTGTAGGCAGTATTGAAACGAAAAATATGCATTAAGGCTTTTCAACTAACCTGATTCAAAGATCGATGAGAAGTCAGAACAAAATGCAAATTAGCTAGAGTGCAACGTCTTTCGCAAAAAACGTGTAAAGGTGACTAACTAAACTAGGTAGAGCATGAAATCAACAATTTGGTAGTGTGCTACAATACAAATTGAATCAAACGGGTTTTAGTTTGGAGGGAAATTCCCACACTTTTCCAATGATTAGGTATTAGTATTTAGGTCATAAGTTCGCGTAAAATGGTGTAGATTACGATTGCATGTCGCGTGCTGCAAAGGCAGTTAGAAAGAATAGAAAACTTCTAAATCTGTGATCGACTCGCATTTAGCTTCCGTTGTGCATACCTAGATGATATTTTACAGCAGAACATGCCGTGATATGATGATAACATCAGTAAGAACACTAATGAATGACATAATCTAGTTTTTCAATAGAAATCGGAAAATGTGGCTACACATTACATTTAATTATTTTAATCATAATGTTGTAGCAACATAATGATGACAAACCCATGTCGGTATTTTGCATGCAAATGAGTTGAGGTCGTCGTATCAATCCCACAACAGGTTGTTCCACTCCGAAAACAAATTATAAGTAGATAATAAGAAAATATGATAACAGCAGAAAAAATTTCAAAATTTCAAACCCAATTTGGCGACTGGGGACACTGATCCCTAATGGTAATGAATGACAGCGCATTATTTCTACTCAGCATAACTGCATAACTATCCCGAAAATGGACTGCTGTCAATTCTCTGCTGCATTCACTGTGAAAGTACCTATGCTCGTCGTGAGTACGTACCTATGCTCGTCGTGAGTACGTACGTATGGTCCGTGCGTATGGTACACCTTCATTGGACCCGACCCGATACGTGACGTGACCGTGGCCGCGCTGCGTAGTACGAAGTGAGGACCGTGACCAGCAGTATACTGTTTTGGCTGTTGATAATGTTGAAGATGATGGCGGGTGGTTCGCGACCGGAACCCAAGCCCTGGTGTTATGATTTTATTGGCTTGAGTGCGGCGGCAACACGCTGGACCGGTTGTTGCATGGGAGGGAACCAACAGCATACCCAAGTGGGTTTTCGTACAGTGGCTTTATGGTGCGCTCCTACTGACTATTATTAGTTCACCTTTATAGATTATCGATTTGCGCATTAGGTATATGTCCATAACTAGACATGGCATGGTATCCTCTCCATCCTACCCTTTGAATAGGATGAACTTAGCCTCTTCGAACTTGGATGGACGGAAAAACCTGAAGCTAACCGGGAATCGTGCTTAGTGACGCGCAATTAGAAAGGCAAGTGGTCTGAAGCAGGTAAGTAGTGCAGCAACTGCCGTATAAAAGGTCGTAGGTACGCGTTTCTCTACATATTCAATATTGTGACCTATTTTTGGTATTTGCTTGCTTTTCCTTTCTTTTCGAGTGGGACACCGAATCATCAAACGACCCGATGAACCATCGTGAAGAGTTTTTCTTGCTAAACTTATAAATCGACAAAACTCTAGTGCACTCACCCTACATAATAACATCTGGTAAATGGTTTTTTTAAACAAATAGAGACTTTCTTTGCAGTAGAAGAAGTTGTGTTTCAAAGTTGTTTCCAATCGTGTTGGTGCTTGGTGGACGTTCACCTTTCCGAGGTTATGTTAATGGCGCCGCGCGTGCCCACTGCCAGCCAAGCTGTAGCTAAGGTATTTAATATTATGATGATAAAATGATTATAAAATAACGTGCCTCGATCGCACGTGCCTGGTGATGGTTTTATCAGGTGGTTGGTGCGAAACCCCGGTGCGAAGCGTGTTTGAACACAACTGGCGTATTTTAGGCGTTTCGAATTTTGGGTTTCACTGTATCGTTTTGTTGGTTCGAAAAAGATAAATCATAAAACCTAATTTGGCACTTGCGATTGGGTATACAAATACAAACCTCGCGTGCCGGGACTGCCCTGAGACATTGTTAGACATAGACTACCTAATAGTGATGGGCCGAACACAGGTTTAGCCGAATCCGAATATTCGGCCGAATGTTCGGCAAAAAGTTTGCCGAACCGAATATCCGGCCGAATAATTCGGCAGGACATGATGTCCATATAAAATAGTTATGATTATCACTTGTTTACGAATTACGCGCTGATTCGCACCAGACCACTCCGCTCTTTACCCTCTAACTTGTTACATTGAAAACTTTTACAACAAATTAAAATAAATCTGCTTCACTGCTTGTCTTGACATAAAAATTTACCACACAATTTATATAAAAAGGATACATTTTTATTCGGCCAAATATTCGGCAAAGTTCACCGAACATTCGGCCGAAACCGAATATTCGGTAAATGTGCCGAACATGCCGAATACCGAACATAAACCGAATATTCGGCCCATCTCTAATGGACATCATGTCCTGCCGAATTATTCGGCCGGATATTCGGTTCGGCAAACTTTTTGCCGAACATTCGGCCGAATATTTAAACAATATAAAATAATTATTACAGGTGATTTTAATGTTAATTTGCATAAAAAGTCAGCTGAATGTACGAAGTTAAAAGATTTAACTAAATCAATAGGTTTGACACCTTTGGTCAATTTTGTTACAAGAGTATGTAAGACTACTGAGACATGTATTGATCATGCGTACACAAATATACCTAAGGGTGACATTTCCAGCGTGAAAAAGCTTGATTTACACTTATCTGATCACTTATGTGTTTATGTGTGTGTTAAAATTAGCAAAATATTACAATTGAATAATATTATGTGTAAAAGATTATTTTCTAAAAATAATCGACATGAGTTTAATGCTAGTTTACAAAATTATGACTGGAATTCTATCCTTGCAAAATCTATTTGTCCTAGTTTGATGTTTAATATGATATGCAATGTTATTATTCATTACTATGACGTCCATTTTCCGGTACGGAAATATCCAATAAAATCTACTTGTAAAGCTTGGGCTAGCGACCGTGTCAAAAGTATAAGAAACCAGTTACATAATATAAAATCAATCTTATCAAATGACCCGTCTCAGGTTCAGCAAGACACCCTATTAAATCTGGAAAATATGTATGCTAATGAAATATATAAAGAAAGAGCAGAGTTCTTTAATAGGTCGATTGCGAATAGCACAAACATGAGTCGTACTACATGGCAAGTAATCGCAACCGAAACATGTAGAACTAAGAACAAATCTACGGCACTCGATATACTGATAAGCAGATCAGCTGGGCGGAGCCACGCGCAGCGTGCCGCCGACACCGCCGGCCAGCTGAACCAGTTCTACGTCGACGCAAACAAGAATGCGAACACGCACCCCGACATCATTACTGCACTATCGTACTTATGTAAGTATATTGATAAACACGTAAATAAACTGTGCATCGAAAAATTCTCGCAACAACACTTCACTAAAACTATCAAGAACATAAAAGAAAGCACTCAAGAGATATTAATGATATGTCCACATATTTGTTTGATCTGATTCCGACATTCATTTTCCAAATAATTTGCGAATTATTTAACAGATGTGTCGAAGTAGGTATCTACCCAGATAGTCTGAAGCAAGTCAAAGTTCAACCAATATACAAAGGGAAAGGTGAAATGCATCAGCTAAAGAGTTTTAGGCCCATTTCTCTCATACCTATTTTCTCTAAAGTATTTGAACGCCTAATTAGTGATAAATTAATGTCCTACTTTAATACTAACTTGTTACTTAATAAACAACAATTTGCATATCAGCCTGGCCGGTCAACGGTGGATGCGGCGCGTGACGTCATCACTCGTGTCATGACTCACCTGGAGGGCAGGCGACAGGTCGCAGCTATATTCTGCGACCTGTCGCGTGCCTTCGAACTCGTCAGTCATCCGCTGCTGCTCGCTAAGCTTGATCACTACGGTGTTGTAGGTAACTTTCAGCACACAATAGCATCGTTCTTACGTAGCAGATCGCAGCTGACATATGTCGATGGTACACGCTCCGATCCACTACAACTAGGGGACTGTGCGGTACCGCAAGGTTCGATTATGGGTAATAATCTATTTTTACTTATTATGAACGATTTTACAACGTCAACCGACGATGCAGAGTTCGTGATGTTCGCGGACGACGGTTGTGTTATTGTATCAGCTGAGTCTTACGACCTATTGAAAATCAAACTATCTAAAGTCATGAATGAAATAGCTTTATGGTTTTCGGCAAACGGCATGATCCTAAATGTTGATAAAACTAATATTGTCCACTTCGGACTACGAAAAAAGGTATCTCACGACCTCAACATTTATTGCAACGGCCTGGGCGTGCCCCAGGTCGACGAAGTAAAGTACTTAGGTATAGTCATAGACTCGGCGTTGACATGGAGTCCTCACATTGACGCCTTATGTAATCGCCTATCGTCCGCATGCTTCGCCTTAAGTCGCTTAAAAGCTACACTTAGCACTGATAACTTGATGAAAGCGTACTATGGCTATTTCAATTCTATAACTATGTATGCAATTGATCTTTGGGCTAATGCAGCGGAACGAGACAGAGTATTTAGGTTGCAAAAACGTGCTGTTAGAATAATGTGTGGTGTGGAGTGGGATCACCCTGCGAAGGAACTGTTCATAAAAATGAAAATTCTTACTTTGCCTAGCTTATATATTCTTGAAGTAGCTAAATACGTGCGACAAAACATTGAGCAATTCCAAACGTATGGTGGCACTCACAGCCGCAACACAAGGCAACGCCACGACCTTAGGCACACCAAAGTTCGCCTTGCCAAATACAAAAATCTCTGAATATAATAGGACCTAGACTGTACAATAAGATTCCATGCGAAATAAAAGACACTAAAACGTACGGGTCATTTGTGCTTAAATTAAAGACAAAATTATTGAATGATGCTGTCTACTCAATCAATGAATTCCTAAATTCGCCCTCGCTACCCCAAGCTTCGTAGGTAGGCTGTTAATAATACTTATAATGTCAATTATATAATATATAATATGAAATTTATGTTATTATAACTAAGTAATTACTTTAAGTTAAACTACATTAACTTAAGATTAATTATAAGTTGAATATATACATTTGACATGTAAAATTTATAATTTTATCAATAAATATCTGTATCTGTATCTGTATCTGTAATATTCGGATTCGGCTAAACCTGTGTTCGGCCCATCACTAATGTCCATATAAAATAGTTATGATTATCACTTGTTTACGAATTACGCGCTGATTCGCACCAGACCACTCCGCTCTTTACCCTCTAACTTGTTACATTGAAAACTTTTACAACAAATTAAAATAAATCTGCTTCACTGCTTGTCTTGACATAAAAATTTACCACACAATTTATATAAAAAGGATACATTTTTATTCGGCCAAATATTCGGCAAAGTTCACCGAACATTCGGCCGAAACCGAATATTCGGTAAATGTGCCGAACATGCCGAATACCGAACATAAACCGAATATTCGGCCCATCTCTACTACCTAACAATACCTAAAAATAGGCAATTTCTCAGACACCTTTGTGATACCGACCATATTATAAAAATCTTACATTCAACGACTGCAAAATTGTATGTTAATTTAAACTCGAAAATCAGAAATACCTAAATGTAACGTTTTGTAATTTGAATTCGAATTTAAATAAAATCTAAAAGAAACTAGAAATCAGAAATACTAGTGGCCCAATCAAAGATGGTAAAACCTGTATCTCATCTAAAAACCATAAAAAAGAGGAAATAGATATCGGCATATTAAAATTGCTTGCAATAAAACTGTGGAAATATTATGATTTAATAGCAGGTGTAAGAGACGGTGTAACGAAAACTGTGCAGCCATAAGTAGAGCATAAAACTGAACCATTTTTAGGGTTTCGTAGTCTACTAGAAACCCTTATAGTTTCGTCATGTCTGTCTGTCTGTCTGTCTGTCTGTCTGTCTGTATGCCGCGCCCTCATATCTTCGTCAGTTTTAGAGCTATCGGCATGAAATTTGGTGAAAAGATAGATCGTGTTGACCCAAATAAAGAAATGTTAAGAAAAAAAGATTTTAAATGTTTTTTGGACTTCCTCCCATACAAGTGAAAGGGGGGCAAAAAAATTTTTTTTCTTCTGCAATATTGAATAGGGTATCGTTGAATAGGTCTTTTAAAACTAAGGTGAGGTTTCTTTGAAACAAAGTCACTAAAATGTTTCTGTCACGAGATATTTGCTTTTAAAAAGGGCGTTTTTGACCCATAATTTGTTCCAGCTGTAACTTCTAAAGTATAAACGCTAAAAATTTGAAATAAATATGGAATATAGCTTACAATCTGAAGTTACAATGAAAACTATAACGGATATTGTACCTTTAAAGGTTTCAGAAAAAAATGAGTTTTTCTATTTGCGGTTGGTCATCATACTGCTGCTAACAAACCAGCAACAAATTAAGTTTGTAATGCTGAAAAACCTGATATTTAAACGTTGACTACGAAACCCTATTTGTGGGCGTGTCTGACACGCTCTTGGCCGGTTTTACTATGGAGCCTGTGTTAGGTAACGAAAAAGATTTTTCGAATACGCATGAAAAGTCAGTCAGCTGATTGGGAATTTTGTTGTATAGAAAAGCATAGCCTCCATAGAACAAGTAGTTCACTTTCATGGTCTACATGCAGGGTATAAATATTCCGAAAGCTGCCCATTGCACCCCGTATAATAAAATAAGTACCTAATAATGAGATTTTATGGTTACGACACTAATGGACGGCACGCGTCGTATCATGTGGAAGCCAACCGGCTGACGGCAGGTCAGCGACGAGGAAGGAAGGTGGCTACGGAATCTCCTATTGCTCATAAAGATCACCTTTTGTTAGCAATCAATCTTAGATCAGTGGGTTTCTCAATTTTTTAATTAGATTTAAATAAGAATACAGCTAGTTTTCTGATGGGAATCTGTCGACGCTACAATGTTTTCGTAGCTGTGTTCCAGTTCTATGAAAGAAATGATGATGACTCTACACTTTCATTTTAATCGATTAATTGCCGTGTGGTGCCGGCAGAGTGGAATAGTACCACCCCTTCTCTTCCTGTGAGGGTCGTAAGAGGCGACCGAGGGATAAACCCGACCCAAACAGCCAGGGCCAACCGTATGTATGGTGACGGTTAATCCACCACAAAAGCATTCCCAAGGAGGGTTGACGTCTGGTATGCGGCCGGTCGTAAAATTAAGCCAAATCCTTTGCAACACGATTGTGTGTTCAACAAAACGTGTGTGTTGCGCCGACCCCAAGTAATTGGGATAAGGGCAGGAAGATGATGATGAAAATAAAAATAACTTTCTCTTTCGGTAGGTATTATTATTATATCATTGGTACCGAGCGAGATCTTGCTACTGCAAAACGAAGTTTGTTTTAGAATAAACGAAATTCAAATTATTCTAATCAATGACGGAGGCAGCTAAGCAAGTAAGTGTTTTTTAACTGCAAAGTAAGTATATTCAGCTAGAACGGTACTGTTGAAGGGTTTTACGCTAGCGACGCAGGCGCAGGTTGGCTGGTAGAAAAGCTACTTTCTTGGGCATTTCCCGACCGGTTACATTGACAGCTATACGAGCGGGGTTAGTGTATGTTTTACGTCATATTCGGTGTAAGAGACACTGAGCTAAATCTTTGAGGGTCCAGGCATAAACTTGCCATAGACTTAATTCAGTTTCAGGGAATAACACTACCTACTTATGCACCTAGATACATAATTTTGTGAAATACTGGACTAAATAAGTAGTTTGAGTTGAGAATAACTATCGAGCCAGCTACCACTAGCACGAATTATAATAAATACAGGTCATCAAGAAACCTAATTAAAAACTGGTTTATTTTATTCTGCTCGATGTATAGTTTCCACTTTACTGGTTGGAAACATAATGTAAACAAACAATGTTATCCTTGATGCACCATGGCGACTACCACGTCTAAGACGCAGATAAGTAATATGAGCACATAAGAACTACTTATTTCAAGTTCAATAAGTCTACTTACTTTTATTTGTAAAATTTCATACTGTGGGGAACCGACAGGCTTTGACAATTTTATTGTCGATCGGAGTGTCGGTAGCAGGGCGGTGGAACGGTACCTCATGTGTCCAGTGTTCGATCCCCGGTCGTCGCTTGACATTCTTTCAATTTCCTAAAGTGTTAGTAAGGATTAGTAAGGAATGATATTCATATGATTAAATAGCTATAGGATTACATTACTACTTACTGGTAATATTATTAAAATAAATAAAAATAAAATTTCTTTATTTACATTTAATAGGCAAGATTTTTTATAGCTAGAGTTAGGTGCATAGTTTATCTTTATTAAATGTTATTGAAAGGTTGAATTCTTAATAAAATTATCTACATAGGTCGATAGGTCCGGTAGATATCTAAGTAGAGGTAGGTAAGTAGGTACTACAGTAATGTCACAAAGTAAGTATTGGCTAGTTTGTGGTAATGTTTACAAGCCGACGGAGCTAAGTGAGTCCGTCAACCTCGTCAACCTATGAAGTCAAGGCCGCGCTTATTTTGTTGATAAGTAAGTTGTTGTGTTGTCAATGTTTAATAATGTAGAGTAGGGTGTCTCTTATTTTTCGAAGTTTTTTTTATATCGCTGTATGCGCCGGCCGCCGCCGCTATATTCGCTCCCAAGTATTTTGTATGGAGCACTTCAATTCAGATGCAGGTCGGCACGGGCTCCCGTGATCCAAATGAGCTAAAATTTTATTTCTGGGGGGTATGATAATGATGATGATGATGGAATCCTGTTATCCCTCACTAGGGACATAGGTAGGGCTCTCAGAAGAATTCTCCACTTCTCTCGATCTTGGGCGACATCCTCCAGCTCCTTCCAGCCAAGTCCGGTGGATGCAGCCTCCTTGTCCACTGAGCGCCGCCACGTTGTTCGAGGGCGGCCGGGCCTTCTTCTGCCAGAGAACTGCCCGACGAAACCTTGCTTTGCGATGAGGATTTCGGGCTTTCGAAGCACATATTGTCCAATCTGGGGGGTATGCGTTAAAAAAAATAAACTTCGAAAAATAAGGGAAACCCTAATGTAGAGGTGGCAGCAGGTCAGGCTGATAATGGCTCTGCGGGGCCAGCGCAAAATGGGTGATAGTGAACAATTAAAAATTAACTGTAGCGACATTGGCTGGCCAATTATATTGGTTATCAGATATTTCAATTACAATACAATTTAATACTTTCACTTACTTACTAACCGTATTCGGTTTAATGGTGCCAAGACTGTGTAAAATATTATTAATAAGTTTTTTTTGAATAAAAATAAATACAAAAATACAATACTTCTCTACTGAAACGTGCGCGCGCCAAAGTGCGGAGTTAGGTCAGCCAGGGCTCGCTACGCAGACCAAACATCTTAGTAAGTAATACAGTATGTTATGTTCTATACTATGTGTCGTCCGTCGATTCTGTGTCCTACATTTTAAAGATCTGTAACCGGGCGAAGTCGGTTGCGGGTGTGTCGGGTAAACCCAACCCGCCTTTCGCGCGACCGTTCACCCTCGCTGGAAATCCAAGCAATTATCCCCACGCTTCGACGAGCACCCGCGACCGAACGATTTTCTATCAATACGACCGCTAAGCAGGTTTTTGTCTATGTTTTCCTTTGAAAATACCCAGTTGTTTAGACGTTTTATGGGTTTGTATTTATGAACTTGTAGTAGGTAACAACAGTCCGAGATTTATTAACAGGTATGTGAAACCCCATAAGACCCCGTGGACTAACCTACCACAACCCACCATGGCTTTCCGCCTTCGGCCGCCGCGGAAAAAATGCATAGGATATTCTGATTCAACACCACACTACATCCAGTTACAAGTTGTTAGCTGACAAACTTAAACTTAGTTTAATAGTACATATATCTGGTGGTGGTAATATCTGATTTTTGAATAATATTTTTTTTCTAAACTTTACACTTAGTTCGTTTATTAAATAAACTTAATATCATAATGATTAGATTATAATTATAATCAATAATTATGATCAGACGTCCTTGTTTCCCTAGGTACTCTACTTATTTACTCGCCAAGTGGAATCTTGGAATGCAGATCTCGTTATAAACTTTGTACACTAAAGTAGACTACGTCAAGAACACAAACTTGCACAAACTTGTGAAGATTAAAAATACAAGTTGGTATTTCCACAGGGCAGTGACCAGCCTAAGCTAAATGGTCCCTGTCTAGACATTTTGGGAATAAAAGACCTAAAAAACCAACTAAAATGCAGGTCGTGTGTGCAGTTATGTAAGTGGCATGCACGTTCGTTGTCGTTTTGTAGGTCGGTCGTCGGCCGCCTGCGACTGACCAGCATAACTTGGAACCTTTGTGAAAACATCTGGCTTGGATCCGCAGGCTTTAGTCACTGGATTTTCTAGGTGCAGGCATTTCCGGTGCGTCACATGCGCCCGCGCCGCCCTTAGGACGGCTTTCCACCACACGCAGAGCGGAATGTAGGCATCGCCTTATACGGAGATTTTGAAATGCGTTTGTGTGTGATTTGCAATGGAGCCGACACTCGGTATGTCCGGTCGCTGCACTCGTGTGCGTGCACGCACGGAGATAGTGACTAATGTTAAAAACAAAAACATCGAATGTTTTTAAGTATTCAATGATCAAAACAAAACTGCTTTTCACATCATATCAGTTACCAATTACCTATTTTTAGGTAAGTGCATAATCAGTTGTGCAATTTGTTTACTCGTAGCGGCTACGGCGCCGACGGCGACGAAAACATCAACGCATCGTAGCGTAGCAAATAAATATACTATCATTCAGTTTCAGACAGACATTTTCTTCAGACTCCAATTTAAAAGGAATAGATTCTCGAAAAGGATATAGGCGTGATATACACATATGTGTAGGTCCACTCAGGGTGTTTCTAAAATGGCGACGTAGAGTCCTTGACCTCGGCTGTATATCAATCGACTACGGTCAACCGCATGGTGGCGGTGATACCACCTTATCCCACAGAAGGTTGACGTCAGGCAGGCGGCCGGTCATAAAACATTACCAAATATTTTCGCTTCATGATTTTGTGCTCTAACAAAACATGTTGCACCGACCCCAATTGGTTTGGGATAAGGACAGGAAGATGATGTTATGTAGGTATGTAAATCAAGATATGTAAATATTATGTAGATTCTCATTATGTATGACCCATATTTTTCGTACATCCGCTAGGTACAGCCACGCCACGTAATACTTACCTTGTAGGTTGTAGCTATCTGAAATCTCTCAGGTACACAATAGATGTGTCAGCGTCGTCGGCTTGTGAATCCTGTGATCATTGGTCAATGGCTGATTGATCACTCGCAGGCGATTGAAGCCTGTTCCAACAAGCATGTGTAAAGGTGCGTATGGACTAGAGGCAGCCTCGCCCGAAGCACGCACGGCTTGCCCATTTGCCTCAAATGCGTACGTGCCTCAGCCCGAGCCATTCGGTGTCGGTTTTTTGACTGTGCTCAAAGGCGCCACGGCGTACTTGCCTCGCAAGTATGGACGCGATTTGAGCACGGTTTTAGCGAGTCATGCAGTTCTTTCTCTTTTTTGAGGTTATTTCATTTTCGATCTTAGTCTTATTTCTGTTTTCAAATTATTATTATGCTCATTGTCTGAAAATTATCAATTGGAACAAGGAAAAAGTATCCAACTTTAGTTTTATATGAAAAAGAACAGGTTTTGTGGAATCCCTGTGATGAAAATTAATTCGATGAAAATGTAAAAATTGATGCACGGGAAAGATTAGCAAATAAACGCAGCAGCAGCAAGGGTTTAGTTGTGCGTGGATAGGAGTAAAATGCCAGTTAAAAAAAGAAAAATACGAGTTAATTAGCTGTCGATCCGGTGCCATCTTGTCGCGCCTGGCTCGACCCGAGGCAGCTTGCCTCAGTCTGCTGCCTCATGTTGTTTTAATTATTTACCGAGGCAGCCTCTACACAAGCTGTGCGTGGCGAGGCTGCTCAGCCTGATGCTGCCTCTAGTCCGTACGCACCTTAAGCGAAGCGTGCGCGGGCTGCGGTCAGGGTTGGCAAATGCAAGCAGACATGTCTGGATTTCTGGGGTTATATTTTCGTGGCCATTATTTTTATTTTATTTTATTACCGAAGAATAACCAAAGAAGAGGAGGTTCTCAATTCGACAAGATTTGGTTGGTTGCTACAAGGAGAATTTCTATCGGTAGGGCTACAGCAACTGTGAGCAGTGCCCGTGTGTTAGTGTTCCACTGAGCATGGCCAGTCTCCTGAATTTGTGCGTAGCTACACCTGCACGCTAGAAGAACTATAGGCAGGCATCTCAAAAGCAGTTAAGTTCCGTCTTTTCTCTTTTAAGATCGCAAAATCTTTTCGTTTTAAGCCTTTATAGTGCCGCAATGTAGCAGCAGCAGTGCAGCAATACGCCAGCGCCATTTTACTTTTAGCAAACTACGCTACGGCTAAAAACATCGGTTGCCACTGTACCGAGTTACAACTGCGACGCTTTTCAAATAGCAGTGTACGGGACCTGGCAACCCTAAACGTTGGTCGGTTGGCAAGTGCCAGAGAGGTGACTGGGGAGTGGAGAAGGCTGATGGGCTGATGCTACCCCGCAGGAATATGCAATTAACTAGGGCAGCGAAAGCTCACGTGGCAACCCTAGCCGCTGGTCGGTTGGCAAGTGCCAGAGTGGTGAGACGGCTGATGGACTGATGCTACCCCGCGGGAATATGCAATTAACTAGGGCAGCGATAGCTCACGTTGCAACCCTAGCCGCTGGTCGGTTGGCAAGTGCCAGAGTGGTGAGACGGCTGATGGACTGATGCTACCCCGCGGGAATATGCAATTAACTAGGGCAGCGAAAGCTCACGTGGCAACCCTAGCCGCTGGTCGGTTGGCAAGTGCCAGAGTGGTGAGACGACTGATGGACTGATGCTACCCCGCGGGAATATGCAATTAACTAGGGCAGCGAAAGCTCACGTGGCAACCCTAGTCGCTGGTCGGTTGGCAAGTGCCAGAGTGGTGAGACGACTGATGGACTGATGCTACCCCGCGGGAATATGCAATTAACTGGGGCAGCGAAAGCTCACGTGGGAACACTGTGGGGTGAATCATCTTCTACGGAATCATTCTGTACAATTATACTTGAATCGTTATAGTAGATGATGGCGTAGTTCGCCCAGGACTCATTCACAACAGAGCAGTAAAAATGACCTAGTTAATTTTACATTGATTTGTAATTTTTACCGTATTTGTATGTGTCTATTTTTTGCAAAATATAGCTAAATAAATGTTATTATATACCAAAATTTTGCCGGCGTGATTTCAGACAATGAAACTGATAAATGGAGTAGAAATTTTCGTTCATACAAAATTCACAATCTTCTATGTTTGTATGGGTAGGAGTCGATTTATATTTTGCTGTGTCTACATATGTTACCTAGGGAAAGATTTTCAGTTTCATGGTCTGATCACACCTTCAAAGATTTCAGTACACCATCCCGAACACCCGGTTTTTGGGTTTTACTTATTTACTTGATTGTTTCCCGGTATAGAGTGGTTCCTGGAAAATAGAGTTTTTGAAATTGTTTCGGAAATACCTGTTTAACTTTGTTATCAATAAGCTGCATATGACAATAATAAAAACAAAGGTTAAAGGTTTACACGTGCCTCAAAAAATGGAAAAGAAAATAAAAACTCAAGCAACTCGATATCATGCAGAGATAATAATTTTTCGTACCTACATTTTGTGGTTTTGCGACTTGTATGACCTTTTAAAGTCAAATATCGATATAATAACATGTGGTTTTGAAAGTTTCTATTACTTTAGATAATAAAAACAGCCAAGAGAGTGTCAGACATGTCTAAATATAAAGTTCTGTTAAATACATTTTTGAACTTGACAGAAAAAGAGTAGGCAACGAAAAAAACTACATTTTCGACAGGAACATTTAAACGACTTGTTTAAAAATATCATCTGCCTGACCTATCCCAATATAGAAAAACCCAAATTTTACTAAAAAATACACTTTTTTCCATTTGCTTCGTTTGTATTAACTTTGTAACCAAAAAAGATAATAATACTAAAAGTTCATATTATTGGTGTCAATGCGGCCTACATACCTACGGTCCAAACCAGAAAAAGTTTTTAAAATGAAGACGGAGAAACAGACAGAGGGATTCGGCCAAATAATAAGAGTTTGTTTGTAAAATACTACGAAACCCTAAAAATAATGTTTGAAAATTAATAAACCGTCGGTTGTAATGTTTAATGTTTGTACAAATATTTTCGAGGCTGCGGTCTGTCTGTACGTAAATAGAACTATTTTCACATGTATTCAATTCAATCTAACCGCAACTGTCGATTTCTCTGATTAGCAACAAAATTTTAATTCACATTTGTATTTAAATTACAGAAACAACTTTTGATTGGGACAAAAGGTACGTAACGTCTTTCTAACTACTATTATCTGACCCACCACAGTTTTATAAATTAATCTGATCTGCCGGATTTCGAACAAAGAGACATTTTTCGGTGAGCTTTCGCGCTCATGAAAATACAAAATATTGGAAATAAACTAAAACAAGTAATAAAATTGAACCTAAAACCAAAGAAAAATACGTGTGTTGAGCCAAGAATACCTGATGGGTATTTGTAGGTATTTTACAAGGTATTTTAATATTATGGAAATTTAATATAGGTTAGGTGTCATGAGATGACATTCATTACACCCAAGGAGGTTTCATTGGCTCCCTATGGTCGTACGGAGGACTCACTCCTGATAACTCTCAAACGAAATTCAACTTTAGGTTTTGTTGATATGGTTGATTTTGCTTTGGAACCATCTTATATGGAG
This sequence comes from Phthorimaea operculella, assembly GCA_024500475.1. Classification (NCBI taxonomy): domain Eukaryota; kingdom Metazoa; phylum Arthropoda; class Insecta; order Lepidoptera; family Gelechiidae; genus Phthorimaea; species Phthorimaea operculella. Next base: position 5,391,759 of record JANFCV010000017.1, read on the forward strand.
AAAACGGTCCAGCAGAGAGCAACTAATAAGTAGCCGTGTCCCTCTCACACAGTTGCCAGAGCAAACGAACAAAACTCAATGGAAGAAATTAAAATCAAAGCCAAATAAATAGGTACACGGGTCCTGTCTGAACAATAACAATAAAAATAACCGTTGTTTAAATATTTAAATTAAATAACATGCCGTACTACGTTTTTAAGTGACAAATTCATAAAATATGAATAGTTTATAGCAACGGTAGTATTTATTTTCTACTGACTTCTGGCAATACTGGAAAAACGTCAACTAAGGCGGTATTGTAAAAATTATTGATTTTTTGTAAGTATTGTAATTTTTTGTAAAAGAATGCCTATTTGCATAACATTTTATATAAAATGGTTACTATTTGTGCAAGGGGTTTTAAGAAGAAATCTGACCCAGGTTGTGGGTATTCCTTTCACAAGTAAGTTGTTCAAGTTTTTTGATTGTAGGGTGACCACAATACTGCCTATGCAGGTACAAACCTTAGAGTACCGGGAGTAACAGAAAGGGTATAACAAGCCGAAAGGACGTCAAGATACTCTACTATATTAACTTTTGCTCATTGTAATAACAAAATAAGATGTATTATCATGAAATTATACTACCATGTTAAAGTTGTCTTTACTATATTAACTTTCACTCATTATGTAAAATGATCTTCTTCTTCATTCTTTGACTTAGGGTGGACTTAAAATCAGCCATGCTTAATGTTAAAATGTACCTATGATTATTGTAATTTGTGATACTAATTTTGTGGAAATAAATGGATTGTATTTGTATTTGTACTCATGAAACTGAACAACTTTCGCTATGGAACATGGGTCGAAATATGAAAAAAAAAATTGGACCTCCCATAATAGGTAAATCAATCAAATGATCGGCAATTTTGTATGGGAGGCCAAATTGTTTTTTCATATTTCGGCCCATGTTCCATGGGGAAAGTTGTTCACTTTAAATAAATAAATACCAAATTTTAAAACACTTCAATGGTATTCAATTTATAGCGGGTTTTCATCGCTTTGACTACATTCAATCTGCAAAGAATGAATTAGTCGCTGAGAATTAGTTGCAAAAACTATCCCGGTAGAAGAAATATCCCCAGATAAAAGTAAGTTTTTTCTGCAATGGCCAAACCGGCACGCTTACATGTAAAACAAAATGGCGTCATGCCGGGATTCGACCGGGCGCTATCCTTCGTACATCTGTGGTAAAGTGTATTTTTTTTGTGCAAATATTTTAAGAAGTGAACCAGTCCATGAAACAACAACTTTTCCTAAGAAACATAGTACAATTTTTTTCACCGATGTTTTTTGGGTAAGGTGGTTAGTTTCATGAACTGACTCATACTAAAAAACCCCAGTTAGTTTTTACATACGTATTACGTGCTTTAACCACATTTTATTTAATTACCTATTGTGGTAATAAAAACGTGTGGTCACCTGCTTAGACAGAGACAGCGCTACTTTTTGGAGAACCTCTCTCGGCTCGCTTTTAGCGTCACAGTGAGCGATCCAGCTGTGCGACCGAAGGGAGCATTTCCTAGATCCATGATTACACCTGTGCGCACGCGCCGTTCCGGTATTTCACCCGAGATGAGAAGTCGATGAGTAACGCAATGGGAAACACGCGTCCGCGACCTGGGTTGTCGCCGGTTGCCATTGCCACCCGCATAGCTCGCGCTGATACGAGTAGTGGCATAATCAAAATAAGCAATAACATCAGCATTCGCACGAGCCAAAGCAATAATGCATTACACAATGTTACACTCACCTTTGAAATGCTTTTTTGTTGCTAAAACCTAGGGCGTATGTGTTGCTCAGTTTGACCTAATGTTACATACTGGCTAGCTCAAGATGATGATATTTTGGATTTAAAGAAGTAATTTCAAAACCTGGTTTTTAATACGTTTAAGTTTATAAATGAGTATCGGTAGCTTCCTAACTTTTTACCTGGCTCATAATAATGAATCTAGAATATGAAATGTGAAAAGACCAGTTGAAATCACATTAATAAAAGACATCAACGCGCTACCGTCCGTAGAAGTATGAATGGATAGGCAATTATGTATCCACATTGCATAATTATTACATTACCTATTCATATATTAATATAATAAATACAAGAACGATAGAATAGAATAGATACATGGCACAGCGTTCGAGGACCGCTATACGAAGGTCCTGAGTTCAAGAGGCCCAGCAGCAGCATTCGTTTGAATTAAAGTTAAAGTAGGTACTTACCTAATTACGTGAACGCGCTGAAACGAAGAGTTTTCACAGATGATCTAAAATACCACCATAGGTACAAAAAATCGGCCACTTTTATTTTTAAGATTTAATTCACTCGCGCTGCTCAGATAAATGATGATGACAAATCATTAGCCTAGCTGTTTGGGTTGTTGCCCCCATGAATAAAAATAAAGGTACCTTGTCATCATAAAAGCATACATACCCTCATACATACTCGTACTTACTCTCGATAAACATGTCCCTCCTTCTATTATAGTCAGGTAATGAGAAAAGACCTAGAGTTTACTCAAAATGTTAGTATTCCTGAAACGTAGAGAAAAGTAGTTCCCCAATTTTCCCAAAAAAGATCTGATATTTGTATGGCTAACAATGGACAATGATCTCATAAAATAAGCTTTTTTTTACAGAGTGCAATCATGGTTATTTTAAAAGGTAAGTATAGGAACGCATTGAAACAGTGAGGACGGAAATACATAGGTAAGTATTAAATTAACTAAAGAAGGAAATATACCGCAAGAATTTAGATTACCGTCCGTTGTGTCATGTAGGTAGATCATCCTATATTTTCCTCGTTTTGGGAAGAATTACGTGGACTAGAGAAATCCTTAAGACGTCACGCCAATGTATTGGGTTTTCTGGTGAATTCATAGCTTGTGTCTTACTTATTATAAAAATATGAACATTTTACTATTTCGTCTCTTTCGCATGAATATATATTTCTAAAACGAAACGGTGATAGAACACACGGTACAGTCTTTTACGAAGTCACGAACTATTCCATTTTTCAGGTTTCGATTTTCTAGTGATTGTTATCGACAAGCCGCCGGGCAAAAATTATATTGTACGTTTCAATAGGTAAATGTTGTTGCATCTAGAAAAGTAACAATGATTGCTGTAAAATATTACGGTATGAAACAATCGATATGGAATTTACATTTTGGATTGTTCATGAGTGAGCGGGAGAGACTGTCTGTACCGACCTACAGCTTTGGAAAACTTTTAAATTTTTCTCCTGCAAGCAGGACTCGAACCTGCTACTTTTGCTATCAAAACGTCTATACCCAACTGGGCTAACGCAGGGCACCCGTACCTACTGCGAAATTAAGCGAGTGTATATTGTGTCCTGCTACAGCATTTGTTAAACAAGATGGCCGAATCAGCACAACGCAATTTGAATTATCAAATTGCATCATAAAGTTACATGACGTGTGGATAGCCTGGCCAGCTCCTAGGCAGTGTTTATTTTTATTTTTTTATCCCGCCTGAGCCGCACCTATACTAGGAACGCAAAATTGAAAAGAAAATTGTGTCTTTCAAATTTTTGTTTTATAACTTATTAATTTCTGCGTAATGAATGACGTAAATGCAAGTGATTTTTTTGTATTCTATTTAGAATAAACTATTTTGAGTTTGAGTTTGTTACGTCAGCTGAGGATATCCGAATATCAGCTACTAACTAAATAGATCGGCTAGACAGTGTGGCGTCAACGCAGGGTTTATTTATACGCTGTCTTGCTATTATTTTGTTATGGTTTCACACCCAAAGAGTAAAAACCTGTTACCGAGGTTTCAATCTCTCGTCGCTTTGGCTGTCACCAGGCACTATCTCATACACAGGGATAGTATGTTTATTTATAATAAAGAATTTGTAATAAAAAAATTGTATTTGTATATGTTTTTATGTGAGTGTTTTAAATATTTTTTTTAAAGATGCTAGGTCGAAAGACGGCTTTTTATACTGCCATAATAGACTTTGCTATATTAGTCATATGTTCTAATTGCTAGTAGGTAACTGTCTATAATCGCTAATTTAGAATAGCGCTGTTACTTTCCGTAAAATACTATTGATGCCGGCTTAGAATAGCATCACCCCATTTCTACCCGTGTGTGCCGGACAAACCGACTAAGGGATATCCATCGAGGGAATGATCAGCGTTCCCTGTAAATGGAACGTCTTGCACAGCACTCACCAATCGGCCTGCCAAGCGTGGTGAGTATGACAATACCCCCCACAAAGGGGAGCAGTGGAATATTGCGGCTGTAATAGTAATAGTAGATTAGATGTTTCAAACTAAATTGTCTTCGATTTTACGCGTTATCTAACAAAATTAAGAAGCGATCATAAAAATTACAGTTAAGTAGGTATTGAAGAAAATGTGCACAATTGTAAAGAAAGCATTAGACATTATAAAGAAGACATGACTAAGAATTGTCTACGATGTCTAAGCCTTTTCTAAGCCTATTTACGAATAGCAATGAGACGGTATTAGATCATATGGAAACTAGACGATAGTCTATACCAGCATGCAGGACCATCTTACGGATTAGTTTCTTGTAAAAACGCTTATTTAAAAAAACTTAAAAAGCTTTAAACATTGTGTTTTGGCTAATCAAATGAGAAGGTAAAATAAAATTACACAATTTCCTTGATTTAAAACTTCTAAAAAAGGCGATTAGGGCGCCATCGTTTGAGATTTGAAGAAAGTTTGTAGTTTCGCTACTCGACACCAGATAGCGCCAAAATAAGATATGAAGCGTCACTATGTCCAGTACGGTGCTTATTTAGTAGATGACGACTTGCTGGCTTCACCCGGAACCCTTCTGTTCTCATAATTACTTATTATTTACTTTCCTGACCTACGCTACGGCTGTGACTACGTAACTTCGCTTTATGTCTTACACATCTAAAAGCTTCACAGAAAGGCAGTAAAACTAAAACATAACAAATAGTAAATATTTGCTGTTTGCCCACCGGCGAGCCCGTTGACATCATTTTGACGTACCGTGTGATGACGGCTTAGAATAGCATCGCACCATCGCACCATTTCTTTCCCTCGGTTGGCTTGGGTGACGTATGAGGCGGTTAAGGTACACGAAGGTACCCGACTAGGGTTACGTGTGTATCACTATTCTCACTATTTAAAGCGATGGGCTGACAACCTGTTGCTATAGTAGATATACAATACACTTTTTTATGACTCTCAAATATTTACCATTTACGCTCTGCCTTGCTCACTATGGCTACAGGCGTAATGCGTTAAGTAATATGTATCAACTAGGTATTACCTGGTGACGTCTCTATGCTCCCCGAGTCAAATCTTCGTCGAAATACCTCAAGTCATTCTAAAGGAATTACGACGTATTTCTCAAAGGATAACCTGGAATACAGTTTCCTTGTAAAATCGCTCATTTTAATAATAAATAACTTTACGAAGACTAATGTAACTTATTTTATTATCACATACGACGCGTCTCACACCGCAAGAGTATTTCCCTAAGAGGGAATGACCTTCTTAAGGACGCTACGAAACAAAACAAATAATAATTATTCATAACAAGTCATTTATTGCAAAATAATGCTGACTTGACAACAGTATTATAAAATACTTTAGAAAGATATCTTCTGAAAGCTCAAACGAAAAACTTTAAAAAATAAAAGAAAATTACCAAACGTAATCAAAACTCAAAACTTAGGAGACAAAAAAAAGCAAATAAAAATAAATAATGGCACTAACATAGGTTTTAACGAGGATTAAGCAAAAGTCTTCTAAACCATCCATAATATCGTATCTTTGTAACGCATAGCCACTCAAAACTAAAAGTGAAATGTTAGGTACATTATAATTTGAATAGATTAGTGGGACGCATACGTTAAACTGTACCTTTTGATGACATGTTATGGCTAGCTAATACATTGTACTATCGCTACCAAATCCACCTACTTATATCTAAAAAAGGTTTTTAATGCAAATACTTAGAGTAACAGTTATAGCGCCGCTTAGTGAAAAAAATCACTGACTGAATACGCAAGTGATTGGGAAATCACATTATGAATTAACGACAATAACTAACAACCAAGAATTTTTAGAATCATTTTTTTTAAACTGTGCGCTTATGTATGCCGAAATTGCCATTTTTAGTAATTTTGACACACATAACTCATGGATACCAATTTTTATCTGTTTTATTTATTAAATTTAAACATTCTTTGTGGTTAGTTATTGTCGGTAATTAATACATTGGTCTCCAGAAGACCAGCGTGTTCAGCTAGGATTATTTTTTCTGTTTGGGGGCTTCACTAGTCTGACATTTAGCCTTAAATGTGTAGGTGGATTTGCTGGCGATAGTACAAAAAGTAACGACCCTTGTTGGCATGTGGGGTATTGGTTTATCCCTTGTTACCCGTGCGCGTTCTCGTGGTGTGTATTGTTGTGCGTGTGTGTGGGTGTGAGCGACATGGCGCGGCTGCCGCTACCGCTACTGGCGCTCGGCATGCTACCGCTCGGCATGCTACCGCTCGGCATGCTACCGCTCGGCATGCTACCGCTCGGCATGCTACCGCTCGGCATACTACCGCCCCCGCTGCGGACAATCATACACTTTCTTACTTTCAAATCAGTCCACCACTCTTCTTGACTAAGCTCCCATTGACAAACTCTTACCTCATTCATAAGGCTACCGATTGGAAGTATACTATAACGATAGATAATGTTTTACCATTCCTAGGGCTATCGATTTGCATTAATTTCATTTCATTTTTTCACCTGTAAAAAGTAGCTGTCCCCTTTTAAACTGCCGGTGTTGGAGATGGCAACCTAAACGGGTTCTCATGGCCAAAGGTTTCTCTTTAGATGGGGGTATACGTTTCGTGGCCGTAAGGCCATGTGATGTAATTATTGGAATTCAAATAAGTTTTTCACCTCACCAGCTTGAAAAGAACTATTGGCTGCGAAAATTTAGTCGGCAAAGGTCGTCTTTAACCATCGTTCGAAATTCAAATCACATTTCTCAACTTGTTGAGAAAAGTAATGGAGAAAAGTAATTTGAATTTCGAACATCTAATTTAACACTAAAGATTTCAAAAACTAGTCTTAATAAAGGCGGCGATTTCAGAACGAAAACTTCTAAATATTGACATTTTGTAAAATTTCTGAACGCATCTTTGAAAATTTGTTTGGCGGGATTATTTATAGACTAAATTCTAGGCAATATAGTCACACCTTTCGCCTAGCCATAAAGAACAAAACCTTAAAAACATAATTTTCTTACTGGTAGAGGTGAAAAGTTGTGTGTACCACACGAAAGCAAACACATTTACAACTCGTGCTTTTGAATCCCTCATTGAGCTCAGGATACTACTTTTGAATCACTCGCTACGCTCGTGATTCAATTTAAGTATCCTTCGCTACCTCGGGTTTCAAAATTAGCACTCGCAGCAAAAATCAACTTTGCTTTCTTGTTGAACAAATAACTATTTCCAAATTTGATAAAATAAATCTGCCAGGATATCGGATGGCAACCCATACGAAGTTATGAGCTCCTAAACATTATCTATCGTTATAACATACTTTCGATCGTATCTTAGACAGCACTTACTCTACTTTATTAAAACGGTTTGCACTTTATTTTTATTATTCTATTTCATATCATATAGCTTTATATAGATTATTATCAACTCATCGTTCAATCACATAGCATTGTATAATAAATGGTACACCTAGTACGTAAAACGTGTATTGTAAAAACGTGTAAATGTTTAATCACTTGAACCTCACGATACAGGCTTGACCTAGTGTGAGGATCCAAAATATGTCTGTTTATGTTTGTAATAATCTGTGACGTTATAATGTTTTGTTAACTTGTGTTTTTGTGTTTAATGAAATAAATAAATTATGTGGTAAGAAGTGGCGGCCTTATGATTATGAGGTAAGAAGACTTAGTCAGTCAGTAGGAGCTTTGAGTGGGGGCTTTCTTAGGTATTTTTTGGAATAAGATCGAAATAAGCAATGCATGTTACTGTGCTAGTGTTCGTACCTGGTGTTTTCTGGCGTATCCTTGCGCGGTCGTCGCGCGGGCGTGTGGTTACCATCACCGTCGTCGTCGTCGCTGTCTCGGCGACGCTTGCTGCGACGCGCTCTGGAAATGTTCTTGTAGCATTACAACATTTTAATATAATAACTAAACATTACGTTTAAATTTACTGTTTTTGGTTTGCATTTAAGTAGATAAAAATAGAGCATATTACGAATGTCTTTTTATTCATTCATTAGTTAGGATATATAGTTTGTCTCCACTGGAACTTTTATTTACAGCGCCATGTTGATTTTATCCGAATTTTTTGAGATTCCTTTTTTTATTCTAGATTGACTCATCATCATCTTTTTGCCCTTATCCCAATTACTTGGCTTAATTTTACGACCGACCGCCTAACAGACGTCAACCCTCCTTGGGAATGCTTTTGTGGTGGATGAACCGTCACCATACGGTTAACCCTGGCTGTTTGGGTCGGGTTTATCCCTCAGTCGCCTCTTACGACCCCCACGGGAAGAGAGGAGGTGGTGCTATTCTACTCTGCCGGCACCACACGGCAGATATTTTAGATTGACTCTCCTATTGTACAGTAGACTATTGCGGCTATTAATTCTAATGATTTTGAACTTATCGAAGTGCGTGGTTTTTGTAATCGTGTTGTCTTTCCCTACCTGTTGTTACCTGGAGTGGTTATTCGCGGTCGCCTCGCAGGCGTGGCTTCATCGCCGCTGTCAGTGTCCGCGCGGCGCCGTTTGCTGCGCCTGCATAAAGATTTCTTGTTAGGTATAGCTATTTATGTATGATATAGTTTCAACAACATGAAAAGGCAGTAGCTGTAATAAAAATGGTATAGCATTAAAAACCGGCCAAGAGCCCACAAATAGGGTTTAGTAGTCAACGTTTAAATATCAGGCTTTTCAGCGATACAAGTAAAATTTTGTTGCTGGTTTGTTTCTAGTGAACTATGAAACCCTAAAAAAGAAAGCCACGTTACACTTGTACCTCGATCGAAGCGCTGAGCTTGTTTCACTCCCACTAGCATTCTCAGAAGTAGGTGTGCTATCAACAGGCAGCCTCCTGGCTCGTCTTGCTGCCCTGGTACTTCTGGAGTCGCCGGAGGATGCCCACTCGATGGAGCGCGGAGGGGAAGGCTCGGGGGAGGGCGGGGCGCGGCGGCGGCGGGGTAGGCGGGCTGAACGGGTCACCACTTCCAAGCGGGGACTGGAGAGGGAATAAGGACTAGATGAGAACTTTGCTGGTGAATATAGTAAAGAAAAGTAGCAAGGTTGTGGCAGCATTACAAAACAAGGTATGGGAATAGGTGTGAGTAAAATTGGTAGCAAAAATAACGAGTAAGTAGCAAGATGGTGACAGCGTGAAATGCACTCAGCTCAGGGTCTTAACAAAAATAAAAGAAAATAAAGCGTGCTCTCAGTCATAGTTAGTACAATTTAGCTGTTTAAAAACAAAAACCTTTTAAATAGAAATTGGCAAAATATGTTAGTAAAAATAACCAAAGGTTTAGTACTAAGCGAACACCATGAAAAAATTGCGCGCGCACACACACACACACAGAAGTTACAAAAAGTTGCTTACCGCTTTTTTTTTCATCACCGTAATATCTTAGCAATCACACTTTCACAATCACAATAAGTAATTATTTATTTTCCATAAACGTTAATTCAGTATTACCTGGTTTTATATAGAATAGGATTATAAATGGCGACGGTTCTTTTAGTGGGAGGGAGAGGGAAAGCATGAACGCCTGGTGTATTTAAGAGCCTTAGCGAGTAAGAAAACATGACCTTCAGCCGCCATTAAATTATAATCCCATTATTGAACGGTAATATTAAAATCTCAGTTGTTTCCTTTCACCATCCTTACTGGGCAATTTTAGTATTTCATACAGTTATTAATAAAAGGACAACACATTTATATTATAACAAACACCGTTTAATATAAAAATACGATATTTCTAATTCCTACATTTACATAATTATCGAATTCAGTATCAAATTATCAAACTACAATTACTTTGTACTAACTACACAAAATATTACAAATACTTACTAACTACTAATAATAATAATCAAAGTAAATATACCTAACAATAACGACATTTCATAATAGTCAAATAATATAGTCAATACATAAAATCACTTGTGAATGCATAGTTTTAGAAATGTATTTCTTTCAACAATTACCTTTTTTTTATTTAAGCGAAAGATAATTGATGAAAAAATCAAAACTATTGCATCCACAAATTACAGTAGCTATCTAAATTTTATACTTACATATTTAAATAGACGTACGTACTAAGTAAGGCCTTTGAATTTATAAAACATTTCAAAAAGTTCATGGAATGAAATATCAAATTGTATAACAGAAAGTCTGTCCAAAAATTTTACCCATTTATAAGTATTCTGAAAATTGTCTCTCTATATAAAAACGCTGATTCGGAAGGTCGGTTCAACGAGTTATAATCTGGAATCAGTTAGAATACAAATGTGCATAATTTTTGGACAAGTCAGATTGATAAAATATTCGTAATGATTTGTTGTTCTATAACTACTCACTAACTACGGCAGGGCGACTTATAATTCGACTTTTCCACATCACATTGGGGCTCATGTGGAGGTAAATCATTTTACTGAAGCTTCACGAGTCAACAGTCTTACAAAATATTGTAGCTTTCAGTCTGTAATAGACTATGTTTATTTCGTCGCAAATGATCCCAAACACACCTCCGATCACGATACGTCCGAAACTCAAGAATCCACTCAAACATCTTATGAAGACGTATCACGTATCACAGACATCGCTCGTTCACGTTTTACCCTTGTACATAGTGTGTGGTGGGAATGATTACTCCACTCGCTCAGCCGTGCAAAGCAGCCAGCCGCCGTTATGGTGGTAAGGTCGCAGTATGAGCCGCCCCGCGCCCCCCGCGCCCTGTTGATTCCCCGCAGCCAAGTGCCCTGGCGATTGCGGTGGGACCTCATTAGCTGGCTCCCTACCACCCGATGGGCTTCTATCAGCCGCTGGGAACCCTTCAGCCGCTGGAAACCCTTCCACCGCCGGGTCTCTACCGCCTGATGGGCTTCCACCAGCCGCTCCAGCCGGTGGAGGCCCATCAGGCTGCGGGGATAGTGGTACATGTTCCCGGTCTCACCCCGGTCCGCCCGCGGCGTCGTCGGAGTCGCCGCCGTCGTCGTTGTCCTCTTCCTCGGTGTGTCCTCCTGGAATACAGATAACAACTGGGTTAAGCTTAAGCCGCAAGAAATATGTGCTCAATACATTTCATATCAAACGGTGACATATCAAATGAAGCATACCACTACATATGAAACTAAAGTCACATACGCAACTGAAAGGGAATTTTAATATGAATTCTATCAATCAATACATAGTGTAAAATAATTCTCTGACTGTCATGAAATTCGCTAACTCTTCCTAAACTACGCAACGGATTTTGATTTTATTTTAGTAAATAGAGTGATTCAAGAGGAAAATACCCTTAAACCGCAAAAAAAATAATTGCAGCGGGTGAAACGGCTAGCGGGCCGCTAGTTGAAGCAATAAAACACTGCTAAATGTTGGCAATAGATATTATACTAACGGTTTTTCCGCTGGTATTTCTTGGCGGCAGGCGGCGGGCGGTCGTCGGGCGTGTCGGCCAGGAGCGCTGCACGGTAGTTGCCCAGAGGAGACCACTCTTCACCCCACGACGCCGTTGACACCGACAGCCGGGAATCCAGGAACTAAAGGAGATGAAAACATTCATGTAGGAATACTGTTTGGAATAACTGTAAGTGCAAAAAAATCAACTGCATATATTATAAGGATTGAATCAGCCCATAAAACTGAACAACTTTCGCCAAAAAACATAGGTCGATATAAGAACTTTATGTTCCTAGGGGAAAGCTGTTCAGTTTCAAGGGCTGGTTCACCCCTTAAAATATTTGCAAATAAATGTGGTTTCGACGTTATTGCCGAATACTTTTATAGTCAATTATTGTTGTTTTTATGCTTTTGACGATTCATGATTTTATTTACAAAGTTTATTGTTTTACTGATGAAAACTGCGATCTACAAAGCGAAACTTTTATACCATACCTTGAGTACATGCCGCTTGTCCTGTCTAAGCAGTTTCCCGCTGAACTCTGACAGGGCATCGAGGAACAGCAGGTTGGGCGGTACTACAGAGGGGTCGTTGTACTCTAGAGCGGCGAAGGAGATGCCGGCGCGGTGTAGGGCGGTCAGAGCCTCGCGGTTTTTCACTGCGTCCAGCCCGAACATCACTGCGAAACGTTTCGCTAACTCCTGGGAAACATTTTAAAAACGTTGGAACTCTGATAGATTTCGATATGGCTTGTGATATCTGAGAATGAAAGAAAAGAGTTAAAGAAATAAATATTTCTGATGAGGTAAGTGCCTGGGATTCATTAGGCACAAAATCCCAGGAATGTTGTATCTTGAACAATGTTCCGGGACAATGTTCTCGAAAAGTTCCCAATAAAGACGCACCCTCGTTGGTAACTTTGTTCCAAAATATTGTATAAAATGAGTCTTCATTAAGAACATTTATTGGGGAACTTTAGTATCTGATACAATGATCAAACTTTATTCAAAATGAATACACGCCTTCAATTCCAAAACAGAAATGTTAGGTGAATATCTCAGCAACCCACTTAAGCCACTTTAAAATTAGTTGTTACCTTGAGTTCTTGCATTTCAGGTAGGCCCTTGTGTACAACTCCATGCCTCTGCCTGGCCTCCGTGTACAACGCCTGCATAGCCAACTCCATGGTCATAGCACATGATTGCTTATTGATCTCGCGCGCCTTTGATAGGGTCGCCTTTATTATGTCGCCGTAGTCGTTGTAGCACTGCAACAAAATTATATGTAGATTTAGAAGTGACTTATCCATCATATGTTAATGTGTGTTAATCTTATAATCATTTGTTTTATTGTGTAGCTAACCAAGCATGTTTATTTGTCACAACACTATGTTTGTCTTATTTCATTTATTGTAAATTACCCATTAGGTTGTAGTTCTTCGTACTTGTGTGTAATGGTTGTGTGCTATACGTTGTTAGTATTTAATGTGAATGCTTCTTAGATTCTAATGTCTAACAGTGAAAACCTGTAATTGGCTTTCTGATTTTATTTTATGTGTGTAGATTGTTACATTTGCTATTGGTTTTCCAAAATAAATTAAATAAAAAAATACTAATTGTATCATATGCTGGTTTAAAGTTGTTAACTATTGCATCTAGATAACCAACAATTGTAAGAGCTCTGTGAATACGATGCGAAAAACTCAGACCGGGATAACATCCAACTGCCATTCAATCATAATGTTAGTCCCAAGTTAGTCCAACGAATGTCTGCTATTCTTGCTGTTACCTAGCATATTTTGAATGCGATTGAGCTAGGGCTAAATGAAGGTTTGCAAGATTTAAATGAAAGCTTACGTCAATATTATGTACAGATTAAAAATAAATACCTTGATGTAGTGCTTGAACAGATCAGCAGCGCGTCTGACCGGCGCCACGTTGTACACGATGAGCTTGCAGTACGCGGCGAGGAAGTTGCGCCGCTTGTGAAGCTCCTCAATACGTCTCTCGCCTTGACCATCTGTACTGTACTGTACCTTGATGTAGTGCTTGAACAGATCAGCAGCGCGTCTGACCGGCGCCACGTTGTACACGATGAGCTTGCAGTACGCGGCGAGGAAGTTGCGCCGCTTGTGAAGCTCCTCAATACGTCTCTCGCCTTGACCATCTGTACTGTACTGTACCTTCTGATTGTAGTGCTTGAACAGATCAGCAGCGCGTCTGACCGGCGCCACGTTGTACACGATGAGCTTGCAGTACGCGGCGAGGAAGTTGCGCCGCTTGTGAAGCTCCTCAATACGTCTCTCGCCTTGACCATCTGTACTGTACCTTGATGTAGTGCTTGAATAGATCAGCAGCGCGTCTGACCGGCGCCACATTGTACACGATGAGCTTGCAGTACGCGGCGAGGAAGTTGCGCCGTTTGTGAAGTTCTTCTATACGTCTCTCGTCTTGACCATCTGCAATACGTGAGTTGGAGATAAATGGGGGTCGTGAAATAAAAGGCAACTACGACCATAGCTACGTCACGTTACAGAGGATTTACCGTAGGTAAAATCGTTGTACATTATGTCTCGCTTTACCACAGCATTTTTGGTTTATCAGTATCCAAACATGGAAATGATATCTTCTTTGTTCTCTCTTATACCAATTTAAATACATATATTCCCCATCAAAAAAATCGAGACACTTTCGTTTTCATAGTCAAACAAATATGAAATATATGAAATAAAAAGTTGAATGTAGAAAATCGATATAAGAATTTTGAAGCCTCGTTATACTCACTATTGAATTATATTAGACACTAGCAGCCCGCCCAGCGGTTTCACCCGCTGCTACTTACCTGTTTTCCCGTAGAAATTGGATCTTTGCCCGTAGTAAAAAGTCCATTACTCCGATCCAGCAGAGGTAAATGTGCGAGCAGAAGCGGCCCGTCATGCTGAATAACTTTTACTTTGAAGCCATTACCGTATCTCTTATTGTTTATATGGGATGCTGGTGGTCTACATCAGGTACTCCAGACCCTCGTGACCATGTGCCAGAAGAAGCAGCCCGTCATGCTGAATAACTTTTACTTTGAGGCTTTTACCACCGTATCTCTTATAGGTTATATGGGATGCTGGTGGTCTACATCAGGTACTCCAGACCCTCGTGACCATTAGCCAGCAGAAGCGGCTCGTCATGCTGAATAACTTTTACTTTGAAGCCATTATCGTATCTCTTATAGTTTATATGGGATGCTGGTGGTCTACATCGGGTACTCCAGATCCTCGATGACCATGTGCCAGCAGAAGCGGCCTGCCATGCTGAGTAACTTTTACTTAGAAACCATTACCGTATCTCTTATAGTTTAGATGGGATGCTGGTGATGCTCATCAGGTAATCCAGATCCTCGATGACCATGTGCCAGCAGAAGCGGCCCGTCATGATGCATAACTTTTTCTATGAAGCCATGGCCGTATCTCTTATAGTTTAGATGGGATGCTGGTGGTCTTCATCAGGTACTCCAGATCTTCGATGACCATGTGCCAGCAGAAGCGGCCCGTCGTGGTGAACAACTTTTTCTATGAAGCCATGACCGTATCTTTTATAGTTTAGATGGGATGCTGGTGGTCTTCATCAGGTACTCGTACTCCAGATCCTCGAGGGCTGACAAAAAGTAGTCCATGTCCATCTTTACTATGCTAGTAATATCAGTGCCAAATTTCGCGAAGATCGGTAAAGCGGTTTGGCTTATTTGGGTAATATCCGCTGTATTTCCCGCTTTTCCTGCTGCTAACCGTTTTCCCGTGGAAATGAGGAATTTTCCCATGGTAAAAAGTAGCCTATGTTACTCAGGAATGTTGTAGCTTTCTAATGGTGAAAGAATTTTCGAAATCGGTCTAATAGTTTCGGAGTTTATCGATTACATACATACAAAAAAACAAACAAACAAAGTTTTCCTCTTTATTATATTAGTGTAGATTTATTTCAAAATAAACATATGTCACAGCTATTGTGATCTCTACAAAACGTAAACTTGCTAAGTGTCTCGCTTTTTCTGATGAGAAGTGTATAATTTCTAACAGTTTCTACCATTTAAATTCATATAAATGAATGCTAAGCATACGAATCCAAGATATTTATGATTTGCTAAGAAAACATTGGTTTTTAGGTTCAATTTGACGTAACGTGAGGTAGCTAATGGAATCACAAGACATCACTTCACTCATACGACTAACATTACTAAAGAAAATGCCACCCAAATAAATAAAAGAGGCGGTTTTAGTGTAGACCTTGCTCAAGTAGAGGTAGATTAGTCATGTCATGCGACAAGTTTAGTGTCTTTTGCTCGTCTCGAAGATGGGTTTTTCATTTCTGAATGCTGAAAATTAGTAGCCGAAGCTTCTTAAATAAAGCTCAAAAATTATTATTGACAATAAATTAACGACATCAAATTAACGTTCGCAAAATAAAATAAGAAAAAAATCGCACAATATCATGCCGAAGCTGAAACGAATAGAACCAAAACCAGCTAAGAAAACCGCTATGCTTTAAAACCGTGTGAAATTTTCATATTTTGTAATATTTTTTGAAATTCATGGAAAAAATCCTATTTTATAGTCGCTTATTGTGACCAATAGCGCCTGATATTGTGTTTAATAGCACTAGGTATTTTGAATCTCTGAACCTTCAAGTTTTCATTTTTTCTGACACACGGTTTCGAAGCGATCACAGAAACGGGCGCGACATTTTCCCTTAGTAATGTTACGCAGTATCGTCAAGGCGCGCGTGTTAGAGGGAGACAAAAATATGCATTATCAATTTAGTTACAGACCCCCCGCCCGCAAACATCGCACTGCAGCCCGAGAAGCGAAAGACGCGACCAGCTTAATACCAACAGTACAAAAGGTTACATATCTCAGGGCTGGAAAAGACACCCAAATGTAAGAGTCACCGGAAAACTTGGAAGTTTTTGATATTTGAGTCAAAAATCCTGTCGATGGAAGCATCGAGTGATACATATTTTTTTGGACCTCCTGTACTGTCAGTTTACGAGCTCGTATCGTGGGCTTGCGGGTCGCGCATTACTAAGGCAAAGTCCGCGTCCGCTCTCTGGGCAATGGGCCACCAGTGGGCAGCCGTGGGCCACCGTGGGCAACGGGCAATGGGCATGCGAGTGCGATGCTTACCGGCGCCGGCGACCGCATCCGCACGCGACATGCAACCAAACACACCACCGTTATAGCGGCGCGTCCGCGCGGGACAACACAACACGCAGATATTCGAGTCAATGTTTCTTTTCACAACAAGTTGCTAAAATGAAGTCCAGAATATTTGCTCTCGGGTTATATCAAAGCTGCAAGTTACAATAATTATACATAGACACAAAAGTACACGAAACTGCACATCAACCAAACAATCATCGATATCAAGTTTCTATACCCACGGCTCTAAGGTTATGTAGTAAAAATCGTCGTATCAACGCACCGTAGGCGTTTTTAGAAGCATCACGGAAGAGGAACATTCGTTAGATGTACGGTTTTGTGCACAATTCTGTGAACATCCCTGAATCAAATCCTAAAGGAAGGAAAGGATCCTCCCAATTTTGTTGTAAACTTGTAGCTTTGTTTCTTTTTCTCTAAATACTGGAAAACTTCGTACGATAGCTGCCTTTGCAATTGAGACTCGAATATTTGCAACATATATTTATAATACACAAAGTGACGATATCCTGACTGGCTCGAAGTGCAGTCGGCGGCTTCATACCTCGCTAGATCCGAAATAATGCATATTTTTTCTCATTCGACGTTCAAACATAAAACAAGGTTATGCAGATCACATAAAATAAACATAAACTGGTTTGTATAGTATCTAAAGCAATATAATTTCTAATTCGGATCGTAGAAGGACATTGCAGAGTAATTCAAGTACTAAACTTAAAATATTTCAAAAAGTTATTGATAATAAAAACATTGAAGCTTTGCATTGCTTAAAATTATAGATAATATTAAACATAACAAAACTTTTTCGTCGTACCTTATCCAACCCAATAATGACCTAACACAACAAAACAAATATAACAGAACATTTTTGAATATCTTTAAAAACATTTCCCGTATAATATGAGCAATTTTTAGAAAACTTGCAAACTTGCTGTGGTATCCCAGATGGAAGAGGCGTCGCTAGTCGCTAGTATATTGGCAAAAAATTGCAAGATTTCTAAAAAATAAGACTATTTTAACATACCCATACCGGCTGACTATACACTACACTATTACTCACCGTAGTTATGATGAACGAAGACGAATTCCTGAATGAAATCGTTCAGTAGATCACAGAGCGGCCCGTCGGGCTCCAGAATCAGCTGCTTCATAGCGGGCAGTGATGCGTGGTGCACTGTGTGCAGCTGCTCCGCGAAGAAGATCAGCAGGTCGCACAGGGACGTGTACGCCTGGAGACAATGAAGGGAAAATAGTCATCGTAAAAAAACTGCGTCTAAAAAGATCAGGGGTGTGTAATCATAGTCAATTAATCAATCAATATTTATTTGCTTCAAACACATGTACAGGGTTTTAAGATCTTAAAATTAATATTAGTTATATAGTAAGTGATGCGTCTAAAAATATAAGATAAGGATGTAATTGTAAGTGAATGTTTTGAAAAGTATGGAGGATAAGACACTACCCTCAGTGACTCCAATGGATTTATATTGAAAATCTTATTTTAGGAAATCTTATTCAATTTAAATGACAACACTCAATACGGTATTTTAAATGAAAATGGAAATACGCAAAACACTTAATCTTGATAACATTTCTATTGCAAAATTAATTATAGGGATGCACTGTCAAATGCCTCAGTCAGATTAGACTTTAGGTAGTAAAAGTGGTATTTTTTCTGATTTTTTACCATCGTTTGTAAATCCTAGTCGACGAATAACCCGATAAATCTGCTTAGCCCAGATTACCCGGAATTTAATTAAAATCTGATTGGTCCATGTTATTTTAGATAATTTGTAGTTATTTTTGTTATGATTTTTAAACTCCCGGTCGGCGAATCCAGCATAATTTCATGATACATACCTCCTCCCTGAGTGCAGGCGTGGTGCCGTTAGCGACGATGTGCTTGCAGTGTGTCGCGTAAGAGTGTAATCTCTCTGCTAAAGCCGCGGCCTGTTGGGTCACGTCGGCACCCGCACTCGCGCGCTCTTCTAGCTCGTGGAGCGACCACAGCACGGAGTAGAATAGCGCGCGGACCACGTATACAAGCGCCTGGAGGAAATGATAAAGAAGAGTCAAGATCACTTGATGTAACCAAAAATATGTAAAGATATCGTCGTGGTCTTCACGAACTATAATAGTAACTGCTTTCTGCAGGATTCAGATTTGAAGAGTTTATAAAACGCATTAAGCATTCATAATAATTCAGTAATTTCGTGACCACTCCTCTCCGATTTTTCCTATCGCTGTCAATCTGAAGCCTGCTGATAATTCGTGAAAACCATGACGATTAATGTACTCCGCTTACAATAATGATCCAGTCTTGAGTCTGAATAATTTTCCCCAAGGAACAAACATGGAAATAGACATTAGAAGAATTTACATCAGACTTCTATAAGATCCCTTCCTTGGTTAGCTTTACATACACATTTTCGACTCAACACACATTATTTCAAAAATAGAACCATATTATAAGACAATAACAGATAAATTAGTCTGCCTGAACCTTAAGGAAAGAAGCGTGATTTATACAACGTGTTACAAAACAACCAATAAAGCTGAAAGGGTGTGGAAAGGTCCGTTGCAAGGAGTCAATTAACAAAAAATTAGAGCCGTAGTATCGTTTTTGAAAACTACGAAAAAATATTTTTTTATTAAATTACACTTATTTTTAATCGTGGCATCGCAGCACTAATTTTGACAGCTCAAAGTTCAAATGAAGTTACCGACGCGGCGAAGCGCAGTTTGGTCTACATTGCTGGCTATTACATGAATGTCATCAATACAAGAAACTAAGTCAACCAGCAATGTATGCCGAAGCGGACTTTGTTCGCCAGGTAGTGTAGCACCTGACCTAGACTAGTGATGGGATTATTTTATCGACTGATGATAATGATAAATATTCTTTTTTTTGGTTAGTTATGTAACAGGTTGTATATGTAAACGATTATAGTACCTGATCAGGCATTTGTTGTCCACTGTCCTTGACACACTTAGGAAGGTCTTCAAATAGCGAGTCCCAAATGTTGGTATCATTCAGATTGTGGCACATGTACATGATGGACACCTTGCGTAGGGAGTTTATCACGTTGAACGTCTCGTCGGCGTCGGGGGTCTCGCCCTAAGAAAAAAAACATTCTCTTGTTACTTTAATTTTGGTACTTCACGCCTGAACAGCTTCTAACTCTTTATAAAGCTCAAGTCCGATCTTGCATGGAGTACTGCTGTCACCTTTGGGATGGCTCGGCTAAATACCAACTTGCTGCAATGGATTCGGTGGAACGCAGAGCCAAGAGATTAATAGGCGATAAAAAACTGGTGGCGACCAAGCTTCACAGCCTGGCTCACCGCCGCAAGGTTGCTTGCCTATCGGTCTTCTACAGATTGTACTTCGGAGAGTGTGCGCGTGAGCTGCATGAGCTCATACCACCGTCTCCTTTCTTCCATCGGACATCCAGACGCACGGCCGGCTACCATCCGTTCTTAGTTGATATACCCACATTACGCACTAAGCGCTTCAAATCATCTTTCATTATGCGCACGGCTAAAGAATGGAATTCCCTGCCTGCGTCTGTATTTCCGAGTGCATATAACCTGAATCTCTTTAAGTCTAGAGTGAATAGGCATCTTCTGGGCAAGCTCGCTCCACCGTAGATCCCATCTCTGCTCTAGGGTAAGATTGGGGTCAAGAGTAAGCCCATCATAGATTTAAAAAAAAAAAAAAAATTTAACATGTAAAGCCTTTTACAAACACTATAAACACATTGAACTTCCAACTATGTAGTACAAAGTAGTTAACAAATAGTGGCGGACCTAGTATACGGCCTTGGTGCACACCATAGCGCATTGCTTAATTTTTGCACATCATAGGTACTGGGTTTTAGTTGGTTTGTTAGAAAATATGGTTTATTGCTTTTGGTGAACAAATAATCGATTGTAGTTCGAAAAATTTGAATAGGAACAGTGTCGAACGCTTTAGCCAAATCTAAAAACATAGTTCACGAACGATTATTTTATTACATTAAATTTTTGAAGGAACTTAACTGGATACTCATACAGCATCTTATAACAAGTTATTATTTTTTATACATAATTCTTACCCCCTCGATAAGACTCCTGTAGTCGTCAATGGCCTCCTTGTATCGGTTGACGCACATGTCGGTGACGGTGGCCCTGGCGACGGTGCACCTCGTGAGGGCCCCGTGGGGGATCCCACAGACGGAATCCAGGGTCCGGCCCACTTGAATAAGTACCGCATAACTTCTCTTTGTAGGAAACAGAATACTTACCCCCTCGATAAGACTCCTATAATCGTCAATGGCCTCCTTGTATCTGTTGACGCACATGTCGGTGATGGTGGCCCTTGCGACGGTGCACCTCGTGAGGGCCCCGTGGGGGGTCCCGCACAGGGATTCCAGGGTCCGGCCCACTTAAATAAGTACCGCACACATAACATCTCTTTGTAGGAAATAGAATGCTTACCCCCTCAATAAGGCTCCTGTAGTCGTCAATGGCCTCCTTGTATCTGTTGACGCACATGTCGGTGATGGTGGCCCTCGCGACGGTGCACCTCGTCAGGGCCCCGTGGGGGGTCCCACAGAGGGACTCCAGGGTCCGGCCCACTTAAATAAGTACCGCACACATAACTTTTCTTTGTAGGAAACAGAATTCTTACCCCCTCAATAAGGCTCCTGTAGTCGTCAATGGCCTCCTTGTATCTGTTGACACACATGTCAGTAATAGTGGCCCTTGCGACGGTGCACCTGGTGAGGGCCCCGTGGGGGGTCCCACAGAGGGACTCCAGGGTCCGGCCCACTTGCTCTATGACTTCTGCTTCTGTTTGCACTGACACGATGTCGCGCAGTTTATTGAGCAGGAGGGTTAGGTCCTAGAATGAAGAAGAAATTAAAATTGTTTTCAAATAGAAATGGAGATAAAAATAATTGTTTTTGGGTAAGATGAATTACGTTATCGGTGTTATCATACCAACACTATTATTAGAAATTGCATTTACAGACAAGACAGACATTTCGTCTCTTATGGCATTACGGGGTCTTATACTGAACATTTTGTTATCCACGCTATAAAAGTAAAGATGGTTGAAGTCGTGCAGGCGGCCGGTCATAAATCATTGCCAAATCCTTTTGCTTAAGGGTTTTATGTTCTAACAAACCATGTTTTCGTCGGGCAAGCGGCCGGTCAAAACATTGCCGAATCCTTTTGCTACAGGGTTTTATTCTCTAACAAAACATATTGCGCCGACCCCAACTTATTTCGGATAAGGGCATGATGATGCTGGAAAAGTAAAGACGTCGTGCAGATATTTTCTTTCGTAAATGTTTGGTTGGTGTACTGACCGCCTCGTGGCGCTGCGTGGTGAACATGTCGAGCTGCATGTACTGCGGGATGGTGACGAGGTTGGCGAGCTTCTCCGGGTCGGCGCCGAACTTGTCGAGTAAAGCTGGGAGGGTCACGATGAAGTGCGACGTCATCTTCGCGCGGTCGTCGCTCACCAACTGGCAAATACAATAGACGTTAAATTTCATTTTCGCACCCTG
Source organism: Phthorimaea operculella (assembly GCA_024500475.1). NCBI lineage: Eukaryota > Metazoa > Arthropoda > Insecta > Lepidoptera > Gelechiidae > Phthorimaea > Phthorimaea operculella. Next base: position 5,414,220 of record JANFCV010000017.1, read on the forward strand.
TTTTTAATACAAAAGCTTAGCAACGCAAACAGGTTAATTTGTAACGAGAAGATTAGTTCTGGTTTACTTTAGTTTGGTTCTCATAGGTTTTGGTTGGCATAATTCACTTTTATTTCGATTTATTTTATTGATTTAACCAAGTAATCTTACAGTCGTTACAGCAATCTCGGCGCAAGTAGCACAGGTAAGCGTACGCCGACATATCTATAATGCGTGCAGCAATTTCTGCGAAATTAACCCAGGGTTACTAAGCCGGCATGGATTCAGCAATTGAGTTCACTTCGATTTAGTAATTTTTAGTTCATAATGTGGTTCTTATGCTGAGTGATAGCGGCTAAGAATTCTGCTACCCCGATTCTACTCAGGGTGTTTCGTAAAAGGCGACGTAGAGTTTTTGACCACGGCTACAACATCTGCCGACCATGGTCAACCGTATGGTGGCGGTAATACCTGCGATAGCTTTCCCAAAGAGGGTTGACGTCAGGCAGGCGGCCGGTCGTAAAATTTAGCCAAATCCTTTTGCATCATGATGTTGTGTTCAAACACGCATGTTGCTTCGACCCCAAGTAATTGGGATAAGGTCAAGAAGATAATGATGTGGGTACCTTGGGCGGCAGGGCGCGCGGCCGACGGGCGGCTCGCCGGTGCTGAGCAGCACAGTTACCTTGAGCTGTTCCTTGGTGAGCGCTATGTGGTTGCGGCTGGGCGCGCGGCCGACGGGCGGCTCGCCGGTGCTGAGCAGCACAGTTACCTTGAGCTGTTCCTTGGTGAGCGCTATGTGCTTGCGGCTGGGCGCGCGGCCGACGGGCGGCTCGCCGGTGCTGAGCAGCACAGTTACCTTGAGCTGTTCCTTGGTGAGCGCTATGTGGTTGCGGCTGGGCGCGCGGCCGACGGGCGGCTCGCCGGTGCTGAGCAGCACAGTTACCTTGAGCTGTTCCTTGGTGAGCGCGGCGTGCTTGCGGCTGGGCGCGCGGCCGACGGGCGGCTCGCCGGTGCTGAGCAGCACAGTTACCTTGAGCTGTTCCTTGGTGAGCGCTATGTGGTTGCGGCTGGGCGCGCGGCCGACGGGCGGCTCGCCGGTGCTGAGCAGCACAGTTACCTTGAGCTGTTCCTTGGTGAGCGCTATGTGGTTGCGGCTGGGCGCGCGGCCGACGGGCGGCTCGCCGGTGCTGAGCAGCACAGTTACCTTGAGCTGTTCCTTGGTGAGCGCGGCGTGCTTGCGGCTGGGCGCGCGGCCGACGGGCGGCTCGCCGGTGCTGAGCAGCACAGTTACCTTGAGCTGTTCCTTGGTGAGCGCTATGTGCTAGCGGCTGGGCGCGCGGCCGACGGGCGGCTCGCCGGTGCTGAGCAGCACAGTTACCTTGAGCTGTTCCTTGGTGAGCGCTATGTGCTTGCGGCTGGGCGCGCGGCCGACGGGCGGCTCGCCGGTGCTGAGCAGCACAGTTACCTTGAGCTGTTCCTTGGTGAGCGCGGCGTGCTTGCGGCTGGGCGCGCGGCCGACGGGCGGCTCGCCGGTGCTGAGCAGCACAGTTACCTTGAGCTGTTCCTTGGTGAGCGCTATGTGCTTGCGGCTGGGCGCGCGGCCGACGGGCGGCTCGCCGGTGCTGAGCAGCACAGTTACCTTGAGCTGTTCCTTGTGGAGCGCTATGTGGTTGCGGCTGGGCGCGCGGCCGACGGGCGGCTCGCCGGTGCTGAGCAGCACAGTTACCTTGAGCTGTTCCTTGGTGAGCGCGGCGTGCTTGCGGCTGGGCGCGCGGCCGACGGGCGGCTCGCCGGTGCTGAGCAGCACAGTTACCTTGAGCTGTTCCTTGGTGAGCGCGGCGTGCTTGCGGCTGGGCGCGCGGCCGACGGGCGGCTCGCCGGTGCTGAGCAGCACAGTTACCTTGAGCTGTTCCTTGGTGAGCGCGGCGTGCTTGCGGCTGGGCGCGCGGCCGACGGGCGGCTCGCCGGTGCTGAGCAGCACAGTTACCTTGAGCTGTTCCTTGGTGAGCGCGGCGTGCTTGCGGCTGGGCGCGCGGCCGACGGGCGGCTCCCGGTGCTGAGCAGCACAGTTACCTTGAGCTGTTCCTTGGTGAGCGCGGCGTGCTTGCGGCTGGGCGCGCGGCCGACGGGCGGCTCGCCGGTGCTGAGCAGCACAGTTACCTTGAGCTGTTCCTTGGTGAGCGCGGCGTGCTTGCGGCTGGGCGCGCGGCCGACGGGCGTCTCCGGTGCTGAGCAGCACAGTTACCTTGAGCTGTTCCTTGGTGAGCGCGGCGTGCTTGCGGCTGGGCGCGCGGCCGACGGGCGGCTCGCCGGTGCTGAGCAGCACAGTTACCTTGAGCTGTTCCTTGGTGAGCGCGGCGTGCTTGCGGCTGGGCGCGCGGCCGACGGGCGGCTCGCCGGTGCTGAGCAGCACAGTTACCTTGAGCTGTTCCTTGGTGAGCGCGGCGTGCTTGCGGCTGGGCGCGCGGCCGACGGGCGGCTCGCCGGTGCTGAGCAGCACAGTTACCTTGAGCTGTTCCTTGGTGAGCGCGGCGTGCTTGCGGCTGGGCGCGCGGCCGACGGGCGGCTCGCCGGTGCTGGCTTGCCTCACGCAGCACACCATCAGCTCGATCAACGACGACTCCTGCCTGTTATCCAGCGGCTCCTCGTCAGGGCCGGCTTCTTCGAGCAGCAGGTCCGTCATGCACTCCCAGTCCTTCATCATCGGGTTGGACTCGATCAGCGAGTCAACTAAGTACGCGCCGTGCTCGTGCAGCTATAACGATAAATGATTGTAATTTACGAAAACTTGCAAAATTTTCCCCGCAGGGTGGATTTCAACTAGCGACCTTCGCCATCCGTACTGGCGACGCCTCTACCAACTGGGCTACAGAGGCTCGATGTGGTGAAAATTTTGCAAGTTTTCCTAAATTGTATACGTAACACGAGAAGTGTTTTAAATATTTGAGAAAGAACCAGACCGATTACAAGAGGGTACAAGACTCAATAGGCTGAACTTAGAACAGGATCGCGTATTTTGCATAGCAACGTTGTTTCACAATTTGTGAAGCTATTGGAAAACAATATCGCGCAACAAATATTTGACAAATACGCGCCCTAACTGTAGCAAATTATATGTAATGTAGAAATATAGTTTTAACGGTAAAATAAGTTTAGTTCGAAGATAGTTTTGCACAATATCTAAAGAAAAACAGAAACAACAACTAAACTAGTTTTCGACGGTAGTCAATAGATGACGCTGTTAGATTTTAAAACCCGCTATCGTTTGTCTTTACCTATCAATACAAATACAAATACAATGTGGCAATACTTGCTCCACAAAGGGTAGAAGAGTAGTTGATGTCGATGGATGATGGCTTCTTTTATTTTTTAACATTAGTCTTGAATGCCAGGGACTAATGATATTTACCAGCGAAATTTTATTCGTAACTTACTAAGGTAACTTATAGTCTAAGCTCCCGTCGACCAAGTCGTGAGTATCTCATACGTCTACCGCACGGACGTATACTGTAGCGATAGATAACACTTAAGAGGTCAGGAAAATAGTGGGTTGCCATCTGCTATCCTGGAGGAAACGTTTTTATTCGAGTTGGAAAGTGCAAAAAAAGTCCAAAAATTACCTCACATTTCTACCGCTCCAAACGTTTTCCCACCTAAACAGACTCCTTTTGAGATGAGAATGCACTAGGGTTGTCAGCTCCAATCCTGGCAGGTTCCAAGGTCAGCCACATTTTATGAGGCCCTAAAATTGAGTTTTTTACCTCATCTTTCTACCGGACGAAATTAGTGTCAATCGATAGCTCTAAGCATGCCATTGACAAATATATAGGGTTGCCTGCTATCAGCCTGGTAGTATCCCTGGTATACCCCCTCAAACAAACGTTGGTTTTATCTTCAAACCAAGAAAAACTTATGTAAAACTGCTAAGATATCTTGCTACCGAACAAAATTACGTCCGTAAAACAGTATACGTCCGTGCGGTAGACACATAGTCTAATAAAACATGGTCTTACATTCCCAGACAAACACAAGCCTACGTCACTAGTATTGCCACTTTATTTCAATAAAATACGTTATGGGGTAAATTCAATTTCAGAAAAATTTGTTAAAATATTTCTGAATAATTTTATAATTCAGATTTTCGTGTGTATTAATTTGAACTTTACAACAACACTTAAATTGTATTTAATTTTATTATAACAGTGTCTTATATGATTTACAAAAATAATCATAAGAGTGGGTAATTTTGGTAACCCACAAGCATGATGACGTAGGCTTTTGTTAGTCACGTGGTTCACGAGTCTCGGAATGAAATATCAGGCGGAGTATCTTATTATACCATGGGTAGACCTATGAGGTAAGACTTGGTCGACGGGAGCTTAGACTATTATGTTTAGTAGTAGTGGCACACCGAGTCTTCCAACGACACAATGAGCAGTGGTGTCTGAGTATTTCAACCGTCTAAAGAAGCAGCCCTCTGACAAGGTTATATCGCGACCGCTATCTAAATATTCAAAAATGACAACTGAGACTGAGACGCCGTTTCCAGAGTTCTTAATGATATTTACTGCCAATTTTTTGCCAATATTGGTAATCTGTAACTATTATAGTGAGGGGAATAGTTTGGATGGACTATTATCTCGAAGCCACAGCACAAGATCGGCAGCTTGGAAGTGCCTGATGGAGAATAACAGGACTAAATAATATTACCTCTGACTCGATGAAGAACTGCACCAGGTCTCGTATGAGCGGCGTGTTGGGCAGCCGCTGCTTGCCGCGGCGGGAGCGCGGCGGGGACGCGGGAGGCGGCTCCGCTCTGTATAGACAATAGGTGATTCTTAGTTGCTATTTTACATGAGGATAACAACAATCAATTTTATGTATGATGGATGATAGAAATATTTCATTTAAAACTTCTATCTTACAAATAACCTCTATAAAAGAAAGTTAAGATAGAGTTACCACACATCTATATCATAAGACGCGTGTTGTGTTTAGTAGCAAATTGAAAATACATTCAATCGTAATTTATAGGTACTATTGAAATAGTCCACATCGTTTTGTTTGCACGCGCCAGTCAATGTCGATTTTATTATTTGTTAAGACATGCGCAAACCTTTATAAATAAAATTAAACTATGGCCGTTATACGCGGCGTAGTGCCGCGTCGACTCTCTGGTATTTCATACAAGTCCATACAAACCTGTCCTTTTTGACAGTAGCAGGTGTTTAAAAGCACCATGTTCATCTCATACCTGAAGAGCCTGACGTTAAGGAACTCCCCCGCGGCGGCCGCCACGCCGCGCCACATCGAGTACACCAGCTCATACACGTTCTCACTAGTACATACCTGAAGAGCCGGACGTTGAGGAACTCCCCCGCGGCGGCCGCCACGCCGCGCCACATCGAGTACACCAGCTCATACACGTTCTCACTAGTACATACCTGAACAGCCGGACGTTGAGGAACTCCCCCGCGGCGGCCGCCACGCCGCGCCACATCGAGTACACCAGCTCATACACGTTCTCACTAGTACATACCTGAACAGCCGGACGTTGAGGAACTCCCCCGCGGCGGCCGCCACGCCGCGCCACATCGAGTACACCAGCTCATACACGTTCTCACTAGTACATACCTGAAGAGCCGGACGTTGAGGAACTCCCCCGCGGCGGCCGCCACGCCGCGCCACATCGAGTACACCAGCTCATACACGTTCTCACTAGTACATACCTGAACAGCCGGACGTTGAGGAACTCCCCCGCGGCGGCCGCCACGCCGCGCCACATCGAGTACACCAGCTCATACACGTTCTCACTAGTACATACCTGAACAGCCGGACGTTGAGGAACTCCCCCGCGGCGGCCGCCACGCCGCGCCACATCGAGTACACCAGCTCATACACGTTCTCACTAGTACATACCTGAAGAGCCGGACGTTGAGGAACTCCCCCGCGGCGGCCGCCACGCCGCGCCACATCGAGTACACCAGCTCATACACGTTCTCACTAGTACATACCTGAACAGCCGGACGTTGAGGAACTCCCCCGCGGCGGCCGCCACGCCGCGCCACATCGAGTACACCAGCTCATACACGTTCTCACTAGTACATACCTGAACAGCCGGACGTTGAGGAACTCCCCCGCGGCGGCCGCCACGCCGCGCCACATCGAGTACACCAGCTCATACACGTTCTCACTAGTACATACCTGAACAGCCGGACGTTGAGGAACTCCCCCGCGGCGGCCGCCACGCCGCGCCACATCGAGTACACCAGCTCATACACGTTCTCACTAGTACATACCTGAACAGCCGGACGTTGAGGAACTCCCCTGCGGCGGCCGCCACGCCGCGCCACATCGAGTACACCAGCTCATACACGTTCTCACTAGTACATACCTGAACAGCCGGACGTTGAGGAACTCCCCCGCGGCGGCCGCCACGCCGCGCCACATCGAGTACACCAGCTCATACACGTTCTCACTAGTACATACCTGAACAGCCGGACGTTGAGGAACTCCCTGCGGCGGCCGCCACGCCGCGCCACATCGAGTACACCAGCTCATACACGTTCTCACTAGTACATACCTGAACAGCCGGACGTTGAGGAACTCCCCCGCGGCGGCCGCCACGCCGCGCCACATCGAGTACACCAGCTCATACACGTTCTCACTAGTACATACCTGAAGAGCCGGACGTTGAGGAACTCCCCCGCGGCGGCCGCCACGCCGCGCCACATCGAGTACACCAGCTCATACACGTTCTCACTAGTACATACCTGAACAGCCGGACGTTGAGGAACTCCCCCGCGGCGGCCGCCACGCCGCGCCACATCGAGTACACCAGCTCATACACGTTCTCACTAGTACATACCTGAACAGCCGGACGTTGAGGAACTCCCCCGCGGCGGCCGCCACGCCGCGCCACATCGAGTACACCAGCTCATACACGTTCTCACTAGTACATACCTGAAGAGCCGGACGTTGAGGAACTCCCCCGCGGCGGCCGCCACGCCGCGCCACATCGAGTACACCAGCTCATACACGTTCTCACTAGTACATACCTGAACAGCCGGACGTTGAGGAACTCCCCTGCGGCGGCCGCCACGCCGCGCCACATCGAGTACACCAGCTCATACACGTTCTCACTAGTACATACCTGAACAGCCGGACGTTGAGGAACTCCCCGCGGCGGCCGCCACGCCGCGCCACATCGAGTACACCAGCTCATACACGTTCTCACTAGTACATACCTGAACAGCCGGACGTTGAGGAACTCCCCCGCGACGGCCGCCACGCCGCGCCACATCGAGTACACCAGCTCATACACGTTCTCACTAGTACATACCTGAACAGCCGGACGTTGAGGAACTCCCCCGCGGCGGCCGCCACGCCGCGCCACATCGAGTACACCAGCTCATACACGTTCTCACTAGTACATACCTGAACAGCCGGACGTTGAGGAACTCCCCCGCGGCGGCCGCCACGCCGCGCCACATCGAGTACACCAGCTCATACACGTTCTCACTAGTACATACCTGAAGAGCCGGACGTTGAGGAACTCCCCCGCGGCGGCCGCCACGCCGCGCCACATCGAGTACACCAGCTCATACACGTTCTCACTAGTACATACCTGAAGAGCCGGACGTTGAGGAACTCCCCCGCGGCGGCCGCCACGCCGCGCCACATCGAGTACACCAGCTCATACACGTTCTCACTAGTACATACCTGAACAGCCGGACGTTGAGGAACTCCCCCGCGGCGGCCGCCACGCCGCGCCACATCGAGTACACCAGCTCATACACGTTCTCACTAGTACATACCTGAAGAGCCGGACGTTGAGGAACTCCCCCGCGGCGGCCGCCACGCCGCGCCACATCGAGTACACCAGCTCATACACGTTCTCACTAGTACATACCTGAAGAGCCGGACGTTGAGGAACTCCCCCGCGGCGGCCGCCACGCCGCGCCACATCGAGTACACCAGCTCATACACGTTCTCACTAGTACATACCTGAACAGCCGGACGTTGAGGAACTCCCCGCGGCGGCCGCCACGCCGCGCCACATCGAGTACACCAGCTCATACACGTTCTCACTAGTACATACCTGAACAGCCGGACGTTGAGGAACTCCCCGCGGCGGCCGCCACGCCGCGCCACATCGAGTACACCAGCTCATACACGTTCTCACTAGTACATACCTGAACAGCCGGACGTTGAGGAACTCCCCCGCGGCGGCCGCCACGCCGCGCCACATCGAGTACACCAGCTCATACACGTTCTCACTAGTACATACCTGAAGAGCCGGACGTTGAGGAACTCCCCCGCGGCGGCCGCCACGCCGCGCCACATCGAGTACACCAGCTCATACACGTTCTCACTAGTACATACCTGAAGAGCCGGACGTTGAGGAACTCCCCCGCGGCGGCCGCCACGCCGCGCCACATCGAGTACACCAGCTCATACACGTTCTCACTAGTACATACCTGAAGAGCCGGACGTTGAGGAACTCCCCCGCGGCGGCCGCCACGCCGCGCCACATCGAGTACACCAGCTCATACACGTTCTCGCAGTCTTTGTCAGTTAACACGTCGGGGTGCATCCTGTGGAATTACAATGCATGAGTTTTAGAGAACAACAAATTATAAACGAACAGTATATCTGTACCGTATGATGCCGACTTAGGATGTAATCACCCCATAATATTTCAGCGATGTTACAATCGCCATGATCACGGGTAAAACTAGTAAACAGGTCAGTTTACCCATGATCATGATTGATTATAACATCGCTGAAATATTGGATGCTCGATAAAACCCTACCGTGAGTTAAAACCCCTTAAAATGTCTCATTTGGGATAATAACCATGGAACCTTAAAATCAAGTGGATACAGGAATTTCTTTATACTAACTTGAGTATAGCGATGACGAGCTTCACAGCATGTACGGCGACATCTGTTTCTTTGTCGAGGGTCATAGAGACAATACGATCTTTGAACTTGCTGGTAAATAACTCCAGCTTGCCCTTCAGCTCTTCACACTCGTATAGCGGCTGTAGGGCTTGCAGGCAGCGGAGGCGGACCTCGCCCACCTGGGGACAAGAAATGATGGTAATTATATTTAGATTTGTAGGAAACAACATTATCCATACGAATTATTCTACGTAGTTTATCTTTAGAAAGATTGTATAAGACAACAAATGTCTCTTTGCATCAAAAAAGCAAAGGATTTGAAAAGTAACAAAGCCTCTGAAATTCGTCTGCCATTGCCATTATAATGATGTGATACTGATTAGGTGCGTTCACACCAGCCGAAGCTGCTAGCTGCCACGCGCGGCATACGCTCGTGCGCGGGCGAGCCAGGTTCGGCTCTATTTGGACGCCTAAATAAACTAGTAGGCAAATACCTGAGGCGTGTTGATTTTAGCTCGGCCGGCGCGCGTTCGCCCGAGCGTTGCCTCGGGTGAGCCACGTATTTTTTTGGTCGTTTGCCTCACGAGCCAACGAGGCAGCGAGCAACCTCGCTTGGTGTGAAGGCGCCTATTCACAGAAGAAAACAAGGCGTTCATGCTTTCTCCCTCCTACTTATGGAACCGTCGCAGTTTATATTCCTTTTCTTCTGTAAATCAAGTAGTATACAGATAGCTCAATAGCTAACCTTGTCGTGGAGCGTCCACCCTATGTACTTGAGGTAGAGGTCGTCCAGGAAGTGTGCGGGGAACTTCTCCATCCAGATGCCGATCTTACCTTGTCGTGCAGTGTCCACCCTATGTACTTGAGGTAGAGGTCGTCCAGGAAGTGTGCGGGGAACTGCTCCATCCAGATGCCGATCTTACCTTGTCGTGCAGTGTCCACCCTATGTACTTGAGGTAGAGGTCGTCCAGGAAGTGTGCGGGGAACTGCTCCATCCAGATGCCGATCTTACCTTGTCGTGCAGTGTCCACCCTATGTACTTGAGGTAGAGGTCGTCCAGGAAGTGTGGGGAACTGCTCCATCCAGATGCCGATCTTACCTTGTCGTGCAGTGTCCACCCTATGTACTTGAGGTAGAGGTCGTCCAGGAAGTGTGCGGGGAACTGCTCCATCCAGATGCCGATCTTACCTTGTCGTGCAGTGTCCACCCTATGTACTTGAGGTAGAGGTCGTCCAGGAAGTGTGCGGGGAACTGCTCCATCCAGATGCCGATCTTACCTTGTCGTGCAGTGTCCACCCTATGTACTTGAGGTAGAGGTCGTCCAGGAAGTATGCGGGGAACTGCTCCATCCAGATGCCGATCTTACCTTGTCGTGCAGTGTCCACCCTATGTACTTGAGGTAGAGGTCGTCCAGGAAGTGTGCGGGGAACTGCTCCATCCAGATGCCGATCTTACCTTGTCGTGCAGTGTCCACCCTATGTACTTGAGGTAGAGGTCGTCCAGGAAGTGTGCGGGGAACTTCTCCAACAGATAACTCAATAGCTTACCTTGTCGTGCAGTGTCCACCCTATGTACTTGAGGTAGAGGTCGTCCAGGAAGTGTGCGGGGAACTTATCCAACAGATAACTCAATAGCTAACCTTGTCGTGCAGTGTCCACCCTATGTACTTGAGGTAGAGGTCGTCCAGGAAGTGTGCGGGGAACTTATCCAACAGATAACTCAATAGCTAACCTTGTCGTGCAGTGTCCACCCTATGTACTTGAGGTAGAGGTCGTCCAGGAAGTGTGCGGGGAACTTCTCCATCCAGATGCCGATCTTACCTTGTCGTGCAGTGTCCACCCTATGTACTTGAGGTAGAGGTCGTCCAGGAAGTGTGCGGGGAACTTCTCCATCCAGATGCCGATCTTACCTTGTCGTGCAGTGTCCACCCTATGTACTTGAGGTAGAGGTCGTCCAGGAAGTGTGCGGGGAACTTCTCCATCCAGATGCCGATCTTACCTTGTCGTGCAGTGTCCACCCTATGTACTTGAGGTAGAGGTCGTCCAGGAAGTGTGCGGGAACTTCTCCATCCAGATGCCGATCTTACCTTGTCGTGCAGTGTCCACCCTATGTACTTGAGGTAGAGGTCGTCCAGGAAGTGTGCGGGGAACTTCTCCATCCAGATGCCGATCTTACCTTGTCGTGCAGTGTCCACCCTATGTACTTGAGGTAGAGGTCGTCCAGGAAGTGTGCGGGGAACTTCTCCATCCAGATGCCGATCTTACCTTGTCGTGCAGTGTCCACCCTATGTACTTGAGGTAGAGGTCGTCCAGGAAGTGTGCGGGGAACTTCTCCATCCAGATGCCGATCTCCGCCATCGTGATCGCGCGGATGTCCGGCAGGGTGTCCCTGCAAACATATTGTTTCAAGTCAGCTACACCTTTACGTATCAGTTTGAAATCAGTTCATTAAAGCAAAAGGATTTTTTGTAAACTTAAAAGCAATTAGTGCCGATTTAGAATAGCATCACCCCATATCTTTCTTTGGGTGTCGTAAGAAACGATTATAAAATTTGAAAGTTTATGTGTACATATTGCAATTTAAGGCGACAAGCTAACAACCTGTCACTATAGCGATACACAGTCTTCTAAATGACTCTCAAACTTTTGGCAGACATGGTATAAATGGCCACTTTTTACAGCCGCTTACGCTCTGCCTACCCCACAAGAGATATGGGTGTGATATATGTATGTAAAAGCAATTACAATAAGACACAAAAATATAAACAGTAGATGCTATACCTGTATCTGTGCACAAACACAGACTTGAACATGTAGGACAACATGTTCTTTATCTCTTCCATATTTTCTTCCAGCTCTTGCCTTTTTGCTTGCAGCACCTACAACAAATTCATACTTATTCATCATGTGCGATCTAATGTCATTCAAAAGCGAAGACAATACATATACCGGGAGTAACAGAAAGGGTATAACAAGCCGAAAGGAGGTCAAGGTACTCATGAAACTGAACAACTTTCCCTATGGAACATGGGCAAAAATATGAAAAGAAATATTTGGGCCTCCTTTCGGCTTGTTATACCCTTTCTGTTACTCCCTGTATAATATGTGGATGCCATCAGATCGCGCGCGGTAGCTTATTACTATAAATATAAGAAAGAAACAGGACATCAAGTACTTTTTTATTTTTGTTATAGTGACTTATATGAAAACCACACATTCGGTAATTTCAGAGTATGGTCTCAAATATGACACCTATAGAAAACAAATTCCAGTTGCAGGTTTAGTGATACCCTCTTGCTATTGTCTTTGATTTTCTAACAAATTGGATAAAGATGGCCTCATGGAATTAGAAGCAAAAATGAATAATTGCTTACCTCTAGCCTCTCACTGGCTCGCTTGTCCCTTGCTTTGAGTCTCTCAGCCTCGTACTGGCGCAGGCAGTTGTCACAGTTCACTGAAGTCAGCAGAGCCACGTCCACCAGAGCTGTCATCAGCTTCATCACTGTGGAACTCAACAATAACAGGGACTACTTACCTCTAGCCTCTCACTGGCTCTCTTATCCCTTGCTTTGAGTCTCTCAGCCTCGTACTGTCGCAGGCAGTTGTCACAGTTCACAGAGGTTAGCAGAGCCACGTCTACCAGAGCGGTCATCAGCTTCATCACTGTGGAACACAACAGTAACAGTGATTGCTTACCTCTAGCCGCTCGCTGGCTCGCTTGTCCCTTGCTTTGAGCCTCTCAGCCTCGTACTGGCGCAGACAGTTGTCACAGTTCACGGAAGTCAGCAGAGCTACATCTACTAAAGCTGTCATCAGCTTCATTACTGTGGGAAACAACAGTAACAGGGATTGCTTACCTCCAGCCTCTCACTGGCTCGCTTGTCCCTTGCTTTGAGTCTCTCAGCCTCGTACTGGCGCAGGCAGTTGTCACAGTTCACGGAAGTCAGCAGAGCCACGTCCACCAGAGCTGTCATCAGCTTCATCACTGTGGAACACAACAATAACTGTGATTGCTTACCTCTAGCCTCTCACTGGCTCGCTTGTCCCTTGCTTTGAGTCTCTCAGCCTCGTACTGGCGCAGGCAGTTGTCACAGTTCACGGAAGTCAGCAGAGCTACATCCACCAGAGCTGTCATCAGCTTCATCACTGTGGAACACAACAATGAGTGCTTACCTCTAGCCTCTCACTGGCTCGCTTGTCCCTTGCTTTGAGTCTCTCAGCCTCGTACTGGCGCAGACAGTTGTCACAGTTCACGGAGCCACGTCCACCAGAGCAGTCATCAGCTTCATCACTGCGGAACACAACAATAACAGTGATTGCTTACCTCGAGCCTCTCACTAGCTCTCTTGTCCCTTGCTTTGAGTCTCTCAGCCTCGTACTGGCGCAGGCAGTTGTCACAGTTCACAGAAGTTAGAAGAGCAGTCATCAGCTTCATCACTGTGGAACACAACAATAACAGTGATTCCTTACCTCTAGCCTCTCACTTGCTCGCTTGTCCCTTGCTTTGAGTCTCTCAGCCTCGTACTGGCGCAGGCAGTTGTCACAGTTCACGGAGCCACGTCCACCAGAGCAGTCATCAGCTTCATCACTGCGGAACACAACAATAACAGTGATTGCTTACCTCGAGCCTCTCACTAGCTCTCTTGTCCCTTGCTTTGAGTCTCTCAGCCTCGTACTGGCGCAGGCAGTTGTCACAGTTCACAGAAGTTAGAAGAGCAGTCATCAGCTTCATCACTGTGGAACACAACAATAACAGTGATTCCTTACCTCTAGCCTCTCACTTGCTCGCTTGTCCCTTGCTTTGAGTCTCTCAGCCTCGTACTGTCGCAGACAGTTGTCACAGTTCACGGAAGTCAGCAGAGCTACGTCCACCAGAGCAGTCATCAGTTTCATCACTGTTCAATATAGAAATAGACATTTATTTATTTACGAATATTGTAGTACACAGGCTCTTAAATAATACAAGATAGGTAGGTACACAGATAGAAAGTCATCAAACTTATTATAAAGGGTTTTGACTCCGCTTTGTGTCACAGCAAAAGCCATGACACTGATCACAACAGTGATTTTAACCCTTAAACGGGTTGTGTCCATATAGCGACCACATAGGATTTAATTTTTTTTTGACAAATCTAGGACATTTATGGACCTCAATATGGCATTATACTATTGTCTATGGACTTGGTCAATTACTAAACGAAAAAAAATTGAGGGGTTTCCTACAAAAGTTTTTGACAGTTCGATTGTGAAACTCGAACTTCGCTTCAGGACACACTTTTTCATGGGTTTTGACGGAATAATATTAAATTATGTCGGAACTAAATCGAATAAGTGCTATTTATTATAAATTTCTGATATAATACAAAATTATTTAGGTGTGTAATTTTTAAGTTGAGCGTCGCATTTAGTTTTTTGTGAAATAATTACATCAAAAGTATGTGGTCAACATATGACCTCTGCTCGTTAAAATTTACTGAATGTGGATCGTATGCGGCCACTGATCGTCTTGGGAAACAAGTGTGTTTTAAGGGTAAGTTCTCACTTACCGTCATAGAAATATCTATAAACTAGTGATTGAATCACTTGCTGGACCCATCAACGACATACAGGGTGTCAGGGATGGGGCAGGGCCAAACTTGGGAAATATTTTTTACTTTCATTTTCTGAACATGCATGAAATGTTTTTGTTGGGTACTAACAAGTAAATGGGAAATTATTAATTATCCTGGTTTCGTCTTCCGAGATTTAATTCAATATGTAGTACCCCCGGTACGCTAGCCAATCCGCACGCATTATTTTAGCGTAGCCAAAAAAAAAAGAAAAAGAAAAAACAAAAAGTTACTACGCTGACCACCCCAGCCCTCAGTGGAACCTCATTCCTTTGTGCGCAAACGCCAAGACCGCACGTGTGTCAAAACTTTTAAAATTGCAACGGTTTTTTCAAAATGTCTTAATACCACCACTAGGGAGAAAGTCGCGAAGAAAGGTGGTTAAGAAAGCTGGAAGAATATAAATCCAAACTTTTAAGGATGTACGATTACGGCGAGGAATATTGTGATACTCCGTATGAAGGTTAGTTTTTTTTTTATCTATACCTACCTTCCTTTTTTGTATGCTGAAAATGGGCATTTGGAAAAACATTAATTGCTTCGAGCTAATGCGTGACATTAGCCAATAGCTATTTTGCTCCGAGTTAATACGTGATATTAACCAGAAGCTATTTTGCTCCGAGTTAATACGAGATATTAACCTGAAGCTATTTTAAACACGTCCTTTTTTGTACTATATGTACATCCACGTTTTTACTTTGCTCATGCAACTTTTTGTTGTTGTTAACAATCAATCAAGGTCGTGTGGATGATTGGGAATATTATTATTACGATCCTATGCCTCTCTCAAATGAATGGCCCACTGGACCAAGTGGTGCCAATGCAAATTTGCACACTGAGCCTATTGTTCCCCCCGAGCCCACGCCGCCGCCGCCGCCGCCGCTGCCGCCACCGCCGCCCGTTCAGGATTCGGTTTCCGGACCAAGCGATTCATCTAATATCGCTCCCGCGGCTAATACGGCCGACGAACATTCGGCTTTCACTTCTGATGGCTCCACAGTGGATGCACCCGACCCTGAACTTCTTAAAGCGCTTGGAATAATGGAAGATGAGGCTGTCGAATGGGGTGAACCTATTGTCGATGACATCGCACTACTACGCCTGAAACCTTTACTATTAAAGGGTTTTAAAAAAGAAGATCGTAATCTTATACTTAAAAAGTATGTTTTTCCTAAAAATGTTCCTCTGGCCAAGGCCCCTACTCTAAACGCGGAGATCAGAGCTATGCTCACTGAGCAGAGTCGAAACAGACTTGTCCCTGTTTCTGTGCAAAGCAAAATCAGCTTGGTATCGCTTTAGGCGCTATTACGAAAACAATGTCCCTTTTACTGACCAAAAATGCAAAACAAACAGACATTTTGAGCATGATATCCGACGCCGGATCTAATAATCGCTGATTCACATTACGCAGAAACTGAAACAAGGCGCTCATTGTTTACACCCTTGATAGATAAAGGGTTCGTGGACTCGCTAAAGGACAGACAAAGAGACGAATTCTTATTTGCCGAAAAGTTAGGTGAAATGGTTCAAAACTCGAGTGGTATTAAAAGGGCGGCAGGTCAGCTTATTCAAGAGAGTACTTCATCAACAAATTTAAACTCGAGGGGGCCTCAGTCTCGTGGTCGGGTCCATCAGTTGAGAAGAGGCGCAGGCCAGCAGAGACCCTACGCTTACAGACGTCGACTCGACTAGCCCTATACGCTTTGCTACCAGCAGCGCCGCCTGCCCGCCGCCAGCCGCTGCCACAGGTGCAGCGCCGCCCACTCCCGGCATCAGTTTTGTCCCGAGTACCTCCTCCAGCGACCAATCAAACAATGCAGCATTAGCTGCCTCACATGTGCCTTCAACCTCGTAGGTAAAACATGCTGGTCGCTTACGGTATTTTATTGACGCGTGGTCTGATAATACCGTTATGTGTTACGTGGTCTGATATAATTATATTTAAATACCATTTTGGTCTATCAGATACCGTTTATTGAAGTCCCTTACCAATGCCCCGATACATACCCTAACCGAGTATTTTCACATACGGAATTTGCACAAGTTCAGTCAGAATGATCTCATCTATTAGAAATTGGTGCCATTCAAAGATGTAAACATGAGTCAGGTCAATATGTTTCCGATATCTTCCTAATACCCAAAAGTGACGGTAGATCGAGATTTAAATCTAAAAAAAAAAAATACTTAATAAGTTTGTGTTTTTCCGAACACTTCAAAATGGAAGATATTAGAACAGCGACGAGACTGTTAAACAACGATTATTACATGGTTAACATTGACCTGAAAGAAGCATATTTTTTGCTCCCTATACACAAAAATCACAGGAAATATCTAAGATTCTTTTTTTAATAAGTGTATGTATGAGTTTACGCGCCTCCCTTGTAAATTGTCTTCAGCGCCGCCGAATATTTTAACGAAAATAATACAAACGGTTATTTCTTTTTTAAGATCTAAAGGATAATTGTCAGTCAATTATCTTGATGATATTTTGTGTATCGTATAGGAAGCACATGATGAATGCCTGAAAAATGTCAATGACACTGTTGAAATTCTCACAAAACTAGGTTTTGTGATTAATTACAAAAAATGCAATTTAATTCCCAGTAAACAATGCACATTTTTAAGATTCATTTTAAATTCCGAAAATATGACATTAGAACTACCCTCAAAAAGAGAAAAAATATTTTAGAATGGGTTCAATTTATTGCAAATTCAAAAACAATTTTGATTCGCGATTTTACACGTTTCTTAGGAAACCTCACCGCTGCATGTCCAGCTGTGGCATACAGCTAGATGTATACCAAAACTTTTGAAAGAGCCAAGTATTTAGAACTTTAAATAACGGTGAAAATTATGACGCTAATATGACCGGCGGTCATTGGACGTCTGAAGAACGTAATCGTCACATAAATCATTTGGAATTATTGGCAGTCTTGTTCGGACTAAGATCTTTTGCCAGCGATTATAGAAATTGTGAAATTCTGTGTCGAATTGATAACACCACCGCCATTGCTTACGTAAATATAATTTGAGGGGTTCAGTTTCCCCATTTGACTAAAATCTCTAAAGATATTTTGGCAGTAGTGGTGTGAGGCCAGACAAATTCTTATTTACGCCTCTTTTATTAGGTCGTGTCATTCATAACACTGAGACAGATTATGAATCTAGAAATGTCAATATCGACACAGAATGGGCTTTGGAATGGGCACTCTCCAACGAAGCCTATTCAAGAATAATCAATCGATTTGGAAAGCCTAACATCGATCTTTTTGCCTAACGTATTAACACCAAGTGCACTAAATACGTTTCTTGGAGACCAGATCCTTATGCCTTCAATGTAGATGCCTTTACGCTGGACTGGTCTGCCTTTTTTCTTTTATTCATTCCCACCAATTTCCCTAATTCTTAGAACATTAAACAAGGTCGTTAACGACGGTGCCACAGCTATACTTATTGTCCCAGACTGGCACTCTCAACCGTGGAACCCTCTGTATCGATGTTTGTGTCATAAATGAAACCATAACATTTCCCCTAACTAAGATCTTCTCTGTTCTAATTTTAGGGAAACACGCCCGCTACACCGCCATCTTTCGCTGGTGGCGAGTGTGTTATCCGGCAAGCGTTCCTCGCGCAAGGTGTACCGAACTCAGCTGTAGATGTTATGGTTTCATCTATAGCAACTAGCACTAAGGCTCAGTACGAGTGTAGCCTTCTTAAATGGTGGGAATATTGCAAAAATAATCAAATAGATGTTTTTGATTTTCAAATTAATTCTTTTTAGATTTTTAAGTACTTGTTTATAGTCTCTCGCATCCTATGGTACATCAAACAATCATCGTTCGGCAATATCTCTTATTTCTAAAAATAACATAGGTCAAGATCCAATTCTCAAAAGGTTTTTTAAAGATGCTTTTATAATTAACCCAGTTTTCCCTCGCTATCTAGTAATAGTAACTTGGAATCCCGGTATGGCTTTGGATTTTCTATCAAATCATTATCCAAATCTTTCTTTACCTTTAGATAATTTAAGTAAAAAATGTTGTGTCTTAATAGGCTTAGCCACTGGGCAAAGAACTCAGACACTGTCTCTTATTAAAGTTCCTAATATCAAAACATATAATAATAGAATTGTAATAACCATTAGTGATCTACTGATCTGATTATTACTTCAGGTGTAGGTATAGGTCGTGCCCAACCGGTTCTCGACCTTCCGTTTTTACGGAGAAGCCAAGCATCTGTCCAACAGCCACCTTGACCGATTACATCTCGATGACTACGTCCTTAAGACCTGCAAACGAGACAAAGCTCTTTCTTACACACAAGAAGCCTCATAGAGCCGCTTCATCAGCGACAATTGGTCGATGGATAAAGCAGACCCTAGAGGCTAGTGGCATTGCCACTAGTATTTTCTGTGCACACAGCACGCGGCATGCTTCCACGTCAGCCACGCTGCGTGCTGGTGTGAGCGTGGTGGATGTGATTCGTCGCTGTGCCGGCTGGACAGGTGACTCGGCGTTTTTGCCAATTTCTATAACAGGCCAGTTGTAGATAGTAACTGTAATTTGAATTTGTTAAGCTACTTCAGTACTGTTAGTATAGAAAAATAAATATATAAAAAGATAATTATTTGAGGGTTTAGTTTCTTTAATGAAAAATACACTTTGATATTTTTTCTGAAAACCCTGTTTATTTTTATTCTCAGTCTTTTTTTGCAACTAACATTGCCTGCAGCCATTTCTCTAAACATCTACATATTGAATTAAATCTCGAAGACGAAACCAGGATAATTTAATGATCAAACGAACTTACCAAGTGAAGTTCGATCCTAATTATCCTGGTTTCGTCAAGAGATTTAAGGTCCCACCCTACCCATTAATTTACCTTTTTCCCTAAAATGCAGTCAATGTGCAGTTGGATATTATTAATCTTTTTGCTTCTCTAAAGGAATGAGGTTCCACTGAGGGCTGGGGTGGTCAGCGTAGTAACTTTTTGTTTTTCTTTTTCTTTTTTTTTGGCTACGCTAAAATAATGCGTGCGGATTGGCTAGCGTACCGGGGGTACTACATATTGAATTAAATCTCTTCGACGAAACCAGGATAATTAGGATCGAACTTCACTTGGTAAGTTCGTTTGATCATTAAATAATTGGTACTATTGATAATAATTGTTATTGTTATTCTTCAATAATTGTTATTATTTTCTTACTTCTTAGCATATATGTTGTGGTGTAGTCTGACCCTTAACTGGCATATAAATCACTTGACGAGCAGTGGCCACATGTTGGCCACATATTGCTTTTTTTAATGGGCAGTGGTCACATAGCGACCACATGCCTTTTTTTCAAAAAATACGAAAGTAAAAAAAATATCCTGAAATTAGTTTTTTTATAACCCTCTTATCTACCATAATCAGTATTCAAAATATTCAAAATCGCCAGGCCCGTTTAAGGGTTAATTAATTTTTTCTGGGCAATGAGAATGTCCATATCTCCCATGGTCTTGACAAACTAAAGGCAAGAGGAAGGCTTTTATAAATCCATAGCAAGATTCATCTAAAAGACCGTTTACCACAATCTTTCGGTTCTGATCTATATGAAAGATATGGTTAATATTATCTGTATGGTACTTACAAGATATCAGACAGATTACATGAGTCAGTAAGTTTAGTGTGACTGAGAAAATCACACATATCGGAGGTCAAGATCCTCTTTGGGTCATTGAGCCACCATAGTAAGTACTAAAATGAATCAACTGAGCACTCACCAGCTAGTGTAGCAGTATGCCTAAAGGCCCGCACTTGTGAGTCCGACAGCCCAGTCAGCAGGGAAATGATGTTGTCCATCAGGTACTGATCGTAGATGATGGAGTACTGGCACATCTTCACCAGCGTCTGGATGAACTCACAGAAGTTGGAGCGGAACTTCTTCCAGGTCTGACCAGACATTATGAGTGGGTACTCGCCACTTTCCTATTGAGAAACAAACAACAGAAAACAGTGAGCAATACATAATTTAAATTGTAGTTACAAATCTATAAAGTTCACAGGTTTCTTGTTATTGAAATCAATCATTATTTTATTTTATTTATGGTTCTATTTATTTATGGACATTTAGGTCAAGAAACAAGACTGAGAATTAGACTATTTAAAACCTGCAGGTATAGCAGTTTTTTTTCCCAAGTAATAAAGTAAGCAAAACATAAAAAACACCACACTACAATTATTTAGATACCTATTCTTGTATTTGGGTACAATCAGGTCAAAAAGTTTTTGTTTAGCTAAAGGCAGGTCAACTAGCAGACTAGTCCTAAACTTTACAGCAATGTTAACTCACCTCATCAAACTCTTGTGTCATCTTCCGAATGATAAGTGTGTGGTCCATGGAAGCCATGTCGGGAGTGACCTTCCCGCGGCACCCGGAGGAGTTGATGAAGAACTGCATCAGCTGCACCAGCGCACCCTCGCGGTTCGTCTTGTACTGCTCGATCCACATGTCTACTACTTGCTGCAATTGAGAAAAAGCAAATTAGTACTTGAGTTGTAGGTCAAGTGTATGCATTGAATCCATACAATAGTACTGTACAATATGTAAATAGTACTTACATTGATTGCAGTCTTGTTGAATCTCAGAATATTGTACAGGCTGTTTTCGTCGTCACCAGGCAATAGAACTGGCGGCGGCGAGTACGCCGGCGGAGGAGCAGCGCCACCACGGCCTCTGCCCCGCCCGCGCCCGCGGCCGCCGCGACGCCGCGTCAACGGCGGCGGAGGCGGCGACTCCGCGAGCCGACCCACATAGCCCCCGTCGCCACCGCGCCCCCTGCTGCGAGTAATTCGCTTCGTAGGCGCCGGAGACGGCGACCTAGCCTCCTCTTCTTCATGGGACTCGACGGCTTCATCCCGCGGGGGCTCGGCCACAGTCGAGTTGGCCACCGCGCCGACGTTGAACCCCGAGTAGTTGGGGTTGGGCGTCTCCGGTTCGTGCACCGACTGCCCGCCGTAGTCCGTCATGGGAGTCGCCGGCGTCATCGGGTTCGCGTACTCCGGTGGAGGATCATCCATCCGGATGCGTTTCCCGCCGCGCCGATGCATTTTGTCAATTAAAACCCAACAAAAAGGAACAAAGAAGTGTTCTTCACATCACATATTTTGCTCCGCACACAATATTCACCGTGTCCTGCAGTCTATGCCGGTTTTATTGATTTCTAGAGCACTTTCACAAAAGAAAATCGATGCGCGCCACCAAAACCACAGCCACCATATTGACGTTTTAGTGACGTTCCCGTAAATATCTTCCTTCGCCAACTTTTGTATACGAAACAACTGATTCCTCGGACTGATTCGGATATTGCGGGCTACTGTCTTGTGTACTGTCTTCTCACTGTCCTAAAGCACATCACTATCAACCGTCAAGTTCAATGACATCATATTTTTTTAGGCTGGCAATACCTCTCTGAGCTGTCACGTTTTCGGGTCGGGCGATTTTGGATTTCTCGATTTTCCGCTAATAAAAATATAAAATGGCCAAGAAGACATACGACTTGTTGTTCAAACTACTCCTCATCGGTGACTCTGGTGTTGGAAAAACATGTATCCTGTTCAGATTCTCGGACAACCATTTCACAACGACGTTTATATCGACTATCGGTAAGGTCCACCTTTGTGATTTGATTTCTCATTTTCTAGCAGTTGCGCACCGGGAACAGAGTTATCTTTGTGTTCGCCTAGCGAGCAACGACCGTTCCATGCCGTGCGTTTATGAATCATATGTATTACGCACCAGATATTTCCGCAGCTATCTCTGATCGTGTCCTACCCTCTTGCACCAAAATAACGAATGTTCGTTTAGGTATCGACTTCAAGATCAAGACGGTGGAGCTGCGCGGCAAGAAGATCAAGCTTCAGATCTGGGATACTGCGGGGCAGGAGCGCTTCCACACCATCACCACGTCCTATTACCGTGGCGCGATGGGCATCATGTTGGTCTACGACATAACCAATGAAAAAACATTTGATGATATTGTCAAATGGTTACGAAATATAGATGAGGTGAGATACCACATTATTTTGAGTATACAAAAATGCTGTCAGCCTTAGCACCCCAGCCAACAAAACAGTTAAAACTGCATAAGCATCCTTTGTATCCTTACAGCAGAGAGTAAACAGTAAATTTTCTGGCTTCTGAGTAAAGCAGCCTCTTGCATATAATTGCTTTTCAAAATAGTATCTCTTCTTGCACCTCATTGCTTTTCAAAAGAAAATATATAAAAACAGTTCTTAAAATTACAGTTGTGATGATCCCAAGCACTAACTAAATTTATTGTTATTTATTCTAGCATGCAAATGAAGATGTAGAGAAGATGATATTGGGGAACAAATGTGACATGGAGGAGAAGAGAGTAGTCAGCAAGGAGCGCGGAGAGGCGGTCAGTATACATAAATATTTTTTACCACATTTCTAATTTAAAATAACACTTTTTACTGAAGCAGCTCTTCCTCTTTAATGAATTCTGCTTATTATTACAATGTGAAACCGAAATTCGAACAGAAGTTCCAAAATACTAAGATGCCTAGATTTTTTTCTGACTACTAACATGGCTTAAAAACTTTCACAATACAGATTGGTTATAATTGCAGTACAAATAATCTTAGATAACAACAGTAGGTATATATTACATTAAAGAATCTAACAATCAAATAATGCAAGGTTGTGTAAACACTGAGTGTGTTAATCAGTTAGGAAATTTGGCATTAATTAGCAGAGAAGCAAACTGGATGCTTGCATTGTTTTTAGCAGGCTACTATTTGCTGACTCATCCCTCATTCTGTGATGATTCTTATTCTCATTCAAGTTGTGTGATACTATACTATCTATGCTATCAGTATCACTTCAATCAACCTATTTCAAAGGGTGACCCCTATCCCCCTATCTAATTTTTACCTATATTAGTTAGTATTCATAGGTAACCTAAGATGCTGCTCCTATAATAGTACAATAGATACACCCAACAAAAATAGACATGTCTGATATTCACAAATGAATAGGTGTCACCTATTTTTTTTCAAAAGTGATCATGTACACCTAATAATGTCTAAAACTTTACATTAAAACATGATGAAAGTTCCTCTTTCATACCAGCTATTTTGGGGGATTCGTTCGCTGCTATTCCGTAATGGCGGATGTGATTTGGTTATAATTTTGTTTTTTTCGTTTATTTGAGTGTTTAGTGAATAATTCTGATAGTGTATTATACAGTAAACTATTCTTAAAGTGAACGTTAAATAGAAAATCGTAATTAAAGCATATATCTGACATTGTGTAATAGTGACGAGCGAATTACCACGTGGCGCAGAAATTTTACTATCACGTTTCTGTTGCCACACAAACTGCGCAGCACAGCCCCTAGTCGAAAGACTAGGATCTCTGTGCTGTGGACTCTCCCTCGGCGTAACGCCCAAACCTTACATGACATGACTGACTAACCTTACTGACTTGACTACCTTACTTAAATGGCGAAATACGCCTCTCATTACGACCTTTATTCCCAACTGCCACCCCCCCCCTGTCTGCCACCGGGGTGGCGACTATACCCAACGGCCACCCCGTGGCCATCGGGAATAGTTGGCCACCCTATCTGCGGGTGATTCTACTAATACATACGGAATTTATAATTAAGTAGATAAATTGTTTTGTTTGTTTCTCTTTCTTTGATTGCACTCCATATCACTAAACCAGTTTGATTATATATCTTTTCTTTATGTACTGATAGCACGCACGTATTAACAAAATGCCGCCATTTTTTTAATAAATGAAAGGTCCGTAGTAGACTGGGAACTACCACCACATTGCGGTTCCGCCATGTTAAAAGCGTGCGCGCAACTGAGTAAATAATAACAAAAATTAGCAGGCCAAAAGGATTTTTGGGTTTTTCCAGGAGCATAGTAAGTAGCTATTGGTCAGCGCATGGCTATTGTACCTTATGTATTTTTATTGCACCTATTGTTC
Organism: Phthorimaea operculella; assembly: GCA_024500475.1. Classification (NCBI taxonomy): domain Eukaryota; kingdom Metazoa; phylum Arthropoda; class Insecta; order Lepidoptera; family Gelechiidae; genus Phthorimaea; species Phthorimaea operculella. Next base: position 5,438,719 of record JANFCV010000017.1, read on the forward strand.
AGAAAAGCTTGTTAGATTAAAAAGAGAGAGATAGCACTATATCCTTTATTCTCAAACGGTACGAAGATAGAGATAGATACCAATGAAAGGATAAAGCACTTTTTAAAATAAACTGTTTATTTTCAACTCTGTATGTGTGTTACCTATTATTATTGAAACAGTTATCATGATTTAAAGTCATTTTGCAGTCCAGTGTTATAAGTCCTTAAATAGGGTTAAATTTCATTAAGTACCTGCTAATCTTTATGAGGTTACAACAACTATATATAAGTATGCGTATAGATATTCCGATGACTTAAATATCTTTAAGAAAATAGTAATAATCAAATACTAATCACTAGTAGAATCAACCTCCGCCGCGCTCTGAGGGGGGTGGCGAAATATTCCCAACGGCCACCCGGTGGCAGACAGGGGGGGGTGGCAGTTGGGAATAAAGGCATTACGAGGTGTGAAGCCAGTGGCATTGCCACATTTAAAAAAAAAAAAAAAAAACCAGCTAAATTACTTGATCTCCTGTCTATGACTTCTCCTGTCTATGACTAGCATGCTCTGTTGCATGCACTCAATGGTCTTGAAAACTTGAATTACAGTTATAAAATAATTGAGGAAAGATGGTGCAATCTATTTACAGACTTATTTATATAAATTATTCATTGCTTCAATGTATTGGATCAAACATGTTTGTTATGTACTTATTTTTCTTATCAGATTACTAGTTAATGTTAGTTATCCTTTTTTGTCACACTTAACACTTACAGAATAAATGACTTAAATTTCATTTTATTACATTTCCAAAGATTGATTTCAGTTTCTGTATTTTACTTTATACTGGGTTATTTTTTAGTCAGTGCGCAAACTTTGCAGGGTGTTTCTACTCGTGATTCTGAACCACTTTTATTATGAGACCACCTACGAATTCACAAAAAAAAATTTGGATGTTCCATAGAAAAATTCATACCTACTTGGCAAAAATGTATGGAACAACCAAATTTTTTTTTCAGATTTCGCAGATGGCCCCATAGTAAAAGTTGTTCAGAATCACGAGTAGAAACATCCTGCAAAGTTTGCGCACTGACTAAAAAATAACCCTGTATTATAAATAATTAGCAGTAATTTTTCACAAGTCCACTAAGATTGACTATAGACTCTGTAGTTATTATCGAAAACATTAATTGCAATAAAGATATCAAGAATAATTTTACGAAGACTGTGTTCTATGTGCAACTATGACCATTTATGATCCAACTGATTTGAGCTGAGTGACACCAGCTTAGTAGAATAGCATTGTCCCCTATTTCCGTGGGTTTCATGAGGGGCAACTAAAAGGGATTGAAACTAGGATACCTTGTGTATTACATTTTGTTACATTTTGCCTGCAAGAAATATTTGTAATATTGGCAAACAACCGTTTGTATAGCTGTTTCCGCCTTGAGTAACCCGTAAGGAGTAATCCGCGACATATGTTAGTGTGTTAGTATTGAGATGTGGTGTGTGGTATTGCAGATAGCGCGCGAGCACGGCATCCGCTTCATGGAGACGTCGGCGAAGGCCAACATCAACATCGAGCGGGCCTTCAGCGAGCTGGCGGAGGCCATCCTCGACAAGACGGCGGGCCGCGAGGCGGACGCCGACCACGCGCGCATCGCCGTCGAGCGCCGCCCCTCGCGCGCGCCGCCCGCCACGCGCGCCTGCTGCAACACGTAAGCTGACTACATACATCCTCCCAACCCCCAACCCCCAACACGCACGCGTAATACAGTATAGCTCTCGATTCTGGCACTACACTTTTTTGCCATTTAGCTATTCCTGTCAGTTTCTATTTCTTCTGTAGTTTTCCTGTCTTATTTCTTAACTAATTCTTTTCTAAACTATTAAGAATGGCAAATATAAGTGTCCTGACAGAATCGAGGGCATTTTAACAAGACGACATTTTGTAAGTTAGTTTTTAGAGTTGACTGTATTTGGACCGATTGTCGCTTTCTATTCATTTATACACTACTTATTGTAAACAGTGATTGCGAATATCGGGCGATACTTAATTTATGTTAAGACCTTTTAAATATTGCTTTTAATAATTGTAAAAATATAGGGGGATGAGTTAACGATGTTTGTACCCGGAGATATCGCTGTAGGCTACCAACTGAGCAATGAACAAGTATGGCTGTAACAAAATTTCGATTTAACTTTTTGAATATAAACATTCTCTGCAAAGTTGGCAGACTACCTAAAACTACATCAGCTTGTTTCGCGAACGGCTGTCACTTATCTTTGTATGTATAGCTAGGAATCTCTGGTCTCGTCGTGTCGTCATCTTTAACTAGTAAAGTGTACTAACATCATTGCTGTAGGATATCAGCATTATAAACTACATGTATTAAAATTATTCACTTGTGCGTATCGTGGGCGGCGGCCGCTAACCGCCGCGCGCTGCCCCCGTCGCGTCGCGTTGTATTACTGTCTCTTCGATGTAGATTGTGGGATCTAGTCGCATAATAAATAATTCGGGTGCAATAAGATAGCAAAAGGCAAAAGATTTTTAAGTATTAAGTGTCGGTCATACAAATAACAAAATATAACGATGAACTAAATATTTTTATGTACCTAAATAATAACTGATATGATAATGAAATAAAAATGTAGCTTTTTTAATGTCTGGGGCACAATAAGCCTACGTAACATGAATTGCAACAACCACTGGCAGAAACATTGCATCAAGCAGATCAGTGGTTACCAAAACTGGTGATTCTCTCGGAGATTAGTATGTTAGGTTAAGGGTGTAAATTATTAAGGTTAGATTTTAGCAGGTGCTTCGGCTATCGCTCTGAGTTATGTTCCGACCAAAGGGCCGCTTTTGGGGATGAGGTATCATGCGATAAATGTGTAAGATACGACACTAAGTTGTTCCTTTTATAATCAGTACACTGAGGTTGCTGGGTTTGTACATGTATACTTAAACACCAAGTCATCCTTTCAGCAAATGCGTGTTTTACTTAAATAAAACTTAAGTTTTCTATTGTATTATTAAGGTCACAGTCGAGATGACTCATTCATTAGGGCGGATATAAGCGCGGCCGCTCGACCTTTGTTGTATCTGTAACATATCGGTAAAAGCAATACGATTGTATGTAACCAACACGGCCATCGCTTTACGTTAGTTTTTGCATTATGTTGTACTATCTACTCGATAACTGCTTTTCACTTGCATTTATGTGTCACTACTAACACGGTTTGTCGTGTGAGCATTTTACAAGCGTTATAAAGACGAGCGACGATATGTCGTCATTACGCTAGACCTAAGGCCCCTGGATGACAGACGTTTAAAACGCATTTAAGGCTACAGTAAACAAATTATACCTTATTGCGTAATAAGAAGTGAACAGACCGGAAATGTAGCGACATATAGCTACAAGAATCGGCGTTAGACACTGATCTTATAGATTCTTATCGCCGAGTTCAATCTATCAGAACACTGGTCTATGTTTTGCAAGGGCAACGTCGTTTAAATCTACTAAAACTGACTTGTTATAATATCCAGTACTAGTAGACTTGGACGATAATTCTAGATAATTATTTAAGTGATGGAATAAATTACTATTTTACTGTACGGTGTATTGTCTCGTCGATTTTTACCCGCTTTTATAAATAAACAATGGCATTGTATATTATGTTCATATTAAAATACCTATCGTAAGCTTGGAGTTTTATTTACTGTTGATTTTAAACCTTGAAGTTTAACCCGTAAGAGGAAATTAAAATTCATAACAAATTGTTTGTCAAACAAGCTGATAACACCGTGTGAATATTGATGATGTGATGATGCGAAAATTAGCGTGGTATTTATTAGATACAATGTTGAACGAACATGGCTATTTCTAGAAACAAGGAAAATCACACGGATTTTTAAAACAGGGTATACCAAGTCAGTAGCCAAAGTGGATAATAAATAATCCTGCTTTACTTTAGTAAAGTAGTTCAATAAAAACATCTTTGTCGTCAAACAATCAGGATCATTCTAAGTATAAGCTTTTAATGAGGATTTTAAAATCTTGTTCCTGGAATAATTATTAACATCAAACAAAATAATTAAATCCTCGAGCGAGCAAATTAGAGGAATGGCTACTTATTCCTAAGCTTGTTATTGTTCTGTTTGAGTGGGTTATTGTTTGTATTGTTCCGTAGCCCTCTTATCTATAGGCGTGGGGTCAAACTGGTCAGGGGAGCACGGGCAGATATCGGGAGCTCGCCAGTCGAACGCTGTCTCTCTACTCGTGAATACAAACTTACAAGTGATAGTGGTGATAAACTATGATGGAACGAATCCTGAAGACCTTCCTATTATTGTGGTGTTTTCAATCGGTGGTGTTTAGTAAACGTAAGTAAACTTGATATTTTTACTCTAATTAATGATGATTTTATAATGATGTAGGTATTGCATTGCAATGCTTTGAATGTAAGTATATTTTAGGAGTATCCTCTTTTACGCTGGATTTTAACTGTTACCTAAGTACACATGTCATTTTAGGACATGTCTTACCGCCTGTTCACACTGAGGAGACTTTGGCCGGCGACTTTCCGGCAGTGCCTTTACAAAAGTACAAGAACGCGAGATCCGTGAGTCGCGCGAAAAAAAAGTCCCGAATCCGGTGTTACAGTATTAGAAAGCACAGTACAGTGGTATTTTATTTTTTTCCGCTGAAGGGTAACCCACCTTCAGGGGGAATTTATTGTGCATAAACATATTTCTTTATTACACATATAGATCTATGTTGACTAATGGTCAACCAGGTCCTCGCTAATGGGTACGGGTACAGTGGTATTAGAGAAGTCAGTGTACGTCAGAACAGAAGGCACCAGCTACTGTTATCGTACGTTTTGTGCTTTTGAAGATCAGAAAATCGCATAATGATGCTACTCGCCAATAGATGGCGTCACATGTTTACATCGATCAAGAGGCGAATTTTTAATTTACTCATCGTTGTGTACTTGTGTAATATTCCAGCGTCCGAACACGAGTGCGTGATCGAGTTATCGTGCGAGGAATGTGTGCCGGACAATATGCCGCTGGTGACGTCTCACGCGGCGGCCGGGGGCGCCGTCACCGCGCAGCATGGGGACGAGGTAACATATGACATACTCATCGTTGTGTAACACGAGTGTGTGATCGAGTTATCGTGCGAGGAATGCGTGCCGGACTACATGCCGCTGGTGACGTCTCACGCGGCGGCCGGGGGCGCCGTCACCGCGCAGCATGGGGACGAGGTAACATATGACATACTCATCGTTGTGTAACACGAGTGTGTGATCGAGTTATCGTGCGAGGAATGTGTGCCGGACTACATGCCGCTGGTGACGTCTCACGCGGCGGCCGGGGGCGCCGTCACCGCGCAGCATGGGGACGAGGTAACATATGACATACTCATCGTTGTGTAACACGAGTGTGTGATCGAGTTATCGTGCGAGGAATGTGTGCCGGACAATATGCCGCTGGTGACGTCTCACGCGGCGGCCGGGGGCGCCGTCACCGCGCAGCATGGGGACGAGGTAACAAGTCCTCATTTGGGAACATTTCTGGGACAAAGTTCTGAAACATTTTATAAATACAAAAGTCCCCAAAAATTTTCCCAATGAATACGCATTTTAAACAATGTTTCTGGTTCTGGCAATGTCGTGCGAACATTTCTTGGAAACCTTGTTTCTGGTGTGTTTCTTAAACAAAGTTTCTGGGATTTTGCCCGCAATGAATACTTGGCTTAACTTACCAGACGAATTTCCAGAACTGTAGACGCTCACTTGAACGAAGCGACTAAATTATCGGATTATTTTACTGCAGACAATAAAGTATTTCGAATGTTCACGCTAGTTCGCACTCCTTAGAATAGGTACCTTTTTGAATCTATGTACCTACAAAGCTTTCCTTTTCTCCTACTAGTGATTTTTCTAAATAAGTCCATACTCGCAGGTGGTGCTGGCGTGCTACGGCGGCAAGTTCATAGCGTACCCTCTACTGGAAACCGTATCAGCTGTGTGTGAGGGAGGCAGGTACCGAGCGAGGCACGACGGACAGCTACGCTCTTTATTGGAGCTGGGCTGCCAGGAAGACATCTTCGAGGACGTGCTGCACTCGGTAAGTTACTGTGTCAGCTGTGTGTGAGGCAGGGAGGTACCGAGCACGGCATGACGGACAGCTGCGCTCTTTATTGGAGCTGGGCTGCCAGGAAGACATCTTCGAGGACGTGCTGCACTCGGTAAGTTACTGTGTCAGCTGTGTGTGAGGCAGGGAGGTACCGAGCGCGGCATGATGGGCAACTGCGCTCTTTACTGGAGCTGGGCTGCCAGGAAGACATCTTCGAGGACGTGTTGCACTCGGTAAGTTACCGTATCAGCTGTGTGTGAGGGAGGCAGGTACCGAGCGAGGCATGATGGGCAACTGCGCTCTTTACTGGAGCTGGGCTGCCAGGAAGACATCTTCGAGGACGTGTTGCACTCGGTAAGTTACCGTATCAGCTGTGTGTGAGGGAGGCAGGTACCGAGCGCGGCATGATGGGCAACTGCGCTCTTTACTGGAGCTGGGCTGCCAGGAAGACATCTTCGAGGACGTGTTGCACTCGGTAAGTTACCGTATCAGCTGTGTGTGAGGAGGCAGGTACCGAGCGCGGCATGATGGGCAACTGCGCTCTTTACTGGAGCTGGGCTGCCAGGAAGACATCTTCGAGGACGTGTTGCACTCGGTAAGTTACCGTATCAGCTGTGTGTGAGGGAGGGAGGTACCGAGCGAGGCACGACGGCCAGCTGCGCTCTTTACTGGAGCTGGGCTGCCAGGAAGACATCTTCGAGGACGTGTTGCACTCGGTAAGATCGAGTTACATAACTAGATAGAAACCTGTGCCTACCATTTTAAAACCCGTCTTTTATCCGTTTATATCTCCCGCCTCTATAAACTGTAAATTTTTTAAGAAAATGATTTTTTCCAACTTCAGGTAGACCATTGCGCTGCCCCGCTGCAAGGCCGTGCTTACCAAACCCGCGAGCCTACATCAGGACGCACGCGGCACCTCGCCACCGTCTGCTTCGATGCTGACAGAGGAGTCGCTCAGGTAATTATTTGATGGTTCTTTTCCCTCTTTTAGCATTGATTTCTTCATCTGCAGGTCAGCTATTCGCACGTGAATTGTCACTATACGGACAGTATTCTACTACTAGGCTTACTAGGCTTTGATATGTACCTAAAACATTTTTAATTTTATTTACTATGTAAATCAGTTTTGGCCTGTGTTTTTGTGGTGCAATATATTCTACAATATCGTTTTGTTTCAATATTCCAGTGGGCGCGCGCAACCAACGCCCCCCGCAACGCGCTGCCGCTGCGCGCGCACAACGAGCGCCCCTCCCCGCTCACGCTGCTCGGCAACTTCAACCACATGTTCGACGCTAAGACCAGGTCAGTGTAGCTAGTTGACCCAGTGGGCGCGCGCTACCAACATGTTCGACGCTAAGACCAGGTCAGTGTGGCTAGTTGACCCAGTGGGCGCGCGCTACCAACATGTTCGACGCTAAGACCAGGTCAGTGTAGCTAGTTGACCCAGTGGGCGCGCGCTACCAACCCCCCCTATACCCCCACAACGAGCGCTCCTCTCCGCTCACGCTGCTCGGCAACTTCAACCACATGTTCGACGCTAAGACCAGGTCAGTGTAGCTAGTTGACCCAGTGGGCGCGCGCTACCAACCCCTATACCCCACAACGAGCGATCCTCTCCGCTCACGCTGCTCGGCAACTTCAACCACATGTTCGACGCTAAGACCAGGTCAGTGTAGCTAGTTGACCCAGTGGGCGCGCGCTACCAACCCCCCCTATACCCCCACAACGAGCGATCCTCTCCGCTCACGCTGCTCGGCAACTTCAACCACATGTTCGACGCTAAGACCAGGTCAGTGTAGCTAGTTGACCCAGTGGGCGCGCGCTACCAACATGTTCGACGCTAAGACCAGGTCAGTGTGGCTAGTTGACCCAGTGGGCGCGCGCTACCAACATGTTCGACGCTAAGACCAGGTCAGTGTAGCTAGTTGACCCAGTGGGCGCGCGCTACCAACCCCCCCTATACCCCCACAACGAGCGATCCTCCCCGCTCACGCTGCTCGGCAACTTCAACCACATGTTCGACGCTAAGACCAGGTCAGTGTAGCTAGTTGACCCAGTGGGCGCGCGCTACCAACCCCTATACCCCACAACGAGCGCTCCTCCCGCTCACGCTGCTCGGCAACTTCAACCACATGTTCGACGCTAAGACCAGGTCAGTGTAGCTGGTTGACCCAGTGGGCGCGCGCTACCAACATGTTCGACGCTAAGACCAGGTCAGTGTAGCTAGTTGACCCAGTGGGCGCGCGCTACCAACCCCCCCTATACCCCCACAACGAGCGATCCTCCCCGCTCACGCTGCTCGGCAACTTCAACCACATGTTCGACGCTAAGACCAGGTCAGTGTAGCTGGTTGACCCAGTGGGCGCGCGCTACCAACATGTTCGACGCTAAGACCAGGTCAGTGTAGCTAGTTGACCCAGTGGGCGCGCGCTACCAACCCCCCCTATACCCCCACAACGAGCGATCCTCCCCGCTCACGCTGCTCGGCAACTTCAACCACATGTTCGACGCTAAGACCAGGTTAGTATGGTAGGCAAGAAGGTGTGTGTGTGTCCAGGTGACGCGTGTCAGTGTAAGCTCCCTTCGAGGGTAAGAGGTGTGTGACGCGTATCCAGATGACGCGTGAGAGTGTAAACTCCCTTCGTTCGGGGGCAAGAGGTGTGTGTGTGTCCGTGTGTGTCTAGGTGACGGGTGTGAGTGTAAGCTCCCTTCAGAGGCAAACGGTGTTTGTGGCTAGCTGGTGCGTGTCAGTGTTGAAACCCGTATTTTTATATTCCTTTAACTGTTTCCCAGGCACGAAGCCGAGCGCCTGTACTCGGACGACGCGCGCATGACCAAACGCGTCCTCGAGCAGTTCAAGCACGACGGCTACGCGTTCGCCGACCAGAAGCTCACTCCGGGGAAGCTCTTAGCGACCGACTACTTCGAGGACCAGAACATGCGCGTCACCGACTTCGTGTCCAACCAGGTGCCGGTGTGGGCCAGCGTGGAGCAAGGGAACCTCAGACACATGCACCGAGACGTCGCGAGGTTCCTCCGCCAGATTCACGCTCACAGCGCTCTGGACGTGTACTCGGGAACGCACGGCGTTCTGTCCCTGAGAGCCGGGAACGCGAGACGCGAGGTGACGCTCAAGCAGGGACGGTTCCCCGTGCCGAAGTACATCTGGACGATAGTGCACGACGCCGTGACGCACCGGGCGATCGCGCTGGTCGTACTCAACGATCCCTTCGTGGCCGTCAGCGAGATCAGAGAAGACGTGTTTTGTGAGAGCGTGTGCGGCCGCGTGCGGTGGTTGAAAGACCTGCCTAAACAAAGAAACTACGAGGTCCCACTGTACGGTCTGACATTCTGCTGCACCGTCCACGATTTTACTTCAATCGTACCGTCGATGCCCAAAGACATCCTGCGCGACGTCCCGCCCGGGAACGCCGGCATGCTACTCGACCCCTTCCCCGCCAGTGATGTAGTAAAAAACGCCGTTTAGTAATAAGTGAATTTTATTAAAAATATTAATATAAGTTTAATAGAGGCTTCTAGTCTTTCTCGGCGATAGCGGTGAGATGTCTGTCGATCTCGCTCTCCGGCAGAATTCTGCAACGAACACCAAAAAATATATGTTAGTGTAATGAATGATATAAATAAATTAAAATACATAAGTAGTAGTCTGTTTTATTTATCTACAAGATACAATTAAAATAACTGAAAGGTTTATTACCCCAAGAATATACGTATTGCGAAGCGAACCCATACATTTTAACGATACACTAACAGGAAACTTAATGCGAGCAAAGCAATGTTTACTATTTTGTAGACATTTTTCCACAAGATAGTAATTATTGGAACACTTGGTGTTTTAATCAAACACTAGATATTGATATTAACTTTTTGGTTACAAAGTTAATACAAACGAAGCAAGCGGAAAAAATTCACGCCGCCAGCGGGATTCGAACCCACGTCTTCTGACAAGCCGGGTCAGACGTGTTAAGCCGCTACACCATGGCAGGCTCTGCCCGAGGCGGCGAAATTGTGATCCACTTGCTTCGTTCATATTTCTTTTGTCACTTGACTACTCACGGGTAGCTTGAGCGCCATCTATGACTTTGTAGTAGAACTATATAGTCACTCAACTGACAACATTACGTATGTACAAGTTGACGAGAGATGGAGCTTTTTCCGATTTGTGAATGTTTACTATTTTGTAGACATTTTTCCACGAGCAAAGCAAGTTCAACATCTTAGGAAACACGAACCGGAAAATTAATTACGAGCGTAAAGAGCTCAATCTCTTATACTAACAGAAAACTTCTTCGTAGCAAGCTCAACACCTTACGCTACAGTAGGAAACAGGCAGCTTGCTCCAACAACTGAAGAAAATTAGTGGTTGCCTGAAATAAAATGGTTCGTTCTGTCGTGGGTGGGTCGGCGCCCTAGGAACCACCTCTAAGTTGTTTGTATGTGCGTGCTGACCTGAAGTTGGGCTGGTCCTTGGTGACGATGCCGACCTCCACGTCGCTGGGCTTGAAGTCCGCCGCCAGCACGTGGCTCAGACAAGACACCGCCAGCTGGATCCCTCGTCAGCTGACAGCTGGGAACACAAGGTGCTGACCTGAAGTTGGGCTGGTCCTTGGTGACGATGCCGACCTCCACGTCGCTGGGCTTGAAGTCCGCCGCCAGCACGTGGCTCAGACAAGACACCGCCAGCTGGATCCCTCGTCAGCTGACAGCTGGGAACACAAGGTGCTGACCTGAAGTTGGGCTGGTCCTTGGTGACGATGCCGACCTCCACGTCGCTGGGCTTGAAGTCCGCCGCCAGCACGTGGCTCAGACAAGACACCGCCAGCTGGATCCCTCGTCAGCTGACAGCTGGGAACACAAGGTGCTGACCTGAAGTTGGGCTGGTCCTTGGTGACGATGCCTTGCTCCACGTCGCTGGGCTTGAAGTCCGCCGCCAGCACGTGGCTCAGACAAGACACCGCCAGCTGGATCCCTCGTCAGCTGACAGCTGGGAACACAAGGTGCTGACCTGAAGTTGGGCTGGTCCTTGGTGACGATGCCGACCTCCACGTCGCTGGGCTTGAAGTCCGCCGCCAGCACGTGGCTCAGACAAGACACCGCCAGCTGGATCGCCTCGTCCGCAGACAGGTCCGAGCGCTTCTTCAGCTGCCAACACATTATACTCGTAAACATACACATACAAACACGATACAAGAATCTTTTTGCTCAAAACAGAATCATATGGTTTGAATTCCTACTGTAGTGTGGATAGTTGTAAAAACTACTGCAAGATGTAACTTAAATCGTCTGTTCAAGACGTACATCAAGAGGTTTGAAAATTCACCAGGGTCAGCCAGGGGTCCGTACGACCTGGTTCACAAAAGAAGTCGTCACGTCGTCGTGATTGCGTCTTTTTCATATTACATGCCATTTGCGCAAGATGTCAACAATAATGTTGCCATTTCGGGTCCCCTTCTTTTGTGAACCAAGTAGTTGCTCAGTTGGCAGAGCAGTGAGACGGCGCCCCACGGTCCCAGATTCATGACCCGACGGTCGCTTATGAATTTTTTAATTTGCTTATTTTCGATTCATGAGAATAAATAGTAATAATTAAGTCAGCCTGCAGTAAGCTGTCGTGGCTGTAGCTGTAGTATAAGTAGGTAATAGGGCAATGACAATACCTTTTTCTCAAGGTAAGCGTTGGCGTCAGTGGCCTTGGCCCCGGCAGAGATGGCCTTGTAGGAGCAGTAGTAGCCGGAGGGGTCGGTCTTGTACACGCACGGCCCGGTCTCGTCGTCGTACGCAATCAACATCATGCCTGCAAAAGAAATTCACAAATAGATTGAAAATTCAGTGTGAATTTATCCTACATAAGTTTATTCAATGCAGTAAAAGTAGTTCACATTTCACAAAAGCTGTAATATTTTTTGATGTTTGAGGAAGAACATGTAGCCAATAATAATTCATGTCATATAATTAGGTTAGGTAAAGCAGCAATGTTTTACTTCAGTATGCAGCCTTCAATTTGTTGTTCCTTACGAAAAGAGAGAACAAAAAAAAGGAACCCATGCTGTCCAACTTTCGAAAGTAGGTCATATATGATAATGATGCTTGATACGTACTGCATCCGAGCGGCCTCATCTCCGCGTTCTGCGTGTACACCTGGCTGATGTCGGCTATGCGCCGGCACAGGATGTGCTGTTACTGTTAGTGTTACACTAGATACGTACTGCACCCGAGCGGCCTCATCTCCGCGTTCTGCGTGTACACCTGGCTGATGTCGGCTATGCGCCGGCACAGGATGTGGACGGGCGAAGGCGCTCCGTACTTGTACTGCCAGTTGGCCGCCTCGTAGCGAGCGCGCTGCACTTGCGACTTGCTGTCAGCTGCAAACATACAATGCAAGTTTTGACTTTCAAGTCATATTCACATGTTTAGAAATTGTATTTTTTAAGGGCAGCACTATACCGGGAGTTACAGAAAGGGTATAACAAGCTGAATGGAGGTTAAGTTACTCATGAATCTGAACAACTTACAAACAAAGAAAAAATTTTGGATCGCCCCCCATGGTAAATCAATCAGCTGATCGGTGGATTAGTTCTCAATCTGAAGTTATCATGAAAACTATAACGGATACTGTACTGCGAAAGTTTTAAGATATACAAAACTTATCAATTTGCAGTTGGTAACCATACAGCTGCAGACAAACCAGCAAAAAATTAACTTTGTAATGCTGAAAAACTTAATATGTAGACATTGACTAAGAAACCCTATTTGTGGGTGTGTCTGACACACTCTTGGCCGGGTTTTTATTACTCCCGGTGATTACCTCAGTAAGTGTTCTCACTGGGTGTGGATCATAGAAGTATAACTAAGTGGCTTGCCGAATTCAAGTTTATGAAATACTTCTCATAAGGGTAATATTCAGAAAATATAATTTATGTGATAAAAAATATCATATTATATGCATAAACTTACATTGGAATTGCTGCATCACAGGTGTAAGAATTTGGATTACAAATAATTTGTGGGAAAGTGAGCATGAATAATGGGTTTATGAATCGAAAACAGGAGATACTGCCACCCTTAATCCACTCAAGGTGTTTCATAGAGTTTCATTCCACAAACATGTCGATTACATTATGCCCTGATTTCTAGTATTTCCAAATAAGTACACTTAAAAGCTTTAGGTTCTACACATCCAGTGTCCTTGTATCATAAGCATAAATAGGGACTACCATAGTATCACAAAACGACAAACACTTGACCTTTTCGTGGAATGCCCCAAAAGGTGACATAGAGTTTTTGATATCAGCTGAATATCTGTTGACTAGGTCAACTGTATGGTGGCAGTAATACCTCCTACAATAGCATTCCCAAGAGGGTGGATGTCAGGCAGGCGGCTAGTTAAAAAACATTGCCAAATCTTTATGCTACATGATTTTGTGCTCTAACAAAACATGTTGCACCAATCCCAACTGATGTGCGATAAGGGCAGGAAGATGACAATAATAGAAAACAGTAGAACGAACACTGTTATGATGTGCAAAACGCGTCGGTAACTTACCAATCATGCCGGTCATGACGGCGCCGATGCGGTCGGTGATGGGGAACAGGTGCGTGACGGAGGCGGGGTCCAGCAGCCGGTCGGGCACCTTGCGCTGCGCCGCCACCACCGCCGCGTCCGCCCCGCGCAGCGCCACCGACGTCAGCCCGCCCTGGTTGATCGCTTTCAGAGCGTACTCTACCAACAAACAACGTTTATGTGCACTGTCATTCAGCTCTTAGGTTAGGCGGCTTTTACTAGTGGAAACGCTACGGAATTACCAGAGAATGCCGTTAGGTTATACACAACTTTGTGGGTAACGAGAAACAAGTCATTTATTAGAAGAAACGCCGATAATTATCGAGTAATAAGGGAATAACCTGACAAGAATAAACAAGCGAAACTTACCGACTTGATACAATCTCCCTTCAGGGGAAAAGATCGTGATGTGTCTGTCGAAGCCAGCGCTACTTTCCCGTGCCATTTTAGTAGTTTATTTGATCGAAACACAGTAATTTTAGGTAAAAATGTTATGATAGCGGCTGGCTTTCCGTGTTCAATTTCAATTCTCATCAATAGGTTTTCATTGTTTCGTTTATGGCATTTGACAATAAATTGACCAATGAAAGGCGGCCTGTTCTGTTTTTTAACCAACCAGCGCTATGATGCCCAGGAATGAACAGAAAACAAAATGCTACGTTCCATTACAGGGTTGCCAGATGCCAACGAGGCTCCATCGCCCAATCGCGCAATCTGAAGTAGCCCAAATCGCCCAATTATTTTTTTCTTGGGCGATTTGTCGATTTTATTCTAAAGTAGCCCAAATCGCCCAATATTTTTTTCCTAGGGCGATTTATCGCATTTTCTTTTTATTGGGGTTCAAAACTAAAACACATTTTTACTGAAGTAACATTTTATTTGCTGGTAGGTCGGACGGTTTAAGACAGGGATGGGGAAATACATTTTGGAAAGGGCCATATCAAAGAATCACAATTTGTAAGCGGGCCAAATAAGTTTATTAATTACTAATAAAAATATACAAGAAATTAAGTTTGTTTTGAAGTGCTTGGTCGATGAGCTAAATGAAATTTTGACTGTTCGTCTACAAGCACGTCAAAATTTGGCTTCAATCAGTCAATTTGTTCCTCAGTTTGTTCTTACGCAGCTTCATTGTGGAAAACACTTGCTCACAGATCCAAACATAGAAATGATTTTCTGAGCATACTAATAAAATTCAATTTTTGTTGAATTGTTGTATATTTTGTTTTAACGTGTCATCACACTGAAGCTCAATAATTTCAAGCTGATATTCCTTCTGCTGCTACATCCTCGCAATGGGGATTCGCGGATTTTCTGATCGGGTGATAGGTGACGCACGAGTCGCACGACACGACGGACGAGAATCGGTAGCTGGTAGGTCGCTCGCGCAAGTAAACTTATTAACGTAAATAATTGAACTTGAGGGCCAAACTTAATAAAAATCAGTCAGTGACCGCGGGCCGGATGAAATCACTCCGCGGGCCGGGTTTGGCCCGCGGGCCGCCATTTCCCCATCCCTGGTTTAAGACATCGTTTGTTTTTTGCTCGGTAAAAATAATTCTGAAAAATGTGTAAATATGTTTATTTCGGCTCAATTTCTATACAAACACAAATTTTGCTAACTCAAATTGTGTTTAGATTGAAATTTTTACAGTCGCCCAACACTATTTAGAGATAGCCCAATCGGCGACAGGTCGCCGATTGGGGTTTTCTTGTCGCCCAACGAGGCTCCCAAGTAGCCCAATCGGCGATAAATCGCCCAATCTGGCAACCCTGTTCCATTATGCACCATGAAATTTAAGGTTTTAATTTTATTTACCCTCTAAATTTCTATAAATAATAATAATCCTTTGTTGCCCAGGACATACGAACCAAAGTTTACCATACCAGCTTTTTTTTTTTTTTTTTTTAATCTTTATTTGGAAAAAGGGTTTTGTCACACAGTGACCACGCCACCCCTATCGTTCTATGCTAAAACTGCAATTTGAAAATTTGCAAATTTTTTTATTAACTGTCACTTCATTTATTACTTGTAATGGAACGTAACAATTTGTCTATGGTTCTATCTGAAATTGGGTTGCCAGCTGTGCTTATTTAAGCAAAATGCACTATTTTTAGCGAATAATAAAGTGTCCTATACAGGGTGTTAATTTAAATGCGTGCCATAGCTTCAGGGTAGGTTCGGTATCGATAAAGGATCTATTCCGTAAAAAAATATTGAATAAAATCCCAGACGCAAATTTTCTTTTTTACTTGGCTGATATTTGATTCAAATTCCTATTTCTCAACCGGAATTCGTTTAATCTCAAAGTTGTTTAGACGAAAGTACTTGTATGGGCACTCCCTAAACAACAACAGGGACAAAAATTTCTTTAAAAAGAAATGACTAAACAAACAAATAATTTTTTTAACTGGTATTTTTTTTCTATATTTTTTACGGCATCCTTAATCGATACTTAACCTACCCTGAAGCTGTGGCACGAATTTAAATTAACACCTTGTAGAGGGTGCTATGCTTATTGATAAAAAGAATTTTTGTTCAGGGCCCAAATCTGCTATTTTTTTGCCATTGTAATGCCAACGACACTCAACTGTCATTCTATTGCCACTGTTATTTTCCGTGCTAAAAACTGTTATCAGAATACGAAACTACCAAAACCATTCAACTGGCATGCCATCAATACGCAACTGAAACGATTTTTATTTAGCAGACTTCGGCCCCTGTTTGGGGGTCACAATTTACATTATGTATACTAATATGTTTTACTAGCTGCCCGTCAGCGGTTTCACCCGCTGCAACCTATTATTCCGTGGGAAAAAAGCATTACTCGCCAAGAGATGTCGCTGTTAGTTTTCGGCGAAAACGTTTAAAACGAAAATCGGCTCAGTCACGCCCCTTTGCAAAAAATTTGGAATATGCGTGATCCCGTAGGAATAAGACATTTTCCCGTAGTAAAAAGTAGCCTATGTGTTATTCTAGATACTTTTCTATATTTGTGCAAAATTTCATGTCAATCTAATCAGCTGTTTTAGCGTGATGTCGTAACAAACACACACACAAACATCCGCCTTTATAATATTAAGTAGGATAGGATAGGATGTATGTATTTCGGGGTCTAATAATCTTGATAAAACAATTTTACAGACCCGTTATTTTTGGACGTAGTATGTATGTATCTGTAAGATCCAACCCACCCAAAACATAAATGTGAAAGGCTGCCAAGTTCGATAATATTGGAATGCTTCGCCTATAAAAGAAGTGAGATCTAAATAGTACCAAGTTCCATACACAGACCTCAGTTAAAACAGGAATGCACACTTGATTTTTCGCAACTTTCCAAACTGCGGAAAATCAAGTGCATTCCTGTAACTATTTTTAACTGAGGTCTGTGTATGGAACTTGGTACTTATTTAGATCTCACTTCTTTATAGGCGAAGCATTCCAATATTATCGAACTTGGCAGCCTTTCACATTTATGTTTTGGGTGGATTTCATTTATTTTTGTAAGGTTTATTTTTCTTATGATTAAGTTAGGTTAGGAAATATCTCATTTATACTTTACTTTGACTAAATACAAACCTTCGTAACGAATTTTAGGTCGGTACGACGATTGGAAGATATAGATAAATTTTTTGTTTTAGTTCCTTAGGGGTATGAATTTACACCTTCATTATTTTTAAAACCGACTCACACTTGGCCATTTTCAGATTTTTTCCTTTACCTTGACCTAAAGACCTACCTCCATGCCAAATTTCTAGTCAATACGACCATTGGAAGTGGTCTAGGTTTTTGATGAGTGAGTCAGTCAGTCAGTCAGTCAGTCAGTCAGTCAGTGAGTGTATAGTAAAAATAGCGATTTTCTGACGTCAATATCTCAAGACCTACAATAGGCACATCAATGAAATTTTGTATTTTAGATAAGTAAGTAGATCTCGACAGATATTAGAAATTTCATATGCGTAGATAAAATAGATTTTGAGTTATAGGTGGGTCGAACTTGGCCCGAAATGGTTCGTGTAATATAACCCACGGCCGGTGTGTCGGTTCTTTGCTCGAACTTGGCGGACACACTGCCGTGTGTCTAGATACATTGTTAAAAAAATCACAGCACTGTCATTTTTCAACGTCGTGTGTATGTATTTGTGGGATCTAATACCTTGATAAAACATTTTAATGGCATGTCATATTTGTATGACATTTGTATGTATTGGTTGGTTCCAATGGGTATTGGTTGGTAAAAGTTTTTACCTGCCATGTAATAAAATTTTTATACTGTATTTGTGAGATTCAAAATCTTGTTAAAACATTTTCATTGGCATGTTATTTTGTACGTACAGTCGTACATGTGTTGTGCCATATACATCAATACTTCATAATTATGTATGTATTTGTGGGATCCAATATCTTGGTAAAACATTTTCATTAGCAAGTCATTTTTGTACGTGCATGTGTTGTGTTGTGGCAGTGGGATATACATCAATTTTTGCCTTACTTACTCGCCAAGAGATGACGCTGTTAGTTTCTAAAACGCGAATCGGCTCAGTCGCTCCACCATTTTCAAAAATATTGGAAAATGCGTGATCCTGTGGGAATGAGACATTTTTCCGTGGTAAAAAAAAAGTATATGCTATTCCAGATGCCCTTTTACATTTCTGCAAAGTTTCATTTCAATCTAATCAGCCGTTTTTGCGTGATGTCGTAACAAACACACACGTAGGAAGTATAGCAAGACCAGTGCGTAAGATTTTCCGATATCGTAAGACAAAACTTAAATAAAATAAAAGTTCGAAAAAATATAAACACAAGTAAGGAGAACGCTATCCGGATTCGAACGCGAGTAACCTTGTTTAGTAGGCAAGCGCACTACCGCCGCAGCTACCGTGACTTTAAGATGATCGTTGAATTAACGGATATGCTTCCCCACAAAGACGCTAATCGGCTCAGTCACGCCACCTATTTCAAAAAATTTGGAATATGCGTGATTCCGTAGAAATGAAACATTTTCCCGGGTTAAAAAGTAGCCTATGTGTTATTTCAGATGCCCTTTTATATTTCTGCAAAGTTTCATGTCAATCTAATCAGCCGTTTTTGCGTGATGTTGTAACAAACACACACACAAACATCCGCCTTTATAATATTAGTAGGAAGTAGGATAGTAGGATATAGTAGGAATAAGTAGGATTTGTGGGATCCAATCCAACATCTTGTTAAACATTTTCATTGGCTTGTAATTTTTGTACGTACATGTGTTGTGGGATAGGTATATATTAATTTTGCCTTACTTACTCGCCAAGAGATGTCGCTGTTAGTTTCTAAAACGCGAATCGGCTCAGTCGCGCCACCTTTATCAAAAATATTGGAAAATGCGTGATCCCGTGGGATTGAAACATTTTTCCCTGGTAAAAAGTATCTTATATCAAATCTATATGTTATTCCAGATGCCCTTTTATATTTCTGCAAAGTTTCATGTCAATCTAATCAGCCGTTTTAGCGTGATGTCATAACAAACACACACACAAACATCCGCCTTTATAATATTAGTAATAATTTGTAATAATAATAGTAATAGGAATAGGAAGTATAGCAAGACCAGTGTGTACCATTGGCCAATATCGTAAAACAAAACTTAACTTAAATAAAAGTTCGAAAAAATAAAAACAAAAAAGTAGGAGATTCCGATTCGGATTCGAACGCCAGGCGCCTTGCATGGAAGGCAAGCGCACTACGACCACGCCACACTGACTTCAAGATTGATCGTTGAATCAACGGATATGCTTCCCCACTAAACGTGAATCGGCTCAGTCACGCCACCTACTTCAAAAATATTGGAATATGCGTGATCCCGTAGGAATGAGACATTTTCCCGTGGTAAAATGTAGCCTATGTGTTATTCTAGATACTCTTCTATATTTTTGCAAAATTTCATGTCAATCTAATCAGCCGTTTTAGCGTGATGTCGTAACAAACACACACACAAACATCCGCCTTTATAATATTAGTAGGATGACACAAGCGGCCCGTTAGCGCGGTTTCACACGCAGCAATCCAATTTCCCGTGAGTAAAAGGCATGTTCTTGGCATATACATCCTTCCATCTTCCTCATGAATCACTCTATCTATTCAAAAACACATCAACATCACCATTGCGTAGTTTAGGAGGAATTAGCCAATTACATGACAGACAGACAGAAACACAAAAAGCGACTTCATTTATACTATGTATTGATGTTGATAAGTAGAGCAAACGATAGTTAACTTGGCTGGCAACATTTTAGTCTATGATTTCAGTTGACATTTGTGTTTCGAAGAAGGTGGTTGTGTGGGATTTTGAATTTGATTTCGATTTATTTTTCTCGTTTATTTAGTTTTGATCTCGTTTATTATTGTAGAGTAGCAGTAACATATAGAACTTAGCTAAAGAATATTTATTGAATTTGTAATTGTTGCTGGGGAAGAGATTTCTGTGATCAAAATGCAAGAAACCGTTAGGAACTCATCGTCAGGAAAATCCATATTTTCCTCGTGCCTGGAGGTGATCGAGGCTCGGCAGCGGCAGGCGCAAGCCGAGCGACAGCTGCAGGAGGAGAAGTACCTGCGCAGGACACAGAGGATCTACGATTTCCATGGTAAATACGCGCCATAACATCTCGCCAATACTTTAGGTATTGTCAACAAACAATCTGTAGATAAAATATTTTGAATGGTAAAACAGTCGTTATGTGCAACTGGTGGCTTGTTTTAAATATCCTAAAGCCTTGCAATATAATTATTTTATCACCTTATAATTATTTTATGGGTTCAAAATTTCAGGTTATCTCTGTAACTAAATTTAGTGTGAATGAATTTAATTTTTTATGTATGCTAATTCTTCTATTCATATACTGAACAATTTTAATTTATTTAAATCAGCATCACAAGTCTAAAATTCATAATAAGAGTTGAGCCCGTGAGAAACTATTATACATAACACTCTGTTTCTGTTGTAACATTTAGGTATTGTTTATTATTTTATTACTCCCAATTTCTATTCACTTAGTAAAGTACGAAATTTTCTGTGCTTGCATTACAAAACCTGGTATATGCTTTTTTTCTCAGATTGCAGACTAATATTAGATGGATGCTGACATGCTAGTATGGTAATAGTAAAATATGCAATTTAGCATTGTATGAATAAAAATAAATAAAATATATCTTTCAGTCTGATAAAATTACTATCTAATCAACATCATCTTCCTGCCCTTATCTCAATTACTTGGGGTCGGCGCAACACGCTTCATTGAACAAAATTACTGTCTAATACTATAAGGTTTAAAAATCAACTGCAAAAATATTTTACAGGGTGAATTAGTCCATGAAATTGAACAACTTTCCCCAAGGAACATAGGTCGAAATAAGAAAAATAATTTTGGACCTCCTGTACATGTTCCTTAGGGAAAGTTGTTCAGTCCTCAAAATATTTGCAGTTGATTTTGTCACACCTGTATACCCAGTTCTGTCTCTTGTTGCCTACATAATCGAGAGCAGGCTAGGCAAAAACTAAAACAATCACCATAGTCAAATACTGGTCCAAAGATATTTGAATAGCAACATGAGGAAAAACACTAATTGGGAAAAGAATAAATTGTAAGCCTGATTTTCTTTGAGTACCTATATCTATCATTACTATTTTATCATCAAAAAAAATAATATTAACACTACCTAATTATTCTTTTATTAAATATTTCCAAAATCACTTCAGTTTTAAACCAAACCACTTACCTACATCTAAGACTAGTTTGAATTCTTTTTTATTTGTTTTGATAGGTCTATGTTAGGTCATTTGTTTACCTAGGTACATATTGAGCATAATCAATTAATCAAACAATGAAGTTTGTTGTTTGACTGGGCTGCATTTTTGAAACTACCTAAATACAAATAAGCCATTATCATATTATGTCTTCTTCTTCTTTGTCTTCATCAAATCAATGAGCAACTGTCCAGGGTAACATTATTGAACAAATAATTAGGATGACACGCTTCATTACCATGTAGATACATGATGATAGAGAGCACTTTCTATATATTTTCCTTTTCAATTATGTGGCCCTGGACAGTCCCTCATTGGTATTATATTTAGTCAAATAACTTTACAGTAATATTTTGTCCGGCAGAACGGCAAAGGCGCGAGGCCGCCGAGCTCCGCCGCTGCCTCGACTACGTGTCGCAGCACGCGCACGTGCTGGAGTCGGTGCTGCGCGGCGCGGGCACCGGCGCTGGCGGTGCTGGTGCTGCCGAGGTGCCGCTGAGCGCGGCGCTGGCGCGGCAGGCGGCGGCGCTGCAGCGCTGCATGGCGCAGTGCGTGGCCAACGCCGCGCGCATCCGCCGCCTGCTCACCGCCGCGCACCAGCCGCAGATGGACACCATGCTCGCTAAAATGGTCAGTCAAGTCACTATTTTTATTTTAGCTATAAAAGACCGAGTGTCACAGGCACGACAAACAAATCCCCTGCACGTCATGCCATGGACTTCCTTGCTTCGCCCTTTTAAAGAAAGTTATTGCATGGAGAGCCAGAGAGGTAGGTTTATTTCGTCCTGTTTAGCCATCAATAGATGAGCAATCGTCACAGGCACGACAAACAAATCCACTGCAGGACATGCCATGGACCTCCTCGCATCGCCCTATCAAAGAAAGTGTTTGCATAGAAACCCAGAGAGGTAGGTTTATTTCGTCCTGTTTAGCCATCAATAGATGAGCAATCGTCACAGGCACGACAAACAAATGCACTGCACGTCATGCCATGGACCTCCTCGCATCGCCCTTTTAAAGAAAATTATTGCATAGAAACCCAGAGAGGTAGGTTTATTTCGTATTGTTTAGCCATCAATAGAGAAGCAATCGTCACAGGCACGACAAAACAATCCACTGCACGTCATGCCATGGACCTCCTCTTCTCGCCCTTTTAAAGAAAGTTATTACATAGAGATCCTGAGAGGTAGTACCTAGATACTGGTTCTTATACCCACCTAATTACCAAATAACCATGATAGACGATATGTCGATACGTAGTAAGCGCGCAGCTCTGTAAAAATACCAAACCCTTGACGTCAATCCCACACCATTACAGAAATAGGACACGACATTGATAAACACAACAATGAAACACAAATTGTTTGTATGCAAATGTCGTCCTCCTTCCCGACGGCAGACAGATAAAGCGCGCCAAATCCGTCCAGGACTACCGTTTACAGTTATCATTATCGCAATCGCAATCAGAGAACAACGCACCATGCGCCAGACGGACCATAGCAGGATCGTTGCAGCAAAGTTGCACTGGCGACACAAACATTGTTGCCAATGCAGTTGATAAGAAAAATTGCACACTGTTATCGTCAGTACTCATTCATACACATGTTTACTGATATGACGCCGTTTCGTTTTAGCAGACTGCTTCTATAGTGATTAGAACGTGTCCGATAGTATAGAGCGAGACTTTGTGTTTCAAGCTTGCTTTGTAAGTTACCGACCTACCTATTTTGTTTGTAGATATCTTCGCCGGGACTCCTCCTAAGCAGAGATACATAGCATGACAGAAATTAAACAACTGTAGGTATATAGGGATATAGCAACCGGTAGTGATATTTCGTCTACCAATAACTAATTGATAGTATGAGCGACCCGGATGACTCTTGAACCGTATCTAGTCGCATCACAAAAGTACAAGCAATAAATTGATACTAACACAACAGCACCACAATACCTCCCACTTTCACAACGTCAATTTGCTGTTGTTCTGAAATGGAGAGTTTTTCAGTAATGTCAGGTTTGCGCAAGTGAGTTACGTGGACTGTTGCGTGCGGTGGTGCGGTATCTGGTGCGTGAAGACTGCGGCCGGTGATGCTGTGTTCCACTTTGACGCGTTACGGGCTAAGCACCTAACCAAACAATCAACCATAAAAGCCACAACAGTCCACTGCTCGACATGGGCCTCCCCCTATCGCGGGGTATTGCCATACTCACCACGCTTGGCAGGTGGATTGGCGAGCGCAGTGTAAGATGTTGCATTGACAGGGAACGCCCATTCCCTGGATGATTATCCCTTAGTCGCTTTTTACGATACTCACTGGTAGAATTATTGGGGTGATGCAATTCTAAGCCGGCATCACACGGCTAAGCACCCACGCCTCGGAAAACGTAGCGTTGGACGCCCTACGGACAATGGACCGATGACTTAAAGAGAGCTGTTGGTAGCGACTGGATGGCGAATACGAGTGATGGTGCCTTTGTGACGTATCCTAGGGTAGGCGAAAGTCCAGAAGTAAGGACTACTATAGGTTGATGTGATCCTTTAGGACCAAAATGTTGAATTCCTAAAATGTTGAATTCTCAAAATGTTGAATTCCTAAAATGTTGAAAAAATTCAACATTTTGCAAATTGCCAAAATGTTGAATTCTCATAATGTTGAATAAAAATTTCTAAGTCCCAAGTGGTCTTGATACTGTTTCTACTATAGGTTTTCCCAAAATGTTGAACAAAATTTTTCAAAGTCCTAAATGGTCTTCATACTGTTTCTAATATAGGATTTCCCAAAATGTTGAAAGTGTAATTTTTATAAGTATTTGACACTCATGTTTAGTGACCTACATTTTGTGACAGCTGTCAAACTTGTTACTCATTAATCTCGTAAACTATGCATCCTGGACTCCTAGTTTCTTTGAAGAAGTGGTAGGTCTTGGCAAGACCTACATTTTGTGACAGCTGTCAAACTTGTTACTCATTTATCTCGTAAACTATGCATCCTGGACTCTTAGTTTCTTTGAAGAAGTTGTAGGTCTTGGCAAGACCTACATTTTATGTGACAGCTGTCAAACTTGTTACTCATTTATCTCGTAAACTATGCATCCTGGACTCTTAGTTTCTTTGAAGAAGTTGTAGGTCTTGGCAAGACCTACATTTTATGTGACAGCTGTCAAACTTGTTACTCATTTATCTCGTAAACTATGCATCCTGGACTCTTAGTTTCTTTGAAGAAGTTGTAGGTCTTGGCAAGACCTACATTTTATGTGACAGCTGTCAAACTTGTTACTCATTTATCTCGTCAACTATGCATCCTGGACTCCTAGTTTCTTTTAAGAAGTTGTAGGTCTTGGCAAGACCTACATTTTATGTGACAGCTGTCAAACTTGTTACTCATTTATCTCGTAAACTATGCATCCTGGACTCCTAGTTTCTTTTAAGATGTTGTAGGTCTTGGCAAGACCTACATTTTATGTGACAGCTGTCAAACTTGTTACTCATTTATCTCGTAAACTATGCATCCTGGACTCCTAGTTACTTTTAAGAAGTTGTAGGTCTTGGCAAGACCTACATTTTATGTGACAGCTGTCAAACTTGTTACTCATTTATCTCGTAAACTATACCTGCTAGACTCCTAGTTTCTTTGAAGAAGTTGTAGGTCTTGGCAAGACCTACATTTTATGTGACAGCTGTCAAACTTGTTACTCATTTATCTCGTAAACTATACCTGTTAGACTCCTAGTTTCTTTGAAGAAGTTGTAGGTCTTGGCAAGACCTACATTTTATGTGACAGCTGTCAAACTTGTTACTCATTTATCTCGTAAACTATGCATCCTGGACTCCTATTTTCTTTTAAGATGTAGGTCTTGGCAAGACCTACATTTTATGTGACAGCTGTCAAACTTGTTACTCATTTATCTCGTAAACTATACCTGTTAGACTCCTAGTTTCTTTGAAGAAGTTGTAGGTCTTAGCAAGACCTACATTTTATGTGACAGCTGTCAAACTTGTTACTCATTTATCTCGTAAACTATGCATCCTGGACTCCTAGTTTCTTTTAAGAAGTTGTAGGTCTTGGCAAGACCTACATTTTATGTGACAGCTGTCAAATTTATCTCGTAAACTATACCTGCTAGACTCTAGTTTCTTTGAAGAAGTTGTAGGTCTTGGCAAGACCTACAACTTCTTAAAAGAAACTAGGAGTCCAGGATGCATAGTTTACGAGATAAACGAGTAACAAGTTTGACAGCTGTCACATAAAATGTAGGTCTTGCCAAGACCTACAACTTCTTCAAAGAAACTAGGAGTCCAGCATGCATAGTTTACGAGATAAAAGAGTAACAAGTTGGACAGCTGTCACGTAATATTAAGAGCTCGTCATGGGAGTCAAAGACTTAGAAAAATCACACATTCAACATTTTGGGAAATCCTATAGTAAAAACAGTATCAAGACCATTTGGGACATAGAAAAATTACATTCAACATTTTGGGAAAACCTATAGTAAAAACTGTATGAAGACTATTAGACACTTAGAAAAATTTCATTCAACATTTTGAAAAGTTCAACATTTTAGGAATTCAACTTTATAGGAAACTAAGTTCAACATTTTGGGAATTCAACATTTTGAGAATTCAACATTTTAGGAATTCAACATTTTGGTCCTGAAGGGATGTGATATGGTGTGCCCACGCATCTGTGCTTGTGCAATGAACAGATAGCAGATTTTGTACTGTCATAGCCCTGATGAGTAAGTAGCAAGTTCAGTTTTGTTGAGTTTCCTTGCAGAAAGTTTTCTCTATGATTTGCAAATCTGGCTAATGAGGCCCGACCGCAATCATCACCAGTCGTGTTGCTGTTGTATGCAACTGCACCGCGGCTTGCGGTCTCTGTTGTAACTCTACCTGACAACTTCACTTTTACTTCGTTTTTCAGCGTTTGCTTAATAGGTCTATAGGTTGTATACACAGTCTTATAAACAGAAACAGCTACCTAGTGTGTACTTTGTACGAAACAAAACAACCCTAAAACAGCAGAAAATTACGTCCCGATAATATCTGGGCGTTGAGCGTTCATGTGCTCCGAACCCCAAACTAAGGGTAAAGCTGTAAATGACACGACATTTAATTAACCGTTGCCGGATCGCTGACTCCGGTTCTTGCCCCGAAAACCACCAACTGAAATACGCCGCGTCATTTGCGCTGATGATGACCGAGACTCTATTTACAAGAATAAAACTACTCAAATAGACTGTGATGATGATAAATTACCGCCTGTTTTTGTATTTGTGCCGGTGCCGGTGCCGGGGTCGCGACCGCCTTCCGGGTCCACAGTCAAGGGCCACGCAAAAACACCCATTACAAGACAATTCTTAACAAAACAGTAATTATACTTCAGATACCGAAATGATGATGAGACAATTGTTTGGTGCTCTGTTATTCCGTCAGAATTGTCGTAACAATCGTAACAATTCAAATAATCAAGGCGACCTTTTTGCATAAATCTTAATATACGCGGAGGCTTCTAAATTGAAAATGCTGTACGAACGAAGGCCACAGATGCGTAAGACTTCGAGCAAACACCCAAAGCGGGTGTTATCTCACGATTATGTATTTGCTGTACACACAAACACACGCGTGTTGGATATTCGTTTCACTAATGGTGACACGGCTTCACCTGCTTTCCATCTGTAGGCTGTTTGCGATGTGTCAATACTAATTATGTAACCATTCATCTTAAGGTTTAATCCTAACCTTAGTTACAACAAGAGATATCTTGATAAAACGTGAAACGTAATTTACTCTTTCTATTGTAAAGTTAAATAAGAATTGGTCCCATCTGTTTCATTCCAATCCCAACAGGCAGTCCCTAAGTAAATAAGCTTACAAGATCTGGGTTCACGGCCACAATCTCAGTATTTCTCTTCAGGGATAAAAGTCGGTGTAATTTACCGAACCTCGCTCGGAAAAGGCTCAATATTCGCCGTTTATTGTTTTACGTTCAGCCTGTTCTCAGTAAACGGACGAAAATGAAATGAAACCTTCGTGGGGAAAGCAAACAGCGCAGTGATTACAGTTCTTTGTAGAGTCATTGTTGGAGGTAATGCGTGTACTTAGAGCCGCTTCCTCGCATTGTCTTCAGAAAGTCGTCGATGCGCCGATCGCGTGACACCTTCGTAGAATGCCTGCGTGATCCCTGCTGTAGTTACCTCTTACCCTCCTTTGACCGACTTCCCTAGTTGAGCACGTTTTCTACATAATAACAAAAGATTGTTCGTCCGTGCGTCGTAATCAACCAATGGACCGTGCCCGATCAATATTGCGCCCCAAAAACCCGCTCCACATTTTATCACATGCGTTTGATCTTTTACGATATGCGTCGTAAGTATAAGTTTACGGTTTTAATTGCTACTTACGAAATTTACTCGCCGTAGTCACGATAATCGCGTAAGCTGCGGTAACCGGGGTCGACGCACGCACCGTGTGGTGAACTGGTGACCGTCACCTCGCGAGGTGAGGTTCCGGCTTTTTGTCCGAAACCCACCGCGCGAATAGTCACGTGAAATTTCCCTTTAAAAAACAATATCCTTTTCGCTTATGCCTCGTCAGCGCTCAGTATCAAAGCCTTGTAATTGTTAGTGGTTTCTTGTGTCTGCATTGTTAGTCACTTGAGTCAATAATCGCTTGCTGTGATTAGGGTTGCGGGGTTGTTGGCCGGCTGGCTGCCGCTGCCGCTAGCGGCCGACGACCCCCATTTACCTCATTATATCCATTACCCTTTCCAGCTCATTATTTGCGCACCGAATCAGGGTCGCGCCGGTAATGTAGCGCGACCCGCCGGCCGCCGCTCCGCGCGCTGCAACTTGTTACCCCAATTGAGCCCGACACATTATCGCCCACGCACTTTCTTGTAACTTTTCTTTATTTATGTCCATCGTCCTCCTACGGTGACCTACTTTATCCACTTCAGGTAGTCAGGATTCAGGATATAACCGTAATACATGTACCTATAGCTAGCGACCCTCATTCTAGTGCCAATGTAACCGTAATTCGATTAAGTCCTGTGGTGGAGCGATGTCCTCGTGGTCACGATGCGATGCTATCACACGCTATCACAATTACCCCACTTATCCTTGCATTATCCACTTGCACGCCATTTCTGCTCAACGCACTCATCAGGCGCAATTGCGAGAACAGAGAGCTCGCCACTCGAGTACTTTCCGCTTTCATCCTGCCAATAAACGAGAACAACTACAGCCGCATTAACGTTGACGAGTTGTTTTCTCGAGCGCAATCGTTTGTTTACAGCTTTTAAGACGCCAGAACTCTATTAGCTCTATCGACTCTCGTGTAAATATTAGAAGTTTTCCGGGTAGGTACTTCACATCGCCAGAAAAAACGTATCTAAATGTTTTTCTCTCAGTTCTCGAGAATCGTTTCGCCAAACATACTTTTCCCGCAAATTGTGATACACTCATTTAGCAACGTTAACGATGTATTTATCCGACAAGGTCTCTCTAGTCGTAAAAGCTTGTTGCTATTTGAAAGAAAATGCTTTTAAATTGCCCGCAAACTAGCTTTCGTCTGCGGTTTCCTTTCTAAGAAAAGGTGTAGCTGCTGTGGTTTCAAAGATACCTGTGTATTTGCAAAGGTGTCTTGTTTCCTGCGTGCTGCGTTTGTTGTAGCTGGGGAAGGGAGGATATTTCAGGTTTTATGAGCGCATTAAAAAGTCTGTCTCGCCGTGAACGTAGTACGTATTTACGTTTCGCGTTTATGTCTTCTTTGTCCTTCGCCTCCATATGACTGTGATGCGTACGGTAGGTGGACGGATACGCGTCTGGCTCTAGCCCCTCAATAGAAAATATAAGAAAAAAACTAAACTTCTTATCACAAGATATCTGTTTTCTTAACTATTTTCTTTTATTTCGTCAATCAGATACAAGACGAGGAAAGGAATTTATCACGAAAATCTCAAAAATGTTGGTGCAAATTCCTTCTCTAATTTGTACCGGTCGGTGCTCAACAAATTCAATTTGAAGTATTTTGATTCCGTGGCGAGCCAAGATTCGCTACATTCTATGAATACCTCAATGGTCATAAAACATTGTCAAATCCTTTTGCTACAGTATAAAGCGATCTAAAAAATATGTTACGCCTATCCCAACTGATTTGGGATAAGGGTAGGCAGATGATCGAGGACGAGGCTATCGAGGACACTATAAGAATTTAGGAAACTTTTAATGTGATGATTGATTATAAATAATAGTTCGCTGAGTAATTGAGTACCTATAACGATACGTTTCTATTTTCATCCTGTACTTCTAAGAGCCAATGGAAGTAGCCGACCCATGCAACATGCGACGTGGCGACGATTACCCATGTCGTCGTCGTCGCGTCGTCGCGTCGCGATAGACGAGACGTGACCTACAGCACCCATGGGGTGCATTGCATGGGGCGCATAGGGCGCATGGGGTGCACCTACCCTTTACTGGGAAATATGCATTGCAATTTCACGACAATTTCCACACTTCTCTTAATGAAACTCGTCCACTGCTTATTGCTTCGTCTGAACTCTGGAGGAGTGTCTGCGATTAATGCTTCACAATGCGATCATTTATCATACTTAGTGCTGCTATTAGGAAAATTAGTCTCGAGTGTAAAAGCGTTGTTATCGTTCATTGTCGTTTAAAGTTTAATTAATTTATTCACTAGACTACCTTAATCAATCGTCGCTTTTATTATCTATTCGTGCTAGTTGTAATATCTCTCTCTACCACCTATTAAGATATGACAAGAGTTGCATAGATTTGTGAATTAGCTCTAACCAGGTTTAATCCTAATCCCGTAGTCCGTGCCGGTCACCGCACTACACCATACAAGCACTAATCCGACGGTAATCGCTATTATCTATATCTAAAACGGCATGTATTGTTGTTTGTAGAGTATATCTCATTATCTATTCAGTGTCGATACATGTAGTAATCATTGTCGATATAGTTAGCGCCGTCGATAACTTGGATGACCCGGTTACGCACTTGACACTTTCCTTTGATTTGTTTTCATTTTCACTTGCTCTAAATGGACTAATCGATTGTTTGCTATAAGGACATGTGTTGTATTGTTAGATTGTAATCGTAATGAATCACTAATCATTGAAAGGTTTGAAAACAGTCAATAGACCCCCAGTAGACTAGGAGTCGTTTTTCAATCATGCCGTTTCAAAAAGCCCCTATGTCGTAGTTTCATAAAATCTTAAAAGACGGCGTTTTAGAAACCAAGACCCCTAT
This sequence comes from Phthorimaea operculella, assembly GCA_024500475.1. Taxonomy (NCBI): domain Eukaryota; kingdom Metazoa; phylum Arthropoda; class Insecta; order Lepidoptera; family Gelechiidae; genus Phthorimaea; species Phthorimaea operculella. The sequence continues at coordinate 5,469,497 of JANFCV010000017.1, forward strand.
TCGTTGGCGTAAGTACCTACCTGCAGGTACATGCAAAACCGGAAGGTCTAGTTTGTGAGTGGAGAAACCTAGAACCGGTCTCCGGTAAAAGCTCGGGTTTGCGTCTAACAGGCGAACTAGCCGTTCGCCGGCCTCTGTGTATGTGTACCTACCCGCCATACTCTACGCCATTCTAATGCGAAACAAAGGCAAAACAATCGGAACATGATATGTGATTGTACCGCTAAGTTACCTCTCACTCAACAACTCATCACATGTTCGCATATTTAATTACACCTATGAACTCGCCGCGTTACTTCGTGGCGTGTGTGTGGGCGGCGCGCCGCGCGGCGATTGTTTTGGCGCGTATGAAAGCTCTAATCAAATCAAGCCATTAAGCGCCCACGCGTTATTAACCGCTTTGTAGATACTTGTTTGATTGATGATCGCGTTCCGAGGAGCGACAAGCGTTAATAACAATGTGCGTCTATTAGCTTTATGAGCCTAAACTACCTATATGCTACCATAATAAACAAATCTAGCTACAGAAACTCTTTCAGTTTCAGGAAAAAATGCGGCAAATATTCAATTTTAGATTGTTTTGTCCTACACTGCTCATAGCCCAAGCTATGCGATTTCTATACCCGTACACACTGAATAAGCCTTCCACTTCATTGAGAGAAAGAGGTTTATATTTCGCTACGGTTAAACACGAACGATGTGTGTGTTAGCGATTATGTCGGCGTGTCGAACCGCAGAAAAAGCGTAACAATGCGATGATGGGCGCGGAACAATAACGCGGTTTTGCATACAAATGGAAGCTCGCTTTCTAATGAGCGATGGCTGTTGCGCGTGCGCAGGTCGCGTCGCACCGCAGTAGTAACGATAGTGAAAGCCGGGAGCGGTTACTTCATCGCGCCATCCATCACATCGCGTACATCACGTCAACACACACGAGCCATTGTTTGGTCGGAGACTTGTCGACGGCTTGCAGTTACAGGGTGCCGAATGTACGATTGATGACGATGGTCACACCGCAGTAGTAATGATAGTGAAAGCCGGGAGTGGTCACTTCATCGCGCCATCCATCACATCATACATCACGTGAACACACACGAGCCATTGTTTTGTCCGACACTTGTCTACGGCTTGCAGTTGCAGGGTGCCGAATGTACGATTGATGACGATGGTCACACCGCAGTAGTAATGATAGTGAAAGCCGGGAGTGGTCACTTCATCGCGCCATCCATCACATCGCGTACATCACGTCAACACACACGAGCCATTGTCTGACAGAGACTTGTCGACGGCTTGCAGTTGCAGGGTGCCGAATGTACGTGTTATTGATGACGATGGTGATACCGCAGTAGTAATGATAGTGAAAGCCGGGAGTGGTTACTTCATCGCGCCATCCATCACATCGCGTACATCACGTCAACACACACGAGCCATTGTTTTGTCCGACACTTGTCTACGGCTTGCAGTTGCAGGGTGCCGAATGTACGATTGATGACGATGGTCACACCGCAGTAGTAATGATAGTGAAAGCCGGGAGTGGTCACTTCATCGCGCCATCCATCACATCGCGTACATCACGTCAACACACACGAGACAGAGACTTGTCGACAGCTTGCAGTTACAGGGCGCCGAATGTACGATTGATGACGATGGTGATACATACATACATACATACATATATCACGCCTTTATCCCTTGCGGGGTAGGCAGAGCGTCAACGGCCGTAATAGTACGGTCGTTATCGCCACGTCTGACACATATTTGAGGGCCGTTTTAGCTATTGTCGTGTATCGCTATAGTGACAGGTTGTCAGCCTGTCGCCTAAAATTGCAATACACATGACATCCTCGAGTCCTTTAGTCGCTTCATACGACACCCACAGGAAAGAAATGGGGTGATGCTATTCTAAGCCGGCGTCACACGATGGTGATACCGCAGTAGTAACGATAGTGAAAGCCGGGAGTGGTTACTTCATCGCGCCATCCAGTACATCGCGTACATCACGTCAACACACACGACCCATTGTTTTGTCGGAGACTTGTCGACAGCTTGCAGTTGCAGGGTGCTGAATGTACGATTGATGACGATGCTGATACCGCAGTAGTAGTGATAGTGAAAGCCGGGAGTGGCGTTACTTCATCGCGCCATCTATCACATCGCGTACATCACGTCAACACACACGAGCCATTGTCTGACAGAGACTTGTCGACTTACAGGGTGCCGAATGCACGTGTTATTGATGACGATGGTGATAGACTGATAGATAGGCATGATGACTGGTTGCCTGTCGCGATAGTCGCTACTTTCGTCATTAATCATTCTAAGTTGATGAATAGGCAATGTCTCTCTAATGTAGATGTTAAAGGTTATCATTATCAACCTAACAAACGATGATGCTTAAATTGTTAGGAACATTTTCATATACGAGCCGAGTCATTGTCTGTGCCATTGTCTGGTTTGTCGTAGACGCCACGATCGACTGCTTGAACTTTGAAGGGTGTTGAACGTGTTATTGATGGTGATAGATTTGCTGTCTGTGATGTCGAGATAGCAGATCAGACATTACTTATTGGAGTTCAGTAGCCTTGTATATTTATCCTTTGACCAGACGACTAGATAGATCGAAGAATAGTTAACAAGTGAAACTTTGTTAACAAATTGGGAAGTCGTCGATTTAAACCCCAAACTAAAACAATCCTCCGTTGGAAAAATTAATTAATAATTTCCCATCTATTTCGACGACATCTTCATTACATCCTATAGTAATTTGAACGTCTCAACGCTAAATCGTTAATAGCTTGTCAAATATAGGCGTTACCGGTTAGTTAACCCAGCAAAGGACGACGTTGACGTTTGTTTGAACGACTTGTTAAACACAATTTGCGATAATACTCAGAGGATCCGAATATTCAGGCTTAGTGCACACCTAGCACCATAATATGTCTGCGTTTTGCGACCAGACTAACATAATGAAAACTGTGAAAACTGCTGGCTATAGGCCTCCCTTTTCTAGGTACAGGTATTTTGTAATCCGCGATTTTTGACAGATTGTATCCAAATGCCCTCTGAAAACCTTTGGTCGACTGTGTTAAATCGTCTTTCATGTCCAAATTGGAGAACTACTCCAATTGTAATAAAGTACATTTTTAATTTGTCTCTGAAAACAGCTATCACCTCCAACAAGGAGTGGAAGTGATCTGTGGATGAAGGAAGTGCGAATATGATAATGATATCGTCACGAAGTGGGTCGCGTCGTCTCACGATATCTCCGCTCTACCAGCGAACTGCCAAACCGCGTATCCATGGTATAATAAGATACTCCGCCTGGTATTTCTTTCCGAGACTCGTGAACCACGTGACCAACACATGACTACGTCATCATGCTTGTGGGTTACCAGAATTACCCACTCTTATTATTTTTTTGTAAATCATATAAGATACTGTTAACTAATAAATAAAATTTGAGTGTTGCTGTAAAGTTAAAGTTAATACACACGTAAATCTAAATTATAAAATTATTAAGAAATATTTTAAACCATTGTTCTGAGATTGAATTTACCCCATAACGTATTTTATTGAAATAAAGTGGCAATACTATATGACGTTGTCTTGTGTTTCTCTGGGAAGGAAAGACCATGTTTTATTAGACTATGCGCGTATCTTTGTATTGATTACGCGTTCGAAGTATGTCATTGTGTCCCAATTCTGATATCGAATGTGCATTGATGCGATAGTGTGTTTGTTTACCTGATAGCGCTAATCCAGTTGTTCAAGTCGAGGTCCTTATCCAAAGATACGAATACATTTATGACCTCTCAGCAGTTCTGACAAGAATGACAAAATAGGTACCGATTATTTAGTCTAGAAGGCATTCAAACATTTCATCCCCTTTTACTTCAACTATTTCAGCCTGGCGGTATTTACGACCCATCCCGAATTTCATTGACCTGAACGCCCATTTGTAACGAAGATCACTCGCATATTGAAGAGGAGTGTTGCGTATTCGGGCACATCTCTCCGAAGGTTCGGTAAATAAATAACTTTCTCCGTTGCCGGGCGGGTTCAGGCGTTCAGGCGGCTGCGAGCGCCAACCCGACTGTAGGTACGCCAAAATAAGGTCAGGGTCGCAGCCAGGACAGACTATCTTATCGGACGATCTTTGGTGACGATTCTTCCATACGTATTTTTGCACACTTCGGTCTCGAAGAGTACAAAAGAGGAAATCTATCGAATATCTGCTGCTTTGATTCCTAAAACTACGTTATTTTCACGGGATTATAGACCCATGCTCTTTAATTTTGCTAAGAATTTGCTACGACAAGAGTTCCAAAAGTGTGTGTCGCCTTGAAGGAAGTCTCCATGACCCGGGCTTTGGGGATTTTCTTTGACTCGTTTTGTGATTCTGTAATGAAGGTTTCCTGTTAACTAAAAACCGTTTATGAAACCCATGAAATAAGAAATTGACTTGCAGAATCGGAACCTCTATCTCCTATCTACTTACGCGTAACTTGTTGCTGATTGCTTATACAAATTATCTCTTTGTCTGTTTCGCTTTAAGTCTGTAGCCGGGGGCAGGGTCATTGCAAAAAGCCATTTTAATTAATTAAACCTCTCGTTATGTGCGACCGAATCCATTTTCCTTAATTAACGGTGTGACCGTCCGTCTCCTTTGTCCCAGGTCGCTCACATCATCATGAGTTCATGACTAAACGTCGCCATGAGACGACTTGTCCTAATTCACCTATTTTAAATGTAATTTGTGTAATGAATGCAATTTGTTGGAGGTTGTTAAAAGCGAATAAAGCTGATGGGAATCGTGTTTGCAAGGACTCTGGGGTCTACTGCGTCCCAGCTTAGTTAATACTCCTTGTAGAGTTTATTGCGATGTTCTGGGACGTAAAATTGATCCCAACGGATATATTTCAAGGAGACTTCTGATAAATCAACTTCTGACATAATTATAGTAGAACCAAAGAATACATAATAGTACAGTCGAACTAACTACCTGCTGAGTAGATCTACCAATTTTACCTTTCGGGGTAGAGTCACAAATTAGGGAGACAGCGCATACAGAGTAGACGAAACGAAATCTGATTCATTGAGTGACATATTGTATCCGGACCACACCGATTCTTAAAGGATATCTCGATGTAAACATTGTTATAATTAAACCCCGAAAGTAAACAACGTTCAGGCCGCACATTTGCCGAGTTCTGAGATCCTCACCTCCGGCAGACGTTCCGAGAATCGCTGATTCGCCGACGACCGCGTTTAATTACCGCGCTCCACATCGCCGGTAGGTCGTGGTCGGCTGCATCTGACCGTCTGACTGAATCAGTATGACCCCAAAAGTAAACAAGATCCAGCACGCACACTTACCACTTCTGGGAAGCTGATTTTGCTGATCTTAATCTAATTTTCAGGACGTTCGAGACGATGCTCACATCGCAGAATAACCGGTGAAGTCGGGTTCAGTGACCATCGTACTTCATTGCTCTCAAGGGCCTCTTCCAATCCTTCGAGTCACTCCGTTTCAGATCTGGCATTGACTCCATAAACCCTAAACTAAACAAACCTTTACCGTTTACACGCAGATGTTTCCGCCCGCCCGTGAACCTCAGTTTAATTACTGCGCTCTAATTCGGTCTCGTCTCGGCTGTCTCCACTCGCCAGCCGTCGTGGCGTCTTGACATGACCACGACCAGGTCTCGGCGGGTCAGACGGTCAGCACGGCTTCTCGGAGATTAGATGACACACTTCTCGACAGACGGTCAGACAGACTAGGACTTTTCTATCACACGACATGACACACTTCCCACAGCATCTAGACATGATTGATAGCCATCGATCACTCACGCTGATAATCATAAGCTATTATTTACAAACTCGCAATTCGTTTCGCTTGTTTTGTCGATTCGGAAGTGTTTTTGTTCGGTTCTTTTTCCGTGTAGTTTGTGCTGTAAATGACTTGACATTTTGCCTATTGAAAGGTTATTTGGTGTTTTCCGCAAGACCGTTCTCCTGGAGAGCCAACAGCGTACATATATTTTAGTAAACAAATGGCTCTAGCTCCAGAACCTTCGTTGGGTGACATTGATTATAATTGAAAGCAAGGCAGCACGTGGGAGCTCCACAGCCGGATCACCAGGTCGCTCGCGGGCTCCACAATGAGCTGCGTAGGCTCGCTCCCATGACCCCTCCTCTCTCCTCGGGTGATAATAGACTCAACTGGAACGAAATTTTCGCAACTTTCTTTTGGAGTGCGTCCGGTTCAATTTTCGCGAGTTCGCAAGTCATCGCTTCCTCGAACTGCGCAGAGAAATCATGGCTTTTAACGGTCCATTAGCGCTCATTCACATGATGTCGTTGATTTCATTCATTAAATTATTGTAAGTAATTTTGTATGGCTCTTGTTGAGCGTAGGTAAGATCGCTATATCGTTAGATTTTTGTGATAGAGATTTAAGAAATTACAATTAGTTTCTACAAGCGAGTTTGTATATTGTACGAACTGCAAACAATGTCTCGGCCTTGGGTGCATTGTCCGAATGTGTTTGAATGTAAAGATAGCATTTGATAAGATCAGTTTTTGCAATTGTTTAGTGTGGGAATTAAGGACGTGACCTTACGTTTCGTATTATCTTTAAGAAAAATATGCTGTTTAAAAGAATAAGTTATTAAAATAATGCACACGAGTTGTCAACTAAGCTAGGTCACAGGCTGCATAAGACTTAAGATAAGAAAATAATGAATAAGCACCTGTTGTTCCATAAACTGTTGAACAAAACATTAGTTTGATTGAAACATAGAAATGGAAAGTATCCCGCGGGATGAGTGGCGATATGGCGTCATCGGGCGGCTCTGGCCCACATCGTGGTCCCGTCCCGGTTACGCGAGTAGTAACCGCGTCGTATTTATAGGCGTGACGCGTCCGAGCGTGGTCCGCGGGCCCAGCGGTACCGACGCGGTGGCGGCTACGGTCACGGCCGCGCGGTCGCTGCTCCGCGCTCCGGCCGCGGCCCACGGGACCCTGGGTAGCTCAGCCAGCAGCTGACATCACGCAGATATAACCATGACAACATCAACTCTTGAAGCTACATTGACATCTTTATCGCCGCGCTAACGGCGCTGAATCGCAGGAAGATTACGTCCCATCTTCCGCTTAGATGACTGTTCCGCGTCCGCGATCGTAAGATGACATTTTCGTGTTACACTGACGACAAGATATATGGATTATTCATAAAGTAGGAAGACAGTGAATGATTCGGGTACGGACGGCTTACAAATTACAAACGTGTAACAAGCAGGGGCAGTACACGGGTCGTCGTAGGGTTTCCCGCCTTCACGTGTGGACGAGCTCAACCCTCAACCCTCACCTCATCCGTCGCAGGTGGCGGGCAGTGGGCCGCGGGCTGCGGGCGATAGGCGGCATCGATTGGGAACCAAATGCCGATGACACGATTCGGATCACGTACTTGACAAGGTTTTGAGTTCACGCGTAGGTAGCTAGAGGTTGTTCGACATGAAATACCGTAAGGCGAAGGTGCTGAATTTCAAGTGGGTCGTACCTATTAGAAAATCAATGTCGGCGACTCATGTGTGGGCTTTTTATATAGGCTCTACATGAATGAAGTAGTAAACAATTTTGTTACCTTAAGACATTTCAATCGTTTCACTTACGCTGACCTGGAAACCAATGTTTTGTCCCAGTTTTGTAAGCATGACTAAAGACGTGAATCTTACGGAAGCACGAGCATTTTTATACGTATTTACGTCACAACGCTCACACATACAGTATACGCTCCGGTGCGCTGTTTATGGGCGAAATGGAACCAAATCAAGCACGCGAGTAGTCGATTGTCAACAGCGCTCAGTGCAGCGGAAAAAAAAAAGACAAATACGTTTTCCCAATTTTCCATAACGTGGGCGATAATGAAAAGTATGTAGGTAACTCTCTTTTTGTTAATTAAAACATTTAATTTTACTTCAAACACTAACAATTGAGTGGTATTTATTTCAATAGCTTTATTGTTCTTTGTTATAGGTTGGTAGGCATTGGTATTTAGAAGTAGGTAGGTTGCGCAATAATAAATTTTGTTATTATACCTCTACAATACTTAGATATTAAGTTTCTAATGGAATCAATAAATATAATTAAGCAAAATGCTGGTTTATTTTTATTTCACAATAATTGCGTGATGAAGTGCAGCTAAGTAATGTTCAACCCTTAGGTTTAAACTATGTTCAACCTAAGTTCTCCATTATAAAAATTCAAGAAGAAAAAAGTAGCAACCCTAGCAGAGAAGGTATAAACGAAAAATTAACGGTAGGTAGGTACAGGCCTAGTACTATTATATATTCTGTGGTACAGGATCGAAAAGGGGCGAGATGTCTTTGTGTAAATTCGGTTCAATCAGTGGTTATCTTTTTGGCTTTTGAGTGGTCTTTTTCAATCATTGAATCTATCTTGGATTTATCAAGTAACTATTTGATGACAGAATTGTCGAGCTTATGGAGTGGTATTGTTGCAGGAAGCTGAGCTGAGCTCGTGGACGGCGTTCCTGCAGCGCGCCGTCGACGCCACATACAACTCGGAAGTAGTCATTGACAACCTCCACAACATGATTGGTAAGCAACAGCTCTTCTTGTGGGATACTGAGTCAGGAAGCTGAGCTGAGCTCGTGGACGCCACATACAACTCGGAAGTAGTCATTGACAACCTCCACAACATGATTGGTAAGCAACAGCTCTTCTTGTGAGATACTGAGTCAGGAAGCTGAGCTGAGCTCGTGGATGCCACATACAACTCGGAAGTAGTCATTGACAACCTCCACAACATGATTGGTAAGCAACAGCTCTTCTTGTGAGATACTGAGTCAGGAAGCTGAGCTGAGCTCGTGGACGGCACATACAACTCGGAAGTAGTCATTGACAACCTCCACAACATGATTGGTAAGCAACAGCTCTTCTTGTGAGATACTGAGTCAGGAAGCTGAGCTGAGCTCGTGGACGCCACATACAACTCGGAAGTAGTCATTGACAACCTCCACAACATGATTGGTAAGCAACAGCTCTTCTTGTGAGATACTGAGTCAGGAAGCTGAGCTGAGCTCGTGGACGGCACATACAACTCGGAAGTAGTCATTGACAACCTCCACAACATGATTGGTAAGCAACAGCTCTTCTTGTGAGATACTGAGTCAGGAAGCTGAGCTGAGCTCGTGGACGCCACATACAACTCGGAAGTAGTCATTGACAACCTCCACAACATGATTGGTAAGCAACAGCTCTTCTTGTGAGATACTGAGTCAGGAAGCTGAGCTGAGCTCGTGGACGCCACATACAACTCGGAAGTAGTCATTGACAACCTCCACAACATGATTGGTAAGCAACAGCTCTTCTTGTGAGATACTGAGTCAGGAAGCTGAGCTGAGCTCGTGGACGGCACATACAACTCGGAAGTAGTCATTGACAACCTCCACAACATGATTGGTAAGCAACAGCTCTTCTTGTGAGATACTGAGTCAGGAAGCTGAGCTGAGCTCGTGGACGGCACATACAACTCGGAAGTAGTCATTGACAACCTCCACAACATGATTGGTAAGCACCAGGTTTATCTTACCTATAAGATACTGAGTCAACGAACGGCCCGTTCGAGTGTCAGAGTTCCATCCATAACAGCCACAACAGTCCGCTGCTGGACATGGGTCTCCCCCTGTCGGGGGTATTGCCATACTCACCACGCTTGGCAGGAGGATTGGCGAGTGCAGTGCAAGATGTTGCATTTACAGGGAACGCTGCTGCCCATAACCTGGATTATTATCCCTAAGTCGGTTTTTAGCCGGGGCTATTCTAAGCCGACATCACACGGCTAGAATAGCCTCTCCCCATTAGCAGTTTTTATTTTGAGTTAGGTATGTTATGAATTATCGAATTGCAATCCTACCAGGTTTCTGACGTAAGCGATCATAGACAGCAATCGAGACCACTCTAAGCCACACACCTTATTTAAACAGTTGGTATCTATTAGGCACATTGAAGAAGTACGCCTTAGGATTAGATGAAATGAAAAACGCTTGTGTGTTGTGCTAAGCTGATACCTATAGGTACTTATGTTTTAAAAGCGAGTCTTGTCTTGCACAGATATTTAGGATATCGCTCTCAATGGATTAGCCGTCGTCACCATAAACGGCAGAGAGGATTACGTAGGTATTTAGATAGCTCTACATAATTTTCTTCGCCTTAGCAGGTATTTTCGAAAATTTTCTAGCAGATGGTTGAATCTGGTATAATTCCCAATATGGGTACTACAGCACAACCAAAGTTAAGTAATCTTGTCGAAATGGTTCTATTCATTGGCGGTGTACTTTCTAACCATGCGATGGCATGCTAATAGTCACTTCTTCTTTTCGAGTCAATGGCAATAAAACCTAAGTTACAGCTTTTGTGCCCAAAAAGTGGGCACGTCAAATGGCATTTTGGTTGGCTTTGAGGAGGTCTTCGTGTGTGCAAGCAGCAGGACAGGTAGGGCATGACATCAGATGTGGCTAATAGTGGCTGTGTGGTGTATTCCAGCGGAGCAGCGGCGCTACGTGCGCGAGGTGTCCAACAGCAACGTGTTCGTGTCCCTCTGCGCCGAGAGCGCCTCCGACAACCGCACTACTGAAGACCGCGACGAGCAGGCGCCCGCGGGGGGCGACACCCCCGCCAGCGGCGCGGGGGGGGACGCCAGCAGCCTGCTGTCGCCCCCCGCGCGCCGGCCCCCCTCCGCCGCCTGCAGCACGCCCATCGCCAAGGACTAGCGCCCACCGCGCCCACCGCGCCCACCGCGCCGACGGACACCAGGTGATCTCATCACTATACAGCCGCAAAGGGTCTACCCTTGCCAGATTTGTACTTTGCAATGAGACATTCACAGTGGACGGTTCAGGAGACCATAATTTACAGTGTTTACTGGGAATAGAGACAAAATTACGAAGATTATTAAAAGTTTTTATTTCGGTGTAATCAAATCAATCACAAATGATGAAACCCCACAAAAAGTGTATAATAGCTCAAAACGAATCATGCCAAATGTTTAACATTTAAATCGATTTCAAGTGCCGAGTTATTTTGGTTATATATCAAAACTGATTCGTAGATTGTGGAATCATCATACAAAACAAAACAAAACAGTTCTTTAGATTTTAGGTGTGTAGTTGGAGGGTAAACGAAACTCGAAGCATTGTGCTTTTGGAGCAGATACAAAAGTGCGTTACGGTATCAAAAGCATCGAGTGTCGATCGAAATGTGTGATGATGCGATCCTGTCCTCGAGTGTGTCTGTGTTTGTGTTTACGAGTGCAGCATCCACCATCCAGAGATCTGCCGGAACTCTACACTCTAATCCGCGACTATTTTTATTCCTCGCTGTATCATCGGCAGTCGGCAGCTATCGACGCCTAAAACCGGCCGGTGATCCAGCCGGCTGGAATCCGCACTTCACATAACACCACATGACGCGGCGTTCATGTGAATACATTTGAATATCGATCGAGATGGGCCGCGGATTGTATCTCACTCGACAGGATTAACGTTTTAGCTAATATACGTAATGGACGGCACGCGATTTTGCACAGATTATAAAATCTAAATGCTAAAAGCACGAATGAAAAGCAATAAATGGATTAGAAATGAAGTATGCCTGGAGAGACGCTCTACAATAGAGCAAAATATTTAGATCACTAAACACTGCCTTACGTGTGTTCAATTCGCGCAAAGTGCCGAAATCACAGCAATGATCTTTATAGGGCTCAATAGATGAGTTCACGAGTCGTCGGTAACAGAATGACCTGTCTAGGACTACGCGTTTTCAATTAGACATCTATTGCGGCTATTGTTGGTCACGTATGCCTGAAACTTAGGCAGAATACAGCATTGTATCGTGCACATATGTGGACAGGAGTAATCAAACTTCGCCCTGTGATTGCCAATCACTGGCCAGTCCAGCGATACCTACGCCTGATTATTTAATTGCTATCGATGTAGCCGGCGACTCGGAAACTCGCTCTGAGGCCCCGAACTAATGTGTGTGGGCTTTATATCTCTACATTTTAAAATTCTTGTTTTATATGTAAATTTTAAAAGGCATGGGAAAAATATTCGTTTAACGATTTTATGATAATTTTAGGCTTTGAAAGCTTTCGTCATAAAAACGACCAATATTATAAAGTTGTGTTATTATTATTCTAAACTATTATTATAATCGTTAGAATATTTTGCTAGCGTTAGTCGTGTTGTTTGGTATTTCGGAGGATGCCATCTCGCCAGCACATCGACAGATATCGGACATTACTGCTATCTTGTCCACGGAAGTCGTAACTGTTAAAATAAATATAAAATATTGGCAAAATCTGTTAATTACGTCTGTAACAAACATGCAGTTCGCGTGAGCTATAGCTGCAGTAAAAAGAGACCTTGCTGTAACCTAGGCGGGGCTAAATATAACCTCATGAGAGTTTTTATCCGATAACGCCATTTATTTAGAGGTTTTTACTGTTACTAATTGAAAAATGAAGCGGATATTCGAAAAGATAACATCTGCTAAGAAACATCTTTGAGCTGGTATCATTATTTATTTGTCTTACACTATGAATTTAGAATTTCATAAAATAAATACACTAGAGTTCATCGGGTCGATCGTCGACTCTGTGTCCTACGCGACAATATAAGCACATGAAATCTGTCGGTTGTGCTGAGATGACGGATGGTAGCGCGCGAGTGTTGCACATTGCCTTGCCACCGCACTGTTCTTACACATACGTATATTTTATAGATAAGCCTCATACTTGTACGTTTTAATATACAATTATTTAGGGTGGGTGGACGTACTAGTTGCAAAACTATTAACGAAAAAACAATTTTGCAAAAAGCAGATTAGGTACCATAGGACTCGCATCAGCTTGGCCTTGGCCTTCTAGCGGGAACATGTAGCTGCAGATAACACAGACCTTTTTTTTTCAACGGACTGCGAGTTCTACTCTATTGCGAGGAGGTCCTGTCTGTCCATATTTTTTATTTTTGTTTTAGACGCATTCTGCGACTGGTGCGTCCACTTTTCTCGGTGTTGTCTATCAAACGTTTTTATTATGTGTGTACTTTAGCACCGCTTGCCTTTTTTAATAATGTTCTAATCTATATGTAATGTAAAATATAGAAATCTATGAATATTAAAATAATGATATTAATGCGTTGCAGTATTATATTTACTAGATATTATAAATTTGAAGCAATTATTATTATATAATCGATTGCAAATATTATTATTATATGTATTATTAAATTTTGGTATATAAATAGTTGTAGTTATATGCTGGTTTGCTTCAAATTAGTGCAATCATTCATTATTGCTAACTTATAGTGAAACATAAGATATTCCTTAAAAAAACTTTTAACTTTCCTAACATCTTCATTTGTATGAATGACTGCACTAATTTGACCCAATGTAAATCTATATGTTAAAAAATTATAATAAAATAATACCAGTGTGGCCAAATTTTTCATAGTTCAGCGGATTGTCGAGTCCGTGTCTGTGTCGTGTCGCGCCTGTAGATGTGGCGTCGAAGTTTGTCGCGCGACATCCCTTCGCATCTACCTCCTTACTCTGTGGCGGTCTGTGACTGCTTGTACAACCCTTGTTTTGGCTAAATCCTCTATTTTTATAAGCTGTTGTGAAATAAAGTAATAGTTTTTTACTTACACTGCCCATAAATTTTCTCAATTTTGTAAACATGTTTATTTTTGTAAGAATTACGCAAATAATAAATAATAGTGTTATCGGATGTGATATTTCAACGAAGTTATGGACGGTATTAAACGCTGTGTATATGTTTAGAAATACCCGTTTATAAGATTTTAAATTTCATGAATTAAGTCTTCTATTTTGTATCGCTGCATGTAATATTGTAGCTGTTGGAGCTACTCAAGGGACCCTGACGTATACCCTTGTTGTCATTCATAATAATGTTGTTGTATTGTCTATTTACGTGTCTATTAAACATTTTACATAACATTTAATAGTTTATCGATCGATGTTTATCAATATTTCGGCATTTTAGAAAAGAGAGAAGTAGCATAGTTGTATCGAATCTTTAGAATAGTTAGATATTGATAGTTTTATATTATTTTCTGGAATCCATAGCTTCTAGATAGTTGTATTTTACAGCGTGGATTATTTCTGTAAATAGCACTACGTGTCTTAAGATGTATCGATGTGTTCAAAACGTTTCGAATACTGCCGCTAAATATATCTGTGTGTAATCATAATACACGAAACTATGAACCGCATTCCAAACTGAATATATTTTTGTGCCTCAAATTAATTTCGGTTGAACAAATAAAACAAGTTTTTTCAATATACTCTTATTAATTTATTTTGTACCTTACACTTAGTTACATATTACAGTTCTATGGCTCCTACAGCTGCGCGGCTGTGACGATCATTTCAATAACTTGTATGAGCACCTGATTGCTATGGCCTTTATATATGTCGTCACATCCGCTCAGCAGTCTAGTAAGCCTAAGTCATAAACGTGAAGTTCGTACGTATATTTAGTCAGACTCTTGACGGCAAGTCAGAGTGTTGGCCACTCGAAGGCTTCTTCATACTTCCAGGTAAAGGTATTAAAGAAACTGAACTACTTTCCCCGTGAAACATGGGTCAACATATAAAAAAAAATTGGATCTCCCATAGTAAATCAATCAGCTGATCGGCGTTTTTGTATGGAAGGTCCTAATTTTTTCATACTTATATCGACCCATGTTCCATGGGAAAAGTTGTTCAGTTTCATGAGTGCCTTCCTTGACCTCGGTTCCGCTTGTTATACCCTTTTTGTTACTCCCTGTAGTATGTAGAAACCTTTAAGCTAAGCGTGTCACTCTGTATTTACGTATAGAAGGTAATGGTGATTGCACAGTTGCACATTATAATAATACTGAAGACTTGGTTGGTGCTCCCGCACGTAATAAAAGGATTTTTATTAATTAGTTGACCAAACTTTAAATCAAAGTATGTAAACTAAAGAAGTTCGTCAACTTAGCTCGGTGTATACAACTAAGTTCATTGTAACCGAATTCTTTCTCATTTTTCGCTACGATACGTTTATTTGGTAACGATGTACGGAGCGGGATCTTAGTTTCACGACACTATTGAGCATAGAGCTTTAACAAAGGCACATGGCAAATAGAATTAGTAGTTTCATCTTCTTTATAATACAAAAGTATTGGTATTCAGTTTACTTAGCTAATAATAAAATTAAAACAAATAATAAAAGCCCGGCAGTCTATTATCTACATAATACGTAGGTAGGATATGAAATTCTATAAAAAATCATTGAAAATATTGGGCTTAATTAAAGTCGTAATCGAAATAATTTCATAATTATCTGAATAACTCTTTACATCTAGCTATCGAAGTCTATTTGAGTCGTTCGTTATTATAAATACTTATAATCTACTATTTACACCTAAAATTATAAGGCACCATTAGGCATACATTTTGTATCCGATTCTTGCAGACCTCCTCCATTCGACCATTGACGGAAATTCAGTATAGTATTTTTTGAATACCAGAATTAGCGAGATGACATTATGCTCATTCATATCCCGTATTCAGCCAGCAAAAATGTTGTCAAAGTTTCTTATTTCAAGCGGGCGCGGGTGCTGCGACGGCCGGAGCGGGCGGCGCGGGGGGCGGCGGCTGCAGGCGCGGGGGCGGCGCTCTCGGGGGCGCCAGCACGCGGTGCGGCACCGCCACCGTGCGAGCGCCCACTTGTATCGCCACGTGGCCCCTCCGCGCCGCGCCCACCGCGAGCACGCTGTCGCCCGCGCGCAGCCGCACGCCGCCCTCCTCCCAGTCCACGGAGACCGTGCGCTGCTGCGGGTAGCCCAGCTTCACGCCGCCCGACACCGTGTACGCTCGCGATGGCGGCAGGGGCGGGGGACGCTCCTGGCAAGAAAAAAGAATTCTTGATGAGTGACGTGGTTCGGACAAACTTTAGCAATATTCACCTAAAAAAGGTCTACTACTAGTCCCATGCATGGGTATTTGATCTCTTTTCTAAATAGATCCTGCATCCTGGTCACGGGGCACCCAATTGTAATACATATCCTGTCAACAAATCCTGGTCACGGGGCACCCAATTGTAATACATATCCTGTCAACACATCCTGGTCACGGGGCACCCAATTGTAATACATATCCTGTCAACACATCCTGGTCACGGGGCACCCAATTGTAACGAATGACCTACCAAGACCTAATAAAACCTGGTTAAGATTCACCAAATTGTAGCGAGTGTCCTCACATTATATCCTGCAAACGTCAAAATACATATCCTGGTCATGGAGGAAACATCACAACTTTTATTTACAGTGCAACCTGGATTTAACCAGAAATGTTTGAATTATGTTTTGACGTTTTGTTGTTCTAGATTGACACTCGTCTAGTATACAGGGTGTTAGGAAAAGTACTGCGTTCCTTTTGAGCGATTAACCAGCACATGAAACTAAACAACTTTCCCCAAGAAACATAGTTCGAAATATGCAAAGAAATTTTGGACCTCCCATACTAAGTGTGTCGGCCGGCCGGGTCAGTTTGTATGGGAAGACCATTTTTTTTTTCATATTTCGGCCTATGTTCCCTGGGGAAAGTTGTTCAGTTTCATGGGCTGGTTCATCCCTCGAAAGGAACGCAGTATTTTTCCTAACACCCTGTATTACCTCCATGTCCTGGTAAAGCTTCAATTTCAATGTGCATGCATACTAACCAGGTCGAGGCCGAACAGTGAGCAAGTCTTCTTGACGAGCTGCGGGTCGCACTTGTCTTGTGGGTCGGGCGGCGGCGTGCCGGCGATGGGCGCGGGGCGCGGCCGCGCGGCCGGCGGGGGCGCCGCTGGTTGGGCCGCGCTGGCCGGCTGCCCGACGGGGCGCAGCGCGCGCGCGCGGTGCCGCCGCCACGCTGCCTGGATGCACTCGGCCGCCGCTTGCCGCCGGGCGCGGCGCATTCGTTCCAGCACCTGTAAGAGGTAAAGAGTTCTTCAGTTTGGGGTCGTCCACAAATTACGTAACGCAAAAATCACAAATTTTTGACCCCCCCCTCCCCCCACGTAACGGGACCGTAACGCTTGGTCATGACCCCTCCCCCTCTCCCCTTTCCGTTACGTAACGCTTATTTTGTAATATTTTTCAGTTCATTTTTAGTGATAAAGCAATTAATCATTTTTTAGACAACTTGCAATTTTTTCTACAATTAGACTGAATTTGAAGCTGCGAATTTCGGCTCTAGTACTGGTGACGCCTCTTCCTTCTGAGCTACTGCGGCTCAATCATTGTCTGCGAAATTATATAGTGTATGTATGTTTGTAGGCTAATAACGCGTGGCAATGAATCTATTTACAGGGAGAGTTTTGCAACTAGTTCCCAGCAATTATTTTTTGGTTCCAGTTTGTGTTATGTAGCCAAAACGATGAAAACCTGCTACAAATAGGATATAAAATTTACTTACGCACGATTAAGCCGCAGTAGCCCAGATGGAAAAGGTATTGTCAGTACTACTTTCGATAGTCGTACGTTCAGATCCTGCCTTTGGCAGTTTTTTTTTAATAATTTCTAAAGAATTGCATTCCTGACACTGACACCAGAAGTGTTTTATAAGTTTGTTATACAATTAATTTGGTAATATCTGAATTAGGTATAAAAAATACATGAAAAAATCTTTAAAAAAGCGTTACGTAATGCTTGACTCTGACCTCCCCCCTCCCCCATAGTAACGGGACCGCCCCCCCCCCCCCCCTCCCCTCTAAGTGCGTTACGTAATTTGTGGACGACCCCTTTCATCGTTCATTTCAGTCAAAATTTCAAGTTACTAGTTACTGTAGTTACTGTATTTTTAAGATATCGGTGCTTTCTGCAACAATGGGCGTAACCACCATTCCTTCCCCTATCAATCTAAGTATATGGGTAAAAAATAATAGAATAAGACTGCGTTGAAATTGAATTTTCAATGGTATGGTGGTTACGCCCTTTGTTGCGGAAAGGATCGATATGGCATGGTTGAGTAGAGTTTCATAATGGTACAAACCTGTCGCATGCCTTCGCTGAGGAAGACGTGCCTGGCGCCGATGGCCCAGCGCACAGCCGCGGGCGAGGAGGGCGCGGGCGGCGCGGCGGCGGCCTGCACAGCGCGGAGCACCGCCGCGCACGCCGCCGGCGCGTCCCGCTCCGCCCCCGCGCTCGCCCCCCCACTGCCCCCGCCGCGCCGCCACAGCGCGCGGTACCGACCGCCGAACGCGCGGAAACGCATGCGGTGCGGGTACCCGCTCGCCATCAGCTGCGCCGTCTCCAGGATTTGTAGCGATCGGACCTGAACAAAGAGTGTTCGTAATCTTCAAGACAGTGAATTGCAATCTTTTCGTTAATGTTAATGATGTGTGCGTGTAGCATCCACACAGATTTATGCTAATCACATCAGCATCCCAAGATTTGAAGTTGTCGTGCTGATTCTTCTGTACCTGATCGACATTGCAAGGTCGCGATGGTGTTTATTAGATCAGCTAAATTACTATTAGGTATGTCGAAGATCAGGAGTCTATTCAATGTGCGGTAGCGGCTAAGACAATTGCCTTCCCTAGTCCACTCAGCGTATTTCGTAAATCGCGACGTAGATTTTGGACCTCGGCTGAATATCTGTCGTCTATGGTCAACCGCATGGTGGCGGTGATAACTCCTAATGCAAACGGTCATATAACATAGCCAATTCCTTTGCTACATGATTTTGGGTTCTAACAAAACATGTTGCGCCGACCCCAACTGATTTAGGATAAGGGCAGGAAGATAATGATGAGTCTATTCAATGTGAAATGCGTTACCTGTTTAGCTACAGTTTGTCTCTCAAACAGCATGGGCGTCTCGGTGTTATTGGCTCTCAAGCACCGCACGAAGTGAGGTCGCGCGTGCACGAGCGTCCGCAGCAGGTTGTCGAGGCGTGTGTGGAAGTCCTGTGTGAGGGTGGACGACGGCGCTTCGTCCAGAGCAGCGGCTACTGTCGGTGAAGCTCGGAACTGAGCGCCCGTCGGACCGCCGTGCGCTGCTAAAGCCTGCAACAGGAGATCACGTTTTAGGAGTTTGCAGTCAGGCTCATTTATTTAAAGGCAGCGGATGTGGCGCAGTGGTTAGTAAGACTGACTGTGACGCAGAATGTTCCGGGTTCAATTCCCGATGGGGTCACTCACAAAGTTGATATTTATCACTGTTGTGAATTTGTTCCCAGTCTGCTTAGGACATTGGAGGCTAAATCGCCTGACTGTCCGAAAAGCAAGATGGTTTCATCCTTCGGATGGGCACGTTAAGGCGTCGGTCCCGGTTGTTGTCTATGATCTTGATCAGACATATGTCGCAGCCAACTGGTTAAAAACGCTGTGTAATTAAACAACTAGTTCTTTAATCAAACGCCGCCATCTAACCAAACAACTAGTTCACTGGCTGAATTTTGGAGCATTCCAAACGTTCAACACAGCAGCGGATAGAAAACCCGCTGTTTAATTGAATAAGTACGTTTTTTTGCCACTGCGGCGCTAGAGTCGGTTTGTTTACAAGATGGCGTCAGCGGCACAAAAATTAAGACCGTATTTTGTTATTTTATGTAAAAAAACAGTAATTAGCGTCATCAGTGCTGTTTCATGGTTATAAGTGATGGAGGCGCCTACGGGGGAAACGTCTGAACAAAAATTCAAACAGTTGTTTGAAGAAACTCTGCGAAATTATGAAATCCAACATCAAGGTAATTTTGTTGTTATTACACGAATATTGAGCTATTAAATGTTTACTAAACTGTCACAAACCTAATAAAACATGGGTAATTCGTTACATAATCATTCAATTTGCAGTATCTACTAATTTTCGATGAAAATAAAGTGATGTGAACGTAGGTACTTACAAAGTATAAAGCCCTATGCAAACTGCAGCGGGATTCCGATGGGTACTTGGGTAGCGTAGTGGAAGTGGAACTCAATCGCTTGACAATATGTACCAGTCAACAATACCGCGTACCCACGTACAGAGCTGGTTCCGCTCTGGTTTGCATAGCTCATGCTCGGGGCTAGACTGTAGGGGAGACTGGGGTTGCTTGCACTAGGGCCATACTACAAATGACACTATTTCAAAATTTTCTTAATTAGGGTGGTTTCACTGGTTGAGGTGTATGAAAGGGGTTGCTTATAAATAGAAAAAAATTACCCTCTCCTTTCCCCCTCCACAACCGGCTCTGTACCCACGTACAGAGCCGGTTCCGCTCCGGTTTGCATAGCTCATGATCGGGGCTAGACTGTAGGGGAGACTGGGGTTGCTTGCACTAGGGCCATACTACAAATGACACTTTTTAAAAAAATTCTTAGTTAGGGTGGTTTCACTGGTTGAGGTGTATGAAAGGGGGATGGGTGTAAAAAGAAGAATATGCCCTAATACACATAGTTACCCTAGCAAATTGAACGTTAGCCAGTTGGCTAACCGTCATACAGCTGTAGTGTAGAACGTTATCTTCAACCACTTAGCTGATGAATGTTTAGTTGTTTGGTTAGATGGCGACGTTTGATTAAACAACTAGTTGTTTTATTACACAGCGTTTTTAACCAGTTGGCTGCGACATATGTCCGGCGGTCGTTACACAACCACGTCAGCGGTCTGGAAGTAGGCGGTTGAAAAACTCTGACACCAGGGTTTATCGGGTCGTTTGACTTGTCCCACTGCAGTGCATGTGCAGATCGGAAGTTCCTCTTGAAAAGAGGCATATGTTTTAAAGGGTCATATTATATTAGCGAACCTTGAGCTCGGCGCCGAAGAGATGCGTGGCGAACCCGAACTCGCAGGCTCTGGTGTCGAAGGCGGCCAGCAGGTCGTCGGGCACGGCGTCGCGGTTGTGGTCATATTATATTAGCGAACCTTGAGCTCGGCCCCGAAGAGATGCGTGGCGAACCCGAACTCGCAGGCTCTGGTGTCGAAGGCGGCCAGCAGGTCGTCGGGCACGGCGTCGCGGTTGTGGTCATATTATATTAGCGAACCTTGAGCTCGGCCCCGAAGAGATGCGTGGCGAACCCGAACTCGCAGGCTCTGGTGTCGAAGGCGGCCAGCAGGTCGTCGGGCACGGCGTCGCGGTTGGCTTCCAGGAAGTCGCTGGCGTCGTACGACACCTCCCCGCAGTAGTGCCGCACCGCGAACCGCCGCGGGTGCGGGGGCCGCGCTTCACAGAGACGAGGGTGACCGCTAAACAGAAGAAACGGTGCACGTTAACTGTCATTCCGCACTATTTTGAAAAATTGAAATAAGAAGATGGACTGTCTACCATTTTTTGGAAAACTTGCAAATTTTTCCATCTTGGGCAGGATTTGAACCTGCGACCTTCGGCATCTGTACTGCCGACGCCACTACCAACTGGGCTACCGCGGTTTTAATCTAACCTGCGAAAGCTCCATCTACCGGAATAGTTTTTGCAACTAATTCCCAGCGACTAATTCATTCTTTGCAGATTGAATGTAGTCAAAGCGATGAAAACCCGCGATAAATTGAATACCAAATTTTTAAGCACTTCTCGTGTTAGGTATACAATTTTTGGAAAACTTGCAAAACCGCCGCAGGTTCAAATACAGCCTGCGAAATTTTGCAAGTTTTCCAAAAATTGTATACCTAACATGAGAAGTGTTTTAAAATTTGACCACCATTTCTTGAAAAGTGCTAATTAATGATACGTACCGGTGAGCCGCTTTGATTCTAGCGACATACTGGTCGGGGGAACCTCGCGCCGCGCATTCCGCGTCCAGCGCAGCTAGTAGCCCGCCGCGTAATGATGATACCAGGTCTATGCAAGGCACGTTATCCACGTACTCCACCTGAAAAAATACCGGTAGTTTTTGCTAATTTGTCAAGAATTTACTATTTAAATGAAAACACCGTAGAAATAGATTAATTCTTACCTCAAGCGCACAAGCCACACCTTCTTCCCGACAGGACTCTGCCGAGGACTTGAACACGTGCGTGTTGTAGAAGTGCTGCATGGTCTCGGCGCAGAGGTTGGCGCAGAGGTGCTCGAGCCGGCTCGGCGCCGCGTCCTCGAACCCGAACATGTCGAGGATGCCCACGAACCCGTCAGTCGCGTGCCGCACCGCGTCGTTCAGCACCGCCATCGACTTGGCCCCCGCGCGACCGCGCCCGCCATTCGTTGACGCGCGACGCGAAGCTGCATCTTGATTGTGCACTGATTCGTTGGAATCTGAAGACAGCGTTCCTAAGGTAGATCCGAGGCGTTTCAGTGAGTTGGCTCTCCGCACGATCGTTGCTACCGTCCGGCAGTACAAGGCCTTGGCGAGAGCATCTCTAGCGGCGACTGCAGCGGCGGGAGTGGCGGGCGCTCTGACGGGAGTGCGAGCGTTACGGGGTGGTGCTCGTGACGTCAATCCACGCAGCAGTGCTGGTGCTGGCACGCCTAGCAGCGATGCGGCGGCCGCTAGTTCTGCTTCTGCCGCCGGCTCGGCGATGCCGTCTGCACCCTCCGTGAACTGTACATTTCCGAGCAGCAGGACGGCGGCCAACACGCGCACCACGTCTAGGAAGGGTATGCCGAGGATCCCGAGGCAGGTCTTCCAAGCGTGGAAGCGTGCCGCGTCCTCCGGGTCCGGTCGCCTATGTTGAGGTGATGCAAGATACCTGCGGAGTACACAACAAATCAGTGTTTTTGAAGCTTCATGTATTCGTTTACCAGTTCCTGTGATGATTGTGTGATGATCTACCTGAGGTCTTGCGGCGAGTACCCGTCAAGATGCAGCGCGGCGCGTTCCTCGGCCGTGAGGCCGGCCAGCAGCTGGTAGAAGATGTGGTAGTTCCGCTCGCCAGGCGGCGGCCGCACCACGCGCGTCTGATCCAGGAAGTAGCAGTGGATCTTCGTGCGGTACAGCGCGCCATCCGTCACTTGCACCTCGATGAAGTGACCCTGAAATAACAAAGATATTTTTTGAAATTAGTCTTAGCCAGCGCAAGGATCTCGCTTTGAACTCATTAACGTAAACCCTCCTGGAATGTGTCAATTCATCTTTAAATCCATCTCCATGGCTAAAACTTCCTCGTTGTTGCTACGTTTACTTACAATGCGGCTGGAATGTGAGTTGGCGGGCGTGGCGGCGGCTCCCAGCGCTCGCAGCACGGTGAACGCGGCTGCCAGGTGCTTGAACGCGTCGGTCTCGGGGCCGCCGCCCGCCACGTCGAACAGCCGCCGCAACAGCACCATCGACGCGTACGTCTTGCCCGACCCTGATACGCCTGTGGACGAAAAAATACAGGTTAATGCGTTTTAAAGTTACTGTAGCTGAGCTGTGTGTGTCAATACAGGACAGAGCTTGTATTCTCCTTAGTTTGGCTTAGATCAAGATCTTTTTACGTGGGTAAGTTCTGGGCCGAGGCGGTGTAGTGTCTGCTATCGACACGCTTAGAAGAATGGTTAGTGCATCAGCTTCACACCCTCGAGTGTCAGTTCCCTCGTCTTCTGTGGTCTTATCATTCCGGTTTTCTTTTGCTGTCAATACTCACCGGAGAGTATGATAGCCTGCGGGTAGCCGGTGTCGGCCTGGTGCCTCACAGCCGTATGGACGAGCCGAGCCAGCTCCGGCCGCTGCGCACGCGCCGCCGCCAGCGTCAGTGCATTGCCTGTATCCGTGTAGCCGTTTACCGCTATCAGGATCGGGCCGATCCACGTCTGCAATGGAAATATATAGAAATCGTCAGAATAGAAGAGCAGCGTCGTAAATAAGACAGGTTCAAAATCTTGTACGTAGGTATTGTTACTTAGAAAGAGGTTGTGGAAGTGGTCGTTCTTCATGTCGAACATCACTGCAGGCAGGCACAGAATATATTGCAGGCCAAACCACTTGATTGACCGAGAAGAAAGATGGTTCCGTGTTTCGAAGGGCACTTTAAGCCATCATCGGTCTCGGTTGCTGTCTATGATTACTTAAACGGTGGTCGTTTCGTTACACAAACATGTCAGAGGCCTGCTACGTGACGTTGTAGTAGGTGGTGGTAAAGCTTTGATAGGGTTCATTGGGCCGTTGGACAACTCTGTGTCCCACACAGGATAGAGAGACAGATTTCAAATACTAGCTGAATTTGGAGCAAGACAGGATCAGTGAGTGAAGAAAAGACACGTTTTGGAGGTCAAGAACTATTATGGCTCACTAAGCCAGCGCAAATAGGTAGTACTTATAGTTCCAATGTAGTTCTTTGAACATCTTTAAATAATTTGTAGTAATGGGTACTTACATAGAACTTGTTATGGTAGAACCTAGCCTGCAGCGCCCTGACGACAGCATCTTCGGTGAGGGGCCCACGCAGATGTATCAGGTCGTCGACGTCGGAACCCTGCCCAGCTTGGATGCTGGCGGTGTTTGTGGCGGTCGCGGTCGCCGTCGCCGTAGGGACGGTCGTCGCTGCTGCACTGCGCCATCGCGTGTCTGCGGGAAGATAAACAAACATGATAAAGATTTTGGATAAGAGCAAGGAATAGCAAGACAAATTTGCGAAGAGACATAAATAGTAACTACTATAACCACAGGAATTTTTTATTTCTGAGAGCATCTATCTCATCCCTGGTAGAGCTGAGGGAGGCCATTATGATATATGCAGACACAGTTCAAAAATGTAAAGTCAGTGTCATACGGCTCGTCTTGCATTGCATCTTAAGCTTGGGTTGTTCTTGTATAGTTGGCATGGTGCTATACCTGGCGGAGGTGGTTGTGGGGGAGCGGGAGGCGGATGATGGTGCGGCGCTCTCGGCGGCACCGCGGGCTGCGGCGTGCCGGGCTTGGCGGGCGCCTGGCTGCTGGCTGCTGCTGCCGCGGGGGCTGCGGTGGCAGGAGGCGCGGGGGGCTGCCCCGGCGGCGTCGCGCCCACGTGCAGGTGGTTGCGGAGCGTCACCAGCTCCGAGCTGAGGCTGAGCAACCGGCGCTGCAGGTGCACCGCCTCGTTCGATGATGAAGCGTCTGAAATACATTTCAAAAACTTATTATTGTCGTATTCAAATAGAGTATCTTTTGGGATGCTGATGCGTTTTAGGTTGCGCGTTGCAGCCACGCAATGTGACTATGCTTGCGGGGTTGCTAATTGTAACTTGTAATGCCGGCTCGCTCAAAAGAACATTCCACAGAACATACGAACCAATCAATTCTCAATTGAAGGCGTTCGTTTAGCTAAGGTAGTTGTGGAATTCGGAAGTGAGTTAGCTATAATAATAACAGAAGCCGGCGGGCATCGCGGCCTGCCCCGCCCTCGACCCGCACTCGCCCCGCACCCGTCCCGCAAACGGCCTTAATTGGAGTCATCGATCTCGAATGAAGTTTACAACTCATACATAGCACCTTAACACATCTATGCAGGTGCGTGAGTGCTTTAAAACTTTAGGAAGTAGACAAAAAAATTGGTGGAAAAGACAAGAGAATATTTAATGCAGAAGCGTCGAGAGAGAGCAATCCCATTTATGATCGTAATAGAGAGTAAATAGAGTCAGACAAAAGAAGGAAGCAAATAAATAATGCACGAACAAAGCCACATCATTAGCTAGGGAACCAAGATAAAGGAAACAATTACCTAATCTGTAATAGGCACCGTAAGATGTTCATTTGCGAGATGAACTAAAACCTACCTAAAGGTGGATATCATTTATGTTAACAGAATACATAATTTAAGAATGAATACCATAAAAGTCGATAGATACGCGTAAGGCTGTCTTCTTGTATCAAGCAAAAAACCTAAAAGCAACGAGTGGAGGGAGCCCACCCTGTGACTGATAAATAAGGAAAACACGAAAACATCGAAATTCTCAGGAACAGGTATTCTTTTTTCTCTGTTTAATAAGCGTGAGATAAAAGGGACAGCGTCTGTGAGCATTCCGAGCCGGTGCAGGCGATGCTAACGTTCACGGGACCGAATGATCACCTGATTATATTATTATAGTGGTGTAGAGGCGTGGGAGGGGGTGGTGAGCGCAGTGCGGGGGGTGGGGCGGTGGGGGGCGACCGGTCGCCGCGTGCAGCGCCGCCGGATGACTCTCGACCTTGCACACCCACCACACGGTCCCGTCTGCCTCGCCACGTGGGAACGTCCAAAAACCTTTTTATTGGCGCAGCCGAAGGACACGAGCGCGCAGCTTCCATCCGCTTTTGGTGAGTGAAATGTTTTGAGAAAGTCTCTCACGCCACGTATAGGTAACATTCTAGTGCTTTGTGAACGAATGCTGAAGGAATATTCTCTATTGCAAGTCGACGGCGCGGCGCACGCGCTGGCCGACGGTGAAAGGGGGACACTCGCGACTCGCGATCCTCGAGCGAGAGGTGCTATTAGAGCTCGTCGGGTAATAGAGGCCATTATACCGACAACAGACAACTCAGGTCATCTAACTTTAGCAAAGCTTTTGTGCCTTCATGTTATACACATAATACACAAGTTTCTATCATATAATTTTTATCCTCAACCAGGCTGACCAGGCTGAGCTAGCATTTTCTTACATACTTTTGAATAGACGAGCTGGCGAGTGCAAGGTACCTCATGCGAAGGTAACAAACAATGCTAGTTGCCGGATTTATTTTACTGTAATCTGGAAGAGATGGCGCCAAGTTTATGCAGAGATGCAAAAAGAAAAAGATTATGAACTTACTAGCTGTTACCTACGGCTTCGCCCGCGTACTCATAGGGATCAATCAGTTGCGTATTCTAAACGACACATCGTAAGGCGAAAAACTGGGATGGCCCTAAAATCATAGACAGGAAAAGATTTTTTCCGGGATAAAAAGCAGTCTATTTTAATCTCCAGCCTTTCATCTAACTGCACACCCAAAAAAACTGCGTGATATAGCTGCATGATATTCATCTATGTATGTAGTATGGATGTATTCTCATTCTAAACAAAAATCGGTTTTCCAATGGGAAAAATATGTTTTTCCGGGATAAAAAGAAGCCTGTCACTCTCCAGCCTCTCACCTAACTGCAGACCCCAAAAAACTGCATGATGTTGCTCTGTTGTGACGTGAAGGAAGGAGAAGCAAACAAACAAACAAACACACTTTCGGATTTATAATTAAAAAGTATGGAAGTATGGACAATTAGTTGCGTATTCTAAACGACACATCGTTAGGCGAAAAACTGGAAGGGCACTAAAATCATAGATAAGAAAATCTTTTTTTTTTTCGGGATAAAAAGCAGTCCATTTTAATCCTTTCATCTAACTGCACACCCAATAAAAACTGAACGATATTCATCTATGTATGTAGTATGGATGTATTCTCATGCTAAACGAAAATTGGTTTTCCGATGGGAAAAATATGTTTTCCGGGATAAAAAGAAGCCTATGTCACTCTCCAGCCTCTCACCAAACAGCAAACTAAAAAAAAATTGCATGATGTTGCTCTGTTGTGACGTGAACAAACAAACACACTTTCGCATTTATAATATTAGTATGGAACTTATGAAAGTATGGATATTGATGTGATTCTTTGTGGAAACTGGAAGAGATTGTACCAAGTTTCTGCAGATATGCAAAGAGGAAACTTTATGATTGTATGTGGTTCTCTATGCAAACTGGAAGAGATGGCACCAAGTTTCTGCACAGATGCAAAAAATAAAAATATTGTGAACTTATGTGGTTCTCTATGCAAACTGGAAGAGATGGCACCAAGTTTCTGCACAGATGCAAAAAATAAAGATATTGTGAACTTATGTGGTTCTCTATGCAAACTGGAAGAGATGGCACCAAGTTTCTGCACAGATGCAAAAAATAAAAATTGTGAACTTATGTGGTTCTCTTTGCAAACTGGAAGAGATGGCACCAAGTTTCTGCACAGATGCAAAAAATAAAGATATTGTGAACTTATGTGGTTCTCTATGCCAACTGGAAGAGATGGCACCAAGTTTCTGCACAGATGCAAAAAATAAAGATATTGTGAACTTATGTGGTTCTCTATGCAAACTGGAATAGATGGCACCAAGTTTCTGCACAGATGCAAAAAATAAAAATTGTGAACTTATGTGGTTCTCTTTGCAAACTGGAAGAGATGGCACCAAGTTTCTGCACAGATGCAAAAAATAAAGATATTGTGAACTTATGTGGTTCTCTATGCAAACTGGAAGAGATGGCACCAAGTTTCTGCAGAGACTCAAGTTTTTCGTAGTTTGGATGCTGAAGGTAAATATAACCTTAGATCAAATGCTCAACTATTTCAGACCGATTTATACCTGTAGGTACTGTACATCTGGGCATGTGGACGTCTCCTAATCGGCCTATATGCCATCTACCTATTGCCATACTCACCACGTTTGGCAGATAGATTGGCGAGCGCAGTGCAAGATATTGCATTTACAGGGAACGCTGCTGCCCATTCCCTGGGTGATTAGGCTATTCTAAGCCGGCATCGATGTGTATGTTTATCGACAAATTATCGCTGGAGTAGCTGTAGCAGTCTACATGCAGTGGGAAGAGTATGTGTACTTGATACATTATCCCGAGCTAGTGTGCGCGCGTGCGCAAAAAGCTGCGCGTGCGCGGAATGCCAACCGCCGCCGCGCGCCGCGCGCCTCGCGCCGCGTGTCGGCGGTCGGCGCTGTCGGCGCGGGCGCAGCGGGTGCACGGCTTTTACTTTCCTCGGCCGATGGCTGCAATGCAATCGCAATCACATCCTGCTCAGAACAAACTTAAATAAACTTCTCGATAATTTTAATCGGTAATAGAAAACTGTAAGCGCCTTCATTCGGTAATGAAACAATTACAGTTTTACTTCCAAAGTTATTCCTCGTTTATAACGATCATGATTTGACCTCTACTTCGAAATTGCAAACGCTCTTGCGTGCCACAAAAGCATTTATTGTTACGTAGTTTATGGCCGATGTGAAACATGGGTGCTAACAACATAATCGACCTAACAATGCAACAGAAATGCCTATTACCTGCCTTTAGAAATTACAAATGCCGTGAATAGAAAACATATTGTGATGCAAATCCGGCTCAGTTGATCCCACGAGAACTTGAGAACATGCTCTTTATAACGGGAGGCTGCGGTTTTCTACATTATGAGGAAGAGAGCGGATTAACCGGCCCTCGTTTGCACAAAGGCTCACCGACACATTTAATAACAAGAAGAGTCAGTGACACGCACGATGCTATCTCCGCATGCTCGGAGCCTGATAGACCTGTTCGTTGACGGCCGCGGGGAGAAGCGCGGGTTATCTTGTCACAGCCGACTCAGCCGAGTGAGATGTAGCCGCGGACACGCGTCATCTAACGACAGTACGAGCCAGGGCTTGATGTAAGAACTAAAGTACTTGCGATGCTACACCGAGGGCAGTGGGCGAGGGCGACCGGCGGCGGCGGCCGGCGCAAAAACGCGCATCAGCACGCGGGCGCGCACGCGGGAATGCGAGCATTAGTGCCCGCCATCAAGAATGCTATGGACTTTAAATTGCATATTGCATAATTGTTGATGCTCTCGTCGTGTGTTTAAATTTCAACAACCGTAGCATCGCCACAAAAACTAATGAAAAGTTTACTTTCCATCATCGTCGTGGAATGTAGAGCGGGTAAAAACCAAATTACGTCTTTATCCCCATATTAAAACATCCCCAGCTGATCGACATGACTGTGCTATAAATATAAATGAGCCAGTTAATCTTGTTCTAAGAATAATCCAGCACGTGATAAATACCTACCAGCTGAGCAACGGCCAACTAGTCCAGAGCGCTCCGGTGCGCGTTGATGTCTTTTCAATGTGCGTAGCGTGTGATCGCTACAGATTGCTTTCGTAGTAGTGTTGATAAGTATTTAAAAGCTTTATAACGCTAATGTTATTGCGTGCGTAGTGGTACTCGACTTACTTACTTAGTGGTAATATTTTCTCTTTCTTTTTAGCCATTAATTTTCATATTGATATACATACCGGGAGTAACGGAAAGGGTATAACAAGCCGAAAGGAGGTCAAGGTACTCATGAAACTGAACAACTTTCCCCATGGAACATGGGTCGAAATATGAAAAAAAAATTTGGACCTCCCATAGTAAATCAATCAGCTGATCGGTAATTTTGTATGGGAGGCCCAAATTTTTTTTTCATATTTCGACCCATGTTCCATGGGGAAAGTTGTTCAGTTTCATGAGTACCTTGACCTCCTTTCGGCTTGTTATACCCTTTCCGTTACTCCCGGTATAAGAACACTGTGTGATAGAAAGAAGATGTAGATTTTTATGCAGTCAAGTGCTGCTAATAGTCATGGTCCTTAGCAAAAAAATACTGTTTTGCCGGCACAGTTGATGCCGCTTTGCTCAGTGATACTAGGGACCATTGTGAATGATTCCATCCGAGGAAATGAAAAATCCGTCCACTGGATTTCAAGATGGCGGACGTTCGTTTTTTTGTATGGCACTAAAAAAATAATTCTTCTGGAGCCCATCGTGTGGGGTATCAAATGAAAGGGCTTCACAAGACGATTTCAGAAATATATCGTTTTATTACATCGCAGCTGCCCTCTTAGAAAAAAATCAAGTAAAATTTTTAAAAGTAGTCAAAACATGCCAAGTTTGAGGTCCAGTAGGTACAAAATGGCTGACATAATAGTTTCTTAAAATTATGCCAAATGATCCATCATACCCTGAACTCTAACGTGACGAAAGGAATTTCGAAAATAATAAGATTTAATGTATATTTTGCAATGGAAAGTAGATCATTGGGAACTGCAGTAGGTTAGTAAGAACTGCTTGTGCGCCTCCATAAATGTTTAAAATGCAATTCTTCTCATGATTGCTGTTACACTTTAAGCTAGATTATGATGTCCCGGATCATTTTGAATGTGCGGGCACGGTTGTGCCCCCGCCAAGTCGAGTAAAAAGCGGCTTTGCCGTACCATATTTCTCTTAAAGCAGTTTCAGCCAAAGATGAGACCCCTTTAACGATATCTCCTTATCTTATCTTATTAAGCCTATAAACGATTATGTTGGATAAAAATTGAAATATTTCATTTAAATATAGAAGCTCTAAATAGAGTAAAATACTTAAGTGTTAAGTTTATGAATAAAAAAAACAATTAATTATGTGATTCTATGTAAATACACAATATTACCATTTTAAATTTACAACGAAACAGCATTCGTTGCAGTTTTAATTGTAGAATCTTGTTAGTGTTTAGTGTATAAATATGAAATACAATGATGCTACAGTTATTTTGTACCGACCGACGACGTCGTGTATTGCACAGCTTTTCTGGTGGAGTGGCGAACTTAGCTGTCTTTAACAAAATATATCTTGCAAGTATATGATTATTTGTTTATGCAATTATTTAATTTCGGTCGCTCAAATACGCCATATTCTTAAATTTTTAGATGTAAGGTTATTTTTCTTTGATGCTGTGTCTTTTAGTATGGGCTGTTAAATAGGGCCTATTGGAACGACCATACTCTAAGTCAATATTTTATGTACGAAATCTCTAATTTTTTTGCGGTAGATGTAGATGTAGTGTTGAGATGTGTAGTGGTGATACTTGCTTGTTTTTGAGTTGTGTTGCAATGGTATCTCATATCTTTACATAAGGTTTTTTTGATCTCTCTTCATTCATACCTATAGGTACATTTCATTTAAAAGTTAGAAGTTTCATGGTCGGTCGAATTAGTACCGGATTTAAGGGAATTAATTGTTTTTTTTAAATATTCAATGTGTATTCTTATGACTGTTTGGGTCCTGTTTGTTTTAACACAGGTTTCAAATGTTACCCAAAATATCGTTGTTCGGGTGTTCTAAATTGGCCTGAACTGTTTCGAGAGAAACATTTATATTTAATTAAATCATTTATTGTACACAAAAACAAATACAGGACAAATACAAAAATAAAAACGTCACAGCAGGCAATACTTATTTCTAACAAGAATTTTTCTTACAGCAGGCCTAAAAGTATTCATGAGTAGAGCAATATGGTACCTATGGCAAATCCGCTTTTTACTCGTTTTGTTGGGGGCACAACCGTGCCCGCACATTCAAAATGATCCGGCACATCATAATCTAGCTAAAAGTGTAAAAGCAATCATGAGAAGAATTGCATTTTAAACATTTATGGAGGCGCACAAGCAGTTCTTACTAACCTTCTGCAGTTCCCAACGATCTACTTTCCATTTCAAAATATACATTAAATCTTATTATTTTTGAAATTCCTTTCATCACGTTAGAGTTCAGGGTATGGTGGATCATTTGGCATACTTTTAAGAAACTATATGTCAGCTATTTTGTACCTACTGGACCTCAAACTTGGCATGTTTTGACTACTTTTAAAAATGTAACTTGATTTTTTTCTAAGAGGAAAAGTGAAATGTATTAAAGCGATATATTTCTAAAATTGTCTTGTGAAGCCCTTTCATTTGATACCCCACACGATGGGTTCCAGAAGAATTATTTTTTTATTGCCATACAAAAAAACGAAGGTCCGCCATCTTGAAATCCAGTGGATGGATTTTTCATTTCCTCGGGTGGAATCATTCATAATGGTCCCTAGTATCATTGAGCAAAGCGGCATCAACTGTGCCAGCAAAACAGCTTTCGGGTGATATTTGACCGTACCCGCTTAGACTATAAATTAGGAAGTTATTATAGCCGAGCAAACTTGGTACGTCAGTTGTTGGAAGTGTTTAAATAAAACGGAATAAAGTCAGCCTCAAGGGAATCTGAATCTTCAATAACCTCACACAGAGAAAATACACTCAACAATAGGTACCTGATCTCGGCTCAATTTGCGAGACCTGTTGTTTGTTTTTTCCGAGTAAATAAGAAAGGGTCGCCTTAAAGGTAAAAGAGAAGGTGCTCTAGATGAAATGGAATGGAATGAAGGGCGCTCACTACTCACTACCTGTCGATCTGTCAGTAAAAGTTGAACACGACACCAGTTCCTTGTTTATTTATCGATGTGATGAGCTACGAGAGCTTTTATTCGTTTCGTCAAATTGAGATTTTTTTCCAAATCAAAGTTTGATTAACGTTTTTTGTTGTGCACATACCTACTCAAGTACATGTATTGCAGACGCGTTTAGGTAGGCAATATGCACAAGGCAGAGCAAACGGTAGTTCAGGTTTTCTATATTCGTTTGAAATAAATTTATATTAGAATCCTAAAAGGTTGTCGTACGGACACTTCTGTACCTGATGATCCGAAAAGAAGGAGAAACAACCAAGACATTTCGCCATCGGTACTTCGAAACTCATCGCTTCAGCTTAAATGCTGACTAAGTATTTTAATTTATATTGCTTTGTGTTATCTTATCGGCCGAAAATTGAAACTAACCCAGTAGTCAGCCCTTAACACTCATAAGATGTAGATTGTAGAGTGTTATCCGTTCTAGCCAACTTTGCAATATTATCCAATCCACACTAGGTTGTTTACTTGTTTGCCAGCGTTTGTCGGTTCAGGTAACAGGTTGTTGGTGCGGGGAGGAGAGGGAACAATTAGTCGAGCGGTTGGTTTGTTTCTGCCGCCAGCCGACAGCACCACAGGCCTGCGAGCCGCCGTTGGGTGGCTGTTACATTGCTGCCAAAAGTGCCCGAGTCGGTATACATTTCTGGTTGTTATATGGACATCATTACTATAAACTCAAGATAACCAGCATTGTATGTTGAATGAAGCCCGTTCGGAGTGTAACACTACAGTGTAACAGCCGTTTTAGCCTCTACCTTTCCCGCCTCTAATCCCCGCCCCGTGACCCAAGCCTCACCCCCGCACACCTGCAGCTGCAATTTTGCATATAACTTCAGGTATCTTGTACATAAACTCCCTACGGTCTTGCACAGTCTTTAATTTTAGGCCTCTCTCCCTAAAACATGAACCGCTACTATCAAGGCGGCTGTTAGGTTTTCTGGTATGTTCTTCCGGTGTTTCTCTCAATTTCATTTACATCTGTGATTTACTGTCCTGCTACAGCCGCATTTTTATGTAATGTCTGCCCTTGACGTAACTGTGCTTAAAGCTGGGTGAAGGTACGACCATTCAAAAGATGGAATGCACTTTGGGGGGCTGCCCAATGCCCACAACACTTAGCAAAAGTATGTTAAACATTATAATAGTCAATGCTATTAAACATACTGCATATCAAATCAATTCAGATGGGTCTTCAAAATGGTTGGCGGGATGAGAAGACCTTACGACTGAATAGCCGTTGCCGTTCAAAGTTGAGAGAGCATTAGGTTAGGTACCGACGTACCTACCTAGCTGACGTCAACATCAACCGTCGTAAGGTATTTAAAGCTTTATTTTTCTTCTTTTCCATCTTCATTAATTTTAATTCACCACCAAACCCTTCGTTCAAGTTTAGTTTTTGTCTAAAGTAGAAGCGATGTTATCGCAACTTTATCTTAAAAACAACTCCTAGATAAACTTTGTTTACAAGCACATTCACTAGAGTGCAGCCAGACAAGAAGCCTATTGGAAACAAAGAGAAGGTAAACCACTGCGGTTGATCGGTGGCTATGCTCAATGCCTGAAGATTTTGTGAAACTGGAAGGGTATCATTGTCATATAACAACTTATTTACGTGACTCATCATCTCACAACCAAACCACACACTAGCACTTGACGGTTGAGAACAACATAAAAAACAAGGGCTGTGTCTGCCTCGACCACAATGGTCCTTCGAGCCGGACCTTAGAGATGACATTCACGGGAGAAATATACGGAGAGCTTTCGTCGATCCGTTGTAAAAAAAAAGTAATAATCATCACAATCGGGAGTGGCGGCGAGCGCGGGGCGGGGAGGGGGCAGAGTTCGGCGCGGGGGGAGGGAGGAGGGGGGAGCGCGGCGCGGGCGCTCACCTTGCAACTTCTTCTCCGTCTCCCAGAACTTCTGCAGCTCGGTGAAGTACTTGTCGAGGATGAACACCTTGGAGAGGCCGAGCGTGGCCATGGCGGGCGGCACGCTCGCATCACACTCGCGGCCGCGCGCTCCACTACGCGACGCGCACCCGTACGCGCTGGATCCGACCGACGTACTGCCTGCTGCGTGCGCCTGTGTGCCTGCCCCCCGCCCCCCGCTACCCCCCGCACCCCGCCCCGCAGCTACACCCGCACAACCTCCGACACTGCAGACCTACATTCGAACTAGAAATGGAGTGTCCCGAGCCCGAGCATTCGGCGACCGACCTCGATACACACAAACATGGACCTACGACAGCCACCAGCAGAGGGTTCCTGCGGTGGAATGTTATAGAGCCTGCCAGAGAAACACCTAAATCAATATTCGAAAGCTCGATATAAAGTTGCTGTTTACCAAAATTTTGATCATTTACATACATTCATTGAAACGGTCGGAGAACGTCAACGACACACGAAAAGTAGTGGTCGTATCGTGTAAGGGCGCGGGTGCGGGGCAAGCGCGGGCGCAGGCTGCGGGGCGCGGGGCGCGGGGTGCGGGGGGAAACTGGTTTATTTGTATGTAGCCGAAAGCTCGCTGCTGGTCGCCCCCCGCGCGCCACCCGCACCCCCGCGGGCGCCCGCGCTAAGCTCCGCGACCACGACCGAGCCTTCGTCGAGACTGCCTACCTGCATACGAGTTCACACTAGTTGTCTTGGTATTTAAAAACATTGCAATGCATGCATACTTCCATCTGCATAATTAAAATGCGTTACAATCATTATTATCAGTCCTTTACACGTAGCATACCTGTTTAGCCTTTATTGGAGTGACCGTCATGCATGAGATTCTAAGAAAACTCAACAAACTTGTGTCGCTAGACTTAAAAACAATTCAACAGCAATCGCAATTCCTTCCACGCAGCAAAGAGCTTTTGCCTCTGACCCAAACAAAACATGACGTAGGTATATCGACGTAAACCCAGTACACACAAGCGTCCCCTATTTCATTGTTTGTTTATCCCCGCAGCAGGACAGGTTCTCTGAGAACGCATTCATCAAAATAAGCAGGTCATGTGACGTCCATTCAACGTGCAACTACTCGAATACAGACAGGTGATTTCGCTGTTCTCAGTAGAGCCGGCAATTATTTTAAGTATAATAAGCAAATGGAGAGGATGTGGTCGTGGATGTACTATTATGTGAGTAGTAGAGTCGGCAGAGTCGTGTGATAGAGTCGGCGGTGGTAATGATAAAACACCTGCGTGGCTCTAACGGGAACGAGCGATTCGAACGCTCTCGAGTCTCGGCTTCGGCGGGATGATGGCGCAACCACACGCGATACTTGCTACCTGTACATACCTACCTACCTACATAACACCATAAACACTGACACCACTTCCTGAGGTGCTGGGAAGGGAAACCAGCTTGAGACGAGCCGCGCGCGACCAAAATCACCAATTAGTTGCAGCCAAATAAATTTGTTGATGTCTTCTGTATGGCGAATAGCTATTCAAAGCTCCGATTGAACTTTTATGTCCATATTTCATGATTAATAACGAATGGATTGTTCTTAATGGCTTGAATAATAATAATAAAAAAAAAAAACAAATTTAAATACAATCAAATTGGCTAACCATAAAAAAACAGTTTTAGTCAAAGAGGCCGCCGCGAATGGTGGTAATGAATTAATGATTATAGCGCGATTAATAATGAATAATGATAATATTTTGAAGTATTTATCAGTATATTTTCTACCTTACGATTGTAAGGTAATAAAATTAAGTTATTAAAATCTCCTCGTGTTTTTATAATCGGCGTTTGCGTAAAGAAGAGATGTTTTCAACATCAGCTAGTGCAATTAAAACTTTCGCTCTTTGTTCTTTGTACTTATCATAACATAATTATCGTAAAGAAGAAGAAAGTTAGTTATGTTAAAGATATGCAGCGGTTACAAATAAAGTTCTGAGTTCTAAGTTTGTTTGATACCGGCATCTTCAAGTACCTATCAACCACCGCACTCGATGTGGATAGATATATGTGCATCAGAAAGACAACAGATAAAGCTCCTAGTTCTGTAATATTTTAGAACGCGCTTGCTTATTTGTCTGCTAACCAAAACGAATACTCCCAAAATATGGAAGCTTTGGCATCGAGCGAGAGCCGAGCGGAAGACACCATATAGGGTGAAATTTTACTAGTGACCGATAGCGAAAACTCAGAACCGGCTAGAGATAAGGAACAACTTTCCCCAAGGAACATAGGTCGAAATACGAAAAAAATTTTTGGACCTCCCATAGTAACTGAAATCAGCTGATCGGCAAGTTTGTATGGGAGGTCCAAAAATTTTTTTCCTATTTCGACCTATGTTCCTTGGGGAAAGTTGTTCCTTATCACCAGCCGGTTCTGAGTTTTCGCTATCGGTCACTAGTAAAAATTCACCCTATATAGCATGGTCTTCAGATCTTCACAGTATAAATGTTACTTATAGTGCAGTGCAATACATGTGTAAAGAAAGGCACGCGTGCGCATCACATGGCGTCATAATGACGCCACATGCATGACGTAGATGTAACAGTAAAGAAACTCGACCCGTTTCTCTTAAATCGCAAGAATTGTCATGTAATAATATTAAATAAAAATAACTTCTAAAATCTTTTACTATTTAAAACTGCATTATCCCTGCGAGTAACAAAGGGTACTTATATTACTATGTGAAAACACCTCATTCCCTTCCCACGAGCATTCGGGGAATATTTCGCTCGGTACTAAGGTAGACCCGGGTAATAAGGCCCACCTAACAACAAACCGAAATAAAACCTTTATTTTATCACCCTCAGGTAAAACAACGTTTGCAACGTATAGCAAAATTTACTATTAATTGACCTATATGATTTTTTTATGATTTTGTCAATAAAAAGTTTCAATTTTGATCATTTTTCAAAACATCGATTTTTGGCCTTCCTAAACTGGGCATGTGTTATAAGGCCCCTGCCAATTTTATTACGTTTGGAGTTAAAGTAAGCGTCAATTACAAAAAAAGGTATACTTATATGAATGTTTACATATTATTGAACCTAAATAAAAGCAAAAAGTTGTGAAATCATCAATATTTTCTAAAAAGACTTCACTTTCTCAGTAAGGAAGAAAACATCCTGGCAATTGAAATTTCAGGAGCTAAGTGCAAAAAAATTGCCATTAATCCCAAAAGTATTTTAGTTTAGCTTAGAAAACGGTATTTATTTTTAAAATTACTTGCTTTTAAATTTTCATACATTGGGCCTTATTACCGATATTTGGTTTGGATAGCCCCGATTGCGGGTTGCAAGGTCCAAAAAAAAATGTGGTGTCAAAATTTATTTTTATTAATAACATAAGTGGATGTGAAGTTAATTTAAATTCCAAAAATTTATGGGCCTTATAAGACAGTAGCAGTGTAGAGAGGCCCCAACGGGGCTTGTAAGGCCCAAGCAACTACCCGGTGGGGCTTTCCTAACCGATCGGGGCCTTGCAACCCGTATTCACAAATTATGAATAAAATAGCGTTAAAACCAGACATATCTACACGAATATCAATGGAATGATAAATAAATAAACACATTCAACAATAATTTACTAATAAATTGCAGTATTAACTATTGAAAACTACTGTCTAGTGGGAGCGCAAAATAGCAAAAACACTGGCCGTGCCCGAGGTCTCCGAACAACCCGCCGTCACTGACAAAATAGCGGCCGCACGCGGCCCGCTCCTGTGTCCCTGCGCTCCTACTGGTTCATTTTACGCTTGCTATGAATTTGGCGCCAACCGAACGTATTTTAAACGGTTTTCTGCGTTTGGGCCTTCGAAGACTGGGGGCCTTACACCCCCGATGTACCTTATTTATTAGGTATGTATGTATTCTGTCTATGGCTTGGGTGAGGTGAGACTGGGTCAGTTGTCTTGTAAGCAGCGGTGTCGCGCGTCTGTTTCGAGCGTTTGTATGAAGTTTCCACACTGCTGAGCGCAAGCGAAGCCATTTTTTCGCTGTGGTGATGCGCTGGATCAGCTAATTCTCTGCGGTCTCCGGTCACCCGCGACTCTGCTGGCGACCACAGCGACCAGTGACCACTAGTGACCAGTGACGAGCGGACGAGTATGGAAATGCCGCAGAACTAATCAGCTGTCGCGAGAAACACTAATGGTCATGTCACTTAGCGGGATGATCGTGTGACATTGCCAACTTACACTGTCTTTACACCGCAGCATCCGCTTCGTTTGCACTGATTGCGGAGTGTGATATATGTAAGTACAAAGCGTCCATCTCTCTCTCTACTATGGTGTGTGTGGTGTGGGGCACCAAGCGATGCGACTCGATAAACCCTGGAATCTTAGACAAATCAACCAGAGGTTGGTTGTCCAAGCCTGGCATCCATTATCACAACTGAATTCAAACTTTTTAAAATACTTTTTCTAGCCTACCTATAACTGTTTTTGGTATTTCAGAAGGTTTATCCCGTTTGCGAGCTTCCTCAGCTAATCTTGATTTTAAAACTGTAGGACTTTTGGCAGTCTCATTGCCTCTAGCAGTAAGCCTACATTCACCTAAGGCATGAGTGTTTAAATGGATCTTAACACTGTATTATTTTTGTAAAGTAACCATGGCATACCATCCATTCGTTAATTAACATACCCTAGCGCCCCCTAGCGGGCGAGGTGTGATCCTGCACAGAGCGCAGAGACCCTCGCCTCTACAACAGGTGAGCGGGTTCAGTGAAAGTACCTGTGCAGTCATCGACGCGGCGCCCGCGCAGCCTTACAAGTGAATCTCGCTTCTGCTCATAGATGGAGCACTAGTGCATAGTGGATGCATAGCGCCAACTTTTACCGATAGTT
The DNA here is from genome assembly GCA_024500475.1 of Phthorimaea operculella. Classification (NCBI taxonomy): domain Eukaryota; kingdom Metazoa; phylum Arthropoda; class Insecta; order Lepidoptera; family Gelechiidae; genus Phthorimaea; species Phthorimaea operculella. The sequence goes on from JANFCV010000017.1 coordinate 5,509,292, forward strand.
GTCAAATCCTCATAATAGGAAGATTTCATTCTTAAATACGGTAGATACTTGGTAGGTAGGTAGTTACTTCTGACATAGGGTGCATTTTATAAAGCAATTAATTTATCTATGATGATGTGTGAAAATATCTGAAGACGAAAGCAATCAATATCCAAGAATCAATATTGCTTTTATAATGAGCAGCGGTTACGTAAAATAATATGAAACAAATAAAACGGACAAAAGTAGCGTTAGCGTTCGCACATAGGAAGACACCACGCCGACCACAAACCTGAGACCTCGGTCACCTGCCGCCTGTCACCGGGAGAACTGTGGGAACCGCACCACTGTTTCAGAACTGCACAAACAATCTATTAGTTCATGTTACACAGCGCCGCAAACCGCAAGTGACGTCACAACACAACGCAAGTTTTACACGCAGCGGGAACGTTTCAAACAAGTTGCCGTCAGTCTTACCCGACAGTGGACAAAAACAACGTCAGTTCACAGACACAGGGTGGACACGAATAATACAGCTCTAATTTGAGCAACATTTTGTGAAGATTAGTTTAATGTCGACATCGGGGACAGAACAGAAAAGCGCGGACACAAAACAGGAGCGCTCGCCGATGCTTGAGCCGTGGACAAAAACTTGCTTTGAACTTTAAAATAACATTATTTTAATTAAAAAAAAAGAAAAATCTTGCTCAGAGTAGCTGCAGTTTGTGGAATGGGTTGAACTGTAGGTACTTGTTCAAGATCGTTCGGTTACTTTTCGGAGAATGACATTATTCGACCGCTATCCAAAAACAACCCGTAGTTGACATCCCTGCAGGACTTGCCGAGACGCACCGATCACTGAACAATAGAATACCTAACGAGCGTCACATCACACGCGCCGATGCTGCTCGCGAAAACAACTACATATGAATTATTCAAACACTGATAAAAAGTACAAACACAAAAACATCAAGACTTTCATGCGAGCAAAAAAGCAGCAAACACTTGTAGCAACAATCAATACAAAGTCCACTAGATACAAACCATATTCACTAAAACTAAATAGCAAGTCCTCGTGGATCGTTTGCATCATGGTACAAAACCAGATTTCTTCAAAAACATGTAAACCACGCGCGTAGCAGCGATCCTCGCGTTGATGTCTCTTGCACCGCGTAGCACTTCGTAGCAATATTGCTACGTCTTTGTTGACACTGGATTATGGTTGTTTATTTCCAATTAATTGCTGAGTTATGTATGATTAAATAGAATTATTGATAAAATAATGTCGCACGCACGCGCCACGGCGGCGGCCGGTAGGCGGCCTGTCGGTAACTGATCGGTCATATCAGAGTTCATGTCTTTCTGAGCGGTGTTTATGCGATTTAATTCTTAATTGCGAAATACCGCGCTCCACATAAGGCAGCCGGTCACGCAAACTTCCTATATTCGGCGAACGATATCGACGAAACAATTTAAAAACGGTTATCTGTCGTGACTACTCAGACGTGGTCACCTAAAAGTTCTTTGACCTTAATAAGAGTTGTAGACCTAATCACAACCACCCTGGTTAACCGGAGGATTGTGGCTTCATGGGTCATTGACCTACAGGAAGATCGTCGCATAATCGAACGGTGTCTTTTTGCGAGCGATTTTGAAAAAGGAAGAGCAGGGCGTGAGTTCATTAGTAAATAAGTGCGGCGCGCGCAGGAACCAAACATATCTACGCTACGCCTACCGATAGTGACTACATTAAGTAAGTTTCTCTCTGCCTTTTCTGTACAATTATAGATCACAAATTCGCCCACAGGATTTAAATGTGGAAGCGCAACGCTTGATGACACGTCGCTAGATAGGCGGACTTGAATAGCGTTAAGAAGTCTGCGCTGTCAGTTCGCGCTCGCAGTAAACTGTTCGAAGTAAACACTTAAACAGACGGCTCGGTGCGCACGCGCCGCCTTGCTCCACAAAGTAAGTATTGGCTGGCGCCTATCCAGAGAGCCGGCTTGAAGGAAACGTCGCCTTACTCACACAGACATCCACACGCCGTCGTTTACCGAACCAGCTAGTACCGAGTGTCAACAGCGTTAAAAATTACGACTCGCATGTGCCAATATTTTTGTATAGTTCTTATGTTATAGTGTACGTTTGATATAATGTGAGTAATGTACTCGTACCTAAGTATGTTTGACCCAGAAACGGCATATTAAAAATACAGAAAAAGAAAGTAGCAACCCTAGAGTGTAGGCATCAAATATCAATGATCGTAAGAAGAGGCGAGCTGTCCTTCTGTAAATTTTCTATTTTGTGCCCGCGTCCCGCGCCGCCTGATTTATAGCGCCGCTTCATAGACGCCGCGACACACACAGCTCTTATCTGATGGATTCATGAATGACCAACGTGTCTAGCTTAATGAACTTATCATTATCACGGCTATTCAAATCTGACTGACTCTTTTTACACGACTGCCCAAACAAAAAAAAGGAGTGTAATGTGTTTTAGAATGCTTTCGATGACTGGATGTGTGGTGCATTCGCAGTAAAATTCGATGTCGTCTTCACACACACTGAACTTAAAATAAAAAGAAGTATATGTAGGGAATACTATAACGCAATTTACCTAAGTGTTGCAAGTAGCAAGTCGCGCAAATAGAAAGTATCACTGCAGTGGTAGATCTTGATTCGCACAGTGGTGACTGTTGGTCGGTGAACAATGGGCGCTCTTGTCGGCGGCGGTGCGGTGTTGCGGCGACGGTGCGGGTGCGGTGCGGCAGCGGGGCGGGTGCGGTGTCGCGGCGTGTCGCGGCGGCGCGATAACGCCAATTAAGCACGCGATAACGCGACTGGTTTATTGTATCGCGGCCGCCGCGAGCACCACACTCCACACCATGGACGGAGGCACCACAGCGACACAGTACACCAAATGTGCAGTAAGCTCTCGGCCGTGGCCAAGCATTGGTCCAAGGTCTTATAGTTACCATTATCGATTCGATGAAGAAGAAGAAGAAGCTCTCGGCTGACTGCGGTGAGGTGTACAGTAAGCTCAAAACGGCTGGTTTTTTATACGAGCACCTAAAGACTATGCAGAACAGAAGAAGCCATCATTGATGGCCGATGCGTATTTTTACCACATCTTCAAACTATATAGAAGTATTTTAAATCTAGTTTCCTATAGCCGGCGAACCAACACCTAAGAATCGGGCTGCCCGATACAGGACGGGACTAATAGCTAAATTTGAAAGCCAGTTTCAGCCGGTTTTAGGTGAATTACCTACACAATTCGGTTGTTGACTCGTTGTACCATACAGACAGTAGAAGGTGTATAAAATGCCCTTTACTGTGTACCGCCGCCGCCGCCGCCGTCGGGCTATCAGTAAAAAGACGCACGCTTACGGCAGACGCAGACGTCCGCGAATCCAGAGAGATATTTTATGGAAATGCGAATTGCACAGCGCTTACCGAGCTTGTTTAGGATTTATTATTTTTAACTTATTGCACACGTCAAATGCATGCTAAAGGTTGTTTGCAAGGTGCATTTAAGTACCTGTTATAGAATAGCATTTTTCCTCTTCGTTAATGTTGTAAGTAAGAGTCAGGACCTTAGTCAGGACGTTAAGAAAAATCGCATAGAAAAAAACATAACAAAATCAACTTACACACGTTATTTGTTAAATCTTTAGTACGAACGTTTGTAAATCGACATAAACGGTATGTAAAAACGGGAACTTAGCTAGAGGTACCGTGCGTGAGGCACCGCTAGAGTCAGCTTGGTCTTAATAAAAAATAGATTAGTGTCTGAATGTCCCATCTTGGCGACGGGTGTCAGAGCGCATCGTTCCCGCGTCACCTCGAGTACCTGCCAGCTGGTAGAGAGTTGTCGCTGTCAGCGCGGATTAGCGGCCCCAGCGGACAGACAGCTGGGCCACAAATTAAGAAATGGTGCACGGGGCGTCTATACAGATGGCTCACTCAGTACAAGCGACGACTTTGACGCTTACTGACTTTAACTGGAAATAACCGGAATCTCAGGGGAATCAACATCAAGGTACTTAACTAAGAAATTAGTTGTCACAAACGTCATATTTCTTGGATTACCTAAAATTGGTTCAGAATCATATTACGTTTTTGTTTTGATACCTTTAATTATAATTAGGTAATACTTTGAGATTGTTGACAGTAGCAACCCTTGCTATGTATGTAACAAATGACAATCGCAGAAATCCTGAATAGAGTCGAGTGAACCTTCTGTAAACTCTCTATTTTGTGACTGGATGGGCACGTCTCCACAATGAGGGCAATTAGACAGTAATGCGGACCACGGACTTTTGACTATTTTTCCTACACTTGACCAAGAGATGGTTAACAGATTAGACTTGTAGCTGTCGTGCCAGTGCGTGCTCATATTTTAACATTGGAGATGTAGGTAGGTAGGCACAGTTGAAATAGGTATACTTAATTTATTTATAAGTTAACTTATTTTAAGATTAAAGTCAAAGGTCATGCGATTAACGGTTAATTATGGCGACGGCCAAGCGGAATGAAAGCTCAGTGAAAGTTCTGAGTTTTCTGACATAAGAATTTATAATCTGCTTGGTCACTCAACAAGATTACCTACCTCAATCATGTGTTATGAAGTTTTTACGAATGTAACACAGTTTGACTTACCGCGTGCGATTGCGTCTGGTCTGCTCCCAGGTCTACCTTCAGGGCGGCGGCTCTCAGGTCGACTTTCAAGCCTGGTGTCCGGTCGACGTTCTGGTCTGCTGTCAATCCGGGAGTCAGGTCTGTTCTCAGCAGATCTGCTGCTGGACTGCGCCCGCGCTGAAGGAGGACGGGATCGACGCGCGCCGCTTCTGCCATAGACAAATATAAAGTTAAAGTAATACATTTCATTATGATGATGATGTGTAAGGTTTGCCAGACGATGCAGTTGTTTTAAGTTTACTCTGCAGTCAGTGTTGTGTGTCCCCTGGAGCGCAAACCGAAATCTGAAGTAAGATGATAACTATTGTTATGTTACTCACCTGCGACTTCCATGCCTCCGCAGTCTGTTGGCGCAGAAGAAGTCGGGCCGGACTCGGTGCGCCCGCAGCAGCGCCAGGGCCGGCAGCCGCGCGCCCCGCTCTCCCTCCCCCACCCCCGGGAGAGCCGGCATGCACCCCCCTCCCCCGCCACCCTCGTACGTCTCGTCCGGCAGCAGCATCCCGGCTGCCGAGCACATGCCATCTCCTCGCGCCACCACCACACTCCTGCAAACATGGGTACTATTGGATTGTCCCGGACATTACATTACCCTGGAAGGGCAGATAGATTACGTAATAATATGGTCAGATGGAATGCAACTTATAGAAAGTTGTACCTAGTGTAACCTGTACCTAACAAAGTTGCACTATTAAGATATGAATATGATCCATGCACTGCAGACAGGCGGCGCGGTCGTGACATGCGTGTTGACGACGGGTCTCGCTCACCTCCGAGTTTCGTCGCCACAAAAACTGGCGCTCGTCAACCTCGGTCGGACAGCCGTCGTCGGTCGGTCGCCATTACGCGCCGTGACTCGGCGGAACTGCTCCCGCACGCACTAACGAGCTGCTGCTAACAATAGGACGCCCAAAACCGAACGAGAGATGTGCCTACGTGCGCTAAGTACCTCACGTGGCGCGCGGCGCGTCAACTCGCAGTGGTTTGGAGATGGTGCTGCAGATAGCTAACTAGCAATTTAGCAGCCAGCAGCGAGTGAGAATGTGAACCGAGCCTGCGTTGATCTAGATCCGCCGCTTCGTCTGTGGTGGTGAAATGGCGATGGAGGTATTCCAACAAATGCACCCGGATTTGCTGCATTTCGAAAATTCCGTTAGTTTTTTTTATCGTGCAAGATATCCGGCTAACTATACGTATGGAACACCTTTTTAAAATATTGACAGAATGTAATTCCATTTACTTGTCAATCACTGAGGCATAAAGTTACATGCTGTGTGGTTAGCCTGGCCAGCCCCGAGGCAGTGCCTTTATTTTTATTTTTTTTATCCCGCCCGTGCCGCGTTTAGAGTAGGAACACAAATTGTTATAAAAAATAGAAAATTTTGCATTAGAAATTTTCTCTTTTTTAAGTTTGAATTAGAATGTGACTTTCTTAAAGAGAATCTTGTAAATTCCTACTAAGAAATAAATTATTGAATTTGAATTTGAATTTGAATATACTTTCTGTCTGGTACCTAACTATTTACTCCTACGGTTTGGTGCCGAGAGATTGTTTAGTAGAGTCTGGCCAGCGAGTCTTTGGACACGGAAATGGCGCCAATTTTAAAAATCTTTCACATGTTAACACTGAAAAACTACAATAAAACAATTTTGATACTTACAATTTTTTTGTTTTCTGATCTTTACTTTGTGTTTATCTATAGATACATCATACATACATATCGGTAGGCAAGGTAAACACAAACTAAAGAGCAGAAAACAAAAAAATAGTAAGTATCAAAATTGTTTTATTGTAGTTTTTCAGTGTTAACATGTTGCCATTTGAAATATTTGAATTATTTGACGTCCAAAGACTCGCTAGCCAGACTCTAAGGCCTAGCCAATACTTACTTTGTGGTAAGGCGATGAACGGCCGACGTAGAGGCAAGGTGAGGCAAAGACTCGCCTACCAAATAACGAGGTACTTTTAAGAAAAACTTGCACCAGTTTAATTTAACTGGAGCGCAGTCCTTGTTTCGTTAAGCGGAATCCGCGCCCTGCAGACTGCAGCAGGGCCCGGTGGGGCTCCGGGCTGCGGGGCTGCGGGGCGACAGGGCTGCGGGGCGCGGCCGCCGGAATGCCGTGCGCGAAGTTTTTGCGCGCGCGCTCCCGAAACGCACGGCACGGCGGCGCACGGTGACGGTGACCGGTGCACCTACTTACACAACATTAACTCCAAACTGTCATCGCATCCGTCTCGCCGTTTATCGCCGGCGAGATTTTTAAAGCGCGGTCTCAGAATTGTGTAGGCGGAGTTTGAGAAAATAAATATTACTTATTATGAAATGATGTGAGCAACGAGCTGTTAACGAGACAAAAAGCTTTTGTGTTTTCTCATCATCATTCATAACACTTACATAGATAATCTAAGTGAACTGGAGTTAAAGAGTGGAAAACGACGTGGCAATGCCTCAGGGTGTCCCTTGTCTAGCGACGGGTTGCAGGAAGCGACACCCACACTCACTCGCCGATCGCTGGAGCTCTACTAGAGCCTTTCTTTCTCACTATTCTTCGGTTACATTAGCTTGCATCAACGGTCCTTTGGTTTTCCTAACAAATACTTTTTCCACACTTAGAGCATTAAAAAGGACATATGAATTATACAGAGCTTCGTGAACCCCTTATCTTGATGACCGCATAGGATACCTACATTATGTAGTGATAAGTAGAGTCCATTTATATGTAAGCAGTCCTAACTTACCCTTAACAGGGTAAGTTAAGTCCGCGTTGCTCGAAGTAATTTACTATAACTCTGTTGACTGACTCTACGACCCAAAGAGGATCTTTGGCCTCCAGACAAGATAAATAATTTCACGAGAAAGTGGCAACAGCGGGACATTGGTCGTTGCTCTGTTCAAAACCATCTGGCACATCACAAAGAGTTGTCAATTTTGGTCAGACGTGATTCTGAGAACGACCGGTGCTGGCTGCTCGCTCGCACGGAAGGTATTCCGCCTATTTTGGGCCTGACCAATTGCGGTCGTCTCGTCGCCAACAATACGAGACGATTATCAATAATGTCTGCATCTTGTGCCTTCAATCACATCAAATTGGCACAAGCGTTTCTCGCGAAGCCATCACGCCGAGCTCGTTGGATCGTCGCTCCTGGCGGTGTACTTTAGCGTCATCGCGGCGATATATTTTGTGGTGATAGTCGCGACGAGTCTGCGGCCGAGGTGTAAATAGTGTAATGTAACCGACACCACCAGCGGCGGGCGAGCGGGCCGGGCGGGACGAGCGGCGCAGCCCCGAGCCCCGGCGCGCGGCGACGACCAGCCCGGGTTCGGTTACAGTTCACACTCATCGCTTCGCCCTCAACACCATGGGATTTATTCTTATTTGTTTGTGGTGTACCGGGCACGAAGGTGTCTCTCATTACTTGTAAAATAATTACCAATCATCAATACCAGTCTTGTACTGCGATAACGATGATCTTTTTTCTTACTTTTACTCTTTGTATGGATTTAAGTGGTATACTAACACACAAGCAGTTTTTATTTTCATTTACTATATCTTGTATTGTACTTATACGACTTTCAATTCACATACAAGTAAGTTGAAAGCAAAAGCAAAATGTGTGAGTAAACACGATCAACTTGCTGGAGATAATAATGTTTTATGTGAAGTGTTGAGCGATTGTTCTGTTCGCTCGTCGCGAGCCCGCGGCGGGTGTTGAAGGCAAGAGTTGGGAATCAGCATTGTGTGGCATTATATTAGCATAAAGATGAATATGTAGAGCTATTAAACGTGCATTAATTTTAATTTTAGATTTACATAATGGCTAAAAGTGAGCTCGTGAAGCGAGTTCGTTAAAAATCATCGGAGCAAAGGCCTGAAATCACTGAAAAGGGATGTCTGAGCGAGAAGCCAGCCATAGAATACTTACCATGTTTTCATTTTCGGGAACTCGTATAATTTACTAAGCCATGAGTTATTTCTAACTTAATTTATCGATTACGTATTATAATTATCAACCATTACATCGCATAACAGCATCGTGCAATCTTGTTCTACGGCGCGGCGGTAATTATGGCTGACCTTTCACACACTTGACTTTATTTTTTCGTGTAGGATGTGCGATAGGTGCGTAGCGGCGCCGTGCCGGCCGGCGCGCGGGCGGGGCGGTCGGCGGGTACCGGGCAGGCCGCTGCGGGCTGCTACAAGCGGGCCGGTCAGCGAGGGCGTGCGCGCCGCAAATTACATAATGAAGTAATGCGGTGATTTATTCGCGGGCCCTCGCGCCGCTCCCACGCTCGAGCCCGCACCGCACCGAGGCTGGAATAACGCACGCGCACCGCACTGCACCACCATTACAGGGGTAATTTGACCTGCGACCGACCGGCGGCGCGGCGCGGGCGCAACCTGCCAGCGTCTCCCCGCCCAAGGTACACGCACGTACTCTTCACGGCTCTAAACTTTATGCATTTTATAAAATCTTCGTTCAAACTAGTTCTTAGATACTTAGGTAACCCTACATCATAGGCTCGCTAGCATTGCCGTGCCTACGGATATGCCTTAATATTCTCTATTAATATTCTCTCCTTTACGATAACTCAGAATTCTTGGCTGAGTTTACTACATTTTTCAAATTAATTTAATTAATTACCTACCATTATTACCTACAAGACATTTTGTAGATGCTCACACTTACTTAGGTAAACATGCGCACTCTTCTCGAATACTACACGGTGTGACACCGTTTTATTATCCCTAGTAGGTGTTGCTCATTTTCTACGACGACGTTTCGAGTGGATTTCTCTCACCAACCACACTATCTTAATTTGTATTTGAAACAGTTCAGAATCACCCTAAAGTTCTAAGAGAAACAGGAAAGATATAACTGGGCTATTTCAGTTGGTAGTGAATATTGCTTGCTGTAAGCTTGTATACAGCGTGCGTGTAGCTCTCCGAATACCGATATGGTGCACTCAGACCACGAAACTGAACAACTTCCTATAAGAAAATTCCTAAAGAAAAATCTTAGTGGAAGTTGTTCAGTTTAGGTAATGGTCTAAATGTAGGTACCCTATTAGTCATTGGATAGCTGTCTCTTTTCTCTTACACACCGTATGAGTAATCTTTAAAAATAGCCTTCAGATGAGACTAAGGACTTCAGACTAATGACAAAATAAAAGCACTGATAGGTAAATCCTGGGTTTATTTCTTGTTTCAATTTGTATGTAGGAAACAGTTCATTCAAATGGGCAATTTCAGCCCACTGGAAGAATCGCTTTTCTGAACACCCTATTTTTGTATAAAGTAACAGGTAAACGGCAAAGTGGTGTAGAAGGACAGTACAGGGACTGCGTGCGTGCACTCCCGAATTCGATACGCAGCCACCGCTTCACCGCAGCAACGCATCGTTTTAATGTGTCAAATTGTGGTCTCTCTCACTAAGCTTGTAAAATAATTAGGTACTTCTTCTTCTTTTCGTGTGGGACACCGAGTCGTTCAACGACCCGATGAACTAGGTACTATTGTTTGGTAATTCATAATCCTAATTTAATTTAATTACCGACCCTACATCTCTATCACCAATTTAAATTAATTTGGCACTCACAAAGCTTCCTTAAGTTAAATCCATCACATCATTGTAAGTCACACACAACACAAACACATTTACGAACTTAAAAAAAGTAGAAACTTCAAGACACTTGAAGTAGAGCGCCGACTTCGCGGACGACGTAAACAAACTGGCTGGTAATGAAAGAACCCGCACTGACACGACACGTGCGCACGCGACTGCGCAGACTGCGCACTGTGGTACTATCTCTGCTGGCTGCCTGCGCCTGCGCGTAGCGAGCGAGACACTACGCGCGGCGCGGCGCGTGGACAGGCAGGTCAGGGAGCAAGAGCAACCCAACCCCGGTATTGTTGGCACTGCCGCTTCGACTACATCTTTACGTGATGGTATCCATTGCGTCCATGAGTCCTTAACAAAAGTTTAAGTAGTCCCTCGATTATGTAGGTAAACGTTCTAGCTCTACATTTTTTGGTACAAGCATGAAAACAAAACCATACTACGACCTGAAAGATAGCTGAAACGCCTGGGTGTAAACCAGACGCTGTAACTTATTTAGATGATCTTTGAGCGCTAGGTCTACTTTCTTTGCGTCAGCTGATTGCTGCTCAAATATATCGGTGTACCTACCAGAAATACTTATGCTTTGGAAGAACAACCTACTACCAAGCCAACCAATACTGCTCAAAGCAGCAGCAGTAGTAGAAAACAAGTATAGGGCTTTTCGCAAGATAGTGGTTTTGTGTCTTGTCGTGAATGTCGTGATAGGTGGACGCTGGGACCTTCAATTTAAACATTTTGGTCATTCCAATGTTTATTTATAATAAACAATCCACATTTTTACAAAGTCTATGATAGATAGTATATTAGGTTACCAAGTGCATTGAAAAATAAACACATTTTATGAAAATAATGCACTTTTTAATCACAAGAGCACCGCTCGCGGCGCCGATTCCAATAAACAAAATAAATTACCACAACAACCGTCTCAGGAACTAACTACTTACATCTACTTAGTCTACAGCGAGCGCGCGCCGCGACCGCCGACCGCCGACTGCAGCCCCCACACTGCAGACCAGGGGGCTGCAATCATGTATATTCACCGAATAAAGTTAATACCCGAATCTTTATATTGCCATCGAATGGCGAGAGAGCTCTATTTCAGCTTTTACTATCTTCGTGAAGGAGTTTTGTCTAGTTTTCACTTGCACATTTTGAACGTGAAAGAGAAAATGCGTGGGTATTAACTCTGTTCGACGAATGGAGTTTTGATCGCTAGTGTGTGCGGCGCGAGTTCGCCCGGAATGTCTGGTATCACAAGCGGCGGCCATCAACCGGCAACCAGCAAAAGCCAGCAGCCAGGAGCCAGCACACCGCACAATAAATACATAATTAAACTACAATATTACAATACCCCACGATATGAGAGGTCATCTCGTCACGTTTCCACTACTGATCTATTGACGAGCCATTTCATCAGACCGTTTTGAAAAAACCTTATTTTTTATGAAAGACAAACCAACTCTAATACAAACATTGTGACTTAAGAACACTACCATTACTTTCAAATAAATAATTATTAATAGCGTCAGTAGTATCTTATATCTATAACTAAATACATACAATAATTTTATGGATGATATAAATTTGTCATATTTTTACATTTATTTTCGAAGTAGAGATTCTAATAAAAAAAGTGTTTTGACCTAGATAGATACATTTTACAATTACTACACCAAAGGCCAATTTTTTAAACATTATTTGGCATTAAAAAGTGGTAAATTACACTGAGAATGATGTTTAAAAACACTAACTACAGTAGCGCGTCAGCTATTCACATAGCGACGCGGCAGCCGTCCGAACTTATACGTACCGGATACGTACACGATGCGACGGCGTGATATAATCCTGCATCGAGTCGAATCGACCTGATGCAAGTGTCACATTAAACTCCTAAATACATACTAACGTGTGATGGTAAAGTTTATACAATATATAACATGATAATCACCGAGTATTGATAATTCGAGATATAATCCGCTTGAACGAGCCCGGTGTAGCGTGTTGCGGACTGGACGGGAGCTAACGCTTGTTCCTGCGGCGGCGGCGGCGGCGCGCCCCGGCCGGATGCTAGTGCTCCAGCATCTTCGACACGTGCTCGGCAATGGTCTTGGCGGAGTCTCCACCTACAACAAACAACATAAAATGGTTATTTAAAGTTTTGTACACAATGAAGAGAAATGGGTCTAAGTTACATCCCTGAGGCACACATTATGCATAGGCCTAAAATTTGTCATAATTGGGGCTCTTTAATGAAATTAATTGTCAGTATTGTTTAAGCAGGATATTAACCACAAAATACGACAACCAATTTCTCATCTCTGAGACAATTTTATGGGGCTAGAGCATGATTGATATTATCAAACGCTTTACCTAGAATAGTGCGGTGAGTTCCCGCCAGCTGCTGCGTGGAGAGCTTCCCGGCGCAGAGGTCGCGCAGGCCGTAGTCGTCGCCGAGCGTCACGTAGTTGTCGCGCGCCGTGAACAGGCTGACCGGCGCCTTCAGCTTGCCCGCCGGCCGGTACGTGTCACCCGCTACCAGCTTGCGGTAGAACGACTCTGCAGACGCCGCGAGCGCCGCCGCCTCGAACGGGGTTTCGCCCTTCAGGAGCTCTACTGAGCGCTTCAGTCGCTCTTCCCAGCTGCCGAGCCTCTCTAGTTCTGCTGATATCTGCCGATGCATAAATAATGATAAAATTTGTCAATTGTTATACATATATAACAGGCCTTGAATGAAAATTCCGATCAAGTCAATATTGAGTTAAATGTAGATAAACAGAAATAAATCAAATAAATGGAGACGTGTCGCGATCTTACCTTAACAGTATCGACGTCCTTGAACAGCTGTACGAAATACGCGAGCGAGTCCGCCTCGTCGGCGGCAGGGGAGCGCGCCTTGCGCTTCGCCTTGCCCTTGGTGGTGTGCGTGGCCACGTACGCGGGCGACCCGTCGATGAGGACCACCCTCGCTTCACAGCCCGCGGCCTCCAGTTGCAGCGCCATCTCGACGGCGACGCTCGCGCCGAAGGAGTAGCCGAGCAGCGTGTAGGGCGGTTGCGGCTGCAGCGCGCGCACGTGCTGGATGTAGAATGCGGCGAGGGCTTGCATAGAGTCGAGCGGCGCCTGCGCGGTGCACTGCAGCGCGAACACCGCGCCGCGCACGCCCGCCGCCACGCCGCGCAGCACGTCCGCCACGCCCTCGATCGGGTGCACCTGAACAATAGGGGAAACACACCACATTAGACCTCTTCTTCTTCATCGTGTCAACGAATGAATATTTATATTTCTGTTTGTCACAATTTGGCGACCGCAATGACGTTCTCTGTATCTAAGTTCAGCTCCTCCCTGCTGCAAGAGACGTTTTGTCGGTGAAACCCCCTTTTGGCATATTTTCTCGGCAGTGACCAACTTGCGGTCGCAACCTGTTCAAGGACTTCCAGGTTTGCCACGGTAGTTTAAGTCCCCGTGGCAAAGTCTCGGACGGTGGAATAAACCCAGGTGGAGGTGACCTTCGTAGTGTAAGTAGGCAAATAGCGCAATCTTTCATAGAATTTCATTTCATGCGTGACAATTACAACTTTGATCTTCGTCTTTCAAAAGCCGACTAGACATTATGTATTAAAATTCAAAAACAAACATGTTCAAATGTGTAAGTAAAATTCCAGAAGTAGGCTTACCATGAAGACGGGCTTGGCATCTGCCTTGGCAGGCGCGGCGCTCGGCAGCTTCACGATGACCTGCTTCGGCACCAACTCGCCCAATGTACCCATCTGGAAAACATTCGTACAGTAAGTAACATTCAACTCAGTATTGAGGGTATTTCTACTGTTTATTTACTGGTAATTTCAATACTGACAAAAGAGCAAGTCGGGAGAATACTTGACTTAACTGACAGTCATTCAAAATTCGGTCATTTGCAAATATCCTGAATAAGAAAAAGCAATTTCTTGGTCTTGACTTAAAACTTGAAGAACCAAATATTTACCTGTACGTTGTCGTCCGGCGCATTGTTCGCGTGTCCGTTGTCGGTGGGCGCGTCTCCGTCACCAGCGCCGGCCAGCTCCTTGAGCCTGCCGAAGGTGAGCGCGCGGATCTCCTGCACGCCCAGCACCAGGTCGTGGCCGCGCTCCAGCGTCTGCTTGATCTCCGCACCCATCAGCGAGTCCATGCCGAGCTCGGCCAGACTTGCGCCCTGCGACACCGCGGCGGGGTCCTTGATACCTGCAATCGGGATTGTGGTATTTAATGTCTTGGTCAGTCAAACTCTTGGAAAATAACTTCTGAAACTGAGCAAGAAATATAGTTCGAAATGCAAAAAAACTTTAATCTCGAGTAAGAAATGTTTCGTTAATTATTCTACAAACGACGTATTTCATAGCGGGCTTCAATTTATCTTTGAGAGAGTGATCAGATCCTTGGGTTGGTTTGGTTTCCTTCTTGCAGCTGTCTTGTCTTTTTTTATCCCCTATACTATACCTATATCCTGTACACTCACCCAGGATGTTGGCGACAGCGTGCAGCAGATCCTGCCGGTCCCCGCCAGCAGCCGCGCGGCGCTTGTCCGCGAGCACCATACTGGCCGCGACCGCATGCGGCAGCGCCATCAGAGTTCCTAAAGCTTCCATACACGACGCTATGCGCTGCGGCACCGTGCCGCCCACCTCCGTGTCGTCGCCGCCCATCGTCTCCACGATCAGACCCACCTGGAAACAAATTAAGACAATGTTATACAAGCATTCAGAAGATGATCTTTCCGAAGCCTTCGACACTATGTTTCATGGAATTTCGGCAATCATGTGTTGTCAGGTGTACCAGGTTGTGGTCGCACTAGTCTGCTTAACGTTAATAGCCACAAACTTCAAATAAAAGTCCGAAAATAGTCTTGAAAAGTAAAATACAAGTTTATTAGATTACGTATGGCGTGCAACTAGGGCGTATATTAGGGCCTTTGTTTTTTCTTCATTACATACATACATTTATCAAATTGTTTTTCGAATAATAATACAAGGTTTCTTTGTACATACCTCCCCGATAGCGCCCCACTGCACGGCGAGGCCAGGCAGCCCGTCGGCCTGGCGCCGCTCCATGATGCGCTCCATGGCGGAGTTGTACATACCTCCCCGATAGCGCCCCACTGCACGGCGAGGCCAGGCAGCCCGTCGGCCTGGCGCCGCTCCATGATGCGCTCCATGGCGGAGTTGTACATACCTCCCCGATAGCGCCCCACTGCACGGCGAGGCCAGGCAGCCCGTCGGCCTGGCGCCGCTCCATGATGCGCTCCATGGCGGAGTTGTACATACCTCCCCGATAGCGCCCCACTGCACGGCGAGGCCAGGCAGCCCGTCGGCCTGGCGCCGCTCCATGATGCGCTCCATGGCGGAGTTGTACATACCTCCCCGATAGCGCCCCACTGCACGGCGAGGCCAGGCAGCCCGTCGGCCTGGCGCCGCTCCATGATGCGCTCCATGGCGGAGTTGTACATACCTCCCCGATAGCGCCCCACTGCACGGCGAGGCCAGGCAGCCCGTCGGCCTGGCGCCGCTCCATGATGCGCTCCATGGCGGAGTTGGCGAACCCGTAGTTGCTCTGACCGGCGTTGCCGCGACCGCAAGATACTGACGAGAACACCACGAAGTATTCCAGTTCGGGCGCCAGCTCGCGGGTTGCTGCGTCTAGCGCGCGGGTAGCTGTAAGAAAACGAATGTTTTAAACTGCTGTTCAAAAATAAAGCCTGCAAACTCAATTTTTCTTCAAATGGTGGCAGTAAATGTATCGGAAGTGTTTACGTAAGTTTCTTGTAGACAGAAGAAGAATACACAATGACTTACCATCAACTTTAGGTTTGGCGACAGCGCGGAAATCTTCAGGCGTCTGGTTTTCTAAGAAGGCGTCTCTCAGCACCGCGGCCAAGTTGAACACTCCTCCCACCGGTCCGAGGGACTTGGCTTCGTTGAGCAGTTGTTTAGCTCCGGCGACTGTCGTGCAGTCGGCCTTGGAGACGAGCACTTTGACGCCCTGCTCGCGCCAGCGGCGGATGCACCACGCCTGGTAGCCGGTCCTCACTCCCGCGCGCGACACTAACACAATGTTCCTCGCTCCACGAACGACCATCCATTGCGCCAGCTCCAGCCCGAAGCCTCCCAGCCCTCCGACGAGGATGTAGGCGCGCGAGGGGTGCATGTAGGTGCGGGGGAGGGCGGACACCAGCCGCGGCGCGGGGGAGGGGGGGCCGGACTCCTCTTCGCGAACTCGCAAGAGGACCTTGCCGATGTGCTTGCCTGTCGCCATGAATCTGCGGAGAAAAAATACAACATTCTTAGACTGAAATGAGAACCAACGAAGCTGGACCTGTTTTATATTAGTTGGTTACTCACCGGAAGGCCTGCTCGAGCTGGTGCTCTGCGTAGACGGTGCTGGGCAGCGGTCGGACGGCTCCGTTCTTCATGCCCTCGTTCATACACCTGACGACGGCCGCCTTCTCCTCGTGGTCTCCTGACGCGTCGAACAGAGCGTCTAGCAAGATGCCGTGGAACGTCGTGTTCTTCAGGAAGATTGCCATGCCCTAGAGTACAATAGAATCGTCAGCAAAACTGTTAAGGTTCAAAATCAATCACAGAAACAGATATTTTTCTTCTAATAATTACTGTTCAAGGTCAGGATACTCACCAACGGGGAGTTGTTTGATAGATCCAGTTTCCCGATCTCGAGGAACCTGCCGCCGGCCGCGAGACACCTGACGGACGCCAGCAGCTTGTCGGCCGCGAGCGAGTTGAGCACGAGGTCGACGCCCCGGCCGCGCGTGCGGCGCCGCACCAGCTGCTCGAACGACGTGTCGCGCGAGTTGCCCACGTTCTCGGGGTCCAGCGCCGGGAACCGCTCCTTCAGGAACGCGCGCTTGTCCGGCGTCCCCACCGTCGTGTACACCGTGCAGCCCGCGTGCAGCGCTATCGCGATGGCCGCCTGACCGACGCCGCCGGTCCCCGCGTGGATCAGCACCGATTCTCCCTTGCGCATGCGACCGCGCACGCATAGAGCGTAGTAAGCCGTGGCGTACGCGACCGGGACCGTGGCGGCCTCTTCTAGTGACCACTTGTCGGGTACGGGCCAGAGGAAGGACGAGTCGGCCACGACGGTGGTGGCGAGACCGCGCGCGGCGACCATTCCCATCACCCTCTTGCCGCCCTTGCCGCGACCGCTGAACTCGAGACCCAGTATACACTCCTGTCCGGCGAGGTCACCAGGTAACGCATCGGGAGGCAGTTTTCCGGTGGCCAACATGATGTCACGGAAGTTGAGCGGCGCGTAGTACACTCTGCACAGTTCGGTTCCGGCTTTCATCGGGGTCTCGCTAGCCCAACGCAGCGGGGACTCGATCCAGCGCAGCGAAGACAGATCTCCTCTGGTGAGAGTGTTGACGTAGGCGTGTTCCACTTGCAACTGCGCGGCGGCCGCGTCACCGACCGGTAAGTGCCTGTAGCAGCCCCACACTCCAGCGCGTCGGACGTTCATGGACAAGTCGAGTTTCGCTTGGTCGGCGAAGATTCCCTTCTCGAGATTGAAAGGTGCCTTCTCTCCAGGCGCGAAGAACAGCCTCAACGCTTTACCGCCGGCTTCGTTCCGCAGACAAGTAGCGAGTCCGAGCGCTCCAGAGTCAATTGTTCTAGCGACTACATAAAGTCTCATGTCCTCTTTGTCAGCCTTGGCCATGGTCTCGCGGAGGTTGTCCACCCACTTGTACTGAGGGTCGTCTTCCAGTTCGATCACTACTTTCTCGGTGGGCAGGACTGGCTTCTTACGCAGAAGGACGTATTCGCAGCTCGCGGCAACCTACAGAAGAAAATTACTTCATTACTTCCTTTGAAGATTACAGTGCTATATATACATACTACATTTTACCGAAATAACAGGATCAAAGAGTGCGAAGAAACAAAAATGAATGTAGATGTGTTTCTTTTTCCTGTTTTTACCTGTCTGGAGACGAGCATGAGGTCTGCCTGCTTGAGCGCGTCCTTGGCCTCCTTGGTGTCGAGCAGCCGCAGCGGCTCCTCGAGCAGCAGCAGGCCGCTGTCCGCCAGCCAGCCCCGCAGCGCGCCTAGCACGCTCGCGCCGTGACGTGCCAGCACGTCGTGAGCCAGTACCAGGTGGCATTCTGTCTCGCCCTCGCCGGAACGCGGGTCCTTGTTGTTCACCTAAAAAGCACAAGTCATAATTAGCTTAGTCAACAGTTACCTCGAAATCTTTATGAATTTATATTGTATTGATATGGAAATATTTCAGTATCGCAGAGTAGGTACTAACCTTGATCTCCATGTCCTTGAGCGGCGCGGCGTAGTTGTTGCTCTGTTGACCTGCGGCGAGGGACGCATCCACTCGCACCATCGGCTCCTGCGCCAGCAGCGGCAGTGACGCTGGCAACAGCAGGGCTTCTGCCGCGCGGTCTAGGGCGGCTTCTGCAGCCTTCAGCTTCAGGACGCCGGCGTTCTCTAACACGAGCTGTAAGCTAGCGATGAGCGCGTCGCGCTTGGATCTCGAGGTGTCTTCAGTGGCAACGGCGGCGTTGTCGTACGGCACGAACACGTACTTCTCGAGCTTAGGCGCGGGTTGCGGGTTGGCGCGGCGCGGCGCTAGGGACGTCTTCACTCCGCGTAATTCAACACCACCGGCCGCTACCACGTCAATATCGCGCACCATACGGATAGGCACAGTCTTCTCTCCGCTCTCGCTCGCTGGCGCGTTCTGCAAGAACGCCATATGCGCGGCCGGGTCGATCATCGCGCGCTGTAGTCTGGTCGGCAAGTAGAGTTCTCTTGTGTCGACGCCGATGATACCGAACTGCAGCATCGTGTCCATGAACGAGATCCAGTTGTCTTCCCACGCGAGACTTCCAGCTGTTCCGCGCGGGTCGGACGCGCGGATTCCTCTGAAGATGCCGCCGTAGTTGTACCCTCTGAGTCTCAACTCCTTGTAGATGTCGTCGGTCACTAGCATGGGATGGTCCATGTCCATCTTGTGCGCGTCGGCGGGCGGCAGCTGGATGTGCTTGCGGTCGTCGTCGTCGGCCAGGCGCACCACGCCGCTCACCGCCACAGAACCACCCTCGCACACCTATACGTGAATATAGAAATCATTAGTGTGATAAAGACAATACGAGGTCATAATTATTATGTTCACAAAATTCAAACATATAACTTGTTTTGCTAGTTTCGTCAGCCCTTGGCCCCAAAAACAAGAAGTAACTATTACAATCACGCCTCCCTACCTCGACCTCCCCGCTGCCGTCCAGCACGGAGATGAGGAACCTGGTGGGGGCGTCGCGCGACACGATGGTGGCTCGCTTGAACGTGATGTCCTCCATCACTCCAGGGTGCTGTACACTTGCTTACCTCGAACTCCCCGCTTCCATCAAGCACTGAGATGAGGAACCTGGTGGGGGCGTCGCGCGACACGATGGTGGCTCGCTTGAACGTGATGTCCTCCATCACTCCAGGGTGCTGTACACTTGCTTACCTCGAACTCCCCGCTTCCATCAAGCACTGAGATGAGGAACCTGGTGGGGGCGTCGCGCGACACGATGGTGGCGCGTTTGAATGTGATATCCTCCATCACGACGGCAGTTTCTTCCAGGTTGCGGTTGTGCAGTTTCGCCATCGTGCGCCAAACTAATGTCTGAGGAGTACCAACTACATTAGAAACACGCCTCATAATGAAACTTCACCTCTTACAAGTCTTACAAACACACTTTTTACGCAAATGGCGTATTGAACTTTGACTGTACTCGTACGAAACAATATTTTCAACAAAAAACATTGATTGCTATAAAATTAATTAAGTTCATCAAAACACGCATAATACGCATATCGCTTTTTATCAGTACTAGCTGCCCGTCAGCGGTTTCACCCGCTGCAACCCGTCTTTTACCTCTTTAGGGGTTAAAAATCGAAAATCCCTGAAACACGTACCTACTCATTTTTTTTAGCTGTTTGATCTAATTGCTAGTTTTGAAACAGATCGCATTTAAAAATCATGATTTTCCATACAAACTTTTAACCCCTTTTTTTACCCTTTTAGAGGTCGAAAACCGAAAACCCCGGAAACACGTATTTAATTTTTTTAGCTTTTTCATCTTTGATCTAATCGCAAATTTTGAAACAGATCGCATTTAAAAATAATGATTTTCCATACAAACTGTTAACCCCTTTTTTAAAAATCGAAAATCCCTGAAACATGTTCTCAATTTTTTTAGCTTTTTGATCTAATCGCAAATTTTGAAACAGATCACATTGAAAAATAATTATTTCCCATACAAACCTTTAAAACCTTTTTTTACCCCTTTAGGGGTTAAAAATCGAAAATTTCTGAAACACGTATTTCCTTTTTTTAGCTTTTTTATCTAATCGCAAATTTTGAAACAGATCGCATTTTAAAATAAAGATTTTCTATACATACTTTTAACCTTTAGGGGTTAAAAATCGAAAATCCCTGAAACACGTGTTTAATTATTTTAGCTCTTTGATCTAATCACAAATTTTGAAACAGATAGCATTTAAAAATAATGATTTTCCATACAAACTGTTAACCCCTTTTTTACCTCTTTGGGGGTTAAAAATTGAGGTAAAAAATATTTAAAAACCTGCCCCTTAATTTACCCTACATACTAAAAAAACCGCATCAAAATCCGTTGAGAGGTTTTAAAGATATAAGGAAACATACATACAGACACGGGAAGGGACTTTACTTTATACTATGTATATTGATATTGATATAAAACAATGTTACAAGTATAAGGTTTACTCGCAAGTATTAGACTTTTTCACAAGCATAAGGCTTTGTCACAAAGTAATATCTAACAAGTATCAGGCTTTACAAGCATGAGGCTATTTTTACAAGTATAAGGTTTTGTTACAAGCACGAGGCTCTTCGCACTAACCAGGTATCCAGTGGCGGGGAAGAGCACTCGTCCGTCGATGTTGTGTCCGGCAATGAAGGCGTCCTCTGCCTTGTTCAGATCGAACTCTATGATGTTCTCGCCCGAACGAGACGCGCCGCCGAAGTGCGCCACGCTCCATTCCGTCGAGTGGTCCCATACAACCTGAGGAAAAATGGTTATTATGTGGCTGTAAAGGCTTTTGTCGGGGCTTAACGATTAGTTTGCCAATTCATACTTTAACATACACAATAACACAGATGTTGTCTGGTTTAAAAAAATTTAAAATATTTTTTAAAGAACAGCAAAGGTTTGATTGCCAGCATTCTGTGTTACCTTGGAGGCGAGTCCCGGCGTGCCGCGCGACACGGGGAACTTGACGGGCGGGTACAGGTTGCCGATCTTAGGCTGAGCGCCGTTCGCGTAGATCCTGGGAACAAACAAAACCATGTTATAGAAATTGGCGAATTCGGTCGAATCACTAAGTTTTCACAAGAATGGCAACAGCAGAAGATCCATTGAGGTTTTTAAGTATTTTAATACAGGGTGTAAGTAAGGGACAGCTCTCCGAAAACTAATGGGGTGCACGTCTCCTGAAATATTTTCTTATGGGAAGTTGTTCAGTTTTATGGTCTGAATCAATCATGGAAAGTGTTAATATTCGAAGGGTTATCTCTTAAACCGCGTATAATCATTTAGTTTAAGTCTGACCACTTGGGATACTCACTTGCCGATAGCCGCGAGCAGGTGCTTCCCGGCGGGGATGGTTGAGTCATCTAGTTACGAGGGATACTCACTTCCCGATAGCCGCGAGCAGGTGCTTCCCGGCATGCGGCGCGTCCTTCCTCACGAGCGGCACTAGCGCGGCCTGCGGCAGCGTGCGGCGCAGCGGCGCCTGCGTTGAATCATCTATGGTTGAGTCATCTAGTTACGAGGGATACTCACTTCCCGATAGCCGCGAGCAGGTGCTTCCCGGCGTGCGGCGCGTCCTTCCTCACGAGCGGCACTAAGGCAGCCTGCGGCAGTGGGGGGGATGGTTGAATCATCTAGTGAAGGATACTCACTTGCCGATAGCCGCGAGCAGGTGCTTCCCGGCGTGCGGCGCGTCCTTCCTCACGAGCGGCACTAAGGCAGCCTGCGGCAGTGGGGGGGATCAGCGGCGCCTGCAGCCGCGAGCAGGTGCGGCGTGCGGCGCGTCTATCACGAGCGGCACTAAGGCATGGCGGCAGTGGGGATGGATGAATCATCTAGTTACGAGGGATACTCACTTGCCGATAGCCGCGAGCAGGTGCTTCCCGGCGTGCGGCGCGTCCTTCCTCACGAGCGGCACTAAGGCAGCCTGCGGCAGCGCGCGGCGCAGCGGCGCCTGCAGCAGCGCGTGCGGCGCCACTTCTATCACCATGGCGTTGGGCGGGATGGCGGCCACCGCGCCCGCGAACCGCACAGGAGATAACAGGTTGTTCACGTGGTACCCCGCGTCGCTCATCTTCGCTGCAGGTAGGAGAAACCAACACATGAGTACAGTTTTAATAGATATCTATCACAGAGAATAAAAAAGCGAACTAATTTTACAGATATAAAACAGATGAGCCATGTTTGAGCTTAAAGCGCGCAGAAATTTATATTTCTAGATCAAAACGCGATAAGTCTGTAGAATTTTCACTTCAAATGAAAACCAGCTTACCGATGTCAGAGTCCCACTTGTCCTTAGTGAGCGAGGAGGAGATCCAGCGACTACTACGGGGCTTGGGTGAGGTGATGACGCGTTCAAGAGACGCGCGCAGCAGCGGCGCGGCCGGCGCGATGTACTTGCATGTTGCACTATACAAGCAGCTTACCGATGTCGGAGTCCCACTTGTCCTTGGTGAGCGAGGAGGAGATCCACCGACTACTACGGGGTTTGGGCGAGGTGATGAAGCGCTCGAGCGGCGCGATGTACTTGCATGTTGCACTATACAAGCAGCTTACCGATGTCGGAGTCCCACTTGTCCTTGGTGAGCGAGGAGGAGATCCACCGACTACTACGGGGTTTGGGCGAGGTGATGAAGCGCTCGAGCGGCGCGATGTACTTGCATGTTGCACTATACAAGCAGCTTACCGATGTCGGAGTCCCACTTGTCCTTGGTGAGCGAGGAGGAGATCCAACGACTACTACGGGGTTTGGGCGAGGTGATGACTCGTTCAAGCGACGCGCGCAGCAGCGGCGCGGCCGGCGCGATGTACTTGCTGTGGAAGGCGACGCCCGACGACGCCACGCGGCGAGCGAACACGCCCTCCGCCGTCAGCTGGGCTACCACCTGCGGGAAAATATAGACATGATCAGTTTTTGCATGAAGGTACAATACCAATTATTGGTCACCCTACTTGAATGGAGACCACCGCGCCGCGGAAAGCGTAGCAGCGTTGGACATCCTCTAGCTAGGTGGGACGGATATTTAGAGAAGGCGGCTGGTCCCGATTGGGTGACGAAAACGGGCGATCGTTCCTTGTGGCGTAACCTGGGGGAGCCCTGTGTTCAGCAGTGGACTACTATAGTCTGATGTGATGTGTTTTATCGCCGGGAATGGAAGATAAGGGAAGAGATCTATGTCCAAGAATGGACTCCGAAAAGGCCATGATGATGATGAGTTTAATGATAACAACTGTGCGTATCTGTAGTTACCTTCTCGATGTCCTCTGGGGAGCCGGAGACGGTGACGCTGTCGGCGGCGTTGTGGCAGGCGGGGTACACGCCGGGCGGCATGCGCTGCGTGGCCTCCTCCCAGGAGAGCCCGACGGCCGCCATGGCGCCCGGCGCGAGCCCCGCGTCCACGATGCTGCGCCCGCGCCAGTACGCGCACAGCACCGCCTGCTCGGGGGTCAGCGTCTCGTCCGCGTACGCGCAACCTAAGGGAAAGATCGGCGTTACGTTAGCCAACAGGCTCATTTGATAAAAAAAAAATAAAAAAAAAACGACTGTATAGATAGAAAATGTGGGGGCAGTTGTGGACATGCACTTCGATTGTAACAGAGCATTCAAAAAATTCGATACAGTAAGATCGAGATTTGATATGCCGAAAATTAGCTAGAAAATGTGGGGTTGTGGACATCGATTTCTTAAGTTAGACAAGACTTGTAGAGTATGTAATTTGGTTTCAAAGCTGTTCTAAACTGAACTGTTTGCGCTCGCTCGACTGTTTGCGCGGAACTCACCGATTTCTCCAGCAGAGTGTCCCACGACCCCGTCGGGCGTGATGCCGACGGCGCGCAGCACGTCCACGAGCGCCACCTGCACGGCCGCGATCGACACGAACGAATTGATGATGCTGTCGAACGCTGTCAGTATGTGCAGTCGCTTGACTCACCGATCTCCCCAGCGGAGTGTCCCACGACCCCGTCGGGCGTGATGCCGACGGCGCGCAGCACGTCCACCAGCGCCACCTGCACGGCCGCGATCGACACGAACGAGTTGATGATGCTGTCGAACGCTGTCAGTATGTGCAGTCGCTTGACTCACCGATCTCCCCAGCGGAGTGTCCCACGACCCCGTCGGGCGTGATGCCGACGGCGCGCAGCACGTCCACCAGCGCCACCTGCACGGCCGCGATCGACACGAACGAGTTGATGATGCTGTCGAACGCTGTCAGTATGTGCAGTCGCTTGACTCACCGATCTCCCCAGCGGAGTGTCCCACGACCCCGTCGGGCGTGATGCCGACGGCGCGCAGCACGTCCACCAGCGCCACCTGCACGGCCGCGATCGACACGAACGAGTTGATGATGCTGTCGAACGCTGTCAGTATGTGCAGTCGCTTGACTCACCGATCTCCCCAGCAGAGTGTCCCACGACCCCGTCGGGCGTGATGCCGACGGCGCGCAGCACGTCCACCAGCGCCACCTGCACGGCCGCGATCGACACGAACGAGTTGATGATGCTGTCGAACGCCGCGTCGGGAGCCTCCGTGAGTATGTGCAGCAGGTCGACGCCGTGCGGCTGCAGCGCGGCGGCGGACCGGCGGATGCTGGCCGCGAACTCCGGGATGCAGAGCAGGTCGCGCGCCATGCCCGTCCACTGCGAGCCCATGCCCGTGAACACGAACCAGATCGGCCGCGGCTCGCTGCTCACCTCCTGCGCACAAAGGGAAACAGTCAATGCAAGATACAGCTAGTACTAATGAAAAATCAAGATTATTGAAGACTAAGTGTTATATAAGGTATAGGCAATGTTGTCATCTAGCAGGGTAGGTATGTATTTTTTATTTATTTTTTATTACCTAATGATGAATGTTCAATGTTTTTAGGTAAAAAATAGTAGGTACTCACAACAACATCTTCCATGGGCGTCTCTGAGTCGTCGAGCAGCCGGTACCCGCGGCGCGAGTGTCCGGGGATGTTGTGCGCGTGCACGGCGTCCAGCAGCGCGTGCAGCTCGGCGTCGTGCGCGTGCGCGGCCGCGTGCTGCAGCAGCGCGCGCACCGCCTCCTCCGTGCGCCCGGAGGCCGTCACCAGCCGCGGGATGGCGTATTGCGCGGGGGACGCGCGCCCGCCGCGCTCCGACTCCAGGATGATGTGCGCGTTGGCGCCGCCGAAGCCGAACGAGTTGACGGCGACCAGCCCGCCGTCCCACGGCGTGTTCTCGGCCACGACGCGGATGCGGCCGTCGTGCAGCGCCGGGATGTCCGCGTTGGGCGACTGGAAGTGCAGGTTGGCGGGGATCTCGCTCGCCTCCATCGCCACCACCACCTTCGCGATCGAGCACAGCCCCGACGCCGGCTCCGAGTGGCCCATGTTGGACTTGACCGATCCCAGCAGGAGAGGCTTAGTGCGCTCCTTCGTGCAGAACAACTCGGCGATAGCGTTGACCTCTTGCGGGTCGCCGACTTTGGTTCCGGTGCCGTGAGCCTCCACGTAGACGACGTCCTCGGGGCGGAGGCCGGCCTCCTCGAAGGTCTCCTGCGCGAGGCGGCGCTGCATGTCCCCGTTGGGGAAGGTGATGCCCTGCTCCTTGGCGCCGTCGGTGTTCATGCGCGCGCCGCGCACGGTGGCGTAGACGCGCCGGGCGTCGCCGCGCCGCTGCAGGAAGACGACGACGGCCGCCTCCGAGCGCACGTAGCCCTTGCCGCCCGCGTCGAACGCCGCGCACTTGCCCTCCGGCGACAGCATGCTCAGCCGGTGGAAGTTGAGCGAGTTGGCGGGCTTCAGGCACAGGTTGCAGCCGGCGACGATGGCCGCGTCGCAGTGTCCGGCGCGCATGGCGGCGACGGCCTGCGCGAGCGCGAACATGCTGCTGCTGCAGGCGGTGTCGATGGCGTAGGAGGGCCCCTTCAGGTCGAACGTGTAGGAGATGCGGTTGGGGAACATGGCGCGGCAGCAGCCGGTGAGCGCGTACCCGTTGATCTTGTCGGGGTCCTGCGTCCACAGCTCCTCGGTCTCGGAGTTGGAGCAGCCGACGTAGACGCCGGTGCGGGAGCCGCGCAGCTCGGCGGGGGAGATGCCCGCGTCCACGACCGCCTCGTGGGTCAGCTCGAGCAGCAGCCGCAGCTGCGGGTCCATGAGGTGCGCCTGCTTGCCGTGCACGCCGAAGAACGTCGCGTCGAAGTGCGCCAAGTCTTTCAGTTTGCCATTCCTTTCGGGTAGACCGTGCAGTCCTGGAAAAACAATGTTAACAAATATTATAATTTTTCTATGAAAATTATAGGTATTGTGTGGTGGGTGGTGGGTGACATACAAAATGTGTTTTAAAATCATTTCGTGTACAATCAACTTCTTGACTGACTTGGATAAAAAAAATCGTATTTTCAAGTTTTCATCCACATAACACTAAACCAATGACTGCGTTAAACATACCGACACAAATTTTCAACCAGTTTCCATTTTAACCGTGGGAATAGGCAAATCGATCAATGCAAACTAACTCGTAGTAGAGCTGTGAATTGGCCTGCAAAAACGTGTTTTTTACATAACTTAGTTGAGTATATACTTAAACTTATACTATTTTACACTTAAAAATGCTAATTTGCCAGACTAAAGAGAAGAAGTGGGCACATTATCATCAACATAATGGCAAACTTGTTCAAATCTATCTACGCTAATAACAAAGAGGAAATATTTGTTTTTGTTTGTGTGTATGTGTAACTCCGAAACTGCAGGATTGATTTCAGAAAATCTTTTAGCATTAGAATAGAAAGCTACAAGATCTTTGAGTAACAAAGGCTACTTCTTAACACAAAAAATGCTTTATTTCCAAGGGAAAATGGGAAGCAAATACTTCATTATTTATAGAGTATATTTTAGCACTGGTCCTGGTTGCTGCAGAGGAAAATAATGTACATAATTAAAAACCACATTCGCTCAGAGTATCCGAGTACCTACACGTTTCTTCCTCTACATTATTTTCTAAAATACATTTTTTAAACTCAATTAATCATTAATATGAATGCAGCTATGCCAACAGAACCTAATCAATAAGCGTTCGCCGATATCTGTATGGAAACAGTTCTCGTGTCGCTATCTGTTTATCACATTGCGCGAGGTCACGGTCGCCAACCGCTACCGTGTCGTGTCGTGTTGCATTGCGTCGCGTCGCATGTCGCGTGTCGCGCTCGCGCGCAGTGGCCTGCGGCCGGCGGTCGGCGCGGTCACTGTCACGGCCACCAGCGCAGTTTCCGAGACTACTCTACAATTACATCACGTAGCTTAACGATAAGGTAAAAAAAACAATTCGCAGGGATATTAAACAGAAACGCGAATTTTATTAGGTAAGACGCCTTCCTAGTCGTAAATAATGTATTTAAAACTAAACTACAAATACATGCTGGCCATCTTCTCTGCGATTTATTTTATTTTATTAGGTAAATACAACAGGAAACAACCATTTTTACCTAGTATACATGCATTACAGTTCAGATCTCGACCGATACCCTAAGCGTATTTACACAGCATGATATTATATTATTACATACTTATACAATGATTTTTCTCGTGACCTGATGATCTTTTATGTGATAGGTATATTTCCACGCAAATATCTTCAAAAATAAAGCAAATCCTATGTAAAATTTTAGCGTCAAATAGTAGGTAAAACAAACAAACTTAGGTTGGCATTTATATCATTATCGAATCTTTAAGGCTAAACGTCAGACTAGTGGCGCCCCCAAACAGGAAAAAAAGCCCTGGCTGAACACGCTGGTCAAACTAACAACCAACAGGCAATAATCAACCACAATGTTTATTTAAAACTAACAAAATAGATAGAAAAACTTTCGTTGCTAGTATCTAATTGTCGTTTTATAATGTGGTTTTCCAATCACTTGTGTATTAGATCAGTGATTTTTTTTGTGCAGCAAAGCAATTTCCATTCTCATTTAATTTATTTCCATTTATAATATTACTATTTATAAATAGCTTCAACATTTAAAGTAGGTATGTATGTTGTCCCATATTACAATAAAAATACTTAGTATGTATGTATTGATTTCGGTCGGTATGGAGTATATTCTTTATTCTTAGCACGCTTCTAAAATATCTTGCGGTCTTTTTATTGGCCCACCTGATTTGCGTCAACAAAAGCTCTGCTTACGTATTTTTAGGATACGTAACGGAATGATAATTAGACTACCTGCCTATAGGTACAATAATTATACTATACGTAATTCTTTGGAAAAGTTTTTGTAACGTTTGATTATTTTAATCAATACATAGTATACAATGACGTCGCTTTTACGTTTCTCTGTCTGTCTGCCATAGAACTTTTTCTTAGCCATTTAAACTGACTTAAATGGGTTTTAATAGGTAATGATTCAAGAGGAAAGTTCATATTGTTTATGTTTTACAACCCAGGAAAACGACATATTCCCACAGGAAAACGATTCGCAGCTTGTGCAAACGCTGTGCGGGCCGCTGCAAGTAGGTAGTAAAAAAGTCTGTAGACGTTTATTCCGCTTGTATTGTTCTTGTTTGTAGACTACTAACGCAAGTAAACACTGCACGGAGCACCTGTGCAGAGTAGTGAGGAGTAGCGTGCATCTTCGACGCGTTGCATCACCGCACCGCGCCGTCGAACAAATCACACCGCACGCGACCCACCGACAAGCCATATACTTGATACTTTTAGCAGACAAATAGAATAACCCACGGCCTTATAACTCATAGGTAGTTCCTCGACAAAATTGTTAATGCTTCCTTGTCCCAATGCTTCAACGTTCCCAGTTTTGAACAACCTATATGTTTTAAGATGTCATAATACTAAGTTCTAAAAACATCTACGGTGATGGTTGGCGATGACGATGACCACCATTGCGGCATTACGCAAGCGAGCGGCTCGATCGCAGCGAGTAATTGCGCGTCTATGTAAAGCAAACATCGGCCGAAGGACAACCGCCACTCATTAGAACATTGTTAATTGTAATGTAAATCCCGGAATTGCCTGCGCTGACGAAACTATTGTTTTCTTAACATCTACGTCGTTTTACAACAAATAAAACCAGCACTCGACAGAACTTCAGTTAGTCATACGACGATTATAAAGACACTTATACTATCAACGAGTTAATATAACATGTTTTTTTTAGTTATGTAAATTTTACGAGAAAGTAAAAATAATTACCTTTATAATATTGCCATTTATTTATATATTTTAAAGAAATTTAATTGCCCTTTGTAAGTTCAATTATTATTACTTATACTATCAACGAGATAATATATTTTTATTATTTAAGTAATTTACGAGAACATAAAAATAATTACCTTTATAATATTACTATTTATTTATATATTTTAAAGAAATTTTATTGCCCTTTGTATGTTTAATTATTGATTTTAAACTATATTATAAACAAAAATTTCCATAATATTTTTTTCTTGTACTGTCACCGTGAAATTACAAACACCGCTAGATTGTAATATTTCTTGCTAAATTACAATCTGTCGAAATATCGTAAGAACCAACCGGATCACAATTTAACGTACCTATCAATTTTCAAAAGATTACAATATTATGATGTAAAACGGTAAAATTGTCAACTCGCGTTCTGATTGGTCGAATGTCATGTTCATGTAATATTGTGCCGCCATGTTTATTTGACAGCTGATCGCAATTCCGATGTGTGTGCTTACGAAATTATTTTCTAATTTAGTAAGTTTATTTGAAAAAATAGCAATCGGGTGTGAAACAAACTTGGCGCAAATTTGATGCTTGACTTGACCAATCAGAACGCGGGCTGCGTATCGTATCACTGTTTTACGGTTTTAGTTCGTTATATTGTAACCTACTTAAAAATTATACGTTGTATTGTAATACTTGTGAATGTGTTACAATATTTCGACAGATTATAATTTAGCGAGATAGATTATTTATGTCACCGTGAATTACAAACACCGCTAGATTATAATATTTCTCGCTTAGTTACAATCTGTCGAAATATTGTAAGACATACATACGTATCAGAATTTAACGTATCAATTTTCAAAAGATTACAATATTATGAAGTAAAACGGGAAAACTGTCAACTCGCGTTCTGATTGGTGGAAAGTCATGTTCATGTATATCACGCCGACATGTTAATTTGACAGATGGTGTGTTGGCGACATGATGCTTGACTTGACCAATCAGAACGCGAGCTGCGTAATCGTATCACAGTTTAACTGTTTTAGTTCGTTATATTGTAATCTACTGAAAAATTATACGTTAAATTGTAATTCGTGTGAATATGTTACAATATTTCGACAAATTATAATTTAGCGAGATTGATTATAATCCAGCGTTGTTTGTAATTTTAAGGTGACATATATAAACCAGCGTGATTTGTAATTGTAATCTTACATATCTACGTTATATCTACTTGCTCTTAACGTAACTATCCGATGCATAAGTACCTACCTACATGTCTATAAATAGGTACATGAATGTACTAAGTTTATGTATCTACGTGATTCTTCTTTACATAGGTACCTACTTACTTCTTGTATTTTGGTCATATGTAGGTAACCTTTAACATTTGACTGATTTTTTATACCCAATTCAATAATGTACGTCAGCTCTAGTCTAAGTTTGTTCTAATATTTGATCATCAATGAAAGGACGTTGAAAATTATAGTACAGTCCAGCAAAAAAGGGGAGAAATAAAATAAAATGGAACTAAAAATTTTACATACTAAATTGTTGCCATTCATAGTCAATGTTGCCATTTAATTTTGAAATTTCATACAAAGTGGCGCCCTAACAACAACGTACAACGTAAAATCCAACAAAGAACTTCGGCGGATGATATATCTAGAGCGATAATATCACAGAAAAATAATTTACTAAATCAAGAGAGTCACCATCTCTCGATCGGAGAGTCTCGTTCCGATGAAACAAATAATTCTAACTGTCAGTTTTTTCTATAGTAAATATTTAAATATCTTCCATCAAAATATCAATGGTCTCATAAGTAAAAGAGATGAATTAATGATACATTTAGATAATTTAAGAGAGCAAAGCAAACCAGTAGATATAATATGTATTACGGAACATAATATGAGCACAGATATTGAAGATTATTTAAATATTCCGAACTTTTCATTAGCTACGAGCTATGCAAGAAATATAAATAGAGGTGGTGCTTGCATTATTGTTAGAAATGGACTACTGTACCGAGAGATAGAAGAAATTAAAAAGATCTCAATTAAACAGGTGATAGAATGTTGTGCTATTGAACTTTTAGACTATAACATAATTTTAGTGTGCGTATATAGAATACCTGGGACTTGTCTAGAAACTTTTCATGAGAACCTAGAATTAGTTTTAAGCAAAGTTTGTGATCTTAGAAATAAGAAAGTTGTTCTATGCGGAGACTTTAATATTAACATATTAGAAAATGATAAAAAAAGTCGTGATTTTATATATCAGCTTACAAGTTACAACTTGAAATTGACCATCCATCAAGTAACAAGATTAGCTAGCGGCACCTGCATTGATAATTTTGCACATAATTTCAAAACAGCTAAAGCAGAAGTCATTGAAACTGCTTTGTCAGACCACACAGCGCAACTTCTTATTTGTCCTGTAAGGAAAACTTGCATTTTAAAATCATGGCGCGTCAAACGCAGAGACTTCTGTAAGGACAATTTGGATAAATTTTATAATTGCATTGCTAATTTAAGCTTCGATGACGTTTTGAAATGTGATGATAACTCAGATATGGCTTACAACAATTTTCTAGAACTTTTCCAACTGTTCTATGAGCTATGTTTCCCGTACAAAATAATAAAAAAAACCTTAGAAACTAAACCAAAGTGGTTGTCACGCGGTATAAAGAATTGTTCTAGGAAAAAGAGAGAATTGTTGTGGCGTTATAGGACAGATAGAAGCGACGAAAATAAAAAAATATTCAAAGATTATGCCGGAAAACTAAAGAAAATAATAAATCTCACTCGAAAATCCCAGAATAGTAACTTTATAATAAACTCTAAATGTAAATCAAAGGCTTCATGGCATGTTATAAACCAATCAAAATCTTGCTTACCCAAAGAACCAATAATCAAACTGAAATATGATAAACGCCTTATACAGAATCCCACGGAAATAGCCAATGAATTTAATAATTACTTCATTGATATGATCTCTCACAATAATGAACCTGATTTAAGTTTAACAAGCACAATTAAAAGTAATCCTAAATCTATATTTATAGCCCCCACATCACCACATGAGATTGTAAAAATCATATCGTCGCTAAAAAACACCACAAGTGTGGGCAATGATGGTATAAGTACCAAAGTGATTAAACTTGTATCTCATTTAATTGCTACACCACTATCTCATATAATTAACCTATGTATCGAAACAGGTGCTTATCCAGATAGTCTGAAACCTGCAATCATAGTTCCTCTGTATAAAAAAGGTAACAAAGAAGAAATAGGTAACTATCGTCCGGTAGCATTATTATCAATATTCTCCAAAATTTTTGAAAAGGTCCTACACAATAGTCTTTACACTTTCTTTGAAAAATACAATATCTTATCAAGTTCACAGAAAGGGTTTAGGAAAAATGTTTCAATGAATATGGCTTTATTTGACTTGGTGCAAGAAGTTACGCGTAACTTGGATGAAACTAATCCAGTTTGTGCCGTATTCATGGATTTAAGCAAAGCATTTGATCACGTTAACCATAAATTATTATTAAAAAAACTATACATTAGTGGAGTAAGGGGAAATGCTTTGAAATTATTAGAATCATATTTAGACAACAGAAAACAAATAACTGAATTGACGCAAATTTGCATGACTACTGGACAGGAGAAAAAATACAGGTCAGATACTAGATTGATTAAATGCGGAGTCCCACAAGGCAGTGTACTAGGCCCACTTTTATTCCTCATGTACATAAATGATATGCCAGAATACAGCCAACACCCCACAATTCTTTTTGCCGATGACAGTACAATAATATTTAAGTGCAATAGTATTGATACATATGAAAATGAAATAAATTTTACTATCAAAAATATAATAGACTGGATGCAGAATAATAACCTAAAAATCAACCTAGACAAAACAAAACTTATACATTTCAGCCAGCGGAAGCTTACCCCTAACCTTAATATAAACTATAACGGGACTATAATTGAAAAAGTGGATAATGTAAAATTTTTAGGAATCTCTATAGATAAAAATATGTCGTGGGAAACTCACTCCTTAACTGTTTGCAATAAATTATTTAAATTGTCTTACATGCTCTACATGTTGAAGAAAAACGTATCTCAAGATGTAGTTTTAATGGCGTATTACGGATTCGTTGATTCAGTTTTAAGATACGGTGTAATATACTGGGGTAACTCAACTTACAGGGAATTTATCTTGAAAGCACAGAAGAGATGTATACGCTCCATTTGTAGTTTAAAACCGATTGATAGTTGCCGCCCATACTTCAAGTCACTAAATATACTGACATTCCCATCACTCTATATTTTAGAATGCGTTATGTACGTGAAATCCAACCCTAATGTATTTAAAATAAGACCAGTACCACAGAATTTCAATTTAAGACCCAGGAACACCATGATTGAGACCAATATGTGCAGAACTGCTTTAATGAAAAAAGTTTTCTGAAATGGGTCCGAAACTGTATAATAAACTGCCAGAAAACTTAAAAACTATTGAAGCACCATCCAAATTTAAGTCAGCTGTGATCCGTATATTTCAGAAAAAATGTTACTATAGCATAAGCGAATATTTATATGACGATAGCCTTCTGTAATCTTAATTATAGTATTTTTAATTATTGTTACACATTTCATAAATTTTTAAGCTTCCTAATTATTAATTAGCTTAATTAGCTGAGGTTTTAATTGTTACTACCAATTTGTATTATTTACAGTAAAACTTTTGTATTCTTTTTACTATGTATGGTATTTACTCAAAAAATGATTCGTACGCCTAAAAGGTAAACTGTAGCGATACTAACTAGTTTTTAAGATCTTTTTGTACAACCTACAGTTACGAATAAACTATTTGATTGATTGATTGATTGATTGATAACTTTTTGTCTACTCTTTTTTGCTGGACTGTACTTATATAAGTTGTTATTGATAAATTGACGCACCAGCGGAGTACCATAGCATCAAAGAAAAAGAGAAGTTTAAAAATCAAGAACCAGCTACAACTGCCTCAACAAAAGTAAATAGATAACTAGTTATTATTCACACCACATAGAGATCCTAATGTGGACTTAAAACATAAGTAAGTTGTAGGTAAATCTTATTTGTTCATGATTCGTAGATTTTTTATGGTAGTGTCGTCATCAACGGATCTTTATTTGAATTACTACTAAATAATGGCCTCCGTGGACTGTTACCTAGCATTAACCTGAAGAAATATTTTTTCAAAGATGTTTAAGCAGGAGGATGGTAATGCACTTGCCTGGAGTCCAGCGGCGGTCGTCAGCCGTGACGAGGTCGACGCCCGCGAACAGCTGATCCGCGAACTCCTGGATGGTGTTGCTCTCGGGCAGGCGGCCCGACAGCCCCGTCAGCACCACATCATCATCCGTCGTCGCACCGCCCGCGCCCGCGCTCCCTCCGCGTCTCGCCGTCTGCGATACGCCCGGCATGCTTGCAGCTACGGGGGGACACAATCACTATCTGAAACAAACAATAACACACCTTCAATTCTAGTCCATAAATCCTTTACTGAACTCCACGACCCTTTATAAATCAACGGTACACCCTAGTTTACACCTGGCTCGCAACAAAGGGAGGATAAGGAGACTTCAACAGTTGAGCGCAAGTTCAAACAACAATAATTAATTAAAAAGTAGTCGACCTTAGAGAATAATGTTGAAGGGCACTGAAGCACTGAAGTACAGTTTCCGAATGAGCTTTGTTGGATGCAGAGCGGATTGCGGAGTGCGGAGTGTGCGGCGCGAGTGTCGGCGAGGCAATGCTCTCGCGAGTGAGCCGCCGGCGAAGCGACCGCCGATTAAAAGGGTGAGATAGCGGGGTCGCGACCCTCCAGCCACGTTTCCACTAGCCCGAGCCGCGTGTTATCGCGGTGCAAGGACGGACAAGGTCGGAACGTTCTTCCTAGTCCCTGAGCGGTGTGGTGGCGGTCGGAGGCTGCACCCGGCGCCCGCAGCGCGCGGCTCACGGGGCGGAGGTCTGCCTGGCGCCCGCAGCGGCACCGCAGCGTCGCAGCAGCGGCGCGTCCGCTTCGACCTTCCCGGGACTATCTGTGCGACATCATCGCAGAGAGTGACCTCTGCTATCTCCGGTAATGTGAGTGTGCTTATCGTGCCATTTGCGATCTCCGCAACACCTACAACCTATTACGACTTGGTAAATTAATTTACAACAATCTCCAGCCTACACTGCTATTCGTGCAATGATAAGTTAAATTCCTGCCTATTTTTTTGTGCTCCAAATTACAAAAATACATTATTCATTGATTTAAACGAGAGCTTTTAGTCTCCACTTCAGTGGGATGACTATACTGACTTTTATAAAATGTAGAGTCAGTAGTAAATCTAGGCCTATCCATTCCAACTCCTTTTATAACCGTCTTTCATTTCAAGTCGAGTGTGTCGATGAGTGTTGTTGTGCAATTTACGCGTGTGTAGCGTTAGCGGCGGCGGACAATGGCTGCTTTGTGCGCCAATTGCGGATCGTCGCGGCGAGTCCTGCTGAGACCGAGTGCCGCATATCCTGCGCACACGCACGCGGCCGCCGCGCCGCTAGAGACCACCTACACCACCTACCTACCCACCGGTCACACGTAGAGCGAATGATCACGTCTGAACACCTGATTAATAATCAGCTCTACACTGGCACGGGACGCGTGTCATAGAGTTTGCGATGTGGACTCCGGCGCACCGTAACTACCTCTACTACGCGATCTTTACTTTAGCAAAGATTCAGTTGTGTTAGTACAGGCGTTAGCCAGGGTTTGTTTGTATTACGACGTTTAGCTGTAATTGTCACTTTACAAACAAAATTATAAAAAATATTCATTTGGAAAATACTTAACCCTCAAGCCAAATAAGTAAATAGGTAAATTTATTATCCGCAGTTTTGGAAAAACTTTAATCGACATGAAACATGTTATGTTATCTTACGTTTATAAAAATAAATAGGTAGGTAACTAAGGCAAGATGCATTATTTAGTTTATTAATTATTTATATGACTCTACAAGACGCAAACCTTTTTGGGGACAAGTTCTACAGATGATACGCGCGATGCGAGGCTCAAAATGACATCTGTCAGACAAGCGATCGTCGGAGACGTGAGACGTGCGACATCGCGATTCTTGGAACCGTTTCCCTACAAAATGTATAAAAGAGAAGAGACAAAGCTACACATAGGCCAAAATATAAAAAATATTTGGACCTCTTATACAAATTGACCAGGCCTGAGGACAAGGCAACAAAGGATCATGTCCAAATCTTTGGTAAAAATACCTAGCAGTAGAAAAACTTTAAAAATTATGCAACACTAGCCGTCAGTATTCTGCGTTAAAATTGACGATATATTATTATTTTTTCTAATTTAATTTGTATATAATATAATAATTTGTTTTGTGAGGCGCGAAACTTTTTCAGACCAGGAATAGTCAGTTTGTTTTCCCATAGACACAATTATTTTTCGTATTATTTTTTAATTACTGTCATTATATAAACTAAGATGTGCCGGTACTACCTATGAATCGGCACCAGGCAGTTGTTATCATTGCTGCAGTTAATTTAAAGGCGAGTATGAGTAGTGTAGTGTATCAGTGTATCGGTAAGAAGCCGTACTACTTGTTAAAAGGCTCATCTCTGCGATGTTACACCACCTACCTATAAATAGGTGGGTAGGTAGGTACCGTATGATTGCGATGTTTTTATCAAGAGTTTTTGCGCCGGCCAATTCAAAGAAGAGATAATTTAGTCGCTCGCTGACGATATGCGGTTATCAGATCAGCCGGAGCATCCAAACGCCCAAGAAAATATTTTAAGATTAGCAATGTGCATTTTATTATAACTAAACCATTGG
Source organism: Phthorimaea operculella (assembly GCA_024500475.1). Taxonomy (NCBI): domain Eukaryota; kingdom Metazoa; phylum Arthropoda; class Insecta; order Lepidoptera; family Gelechiidae; genus Phthorimaea; species Phthorimaea operculella. The sequence continues at coordinate 5,546,997 of JANFCV010000017.1, forward strand.
AGATTGATTGATTATGATTTGTACAATATTGTTTAAATGGATGTTTTAACAGGAATCAAAATAATGGTCGTAGTGCCTGTCAGTCGATATTTTATTATGTACAGTCGGGGTCAAAAGAGCATACCTAGGACCGCCTCAAATGGTTCAAAATAACTCTGAAATTACATTACTTTTGTAAATTATTTTTTCGGTTGTGAAAAGAATTTAACTAGTTACTAGACAACGAAAGAAATAATTTACAAAAGTAATGTAGTTTTAGAGATATTTTGAACTATTTGAGGCTGTCCTAAGTATGCTCTTTTAACTCCGATTGTACATAATGTTGTACGCGGGGCCTTAGAGCAGGTAGGTATCGTGATCGCGACACCCGCGAGTTCCCGACTCGCGGACTCGCGGTGGTCGCGACTCGCGAACTGCAGAATGCCGCCATCGCCACCGCGGGCCGACGGCGTGACGGCTGACCTTGCCACTCAGCTCATCTTTCATTAAAATAACTGTGTGTAGGTATTGATCCGTATTCCGTCCGTACCAAGTTACTTTCACACAATCTACGCGGAGAATTAACTTCGAATTCTATATAGTGCTTATTATAGTTTAGGAGCTGGCCACCATAAAAAACATATTCTCATACTACTTCTTATGAGTTTCGTTTCAATAAAACTAGGTGATGTACCAAGCTCGATCGAGTTTAGTTTTTCTGAATAGATGGCGTTGTTAGTTTTGAAACAACTTTAAAAAGCAAGATCAAAAAAGTTTTTTGAATAATGATACTAATTCAGATCGATTATCGCACCCCGAAAACCAGAGATGGAAACGAAATTACGAGAAAAATTTGTTGTTTTGCTCGTTTAAAGGTATTAGATATAATGTTATTTTTTTAGCATTAAATTAATCATCAAAAATGTGACGTTTTACCTACGTCGTTTATTTTTAATGCCATTGTTATCTTGCATACCTATAATATCCCACCAACAAGCTGGAAAGGCATGCACCCAATAAATAACTACCAACATAGGTTTCGATTCTGATTTCTGAAATCATATACCTATGCCCCCGAACGCACAACATACCTATCTATATGCTTATAAATTTATTAAGTACGAACGCAATACCTAATTCATTTCATTTCGAATTGCAAAACTGATCTGACCTTATAGACTTATAGATACATAAAAAGGTAAAAATAAAACATCAGATTCGCACGTGATACGCTAAATTAAGTATTGTCTCTATGAGATAACCGTCAAACTACGAAAATAAACTGTGATAATTTTTGTGTAGGTAGTGATGTGATAATAAAAGTTATGAATAGGTACGGTACGGGTAATAAGTATGTCGTTGGTAGGTACCTGTGATAATTCACAGTCGAGTTGGATATGGATGGTAGGCACTACTTAGCGATCTGTGAGATGGGCGGTTGGACAAATGGATCAGCTGATGCGACGTCACTGGGCGCGTGTCCCCGGCGTGATGTCCGCGGTCAGGTCACCACTGACTGACCTGACCGTCATCAGCCGCGTGATGCTCACGAACTCGCGATCCATATACAGGTGATCCGATGCATACCGTACCGTGCCACCAACCGGAGTGCTGTCAGATACAGTACCGCAACAGATCACTCCCACTGCGACGATGCGATGTGATGTGACAGGGCGATGACATACCGTTACTAAGGCCCCCGCGCCCCGTCGGCAGGTGAATGAACAAACATAATTGGAACAATGAGATGAGGAAACGTACTTTAATACATTGTATTTTGGATGCGTTTTTTCAAAAGATAGTGGATTCAAGTTGAAGGCACAGAATATATAATAGTTGATGAAGGTTCATATGTACTGTACCTATAAATCATGCCGGAAAACGTTTTATGGATATGAAAACGGAAAATGATTTGCAGCGGGTGACACCGCTGGCGGTTTGCTAGTCCCACTATATATATTTTTTAACATGAAATCATTTTATGGTACACACGACGGTGTAGCTCTAGCTCAAATCTATAGTAATAGAATAAACAATTCAGTTTACCTGTATTGGTTATTTGCCACAACTTTTATTTATAAGAGACAACTTTTACTCATCTAACTGTGATAGATATTTTAGCTAGTCTGTTGGTAAAAGTTTTGAAAATAAATTGAAATGAATAGCGATAGTAGAGCTCACAGCTCACGTCACATCACCCTCGGTCTTTCATTTGCGTCTTTATAGTTTCCCCATCTGATAAGTTCATAGCAAACAAAGTTGTCACTTATTTTAACATAAAATTAACAAGTGAAATTCGGCAAGCTGTTAAATTATTTAATAGTCATAAGACGTCATTACATTATTTAATAGTCTAATGACTATTAAATAATTTAACACCTAGTCGATACCGATCTGTACACATACTTATGTTTATGTGATAAAGCAAACTAAATAACTTATGAAATATAAAAGAATACTATGATTAGCTCCCAACCGCAAATATCAGAGTGATATTATTAAAGATGAAAAACAAAATATAAAATTCCAAAACCCATTTAAAACCGTCCCAGTGCTCTGACCATGTAACCTCAGAGCTTCTCGATCGGTGAAACGGCCGGCTCATTTCGAGTCCATATGTGACGTCAGCGCAATATGTGTGAAGACATTGACGCATTAGAAAATGGCATAAAAACATTATAATTATCTCCATCATAATGTTTTGCCGATGATATGAGTTATGATAGTTTTAATTTACAGAAAAAAGTAAAAAGGATGCTGTAAAATGAAGCGAATTTAGAAGGTTGAGGAGTACAATATTCCATCCATATCTATCTTGGCTAACATCCTTTACGTCCTATTTTTCTTTTATTTTAAACTAACGATTAATAAGACATACAAAGTCTATAATAGCAGCTTTAAGGGTTTGGTTGAAGTACTTGTAGTTTAACATAGTGACGAGTGAATGACATTTAAATGTCGCTGCCATTACCTACAAGAACTAAAAAAACGCAAGCTACCCATTGTATACCTAACACGGGAAGAGTTAAAAAATGTAGTTAAAAAAAGGGAATTAAGTTTCAGTTCCGGAAAGAAAGAGTGCGCTTCATAAAGTTAATGCAACGCGGCCGCGTACTTAAAATTTGAAATAAGTAGCTCATGCATGATAGAGTCACTACCACCTAATAGAATAATTTGTAATTGTGGTACTGGTAATAAGTGCATTCTAGAGCAGTAGATTCAAGTTAAAGCTGAGTGCGTCGTTAAATTACCCCCTTCGATTGACAGCAGGTGTGGTTGCATTCGAGCGCTCTCACCGCGCGCCTCCGCGCTCCGTCCGCGCCCGCCCGGTGCGGTAACGTGCCCGTGCTGGCCGTCATCAAAATCAAATCACAACTCTACCACACTCTACCTACATACCTAAATTCGTATGCTGGGTGCGGGTGTGAGAGTATAGAAAATGATATTTATGAAAATATTGCGTTTTCGTTTAAGAATGTTTTTAGGTAGTGCAGCGTTATGAATATTATTTAAAATTGTACTGTTGCAAATAAGAAATTTGCGTAAATTTTTTTCAATGAGATTTATAATTTGCATTGTTTAAAATAGTTGCAGGACAGCAAATAAAAACCTCTGCAAGTATCTCTGGAACTAGACCAGTCAGCTGTTGTTTGTTTACATTGTGTAACAGAGCACAATTCGCAGGCCGCTAATCACGCCAGCGAACCACCAGCAGTTGGGGTGAAACAGTCAACCAACCAGTACCTACTCGGTGGTAATGTGGGTTATGCATTAATTGTATACAAGCAAATATGAGTATAAACTGCTCTACTCGTAACGTAAACAATCATAACAAAAAAACATGAAGAAAATCCGCTGGAATCTGGTATTATTCGACCGCAATGACATATTAGAAGCTGTCTGTGGAAATATTCGGTGTAATGTGCGCTAATTGCGTTGTGAATTTTCCTAGTACTCTTCGGTTTTGGTTCCGCGTATGAATGAAGTAACAATTTAATTGATTGCGTAGGTATTGAACGGGTTTTTATACACTGGTAATTCCGTAAATGTAAACCACAACACGATGAAAATGTAACAAAGAACTGCGTTAGACTATTGACCGCGGAACGTCGCAATTTTCGCCGCTCTTAATAACAGATCCACGGTATCGGCATGGGCAGGCACAAACAACTTGTTTTTGGGAATTTCTTATTGGAATTAGACCAGAAAGAATTGAATGTTTCCATTTTAATTTAGTGAGTTTTAAGTCACTTTATTATATTAGGTATACCTACTGTTGATCTGTTTCACTTTAGACAGTTTTTTTTTATTTGAAACGCAAAAATTAAGCGTGAAAAATGTTACCTATTTATTTAAAGTTTACTTAATTGGCACATGAGTACCTATACTTAGTACTTTATGTATGTATAAAACTATGTTAAACAGGTTAACAAAAAAGCAAGGAAAAAGTATTATGTATCTATGAAAGAAGAAATAAAATAAAATATTTACTTACATAGAAAGGTCAGGGTAATACAAAATGGTTCGCTATGAAAATATAATTATCCTCCGGGGTTTCCTCCAAAGCAGGCAATAGGGCAAATATCCTCGTGAAGTAGTGACTAGTAGGCGAGCCTGAAACTATGGATCGTCACCTTGCGGGGTGAGTCAGCCGCGATTAGAAGTGAGACGGCTCGAGTGATATTGCCTTCGCGGAGAATTATATCGACCGGCGTGTGGAGCCGGCGAGTAGCGTCGCGGTGCGGGGTGTCGGCGCGACTGCAGGCTCGCGGCCGCCGTGCCGGGTATAGGGGCGCGGGGCGAGCCACGAGCGTTGCCATGGTGCGAGATCAGGCCACGTGCACGCGGCCAATGGGAGTCCGCGCCTGCCCGCCGCCACCGCCGCCGCACGCCTCACGCCCGCAGCCGTCACGCCGCCGCGCCGCGCCGCACGCATGCGACACCCACCGCACAGCCTGCACGCCGCGCCGCTGCTGCTGCCGCCGCCGGTCAACGCATGCCATGCGCCCTCCTCTCCGCAGCACGCAGCACGCGATATCTCTCTGCCGGTCATTTGACCTTCCCAAAGTCCGCAAACGATTATACTACTTCGGTACATTTATACTATTGTGTTGTAACTTACATTTATGTAGTTTTCCTTAATGATATGTATCGTGAACTTCATGCCAGGTCATGACTGTATGCTCATTTCACTGGGCGGAAACCTTTGTCGACTCACGTCGAATTCTGCGTAAAAAGCTATCTGTTAGTCACATGTCTATTATTGATCGCAGTAGGTAATTAACAGCTTTTCACCTATAAATATTAATTTACTAGCAAAAAGACTGTTTAACAAAAAAAGACTGAAGTAGGTATTAAAAAAACAGGGATATCGTTAATTTGATTTTATTTTATATAATGGATGAAATTGAAAAACAAAACTACATACTTTAGTGTTAAAAAGAAATAGGGATATCGTTCATTTGATTTTTATCTACGTAGGTAATTAAAATTGAAAAACAAAACTACTTTAGTAAATAGTTTGAATACCAATGTAAATAATGTCAAATTATGATGTGGGGTTTCGGTCACCAACTCCCGGTCTATACGCTCGATATCAAATCAGCAATTCAGCGATTTATTTCGCAATTTCGTAGGACATTAAGGTAAAACTTGTTCATATTCATGATTAGAATCATCCTGCAAAGTTTGCGTACTAGCATCAGTAATTTTGTTTTTAAAGTTGGGTTGCGTACCTACTTATCGACAGATAGATGTTTGTCTATGTCACCGTAAAATTACAAAATTACAAACAACGCTGGATTATAATCCATCTCGGTAAATTATAATCTGTCGAAATATTGTAACACATTCACAAGTATTACAATACAACGTAAATTTTTTAAGTAGATTACAATATAACGAACCAAAACCGAAAAACTGTGATACGATAACAATACTTCAAAATCTTGTAATCTTTTGAAAATTTATACGTTAAATTGTGATTCGAGTGTATGTCTTACAATATTTCGACAGATTGTAATTTAGCGGGAAATATATTGTATTCTAGCGGTGTTTGTAATTTCACAATGACATCTATACCACAAAATAGGGAGTTTATAGAAGAGCACTCGACACTATTTAGGATTTTCGCGATTGCCACTTGTTATATAGCCAGGGCTACTAGATCATTACGAGGACGAAATACAGCTAACGGTTCAACGGTACAAAACCCTAAATTATATTCCGTTATTCCCAACGGCCCCCGCGGATCAGTCCCCATGGGGCACGTTGGGAATTTTTCTTCCCAACGCCCCCCGAATCATTATAAGTTTGAATTCGGAGGCCATTGGGAAGAAATATTGCCAACGGAAATTACATATATTTTATTTTAATTTCGGGGCCCGTTGGGAATTTTTCGTCCCAACGGCCGAACAAAAATTCACAACGGGCTTCTCGGGGGCCGATCCGCGGGGGCCGTTGTAAGTAGTTTGCATGTTTTGTGCAAGGATTGCCGTTGCTATTCTTTGTTAACTTTGTGAGGCGCGACACTTTTTTAAACCAGGAATGACCATTCTCTTTACGTGTGTGTGCCTACGTAATGTCACATAAAATATTGTAAAAAAATGATAATTTCTGTAGGTATGGAATTTCGTTTGTATGAAAAACAGATTACTCGGGGAAAACGGGGGAATGAATACGTTTGCATGAAAACGCACGGCACCAGGATAGGGCTCTTAAGGGCAATTTTGTGCTTAACTCATTCACTGGAAACTTCGAAATGCTTTCGTAGATAAGACATAGGTATCCTAGGCTACCTAGATTAATGCAGTTGTTATGATAAGGTGATAAGTAAATGATGATGATAACCTCCTGCAACACCCCGGGGCAGTATAGATAAACAATTTCATCGATAATAAACTGCTAACTCAAATAAATAACATTAGCTACTAAATACAACAATGTAGGTAACTTACGCTTGGACTTTGGATAAAATTGCAAAAAGCTCCCTTCTCCTTCTGCTTGAGTAGTAAATATAAAACAGCAAAAAAACCTACTAATCTAATTCACAGTGGAGAAAAACGAATGAATTATTTGATAGATCTTAATAACACAAGTTAGAAGATTTCTTAATCAATAGTCAATAGAAACATTTTTAAAATCAGTCAAAGTAATTATGAAATTATGTGAGGAAAAACCTACATACCTACACATACACCACAAAAGTTAATTACATACTTAGGTAGGTACTGTTTTTTTATAGTTGAACTAGCTGGTGCCCGCGAACTTCGTTTCGCCAAGGGAAGTTTATCAGCCGACAGAAGCGGCACATCATGCAAAACAACTTTTTCAATACAGAAATTTTCTTATCTCTTAAAGTTTTGCCGACCTCTATGTATTCCGCCAGAAAGGCAGACAGACCGGCCCTCCAGTGCTGATTAAGGTTCTCACTAATCATAAAATATGATCAAGACGTTTATCTCCCACCATACCACACATCAAATAATATCGCAATCTTTTTGCGTGATTCCTGCACATTTAGGTTTACCACACAGACTTCTTCATCTTCCTTGCACCTACTTATTTTCGGTGGTGTTTGTTCTTCTAATTTTTCGGCACCATATGGTTGTTTCTGAGGTTGTTGGGTCAGGTAGGTCTTCTTTTTCGTGAGGTCGGTCATACACTCTAACATATTACATTTTCAAATGTAGGAAGTGTGATATTGATATTGATTGTTAGAAGGTCCCCGCGAACTTCGTGTTTTTTCGTTCCTTATAGGTACCTACATTGAAAAATACAAATTTCCACACCAGCGTCTTAAAAATTGTATCCATTATGCTAATTATGTATTAATTTTTGGAACTATATTTCTAAAACCGTAGATGCATTGCCAGCAGATGCCAGCAGAAGCGTTCCGTCAAGCTGAACAACTTTTTCTTTGGAGCCATTTCAATATCTCTAGTGGTGTTCCTGATGGTCTACATCAGGTACTCCAAACTTTCGATGTTTTTTTCGCCAGCGGAAGCGTCCCATCAAACTAAACAACTTTTGCTTTGGAGTCATATCTGTATCTCCTATAGTTTACCTGTACTCCTGTTGGTGCACCTGGTGGTTTACATCAGGTACTCCAAACTTTCGATGTCAGCAGAAGCGTTCTATCAAGCTGAACAACTTTTGCTTTGGAGTCATATCTGTATCTCCTATAGTTTACCTGGGCTCCTGTTGGTGCAACTGGAGGTCTACATCAGGTACTCTAAACCTTCGATGTCTATTTGCCAGCAGAAGCGTCCCATCAAGCTGAACAATTTTTGTCTTGGAGTAATATCTGTATCTCCTATAGTTTACCTGGGTTGCTGCTGGTGCACCTGGTGGTCTACATCAGGTACTCCAAACCTTCGATGTCCATTTGCCAGCAGAAGCGTCCTATCAAGCTGAATAACTTTTGCTTTGGAGTCATATATCTATCTCCTATAGTTTGGCACCTGGGCTTCTGTTGGTGCGCCTGGTAGTCTACATCAGGTACTCTAAACCTTGGATGTCTATTCGCCAGCAGAAGCGTCCTATCAAGCCAAACAACTTTTGCTTTGGAGTCATACCTCTATCTCCTATAGTTTACCTGGGCTCCTGTTGGTGCACCTGGTGGTCTACATCAGGTACTCCAAACCTTGGATGTCTATTCGCCAGCAAAAGCGTCCTATAAAGCCGAACAACTTTTACTTTGGACTCATATATCTATATCCTATAGTTTAGCCGGGCTCTTAATGGTGCTTCTGGTGGTCTACATCTGGTACTCCAGACCCTAGAGTGGTAAAATGTATCCTAGATGTTGACCCGACTAATAAGGTATTACGACACAAAATTTGGTAAAAATCCGTCCAGTAGTTTATCCGTGAAAGATGGACAAACAAACAGACAAACAGACAGACAAACAGACAGATAAACAGACAGACAAACAGACAATTTTTTTTTATCGATTGTTCTGAGATCTGTATCCTGAGCACAATTGAAAGTAAAAATCCTTTTTTTAAACTATCCCATGTACAGAATTGGTTTCGTTTCTGTTTTATTATATGTATAGATAAATGTAGATATTGCGCTGCACTAGGTCCAGATGACCGTACAGCGCGCCATCTATATTTTCTTTTCAATAACGAGTCAGTCGCCTTCGTACCAGTCCACCTTATTTATAGCTACCTAGTAGCTACTAGGGCTTGCAAATATTCGAAAATTTTACTATTCGAATATTCGATTTTTTTTTCGGGATTATTCGAATTATTCGAATAATATTCGAATATTTCGAATAGACGAAAAAGCTTGTTATTTAAATAGAAATTTGCGTTATTTTCACGAAAAATATGCTTAAAAATGAATAGGAGACTATCATCTATAGTTCTGAGTATTTAAAAACTAAAAATCAACTCTTAAAGTTTCATAATGACTCTTAAAACAAATATAAACATAAAATCAATAGTAATTATGACAGCAGTCAAATCAAACATCGATAATTCGAAAAACATCAATCTAAAAAAAATATCAAGAAACTGTTAGACAATAGATATATGACGATTCTTGTCACAGTGATTAAAAATCTAGAAATGTTGTCATGAAATGAAAACAAAGCAATAAGGTCCGACTTATTTAATAAACAGTCGATCATTAAATGATCATTCACAAAAATTGTGTTTAAAAAATGAACTTGAGACTATCATCTATAGTTCTGAATATTTAAAATCTAAAAATCAACTCTTAAACTTTCATAATAACACAAAAACATATATAAAACATTAAATCAATAATAATTATGACAGCAGTGAAATCAAACATCGAAAATTCGAAATAAACATGAAACCAAAAGAAATATCAAGAGGCTGATAGATAATAGATATAATGTTTTAATGAAGTGAAAAAAAAGCAATAAGGTGCGTTGATCATCTGGGGGCACGGCAGTGCCCCCACCAAGTCGAGCTGAAAGCGGCACGGCCGTACCATCCTTTTCTCGAACCACTTCAGGCCATTTTTGACACCCCCATAACTTCCTTGTCGATAAGTTTAGAACCCTTATTGTAAAATATCTTATTAAGCATATCTGCATAGATACAATACATTTCAAATTTCATTTAATTTAGACCAGTAGTTTAGAAGTTATAGTTAGTCAAAGTTTCTTAATTTTCTGCCTGACTGACTGACTGACTGACTGACTGACTGGCTGACCGATCATCAAAATTCTAAGGTACTTCTAGCAGATTGAGGAGCTTTAAACTTAGAATACACCTTGTATTTAGTGAATGAATAAAGGGAAAACTATAACATTCTGCAAATTCGGTTGCAACCGCATAATTAACTTTGTATTTCCATACAAATGTATAGGATTACAAAGTTAACTTTGCGTATGGGCTTTGAGGAAATCTGTAGCTGAGGCTCAAGAAGTAGTTCCAGATAAAAGAAAGAGGAAGACTACCTACAAAAAGAAATGAGATCCCACCAAAAACATTAACTTGTAAAAAGAACCAAGTCTTGCCTCTCAGTTCGTCTACTGTAAAAAGTTGTGAGATCTATATGATGCCAAGTCGGTTATTGGTTTATTCAAGGACTACTTCAGGGAACTGTCATCTTAAGCTATTGCGTAATTAGGTAACATACATCATCTTACAGTAACTATATCGATATTTAAAAACTTTAATATTTACAATAACTAGAATGACTTGGCAATCGCACACTATTTGCTTGTGAGATACGATGGTCTAGTGCGATGGCCGGGTCATTCTAGTTATTGTAAATATAAAAGTTTTTAAATATCGATATAGTTACTGTAAGATGATGTCTGTTACCTAATTACGCAATAGCTTAAGATGAAAGTTCCCTGAAGTAGTCCTTGAATAAACCAATAACCGACTTGGCATCATATAGATCTCACAACTTTACAGTAGACGAACTGAGAGGCGAGACTTGTTCTTTACAAGTAAATGTTTTTGGTGGGATTTAATTATCATTTTAGTGATTAGATTTCAAATCACTGTTACCAGAATTGTCATAATATATCTCTTAGCTATCAGTTTCTTGATATTTCTTTTAGTTTGATGGTTATTTCGAATTTTTGATGTTTGATTTCACTGCTGTCACAATTATTATTGATTTTATGTTTTTATTTGGTTTTGCGTAACAGCAAAACAAAATCAAATTTAAAAACGAGACAAAATATTCTAAATTAAATTCTTGAATTATTTAAGGAGCGACAAGGGTGTTGATACCATGCCGCTTAGTTTTGTAAATAATTACAGGTTTATGATTATGGTCGAATATTCGAATTTTCCCAATGTGTTTTCGAATATTCGATCTGGTTTACTATTCGAATTATTCGAATATTCGAATGCAAGCCCTAGTAGCTACCCGATCACAGACGGAGACTAAAATCATTTGCTGCAACCTGACAATAGATAGCGGTGTTTGAGTTGTCATAGACTAGGCTCCCATTGACAAAGTCTTACTTTGTTTGATTCCGAAGCTGATCTTAGCGCAGTGGAAGCAAATTAAAGTTATCTTAAAATCTAAAACTAAATGGTCGATCAGCCTCGGAACAACATTTGACTACGATTCGTAGTGCTCTTTACTATAGCTAAATAAAATAAATTTAATGAGAGAATTTTGTTCCGGAAAGTTTCCGGCCGAGAAATTCTTGTTTCCAAAGTCTACTTAAACAGGACCCAGCAGCGAATTGCTTACCGTGCGAACCATGACGCCGCCGTTTCCTTGTAAGTCTAGTTTTTGACAGGAAAAAAGGTATCAGGTTTTGGAGGAAGACATTTGGATTGGAATTTAGGTACTAGACTTACTGCACCCGGACACCAGCTCGTGTGGCACTCCGTCCCTTCAGCAATTTTGGTTTCACCTTAGTTTTCACAAGCACTTGGGTTCACTGTTGTTCATAGTTCGGCCACGTTGGCCCTCAATAAGAATCCTGCCCAGTTCGCATTCAAAGCGCACTACAAAACCACTATTCACTTGGTTTACTACTGCCCAAGAACAGGAACTCTTCCTGGCAGCAATTGCGCATGCGAAACAAAGATTTCTCCGCACACCACTGCTCGCGACAGCAACACGTTTTACTGTACAATACGCGAACCAAAGGACTTCTCCCGCATGGAGAAATTACTTAAAAATATGTGGCTAACACTGGACGCGCGAGTGACTAAAAAGTAAGGTTATATCGCCGACGGACGCGTGGTTATCGAACCGACTTAACTGACAAAGGAAAAAAGATGGCGTCGGCCGACTAGCTGGCGTCAGTCACAGGCCACGGTCTGTCAGACGAAAATGGCGGGAAACAATAAAACGCGCGTATACCTGATGCGAAACTAAACATACTTGATAAGGCTACCGAACCAATGCATACTATGACGATAGATAACGTTTAGGAGGTCAAGGAAACAGTTGGTTGTCTCCCGATTTCCTGACAGTTTATTTTTTATTAGAGTTAAAAACTGCTTTAATTTCCAAAAATAACAAGGCATGGCTCTACCGCTCGAAACGTATAACCATCTAAAGAGACACATTTGGAGATGAGACCCAACCCACTAATGTTGCCAGCTCCAACCCTAGCAGTTTCCATGGTTAGCCACGTTTTAGAGACCAGAACCTCGTCTGGCTACCCATACAATTAGTGCAGATCGATAGCCCTAGGCATGCCATGGAAGAATAATATTAATGGTTCCTGTCATCAGCCTGACAGTATCTTTGATATGCTCATGCTGAGGAGGCTTATCAAGCATACCGCCAGTATGTTTAATTTAATTATATAAACTACAATATTATTCTTGAAAAGCATTTCTAGGGCTATGGATCTGCATTATTTTCATATAATAAAAGTAACTCTAAAATGTAGCTGCTCTCTGAAGCAAGCAAAGCGATGGCAATCATGTAGTTTGATTTAAAAAAATCTCAGTAACTGTAAAAACAGTAAAATAAATAAATGAAATTCGTCACATAATTAATTAAGTATCCAACTTTAATAAATACATACTTTATTTAAAATTTACAATTAATAATTTATGACTACGAGGTGATAAAAATTGTTCTAAACACAATGCTACAACTAAATCATATTGCTAAAAGCTTTTACCCTCTACTACCTCTACCTCAAAGATACAGCATATTATACAAAATGATTGCTATTTTTAGGTCTGAATTTGAACCATACAACTGAACATTGAAAACAGTAACACAATATAGTTAGGTTCTTCAATATGTATCACTTGACGCTATTTAATTTAGCATTGTCGCATTTCGGAACTAGTTTGGTTTATGGTTTTCTCCAATCCACCCTACAATAAGGCATTACTTTACCTGAAGTAATATCGAGAAAGTAAACTTGACCTTATGCGTGCCATGTTCACCACCACTTGTAAATCATCCTTCCATGCATTTTATACAAATGTCCCCGCTCAGTCGGTTGGACTGTGCTGCACCCGGCGCACCGTCATCGGTGTATACTGCTGCGTTGTGCTGCGCCTACTGCTAGTTTGTGGTGGGTGGGTCGCGCGCAGTGAAGTCAATGAGCAGCTTGCCCCGGGCGTGTCCCCCCGCCGCCCGCGCGAGCGCCTCCCCCCCCTCCCACCAGGGGAACACGCGCTCCACCGGCACTGTAAGCTGAGGACAATGCACCAACTCAGCCTCAGGTACCCGCAACACTTGGATGTAAGGGACGGTGTATCGAAAAAATATTTGAATCTATAGAGCTAATCATAGAAAGCTGATCGGAAATATCGTATAGGAAATAGTCCCCATGGAAAAAAATCTTCAGTTTCATGGTTCGGTCATGCCTGTGAAGTTTTTGGTACACCTACACTTGCACCTAGTTTTTCATTTGTAGCAGGTGGATATTAGAAGTGGTATACCTGTCCTCTGTCGGCCCTGCGCCGCAGCAGCTGTATGTCCTCCTCCGACGGTATGAAGTACGCCCAGCGCACGTGCGGCGGGAGCGACGCGCACCCCGCGTCCGACGCGAACCCGGCGGGGGGTGGGGGAGTGCGACCCGTCACTCTGGTTACGGCTTCTGTATAAGAGATAAACACTGAATTCCATCTGGCTGCAAGAATCTAGTAATCAAACACAGAACTTCAAGGATGTTCCGGTACCTGCGACGTCCTGCCTCGCCGCGGCCCAGCACTGGCCGGCCAGCTGCAGCGCGGCGCTGGCCAGCCCCGCCGGCAGCCCGCGCGCGTCCGTCTCGCGCAGCAGCGGGGAGGACAGCGTCACGTAGCGCTTGTAGCGCCACCCCCGCGCGCCCGCCTCCGCACCACCCAGCCCCGCGCAGTCCAGGATCGCCTCGTACCTGCACATCACACCAAGTATTCATCACTCCCTGCTAGAACGATGATGTCAAAGAATGAATAAATTAGGTACTCACGGCCCTGCAGCAACGAGCCGGTCGTCATAGTCGGGCGCGTGTCGGTCCAGCGCGCGCGTCGCGCCCAGCCGCTCGGCGCGCTCGCACAGCTCCCCCGCGCATCCTACCACCACCTACAACAAACACATTTTGGAACCAGTATTATGGTTTGGTTCTTTGTGGTATTTCATTTACTAAAGTGTGTAATGCCGACCTCAGCCCCGTCGGCGGCGAGCAGCTGCAGCGCGGCGTGCCCCACCCCCCCCAGCCCCAGCAGCAGCACGCGCTTCGCCCGCGCCCCCTCCCGCAGCCCCGCCGCCCGCAGCAGGCTGGTCGCCGTCAGACCCGCGTACAGCGCTCCGCCAGCCGAAACGCCGAGTGACTCAGGCGCCGGGCCCGCCTGTAACCAAACACAACCGATCCCCGTCATTGAAACACCAGTATTCCCTTGAGAAAGGATCTAATAAGTTTCTGTAGCAACTTACCCAGCGGTCCTTGACGATGACATACTCCGCGTGCGAACCTTGCCAGTGCGGCGGCACGACGCCCCAGACGCGCGTGCCGGGCGGGTAGCGCGCCGCCGCGCCCGCGCCCGCCAGCGACACCTCTCCATAGAAGTCTCGCCCCAGCACTAGCGGGAACTCCAGCGCGCCCTCCTCCCCGCGCCCCGTCGCCCCAGCTGCTGCTGCCGCCGCCTCCAGCGAACGCAGCGTGTTCAGCACCGTGCGACCGTAACCACCTGACGAGTTTTAATAAGTTTTTGGAATAATCCTTCAGATAGAACAAGCAGTATCGCAAGGCAAATACGGAGGTGGAGAATCTGCTTCACGAGTCTACCCACTCTATCGGAACCCTGGTGTAGTGATCCAGTACTGACCGATCATGGCGACGTCGAGCGGGTTGACGGAGGCGGAGTGCACCTTGACGAGCAGCTCGTCGGGCGCGCGCAGCGGCGGCACGCGCGCCGCGTCCAGCCGCAGCTCGTCGGCCGGCGCGCCGTACGCGTGCACGCGCCACGCCCGCATGCGCCCCGCGCCCGCAGACCCCACCCCCGCCCGCGCCTCCTGCAGCGCCGCCGTCGCCAGACCCGCCGCACTCCGCATTGCTCGGCCTAGGGATTTCTACTTTCGTTGGTTGATTAAGACCTGACAAAATACATCTAGATGTATTAACTCACGAGTGAAACAGAGGGTTTGTGTTTATAGTATAACACTAGATACATTACAGAGATCCCTCATTGCTACCAGAAATTGTAAAGAGAACAAACTAATTCACATTTACAAGGAATAAAATGGAATCAGTAGATATAGGAGGTAAAACAGTTAATGCAAGTTATTTGTGGAAATTCAAACTTGTGGGGGAAGATGAGGCAGCTGGGTGCTGGCACATGGTTGATCAGGATCACTTGTTGGAATTATTTTTCCTAGTCTTTTACCTCCCTGTTATTTAGTAGTAGACAGCCAATGTGGTTAGTATCACAGACTGCAACGCAGAAGGCTCTGGGTTCAATTCCCGGTGGGGTCAGTCACTTAGTTAAATTTGTTCCCAGTCTGGTCAGGACATTGCAGGCTGAACCACTGGCCATTGCAGGCTGGTTTGGTGCTTCAGAGGGCACGTTAAGCCGTTGGTTCCGGTTGCTGACTATGATCACTTAGACAGTGGTTGTTATACAACCATGTCAGAGCCCTGATACTTGTAGGCAGTTTAAACTCTGACAGACAACAGGGTTCATCGGGTCGTTGGACAACATGGTGTCCCACTCGATGAAGAAGTAGTAGACTACTAAGGAGAGTCTCTGCGACTTTCGAATCAAATAAAAGTTTACAGAAAACTATGAAGTTAACCATAATAACTTTACAGTGCTTCTATGTGATGTTGATGTCGTTCATTTTGACTTTCCCACAACTGATGCACAGGATATGGAAATCATTTATGATAGAAGAGAAGAAAAAATGTTTTGGTTTGGTTCACAGGTTTGGATGCAAACTATTCTTCAACAAAATGATTGGAAAATGATAAAAACTCACTGGAAGTATTTGTTATCTTCTGTAAATAAGCACGTTCTCACTACATAAATTATTTATTTTCGTAATCAAAATCTATATAAGTCCTAATGTTTTCGTTTTCAATATTTTATCAAACAATTATCAAATAATTTCAGATGTTTTGATTTTTGTTGTTTTAAAAATTCATCCATCAGGATAGGCAGTACCATTGCCATACAGCCTAGTCTTTTATTAGTTCTTTCTGTTATCTTTTCAAAAATAAGGCATTAAATGCCAATTCTTCTATAGTTCATTTCTTATTTCCAATATAAACAAGGCAAAAATGCCATTTCTTCTATATATTCTTGTGTAATTTTCAGGTTCATAAAATTCCATGTCCGGGTTAAATCCATGTCAAAGCTCTCCAACCGTGGAGATAATAAAGTCAAATATTGGATTAAAAGTGGCAGGGTTCGATAGAAGTTCTTGAAGCGATGGCGGGATACTGTCTTTGTAAATATCTTGCAGCTTGTCAATTAATAAAATTCGGTTAATATTTAAAGCGGGACAGTTGAGAAATATATGTTCCAGCGTTTGATTTTCATTTAGAGAGCAATCTGTACATAAAGGTGAGTTAATAATTTTCATGCGGTGTAGATGGGCTTTAAATTTACAATGACCAAATCGTAACCTGCATATTTGTGTGAAGAATCTTCTTTTTATAAAGGTATTATTCTTAGCGAACCAGGGTTTCTCTCCAAGATTCTTATTGATTGCAGCATACCATGCACCTTTTTCTTGTATTATAATTTGATGTTGATTTATCCAGCTTTGTCTAATTTCCTCTTGAATCAATGGGATTAAATCTCTCCATGGAACTGACATTCTTCTGGGTTGTCCAATTAAGCTATTGTTTATTGTTCTGGCAAGGTAGTCAGCTGTTTCATTACCTGACACACCTTTATGTGCCGGAGACCATAAAAATTCAATTGAAACATTGGCGTTGTATAGTGTTTGCCACAGCTGTTTAATTTTATAAATAATATAATTTGTACTCAGAGTGTTATTCTTTAAAGCTGATAAAACTGACATACTGTCACTAATAATAAGCCATTTAGGGAAAGAGTGATTTAAATTGTTTATATATTCTAAAGCGGCTAGAATTGCTGCAGCTTCTGCCGTAAATATACTGCAGGTTTTTGGTAGTTTATATCCATTTCCTGTCTTCAAGGCACTGTGATAGTATGCAAGAGAGACACCAGTATCAGTTTTCGAGCCATCAGTATAAATATGCTGGTATTGTGGCCATAATGATAGTTTCTCATATAGCTCTTCTCTAGTTCTAATGGAGTTATCTATAACTATATTCATATTGCAAAATTTGCTTTCAAAAGCTCCTTCGTAACATGCCAACTTGTCAGATTTGTGAATGTTATGCCTTTCATTATAAACTTTTATTTCAGAATAATCAAGCAGAATAAAGGGGGAATTTAATTGAAGTAGATGCAGAGGCCAAAGTTTGATTTTCAGCGATTTTCTCTAATAAGGAATGGTGAGTAAAGGAAAATAATTTCAGTAGAAATCTAAATTTGAGATATTTAAATCTTAACATCAATGGAGGTATATTGCATTCAACTTGCATAGAGACAATAGGTGTTGTTTTCATTGCACCTGTTATTAAACGTAAATTTTTATTCTGTAAAGTTTCTAACTTTTAACCAAAATAGGATTGGAAGCATAACAAAGAAAACTATATTCAAAGTGGGAACGTACCACAGACTTATATAACATAAGTAAAACTTTAGGATCAGCCCCCTTGATGTTCTAGCGAGGATTTAAGAATATTAAAAGCTCTAGAAGCTCTATCTGACACATAACTTACATGCTTATTCCATGATAAATTTCTAGTAAAAATTACTCCAAGAAATTTTGCTTCATCTTCTACTGGCAATAAGCTACCATCATAATATATATGAGATATTAAAAGTCTAGATCTACTAAAGATCACAACTTTAGTTTTCTCTAGACTAACACTTAAATGTAAATAATCAAAGTATGTTTTTAATCTTTCTAATGCTAAATTTAATTTGATTTCTGTTGCTTGCATGTTAGACCCAATACAATATATAGCTAAATCATCAGCAAATTGTAAATTTCTTACTTCGGTACCCAGTATACTATTTAATTTATTAATATACAAGATGAACAGCAAAGGACTTAAAATTCCACCTTGACAAACACCTAAATATGACGATTGTGGTCCATATAAATTATTTTTAAACTTGACATATACTTGCCTACCATTTAAAAAGTTGAATATCCAACTAATTAATTTTCCAGGTAAACCTAACAACTGTAACTCCGCAGCAAGCACATGGTGATTAACATTATTGAAGGCTCCAACAATATCAAAGAAGACACAAACAACAAATTTATTAAATGAGAAGGAATGATGAATGTCAAGAAAGAGATTATTCAAACTTTCGATTGCAGAGTGACCACGTCTAAAACCAAACTGATTTGGAGGTAATAACTTATTAGATTCAATAAAAATTCCAGTCTTTGTTTTAGTATTTGTTCAAAAACTTTACCTATACAGGATGTTAATGCTATAGGTCGATAAAATTACAATTATCCGCATCTTTACCAGGTTTCAAAACTGGAATTAAACAATCAACCTTCCATTCAGTGGGAATTATGTCATTAGACCAAAGAAAGTTAAATATGTCCAAAATCATTTTTACTTGACAATGAAAGATTTTTAATAACTTATATGGAATATGATCTAAACCAAAAACAGTATCTCTTCTAGAGTTAAGTGCACTAATAAATTCATTTAAAGTAAAAGGTGTAATTAAATAATCATTACCACCAGTGACTGGAGAGTTAACAGTAGTAGTGACAATATTTGGAGAAACGGTTGTGTACTTATTTAAAAATGCTGGTATCCAATCTGTGTTAGAAGACCGTATCACATTACATTCAGAAAAGATTTATTAAACATGCGCATTGTTTTCCATATTACAGACAGAGGTGTTTGCCGGTTAAATGTTTCACACAAAGCCATCCATGAAGCTTCTCTTTCCCTTTTAATGGTAAGTTTTTAATAGCTTGTTGTTTTTTAAAATAGATATAATTTTCTAATGTTGGGTCATTTTAAATTGAATGTAAGCAGCTTTAGAATTATTTACTGCTAAAGTGCAGGCATTATTCCACCAAGGCAAACATGGTCTTTTCCTACGTGTTAAATTTGGCTGCACTGAATTATTTCTGGTTGTGGGATTAGCCTCAAATGCACAATTTAGTAGTAAAGAGCAGAGATTAGAATAGGATTCCGGGGTCGTTCAAAGTCAAAGTTAAAAGTAGTTAATTTGTCACTAACTATTTCTTGATAATTTTTCCAATCGACATTTGAAAAATTTGGACGGATGTAATTTCCTTGATTTAAATTGGAATTGTTAATTCTATTTACAGAACCAAGGATACTAGTAACAGTGGGAAGATGATAACTCCCCATTGGATCATCATGAACTGACCAGCTACAACGTAATGATAATGAGGAAGAAACGAGAGTAAGATCCAATGCATTTGGTTTCCACACATGTGAACCCACAGTAGTTGCTTGGCCGTCATTAAGGAGGCATAAATTATTATCATCAATCACATCTTGCAAAATTATACCACGCGCATCAGTTGACGTGCAACCCCACGAAGTACTGTGTGCATTGAAATCCCCAGCCATAATAAGAGGCCCCGGTACAGATTTAATCAAATTATCAAGACGGGAATAAGTAAAGTTGGAAGGAGAAGCCAACGTGGGACTATAGAAACTAATTATAGAAATAATTTCATTGTTGAAATGTAACTGAACTGCCAAATTTTGTAATGAGTTATCAGAATGTGTGTTTAACAAATTGTAACGCAAATTATTTTGTATTAATATAGCAACACCATTGTGTTTAGTACCTATATCTAATCTTTCGATGTTAAAACCTTTAATTTTAATTTTTTTCCCTGGTTTTAACCAGGTTTCAGAAATAAGTGCTACATGAATATTATTATTATATAAAAAATAAGTAAAAGCATGTAAATTACTAGACAAACTTTGAGCATTCCATTGAACAATATTTAACTGATCCATAAATTAGAATTTACTTAGTTTTATGGTCTGTGGTTTTATTGATACTGAATGAATCAAGTAAAGCGCTTTTATACTTTGAGTAGAGATTGGGATGGGATTTTCAGCATCTTTACTAGCGGAAATAATTTTTATAATTGAAGAAATCAGAAGATTCATGAATTGTTCCGATTTAAACAATTGTTGAACTGGGTCTACTTTACTTTTTAGTGGGGAAGTTTTGTTATTAAAAACTTCAGAATACGAGGCCCTGCGCATCTGAACTTTTATCTCCTCTGCTTTTGAATTTTCACTGGGCATGATTTGGCAATTGCAACATGTTTTCCTTTGCAGTGAACACAGACTGCTTCTTCTGGCCGTTTTACGCAATCTTTATAATTGTGGGAATCACCGCAGATTGAGCACCTCTGGGCGTTTTACAGAATTTACCAATGTGCCCAAAGCGCAGGCATCGCAGGCATTGGCTCACAGGAGGCGTGTATGGCCTTACTTCGAAATACCAGCTGTTAATATCCACATAATCAGGAAGTACTGCACTAGCGAAAGTTATCGATACCGCTTGTGTTGGTACCAAGCAGGAGTTACCTTCGTCGTCTTTGGAACGTCGCATGAATCGGCGTACAGATACAACATTTCTGCAACTAGAAATTCCATCATATATTTTTTTGTTGCTCATGTATGTTGGAACGTTTGTTATTACCCCTGTCACTTCCGTTAATCTTGCTGGAATAGTCGCCCTCAACTTTAGCTCTTTTTGAGACTTGAGATTATTAAGAGCTGCATTTGCTAACCCTGGTCGCTCAAATATAACCGCTATTTTGTAACGATTGATTCTTTTCAATTGCTTGATACCTTTGTTACTAAGCTTCAATGCGCTTCCCAAGCCCATCAAGTCTCTCTCACCTATCGGCGTCTTGTCGTCCGCGCTCTCGTAAATTACTATATATTCAAACTCACCGCCATCCTCCGGATACTGACGAATGTAGTTTTCAGTTTTGTATGGCTTGTATTTGTCTACATCGTCGTCGCCCGCATCATCGCTCATAGCGGGGTCCTCTCCTTCGCTTACCTCTCCGCCATCGTTTCCCTTTTTACGTTTGCCTTTGCGACCCATGCCTGGGCAGCAAAGCTGTGTTGCTTTTTTATTGCACTATTAGAATATAAGTTACTAGTAAATAAATTTACTAAGAAATTATCAATTTATTCTGCAAAAAGCAATTTTAAAATTTTCTTTGAAAAATTTTCACCCTTTTGATTCAAATTCCCGCCAAAGAATCTCAGATGTTTTGAGGTTATTTTTTTGTTTTGACAGTTTACTTTTTTTGGGCATGGGCGATGACAATTACATCATAGTGCCATTTTACATCAGGGGTACGTTCATAGCTGCTTTTCGCATAATTCTTTCGTAGCTCTTTTATACGCTTGCGTCGATGAACGTGCACTTTACGCAAATCTATAACAGAACGAAAGAATGAAAAAAGTATGCATCATTTGACAGCTATTAAACGTCATTTCGTTGCTCGCACTCGCGCTTTTCTCAACGTTTTCCTTGTTTTTAAGCTGTTTTGCTTTAATTTTGCGATGTGAAGCACTTAGTATTGACTATCTAGAGGCCTGGAGCCCACCTTCACTGTACAAAGTAGAAAAAATACCTTCATAGCACAAGATTTTAGGTGTTTATTGTACTGCTCCAGCTGGCGGATAAACATCGAGGGTTAGTGCGGAATGTGAAATAGCTGGAGACTCAGGAGCCTGGATAATCAGCACGAGATATACAAATGGCTTACTGACAAAGTTCTCAACGATCCTGATGCGCAATCCAGAGAATTTGAACCCTGACCAAGTGCCCAGCTAGACTACAGAGTTACAGAAATGCTTCTTTTCCCGTCGAATGGGACGGCAAATGTTTCCTGTCGAACCCAGTGAACCCTAGTGAAAGATGTGCAGTGCAGCAGGAGAACTGTTCCTTAACCATGCTATCAGAATCCGTAGATTTTGATGTGTATTTTTTAATATGTATAGTGATTGAGCAGCAGAAAAGCAGCGCATTTCATATGTATAGTAATACATGCCAGTAAAATATCTTATATGAAAAACAGTTTTCAGTGTTATTCTGTATAATATGCATGCATTCATGTAATGTGGGACACAAAGTGGACGAACAATATGATGGATGAGCCTTTGGTGTAAGAGGTTTCCACCCCCTACTAGGCAACTAATAGTATACCTCTGATATGGTTGTATAGTTAGTCAGCAAGCAGGATGGATGACTTATTAGAATCTTCCTCTTCAGTCTGCTAAACAAATTCTGTAAGCACTTACAGAGAAATTATTTTTTAAATATTATCTTCCTGTGTTCCTCTGGGAATTCCATTCAGAGAAATCAAGACCCTGAGCCGCTGACCATGGGTGCAGTTAGCATTAGCTAATAGGGACATCCGGATCTTGAGCCGCTGACCTGCATCATTACCGTTGATCCATTGTAGAGTTAAGTTGTTGTGTTTATATACCTTTATGCCGTGTCGTGTACCTATCTACCATGTAGCTAATATAATTTATAATTTAGTACGAAATAAATCTAGTACTCAAATATGTAGATTTCAGTTTTATTTGCACAGTTTCCATGTTCATTACCTAAGCCTAATATTATAGATCTTGTCTCAGTGGTGGTGGCCGCGCAGTTTAAATCTTTGCTCGTAAAGATGCGATAAGCAGTTGGTGCCGTTCCACCACTGACCCAAGTAGGTACTATAAATTGACGCTCAGAATAACCTTAGATAAGAATATGTAGGGATTTAGGTAGAAAATAAATTGAATCTTACATACAGATACATACGTTTTTATTGCTGATAGTAATAATACATTTATTTGCGTAATGTAACATTTATTATACAAAAATAACTGCGTCCAGATCTGGGGTGCAGCTTCGCCTGGTCACCACTCACCGCCCCGTGGGACGCATGCATCGCACCGCACGGTCTTGCCTCGCACGCGCATGACCATATCTAGACGCAGTTACTACATAAAAAAAAAACTTCATCAACAACAAACAAATTGGCTGCATCTACACGACGAGTAGTCTTGTGTCCCGCCTGCTCACGGCGACGGGTCGGTGTAGTAACAGATGCGCGTAACGTGGAATGGACATCAGCCGGAGACTCTGTAACACAAAGTTTGTAGCATTACTTTAGAGGAACGCGTACAGCGCGTACCGATTTCAAACCAAGCAAAGACTACCAAAATTTATGAACTTCCTTCCGCACAAATCGTTTACGATTTGGTGGTGACTAGAGGGCGGCAAAAAACTTTCTCAACCTCTAGAACCTTACGGATTTTGTTAATTTATTCACCTCTCTATTTATATGAGACACTCGAGTCGTCTAACGTCCCGATAAACCCCGGTGTCAAAGTTCTACAGCCACCTACTACAAGTAGCAGGCTTTTGACATGGATCTGTAACAACTGCCATCTAAGTAATCATAGACAGCAACTGGAACCGATGGCTTGAGGTGCCTTCCGAAGCACGGAACCATCTTTTTTATGGACAGTTAGGTGGTTCGG
Organism: Phthorimaea operculella; assembly: GCA_024500475.1. Lineage (NCBI taxonomy): Eukaryota > Metazoa > Arthropoda > Insecta > Lepidoptera > Gelechiidae > Phthorimaea > Phthorimaea operculella. The sequence continues at coordinate 5,571,022 of JANFCV010000017.1, forward strand.
CCTGCTATGTCCTAACCAGATTGGGATCAAATTCACAGTGATAAGTACCAACTTTGTGAATGACCCATCGAAAATCGAACCCCTTCTGCGTTGTAGGCAGTACCACTGCGCCACATCAGCCGTCAATTATGTGTCTTTGTCGATTATGCGCACGACACGAAGATGGAAAGGGCTTACGTTTTGCTGTTATTGTTGCACTATCGATTCAATCAAATAGATGAATGAGATTAAGCTAAGTTAACTCATTTGCTCGTGTTATGTCAGTTCAGAATATTATTCCCCCATTTTTACAAGTTGAAATCTTAAAAGGCAAGTAACGGATAAATCCTGAGAATATTCAGTAGCATTTCGTATAAATGCGCTAAGCGCGTGGTGGCATAGCAAATAAATTACCCCCAAAAAGACTGACGTTTCCAACTGGAAAAAGTGTCGTACAACAAAACAACTCATGACATGACGTACCTATGCCCTACTAATTTGGGGTTATGAACACTTACTTGTAACCAGACCCAACTTCAGTCATGGGCACGAACTGTGCTATCGACCGAAATTACTTCACGGTGGTCACTCCTGGCTGGTCTCTGATGTCACACATTTAAGGACAGTAATCTGCAAGAGAAGAAGAGAAGAAAATATAATTGCAACATATAACTGTTTTTACGGCTTTCTGTTAGTGACTTAATAGGGTTCATCGGGTCGTTTGTCGACTTGGTGTCCCACTCGAAGAAAAGAAGAATAGCCAGTTTGAAAGTTTTTCATTGAACGACATTTATGACAACTTTCACTGGTGTAGTGCTTTGAGCGCTAGCTTTAGAATCAGGAGATAATGTTTGTGAGCTGATTACTAATAATTACGGTGGTCGTAGAACGGTCATCTAAGAGGCTTAAGTTAGAACTTAAGTCTTAGAGGCTTTACTTGGATGTAAATATTTGATTCGATGACCCACACGACAAAGAGAAGCACAATAATGCATATTTTGCAGGTCTATCGCGAAATCCCTAGGCCCTTCGCAAAGAGCCGGATTAGTGCGAAATGCATCGATTTATTCGCACTTGGCCTTCTGTCTATAGCGAATTCTTTAATTAATGGTTAAAAATCTAGGTCATCTAGGTATAAGGTGACACGCTCGTAGATGCCTACGCACCTGTTACGACTGTTCGGTGCCTCTACGCCACCGTAGAACGCACACAGGAGCATCGACGACGAGTCGTAAGCTCTCGCTCGTCGCAGTAGTGGTCAGTTCCGCCGCTGTCGAGCCGCGCTCTAATCTCCAGCAAAGGTTGCATATATTAATTAGGTAGTTCAGCCTGCAATGGCCTACACATCCATGTCAGTGGCCCACAGTACCATGTCAAAAGTCTGCTCAACTAAGTCATGCCTCCTCATCCTCAACCATGTCAAAGTTCTACACAACCATTCAGGAGTATTACTACACCAGCGTTTACTACTCATTTTAATGCACATGCTCACTTCCATACTGGTGTCGTAGTACTCTGGAATCTTCTTTTCGCGTGGAACAACGAGTCGTTCAACGACGCGATGAACCCTGGTGTCAGAGTTTTTCAACCGCCTACTGCAAGTAGCAGGCCTCTGACATGGTTGTGTAACGACCGCCATCATAGACAGCAACAACCGAACCCGACGGCAATGTGCCCATCCGAAGCACGGAACCATCTTACTTTTCAGACAATAAGGTGGTTCAGCCTGCAATGTCCTAAACAGACTGGGAACAAATTCACAAAGAGTTAAATATCAACTTTGTGAGTGACCCCACCGGGATTGAACCCGGAACCTTCTGCGTGGCAGGCAGTCATTCTAACCACTGCGCCACATCGGCTGTCGAATGGCTCTGGAATGGTTATGTAGAACTTTGACATGGTTGAGGAGGCATGACTTAGTTGAGCAGACCTCTGAAATGGTTCTGTGGGCCACTGACATGATTGTATTGGCCTTATTTGTGGGGGGCTCTACTGCGGGGTAAGTGCCCACTACTGCGACGAGCGAGCGCTCACGACTCGTCGTCGATGCCCCTGTGTGCTACGGCGGCGTAGAGGACTTAGAGCACCGAAAGTCGTAGCAGATGCGTAGGCATCTACGAGCGTGTCCAAGCGAGTAGTTGACCTAGATTTTTGACCATTCATTAACGAATTCGTTAAAGGCCTAGAGTTCTAAGGCCAAATGCGAATAAATGGATGCATTTCGCACTTATCCGGTTCTTCGCGAAGTGCCTAGGAATTTCGCGATTGACCCGATTTCGCGATACACCTGCTGCACATATTCAAATCTAAGTCAGAATTTATTACATTTGGAGACTAACTTGACAGGTTTCATGAAGTCGATGTAGGCGGTGGTGGTGCCGTTTTCGTTCCATCAGCTCGTCTTCGCTGAACCGTACTCCGAGAAGACTAGGTAGCTGAAGGAAAGAAGGTAGAAGCTTTATCACTTTTGGACAAAGTAATCGCTAACGTAGATGTTGCTATTACATTCACATGGAGAGAAAACAAATTCCTAGCATGTGCAGGGCATTTTCTTGGCAGTGCTATAAATACATGATAAAATGAAAACAAGAGAAATTAGAATAAAGATTCCTAGGTTGCACAGAAATTATGAACATAATTATCTAGTCAGTCTAACCTAAAGAATAATAATATCTTAGGATTCGAAGATTCCGTAACGGGTCTGAACATAAATTATGACTTGGCCGGCCATTATAGAGGTAACTAATATTAAAGTTTTACCATTTCTTATCACTAAAGTTCATCTTACCGGTTTACTAGCGCGACATTCGATGTGGCGCAGCGTTTAGTACGACTGCTTTCGACGCAGAAGGTTCCGGGTTCAATTTCCCGTGGGTTTACTCACAAAATTGACACTTTGTGAATTTGTTCCCAGTCTGGTCAGGACATTGCAGGCTGAACCACCTAATTGTCCAAAAAGCAAGATGGTTTCGTGCTTCGGATGATGGGCACGTTAAGCCGTCGGTCCCGGTTGCTGTCTATGAACCATGTCAGAGGCCTGCAACTTGTAGTAGGCGGTTGAAAAACTCTAACACCAGGGTTCATTGGGTCGTTGGATGACTTGGTGTCCCACTCGAAGAAGAAGACTAGCGCGTAGCTGCTACGCTTATACGCTCCGAAAGCTTTGGTCTTTGGGCTTTTCCTCCGCCTTAAAGTAACTGTGCTTATAAAAGCTCACCCTTTGCTCAGAGCTTCGATTTCCCAGGGCACGCAGCCCTTGTTAATGCAGGGATGCGTCCACACGGGCACTGTGTATCTCTTTGTCTTCAGCATAGACTCTGTGTTCTTCATATTCGGAAACCTGTAACATTATAATTTGTAGGTATAAATAAGGTATTCTTCTTCATATACACTAATATAATAAGGAGGAAAGATTTGTTTGTTTGTTTTTCATGAAAGAAACTACTGGACCGATTTTCAAAATTCTTTCACCATTAGAAAGGTACAACATTCCTGAGTAACACAGGCCACTTTTTACTACGGGAAAATTCCTCATTCCCACAGGAAAGCGGGAAATATAGCGGATATTACCCAAATTAGCCAAACCGCTTTACCAATCTTTGTGAAAATTGGGCACTGATATTACTGGCATATTAAAGACGGCCATGAGCTACTTTTTGTCAGCCCTTAAGGATCTGGAGTAAGTACCTGATCTGATGGAAGGCACCAGGAGCACAGCTAAACTATAAGACATACGATAATGGCTTCAAAGTAAAAGTTGTTCAGCATGACGGGCCGCTTCTGCTGGCACATGGTCATGCATGATGACCCTATTCTGCTGAAATGGAGTAATCGACTTTTAACTACGGGCAAAAGTCCAATCTCTACGGGAAAACAGGTAAGTAGCAGCGAGTGAAACCGCTGGGCGGGTCGCTAGTATAATAATAAAAGAAGATTGTAGTCATATGGTTTACAAAGACACTGTTTCCCTATGAAGTGCGCGACAACGTACTTACACGGGCGATACAGGCGGCGGCGGTGACAGACATTTTCTTTACGGTTGTACGTTTCTACGACAAAAACAATATCTCTCTAGAACTAACCACGCGGCTGTTACAATAACTGACAACCCGACTGTTACATCTTACCTCGCAAATGTTGTTCGAGTGGGATACCAAGTCGTCCAACGACCCGATGAACCTCCCATTGAACACGGACATTCATGCAAAATTCTCTTCGCATAACTGTGCGCGAGTTTGTAAAGAGAGTAAGCGATACAAACCAGTGCGGGTTTCAATGCAGTACAGCTGCTTGTTACTCATAAAAGGAAAGATGTATATAGGCGTGACTTTCCTAAGGACTCTACGATGCTGTTTTCTCCGCACAAGGATACATTAACTAAGAATGCAGCTAAGGCCCATAGTAGATGTTCCTATTTCTATCGTATGGGATACGGACACCAGTCGACGAACGACCCGATGAACCCTTGTATGGTTCTTCGGTGATGAGGGGACAAGAATGAGAAAAATTTATGTTGTACCTCAAACGCCAGCTAAGATGTCTGTGGTTCGGGGCGGCGGGCGGTGCGTGCAGTGGCCACACGTACGCCCTTCTACCTTTAAAGTCTTCTCATCTACTTTAGTGGCTCCCACTAGCCGCGATGCGCGCTGAAATTAACAAAATTAAATTATTATTAGAAACTTAAATCGTAGAAATCGTAAAATAGAAATAATGACGTGTTGTTTTGCGGTAGAGTGTAATTTTTTTATTACGAAAAATATATAGTGCTATGCTGGCCCATCCAACTGAAAAGTGTGGTGTGTATGGAGTGATTATTAAGTGATTATTCCAAGTACGAATTGAGTGCCGATAAGCGCAATGGTAACACATCTGGGGGCTAGAATTCCCAACATACAATACAATACAATACAAAATGCTTTATTTGCACAAAACACAAAACGATATAACATACAGTAGAAGAAAAAATCAGTACAATATAGGCGGCCTTATTACTAGAGTAGCAATTTCTACCAGGCAACCTTTGGGGTGATGGAAAGAATGTGTACGGTGAAGCGGGATAGTGCATAGGTACATACATCTACATATACTAATAAACTACTTTACATACAATACATACATTATATAAGATAAAATAAACTAATATACATATAATTATAAGATAAACAAATACATAAACCTATATGGAATAAGGATATCAAAAAGAAAAACAATCGGAAGAACACAGATATATAACAATTTAACAACAGATATTCTTAACAGCTTACTTAAGATTAGGAGAGGTAAGGAAGTGTTTTTTAATTCTCTCCTTAAAAGATGCGAGTGACGGTGACCGTTGAATCTCTTCCGGCAAAGAATTCCACAGCTTGATTGCTCGCACTGTGAAAGACTTCGCATAAAATTCGGTCCTGTGAGAAGGGAGATTGAGCTTAAGGGAATCGCTGGCACGTAGATAGCGAGCCAACGTCGAGGAGTGGAAGATAAAGCGCTCTTTGAGGTAAGGAGGAGTATGAGGAAGGAAAAGAATAGAGTAAAGAAGTTCCCTAAGGAGAGGCTGCCATATTCTCTATATGGCAGTCTCTCCTTAGGGAAATGGGCAACCATTTAAGCTGGGACCTATAGGAAGAAACATGGTCAAACTTCCGCAAACCAAAAATAAACCTAATGCAGAGATTTTGCAGGCGCTCCAATTTGTTGACCAGCTCAACTGTTAGGTCTGGATAACACATATCCGCATAGTCCAGAATCGGCAATAGAAGCGTGTGTGCCAAAGAGATTTTAGTTTTAGTAGGCACGTAGAATTGTACGCGCCAAACGCCTTCCGACTTACTTCAGAGACATGGTCCTTCCATGATAAACAATCATCAAAGATAACCCCAAGGTTCTTAACTTTACGGCTGAAGGGTATTATGGTACCGTCGAAAACAATCGGAGGGAGCGAGTTATGGTCAACACGAGAAATATTCCAAGAGCTGCCAATGATGATTGTCTGGGTTTTACATATACCTAGATCATGCATTGTTTCGATTGTGGAATTATCACAAAAGGATATTATCACAATAGTCTCAACCCAGTGCTGTTTTAATTCAATCTGATCATAGAAGAAAAACTGAAATTGAATACTCACAGAAAATCAACTGGCATCACCGGGTATGGGGTACGGTGTGACTTGACTTAAACCCGTTTCATCATGATATTCACTATTCATGCTTCGTAGTTGTCTACGAAGTGTAGCACAAAGTTGCCTGAGCGCTTGTCCGGCTGCCTGTAATTTGAGAAGAAAAATCTTATTAAAGCTTTATTTTTAGGTATCTTCAAAAAATGTGTGCCGGCTTAGAATAACATTACCCCATTTTTACCCATGGGTGTGGTAGCGACTGCGGAGGTCTGAGGGATCGATACAGAAAATGAGCAGCAGCAATATTTAAAATACCTTGCACCCAACTTTTGATGTGGTCTCGTGCTTTGAGCGCTGGTTTTAGGATTTGGAGATCACTATTTATGTCTGTGTGTTGATCACTGATAATTACGGTGGTCATAACACGGCCATGTTAGAGACTTACAGGGACAGGGATACAGGCGTGACTTACCTAAGAACTCAACGATGCTTAATGTTGGTGCGTAGATTGTAGCTCCTGTTCTATCTTCTCCGGTACATTTACTAAGGCCCTGAATAGATGTTCTTGTGCCTATCGTGTGGGACACGCACACTTGTCGATGAACGACCCGATGAACCCTGGTATGGCTCTTCGGTGATGAGGGGACAAGAATTGAGTGTAAGTTTAAGTTGTGAACTCCAGATAAGATGCGCATGCGATGTATGTATTGGTTCTTATGCATATTTTACAATCCATCCCAAAATTGTGTCATAGAGTCACTGATAGCGTCAGGTCACTGATCCGCTGCATTGTGGTGGTGCACTGCAGAGTCCAGTCTGAGCTCAGCTTCATTGGTTGGTGCAGATGAAAGAAGAGAAGGTTCATGTTGGCAAATTCCATTTTGCCAAAAGTTGCCGAGACAAACTGGATTTCCTGAAATATTAGAAATTGAAGTTAATTATTCTCTAAGTCATACCAGCATACAATGATATGGGCTACCTTCGTGGTGTAGTCTTTCATTTCTGGAAACACACATAGTTAATACCCTATAAGTTGATCCCTAAAATCAGAAGGTGGATTTATTGGTGATAGTACATGGGGAGATAAGATAAAGAGAGACATAGTTATAAATTATGATTGCTGCGTGATGCTTGCTTAGAATAATAGCATCATCCCAATTCTACCCGTGGGTGTCAAAAAAAACTACTAAGGGATAGACATCCAGGGAACGGGCAGCAGCGTTCCATGTAAATGCAACATCTTGAACTGTGCCCAACAATCTGCCTGCCAAGCGTGGTGAGTATGGCAATAGCATATTATTATGGGGAGGCCCATGTCCAGCAGTGGACTGTTACGGTTACATAGTGGATATTTATCATTTTTTTTCCATTTAACATAGGCAAACGAACCTGATTCACTGTCAGAAAGATTTTGCATTCTTCAAAGTGAATGTTGAGCCATCACATCGGTCACTATTGCTGCCTATGATAATATGATAACAACTACAGGTAACGGCCTCAAAAACCGTGTCAGAAGCTTACTAGTAGCAGAGAGCGGCTTGAACATAGTGACATCTATTACTTAGAAGCTCATTGGGCTGCTCCTCTTGTCGTCAAAATAAGAAGTGGATTAAAGTAAAAGGTAAACACAAACTAATCTTTTCCATACCACAACTCATATCTTTTTTCCAATGTAGTACCATTGTCAATTCGACATCTTCAGTCATAACACTGCCTCCTCATCCGCTAGCTGTCCACATCCAGAATCTTGTCTTATTAGCCATACGGTTTGGTACCCCCTGGGGTACGTTCACGCCTGCCTTTTGTATAAAAGTTAAACTATGACAGTTCGTAAAACCTCGTTTTGGAGCGTAGTTTGGGAGGAATTTCCTACTTGTCAAAATTTTAAATACCCCGTTCACCGTGCCGCCCGGAGAATTTTTCTCGATGTCTCGACATAGATAATTTTTCTCCAAACGTCACATTTGACATTAATTAGGTAACGGTTATGTTTACGAGTTTGATGAGTCTTTTATCATCATTTCTTAATTTTTTGTATTTGTTAAATGGTTTTAATAATTGATTTGTGTTTATAAGCAAAGTAAATTTATTTAAGTAACAAATTTACTCTAAATTGAAACTATTTGTGCCGATAAAAGTGAAATTATGTATCAAAAACAAGGTGGAGTTCTCTACGCTGATCTTTACAGGTAATTTGGCTTTTATTTTCATAATATCTGTTTAGGAACCGATGAAAACTATATAAGAATTCATTATCTTGTAGATGTAACCAATATTTATTTGAAAATTAAGCAAGTTTACGTTAGGAATATTTTGCAAAACTTGTTGGTTTTTTTTTTCAGCATTATGTTGTTATTTCTTTCTTAGAACGACATGAATCATGCTCTATTAGCGTATACGTTGAACTTGAGTATGTTTTTACCTGTCTACAGTCTACTTAATCACATAATCAACAATTAAAAACCCTATGTAAGGACTCTTTTCTTTCACAGTGGAATTAAAACTTTAATTTGATTTCCAGTTATCTGATGGCCCAAACCGTATGGCTAATAAGACAAGATTCTGGATGTGGACAGCTAGCGGATGAGGAGGCAGTGTTATGACTGAAGATGTCGAATTGACAATGGTACTACATTGGAAAAAAGATATGAGTTGTGGTATGGAAAAGATTAGTTTGTGTTTACCTTTTACTTTAATCCACTTCTTATTTTGACGACAAGAGGAGCAGCCCAATGAGCTTCTAAGTAATAGATGTCACTATGTTCAAGCCGCTCTCTGCTACTAGTAAGCTTCTGACACGGTTTTTGAGGCCGTTACCTGTAGTTGTTATCATATTATCATAGGCAGCAATAGTGACCGATGTGATGGCTCAACATTCACTTTGAAGAATGCAAAAATCTTTCTGACAGTGAATCAGGTTCGTTTGCCTATGTTAAATGGAAAAAAAATGATAAATATCCACTATGTAACCGTAACAGTCCACTGCTGGACATGGGCCTCCCCATAATAATATGCTATTGCCATACTCACCACGCTTGGCAGGCAGATTGTTGGGCACAGTTCAAGATGTTGCATTTACATGGAACGCTGCTGCCCGTTCCCTGGATGTCTATCCCTTAGTAGTTTTTTTTGACACCCACGGGTAGAATTGGGATGATGCTATTATTCTAAGCAAGCATCACGCAGCAATCATAATTTATAACTATGTCTCTCTTTATCTTATCTCCCCATGTACTATCACCAATAAATCCACCTTCTGATTTTAGGGATCAACTTATAGGGTATTAACTATGTGTGTTTCCAGAAATGAAAGACTACACCACGAAGGTAGCCCATATCATTGTATGCTGGTATGACTTAGAGAATAATTAACTTCAATTTCTAATATTTCAGGAAATCCAGTTTGTCTCGGGCAACTTTTGGCAAAATGGAATTTGCCAACATGAACCTTCTCTTCTTTCATCTGCACCAACCAATGAAGCTGAGCTCAGACTGGACTCTGCAGTGCACCACCACAATGCAGCGGATCAGTGACCTGACGCTATCAGTGACTCTATGACACAATTTTGGGATGGATTGTAAAATATGCATAAGAACCAATACATACATCGCATGCGCATCTTATCTGGAGTTCACAACTTAAACTTACACTCAATTCTTGTCCCCTCATCACCGAAGAGCCATACCAGGGTTCATCGGGTCGTTCATCGACAAGTGTGCGTGTCCCACACGATAGGCACAAGAACATCTATTCAGGGCCTTAGTAAATGTACCGGAGAAGATAGAACAGGAGCTACAATCTACGCACCAACATTAAGCATCGTTGAGTTCTTAGGTAAGTCACGCCTGTATCCCTGTCCCTGTAAGTCTCTAACATGGCCGTGTTATGACCACCGTAATTATCAGTGATCAACACACAGACATAAATAGTGATCTCCAAATCCTAAAACCAGCGCTCAAAGCACGAGACCACATCAAAAGTTGGGTGCAAGGTATTTTAAATATTGCTGCTGCTCATTTTCTGTATCGATCCCTCAGACCTCCGCAGTCGCTACCACACCCATGGGTAAAAATGGGGTAATGTTATTCTAAGCCGGCACACATTTTTGAAGATACCTAAAAATAAAGCTTTAATAAGATTTTTCTTCTCAAATTACAGGCAGCCGGACAAGCGCTCAGGCAACTTTGTGCTACACTTCGTAGACAACTACGAAGCATGAATAGTGAATATCATGATGAAACGGGTTTAAGTCAAGTCACACCGTACCCCATACCCGGTGATGCCAGTTGATTTTCTGTGAGTATTCAATTTCAGTTTTTCTTCTATGATCAGATTGAATTAAAACAGCACTGGGTTGAGACTATTGTGATAATATCCTTTGTGATAATTCCACAATCGAAACAATGCATGATCTAGGTATATGTAAAACCCAGACAATCATCATTGGCAGCTCTTGGAATATTTCTCGTGTTGACCATAACTCGCTCCCTCCGATTGTTTTCGACGGTACCATAATACCCTTCAGCCGTAAAGTTAAGAACCTTGGGGTTATCTTTGATGATTGTTTATCATGGAAGGACCATGTCTCTGAAGTAAGTCGGAAGGCGTTTGGCGCGTACAATTCTACGTGCCTACTAAAACTAAAATCTCTTTGGCACACACGCTTCTATTGCCGATTCTGGACTATGCGGATATGTGTTATCCAGACCTAACAGTTGAGCTGGTCAACAAATTGGAGCGCCTGCAAAATCTCTGCATTAGGTTTATTTTTGGTTTGCGGAAGTTTGACCATGTTTCTTCCTATAGGTCCCAGCTTAAATGGTTGCCCATTTCCTAGGAGAGACTGCCATATAGAGAATATGGCAGCCTCTCTTAGGGAACTTCTTTACTCTATTCTTTCCTTCCTCATACTCCTCCTTACCTCAAAGAGCGCTTTATCTTCCACTCCTCGACGTTGGCTCGCTATCTACGTGCCAGCGATTCCCTTAAGCTCAATCTCCCTTCTCACAGGACCGAATTTTATGCGAAGTCTTTCACAGTGCGAGCAATCAAGCTGTGGAATTCTTTGCCGGAAGAGATTCAACGGTCACCGTCACTCGCATCTTTTAAGGAGAGAATTAAAAAACACTTCCTTACCTCTCCTAATCTTAAGTAAGCTGTTAAGAATATCTGTTGTTAAATTGTTATATATCTGTGTTCTTCCGATTGTTTTTCTTTTTGATATCCTTATTCCATATAGGTTTATGTATTTGTTTATCTTATAATTATATGTATATTAGTTTATTTTATCTTATATAATGTATGTATTGTATGTAAAGTAGTTTATTAGTATATGTAGATGTATGTACCTATGCACTATCCCGCTTCACCGTACACATTCTTTCCATCACCCCAAAGGTTGCCTGGTAGAAATTGCTACTCTAGTAATAAGGCCGCCTATATTGTACTGATTTTTTCTTCTACTGTATGTTATATCGTTTTGTGTTTTGTGCAAATAAAGCATTTTGTATTGTATTGTATTGTATGTTGGGAATTCTAGCCCCCAGATGTGTTACCATTGCGCTTATCGGCACTCAATTCGTACTTGGAATAATCACTTAATAATCACTCCATACACACCACACTTTTCAGTTGGATGGGCCAGCATAGCACTATATATTTTTCGTAATAAAAAAATTACACTCTACCGCAAAACAACACGTCATTATTTCTATTTTACGATTTCTACGATTTAAGTTTCTAATAATAATTTAATTTTGTTAATTTCAGCGCGCATCGCGGCTAGTGGGAGCCACTAAAGTAGATGAGAAGACTTTAAAGGTAGAAGGGCGTACGTGTGGCCACTGCACGCACCGCCCGCCGCCCCGAACCACAGACATCTTAGCTGGCGTTTGAGGTACAACATAAATTTTTCTCATTCTTGTCCCCTCATCACCGAAGAACCATACAAGGGTTCATCGGGTCGTTCGTCGACTGGTGTCCGTATCCCATACGATAGAAATAGGAACATCTACTATGGGCCTTAGCTGCATTCTTAGTTAATGTATCCTTGTGCGGAGAAAACAGCATCGTAGAGTCCTTAGGAAAGTCACGCCTATATACATCTTTCCTTTTATGAGTAACAAGCAGCTGTACTGCATTGAAACCCGCACTGGTTTGTATCGCTTACTCTCTTTACAAACTCGCGCACAGTTATGCGAAGAGAATTTTGCATGAATGTCCGTGTTCAATGGGAGGTTCATCGGGTCGTTGGACGACTTGGTATCCCACTCGAACAACATTTGCGAGGTAAGATGTAACAGTCGGGTTGTCAGTTATTGTAACAGCCGCGTGGTTAGTTCTAGAGAGATATTGTTTTTGTCGTAGAAACGTACAACCGTAAAGAAAATGTCTGTCACCGCCGCCGCCTGTATCGCCCGTGTAAGTACGTTGTCGCGCACTTCATAGGGAAACAGTGTCTTTGTAAACCATATGACTACAATCTTCTTTTATTATACTAGCGACCCGCCCAGCGGTTTCACTCGCTGCTACTTACCTGTTTTCCGTAGAGATTGGACTTTTGCCCGTAGTTAAAAGTCGATTACTCCATTTCAGCAGAATAGGGTCATCATGCATGACCATGTGCCAGCAGAAGCGGCCCGTCATGCTGAACAACTTTTACTTTGAAGCCATTATCGTATGTCTTATAGTTTAGCTGTGCTCCTGGTGCCTTCCATCAGATCAGGTACTTACTCCAGATCCTTAAGGGCTGACAAAAAGTAGCTCATGGCCGTCTTTAATATGCCAGTAATATCAGTGCCCAATTTTCACAAAGATTGGTAAAGCGGTTTGGCTAATTTGGGTAATATCCGCTATATTTCCCGCTTTCCTGTGGGAATGAGGAATTTTCCCGTAGTAAAAAGTGGCCTGTGTTACTCAGGAATGTTGTACCTTTCTAATGGTGAAAGAATTTTGAAAATCGGTCCAGTAGTTTCGGGGTTTATCGATTGCATACAAACAAAGAAAAAAACAAACAAACAAATCTTTCCTCCTTATTATATTAGTGTATATGAAGAAGAATACCTTATTTATACCTACAAATTATAATGTTACAGGTTTCCGAATATGAAGAACACAGAGTCTATGCTGAAGACAAAGAGATACACAGTGCCCGTGTGGACGCATCCCTGCATTAACAAGGGCTGCGTGCCCTGGGAAATCGAAGCTCTGAGCAAAGGGTGAGCTTTTATAAGCACAGTTACTTTAAGGCGGAGGAAAAAGCCCAAAGACCAAAGCTTTCGGAACATAAGCGTAGCAGCAGCGTCGCTACGCGCTAGTCTTCTTCTTCGAGTGGGACACCAAGTCATCCAACGACCCAATGAACCCTGGTGTTAGAGTTTTTCAACCGCCTACTACAAGTTGCAGGCCTCTGACATGGTTCATAGACAGCAACCGGGACCGACGGCTTAACGTGCCCATCATCCGAAGCACGAAACCATCTTGCTTTTTGGACAATTAGGTGGTTCAGCCTGCAATGTCCTGACCAGACTGGGAACAAATTCACAAAGTGTCAATTTTGTGAGTAAACCCACGGGAAATTGAACAACCTTCTGCGTCGAAAGCAGTCGTACTAAACGCTGCGCCACATCGAATGTCGCGCTAGTAAACCGGTAAGATGAACTTTAGTGATAAGAAATGGTAAAACTTTAATATTAGTTACCTCTATAATGGCCAAGTCATAATTTATGTTCAGACCGTTACGGAATCTTCGAATCCTAAGATATTATTATTCTTTAGGTTAGACTGACTAGATAATTATGTTCATAATTTCTGTGCAACCTAGGAATCTTTATTCTAATTTCTCTTGTTTTCATTTTATCATGTATTTATAGCACTGCCAAGAAAATGCCCTGCACATGCTAGGAATTTGTTTTCTCTCCATGTGAATGTAATAGCAACATCTACGTTAGCGATTACTTTGTCCAAAAGTGATAAAGCTTCTACCTTCTTTCCTTCAGCTACCTAGTCTTCTCGGAGTACGGTTCAGCGAAGACGAGCTGATGGAACGAAAACGGCACCACCACCGCCTACATCGACTTCATGAAACCTGTCAAGTTAGTCTCCAAATGTAATAAATTCTGACTTAGATTTGAATATGTGCAGCAGGTGTATCGCGAAATCGGGTCAATCGCGAAATTCCTAGGCACTTCGCGAAGAACCGGATAAGTGCGAAATGCATCCATTTATTCGCATTTGGCCTTAGAACTCTAGGCCTTTAACGAATTCGTTAATGAATGGTCAAAAATCTAGGTCAACTACTCGCTTGGACACGCTCGTAGATGCCTACGCATCTGCTACGACTTTTCGGTGCTCTAAGTCCCTCTACGCCGCCGTAGCACACAGGGGCATCGACGACGAGTCGTGAGCTCTCGCTCGTCGCAGTAGTGGGCAGTTCCGCCGCAGTCGAGCCCCGCTCTAATCTGGCCTATACATTCATGTCAGTGGCCCACAGAACCATTTCAGAGGTCTGCTCAACTAAGTCATGCCTCCTCAACCATGTCAAAGTTCTACATAACCATTCCAGAGCCATTCGACAGCCGATGTGGCGCAGTGGTTAGAATGACTGCCTGCCACGCAGAAGGTTCCGGGTTCAATCCCGGTGGGGTCACTCACAAAGTTGATATTTAACTCTTTGTGAATTTGTTCCCAGTCTGTTTAGGACATTGCAGGCTGAACCACCTTATTGTCTGAAAAGTAAGATGGTTCCGTGCTTCGGATGGGCACATTAAGCCGTCGGGTTCGGTTGCTGTCTATGATGGCGGTCGTTACACAACCATGTCAGAGGCCTGCTACTTGCAGTAGGCGGTTGAAAAACTCTGACACCAGGGTTCATCGCGTCGTTGAACGACTCGTTGTTCCACGCGAAAAGAAGATTCCAGAGTACTACGACACCAGTATGGAAGTGAGCATGTGCATTAAAATGAGTAGTAAACGCTGGTGTAGTAATACTCCTGAATGGTTGTGTAGAACTTTGACATGGTTGAGGATGAGGAGGCATGACTTAGTTGAGCAGACTTTGACATGGTACTGTGGGCCACTGACATGGATGTAGGCCATTGCAGGCTGAACTACCTAATTAATATATGCAACCTTTGCTGGAGATTAGAGCGCGGCTCGACAGCGGCGGAACTGACCACTACTGCGACGAGCGAGAGCTTACGACTCGTCGTCGATGCTCCTGTGTGCGTTCTACGGTGGCGTAGAGGCACCGAACAGTCGTAACAGGTGCGTAGGCATCTACGAGCGTGTCACCTTATACCTAGATGACCTAGATTTTTAACCATTAATTAAAGAATTCGCTATAGACAGAAGGCCAAGTGCGAATAAATCGATGCATTTCGCACTAATCCGGCTCTTTGCGAAGGGCCTAGGGATTTCGCGATAGACCTGCAAAATATGCATTATTGTGCTTCTCTTTTTGTCGTGTGGGTCATCGAATCAAATATTTACATCCAAGTAAAGCCTCTAAGACTTAAGTTCTAACTTAAGCCTCTTAGATGACCGTTCTACGACCACCGTAATTATTAGTAATCAGCTCACAAACATTATCTCCTGATTCTAAAGCTAGCGCTCAAAGCACTACACCAGTGAAAGTTGTCATAAATGTCGTTCAATGAAAAACTTTCAAACTGGCTATTCTTCTTTTTCTTCGAGTGGGACACCAAGTCGACAAACGACCCGATGAACCCTATTAAGTCACTAACAGAAAGCCGTAAAAACAGTTATATGTTGCAATTATATTTTCTTCTCTTCTTCTCTTGCAGATTACTGTCCTTAAATGTGTGACATCAGAGACCAGCCAGGAGTGACCACCGTGAAGTAATTTCGGTCGATAGCACAGTTCGTGCCCATGACTGAAGTTGGGTCTGGTTACAAGTAAGTGTTCATAACCCCAAATTAGTAGGGCATAGGTACGTCATGTCATGAGTTGTTTTGTTGTACGACACTTTTTCCAGTTGGAAACGTCAGTCTTTTTGGGGGTAATTTATTTGCTATGCCACCACGCGCTTAGCGCATTTATACGAAATGCTACTGAATATTCTCAGGATTTATCCGTTACTTGCCTTTAAGATTTCAACTTGTAAAAATGGGGAATAATATTCTGAACTGACATAACACGAGCAAATGAGTTAACTTAGCTTAATCTCATTCATCTATTTGATTGAATCGATAGTGCAACAATAACAGCAAAACGTAAGCCCTTTCCATCTTCGTGTCGTGCGCATAATCGACAAAGACACATAATTGACGGCTGATGTGGCGCAGTGGTACTGCCTACAACGCAGAAGGGTTCGATTTTCGATGGGTCATTCACAAAGTTGGTACTTATCACTGTGAATTTGATCCCAATCTGGTTAGGACATAGCAGGCCGAACCACCTAACTGTCCATAAAAAGATGGTTCCGTGCTTCGAAGGCACCTCAAGCCATCGGTTCCAGTTGCTGTCTATGATTACTTAGATGGCAGTTGTTACAGATCCATGTCAAAAGCCTGCTACTTGTAGTAGGTGGCTGTAGAACTTTGACACCGGGGTTTATCGGGACGTTAGACGACTCGAGTGTCTCATATAAATAGAGAGGTGAATAAATTAACAAAATCCGTAAGGTTCTAGAGGTTGAGAAAGTTTTTTGCCGCCCTCTAGTCACCACCAAATCGTAAACGATTTGTGCGGAAGGAAGTTCATAAATTTTGGTAGTCTTTGCTTGGTTTGAAATCGGTACGCGCTGTACGCGTTCCTCTAAAGTAATGCTACAAACTTTGTGTTACAGAGTCTCCGGCTGATGTCCATTCCACGTTACGCGCATCTGTTACTACACCGACCCGTCGCCGTGAGCAGGCGGGACACAAGACTACTCGTCGTGTAGATGCAGCCAATTTGTTTGTTGTTGATGAAGTTTTTTTTTTATGTAGTAACTGCGTCTAGATATGGTCATGCGCGTGCGAGGCAAGACCGTGCGGTGCGATGCATGCGTCCCACGGGGCGGTGAGTGGTGACCAGGCGAAGCTGCACCCCAGATCTGGACGCAGTTATTTTTGTATAATAAATGTTACATTACGCAAATAAATGTATTATTACTATCAGCAATAAAACGTATGTATCTGTATGTAAGATTCAATTTATTTTCTACCTAAATCCCTACATATTCTTATCTAAGGTTATTCTGAGCGTCAATTTATAGTACCTACTTGGGTCAGTGGTGGAACGGCACCAACTGCTTATCGCATCTTTACGAGCAAAGATTTAAACTGCGCGGCCACCACCACTGAGACAAGATCTATAATATTAGGCTTAGGTAATGAACATGGAAACTGTGCAAATAAAACTGAAATCTACATATTTGAGTACTAGATTTATTTCGTACTAAATTATAAATTATATTAGCTACATGGTAGATAGGTACACGACACGGCATAAAGGTATATAAACACAACAACTTAACTCTACAATGGATCAACGGTAATGATGCAGGTCAGCGGCTCAAGATCCGGATGTCCCTATTAGCTAATGCTAACTGCACCCATGGTCAGCGGCTCAGGGTCTTGATTTCTCTGAATGGAATTCCCAGAGGAACACAGGAAGATAATATTTAAAAAATAATTTCTCTGTAAGTGCTTACAGAATTTGTTTAGCAGACTGAAGAGGAAGATTCTAATAAGTCATCCATCCTGCTTGCTGACTAACTATACAACCATATCAGAGGTATACTATTAGTTGCCTAGTAGGGGGTGGAAACCTCTTACACCAAAGGCTCATCCATCATATTGTTCGTCCACTTTGTGTCCCACATTACATGAATGCATGCATATTATACAGAATAACACTGAAAACTGTTTTTCATATAAGATATTTTACTGGCATGTATTACTATACATATGAAATGCGCTGCTTTTCTGCTGCTCAATCACTATACATATTAAAAAATACACATCAAAATCTACGGATTCTGATAGCATGGTTAAGGAACAGTTCTCCTGCTGCACTGCACATCTTTCACTAGGGTTCACTGGGTTCGACAGGAAACATTTGCCGTCCCATTCGACGGGAAAAGAAGCATTTCTGTAACTCTGTAGTCTAGCTGGGCACTTGGTCAGGGTTCAAATTTTCTCTGGATTGCGCATCAGGATCGTTGAGAACTTTTGTCAGTAAGCCATTTGTATATCTCGTGCTGATTATCCAGGCTCCTGGAGTCTCCAGCTATTTCACATTCCGCACTAACCCTCGATGTTTATCCGCCAGCTGGAGCAGTACAATAAACACCTAAAATCTTGTGCTATGAAGGTATTTTTTCTACTTTGTACAGTGAAGGTGGGCTCCAGGCCTCTAGATAGTCAATACTAAGTGCTTCACATCGCAAAATTAAAGCAAAACAGCTTAAAAACAAGGAAAACGTTGAGAAAAGCGCGAGTGCGAGCAACGAAATGACGTTTAATAGCTGTCAAATGATGCATACTTTTTTCATTCTTTCGTTCTGTTATAGATTTGCGTAAAGTGCACGTTCATCGACGCAAGCGTATAAAAGAGCTACGAAAGAATTATGCGAAAAGCAGCTATGAACGTACCCCAGGCTAGTAGACGTCAAAATTGTTATACTTGACCGAAGGTTTCGTATATTACGCTTCCCATCAATCCCATCCCATCCCTATACATTCGTAAAAAAAATATGTCAACTGTCATAATCGTCATAATTTGAGATTGTGTGCGTGAATTTGTGTGTGTTTGTGATGTGGATGGATAAAATAAAATAATCAAATAATTATTATTTTAATGTAAACCTCTTCAGGTAATATATTTACCACTAGTGATAATGTCCGGGTCCAAGATCCCCGGCAATGCAGGCGGGGAAGTGGTGAGGAACAGTGCGTTGTCGTTCGTTGCGTGTGCGCAGCCTGCCAGCCCCGGCGCAGGCGGCGGCGGCGGCGGCGGCGGCGGGCAACAGGGAGGCAGCTCCAACCAGGATGACAGGGATGCTACTCAGCCAGGTTGGTGCTACTTCACTGACACTGTTAATTAACCGTACTTACATTTCGATTTCGAAATTGGTTGAAAATAAGGTAAACAATCATAATAAACTATGGCAATAAAATTAAGATACGTAATGTATGACCAATAAATATGTGACCCATCCTTTAACCCTGTCTGTAACTAAGAATGGCAATGAAACCTGGGACTTAGTTTACAAACAGAACCTACTTGTGTTGTAGAGCGAACATCACCAGTGGTGCCAGCTGGACTGAAGGCGCTCTGTGAGGCGTACTCCAGGCTTTACCCGGACCAGCCCAATCCTCTACAAGTTACTACAAGGCTTAAGTATTGGTAATTATGCATAGGAGTCTGGATTTATTTATTATACATTATCAAATTTAATTTGTCAGTATTGACAGCGTTTTACCTATCAATAAAACGCTTATTAAATAACTTACCCTATTCGAAACATAAAACAAAATATGAGAGCGGCGATGCTTTTCCTTTTTAGGACGGTCGGTAGCGGCTATATCTGTCCCTTTCTAACACTGACATCTCTTTCTCGCATCCCCTCCGATTGCGACACGAGGCAGGCGCGCAGCGCTCTTGCCTTCATTGGATCTCATGTTTATAAAAAGAAATGTATGTTTGCATACATTTTCTTTTATTTAATCACCAGGCAGTTGAGAAACTTTTATGTTTGAATAGGTAAGTTATTTAATAAGCGTTTTATTGATAGGTAAAACGCTGTCATTAAACAACTGTACCGCTATTCGAAACATAAAACAAAATATGAGACCTGTTTGTTATCGCCTGGTGGAGCAATCACCAATGTGAAAGACAGATAAATAATAAAATGACCTATTTTATTAGGAGAAAGAGGAAACAATTATAAGCTTTAAGTAAGTAATATAAATATTATTATTTATATTTTATAATTTATATTTCATGAATGTGCTTTTATTTATTATAGGATAGGAGGATATGTAATACTATTACATTATTTAAAATTTGAAACAGCAATTGATATAGTGTATAGGAAAGTACACATTTGTTTTATCATTAAGATGATTTATGCAACCATATTCATTAAGTTCTTCTTACAACAGCTACACAATTGTAAATATTAGTAGGAATTGATATTTATCAAAGATAGTTGCCTTTAGCAGGGTTTTACTTAGAAGTAGGTATTAAGTTATAATTATAAAGAGAACAAGTACGATGTCATAGGGTAGTGCGCTTGGAGTGCACTCGTGCATGCTTCGTTAAGATCACTCTACCCTACCTTGAAATATATGCTATTGAAGTCACTCCTGAACCCCCTGGGGTTGGTGAAGGGCATGACAGAAGAACAGTATTTATGTTGTCTTATCATGATAGCAATTTGAAGGATTTGCCCTTTAGTGTAACCACTTATTCTAGCTTGGTGAAGTATGGTATAATCAGGATAAACTACAGAAATATATCAGCTAGACACTAGATACCACAATTACGGTCATAAGTCGTTCATATCATAACATAGTAGTCGTTATACGATACGTGTCGTATTTGACGTATGGCAAACTTTTATTTTGTTGCATGAGACAAGAAAACAAAATTTAGACGAAGGATAATGAGATTTCAGCAGAATTACGCATAATACACTCGTAAGCAAAGTATATGTGCCTAGAAGTTTTATTTCACACGCTTATACTTAATGCATAAGCTGAGCTTTAGAGTTGATACATTTAATTTATAAAATTTTATCTCATTTCCACTTTAGGTCATCGTCATTATGAACATGATTCTGCATCCTTCTTGCAACGAAATAGGTTGAAAATATCGACAAGAACCCGAGTCGGATTAATGAATCACCAGAGACAGATTCTGATTTTAAACGTCAAATATATTTGTATTGATATTGATCCTTTATCTAAAGAATTAAGCATTTCTAAGGAATTCAGCATTTGAAGCTTTCTTTAGTGTATGTACAAGCTAACTCGACATTATTGTGAGGTCCTTTATAATAAGACTCCGTATTCGTGCGATTCATACAAACGCGCTGATCGCGCACTTATCACCATGCATTACTACTTACACTATGCAATTTACTTCAGTGTTGACATTAGACGCACTTCGGATTTGACGCCTTTCTTCAGGGTTGCCAACCGTACGAGATTTCTCGTACAAATACGAGATTTATGGTCTCCCGTACGAGGTACGAGGACACTGTCTATCTCGTACAGTTTTGTACGAGATTTTCACATGTTACATAATTTTAATTGCTGCAAACCCTTTTTTGCTTCTCAAGTAGTGATAGTCTATAAAAAGTCATCGATTGTATATGAAAGAAATACCCGAGCGAGACGGAAAAGTTCCCGTTCGTTCGCTCGCTGGTTCCTTCTTTCGTTTCTCGCACCATTTGTCTCTGTCGCACATACTGAAATATCTATCTTCTTTTATTTCTTTACATGTAGATAGGAGATTTTTACTTTTGTTTGTCTTTTAGAAGTGAGCGTTGCGGGATTGTTTTCAAATAAAGAAAAACTTTACGTTATAATTATAAATGATGTATGAAGTTTAGTCTGAATTCACTGAAATCAGTATGAGTGATAGCAACGATGATGCTGATCGCTCGCCAACTTGAATTTTGTTGGTTTTACCACACGTCCAAAGCTGTACGAGGTTCGAAACGTAAAATACGAGATTTTTAGGTCCTTGTGTACGAGAAAAGGAAATTTTAGGTTGGCAACCCTGCCTTTCTTCATAGTGATTTCCTTCCGTATAACAACCAGCAAACCACATAAAATTAACATCAACGATATTTCTTACACAATTGTACAATGTACGTGACATTAAAAAACGTGTGAGTTGGTACTTACCAAGTACCTACACACATATTCCATGATTATATTCCAATCATAAACATTATTGAGGGTAGATAGATTTTATACGTAACGACTCCTGTTGGAATACAGTTCGATGTTTCATATAGGTATGGATGGATGAAAGGCAATCTTCACATATCGACTAATGTTTTTCATATAAATCTGTCCGTGAATAGGGTTGCCAAGCCATAGCGGTATATACGTAGAAAATCCGGGCTTACATCGTGTCGAAACCAACCAAAACCGAAAGCTCATTAACTTGCAGTTTTATACAACAGGCTGACAACCTGTCACTACTACTGGGTGTTACAATACAACCAATAAAGCTGAAAGGAGGTCAATGTACTCATGAAACTGAACAACTTTCGCCATTGAACATGGGTCAAAATATTGGACTTCCCATACAAAATGAACTCACTTTGTATGGGAGATTTATTGGTTGTTTTGTAACACGTTGTATGTATGTATGTAAGTATGTAGGTATTAGATCTCAACACTTGTAGGCTGGTACAAAAGTACGCTGCCCGCATGTTATTTTAGCATGTATGCTTGCAACATATTTCTTTTACGAGATTGAACAACGACATGCATAGAAATATAAACACGAGCGAGTAGTATAGAAATTGATTGCACTGCACGCACTGAAATTTGCGATTGCACTTAACATATCCGTGAATTTGTGGGTTGTACATTTGTTTGAGAATGTTTCCTCAAGTGCGTGGCCTAGCTAAAAGTTCGGTCAGGCCGGACATGTCGTATTTGACCAGACATGGCTTTGTACGGTCAGACGGGGTAAAGTAGTTTGACTTGCTACAAATACTTGGCTGATAAATGTTATTCCATTTATACTATGTCCTTGTGAGCACCATGTGTATCTATAAGGATTTAAATCAATGGGTTGACCACGTGTCAACGAACGTGACGACGACATCAATGCGATTTTGTTACAATGTTCCTTGAATATTTGTTCGACTTGCCATTAAAAGTTTTACGCTCTGCCTATCCACAGGGGTAAACGGCATGATTTTATGTGATTGTGTCAAAATTATGGAACGCCTGTCAAAGGCACCATTGGTAACGGCATATATTAACGTTAAACTGAACAATTTAACTCAGTCTTGGAGGGCCACATTTCTTGTCTTGGTACCTACTTTACGCATCATATATTAGGTTGTTTAGGTACTTTGTGACCGAAATTGCCTTCAGATGCGATAATCTGAATTTCTTCGCAACCTTAGCAGTTCTGACTCTTCTGAATCGCATGTCAACTTTATGAACAAGTATTTTGCTAGTAAGATTAGTATGGAAATATTTCAGTAGCTATACCCTAGTTTTTGTCATAGTTGTCAACTCTTTGAGAATTGACTCAGTTGGTTAAGGATTGGGTAATGCAACTATGGGTAATAAGTACATATCTTGTACCCGATTTGAGTGTAAGCAATAGAGTGGTCTTCTCTTTATTGGGACCTGCATCTATATAGGTATGTTAGCTTAGATATAGGTTCGTTTCGAACGCTTCGTATTATGTTTTTTGCGGGATTAGATATCTGCGCATAACTTTGAAAATGTCGTTGGTTTACCAAATTAAAGGTGACAGGACAGTGAATTATTTTGCTGTGACGTAACTAGGTACTTTCACAATATGCTCATACAGATTAATTTTGCATATCCGTTAGATTTGAGAACGGAATAGATTTGATATATCCTCAGGATAGTTTCGAATGGCAGAGGTTTTCCGAGTACCCACGACAGGCAGGCCAATATTACCTATATTATAGCCGCTTGTAATGTTTTCCTTACCCTTTGTCTGTTTCATGTATAATGTTACATGATAAGTGCTTACGTGAGTGGGTAGTATGTGAAATATCACAGTGTATGTTCATTTTAGAACACGTGTTGACATGCAAGCAAGCACGAAATGAATCATTATTTTAGTGAATTGATTGCGCTAGTAGGTTGTACAATCATGAATCTTTTTCAAATTGCCGAAGGGCATGTATAAATGTTAAGACATAGAATCAGTAATATTTGCGTTGGCTCTTAGCAACATGACGTACTGCAGGTAGAATTTCGTAGGTGAGCATTTGGACAAGTTTGGGATGACTCACCGACTTCAATTTTCGCATTTACATCTTCTTATGATTTTTATTACGTAAATGTGCGAGTATTTTAAGCAGGACTAAATCGTATCGCGCTGCCAGTAATTTTTTAGGAACATGGTTCGTGTAGGTATGGCGCGGGCCGTAGGCTCGCGTAGACGGTATTTTCGTCTGAGGCGCTGAGTTTGCAGGCGCTCTTTATGCAGTTTTGCAACTAAAATTAATTTAATTGCATCTTATTTTGCTTAGCAGCAAAGTATTGCAATTTTTAAATAAAATCATGCAATTTCCTTGTAGTTTAGCCTTAGACATTGTTTTAGCACTTTTATAGTACCAAACGGATTTGCCGTGCATTTTATAATGACGAGCTTTAACTTTAGAGAAAGTATTATAGCTGCACTGCACCACAACGCTGCTGTAGAGCTGAGCTCGTTAGGTACTTGAAGGTTAGTTTGAATTAGAAATTATGCGACCACGTCTGAGTGAGATCGCGAGTATGTCATTCTCTAGGTACATAGATACCAGAGAAAGAATAAATATTGGTGCCCAATGTGGCGAATATTTTTAAGATGAGGAATGCATCGAAATGTACTTTACATACTTATGCTGGACTTTTTAGCTTCAGCATGTGAGTGACCCTGCAAAATATTTGCGAGGACAAAAGCTTAGCACCCATTAATGAGTTTTTAGACACTGAAAACCTCCTTGCGCAGGAGTTGATTTCTAGGTTTTATAGAAAACCCGATACGTTAAGAACAACCCACTCGTAATATTATATTATAGGTCACACTTTCAAATTACATTGTTGCTTACCTTACGTATAATAGCTAATCATGCTACTACGGTATAGAACTTGAAAGCTATATTATAAATTTCATATTTTTGGGTCCAAGCGTTTTCAAGGGCTGTGTTCGAATGGAAGCACATTTTAAATAAGTTTTCGTCAGCTAACGAAAAACTCGTAAGATATTCAGACAATTGCATGACAATTGACTGTTATTTACGTATGAAAATTACGTGTTTTCACAAATATGGCGTAATCAAAGCACTGATTTGTCAATTTAGTATGGTATTTGACTAACCTTTTATGTAGATTGGATCCACCTGGTATTTTTGCACATTGGCTTTTCCGTATTTCGGAAATAAGAAATGTATGTCGAGCTCGTAAGCAACAATCATTAAAAGCTGAAAAATAAAACCTGAAAGAAAACCTGGAATAAAATTACACTTAAATAAAATAAAAATTCATGAAAGGAACAGATATAGACCAATTAATATTTTCGAATAAGAAAACGATAATTTTTTTCGAACGGAAAAAACCGTTATTGAAAATAATTCAAATAAAAGATTTGAAATTATTTTCTCTTCTCACCACGACCGCTCCCGCCGGGAAACACATCACCAATGAAGGCAAGAGCGCTGCGCGCCTGCCTCGTGTCGCAATCGGAGGGGATGCGAGAAAGAGATGTCAGTGTTAGAAAGGGACAGATATAGCCGCTACCGACCGTCCTAAAAAGGAAAAGCATCGCCGCTCTCATATTTTGTTTTATGTTTCGAATAGCGGTACAGTTGTTTAATGCTCTATTTTGTTTTAGACCATTGTGGACTATGTTTGATTCTACCTTTGGGCTTTTTAAATTGTTACAAATTTATTTTTCAGGCTTGGAGGACATGATCCCTTGGACTATATTAGTATGTACTGGAATCCTGGCAAACCTGAAGAAAATATCCCTCCCCATTGGCACTATGTCAGGTAAGTACCAAAAGGAACAAAACTTTGTCTGTGAGTGGGGCAAAGCAATCCAGTGATGTGAAGTCCATTTTTATATATGCTCAAAAATTTAAATCTTTTAATTATGTGCATCAATCTTGGGATTGAGATAAGTGGAAGAAGTGAGGAGAGGCCTTTGCCCAGCAGTGGGACAATATAGGCTAATAATAAAAATATTTCATGAGTTTTACAAGGCAGTTGATATTTAACTGCAGTTATTGTATCACAGGATACATTAAATAAGAAATGAATCATATTGTTTGCATTGTTTTATTGTTTGTCTGGTAGTTTTGGTCTGTCGGACCTGCACGGCGACGGCCGCGTGCACGCACCGCCCGACCGCGTGCTGCTGCGCGCGGCGGCCGCGGGCGGGGGGGCGGCGGGTGCGGGGGGCGCGCCCGCAGCGCCGCTGCCGCCCTCCGGCTTCGGGCTCGAGCTCACCTTCCGGCTGGAGGCGCCCGCGCCGCCGCCGCTGTGGCCCGCCGCGCTGCTGCAGGCGCTCGCCAGATACCTCTTCACTACAGGTTTCTAAACTCAAAACATTGTGAATTCTAACTTTTCGTTCGTCTACTTCATGTCTTACACGACAGTAGAAGAATTTAAGAAATATTTACAGTATTTTCTTTTGTGTTATGACTTTTTCTTTACACTGATCGAATTGTTTTTGTTATGGACTTTATCTTTCTAGGTAACAAGTTTGTCCCGGGCGACCACATCTCGTGGCACTGCGCGCTGGACGGCAGCGGGGGCGGGGGTGGGGGCGGTGGAGGAGGCGGCGAGGGCGCGTCGCGCGTGCGGCACCTGTTGGTGGCGGACGACCCGCAGCTGCGCGCCGTCAGCACGCCGCACGGAGCCGTCTCCTTCATACAGGCAAGCACGAGACATGACACGACCAAAGCTACATGGAAAACTACTCAACAATCATCCAACCGAGGCAATAATCTGTTGTATATTTCCAGCTGGTAGGCTGCACGGGGCGCGAGCTGCGCGCGGCACAGCGCGGCTCCGGCTTCGACGTGCTCAAGCTCATGGCTGAGGACCCCAAGTAAGTTTTTATTAACCGTATACTGATTTTAATATTAGAAAAGTCCATCTATGTTTCGCATTTTACAAATAGTGCGTTGTGTTTAGTTGCGGCGGGTCGTGGCTGGTGACGCGCATGCGGCGGCGGTCGTCCGCGCGGCGCGTGCGGGCGGCGGGGGCGGCGGGGGGCGCGGGGGTCGCCACGCTCGCCGGGGTGTCCGCCAGGATGCGCTGGGAGCCCTGGACGCCGGTAAGTATTCAGGAAAGACGGGTGTTCATTGGAGACAAAATCCCAGAAACTTTGTATAAGACACAAAGTTCCCACGAAATTGCCAGATACAAAGTATCGGAAGTTCGTCGACACATATCAGTTGATGTAAAAATGTCTCAAAAAGAAGTTCCCAAAAACACACATTAAGTTGCCGCGAATGCCGTGCCAGATGTAAAAGTTGTAACAGGGCGTAGGCGGCTTTGTAGCCGCGTGTCGCTACAAAGCCGCCTACGTTTTCTCGGATTTATGTCCATGCAAATAACGAATTCGCAGTTTTCCTAGGGATTTCGCGAATAACCGGATTTCGCTACATTCCTGCGACATATACAAAGGTATCTGGAATTTTGTCCCCAATGAAAACCTGGCTTACATATAGGAAGGAATTGCACAAGACTAATTACTGACTGTTGATGTGGACATGTTTACACTTGCAGTCCCCGGAGGAGGACGCCCCCCCCGTGCTGTCGCTGAGCGTGGAGCGGCAGATCAAGGAGACGCTGCAGCGCGGACTCAGCACCATGAGCACCGACCGCACCGGCCCAGAGGGTGAGGTCAACATAAATTGGCATTCACTATTGTCTACGACATATTGCCATCCAATAAGGTATTAGTGATGTGATGATAATGATTTGTTTTTAATTACAGGTCACACTGGGATGTCTACCGATAGTTTCGAAATGTCAAGCATAGAGAGAGCTCTGCCGCAAATTCCGGAGTTGATGCAGGTAGATACATAAGTGTTGTGGTGGCACAGCACAGTATAATGTTTCGACTGCAACTACTACAAGATGATGTGACAGAGAGTTAAAGCCTAGAGTAACTACAAAATGTTGTTTCAGGGCTCGTGGCGTTCAGGCGCGGGCGGGTCCCGCGCGGAGGGCTCGGGGGAGGGGGAGGAGGGTGTGGAGGGGGTGTGCGGGCTGCGCGGCGTGCACGTGGTGGTGGGCGCGGAGGGCGGCGCGCTGCTGCCGCTGGCGCTGCGCGGGCGCGTGCTGCACGGCGCGCACTTCACCTGGCGCTGCCCCGCGCCCGCGCCGCTGCCCGCCGCGCTCACGCTGCTCGCGCCCGGCGTCACCGGCGCACTAGCCACTCTAGACCGACCCTACGTCGCTAAGGGACTCTGGCTGCAGGTACCACGCACTCACAAACACGACTCGAAACCGTTAATAACTTCAAGCAAAATTTAAAAAATATTTGATCAAATTGATTTCGGATTAAAATGACGTTTGAGTCATAGGCATGCCTCAATAGAAGAATGATAAACGTACTTATTTTAGCATTCCTTCCTCAGATGATGATCACGCCCGAGTTAGCGGAGGAGATGTTGCAGAAGGTGTCGCACCTCACGAGGCTGGGCGAGACAGACTCCGAGACCGACAGCGAGAGCGAGGGAGACAACCATACGCCCACCACGCTGCCGCAAACCTTCGCCTGGCCCAAACATAGACTGAAGATATCCGTAGTGCCCGATCATCAACTTTTATAGTGAATCTCAGATCTCAGAAGATATTTTTATGCTTACTTATTATTATAAGGTTACAAAATATATTTAGTTTTGTATTAGATGCAGTTTGTTTTTTATTCAAAACTTCACTACCATCGTCATCATCTGCCTGCCCTTCAAACATCCCTAATCAATGGTATTAGTATTTATAATTATTATTTTAGCTTAAAGTGTCCCACTGTTGAGCAAATAGTAGTATAATAAAATAATTAAGTACGAACCTAAACAAAAACTACAGCGAAATTACGAGACAGACGAAGTGGATGAAATACAAGACAAGATTATTTAGAATCAGATGATATACCATCATCATCTGCCCTTATCCCAATTTATTTAATTTGGTGTCGGCGCAACACGTCTTTTTCTTCCATTCATCTCTATCAGCAGTAAAATAGTCTTATCGTTAATAGATTTATACCATGCTTCATAAATGCGCCGAGAATGACCCAAAAAACAAAGTCCTACAATTTCGGAACGAAACTACAAACAAATGTCAAAATCAGCTGAACATTTTTGAGGTTATGTATTTTGTAGTTGTAAATAATGGAGAAATATTTTAAATAATTGCTGCGAAAAGGATCGGAACAGGCATAGGAGTATGGAACTAGTCAAAAGGAGTATAATAAGCAGTGCGCGGCGCATGGCCACTCTCGGCCGCCGCTGCACCTCCAGCGCGAGTGCTTCAGCTACTGAAAAGGACCACTCCGTGAGTAGCCCAACACAATAAACGGAGTGTAGTTACGACAGCGGCAGTACAGTGCCCTAACTAAGGGACCAGCCCAATCCAATCATTACTTCATTAAAGGCATCATCCAAGGTGAAAAAATTAGAAATGTTAAAGTTTCCTAGATGTGAAAACTTATAATTTCACCTATGTATTTATTTATAACACACTAAACACTACTCAACATAGGCCTCCTCTTAAATCTTTTTTAAAAGCTATGTTTATTTAAATGAAAAAAATTGTCATGCATAAATAGAGGCTCAAATCCAGACCACATGGGTCAATGTCCTATCGCACTGCCACTGAGCTATTGATGCACCGGTAGATGCATCAAATCAAAAGATTTTTCAATCTTTTCTAGCAAGTTGTAAATACTTTCTACAGATGTCGCTATATCGTAGCTTGGAGACAAGCATCAAGAGATTGAAAGATTTGGCAGGCATCTACCAGTGCATCGATAGGTCAGAGGCAGAGTAGTGGGGCGTTGACCCATGCGGCCCGGGTTCGAGCCCCAGTCAATGCATGTCAATTTTTCAATTTCTCATTTTCATTTATGAGAATAATATAGCACTGTGAATGTATTAAAATCCCACGTTTTTATGTTTCAGATTAATGCTTCCTTGGATAGGCCACGGGTGGGTGAAGGCGAGGGAGAAGGTGGGGAGTGGGAGCGGCACGTGGTGTCGGGCATCCAGCCGACCGGCGCGCTGCACGTCGGGAACTACTTCGGTGCGCTGCGGCGCTGTGTGCGCGCGCAGGACGACGGCGCGCCGCTCACGCTCTTCATCGCCGACCTGCATGCACTCACCACGCAACATGTATGCAAACATTACTGCAGTACAATACCATCGGCTTCACTTTACATTGCAATCACCATCATTCCATCTTGACATTTCGCGTTACTAGAGAAGCTGAGTAGCTGTGATGCAAGTTTAATAAAACAACAGCGTATCGGGAGCGGAGCGAGCTCGACATTTCCCGCTTAAAATGGGCGAGGACTGAGGACACAAAACAGACACCTGACTACGCCATCATTGGCATGATCGATTGACTTGTTTCCGTTTCCAGGAGAGTGGCGTGAAGGGCGCGGCGCTGCAGGAGCACATCCTGGAGCTGACGGCGCTGTCGCTGGCGGCGGGCATCGACCCCTCGCGGGCGACGCTGTTCCAGCAGTCGGCGGTGCCGCGCCACGCCGAGCTGTGCTGGCTGCTCGCGTGTCTGTGCACGCAGGCGCGCCTCTTCCACCTGCCGCAGTACAAGGAGAAGGCGGCTAAGGTGGCGAAGGGGGGCGGCGCCGGGGAAGGCGAACAGGTCACTTTTCTCTCCTGTACCCGGCACCTTGCTAGTTGTGACTCTGCTCCAATTGTTGAGCCTCTGAAACACTATAAACTATGGTTGTGACCGAGTTGAAATGGGTCAGCATCAGCTTGATGCAGCTTGTTATGTCTTTGCGGACATCTGCAGGCGCTATATCTGCCAGCGATTACATCATTTTCAGTGGGGTCGACTTAGCCAGTACCACAGTCAGTATCAAAGAGATAATAGACCGGAGGAATGTCTACAGTAAGTTTCGTTATGTTGATGAGTGCAGGTGCCGCTGGGGCTGCTGCTGTACCCGGTGCTGCAGGCGGCGGACGTGCTGCTGTACCGCGCGACGCACGTGCCGGTGGGCGCCGACCAGCAGCAGCACATCCAGCTGGCCGCGCTGCTCGCCCGGACCTTCGCGCACCGCTACGGCCGCGCCTTCCCCGTGCCAAGAGCCATGCTGCCCGGTAACATACCTTTCCCCGATCTTCAGAAGTTTTCCATCCATTCAATACTCACAAAGTGATCTATATTGAATTCCCAGACGACGGCAGCGACCGCATCCTGAGCCTGCGCGACCCGACCCGCAAGATGTCGAAGTCGGACCGCGACAAGCGCGCCGCCATCTTGCTGACCGATGACGACGCGACCATCGCGGACAAGATCCGCAAGGCGGTGACGGACTGCGAGCCGCGCGTCACGTGGGCGCCCGACGCGCGCCCCGGCGTCGCCAACCTCATCACGCTGCACTGCCTCGCCGCCGACAAGCTGCCCGAGGAGGTCGTCGAGGAGAGCGACGGCATCACTACCGCTATGTACAAGGTCAGCGTCGTCGCCCGCCGCATTCTGGTCCGTTCTTCCCGACTGAGGTCGATGCATCAACCGATGTAACGTGTCCTTTTTATTTTCAGAAAGTGGTAACCGAAGCTCTGTGCACAGCCTTGCGTCCGGTACGCGAGCGCGCGGCCGAGCTGCGCCGCAAGCCGCGGCTGCTGCGCGACGTGCTGGCTGTGGGCGCGGCGCGGGCGAGGGAGCGCGCCGACCACACCTACGAGCTGGTGTCGCGGCTGGCGGGGCTGACGCCCGCGCGGTCGGACAGCGAGCCGGTCATACACGCGGTGAAGCTCCCGCCCGCACCCGCCGCTGCCAAAGCTAAGCAGAAGGCACGCTCCAAGGTCGCCGCGCGGTAGAACGATGTATCAACTAATTTTGCGAGTTATAAATAATCTGTCATCAAGGTGCACCAGTGCACCACATAAACAGGACATTTTGCTGATAAAATAAAATAACAGTTTATTATGTTGATAGAGGTGAGATGAGATTGCTATCAGTGCAATTATCCATTTTCAAAAATACTGCTAATGTCAATATGGCGATTAAGTAAGCCTCTAATCTTTGCCAATGACAAGACAAGAAGAAGAGGTCACTTACAAATGTATTAAGTGCTAAACTGAATGAATTAATGTTGATATTTGTTTTGTTGCAATATAAGTCTTTACAAGAAGTTTATGGTATTGTATAAAATCGGAATAGATAATTTATTTAAGTAGGTGATATTAGAAAATTAAACGAATTTGTTGATAAGGATAATTAGTTTTATTGTTAAAATGATTCCACGTTTTGAGTCATAGTCTGTGATGGTGGTGCACCTGCATTTGGTGCTGGTCGTGCGGGTCGTGATGCAGCGGGGGGTGGGGGGCGTGCGGCGCGTGCTGCGGGGGAGGGGGAGGGGGAGGCGCGGGGGGCAGACCCGCGCGCACCACGCCCACCAGCTCGCGGAGCAACTCCACACCCTGGAAAAACAATTGTTGGTAGGTATTATAAAGTCCTGAGTAAAACTATCATATAATAACATTGAGACTAAAATTAAGAAAATTAGTAAATACTTCAATAGCGCTTAGAGGTGATCTCAGCACTAAGATCAATCTGAAACCTTGGGTAGAGAAAACATGTTGACGAAAAAGATAAATAACATAATATATGGTGTAATGACCTGTGCGACTGCCTCAGCCTGCTTCTCTGCGGCGAGCGCGGTGCGCATGGCCGCCTCCGCCAGCAGCTCCTCGGTGGACAGCCGCGCGCCCCCCTCCACCCCGCCCCCGCCCCCGCCCAGCGACGTGTCCGAGCATGCGTCCTCTTCCATGCCCATGCCCGCACCTGATGACCACACAATCAAAACATCAACATTGTGATCTTCAGGCTTGTGTAAGGTAAGGGCCTACTATGGCGACAAGTTTTTGACTTACCAGCTCTTCCTCCCACCATGAACTTCTGTTCGCGCTCGTCGTCCGAGTGGCTGTTGAGGCGCCCCCCTCCCCCCGCGCCACCGCCGCCCCCTCCCCCCGCGTCGAGGATGTTCCGCAGCCGCTCCTCCACCAGCGACAGGTCGCCGAGCGCGCCGCCCGCTGCTGACTTCTTGCGCGCTTTGTATTTTATGTCAGCCCAGTACTGCGAAATTTATTCATTCTTTACACTCAAAAAATCCTGACATGTGTTTTACATATAAACCTGCCCTTGCTGCTTTGATAATTTTATCTAGTAAAAAAATCCGCATCAAAATCCGTCGCGTGATTTAGGACTAGTTAGCGAGTTCCATAACAGACAGAGAAACACAAAAAAATACTTTACTGATGGTATGGTTATGGATATTACAAATCTTATATTAAGCATTGCGAGGCAGCAAAAATACATTATGATTATTTAACACCTAAATTCTATTATTCTTGATGATGATTTGAGGACAATTATAGATAAAGATAACATAATAAAGGAAAATGACTATCTACTATAGAGAGCAATGTTATTAAGAAGCCTTAATGTAAAGCTGAGACAGTTTCTGTGTGAGATGAAACACAATAATTTCAACATATTGTTTGTCAAAATTAGAGTAGGTACCTAGTTAATATAGTTATTAGAACTTTTTTGTATGTAGGTAATTGAATGTTTCAAAACTTATTATTATTTTTAGTTTTGTTAACATAAAGCATGACTGCGCTCTATTAAATGATGACACTTTATGTTGTAACTAGCACAGATTTCGGTCTATACGGGCTGTTACAGTAAACCACTTTTTCCGCCATATACTCTAGTAGGGTATTAAGTTTCTATTTTGATGTATTGTGGTGATTTTGGCACATTGTATTTAATAAGTGTAAAAAAATTATTGATTAGGTAACTATAGTACACTTAGGTATTTTTGAGTACTTTTTACACCACAGGGAAATTCTATAAATAGTTGTAAAGAGGGGCCTAGTAATAGTGTGTCTATTTACCCTTTATGTTTTTGACCAGGATGCACCTAGGATGAGATTACCCAAGATTATCAAAGACCTAGGAATAGTAAAATGGCTTTAGCTCAGCCTAGGTGCCTCCGAGGCTAAAGCTTCAATGTTTTTTTTTTGTTATTTGCTATACTATGACGTATGTGGATCTTTAAGAAAAATGAGAGAAGTAAACAATGGTCGGTCTTACCCGGCACCAGCGGTCGGGCGACTTGCGCGCGCCGCCGCTGTCCGCCGCCGCCGCGTTGAGCCGCTCGGCCAGCAGCCGCCACAGCTTGCTGGCGCTGAACCGCGAGTACACCGACTGCTTGCCCGCCGCGAAGTCCACGTGCTCCTCCATGAACGACAGCAGCAGCTCCAGCTGCTCCGGCGACACCCGGCTGCGCGTCAGCGCGCAACCCTCGCCCCCACCGCCACCACCACCGCCGCCGCCGCCGCCGCTAGACATCCCACCGGCGCCCGAAGACATTTCAACACTAACACTTTAACTTACGAACTATGTTACGGAATAAATAGCTGCAGTTTTATTCTTAATGAATCCTCATAGTTTGATTACATTATCTATCACTCACTCAACCAACGTCTACGTCCATGTCCATCCAATAAATCCGACATGGCTATAATTATAATAAATAAATAAATTCAAAAATAAACAAACTCCAAGAATAATAAATGCCAAATAAATGAACGAACGAATGAAAAACGAATTGAATGAACGAAGGAAATTGACAGCAAAGCACAGACAAAAAACACAATGTTGCTATTTTTAATTATATTTTTGTCGGTTTTACATAAGGACAGTACACAAGACAGTGGCGCCAAAAACGGTCAACTAATTATTAACCTGTCAGATACAAACGGATGAAGTTGGTCCGAGTCTGGTGTGAATGAGTGAGGATAGAGGGAGGAGGCCCAAAGCCTTAGGATCAGGAGGAGATCAGGAGCAAACTAGCTCACACCAGCGAGGCGAGCGAGGCTCACTCACGACGAGTCCCACCAAAGAATACTATAGTCCCACTCACTCGTCTCCATGGTAACGATTGATAGATAACATAAATGTCCTTTGATAAATAAGAAATGTTTTCAGTCGAAATAACTAATTTCCAAGTGCAAAACTAATATATTAATTTAAATATAATGTCATGACGCTCACTGAGCGTCGTAAATGGTTGGATAATCTTCATTTTAAAGATTTCTAAGAAAAGGATTTGTGAAGTCTGTGAAGCCTAGCTATCCTTCAAGGATTCCAAGATATGCAATGCTAGTCATGAAAAAGACCACAATTTGTGAGCTTCAGTTTTCAGTAACGATCGACGCTAGGTGGCAGACGTTGTGACGCGTGGGGTCTGGCAGCTATGAACCGATACGTGGTTCTGCAGCAGTTGGGGGATGGTACATATGGCAGTGTGGTGCTGGCGCAGCGCCGCGACTCCGGAGAGAAAGTGGCCATCAAGCGCATGAAACGGAAGTATTATTCATGGGATGAAGCTATGAGTTTGCGTGAGGTCAAATCACTGAAAAAACTTAATCATGCTAATATTGTGAAATTACGTGAAGTTATTCGAGAGAATGATACACTGTACTTCGTATTTGAATACATGCGCGGTAATCTTTATCAGTTAATCCGTGATGCTGAGAGGCCATTCCCGGAACCAGTGCTTCGTAACATCCTGTACCAAGTATTGCAAGGGTTAGCCCATATGCATCGACATGGTTTCTTCCATCGCGACCTTAAACCTGAAAATCTTTTATGTTGTGGACCCGAGCTAGTCAAGATTGCTGACCTAGGGCTAGCGCGGGAAGTTCGTTCGCGACCTCCTTACACAGAATATGTGTCAACGAGATGGTACCGCGCTCCCGAAGTGTTATTGCGTGACTCGCGATACGGTGCACCCATCGATTTGTGGGCGCTTGGCTGTATTATGGCTGAGTTGTATACAGCGCGGCCACTATTTCCAGGAAACTCTGAAATTGACCAATTACATCGCATAGTCGCCGTACTTGGTACGCCAGATCGAGCTACATGGCCCGAAGGATACGCACTTGCTGACTCATTGCGTGTGCGATTTCCAGTGGCAACAGCAGTGCCGTTAGCTCGCGTGGTACCCACAGCGTCACCTCCCGCACTTGCACTGTTGGCTGCGTTGTTGCAGTATCCACCCCGTGATCGTCCCACTGCTCCGCAGGCTCTTCGGTACGAAATAATTACTTTGAAAGTTAATTATGTCTGAAAGCTACAAAAGTTACCTTTTTACTTATTTGCTTTTCAACAAACGATTTATATATTATATTTGGTACCTACTGTTTCTTTACAGGTTTCCGTATTTTGCCGTAGGGGCAGCACTCGTTTTGCCTCCTCCTATGTCCAGAACAAGAAGGTACTTTCTATAATTCAATTGAATAGTTTTTATTTTTTAAGTCCTTCGCTGTGTCCGCTGTTGTGTGTCTATCATAATAAAATAAAATGCCTATCACTGTTAGAGCAAACATTGATTACGCTGCGGTCCAAAACCATAATCATAATTTAATTACCAACTAGAAATAAAATAGATACAATTTAAATTACAGGGCATCGCGAGCCGAAACAGAAAATGCACCACCGGCGGCGGTTCCAGTTGGACCGCCCCCTGGCTGGACTCCTGCTCAACCCTTACCACCTGCACCGTTTCGTGACCACTTTGCTGATATACTAGGGTAAAATTTTGAACATTTCTGAAACAAAATAATGTTAGAAGATTCTTCGTTATATTATACTATCGGGTTGATGATAAATAAATAATGATAAATGATGATTGAACCA
Source organism: Phthorimaea operculella (assembly GCA_024500475.1). NCBI lineage: Eukaryota > Metazoa > Arthropoda > Insecta > Lepidoptera > Gelechiidae > Phthorimaea > Phthorimaea operculella. Next base: position 5,607,765 of record JANFCV010000017.1, read on the forward strand.
ACTTAGCATTGCTCCGCTTTTTGTTAGTAAATCGTGTTTTACTGAAACTAATCATGTAAGTCATTTCATTATGTCATTGATGAAGTGATGAACAAATAACCGTACCTATTACAATTCGTCATTTCACGTCATTTTTTCAGTATGACGACAGAATGAGCAATGAGTTTCATTCTTTGCTAGGATACAGGATAATCTTTAGGGATTCCATCATTTGCCGTTTCCTGGTAGATATACAGGGTGTTAATTTAAATGCCATATTGCCATAGTTTTAGGGTAGGTACGTTAAGTATCGGTAAAGGGTAGCGTAAAAATATCGAAAATATTAATGCCCGTTTTATTTTTGGACTGGAAATTTCTTAATTTTCTTGTTAAAATATTTTTGTCGCTCAGAGAGTGCCAATACAATAATAATAATGTACTTTCGTCTCCTTGGCAGAGATATGTATCTACATCGGCTAAGTAAGAAAATCTAAAAAAAAATACGAGGAATTTCTTAAGTAACTATTTTTACCCGACTGCCTCAGAAGGAGGGTAATGATTTTCGAGAGTATGTATGTATGTGGACAAGAAAATTCTTTTTCACAGGCTACCACCCAAACGGATACTTAAATTTTGACATATGAGGTGTCGTTAGATTTGTCTCAGCAGTGCGAGTGACACTGGCTATATTAAAAAAATATAGATTCTAGATGGCAGATTTTTACAGCAAAATACTACTTTAAAATTACCGCAGTCGGGTTTTTGTTTTTTAACACACTTAGTTGTTACGACATCCTTAACCGATACTTAACTTACCCTTACGCTATCGCATGCATTTAAATAAACACCCTGTATTATACCTAAGTATATTTAAAGCCACCCAATACAATTTGAACAACCAATTAAAAGGCTGGTTCTGTGATGAGCAACACGGCTTTCTTCCAAACCGATCCACATCATCTAACCTACTCAATATGTCAACTCTCATTGCTCATAACATTGACAACAAAACCCAAACTGATGTTATATATCTCGATTTTAGAAAAGCGTTTGATAGGGTAAACAATGATATGCTCCTAGAAAAAATGGCAATAGCAGGAACATCTTTATCACTTCTGGGCTTCTTCTCATCCTATTTTTCAGGCCGAAGTCAATATGTAGAATACATGAATACAAAATCTGCAGAATATCAAGTGACATCTGGGATTGGACAGGGAAGCTGCCTAGGTCCACTTCTTTTTTTTGATGATGGTGAATGATCTGCCGACAGTTATCTCAGCCTCTACATGTCTAATGTTTGCCGATGACGTGAAAGTAGCCATGCCTATACAGGGACCTGAAGATTGTCATCGGTTGCAACAGGATGTAGAGAAAGTTCATTGTTGGAGCATAGAAAACTGTCTAGAGCTAAATCTTAACAAAAGTTTAGTCGTATCATACCACCGTTATCAAAAGCCAATCGAAGTGGACTACAGTATTGGAAATGTCACATTGAGACGAGAAGCAAAGGTCCGCGATCTTGGAACCACATTCGATCCCCAGTTGACATTCAATGCTCACATTACTGAAATCTGTAAAAAAGCCAGGAAAATTCTGGGATTCATTATACGTCAGACTAAATATTTTACTTGTAGAGACGCTATTAGCATCATTTACAACGCATATGCGTGCAGTATTTTAGAAGTCAACTCAATAGTCTGGTCTCCCCATGAAGAATATTACTATGATATGGTCGAAAGGGTGCAAAAGTCATTCCTTCGATATTTGTACAAAAAAAAAATATGGTTATTACCCTTTCTTGTACCCTACTCCATTTATCATGGGTATGGTTGAATATAGATCGTTAGAAGTACGACGAAAACTTTCTCTGGTGAAGTATTTTTATAGACTGATCCGAGGTTACTTAAGTAACTCATTTTTATTGGGGCAAATCCTGTTTTACGTTCCCCCGTACCATACTCATAATTTACGTCCTCGTGAAATGCCTATGTTTCACGTAAGTTATGGACGAACCAAAGCTCTTTCAGTAACTCCGCTGGTAGAAGCCTTGACACTCATGAACAAAATAATCATTATTTCAAATATAGATATATTAGCGTCCACTGAAAATAAATTCCTAGCATCTACAGGCAGGACATTATCTTGAGCAATGTTATACTAGGATTAGTATTGTAATAGAATAAAAACCTGTAATCTAGAGTTTAAGGCTTACATATTTGGCTTCTTAGCTGTTAGTGTAAGTTTATAAATAAATAAATGATAAATGATAATTTTTTTCAGTGGGGAAGTAGTACATGAGCCAGCAGGTGAAGAACCACTTCGAAGAGTGTCTGCGTTACGAGAGCCCCGCGTAGAGCCACGGTCGCGCAGCGTACTGGCGGCGCTGCAGCCGGCAGTCATCCGAGCCGCACCGCCGGGGGGAGCCGCTGCAGCATATCTAGGAGCATCACGATACGTGGCAGGCTCGCGAATTGACACTACACTTTTTCAACCGTTGTCGGTGCGCCCTCGAGGTAAAGATTAATTATTAATTTTACCCAATTGCCTCAGGAGGTGTCGTTAGATTCTTCTCAGCAGCGTGAGTGACGTTATATAAAAAATTCATAAATTCAAGAGGCCGGATTTTTTTATCGCAGAATACAACTTTGAAATTACCGCAGTCGGGTTTATATATTTTTTTAAATTGATACAATCATTGATCTATTTACAGAAGCGGCGGCAGTTGGAAGTGGTGCAGCTCGAGTTGATTGGGCAGCGAAGTATTTACGTTAATGACCAATCGTGTCTTTGCTGTGTGTAGCCTACCCTTAGCCGTACACCATAGAATTTCCATGTTTATAGAATTGTGTGTATTGATTGAATGGACTATTTTAAGAATAGCAGATTAAAAATGTCACTGTATTTTGTAAATAGGTAACCGTAAAAATAAAAATAAAAGTGAATGACCGATTAACAGCATTTTTCTCTTAAAGTACCTTTTCCTACCCGAATATCTTGTCTGCTAATGTATCCTCTATTGTATTGTTATATATTAACATCATAAAATAATATTAAACCATAGTATAATGTAAACAGACTATCCTATTTCTTTTCTTATTTTAATGTGCGTACCTAGTAAATATCTTCGCGTAAAGTTCGTCGTTCGCATATTATCTTAAAAGTTTGCTTAAAAGCTAGCAAATTAAAAAAAAACTGACACTGGTATAAAAAAGATCTATTGCCACAACTTCAAAAAAAAAAAACCTCTCTCGTTCGGAAATTTATCTATTTTTCCTCATAGGTGTCTTTGTAAATAGCATCTAGTGATGTTTTGTCGATTTGACATATAACGTCACGTCATACGTCACGTACGCAGATTGGACTTCCAGACGGGAAATTGAAGAATTTTCGTAGCAAATTAGTTGAAAGCCCTGGAAATCTCATCGTATAGTGTGTGTGCAGGAGGTAGGCGGGTGCACAGGCAGTGTGCGGGCAATGCGGCGGATGCGGTTCCGCGGACGGGAGAGGCGGAGCGGGAGCGGGAGTGCCGCGCGCTGAGCGAGCCATGTCGGCCGAGTACGCGCTCGTGAGCGAGGGCGAGCACGACGAGCCCATCGAGCTGCCGTGCGAGGAGGACGGCTCGCTGCTGCTCAGCACGCTCGCCGCGCAGTTCGCAGGGGCCAGCGGCCTCAAGTATCGCTGCGGCACTCGACTCCGCGGCCTTCGCCTCACGGACGGGGCGCTGCGGCCGCCGCCCGACGGCTGGGCGGCTCATCGCTACTTCTGCGCTTTCCCGCGGCGCTCGCCCGCCTCATCGCCCACGCCGCGCCCGCGCCCCTCCGACCTGATCGTGCTGGGGCTGCCGTGGCGCACGGGCGAGGACGCCGTCAGGGAGTACTTCGGCTCGTTCGGGGAGCTGCTGATGGTGCAGGTGAAGCGCGACGCTCGCACCGGCCTCTCCAAGGGTTTTGGATTTATAAAGTTTGCTGACCACGAGGCCCAAGTCCGCGCACTAAGTCGGCGGCACATGATCGACGGGCGCTGGTGCGACGTGCGCATCCCCAACAGCAAGGAGGCGGGCGCGGCACAGCGTAAGGTGTTCGTCGGCCGCTGTACTGAGGCGCTCACAGCTGAAGATTTACGAGAATACTTTACTGCCTTCGGGCAGGTCACCGATGTGTTTGTTCCAAAACCGTTCCGAGCCTTCAGCTTTGTGACATTTCTTGATCCAGAGGTGGCTCAGTCGTTGTGTGGACAGGATCATATTATTAAAGGTGTGTCAGTTAATATCTCGACTGCTTCTCCTAAGCGGTCGAGCAGTGCTAGTGGTCCTGGCAGTGCGGCGGGTAGCGGCGGAGGCGCGGGCGGGCCGGGTGGTGGCGGCGGCGGCGGGGGCGGTGCGGGCGCGGGGGGCGGCGGCGCGCGCGGCAGCTGGGCGCTGGAGCGCGGCGCGCGGCTGCTGGGCTGGGCGGCGTGCGGCGACTGGGGGCTGCCGGCGCCGCCGCACCACCCGCACCATCACGCGCCTTTAGACAAGCCCTACCTCAAATATGAGTGAGGCTATGGCTGCTGTACATACTGACTCCACACTCTTTGTTGATTGATGTCAAATTTTATATGGAAATAAATGTAAATAATATACATATATTATATAAATAATAGTATGAAGTTGTCAGATGGTGTTTTCTTAATAACTCTATATCATTACCTCCCAATTCAGAGCAAGAACCTTTTGATTGATTATTCACTTAAGTCTATATTCAGACAATTATTGACATTAAAACCATTAAAATCATAATCATAACATATAATTTTCACTACAATACATTTTCAAAAACTTAAATAATTTAAAATACATTTTATGAGATGTTTATTTGGATTTGTCTTAATCATTTGAACTCTTAATTTAGTACCAGTACTAAGTAGTCTAGTTTTTCATACATTTTCAAGGCCAATTTAACAAAAACTGCCATAAAAGAGTATCCAACATTTTAGCATATTTTAGTATGGAGCCTGGGGCCTAGCATACCTACCTATGATTTTGAAACTACAACAAAAAAACTCTTTATAGGACCAGAGTTGAAACATACTGCAATTTATTAGGCATAAAAATACAAACCAAAAGTGTCCTTTGATTATTTTTTTTGTTTGTTATTGAACTCTTCATTTTTTTATAATACAATAAGTTTTGTTACAATGAAATATCTACTTATAAAAGTAAAAAAAAATGACTTAAAACCATAATATCTCCGAAACTATATGCTTTACGACTTCTTATCTAAGTTTGTATTTTTATGCTTCATCGAATTTCATATTTTTCAACTCTGGTCATGAAAAAGAGTTGTTTTTTTTTATTTTGTTTTAAGGTCACTCACTATGCCAACCATGTTGGTAGCTCAAAATGTGAATTAAATTCAATTATTTATTTTGTTCTTATTATCTTGACATTTCAATGCAATAGACATTCATAAAACAACCCAAAAGTTAATCAGGATATTGTTCACATTTTAAATTGCCAACAAAAACAAATGCTGACATGCATCTGCTGGATACCTACCCTGTATTATCAAATCCATGGCAATAATGAAAAAAGTAAAAATAGCTAAGTTCAACGAACGTCACACAAAAATAGGTAGGTACTTTAAGCAAATGTCTTATAATGGGAGGCATTAGAATGTGAGTGTATCTTTTTCAAAAGAGAAGCAGCCAAGTGTGATATGATAATAGTCTGACACGAGAATTCTTATGCCTAATTATAGGTAAGCAGTTGCGTATACTAGGTAGGTATTTTATCTACCTATACTCAAAAAAAGTATAAAAACAAACAAGGTAGGCACACTTTACCTGCGCACCGGCCATTGCAAGGCCCACTCACACTGTGATTGTACAAGGGTTTTAAGAGTGAACAATATTTTAAAACATGAAATATTTGATCAATTAGGTAATCTCGCTAAAAGTTAGTTACAAATTAATATAAAGACCTGGCGATTCGTTTCTTATGGGTCCGACCGGCCGCATGCAACCGGCTTAAAATCACATGCGACCAGACTCCCTATTACAAAGTTAACGCTTTGAGAGCATACATAAACATAAGCTTATGCGTGGTCGCATGCAACCCTTCGACTACGCCATTACAAAGTTTTCACAATCTTTTCCTTTACGGCTTGAATTACGGGGGCAACTGTTACTAGTAGCGCTGTGCTGGGTGTTACAATTAAGTCTGAACTTTTTATTATGCATCGTGCAATTAAAGCATTGTATTGCACTGGACTGACCTTTAACTGGGCATTCTTTGAAGTTATGAGTCTCTGCCGAGCAGTGAGAACACGATTAAGTGCTGGACTTACTGGAACTCTTGGTGTGTCCGAATTGTAAGCAGCGGTAGCATTGCCGGAAGGGTGAAAATTCCTCAGCTTGGACACGTTGAAAATCCACATTGACCCGCCCAATGCGCATGATAATGTTCCAGACGTTGGGTGATGCCACACGGCATTATACAAATTCGGGTTGCGGTTGCTTTTGACGATGCAGAGCCGTCGTTCGTTCTTATTTTTGATGGCTTCTTTAACTGCTGTGGTTTGTGCTGATATTATGTCTAGCAGATCTTCGCTTGAGTGTCTTGGTGTATGCCTTTCAAAATAAGCATGGGTTGTAGGCTCTTGGCTTAATCCTCTGGAGAGTGTCGTTACGCTGTTCAGGTTAGGTAGGTGAGGTGAGGTGAGGTGAGGTGAGGTGAGGTGAGGTGAGGTGAGGTGAGGTGAGGTTAGGTTAGGAGCGAGTATTATAATATAACAATACTAGCTGCCCGTCAGCGGTTTCACCCGCTGCAACCTATTATTCCGCGGGATAAAAGCATTATTCGCCAAGAGATGTCAATGTTAGTTTACGGCGAAAACGTTTAAAACGCGAATCGGCTCAGTCACGCCACCTATTTCAAAAATATTGGAAAATGCGTGATCCCGTGGGAATGAGACATTTTTCCGTGGTAAAAAGTATCCTATGTGTTATTCCAAATGCCCTGTTATATTTCTGCAAAGTTTCATGTCAATCTAATCAGCCGTTTTTGCGTGATGTCGTAACAAACACACACACAAACATCCGCCTTTAGGATACTGTTTAGGCATTTTACTTGTCACTATTTTGTTTATTTACATCTAATACTATTTGTTTTATAAAGCTAAAGAATGTGTTTTTAAACTTGCTATTTATAAATCTCGGCAGGTTTTCTACCATCATTGGGATGTCTGACTTTTGTTCGATGTCGTATCGCTGAAGGCTGTATATTGGGCAGTCCAGGAGTAGGTGGAAAATTGTCTGGTCAGTGTCATTGGGGAAGAACAGCTTAGTTATTCCTGGTGTATTTCCGTCTTGATACCGGTTTTCCCATTCGCCAATCGTTTCCATTCGGATACTGCGCTTGACGAATGAGACCGGACACTTATCGTAGTCCGGTTTACGTTTCGACTTAAGTGCGGCTTCTATGGCGAGCACGTCGGCTCTCTCGTTGCCCTCCAGCCCTGCGTGTGCTTTGATCCAAAACAAATGCACGCTTTTGTCTTGGAGTTGGCTGTTTCGAAGGGCCTGCCGTGATTCTACTGCCAGGGTGTGGAGGGTTTCGGGGTTCACGACGGTTTGTAAGGCCGCCATAGAGTCGCTATAGATGGCACAGCTTGTCTCTTGGTTTCTCTGGATCTCTTTTGTTGCTTCGCACAGTGGAGTTCTGCTTGGTATACTGTGCTATAGGGGGGGCAGGACAAGTTTCTTATACTTAGTCTCTGCATTATCTTTCCAAATGGACAATGCAGCGCCCACCTTTCCCTGTATCTTACTGTCATCCGTGAAGATGCGTAATGTAAATCCATTATGGTTGTTGCACTGTTCCTCGTTGTCTAAGCAGCCTAGATCCAGTCTAACTAGTTCAGCTGGGTGGGGAGCTTGCAATGCTGAGGACATTTTCTCTATTTCTCTGTCACCCAGCACTGGATGGGACACTCCCTTCTTGGCCTCATATAGTGATGCCACCTCCCGGATTCGGAGGTCCAGGGGAAGTATCCCAGCCAGCACTAGGGCAGCGTTAAATGGGACCGTTCTGTACGCCCTGCACAATTTTTCAGTTTCTTTTGCACTCCGATTTTTGTTGCGGCTGGTGCCCACGCACAAGCAGCGTACAGTATAACTGGTTCCACCACTGCATTGAAGATGCATCGTATAACATCGTATATCCTATTACCTCTGCCCCAGCTAGCCTTGGCTGCTCTGGATAACTGCTTGTACATAGCCACCGCCTTGGCACAGGCATTTGCAATGTGTGTGTTAAAGGTTAATTTGCCGTCGATAGTCAACCCTAAGATCTTAATTTCCTTAGACATGCCAATGTCGACCCCGCCCATGGAGATATGTGGGGTGTCGGTTAGGTTAGGTTAGGTTAGGTTAGGTTAGGTTAGGTTAGGTTAGGTTAGGTTAGGTTAGGTTAAGTGGGACCGTTCTGTACGCCCTGCACAATTTTTCAGTTTCTTTTGCACTCCGATTTTTGTTGCGGCTGGTGCCCACGCACAAGCAGCGTACAGTATAACTGGTTCCACCACTGCATTGAAGATGCATCGTATAACATCTTATATTATTGAGTAAAATCTTGCCGTTGTTTAAAGGAAAGGGTAAAAGAGAGGATATTGATTGTTATAGGCCTGTGTCAATTATCCCGGCGATAGCGAAAATATTTGAAAATGGCCTAAGCGCGCGACTTACAGAATATCTGAATTCATCGAGTGCCCTGTCTGAGAAGCAGTATGCGTACCGGGCAGGTCGATCAACAACCGATCTGACTCGTAGAGTTGTGCACAGCATTATGGATGCGCGTGAACGAAAGTTCCAAGTAGCAGTACTTTGCTGCGACCTGTCCAAAGCATTCGACGTTGCTGATCACGCAGTGCTCGCAGCCAAGCTGCAACACTATGGAATTAAGAAGCAAGCTCTGTCACTTTTTTCTGATCTACTTAGGGACAGGTCGCAGGTAGTGGTCGGTGGAGGAGGGGCAATAAGATCTGACCCAACAACAACCACAATGGGTGTTGCGCAGGGTTCGTCAGTATCGAACATACTGTTTTCCCTTCTACTGAACGACCTACCAGAAGCTGTGTCGACCGCAGAGATCTTTATGTACGCAGATGATGTCGCCTGTATAATAACAGCATCCAATATCGAAGAGCTAGAAACACGCATCAATGCTACTGCCAATCTTCTATCTGGGTGGTTTAGCGTTAACGGGCTTAGTTTAAACCTTAAAAAAACCCACTTCCTCCATATACACCTCGGAGGAAGAATACCCAGAAGGATGACTGTTATCGTGGGTGGAGTACCACTAGACCAAGTGGATGTGACGACATTCCTGGGTTTCGAGCTTGACCGAGGGCTCACGTGGGCATCCCACATTGATAAGTTGTGCGGGAGACTCGGTGGTGCATGTTTCGCACTCCGTCGCTTGGCGCGTGTGGTCCCCAAGGAAGTGGCTCGATCGTCTTACTTCGCTACTGTGCACTCGCTCCTACAATACGGTGCTGAGCTGTGGGGGCGCGCTGCGGATTGGGAGCGCGCATTCCGTATGCAGAAGAGAGCCGTACGAGCGATTGCACAAGTGTCACAAGATACCTCTGCAGTGCCTTATTTCAAGTCACTGGGAATACTGACCTTGCCCTCGGTGGTCATACTGCAAGTTGCATTACACGCATACTCCCACAAAGACACATATAAGACGCCTGCGAGCATGCACAGCCGTAATCTGCGTCACAAAAACAGACTGCTGCCGGTGAGGCATACACTAGCTAAATCCGATAAGTTGACCCACGTGATGGGCCCTGCGGTATTTAACAAACTACCGCAAGATGTAATCTCGGCTCCCACTGTCGCATGTTTCAAAGGGAGACTAAAACGTTTATTGCTTGAGCACACATTCTACGATTTTAATCAATTTATGAAAGCCAAATTTTAAATTCTGTATAACTTTTTTATTTTTTCTCCAGCTCGGAGAATTATTTTTTTATTTTTATGTTATTTAAAATTATGTATTATTTTACTTTATTATCTTGACATGTAAATTATTTTATGAATAAATGAATATGAATATGAATATGAATATCCTATTACCTCTGCCCCAGCTAGCCTTGGCTGCTCTGGAGAACTGCTTGTACATAGCCACCGCCTTGGCACAGGCATTTGCAATGTGTGTGTTAAAGGTTAATTTGCCGTCGATAGTCAACCCTAAGATCTTAATTTCCTTAGACATGCCAATGTCGACCCCGCCCATGGAGATATGTGGGGTGTCGGTTAGGTTAGGTTAGGTTAGGTTAGGTTAGGTTTTTTTTTTTTTTTTAATTGATAGTCAAAGGAAAAATCCTGCATAGGACCCTGGGAATGGAGGGCCCAGGAGTGTCGGACTCTTACCGACTAAAACCCTTGACCATGGTATAATAAGATACTCCGCCTGGTATTTCTTTCCGAGACTCGTGAACCACGTGACCAACACAAGACTACGTCATCACGCTTGTGGGTTACCAGAATTACCCACTCTTATGATGTTTTTTGTAAATCATATAAGATACTGTTAAGTAATAAATAAAATTTAAGTGTTGCTGTAAAGTTAAAGTTAATACACACGTAAATCTAAATTATAAAATTATTAAGAAATATTTTAACCCATTGTTCTGAGATTGAATTTACCCCATAACGTATTTTATTGAAATAAAGTGGCAATACTAAGTGACGTTGACTTGTGTTTCTCTGGGAAGGAAAGACCATGTTTTATTAGACTATGCCCTTGACTATCATCGCTTTAACCCCTGACATTATCAAGGTCTTTTTACATCTTGTCTTATTTATTATTACAATTTTATATTTTATACTTGTCGGAGAATGATCAGACTCTGTGGGTATTTAGTGAAATTGTTTGACAGTTGCGTTTTGTTAATTTACTTTCCGTTCGATAGCTTGCAGAAACGAAACGCATAGCGCTGGCAACATTCGACATAGGCAGTGCGTTTTATTTGCACACAGTAGGCTAAAGACAGCTAAATAGACTGGAGTGACTTGAGAGGCGGTGTAGTTCGTTCTCACAGTTCATTGTTGGCTGCGTTCGTGATAAAGAAACGGAACTCAGGCGACAAACTGAGTAAACAACTTTGACAGTTCCAGTTTGGGTGCGAATCGGGTTGTGTTTTCAGGTTAGGTTTGAATCCGCTGAAATCTTCGTGATCTTGGAGTCTTTGGACCATGTGTGGTTATGAGGCGATGGCGGAGCCCTGGATTCGTATGGGCTACGGAATATTTCTGGAGATTGTGGCAGTTCCAGCTGATGTGTGGTTTGGTCTGTGTCTTTTCGAGGTTACGATCGTAATCCGATAGAATCATGGTGATCCTGGTGTATTTAGAGGAACCTGGGCCTCCAGGCTATAGTGGAGCCCTAGCTTCGTAAGGCTAGTGGAATATTTTAGGGCATCATGAAGTGTTTGTAATCATTTTATCCTTGGAAGGTTACTGGTATGCGGAAGGTTGGTGAAATGCAGAAATAGTACGAGAATGGTGACAATAGCTGATGGCCTATCCTTGTACGCATACAGGGCTGCTGGCAGAGGACTTCAACGGTGCATGGTGTGATTGGTGCGCGGTGTGAATGCTGTCGTATGGTTACACCATGCCTGATGAGTCCTCCTAGGACGAAACAGCCAGGATGGAAAGCTGACTACGTGATGGTGAGTAAACCATGGTTTATCATTGCAATGGCAGTGGTTCGAGGTAGCATGTGACGATGCAGTATCCTGACAGGAGTCGGCAGTTGACAATGCAGTATTCCATCCATCCATCTATCAGGTGTTTGACGAGTATACGCCCACGATGTGCTGCTGGTTTTATATCCTGACATTGCTGACGTGAGGGATTCTCTGTTTAGTTTTGTTTTGGGTAATCATCATATACCCTCCCCTTATGGAGTTCTAGTTACGACATACTTTATATAATATAAATTTTACTTATTCTATATGTAACAATATTTCACGGTTTTTCATGCATTTCTTATTTTCATTCCTTCACTAACAATATATATTCTCTCTACAATTCTATAGATACAATACACATTGTAGTGCCATTCTTACTGCCTTATATATGTTAACTTATATCTAATATAACTTTAACATATTGTCTCTTATCTAGTTTTATTCTTTTCAATAACTTTCTTTGCTAAACTTTTGCAATATTTCAGAAACTTGTTCCTTGTGAATTTATTTGCTACAATAGATGATATGTTACTGATATTAATTTCTTGTTCAATTTGAATTTCAAGCTCTGACCTTTCTCCACCGTAAATTGAACATTCTGTTAAGATGTGTATAATGCTCTCTTCCTTTTCAGAATCGCAGTGACACGATGGATTCTCCTTTACCTTAAACCTGTTAAGATATTCGGAGAATCCGCCGTGGCCTGTCATGACTTGCACCAATATGTGATCAAAATCAATTTTCCGGATCACCGGGTAAGATTCTACTCCGGGAAAGAATGCCTTTGTTACAGATGCAGTGTCTTCACTTTTGTATCTGGTTCCCCATTCGGCAATCGATTCTGTGCGAATTTGTCTCTTTGCGAATGAGACCGGGCAAAGATCATAGTGTGGGCGCGTTTTCAAGTTAAGTGCAGCACTTTTCGCGAGTTCATCAGCTCTTTCGTTTCCCTCCAACCCCACGTGTGCTTTTATCCAGTAGAGTTTTATGTCTTTATGTTTTTGCTTCGCAGTTGTTAAATTGGCTCTTATTTTCACTGCTAGTGGGTGGAGAGATATCCCGTTAGCTACTAATTCCAATGCTGATCTAGAGTCGCAAAAAATACTGCACTCATCCTTTTTATTTTCGAGTGCTTGTTCCGTAGCACCAAGAAGTGCGAGCAGCTCTGCCTGAAAGACGGTGCAAAAGGGCTCCAGTTTATATTTCTTGGTTCGGGTTTCCACGCCATTGTCCCACAGAGACAATGCCGCGCCAACCTTCCCCTCGATTTTGCTACCGTCAGTATAAATGTGTACTCTACCGGTTTCGTGCTGAGCCATTTCTGCGCCGTCCATCACACTGCCTATCTTTATTTCAGTCATCTGCGCTGGGTGTGGTGAGTTGTAGAAAGAAACGGGTCTTTCTATGTCCCGGTCACCTATCACCCTTTGGGAATAAGCTTTCTTTGTTTCATAAAGATTGGCTGCTTCTCTTATCCTTATGTCCAGGGGAAGCAACCCAGCAAGCGTCAGAGCTGAGTTCAGTGAAACGGTTTTGTAGGACTTAATTATTTTTTGTGCAAAACCGCGCTTCACCGCATTGAGTTGCTTCTTGATGCTGATTTTGTTTGTTGCCGGCGCCCATGCACATGCCGAGTACATAATAATGGGCTCTACCACCGCCGTGTATATGGTCCTAATCACTTCCGGTTCAAGTCCCCAATGTATTTTTGCTGCCCTGGAGAGCTGTTTGTAAAGGTTTAGTGCCTTGCGACAGACATTTACTGTATGTGTGTTGAATGTCAGCCTGTCATCTATTGTTAGTCCCAGGATTTTTATTTCTTGCGAGAGTTCTATTGCTTGCCCGCCCATGCTCAGTCGTGGTGAGTCGTACTTTAGCTTATTTGTGATGATCATTGCTTTAGTTTTTTGTGGCGCGAATTTCAATTTGTTGTCGACTCCCCACCTCTGAACATGTTCGTGTGCGCTGTTAGCGCGTCGCTCTATTTCTTGGGCTGTGTTACCAGTGAATATCAGGACCACATCATCGGCGAAGGCTTGGCAGTAGTCACCCCTCTCAGTCAAGTCCTTTAGGAGCAGGTTCCAGTATGTTGGTCCGCCTATCGAGCCCTGCACGCATCCTTTTGTCGTTTTTCTTACACACTCTTCTCCTGCATAACGTACACGAACCTTTCTGTCTGTAAGATAGCTGTTAACAAGTCTTCTTAGGTTCTTAGGGCAGTTGGTTTCCGCTAATCTACACTTTATTGCAGGCCACCAGGCACTGTCGAAGGCCCCCTCTATATCTAGTGAGACTACAGCCATTAGTTTTTTCTTTTTAAGTCCTTCTTTTATTTGTTGCATCATGACATAGAGGGAGTCTTCGGTACTGCGTTGCGGTGTGAATCCAAACTGTTGAGTGCTCATGTCCGGGAGAGTGTGCCATCTGATTCTTCTGATGAGCATCTTTTCTAGAATCTTTCCTAGAACAGGCAGAAGCCCAATCGGCCTGTATGCTTTAGGATGCGTGTAATCATCTTTACCGGGCTTTCGCAGAACCACCACCACGGCCTCCTTCCAGATTTCTGGGAAGTGTGACAAATCGATGCATTTGTTTAGGAGGGCCAGGAATATTTCTGGTTTGTGAGCAATGGCTGCTGCACAGATATCTGCTGTCAGACCATCAATACCCGGGGCTTTTTTGGGGTTGAAACTTGATGCAGCCCACTTTAGCTCTTCTAATGTAAATGGTGGGTCGCAAGGATCATCTTGTTGCCATTCATTTATTTTATTTGCTGCTTCTCTAGTTTTAGCGTGGACTGCATCATCCTCCTCCATTTTATCCTCCGGGTAAAAGGTGTTGGTCAGCAGTTTAGCCGATTCTATTGTATTGAGGATGTTGTTGTGGTGTTGTAGAGGTAAGTCTTCTTTTCTTATTGTGGTTCTGCCAATGACTCTATAAATTCCGTCCCACATACTTTCGCGGTCCTGCTTGCCACAAAATTTCTTCCAGCTGCTTGTAATAGCCTTTTTTGCTTCCGTTTCATATGCTTCTTTGGCCTCCAGTATTTCTTTACAACCAGAGCGCGCCGAATGGTCGCTTTTTCAATGCTAGTTTTGAAGTCCTCCTTTGCTGCATTGTATTCTTCTATTACGAATTTCTTCCTTCTCGGATTTGCTTTGCGGATTCGCTTTCTGATTCTGATTACCTCTTTTTTCTTTGCAATTAGTTCTGGAGTCCACCAGAGACCTTTGTCCTGAGTTTTAGTCGTACTAGGTATGCTAGGAATGCTTTTTTCACAGGCTGTGCTGATTGCCTGCGTATATTCCTTGACTACGTTTTCTATATCCTCGTTGATATTTATGCTGGCTATATGGTCCTTAGTGATCTGCCTTCCCCGCAGCTCTTCTTTTAGGTTTTGGGAGAATAGTGCCCAATCAGCCTTTGCCGTGTTAAATCGCCTTGTTGTGGTTTTGGTTATGTTTAGCTTTTCAGAGCTAAATTCTAAAGTAAACTCCAAGCCATTATGATCTGAGAGTGTACAAAGTTCCTCACTAACTCTCCAAGTATGTATTTTATCGAGTATACTTGTAGAGCATGCCGTGACATCCACTATGCTTGTGCACCATATGCCTTGTCTGAGTGTTCTGAAAGTAGGTGTGTTCCCTTCATTTAGGACGTTGAGGTCTAGTTCTGCCAGTGTTTCTGCAAGTTCTATACCTCGTTTATCCTCTATGTCACTACCCCACCAAAAGCTTTTTGCGTTTACGTCACCGGCTATAATAGTATCGGTTGTGTTGAGTTTTTGGATGATATCGCGTATCTTATGCAGGTCGACGTGTATGTCTGCCTCACCATGAAGGTACATATTTAATATGCCTATCTTTTGCTCTCCAATTTTAATAGTTGTCCCCACGATATCTTCACTAACCAAGTCCGGGTTATCGATCACCTGTATGTTTGGATCGATTAGGACTATGGCCGCTCGTACCGGTTTACTGGTGTTCTGAGTGATCCTTTGTATTACCCTGAAGTTGCTTCCAATGGTGACATGTGCTTTCGATCCAACGTATGGTTCTTGTATGAGTAGAAGTGAGTATTTTTGTTTCACTGCTTCGTTTAGGCACTCTTTCATTGCTGCGAATCCCCGTCCCAGATTTATTTGACCTATTTTGTATTTGTACTTTGTTGTTGATTCATCCTCATTTGGTTTTTTGTTTTGACTAACTGTGTGGATACTAGAGTAAACCTCGTCTAACAGTAGTTAACTGTTGTTCTTGCCACTCTGTCCCATTTTTGCCACACAGGGCATTCAGGTGAGTACGCTGGATGGCGTCTGTTGCCTTCGCTACAGTTAATGCACAGAGGTGCACTGTTTCTGTTGCGGCACTGCCGCGTGTCGTGTTCCTCAGTGCAGTAGCCACAGCAGACTCCTTTGCTTTGGCAGTCTCGGGCCTTGTGTCCAAATTCGAGGCACCTATAGCACTGGAGAATTGGTGACTGGTCGATTGCGGTTACGATTTGGTACCCAATTCTTAATTTCTGGTCCCTAAGTTTGTTCCAAAGAGCTGGACTCACCTCTATTATGACATTATTTAAGTTTTGGATTCGACCTTTAATTCTTCGTACCACCTTCACACTTCTTTCTTCTGGGTTTACTCCTTTTACTATTCTGTCATTCTGTTTTAGAACTGCCTCTTCGATCCTTTTGTCATTAAGGTCTTGAGCAACTCCCTGGAGCCTTATCAGAGGATTTTTTGTGGCCGGCTGAGTGACGGTGAGCTTTTCTCCAGCGTTCTTTATTGCTTCACCAAGAATACCTCGATCGTTGTCTGTGTCACAGGTGATGAGTACCTTTTGGTGTCGCATTTTGCGTAAACCGTTCACTCCGACACCCAGTTGGACTACGTCGATTTTGTCTTTTATCTTTTGGACAACGTCGTTGCTTGTGTGTCTCGGGTCGGCAGACTCTATAATCAAAGGATATCTTGGTCTGTTCAGTACTTCAGCAAACGAACGTGTGTGGTTGTCATGCCTTGCTTTGACTAGTGGAGGCTCAGATTTCTCCTTCTCGTGATGTTCCTGTCTGAGTGGGTTTGTTCGTGGTTCTTTAGTACTGTTCTTTGGGTCCAGTGATCGTTCCTCGCCATTTAAGGTGTCATGCTTTACGCCTCCTTCCAGAAGCTCCCTTCGCATTTCTTCTATGGCCGTTCGTGTAGGTCTATTTACCTGAACAATGGTTTCTTTCAGCGTTTCAATGCCGGTCTTAAGAGCATCTATACTCGCTGAATTTGTTCTCTGTAAAATTTGCGCTTCTTTTTGGATTAAGTCGCCCAGGCGCATTCCCATTTTATTCAGGTTATCATTGTGGGCTCTGCAGTCTTCAATAATCGGCTGTAAGTTTGGAGCTATAGTCGTAATTGGTGTGGTGACGAGGACCTCTTGGATAGTCTCCCTTATTCCTTCCAGGTCAAGGCATGGCGCTTCCATAATCTTCTGCGAATATGTGCTGTTTTGGATGGATCGCTCAAGCCGAGCAATGTCTTGGTGAATAGCACGCAGCTCCAGGAGCAAGCCCTCCTCCACAGGTGCCTGAATACCATCCTGAGGTTTTCTTTGCACGAGGGCTGTCCCTGACGCTGATGCGGATGTGGTTTTCCAGTCGTGCAGGTATGAGGACATCGAGTTTACAGCTACTCCAGTGTCGACTGCTCGCTTCCTTAATTCGTTTAGCGGATTGCAGAGATCTCTAGTTATTATGGCTCGAATTGCCTCCTGGTTTTCGTTCTGGTCCTTTTTGAGAGCGCTGATCTCAGTTTTCAGCTCGCTTATGTTGTCCAAATTCTTTTGTAAGGCTCGGGAGTGATTTTGAGCTAACCTTCCAGTAGCGGTTGCCACCTCCTGCTTTAACCTCTGATATTCTATTATATGGTGTGCCCGAGAGTCAGCCAGACGAAGGATCATTTCGTACAATGTATGCAGAGCTGAAACCGTTGCCTCTCTTATGTCCTTTCTTAGGTTCCCGGATGCTTCTAGTTTCTCCTTGGCTTCCTGGAGTATACGATTAGCATTCCGAGGGAATTCACTCAGGATCATGCGGTTACCCGCTACTGTACGAGTTGAGCAGTCCGAAAAGTGGGCGGCGCCCGAGTTGTTTGACGCTGTTTCATTTCCTTGAGCCTCGTCATCATCACTCATCTCTGCAACAGCCCCAGCCGCTTCTACAGCTTTGGCCTGTTTGATTTGAGTTCTTATTCGAAGGAGAGAGTCTCGCCTTAGAGGTTTCGCTGTTGTTTCCTCCTTGTTCTTTGCCATTCCGTCCTGGGAAGAGATAGAGTCTTCAGCCAAAATAGAACCCAACTCATTGTCACCATTATCCGTCAAGGGAAGTGGCAGCTCCTGTCCGTCTGTGGTCTCCGGGTTTCTAGGGAATGGTGTCGAGGTGAGTAGCGTGGTCGGTAGAGGGTCGGGGAGGCCCAAGTCATAATTAATTGAGCAGCCCGGTTCCGCTATGTTGGACACCTCTCCATGCTCTGATGCGATGCGATGGTTATTTTCCCCTTCGACATCATTACGTTGGTGCTCAGTCTTTGATAGCTCCATGTTTACTATTTCAGTGATAGGACTAGGTTCGCTAGGTTTGACTGGTGTAATTATTCCTGGTGTTTGGTTGCTCACCGGCTTCCTTTGTGCTTGTTGTTTTGCTTTGGGTTTAGCTGTTTGTGCTTGAGGCTTGTTGGATTGAGGTTTGTTTTTGGCCTTAGGGCCAGCCACATTTTTCCCCAACTTCCCTCCTCTGCTGCTGGCTGACGTGGAGCTTGCTGTTGACATTCTGGTTATTTGCTCTGATAGCTCGCACAAAAATAACTCCCAAATTACAGCAGCGAAAAAATTTTTCGGTTATCTCAAACACATACAGAGATAAAGGCCCCTTATTAATGGCTCTAGGTAGAGCTAATTTAAAGCAATATTCAGAAAGAACGCAGCAAGCCCTTTAAAATGACACCTCTCTCGGTTCGCTAGCCCTTATGGTTCCGGCGCTATGCCCGTCCGTACATATCCGTACATTAAACAAGATGGCCGCCGAAAATGTACAACCGACTGTTATTCCGGAACCGGTTGACCGATTTTCACGATATTGGTCTTGAATTTTAGCTGAAGGGAGGGCCTAATTATTAAACTTAATTTGGTTGGATTTCAGCACCTGAAAATTTCAGTTTCCGAAAATGGTCCTAAAGAAAATTGACCTATGCGCTTCAGAAGAAGGTGACCAACCAAAAACAATGGTGCCAACCCCAGGTCTCTACGACGCCTGGTTCGGGCGCTATGGCTGTTTAAAGAAATTCAAAATGGCCGCCCGAAATGTCAAACCGTGTGTTTGGGGGCCTGTAGCGCCGGTTCCCGTGGTCGGAGAACCCTGGTGTTTGGGTTGGTTTCGGATATTTTTTGCAGTTCTAGCCCCTGAAACCCCAAGTAAAACAAGATGGCCGCCGAGCTGTCAGATGATGACTTTGGGCGTCGATTGCGCCTAAACTACTGGTCCGAATGACACAATATGGGTATCTGGTGGCTCGGCTCGACCACCCGATACGATTGAGGCGGCTTTCAGGGTAAAAAAGTTTCAGGCTCTGAAAATGCCTGAAACTTGAAAAATCTTTAAAAATAGGTGTCGTGATGAACAATATTGAAAACCCAAAATCTCTAAGACTTCCGGTAACCGAGCAATCGGGATTTCAAATTTAGTACCAAATTTTAGAAAATGTACGGAAATGTCAAAATCTTTGTTATAAACGTTAGAACCCCGGTGTTTGGGGTTAATCTAGACCAAAAAGTGGTAAACAACTCATTAACAGAGTCAAAATAATTTTAGGACTTGTATTTTCCGAATTAATAACAAAAAACATTAAAAAATCGATTACTCAGTAACCTTACGCCTGAAAATTTTGAAAAAAATATGACAATTACAACAAAACAAGGGCACACGACATAAAACACAAATTTTTGAAAATTATCAACGCCTTTGGTAGATATAGCTGAAAATACTGAAAATATAGGTTTTCAGCTATATCTCGGTAATTAAAAAGCACAAAATTATGAAATAAATAACATAAAGTCTGTAAGTTAGCGCGCAACAGTCAATTTTTTCAAATCCTTCAAATTCCACCAGACGCCGGAGTTCCAGGGCTCCAAAAATGAAAACTTTGACTGTCTGCCAAAATTTTTCTTTAAGTCCAAAAATGAAAAAATTACTTCTTGATTTTTTGATAGGATAATATCTTGCCGCCGGAACCTCCAAAAACAGCCGGACACACCTCCTTCTTGATAGTGAGCCAAAGGTCAAAGGTGTTTTTTTGGCAATATCTCGCTAATTGCAAACGTAAAAAATCCCAAAAAATTTCCAAAAATGCGCGTTCACTTGAGGATGAAAAATTTATAATAAAAAATATATGTTCTCGATCTTAAAATCGCAGCGCACGCGTTTAAAGTTTTTAGCAAATGGTAATCTGACCTTGAAAGTGGTTTTCGGTGTCCAACTCACTCGCACTGAAATCCTCGTATGTCACTCATACACATTCACACGCGGAACGCCTTTGCGCAAATTTTGGTATATCACAATCGAAAATCGGACGACTTTTCCTATTTTTTCGAATTTTTAAGTGCGGAGCACTTGTAAAACTGATCCGGTCGCGACGGAGGAGGGACGCAACTGAAGTTAGGTTAGGTTAGGTTAGGTTAGGTTAGGTTAGGTTAGGTTAGGTTAGGTTGGTTGGTTAGGTTAGGTTAGGTTGGGTT